>OX463236.1:136018863-138863863 GCA_949820135.1 Sylvilagus floridanus
CAGAGGCCAGATGAGAGACCATAGTGGCTTATTTTATTGTAATGTTATGAAAAGTCACATTGAAGAAAGCAAGGAGAAAAGAGTTGCCTACGTCATTCCTTCTCTTGATTGAAAAAAGGTTGAATGGCCTGGATTCCAGTGCCAGGCGCACTGCAAAAATGAGTGTCAGGTTAATCCCACCAGTCCCTGTGGAGGGAATATTTGGAACTTCCACAGTAGCTTCCCTAAACTCTCTCCCAACCGCAGAATGCAGAACTACAACCATGTGGAGAGCCGAGGAAGGGAGCTTAAGACATTGCCTTGGAGCTCAATAAACCCTACCAAGCTGAGGCTAGCACCTGATAAGGCCAAAAGTCCTCTACCACCCAGCTGGTACTCAGAGACTGAGCCTCTAGATTTTTAAATATTTATTTTATTTTATTTGCAAGACAAATTTATAGAGAGAGGCAGAGAGAGAGAGAGAGGTCTTCCATCCGCTGATTCACTCCCAAGATGGCCACGACTGCCGGAGCTGTGCTGATCCAAAGCCAGGAGCCAGGAGTTTCTTCCAGGTCTCCCACGTGGGTGCAAGGGCCCAAGGACCTGGACCATCTTCCACTGCTTTCCCAGGCCACAGCAGAGAGCAGTATTGGAAGAGGAGCAGCCAGGACTAGAACCAGTGCCCACATGGGATGCCATTGCTTCAGGCCAGGACTTTAACCCACTGCGCAAAGTGCTGGCCCTGAGCCTCTAGATTTGAGCTGTGTTACACAGGAACCTGTACACTGGTAGGTCAGACTCAACTGGGTGTGTATCATTGCCAGTCACGCGTGTGAAGAGCCTCGGGCCAATCTAGGTGGTCAAGGGGCTGCTTTTATCATTATCCTCTAAATATGAACATACAGCAAGCGACTGAGGGACTGTGTCTTGTCAATAAGTGCCAGGCAGGAAAAGCCCAATACTGAGATGAGCCCAACAGCTTGAATGCTTAGGCCAGTGTCTGTGAATTGTTTCTGGACTTGTTCCGTTGCCAGGCAAAGAGCTGCATCCTGGTGAGACAGTCTGGTTTTGAAGTAGCATCACCAAGCTCTCATGAACCTGGTTTGAACTGCCAAGATTTCATGGGGCCTTGTGACTGTGAGACCCAGGTATGACTCACCTAGGGCCTGAGAAGTAGCTGAGGAGCTGCCTTTAACCCTTCCTGCAAACTCAGGCATTAAGAAAGGAATCACAAAACTGTTTCTTTATTCATTGTGAGGAATACAAAAACCAAGCATTGAACAGGTTGTAGAGTCTCTGACCCCAGGCTGGTGTTTGTAGGCAAAGCCCCCAGACTTGCTCCCCTGCCCAGTGGAGTTCTTGTTCATGGTTGAGCAGTCTTACACACCGCTCAGCCTCATCCGTGGCCAAGAAGCACAAGTTGGGCCATGAGCCCACTTCTGCATGAAGCAGACAAGAGTCCACCTCAGCAGCAGAAGAGAATTAGAATTTCTGGTGCAACGCAAATCAAGCCAGATTACTAAAACAAATCCTTTTGTGTGCAGATGTTGTCATATTCCAACAAGCAGTAGAAAATTCCAAGGAACTATATGATCTCAGCTAAAGAGAAGAATAAGTTATCGGAACCCATAAATCTAGGAATTGAGTGAGAATTTCAAAAGAGTTATTTTAAGGAAGCTCAGTGGCATTCAAGAAAACATAGAGAAACAATTCAATATTCTAACAGATTTGACAGAGAGATGGAAGTAATTGAACAATATCAGACAGAAATCCTCCAACTGAAAAATACACTAAGTGAAATTAAAAACTCAATAGGAGGAGCCGGTCCTGCAGCGGGATAGGCTAATCCTCTGCCTGCAATGCTGGCATTCCATATGGGCACTGGTTCATATCTCTAATAAAGCTCTCTTCTAATAAAGCTCATTGCAAATAGCCTAGGAAAGCAGGGGAAGATTGCCCAAGTGCTTGGACCCCTGTGTCCATGTGGGAGACCTGGAAACATCTCCTGGTTCCTGGCTTCAGATCAGCCCAGCTCTGGCCATTGTGGCCATATGGGGAGTGAACCAGTGGATAGAAGATGCTTTTCTCTGTCTCTCCTCTCTGTCTGTAAATCTGCCTCTAAATTAAATAGATAAAATCTGTAAAAAATCCTCAGTAGGAAGCATGAATAACAGAGTAGATCAAAGAAGAAAGAACTGGTGAGCTACAAAGACAGGTTATTTGAAAATACATAGGTTCTACTGAACACAGATGATGTTAATTTACTAAGTATTTCTCTATTAAAAACTAGAATATAGAATTTTGTATGCGTTCACTATAAAGAAATGTTAAATCCTTGAAAGACGGATGATATATTTGCCCTGATTTGACATTGCACAATGTGTACAGGCATTAAAACATCACATGATAGCACCACATAAATATATTCAATTTTAAATGTCTGTTAATTTTTTGAATAAAAACAAAACTGGCATTGTGGTGCAGCAGGTTAAATCTGTTGCCTGTAATGTCAGCATCTCATTTGTACACCGGCTGGCATCCCCACTGTTGCAGTTTTGCTTCAGCTCGGCGTTAATATGCTTGGAAAAGCAACAGAAGATGGCTTAGCACTTGGTCCATGCACCCATGTGGCAGATGCGATGGAGTTTCAGGCTCCAAGCTTTGGCCTGACCTAGCACTGGCCATTTTGGCCATTTGAAGAGTGAACCAGCAAATGGAAAATCTCTCTCTCTCTCATTTTCTTTCTTTCTTTTTTTTTTGACAGGCAGAGTGGACAGGGAGAGAGAGAGAGACAGAGAGAAAGGTCTTCCTTTGCCGTTGGTTCACCCTCCAATGGCTGCCGCGGACAGCGCGCTGCGGCCGGCGCACCACGCTCATCCGATGGCAGGAGCCAGGTGCTAGGTGCTTTTTCCTGGTCTCCCATGGGGTGCAGGGCCCAAGCACTTGGGCCATCCTCCACTGCACTCCTGGGCCACAGCAGAGGGCTGGCCTGGAAGAGGGGCAACCGGGACAGAATCCGGTGCCCCGACCGGGACTAGAACCCGGTGTGCCGGCGCCGCAAGGCGGAGGATTAGCCTGTTGAGCCACGGCACCGGCCTCTCATTTTCTTTTTCTCTGTGTCTGTCTCTCCCTTTCTAACTGCCTTTCAAATAAAAAACAAATCTTCAAAAAAGAAATCAATTTAAAAAATGAAAGTTATTTTGGTAAAAATGTGACCTAATTTTGTACCCTTCCCATTAATATATGACTAAAACCTTACTTTAAAAAATATTCTGTTGAATTTTCTTTATGTCCATGTGCACTCCTGCAGCAAAAAAACCTGTAGTAACAATATTTTATTTACATATCTTAATAACTATTTTTATTCCCTGAAAAGCTATCAACAACATACTGAACCAGCCATCTCTATTTGAAGGTTAATGGGATATGCACTTTATAAAGATTTATTTATTTGAAATTCAGAGTTACAGGGCAAGAGAAAGAGACAGAGATCTTCTGCCTGCTTGTTCACTCCCGAGAAGGGCACAATGGACGGGGCCAGGGCGGGGCCAGACCCAAGCCAGGAACCAGGAGCTTCCCGATTTTCAGGGGCTCAAGCACTTGGATCATCTTCTGCCGCTTTTCTCGGGCCATGGTCAAGGAGGACTGGAAGAAGAACAGCTGGAACACACACCAGTGCCCATATGGGATTACAGTGTCATAAGCAGCAGCTTTACCCACTACACCACAATGTGTGCCCCAAAAGATATGCAATTTTAAAATTATTATTATGAATTGGATGACCATGGAATTTTTATTGTAGAATGCAATCATTTGAAAAACATTGTTTCTTTTTTTAAATAATCTTTTTTAAGATTTCTTTATTGATATGAATGTCAGAGGCAGAGAGGGAGAGAGGTCTTCCATCCACTGGCTTACTCCCAAATTGGCCACAATGACCGGAGCTGAGCCAATCCGAAGCCAGGAGCCAGGAGCCTCTTCTGGGTCTCCCATGCGGGTTCAGGGGCCCAAGGACTTGGTCCTTCTTCTATGCTTTCCCAGGCCATAGCAGAGAGCTGGATTGGAAGTGGAGCAGCCAGGTCTCGAATTGATGCCCATATGGAATGTGGGCATTTCAGGGCAGGGTGTTAACCCACTGCACCACAGTGCCAGCCCCAAAACATGTTATTTCTATCCAATCTAATTATACCCAATATTGCAGTGAAAAACATTGCAAGCCTATTCTTGAGGTAAACCACAATTTTTATTGTGATTTCACAGACGATGGGTTGCTATGTCAGGATATAGCATTCTTTAAGATTTTCTTTACCCTCATCACCTCCATATGATCTAATTTAATCATTGGATATGTTATATATCTGTGTACAATACTGATACAAATTTTAAGTCAACTTAACAATGGCTACATTTTTAAAAGAATATTGATTTACCTTATAACTTCTTTATTTTATTTTTTTGTAAGAACATGAGTCAGGAAGTCATCTGCCTTCTGAAAAACAAGAATAGAACACAAAATGTCAATTTCATGAATAGGAATGAAACCAAGCTGTTGCCTAAAGGACAATTAACTTATTATCAGCAATTATTTGTAAGTGTGCAATGAGCGGATTTTTGTCTGAACTAAAAGATTTAACATAACGTTTTAACCTGAACAAATTGAGCTGAGTTATTGATAGCCTAAATCTGTAAGGACATAATCAGGTGCAGAAAGAAATTAATTATAATTTTTCACTACATTATTGAGTAAACTCTAAATTTTACTCGAATCTCCTGATATGGATGCCAAAGTCAAAGGTGGGTCACCATTTATAATTATAATTTGATTTCAAAATGGTTACCACTTTTTTAAAAAAAAGATCTATTTATTTATTTGAAAGACAGTTACAGAGAGGTAGAGGCAGAGAGAGACAGAGAGAGAGCAAGAGTGAGAGCGAGAACGAGAAATCTTTTATCCACTGGTTCACTCTCTATATGGCCACAATGACTGGAGCTGGGCCAATCTAAAAACTGGAGCCAGGGGCTTCTTCCAGGTCTCCCATGTGAGTGTAGGAGCCCAAGGACTTGGGCCATCTTCTGCTGCTTTCCCAGGCCATAGCAGAGAGCTGGATTGAAAGTGGAATAGCTGGGATTTGGATCAGTGTCCATCTGGGATGCACGCAGCGCAGGCAGTAGCTTTACCTGCTATGCTGCAGCCCCAGCCCCATCATTTTTTTTTACTAAAATATTATCTTGGGAGACTAACAGTCTATCTCTGTTATTTTTTCTCCTCTTTAATTAGATTAATATTATATAATTTATAGAGAGTTTCTATAGTCAGATGCAGTCATTTTGTTATAACAGTAATTTTTCCAAATACAACTGGATCATTACAAAAATTATTTTGGTAACTATCATTACTTGGAGATAAAAACCAAAGTAAATGTTTAATTAATAATGGGCTTATTTGGGGCTGGCATTGTGGCATAGAATATTACACTTCCACCTGTAACAATGTCTTTGCATTAGGTCACCAGTTCATGTCCCTGCTGCTGCACTTCTGAGCCAGCTCTCTTATAATGGCCAGGAGAAAGCATTGGAAGATGGCCCAAGTGTTTGGGCACCTGTCACACATGTTGGAGACCCAGATTAAGGGCGTGGTTTCTGACTAGCCAAACACTGTCTTTTGAAGCCACCTGAGGAGTGAAACATTGCATGGAAGATCTCCATTTCTCCCTCTCTTTCTGTAATTCTGACATTCAAAATAAATAAATCTAAACAAAAAATAGACTTATTATACCTGAACATGTAGTGGAGAGATATTGCTCAAATACATTTTAAATTCAACTATTTTAATTATGTAGGTATATGCCCTTGCAGTGTTGGCAAAAATGTAAATGGAAGACAAATATAAATATTCTCAATTTGCTTATGGTTCAAAGATGCTGTTCCAAATACTCAGAGACAATCCTTTGTGTTCCCCCTTTCCTTCTAGGGCCTGTAAGGAGGGTTGACAACAACAGGGCAATTCTTTCATTAACAACCAGGTTGCATCAACATTCACAAGTGCATCATGAAGTAGATATGAAGTGGCTCAAAGAAATCCAGAAATTTGCAACAAAATAAAGGAGGACCCCTGATAAACACGTTGACACCAAGCTCACCAAAACTAACTGGGGCAAAGAAATTAGGAATGTCCCATACTGCATCTGTGTGAGACAGTCCAGAAGACACAATGGTAACGAAAATTCACCAAACAAGCTCTGTGCTCTGGTAACCACTTTCCAATTGTACGGCCAGTAAGGATGGCAACTAATTGCTGATGAAAGTGCAAAACAAATACAACATTCAGAAGATGCTGGGAAAAGGATAGTGATGGAGTAGCATACTTCATTTAGTGCTGCATTTGCTAAAAAGTGCCTCACTCTCATTGGCAGTGAAATTGAAGCTGGCATACAATGGTGTACCTCCTGCAAGGGTGATCAATCAAAGAATTCAAACATGATTCTCTGAATTTGATTAAACACAGTCAATGAGATTATATTAAATATACATATCACTTCTGGAGACATAATGTGGTAATTCTTTTCTTAATTTGCCTATGTCAAAATAGTATCACAATTTCTTCTGCAAAGTCCTAACACAAAGATTAATTGATTCCTTATTCTAACATATGTGCATAAACTATTTAGGAAACTACAGTTTTACTCTGTGTGTCTTTCATCTTCTAGTGTACCCGGTAGACCTATTTACAGAGTATTACTCTTATCCTCAGTGTATGTTTAGGAATATAACAACCTTAACTCTCTTTCTTCAGTGATATAATTAGATTACACATAATAAACTAATTTATTTAGTATAAATTGGTTACTCAGCTATCTGAGTTCTGTATATAAAAACAGATTTTAAATGAAACCAAAATTTCTCAGCAAGATAACGGATGATATAGACACACATTTTCATATAAGCTGAAACTTTAAAGCTACTAGACCTCTTCCATAAGGGAAAAATCTTTAAAATTGGTGTGGGTGCTGATTTTTTGGATACAATAGCAAAAACACAGGAAATGAAAACAAAAAAAGTTTTATAATATTTCTGATTTTGCTTTTAAGAAAAATATTGTAAGTGCAAATATTTGGCGCAGTGGTTCAGCACCATTTGTGACATCTGCATCCCATATTGGAGTGTCTAGGTTTGAGTCCAGGCTGTGTTTCAGATTCCAGCTTCCTGCTAATGTACACCCTGGGAGGCAGCAGGTGAATGGTTCAAGCAGTTGGGTTCATTCCATCTATCTGAGAGACATGGATTGAGTCCTTGTTTCCTGGGCATTGGGGTAATCTGGTAGATGAGAGTCTCTCCATTTCTCTCTGGCTTTCAAATTAAATCATTCATTCAATCAATCAGTCAATCATCTGGAAAACATGTGTAGGATGGATTGGAAGAAAGTGGAGAAACCACTGGGATCATGATCAAGAATAATGTATTTATTCTGTCTCTATAAAGATTGAATCCAAAAGCAGATAAAGAAATGAACATTGATCCTATGTGAGGAATGGGAAGATTTGCATTAAGATTTGGAGAAAGAGGATAGAATAAAGATAGATGGTTAATCTGGAAAAGCAGAGGAGGAAGTATACTTATTTCTTGTGTTATAAAGTGTAGATACAGGTAATGAATGAAGATGCAAGGTTGTTATATTCCTAAACATACACTGAGGATAAGAGTAATACTCTGTAAATAGATCTGCCGGGTACACTAGAAGATGAAAGACACACAGAGTAAAAGTGTAATTTCCTAAATAGTTTATGCACATACGTTAGAATAAGGAATCAATTAATCTTTGTGTTAGGACTTTGCAGAAGAAATTGTGATACTATTTTGACATAGGCAAATTAAGAAAAGAATTACCACAATATGTCTCCAGAAGTGATATGTATATTTATGTTTAGAGGTGAAGAGCCTGAGGATTCAGTAATCAACATTGTCAGAAAAGCTTACTTTTTGTTATTTATTTTAAATTGATGAAGCTTGTATTATACTGTGAATTTTAGGAATGTGAAATGTATGGAAACCGTTGAACCAGTTACATTTAAGAAGCTGATTTAGAAAAGAAAGGTGGAAGAGGAATCTAAGATTCTAAAGGAAAAAGTGCAAAACATTAAATTTCTTTCTGCTTCAAACTCTTCCATCTAATTATATTTTAAACATTAATCTCATTTGGGTGGAACTTAGAGTAATTACATAGCTACTATATATCAGCTTATTAACATATTTTACATTTAAGAGAAATTCAAGGATCTATAATTGCTAAGTATATGTCACTATTCACTTCAATTATATGATAATTTTTAAAATTTTGAATAGTTTTAACAGATTGCAACTGATTTTCATTTACTATTTTAAGAACATAGTGATATTCTTGTCTCCTTCCCATCCTCCCTTCTTCTCTCTTTCTTGCCCCTTCTCATTCTTTTCTTAGTTTTTGAGATAACATACTTTAAATTTGCATTTCAGAAAAAGGGATTAATACTTCACCAAGCAAGAAGTTTAACAAGTAAAAAGCAAAATGACCCTAGTTTAGTGGGGATATAGACAATGGTTAAAAACAATAATTGAATGGAAAACTACCATCTAGAAATAGTGTACATTTTTAGAGACAAAATGGAAATGTCAAAGAGCATTTAGACATGTTGCTCCAAAGTAGCAAAGTCCTGAGAATGCAACGAGATCACCTCTTCCTTTAGGAACTAATCTTATCTGTTAATGTTAACGTTAATAGGGGAATCTAGATACTTGGGATCTTTCCAGAAACTTATTTTACCAAAGTCAAATATTCAGTTCAAGCTTAATTAAAGAGGGGTTTTTGTTATAATTTTCATTATAGTGTGATAATTATGATGCTTGTAGAAAAATGCTGAATTAGAAGTTGTAATTTTGCCACTAGATCACTAGATGGTATACAGTTCCTTTAAGGAAATATGCATCAGGAGCTGTGTGTAACAACGACTTCATTCTCGAAAAGCAATGCTAATTTTATTCATTTAATTTTAGTCATTTTAGCCAAAAATAATTTTTATTGCTGCAGAATAATTCTAACAAATGTTTTGAAATTATATTTCTAGCATAATATAACAAAATTAGTTTTTTCAGGGTAATTAATTGAAGATTAAAAGCATATTATTTGATTTTCAATGTATGCTGTGTTACTAGGTTTACCTTGGTACATAGTGAATAAAAATGCTGCACTTATTAGATATTTGTAGAAGTATGAATTTTGAATTTGTGTGTCTTTAAATACTACAGAATATCAATAGATTAACATGAAAAACTGTTAAGATTATACTTTTAATAAATCATCTGCAATTCTGTATAATGAACTGTATAATCTTGTCAGGGGTTAGAATAGCTGATAAGAACAGTGACTCAAAATGAAAATATCAAGAATCCAATCACCTGAATAATGTAACATTAAACAATAAACAAATTCTTAGCAGAAGTTTTGCTATTATAATTATAAATTTATTTTGCTAAAATTTTATTTAAGGTAAACAAATTTCACGTATTTCATATACATAGATTTAGAAATACATAAATAAATAAATTGAGCTACAATAAACATGACGCTACTGAGAAATCTTTCATATGCTGACTTCATTTCCCTTGGGTAAATTCCCAGGATTGTCATGATTGGATTATATGGTATATCTATTTTTAAGATTTCTGAGATATCTCCATTCTGTCTCCCACAATGACTGTACTAGTTTACATTCCCAGAAATAGTGGATTAGGGTAACTTTCCCCCCAACATGCTCATCAGCATTTATTGTTTATTGATTTCAGTATGAGAGCCATTCTAACCAGAGTAAGAATAAATCTCATTGTTGATTTGCTTTGCATTTCTTTGATGGCCAGTGATCCAGAATATTTTTTGTGTGGCTGCTTGTTGAGTCCTTTGCCCATTTTTAACTGGATTGTTTGTTGTTGAGTTTCTTGAGCCCTTTATAAATTTTTGATATTAATCTCTATCAGTTTCATAATTTGCAAATACTTTATGCCATTTGGTTGGTTGCCTCATAGCTTTGTTGAGTGTTTCAATGGCAGTGCAAGATGCTCACCTTGATATAATCCCATTTGTCTATTTGTTTTGATTCCCTGTGCTTCTGATGTCTTTTCCAAGAAATCTTTGCCTATACCAAAATCTTCCAGAGTTTCCCCCAATATTTTCTTATAATAATTAATAGTGTCAGGTCATAGATTTTGATCCTTGATTCATTTGGAGTTGATTTTTGTATGAAGTGAAAGGCAGGGATCTTGTTTCATACTTTTGCTTATGGAGATCCAATTTCCCCAGCACCACTTGTTGAAGAGACTGTCCTTTATCCAAGGATTGATTTTAGTCCATTTGCCAAAGATTAGTTGGTTGTGAAAGTGTGGATTAATTTCTGGAGTTTCTATTCTGTTACATTGGTCTACATGACTACTTTTGTGGCAGTACCACGCTGTATAACTATGTAACTATATATAACTGTGTAACTTTACATGACTGCATAACTGAATATAACTGTATATAATTGTATAGCTGTGTATAACTGTATAACAGTATATAATTGTATATAACTGCATAAGGATATATAACTGCATAACTGTATATAATTATAACTGTACATAAATATAACTGTATATAACTGTACAGATGCATAACTATAACTGTGTAAATGTATATAACTGCATGACTGTATATAACTGTATAACTATATATAACTGTATATAGCTGTATAACTCTATAACTGCACTATAATAAGTCTTGAAATCTGGTTGCCTACAGTTTTGTTTTGTTGTATTAGATTGTTTTAGTTATTTGGGGTCTCCAGTGTTTCCATATGGATTTTAGCAATGTTTTTCTGGGTAAGAGAAGGAAGTTCTTGGTATTTTAATTGGGATTATATTGAATCTGTAAATGTCTTTCAGCAGTATGGTCATTTTGATGTTAATACTTCCGATCTACAAACTTGGAAGATTTTTTCATTTTTTGTGTCATCTCTCTTTCTTTCATTAATGTTTTGTAATTTTCATTATACAGCTCTTTCATCTTCTTGGTTAAATATATTCTAAGGTATTTAATTTTTTGTAGCTATTGTGAATAGGATTGATATTAGAAGTTCTTTCTTAGCCATGACATTGACTTTGTATACAAAGGCTATGGATTTTCATCTGTTAATTTTATATGCTTCCACTTTAACAAACTATTTTATGAGTTCTAATGGTCTCTTAATGGAGTCATTTGTATCCCTCCTACATAGAATCATGTCATTGGCAAATAGGTGTAATTTGAATTCATTCTTTCCAATTTGTATCCCTTTGATTTCTTTTACTTGCTATTGAATAACAATGTATGAAGTGGGCATCCTTGTCTGGTTCTTTATCTTGGTGGAAATGCTTCCAACTTTTCTCATTTCAATAAAACTGAGTGTTTGTTATAAATTGTCTTGATTGTGTTGAGGAATGTGCCCTCTTTCCAAAATTTGCTTAAGGTTCTAATCATGAAAGGATGTTTAATTTTATCAAATACTTTCTCTGCATCTACTGAGATAATCATTTGGTTTCTATTCTTTATTTGTCAATATGATTTACCACATTTATTGATTAGCATATGTTGAACCATCACAGGGATAAATCCCACTTGGTTCAGGTGAATGATGTTTCTGATGTGTTGTTGGATTCTATTAGCTAGTGGTGTGTTGAAAATTTTTTCATCAATGTTCATCAGCAATATTGGTCTATAGTTTATTTTTTTATCTAACAACTGTTCCTAATATACTATACATGTAATGTACTTGCATAGACAACCAATGAATGAATGAACAAAATATTCTATTACCTTTGTTCTTTTTTTAATTTTCTAAATTATCAGAGCCTTTGAATTTGCCTCATTTGATTCAAACCCTAGACTATGTTACAAAATATATTTTAATTCTGTTGTGTAATATATATTGCACCCATTTGAAGGGAAATAATGTGATTTGTGTCAATAGTACACTTTTATATGTAGTTTTGCTACAGTACTTTTAACACAAATTTATGAATGACTTCCTGCTATTCTTTTCCTAAATTCGAGTTTATGGAAATGAATCGGACTTGCCCCAAATGGTAGAGTTAGAAACGTGCCAGGGGATTCCAATTCAATCCCATCAAGGTGACATGTACCCATGGCTTCTCACTAATTAAAGTGATCAATTTTATTTCACAATTCATCATAATGAGTCAAAGGGATCACATAAACAAGACTATTGTCTGCTAGTACTAACTGATAGAATTAAAAAGGAGAGAATAATCCAACATGGGAAGCAGGATACACAGCAGACTCATAGAATGGCAGATGTCCTAAACAGCACTCTGGACTCAGAATCAGCCCTTATGGCATTCGGATCTGGCTGAAGAGCCCATGAGAGTATTTTAGGCATGGAAAACCATGACACTGTGGCAAAAAAAAAAAAAAAAAAAAAACAACTAAATGAAGGATGTCTGTAAGTGAGATCCCAGTGTAAAGAATGGGCCATCAAAGAAGGAGGTACCTTTCTCTGAAGGGAGGAGAGAATTTCCACTTTGACTATGACCTTGTCTAAATAAGATCAAAGTTGGAAAACTCAAAAGGCTTCCACAGCCTTGGCAACTCATGACAAGAGCCTCAGGTGATTATTGACGCTAAAAACAAGAATGTCAATTGTTAAGTCAAGAACAGAAGTCACTGTGCACTTACCCCCCCCCCCATGTAGGATCTCTGTCCTTAGTGTGTTGTACTTTGTGAATTAATGGCAAAACTAGTACTCAATCAATACTTTATATTTTGTGTTTCTGTGTGGGTGCAAACTGTTGAAATCTTTACTTAATATATACTAAATTAATCATTTTATACTAAAATGAATCTTGGTGTGAATGGAATGGGAGAGGGAGTGGTAAATGGGAGAGTTGCAGGTGGAAGGAAAGTTATTGGGGGGGGGGGAGGAATCCACTGCAATCCAAAAGCTGTACTTTGGAAATTTATATTTATTAAATAAAAGTTTAAAAAGGTAAGTACAAAAAGTGATATCAATTCCATTGTCATGAACATTTTGAAGTCAATTTATTTTATACCCAACAGTCTTCAGATTGAATGGTAACTTCTGAAATCTGTGAAGTCAAAATTCAAGTATTAGCTACTCATTTTGAGCATTATAAAAATTTCAGGTGATATTAAAAACAGCATGTAGCTCAGCTGTTCCTGTATTTTCTTAAGATAGGTATTTCCATTTTCATTTCTCAGTAGAGAAATCTGATGCAGGAAGAACTAAAGTAATGAATGCAAATTCCATATTTAAAAAAGGGGCTAAATCAAACCAATAGTATACTGTTGGGTACTTTGAAACAGTTATCTTTTGTGGAATGGGTAATGGTTTGTCCTATTTTTCTGTTAATTGCCAATAGCTCCCTGGTGCAAATATGTTCATATGTTCAACTTCAAGATCCTACTGGCAAGGTCACTAAACACTGATGAGAATATATTGATTGGTTTTACAAAGTGTTGCATTCTAGATTTAGCATGCCAATTAAAAAGATCAGCTCCTTTAGTCATACATCCTGCATTCTTAATTTTGTTGTTATTTTAACAGAGAGATAGAAACAAAGACAGACAAAAAGAGATAAAGCTCCCAGCCACTGGTTCACTCACAAAATAACTGCGCTGATTGGGCCAAGCAGGACCAAAGCCAGAAGCCAGGAAGAGAATTCAATATCATGCTGAGTGGTTAAGAACCCAACAACTTGAGCCATTACTGCTGCCTCCCAGAGTCTGAATCAGCAGGCATCTGGATTCAGTAGCTGGAGCCAGGCACTGAATTCAGATACTCTGATATGGGATGCAGGAATCACAATCAGTATCCTGACTATTAGAATAAATATTTGTTCCTCTTCTTTGTTTTGACAAGTACATATTTTTGCGTTCGCTCAAGTACTTTTTTCCATAATTTTGTATCTTCCTTTATCTTCTGCCTTTTGGATTGTTGCTCTCCAGGCCTATTCTTGGCTCATTTGTCATCCTAAGACTTCCTTTGTGCTTTAGTCTCATGTTGGATCTTGTTTATTAGATACTATCAGATCCTATGACTCCCTATTTTCTTAAGATCTATTTATTTGTTTGGAAGACAGAGTTATAGAGAAGGAGAGTTAGAGGCAGAGAGAGAGAGAAGTCTCCCATTCATAGATTCACTCCCTAAATGGTCACAATGGCCAGAGTTTGGGCCACAACAAAGCCAGGATCCAAGAACTTTGTCTGGGTCTCCCACGTGGGTGCAGGGGCCCAATCACTTGGGTCATCTACTACTTTCCCAGGTGCATTAGTAAGGATCTGGATTGGAAGTGGAGCTGCTGGAACTTGAACTTATGCTCATGTGGGATGACAACACAGCAGTCAGTGGTTTAACCCACTATGCCATAACTCTGGTACCAAGTACATTTTCTTGATTAATTCAGCACTTTAAAACCTATTTCCTTGTTCCTGTTAAATCCAGTCTAGCCTAATTCATGATACTAAAAATATCCTATAAACAAGACTAGCTTTATTTTCTTTTAAATTATGGATAAGATGAATGAATATTCTGCCTGCATTAATAGGACTATTGCATTAATTTTAATGTTTCCACCACTAAAAAAATGAAACGATCAATATCTCTTTACCTACCTATCATATGTGTTTATTGGTGTACCTGCCTACTCATAATTGTCCCCAGTGCATACATTTTGTGACTTCATGATAGAATCACAATACATACTCAGAGACTATGCCAAATATATTCAATGTCATTCAAGAGCAAATACTAGGGTTATGTACTCAAAGTTACTATATTAAATTTTCATTTAAACTTGAGTAATATTTCTATACCAGATAATCTTTGATAAGAATTATGAAGACTCTAATAAAAATATTCAGCAAAACAACAATATGCTTTTCTGTGATAAATTATCACCACCCATTGGCACTAATTTCCTGTTAACTTGATATTTAATTTACCCTGCAGTTATTTTTATAGTTGATTTTTGCCCTGGAGAAACATGTTCCCAAACGTCTTTCTAATTTTCTAGCTGATTGTTTTAAAAGAATAAAGTAGTACAATTGTTTCTGGCTACCCTGAAACTATCTTGCTCTTTATAAATATATGTTTTAATAGTTCTGTCACTGAACACTTTTGTTTCTCATATAAACCAGTGTAAGAGTTGAATGTTATATTTTGCTTTGAATTCTTTAGTACTGAAAAGCCACTCAGAAGTTTTTCTTGTGTGTATAATTTCAGTTTTTCTCTAAGTCATTCTTAGATTCCATATCTTCCTGTGATAATCTTCTTTGGAGGATAAGAAGACTCACTGCCTTATTAACTAACTTTCTTTCTCTCTCTCTTTCTTTCTTTCTTTCTTTCTTTCTTTCTTTCTTTCTTTCTTTCTTTCTTTCAAGATTTTATTTATTTATTTCAGAGTAGAGTTACAGACATTGAGAGGGAGAGGCAGAGAGAAAGGTTCCCCATCTGCTGGTTCACTCCCCAAATGTTCCCAACAGCTGGCCAGAGCTGTACTGATCCAAAGGAAGGGGCCAGGATCTTCCTTCAGGTCTTCCATGTGGGTACAGGGACCCAAGTGCCTGGACCATCCTCCACCCTCCATTGCCTTCCCAGGCCAAAGCAGAGAGCTGGATCGGAAGTGGAGTAGGCGAGACCAGAATCAGTGCCCATATAGGATGTCGAAATTACAGGGAGAGGATCAACCCACTATGCTACAGCGCCAGCCCCTATTTCACTATTTTTAAATGTACCTACATCCAATTGGAAATACATTTGCATTGCTGATTTGTAAGTGGTTTACAGAGTCTTCTGACAGTTTTCCAATTTTATCTAATTTCATGTTTAAGTTCCAACACGAGGCTGATTAAATATATTTTCTTTACAAAGATATCAAATCACTCTAGGGCCCCAAGAAAGCAGCAATGAAAACAAGCACATCCAACATTTTCAATTAGTCAGTCTTACTATACTAATTTGAATTTTACCTTGTTTTAAATAGGTCTATAAAAGTTTGGTGTATATTAAGCTGTCTTCCTTGTTTAAAAAAAACAAATTGCCACAGGTTATAGAAAAGAAATAGTGAGACATGTATTTAATATGAACATAATGTTCTAGCTAAATAAATTAGCAACTTGTTTCTGGGTTTAATTTTTGGTTTAACTTTTCAAAAAATGTTCAGCTACTTTTATGACATTTGAAACTGACAAATAGTTGCAGACATTTGTACACAAAAATGAAATTGTCTTTGCAGGAAGCTTGATTCTTTGGAGGAAGAACAACAGAAATTTTTGAAGTAGAAATATGGTTAAATTCCCATAATTCATAATTTTGCTCTTAATATTGTATGTAGTACAGGAGAAAGTGAGATAATACAGAAGTGCATAATGGCAAAATGTTCATAACATGTGAATGCAGATAAAATATCAGAAACCATGTATTTTTATTCAAAATACAATTCCCTTCAAAAAGAAAAATGATACCATAATCTGCTCATGGGAGGTGTGTTTTCACCTAGCTTTAGCCTTTTGGTGTGTGTCGGCAGTAGCTTAAACTTAGGCATGGTGGGTAGAGCAAAACTAGTGATATATGAACAAAACTAATCCAGTCATGTATCAAGTCAAACCAAAGAAGGAGCTTCTGCATCAGAATATAAACACATTAGTCATTTTTCAGGAAAAATATGTGATACTGTAGGGGACAGTTAGGGATTAATGAGAACTAGTAAAGCCAGGAAAACCCAGTTTCTTGATAATTTACACCAGAGAGAAACTGGGGCCTCAGGGTAAGAGGGAATGCTAGTGATGCAACTGCATCAGCAATCCCAGGAGCTATGAACTCCATTTCTCGTATTCCTCTTCTGCTCAGGTGCAGTTTTGTTATTTTGAGAATGCTCTTAAAAAGTAAGTGCCATTTAATGTCTTAATATCATTGTACTCATAGTTAGATGTGAATGGCAGTACCCAATTCAATTTATTCTGTGAAGATTGAAAGGACCTACTGAAGGGTATAGAAGAAAACAAGTTGAATTAATATTATTTCTAAGAAGCTTTAATATTTCATTGGGGATAACTCCAGTCAATTTTGCATTCCTAAATCTATGAGATGTTTTCTTTTCTCTCTCTCTCTCTCTCTCTCTCTCTCTCTTGTTTAAAGTTTTATTTATTTTGAAAGTCAGAGTTACAGAGAGAGTGAGACAGATCTCCCATCTGCTTGCTCATTCCCTAGGTGACTGCAATGGCCAACACTAGACTATGCTGAAGCTGGGGGCCAGTAACTTCTACCAGGTTCTCCAACATGGGTGGCAGGGGGCCAAACGCGTGGACAGTCTTCTGCTGCTTTTCTCAGGCCATTTAGCAAATAGCTGAATCAGAAGTGGAGAAGCTCAGATAAGAACAAGAGTACATATGGGATGACGGCATCACAGGCAGAGATTTAACCCACTACGCCACAGTGTCACCCCCATTGATATGAGGTGTTTTTAGAAGAATGTTTTATATTTGACATTTTGAACTGTTGGTTGCTCTTGTCTAAAATTTTGTATTGAGAGAAGAACAGAAGCAGAACCAGATAATCTTAAAATAAGCTGGCTATAAAATACACATGAAGATTTAGAAGAAATCATCATGCCTTCAGATGTTAAATTACTGTTTTCAATCTGAAATGATTGATAAATAATCTTTAAAGTGTATTCCCAGATATTTTTATTTTGATAACATAAATTTTTGGAAATACTTTGTGTCATCATACTCAGATATTAATATATTTAATATATTAAATTTTCTGATAGATGTATCATTATTATTGCCAATTTGGAAAATAAAAAACACTAATTATATTGTAAAGTATGTAAAGGAAACAATAGAATTGATTTTTATCTGATTTCTTTAAAGGTTATTTATTTGAAAGGCAGAGAGAGAAACAGAGAGAGAGAGAAAGTTTCATGCAATATTTCACTCCCCAGATGGCCACAAAAGCCAGAGATGTCCAGATCGGAAGCCAGGATTCAGGAGCTTCCTCCGGGTCTCCCATGTGGGTGCAGGGGCCCAAGGACTTTGGCCGTCTTCTACCGCTTTCCCAGGCCATAGCAGAGAGCTAGATTAGAAGTGGAGCAGTGGAACTCAAACTGCTACCCGTATGGGATGCTGGTGCTACAGGCGGCAGCTTTACCCACTATGACACAGGACCGGCCGCTAGGATTTATTTTTTCCATGTTTTATAATATTACTCACTCTGTGTATTTCATTTAAAACAGTGAGTATCTAAAATTGCTCTGCTTTCTTTTTTTCTGGTCGCTGTCATCATGTCTGTATTCACCACAATTTAAGAGTCTTTAGTTTGAGCTACTCCTCCAAAATCTCTCCTGCATTAAAATAACTAGGAATAGACCATCACAGACTTGGCCATAAAAAGAGTTGAAAGCTTGTCATTTGCAACAGTGTAGACATATTTGGAAGGTGTCAGTATGTGTGAAACAAGCCAACAACAGAAAGATATATATCTCATGATCTCGGTCGTATGTGGAGTCTAAAGAACAGGTCATCTCATGGAAGCTATAAGTACAACCATGTTTCCAGAAGCTGGAGGGGGGGGGGGGGGGACTTGGGAAGGGAAGGTTTGGAAAAGCTTGATAGGCAGGTATGAGGTTATAGCAAGGCTGGAGTAAAACATTTTGGTTGGACTGGCATTGTGGGAATGAAGTTTAAGGCTCTGTGATGCCAAAATCCCATACAGGCACCAGTTTGAGACCTGGCTACTCCAATTTTGTTCCCAATCCATGGTAATGAGCCTGAGAAAGCAGCAGAGGATGGCCCAAGCGATTGGGCCCCTGAACCCAAGTGGGAGACCTGAAAGAAGCTCAGAGCTTCTGGCTTTGGCCCGGCCCAGCCCCGGCCTTGTGGGCATTTGGGGAGTGAAACAGTAGATGGAAGATCTCTCTCTCTCTCTCTCTCTCTCTCTCTCTCTCTCTCTATCTCCTTCTTTCTCTGTAACTCTGACTTACAGATAAACAAAAAGTAAATATTCAGAAAAAGAAATTCTGATTTTCTATTGAACAGCAAGTTGAGTATATATAAAGTTAATGTAATGTGTATTTCTGTATTACAAAAACTAGAAGATATTATTTTACATGTTTTCATTATAAGTAAATCTTTAATGACTGAGAAGATGAATGATGACTCTGGGCATTGTACAATGATTTTGTGTAATGAAATATCATATAGTATTTTATAAATGTAAACAATTATATATCTATTAAATTTTCAAACATATAATTTTAAAATTTAAAATAATTTAAATTTAAAATATATATGTAAATGTACACATATATTTGAAAAATTAAAAATAAATAGAAAACTAAATGTAATCGCAATACACTTTGTGATTGCATAGTTGTACTTGTTTTCTAACTGATTTGTTTTAATGTAATTATTTAAAGCAAATCAAGTTAAATCTGTCTTTCAAGACATCTGAGGAAGTTCAGGACCCCATCAGAGTTACTGACTTTTGCTCTCCACTTACAAGGCACTCACGCACACAGATTTTGTTATGAGGTAACTATACCCAAAGATTTCTGTTTTCCTTTTCTGAGCAGAAGCCAGGGTCTTGGTTGAGGTAATGATGACTGTGTGGTGCTATATCTTCCTCCTGGCTCACAAATGCCTGCTTTCCATGGCCATGTTTGTATGCCCTCTCCACTGCAGCAAACACCTACTGGAACACAGAGAGGTACTTGTGCAGAGCTCACCAATTAGGCAGCCAGGAACACAAAACAAAGTAAAACAGTACTCTTATTTCTACACTTCATGTAATTTATCTTTTCATATATTTACCTAAATTGTTGAGCTAATTGAAATAAATTGATAACTCTAAACAATTGATGAAGTTTCATCAATTGGCTTAGAAATGTAAAAAAAGAATTTTCAGCAAAGTACAAAAATTTAAAACATTCCTTTCTTTAATTTTGTAATTCTTTACTGTGGAATAGCTCAGAATATCAGCTCTGTTTTAAGGAACAGAATTGATAACTGAGCGAGGAAACATAATTTGGATTATAAAATTCTTGCTTTAATAAAAATTCCTTAAAAAGTGAAAAAAAAATGTTAAACCAGTAAAGTAGTATTCACTGTATAATAATATATAAAACAAGCAATTGTGGATTTTTTTTGGTAATAAACTAGCAGCTTGAATATGTCTTTGTATATATCTCTGTCACTCTGAATCTCAAAAAAATGAAAATGAATAAACACAAAAATCAAAATATACTTAGTAGGAGGGTTCAAATGGCAGAATAGAGAGGGAGCTCACTGATGGTCCAGAAGAACATAGTTTAATTAAAGTGGAGATAATATAGTCTCAGGGAGAAGCTGGGGGGAAATGGCAGAGGAAACTCTTCCGTATGAGAGGGAAAGGTGGATTTATGTGGAGGGCACGGGCGCCCACGGCTCGGAAGCCCAGATGCCGAGAGCCTCTGCACCAGCGCTGGGAACAGAGGTGAGGCGAAGCCACAATAGCCTGTGACACTGGGGCAAAGCAGCAGGAAGAGCCTAGAGGGAACGAGGCTTGAAACAACATTGGGGAACGTACACTAGCCTAACTAGAGGAGCGGAAAAATAAAGGGAAGGTATAGAAATGATTCTCTCTCCAATCACCTTACAAAGGCATAGGAGCTGACAGAACAGGCACCATTTTGGACATATGCAACAGCTGCAACAGCTCAGGGCTGCACCTGGCAATCAGCAAAGCAGAAAAATTTGACTCTGGTGGGGAGTAATAACAGGAAATTAAGACCTAGTGAATGTGTGGAGCTTATAAACTGGGACTGTGAAAAAAAAAAAAAACTGAGGTTGTGTGGAAAAACTCACAGTGTGGCTGAGAAGTGAGTAGTCTCAGTGGGAGACACCATGAGCTCACGCAGCCCTGGCTTCCCAGTGAGAGACACTACAGGGGAATCTGAGCTTACACGGAGGACTGAAGATCCTTTGTGTGGTCCTTGTGACAGATTATAGCCACTGGGGCTAATGCTCAGGCATTGATCGCCAATGAGCTGAGTGGAATTACTTTCCTTCTGATTAAAAAAAAAGAAGAAGAAGAGAGAGAAGATTTACCATGCCAAACCTGTGGGTGTCACCTTAGGCACAGCCTTAACTTTTAAGAATTGTGCAAAGCTCTCTGGCCACACCCACCACAAGCCTATAGAGATTAATTGAAGGCAGACAGTTCACTTATCTACAATCATAGTACAACAAGAAAAGTTGCCACAGCAGGAAATAAAAAATAAAAAAAAGAAAGAAATAAACTAACACGTATCTCCACAAATGCCAAACAACAAATGCAACAACCAAGGAAATAAGAACAAGGAAGACAACATGACACTCCAAAATGAACATGACACTCCAATACAAGATTATAAAGATGATGAGATAGAAGAAATGCAAGAATCGACCACAAAATATTGAAGGTAAGAATATTTAGAGGTAATCAAAAACAAATGCATGAACTATTGAAATACATGCAGGACATGACAGAAAATCTCTTTCATGAAAATGAAATCTTAAGGAAGAATCAAAATGAAATGAGGAATTTAGTAGAACAAGAAATTGAAATATTGAAGAAGCATCAAAAAGAAATGAAGAATTCAATAGAACAATTAAAAAACACATTTGAGAGCCTTAAAAACAGAATCAGTGAGGCAGAAGAGAGAATATCAGACTTAGAACACAGGAAAGTATACAGTCAAACCAAAGAAAAGAAGAGGAAATTAGAAATCTAAAAAAATATTGTTGGGAATCTACAGGATACTATTGAAAAACCTAACAGTCAGGTTCTAGGAGTTCCTGAAGGCATGGAGAGAGAGAAAGGATTAGAAGGCCTTTTTAGTGAGATACTAACAGAAAACTTCCCAGGTTTGGAGAAGCAAAGAGACATACAAGTACAGGAAGCACATAGAACCCATAGTAAACATGACCAAAAGAGATCCTCACCATGACACATTGTAATCAAACTCACCACTGTGAAACATAAAGAAAATATTCTAAAATGTACAAGAGAGAAATGCCAGATTACTCTCAGAGGATGTCTAATTAGACTCACAGCAGACTTCCCATCAGAAACACTACAGGCTAATAAGGAATGGCAAGATACAGCCCAGGTACTAAGAGAAAAAAACTGCCAGCCCAGAATATTATATCCTGAAAAGCTCTCATTTGTGAATGAAGGTGAAATAAATACCTTTCATAGCAAACAGAAATTGAAAGAATTTGTCGCCACTCGTCCAGCCCTGCAAAAGATGCTTACAAATGTGTTACATACAGAAACACAGAAACACGGCCATTAGTACGAAAGAAGGTAAAGGAAGAAAATCTCCCAGTGGAAGATCACAGGCAGTTCAAAGCATATATTAGAAATATCTTTGGAAAAATGGCAGGGCAAAGTAACTACTTATCAATAGTCACATTGAATGTAAATGGCCTCAAGTCTCCAGTTAAAAGACACAGACTGGCTGAATGGATTTGAAACAAAACCATCTATGTACTGCTTACAAAAAACACATCTTTCCAACAAAGGTGCATGCAGACTGAAAGAGAAAGGTTGGAAAAAGATATTCTATGATAACGGAAACTAAAAAAGAGCTGGTGTAGCCATCTTAATATCAGACAAAATAAACTTTAACAAAAAAAAAACTATTAAGATAGACAAAGAGGGGCACTATATAATGATTAAGATATCAACTCAATAAGAAAATGTAACTATTATAAATGTATATACACCTAAATATAGGGCACCTTGATATTTAAAAGATATGTTAAGGAACTTGAAAGGAGACTTAGACTCCAAGAAAATAGTATTGGGGGACTGCAATACTCCACTTTCAGAAATGGATAGATCAACCAGACAGAAAATCAAAAAGGAAACAGCAGATTTAATTAACACTATAGCCAAAATCGATCTAACAGATATCTATAGACTTTTCATCCTACATTTACAGAATGCACATTCTTCTCAGCAATGCATGGAACCTTCTCTAGAATTGAACTCATACTAGGCCAAAAAGCAAGTCTCAGCAAATTCAAAAAAATTGAAAGCATACCTTGCATCTTCTCAGACCACTATGGAATGAAGCTGAAAATTAGCAACTCAGGAATCCTTAGAGCATATGCAAGCACCTGGACACTAAACAACATGCTCCTGAATGAACACTGGGTCATAGAGGAAATTAAAAAGAAAAATCAAAAACTTTATGGAAGCAGGGATACAGCAAAAGCAGTGTTAAGAGTAAAATTTATGGCCGGCGCCGTGGCTCAACAGGCTAATCCTCCGCCTTGCGGCGCCGGCACACCGGGTTCTAGTCCCGGTCGGGGAGCCGGATTCTGTCCTGGTTCCCCTCTTCCAGGCCAGCCCTCTGCTGTGGCCCAGGAGTGCAGTGGAGGATGGCCCAAGTGCTTGGGCCCTGCACCCCATGGGAGACCAGGAGAAGCACCTAGCACCTGGCTCCTGCCATCGGATGAGCGCGGTGCGCCGGCTGCAGCGCGCCAACCGCGGCAGCCATTGGAGGGTGAACCAGCGGCAAAGGAAGACCTTTCTCTCTGTCTCTCTCTCTCACTGTCCACTCTGCCTGTCAAAAAAAAAAAAAAAAAGAGTAAAATTTATAGCAATAGGTGCCTACATCAAGAAATTGGAAAGCCACCAAATAAATGATCTATTAATGCATCTCAAGGATCTAGAAAATCTACAGGAAACCAAACCCAAAACTAGTAGAAGAAGAGATTAATTAAAATTAGAGAAGAATTAAACAAATTGAGACCAAAAAAAAAATTACAAAAGATCAGGACAATGAAGAGCTGGTTTTTGGAAAAAACAAACAAAATTGACATACCATTGGCCCAAGTAACTAAAAAAGGAAGAGAGCAGAACTAAATCAATAAAATCAGAGATAAAATAGGGAATGTACAACAGACACAACAGAAATAAAAAGAGTAATCAGGAACTACTACAAAGAGTTGTATGCCAGCAAACTGGGAAATCTAGCAGAAATGATAGATTCCTCACATACAACCTACCTAAATTGAACCAGGAAGACATAAAAATCCTAAACAGACCCATAACTGGGACAGAAATTGAATCAGCAATAAAAACCCTCCCAACAAAAAAAAAGCCCATGACTGAATGGATTCACTGCTGAATTCTACCAGATATTTAAAGAAAAACTAACTCCAACGCTTCTCAAACTATTCAAAATCACTTAAAGAGAGGGAATCCTCCCAAATTCTTTCTATGAAGCCAACACCAGCTTAATTCTTAAACCTGAAAAAGAGGTAGCATAGAAAGAGAATTACAGACCAATTTCGCTAATGAACATTGATATAAAAATCCTCAATAAAATTCTGGCAAATGGAATGCAACAACATATCATATCGTCCACCCAGGTCAAGTGTGATTTATCCCTGGTAAGAAGGGATGGTTGAATGTTCACAAATCAATCAATGTGATACACCACATTAACAGACTGCAGAAGAAAAACCATTTGATTATTGAAATAGATGCAAAGAAAGCATTTGTAAAATACAACACCCATTCATGATGCAAACTCTAAGCAAATTGGGTATAGAAGGAACATTCCTCAATACAATTAAAGTAATTTATGAAAACCCACGGCCAGCATCCTATTGAATGGTGAAAAGTTGGAAGCATTTCCACTGTGATCTGGTATCAGACAAGGATGCCCACTTTCACCACTGCTATTAAATAGAGTACTTGAAGTTTTAGCCAGAGCCATTAGGCAAGACAAATAAATTAAAGAGATACAAATTGGGAAAGAAAGAACTCAAACTATCCCTTTTTGCACATGATATGATTCTTTATTTATGGGATCCAAAGAACTCCACTAAGAGATTGTTGGAACTCATAGAAGAGTTTGGCAAAGTAGCAGGATATAAAATCAATGCACAAAAATCAACAGCATTTGTATACACTGACAATGCTACAGCTAAGATTAATCCCATTCACAATAGCTACAAAAACAATCAAATACCTTGGAATAAACTTAACCAAGGATATCAAAGTTCTCTACGATGAGAATTACAAAACATTAAACAAAGAAATATAACAAGGTACCATAAAATGGAAAAATCTTCCATGCTCATGGATTGAAAGAATCAGTATCATCAAAATGTCCATTCTCCCAAAAGCAATTTATATATTCAAGGAGATACTAATCAAAATACCAAAGACATTCTTCTCAGACCTGGAAAAAATGATGCTGAAATTCATATGGAAGCACAAGAGACCTTGAATAGCTGAAGCAATCTTGTACAACAAAAACAAAGCCAGAGGCATCACAATACCAGATTTCAAGACATACTACAGGGCGGTTGTAATCAAAACAGCAGAGTACTTTCACAGAATCAGATGGATAGACCAGTGGAACAGAATGGAAACACCAGAAATCAATCCAAACATCTATAGCCAACTTATATTTGATCAAGGATCTAAAACCAATTCGTGGAGTAAGGACAGTCTATTATACAAATGGTGCTTGTAAAATTGGATTTCCACATATAGAAGCAAGAAGCAAAACCCTACCTTACTCCTTACACAAAAATCCACTCAACAGGGATTAAAGACTTAAATCTATGATCTGATATCATCAAATTATTAGAGAACATTCGAGAAACCCTGCAAGATATAGGCACAGGGAAAGTTTTCTTGGAAAAGTCTCCAGAGACACAGGCAGTCAAAGCCAAAATTAACAATTGGGATTGCATCAAATTGAGAAGTTTCTGTACTGCAAAAGAAACAGTCAGGAAAGTGAAGAGGCAACCAACAGAATGGGAAAAATATTTACAAATTATGCAACTGATAAAGGACTCTATAGAATACTATACAGCAGTAAAAAATGAAATCCGTTTATTTGCAACAAAATGGAAGAATCTGGAAAAAATCATGCTGAGTGAAATAAGCCAGTCCCAAAGGACATATATCATATGTTCTTTCTGATCTGTGATGACTAACTGAGCACCTAAAAGGAAACCTGTAGAAGTGAAATAGACACTATAAGAAACAATGACTTAATTAGTCTTTGTCCTGATTTTCGAGGGACAGCTTACTATTTTATTTCTTAACGACTTTTTTGTTCTACTTAATACCATTGGTTGAATTCTTTAATTAACACACAATTTTATTCTTGGGTGTTTAAATTTTACTGAAAAGTGATCCCTGTTAAATATAAGGGTGGGAATAAGAGAGTGGAGATGTACAGTTTGGAACATGCTCATTCAGTCTTACTCCTAATGATACAGATGGAAATGTGGCAGTGGATTCCAAATCAATTCCATCAAGGTGGCATGTACTATGTCATCTCACTAGTCAAAGTGATCAGTTCCAGTTCATTATTTATCATAATGATAGGATTAAGTTTCAAAGGTGTCACATAAACAAGACTAGTGTCTGCTTATAATAACTGATAGAATTAAAAAAGAATGAATGATCCAACATGGATAGTGAGATATACAGCAGACTCATATAATGGCAGATGTCCTCAATGGCACTCTGGCCTCAGAATCAGCCCTTAATGCATTCAGATGTGACTAGAAAGCCCATGAGAGTTTTTCAGGCATGGAAAACCATGACACTGTGGCAAAAAATGACCTAAATGAAAGATCTCTGTGATTGAAGTCCCAGAGGAATTTACAGGCCATCAGAAAAAGCGGTACCTTTCTATGAAGGGAGGAGAAAACTTCCACTTATGGCCTTGTCTAAATAAGGTCTGAGTTTGTGAACTCAAGATGCTTCCATAGCCTTGGCAGCTCATGACAAGGGCCTCGTGTGATTACTGACATCACAAATAAGAGTGTCAATTGTTAAATCAACAACAGGAGTCACTGTGCACTTACTCCCCATGTAGTATTTTTGTCCTTAATGTGTTATACTTTGCCAATTAATGGTAAAACTAGTACTGAAACAGAACTTCATACTTTGTGTATCTGTGTGGTTGCAGTCTGTTGAAAACTTACTTATTATATACTAAGTTAATCTTCTGTATATAAAGAAAATTGAAATTGAATCTTGATGAAGAATGGAATGAGAGGGAGTGGGAGATGGGATGGTTGATGGTGGAAGGGAGGTTATGGGAGGAAAACCAATATAACACAAACATGTGCTTTGGAAATTTATATTTATTAAATAAAGTTTGAAATAAATAAATAAATAAATACTTAGTATAAAGTAGTATTTTAAATCTAAAATTAATATAAATCTCTTGAAATTGGATTTTTTTCCTTTTCAATAGTGCTGATTCTGTTTAAAGAAAAACAAGTTCTTGTTTAGTTTAAAAAATAAGACTAAAATACTCCTACTATAATTAAAAGTAAAAAGGCATTTGTTTTATTATAGTTGGTTAATGAACTGACAAAGCTATTCTTTGGGAATTTGTTTTATCTTGTCAATACATTGCTAAGTGATTAAAATCAGTACATACATGTTAAATTTTCAGATAAGCACTTTTCTACAAAGGAAGCTGAAGAGCTTTATGTATATTTTCCTACATAGTTTATGTATTTATTCTGATTCCCATATTTCCATCAGTGATATATCTAACAATATTGTTTCAATTGGAAAACTTTAGGTTGATTATTATTATTGATTTTAAAACAGTAGGAAGTAAAATACTTGCTGTCATCAACACATAAACTATTCTCAGGCTACAAAGCAAAGGGTCTCACTATAGACAGGGCCAGTGGACAGACAACCTACTAAACAGTGACAGGGATTACTGCTTATAATGAATTAACTTGAACTTATATTGAGTGCACACTTACGTAGAAAACTTGGGATAATTTATCTCACATTTTGAAGATGCTTCTCATTAATCTTTGAGGAAATATTGGAGATAATATACTTTCTTTTTTTTAAACATTTTACTCAAGGCTGTATAGTAAGTTTTAAAACTGTATTGTCATCCCACCAATGATATTTTTCTTTTTGTAAGATGGTTTGTCTGTACTTGTTCTATTGCTTTCCATATAAAATTTTGAAAAAGCCTGTCAGTATCAGAAAAGTCCTGCTGAGATTTTGATTAGAGTTGTGTTAGCTCAATGGGTCAGTTGGAGGAAGCAATGACAAAGGCATGTTTATTATGTTGAGTCTTCCAATCAATGAACAGGCTGCTACTTTCCATTTGCTGGAGTTCTAACCTTGCATCCTAAGACATGGCCAGACTTGCATTAAGTATAAGAACTGTGTGTGTATATGTGTTTAATTCTTCGAAATTTTCTGCTTAAGCAAACTGTTTTCCCTGAAGTGGGATAATTTTATTTCTTCATTTCCAATGAAATATCTTTTATTTATTTTTACTCTATCTCACAACCATTATTTCCAGTATGATGTTGAATATTAGCGGTGGGAGAAACATATTTGCCTTTTTTTTATTATAAGGATAATACACTCTGTCTTTTAAGCATAAAATTAGAAGTAGCTTTTTAAGACCTTTTTTTTACAAGTTGCAGAATTTCCATTATATTAGTACCTCGATAAGATTTTTATCATAAGTTGATGTCAAATTAGTCAACTGCTATCTTGTATATTAATAAGGATGATCATCTGCATTTTATATTTCAATACTTTTTTCTAATAGTTAATGAAAAATGGATTTTGATTGATTTTGAAATATGAAAATCATGTTCTCCAGAAATAAAAACCAGTTAGTCTACATGAATTTGGATTTTTATACCTTGCCATATTTAATTTGCTACTTTTCCATATATTAATGTCAATGTTACAAGAGAAACTTGTACTGTTTTTTCTTGAAACACTTCTTAATGTCAGTTTTCATGGTAATAATGTTCTCATTGAGTTAATTGAGAAGTGTATCCAAATCTATTTTCTGGAAAAGAGACTGTAGAATCAGTGTAATTTTTCAAATACTTGTTAGAATTTACCGTTGAAAATATCTGAGCTTTGAATTTTCTCTCTTGGTGTTTTAAAAATGCATTTAAATATAATATATATGGATGATTTCATATTATTGCCTAATTGATTGATTTATGTTTTGGGTAACTTTTAGTAGTTTTCATCTTCCAGGAGTGAGTAACTTTTTTTTCTAAATTGTCAAAATTAAGGGAATAAACTAGATTATAGTGTTCTGTTATTGCTCTTCTCTATAGTAGGATCAGCAGTGATATATACTCTTTTACTCTTTTGAAAATTTATTTTAAATTTCAACTCTATTTCACTTTGAAATTAAAAATTTGTGTCAGCATATGAAAAAGTGATCTATACCCCCATGTTTACTACAGTTCAACTCACAACAGCTACGATATGGAATTCAACCCAGATATCCATCAACTGATGGCTAGATAAAGGAATTATGGTACATAGACATAATAGAACACTACTCACCTGCAGATGATGAAATCCAGTCTTTCACAATAAAATAGATGCCACTAAAATCATTATGCCTAGGGAAATAAACCAATCCCCAAAAGACAAACATTATATGTTTTCCCTGATTTGTGCATATGAGTGAAATTGATTATTGTTTATACCCATCTCATATACCCTGGGGGAAAGTGATTTTTCTACTTATTGCTTGTTAATTTCCTTAATTAGTGTTGGGTTAATCTTGTGAGTATAAAGAAAATTAAAAGTAAATATTAAAAGAAACATAACAAAAGAAGGAGTAGGGTGGGTGGGAATGAGTGAAAGAATGAGGGTAGGGTGGGAATTATACTATTAAAAGTTTACATATCATCGCTTCTCCGCCTTTTGGCTAAGATCAAGTGTAACAGTTTACATATGAAATACATGAATTTTGTTTCCTTATATAAATTTTTATGAAGTAAAAAACAATGTGTCAAGGCTGGCATTTCACTTAGCAATTGCCCCACTTATTAGAATACCTGTATATAGAATTTTCTTCTTTAAAAAAAGAGTTATGTTTTTGAAAGGCAGAGTTAGAGAGAGAGAGAGAAATTCTATCCTTCCATCTGCTAGGTTACTTCCCAAATGGCTGCAATGGCCAGGACTGGGTCAGGCCAGAGCCAGGTGCCTGGACCTCCCTCTGGGTCTCACATATGGGTTTCAGGGTTTCATTTGGGCCACTTGCCACTGCTTTCTCAAGCTCATTAGCAGTGAGCTTCACTGAACTGGAGCAGCTGGGACTTGAGCTAGCCCCATTTTCTGTTTTTTTGTTTGCTCGTTTGTTTGTATTTTGATAAATCTATCAATAACTTGGGGAACACTACATAAATCTAGTTTGATTTCTCTTATATTCCAACTTGGTGTCAATTGTACAAATTGATGAGGTACAATGTGATGTTTAGATATGTGCATGCCTTGTTTAATGATGAAACAATGAAATTTTATTCATTCATGTCATCTCTAGCTTTAAATGGTATGTATAATCCATTCATGTTACTGATGTGTTTGGATGACAATCTTCCATTTTAGAGCAAGGATTCGGCCTATGTTAACACCAGTTAGGACATTTGCATCCCACATCAGATTCCTGGACTCTGTCTCCAGACTCCAATTTCTTACTAATGCAAACTCTGGGAGGCAACTGCTGATGGCTCAAGTAGTTAGATTCCTGCCACTCATATGGGAGACCTGGACTGAGTTATGGGCTTTTAAATCCCAGCATTTGTGGCATATCTAGGGAATGAACCTATAGATGGAATTTCTCTGTCTCTTATCTCTGTCTTTCTATCTCATGCTCTATCTTTCTGCCTTACAAATTAGTAGAAAGAAAATGATTAACATTTAGTCATTTCTTCAGACATCCCTCTTTTGGGAAAATTCCATTATATATGTAAATTTAATAAAAACTCTTAAAATAAAATAATAAAATATATCACTCACTAGCTTTTACCTAAATGTAATGCATTATAGTGAAATGAACATTTTGAGATTCAGTGATTTTTTACAGACCTTTAGGAACATAGTTGTTTGTTTTGGATTGGTTTGGTTTGGTTTGTTCTTTCTTTCTTCATACTATTTGTTGACTTCTTTTACTTAGTGTAAGGTTAACTATGTGATTATTGAGTAACCTGAAAACAGATCCTTGTAAAAACTAAGAATGAGAATGTGAGAGGGAAAAGGAGGAAGCGTTGGAATGTGGAAGGGAGGGAGGGGGGTGTGAGTGGGAAAGTGTTACTATGTTCCTAAATCTGTGTATTTGAAATTCATGAAGCTTGTATAACTTAAACAAAATTTTTTAAAGAGGAAAAAATATTACCTTTAAGGGAAAGTTAAAAAATCTCTCCTAGGTATTTCACCACAGCTGGCGCTGTGGTGCAGTGGCGCAGTGGGTTAATGCCCTGGCCTGAAGTGCCAGCATCCCACATGGGTGCTGGTTCCAGACCTGGCTGCTCCACTTCCAATCGAGCTCTCTGCAATGGCCTGGGAAAGCAGTAGAAGATGGCCCAAGTCCTTGAGCCCTTGCAGCAGTGTGGGAGACCCAGAAGAAGCTCCTGGCTTCTGGCTTCAGATGGGCACAGCTCCAGCCTTAGCAGCCATCTGGTGAGTGAACCAGCAGATGGAAGACCTCTCTCTCTCTCTCTCTCTCTCTCTCTCTCTCTCTCTCTGCCTCTTCTCTATCTGTGTAATTCTTGTATTTATTTATTTATTTATTTTATTTTATTTTTTGACAAGCAGAGTGGAGAGAGAGAGAGAGGTGCGCTGCGGCCGGCACATCAAGCTGATCCAAAGCCAGGAGCCAGGTGCTTCCCCCTGGTCTCCCATGGGGTGCAGGGCCCAAGCACCTGGGCCATCCGCCCCTGCACTCCCGGGCCATAGCAGAGAACTGGACTGGAAGAGGGGCAACCAGGACAGAATCCGGCTCCCGACCAGGACTAGAACCCAATGTTCCAGTACCACAAGGCGGAGGATTAGCCTATTGAGCCACGGCACCGGCCTATCTATGTAATTCTGACTTTCAAGTAAATAAATAAATCTTAAAAAAAAAAAGAAATTACCTCTCTTATCCTGTAAATTCTCTCTCTCTTCAGTTAGAGTCTTTAACACACTGGTTACTATTTTAAATTCTCTAAGAGTTCCATCTATGTCATTTCTGATGCCTGCATTTATCCCAACACTTCAATTTCTCTTTTGTTTACATATGCCTTGCAAACATTTTGTTAAGAGCCGGATTTGTTTTATTAGATAGTAGAGACTATGGTAAATATATTTATCCTTGGAAATTAGCATGTCTTTCCTTCCACAAGGTCTTTAGTTTAAGAATTATATTATCTTTCAAGATTTGAATATTTGAAATTGCTTCCTAGTTAGCTTTGAGGTTCCCAATACTTGTTTTAGAGTTTTTGCTTGTGTTGTTCCTGAGAGAGGACTATTTTGCAGCTTTCCCACCAGGTGCACATCAGACCAGTAGTGAGAGTGGAGCATTGTTAATGTATTAATTAAACCTCAATGTCATGTAGTCAGGAAGAGCTGAATCTACAGATTGTTGCCTTGACAAGTCTCTGCTCTGCTCTTTTCATAAATAATGATGAGACTAGAACCTAATTCTGTCCTTCCATCAGTGGCAGAGCTTGTGTCCACCTGCTAGCTGCAGGTTTTCACCAGTGCATACAAGCTAAAGACTTTCATTGCTTTTCTCCAACTTTGGCTGTAGTGTATTTCCATAAATGCTCACCTGCCACTTCTTCCTGCCCTTCCTTTGTAGATCACAGATTTTGTTCTCTAGCAGAAAAAGTGAAACGGAATAGCTGAAATTGGAAATGCTACTGTTCTTCGGTCTTTACAATGTGAGAAGCTTTTAGGCTTTCTCTGCAGTCTTCTGTGTGTGGTTCATGGTATTTCTGGAGGAAAACACTATTGGAGAGTACAAACTCCATATGTTTATGTGGACACCATACTCATGCAACACCATACTCTGCCTTCATCAATTCTTTAAAAGTTCCAAGTGGAATATTCTTACTGGCTTATATATTATCCAGTTGGGTTTACTGCTTTTAAGTACACGGCCAGATCATGTTTTTCCCTGTAGGAATCTCTTTTTGAATTTGGGATTCATTCCTTTCCTTGTGATCTCAGTTCTCTATTAACTTGAATAAAAGTTCTTAATTGCATGATTAACTATTTTTTCAGGTAAGCCTAGGGTGGGAACTTGGCAAAAGACAGGCAAAGTGTTATATGTGTGTGTATATGTGCATGTGTGTATACACATGAGTATGGCTGGTGTTCAGTGGATTTCATCGTATATCTTTAAATTTAATGCAACTTTTATTTGGATATGATTTAATTTACACAATGCATACTGTTATAATACAGTAATATGTGATATGTAACACAAATTCTAATATAATAACAACTATTATTATTATCTGGATCAGTGTGCTCCTATGTGTAGCATTTTTAAGAATGTCTTTATAAAAGTTATTTTCTTTGTAATTCAATTCTAAAACATTTAGACATAAAACTTCATCAATGAAGTAATATAACCTTGAAAAGAAATGTATCTTACATATATCAGTTTTAAATTTTGTTTTACAAAACATCATTAAACTTTTTTCAGATATAGAAAACTTTATTGATGTTTAAATGTATATGTAGGTTTTATAAATCAAAAGACACGAAATCAGTACATAAACCATTTTATGTTCTAGTTTTTTTCAACATCAATTCTCTTTTTTAATTTTCTGAAAATATTTTTATTTCTCTGGCCATTGTGAATTTTAAATCTTTTATTTATATAAACATAACATATTTCATGCATTTCATATATATAATTTGAAGCCCAGAATGAAACTTCTCACCCTCATTAATGATTCTAAATGCATTTGCTTCATTCTTCAGATATAAATAAGATGTATCTAAAATATTTATTTTGGACTAATACTATTATTAGCATGTATAAGTTAATACATTAGTGCACTTAATTTATTGATTTAAATTGAGTAATACTTTTATATTGTTGCCATAACTTATAACCCATGTTGCTGGAGTTCATGTTCTATGACCAAGAACAATGAGGAGCATGGACAATAGAGGGTGAGCACGAAGGAAAATTTATTAAGAAAAAGAAAAAAAGCAAAAGCAAAAGAGAACACCCCATGCCTAGAGGTTTTCCTGAGCTGGATCCATTAGCAGAAGCTGCCTAAGGGCCTATATCCTCCAGGCTGTGAAGAAGTTTGTGCAGGTTTGCATGCATGATGGTTAATGACCAATGGCTTTCTTGTTGCTGGGGAGTCCGTGTCTGGTGCTGGACAGGTCCAGCTGTAACCTCGTCTTGTTTTATTTTCAGTTTCTCTAGATTGTTTTTGATTAGGCTTAAGTCTCTGATCTCTTGGGCCCTTGTGTCCCTTACTATCTATGTCAGGCCTCAGATAAGGGTTTGCAGTCTCTCTCAATCACCCTTCTGAATAGATGAGCTGACTGCTGTTAGGGAACGAAGGCTGTGACCACTCTAGCTGCTTCATGCTGACAAGGAGCAGTGAGGAGGGTAAGCAGAAGGAGATACCTCTCAGAGTGGCCTAGCCAATGGCCTTCTGTAGCAAGAACTGTTTTCCCATGGGTCAGGGTGAAGTATCATTTGTCACCAGATTACCTGAGTGTGAGAGGAAATAAAGTGGGTGAGCCAGTTGATTGTGACAGAGTTAAACAACAGAACTATGAGGAGGATGGCAACTGGTCCTGAGAGGAAACAGCCAGAAAAGCCTAGGCAATATAGGCTTGTTGAGATTATGTGAACAGGTAGCCTGTTTATAGACTCCCTGATGTTAGTTTCAACCTGCCTTAAGTTGTTGATATAGGTATATTAGGTTTTCTTAGAGTCCAAATGACTTCCTGTTTTGCTAATAGGTAGTAGAAAGTAAGAAGATTGACCATGACCTTCCCTGTGAACCAGACAGTCCAGGACTGCATCTCTGGTTCTTTGCAATGTTCATTCTAGAGACTGGGTCAGGGCGTGAAGAGTCACCTTGTAATATGTGAATCCTCCCCAGAGGCAAGAGCAGAGATGACTGCCATAGCCCCAGCTATGATTAGACCAATGGCCCTTTTAAATTGATGGCAGATGATGGCACATGATGGTATTTCTTAAAATCTAAATGCCCCTCAAGGCTAACTAACATGCACAAGATGCAGCCTCCTGCTGTATGAGAATTATCTAGGTGAGAAGCAGCAAACACTTCTTGGGGCTGTTTGGTCCCACCAGCTACTGAGCGGAGTATGCTTTAAAAGGCTTTTATGTTTGGAGCTGTGGACTGACTTTCTGAGCAGGCAAAGCAGCTGGTGACTTGGGCAGGACTGAAGTGTCCTTTTTTTTTCTTTTTCTCTAGCTGGCTGTAGCTGCACAGGCATGCACAAAACTGTGGGTATGGAGCAACTCTGAAACTGCATCTTATTCACAGTGATTGGCCCGGATGTGTAACACATCAGACCTTTATATAAACACAACATTAAGTTGGCTTGATTTTATTGTAAAAGGTTTAAACTACTTGGTTAAAACAAAAGTAGTGATTTTTTTTATTGGAGTGCTTTAAACAAAGTTGAAAGCCAGATCTAATTAGGGTAGAAATGATCACCCAAACATTTTAAAATAGGGAGATAATGTGGACTCCATTAAGACTCAGCACATGACATCATCATATGCGACCACCACTTAAGAGTGTTAAATATATATTGGAACAATGAAGTGGGGAATCAGGCAATCTGGTTTTCTGGACTTTCAGATACAGAAACTATCTTTGCAATAATTTCCTCTGACTCTTATCTGTACTAATTTCCCACAGACCTTTTACCACATGATTTTCCCTGTTTCATGAATTTTCTTTCTTAACCTTTCTCATCAAGTATTCTCATGCTTATAGATTTCTCCACAACTTTTTCTTCCATAGCATTTAACTTCCATGAACCTTCTACAACAGATTTAATCCCTTCAGTTCCTCTTTCCATGAAAACATTCTCTTTCTACAAAAAAAAATCTTGTCCTTAAGTTCCTCTATCAAAAAATATATCTTTTTATCAAAAATTCTCTTTCTTAACTTTACTCATGAAGAACACATTCTGATACATACAGCTTTCTTCATAATTTCCCATAGCATTTAACCCCTACACATCTTTCACAACATATTTTGTCCTCATTTCATGAACTTTCTAAAACTTTCTTTTTTATGATTTATTTTATTTATTTGAAAGACAGAGTTACAGAGAGAGATAGAGACAAAGAGAGAGATCTTCCATAGGCTAGTTCACTCCCCAGATGGCCACAATGGCAAAATCAGGAGCCAGGAGCTTTCTCTGGGTCTCCCTCATGGGTGCAAAGGCCCAAGGACTTAGGCCATCTTCCACTACTATCCCAGGCCATAGCAGAGAGCTGGATCAAAAGAGGAGCAGCCAGGACTAGAACTGGCACCCATATGGGATGCTGGCACTGCAGGCCGGGGCTTTAACCCGCTGTGCCACAGCACTGGCCCCACTTTCTAAACCTTTCTCATCAAGAATTCCCATACTTACAGTTTCCTGTACAATTTTTCCAATCTCCTGCTTCCTTTAGTTTATATACTGAAACAATCCTGTAGTGCTTCTGCATTAAGAGAAAAAGCAAACTTTAAAGCTTTTTAGCCCAGTTACTTCTAAAGTACTCTTTTTGGATGTCTCACTTGTAGCTTAGATGCTTGGTAAAATTCCTCACTAGAGGCTTTCCTGAGATGCCTCTCACAGTTATACTAAGGGAAGAAAGGAGACCTGGGTTTGAGAGAAGGACAGAAATGGTGGTTTTGTTTATCCAGAAGGAAATCAACCACCTTCCCTTTAACAGCATGACTGGGGCTCCTCAGTGCTGATGATCTGGGTAGTAGGAGCCTGCAGAAGGTCCAGGATCCCTCAGTGCTGTTGGGTCATCCAAGGAAGGGGTGCCTAACCCAGTGGTCTTGGTCTCTGGGGACAGGCAGCCCTCCAATGATCCCCACTGCAAACAGGACAGAGCCTTGGGGGTTTTCTCTGTTAATGTGGATGTGGACATTCCCTCTGAAGTGTCCTGTCTAACCACAGCTATAGCATTTGGAGACTCCTGGGGACCTTGGATTGGTGTTACCGCAATGGCACTTCCAGAGCTGTGATATTTCCTTATCCCTTTTCTCTTGTTTGGTCTCTTCTGGGTCCCTGTTATTAAAGACTGAAGTGCAGAACTTCAGATTTTTCTGATATGGTCTCAAATCTAATAGCATATTTTCGAAGTTTTCTTTGAATATCTGAGTCTGATTGAATAATAAATTTATCATTTAGGACAGTCTATCCCTCCACAGAGTTTGGAAGTATGTTTGACCAATGCTTCTTTACCTTAAAAGTGGCCAGCCTATTTGACAGAGTTGAAAAAGGTCTGGCTTATTTTACAGGAAGAAGAATGCTTGGATATAAAATATACTGGATCATTTACCTGCTCTGTGACAGAAGTCTAGCAATAGTGTTATGATCAATATATCGTTCTGGGAGCCAAATTTTTCCATTCTCCAGCTTATATCCTGGTCATCCCATGGTACAAAAACAGATCATGAATTTTTGTTTCAGGTTTTCAAGGACAAAAGAATTCCAGTGCCCAAATATGTATTTCAAAGGAGAGCTTGCAAAAGATGGCTTATTTCCCACCAGAAATGAGATGACAAGAAACAAATGTGTCCCTATATTTTCTGCCTCTGCTCCCTTGAAACATTGGCAAAGTTTCTGAACTGTGAGAGTACAGCGTCATGAAGTCCACAGCAGGGAGAAGTCAGGGAACAGAGTAGATTGTCTTAACCTGTGTCTCTGCCCTTCCCTTGATTCTGTGTGATACTTGCTTATGGCTGGTCATGACTAGAAAGCTAAAATTTGAAATGTGGCCTCCTGAAAAGCCTTTACTTTTTTTAAAGATTTACTTATTTTATTTGAAAGTCAGAGTTATAGAGAGAGAAGAAGCAGACAAAGAGAGGTTTTCCACCCACTGGTTCACTCCCCATATGGCTGCAATGGCCAGAGCTAAGCCAATCCAAAGCCGGAAGCCAAGAATTTCTTCCAGGTCTCCCATGTGGGTGCAGGGGCCCAGGCACATGGGCCATCTTCCAGTGCTATAGCAGATAGCTGGATCAGAAGAGGGGCAACAGGGACATGAGCCGCTGCCCATCTGGAATGCTGGCATTGCAGGCAGAGGCTTAGCCTACTAAGCCACAGCACCAGCTCCTAGCCTCTGAGTCTTTAAGTTAGGCAGCTGTACTATCTTCCTGCTGCTGGTTGACAGAAGCCCAGGGGTTTTCAATTGTTGGAGGACCATGGTGGAGAACAAGGATCTTTTAAAAAAGAAGCAAAAGCAATTCTTCCTTCCTCATTCTTCCAATGAAATGCTGAAGGGTCCTGTAGTTCCAGTCACCTGGATTTGTGTCCTGTGACAGAGAAAAATGAGGAGTAGGTACAATGCAGGGTGAGCCAAAAGGAAATTTTATTACACAAAGAGTTAAAACTCCCAGCAGTGCTATGAGGGGTTTCTGAGCAGAAATCCATTAGCGGAAGTTGTCTAGAGGCTGACATCCTCTGGGCTATGAGGAAGACTGTACATGATTGTAGCGACCGATGACTTTTAATTGCTGGGGAGTTGGCTCCTAGAACTGGGAGGGTCCAGGTGTATATCCTTTGGTTTTGGTTTTTCTGTCCTGTTATTGAGTGGTGAAGCATTTTGTTCCAGATGTGTCTTTCTGTGTGCAGACTTGCACATCGGTCTTCAACTTCCTACAGTAAGTAAGGCTTAAGTTTCTTTTCTTTTAAAGATTATTTATTTATTTATTTATTTATTTATTTATTTTAGAGACAAAGTTACAGATAGAGAAAGGGAGAGACAGAGAGAAAAGTAGCCCATCCCCTGATTCACTCCCAAAATGGCAACAGTGGCTGGAGCTGGGCTGATCCTAAGACAGGAGCCAGGAGATTCATCCAGGTTCCCACATGGGTGCAGGGCCCAAGGACATCCTCCCCTGGCTTCCCCTCACATTAGCAAGGTCTGGATCGGCAGTGCAGCAGCTGGGTCTCAAAGCAGCGCCCATGTGGGATGCTAGCACCCCAGGTTGCTGCTTTATCCACTACAGCACAGCGCTGGCCCTAGGCTTAAGTTTCTCAATTCTTGGGCCCTTTGTGTCCCTGACTATTACCTCAGGCTGCCTTCTGTCTATATCAATATGTTTCAGCAGAATATCTCAAACATATGCAAGTTTGATTTTTTTTTTACAAAAAATGGATAGAATGGCTATTCCATAAATATCATGAAAATTCAAGGCTAAGATTTTGTGTAAATGCAGAAAACAGTAATATAATTTCAACAACCTGGGAGAAAGAATAGATCATTATTACCAATTAAATTGTTATCAATTATTGTCAAAACTATATCAAATTTTCCAACAAAAACATTTTTCCGATGATCATTTTCATTATGTGGAGTAAATGTAACCCATTTTCCATAGTCAATTTTTATCTGGATGCATTTTTCAATGATTTTACTATTATTCTTGGCCAGTAATTTTTTTTCATTAGCAATATAATTAGAGAATGCTAAGTATTCTTTTGTCATTTCATTTTTTCTACAAATCTTCAGGTTGTATATAATCTTGAAATACATTCAAAATTAAGATTACCAAATCATCTTTTCTTAAAAGATTTATTTATTTATTTATTTATTTGAAAGTAAGAGTTACACAGAGAGAAAGAAGCAGAGGCAGAGAGAGAGAATCTTCCATATGCTGGTTCACTCCCCCACTGGCTGCAATGGCTGGAGCTGCGCCAATCTGAAGCTAGGAACCAGGAGCTTCTTATGGGTCTCCCTTGCAGAAGCAGGGGCCCAAGGACTTGAGCCATCTTCCACTGCTTTCCCAGGCTGTAGCAGAGAGCTGGTTTGGAAGTAGAGCAGCCGGGACTCAAACTGGTGCCCATATCGTATGCTGGCACTGCAGGTGGCTGCTTTACCTGCTAGGCCATAGCACCAGCCCCACCAAATCATTTATTCTTTTTGTGTAAGTTGTATCTCTTGACAGTTTTTTTTTTTTTTTTCAAAATCAGAAGCAAAAGGATAGGATTTGGCACAGCAACTAAGATGTTGCTCAGGACACCATCCTGGCTACTCCATTGCTTATCCAGCATCCTGATGCCGTGCTTCCTGGGAGGCATCAGGTGATGGTTAAAATCGTTGTGCCACTGCTACCCATGTGGAAGACATGGACTTTCTGGGTTCCCAGTTGTAGTCTTGCCCAGTCCACTGTTGTTACAGTCATTTGAGGGGCGAACAAGTGAATCCCTTTCCAATAAAATAAAAATAAATAAAATGTTTTTAGTAACTATGTAAGCTAATGTGAATTTGATCATTAGATATTCTACTTGTACTTCAAATCTTACTTGTATGATATAAAGTAAATAAAATGCTCCTCTTATTTTTGTAAGTATTTGCATACATTTATTACATAAAAATAAGGGCAGAAAAAAACCTACAGTTTAAGCTACTCTTATCATTTCCTCAGATTCTATTCAACAACTTGGTCAAGTTGTAATTAATACAACTAACTGGCAAGTCAGCCATTGTGCAACTTGATCATTTTGAAAACAAACACACACATATTCAAGGAACAATTGGAACAGTACATATAATGAGCAAATCAATCATTCCCTAACATTTTCTTTTAACTATGTGCAATCTCTTCATCTCATCATGTCCCTCAACTCTTCACCTAATAATCCCTTATTTGCTTTCAGTCTGTTCATACTAGTTTTAATTTCCTGGAGTTTCCTGAAAATGAAATTATGCAGTATTGACACTTGGCATGTGGAGGAAGATCTGCCTTATTGCAGGCAACATTAATTTGAGAGGCACCTATGATTTTATATAAATTAATAGTCCATTGCTTTTTAATACTGATCAATATTTGGTACATTGATAAACCACACTATCTTCATTCATCAGCTATTATATGGGCCTCTTACATACAAAACTTCTATGAACATTTGTCCACAAGTGTCTTTCTCTTTTTGGGTAAATGTCATGGGCTGAATAACAGTAACATATGGCAAGTATGTAATTATACTTTTAAGAGACTTTCAAATTGTTCTCCAAAGTGTTTGTACCCGACAAGTGTTGTATTCCAACAGCAATGAATTTAAATAGCTTCAACATGTTTTATGAAAAGAATTTTCAATATTAGACATTCTAACATATGTGAAATTGTGGCAAATTACGGTTTTAACTTGTGTTTTCCTAATGACTAATTTTATTGAATATATTTTACATGTATCTTGTATTGAAGTGTCTATTCATATCTGTTGTCCATTTGTGGTTATACTATCTGTTTTCTTTCAAGATTATTGATTTTGAAAATATATTTTATGTATTCTGCACAGAAGTTATTTATCAGATATATGAGTTTCAAACCCAATCTCCCAATATGTTGCTTTATTTCCATTCTGCTATCAATGCTTTTCACAGAACAGATTTTAAAAAAATGAATCCCAAATTACCAGTTTCTTTTATGGATTGTAGTTCTGGTTATACATCTAAGAAATCTTTCCCTAATCAAATATCACATATTGTCTTCTATGTTCCCTTCTGGAAATGTTATATTTTTAACTTTGATATTCTAGTCTCTGAGCCATTCTTTTTTCTTTCTTTGCATTTGGAGAGCCAAAAGTTCAGGGCCTTATTTGAAAGCATTATATTCTCTCCAGTTAATTACTTATCTTTTGTCATGTCAGTTGTTGATATGTGTATGAGTCTACTTCTGAATTCTCTGTACTATACCATGGATTCAATTTTCTACATTTTCTTCACTTCTGCACTCTTTGATTTTTTTAAAAAATTATTTTTTATTTATTTGAAAGGCAGTGATACAGAGAGAAAAGACAGGACAGAGAGAGAGATCTTCCATCTACTGATTCACTCTCCACAAATGGCTGCAACAGCTTATTCTGCAAAGGGCCAAACCAGGAGTCCAGAGCTTCTTCCATGTCTCCCACATGCGTGCATCTGGACCAACCTCCACTGCTTTCCCAGGTGCATTAGCAGGGAGCTGAATAAGAAGGGGAGCAGCCAAGTCTCAAGTTGGCTCAGATATTGAATGCTGGAATTACAAGCAGCAAGTGGTTTCACCCAATACATCACAGTGCAGGCCTCCACTCTTTGATTTCTTAAATAAGTCTTGAAATTAGTACATAAGTCTATTTAGCACTGAAGAAAATACAATTTGCAATGTCATATATTAAAAGATGGCCCTTGGCAATGCAAAAAAAGATAGTAATACAAGTTAAAATGAAAAGAAAAAAAAAATCTTGGGGACCGCCTTGTGGCATAGCTGGTAAAGCCACCATCTGGGAAGCTGGCATCCCATATGGGTACAGGTTCAAGTGCTGTACTTACAATCCAGCTCCCTGGCAGTGCACCTTGGAAAGCAGCAGCAGATTCCCACGTCCTCAGCCCCATGTACCCACATGGGAGACCCAGAAGAAGCTTTGGGATCCTGGCTTTGGCATGTTCTAGCGCAGGCCATTGCATTTCTTTGGAGAGTGAACCAGTAGATGGAATACTTATCTCTCTGTGTCTCTTCCTCTGCTTTTAAAATAAGAATATAAATCTTTTGAAAAAAGAAAAAAATCAGTGAAAAATGACATAAACATGAGAATCAACAGAGAAGAAAATTTAAAAATCAATAACTTTTTTGTGTCTTTAAAATGAGAAACGTACCATAATCATATTATAAAAGGTCCAAATTTAGCTTTATGAATTAAAAACAGTAATGTTTCAGATGAAAACTACAATAGATTCAATTAACAAAAGATTAAGCATTGCAGATGCAACAATAAATTACTTTAATAGTAATATAATTTATCCAAAATGAAACAGAGATTAAAAATTACATAAAATTTTTAAAAAGCATCATTAAGGCAGAGGACTGAAGCCACTTGGCACAGATGCATCTATTTTTATTTGAAAGTCAGAGTTACATAGAGAAAAAGAGAGACACAGAGAGAGGGAGATGCAGAGAGTCTTCCATCTGTTGGTTCACTCCCCAGATGACCTCAATGGCTGAAGCTGCGTTGATCCAAAGCCAGGAGCTAGAAGCTTCTTCCAGGTCTCCCAGATGGGCACAGGGGCCCAAGGACTTGGACCATCTTCTACTGCCTCCCCAGGCCATAGCAGAGAGATGGATCAGAAGTAGAGCAGTCGGGACTCAAACCGGCAGCTATATGGGATGCCAGCACTGCAGACAGCGGCTTTACCCACTACGCCACAGTGCCGACCCCTAGAATCATTTTTAAAAAGACTGGGCAGAAAAAACTCTGATAAAATAATGATCAAAATTTCCAAAATTTATTAGAATTTTATTTATTTATTTTTAAATTTTAAACTCACAGAACTATCCCCAACTCAACAAACACAGAGAAAGTGGTACCAATGTGTATCAAATCAAATTTCTAAATCCTAGAGCTGAACAGAAAGTTCTAAAAGCAACTAGAGCAAAACTTCATATCTAGACCGCATAGGGTTGGCAAAATCATTTTTTTTCTGGCCCTGGGAAAGCAACCCCAAGTTGGACTCGAAATTCAATTAATCTATTGCAGTTTAATTTTTAAGTTGGCAATTTCTGTATGGCTCTTAAATGATGTTATCAATATCCAAATGGCTCTTGGTAGAAAAAGGGTTCCTTACCTCTCGATCATGAACACAATGACAACAGACTTCTTGCCAAAAATAATGCAAGATAGAGTCTGAGGGAGAAATTTCTTTTCAGTGCTGAAAGAAAAATTATAAGCCTAGACTTTAATACAAAATAAAATATATTTCAATAAATAAGATAGAATACTAAATTTTCAGAAACAATGAGGTGAAGTATTTATCATCAATAGACCAGTAATACAGGTATAAGAAATGTTAAAGGATGTCCTCAACACAGAAGGAAAAAATATAGGGTGGTGATGTATTTGTACATAAAAAGAATGAAAAATTTTGGAAATGACAAATAAACTTGTTAAAAATGCTAGATTATTTTCTTTTTTTTATTTTTTTATTTTATTTATTTTTTTTATTTTTTGACAGGCAGAGTGGACAGTGAGAGAGAGAGACAGAGAGAAAGGTCTTCCTTTGCCGTTGGTTCACCCTCCAATGGCTGCCACGGACAGCGCGCTGCGGCCGGCGCACCGCACTCATCCGATGGCAGGAGCCAGGTGCTAGGTGCTTATCCTGGTCTCCCATGGGGTGCAGGGCCCAAGCACTTGGGCCATCCTCCACTGCACTCCTGGGCCACAGCAGAGGGCTGGCCTGGAAGAGGGGCAACCGGGACAGAATCCGGTGCCCCGACCGGGACTAGAACCCGGTGTGCCGGCGCCGCAAGGCGGAGGATTAGCCTGTTGAGCCACGGCGCCGGCCGCTAGATTATTTTCTTATCCAAATCTCTTTAAATATAATTGAATTTAAGTGAAAATAACAATGTATGTACAATATCAGACATTTAACTTAAACAATAGAACAAAACTTGGAATAAATATGTGGAAATATACTATTTCCTAATCTGTGTCCTTTTTTATGAACCAGTATTTACTATAGTTTGGATATTAGTTTTGTGCACTCAAATGTCCATGTGTTAGGGGATTCAGGATGGAGCATAATACAACAGTGGTTTGTACCATGATGGGTCTTGAAAAGTGATGATATACCACACTAACTTGCTGGAGCTGAGCCCCATGATGAAAGCATAGTGGATTTTAAGGTGAGTCCACACATGGACATGCAGGCTTCCTGTCTCTTTTTTCTGAAGCTGTTGTACCACCCACCATCCTCAACAGATGCTACAATAATCAGGTACCTAATCGTGCACTGTGGACCTCCAAAACCATGAGCTGAAATAAATCTTCTTTCATAAGTGTTCTGTCAGCTGTTTTAGGCATGGTAACTAGAAGTTGACTAATGACCTTAAAATGAGATTAAATGGAATGATAAAAACCAAACGAAAAAAGAAGGCACAAATTTCTGAAAAGGAAGTAACAGTAGAGGAAATATGTAACAAATGGCAAGATGACTGATGCAAACTTAACCATATCAATAATCTCATTACAGGAGAGTGATATAGGCATCCCCAAATAAAAAAAGAGATTCTTCAAAATGAATAAAAAGGAATTTCCAACTATATGCTGTACATTTCCTGCATATTTTAAATCTAAATACATACTTAATTTGTAATATGCTTTAAAATTATAGACTGTTAACTCTATAAAAAAGACCTGAAATAGCTATATTTATATGATGGTATAGCTATATTTATATAAGACAGCATAGATTTCAAACCAAAGGATATTACTAGGTTAAAAGAAAGGTCATTTCATAGTATAATAGACTCAATTCATCAAGAAGACATAACAATTTTGAGTTTTCAAATTTAGGAATAGAGCCTCAAAATCAATGAAACAAACATTTATACAACTGCAAGTGCAGATTATTTGACAGTTATAATCATTTATTTCAAAAAATACATAAAAAAGATGGGTGGTGCAACAATGAGTTATCCCAGTCAGTGTATAATTTTTTCTAGTTTAAAGACATATTGGAAATGAGAAATTCACATAGCAGAAAATCACATAATCATTTTAATCCTTCTCTCCTAAATATAATGGATAAATAGGTCATATGAAGATCTTAGGATGAATAATAGAGAAATGGTAAACAAAAATGACATTGAAGGAATGAAAGTGTATCAATCAAATAATTACCTCTGAACACAGAAGGAAACATAAGAGCAATATATAAACTAATCAACTAAATGAGGTTGCAGAAACAGAGTAGAGGAAACTCTAAGGAAAATAAAAGTTCAAATCTGAGGAAGAGCAATCATCTCTAGTCAGAAAAGGACCAATCATTGTTAGAAGGAAAAAGATTTCCATATATCCACAACTAAACTCATGCTGGTGATATTTCAGAACATCAAAAATACAGTTCACAAAGAGAATGAATTTTTTTTTTTTTTTTTTTTTTTTACAGGCAGAGTGGACAGTGAGAGAGAGAGACAGAGAGAAAGGTCTTCCTTTTGCCGTTGGTTCACCCTCCAATGCCTGCCACGGCTGGCGTGCTGCGGCCGGCGCACCGCGCTTGTCCGATGGCAGGAGCCAGGAGCCAGGTGCTTTTCCTGGTCTCCCATGGGGTGCAGGGCCCAAGCACCTGGGCCATCCTCCACTGCACTCCCGAGCCACAGCAGAGGGCTGGCCTGGAAGAGGGGCAACCGGGACAGAATCCGGTGCCCCGACCGGGACTAGAACCCGGTGTGCCGGAGCCGCAAGGTGGAGGATTAGCCTGTTGAGCCATGGCGCCGGCCCAAAGAGAATGAATTTTTAATAAATGTTATTTTCAAAGGCAGGAGTGTCAATGTTGTATCAGATTTGAGATTGAATAATGAAATACAATAAACCAGCTTTTCTCAGTTTCTGTGGAAATAAAGTAAATTTGAACTCAAAATTCCATATCTAACAAGTTATTTTAAAATCATGTTAACACATCATTGTGATAGAGATGTGAAGACTAGCTCTTTGACCATGTTTCCATTTGTTGAGGAAATTATTTGTAAATATATAGTAAATGAGGAAAATCAGGGCAGAAAATAAATATTCAAAGAATGGAGAGAGAGAGAGAGAGAGAGAGAGAGAGAGAGAGAGAGAGAGAGAGAGAACGCAAGCGATATGGGCATCCTAAGAGGACTACCTGCCACGAGGTCAAATGCCTGAACTTTGAAACGAGGACACACAGTATGCTTTGGATTTTTGGATTTGGGTTCCTTCTAGACATTCAAGTGAAGATGCCCAATAGATTTTTGGTTATGAAAGATTGGAACCCAGAATATAAAAACCTAAGGATGTTTAGTTGTGCTACTTAAATGGCAGTTGGAGCAATTCATTTAGATTAAATCTTTTTCTGAGACTTAAAACGATGAGAGGAGAAAATTGGGAAGAGTCTTTGGGTAGCACTGATGTTATGAAGAAAGGAAGCAGACCAATGGAAGACTCAACTGATAGTCCAAAGCTTCTTGGGTGGTTTGTAGGTTGATTGAGGGGATCTGTGACTTGAAGACCTTTATGTCTTCAAACAGTATTTTCTGTGACTTTTTGGATATCATTTGTACTTTTCTGAGATACTAGCGGAAGGTTTCATAGTCACAGGCTTGACTTTGTCTCTAGAGAATCCTTCTCTGCCAACAAATCTCCTAAAATTAGCATGTTTTGCAATCTGGATGGATTGATAATTTCCCAAGTCATCTAGTCCTGTTTCTTTCCCTTGGAAATGTCTTCGATTAAATCTCTAGTCTCAATTCTTTATAATTTCTTTGCTTCATATAATACAGAGCAGGGCGTAATTCTGCTAAGCTTTCTACTACCCTATGTGTCTCTATTCTTTCAATTGCCAATAACATGATCATCATTTCCTTCTGACCCCCATCAGTAATGTGCTTAGAGTTCAGGATTTTTTTTTATCAATAGCCTGTTCATGATGATTTATGTATTTTTAAAAGCAATTTAGGGTTTCCTCTGCTAACCTCTTCACTTCCTTATGACTCTTTAAAAGCAAAGTCTTTAGAAACCACACTTTTACCGTCTGTCCAAAGCAATCTATTATTGCTTTTTCTATCACATTCCTGAAAAACCTACCAATTTCTTCCCTGTGCCTGTCTCCAAAGTTACTCTCACATATTTAGTATTTGTTAAAGCAGCATCCCACTCATGGTATGAAAATCTCTGTACACACTTAATTACCACACCCATAGCAGCTTACATAATGCAGACTTAAAATCTCTCTACTCTATAGAAATCCTTACAGAGTTCACCAGGCTATAGCCAAGATGCATTCGGTGATGTTGTTTTAGGAAGCTTTAAGGCAAAATTCCTTCCTTTGCCTTTTCTAGCTCCTAGAGGAAGTCTGCGTGGTCTAGCATTGCAGCCCCTCTCTCCAGCTTCAGAGTGCAACATCGCATTCAACTCTCCTCTCCCATTCTCAGATTACTCTATGGAGTGGATGAGATAGAAATTTTACTTTTAAGGATTCCAAATATATCAGGCCTTCCTGTGCATTCCAGAAGAACCTCTCCTTCTTAAAGATCCTTAAACTCTGGCTGGTGCCTCAGGTCACTTGGCTAATCCTCCGCCTGTGGCACCAGCACCCCAGGTTGTACTACCCACTGGGGCTCCAGATTCTGTCCCAGGTGCTCCTCTTCCAGTCCAGCTCTATACTGTGGCCCGGGAGTGCAGTGGAGGATGGCCCAAGTGCTTGGGCCCTGCACCCGCATGGGAGACCAGGAGGAAACATCTGGCTCCTGGCTTTGGATCAGCGCAGTTAGCCGTAACAACCATTTGGGTGGGAACCAATGGAAGGAAGACCTTTCTCTGTGTGCCTCTCTCTGTCTAACTCTACCTGTAAAAAAAAAAAAATGGTCCTTAACCTCTATCATGTCAGCAAGTGCACTTCTACCATGCAAAATATCCACAGGTCCAGGTAATTAGGCTAGAGATATATTTAGTGTTTGTGCAAGGTATTATTCTTCCTACCACAGGAAATGACAAGACTTCACAGCGATGACACCATATAGGAAACATCCCACTATATTGATTTTTGTTATATTACAAGTTTGACTAAAATCTTGCAATATTTAATGCATGAGCTACTTATTAGTGAAAAATTTTAAATTTCATAGGATGGCATGAAACTGTGTTAATTCTTGCTTACATGATGTCTACTTCTCCTCTTCTGTTCTCCATGTCTCATAGAAGGGAACACAACATGCACAGTTGTCTGGTCATTAACTATTCCCTTTCTACAGGTTGTATTTCTTATTGATTCTTAAATCTTATTTTTCTGCTGTGAGCATTGATCTTACCACTTATTTTGCTCTCTTTGTCATTTTTCTACACAAGACCTTATCCACTTTCACCTGCATATTACAATAAATCCAGATGTGACTCATTTCTTTCAGTATTATTTCACTGTTATCAATTTTCCAAACTCAGATAACAGTAACTGGTATAAATGTAAACCTAAAACTAATGCTGCTTAAAACTTCTTTAAGACTTCCTACCTATTGACATCTTACTATGTTATGGACAATTTTTAATTATTTGGTTCATGACTATTTAAAATCATTTTCCTTCTATTTATCAGTACTGGAGGTTGCCCAGAAAATTCTGATGCATAGCTGTACTGGTCTCTGTTTTCTCTAATGCATTGTATTATTACTACTTTGTTTGTTTGAAATGTCTGCTTAAATTCTTGTATTTGCCATTATCAGTTCCTAGTTTCCTGTCATCTAAGTCCACCCTGGGTTAGGGACTTGACACACACACTGACATGCTCACCCATTCTATACTTCTCCAATATTCTTGGATAGTATTCAATAGGGGTTACTACTCTGGATAAAAGATCATGGCTTAATTTGCTTCAGTGGGTCTAATGCATGCTTTCACATTAAGCAGACATTATATACTCCATAAATATGTCTAAGGAATGAATGGAATGAACAGGAAAAAAAATTCATCAAAGTTTTATCCATGCTGCATGGGTGTCAATAGCATAAAATGCACCTAAATTGCACATAAGTACAATTTTTATCAGCATTGTTATTTTGAACGCATCCATTATTCCACTGTAGGAAGAGAATGGTTGATGAGTTTCATCATTTTAGAAGACCCTGCATGCATTATTTCATAGAAAACATTAGGTGACTCTTGGCCTACTTTATCTTTCATCTATAAATAGGATAAAAAACTTCATTTGCATGATCCCAGACTAGGGTGTATTTATACATGGATTTCAGGCAGATAAAATGTCACATGGCCTGCCTGATCCTCCACACAAAGGCATTATAGTTTCTCTACATAAGAGCATAGGTTTAAATTTGATTTAAGCAGTCATTAAATCTCGTAATGCCAATTTTGCTCATATACATTCTATTTTTGAGATTTGATGATTGCCTACCTACTATTGAGGAACAGTGTACTTTCCTTCTTAATGTTTGTCGAATTCTTTACTTACCATATGAGTAATTTTATGAGTATAAAATAAACTGAAAATAGGTCATTGTAAAAATTAAAAGAAAGAATAAGAAAGGAAGGAGGAAGAGGATGGGAGAAGCATGGGTGGGGGGAAGGTGGGGTGGGAAATATCACTATGCCCCTAAATCTGCATATATGAAATACATGAAACTTGTTCACTTTAAATAAAATAAATAAATAAATAGAAAGTAATGGCTTTGAAGAAAACCACAAAAGACTTCAGTTACCCATAGAAGACATGTATTTTTCTATTAGCAATTAACTTCCATTAAAAAGTAAGAAATTGAATGCCATTCTTGACTAAGTCTGAGATAGCAATTTCAGGAAGATGCTGTGGCATGTCTAAAGCCCTGAATGTTACCTATGATGTATATGTGAAATGCTTGCAAGTGAATCTGGGACATGATAGGTTCTCAATGAACATCTAGTATTATAACTGTTATTGCCTTTATTGTACATATTAAGGTTTTAATGAAAGGAAATATTCAGAAAATAAAAATTTGATTTACAAGTAAATATAGTCTTTTCAAGCTGATGTCAGTTCTGTTTACAGAGAATTCCTGGATTAGAGGATTGCAATATTGGCTAGACATTAGTTTGCTTAGAATGCTATAACAAAACAACATAGACTACGTGATTTAAAAAACAGACCTTTGTTTTTCACTTCTGGCCATTGAATAATCCAAGATCAAGTTGCTGGCTGACTTAGTTCCTGGTAAGTGAATTCTTCCTGTCCTTCAGATGGCTGCACGCATGCTGTGTGCTCGCATAGTGGGGACTTCAAGTAGGGAACAGAGAGCAAGTTTACAAAATGTCTCTTCTTATCAGGGTATCAATCCCATCTGATTAGCGCTGTCTCCTTATGATATCATTAAGTTTCTATTACCTCCTCACAGGATCCATCTCTAAATTCAGTTAAGAGCATGTTAAACATTTTATTAAAAATGGAGGAATACCATTGAATAACTAGGATACAAATACTTCAGTAATCTCTTCTGAATGTGATGTAATTTTTCTCAGTTAAGACTAGAATTTGGCTAACTTTCTATAGTGTGACCCATAGATGAGTGGGAGAATTCCAGGACTGACCCACGACTGTAAGTTAAAAGTCCAATGCCAGGCATATGGAGACACAGCTGGCATTCTCTCATAGCAGATTAGGCTACTACTTGTGACACTGACATTCTATATCAGAGTGCTGATTTGAGTCCCAGTAGTTCTGTTACTGTTGCAACTTCCTGCTAATGTGCCTGTGCAAGCAGCAGATGCTGTCCTCCATGCCTGGGCCCCAGGTACCACGTGGGAAATCAGGATGGAATTCCTGGCTCTTGGCTTCAACCTGGCCCAGATCTGACTGTTAATGGTTATTGATGGAGTGAACCCACAGGTAGAAGATCTCTGTCTCTCCTCTCTCCTTGTCACTCTGCCTTTCAAATAAAAGTAGATAAGTAATTCCTTAAAACAAAGAACTATAGACCCAGCAGAGCATGCAGAGAGCAACAGAATCAAACTGAAGAACCAGAAAAATGAAAAAAAGAAGACTGAAAAGTAGAAATAGGAACAAGTGCCCAGTAAATTTCTCAGCAGCAACAGCACCCAGTCAATGAGAAGTTCATGAATGTGATCAGTCAGAAGATTGAGGGAAGATGCAGAAAATGACACTGTTGGTCAAGAACTACCAGTCTCATTGCTATGTCAAATTTTCTGGGAAATTAAAACGCATTCACAGGGGATCCTTAGCCCAAAATTGTGGAGACTATGAAGAAATAATTGTCACTAAAACTTTTTCTACAAACCAGTTGTGAGATTTAGACAGATTTTGAGAATCTCCGCTTGAGGTCATCTACAATTCTTTTTGATCAAATAGTAATAAATGCATATTAAGAAAGGCAATTTTTTTAACTCTTTTATTTTATTTATTTTGACATTTATACCTTTGAAGCATAATCTGCGGGGCCGGCACTGTGGTGGATTGGGTAAAGCCTCGGCCTGCAGTGCCGGCATCCCATCTGGACACCGGTTCGAGTCCCAGCTGCTCCACTTCCAATCCAGCTCCCTGCTGTGGCCTGGGAAGGCAATAGAAAGTGGCCCAAGTCCTTAGGCCCCAGCACCTGCATGAGAGACCCAGAAGAAGCTCCTGGCTCCTGACTTCAGATCGGCACAGCTCCGGCCACTGCGGCCATCTGGAGAGTGATCCAGCAGATGGAAGACCTCTCTCTTTGCCTCTGCCTCTGCACCTCTGTAACTCTGCCTTTCAAGTACATCAATAAAATCTTAAAAAAAGAAACATGATCTTAAATCATAGTGATTTCACAGAACATTATGCAACCTTTTAATATCATTATCAATAGAGTAAGAGATACTGGAAAATTAAAAACCATTATTGTCTTTTTTTAAATCAAGAATTCTGAACCAATATGCTGAATGAATTTCAGTTTAATTTAAATACGCAGTTTAAGAAATTATTAGCTTCAAGTAACTTGTCAAGTATTGAAATGGAAACCTTGTATATAAAATAATGGAAATATACAAAATTGAAAATAAGAAAGAGTAATAAATAAAAATTAATTGTTACAAACCATTATAAATATGCAACCAATGTTTTCAATAATTCCTGATACTAGGTAAAAAAAGTGATATAATACATTAAAGATTAATGATACATAAAAGTAAATCATGAATATGAATTACTCACCTATTCTTCAATCTGCCACTAAAAGATATTTCGTCATATATTAAGAACACCAAACATTCAATCTTTACTCCATATAGACAATAGCTGGTAAATAATTCTATTATAGGTGGATGTGTATGTGTGTGTGTATGTGTTTGTTTGTGTTTATGTGTGTGGTTTCATAATCTCTCATCTTCCATGTATGGCTTTATTCTGTTCTCCTGTGAAATATGGAAAGCAATATGGCAAAAAATGCTACTTTATGCTGGTGGATTAATCCATAGGAAAGAGGTCTTCAAAATACTGAAGAATTAAAGCAGACTAAATATGGAAGAGAATAAGATAGCAGGGAGAAACTGCAACTGAAAGGGGGAATTAAGATGAGCAGCTGTTGCAGGAAAGATCCTTTTCTGGAGCAGTAAGTAATGAGCGCCTTTATGATTTCTCCTCTGTTTCTCCTTCAGCAGCTTCTTAAAAGACCATCCTAAAAGATTCCCTATTTCTCCAAGGGTGAGGTCATTTGTTTTATTCTTTAGCATGTGACTCAGTACAGCCTTCTTTCTGCTTTAGCTATTTAAATAAGTTCAGGGACCTTAGAACTACTCAGCTTCCAAATCGCATTTAACAACCCCCTGAAACTCTCGAACATACCATTGTCACTCTACTGGCAAAAAACAGATGCCCTGAATTGATTAGAGATCCTTCTTAGAGGTACCTTTCAGACACATTACTTGCACATCAAAGGCAAAAAGTTTACCTGTTCAAAAAGTGAAGTAGTATATGAAGCCATTCAAGCTCCAAAAGTCTTCGTATAGTTTCATATAGGAAAAGCTGTAGGAGACTTGGTGAGAACAATAGGCCCATAGCTATAATTGCCTGAAAAATTATATCTGTGACTTGGTTGAATCTTGTTCATTAGATTGGGAACTTTTTCTATAAAGGATTACCATGCAAAACAGGTTTTTGAGTGACCAAGCTTGTAAACAAGCTGAGGGTACATCAATCAGTAATTTCATGATTAGTAAATATCAAGGAACTGCCTTCTCTGTGATATAGTGAGCTGTGCATCCACAGAGGGCTGAGCTGTGGAATCAGAAATTCGAGGCTACTAATGGAGGTCAGAAAGGTTTTATACCTTGAAATGAGAGCCAGAATGATTTCTACTCTCAAAATAGAAAATTTTGTTCGGAATAAGCTCAGGAAGTGAAATGAACAGTGCTTAAACAAAGCTGGAATCAGTGGAAAAGACGAAGAAAATCATGTTCAATGAGTCATATAATCTCCCAAGGATAGTAGCTATGAATGATAGATTTCACCTAGGAGAGAATTTTAATGAGCATCAAATTTATATTATTTTTGTTAATATGACTAATATAAGAGGAAATACCATTTAATATCAATTTTAATGTCAAAGCGAATTACTAAAACTCCTAAATGTTATAATATTAGTTACTTCTTTAATTCCTGAGGCTTTAGAGTCAACGTGTTGAAACATTTAATAAGTGCAGTGTTTGTATTCTAGCATACCTCTGAGAAGCTGACAACTACCTGATTCCTCTGCACACTTTGAAATGTCAGCCCTTTGTGCCTGGGGTGGTTCTTCTTTTCTATTCATTTACTTTTTCCTGCTAAATGCCAGCATTTCTCTTGGGAACTTGCTAGGTGAGAGGAAAACTGTTTGTATCTTTAAGATTGTCTCTGAAATCACCTCCAAATTGGCTAGCTCTTCAAGAGGCACCTGCTGCCAGTACTTAAAATAACCTCTCCTATCCAGTAACCCCTATCCTCCACCACCAATATGGCATCTGTCTAGGAATGTGTTGACTGACTGCAAGGGATCTGCATCATTAAGGGCCATTCAACCTCTTTCAAATTACCCTCTCTTTTCTTTAGATTTACAATCAAATAATAGAAATCAGAAAAGTCCCTTTTGCCACATCTAATAAGTTTGGGTTTATGGGTTGGCACTGTGGTGCAGCAGTTAAAGCCCAGGCCTGCAAAACCAGCATCCCATATGGTTGCTGGTTCAAGCCCTGGCTGCTCCATTTCCACCCAGCTCCCTGCTAATGCGCCTGGGAAAGCAGCAGAAGATGGCCCAATTCCTTGGGCCCCTGAATCCATGTGGAAGACCTGGAAGAAGTGTCTGGCTCCTGGATTTGGATTGGCTCTGCTCCTGCTGTTGTGGTCATTTGGGGAGTGAATCATCTATAGCTCTGTCTTTCAAATAAATAAAAATAAATCTTAAAAAAAAAAGAAGCCCAAGTTTAGACAACCAAACACATTTTCTGAGACATGAATTCAGGAAGGAATAAGTCAGGTTAAAACTCGTGCAGGAACTTCAGACTTCAAGCCATTGAAGTGCCAGGACAGATCTGTGTTTCTACTAGTGCAGCAATGCAAGATTTTCGGGACACTTCTGCCACCAGAAACTTTGGGTCGAGCAGCCCTTGACGGCTTGTTTGTTGCCATTCATCAGGGAACATCTTCAGGCCTGACTCTGCTTGTGTAGGATACTTAACATCCCTTAATAAACTTCCATTCTGCAAGTATTGTGAATTTTCAAATAATAAATGAGATAGAAAAGTTGGCAGTGCTCGTCACTATGATCTGTGATTTGTCTCAAAAAATTTTTTTCTATGCTAGTTGATTCTAAACTTCCAGAAAAATTATTGACTTTGGAGGCAAAACTAGATTATAGGAAGACATATGCAGTAGCCCATAGACAAACAGTATGCCTTACATGAGCAAAGTATTGATGAAAAACACATAATTTAGAGCACTGTAAAAAGATGGACCTTACAGAAGGCACTTGTCAAGTTTCATATAGGGAATTCTGTAAACATAAATCTAGGACTATAAAGTTTGGTAAGCCAGGTTGTTTCTGACATAAACACATACTTAACTAGGACAGTGTATTCATAAAAATGAATTTTCCACAATATATTGGAAAGTATAGAATATATTTATATTTTAAAATTTAAGAGTAGTTAAAACACAGACCAATGATAGATACATGTGAGTTTAACCTTGAGCTACTGTCTTAGTTTTGCACTGCTAAAAGAGAATGCCTGACACTGAGCAATTTATAAAGAACAGAAATTTAGTTTTTCAATGTTCAAGAGACAGGAAAGTCAAAAATCAAGTCACTTGTGGATGGGTTATCTTATAAGGGATCCATCCTCCAGGGGGAATGTCCTCAGATGGTGGAAAGCTTAAGGGCAAACTACCTTAGTGCAAAACCTTTTTTATAAAAAGCCTTAATCCCATTCACCTTGTCAGGGTCTGAACAAGTCACAGTGGACCAGTCTCTTAATACCACCACAGAGTAACACATGCATTTTGGAGAAAACATTCAATCCAGAGCAACCAAAGTCTGATTATTAGGGTAAAGTTTATGTACTTAATACTACTAATTGAGAACAGGATAATAAGTATAACAGTTTATAACAAAACATTTGCCATGCTAAATGATTGTGCTACACATAATTGGAGGGTTAGGGTTAGAGTTAGGGTTATAGAAAAGCAAATTAACTTCAGTGTATCAGAATAGCTAAACAAAACAAAGTGACATACCCTGACTCACCTTATTTTAGTATATTAATTTAATTTTTACTTATATCCTACTCATATCTTTTTATCATGGCATTTTTACATAATTCATTTTAAGTGAATATTTCTGAAACTTAGTTTAGCATTTTCTTTTCTTTAAATAAAGTTGTAAGTCATCCAGGAGTGATTTTTGGATGTTATAATTATAATTAAAATGTTTACCAGATTTATCAGCAATAATGTAAATAGTGTTCTTATGTGTCTAATAGCTTATTCAACTTATATGACACCACATTTCAAAAGATATGCATTGCTTTGTGTATTCAAACTCAGCGATAGTATAATGTATGTAATTTTCATGGATACATGTCATTACGATATATGTCATTACATCTTATCATGGAAAAGCATGCTGTTGTCTTCTCTTTTATATGACCAGAACACGTTAATCATCATATAGTTACTATAAAATATAATATGTATTCATTGGTCTTACCATCAATGAACCATTACAAAAAGAAATATGAGCAATGGATGTATAACAAATAATAATTGTTGTAGTATATACCTCTTGTTATTGCAGCAACTTTATTTTAATCTTTTGCTTAGTTAAATATATGAGTTATATATATCAATCCATTTCAACTAACTTAGGAACTCTATAGCATCACAATAGCTCAACAACTTTTATTGAAGGGTCATATGTTTGAAGGAGAAACAAGAATAACTGAAGGAAAGGTAACTTATTCTTCAGTAATATAAAATAATTTTTGATGATACTCATTACAAAAAATGTATTACAGGGCAGTGCTGTGGCATAGCATGGAGCATGTAAAGCCCACCACTTGTAATGCCGCCATCCCATATAGGCACTGGTTCGAGACCCAGCTGCTCCATTTCCAATTCAGCTTTCTGCTATAGTCTGGGAAAGCAGTAGGTAGCCCAAGTACTTGGACCCCTGAACCCACGTGGGAGACCTGGAAGAAATTCCTGTCTCCCGGCTTTGGATCAGCCCAGCTCCAGCCATTGCAGCTAACTGGGAAGTGAACCAGTGGATGGAAGACCTTTCTCTCTCTCTCTCTCTCTCTCTCTCTTTCTCTCTCTCTTTCTCTGCCTCTCTTCTCTGTAACTCTACCTTTCAAAGAAATAAAAAATATTTTTTAAAAAATGAATTAGGAAGCTCTAAAATAGCAAATGAGTTAAAATTCTTATCTGTAGAGGACATTTCACACATATTTTAAATTAATTATTTTTAGGGATTAAATGTTTACTTGAGATGATTCTGTCTTCTACTCCCACTTCATATACACAGATATAAATAAAATACCAGAAAATCAAAATTTTGGTGTGGCTCCATACAAGCTTAGACAGTATTTTATAAAAAGTTTGCATATCAGTTTCCATCACTGTATGATAGAAACATATCTGGGAATTTTATTTTAACCCTTTAATATAGAATACTTTTATTGACAGATGCCAAACCAATTTTCATTGCACTGTGGCTACTATTATCATATGTAAAATATGAATGGAAAAATGACATCAAAAGTTAAGTTATTACATTAGCAGTGAAGAAAAGAGTGATGGCAATTAGAAGTTTGGAGTGTGAGTCTTTTACAGATTGGTAAAAGTATAGTTATCTCAAATTTAGCACAGAGACATATTTTTTAAAGATTTATTTATTTATTTGAAAGGCAGATGTATAAAGGGAAAAAAGAAAAAGAGAGAGATGGAGAGACAGAGAGAGAAAGAGACACCTTCCATCCACTGGTTCACTCCTCAAATGGCAACAATAGACAGAGCGGAACCCACCTGAAAACAGGAGCCAGGAATTTTTTCTGTGTCTCCCATGTGGATACAGGGGCACAAGCACTTGAGCCATCTTGCACTGCTTTCTTAGGCACATGAGCAGAAAGCTAGATCTGAAGTGGAGCAGTAGGGATGTGAATCAGTGCTCATATGGGATGCAGACTCTGCAGGTGGCCACTTTACCAGCTATGCCACAGTGCCAGACCTTGACATACTCTTTATAAGTGTCTATCTTTGATTCAATCAATAACCTATTTATTTTCCATGCTTTTGTCTTTTCTTTTACTTTGTTCTTAGATTTTTATCCTCATTTTCTATTTATATTTCTCTCATTTTAATCTTTTTATTATCATATGTTTTTCTCTTCTTACTTACATACATTCTTTTTTTAAGATATATTTATTTATTTGAAAGAGTTACAGAGAGGCAAAGGTAGAGGCAGAGGCACGGAGAGGTTTCCATCTGCTGGTTCACTCTCAAATGGACACAACAGCTAGAGTTAGGCCAATCTAAAGACAGGAGCCAGGAGCCTCCTCTGGGTCTCCCATGTAGGGGCAGAGCTCAAATACTTGGGCCATCTTCCACCACCCTCCTCGGCCATAGCAGAGAGATGGATTGGAATTTGAGCAGCTGGGTCTAGAACCAGCACCCATATGGGATGCCAGCACTGTGGGCAGTGGCTTTACCTGCTACGCCATAACACTGACCCTATAGACATTATTTAGATTATTTTATGAATATATCATATAAGTATATATCTAATATTATATATAATGTATGTCTGTTAGTATAGTTATCTTTTATTAAGAAATACATTATAATAAATTCATTTATTTTATGGCTATATGTTATTCATGTTTAGTACCCTTCCCTGTTGATAAGTGCATGCCTCTAAAAATGATTATACGTAAAATATAGAGAATTATATTTATAACTAAATATTTTTCATTTGAAAATACAAATGAAGTCTTTTGTCATGGATTTCATGATGTAGTTGTCATTGTCTCACAGCAGTGGCTGAGGAGAGTGACTCACAGTGGGAAGAGCACTGGATTCACTACTGCATTACTTCTAGAAGTTAAGATTTTCTCACATATCTGGTCCTTCACTCATAACTGTAATGACTGAGTAAACATTGTGGAAGACATTATGGAGATATCTCAGAAAGCTGAACAGATATACAGTATGAACCAGCAGTCCCACTCCTGGGAATTTACCCAAAGGAAATGAAAATCAGCATATGAAAGATTTGTCTGTACCCTATGTTTATTGAAGCTCAATTCATAATGGGTAAGATATGAAATCTACCCAGATGTCCATCAGCTAATGACTGGGTAACAAAGTTATGGTATATATGCAGGGTGGAATACTACTCAGCCATAGAAAAAGAATAAAATCCTGTCTTTTGCAACAAAATGGATGTGACTGGAAACCATTTTACTTAGTGAAATAAGTCAGTCCTAAAAAAATACAAGCACTATAGGCCTTCCCTGATCTGTAATAACTAATAAAGTACCAAAAATATAATCTATGGTACTTAAATTAACATTTTAAGATTTGATGATTGTTTATAACCCTTGTCTCTACTGTTGAAGAACAGTGTCTTTAATAGTTCAGGGTAATATTTTTCTTTTTTAAAGATGTGTTTATTTAAAGGCAGAAATAAAGAGAAAGAGAGAGAGAGAGAGAGAGAGAGAGAGGGTTCACTTCTGCTGGTTCACTTTCCAAATGGCCGAAACAGCTGGAGCTGGGCTGATCCGAGGCCAGGAGCCAGGAAATTCTTCCAGGTCTCCCACAGGAAAACCAGGGCTCAAACACTCGGACCATCCTCCGCTGCTTTTCAAGGGCATTATCAGGGAGCTGGATCGAAAGTGGAGCAACTGAGACTTGCACCAGCGCCCATATGGATTGCCAACACTGAAGGTGGAGGTTTAAGCTTCTACACCACAGCCCCAGTCCTGTTTGTAGGGTTAATCTAAATTAACTAAACTTTGATCATTGTAACAATTAAGTGAGGGAATAAGAGAGGAAGGAGCAAGAAGGGTGGGAGCATGAGCAGGAGGGAGAGTAGGGCAGGAAATATCACTATGTTCCTAAATCTGTAATTATGAAATACATGCAGTTTGTTTACATTAAATAAAGACGATTACTATGTGACCTTAGCATACTCTGTAAGAAAACTGTTTCAATAATTGAGAATATTAATATAAAAATATCTATCATGGGTAAGGGGTCACTGTGGCACAGCGGGTTAAGCTGCCACTTGGGATACCTGTTTGGATATTGAAGTTCAGGCTACTCTGTGCTTCCAGTCCAGCTTTCTGGTGGTTTTCTTGAGGGACAGTCAATGATGGATCAAGTACGTAGGTTCCTGCCACCCATATGGGAGACCTGGATGGAGTTCTGGACTCCTGGTTTCACCTGAGCTAGCCTTGGCTATTGCAAGTATCCGGGGAATGAGTGAGTGGATAGAAATATGTACAAAATAAGGAAGACAAAGAATGACATATTTAAAGGCCTAGGCAGCCTATGTATCAACAGATATAAAGTGAATAGCAGCTTCCTAATTGATCTGAGAATCAGCCATTTCACCCATGTAAACTGAAGTAGTTGATGGATGTTTCTCTCAGATTCTTTAGAACTATAGAAAATGGTGAACAGATCAACTTGTATCACATACCCCTTTGTATGATACCTTGTGAAGAGAACAATATGAGAATTACCTCCACAGCATTCTTGCCAACAATGTATGACCTATTAGGGTCAGGAGTGCATATCAGTACAGCACAATTTAAGGGACATTCTGCCAATGCTCTTTAAAATAGCCATGTCTCAAAGACTATGAAAAAGGTATCTGGCCGGCGCCGTGGCTCAACAGGCTAATCCTCCATCTTGCGGCGCCAGCACACCGGGTTCTAGTCCCAGTCGGGGCGCCGGATTCTGTCCCAGTTGCCCCTCTTCCAGGCCAGCCCTCTGCTGTGGCCCAGGAGTGCAGTGGAGGATGGCCCAAGTGCTTGGGCCCTGCACCCACATGGGAGACCAGGATAAGCACCTAGCACCTGGCTCCTGCCATCGGATGAGCGCGGTGCGCCGGCCACAGTGCGCCGTCCGCGGCAGCCATTGGAGGGTGAACCAACGGCAAAGGAAGACCTTTCTCTCTGTCTCTCTCTCTCTCACTGTCCACTCTGCCTGTCAAAAAGAAAAAAAAAAAGAAAAAGGTATCTGAAGATATGAAAAGTAGAGAAGGCTGAGATATAGTAACGATGGTACTAATGGGATTTGCTCTCCCAGACTAGTTTTGGATAAGAAAGAAAAGTATTTGTTTAAAAAAATGTAAAGTTTAATAAAATATGTATAGTAACAGTATGATTTCAATATTAATTTTATGGTCTTAATAATTGCACAATGGTTGTTTAAATTGTTAACATGAGTGGAAGCTGGATGAAGGAATTCTGTTTGTATTATTTTTGCAAATTCCTGGCATTTGAGCATTATCCATTTCACCTGACTTGACTACCACAGCTCTCCCAGTTTCCTAATGAAATCCTTTAAAGTTTGGTGCATTTAACATTTAGAATAGCTTCTGTAATCCTTAATAACCAATGATTCCACTTGGGTATCAAGAATGTTTTCAATGAAACAGAGTATTTTATTAAAGATAGTAATCTTGAATTTTTTGCAATGTAAATTGAATACTTAAAGTCATATTAATATCTTTAGAGATTAACAGAGAATATGTTAATTATTCTATGATTAGAACCTTAAAATAGAGAAAAATTATGATGATACTTTTGTAATTATTTAAAATAATTGAAAACAACATAATTACAGGTCTCAAATGAAATCAATATAATCAATGGTCTAATCACTAATCTCGGATGCCTGTGTTTTCTGGTGATGTAATTTACAAATTATAATTAAGTATTATAATAATTTTAAAACATAATTACTGGAGAATGCAATGTATTAACTATTTCTGAAAGAAATATATTCAAAGTGACTTATTGAAGTATTGCTGCTCTAGACACCGTGGGCAACAAATCTCATTTAAAATCTCATTAACAGTGTAAATACAACTGCAAAAGGTTTTTTTTTGTATTTACCAAAAAGTGTATATTAATTTTTGCAGACAATGAGTACTAAATCTGTAGCATGTAATTTAGTAAAGCCAAGTAAAATTACATGCAAGATGAAAGGACCCATTAGCAAGAAATTCACTATTTGTTAAGTGAGTTAGAAAATAAATGTCCATACTGCCTCTTGAGAGATAGCTATGCAGATGTATTTCCTATCCCATGTTCAGTGATGTCACACTAAAGCAACCACAAATAGCATAAATTAGGGTGCTTTGTAAAATCTGATTTTATTATTTTGGAAAAAATCTATTTTTATACTTTTTGCAACATAGGATTTGGGAGCTATCTTGTAAATTAACCCTCATAAACATCCTTTGTTTCACAAGACTACTCTTTAAAATAGAAGAGTTTTCCTAGGCTTGTAACACATATTAGCATATTAAAATGCTATTTTTAGATTCATTTGACCCTTTTGTTGGTAGAACTGGATATAGTGATGTGTTTGTTTGCCATGAGAAAATAGTGTATAATACATAACAAATGGCTGACCTATTAACTTCTGTCATTGTGAAGTGCACATATAAACATCTTTCATAATTTTCCTAAAGTCAGATTTCCTTTAAAAATTGCAAACTATTAAAATCTGAGGAGTGAGAATTTGAAGGGAGGGGCTCCAAGATGGCAGAATAGGGAGGGAGCTCACTAATAGTCCAGAAAAAGATAGTTTAATAAAAGTGGAGATAGTGAAGTCTCAGGGAAGAGTTAGGGACAAAACTGCACAGAGAACTCTTCCAGAATTAGAGGGACAGTGTGCATCTACAGGGAGGACATGGGCTCCCACGGCTCAGGATCCCAGCTGCCGAGAATCTTCTCCTCCACACCAGCACTGGAAAGAGAGATGGTGAAACCGCCATAACCCAAGACACTGGCAGAATAGTGGCAGGAAGAGCCTAGAGGGAACGAGGCTTGAAGCCCCATGAAGGAAAGTACACTAGCCTAACTAGAGGAGAGAAAAAAACAAAAGGGACAGTCCGGACATGATTCTTTCCCTCCACACACCACAAAGGCGTGCAAGACAATTAGAGCAGGCACATTTTTGACATATGTAACAGCTACAACAGCTCAGGGCTGCACCTGCCCTCAGCCAAACAGAAAAACTTGACTCTGATTGGGAGTAATAATAGGAGACTAAGACCTCATGTATGTGTGGAGCTTATGAACTGGAACTGTTAAAAAAATGAGGTTGTGTGGGATAACTCACAGTATGGCTGAGACATGAGTAATCTTGGGGGGAGATGCCACAAACTCTATAGCCTTGGCTACCTGGTGAGAGACACTGCAGGGGAATCTAAGCTTACACTGAGGACTGCACAGATCCTTTGTGTGGCCTTTGGGATAGAGCAGACAAATATTATACCCACTGGGGCTAGCGCTCAGAGACATCCAAGTACAGGAAGCACAAAGAATACCCAATAAACATGACCAAAAGAGATCCTCACCAAGACACATTGTAATGAAACTCACCATAGTGAACTATAAAGAAAACATTCTAAAATGTGCAAGAGAGAAACAACAGCTTACACTCAGAGGATCTCCAATCAGACTCACAGCAGACTTCTCATCAGAAACCCTACAGGCTAAGAGGGAATGGTGAGATATAGCACACGTACTAAGAGAAAAAAAAAAAAAAAACTGCCAGCCCAGAATATTATATCCTGCAAAGCTCTCATTTGTGAATGAAGGTGAAATAAATACCTTTCATGGCAAACAGAAATTGAAAGAATTTGTCACCACACGTCCAGCCCTGCAGAGATGCTTAAAGATGTGTTACACACAGAAACACAGAAACACGGCCATCGATATGAAAGGAGGTAAAGAAAGTAAATCTCCCAGTAAAAGATCACAGACAGTTCAAAGCACATATTAGAAATATGTTTGGAAAAATGTCAGGGCAAAGTCACTACTTATCAAGTCACATTGAATGTTAATGGCCTCAACTCTCCAGTTAAAAGACACAGACTGGCTGAATGGATTAAGAAAAAAAAATATCTATTTGCTGCTTACAAGAAACGCATCTTTCCAACAAAGATGCATGCAGAAAAGTGAAAGGTTGGAAAAAGATATTCCATGCCAACAGAAACCAAAAATAAGCTGGTGTACCCATCTTAATATCAGACAAAATAAACATGAACACGAAAACTGTAAAAAGAGACAAAGAGGGGCACAATATAATGATTAAGGGATCAATTCAACAGGAGAATGTAACTATTATAAATGTATATGAACCTAATTACAGGGCACCAGTTTATTTAAAAGATATGTTAAGAAACGTAAAGGGAGATTTAGATTCCAATACAATAGTATTGGGGGACTTCAATACTCCACATTCAGCAATAGACAGATCAAGAAGACAGAAGATCAACAAGGAAACAGCATATTTAAATGACACAATACACCAAATGGATATCTACAGAACTTTTCATCCTACACTTAAAGAACACGCATTCTTCTCAGAAGTGCATGGAACCTACTCTAGGATTGACCACATACTAGGCCATAAAGCAAGTCTCAGCAAATTCAAAACAATCCAAATCATATCATGCATCTCCTCAGACAACCATGGAATGAAGCTGGAAATTAGCAACTCAGGAATCCCTAGGGCATATGCAAACACATGGATATTGAACAGCACACTTCTGAATGAACAGTGTATCATAGAAGAAATCAAAAGAATAATCAAAAACTATCTGGAAGTAAATGAGGATAATAACACAACATATCAAAACTTATGGGATACAGCAAAAGCAGTGTTAAGAGGAAAGTTTATAGCAATAGGTGCCTACATCAAAAAATTGGAAAGGCACCAAACAAAAGAGCTATCAGTAATCCAAGGATCTAGATAAACTGCATCAAACCAGACCCGAAACTAGTAGGAGAAGAGAAATAATTAAAATTAGAGAAGAAATCAACAGATTTGAATCCCCCCCCAAAAAAAAAACACATTACAAAAGATCAGCAACAAACCATTGACCCAACTAATTAAAAAAAGAATAGAAAAGACCCAAATCAATAAAATCAGAGATGAAAAAGGTAATGTAACAACAGGCACCACAAAAATAAAGAGTCATCAGAAATTATTACAAAGAGTTTTATGCCAGCTAACAGGGCAATATATCAGAAATGGATAGATTCCTGGAAACATACAACCTACAAATATTGAACCATGAAGATATAGAAAACCTAAACAGACCAATAACCGAGTCAGAAATTGAATCAATAATAAAGGCCCTCCCAACAAAGAAAAGCCCAGGACCAAAAGGATTCACTGCTGAATTCAACGGGACATTTGAAGAAGAACTAACTCCAATTCTTCTCAAACTATACAGAACAATCAAAAAAGAGGGGATCCTCCCAAATTCTATCTAAGAAATCAGCCTCACCTTAATTCCTAAACCTGGAAAAGATGCAGCATAGACAGAGAAATACAGACCAATATTCCTGATGAACATAGACACAAAAATCCTCAATAAAATTATGGCTAATAGAATGTAACAACACATCAGAAAGATCATCTACCCAGACCAAGTGGGATTTATCCCTGGTATGTAGAGATGCTTCAACATTCACAAATCAATCAATGTGATACACCACATTAACAAACTGAGAAGAAAAACCCTATTAATATCTCAATAGATGCAGAGAAAGCATTTAATAAAACACAACACCCTTTCATGATGGAAGCTCTAAGCAAACTGCGTATGGAAGGAACATTCCTCAATAAGAAGACGCCTAACTTACACCTTACATGAAAATCCACTCCACATGGAATAAACTCCACAACCACAAAGCAAACAACCCACTTAAGTGATGGGCCAAGGACCTCAATAGACATTTTTCAAAAGAGGAAACACAAATGGCCAACAGACACATCAAAAAATGTTCAAGATCACTAGCCATTAGGGAAATACAAATCAAAACCACAATGAGGTTTCACCTCACCCCAGTTAAAATGGCTTACATTCAGAAACCTGCTAACAATAGATGCTGGAGAGGATGTGGGGAAAAAGGGACACTAATCCACTGTTGGTGGGAATGCAAACTGGTAAAGCCACTATGAAAGTCAGTCTGGAGATTCCTCAGAAACCTGAATATAACCCTACCATACAACCCAACCATCCCACTCCTTGGAATTTACCCAAAAGAAATTAAATTGGCAAATAAAAGAGCTGCCTGCACCTCAATGTTTATTGCAGCTCAATTCACAATAGCTAAGACATGGAATCAACCTAAATGCCCATCAACAGAAGATTGGATAAAGAAATTATTGGATAAGTACTCTATAGAATACTATATAGCAGTTAAAAAAATTAAATCCGGTCATTTGCAATAAAACGGAGGAATCTGGAAAACATCATACTGAGTGAAATAAGCCAGTCCCAAAGGGACAAATATCACAGGTTCTCCCTGATCGGTGACAACTAACTGAGCACCTAAAAGGAAACCTGTAAATGTGAAATGGACACTATGAGAAATGGTGACTTGATCAGCCCTGTCCTGACTGTCAGGGAACAACTTACTATTTTATTCCTTTTATTATTTTTTTGTTCTACTAAATACCATTGGTTTAACTCTTGAATTAACACACAATTTTTCTTATATGTTTATATTTTACTGAAAAATGATCCCTGTTAAATATAAGAGTGGGAATAACAGAGGGAGAAGAGGTACAGTTCGAAACATGTTCACTTGGACTTACCCGTAATGGTATAGTTAGAAACATACCAAGGGATTCCAATACAATCTTATCAAGGTGGCATGTACCAATGCCATCTCACTAGTCAAAGTGATCAGTTTAAGTTCATAATTGATCATAATGATAGAATTAACTGTCAAAGGGATCACATAAACAAGACAAGTGTCTGCTAATACTAACTGATAGAATTAAAAAGGAGAGAAAGATGACCGGCGCCGTGGCTCACTTAGCTAATCCTCCACCTGCAGCACTGGCAATCCAGGTTCTAGTTCCGGTTGCTCCTTTTCAAGTCCAGCTCTCTGCTATGGCCCAGGAGTGCAGTGGAAGATGGCCCAAGTGCTTGGGTCCCTGCACCTGCATGGGAGACCAGGAGGAAGCACCTGGCTCCTGGCTTCAAATGGGTGCAGCGCCAGCCATGGCGGCCATTTGGGGAGTGAACCAATGGAAGGAAGACCTTTCTCCTTGTCTCTTTCACTGTCTATAACTCTTTCTCTAGGGAATAAAAAAAGAGGAGAGAATGATCCAACATGGGAAGTGTGATACACAGTATACTCACAGAATGGCAGATGTCCTAAACACCTTCTGGTCTCAGAATCAACCGTTAAGGTATTCAGATCTGGCTAAAAAGCTCATGAGTGTTTCAGGCATGGAAAGTCAAGACAGTCTGGTGCAAAAACAAAACAAAAAAATCAAAACAAAACCAACAACCACCTAAATGAAAGATCTCTGTGAGTGAGATCCCAGTGGAAAGAACAGGCCCTCAAAGAAGGAGGTACCTTTCTCTGAAGGGAGGAGAGAACATCCATTTTGACAATGGCCTTGTCTAAATAAGATAGGGGTTGGTAAACTCAAGAGGCTTCCATAGTCTTGGCAGCTCATGACAAGAGCCCCAGGTGATTACTCAAGTCATAAATAAGAGTGTCAATTGTTTAATCAACAACAGTGATCACTGTGCAACTACTCCCTATGTAATCTTTGTCCTTAATGTGTTGTACTATGTGAATTAATGGTATAACTAGTACTCAACAATACTTTATACTTTGTGTTTCTGTGTGAATTAAATCGTTGAAATCCTAACTTAGTATATACTATATTGATATTCTGTATATAAAGATAATTGAGGCCGGCGCCACAGCTCAATAGGCTTATCCTCCACCTGCGGTGCTGGCACACCAGGTTCTGGTCCCAGTCGGGGCGCCTGATTCTGTCCCAGTTGCCCTTCTTCCAGGCCAGCTCTCTGCTCTGGCCTGGGAGTGCAGTGGAGGATGGCCCAAGTTCTTGGGCCCTGCACGCATAGGGGAGACCAGGAGAAGCACATGGCTCCTGGCTTCAGATCAGCGTGGTGCACCGGCCACAGTGCGCTGGCCATGGCGTCCATTGGAGGGTGAACCAATGGCAAAGGAAGACCTTTCTCTCTGTCTCTCTCTCTCACTGTCCACTATGCCTGTCAAAAAAAAAAAAAGAAAAAAGAAAAGATAATTGAAAACGAATCTTGATGAAGAATGGGATGGAGAGGGAGTGGAGATGGGATGGTTGCGGTGGGAGGGAGGCTATGGGGGAAAAAGACTCTATAATCCAAAAGTTGTACTTTGGAAATCTATATTTATTAAATAAAAGTTAAAAAAAAAATCTGGCCGACGCCGCAGCTCAATAGGCTAATCCTCTGCCTAGAGGCACCGGCACACTAGGTTCTAATCTGGGTCGGTGTCCCTGTTGCCCCTCTTCCAGGCCAGTCTCTGCTGTGGCCCAGGAGTGCAGGGGAGGATGGCTCAAGCGCTTGGGTCCTGCACCCTATGGGAGACCAGGGCGGCAGCCATTGGAGGGTGAACCAACAGCAAAGGAAGACCTTTCTCTCTGTCTCTCTCTCTCTCTGTCTACTCTGCCTGTCAAAAAAATAAAAAATCTGAGGAGTTTGTTACTTTTCAGCAGACACACAAGCAATAATCAAAAGGTGACCTAAAACTCATGTTGGATAAATTTAATAAACAACCATATGAAAGAAAATAAAAAAAGTATTTTCTAATTGAATTTTCAAGAAACACAAAATTAGGTGCTTTCTCCTTGTTTGCCACACTTGATAATAGCCAAAATGCTGAGTAGTGATTCTCTCCTTGTTTTTCCATATTTCATTTCTGTTAAACTCCTTATTATGAGCATATTAATGGGTAAAAAATTATGAAGACATAATCCTAACAGAAATTTTGTATGAATTTAGATGTTTTTGCACGGTTTCTGTCTGAAAATTAGAAAACAGATACCAAATATTAGTGGATTCTTAAGAAAATACAATTAAATTATTTCAAGCAAAGAATATATTTTTTCATAAATATATATTTTAGTGAGATACAACGCAGATACTTTAGAATGACCTTGTTGGTAGGATCTACTTAAGACTCATGTAAATTGATTTTTTAATTGATTTGAACGATGGTTAGCATTTTTATCAGGATTATTAGCATGTGTTCTGATTGTCATGATTTCCTGTTCATTTAACTCAGCAAATATTTGCCAACTACAGCATAAAGCATGATAATATGAAAAGAAAATTAAAATAATATTAAAGTTGGCTTTAGTTTCTTCCTTGCAATATACAGAATATATAAGCTAATAAAAATATATTAGAAAAAAGATTTGACATCATCATGAGCCAAAACATTTTAGAACATAGATAATTTCACAGGAAGTATACAGAAAAAAATCCACCCATTATAAGGAGAAGCAGATCTGTTGAATACATACACACTGTTGGACTCTTAAGTTTGGCTTAGGGTATGTGTTTGACGTAGCAGCTAAGATGCTGCATCCTCTAGTGAAGCACCTATCTAATTCCAACTTCCTGCTGAGGCACATTTTGAGATGTCTAAGGAAATGGGTCCATTACCTGGGTCCCTGCCATGCACATGGGAGGCCCAGATTGAGGTCCCAGCTCTGGATTTTGGACTGATCCAGCCGTGGCAATTGTAGGAATTTGGGAAGTGACCCAGCAGATGGAAAAGTCTCTCTCACAGCCACTCCAACTCTATCTCTCCCTTACAAGTAAATATAAAACATATGAAAGACAAATTTTAAAAAGTTAGAGCTTGGGTTTAATAAATTACTGTAACAACCATATTAATTAGTTTTCATTCTATAATTTTTAAAGCATAAATACAGATCATGAAGAATCAACAACTGTGTCAAAATTGAAGCTCATAACTCAAAGTGTTAGAATTTGTCCCAAGACATGTCTAATTTTGTAGTAGTTGAATATTTCAAAAAGCACTTGATTTCAGTTTAAAATATAGATTTAATAGTAACATGGTGCAGAGGAAAAATACTCTGGGTTGAACTTCAAGAAAATGTGGTTAGTTTCTCGATGTGAGTTTTCTAGGTGAGTGGTTTTGGCAATTATAAATACTTCTGGTATTTCTACTCCTCAAATAAGTATATACAAGAGGAAGGATCTAAATGACTTCTATGTCTTCTGTACATAATGTCTCATGATTAATTATATCATCTCATTTGTTCTTTTCAAAATGACAGAAATTTTTATCCATTGAAAATCTTTTAAGTCAGGAGTATAAGGCATTGAAAACACACTTAAAGCATATAAGACACTTACATCATATAATACAAAAATATTTCACTTTAGAAATACAGAGATTGAGGGACATTTCTGCAGATTTTCCCTTTTCTTTTAAGGGAGAATGCTTGTACACATGGTTGCCACTGACAAAAGATAAGAATAATTCCTGATGAGATAGAATGATGACAGATAACGAATCCTATACAAGCTTGGGAAGAGGATACTTCATGAAATTTCATTATGCAAATGCAATTTACTATAAAATATACAGGTACACAAATTACAGTAAAGAAAATTTAGTGAAAAAAAAGGAGGCCGGTGCCATGGTTCACTTGGTTAATCCTCGGCCTGCAGGTGCCGGCATCTCATATGAGCTCTGGGTTCTAGTCCCAGTTGCTCCTCTTCCAGTCCAGCTCTCTGCTGTGGCCCAGGAGGGCAGTGGAGGATGGCCCAAGTGCTTGGGCTCTGCACCCACATGCAAAACCTGGAGGAAACACCTGGCTCCTGGCTTCGGATCCGAACGGTGCCAGCCGTTGCAGCCATTTAGGGAGTGAACCAACTGAAGGAAGACCTTTCTCCCTGTGTCTCTCTCTTTCACTGTCTATAAGTCTACCTGTCAAATAAAAAAAAAGAATTTAAAAAATATTTATTTATTTGGCAGCAGAGCTACAGACAGAGAGAAGGACAGAGAGAGAGATAGAGAGAGAAATATCTTCCATAACATATCTTTACGTAACATTTGTGTGGTATTATGTATAAGTAATCCAGGGATGATTTAAAATACATGAGAAGACATGTATAAATTCTATGAGAATAATATTCAATAGTGCATAAGGCGGCCGGCACCTTGGCTCACTTGGCTAATCCTCGGCCTGCAGCACCGCACCCCAGGTGCTAGTCCTGGGTGGGAGCCAGATTCTGTCCCGGTAGCTCCTCTTCCAGGCCAGCTCTCTGCTGTGGTCCGGGAAGGCAGTGGAAGATGGTCCAAGTGCTTGGGGCCCTGTACCAGGAGGAAGACCAGGGAGGAAGCATCTGGGAGACCAGGAGGAAGCATCTGGCTCCTGACTTCAGATTGGTGCAGTTCACTGCTGCCGCTGCAGTGTGCCAGCCATGGTGGCCATTTAGGGGATAAACCAATGGAAAAAGGAAGACCTTTCTCTATGTCTCTCCTCTCTCTCACTGTCTAACTCTGCCTGTCAAAAAAAAAGTGCATAAGGCATTGAAGATTTGGGTTTCTGAAAGGGGTCATGGTACCAATTCTCTGTATGTACTTAAAGACCACTGCATACAAAACTAGATAAAGATTACATAAAAACTTAGGCTTCAGACTGCTGTTTAGCCTAGCAGTGAGGACATCAGTGGCCTACATCAAGTAACCTAGTTGGATTCTTATCTTGCAATCTTACAACAAATTCTTAATGCAGATCCTGGGAGGAAGAAGTGATGGTTCACGTCAGTGGCAAGCCTCAGTTGTCTCTGGATGCTAGCTTTAGATCTTGCCTAACGATGTCATTGCAGTCATTTGGGAAGCAAATTAGTGGATTAGATGGGAATTCACTCTCAGACTGCCAAATAAAATATTAGAAATGTAAATTCTGTTTCCACCCTTTGGGTTTGATTTGTTGTTTTCTTTTTTGGGTAAATGAATGTGGTTTCAATCTCTCAAGAATCAGAAATTGACTTTTCAGGGGCTGGCGCCATGGCTCACTTGGTGAATTCTCCACCCGTGATCACCAGCATCCCATATGTGTGCTGGGTTCTAGTTCCGGTTGCTCCTCTTCCAGTCCAGCTGTCTACTGTGACCTGGGAGGGCAGTGGAGGATGGTCTAGGTGCTTGGGCCCCTGCACCCGCATGGAAAAACAAGAAGAGGCACCTGGATCCTGGCTTTGGATCGGCGCAGTGCTGGCCATAGCAGCCATTTAGGGGGTGAACCAATGGAAGGAAGACCTTTCTCTCTCTCTCTCTCTCTCTCTCTCTCTCTCTCTCTCACCATCTAACTCTTCCAGTCAAATTAAAAAAAAAAAAAAGAAATTGACATTTAAGTGTTCAAAGCAAATAATGGAGAAAAGATAGTCTCTTCAAAAAATGGTACTGGGAAAAATGGATCTCCACATGTAGAAGCATGAACAAGAACCCTACCTTACAACTAATGCAAAAATCAATTCAAAATGGATACAAGATCTAAATCTATGACCTGATACAATCAAATTAATATAGAATATTAGGAAAACTCAGGAAGACATTGGCATAAGTAAAGACTTCTTGGAAAAGACACCAGAAGCACATGCAATCAAAGCAAAAATAGACAACTGGGTTTACACCAAGCTGAGAAGCATCTGCTCTGCAAAGTAAACACTCAACAAACTGAGGAGGCTACTGACAGAATGAGAGAAAATATTTCCAAATTATGCAACTGATAGGGGCTGATGCCATGGCTCACTTGGTTAATCCTCCACCTGCAGCGCAGGCATCCCATATGGGTGGCCAGGTTCTACTCCAGTTGCTCCTCTTCCAGTCCAGCTCTCTGCTGTGGCCCAGGGAGGTAGTGGAGGATGGCCCAGGTGCTTGGGCCCCTGCACCAGCATGGGGGACCAGAAAGAAGCACCTGGCTCCTGGCTTTGGATCAGAACAGCTCCATCCGTTGCGGCCATTGGGGAGTGAACCAATGGAAGGAAGACATTTCTCTCTGTCTCTCTCACTGTTTGTAACTCTACTTGTCAAATAAATAATAAAAAAATATTATGCAACTGATAAATGATTAATACCCAGAATATGAAAAGGGCTCACGAAACTCAATAACAACAAAACAAACAATCCAGTTAAGAAACAGAAATGTCCCGCGAACATCACAATAGTTGGCATATAAAACATATTCCTTAAAATATAAGAAAAATTCAATAGTATCCTCAAAAAAGTAGTAGTTAATATTGTCATGGAGGTTTTAGATAATGACAGGCAAGCAATATTGGTTTAATTCCAAAGTGAAAAGATTAGTTGCTATTAAATGCAATGTGAACATATTATTTGTATATAGTAATTTTAATTTCCCACAAATAAAACAATATACATTTATTGAACAAGATGTAAAAAGTTAATGAAACTTTTATAAAAAATTAAGTGGGAACATGAATCTAAATTTGGTTTTCATTTTGAAAATCAGCATCTGACCAAATATTATTTTCTGTTCACCTAAAATTTAGCTTTAATAATGCTTTTGGTAAAATGAGAGGCAGAAAGCAAAATCTTAGGAAACTTTAAGTGTTGTATACCTCCGGGAAAATAATGGATGTGAAAAAAAATATATCCTGTACATCAAATGAAACAATGATTTTTCACATGAGTGAGCAAGTATCCATAGGCTAGAGGAAAAATATTGCATCCTGCCAGTATTTGTATTTAAGCAATTGTGATATTTTACAACCTGTTATTAATTTTTATCTCACCTTCTTGTTAATGTTCTTTATACACTTTTTAATATCAGAGTGCTTATTTCCTCTTAATTCACATAAATGCAGAATGATCCATTCTTTAGGGCTTAGATGCTGCAAATAGCATAATAGCATTTAGTTTATATAGAGACTTATGACACAACATGTAAGTTCATATGTTCATAATTTTACATTACTTTTTATGTTAGTAAGTATTCACACATATGAGAGTATTTCAAAAAGTTTCTGGAGAATGAAAATAAAAGATGTTAATTTGTTGCAACAAAAATATTTGAAATTCATTTGCATGAGGAGGTTTTTAAAAATATATTGTGTTTAAATTGTTCATGGATTTCGAAGAATTTTGTATCAAAACAAGCATTTTTTATTTCTACTTTCCATAAGCTTTTGAAGCAGTCTTGTATATTTAGTTTACTATTTTAAAATAATGTCTTATGCTGCATATTCATAGAAGTACATATTATTTACCCCTTTCCCTTGTGATAGATGTTCATATCATGTCTACACCAATGAACATAAAAGTAAGGAAACAATGAACATAAAAGTAAGGAAAACTGCCTCTGTGTAATCCCTTTTAGTTATCCAGAAAGTCTATGAAGTATATACCTACAAATGCCAAAAAATGCTAAATTCATTCTTTATCTGTTAAATATGTAAATATTATTTAAAAATCTTTGTTGCTTTTTCTAAAAGCTGCTTTATAGAATTATATCACAGAAATTTCTCCCTGATATCCATAGCAGGAAATTATCTCCATTAAAAATATTTTACTTTTTGGGATTAGTCCACATTATTAGCTTTTCTTTCATTAGATGTACTAAATTTTCATTTGTTACCTATCCTCCAGAAGTATATTCTTTATGAAAATGAATTTTAGTTAACTTTATCTCATTATTCATGTCTTACTCTTGCACACTTCCTCTTTGTATTACTTTCTTATACTGCACTTTAGGTTGTTCTATTTTCTGATTCCATTTCAGCAATTTTATTTTATATAAAGGTTGAGATATTAATATAGATGTCCTATATGTTTGTATAAAGAAAATAAATTGCACAACAAAGAAAATGAGACATTCTATATATATTTACGCTTGGCAGGAAAATAGGATGTGGGAATATTTTAGTGAAGGGTTTGTATTATTTCAGCAAATTTCAGAATCGTGAAGCAGAATGTTTACTACTAGTCAGTATTACTTTATTTTGTTACATTTTATTCCAAGTTAAAGAAAATAACTTCTGTATATCAGATCTTTTAAGCATATTCTAAAAATAATCTGCATGTTATCTGATTTCTGATTTTATTCAATAGTAATATTTCTATATTCCTATTAGTTCTCAAACCCTGTATTCATATTCTTAACTCCTTCATCTACTGACTGTACTGTGTCAGTAACAGACTTTTTCAATCTTCCTTTTCTTTTTCTCCCTAATCCTCACCTCCCTTCACCTATCTTGAAAGTACAATATTTTTTCATGGAGTTTTCCAAGGCCTTACTTTTTCTTAATTTTACTGTAATTTCTGCCTTATTACTCACTTTTTTCTAACTTTTGTTTACCCCCCCCCCCTTTTTGACAGGCAGAGTGGACAGGGAGAGAGAGACAGAGAGAGAAAGGTCTTCTTTTTGCTGTTGGTTCACCCTCCAGTGGCTGCTGCGGCTGGCTCGCTGAGGCCAGCGCATCGCACTGATCCGAAGCCAGGATCCAGGTGCTTCTCCTGGTCTCCCATGCGGGTGCAGAGCCCAAGCACTTGGACCATCCTCCACTGCACTTCCGGGCCACAGCAGAGAGCTGGCCTGGAAGAGGGGCAACTGGGACAGAATCTGGCGCCCTGACCAGGACTAGAACCCAGTGTGCAGCGCCGCAGGTGGAGGATTAGCCTATTGAGCCGCAGCTCCGGCCTCGTTTACCCTTTTTTCCTAAAGATTTATTTTATTTATTTGAAAAGTGGAATTACAGAGAGAAGGAAAGACAGGGAGAGAGAGAGAGATCTTTCAGCTGCTGATTCACTCCCCAAATTTCCTCAAAGGTGCAGCCTGAGCCAGGCCAAAGCCAGGATCCAGGAGCTTCTAGAGCTCCCTTGTGGTGCAGAGGTACAGGCACTTGGGCCGTCTCAGCTGCTTCCCAGGCACATTAGCAGAGAGCCGGATTAGAAGTGGAGAAGCCCAGATTTGAACATGTGCTAATATAGGATACTGGTGTCGCAGGTGGCAGCTTTATTAGCTAGGCCACGATGCCAGCTGGTTAATTTACCATTAAATTATGACTTTTACTCTTCACTCATGTTGACTACCACAGAATAAAAATGAGCTCTACTAACTGCTGTGAAAATGCAATAATCTACTTTAATACATATTTATGTAACAACCCTGTTTCTTTTTGTTCTCAATATTTCCAATTATTTTTGAGGTCATTCATTGGCAAATGATAATTTATCTGAATGTATAACTCAATATATATATATATATTTATGTCTAATTAAGCTTCAAAACATTGTAATATCCTTACGATTGCCTTTGATATAAATACCTCATCAATATCAACAGATCAAAGATCAAAAAGTCATGTTTCAAGGTACAAGGATACTTCATTTGAAATCAATAATTTGGGAAGCATTTTACACAATAATATCAAATGCACATTTTAGTGAACAAATGAAAGGAGCAATATTTTTGAAATACAAAACATATTGAAAGAGAATACTAAAACCAACATACAAAAACTAACTAAAATTAGTCACTAACAGTATGGAAAGCAAAGTACAAAGGATTGACAGTTTGAGTACTCACAGGGTTAAGGATATTACATCCATGAACTTAAAATAACCAGAGTAAAGAATTAAAAGTATCAGTTTTCAAAATTAAAATCATCTCAAAATATAGCATAAATAGCAGAAACAAACTAGTTGAGCAATGACTTCATGGGAATATTGATACAAAAGAATTATCAGAAGACAGATTTTTTAAGAAAAATTGAAAATATAAAAGCTAAATCACACATAAGATCTGATGTACAGAAGTGAATTTATTTAACTTGGAATAAAATATAACAGGCTCTAAAAGGTCCAACACCATTCTTGGAGGAATTCCAAAAACAGCAGAAAAATATGGAGGGAAAGAAACAATATAAGAATATAAGAAGCTATATTTAAGAATGAATGTAAAATAAGAAAATTGAGCTTAAAATTGAGCTTAAAAATGATTCTGTGGAAGCAGCATGTGACACAGCAAAGCTGCCACTTGTGACTCCCATACTCTGTAGCAGAGTTCTCATTCTAAGCCCTACTGCTCCACTTTCCATCCAGGTTCCTGCTAATATGCCCGAGAAGGCAGCAGAAGGTAGCCTAAGTATTCAGGCCTCTGGTACCCATGTTAGAGACCCAGGATGGACTTCCTGGCTCCTAGCTCCAGCCTTCTCTGTCACTCAGCCTTTCAGAGAAAATAAATCTTAAAAACATGGTTCTGTGATTGCTTCGCAGAATAAATAATAAATGCCCAACAGACAGAAATAGACTTATGAATTTATAAACACAAAGGAATAAGGGAATCTTTAAAATTCTCCAAAGAATTTAAATAAAATGTTAATTTTAAAAGGCTGAAAATCAAGATAACACGAGAGATTTCTTATTGTCATTGCAGAACTCAAAAGGGGAGTTATCTTGTGATTTTGAAAGAAAATCACAAACAAAATTGTGAAACTCTGTGACCATTTCTTAACTGGATAATTATTTTTTAATTATTTGAGTTCCTTATATATTCTAAATATTAATCCTTTCTCAAATGAATGGTATCACTGAGTGAATAGAAAAAGAAAATTAGCATATAAAAAGAAATAAATATTATTGAGCATAAAAAACAATGAAACCCCGATATTTCCAATAGAAGAAAAAAATGATAGAATGAGAAACTATTATGCTAAATGAAATAAACCAGACACAAAGAAAAACACCACATGGCCTCTCATATGTGGAAGATACAATACTTAAAAATGTAGTGAATCTGATTGTAGAATAGTTATCACTACAGGTAGAGGTTGAGAACAGTGAGGAGAATGGGTTTGGGGAGTTTGTATAAAGGGCATGAAAACACAAACAGAAGCAGAACAAACAAGTTCTAGTGTTCTACAGAACAACAGGGTAACCAGAGTTCACAACAATGTATTACATTCTGTGTAAAGAACTGGAGGACAGGAGCTATTAGGCTCCCAAGACAAAGAAAACATAAAAATTTCAGGTCGTCAGCTTGATTGGTATTTATATGGACAGAGATATTACACTGTACTAAACGAAAATGTAAAAATATTATATCTATGAATCAAAATTTAAATAAAATAATTAAAATTTTAAACTAAAATTGGACATGTTTTTCAGATACTAAAGAAACTTGTCATTTTTATGGAATTCTTGAAATATCTCATGCATACAAAGCTTGTGGAAAGAATAGAAAGTAATCTAAAGCAACAATATTCTTTATGAGCAACTATGATTTCATGATTAAATAATGCCTACCAGATAACCTTCCAAATAAAGGCTCAGTATGAATTATTTTTAGTTATTTCTGATATCAGTCTTGTTTTATGAGTGTCTGTGATAGAAGGGGAAGTTTGGCCTCACTAAGTAGCCTGCTAAGAAGCTTAAGGTGAGTATCAACATACTCTGATGCCCCCACTACCCAGCCCTCCACTGTGAAGGACACCTGTCAAAGTGAAAGTTTTAGAACTCTTCTCAGGATGGAATTCAAAGTGTGCATAGGAAACATGTAATATTCACATTTGCACAAAACACAGGCTTTTGGAAAATTTACATAATTTTAAAGTGATTATTATTTTATCATTTTACATAATGTGGAGATGATTAGTTTGCTCCATACTATCATTGCATTGTGATATTATACTCAGAATATTAAAAGCTATATTATTATACAATATATGAAAATGTTTGGATAATAAAATGTTTTCTATTTTTACTATCTTTGCTGATATTCAAGTTTGAAAAAATAGGGTTTGGTTTTGTGCCATAGGAGTTACAAGTGACAAGAAGGAAAGAAAAAATTATTTTCTCATATTACCTTTCAAATTATTATTAAATAGCAAATGAAGCAGGAGTAGGTCAAGAGTCTATGTGCTTGGTGATTGACTGCCCTTTCCTTTCAAAAAGTATATATTACACATTGTAATTTTTTCTCTGAAGCTAAAAAATAAGATATTAGACTTTTATTTTAAAATAAAATATAAAAGCAAAGACCTATGTTTTCCATTTTAAATAGTTCCATTTTAAATAGTTTTACATTTAATATTATCTAATTTGCATTCAGAAACTATATCTATATACTTTTTTACTTCAGGGGAAATTAATTTAAAATCAACATTAAAATCCATGGCAAGGGGAAAAAAGAGAGACTAGTAATGTAAGTCTGAAAGATAATTGAGTTATGAGTAGTTTTCAGTCAGAAGTCACATATTCCATTTCAAATTATTTATTCTCTTGACACTTGAAGAACTTACTTGAAAAACTGTCAAAATGAATGAGTTTGTCTGTTCTAAATACTTCAATTATCACTTGGCAAATAAAAACACTATTAAAAATCAGTATATTCATTTTCTAGTTTTTCTCATGTCTCTCTAGGTCTTCAATTAAGTAGACACAATAACTCATAATTTGTTGTCACAATTTAACTCAAGCAGTTTAAATCCCAATTAAGAATAAACAGATAAAATTGTCATTTTAAATGTTTACTGCAATCTGTGGTAATATACCTAGCTTTATATTTTCTCTTAATGAAATATATTTTAATATTATGAAATCTTTTTTAACTTTTTAACTTTTACTTTATCCTCCTCAAAAAGAAAATGAAAACAGTTTATACACTTGCATGGCTCACTGTTTCATTTCCATGGTTGATTATTTTACTACTATTTTAAAATTCTACATGAAAAATGGATTGGAAACCAAAATATTTCAATAAACATTTGTCCTTATGCAGACCCCTGAAGATGGACAGCCTTTGTTTGCTTCAAGATACCCAGACAATTATTAGGATAAGTGCTATTACTATTAAACTAAAAATACTTCCTGATCTGATGAACCACACCAAACTTTTTGTTTTAACACACACACACACACACACACACACAATTTAATTTTTCCTCATGCAAAACCCAATGTAGATGCTCCTGGTAGGCAGGATTTCTATAAAAAGTGGTTCAGAGATACTGGCTTCTTCCATCAAAACCCTGATATCTTTACTGCATTCAAAATATATCACTCCAAAATTGAACAGAGAAAAAAACAGACATACACAGAAAGCAGATGTTTTACCTGGAATAATTAAGGAATCCTGCTACATCAGCTTTAAATTTCATACTGACTAGAACTACGCATTTTGATATACCTATATGAAAAATACAAGGAAATGTAGTTTTTTCATTATGAAAAAGTCTTTTTTAAGAAAAAAAAAATGTTAACAAAAAAATTTAACAAGTTTCACTTAGCAAAATACACCCCAAAGGAAATCACAGTATAAAGAAAATTTTAGGTCAAGGCCTCACCAATTCCTACAGTATTAGTATTGTGTCTCAATTCTCAAAACTAACTTTTGAAAAACTTAAACTTAACCTAATAGATTTAAATGAAAATAGAAACTAGAATGAACAAACATGAGAAAAGTTTCTCTTTGAATTAGGGATCTAGCACCTTTGAGTTTTCCAAAAAAGTACATCTCCCCAAGGTGTTCACTGAGGTGTGGTGTAAAAGATCCACAACTGAACATACTTAAACTACTTTAAATCAGATAACATCACTCGGAAGGATACTGCCAAAATGTTAATCGAGAAAAGTGGAAAATAGTGTTAGTTTACTCAATATCACATGCTAGAAGAAAGGTTTGCATGAGAAAACACTGAAGAGGTAATTTTTTACTCCAGATCTCACAAACTCATGGTGCAAAATGGGTCCCACATTTTCCTCTGGGGTTATAACTGCTTTTTCCCTGCTTGCTGGCTGCCTCTGAAAATCTGATTGAAATGAACTGAAATGCTTCTACAAAACTAATCATATCCACCCATGCTGTTCTGACCACTACAGCCAGCGCCCTAACAATCGCTCCCTGACTGGCTCTCCAGGCCACTGTGGGTGGCCTGAGCCGCGGACACCCCCGTGCCCTGCATCACCTGGCTGCTGCAGGCCCCGTTGCTGGCCCCTGTTGTGGATTTCGAGAAGAGTTCTATGTATCTGTGCTGCATATTGGCCCTGTCTTTCGACATCGCTGCCACAGCTTCTTCGTGGGTGCAAACTCCACATCAGCTTCGCCCGTCACTCTACCACCTGGGCCAGTCTCAATATGGACTCTCCCCGGGTTAAGTGGAGAGAAGAGGTTGTGGATGTGGTTCTCGGTCGCTTTGTACGGCAGCCCTCTCATGTGGACGCAGTGGCCGGTGGTGCTCTGCGCTGCGAACTCGCCGTCTCCGTGTCTGTGGTCGTACATTCCCGAGAGGCAGTAGCTGAGGTCTCTTCCGAACAGATCAGTGGTGAAGCCGTAGCCATCGCCGAGGCCACTGGACTCCTCACAGCCCCCACAGCCAGCGCTGTGGGCGCCAGGCCGCATTCTCTCCAAGCCAATTTCCCTCCGGCTGTGCCAGGCCTGTCACAGGCCCGGGTCGCTGAACAGACCTGAACTTCAGAGGAGGATCTGAGTAGGACCTCACTTCTTCCTGACTGCCCTTAAATACCTCCATGTGTCTGTGCCCTAGTCTCTCCTGCGCTTCCCTAGCGCCTTCTCCGCTAGCTCCTGAGGCAAACTGCACGAAGGCCTCCCCTGTGATCTTGCCCTCGGGGTCCACAGGCAAAGTGATCCCGTTCGGCACGATTTCCAACCCTGAGAAAAACTGAACAATTTCTTCCTCTGTGCATCCAAACGGGAGTCCTCGCAGCCGCACGAAGCCATCATTCGCGGTGTCAGCGCTGTTTGGACGGCTGTGCGTCAACACCCAATCCATCTCGGTTCCGTGAGACTTGAACACCTCAATGCACCGCTGCCCCATGCTCCCTGTCTTTTTTCAGGGCCATTTTGACATCATCTGATTCAAGTTCGACACATGCCTCACCACTCTGCCTGCCTTCTCTAGCGTAGATAACATGAACGCCTGCGGCCCCATCATGAATCTTGCGGTTGGACAGAACTTCTGCACGTCCTCAATAGAGCAGGGCAGGCCACGGAGCTTGACCACAAAGCCTTCACCTCCCTGGGGACCCAGCATCATGGACACTTGACAGGGTAGACGTCAGACAAACTTGGGTGCAAGTTGTCTTTTTATGGCTTAGAGAATCAAGAGGATCCTTCAGTAGGAGACACCTCTGGTGGGTAACCAACTGTCCACTGAGGAGAGCTGGCCTGGTTTCTATTTTCCTTCAGCAAGAGCGGCTTCCAGCCAAAGGACCCCAGATTCCACCCGAGGCTTAGACGCGCAGAGGGCTCCCGGAGACTCCAGGTGCATCTTTTTCTTCTTAACCTTCTTCAGGAAGACGTGGCGCAATCCTGCTTCCATGACGGAGCCGGAAGGACGCGGAAATGTAGTTTTATCCTTTTGCCTTATAGGGACATAAAATGGCCTGGATAAGATTCAGCAATGTCACTGCTGCAATTAAAATTGTATATAAACATATGTGTATATATATATATATGTACACATACACACATAAATGAATATGCAAATGCAACTCAATATGATATGCTTTGAAAATAATTTAAATCTTTTATTTTGAGTAATACATTTCCATTCCTATCTTAATTTTAGAAACAAAACTATTTTTATTGAATCATCAGTTGTTGATATTCCATTTTTTAAATTACACATAACAAAAGAAATAGAGATTAACGGTTTGGGTGACACTTTAATTTTTTTAAGGTTTATCTATTTATTTGAAAGGCAAAATTAAAAAAAAAAAGAAAACAGAGACAGAAAATCTTCCTTCCACCGGTTCACTTCCCAAATGGCCACAATTGCTGCAGTTGGGCCATTCCAAAGCCAGGAGCCAGGAGCAACTTCTGGGTCCTCTATGTGGGTTCAGGGGCCCAAGAACTTGAGCCATCTTCTACTGCTTCCCAAGCCATAATAGAGCGCTGGATCGGAAGTGGAGCAGACTGATCTGAGCCAATGCCCATGTGGGATGTTGTCACTGCAAGCAGCAGCTTTACTACCCTGATGCCACTTTTTAAAAACACATTAAAATCTCTCCCTCTCTCTTTCTCTGTATAATATGTTCATGCTGAAGTAGTGTTGTATTTGATAATAGGTGGATATATTTGAAGAAGAGGACCATCAAAATGAAAATTATGAAAGTTAAAACCTTTCACACCTAATTTTAATTAATTTTCCCTCATAAAAACTCCACTTTTAAAAGATATAACGTCTTTATGCTTCATTGTAGTCTTTTTTTTTTGTTCACTATCAGCAGAGATAGACAGTATTTTTGGTCTAAAAATATATTTGCTTAGAACTCTCGTAAATATTTAGTGGATGGATTTGAGCAAAACCTGTTTCGTATACAAAGTCCCAGTAATATTGTTCGTGAATTTGTGTACCTGTGTTGTGGCTCTATGCAAGAAGCAAGTAACAGTTCCAAGTACTTCAGGTTATAAGGAATTTAATATAGAAAATCATGTATTTAAATCCTTGACAAAATAAATCCAGTAAGCATATTATTGTATATGAGTATATTAGGTATATGTAAATAAAAGGTATCTTAATACACCTAGCATAATCACACTACAAAATTTATTAATGATATAAAGCAGAGTTGCGGAAACTAAAATAGGAACAGTAGTTCATTCCTGTTTATATATATATATATATATATATGTCCAGCTTCATAATTTTAAGTTTTGCTAAAAATATAGATTTCAGAAGTTTTAAAAATAGTCTTTTTATTTTCTACTGCAATGACTTCTTAGTAACTAACAAATCAGTTGGGATCTACCTTCATATCACTATGAAAATCCACATGACATTGCTAGAAGATAAAACAATTAGAAATCAGTGAAATTGGGCACAACCAATTCAGTTGAAATTTTCCAGCTTTACTTATAATCTCCATAATTATAATACTTAGTGTGATGCTTTATATTCATTGTGAGCTTCACCAAATCTGGTATCCATGGTCAGTTAGTGTGCAGAGTTCTGCTTGACAGATAGATAAATAGAGAACAGTAACTCAGTATCACCATCACCATAACCCAGGCTTAAAACACAAGATCAATGACCCCTTTTAGTGCAGATTACAAATATGATAATAAAATTTTACCTACCTTATATTCTTAATATAAGAAAAGTATGCCAAAGAAGACTTACAACCAGAATGCTTTAATAGGTGAATACCACTGGGCTATATTCCACTGCCTTTTTAAAAAAAAAGAAGTGTGGAAATATTCTTCTAAATTTTTCCTTGCCTATATCATTATAAATTAGACTGAATTACCAACATTATTAATTTTGTGTACCCTCAATAAGTCAAAATGTATTTTGAAAGCACATATATTCAAATTCGTTTCTTTAATCTTTAAAAGAATCTTAAGAGAGGACTTAGAATTTTTGTTCTAAACTATGTGTATTTCACTCATCCTGGCCCCACAGCAGATGTAGTGTTATCTCACTGTCCACTATATTATTTGCAAGAAACAGCATAATGAATTTAAAGTTTATATAATGAATGTTTATCATTACCAGAATTGTACATGAAACTAATATTAATAAACTTCCCATCATAACTTTTCCTGTGTCATGTCTAAACAGTATGAAATCTCATTTCATAGACTTTCCCCAAAATTTATTGTATTCAGCAAAAATTCAAAAATCACCCCTTGATTTCAAATATTTAATCTAATCAGTTCTAGCTAGTAAATTCAGCTTTCAGCTTTGTTAAAGATATATTGATTAATTTGAAAAGCAGAGTTATACCAAGAAAGACAACACAGACACACACACAGAGTTCTTTCACATGCTGGTTCATTCCCCTGTTGGCCACAATGGCCAGGACTGAGTCAGGTGAAGCCAGCAGCCAGGCACTCCATCTGGGTCTCCCACATGAGTGGAAGCACTTGCTCAACCTTCCATTTTCTTCCAGGCACATTAGTGGGGAGCTGTATTAGAAGAAGAACAAGTTGGACTGGAACTGGCATTCATTAGGAATGTTGGCATCGCAGATGGTGGCTAACGCGCTACATTGCAGTGCCAGCGCCATTTTCAGCAAATCGACATAAGTCCGAATTTCCTTAACTTGTTTCTTTCTTCCGTAATGATCTGAATTTGGGGACGTTAGAATCATGGATGTGAGTTTCTGTTCCCTGATCATTGTCTAAACTGCACCAGTTATTATATTCATTGTTCTATTTTGAGTAACTCTGCCTTGACCAACTCCCTTTTTGTGATGATAGAACATCAGAAAATCCGCGTAGCCACAAACAACATGTGTTTGAAGCAAGTGACTACCTCCAAACACCCGCGTGGGGCACAGAAGATGCAGACATGCCCTTCTCAGAGACCCACAGCAGAGCCTGATTCCACTGCTCTCTACTCTGGATCTTGCTTACACCCTCCAATGTGAACAGATACAATTGGAAATAAGTAATATTTAATAAAGCTCTTTTTTTCCATTTTTGAGGAATTAATAATTCAGAATTTAGCTTTCAGAAAGAAAAAATATTTGGCATAATGAAAATCCATAATCCAAGTATTATGATCTAAGGGAGCTAAAGACAGCCCAATCACAACATCTTTTTAAAAAATATGTATTCATTTATATGAAAGACTTACAGAGAGACGAGGAGACAGATCTTCCATCCGCTGCTTCACTTCCCAGATGGCCACAATAGCTGGGGCTGGGCCAAGATCTGGAAGCTTCTCCCAGGCCTCTCACATGGCTTCAGGGGCCTAAGCAATTGGTGCTTTCCCTGGACCTTTAGCAGGGAGCCTTAGAAAGGAAGTGGAGCAGTAGGGACACAAATCTGTTCCCCTATGGGATGCAGGTGCTACAGAGGGCAGCCTAACCCACTGCACCACAGCATCAGCTCCCATGATACCATTTTACATGTTCGTTAGGAGTAAGAGGTTTTGTTGTTCTTCAAAAAACACTAAAGATTTGAATGCTTTCACCACGAGGAAATATGAAGAATTTGGGCAGACATACTTACACTGATTGGATGCTGCAAAATGCATACATGAATTGACATATCACAGAACACCCCATAAATAAGTACAGTTCCTGTGCATCAGTTACACATAAATTAAGAAGTAAGAAGAATTAATACAGTCAATAGAGCAAGTTAGGCAGGAGCAATATGTAATCAGTGGGGTTAGCATACTTTAAATCAAATGCTGCCTGGATTGACCAGAAAAATCTGAGAAGGACAGAGAAGGTTTGGGTTTTCTGATGGTCACACACATAAATGGTCAGTATAAAATGAGTTTAAGTTTGACTAGTAAGACATCATGAAAGATAGAACCCTTTCTTTATAAGTGTGGAGGGAAAATCTGAAAAGCAAAACTTCATTGCTGATTCCTTTGCTTCTATGTGTATAAGTGCTTACTTCTTCACTTTTATAACTGTATTGGGTATTCTTTTATTTTTTTTGAAAGATTTATCTATTTATTTGAAACACAGAGTTACAGAGAGAGGTAGAGACAGAAAGTCTTCCATCCGCTGGTTCACTCCCCAGATGGCTGTAATGACTGGAGCTGCACCGATCTGAAGCCAGTAGCCAGGAGCCTCCTTCAGGTCTCCCATGCGGGTGCAGGGACTTAAGCACTTGGGTCATCTTCTACTGCTTTCGCAGGCCATAGCAGAGAGCTGGATCAGAATAAGAGTAGCCAGGAATAGAACTGGCACCCATATGGGATGCCAGTGCTTCAGGCCAGGGTTTTAACCACTGCACCACAGAGCTGGCCCCTGTATCAGGTATTCATAGTAAAATGTTCCATATAAGTGAAATAATTTGTTACTGATTAGTGATATATATCTTCTGATTCCTTTCTCTCTGATATTGCCTACTTAGAAGGGCTATATATAATATCTACATATAATAATGCACTATATATTTTATGAAGAGCTAGAGAAAAGAGAACAAAGGTTTTAAAGTTCAAAAACTGATAGAAATGCTAATTGTGATGGTAAGATTAGTACGGGTTGCATAAATGTCTTCAAATATCATATTATAGCCTATAAATATGGACAAGTACTTCACATTAACCAAAAATGCATGAAACCTTCTGGAATGCAAAAAACTAAACTTAGATGTTATTTAAAGAAATGTTTTCTGTTGCAACTTCTTCTAAGCTTTCAAAATATAATTTTTCCCTAAACACATGCATTTTCCCTACAGTCTTCAACAGAAGGAATACAAAACATTCATGACAGTTTTTTAATATATACTCTTTGCACTGTATAGATAGCCGATATTAGCATGATGAATTTCTAAACACATGCTTCCACTGAAATTACTTTAAATGTTTTTATAACCTTGTGAACTCAGACTAAGTAATATAATATTTATAAAGCCATGAATGACACATTTTATACCAGAGTAAACTAGGTAAAAAATGTTATAACCGTATATCAATTTTGCATTGTTACATAATTTTGGAATATTAGTCAATTACTATGAACAGTTCTATAATTTGAAATCACTAGTGATATTATACATGTCGTCTTGAGTGTTCATCATCTCATCCTACATTCACTTACAATCACTTTTAATGTAAATTAATCAAAAAGAAGAAATAAAATGCTGAAGTATTTAGTGATCAAAATTACATGGAGAGTGTCTAGAAAAAATGAATTATAATGTATATGCGCAAAACATGATAATGGTTTATTATAGCCAAAAAGGAAATCAAATGCTGGGGGTCCGCAGGACTAAAATTTTCTGTTGTAGGAATGCACTAAACCTATAAAGGAAGTTGGAATAGGAAAGCTGGTAAAAGCTAAAAATTCTACATATTACTAATAAAGAAAAACATCATAAGACAGAGATTTGTATGTAACTAAATCTATGGGAAGAATACAGAAGGAAAGAGTTGAGCTTTATCTGTCAATTTATTAACATGTTGTCATTTTCTGATTTTTCCAACATAACATAATATTCGTGCTGAGGAATTAGAATCATTGTGATATTGTGAATTGGATTTGGCATAATCAAAGAGATTAAATCATGTTCAGCATCATTCAACTGTTACATAATCATTTGCTATTGTTTTGCAAAAGTAATTAATAAATGCATATTATCATTCATGATTCAGAATTCTTGTTTAAGATGATTACAGCATATCCTAATTATGTGTTGTTTATAGTCAGGATTTTGTAAACAGGAGTTTAAACACATAAAATCTGCACACATTATGGAAATCATAGTTAACATAATTGTCATTGCAAAATTTTCTGCAAAAGAGTCAATCAATTTGGTGAAATATCAGTTAAGAAAGTAATTACTTTTAATTGCCTATGTAATGAGCCCAATGTTTTAAATCACTGGTACAGTGTAGATTTAGAATTAAGTAGTGGAAGACTAATGTGTAAAGAGATAGAAGCATATGTGTTTGATATTCAAGACCTTCATTTCCCAGGGAAATATTTATACTTTTTCTATTTCTTCTCTATATTTTGCAATGGTAAATATGTCAAAATTTTATTATGAAAATAAATAAAGAGATCCACATAAGATTTGAAAACATAGTGGATTTTTAACATATGCCTCATTACCCCTAAACACTAATTTAGATATAAAATTTTCCCAGAGTAAAGTGTTACCATAGATGATTTTCCAATAAAGGCTACTCATTTTTTCTTTAATATACTAGATATGTTTATTCACTAAAAGTTTCTCATTTTAGAATGCTTCTTTCATAAGCCACACTGATGAATAACAACAGATTTAAAATTTAACAATGGTGCTAAGCAGATGCCATTGTAACTGTAAAACATAATTATTTCTGGCCCGTGCCATGGCTCACTTGGCTAATCTTCCGCCTGCGGTGCCAGCACCACTGGTTCTAGTCCAGTTCAGGGCACCAGATTCTGTCCCGGTTGCTCCTCTTCCAGTCCAGCTCTCTGCTGTGGACTGGGGAAGGCAGTGGAGGATGGCACAAGTGATTGGGCCCTGTACCTGCATGGGAGACCAGGAGTAAGTACCTGGGTCCTGGTTTCGTATCGGCACAGAGTGCTGGCCATAGCGGCCATTTGGGGTGTGAACCAATGGAAGGAAACCTTTCCCTTTGTCTCCCTCCCTTTCACTGTCTAACTCTGCCTATCAAAAAAAAATGATAACAATAATTTCCAACTTTGGGAATAATCACCTTAAAATTATTGGAAATAACTAATATAGGCCTGCTCTGTGTCTCACTTGGTTAATACTCCATCTGAGGCACTGGCATCCCATATGGGTGCCAGGTTCTAGTCCTGGTTGCTCCTCTTCCAGTCCAGCTCTCTGCTGTGGCCCGGGAGAGCTGTGGAGGATGGCATAAGTGTTTGGACCCCTTTACCTGCATAGGGAACCAGGAATAAGCACCTGGCTCCTGGCTTCCGACCGCCACGGCACCAGCCTTGTTGGCCATTTGGGGAGTGAATCAGTCGAAGGAAGACCTTTCTCTGTCTGTCTCTCTCTCTCTCATTGTCTATAACTCTACCTGTCAAAGAAATAGACAAAAAGAAAATAATGAGTATAATATGTAGATCAGTAAAATGAGACACATAATTGCTTTCATCATTATGTCACCTCTTTACCTGTAATCATTTTCTATTTTTTCATAGGTTACTTCAATTGGGTATATATTGTAAGGGTGTTCCATGCTCTTCCATGAAACTTTGGGTTCAATACAATCTGTATGAATTCTAATCATCAATTTATTGAAAATTTGTTTGAACTTGATATATTATTATCAAGAATATTATATAACAATTTTAATGATTACCTCAAGGAAAAAAAAAACAGCATTCAAAATTCTCAGAAAAAATGATAGTACTAGCTTGTTTCATAAATCTATTCATTTTTCCAAAAATATGCATGCACTGTTACCTAATATATATAAAGCACTGTCATATATTAGGTGGCAATGCCCTGTTTATAAAACTAGACATCAGTTTCAATTTTATTGACATCAAACTGAAGTGATTTTCCCATTCATATTTGAACTCAAATACTTTGCTATAATTGATACTTTGTCAATTTTCTACATTGAGAGATTTCTACACAATTATAGCATGTATTAAATGTTTAATACTAATTTTTTCATAGCAAAAGAGCGATTATTCAGATTATTGAAGTTTATGCAACACAGTATTAGAGTCCTAGCTAGAGCAATTAGGCAAGAGAAAGAGATAAATGACATCCAAATTGGAAAGGAGGAAGCCAAATTATCACTATTTGCAAATGGCATGATATATATATATCATGATATATATATATGATATATATATATAAAGCCCCCAAAGAGTCCACCAAAAAGTTGATAGAATTAATAAATAAATTTAGCAAATTTACAGCCTACAAAGTCAATGTAAAAAATAAGTAACACTTTAATATACCATTAGTGGATCATCGGGGAAAATAATTCAGAATACCAATCTCATGTCCAATAACTACACTAAGAAAAAAAAAAGAAAGTGCCTGGGAGTAAATTTTTCATCAATAGCTAAAAGGCCTGTACAATACAGACTATAAATCATTGATGAAAAAATTAAAGAATATTTTTAAGTTTGAGATGAGCATGTACTACTTGTAATTTCATGGGCTATAGCAAAATATTTCAATACATATACCTAGCATAAACTGATAATGCAAGACAACTAGCCTTCCTGGAGATCTTATTTCATTTTAATGCATTTTTTAAGATTTATTTATTTATTCAAAAGGCAGAGTTACAGAGAGGCAGAGGGAGAGAGAGAGAGAGAGAGAGAGAGGTCTTTCTTCTGCTGGTTCACTCCCTAATTGGCCGCAATGGCAGGTGCTGTGCTGATCCAAAGCCAGGAGCCAGAAGCTTCCTCCAGGTCTCCCATGTGGGTGAAGGGTCCCCAGGACTTGGGCCATCTTCTACTGCTTTCCCAGGCCATAGCAGAGAGCTGGATTGGAAGTGGAGCAGCCAAGTCTCAAACCAGGCCCCATATGGGATGCTGGCACTGCAGGCGGCGGCTTTACCTGCTACACCACAGCGCTGGCCCCAGACATCTTATTTCTTTACAGCTTTGGATTCCTGTCTAATCTTAAATACTTGCTTCATGCAGGGCAGCTCTAATGGTAACAAATATCTGTGTCCTCCTCAAACTTCCTGCTCAAATGTCAAGCTCAATGCCACAGTATTAAGAGGTGGGAATCTAGAAGGTGACAAAGCCTTGGGCAACCCACTCTCCTGGACAGGATGAGTGACTTCCTTTGTTTTTAAACAAATATTTATTTATATATTTTTTTAATTTATTTGAAAGGCAGAGTTACTGAGAGAAAGAGAGAGAGGGAGAGACACAGAGAGATCTTTCATCTGTGGTTCACTGCCCAAATGGCCACATATGCAGTGTTGGAGCCTGAAACTCCATCTAGGTGTCCCACGTGGATGGCAGTGGCCCAAATACTTAGACCATCTTCTGCTGTTTTCTCAGGTACATTAGCAGGAGTTGGATTGGAAGTGGAACAGCCAGGGCTACATCTAGCACTCATATAAGATGATGGTGACACAGGAGGCATCTTTTTTTTTTAATGCTTTTATTTAAAGAATATAAATTTCCAAAGTACAGTTTATGGATTACAATGGCTTCCCGCCACCTCCCGTAACTTCCCTCCCACCCGCAACCCTCCCCTTCCCTCTCCCTCTCCCCTTCCATTCACATCAAGATTCATTTTCAATTCTCTTTATATACAGAAGATCAGTTTAGTATATATTAAGTAAAGATTTCAACAGTTTGCCCCCACATAGCAACACAAAGTGAAAAATACTGTTGGAGTACTAGTTATAGTATTAATTCACAATGTACAGCAGATTAAGGACAGAGATCCTACATGATTTTTTTTTTAAAAAATCGATTAATTTTCTATGAAATTTCCAATCTAACACCAAGGTTTTTTTTTTCATTTTCAATTATCTTTATATATAGAAAGATCAATTCAGTATATACTAAGTAAAGGTTTCATCAGTTTGCAACCACACAGAAACACAAGGTGTAAAAATACTGTTTCAGTACTAGTTATAGCATTACTTCACATTGGACAACACATTAAGGACAGATCCCACATGAGACGTAAGTACACAGTGACTCCTGATGTTGATTTAACAATTTGACACTCTTGTTTATGGCATCAGGAATCTCCCTAGGGTCTAGTCATGAGTTGCTGAGGCTATGGAAGCCTTTAGGGTTCGACGAATTCGATCTTATTCTGACAGGGTCATAGTCAAAGTGGAGGTTCTCTCCTCCCTTCAGAGAAAGGTACCTCCTTCTTTGATGGGCCTTTTCTTTCCACTGGGATCTCACTCGCAGAGATCTGTCATTTAGGTCTTCTTTTTTATTTTTTTCCAGAGTGTCTTGGCTTTCCATGCCTAAAATATTCTCAGGGTGCATCTTAACTCGCTGACGCACAGTGCAGGCCCATGATGGGTGACTGTCTAAAGTGGCTTGAAGGGGTGGGCTGTTTTTTTCACCATCTGAGTGCATCTCAAGAAGGCACCATCTTTTCAAAATTTACTGAGTTTTAGAATAAGATGTAGTACTTATATACTGTTTGAGGCCTTAATCTAACTTTTCAACTTTTCAGCATAGCTCCAACTGACCACACAAAATCACCAGCCTTTAAGTTTCCTTATTATTTTTTTTTTTTTTTGTGATGGCACCATCTTAGAAGCAAAGAGTGAGCTCTCTCCAGACATCATGTCTGTTTGTGCCTTGAGCTTAGACTTTCCAGCCTCCAGAACAATGAAAATAAATTCCTGTTCTTTTTCAATCACTCTTTTCATGTTTTTTTTTTTTAATATTAGCCCTGAAAACCTGAGACATCTAGAAATGCCTCAATTACTCCATACTTTTCAAAGAACAATTTTAGAGGATATAGCTCTCTCGGCTGACACTTATTTAGCTTTCCATACCTGACTACATCAATCCCACTACCTTTTGGTCCTCCTTAGTTTCTGATGAGAAATCTGATGATGACCTCAAGGGCAAATGATGATGAAAGATACCTTCCTCTAAGCTCTGTAGATCTGAAAATGTAGTTTATGGTATCTTAGGCAACAGAACATTTTGTTACAGTATCATGATGTCAGAGAAGTTGGACCATCATTTTGAGATCTATCATTCAGACATTAAATGAAAGGGATGTGTATTTTGAGAGTATATATTATTAAGTCTTCAAAAGCCAAATGTTATTATCACTTTTTAAACGAGAAATGAAAAGACCATGGAAATATGCATAAAATAAACACCAATCTCTATCACCAACCAAAGCATAATTCTCTTGAGGTATTTGTTTTTATTGGAAGATTATTGAGAAAATCCCTGTGGATTATCTGCAGCTGTAATTGGTACAGTTCTTGCTCTGACTTCATAAGGAGCCACTACTGTTATGTAATTCCACAAGTCTAGATAAGCTGATGGCTGGGATGTATGTGGTTTTCATCTGCCTTGCATAGAGAGCTGTTTTTGGTGACCTGTGTGAATTGGACCCATCTATCTTAGTGTCTGAGCTTCTCGGTATTTTTGTTGGTTTCTTGGCCTATTTTATTTATTCTTTTTCCCATGCCCTCCTTTTTAGTAAGATGGCACTGTTATATTTATTACTTGTATGGTAATTTCTTTGCAGTTTTCCTTTTTTTTGTTTTCTGTTTTGTTTAGAATAGCACTTAGTCTTGCTGATTAGTATTGTTAGTGTAGTTAGTATAGCTAGTATTGTAGCTCCATTAACAGTAACCTTGGTATATTTTTGTTTTATTAGATACTATAGTCAGGGTAGTCGATTACTTGGCATTTGTTGATAAGTAGAGTAGTTGACAGAGTAGATACATGGATGTCATGATGGGAGGAAAAGCCATGTGAGGAATGAAACAGCAGATGGACTCTCTCTCTCTCTCTCTCTCTCTCTCTCTGTGTGTGTGTGTGTGTGTGTATGAGTGTTTGTGTGTCTGCCTCTTTTTCCATGACTTCAGCATTAAGACAAATAAATAAAAATCTTCTTAAAAAGCTACAGAGCTGGAGTGGATGTTATAGCACAGTAGGTTCAGCAGTTGATGTCAGAGTGCCTCATTTTAAGTTCCACTTCTGCTTCCAATCTAGCCTCCCACTAATGTTCCTGGGAGGCAGCAGATTATGATCCAAGCACCTGGGTTCCTGCTATCCATGTCAATGGAGTATCTGGCTCCTAGCTTCAGTGTGCCCCAGCACTGGCTTTTGTAGGCATCTGGAGAGTGAATTTGAAAATGAGAGATATTCTCTCTCTCTCTCTCTCTCTCTCTCTCTCTCTCTCTCTCTGCCACTCTTTCAAGTAAGTGAATCTTTATTTTTAAAACAAGTTATAGAGCTATGACATATGAAATTCTGAGCAAGTTTGCATTAGAAATCATTCTCAGAATCAAGCTAATCATTCTATTTCTATTATGCGCTGCAATACCAACATTTCTAGACTGGTATTGAAAAAAAAAATCAGTCTTTGATTAAAATTGAATACACACACACACACACACACACACACACATATATATATATATATATAGTTGACATCTCACATAGTTTCTTACAACTTGTTATCCCAATTCACCAACATTATCATCAGCCATACCTAATATGCCATACAAGATCCCTGCAAATGAGCTACACCATAGCCCGATGTTCCCTGTCTTCTACCATGTCTTCTCATCAAGGTGTGAACAAGTCTTAGGAAACATTGTGTGTCACTTTTTTTTAGGTTGGTGCCGTGGCTCCGCCTTGTGGTGCCAGCACACTGAATTCTAGTCCCGGTCGGGGCGCTGGATTCTGTCCCAGTTGCCTCTCTTCCAGGCCAGTTCTCTGCTGTGGCCAGGGAGTGCAGTGTAGGATGGCCCAAGTGCTTGGGCCCTGCACCCCATGGGAGACCAGGAGAAGCACCTGGCTCCTGCCATCGGAACAGCGTGGTGTGCTGGCCGCGGCGGCCATTGGAGGGCGAACCAACGGCAAAAGGAAGACCTTTCTGTCTTTCTCACTCACTGTCCACTCTGCCTGTCAAAAATTACAAAAAAATTTATGTGACTCTTTTTGAATTAGAAAGTGAAAAGACTAATAAATGCAACTTAGATTTAAACATTGAGTTATTCAACCCAATTACATGTATTCTACTGAGCAGCTATTTTGTTCCTATGATGCTAGATTGATACAAAAAAAATTAAGGTGGGTCTCTTGGAATTTTCATGAGAAAATATCTAATGGCTAAATTATAGAATACCTCTAGATTCTGACCATAGACACGAGAAGAAAAGGAAATCGGTATGAAAAAGAAGGGCTGGACCACTTTCAAGGGAGAAGTGGATATTGAACAAGGCCTTGAAGGATGTACAGTGTTTACTTATCACGATTGCATTGGGGTGGTAAAGAAGTGGAGTATTCTAAGGAAAGGGAACAGCAGTAGTAAAGGAAAGGGAAAGAAACATTGTGGGGATTGAACACATTTATTGGAAGCCGAGGAGCTGAGAAGAAATGAAAAAGATTGAAGAGGGTGGTAGAGGATCCTGGGTGCCTGGTCTGAGGATTAACATTCATTGTCCTGGAGCAAGACAGGATACCAATTCTGGATCATTTGTGTGAGAATCAAACCCCTTTGCTGCTCTATGCAACTAAATATGCAGATTCTCATGATTTACCCCAGATCTGCTAAGTCAGAACTGCCTAGGAATTCACTTAAAACTTTTTTTGAAGATTGAGTTGTGTTTAACATTTTTTATAAATGTATTTTAATTATATTCAAGAGGGACAGAAACAGAAAGACACAGATTTTCCACCTGCTGGTTTATTCTGCAAATGCACAGAAGTCCCTGGGTTGGGCCAGGTCAAAGTCAGGACCTGGAAACTCAAGCCAAGTACCCAACATGTGTGGCAGGTATGCAGGTAACTGAGCCTTCACCTGCTGTCTCTCAGGTGCACAGTAACAAGAAGATGAAAATCGGAAGTAGAGGAGCTGAGACTTGAACCAGAAACTCAGATAGGGAATATGAAACAGCAAATGCCCACTCTGGAATTAGCTTTAAACTGAGAATTCAGTTAACTCTTGTGTGCCCAAGATTTTGAGAATCTTTGGGTTGTCATTAAAACTTGTGGTACAGTAGAGGGCTATGGTAGTAAAAGTCATTTAGGAAAATCCATCTGGGAAACTTTATGAAAGAGAAAAGCTGAAGCTCAGAAGGCAGCCTTGGAGGGACAGGACTTGGGTTAGGGAAGGAAAATAACGACTGAAACCCAAGGAGGAGAGGCTGAGACGCTGCACAAAATCTGTGGAGCTTCATGACTGCTCAGAGCTGTTTCCAAACTAACACTTTCTAGTTCAGACCTCTGGGGCTCACGGCAGACATAGTAAAAGTGCTATTTGGAAGAAGTGCACAGGTAATTCTGATATAAACTTAGATTGGGTAGCTTGGGGATACTAGGCTTAAACATCCAGGTTCCAGGTCCTGTTCTTATGCTAAATAGCTGAGAGACCAGGGCAAGCCATTCAGCGTCTTCATGTCTGTGTCCTCACCGGGACACACGCACTATGGTCCTAGGTGACAACTGAGAGTCATTGAATCACCACATGTCTAATCCTACAAACTAAAGTTTGAGAGAACCAGCAGAGTTAAGTGAAAGCTGGTTATTATTTTTTTTTCTGTTTTCTCCTCTCTATATCTTTTTCTTCTTTTGATGGAAAGAAAAACATTGCTTTAGATGCTGTTTTTGAGTTGATTCAGGTTATTCAAGTGAAATCAATGACAGCACATAGAAAATATATAGTGTACCACATAAGGCTTTCCACTGTGGTCAGAATGAATTGATTCTTCGATTACTACTTGATAATCTACAGAATAAGCAATTACAAAAGTACCCACTCATGCTCTTATCAACTGAATTAGATTGCCCTCCTCCTTTCTAAGTTCACACTGTAACTATGAAGTCCTGAAATAGTATAAAATTATTCTTATTCATCCAGTAAGCACTAAGGGCCTCCCACAAACTAGGCTACAAATACTCTAGAGCTCCTGTACTCAAGGCATTACACTATGATGGAGTGGTAAAGAAGTCAACAGAATAAAAATTACAAGCACTATGATTGGCGCTGTTTGACCTTGACTCAAATGAAAGAAGAACCAGTTAGGAGTGGGGTACTAACAGAAGGAGAAGGATCTGAAGGAGCTTGACATTTAGTGGAGAGGGCAGCTGAAATGCATGGAAGCAAGTTCTGAACCCACTGGTGGTCTGGTGTGGTGAGATTGCAGGGCTGTTTGATTTTACAAATACTAGGAGCTTTCTGAAAATTTTTGGCCAGAGAATAATCAAATTTGTGTTTGAGGAAAATTACGTTAGCAATAGATTCTTGATGCTACTTTATGAAAGGTGATTCCTGAGGTGGCAGTTTGTATTTTCCTAAAGATGACCATTACAATCTAGCCTATTTCAATACACTTTCCTTACAACATGACCTTGATACTCCTCTCTTAGAGTGATCGAGTTTATGGCCTTATCAACCAATGGAGTCTAATGGAAATGAAGCTGTGCAGTTCCACAACGCTGAGTCACGCAAAAGGATGCAGTTTCCCTGAGGACAACATGTGAAAAGCCTTCTTTTCTCCTGTTTGCAGTGGGAAGAAAAGGGAGCTCATTGGTGGAGGCACTGCATGGAATGTATGTTATAATGATGCTTACTGCAAAGTATGAGTAGCCCTGCTCAACTCTTGCAGAAAATTATCAATGGAGTAGAAATGTTAACACCAATAATGTTGCTAAAATGGAAAGCTGAGGAAAGTGAGATGGTAAGAATAAGTCAGGAGCTGTTATGAGAGTGAAATATTGACAAGTCATCCAACAAAGCAATCAAAGATTTTAGATAGAGTCTTCAAGAGGTCATAACCTAACCCTCTCTGCATTTCAGCCACAGATCTTGCTCATATTTCATTACACCTAAAATCCTTGCACTTGTGGTCAAGGAGCCATTGTAAATCACATTTGAGTAACTGGGAATACCAAGAAAGGTGTTGACAGTCTAGAGACAGCCCATGTTATTTTATTTTGGAATTATTTGATTAAATATTTTGCATTGATTTGAAAGGCAGAGAGAGAGAAACAGGAAAATCTTCCATCCACTGGTTCACTTCCCAAATGTCTCAAACAGCCAAGAATGGGCCAGGCCAAAGCTAGCAATTATGAGCTGTAACCAAGCCTACTACATGAGTGAAAGGAATCCAAGTAATTGGGCTATTGTCTGCCTCCAAGGCATATTAGCAGTAAGCTGGTCCAGAAGTGGAGTTGGGACTCAATCCCCAGCTTTCTGATATGGGATGTGAATACCCAACTTTCAACTTTACCTGCTCTGCTGTAACACTTACCCCTTTTTGAACTGTTAAGGAGTCCTGGTAATTTTTCACTGCAGAATGGTATTAAACAACCAAAATCTGTACAATGGGTGTGCTTATTGCCACTGAGTTATTAACTACTTCTCCTAGGAGATCAGTTTAGAAAATATATATGGGAGCCAATGCTGTGGCACAATGGGTAAAGCCACTGCCTGCAGTGCCAGTATCCTATATGGTTCGAGTCCCGGCTGCTCTACTTCCAATTCAACTCTCTGCTATGGCTTGGAAAGCAGTGGAAGACGGCCCAAGTCCTTGGGTCCCAGCACCCATGTGGGAGACTCGGAAGCAGCTCCTAGCTCCTAGTTTCAGATCGGCGCAGCTCTGGCTGTTGTGGCCACCTGGGGGAGTGAACCAGCAGATGGAAAACCTCTCTCTCTCTGCCTCTACCTTTCTATAACTCTGCCTTTCAAATAAATAAATAAAAATAATTTTAAAAAGAAAATATATATGTACACTAACCTATGTACATACACGTGCTGGCCAATGTATCTCATGAAGAAAATGAATGTCAAATACTAGACTAGTGAGCCCGGAGGTATTTTTGGTGTAAGTCTCAGCAGAGATGGTCAACTTCATTCAAAATTCGTGAACACCATAGAAACACACACACACAGGTTCGTGGATTCACAAAGGCAAACTCTACTAAACTTTCTTTATCAAAATACTTTTGGCATCAGAAAAAATCTTGTATTCTTACAGAATAAGATATAAAAACATGGGTTGGAAAATTATACACACAACTGATTGAACACTTTCATTCAAAAGGTGCTATTTAACATGTCACTATAAACTCAATATCATGTCTAGCAGAATGACAACCTCTCAATTAATGTGTGCTAAGTGAATTATAAATGTTTTCAACATCATATAAGTTGGAGTACTTCTCTAAATCAGAGGACATAAAGGTAGGAAGTTTAGAAAATCTACTAGAATTGGGATCCAGTTGCTTTTAGGTGACAAAATGGTGAGTTGAGTCAAACATGAAATGATTAGACAAACTTTTAAAATTTTCTACTGAACCAGTGTCTCTGACACCCAGAGTGCAAAATTTGGATGCTAGGTCCCACTTCTAGAGACTCCATGCTTTCAGGGTAGTTTTACATTTTCAACAAAAACATTTAGGTGACTCTGATGATGGAGATATCCCTATAATACAATGCAACTGAGCAGTCTACCCAGGATCAGCCATATAATTTATGGGTCAAGCACAAAATGAAAATTGAGGGCCCTCATTTGAAAATTATCAGTGATAGCAAAACACTGTTAAGCATTAGTCCAGAGTGAAAGGAAGCTTGCACAGCTATGAAGCCATTTATTATTTTCCTTCAAGTAATCAATTACCTGCCTCTTCCACTAGATTAAAGGACTATTATTTGGAAAACAGAATGGAATTGTTTATGAGTCTAGAGCAACACCATAAGATGATGAACTTTTTGAGTGGACATAGTTTATATGTGTTCTGTCCAATTTTGTAGTCATCACAAACTTGTGGTAATTGACCATTGAAAAGTGGCTAGTATGACCTTATTATTTATATTTTCTCAATTTTTATACATTGAGAGATTTCTATACAATGCTAGCATATATTTGTTGGATAAAATAGATTTAAAAATTTATCTTAAACTCTGTCTTATGATAACAGATATTAAAATCAAACTACAGCTGGTGCCACGGCTCACTAGGTTAATCATCTGCCTGTGGTGCTGGTACTCTGGGTTCTAGTCCTGGTTGGGGCGCTGGATTCTGTCCCGGTTGTTCCTCTTCCAGCCTAGCTCTCTGCTGGGGCACAGGAAGGCAGCGGAGGATGGCCCAAGTGCTTGGGCCCTGCACCCGCATGGGAGACCAGGAGGAAGCACCTGGCTCCTGGCTTAGGATTGGTGTGGTGTGCTGGCCGTGGCGGCCATTTGGGGGTGAACCAATGGAAAAAGGAAGACCTTTCTCTCTCTCTCTCTCTCTCTCTCTCTCTCTCTCTCTCTCTCTCTCTCTTTCTCTCTCTCTCATTGTCTACCTCTGCCTGTCAAAAAAATCAAACTTCATTCATATGGTTGCATTTCTAGTACTTTTCAATAGCACCTTTCATGTACGTAGCAGTCCTCAATTCTATAAATAATTAGTAAAATATGAAAAATTCCCAGCTAAAGTTATCGGAGAGCAACCTAGAGCAGGCAGAAATTGAAGGATATTCTATAGTTAGAAAGGGAAATGGCATTAGATTATTTTCCTATATAGCATGGATTTTTCCTGAATGACAACCTGTGGTCATACTTAATTGAATAACTAAGCAGAGCTTAGAGAAATCACATCAGATGTACACTGAGAGGGAGAATTCCTAACTGGAAAGAGCTTAGTGGGATTTAAATGCTATATATAAACTCCCACCAAATTTATGGCTTTGTTTTCATTTCATTTGAAAATGAGGGAGAGAGTCAAAGATAGAGATGCTCTCTATGCTGGTTCATTTCTAAGTTGCCCACTGGTCCAGATTGAAGCCAGGAAGCAGAAACTCCTTCCAGGGCTCCCTCTGGATGGCAGGGACCCAGCACTGGCAGTGTCACCTCCTGACTCCCAGGAGTCCATCCTCATTAACCTAGACTTGAAGAGGAGCCAGCAATCGAACCAGGCACTCAAAGGTGGGATGCAGGTGTTTCAAGTGGCCATCTTCACTGCTGCACCAGATACCAATGAGTTCTGGCTTATTTTTAAATTTCCCATTTCCAAGAGAAATTCTCAGAAACCCAGCTAAAAGTGAAATAATGGAATAAATTTTGGAATAAAGATTTATTAAATAAATTTAATAAACAATAAATATATTAAATTAATTATTTTAATAAAATAATACTTGGAATAAATAAATGGAATAAACTTTGCTACAAACTATAGGAAAGATCAAGTTGGGAATTTAATTTCACCCACTTTAACTCTATATTAAAACACACCAAAATTGTACTTTATATTTATAACAAAATTCAGACTCTTTAAGATATCCTTTGTATTAAAAAAGATTATTTATAATTATCAGATTTACAAAAGTAAATGTGGATTATATTCAAACAAATAAAATCTGCTTTTATGTTCATTTTTAAAAAATGTTGAAGGGTCTATTAAAATTATACTGAAGGAAGAAAAAAAAACCTTGTTTATAATGAATGAAAAATTAGGAATATTTGTTGAATGAACAAATTCAGCAGAGGGAATAAAGTATGAAAATGTGGACATTATAAATAAAAATACAATACACATAATCACACAGATGCTCTCTCTCTCTCTCTCTCTCTTTCTCCCCCTACACACATGCACATACACATATCTCTTTCTATATACAATATATACGTAATACTTGATGAATTTGCCAGTGCAACATGCATTTAACAGAAGAAAGCACTTATTAACTTGCTAATAGGGCAATGGAAATGGACCAATCTGAATAGTACAAAGATTGAAACAAAGGAAGATTCTAAAACATGTAACTCTAACTGAAAATAAAAATAGGCAGCAGAAATTGCTCAAAGAAACAAGATTTTTTTAAAAAATCTCCAAATGGATCTAGAGATAAATGTGTATATTTCAAATACCAGTTATTCCCAAGAAAGATTAACACAGCCGTATAGCCCTGATATACCATATCTAGATTGATCATAGCCCAATATTGAAGGTCAAAACTAAAAAGAAAGCCCTCAAATTAATCATGAAAATGACACACAGACCACAGAACAATGATGATGGCAACAGAATATATATTTAAACTACTGAAACACAGAGACATATTTAAAAGAATATATTTTTAGAAATCTGCCAATCCAGAATTCCATCTTCAGTAAAACTGTCATTCAAGAATGAAAATGAGGAGCCAGCGCTGTGGTGCAGCAGGTTAAAACCTTGGTCTGAGGTGCCAGCATCCCGTACGGGCGCAGGTTCTAGTCCTAGCTGCTCTTCTGATCTAGCTCTCTTCTGTGGCCTGGAGAAGCAGTGGAAGATGACCTGGGTCCCTGGACCCCTGCATCTGTGTGGGAGACTCGGAAGAAGCTCCTGGCTTCTGACTTTGGATTGGCTCAGCTCTGGCCTTTGCTGCCATCTGAGGAGTGGACCAGTGGACGGAAGACCCCTCTCTCTGTAACTCTGTCTTTAAAATAAATAAACATAAATTTTTTAAAAAAGATTGAAAGCAAAATAAATACATTTTTAGCCAAAGAAAATGAAGAGTATTTGGAACGGCAAACCCACACTGTCAATAATGCTGAGAGATGCTCAAACTGAACAGAATGGCACTGTATGGGCCGGCGCCGTGGCTCAACAGGCTAATCCTCCGCCTTGCGGTGCCGGCACACTGGGTTCTAGTCCCGGTCGGGGCACCAGATTCTGTCCCGGTTGCCCCTCTTCCAGGCCAGCCCTCTGCTGTGGCCCGGGAGTGCAGTGGAGGATGGCCCAGGTGCTTGGGCCCTGCACCCCATGGGGAGACCAGGAAAAGCACCTGGCTCCTGGCTCCTGCCATTGGAGGAGCGCGGTGCGCCGGCCGCAGCGCGTCGACCGCGGCGGCCATTGGAGGGTGAACCAACGGCAACGGAAGATCTTTCTCTCTGTCTCTCTCTCTCTCACTGTCCACTCTGCCTGTCAAAAAAAAAAAAAAAAAAAAAAAAAAAAAAAAAAAAGAATGGCACTGTATGGAAACCCAAATGACTTAGGAATAAGCAAAAAACACCATAAAAGGTGAAGAGTTAATAAATATAATAGGATATTTTAAATATTTAAAATATGCTAGGCTTTCAAAAAAATTATTATATTGCCTGACAATGTTTACAACATGTTACTAATGGCAATAATAACATAAAGGACGAGTTAAGAGTAAGAAATGAAGAGTTAAAGAAAATGTGAATCCAAAAGAAAATTATCCCTAAAGAAATCAATGACTGTGTGTGTGCATGTGAGTGTGTGTGTGTGTGACTATACATGTGTGACAGAGAGTGAAACTTGGTAATGTGAAGTACAAATACTTAAACTGAAATAGAACATTAAAATAGCATTCATTAAATAAGAGTGAGTAATAAATTGAAAGCAAAGAACAAGAAAATGAGAGGATTAAACAAAAAAACAATTCTCAACTGGTAGAAATAAATCCAACCAGATTAATGAGATTCAGTTAAATCTAACTAATCTATAAATATCTCAAAATTGTGTATTTCAAATTTTCAAGTGTGAATAATTATAATGATTTTCAGTAAACAACGCTGTCTAACAGAAAAAGTGGTTAGTACATCTTGAGACTAGATATCTCAAGTACTTATCCTTTAAAAATTGGCATTCCTATGTACTTTAGGTGTACTTGTCATTTTGTCATCAGAATATTAAGATATGTAATTAACAGTCATAATTTATCAAAATTAATGTTTACTGTTCTAACAAGACCGTTTTTAGTTGAAGCTGACCTTTTTGCTGTTTTAACTCTGTGTGCATGTGGCAGTGAAAGGTGTAATGCATGATAGAATAGTTTAAAGGGAACTGCCTAGACTCCTATCAAGATATAAGCAGTTTTACCTAATTTTGGTTTATGTAACTCCAAAGGTCATCACCCCAAGTCTGCTGGAATTTGTAGGTAAAGCCTTTAGGATGTAATTAGATTTGTGAGAGTGGGATCTCCATGATGAGATTAGTGCCATTATAAGAAGAGAAATCAGAGCTTGCTGACACCGTGTCCAGGGTTATGTCTGTTGTTTAAGCTTCCCAGTATATAAACAAATACCTCTTGGTTAAGCCAGCCAGTCTATGATATTTTGTTAGGGCAGCCAGAGTAGACTAATACACTCGCTATTGATTTTTCACTGTTTCTAATGTCAGTAGTTGAGAAAAGTCTAATAAAATAATTATTTTGAAAATAGTTTTATTTTCCATAGTTCCTGAATGTATAGTAGAGATTCATGGGAGCATAGAATTTATTCATAATTTATAACAAGTGCACCATATCAATAAAAACAAGTAGTTAACTAGGGTTTCAAAGATATAAAATAAAAAACATAATATTCACTTATATTTACTGTATATTTGGTGGGATGATTTACAAGTTAATATCCATAACTTTAGGAATAATATATAACCTTTCATATTTTCAAGTGCGTAGGGAAAAAAGTCAGTTTTTACTCAAAGCAATTTAGCTATCATCATTAAAACTGAAAGGCTGTTTTTGCCAATGAAATATGACTCTTCTGTTACTGAAATCCACATTTATTTTTACTCAGTGCCATGAAGGTTAGAGTTGAAATATATCTTTGCAGAGTACCTACGATGTAATGAAAAATGTGACTTCATAAGAAAGGAAGTGAATGATGATAACCACTCCTAACAGTTTGATCTCATAATTTACTTAATGGTGCTGGCATAGCCACCATAACCTGCTGACAATTTCTAAAGTGTCAGGAGTTGGTGTCAGGGGAAATATGTTGCCCCACACTAGGAAGATGATGGTCTTATCCACTGGATTAGTCACTCAGTGGTAGTGATGGATTTATGCTCATCTCCATTCAGATGCCTTTGCCCTTTCCACTTCCCCTACTTTCCTGATCACTGAAACTATTTTTATCAATATACTGTAAGCATGAAGATGAACATAAGTAGGAAAGGACCACAGGAAATAAAAATATTGGGCTTCTATTTTTGCATGTTTTCCTTGATTACAGATAACATAAGAAGAGTTAAAGTAGCCCTAAAATAATCTACCTCAACTGCCATTATTTTGTGTGCCCAATAATTTATCAATTTCTTTAATTTCTGCATTAATATAACTATGTATAGATATAGGTTAGATAGATAAAATATCAATATTATGTTAGTAAATATCTGGCATAATGTTAACAGATCAAATAAGTGTGATAGAATTCAAGGAAAAGAGTGGAAAACATTTATACTATTTACAAAGAATGACATTATAGAATCATTTGTCCCTTTGCCTAATTATGAATATGTAATAGGTTTCAGTTGTAACAAAAATAATAAAGTTGACATAAAACCAAATAGATCAACAACTCATGCCAAACACTCATTAATTACAGTTTTTTTTTCAGAAAACTTTCAGTTATAAATAAAATTAAAAACTAGAAGAATGCAATATTTTGAATGATCAATATACAGCTCACATTCAAACTTACAAATGGAAGAATAAACCACATGGAACATGTAATTAAAAGTAACAGGACTAACATTTTAAGAAGAGAAAATAAACAAAACATGGATTCCAGGATAGCCAATAACATGCATTACAACTAGATACTTCTTATATCTAATAAATATAATTGACTGGGGATATCTGTATAGTGAGTCTGATTAAGATTATCATGAAACTACAAGAGGAATAAAATAGCTTTGTTTGGACAATTGGTCAGACAAGCATGCAAAGATTGGAGATATCATGGAGAAAAATAAAAAACGCGTAAAGCCAAAAGACCATGATATAAAAAACTTGCTTAAATATTGTGGAATAAACCTTTCATTTGAGCAGAAAAGGAATTAAAAAATAGTAATTACAGGAATTAAAAATAGTAATTAAAGGAATTAAAAATAGTAATTGCACAATGGTCTAGTTGTTTTCAAGGAAGTTGGTAGTAAGGATGAGAAAAAAAGCATATATAATGATTTGATTTGATCGTGGTGCTATCAAAGGCATAAATGAATTTCTATTCATCCCAATCACTTGTGATGCAACTAACTACTGGATTTAATATATAGTATCTTGAAAGGATTGGGAGACTGCTTAGCAGGCATTATGTGAGAACGGAAATCATGAAAATATCAGAAATATGAATTTGTTTTTTGTAAAAAGTAATACCTAGTGTGCAGGAATTCCAAACTATGAAAATTAGAATCCAGTTTTGCCTTTAGTTTAAAGATGTAGTCAATTTTAGAACTTTCCTTCATTTCCCATGTCAAATCCTTTGGTTATGTTCCATTTTTTAGGTAGTGATTTATAATTAAGAATATCTCAAACCCATTCAGATTAACACCCAACAGTGAAACTCTATGCTATCTGGGAAAATCGGCCATGTGCTTATAGGATTTTGTTATTTCAGAAGGCAATTCTAAGAGAGCTGTGTCAGTCTGTACCTATGTCTTTCAGTATTTAAGAATCTACCCATGGGGGCTGGTGCTGTAGCGCAGTAGGTTAATCCTCCGCCTGCAGCACTGGCATTCAATATGGGTGCCAGTTCTAGTCCTGGTTGCCCCTCTTCCAATCCAGCTGTGGCCTGCACCCTCATAGGAGACCAGGAAGAAGCACTTGGTTCCTGACTTCGGATTGGCTCATCTCTGGCCCTGGTAGCCATTTGGGGAGTGAACCAATGGAAGGAAGACCTTTATTTCTGTCTCTTTCTTTCACTGTAACTGTCAAATAAATAAATAAAATATTAAAAAAATCTACTCATGACCCTGACTGTCTTGAGTGACAACCTAGTTTTATTATAATAGACTTACTAGATTATTTGAAAATTATAGTCCTGTGTTTCCATAATATTGTTGATTATTAAAATGCATGCAAGTTAACTGCTCAGTTTCATTATATTAAAACTGAAAAATAGGGGCCGGTTCTGTGGCATAGTGGGTAAAGCTGCCACCTGAAGTGATGGTATCCCAAATGGGCGCTGGTTTGAATCCCAGCTGCTCCACTTCCAATCCAACTCTCTGTTATGGCTTGGGAAAGCAGTAGAAAATGGCCCAAGTCCTTGGGCCCCTGCTCCCTTGTGGGAGACCCAAAAGAAGCTTCTGGCTCCTGGCTTTGGATCTGCACAGCTCCAGCCATTTTGGACATCTGGGTAGTAAACCAGAATGGAAGATTCTCTCTCGCTCTCTCTCGATCCCTCTTCTCTCTCTCTCTCTCTCTCTCTCTCTCTCTCTCTGTTTCTCCTTCTCTGTCTGTGTGATATGGACTTTCAAAATAAATAAATCTTAATAATAAAAGTGAAAAATCCCTGAGTTATTTGACTGAGTTTTACCTAATCCAATTAAGTTTAAGTCATTTCATTAAGTCAATCGTATGTATTTTCTTCTTGTCTCAAAAAACACATATAAATACATTTTTGTCCAGAAAGAATTCCCTGGATCCCAGAGTTGGTAGAAGAGCCAAAGATGTGGTATCATGGCAGACCCTAATTCTCTTGCATTGAAATTATAAAAAATAGTTATGATATATTCCTTAAGTAACCTGCTACCCTCCAGTGCCTGCTGTGGTTCAGCATCTTGATCCCTCTTCAGAACTAAGGCAATAATACCCCATGTTCCACAAACATTGAGTATTGATGATCTATGTTTATTTCTTTGCACTGATAGTGGCTGCCTCACACAACTTTTGCTTTGCTCAACAAGGAAGTACACAACTTATCTTCCTTGATTCTATCTCAGATTATATTTCTAAATGGTCATTCTGTCATTGGCTATCTATAGCTCTCTGTGGGACTGACTGACAGGGACTACTATTGCAACTGCATCTTAGTTCAGTTTCTCTGACAAATTCTGCTTCATTCCTTTTCTCAAAGTCTTATATCTGAGAGTTCTTCCCACTAAATCCTCCTGCATGCAAATTTCAGGGACTGTTTGCAACAACACAGGCATAAGGTATTTCTTTGTAAAGGATCCTAGGTAGCAAATGATAACATAAAATTGTGTAGTTGGACCACACACACCCAGCTTACAGTGAGGAGACCATCATGTCACCATGTTACATATGCACTGATCCTGACATAAAGTAGAATGCAATTCTTAAACTTCATGAGTAATAAGATCTTAAACTAGAATGGGAAAAATAGATGTTATTTCCACAGTGAGTACCATGTACCAGGCATTCGAGAGATTTGGGGAAATTAGTAATTATAAGAATGATGACATTTGGGTGTGTGTTGGGGGGGAGGGTGACCAATACATTGGAGAAAGACAGTGAATCAGAGTATTATCAATCAAGTTTAGTTCAAAATAAAAAGGCAAAGGATCACCTTATTAGCATACAAAACATTTCTCATCTCAGTTGAGGGTACTTAAGGCTGTGGAATGAGCCAGGGCTTAACTGGACTAAAAAAAAAAAAACAGAAATTAAAAAAAATGATTTCCTTTTTATTTACTTAAATGTACAATGTTAGCATCAATGGATTGAATGAAAAGAACTGTAGACTTGAGATACATTATGAGGAACTGTGAATTGAAACACTTCAGAATTCTGAATCATAGATCCTCCTGCAAGTTGTGAGCCTATAAAAATGGTCATATCCTTTCAGTTTGTCTAACACTAGCTGGAAAAAACAAAAATTTAAAATGTTTCATCAAATAAAGTAAATACTCATCAAGTTTTTATATTCATCGCTCTTTCTAGGCACAACAAAATTAAATAGCTTAATTCCCATCATAACCTAGCAGATTGAAGGAAGTATACTACACAATTCCCATGAGAGCCTAATCAGTTTAGATGGGAATGATATTAAGATTCCTGGATCAAGAGTGGCATTTCACATACCATTTGATAAAGGAATAACTATTGCTATAGGAGTACTATCCTTTGCCTCAGAATATAAAACTTTGAAAAGCTCTATAGAGGGGTGTAGAAATTAAAGGGGACACCTGTTTTCATAGAACTAATTTAGCCATTGACAGCTTGAAATGGTAAAAGTCCACCCCAATAGAAGTGAAATAAGTTTCTAAAACAACCTTTTTTTATCAGACCAAAAAAATTAAGATTTGTGTACATTGCTATGAATGATTCATTGTAAAACAGATTGCCCTCAATTTATGAAGAATTAGAAATAGCAAAATTCCAAAAATATGAAATTTTCAGATATTGAACAAAAGTGTAAGACTTTGATAACCTTTGGTTACTTAATAGGCTATTAGGCCATTTCTCGGCTGCACTGTAGAGATAGGAAAACCAAACAAGGCTCAATGGACTCACTGATTTGGACAGAGAAAGAAAAGACAAACAAAAGGAAACTTGTGGAACAAAACATTAGACTTTGGAGACCTGCAGAGAGAAAATCTGGCAAAACGGAGATTGCCAAACTTCTTTGGCTGTGTTTTGATCTACTTATGTAAATGGTGATTTCCCCTTGTTATGGGGACAAGAATGAAGAAACACTGGAAATCAGTAGGTTGGACTAAACTCTCTAGCAGTGGTGGGGAATGTCCAGTCCACAGACTTTTGAAGACACATGAATTCATTTGGTCTGGTCCCAACAAGTCAGCCACAGGTGGCATTCCAGCTTCCATAATCTACAGCTGGCTAATTTTTAAGTTGATAATCTTGTACAGCCCATGAATGATGTTATAAATTGCCAAATGGACCTTGACAGATAAAAGTTCCCCACCCATGCTGAAGCATTTTTATAAAGTTTATTTTTATAAAGTTAATTTTTATAAAGTTAATTAATAATAATGATGTTATTATAATGATAAACTGAGGCAAAGAATCAATCTCAACATTTACATTTGGTGTTTAATGAACTGATTCTTATTTAAATATTTTAATGTTATACAGAACTTATTTAACTAATTTAATAAAGAGATATTATATTTACTTAATGACAAATATTATTATATTTCCAATACTATATATTGACATATTAACAAATTACTGTGATGGAAGTTCATAAATTTTATGATGGATCATATAAAATTTTGCCTATTTCATTTTGTATTTTATTATATATGGATTTAAGGTAATATAAGTAATTATAATTATATATGTACTTATCCTTATTTATAATATTACTTCATGTTACAACATTATAAACAACCTATTACTCTATAGTAGTTATTCACACATTTTTTCAAAGATAAGCATTTATTAAAATATTTTATTTATTTATTTGAGAAGTAGAGTTGCAGACAGAGGTAGAGACATAGAGAAAGATCTTTCATCCACAGGTTCACTCCCCAGATAGCCACAACAGTCAGAGCTGGGCCAATCTGAAGCCAGGAGCCTAGAGTTTTATCTGTTCCTCCCATGCGAGTGCAGGGGCCAAGCACTTGAGCTATCTTCTACTGCTTTCCCAGGCTATAACAGGTAGTAGGATCAGAAGAGGAGCAGCCAGGACTTGAACCAGCACCCATATGGGATGTCACTGCTACAGGCAGAGGCTTTGCCCATTATGCCACAGTGCTGACCCCTAACATATTTTTTTTTTAAATAATTAGTTTTTAAATACTATTTTCAAAAAATCCTGGCAAATTCTATTTAAATTTTAAAGTTTAGGGGCAGGCTTTGGCTCAGCAGTTAAGCTGCCATTGGGATAGCTTCGTTCCATATCAGAGTGCCTAGGTTTGATCACTGGCTCTGTTCTCCATCATAGCTTCCTGGGAGGGAGCAGCAGATAGCTCAAGTACTTGGGTTCCTGCCACTAAATAGGAGACATAAGTAAAGAGATATAGATTGAGATTGGGGCTCCTAGCTTGAGCCTGACCAGCCCTCAAAAGCATCTTTGTATACAGGTAAATAGATGATAGATAGATAGATAGATAGATAGATAGATAGATAGATAAAAATTAGACAAATATAAATAAGAATTTCAAAAATGATTGTAAGAGAAAAATAAAAAGGGGGCCAGTACTATTTCATAGAGGGTAGAGCCTTAACATACAGTACCAGTTCAAGACCTGGCTGCTCCACTTCCAATGCAGCTCTATGTTACAGCCTGGAAAAGCACTAGAAGATGGCCCAAGTCTCCCTGCACCTGCCTGGGAGTCTGGAAAGAAACTTCTGGCTCCTGACTTTGGATCAGTGCAGCTCCAGCCATTGAGGCCATCTGGGAGTGAACCAGTGGATGGAAGACCTCTCTCTCTCTTTCTCTCGCTCTGCCTCTGCCTCTCTGTAACTCTGGCTTTCAAATTAATAAATAAATAAATTTCAATGAGATGTCACTGTCATTTACAATTTGAAATTAGTGAGCAAAGCACTAACTTCCATTATCAATAATTGTATATATATATATATATATATATATATGTATAACCCATGTTTATTTAACATTGTACATGGTTTTACTAAGATAAGCAATTTGCTGCATTTTTGTGCTGATAAAAGCTGTAGCTCATTTGAAACAAAAGTATTGTGATCATTGTAAATAGAAATACACATATCTAGAAACATTTGAACAGAATTCCCTCAACAGATCTCACTCACATCTATCTACTGTATAACAAACTTTATTGAAAAGGCTGAACTAATGTGCTAAGTCTGTAGTCACATGACTAAGTCTTCTCTGGTACAACCCACAAGCTTAATAACTGACCATAGCTTTTTTTGTCTTTTGAGGAAAGTACATGCAGAAATGATGATAATTGAACAAAATCTTCAAGTACAACGAGATGCGTATAAATGCTGCATTGATGTTTCATTTTTGTAAACCGAGAATCCTTGTTTAGATGGATTCTGCATGCTTCAGGCAAGGCAAGGTTTTGCTGATTACCAAATATTAAAACACATTTAATGAATTGCTTACGAAAGTCATTACATTAGTTAACGGAGTTTGGGTGATTTGGGTGTGGAGTAGGGAGTGTAGTTACTGAAGTAACAAAAGTAGCAAATCCTGGAGCCAGTGCTGTGGAGTAAAGTTTAACCCTTTGCCTATGGCTCTGGCATCCCATATGAGGACCAGTTCCAGTCCTGGCTGCTCTACTCCTGATTCAGCTCCCTGCTGATGGCCTGGGAAAGCAGTGGAAGATGGCTCAAGTGCTGGAGCTTCTGCACCCATTTGGTACAGAACTCAGAAGAAGCTCCTGGCTCCTGGCTTTGGATCAGCCCAGCTCCAGCCATTACAGCCATTTGGGTAGTGAACCAGAAAATGGAAGATCTCTCTCTCTATCTCTCTCTCTTGTTCCCTCTTTCTCTCTCTGTCCTTCTCTTTGTCTGTAGCTCTGCTGCTCAAATAAATAAACATTTTTTAATTCTTTTTTTTTTTTATTTGACAGGTAGAGTTTTAGACAGTGAGAGAGGGAGACAGAGAGAAAGGTCTTCCTTCTGTTGGTTCACTCTGCAAACGGCCGCAACAGCCACTGCTGCGACTATCCGAAGCCAGGAGCCAGGTGCTTCTCCCGGTCTCCCATGCGGGTACAGGGCCCAAGCACCTGGGCCATCCTCCACTGCCTTCTGGAGCCACAGCAGAAAGCTGGACTGGAAGAGGAGCAACAATGTATTTTTTTAAAAAATCAGCAAGTACTACTGCTAATTGTTATTGTTATTCAATCTGTTCTAGTAGAATTAACTTTTTTATATAGGAAATGTTACATTACTTTGACCAATGAAATTTTATTGTTAAAATAACTCTTTGAAGCACTCAATGGATTAGAATTCCTTTGTCTCAAGGAATAGAAATCTATTCTAAGTTAATTTTTAAAGGATTGGTTTAATTATTTGAATGTCAGGGTTACAGAGGCAAAAAGAGAGGCATCTTCCATCCATTGATTCACTACCCAGATGGCCCCAAAGGCCAATGCTGGGCCATGCTGAAGCCAGGACCCAGGAGCTTCATCTGGGTCTCGTACGTGGGTGGCAATGACCCCAACGCTTGGGTCATTTTCTGCTGCTTTCCCCAGGCCATTCACATATGTGATGTCAGCATTGCAGGCAGAGGCTTTATGAGGCTCTGCTAGCTCCCTGACCAACTAAATTTGTAAAAGGAATTACTTTAATAATATTTAAAATGTTAAAGACAATTAGAGAGAGAGGAGGAGGCAAACTTAAATAATCATTTCTTAAGAAGGACAGGAACATGCACAGCTCCAGAAATTTCAATCAAGAACTCTGGGAATGTACATGTATATTTCTTTTAGTCTTATCTTAATGTATTCTTGCACTCAAACTTCAATTGAACAGGAGCTAAAACCTGCTTATCTTGATTGGATTTCTTGAACATCAGCTGACAGAAAGCAGTAGTAGATAAGAGGGGAGTTAAGTTTCCATAAGTAAAATTCTTCCCAGAACCATACAGAATCACGTGTGAAGATTCCCCTAGGAAATGAAGGGTCACTTTAAGAAAAGAACGAGAAATATGGTATAAAGAAGAGTGAAGAAACGATCCATAATACAGATCTTATTGTGTCAGAAAGATAAGGTACAGTCATTCTAGACAAAGCAATCAGTTCTTAACCAATATTTCCAACTTATACTTTTTTGCATTCTTTCCACAGTGCCTTTAAAAGACTAGCAGTTAGATCTCAGTTTAACATTTTACTTACAAGTAAATGCTGGAAGATGTCTAAAGCCTGCCAAATTACTTATGTATGCCCATACGATTGTGATGATTTCTATTTACAGACACACACAAATCAGAGCAACACAGTATTTCATAGGTAAATTTTAATAATTAAATGCATTATAATTCTGATTCTTTTATATTCTTCTGATAAGTAATTTCAAAGTGAAATTCTGTACTATAATTTTGGTCTGTCCGGTAAATCTAAAATTTAAAAAGTAACCTGAGGAATTGAAACTTCTTTGTTCAATGTTTTAACAGTAAACAAAGGTCTAAATTAAAATTATAGCCTGAAACAGATGTTCAACATATGCTACAGATACGGGGATGATTGTTATCATTATCAATTAAGTGCTCAATGACTGGATATAATAGGTATTGTAAGGAGAATGTCAGAAGCTGTAAATCTTAAATCACAGTAAATAGGGCAAGGGAAACATTTAAGCTGTAATGTAGAGTAATGATTTCTACTGTATTAATTTCCATAAAAATAGAAAATAATATAATTGGGAAAACTTATTTGATAGGTATAGTTTTCAAAAGTCATTCCCATTTCTCAAAATAAATAATTATGACAATAAAAAATAAAATTAACAAGGATGGGAATTTGACTCCGCAGCTAAGATACTGTGTAGGAAACTAGCATACCATGTCACAGGGACTGGTTCTACCTTCCTGTTGCTGTGTTGCCTGGAGACAGCAGATGATGACTCAAGCTGTAGAAACCCTGGCAACCATGGGAAAGACCAAAATTGAACTCCAGGCTTCTGGTGTCAGTTTGGCCTAAATGCTGTGAGCATTTGGAGAGTGAACCAACAGATGAAAGATCTCTCTGCCTCTCCCTCCCTCCCTTCTTCTCTACATCCCTTCTTCTTTTATAAATAAAATTAATATAAATAATATTTCCATTTGATTATTACTTATACCCCCTGCCTATATTTCCACTCAACAAGAGTCTTTCTACTTTTTACTTGTTGAACTCTAATTTTTAGAGCATTAAGACCTTGACTGCAATGTAAAGTAAAAATGTTATCTCAAAAAAAAGGAAGAAGACAGAAAGAGAGAGAGAAGGAGGGAGGGTGTGAAAGAGAGGGAGTTAGGGAGGCAGCAGGGGAATATTATATATTATATTTCTAATATTGTATCTATGAACTGTATTGAATCTCTTAAAAACTAATAAAACGAATTTAAAAAATAAAAGTAATGCAAAACCCAAAAATACAATTGATAAATGTAAAACTCATGACACTATGTAATTACATTTTACTATCCTGTAGGAATGCAGGACAGTGCAGTTCCGAGAAGACCAGTCTATTAGCAGTGAGTGAAACCGGCTTCTCGATCATAATGGAAATGTTAATAATTAAAGTTTATGTACAACATGCATCTGTCAGACATTATACAACATTTTTTATATTTATTTTACAAATAGGAAAACATTGTGAAGTTTACATTATTAACATTTAGAGCACATGAGTCACTTTTATCAATGTTAACTATGTTGCACAATGAAAGTTGATCATACACTAAGAACTTGTTCTATAGGGATGTCATCAGCTCACTGAGAACTTGTTCTATTGGGGTGTCTTCAGACACTAGCTAACATGGAAAAAAGCTTGTACAGTTAAAGTTTCAGTAAAGGAAATAGTTTGAGTCAAGTGAAACAAATTTTCACAGACAAAATAGCAAATCTTTTTTAATCATTAAATATTTATTGAAATCAATCAGTATATCTATACAAGTCTGTCTATGATTCCAGCTCTTGTCAATTTACCAGCTAGCTGACATTAGTCACATGATTTACCCTTTATATTTATTTATTTTTTTAAATTTTTATTTAGTAAATATAAATTTCCAAAGTACAGTTTATGGATTACAATGGCTTCCCCTCCCCATAATTTCCCTCCCACTCACACCCCTGCCATCTCCCGCTCCCTCTCCCATTCCATTCACATCAAGATTCATTTTCAATTCTCTTTATATACAGAAGATTGATTTAGTATATATTAAGTAAAGGGTTCATCAGTTTGCACCCACACAGAAACACAAAGTATAAAATACTGTTTCAGTACTAGTTATAGCATTTCTTCACATTGGACAACACCTTAAGGACAGATTCCACATGAGAAGTAGGTACACAGTGACTCCTTTTGTTGACTTAACAATTTGACACTCTTGTTGATGGCATCAGTAATCTCCCTAGGCTCTAGTCATGAGTTGCCAAGGCTATGGAAGCCTTTTGAGTTTGTCGTCTTCAATCTTATTCCAACAGGATCATAGTCAAAGTGGAAGTTCTCTCCTCCCTTCAGAGAAAGGTACCTCCTTCTTTGATGGTTCCGTTCTTTCCTCTGGGATCTCACTCGCAGAGATCTTTTATTTAGGTCTTTTTTTTTTTTTTTTTCAGAGTGTCTTGGCTTTCCATGCCTGAAATACTCTCATGGGCTCTTGAGCCAGATCCGAATGCCTTCAGGGCTGATTCTGAGGCCAGAGTAAAATAGCAAATCTTTAAGATGTAGTGTCATAGTAGGTGGTTGACTATTCATACATTTTTGGGAGTGCATCTGAAAAATCTTTTGTGAAGAAAATACTTGGATATAAAACAATAAGTGGTAGTGGATATGCATAATTGTCTAATTTAATGTAAGAGTTCTGTTGAAGTTTAAATGTGTTAGTTAATTTAAGTAGAGGTTAAATGATTGACAGTTAATGAAAGGCACATAGATCAGAAAATCCCACCTGCGATGGTGCAGAGGCAGCCAAGTACTGAGAGGGAATGTCTGCACAGATGGAGATGCCACTGAGAAGGGTGGAGATAGGATGGAAGAGCACAGTCATGGATGGGATGTACCCAAATCGAAAAACCCAGTGGAAAATTGAACATAATGCTCCCTAATTTGTAGGGAGTGTAGACTCAGTCATAAAAATGACAAATCATTGAGAAGAAAAATACCTGTTGAAACTCTACCCACTATGAAAAGAATTGAAGCAACTATATTTAAAAATACCATTCTCTGACAAAATAGGTGATGCAGTCTGTTGAGTATGACAATGGATGCAGAGGAAAACTGAGAGCACACAATCTGCAGGACAACAGCTAAAAGGTTACCCCTGCACCCCAAGGATATTGAAGCCATATACTTACATCAGCAAGGCTTGAAAAATATATAAACAACAAAGTAAGTGGAATATCCAAAGTAAAACTATAAGAGTATAGTAGAAAAGTGACATATTTAATAAAGCAGGGTGACCAGTTCCAATATTTCAGAAATTTGTCAGTTAAACTGTATTTTCTTAGGCTACAGGACACCATTTCAGGATGACCACTAGGCTGTATCTACTTGAGAGGCAAATAGTATACTGAAGCGGGAGCCACGGCTCACTAGGCTAATCCTCTGCCGGGTTCTAGTCCCAGTTGGGGCACTGGTTGTGTCCCAGTTGCTCCTCTTCCAGTCCAGCTCTCTGCTGTGACCCGAGAAGGCAGTGGAGGATGGCCCAAGTGCTTGGGCCCTGCACCCGCATTGGAGACCAGCACCTGGCTCCTGGCTTCACGCCAGCCAGAGTGGCCAAATTGGGGGGGGGGGTGTGAACTAATGGAAGGAAGACCTTTCTCTCTGTCTCTCTCTCTCACTGTCTAACTCTGCCTGTCAAAAAATAGTATACAGAAAGTAAGATTATGAATGGAAATATGTAAGTTGGTAAACTAACTTACACTACTCAATTAATTATTTTTTTTTTATTTGAGAGATTTTGGTCAGGAAGTAAGCATATAAAGAGAAGGGGAACTTACGATTAACTAGCTATGAGTCATTTTCTCCAAGACAAGAATATATAAGAATGTAGGATTATACACATGGAAATGCACTTTCAAGAGTCATGGATTTGAAACAAAAGCATCTTACTAGATGACCTCAACTTTCACAATGGAGGTCACAACTTTTTGGAAATAATGGAGGAAAGTATCACATCATTTATGGAGAAAACTTTAATTACTAAGATCAGTGAGAAAATTAATGGCTAGAGTCCTATGGAAAATTTACTTGATATACAAGGGTTGGAAATGTAATTGAGTTTGAAGAATGTGGAGCAGTATCTATGATATTTACCTTTTGGTGTTTCTCTCATCTTTCAGATGAACTATTTCAACTAATTTCCTCTAACTGAATATTTTAATCCATGTAGAGATATTGTCAGTTTGCAACACAAAAAAGTAGGAATGCTAAGATTCTTTGTTAAAATGTTATGCCATTAAGAGCAGATGTTAATCTTAGAAGTTAAGATCCTTGTGTCCCACATCGGAATGCTACTGGCTCTAGCAGCTGACTCCAGCTTCCTGCTAATGCTCACATTAGAAGGCAGCAGTGACCTAAAGATTCCAGCATTTGAAGAATAAAAAAGTTGAAAAGAAGGAAAAGAGGATATTGGAAAGAAAACAATATACAATTTTAACTTCTGTTATGTGTATAATTTCAGGTTATGAAAATTGGCTGTTTATGCCATGAGAATTGCAAAAGAAAATAGTGACAAATTGTTCTTTATCTGTAAATGAATATTCTAATTTTGTAAAACTGCACTAAGGTTGAATAATACCACAACCCATGTAAATATCTAAAAAGAACGGCTAGTTCGTAGCATTTGTGCAATAAATATTATTTTTTTTATGAAAACTATACTTTAAGTCCTTGTTGGCATCTATTTGGTAATTAGTAGTCTCAACAGATATCCAGCTTCTACATAGATAGCTCCAGGTTGAATATAGCAAGATTAGAGGCAATTTGTAATATAAAATTGTTCACTCAGAACTCTAGAAGGGAGAAAATGATGAAGGAGAATTATGTCTCTATAAAACTTATTCCCAGAATGAGTGGATGGCAAAGTTGTGCCTCAGTCAGCAAGAAAGCTACTATTCTTCTGAGAAGTCAAAGAATGTTATGGCCAAATAAAATAATAAAATTACTATTTAATAGTCTGTGATTGATTCCAAATTCAAATTACTGTATTATCCAAATATTTATTTTCTTATGCAAACTAACATCAAAATGTCTCTTTGGAGCTCATTATATCACATATACTCATGTTTGAGAGAGAGAAAGTGAATGACCGAATGATTGACTGAAGGGGTGAATCAACATATAAAAAATCATGGAACATATTAGTTAAAAAATAGAGAGAATTACTCCATTGGCTTAGAGTTAACAGAATGCTAACAGCCCTTCTTCTTTTTTCTTTGACAGAATTTATTGAAAAGTACAGTAATTTCACTTCTCAGCTGCAAAAGCTGATATGCAAATTTAATGTAGCAATTTAAATTAAAGAAAGTATAAAATTTTTACAATCTTAGCATATGTACTCTACATATTTTCATAATACACAAACAAATGGAACCATATTTTTCTCTCATCCATGATTTTCAAAATTCACAGCATAATTACTTGATTTCAAATTTTGATCAAAGGAGATACTGTTTCTCATTACCATAAAGTTGAATAATAATTTTCAATTTATTTTCCACTCAAAGATGATAAAAATGAGCACATCAAATACAGAAAGCAAATATTATTGTATTAGTCATACATAAACTTTTAGTTTGGAACTTGTTATAAGAAAATTCTAGTCATTATAAGCAACCAGAATCCATGAATTATATAAATTTTTCTCCATATATAGGTTTTTAAGAACTTTCAGGTGTCATGCTCTCACACTTTAACACTTTGTAGATTTTATTGTGTGATTAGTCAGAAAGTGCAATGATGGTCCGTACAAGTTCCTGCAACTGAGATCTTTTCAATGAAGAATCATCACTGACAATCAATGATATTTGGCAAAAGCAACTTGTGTCACACAGTCACTTTCTTTATCACAGAAAAAAATGCATGGAACTAAATTTTCAAATAAACAAATTCATATCAATTCCTGAAAAATAAGTAGACCATAACACAAGACACATACATTCAGTATATTTTGAAGTAAAAAAGTTTGATAATTGGTCCAAATTTATCTGTTCTGAATATTCAGCATCTCTTGGAAAATTCTTTCTTATTTCCTAGTATTCTTGTAGAGGTCATTCATGTATCATGACTCCTTTAAAGGATAGATCCCTAAGTTGATATTTTAAATTAGTTATTCCCACTCCAGGAATGATTTTCTCTATTAGTCTCTGAAAAATCAAACATCTTGCAGGTTAGTTTATATGTCCAATGGATCCAACAGTTTATTACATTTCATTTACCACTACTTCCAAACTATTTTTTGAGGTTGGGGTTGGAGTTGATTATTTTCACACTATGTTACAAATGCTATCACTTTTTTGTGTGTAGGTATTTGGAGCTCTCTGTTCCTTGTTCTGAGAAAACATGGCATGTTTACAGCAGGCATATGTTCAACAGGTTCGGTAGGTTCAGGTTGTGGACTTGTTTGAAGGTTAAATGTACACAAGATGGCAAATTTTATTAAACTGCCTCTTAGCCCCGCTGATGATGGCAAGGCTCTCAGTGGATATGAGAGCCAGTTACTAAATTGTACTTTATTGCAGTTGTCACTTTCATTTCTTTTCTTTGGCTAATAAAATTATACTTATGAAGATACTTCAAAAATTTTTTTTAAAAAAGAGCTTAAAGGATAAGTTTATTTTGGTGCAAAAAAATGAAATTCATACAACACTTCATAATAATCGTTTTCCATGGCTTTTTGAAATGCACTCATATGCATAGATTCAAATTTCTTGAGATCCAAAATAAACATTCTTTACTTTCATTCCTGGTGTACATTTTGATGTACTCTTGCATGTATTACATCATTGTGGTCAGTTCATCGTACATAATAGTTGAAGAATAAGAAATGTTAACATATTCCTTATTTCATCATACTGTTTCACAGGCAGCTTCATTAAAGCATTAAGACGAAAATAGGTTTCTGGCCTACTATTCGTATCCTGCCATTAATAAGATTTAAGATACTTTGGGCTGGTGTTGTGGTGTAGTGGATAAACCCCACTGCCTGCGATGCCAGCATCCCTTTTTGGCACTGGTTCATGTCCCAGCTGCTCCACTTCTCATCGAGCTCCCTTCTAATGATGTAGGAAAAGCAGCAGAAAATGGCCCAAGTGCTTGCACCCTGCACCCATGTGGGAGATCCGCAAGAAGCTTCTTGGCTCCTTGATTTGGTCTGGCCCAACCTTGGCTTTGCAGGCATTCAGGGAGTGAGCCAGTGAATAGAAGTCTCTCTCTCTCTCCCTTTCCCTTCTGCAACTGTGCCTTTCCAATAAACAGAATAAATCTTAAAACAAGTGATTCTATATTGAAATGACAGAAACACTCTATTTAAGAAAAGTAAGTCATTTGTCATAAAATGTTTAATGTGGGAATCGTCAATGGGTCAACTTTCCACTGACATGATATATGGGTAGAAAAGAGAGGGGAGAATATCGCAAAAGAGGTGCAGTTGGATAGTAAGTTCTAGCTGTGGGAGAAAGCTGTTACCTGAACACATAAACGTTATTAAACACTGGATTTTGGCATGAAGATTTCAAAACTCTGAGATCCATAAAACAGAATGTGTTAAATATTGCACAGCTTCAGAATATGTGGACTTCCATAAACTCAAACATTGGAACACTTTCACTTTTATGATATTTTAAATACTGATTGTATTGTTCACAATTTTCTTCAGACTAATGACATATATCACGTGAAATGAGATTATTGTGATTATTTTAGTATATTTTTCTCTGAAATTAAGCATCTAGTTGAAATTACAATGGAATAAGTATTTTTTAAATCCAATAATGAGAATTTATCAGAAAGCTAACTATTCAAGTGACTTATCAGAGAATGATAATAGAAATTAATACTAAAATGATTGTCATCAATGAAATAGTAGGAGAGAGAAATATATTTGATGATATTTTTATTTGGTTAATGTTTTAAACATAGAAATGTTGATTCAGATGTTATAGGTTAAATGCATGATGTTTTTTCAAGAAAGTTCATGTTATTTTTAATTGTGTACTATACACTTCACTACAAAATAACAAGATCTAAGTATTAGCATTTCTCAGATAACAGCACAAGTACATAATTACTCATTTCATGATTACATAGTAAAATGATTGCAGCAAATAGCTTGTCAAAGAAAGTTGACTTTTTCTGATTAAGACTGAGTTATTCAAATAAATAATCTTGTGACTCTGATAAACTAGGGGTTTCCAACATTTGATTTGTAATGCAATCATGTCTGTCTCGTTTAACCCTTCTATTGTTAGAAAGATTATTTCTTTCTTATCAGTGAAATGTACTCTTTTGAAATATGCTTTTTAAAAAGCATATTGTTATTTAGGCAGTACCAAATGTCAATTTTAAAAGCAGAAAAAATTTCATGGAAATTATTATGCTAATACAAAAGTATAATCCTCAAAATGAGGGATAAAATTGATGGGGCTCCTGGAAGTAAAGGCAGTGAAAGTGCACCATCGTCCAAGATTGCAGCCACATATGTTTTTTGCTCTCATGCTAGGCCATAAAACCAGTTTCGAGGATGGGTTTGTGTTTTCAAACTGTTTATTCTGACTCAACAGGCTAATCCTCCGCCTTGTGGCGTCCGGCACACCTGGTTCTAGTACCGGTTGGGGCGCTGGATTCTGTCCCGGTTGCCCCTCTTCCAGGCCAGCTCTCTGCTGTGGCCCGGGAGTGCAGTGGAGGATGGCCCAGGTGCTTGGGCCCTGAACCCCATGGGAGACCAAGAAAAAGCACCTAGTACCTGGCTCCTGCCATCGGATGAGCGCGGTGTGCTGGCCGCAGCGCGCCAGCCGCGGCGGCCATTGGAGGGTGAACCAACGGCAAAGGAAGACCTTTCTCTCTGTCTCTCTCTCTCTCACTGTCCACTCTGCCTGTCAAAAAAAAAAAAAAAAACTACAACTGTTTATTTTGTGTGTGTGTGTATGTGTGTTTCTTTGCTGTTGGCAAGAACATTCTGTATGAAAACCAGAAAGTTTTAGTTGAAAACCAGACATGTTATATTGAGGAAAAGAAACTGAAATAAGTAGCATGTGAGTGTGAGGATACTATCATTTGTTTAGGTGACAGACTGTGCTGTGCGTGGCGTTTCTTGTCTCCACAGGTAACACAGATTCAAGCTCCTCTAGTGTCCTGGTGTTGTGTCCCGTCTTGGATTTCAGAATTTCGTGTGCATTTTCATTGCAGGAAGTTTGCAAATTCTTGTTTTTCCAGTCTATGACCAGCTTTTAAAACTGAAGTCTTGTTAATAAGCTATTAGGTTATGGGAATGTTAAGTACAAATATGCTAAAGTGAAATGTCAGATTTTAGTGGCCTTGTGCATAGATGATTTTGCCTTCACAAGATTTTTTTCCTTTAAAATTGCTGAAGCTTTTGATTCCTTACCCCATTCCCTGGTCTCTAAGAGAAAAATTTTCAATCAATTTAGTTGAAACCTGTCCTCTACTAGCTATGGTTTATAGGTGACACAAGAAAGATGGAGGGAACTGTTTTGTGAAAAACTCTCCTTCCAAGTTGTGGTAAGATTTAAGAGACAGGTCCTGTGAAACATTGCCCATTATTGAATTCGGTTCTACTCACTGTTTACCACTGTTTACTTATTGGTAGAGAACACTCTAGGCATGTTTCACAGTGGTTACACTTCCCCTGCATTTCAGGATAAGGAAGGTCTACCCTTAGATGCACATTTAAAGAAATTGATGGGACTCCTGGAAGTAAAGCAGTCTTAGGGTTGTTTGTTTGTTTGTTTTGACAGGTAGAATTACAGACAGTTAGAGAAAGAGAGAGAGAGAGAGAGAGAGAGAGAGAGAGAGAGAGAGGACAGTCCCCAAATGGCCTCTACGGCTGGCCGGCGCTGCACCGATCCGAAGCCAGAAGCCAGGAGCCGGTTGCTTCCTCCTGGTCTCCCATGCGGTGCAGGTGCCCAAGCACTTGGGCCATCCCCCGTTGCCTTCCTGGGCCACAGCAGAGAGCTGTGGCTGGAAGAGGAGCAACCAGGACTAGAACCTGGTGCCCATATGGGATGCTGGTGCCGCAGGCAGAGGATTAACCTAATGAGCCACAGCATTGGCCCCAGTCCTAGGGTTTTAGATATAACTGAAGACATGTCAACTTATACTTGAAAGCTGTCTGTATAACTCTGACTTTCAAATAAATAAATAAATCTTAAAAAAAAAAAACAGAAGAAGCTCCTGGCTCCTGGCTCCTGGCTCCTGGCTCCTGGCTCCTGGCTTCAGATCGGCGCAGACCTGGCTGTTGCAGCCAATTGGAGAGTGAACCAGCAGGTAAGACCTCTCTCTCTCTGCCTCTCCTTCTCTCTCTGTGTAACTCTGACTTTCAAATAAGTAAATAACTCTTTAGAAAAAAAAAGAATGACTGGGAAAAAATCTGCATGGCAATATGCTTTCTGATTTGACACCAAAAGGATAAGCAACAAAATCCAAAAAAAAAAAAAAAAGAAAAGAAATATCTGTTCTCTCAAATTTATTGTAGCATTGCTAAAGCACCAATTGACAGATGGATAAATAGAAATAATATGGTATACATGCACAATGGAATGTTACTCAAGGTGGATAAGTTCTTGCAATTCATGTAAAATATGATGCCTGTAATGAACAATATACTATTGTGCATTTAAAATTTGTTAAAAATGTTAATATCATGCCTACCACAAAATAAACAAACAAACAAACAAAAAACAGAGAAATGAGGTTTTACAAATCTTCTAAGAAAACATTTTGTTCAACAGACATTGTTAAGGAAGTAAAAGATACCGTACAAGCCAGGAAATATTTTTAGAACTATATATCTAACAACAGTTTATAAACCAAAAATGCATAGATAACTGTTACTCCTCAACAACAAAAAGTAAATACCAAAAATTTTTTTAAATATACAAAGTAAGGTAAGGTAACAAAGCACAAATAGATAAATGGAATTACATAAAACTGACATTTTTGTACAGCAAAGGAAACAAGTAACATAATGAGATACAATCTACATAATGATAGGATACATTTGCAAACATATATATTTATTTATATATATATATATATATATATATATATATATAAGAGGTTAACATTTGGAATTCATACAACTAAATAACAAAAAAAACCTGATTTTAAAAAGGACATAGGATGTGAATAGATATTTCTTAAAATAAGACCCAAAATGACCAGCAAACATATGACAAGGTGCTCAGCATCTCTAAACAACGGGGAAATGCAAATTATAACCACAGTGAGACATCATGTCACACCTGAAACAATAATCATTATCAAAATGATAAAAGGTAACAGACATTTGTGTGGATGTGGAAAACGGAAACTAGTGTATAACATTGGTTGGAATGTGAATTGATAAGCCATTCTTGAAAAATTATGGTGAACAGTTTATAAATAGAATGACCATATTATCAAGCAATATTGCTACTGAATATATGCTCATAGAATACAGTCAGTATGATTAGGAGATATCTTAACTCCCATGTTCATTACAACACTATTCACAACAGCTAAGATGGCTTCGAACTGTCTAAGAACTGTCTAAAGAAATTGTTTCATATATACATATATATGAAACACTTTATATATATATATATGTCATAGATATTACACATATAAATATATGTGATACCATCTGGTCTTGAAACTCCTGTTATTTGTGACAACTTGGATGAATCTGGAGGATGCCATATTAAAGCAAAATGAAATAGCCACAGAAAGACAAATATTTCATGATCTTACTTTAGGAGAAGTTTAAAAAGTCAAATCCCTATCATCAGAGAGTAAAATGATGTCTACCAGAGGCTGGGGTGCAATGGGCTTGGTGAGATGTTGTTAAAAGAACAAAGAACTTCAATTAGATAAATTCAAGAAATCGGCTGTATATCATGGTGAAAAAAAAAAAATTGACACAGGACTTGAATGGACATTTATCCAAAGAAAATTTTCAAAACCCAACAAGCACTTCAAAAGATACTAACATTAGTGATAATTAAGGAAATGTTTTCAAAATGAGGTATCCCTTCACACACATTAGAATGTAACAAAAAGATGGAAATCAAGTGTTATTGAGGACTTGAAGAAATAGCAAGCTTTATGTATTGCTATTAGAAATGTAAAATAATGTAGCCACTGTGGAAATCTGCTTGGAAACCAGCAGATTGTTCCTAGGAACATACCCCCAAAAATGAAGACAAATGCTCACATAAAAACTTGCACACAAATGTTTATAGCAGTATTAATCATACCAAAATGTAGATACAACTCAACTGTCCATCAGTGGGTATTATAGTTTGAACAGGATTTGACTCCCCAATTATGTGGATGTTTAAACATTAAAGGCATAGCATAACGATACAATAGAGAATGGAGTCTTACTCCAATTACGGTGTTTGGGAAGTTAGTCTAGTGGCAGATCACTGGAAGTATGTCCTTGAAGGCAGTTATTGCAAGAAGTTCTCATATATAAATAATGAGTTTAAGTTAGCCATCTCTCTCTGCTTCCTGACTAACTGCGTGATCCTCTCTGTACAATATTCAGATATTTGCAATGTTGATCAGATGCCAGAATTGTGAGGCCACCCAATTTTGTACAATAACTATCCAAAAGTCATGAAGAAATAAATCTTTAACTTCTTAGTTTTTTTTAAGTTATAGAAACAAGAAGTTGGTTAATATAACAGGTGAGTGGAAAAACAAATTTTGGTATACAATGACTCAATTTGGCATAAAGTAGAAATGAAATATTATCCTACCATAAAAAGAGTAGTATACTGAAACATGCTACCATGTGGATGAAACTTGAAAACACCACACAGTGAAAGAAGCCCGACACAAATTGCCACTTAGTGTGTGATTCAGTTAATAGAAAATATCCAGAATAAGCAAATCTTTTACATCAACAAGATTAGTGGTTGTCAGATTGTGGATAGAGAGGTAAATGGAGAGTGATTACTTAACAACTATGGATTTTTCTGGTGTGATGAAAAGGTGCTGGAACCAGGCAGATATGGTGATTATACAATATTGCAAATACAATAAATGCCACTGAATTGTGCACTTTAAAATAGTTAAAACTATGTTGTGTGAATTTTACCTCCACAAAGAAAGGAAAACACATAAATGTGAATTAAGCACTTTCTCAATCTTTCAATCAGAAGTTTCAGCAATTTTCAGCTTCTTGAAAAATATATTTAAAAAGTCTTATTTTTCTGAACTATGAGTTGGCAGTGTGAATTTAAACCAGTTCTCATCTAGGGTTTTTAAAATGTGAGCTACGTATCAGACATTTATGTGTTCATGAAACATGTCTGCATTTCCCAAGACATTTTAATCCAACAGCTTATGAGTAGAGAACTGGAAAACGTTCAAGTTAAAATTGAATCCATGGCTATGTACTTGGTTAAGATTCTTGTTTCTACATCAAAATGATGAGATTGAGTTCCAGCTCCACTCCTCAGTCCAGCTTCCTGCTACTGTAGACCTTAGGAAGGAGAAAGTGATCGCACAGATAATTAGGTCTCTGCTGAACATGTGGAAGACCTAGATTGAGTTTTTGGCTTCTAGCTTTAGCCTGCTCTAGTCACATCCCAGCTGTTGAGGGTGTCTGGGGACTGACCTATAACTTGGGATATTTCTATTTCTCTCTCTCTCTCTGTCTTTCCAATAAATAAAATAAATTCTTTAAAAAAACTACATACAGACCCATCATTCAGGTTACAAAGTAATGATAATGCACATTTTCTATGTATTCATTGAGGCTATTATTGATAGTAGTTAAGAAATAAGAATATACATTAAGGGATCACTTTATTTAAAATCTCCATGATTAGTGATAAATTTTCTACCTTTAATATCCAGATTTCCCAATATACCTTTATTGCCTTGTATATAGAAAGTCACTTAATTTCTTTGTACCTTATATTAATTTTTCTAACATCGGTGATTCAAATTGGCAAGGTCTAATACACAATTGTCTCATTTCTGACTAACAAACATCTATTTGAGGGTTAATGTAAGTAACCTGTTTGATGTTATTTTCTGAAATATCTTCATATACAATCTCAGGCTTCTTCTTAGGAATAGGATGGCTCTTTTGGGAGTTACTAGATCTATACAAAATGAGTATGAAGTTATTTTTTCTGTCTTTTGGTCTGTAGGGAACTAAATAATGAATACCAGGTGCATCTTACATTTTTTTAGTACTTCTTCCCTACTTTTGGAACAATATGACAAGCTTGAAATGTAGTAAGTATTTTATGACAGACATCAACAGAAATCAGGGATGTTTTGTAAAGAAAAATAAAATAGTGTAAGGCAAAAGAATTTTCAACGAGTAGCTGAGATGCAATGAGAGAGAGAACGTTAAGCTTGACCTCAATTTTTCTCTATAGGATTCCCCACATCCTGGTCCATTGTTCTCAAGATATTTTAGGGGAGTCTAATATTTGTGGCGTAACACATGGCAGGTCAAAGGCAAAACATAACAGGATGCTTCAAAAGTACCAGTGAACTAGGGAATATAGATTTTAATATCAACAGGTTCAAGTTGCTGACAGATTGGACATGTTTGCTAAGACATCTTATCCCATAGGAAAAGTGTGTTTCAGAAATTGATAGCTGATCTCACTGTGGCAGTGTATTGGGAAAAAGAAAGTAAAAGAATGTGTTAAGGCTGAAAAAACTTGTAGTTCTCTGATTAAATTTTGTGATTCTGTTACATTTCCATTCAAAAACATTTAAAGCTAAAATAAAATAGCAAAGTGTTTTCTTGGAAATTCATTTTATTTTATCTTGAATACTATATTTTGCTGCTCACATAGAAATAGGACTGTACAAATAGATTGGTTTAGATGTCATCTTATAAAAAAAAAAAGCAGGACAAGTCTACATAAGCCCTGTAAAAGTTTCAGTGTCATTATTCCAAGGAAAAGACAGTGACAAAATATATTAATTGTTCTCTCAAATGTTGTGAAATCATTAAATCAAATAATATCATGTCCCTTTATAGATTTTCTAGCATGCCTGAGGATGTTTCTAACCGAAAGAAACACTCCATCTAAGATAGCAAAGATGAGATCTTGCCTGTCACTGTGAATTAGTTCTAATATAAGGTTTCAACTGAGGGTATTGATTAATTCACAAAAGGAAGGAAGCTACTTTTAGGATATGTGGCAAGTTATTTTGGGATTTTATTTGAGTCATTGCATTCAAGAACTGAATTTGTTCTTCTGTCCTTTCTGCATAACTTGTAAAAATCCAAAAATAAAAACACATAAAAATAACTAATAAATAGATTATAACAAACTAAAATGACAAAGAATTGAGCATTTATATTCAAGCATTATGTAGTTTATCCTGCCATCTACATACATAAATTATATGCGTGTTTTCAAAAATTTGTGGAAAATGTGTGTTATGAAAACTCTTCATGGATGTTAAAAAACAGTTTTGCACAAAATAACCTTTAGTTACATTTTCCATTAACTTTTGAAGTACCTCCTCCTTACAAAAAAATACACAGACATACACACACATGCACGCGCAGCTAGATAAGTGATAACTTTTATTTATGGTAAATAAAACAAAACAACTTTAGGCTAAAATAAACAAATCCAATATATCATGCATTGTGGCTTTAAGGCACAATTTTAAATTTAATATAAAATTTGAATTGGTATGTGATCAAGCACTTAGAAAACTATATTACAAAAGCAATCATTTTAGCAATTTCTATGATTCCAAGATATGGTTGTCTGGAACATTCTGTAATGCTTCTTAACCCGTGTTGAAGATCGGGATGGAGTTTATGATTCCTGGCTTCAGTGTGGCCTGTACCTAGCTATTGCAGACATTTGTTTGGGGTAAGCCAGCAGATGAAAATATACTCTCTCTCTCTCTCATATATATATATATATATATATATATATAATTATTAAACTATATATATATAATTATTAAACTATGGGCAGATTTGCAATATATAAAGAGGTTTAATTTAATTTTTAAAAATTTTTAAATTTTTTGAAAATTTATTTGACAAGTAGTGTTATTGACAGTGAGAGAGAGACAAAGAGAAAGGTCTTTCTTCCATTGGTTCACTCCCCAAATGGCCACTAAGGCCGGCGCTGCACCGATCTGAAGCCAGGAGCCAGGTGCTTCTTCCTGATCTCCCATGCGGGTGCAGGGGTCCAAGGACTTGGGCCATCGTCCACTGCTTTCCCAGGCCACAACAGAGAGCTGGACTGGAAGAGGAGTAGCTGGGACTAGAACCAGCACCCATATAGGATGCCGGCACCACAGGCAGAGGATTAACCAAGTGATCCACAGCGCCAACCCTAAGAGGTTTAATTTAAGAATTGTAAAATAAAAGATAATGGGTATTGGTGAATTTTTGAAGAAAATAAAATATTTTTACACCGTTGGTGGGAATATAAATTAATATAACAATTACATATAAAACAGTATGGAGTTTCTTTTAATCACTAAAAATGGTACTATCAGATGATCCAGCAATCATATTACTGGACATATATGTCCAAGTGAAATTAAATAAGTATGTCAAAGAGTTATCTGCACTTCCATATTTACTGCAGCACTACTGACAATAGGCAGATACGGAAACAATATATGTGTCCATTCACTGCTAAATGGATGAAGAAAAGGAGAGGCTAATACACAATAGAAGTCCACTCAGTCATTTAAAAAAAGATGAAATATTGCTATTTCAATAACATGGCTGACACTGGAAATCATTATGTTAAGTGAAATTAGTCAAGAACAGAAAGACAATATCACATGAATTCAGTCATGTGGAATGTGAAAGAGGTGATCTCTTAGAGGTTCAGTGTATAAAGGTATTAATAAGAGACTGGGGAGAGACAGTGGGAAAGGTCAGTTAATGAGTACTTAGTTACAGTTGTAAATGAGTATGATGATCCAGGGTTCTACTGTATAGCAAGTAGGGTGACTACTGATAATGTTAATGCACTGTCTATTTTATAAGAAATTATAAGATATAAATAAACAATGTTAAATACTTGAGGAGGTAGATATATTGATCCAGCATTATATAATGTATACATGTAATGAATAGTTACATGGTACCTCATAAAAGTGTGCCCTGTTGTATGCCTCTTTATAAAATGCTTTAAAAATAATGCAAAATAGTTTTGAAAATAAAATCTCTTTGCTTTGTTTTTTTGCTCCTTTCTGTCTATCTTACAAAAATAATTTAAAAAGAGTGATATCCCCAGATTTATAGAAAATGCACCGATGCAACACAATTACTCCTGCTTTAACACGTTTGAACCAGTCTGATGTTCAGCATGAGGTATTGCTGGTGGCTACAACTGTGGGAAGAGTCCTCTGGCTATAATAGATTTGCCAAAGAATGCCACAGTGGAAAGAATCCCTCTGTCAGGATCAACTTTAAAAACATCTGTCCTTTATGTCTTTCTCTATCCTAGAGGTCAAATAGAGGAGGCTCAGTCATACCATCCCTGTACATCCAGCTGTTCCTGAAGGAGGTCCAGATCTTTTCAAACAATAGTGCAAATCTTTTCCCTTGTTGTTCACTACATCCTGCAAACACCTTAGTGCTATTCCCTGTTTGCATCTATCTTGACAAATGATGTTGACATTGCCCATTACATTCTAAGGGGAAAATTTCAGGAAGACAAATAATCCTTGGTCTGTTGTCAAATTAGCCTGATAATAACTAGAAGTGACCCAAACACTCAGAGATTAATGTAGTGACCGTGAATGCCAAAATATTAAGTCTTATGTTTGGTCATGTTGTTTACTTTCTGATTCATCATCACTCTTTTGTTCAAATTTTTGTTTCATTGAATATTTTGTGATTGTTCTGTGTCTATGAAGTCTCATGGTGACTGTATTGTGAATATTCTAATGACCTAACACAGACTAAGAAGGTACATAAAGGAAAAATTGTGAGATGTTTGCTGGGCCCTATGGTTATAGCTATAACTATTATGACATTTCTGATTGCATTGTGTTTTCATCTTCAGAAAGAGAATCAAATTGTCAGTTGAGCTTTTCAAAGTCATACATAAAGCCATCAGTATCTCTGCTTCCCTGCTGCTACAACCACTGTGGACATGTCACCCTTATTTTTTTTTTTCTTCTGAGTCCACTGGGTGCCGTACTGTTGAGCCTGGAAAGGGCAAGAGCTGCTGAGGCTATCAATTCCACATGGAATAAAACTTTCAAGCACCCATCACATGTGCTGATACCAATTAACTGGCTTCATTTGGACTAGCAAGTTCATACAGCAAATGACTGTAGCTGAGAGCAGTTCCTTGTTATTTCATCAGAATTAAAAATGACCATCTTGATGGCACAATCCAATCATTTCTCCCCAGTATTTTTCTGCTACTATCAAGGAATAATTGTAGAAGTGTTATTTTAAGTAACTCTGTTGAGATTTTCAAGAATAATTCTTGTGTATATTTATAGCACTCAGAGAGAGAATGATGCATACTCAGGTGCTATTTCTGGTGTTCTGGTGTCTAAACAAATGCCTGAGACACTCAACCAGAATGTATATGCTACCCCTGCAGTATAACAGCAAAAGATGTACTCAAAACGTTATCCAAGAATTTAAGTCATTTGTATTTGTCAATTGCTTTGGACACTTCATATTTTCTATAGGAAAGGTATTAAGGGTGGTGCAGGGCTTTTAGAGAACCGGTCATTTAGCTACAGCTGTGCACTCCAAATGAGGGTGATCCTTCTGTCATAGATATGGATCTTTTTGGTTTGATTTGTTTGTTTGTTTTGCCTCCTTGGTATCCAATTCTATTTTACTTGTGTTTGGAATGGTACAGGATGCAGTTTTCCTATGTTTTGCTTTGATATCAATCACAAGAAAAGCCTTACTTTAGGCCAGCCCTCTGCTATGGCCCAGGAGTGCAGTGGATGATGGCCCAAGTCCTTGGGCCCTGCACCTGCATGGGAGACCAGGAGAAGCACCTGGCACCTGGCTTCAGATCAGCCGCAATGCGCCGGCAGCAGCAGCCATTGGAGGGTGAACCAACGGCAAAAAGGAAGACCTTTCTCTCTGTCTCTCTCTCTCTCTCACTGTCCACACTGCCTGTCAAAAATAAAAAAAAAAAAATTAAAAAAAAGAAAAGCCTTTCTTTATGGACCAAAAGTTTTTGAATTTTTTGAAAAAGGAGAAATAAAATGATTCAAGGGCACAGAGAGATATTAAACCATTAAGGAATGAAGAGAGAACAGAATTCCAGCCTGCTGTGAAATAGTCATTTATTACATACTTGCAACTGGAAATCGTTACAAGTTCTATTTACAGAATGAGCAAAGCCTGATTAACCCCTAAAAAATAAATAAATAACCAAATATAAGAAAAGTTAAGAAATGTATTTCTCTATTTTACCTATCATTATGCTTCTTAAATACCAACTAGAAATAGCAATAAATCAACATATCAAAAATAAATTTATTGTTAATGTTGACTTCCAAACATAAGAAATCTATTTGCACTTCCCCAGTGTTTTGCAATCTACTAATCTATTCATTTGACTATTTTCCTTAAGTTTCCAAATATTTAGTACCATTCTTTATCTTGCATTTTTTAAAAATATTTTTCTACAAATACCTCTGTTGATTATGGATACTCAATGATATTTGCAAGACAGTTTTCACTTATGTTCATTTTAACAGCAACTATTGAATCTCTGGGCAGATATTTTCATATATCAGTTAAACGACACAAAGGCATGATACTATTATTTATTAATAGACCTAATGGAATCTAAATCTCAGGATCAATGGAAGTGTAAGACAATTAAAGACCAGTGGACCACAAAAGCCTGTGGAGTATATTATAGGATACCTTATCCACATATGTTACTTAGCAGCATCTCCTTCCTGAGGCTGCTGCTAACTCTAGGAAGCAATTAAGATTGAACTAACTAAAAAAAAAGTGATTGAGAAAAGCAATGCATCATGTCTAGATAATTGTCTTACATTTAATGGTGTTTGGTTGGACACACACTTCAATCCAGAGATAGAAATATTTCAAAGTAATTATTGGATTTTTAAGCAGAGATTTCCAGGAATATACCCAAAGTTTAAAAAAAATTAATAGATGCATAACAGATTGTGTCATTCTTTACAAAACAATAGTAAGAATATAATTGTGGAGTAGGTTTTAGGCCTAGCAGTTACAATGCTGTTTAGGTTGCACATATTCCATGTCAGAGTGCCTGGGTTTGATTCATGCCTCTGGCTTCCTACTATTACACATTTTGGGAGACAATAGTGATGGTTCAAGGGTTGGGTTCCTGACATCCAAATGCAAGACCAGAACTGAGTTCCCACCTCCTACCTGCAGTCCAGTCGTGTCCAAGCCATTAGAGGTATTTGAGGAGTGAACCAGTTAATGAGAGTGCTTTGTGTGTGTGTGTTGTGTGTGTTATGTTTGTGTGTTTGTGTGAGAGAGGTGTGTTTGTGTGTGTGTCTCTCAAATTTTTTTTTTAAATAGAATGTAATTTTTTTCCATAAATGAGAAAAAGTAAGTGACATAATCTGAAATTTATGTTTCAAAGCGCAGTAATGAGTAAACTTTGAACTTAAATTACATTTCAGGAATAGTACTATACTTTATTAAGGAATATTTATGAAAGTTTATATTAAGGAATATTTCTAAAAGTTTAAGACTAAATAAAGTTTTACCTCAGTATTTTTTTTATTTGACAGATAGATTTAGACAGTGAGAGAGAGGGAGACAGAGTGAAAGTTCTTCCTTCTGTTTGTTCACTCCCCAAATGGCCGCTACATCCAGAGCTATGCTGATTCGAAGCCAGGAGCCAGGTGTTTCTTCGTGGTCTCCCATGCGAGTGCAGGGGAACAAGCATTGGGCCATCCTCCACTGCTTTCCCGGGCCACAGCAGGGAGCTGGACTGGAAGGGAAGCAACTGGGACTAAACCAATGCCCACATGGAATGCCAACACTGCAGGTGGAGGATTAACCAAGTGAGCCAGGGCACCAGCTTTCAAGTGCATTTTAATTATACCTGAAGCCAATAACATTAATGTGGTACTATATTCGGAGAAGCATGAACTGAACCTCCTAGAGTGAATAAGACATTAATATTGCTCAGGAAATGTTGCTATATCAGTGAATAAAGTAATATAAATTATTTTTAAGCATTTTTGTCTCAGAAATATTAATATTTTCTTTTCTACTTGCAAACTATTTGAACACTTCATTTATTTTTAGTAATAATGTATATTGCCTGTAAAAGCCCTAGACCTGAGAAAGTATCTTCAATATAAGAGATAGTCCCTTTGGGCTAACACTATGGTGCAGTGGGTTAAAAGCCTGGCCTGTGGTGCAGGCATCTCATACAGGTGCCTGTTTGAGTCTTGGCTGTTCTATTTCCAATCCAGCTCCTTGCTAATATGCCTGGGAACTCGGAGGAGAAAGGCCCAAGCCCTTGGTCCCTTGCATGCACATGGGAAACCTGGAAGAAGCTCCTGGCTCTGGGTTTGCTTCTGCTCAGCTCTGGCCATTGCATCCATCTTGGAAGTGAACCAGTGAATGGAAGACCTCTTCCTTGTATGTCTCTATCTCTCTCTCTCTGTAACTCTGTCTTTCAAATAAATAAAACTTTTTAAAAAAGAAATGCCATCTTACTTGTTAAAGTGATCAGTTTAAGTTCATAATTGATCAAAAAGATAGGATTAAGTGTCAAAGGGTTTACATAAATAAGACCAGTGTCTGCAAATAATTGATAGAATTAAAAAGGAGAGAATTATCCTACATGGGAAGCAGGATACATAGCAGACTCACAGAATGGCAAAAACCCTAAACAGCACTCTGGCCTCAGAATCAGCCCTTAAGAAATTCAGATCTGGTTAAAAAGCCCATGAGAGTTTCACAGGCATGGAAAGCCAAGACACTGTGGCAAAAAAATACCTAAATGAAAGATCTCTGTGAGATCAAGCAGAAAGAGTGGGCCATCAAAGAAGGAGATACCTTTCTTTGAAGGGAGGACAAAACTTTCACTTTGATTATAGTCTTGTCTAAAGAAAGTCCGGGTTTGTGAACTCAAGAGTCTTCCATAGCCTCAGCAGCTCATGACAAGGGCCTTGGGTGATTACTGACATCATATATAAGAGTGTCAATTGTTAAATTGACAACAGGAGTCACTGTCCAGTAACTCCCCATGTAGGATGTCTGTCTTAATGTGTTGTACTATGCGAATTAATGGTAAAACTAGTATTCCAACAGTACTTTATGCTTTTTTTGTCTGTGTGGGTGGAATCTGTTGAAATCTTTGCTTAGTATATACTAAGTAGATCTTCAGTATATAAAGATAATTGAAAATGAATCTTGATGAACAATGAGATGGGACAGGGAGTGAGAGATGGGATGGTTGTGGGTGGGAGGAAGGTTATGGGGGAAAATATTAAATAAAAGTAAAAAAAAAAAAAACCCAGATATCTCCTTGGGTTAAGGAAATGCCATTATGTGCCACAATGCATAAAGAATAATTTATTAAAGATAATTTGAATGATTATTGATGTAAGCTGAGAAGAAGACAACAAGGTGATTCACCACCAAAGTTTTGTGTCTATCATAAGTCTCAAAACAAGTCTAAGGAGACATAGCAACACTTATGTGTTGATTTAGATTGTAGTTTCAGATTTTTCTGAGATATACTTAGGCAGCCATAATAAAACATATTAGAAATTGAGAACATTCGGAAATAACATGCAGTAAACATTAAGCTTTGTAAATTAATTTGAAAATGAATTGTTTTGCATTATTCTAATAAATTTTTGAATGTTTCCACAACCAGATGAACAAAAGGAAGCAGCTATTGCCTTAGTGTGTTTATTGTGGTCACAAATTGTGAATTTCAGTGAGACCATTTCAATTCTGGGCTTCTTGAATCATATATCACACTGTACTGGTTGACGTCAAGAAAATCATTGACACCAATAGTCCCTTCTCCTTTGAAAACGGCTATCATTTTCTGACAGTCACCATCTTCTTATCATCCATTATCATCTTAAATAATCTTGCTGTGTTTCTTCATTTTTGGTATTTCTCTCTTTCCTTGAGTAGAAATAAAAGGATAACCCAATATATTTTACAACTTTATCAAGTATCACTTTTATACAAATGTGTGAATGTATTTGGGAATCTATATTTTGTTCCATTTGTCTGTGTATTGGTAAATGCGAAATATTGCTTAATATACAATATACAATGTAGCCCTTGAGCTACTACTTATGTCTGCAGTTCAGATTTTATGATGCTTCCAAAGTTGTTCTTTTACACAACATTTCTTCGAGTATCCATAATCTTTTGCATTTCCATACACAGTTTATCATTGTTTTTTCTAGTTCTATAATGAATGTCATTAGTATTTTTAGGGGTGATTCCTTGAATCTGTAAATCACTTTGGATAAAATGGACACTTTAACAATATTAACTCTTCAATAAATGGTTCTGGGAAAACTGGATAGCCACATTCAGAAAAATGACCCTTTCCCTTAACTCTCATAATATGAAAAACTCAACTCAAGATGTATCAAATTTCTAAATGCATGATGTGAAACTATGATACTACTAGGAGAAACACTTCAGGACTTTGGTATGGGCAAAGATTCTTATGCAAGTCCTAAAAATCAAGGGCAATGAAAATAAAACTACACAAATAAAGCTAGATCAATGTAATAAGCTTCTGCAGAACAAAAGGAACAATCAAGAGACAATCTACATGATGAAGAACATGTTTGCAGACTTCATGTGACCAAAAACTTGCAACCAGAAAAGACAAGGAACTTAGAAAAATCAGTAACAAGAAAGCAAAGAATTCAACTAAAATTTAGGCAAATTTCTCAAAAGAAAAAATTCAAATGATCAGCAAATTAATGAAAAAGAAATTCAACATCATTAGCTGTCAGGGAAATGGATATAAAAACTTCAAGGAGGTATAATCTCACCCCAGTAGGAATGGCCATTGTAAAAAAGATGAAAGATACAAATGATGAGGAGGATATAGAGAAAAGAGAACTCTTACAAACTATTGGCAGGAATGTCAATTGGTACAATCATTATGAAGAACAATATGAAGGTTCCTTAATAAACTAAAAGTAGACCTACTTTTCCTTCCACTTCTCCCATTTCTGAGTTATATCCAAAGGAAATAAGCATATCAAAGAGATACCTGCGTTCCTCTCATACTTATTGTTGATAAATCCCCTCAATAGCTAAAATATCAACTTAGATACTCACCAACAGGTGAATGCATAAACAATGGAATATTATCCACAAAAGTAAGCTATGCTATCGTCTGTAGCACAATGAATATAATAAAAGGACATTATATTAAGTGAAACAAGTCAGACACAGAAAGACAAGTATTGCATGTTCTTTCTCAAATATAGAAGGTAAAAATAAAATCAATATCAATGTAGAATAATCATTACTAGTGATTGGGAAGGGTGAGGAGGGGTAAGATAGAGGGACATTGGAAAACATGTGCCATATATGGATGGAGGGAATAAGTTCTTGTATTCAACAGAATGTGGCAACTATGGTTCATGGTAACATATGTAATGAATAACTGGAAAAGAGAAACTTGAAGTCTCTATTTCTAAAATGATTACAAAGAGATGAAAATGTTAGTTACCCTGATTCATGTAAAGCATTGTATGCATGTACCCTCAACATATGCACAATTATCATATGTTAAACATTTTTAAATATTCAGACATGGGCATGCTAACTATCATGATTAGATCATTTCACATTGGACATATGGATTAAAGTATCGTATTGCACCCCACAAAAATGTACAATAAAAACTTCAAAATACATAGCCTGCTTATTTTGTTAAGTGCTATGTCTTCAACAGCTAAAAGAATGTCTAATATATAATTAGTCAACCAATTAATTTTGTTGGGGACAGTTATTTGGCATACTGGTCAAGATCTGCTTAGACACTTACGTCTTGTATTGAAATGATTAGACTGAAGTCTCAGCTCTGCTTCATGCTAACACATACCCTAGGGGGCAACAGATGATATCTCACATTCTTGGATCCCTGCCAACCACAAGAGACATCTGCATTGGGTTTGCATCTCCTGACTTCATCTTGACCCAGCCCTGACTGTTATGAACTTTGGGGGAGTGACCCAGTGGATTGTAAACCTCTCTCTCTCTCTCTCTCTCTCTTCTTTTCATATATATATATATATTTCATATATATTTGCAAATAAATTTTAAAATGAGATGAAATCAACATATGAAAGAGTTATGTGTTCTCCTGTGTTTATTACAACTCAATTTACAATACCTAAGGTTTGGAATTAACCCAGATGTCCATCAACTGATGATTGGATAAGGAAAATACACATATATGTGTGAAAGTATATATATATATATATATATATATATATATATATATATATAAAAATATATACACACACCACACACACCATGGAATACTTCCTAGCCATAAAAAAGAATGAAATGCTGTCTTTTGCAACAAAATGGATGCAAATGTATACCATCATTCTGTGAAATAAGCCACTCATAAAAAGACAAATATCATATTTGTGGTAGTTATGTAGATATGTGGTAGTTAATGTAGAGTACAAAAAAGTGTATAACAATGAAACTGATATCTTATCATTTGATTATTGTTTTAGCACTTGCCTATATTCCTGTGGAACAGTAGTCTTACTACATTTTTTTTACTTTTTTTTTTATATATAAAGCTTTTATTTAAAGAATATAAATTTCCAAAGTACAGCTTATGGATTACAATGGCTCCCCCCCCCACAACTTCCCTCCCTCCCGCTACCCTCCTCTTTCCCGCTCCCTCTCCCCTTCTGTTCACATCAAGATTCATTTTCAAATCTCTTTATACACAGAAGATCAATTTAGTACATATTATGTAAAGATTTCAATGGTTTGCCCTCACATAGAGACACAAAATGATAATACTGTTGGAGTACTAGTTATAGTATTAATTCACAATGTACAGCACATTAAGGACAGAGATCCTACATGATTTTTTTTTAAAATTGATTAATTATCTATGCAATTTCCAGTTTAACACCAAGATTTTTTAATCATTTGCAATTATCTTTATATAAAGAAGATCGATTCAATATATACTATGTAAAGATTTCATCAGTTTGCACCCACTCAGAAACACAAAGTGTAAAAATACTGTTTCAGTACTAGTAATAGCATTATTTCACATTGGATAACACATTACTACATTTTATTATGGTTGGTGGTGCATTAAGTTTTGTGATTAAAAAGTAACTTGAGGGGCCGGCGCCATGACTCAGTTAGTTAATCCTCCGCCTGTGATGCCAGTTTCTCATTTGGGCTCCAGGTTCTAGTCCCGGCTTCCCCTCTTCCAGTCCAATTCTCTGCTGGGGCCCAGAAGGACAGTGGAGGATGGCCCAAGTGCTTGGGCCACTGCACCTGCATGGGAAACCAGGAGGAAGCACCTGGCTTCAGACAGGAACAGCACCGGCGTTAGCGGCCATTTGGGGAGTGAACTAATGGAACGAAGACCTTTCTCTCTGTCTCTCTTTCTGTCTAACTCTATCTGTCAGAAAAAAAAAAAGGAACTTGAAATTATGTTGTATAAAAATTAAAGAGAAAGAGAAAGGTAGAAGACCGGATTGAAGGAAAAAGGGAGGGATGGATGGAAGTATGGTTCTCTTAAAATTATAGCTATGAAATTCATGAAATCTCTTCTCTATATATTAATAAACTTTCAAAAATAAAAAAATGAATTTTGTTAAATTAACAAACCATTATGTTCCATTTGATCTATAATTCAATCTCTCTGCCCCTTAATTTCATAATCTATAAAATAGCAATGAAGAGGAAGGGAAAACAGATATTTTTCTAGATCTTATGGATCTCTGACCTTTAAATAGTTGTAAGATTATAATATCTGATACATATGCTGTAGCTAAATAAGGTGGATAAGAATCTAGTAGTAAATACCAGATGTGAATTATTTCAGTAAGGAAGAAGTCAAGGTGGAAGGATATTGCTGGCAATTTAAAATATTATTTCCATGATGGAAGACTATTTACAAAGATGACATTTGGTCATTTACCAAATGAATGTAAATGGATTTAAGTGGGTGTAAGTAATCATTTCACTGGAAATATGCTATCATTGATAATACAAATGCAAATATCAAGTAATGAGAAAATGTAAAACATGAAAAACGTTTTTAAAGAACCTGTTTTAAACCTTAATCCCATTAGTTCTCTTTGTTATGGAAACTGTCCAAAACTTTCAAAAGTTAGTTCTTTGTGGTGTGCTATGAGTAAACATATAAATAAAGTAATGCTCTAATCTCAAATAGCCAACTGCTTCAATCGTACAAAAAATTATAATGTGAAAAAATAAAGAACATGTATCACAATTTCTCACATATTGTTTTAGATTTATAATTTGAAGCACTATTGAAATTTCACTTGTGAATTTGACCATGTTACACATAACTAAAGGATGACATGGCTAAGTGGAGATGATTTCAGTGTTTATTATTGTTTATATAAATGAAGGTATTTAATGTTCTGATGGAATATTATTGCTTCAAATAGTTAATTTCAATTTCTTTATTCTGCAATGTACTTAAAACAAATATATATGTATATATGCAATATAATGCATTGAATGCATCCAAATGAAATTTGTTCATATAAAATTGTTTAATATCAATTTACAAATTCTCTGGATTATAATTGCCAAAGCTCTCTGTCAGCTTTTCTGCCACCAATGACTGGCCAGGATGCTGATGGAGGGTTCACAGAGGAGACAGAAGAATCAGGTTAAACACTCTTTATTATTACACTGGAAGTAGGAGGGAAGGCCACTCAGCTGGCTCCTGCGGTCACTAGGCTCTATGGACCGGGGAGGGAGGCTGAGCAGCACTTCGAATTACAAGCATCTGAGGGTCTTCTTATATACCCTTAGTTAGGGTTAGCCCCTCCTATGTTCCCTCCCTTCAAGCCCCATAGTCATGGCAGCAGCGGTTATAACGGTTTTGCGGTTAGACCATTATAATGGTTTGTGGTTAGGCAATAACGGTTTGTGGTTAGGCCATTTCCTCTTGCAAGCTTTGCTACAGCGCAGTTTCTTTCCCGGATAAATGATGAGTTTTGTTTCTTCACGAGTGGATCCCTAACACTCTCCTCGACATAACCCCTGAATGTCATATGTAAATTTTAGTTAGGGTACTTTACAGAATCTGTATAAAGACATAAGGTAGAGGTGCCTCCATTGCATACTTGTCCGTGTCTCCTGACTCCAGCTTCCTGAAAATGCAGATCATAGGAAGGAGCAATGATGGGAGATCTGGATTGAGGTTCTGGTTCCAGGTTTTGGTTCTGGTCCAGCTATTGTGGCCATACAGGGAGAAGACCAATTCTATCTCTCCCTCAAATAAATAAATTTAAAAATAATAAAAAAATAATATCATGTTATCACTGCCTACAATACTGACAATGTAAACCATTATTCAGATTTTCAAATTATAAAAACTTCCATTACATCCCAAAAGCTACTGAGTATTAATATATTATGTAACACATAACATAAACAATATGCAGTGTTATATCATTTACAAGTTCTTGGAAACTATGCACTGCAAAAAGTTTGCTAATTTCGAAATCTTTTGCATCAAAGTAAATTTTTTAAGATTTATTTATTTATTTGAAGGTAGAGTTACAAAGAGGGAGAAACAGAAAAAGATCTTACATCCACTGGTTTACTCCACAGATGGCTGCAATGGCTGGAGCTGAGCCGATCTGAAGCAAGGAGCCAGGAGCTTCTTCTGGGTCTCCCACCTGGGTGCAGAGGCCCAAGCACCTGGGCAATCATCTACTGCTTTCCCAGGCCATAGGTAGAGAGCTGGATGGGAGGAGAAGCAGCCTGGACACAGACTTGTGCCCATATGGGATGTGGGCACAAGGGGAAGCTTAGCCCATTGTGCCAGCCCCTATACCAAAGTAAATTAATTCTATTTCCCACCCACATTTTGAAGTACTTAATAAAAAATAAGTTTGTTGATATGAAGAATGTTAATGAAGTATTTATGAACAAAAAGAACAGCATTCTTTTTTAAAAAAAAAAATATTTATTTGAAAGGCAGATGCAGAGAAGTAGAGGCAGAGAGAGAGAAAGAGAGAAAGGCAGAGACAGAGAGAGACAAATTCCATCCGCTGATTCACTACCCAAATGGCCACAACTGCCAGAGCTGGGCCAATCCGAAGCCAGGAGTCAGGAGGTCTCACATAGGTGTAGGGTCCTAAGGACTTGGGCCATCTTCTGCTGCTTTCCCAGGAGCATAAGCAAGGAGCTTGATCAAAAGTGGAGCAGCAGGGACTCCAGCCGGCGCCCATATGGTATACAGGCACTGCAGGCAGTGGCTTTACCTGCTAAGCCACAGTGTGGGCCTCCAAAGAGTAGCATGCTTAACTAGTAAATATCTAGCATTATCAGTCTAAGGATATAAGGAGTATGCAGGAAAGTTGTTAAATGAATTCAGGAATTAGGAGATCCCTGAAAGAGAGAAGAGTGATAGGACAAATGTTTCCCAGGAGCAAACCCTTAGGCAGTGATTACTGTGCAAGCGACCAAGAATGTATAGTAGGAAAGTGAGACAGGGACACCCAGCCAGAAGGCCTGTATTACAATGTGGATACTGTTTTGGCAGGATGGGGCACCAAATCCTAATCCCATCACACTTGAGTAGAATTAGGAAAGGGTATACATAGTATTCTTCTTTTAGGAAGTGAGATAAATCTAATGATGCATTCTAAATTACATTTAGTTCGACTATTGGGAAATCATTCTTTTTTTTACAGTTTGAGAGAATAACTTGGTTAATGACTTTAGATACATTCAGTTTGCCCTTTCTTCTTCTCCACATTTTCTTCATATCCTAAGTATGAAGTCAGCCTTATTATACCCTATCAAAACCTTTCAACTAATACATATTTTATTCCAAGCAAAGATTTGATTCCCTTTTCAAAAATCCATCTGTATTATGTCATACAAAGTGAACTATTTTAGCATTCTATATAAAATAGAATATGATGGTTGTTTTATTCCTACCTCTGTGATGCAGAGAATTTGTCTTACAATGTACTTTCACTTTAAAACATCTCCGTTTGCTCACATAATAGTAAAAATACATAATTCTAGAATTATAATAATTAGAAGATAATCCATTGATTCCAGGTTCTGGTTTAAGAGAGTCTATGATAAGTTGAACTAGTAAAATGAAAATAGAATGAACATATTCTTAGTACATTCTAAAGTTGAAAAGAAAAAAACGAGATCAGAAAAAGACAACTTGGAAAACCGTTCATTTAATATTAGTCAGTTCAATGTTCTGTGTTGAAAACCAAATCAGACATTGGCATTTTCTGTAAGAAATGTATTTTTAACACAACCTAATAAGTAGAGAGGAAGACAGCCTGCTAAAAGAATAATTTCATTTTTTACTCAAGATAACTGCTATATCATAATGATGAAAGATTTCTTATACATGTAAGACAAAGCTGAACTATAATGAGGCTATCCATTTTTTCTAGACCAGCAAATAAGTGAACTGTGAGTAATGGGCTTCAATTTGGAGATATTTTTTTCATGCTGAATATAAGGACTTTGCAAAACTCTAATATATCTTTGAATGCCTCTGCATCCTCTTCAATCATTAGAAACAAATTCATAGGGGTTGAGGGGAAAAAGAGACTAGAGTTCTATTTATATTTTATAATATATTAGCATTGTCATGAAACCCTAAGGCTACACTTTCAAAGAAAATAAAGAATGCCTGCAATGAAAAAAGAAAAAAAAAATAATACGAGAAAACCTTAATTGACACTAAACCAAAAAAACTTTCATGAAGCGGTTTAAAACAACACAATGGAATGAAGGCACTGCAAAACTACATAGGATAATCAAAAGAAAATTTGAATGAGTTGCAAACTAGGTATACAAAGGGATGAAAACTATTAAATTGTAGTATCTCTGTTTTGTTTGACATTTCTGGGGTGTTTAGGCAAACATTTCTAATGCCTAAAATTTATTTTATATTGAATTCAATGCAGATGGTTTAAACATCTAAATCAATTGCCTAACATGGTTTTATAAATAAAGAAGTTGGAAAGGGATAATTGAACTGAGAATGGTTTTAGCAGTATGTTAGAAAAGCACATTTTTAGATTTATTACAATAGAATGTTAACTATCAATATTCTTGTTGGATTTTTTTTTTTAGTTGTCCTAATAAAAGTTTATTCAAAACAAAGGAATGTCAGGAAACACTGTGGAAAGTTTTTTGTCTCACTTTGATTAATTTCTAATATTAACACAGTTGCTTGCAGACTGAAATGAAAGCTCATATCCTGACATTTCCAGCATCTTCTACTAAGTGGTTGTGGTTATGGTTTTATCACTTTGGAAAACAGACACTTTTGGAAAAATATTCATATTTCTAACAAGTATGAAAGTGTGCAGACAGAATTTAACACTACATCTAGGTGAAATTTTTGAATAGAAACTATTAAAATTAATATTGTTAAATAATAAGACAATAGTTTATTTTTTTATTTATTTATTTTTTTATTTTTGACAGGCAGAGTGGACAGTGAGAGAGAGAGACAGAGAGAAAGGTCTTCCTTTGCCGTTGGTTCACCCTCCAATGGCTGCCGCGGTCGGCGCGCTGCGGCCGGTGCACCGCGCTCATCCGATGGCAGGAGCCAGGTGCCAGGTGCTTTTTCCTGGTCTCCCATGGGGTGCAGGGCCCAAGCACTTGGGCCATCCTCCACTGCTCTCCCGGGCCACAGCAGAGGGCTGGCCTGGAAGAGGGGCAACCGGGACAGAATCTGGCGCCCAGACCGGGACTAGAACCTGGTGTGCCGGCGCCGCAAGGCGGAGGATTAGCCTGTTGAGCCACAGTGCAGGCCCAATAAGACAATAGTTAATCGTTTCTATTGTCCCTCTCTGTTCTGTCTATTGAAGACTGAACTCTAGTCTATATCTCTTATTTAGTGTATTTATGTGCATACTAGCCAATTAGAAATAGACAAAAAATCAAATTAAATAAAATAATCTTTATCATGACCTACCTATAGTGCCTTAGTTTTCAGTCTACATGGATGCTTAGTTTACCACCACATTGCTTTTGTCTGTAAATGCAAGTTTATATTATTTTAAAGTTAGCATAAATATTTATTTATGTATTATAAGCATGGATTATGTATTTTTTCTGGTAAACATGGACATCTTTTTCTATAGAAATATCACCTACATAAAATAAATTTTATAGGGCTGGCGCTGTGGCATAGCTGGTGGGACCACCACCTGTGACTCTAGCGTCCCATATGGATGCCAGTTTCTGTCCTGGCTGCTACCTCTCCCTTCCTGCTCCCTGCTAATGGCAGTGAAAGATGGCCCAAGTGTTGGGGTCCCACTACCCAAGTGGGAGACCCAGAGGATCATCTTGGCGCCTAGCTTTAACCTGGCCCAGCCTCTGCCATTTACTGTTATCTGGGGAGTGAACCAGCAAATGGAGGATCTCCCCTCTCTCTCCCTCTCTCTCTCTCTCTCTCTCTCTCTCTCTGTAACTCTGACTGAAAAAAAAAAAATAAATAACTTCAATTTTGTTTAGTAGACATATATTGAGTACTTATGATACTTTAGGTATTATACCACATGCTAATATAATAATAAAATTATTAATATTGATAGGTAAGCAATCACAATGCAAGTCACCATTTGAAAATATTTTAAAAATGTACAAATGTATTAATTGTGTTAGAACATAATACTGAAGAAGGAGAGGAAAATTATTTCAGTCTTCAGAAAGGAGAGAACATGTGCAGAGTGTTGAAATCGGTGGAATGAGTAAGGCAGGAGAAATGGGAGACAGGCTTGCTCTTCTGAAGAATTCAGTAATTTTTACTCTACTCGTGCAGGGAATGGTGCAGTATAATTGAAAAGAGACCTATGGAAAAAGCTAGTGTGCAAAAGTCCCAGTTTCCACACACAGTAGCAAGTCGCACTGTGTTATTTTCTTATCTGTAAAATGGAGGTAAAAGTAACACCTACTTCATTGAATCAGTTGACTTCTTGCACCTGGCACACTGTATGTATGCGGTAAAGGTATCTCTTCCAGCTTTACTTACTACTCCTCAGCATTTCCAAACATTGCACCTCCTTCTCCGGAGCCTTTGTTGAGGTTCCCTGAGAGGCTGTGTGTGCCCTTCTGCTGCATCCCACCCCGTGTTGCTCTCGGCCTGCCTCTCTCCATTCTCTTTTCTCTCCATCTTCAGACCCCTAAACCATCAACTTACTTATTATGTCAACCTTCTCTTCCTAGCTACAATGCCTGTTTTTCTCATACCTGTTCACCAACATTTAAAAGATGTTTTAGAAGGAAATAAAACGAATTTGTCAGTGCATTGTTAACCAGATGACTGAAGATGCCACTTTTTTGAGAAGTTATTTCCAAGGGTTACTGACAACCAGCTAAAACAGCAACAGAGACAACGAACAGAACTTGAGAAATCCTGGCAGGGAAGTTTATCTTGTTTCCCAAAAGTAGATTTTTTTTGTTGGTTTTGTTTCATTAAACCTTAGTGTTTCCTTGGCTTTATTCAACATATTTACTCTCTCAAAATATTGGTCATATTAGTTCTTTACTGTCTTCTTAACCAAGCTGAATTGAGAAATTTACCAGGTAAGATCTTGCCATCTTGTCACCAAGGGAGAAAAGTTGTATGTGATCAGACTGTACAAAGGATTGTGACACATCCTGAGAGACAGCATCACTGATGCACTAAAAATAGAAGACTACAAGGAAAACTGACCCTAAAATATATTTCTAAAAACTATGAATATAGGGTAATCAATCATTTTTAACCTAAGAAGACTGAATTCATTATTTCTTTTTTTAATCTCCTGGTTGTTTTATTTTTAAAAATATATATATTATATTTATATGAAAAGCAGAGTTGAGAGAGAGAGAGAGAGTATGAATTATTTCTAACCTAAGAGAACCTTAAGGACAGTATACAAAATTCTTGCAAAAAATTTGCCACTCTACACCCCCTCAAAAAAAATTACTCTTCTTCTGTTGTCATCATTGGTATATTATTATTAATATCATTTAATCTGATTCATTCAGCAAATCAAATACCAGATATTATTATTTTAAATTTTAATTAAGTATTTATAATTTGGTAAAGTGTACTTTCAATGTTTAAAGTCATTTCTTGAAATATGCATTTCTTTTAACTCACTTAATAAAAACATACCATGTATATACATATCATTTCTTTTCTATGACGTATTTTTGTGAATATATCTAAATGACAATTTGCTTAAAACCTTCAAAGCTGGGGCTGGCACTGTGGCATGCTTGATTAAGCCTCCGCCTGCAGTGCTGGCATCCTATACGGATGCTGGTTCAAGTCCCTGGCTGCTCCTCTTCCAATCCATCTCTCTGTTAATGGCTTGGGAAGACAGTGGAAGATGGCCCAACTGTTTGGACCCTTTTGCCCACATAAGATATCCTGAAGAAGCTCCTGGCTCCTGGTTTCAGCTTGGTCCAGCTCCAACTGCTGCAGCCATTAGGAGAGTGAACCCACAGGTAGAAGACCTCTCTGTGTCTCCCTCTTTCTGCCTGTAACTGTGCTTCTGAAATAAATAAATAAATCTTAAAAAAACCTTCAAAGTTGCTCATGGCATAAAAATCCAATCTTATTTTGATAGCCAGATAGCTCTGCTTTGTTGTATTACAATCAGAAAAACCATCCTACAGTGTGGGAATTACTTTGGTAAAGATTTGTTAAAAGGCAATTTAAATATTTAGAGCCCTGTCAAAAAACACATGGCTCACTCAAGTTGGATAATTTTAGAGAACATTAGCACCTGGTTTAAGATGTGGGCAGTCAATGGGAGGCAACATAATTCTGGTGAAATGGAATAGAGAGCCTACTCCCTTCTTTGGGTGTGTTAGGTGTGTCTCTGTTTTTCTCTGCCTTTACATACCTGTCTCCCAACTTTTCCTAAACATACATGAAACAATGACAATCAAAATATTCTGCAATTTTCTTTTTTACATGGCATGCAGTTTTGGAAATCCTATCTGCAACAAAGCTTTCTTCAATATGTAGTAATCAAAGTTTAAAGTAATAAAGAAAAATAAATGGTAAATAACTATGGAATAAATGCATAAACAAAAAAGTAAGGAAATAAATGTTAAATGAATTAAGTAAACAAAAAGTAAATAAAAGCAAAATGCTATGAAGCTGTGAAATTTATTTTGCTAAGTTCATATATGTCTAAATCACTACTATAGAGATATCTATGGGTGAATATACTGTATAGTTTTAAATCACTACTATAGAGATATCTATGGGTGAATATATATATATATATATACTGTATAGTTTATTGTATGATATGTTTGATTAATGATGTGATAATGCCATGATAACAGGCTTAACAGCAAATATTTCAATGACTGTCATGCACCACAAAAGTTTCAGTCAATGATGGTCACAAATTACACTGATCCTAATATTCTAATGGACTTGAAAAAGTGCTGTTGCCCTTAGAGATCCTAGCCATCCTAATGCCCTGTAATAGTGATACTGATGTATACAAACCTTCCATACAGTCCTAAGAGAAGATAACACAGGCAGTTATGCGCTGTACACAATTCTTGATATGCTTTTAATGATAATGAACAGCTATGTTACTGGTGTATGTATTTACGATACTATTCTTTTGACCTTTATTTGAGAGTGGCTTCTTCTCCTTACAAGAAGTCTATTGTAAAACACTACGCCACCTTATACAACAGCAGCCTCAAACATCTGGTACCTACCACACCTTTCAGCTGACTCAAAAGCCCTTATGGAGTGATTGATCTAACCCATCAGGGTTTGTGCAAGAGATAAAGTTGGCTACAGACACATGTTTGATTTTTCAGAACATATTCTCAGTATTAAACCATACACGACAGAATTATTAAAATTTCAAAAATTCAAGTAGTCACTATTACACAATAGTTCTACATTCCTCTGCAGACATAAGGGAATACCTGCCTTCCCAGTTATTACTTTGTCAACCTGAGAAAGCTTATTCCAAAATACTTGCATGAGAACCTCTCCTTGGTAATTTAAGTCTTCAGCTAGAAAATTGTGTCTGGAAACTCTCTAAGCAGCCCAAGTTTTTGATCCCTGTAAGTGTTTAGTAAATGAATCATTGCTTATGCTCTTCCTTTCGAGTATTTATTTTATTTGCTTTGCATTGTTTCTCTGAATTAAAGGAATATCTTAACTGCTTGTATTTCCCAGTGTACTACTGTTTAACCTTATTGCATTTTCTATTCAATCTGAATACGTGCAGAGGGAGACAAAATTTCAGGTGGAGGGAAGGCTGATCTGGTCAAGAAAGCAAGCAGCTCAAGTCAGTTATTAGGTTTTGGGGGAAAGAAACTGCTGTGAAATTACACAATTCTCTCACTTCCTCTTCCACTATGTCAGTAACAGACAAGGATAAAGATTAGACAAAAAACATTATTGGATATATATCAGGAACATTTCGGTTTTACCCGATATATTCCAACAGCTCAGGTGAATTCAAATGGAAATCAGTTCTGAAAAGCCTGGTGCAGCATTCAGTTCACCATTTGAAGCTGGTTTTGAAATCACACAAATGAATATTGAATTAAGAGTAGGTAAGGGAGCAAAAATAAAAAGAATAATTTCAAGAACCACTCACACACCGTAATTAACGTTAGCAGTAAGTGAATACACTCTGATTACATTTTAGGTGAATTTATTCATTTATGATGAAGGATATGACCTCCTTTACTGTTCCTGTCTAATATTCGAAAGCCTATTACATCAGTTTTGTGTTAAACCTCAAACTATATTAAGCCATTTATTTGGCTCTGTAATTTTAGTTTTCAATTTTTATAGAGTTCATTGATGACATCACCTTTCTCAGATGACTGAGAATGACTTAAATATGTTTAAAGTAATAATTTGTGTCAATTGTCCATTTATTGTTTCTTGGCTCCAAATTCGCTAATTTGTCCTTTGATGTGAACAGTAGAGGGCGCTCCAGGAACAATTCAGGAGAAAGAACCCTGCGAGGGCTGGGTATCCGCAGCAGCTAGGGTGTCATGTCAGCTACAGCCTCCCCAGTCACCGGCCCGCCCGGGTCCCGGTGTGATCTTTCAACCTCAGCCCAACAACAGCCTCTCCAGAGGCCTTTCCTGGGCTGTGCCTTCCGAAAACCTCCTGCCCCATGAATTGCCTGGATTCCAACAGCCCACCTGCACCCCCACAACGGCCCTCTGCTTGTAGATAACTCAGGTCAGCCTCTGTCTGGACTCATTTACAAACTCGCGTGTTAGCCTGTCATCTGATCTGCTGTTCCAAGGAGACCCATCTGTTCTCAGACAGGCTTCCTTTTCCCCAGCCTCAGGGTTCCACTCTCTGTCCTGTTTTACCACTGCCCTTTCCCATAAGTAACACTGCTCTGGGTCAAACAATTGCTGTCCAACCTACTATGGGCTGTGCACCTCCTGGCTGGACCCAGAGTTCCACATCATATTAATTTGGTCTTCGAATTTATCAAGTACAAAAATTCTCCTTTCTTAGAGAAAATTCATGAATGATTTCCTGTCACCATAAGAAAGATAGGTCATGGAAAATGCATTGAAATCTTTTAAAATGCCATTATTTGCTTTCAGTCATTTATGATTTTAATAGTGTACAGAATGAATATGCGCTTGCAGGGCAGAAGCGTCCTAATTAAAATGTTGCAGATGGGTTCCTGAAATAGATTGTATCTAACTTAATGGACTTCTTTGAGGAACTGGTTGGCATGAAGGGTTTCTAAAATTAAAATTTCTATTAATTTTCTAACGCCCTTGACATCATCTTAAATTTAACTTTGGTGGCTGAGCATAATCACACCTGTGAAGAAAAATTAAGAAAAACTAATTTAAGAAAATCATCTAAAATATACACATACATTTTCTTGAGACTGTGTAAAAGGGAAATTTAATATTTCTTTTTTCCCTCTTATCCTCATAAATGTTTGTCACATTGTAAACAAGAAGTTTGCAAGAATGCATCTGGGATGAATTTCATACATTAATAAAACTGATTGTAGGACATTCAAAATCTTGTGGAATATTTAAATGACATCAGAAGATTTAAGCCAAACTGCATTTACTCAGGAAAATCTAATTTATAACTGCATAGCTGGGAAGTCTCCAAATAATATTATGAGGCTATAAATTATATTTTAGGACTGTGAGGTATAACTCTATTTGAGTTCTAAAAGTAGTGACGTGCCTTGGTCATAGGCTATAAGAGAAAACAAAGATGACCATATTCCCTACAAGGCACAATCATTTGGCATTCCTTCACTTAGTGAAGATGTGGATCCAGGTTGATTAGAGGTTTCAGGTTGGGGTATTATTTTATTGAGGAGCACACTTTATTATTGCTACTCTCTTGATTTTCCATTTGAGGGAAGTTAATTTAACCAGGCTTATGAGAAAAACATGGCATGTTGGTTTTCTGAATGGACAATTAAATCCCTGTGAGAACAAACCTAACTGGCACTGCGGATCTACCTACTGCCAGTGATGTTTTAGTGTTCTCTGTGGATGGAAGTACTGGGCTCTTCAGTACAGCCTGATCTTTTATTCTGGCACCATCTAGAATAGTTAGTGTTTAACAAACTATATAAACATTATTTAAAATTCATGCTTAATGAAGCATACTACCTTTAGGTTTATAAAGTACATTTTCATATATCACTGTGATCTTTACTAAATAAAGTAACAAAAATAAAGAAGTAGGACCCCTTCACAATACAAAATTCTCATATGCATAAAGGGTAATGACTATCTTTCTTGAACACATTTGGAGGTAGTATTGAAATAACAATTTGTATGCAATGTATTAATTCTTCCATTCTAATTTGCTCACAGATGTGGAAAACAAAGCCCAATCCCAATAAAACTGGAGTGCAGAAAATTTTATTTTCAGAAAGCTCAGTTGTAGCTCAAAAGCTCTTGTATTAAATCTTTTTGTAAAATCATTCTTTTGCTGTGGTTATTGCTGGACTCTGAAAACCCATGGTTGAAATTGCCTACACCAGGTACAGCGTATTCTAGTGTGTCAAATTTGCTCTGAAAATAAGTAATAACTAAAGAAATTTAAAGGACGTCTTGGTAAAAAAGTATTATAGCAGTTTGTAGATGACGTATAAAACATATCTGAATTGTAAATCTGTAATTTGATCAGTGTTCACAAAAAAATCCTAGGACTCCATGGGGAAGAAGGTAATTGCTAGGAGATGGCATGAGATAATATGCTGATTACTTTATGTTGACCTATTTCCTCATTTTGTAGTTCCTGCAGTTGGATTTTTTATTATTCAGTGAATTTTACTGTTTCAATGAGTGTATTTTATTTTATGTGTATTATATTTCATTCTAAGTACACTTTGAAAAGGATATTCCAATGTATAGCATTTAAAACTCTGATTTTGAAAATCATTTTTGATAGAATATAATTAAATATATTGTTCCTTTGCATAGAATGTTTGTTTTATATGTCAAATTTTTCTAAGAACCTTATTCTACTTAATTCTTAATATCAGGTAATATTTTTTGATATCATCTATTATGTCTTATTCAAGTTCAGTAAAGAAGACTTGTTTGCCTCTCTTAAATTTCCTTACTATCTCTGACAATCTCACCCCTGAAGTTTATAAAATGAAGCGATATTGTTTTACGTGTTAATTGATCTGCATATAATTCATAGCATCTCATTTCACTATATATAATGGTTTAGAAATTCTAGTTTTATATCCCATTTTTATCTATTTTATAAACTGCAGAAATTGCATTTTTTGCTTTTTTAAAGATATCCCCTCTAGTTTATTTATATCATATATGTTCCAAACATGTGTCTGCTGTGCTTTATGTGACAATCATATCCATAGCTAGAAATTTCAACAAACATTTTTTTTTCCTTTTGTTATATTTGTAGATTGAAAATTAAATGAGGGGCCAGTATGTGGCGTAGCAGATGAAGCTGCAACCTGCAGTGCCAGCATCCCATATGGACGCGGGTTCAAGTTCTGGCTGCTCCACTTCCAATCCAGCTCTCTGCTATGGCCAGGGAAAGTAGCTGAGGATGGCCTAAGTGCCTGGGCCCTAGGACCATGTGGGAGACCCAGAAGAAGCTCTTTGTTCCTGGCTTCGAATCCGCACAGCTCTGGCCCTTGCAGCCAATTGGGGAGTGAACTAGAGGATGGAAGACTCCCTCTCTCTCTCTGCCTCTCCTTCTCTGTGTATAACTCTGACTTTCAAATAAATAAATCTTTAACAAAATTAAATGAATGTTATCTTTCTTAGTCCCTTCCTGGAAATAATACTTAATTGATTATTAAATTGTTAATATTTTGAATAGCAAGTACACCATTAAAGAGTGTATATTAATTTCCTATCATTTTTATGCAATTTCATTTATGTCTATCCCCATATTTGTCTTCTGTTCCATTGATGGACTGCATTTATTCCTCTTAATTTCTACTGCCTCTCATTATCACACTTTATTGGAGGTGGTGGGAGAAGCTCAATGGGTATTATTTGTTGATATGCACTGATTTCACTGGTTTAATTTTATTCTTAGAAACAACTGGAGTATTTATTAATATTTGTGTACCCTTATAAATAACTAATTTCTCAAATATGAAAATTTTATACAAATGAGAGACAATAGAACATCAAGAACTCCAGTCAGGAAATTAAATTTTTTTCTGTGATATTAAGGCATCCTATACACTTTCACAAATGCAAAATCTTCTCTTAATACAGGCAATTTCCTTCTTCTTCTTCGTATTGGTTGTGCAAACATACCAATAAATATAGAAACAGAAAATGTAATTTAACCCAATAATTTCAACTTAATTATAAGTGATCTGATAGTAATTAAAATCTATACAAAAATATGAACAATGAAAGTTTGATGAAAACTAGCTTAAAGCCTTTAAATGATGTAGCAGACTCTATCCACTGAGCCCTATATTTGCTACCTCTCTGTTTCCATGTCCAGTACCATGCCAATTTGATTTGTCCATTGCTTGACTCTAAAATTGACCATGGGACTTGCTTTGACCAACTTGATGTAAGCAAACATTGTACAAGGAAGAGCTTGAAATATGCCTGTAAAACTGATTTTCCCTCTCCTCAGTCTTCCTTCAAAATGGTAAGAATATGTCCAGACTAGTCCTCTGGAAGTATTGCTGAGCTACGGAATTGCTGGTATTGCTTACTTTTATTTTGCTTTCTTTGGAGATATTTAACTCTGTAAGGACCATTTTTGTGAAAGATTAATAGGATTTAGTTAAAAGAGTAAGACCTTTCAATGTTGTTCCAATCTGTATATTTTTTGATTGAGTCTCAAATATAAAAATAATGTGCTTAGGAAAGCAGTGGAAGGTGGTCCAAGTGCTTGCTTGGGCCCCTTCAACCATGTGGGAGACCCAGAGGAAGCTCTGGGCTTCTGGCTTTTGCCTGCTCCATCCGAAGCTCTTGTAGCCATTTGGGGAGTTGAACCAACAGATGGAAGATCCTTCTGTCTCCGTCTCTCCAACTTTCTCTGTAACTCTGCCTTTCAAATAAACAGAAAATTAATAAATAAATTAAAATATTTAAAATAAAAAGGCAATTTTATCACCCTTTATGTTGTAAAAAAATTCTGTTTCATAGGAACATTTCCATATAAAATAAAACAAGTGTGCACTTGATGATAGCAGCAGCTGCTTACTGATGATGAGTTTTGAATGCCCAGCTATTTTGAGGGCTAAGCCCCAGTGGGAACTCTGTCAGAGTCAATACCTATTAATAATTGCTGACAAATTATCAGCAGCCTGGGAGCAAGCTTTCTGTTGATGACTTGTGAAAAACAAACATATTGAAACTTTGACATTATTTTGATTTTTTCTCCTTGCTTAGAAACTTAGGAACAATTTTTATTTGAGATCTGAAATACGATTCCTAAAATATCAATTTCTCCAGAAAACCATGGCTACATAACACTGAATTGCTCTATTATGTTAGAATGTGAATTAAACTCAAATACAAAAAGCATGAAACAAATCACCATCCTTCAACAATTTGAACAAAGTTTCAATGCCTAAAGAACAACATAGATGGATTTGCAGACGGTGGGCTGTTTTTTACCCCAAGCACCATTAGAAAAAAATAGAGACAAATTCATCGGTTTTCCAGTATATACATTAAGTTGAATCATTGGCACTAGCAATCAGGGCATTTTTTTAATTTATTTTTTATTTTTTTATTTTTTTTATAACAGCATTAACACATACTAGAAAATTGTGTAGTGTCTAAAGGATGGAACCGGCAGCATTCAAGCAATGTTGTCAACTGTGCAATGAAATGTTCTACTGAATTTTTCTTCTTTTTCTAATTACTGTATACACTGGTAGCCACTTTGAAATGAGAAAAATGTGTTTTTCCAATACCAGACATTAATGGCGAGTGGTCATTAGACCCTCACAGAGCTTCGGTTATACTCAGAGGAAGCCACTGGCAGCAAACAGAGATGCAGAATTCTTTGCCAGATATGTTAGGAAATCATACAAATAACTGAACAGCAGAGCAAGGTCTTCTCATCAAGGGACATGTAAGCCAACATCGCTCCAATTCTCACAAATAGTCTCTGTAGGTGTGGCAATCCAGGAACCTGGGGCATTGGAGCAGAAGGATGAGCCAACAGGATTTCGGCACACTCAGGCCTCTAAAAATTACAGAGCAGCTGAGCACCCAACATCACATGCAAATATGCTTTTATTCCTCATGGCTTTATTGACCCCATATTCCTTTTTGTTGATGTTTCCCTGTGACTTCTTGCAATTGGCATACTCTTCCAAAATAGCATGTACATTATTCTTAGCAGGAAGTTGGGGCATCTGTTTCTGCCTGGTTACTAAGTCCCAGTCCTTGACAAGCCATGGTTTAAATTCTCCAGGAATCCTCAGTTTACCTTCCATTCTATTCTTGAACACCTTCTCACTTTTGACAGTGGGATCACTTGGGGTCCTCTTCGAGGGGTCTGGGATGCTTCGCTGGTACTGCTACCCTTTCCTCTGAGAGTCTTCTGAGTTTTTGCAGAGCCCTCATAGAAACCCCCTGGGATATAAGCAGGAGAGGATGTTATTCTATTTTCCCCCTAAAACATGCTAGATATAACACAGTATAGCCAAGAAAGTAAATCAGTTTTAACACATTAAACATTCCTTTTTGGAATTAAACCCCCCTCATAAAATTATAGAATTCTGTGTAAATATTCAGCATCTTAGAATAAATTCAAGGAATTTTCTTATGAAGGTCAATCGTGATTTATATATTTTAATTTATCAATAAAATTGTATATTAAGTCATATTTTAAGTGATAAGCTGAAAGCTTAATTCTACTACCATATTAGACATAAAAAAGTGCCATTGACTGTCACTATCACTCACAAAAAACAATGTGGATAGGCCACACACAATTGGGGAAGGGGCTTCAAAATTTCATAGAAAATATATATATTCTATAACCTTCTCTTCCTTATGAAAGTTTTGAAGCTCTCTCTTATATACTTGTGTGAGTTGTGGACATGGATGTATGGGGAAGGGGAAGAGACACACCCAGAGAGAGAGAGAGAGAGAGAGAGAGAGAGAGAGAGAAAGACAGAGAGACAGAGGCATTTAAATAAACTCATCTCAGTAAAAAAAAATTCAATATGAGTATGGTAACAATGAGAAGTAGACTTTGGGGAAAAATTATCATAGAAAAGGCACAGTTCTTATTGGTAAAAGAATTAATAAAATAGCACAGCAATCATAAACATAAGTAGCTTTAATAATAGAATTCTGTTATTATTTTATTACATATCAACAAATTGTAGTTGTATATAATTATGTGATGAAAAGTGCTATATACGTTGTTTAACACACTGAGGGATGATTAAAATAAGCTATGTAACCTAACTATCAACTTATATATTAATTATTTTTGTAATGAGAACATGTGTGATTTGCTCTAAATGGTATTGAAATGTGGAGTCCTTGATTATTCAGTATATTCACTACATTGTAAATAGATCTCAAAAAAGAAACAAAACTTACCTTTTCCATCTAACTGAGACATTTTGCCTTTTAATTATTATTTACCTGTTCCTCCCACCCCTACTCAACTTCTGGTAACAGAACCATCCACTATCTAACTGCATAAGTTCTGTTTTCTTTAGATTCTGTCTGTGAGAACTTGCAGTATTTATCTTTTTGTGTTGGCTTATTTTACTTACCTTATTGTTCCCATGTTTCATCCATTTGTTGCAAATAATAGAATTTGTTCCTTTTTAAGTGCCTAGCAGGGGTAGGTATGGTGGCAAAGCAGCTTAAGTCACCACTAGGGATACCTGCATACCCTTTTAAAGTGCTTGGGATGGAGCCTAATCCAGGACTTCTGATTTTCTGCTCCAGCTTCCTCCTAAAGTGTCCAGGAGGCAGTAGATGATTGCTAAAGTACTTGGGTCCCTGCCACCCACATGGAAGACCTGGATAAATTCCTGGCTTTCACCTGACCCAGCCTTATTTGTTGTGGCTGCTTGGAAGTGAATCAGTAGCTGGAAGATCTCTCATCACTTTGCCTTGCAAATATTTTCGGTAAATAAAGGTGGAATAATATCCATGTGCTTCCTCACCCATACATCCATTGGTGGACATTAAGATAACTTGACCATTGTGAAGATTTCTGCATTGAACGTGGTTGTCAGGGTATCTCTTAACACACTGCTTTCAAATATTTAGGGCAAACACCTAGAAGTGATATCGTTGGCTCATATGGCAATTCCATTTTCAGTTCTTTGGAGAAACTCTACACAATTTTCCACAACTAAACAATGTGTAAGAGTTCCTTTTGCTCCATATCCCTACCACCACTTTTTATTTTTCACCTTTTTTATAATGGCCAGTCTAACAAGTATGTGATAATATCTCATTGTTGTTTTATTATGTCTCTTCCTACTGATTCATATTTGTTATGTATTTAAATCACAGAATTTAAAAATGCGTAAAGAAAATGCTAAGAGAATTGAAGAGACAAGTCAATTATTATAATTAAAAACTTTAATACATTTCTCTCCATAATTTTAAAAGTAACAGATAAGAACTGCTAACCATAAAGATTTGAAAACTCTCAAATCTCCTTGATCTAATTAACTTACATAAACACTCTATCCAACTATTAAAGAATGTACACTTACTTGAAATACTTGGAATATTAGATATAATACAGAACACCGATTAGTCCTAATAGATATCAAAGTATTGAAATGAAGCAGCATATTCTCTGAACATATTATATTTTCAAAAATTTAAAAAGTAACTTATAGGGCTCTATAAAATATCAAATCATTATAAAATAATTGTAAAAATTCTATGGCTCATAGTGATTCTTCCCTCTGTACCCACTCTCTCACCCACACTGTATTCCTAAAGTTGTATTTATGAAATGCATTATTTGTATACCTTAAAATAAACTTTCTGGGGAAAAATATTCTAGACTCAAAGTATACATCTCAGGAGATGTCATAAAATATTGATTCAATGACTCAGCCTACTAAGATCTGAAATACACTAAAAATGATTTGAGCAAAATTGACAGCATATACTATAGATAAATGAAAGATAAAAATCAATAAATTAAATTCCAACTTAAGACTAAAATATGCCTAAAATGAGGAGAAACAAATTAATAAAAATAAACCAGATATAATTGAAACATAAATTTACATTAAAGAAAAGCTGAAGTCAAAAGTTGATTCTTTAAAATTCTTACTAAAAATATGGAGCCAGTATTGTGCCATAGTGGGGGAAGCCATCACCTGCAATGCTGGCATGCCATATGGGCAATGGCTGGAGACTGGGCTTCTCTACTTCTGATCCCTGTCTCTGCTGATGAGCCTGGAAAAATAGTGGAAGATGGTACAAGTCTTTGGGCCTGTGTACTCAAATGGGGGACCTGAATGAAACTCCTGTTTCCTGGTTTCAGGTTGGCCAGCCCTAGACTTTTCAACTATTTTAAGAATGAACCAAGAGATGGAAAATATCTCTATCTCACTCTCTGAAACTTTCAAATAAATAAAATAAATCTTTAAAAAATCACTACTGGGGCCAGCACTGTGGCTCACCTAGTTAACACCCTGGCTTGAAGTGCCAGCATCCCATGTGGCACCAGTTCAAGACCCAGCTGTTCCACTTCTGATCCAGCTCTCTGCTATAGCCTGGGAAAGCAGTAGATGATGGCCTGAGTCCTTGGGCCTCTGCACCTGCATGGGAGACCTGGAAGAAGCTTCTAGCTCCTGGCTTTGGATTGGTGCAGTTCTGGCCATTACGACCATCTGGAGAGTGAACCATCGAATGGAAGACCTCTCTCTCTCTCTCACTCTCTCTCTCTCGCTTGCTCTCTCTCTGCCTTTCCTCTCTCTGTGTAACTCTGATTTTCAAATAAATAAATAAATCCTTATGAAAAGTCATTAGTAAATTGGTAAAGATTTAACAAGAATAATTATGGAAAGGGCAGAGAAAATAATAAATTGTCAACATCAGCTCTATAAAAGGCCTTGATACAGTTCATACAGAAAATATAACCACATTAAATAAGCAACCAATAATTTAACAGAATGATAACAAAAAATGCTGTTGAAATAAAGTCTTGTCAATGTTGATGAAAGAAGAAACAAAACTAAAAGCTTAAATCACCCTTATCTGTTAAAAATATTCAATTAATTATATTTTTAAAATTCTTAATATGAAAAAATCCTAGGCGCATATGAATGTCTTGGTGAAGTCTACCAAATACTTCAGGAAAACAATACCAAAATTACATAAATCTTTCAAAACAATGAAGAAGATAGACTAATACTTTTAAAAATCATTTATTTATGGGGCCAACATTGTGATGCAATGGGTTAAGTCACTGCCTTTGATCCTGGCATCCCATATACGTGCTATTCTAATCTCAAGGCTTACACTTCGGATGCAGTTCCTTTCTAATGTACAGAGAAAGCAGTGGAAGGTGGCCCAAGTGCTTGAGCCCCTTCCACTTACATGGAAAATCTAAATGAAATTCCAGGCTCCTCGTTTCAGCCTGAATCAACTCTGCCCATTACAGCCATTTGGTAAGTAAACCAGTGAATGGAAAGCTCTCTCTATTTTTTTTTGTCTCTGTCTCTCTCCCTCTGTCTACCTCTCTCCCTTTCAAATCAATAAATGTAATTTTTTGAAAAAGATTTATTTAGTTCAATGGCAGTTACAGGAGAGAGAGAGAAAAAAAAAAAACACTTCCATCTGCGGGTTCACCCCCCCCCCCCCAATGGCTGCAGTAACCAATGCTGCATTAAGCTGAAACCAGGAACCAGAAATTCCATCCAAATCTCCCAAGTGCATGACAGAGACACAAGCACTTTGGTTACCTTCTGCTGCCTTCCCTGGTGCATTAGCAGGGAGCTAGATCAGAAGTACAGTGGCTGGGGCTTGTGGTGTGATATATCAGCTAAAGCTGCCATCTGCAGTGCCAGCATCCCTTATGGGTGCCAACATGCCTAGGAAATCAGTAGAAGATAGCCCAAGTCCTTGGGTCCTGGTACCATGTGGAAAGCCAGAAGAACCTTCAGGCTCCTAGCCTCAAATCTGCCCAGCACCAACCATTGCAGCCATTTGAGGAGTGAACTAACAAATGGAAGACCTCTCTCTTTGCCTCTTCATCTTTCTCTGTAATTCTGCCTTTCAAATAAATAAATCTTAAAAAAAGAAGAAGAAGAAGTGAGCATCTGGAACTTAATCTGTCACTCCCTAATGGGTCAGCGAAATTGCAGGCAGTGACTTATCCTACTGAGCTACAATACAGTTCAGACAAGATACTTTTAAATCTGTGTTATGATGCCAACCTAACCTTGGTATTAAAAGCTTACCTACTTCAAAGCAAGAGAAAGGAAGTAAATGTTTTGCCAGAATGTTTCCCACTTCAGAATGTCTGAGTTTGAGATCCAGCTTTAATTTTTGATTGCATTTTCCTGTCAATGAAGACACTGGGAAGCAGGGGCGATGGCTCTGGTAAGAGATTTCCTGACACCCATGTGGGATATATGCTTTATTTTTCACTCCCTGGAGTGAACCAGAGGATGAGTGCTTTGTGTCTGTTTTCTCTGTCTCCCTTTGAAATAAAATAAATCTAAAAAGTAAATTATAAACCAATATCTCTCATGAACTTATACTCAAGTGTGCTTAATAAAATTAATCAATTCAACCTAGAAATATATAAAAAGGAGAGTAGATCATGGCATTTATATAGACATTAAGTATCTTAAACAGCAAAGTCAATCATGGTACTTCACAAAAATAACATAATAAGGAAACAACAAGTTGAGGCAGGAACTTGCATTTCTAACCACTCAAGCTCACATCTCATGACCATGAAGAATTAGAAGCACAGACAAGGGCGGGAGACTATGTAAAGCAGAAGTAGTTTATCAAAAGAAGCAAAGAAAATTTTCAGCAGCTAAGGAAGTCTGGTTGTTTAGGGATTTTTATAGGCTGTAAAAGAGAGAATTCTCATGGTTGGTCCAGGAGAGGCATTGAAAACTGATATTTTGATTGGTTAACTGGATAAAAGTTGAGACTCAATAACTACAACAGAAAACAAAGTTTTCTCCCAAATAATATAAAATTTTTGTTGCCTAGTCAGTTAACAACACACACACAAAAACCTTGATTAAAAGAAGTAACACATGACATCAGCATCCTTCAAGAAACTGGTTCCTTAATTTTTCTCAGATTCTCTAAGACTCATATCAAGGTGCTGGAGATGGGCCCTTGGTCCCTGTCTATTTGACCAAGAATCTATCAATTGCCTCTCTGGAAAGGTAACCTTAACTGCCTTCAAGGAGAAGGTGTGACAAATGATCTGGCTACTTTGAGCTGGAGAGGATGTCATTAGAGACAGTGGTCTCATCCAGAGGTCTGTCTAGGGGATCTCAGTAGAAAGCATGCATCTGTAGTCCATCTTCAGAACCATCTTGAGTGTTATAGCTTCTGGCCGGCGCCGTAGCTCAACAGGCTAATCCTCCGCCTTGCGGCGCCGGCACACCGGGTTCTAGTCCCGGTCGGGGCACCGGATTCTGTCCCGGTTGCCCCTCTTCCAGGCCAGCCCTCTGCTGTGGCCCAGGAGTGCAGTGGAGGATGGCCCAGGTGCTTGGGCCCTGCACCCCATGGGGAGACCAGGAAAAGCACTTGGCTCCTGGCTCCTGCCATCGGACGAGCGCGGTGCGCCGGCCGCAGCGCGCTGACCGCGGCGGCCATTGGAGGGTGAACCAACGGCAAAGGAAGACCTTTCTCTCTGTCTCTCTCTCTCACTGTCCACTCTGCCTGTAAAAAAAAAAAAAAAGAAAGAAAAAGAAAGCATGCATCTGTAGTCCATCTTCAGAACCATCTTGAGTGTTATAGCTTCTAAGCATGAGAAGACAACCTTTACAAGAAGTTTGAATATACAGGGCCAAAACCTAAGCAGTATAACAAAAGGGCAGAGAGACCTACAAAGGGAAAAAGCCATGCCCATGTGTTACAGAGTCCTAAAGAGGACAAGAATGACTGTAATGAGTGAGGACTTGAGCATTTGTGTTCTCTTAGTTTATCTATGAACCTGATATTGTCTTTTTTCTACCTCATGTGAAATATTAATCAAAAGTAAACTATTTCATTTAAGAATTCAAATGCTCCACCTTGTTGGGCCATGAGTATGTTTAATCCCTGATGATTTTCCAAGACCATGGGATCCAATGAGTTAATGGAGGATTTTTGAGCCTTGCTGGCTCTTACTAGGACCTCCTATCCTTGTTGAACCTTCTCTCCAAGGTGGGGTTCCCAAGAAACCAAAAGACACCTCTGTAAACAGTATCCCACTTCAGGTCCTTCTAACTGGGATTGTCATGGGCATGTACCCCCCAACCAAAAGAGGGGATATTTGTAAGTCTTACTGTGTCACATTCATTCATCAGGGTTTAACCCATGGTGGTAAGCAGGTAAGCAATAATATGAAAAGAACCAGCAACTGAGAAGCAAGGCTATGCCCAAAATAACTGTAGCTTCATGATGAGATTGAGAGATGAAGCCTGTGGGATGTGCATAACAGATTTACCTTTCTTTTTCAAAAAAGGAGTTTGAGTCCTCAGTGGCTTGGCAGGAACTCATCTTCCTTGGAGCTTTTTAATTCATCCTCTAGGATTGAATCTGAAGTTAGTTCAGAAACCAAGGCTTTCACTTTCACTCAATAATGGTGGATCAAGCATTATTATCCAGACACAATTAACACAGTGGGATTAGAAAGAAACACAGTATGAGGTCCCTCCCAACTCTCCTCTAAAGGAGAGTGAAGTGGGCTAGCCTTGACTAACACTGAGTCTCCTGTGATATATTCAGGGCTCCCTGATCCCTTTGGTTTTGTATTGAAAGGTCCTTTGGAATCTTCTGAGTGTGATGATGGATCTGATTATGCATGAAGTCTCATTGTCCTTTGGGACATTACTAAGGAAATGATGACCATACAACATTTCAGAAGGATTCAAATCTGATTTGAGGGGGTATTTCTGATATGCACTAATGCTATGAGAAAAAAGAGCGATCCATAGAAGGTGATCTTCCTGAGATAGTTTTTTTAAAAAAGATTTATTTATTTATCTGATAGGTAGAGTTACAGACTAGTGGATGGAGACAAAGAGACAAAGAGAAATCTTCCATCCAGTGATTCACTCTCTGAATGGCTGCAATACCCAGAGTTGGGCTGATCTGAATCCAGGAGCCAATATCCAGGAGCTTCTTCTGGGTCTCCCACACAGGTGCAGGGCCCAAGCACTTGGGCCATCTTCTACTGTTTTCCCAGGTCATGGCAGAGAGCTAGATTATAAATGGTATAGTTAGGACTCAAACTGGTGCCCACATGGGGTGCTGATAACACAGGCGGCAGTTTAATCTACTATGCCACAGCACTGGACTGTGAAATAGCTTCTTGAGGATATCATTTGTTTTTTCTACCTTCCCTGATGATTGGGGTCTCTATGCACAATGGAGATGATATTGTATACCTAATGCCTTAGAGACTCCCTAAATGATGATTGCCTTGAAGGAGGGACCATTGTCAATTTTTGGTATTTAGGAACTCCAATGTAAGTGGATTTTTTAGACCTTTCCTACTTCAGTAGCCTCAGTTCTAATGGAGAAGACTTCCATCCAATTGTTGAAGGTGTCAACCCTTACCAAGAGAAACCGGATATTTCATTAAGCATATGAGTAAAATTTCATTACCAGTCTATCTGCCCCTGAATAATTTCCTTTTCTTTATACTCCACTGGGAGGAATACTTTGATTTAAGAGGTTGTACCTAAGACAAATTTTACATGCTCTCACAATCTCTTTTATGGTCCTGAGATAGCCCCTTTCCATTTATAGCCTCTGGGTCAGCTCAAGAGTCCTATCTTTTCCCAAATGGAAAGCTTGAAGAAATATTTTAAATGTCTTCTAGTGCCAGGAGGAATAAAGATGAAGCTTCCTTTTTCAGATGGAAGCCATCACTGGGCTGGACAATATAACTTCCTGAACATGCCCATTGTGTCTCTTTAGGGGAGTGCTCTAATGTAGTCTAGGGGGTTTCCCAAATGAAAGATGTCTCTAAAGTCTCAATGGAGAGAGTCTTCCCAGTTGATGATTTGGCTGCCAAATTTGCCAATCAGTTTCTCTCATCGAATTCATCAGTCCCTCTTTGGTGCCCTTTACAGTGTGTAATTGCCAATTCCCGGGGGAGGAACACCAAAGACAATAATCAACTGGTTCATGTGTGGTATGTGATGGGAGACATGTCTCTGGTGAGCACAATGTCTTTCTTTCCAATAACAAAATGAGTTTGAAGAACTAGGGTAGGTGTACTTAGAATCAGTGTAAATATTAACCCTTTTGTCTTTGCTCAACTTGAGTGATCTTGTCAGATTTACCAGTTCTGCCAGTTGAGCATTCATGTCAAGAGGAACATGAAAGCTCTGATGGTTTCAATTAGGGTGACCATGGCTTATCTAGTCAGCTTGTTCAAAGAAGGATCTCCCATCTATAGAGAACCCACTCTAGGTCCCCCATGTGGTCTCCTTGATATCTTGTCTGGCTGAATAGGTCTGTAGAACCACCTGGTCATTGTCATCTCCCAAAGGAGATGGTAGCAGGACAAAGAGAGGAAAAAAATTTAAGCTGGACTGCATGGCCCTCTAGCGTTAATATCAGGTACTTTAAAAGGCTTCTTATGAGGGATGTATATACTACTAAATTCTGTTCCAGGAGCTGTTTGGTGGCTTCTAGAATTGGGTGGGTGATAACTGCCACCACTCAGAGGAAAGCTGGCCACCCTTTAACAACCAAGTCAAGTTCCTTGCTTAGATAACTTACAGGCTATTTGATAGGTCCCTTAAGCTGTTCCCTAAAGCCATCCCTTTTCTCTCTTTTACACTTAGATTGAAGACTTTGCCTGTGGGAAGTCTTAAGACCAGGGCTTTCAGTAAGGCCTGTTTGAGTTACAAAAAGGCCTGTTGGATCTCAAAAATATGTGTCCCTGCCATCTGAATATCTTTTATCAATCAGAAAAAAAGAAAGTTTAATTCCCTATATCTGCAGATCCAGAGCCAACAGAGTGTTCTTACTCCTAGGGAGTCTCTAAACTGTTTAAGGATTTTATGAAGTGGAACATTGGCTACAGGCTTGATTCTACATTCTCCCAGTGCATATGTTCTTTCAGATGAGCTTGAGCCTACAAGTGGGCTTTAGATTGTGGGATTTTATAGCTTCTTTTTTCTAGAAAGTTGAGAAGGGCCTGTCTGAATGCACAGAGGAAAATCACCCACATACTGTAGAACTGTGATCTGTGGATCACAGAGGAAACCCTGAAAGCTCTTTGGACAATGTGTGTCCAAACAAATATGGACTGTCTTGGATTCCTTGAGGCAACACAGTCAAAGTTAATTGAGTGGACAGAGTTGAGGAGGTCTTCAAAAACAAACAAATGTTGGGAGTCAGGGTAGTGATATCCACTCCCAGGGTTTTTATCCCTTAGTCCTACAGTTTGCTAGATGTTAAAGGGTTGTAAGCAAGGGTAGGTGTACAATGGGCAGGGGTAACCAGCTTCCTGTTCCAGCACTGACCCAAACACTGGGTGTGAAGCCTGTATCCTTGCTTCCTTTACCATCACTAACCAATATAACGTGTAAGACAAGCCATGTTTGGCATCAGGAATCCTGTCCCATTGACCTCAGGGCACAATACATTCAGGCATTTATATAAGCAAAACATAAATTTGGCATCATTTCATAGCCTGACAGTGTATTTTACACAATTTAAATCAACTCAAAGAGTTATTATCTCTCCCAATTGTGAGCTTTATCTTTTGAGGGTTCTAGGAATTCAGCTGGAAGGCTCAAGATCAAGAGATTCAGTTTTGAGTTTTAAATCTAAAGAATTGTCAGAGTTTTTGGCTATTTGATCAAATAAAAGTAGTAATAATCCATTTAGCATGAGTATTTTAACCAAAGCTGCATGCCAGATCTAATCAGAGTTACAATAATCATTGAAGCAATTAAATAGGGGACCAACTCATAACACAGCAGGTAAAGTCCCCACCTGTGATACCAGCATCCCATATTGGTGCTGCTTTGTGTCCAGGTTGTTCCACTTCCCATCTAGGTCTGTGCCAATGGCCTGGAAAAGCAACAGGTTTATACTGGTCCAGGGATGGCCATCTGCGGAATAAACTGGTAGATGAAAGAGGTCTCTCTCTCTCTCTCTCCCTCCCTCTCTGCCCACTTCTGTCTATTCTGTAACCTTTCTTTAAAAAAATCAATATATTTTTCAAAGGCAGAGGTAGAGGTAGAGGTAGAGGTAGAGGTAGAGGTGGAGAGAGAGAGAGAGAGAGAGAGAGAGAGAGAGAGATCTTCCATCTGCTGATTTACTTCCCAAATGGCCACAACAGCTGGAGTTGGGTAGATCTAAAGCCAGGAGCTTCTTCCAGGTCTTCCACATGGGTTCCGCAGCCTAAATACTTGGACCATTTTCTGCTGCTTTCCGAGGCACATTAGCAGGTAGCTAGATCAGAAGTGGAGCAGCCAGGACTCAAACCAGCAAACCAGTGCACATATGGGATGCTGGCACCACAGGTGGGAGCTTTACCCATTAATCCACAGTGCCAGCCCCAACTCTGACCCTCCCTCAAAATAAATGAATCTTTAAAATCAATTACATAGGTAGATAAAGCTAAATCCTTTAGATAGTTCTCCAAGCTATAGAGAATCAGATGATCTTATCAAGAGCTGAAAAAAATGAGTCATCAACAAAATGTAATCTGCAAAGAAGGGAGAAAAAAATCTATCAAACTGAAAAGGATTAATGTACTAAAGCCTCTCTCTTGCTATCTTAGGTTGGGAAACTTGTCAGGCCAGCTGCAGCTGGAGGTATTCCACCCTCCTTTTTTGGCATCCAAGACTGAGTGAGGAGGGGTAGAAAGGAAAGTGAGTAGTGCATATTTAATCCAATATCCTAACAGGTGGCCAGAATTTGGATCTGATCCGGGAGACATCAAGCAACAAGAGGGAGCTGCACTGACCCAAAACCTGTAATTATTCTAAGACTTTAATACAGTCTCATGCATTGAATGAATTTCCATTAAAGGAAACTGAGGCAGAACAAGCCAACATTCCTAGCACCAAAAGACTGTGGAGGATTAATCAGGTTTCCCCAGCAAGCCTACTCTCTGAGTCCTTAGGACAGTAGACACACTAATTGCTTTTAACTGGATGACAGAGACCTGGTGTTTTTATTTGACAGAGCACCACAGCGGATTTCAGAATCTCTGAACAAAAGACAGAAGTGATCCATTTCACTCATCCTTCTGACAAGTTCAAATGGGACACCAAAAAATGTTGCAGGAGTCTGTGGCTCTTAATTTTTCAGTTTTGTGTCTCCTTACCACAAAGAATTGGGAGCACGGAGAAGGGAGAATTTGCAAAGGAAGAAGTTCATTGAAAGAAGCAGGAAACGCTACCAGCAGTGGAAGTGGTTCCTGAAGGTGAGAACCAAGGATGGCTGATTGTCTAGGGGTTTTGCTAGGCTACGACAGGGAAACTTCTCATGACTGATCCAGGAGACACATTGAGAAATTATGGTTTTGACTGGTTAATTGAGTGGAAGTTAAGCCCCATGGATGCTGTGGCCACTTAGGTAGAAAACCAGTATCCCCTTCTTTCTCTTTGTCTCTATGTATACATGTGTGTATATGTGTGTATATACATATATATTATATATACATGTATATGTATATATACATATATACATATATGTAGAGAGATACATTTGTGCTTTCCCTTTCAAATTAAAATAATATTTTTAAAAGATTAAAATTAATTAAAGATTAAATTAAGAAAGATAAGTATCTTACTACAATGTGTTTACCTAACATAAATATAAAAACTTATGAGCTAAAAAAAGTTATAAAAATATTAGTGGAAGCCTTATAATAATAATTATGTAGGCAAGCCAGCTAGTTATCAAGAAGAGAATGGATAACAATACAATACAATTGAGTGCTCAATAATAAAAACAAATGAATTACTGATAGTCCTAGTGATATAAATGGATTCTAGAACACAATTATCAACACAAGAAGCCATATACAGTCAAAAATACAGATTGAAATGTATCATTTTTCACATATGACTTCTAGAAACCATGAGATCAAAAAAGATGATCTTTAGTGACACTACCCATTCTCAGACAAACAACAATCAACCAGGACTTTAAATTAGCATAACATTCATGAGGTCTTCATGTCTATATGAAAATCAATGTATTGCAGAGGCTTTCTCCCAAGATTCATTCTGTAGACAATTGTCAAATACTTCTAGGTCATAATAAAGGACTTTTGTGACAGAGTTATGAAATCTGATGTTAATGTATGGTGCTTTGCTGCATATTTTAATGTTTTATAGTGAAACATATGAAACAGTAATCCAAATATCCTCTCCTTCTATTTTCTCTTTACAGTAGCGCCACAGGCAGGGTTACTATGTCACATCCCAAGGGTGTTAACAAGTTATGACAGATGTGGCTCAACACTTTCATATATTTATGAGGGTCACTAGTATATTGAAACAGTATAATGTTTTCATAAAATTAACAGTTAAAAAATGAAAGTGCAAAATTTGTCACCTTTCTTTCAAGGTGACCATTTGTTATGTTCCTCTGAGGCTCCAGAAAAGCTGGATATAAACCTCAGTTTGACTAGCTCAGAGCATAGAAATTTTGACATCTGTGCCAGCTGTTTCTCCATTTGAACAACATTTATCTTTTGAACTGATGAAAAAATATTATCTTTATATAAAAAAGTGACTTGGAAGTTGACTCTTTCTCCATAATAAAACATGCTTATTAAATTTCTACATATTGAAACAGTAAATATAGTATTTGATAGATTCTGATAACTAGCAGTGTTCTAAGAACAATAAAAAGAAAATCTTACAGAGCATGCCTCATTAGCTTAGTGCCTGTAATTCATGCTGGGCAGGCAATTTCATAAATTCAAATGTGTTATCTCTCAGCATATGACATTCTCTCACATTATGGAATGGTTGAGCTTTCAGTATGCCTGCCAATATTTGGCATTATCTGTGCATTAATTGTAGGTGTTACAGTGCAGCTTTAACTTAGAATAATATAAAATAATTTCGGAATAAGAATTTCATTGAAAATATAGCAGACAAATTTCTTAATTTATGTTTTACCAATTCGATTATCACAATAAAAGTTACTCTCTGCTATAGACTGAAACATGGCTTCCAAAGATATTCACATCAAATAAATAGAAATTTATGTTAAGAAAAAAGACTTTATAAGTATGATTAATTAAGGATATTGCTATGAGGAGTTTATCTGTTGGAAACCATATCCAATGACAAGTGTTGCTTTAAAAGAGAGAAATAGAAAGAGAGAAAAAAGAGAGATTTGAAAAGGTAGAATAGAGAAGCAGCTAACGGGGAGGAAATATGGCCATGGAGGCAAACTCCAGCCTTGTGGCCATAAACTAAGGAGCTAGCATGTGCTGGAAACTGAAGAAGGCACACACCTGATTCTGCCCTAGTGCTTCTACAGGGAGGACAGCCCTGCTGCTACATTCATTTTAGAGCCTCGATCTCCAGTTCTATGACTTTCTGTTGTTTTAAGCTACCAAACTGTTATAATTTGTTATGAAATCTGGGAAAATTAATGGACTCTCAAAACAGTAAAAATTATTTTCAAGTACCTTCGCAGTTTTTTTCACTAATTATTATTTTAGTACTTTAGGAGCAAAATTCATAGCAGAAATTGATACACTACCAAAATGGGTGACTTTCAGTGGAATGAGAATATTTTGTTTCCCAGTAAATGTTAAAGTTTTTATTATTTAAAGCAAGGTCTCTCAACTCTGATACTATGAACTTTTTCAACCAGAGAAGATAATTCCATTGCTGGATATGGCACATTCTTTGCAGGACTTTTAACAACATCCCTGGCCTCTACCCACAGCAGGCTAGTATTAATCTCCAGGTGTGAGAGCCAAAAATGTCTCTGCATGTTCTTAAATGTTCATGATTGTGCAAAATCTCCCTTGAGGGTCTCTTCTAGAATATTATCTGAAAGTAGATCTAGTATTTGAGGTAAAGTTATGGGTGACTGCATCATTTGAAAATATCATTGTCCAAAAAGGTCATGAAAAAATCATCCATGGATATCCCTTTCTTTCAATGTGACTTTTGAATTCTTGCTTTTCAGAGGTAAGGGTCTATGTGTCATCCTGAATTTATGAATAAACTTGTGATGTCAGTCGAGGTAACACTTTGTCACTTCCAAGGCTATTCTATAAAAGAGAATGCATCTTTCTCTTGGTATCTTGGAACCTGGCCACCATGCATTGAGGAAGCACAATTCTTCAGAGATAATTGAAGAGGAACCAAACTTTCAGCCTTTAGTGGTAGAAGAAGCTTCCCTAGTGACCTCTCGACCAACTTGACATAGAGATGAGCCATCTTTTAAATCATTCTTCCAGTCCTGATCAACAGTAGCAACGTCCTTTCTAGGATAAGCAATGCAATGGATTGGTACAGAGTTTGTACCACTTAGACATAAGCATTATTTATAAATTGCGTATTTACTACTCTTGTTTCCTGTATGTAGGCATGCAGCTGGAGAGCCCTGAGGTAACTTTATTTTATCCTATCTTTACCTTCTGGATACTATACAATGTCGAGATCTTAACCGTGAGACTGTCCCCTGACCAGCAGGGGGCAGTACAAGCACTCCCCCACAAGGCGAATGGGAGAGGTAAGGTCGACGGGTCAAGCACACCACAGCAAGCACTCGTGAGTTCTGTGGAAGCAGGAACCGCTTTATTGAGGAAGCGTATAGGCGTATAAGGCTTATGAAGGCACAGGTGGACCACGCACAGGGGCACCTTAAGCGAGGTATAGGGATTACACACTGTCCACGTGTCTGGAAATAAATCGGACCTATCCCTGCAGGTGGTCTGATCTCTTGTGGCCACAGACAGACACAGACACCACAGCGGCCGCAGACACGCACCCCAATCATCTGCCAGGCGCCATGTTGTTAGGGATTATTTTAGGCAATGCCCAACAATAAGATAAGATTTTATGAAATATTGTATTAATTAGTGTGTGAGTGATCATATTGGGAATTTGAGAATTTTTCATAAAATTCTCATATTGGTATGAATACAATTGAGTAAACTAATGGCAATGTAAAATACATTGATATAATTTGAATGTCTATCATTAATAGGAAATTTGGCTAATAAAATAAATGAATGATAATAAAGTATAGTGCTGCAGTTTATTCTGCAGTAAGAAGTTTTGCATTTTAAGAATGTTATTCATGTGATGAGTAAGAACAGTAAACATAAAGCTGTAGTAATGTTTAATATTAAATCATGTGTATAATAAACCACAAATCATCAACTACAACAAATGTTGCTGTTCAAAATATGGTGAAAATTCAGACACATAATAAATTACAAAATAGTAGAAGAAAATAAGTCCAGGATTTATAACAAGTAGCATAGATTAAATAGTCTAGAGAAATAATATTTTAGAGAAACACCTTTTTTTAAAAGATTTATTTATTTATTTGAAAGACAGAGTTACAGAGAGAGGTAGAGACAGAGAAAGAGGTCTTCTATTCCACTGGTTCACTCCCCAGATGGTGGCAATAGCTGGAGCTACACTGATCTGAAGCCAGGAGCCAGGAGCTTCTTCCGCGTCTCCCACGTGGATGCAGGGGCCCAAGGTCTTTGGCCATCTTCGACTGCTATCCCAGGCCATATCATAGAGCTGGGTAGGAAGAGGAGCAGCCAGGACTAGAACTGGCACCTGTATGGGATGCTGGTGCTTCAGGCCAGGGCATTAATGCGTTGCACCACAGCACTGGCTACAGAGAAATGCCTTTTTTAAAAAGAAGTGGGGTAGGTTTTGCCACTTAGCAGATGAAGCTACCACTTGAGATATCCATATCCAGTACTGGAGTGCCAGTTTGCATCCCAGATACACCATTTCTGAACTAGATTCTGTCTAATAAATCTAGGAAGGCAGCAGATGATTGGCCAAGTACTTGGGTCTTCTCCTCCCATATAGGGGGTCCAGATGAAGTTCCTGGCTCCTTGCTTTGGCCTGGCTCAGACCCGAATATTTCAGGCATTTGAGGAATCAACCAATGGATGGAAGATCCTGCTCTCTCTCTGTCTCTCGCTTTTTGCCCCTCTTTCAAATAAGTAACTATTTAAATAAATAAATAAAAAGAAGTTATATGTTTTTAAGTATTCAGTTACCACCAACGGTTCATAGTTTGAGTCTAAAATCCCCAGAACAACTTTTAATTTCTTGAAAATTTGAAAAGATTGGAGCTGGCGCTGTGGTGCAGTGGATTAATGCTCTGGCCTGAAACACCAGCATCCCACACGGGTGCCAGTTCTAGTCTGGCTGCTTCTCTTCCTATCCAGCTCTCTGATATGGCTCAGGAAAGCAATAGAAGATGGCCAAAGTCCATGGGCCCCTGCACCCACGTGGGAGACCTGCAAGAGACTCCTGGCTCCTGGCTTTGGATCTGCGCAGCTCCAGCTGTTGCAACCATCTGGGGAGTAAACCAGTGGAATAGACCTCTTTCTCTGTCTCTATCTCTCTCTGTAACTCTATCTTTGAAATAAATATGTCTTAAAAAAAAACTTGAAAAGATTTTTAAAAAACTAGTTTTTCACAGATCTGTATAAAATATATGTTTATTTATTGCATGACTTGCTGAGATCTTTCTTTTAAAGATTAATTTTAGCACTTATTAGAAAGGCAAGAGTAACAGTAACAGAAGGAGACAGAGAGAGAGAGAGAAACCGCTTCCAGTTTTTGTTTGACTCTCCAAATGGCCACAATGGCCAAAGCTGGGCCATTTCAAAACAAAGCTGGGCCATTTCAAAACAATGGTGGCATTGGCCAAGATAGCTGGACCATCTTCCTCTGCTTTCCTAGGAGCATTAGCAGGGATCTGGATCAGAATTGGAGCAGCTAGGACTCAAATCAGCCCATTGATATGGGATGCTGGCAACACATGCGGTAGCTTAACCCACTGTGCCATAGTTTTGGCTCTATTCCTGAAGTCTTTTATTATCTAAAGGCCAATTTTTTTCCTTCTCTATTCATGGCTTCTTCTGTAATTTTTGATAAGAAATTATTTGAGTTTTTAGAAATGCTATGTTACATTAAACCTTAATATTACTAGTGAAATATCAGCAAAAAAGTTATTAAGCTGTTAGATGTTTTGTCTATTGTGAAATAAGTTGTTAAATGACAAATCAATCATTTTTGTGGTTATGTATACCCTTATGTTAAGATGACCTAACGGACCTTCTCAATACATAATTCCCAGATTCAGGCAATTATAATTGATATATTTATAAATGTGTATATTATCGCATTAAATTTTACAAGCTTGTAAAATGTTAATTATGCACATTTTAACATGTATTATAAAATAACACATGCACTTTATTTTTATCAGTAATAAATTATAGAGCTAAAATGCTAAATCATTTCCTTCTTGTGATAATGCCTATTAAATGAATTTAAATTATAGAATATCTGGTTAATTTTAAGTATAGACCTATAAGACACTTCTTAAAATCTCCTCTTTCAAAATTTGCATTCATTACATGTTTGTACTATTACAGTTTCTTTGTTTGCTAAGCTATATCCCATTCAAAGGCCTTTTGCTTGACATGGTATTGAGCAATGTCTTGTTGATTTTCAAAGGGTCACAGCTGGGATGCTATTCATAAATAAGCTGAAAGAAAATACTACTTTTTAATATTATGCAGCACTTTTTAGATTCACATTAGTGTGTAGATGCTGAGTAATTATTGTTCATAATATTCATGGATTTGCTGTTTTCTCTTTGTGCATGGACAAATAATCTAAATTGGAAAATAACAAAATGGAACACTTCACATATCATTTTCTTTTCCATCACTTTATTTACTTTAAAGATTATTTATTTATTTATTGGTATTTATATGAAGCTAAAATTACAAAAATAAAGAGTTTTTGCCTCTGCTGATTGAGTCCCTATGGGGCCACAACAAATGGTGGGCCATGCACAAAGCCAGGAGTCAAGAATTCCATCTGGGCCTCCCACTTGGATACAAGCACTTGAGCCATTGCCTGTTGCCTCCCAGGGTATGCACTACCTGGAAGAAGGATCACAAGCGGAGTCAAGACTCCATACCCGTGTCTCAAGCAGTGGCTTAATCCACTAGTCACAATGCCTGCCCACATTGTTTTTACTCCTTTTTAAAAGCTCTCACCACCCAACCTTATTCTTTAGTAGAAAATCAACCACATACTTGATTTACTGAATAATAACCAAATTTCGGAATATTTGAAGTATATGCTTTTAATTGTTCACTAACCTCATCGTGTCCTTTTTAAAAGAAACAGATAAACTTAAATGTAGTATTGTAAAAGAACTGAATTGATCCTGCTAATTATAATATGTAAACGAGAAAATATTTAATGTTTTCTTTCGTTGGTTTCTTTATAATCTGCAGATACATCCTTATCCAACAATCCAACAAACATTGATAGTAAGATGTTTTCTCAAGTTTAGAAAAGAATCTTCTAGTTATTTGATCATCTAATTGCACTTACTGTTATTTATGAAATACATTGCACCCGTATATGTATGTACATTGTGCATTTATTTTAATACAAATTACATGTCACTTTCTACAAGAAATGTAATGTGAAATCATTGGAATTCTCTGAAAAGTTTTCTTTAAACAGCTTTCTGTTTAGTGTATAGTAATTGAAACACCTGCACATTGAGGATTCTTCAAGTGAGGTATTGAAATTATGATTAGATGTTAACATTTTCAATCTAATCTGTGCCAGAGAAGTTGATAAATGGCCAAGAACTTTACCCTATTTTTGAAGTAGATGCTTACTTGATAAGAAGCACTTTGTCCTGAAAAACCATGTATCTCATCTTCAAAATGGAGAGAAATCTATATCTGCAAAGTTATATTAAAAATGCAGCAGGCCGGAGACGCAGCTCACTTGGCTAATCTTCTGCCTGTGGCGCCTGCACCTCGGGTTCTAGTTCCCGTAGGGGCTCCGGATTCTGTCCCAGAAGCTCCTCTTCCAGTCCAGCTCTCTTCTGTGGCCCGGGAAGGCAGTGGAGGATGCCCCAAGTGATTGGACCCTGCACCCGCATGGGAGACCAGGAAGAAGCACCTGGCTCCTGGCTTCAGATCTTTGAAGCGCATCAGCCGCAGCACGCCGGCCATAGCAGCCATTTGGGGGGTGAACCAATGGAAAAGGAAGACCTTTCTCTCTATCTCTCTCTCACTGTCTAACACTGTCTTTCAAAAAATAAAAAAAAAAAAAAATGCAGACAACATATCCTAAGGATATAATGCACAGTGTCATTTTTTCATAGAGAGCTGTAGGATTCCAAATGCCTCTTGATTGATCTGTTGTCCCCTTGGTGTCTTAAAACTTGTCTTGTTTCTTATTAAAGATATTATAATCAACTATCTTTACAAGCAACTTCATCACTGATATTCAGAAGCTCCTAAAATGTTTGCCTAGGACATATGACTTAAATCAACCTTCAAGCCACATAATATGAACAGCTCAAAATCTGAATGGGGAGCTGACACAGCCTGTTGCAGCCTACTGATCCACTCATCCTTTGCCAATTCCTTAGATACAACAAACACTCTGTTTTGCTTCTCTGACCTCTCCTTTACATTTTTTAATAATGAGCAAGATTAAGACCTCACCACTTTTACTGATGGCAGATAGGAGTCACAACATTTTTATGGAGTATTTTATGGAGTATGATGGAGCCTATCAGCTACTCTCTTCAGTTCTTTATATAGGGATGACACAATATTGCTTTGTAATATTTGTATAATTTAAAAAAAATAAGAAAAGGAAATTTTGTAACTGAATATTGGCACTTTTTTTCTGGCTGATACTGTGGTACATATGTTCTCGTGGAATGAAAATTAATAGTATCTACAAAAGGAATTAATGTATTTTAGGCAAGAGCACATGAGAGAACCTATTTTATATTAACTCTTAGAGTGTATTTTTATTGGTTTTAGATAATTTCCATCTCAGTGTATGAATCCTGTTATATGATTTACTATGAAAATATAGTATACTGTTTCATTTTGTTTTTGTTTTCGACCCTCCTATGTTTTTTGTTTGTTTGTTTCTGTAACTAAATATTTATTCTGTTATTCACCACTCTGACTCCCTGGGTAACAAGTAAGCAAACAAATAATAACCTAAAAAAAAGAACTTATTAAGAAGAAAATACTTGATTCCAATAAACAAAAAAGGCTTGTAGTATGTGTGGAGGATGCCTGATCACGTAAGACATTGTGCAAAGGGATGATTGGTTTTTAAAAATAATATTTATTTATTTGAAAGCCAGATTTATGGAGAGAGAAAGGAGACAGAGAGATAGGTCTTCCATCCACTGGATCGGAGGTGGAGCAGCCAGGATTTGAACTGGTGCCTATATGGGATACTGCAGATAGTGGCTTAACTGGCTACATCACAACACCAGCCCTGCAAATGGATGATTCTAGGGCACCTTCTTTAGACCACAAAGAAGTCTTTAGGGGATTTTTGCTCAAAAGGATAGCATTTACTGAAAGCTGCAATAAACAATGTTAGTTCAGTGGAATGTTAATGTACATGTTTCTTGTAAAAAGATTCCTGACCAAATAACAATGAGGAAGATCAATTTTGAAATAAAGATTTCTTTACTGCAAAACTTTTTCTTTCTTTCTCTCTTTCTCTCTCTTTCATTCTTTCTCTCTCTCTCTCTCTCTCTCTCTCTCTTTCTTTCTCTTTCTTTCTCTCCCTTCCTTCCTTCCTTCCTTCCTTCCTTCCTTCCTTCCTTCCTTCCTTCCTTCCTCTACTTCCTTGCTGACTTCCTGCTTTACTTTTTTTTTTTTCTTTAGCTTTAGCCCCCATATAAAAGAAAGAGCATATATTATTTGTCTTTTTGTGTCTGGCTTATTGTATTGAACATGATGCTGCCCAGTTCCAACCATTTTACTGCAAACGATGTATTTTCATTGCATAAGACTCCATTTTATATATATATATATATATATATATATATATATCACATTTTTATATCTGAAAGCTTCTATTTCAAATGTAGTGTTCTGTCAAACTTTGTTTTAAATATTTGTACCAAACTTTGATAGGCATCTCTCTCTCTCTCTCTCTCTCTGTGTGTGTGTCTCTCTACCAATTTAATGTTACTTTGCATAAATGAAGTTGAACATTTTTTTCATCTGATTCTGTTTATATTCTTTGCCAGCTTTCCGGCTAGACCATGGTCTTTTTTACGTTTTGCTTGTTGAACTCCTTATTAGTAGAGCCATGAGGCCTTTGACTATAATATAAATTAAACATATGTTATCTCAATAAATTAAATTTTAAAAAATACTGCTACTATGTGCAACTTGAAAGTTACCCACAGAAGAAGATTGAAATGCCAAGAAAAACTTAGTTTTGTTTCTGAATAATACCATTAGTGTATAAATTTATGATGCTAAAAAGACTATGTTGTTATGTATCAGTGTATCAGTGCATTGTCCTTAATAAGATTTGTTTAAATTTAAAACTTTCATAAAACTCCTTTAGTTTTTTATTATATAATTAAGAAAAAAATTATAAGATTAAAAAAAGATATTTCAGAGGGGTCAATTAAATTATGGCTTTCTGAATTACCAGTATGCTATAATACATATCTTAAATACATAACATTTCCTGAGAGTTCTTAGACCGTGGAGTCTATCACAGATTATCTCATAAGGTCAGTGATTATAAGAATACACTTTAAAAAATCAAAGAAATTAAAAATCAGAGATTTTATTGTATAGTTATTAATATGTGAGCTGTAACTCAGAATTCTCTGAGTACAAAGTCCAGGAGACAAATTATTTTAATTTATACACAATTAGAGAAAAACAGAAAATATATTTCTAGATACTTTGTATCATGTAAAATGAATTTAGATCATTTGTCATTTCAATAAAAAGAAATAAGAATAGCTTAAGTGTAAGAGTGCTATTTATGATTCCAGTGATGACAGAATAAGAACAGGATATATTACCAAATAATACTCATAGACAGAAACTTTATTCCCTGCAGGTAAAAAAGAATAAGATCAAAAATTGTTAAGATCATATTTGAGATGATACAGACATGATTTTTAAAGATAGTAAAATAAGTTGAAACTACTTAGCCAAAAGCATAAAATTGTAAAAAAGTGATATTTTGCATATTGATTTGCAACTTTGAAACTCATTGATAAACTTACCTATATGAGCAAATTTTTTGAAAACAATGTTACCTCAGAGTTCATTATAATCACCATAGCTAATAAAATGCAAATACTTCAGTGGAAAAGTAATAAAAATATGAGAGTCTTAGTGCATACTTTGATTTTATGTTATAAAGACATTAATCTATGATACAAGTTGTTATGTGGCCAATCATTTTTATGTGCAATGTCACAATATTTTTCATCCAGGAAATACTTATAACATCCCTTTATTATTTAAATACATTCTAAGCAATTCATAAAAGTGCTTCACACAGAATTATAATTTTATTTCAACATATATTAGTCTGTCACTTGTTCTAGGAAAGAACCTATTCTTTCTGTTACTCTATATGTGGTGCATCAATATTCATCTTCATATGGGATAGGCAAGTGGCTAAATAGGTTGGCTGAGCTGAAAGCCAACATCCCCATCCCTTGTACCCTCCTAGTTGTCAATCAAACTGCCCCCCTTTTTAAGGATGTATCACTTTCACCTGGAACCTGGGGAAGGCCATTATATATAGTCACTCTCCCTTCTGATCTCCTAAAAGAGGCTGACAACTGGGGAGAGCTCTCTCCAGCTGGAGACCATGACCTTAGTTGGTGCAGAGTTGCTCTTTCTCTTCTTCCCTTCCTCATTCCCTTCTCCTTCTGGGACCAGTTCCCATTCATGACAGGTATCTCTCATTTGTGTGTGTGTGTGTGTGGGGGTGTTCACTTTCTCACTTTCTAAATAAAATGTATCTTATATATGCAAGCATTAAGAATTCCTCTCTTTATACATGGTAGCAGACTGAAATAAAAATTGAGCCTCACATCCCCCATAACATAATGGCTATCCAGCATCCAGGAGACTGAGAAAGTCAGTTTATGAAACCCAGAAATGGCAAGAGGTAAGCGAATGGCTCAGCTGTATTTCCCCTTTAATTCTATAAATCCCTTGTCTCACTTCTCTTAGAATTCACAGCTCAGGCAGGTCTGTTGAGATGCAACTGTGTATATGATTGTTCTAAGACAAGTTTACTATGACAAGCTGTTTTCATTAAGGTAGTGTTGATGGGGACGGCAGGCCAGTTCAAGGTCAACAAATGAAAATGTGTAGTTGTTTCCAGTTGGTTTGTAGTGTGGTTCCACATTTTACTTATTGAACATTATGGAGAACTGTGCATTAAGTCTATGATTTAAAGCAAATTGAAATTCTGTTACTGTAATAATTAAAGGGAAAAAAAGGAAGGAAGTAGCAGAGATTTAGGAAGGGAGAGAAGCATGGTTATCTTCTTGGAATTGTGTCTATGAAAAACATTAAATCTGTTCTCTTTACATTAATAAAAATTCTAAATACATACAGTTTTAAAAAGAAAAAAAGTTTTTGCTACAAAATAAGCTAGTGCTTAGCATTTAGCTTCCATGGACAAATACCACATACAAGAACCAGGTTTCCTTAACGCTTTCATTAAAATTGGGTGCATACGGCTTACACTTGTGAATACCATCTCTACCTGGAAGTAGGCAAGAAGTTGTTATTCAGTTAACACACACAGCATCAGAAGATGGTACCCCCAGCTGGCACCGCAGCTCACTAGACTAATCCTCCACCTGTGGCGCCAGCACCCTGGGTTCTAGTCCTGGTTGGGGTGCCGGATTCTGTCTCAAATGCTCCTCTTCCAGTCCAGCTCTCTGCTGTGGCTCGGGAGTGCAGTGGAGGATGGCCCAAGTGCTTGGGCCCTGCACCCCATGGGAGACCAGGAAAAAGCACCTAGCACCTGGCTCCTGCCATCGGATGAGCGCAGTGCGCCGGCCGCAGCGCGCCGACCGCGGCAGCCATTGGAGGGTGAACCAACGGCAAAAGGAAGACCTTTCTCTCTGTCTCTCTCTCTCACTGTCCACTCTGCCTGTCAAAAAAAAAAATTAAAAAAAAATTAAAAAAAAAAGATACAAATAACAATAATTTGTTAAATTGACAACAGGAGTCACTGTGCACTAACTTCCAATACAGGATGCTTTGCTTTCAAAAATCTGTATTATTATGGAAGTTGATGGTAAAACTTTCTCTAAAAAGATTAGTTTACCCTCAGTGTGTCAGGGCATTCTTATCACTCACCAGTTTTTAATGATGTCTGAATGACCAACTCCTTTTCTTGGAAGACATTTGCTTTTATCCATAGTGTTTCCTACACTGAGATCACTTGTTATGATGCTAGCAAGCATAGAGGCAGACTGCAGGTTGGATAATCTTGATAATAAAACAAAAGAAAGAGTAGATTCTAAAGTCTGGGATCAGGGAATACTGGGGTGGGCTACACATGCTGTGCTATTAGTCTTCTTTGTTTAACATTTTCTTTTTTATGTAAAGTGAACAAATTTCATATATTTCATGAACACAGATTTAAGTGCTTGGTGATGTTTTCCACCCCACACTCCCTCCCACCCCATGTTCCTACCCTCACCTTCCCTCTTCCTTCCTTTATTATTTTCCTTTAATTTTACAATTATATATTTTCAAGTCATTTTATAATCATAAGCTTGACCATTCACTAACTAAAGGATTCAACAAATATCAATTCCACTCATATACATTATACTTTTTTACTTTATTAATTACCACATACTGGGGAAAACATTTGGTATTTGTTTGGGGCTGGCATATTTCACTAAGTATAATGGTTTCCAGTTGCCTTTATTTTATTAAAAAAGACAAGAGTTGATAATTTTATGGCTGAGTAGTGTCCATAGTATATATTTACCACATTTTTTAATCCAGTAATCAGTTGATGGATATCAGGATTGATTTCATATATTAGTTATTTTGAATTGAGCTTTAATAATATTGGGATACAGATCACTCTTTCACATTTAATTTCATTTAGATAAATTCCCAGAAGGGGAATAACTGGATCATATGGTAGATCTATTTTTATATTCTGAGGAACCTCCATACTATCTTCCACAATGACCTTATTAGTTTGTATTCCCAACAGTGGGTTAGTGTTTGTTAATTTTTGTATGAGAACCATTTTAATTGGGGTGAGATGAAGCCTTAATGTGGTTTTTGTTTGTATTTTCCTAATAGCTAGTGATTCCCAGAATTTTTTTCATGTGTCTGTTATCCATTCGAATGTCATCCTTTGAAAACTGTCTAAGTCCTTTGCCTATTTCTTAACTGGATTTGTTGTTGTTGCTGTTGAGTTTTGTGAGCTGTTTATAGATCTGAATATCAGTCTTTAATTAGTTGCATAGTTTTCAAATACTTTCTCCCATTTGGTTGATTGCCTCTTCACTTTGTTGAGTATTTCCTTTGCAGTTCAGAAGCTTTTTAGCTTGATATAATCTCATTTGTCTACTTTTGCTTTGATTGCCTGTGTTTCTGGGTTTTTTTGAAAACCATGTTTCCTATGTCAACATCCTGCATAGTTTCCTTGATGTTTTTCTCTAGTAATGTTATGGTATCATGTCACAGATATAGACCCTTTATCCATTTTTAGTTTATTTTTGAGTAAGGTGTAAGCTAGGAGTCTAGGTTCATACTTCTGTAAAAAGAGATCAGATTTTCCCAGCACTAATTTCAAAGAGGCTATCTGTTCTCCAGGGCTTGATTTTAGTTTCTCTGTCAATGATTAATTTGTTGTAAGTTATGATCTGATTTCTGGGGTTTCTATGCTGTTCTATTGGTCTATATGTCTATTTTTGTGCCAGTACCAGGCTGTTTTCATTATATCTGCCATGTAATTGTCTTAAAACTTGGTGTTGTGATGCCTCTGGCTTCTTTGGTTGTTATTTTCCCATGTAGGTGCAGGGGCCCAAACACTCACGTCATCTTCCACTGCTTTCCCAGGTGTATTAAGAGAGAGCTGGATTGGAAGTGCAACGTGCTAGTCTCGAACTTGTTCCCATATGTGATGCCAGCATTGCAGGCAGCAGCTTAAACATCCATACCACAGTTTCTGCCCATCAGAGTCTTCTTAAAATATAAAACTGCATTTCCTCATCAGCACCAATATACCACAAAACAAGAAGCTAAATTGAGACTTCAAGCCTCGATTGATAATTTTCTCAAATGTAGACTTTCGGTTCCATGTCAGACTCCCCATAATACTCCTATTAAGCTTTCTTTGAAACTAAATGTAATGAGGCAGCAATTCCAAGTCATCCTATTTTGTCAAAATGTACACTATACTGCCACAGATATCTGAGGTAACTTCACAGCATAAAGTCCTAGAAATAAAACATCCTTTCTTTTTACATCATATTAAATCCAGATTCTCAGTTCTGTTTGCCTTTTAATGGACCAATCCATTTCTAAATATAGCTCAAGAATATACAATGATAATTCTTCTTCAGGGCTTCAGAGATAGTCCTCATTTATTTGTTAACACTCTTGCAAAGGAGCTCAGAGAACATCAAAAAAGAATGGAATAGTTCTACAATACATAGACAATATTCTCATTTGAAGCTCCTCCAAGGAGGATTAAGATGTAAATCTTATCCAGGTTTAATCATTTTAGCAAAATGAGAATACAGAATTTCTCCAACAAAAGCTCAAATTTCTAAACAGTGTACATTATGTAGAATATATTTGACACCAGGAAATCATGCTCTTTCACTCAAGAGAAAGGAAGCTATGTTATAGAGAGTGCCACTACAAGAAAACAGCTAAGAACATTTCTTTGAAATGTAGTATTTTGTAGAAAGTGGATTCCAGTATTTGAGTTGACTTTAAATGAGGCTTTAAAAGGTTCTGACACAGATCCACTTTACTGACAGGAGAACAACAGAAAGCCTTACAAATTATAGAGCTATTAACAGTAGCTCCATCATTAATAATTCCTATCTTGGAAAAGCCATTCTCTCTTTTCATAGCAGAAGAACAGACAGGTGTACAGACTCAGAAATTGGGCCCCTTCCATGAAAAGTGGCCTATTTTTCTAAAAACCTTGAATCAGTGGCCTCAGAATGTCCTGCATGCTGAAGGGTGTTGCTGAAACAGCAATGTTAGACCACTCACATGAAGTTCAAACTCCACATCAGGTGCAAGGAACTTTAGGAACTAAAGAACATTATTGGTTTATATAAGGTGCCTCACAAAATATCAGATGCTTGTTACACTCAACTAAGATAACTCTTATGGTATGCTGATGGCTACTCTTTGGCCATCTCAAAGTATTAAAGAACTAACTCACTATTAGTGTAGAGACCATAGAGCAGGTATATTCTAGTAGGCCTGGCTTGCAAGATGAAGCTATAGCAAATCCAGATATAGAGTGTTTTAATAATGGCAGTTATTACATGAAGAAAGAGTCAGAATGACAGGTTATGCCACAGTGGATCTTACTCAGGTGATAGAAATTCAGGCATTATTATCTAACACAAAAAGGCTGAACCTTTTGACTAGAATCTTGCAATTAGGAAAATACCAAAAACAAATATTTATACAGTTATACGTTACTGTGTGAAATGGACCTGAAGAAATTTGGAAGGAAAGAGGCCTACTGACAGCAAAGAACTCATCCATTAAATGTGGAAAATAAATGATCATTTTCTTCAGGGAATACTGGAACCTTTAGAAGTGACTGCCGTTTGAAGTTGGGAAGACCAGAAACCATAGCCAGGTTAGTAAGGCATTGTACCAATAAATAAGTAGCAAAAATTGTTGCTTAACAGGTAATAAAAATCGCTTTAATACATCAGCCTGTGGGGGGTAACTAAAAATCCTTACTATATCAAACCTAGGATAGAATGTGCTCAACAGTTATTTTATACTAAAGATGCCAATAGGTGGTAGATTTAAGATTATAAAATCCTGCTCCCAGTGGCCTCTCAGTGGAAGATTACTAAGGAAATACATGACTTGACCCATCTGGGAAGAGGAATTTAGTGCAAATAGTTTCTGAGGTGTTTGGAGGAAAAGGGCTGCATACTATGATAAGAGAAGTTACTGGTTACTGTTCTGTTTGCAAAAATAACCCTGGTGGTCACATAAAGACATTTCCTTTGGTCACTGCTGTGAAAAGGAAAGGATCATATCCACGTAGATATTGGAAAATATATTTTATTAACATGCCTTCAGCACATAATTAAAAATATCAACTGATCTTTAACAATCCTTTCACAGGGTGGGTAAAGACTTTTTTAACTCAAACAGAAAAGGCACAAGAGGTCCCCACAGCCCTGCTAAAAGACATGATTCTTTGCTTGGCCTTCAAATGTCACCTCAGAATGACAATGGTCTCCCATTTGTACCTAAAATTACAAGTAGCTACTGGTCTATGGATTTCTTATTATTTCCCTGTCTCTTTGAGACCTCAGTCATTAGGTATAGTTGAAAACTCTAATCATATTCTTAAGAAAGTCCTGGCAATGTTTTGCCTCAAAAAAGACCTCAAAAATAAAGCTTTAATTATTGCTTATTTCCCTCCTCATGGTGAGAATGACACCTAAATCTACTGTAAAACTTGGTCCACTTGAAATATTGTATGGGAAGCCCTTTCTCACCTATGAAATTCCATTTGAGTCAGAGACTCAAGATCGAAAAATTATATGATTAATCTAGGTCAAGTATAAAGGGGTTTGATGGTGTATGGTAACAAATGTTTCCGAAATTCCATTTGAGTCAGAGACTCAAGATCGAAAAATTATATGATTAATCTAGGTCAAATATAAAGGGGTTTGATGGTGTATAGTAACAAATGTTTCCCATATCCAGATCCCAAGAGTCACAAACAGTCTATATCCCCAGGAGACCCCCTTGGATGAATTGCAACCTAAATGGAAGAGACTTTACCACGTGCTGGTGAGTCCTCCTACTGCAGTCAAATTACAGGACATTCCAAGCTGAGTGTTCTTTTTTCAGGAAGTGAACTTTAAACTTCAATCTCTTGAATATTCACATGTGAGATGGAAGTCTTTGCTGTTGTCATATCAAAGAGGTTGCACTTTATGGTATACATTTTATGCCTACTTCTGATTCTCTCAGGAAGCTGTTATTAGCAGGAAACCTCCTTAGTGCATTCTTTTAGCATAAGAGTCAAAGATTTTGCTAGACTTCATGAAGACATTTTTGAATCTCTGTTAAAATCTGCTTATTGCTTGGTGCAACCTGGCCTATATTTCAAGCCAGCTTTTACAACAAATACTCAAGTCTCTGTATGCTTTATCTGCAGTATTCATGGACGACCAATTGGCTATAAAATACATACTGGCAGAACAAAGAGGGACATGTACAGTGATTAATAAAGCCTCTCATATTTATTCTAATAGCAATATGTTCACTAAAGGAGGTGTTTCAACATTTTTCATGCAGGCTAAACGGTTCTATAAGTTGGGTATTTAAAAAGACTATCAGTGCCTACTATTTGGGAATCAATAGAATACATTCTTATATTTATAAAAAGTAATTCTAGTTGTGATTTATCTTCTTCCAATTATGCTCATCTTAACTGGTGAATTTGTTTCCTTGAGAGTTAAACAGCTTCTCAAAGTAATGATGACAACCTGTATGTGTGTGTGTGGTGGGTGGGTGGGGATAGGCACAGCCATTGCACTGACTGATGGAAATCTTCCAGTATATGAGATGGAAGTATTAGATGAGATAGGAAGAGATTTCTGTACCTAAATTGGCAAGGTCTGCTCTCCTGAGGAGCAGGAATTGGATACAAAGAATGGATCACCAACCTCCAGTGTTCCCTTAAGATTATGGATCTGAAATCTCTGATATGTGATAGACAGGTAGCTAGCTAGACCTGCTAAGCTGGAAGCCTTCTCCAGCCCATGTACCCTCCTACTCATCCATCAAACTACCTCCTTTATGGGATGTATCTCTTTCATATGGGAATGGCAGGTTTGATGTAGGCATGTAAATAGTCACTGCCCTTTTTCACCTCATTAAAGAGGTTGACAACAAGGGAGAGCTGATTGTTTCTCACTGAGACCATTATCTGAGCAGATGCTGAAGTGCTGTCTCTCTCTGTTTTGCCCCCCTCCAGTCCTTTCTTCTTTCAGGCCCACTTCCCACTCATGATGCATATCTCTCTGTGTTGGAAAAAAACATGTGTGTGTATGTGTGTGTGCTCACTTTCTCACCTTCTGAATAAAATTTATCATATAGTCCAGCGTTAAGTATTCCTCCCTATATGTGTGACAAGAGCCTAGGCCTGGAAGAAAAATTGAACTTTACTTTATTCACAACAATCTTTGCTCAGAATGCAAGTTAGAATAGGTGACAAATCCTCAAGTTGGCTGAACTACACAAACGCAAACAGAAATTATCTAAAGTTGTTATCTAAAATTTACCTAAAAATTGCCCACAAATAACCACAAGAAAACCATATTAACTAAACTAATGTTCAAGCCATATTATCACAAACTATTTTTTATTTATTTTCAAACTTATTTTTCCTTGCATAAGCAGAGTACTGATGATATGATAGCAACACTTCAAAGAGCAATGAAGCTCTGCTCCTGAAAAAGGAAAAGGACTACATAGATTCACACCATCACTTGAGAAGGATGAATGAGAGCCACTTTCAAGTCCAGAATTCCTGAGCAGTGTTCAATACTAAACTTACTGAAAACATACGAGAAGTTTCTTCATCTACATCATCACAATGCCAGCAAAATTCAAATATAACTAACCATAAAATGGTTGGGAAGGGTATGCTCATGTGAACAAACTTTGATCCTCCATAATTTTCCATTACTCAGTATCACAATGTTTATTGAATCTACAGGTCTGAGTATTTTTCTCCATGTTCATACTATCAGAAATAAATATACAGTAGACACAAATATAATAGCAAATATTCAATTATGCTAATTGTACTGTTCCTGTCCTGGTTTGCGTCTTTGTCTTCCCAAACTCATGCAGCAATTCAGTCTCCAAATTCTTAAGTTGCTCATCTAAGAGGGTGGTAACTTTAATGTAATTAAGGTGTATAGAGTAGGTTCTTTGAGTCTCCATAACCATAAGCCAAAAATTCCCTTTTTTTTGGTAAAGTTAGCCTGCATCAGGTATTCTTTATACCGTTTTAAGCATTTTACAACATTACTTTATTTAACATTTAGAATAACTTTATTAGTTAAGCACTTCATATCATCTGCATTCTCCATATGGAAAGTGTGTTATAAAGAGGTTAAGCAGCTTACCTACAAGCATTAACGTGGCAACCTGCAGATTTGGAATTAATATCTAAATCGTCCATGTCCATAATCCAAGTTCTACCATGCCTCACAGTCTCCTAACTAGTGGAAACATGAAATATTCAGCCTTGTATCATGATGTATTCAAAGATGTTGTTTATACTGCATTATTGCATAAGAAAGAACAAGTAAAATTTTTTAATCAAATTCTACATTGTGTTAATTAAATGTACTTTAAGAAGGAAAGGAGTTGCTGTTTTTGGCAGAAGAAGGAGAAATCACTAATGAGCGAAATAAAATATTTATGGAGTTTTTATTAAACTGTCTTATTTAATTGTCTTCAAAGACTTGACAAATATTCTTTCTGGTAAATTACACTCTAAATTGTTATTATTTTTAGTGGTTTTTAAATAAGACATTCTGATGAATGAAATTTGTCAACCAGCAAGAATAAGAGGTTTATATTCTCCACATATTTCAAATAGGTTTATGTGTTTCCAAGATATGAATCTAACTTTACACTTTGAGTAAATAAAACAAAAAGAAATTTTCTCTTAAACCAAAAGTATATATACACAGTATATGGTGTGAAATCATCAGAAATTTTGGGGACATTAAGATTATTGACTGTTTTTAAATTAGATTATTTCTTAGCAGCTATGTCACAGAAGTTTTGATTTGAAACAGACATTAAAGTATATTCTAATTTACTTATGTTTTCTATTTTCAAATTAATGTGATTTTATTTGAAAGTCTCGAGATGTTCAGGGAAGCCAATTTTCTTCTTGTGATCACTCATTTAAGAAAAAAAATTAAATCTAATCATATTTTCATTATACTCCTTGCTCAAGAGCAAGTTTCCAATTGCGATTATTCCCAACTATAAATTGAATATTAAAGATTATTATAAACTTATTAAAATGAAAAAATAAGTTAGTGTAAACTAGTAACATTCATATATTTCTTAAACTCTGGTTTAGATTTGGGTCCTATAAGAAATGTTCTTTAGTCTTAGTCAAGAACATTTTAGATATAAGAACCAGAAATGAATCAAAGCTACATAAAAGAAGAAACAAAAATACACATCTGTGTTAATACTAAGTGTAAGGGGAAGTACAACAAGATAGACAATCATCTCACAGAAAGCAAACAGAATTGGTAGGAAATGTGATGAGATATTATAGGTAGAAAGTCACTGAGACCTGGTGTCTGATTCTCAGGCTTTCTCTGTGAGGTGTCTCATCTCATTTGCACAATTCTATTGAAAAATGAAATTCACCTTCTCTTTATTCTCATCGGAATATGTTCTATAGAATCAAACCAGATGTCCATCAACTCTTGACTGGATATAGAAATTATGCTACAAGTACACTATGGAGTACTACTCAGCTGTAAAAAATATAGAAATCTGGTCTTTTGTAACAAGATTGACAGAACTGGTAACCATTATTCTTGTGAAATAAGCCAGTCTGCAAAGAACAGTTATATGTTTTCTCTAATCTGAGGAAACTAATAGAGTACCTAAAATGCAATGTATTGGAGTGAAATGGACACTTTGAGATTCCATGAATGTTTACAGGACTTGTCTCTTCTATTGAGGAACAGTGTGTTTTTTTTTTCCTTTCTTTCTTCATACTATTTGTTGAACTCTTTTATTTTCTGTAGGGTTAACTATATGATCATTAGTAAACTGAAAATAGTCTTTCTAAGAATTAAGAGTGGGAAACTGAGAGGGAGGAGGAAGAAGGATCGTAGTGTGTACAGGAGGAAGGGTAGAGGGGAAGTAACACTATATGTTATTTAATCTGTATATATGAAATACATGAAACTTGTATAACATAATTTTTTTAAATTGCATTTTCTATTAAGTTAATTCTTTAAAAACTGAGATGCCTCAATCAACAAGCCTTATTTCTAGGAGTGAATAACTGCCTAGCCATGCTGCCTCAATCAACAAGCCTTATTTCTAGGAGTGAATAACTGCCTAGCCATGCTGCTTCATTTATCTACTAAAATTTCAGCTAATTTTCCAGGTAAAACTATAGAGCCTATTCCTGGCCACCAAGCATATTGATGGAAATTACATGTGGGTTCTTTCTCTCTGATTAAACATATTCAAAGTACATTGAATTAAATTTCTTCACAATAAGCATTGTTATAATTAAGGAAACTAAATCAAGAATGAATTTCTTCAATTTTTAAAATAGGTAAAGAAGAATTATCTTGTAAGAAATAATTTAAAAATTTCAGTGGCTCTTTATATAATTTGAGATAAAATTGAGATGTGTATGTAATTTAAATTAAATGAATTGCAGTCACTATTACAGTGTCTAACTTACTTCATTGCACATGACAAGTACTCAGTAAATATTTTTGATGCATGAAGATCTACATTAGATTATATTCCTCAAAATAAATATGATTCAAATAGTACATAAATGAAGTTGAAGTAAATTTAAATCCTTATAAAATGAAGATAACTAATTGGATCTTTTTTTGTTATATCCTTGGCAAAATTCAATTAAATAAAATATCATCCATATGCCTATTAGTAAGTTTTTTCATGTTTATTTAATCATCAATTATAAATTTTATAAATTAAATTGTAAGAATTTATTTATCTAAAACTTTTTCCTCAGTAGATGGAAACTTTGTATTTGCTCAACCTCATTCATGTCTTATAGGTATTTAATTTTCCAGTTGAACACTTCTAAAAATTTTTATTTAAAGTTGTTTCTTTTGTGCTTATAAATGAATATTTCTGGTGAGTAAAGCATTGTTTCCAATGGGTATTTTCCCTAAAAGATCTTTTAAAAATGTGTTTCCTTCAAAACATAATTTATAGTGTATTTGAAATTGTGCTAATGGAAAAATGCTTGGTAGATATAAGCACATACATAAAATCTGAACACAGATTTTCTTCAATCTACTTTATTTGCAGCTGCAATACAATATACCTATAAATACATAAGCATACACATGATCAGTCTTCTGACTTCATACATAGAAACTCTCATTCAATTATAGGTAATATTCCCCTTTCCCAAATGAGATACTTTTTGTTTTGTGCTGTGCCATAAATTGCTTAATATTAAATAGAACCCTCAATAGTAATGCTGCTGCATCTTTTAATTAGAAAATTTACTAGTTTTAGTCATAGATTCATTTTAAATATATTTATTAATTTTTTATATTTTTATATTTTGGTCTTTATAAAACAAACCTGAATTGTATTATTACTCCATTATATTGCCAAATTGACCATTTAGATTTCCTGTTCAAAAAAGCGCATTATACCAGTGTAAAATAATTTCTTTGATATTTTTCCGTTCGAGATCTAAACCCGTTAATTGGTTTATTTTACTATTATTTCAACGCTCTTGAAAACTGTTGAAAGATTTTCTTGTCTCTTCAAAACTCTTAAATTACAGTTTCTATTCATTTATATATAGCACAATTGTAACAATTCTGTAATTTAGCTATATAATATCCAAACCATTAGTGAGTTTTATGAAATATAAATTTATGGATTGTGTCGTAGAATTTTTCTTTAATCTTTGGTGTTTTCTGAAGTCAGTCTTTATAAATCTTCTTAAGTTATTCTTTTTTTTCTAAATTTTTTATTTTTTTATTTGACAGGTAGAGTTATAGACAGTGAGAGAGAGAGACAGAGAAAAAGGTCTTCCTTCCATTGGTTCACTCCCCAAATGGACACTATGGCCGGCGCTGCACCAATCCAAAGCCAGGAGCCAGGTGCTTCTCCCTGGTCTACCATGTGGGTGCAGGGGCCCAAACTCTTGGACCATCCTCTACTGCCCTCCTGGGCCACAGCAGAGAGCTGGACTGGAAGAGGAGCAACCGGGATTAGAAACAGCATCCATATGGGATGCCGTCGCCGTAGGCAGAGGATTAACCAAGTGAGCCATGGCGCCAGCCCCCTTAAGTTATTCTAATATGAAGATGAGTGTAGAAATAATTTAAATGTGAGCTTCACAATTGAGTAAAATGATTTCAATCACAAATATGAGCTCCCAGAATATATTATTATTTTAATGTATTTTTCCAATCATTTAACTGTTTTTTATTCATTATAGTTTTAAATTTACAAACTAATTTTTGAGGTAGTAATACAAATATCTTTCACATATGAAGCCAGGGAACACATTTTCACTATGTGTTTTAATAATATTATTAGATATGTTTCATGTCATAACATACATCTTTCCAAAATATACAACACATTAATTTTTTTGAAAGGAAAAGTTACAAAGAAGGCAGAGGCAGAGAGAATGAGGTCTTCCATCCACTGATTCACTCCTCAAATGACTGTAATGGCTGGAGCTGGACTGATCCAAAACCAGGAGCCAGGAGCTTCTTCCAGGTCTCTCAAGAAAGGGCAGGGGCCCTACTACTGCTTTCCCAGGCCATAGTATGGAGCTGGATAGGAAGTAGAGCAGCCAGGTCTTGAACCAGCACCCATATTAGATGACAGCACTGCACGCAGTGACTTTTCCTGCTATGCCACAGAACAGGTCCCAACACAATAATTTTTGAAAGAAGATTTGTGTAACACAATATGGAGACTCTATAGAAATTTGAATATAGACCTACTATATGATCCAGACATCCCACTCCTAGAAATTAACCCAATGGAAAATGAAATCATTATATAAAAGAGCTATCTGTAACACCGTGTTTATCACAGCTCAATTCACAATAGTTAAGACGTGGAATCAACCCAAATGCCCATCACCTGAAGACTGGATAAAGGCATTAAGGGTTATGTACACCATGGAATACTACACAAGAAAACAACAAACAAACAAAATCTGGTCATTTGCAACAAAATGGATGAAACTGGAAAACATCTTATGTAGTGAAATGTCAGTATCAAAGGGAAAATACCATATATTTTTCCTGACCTGTGATAACTAATAGAGCACCTAAAAGGAAATCTGTAGAACTGACATTGACACTTTGAAAAGTAATGACTTTCAACATCCCTTGTCTTGACTGTAGAGGAGCAATTTATTTTTATTTTTATTTTTTATAAAGCTTTTATTTAAAGAATATAAATTTCCAAAGTACAGCTTATGGATTACAATGTCTTCCCCCCCATAACTTCCCTCCCACCTGCAACCTTCCCCTTTCCCGCTCCCTCTCTCCTTCCATTCACATTAAGATTCCTTTTCAATTCTCTTTATATACAGAAGATCAGTTTAGTACATATTATGTAAAGATTTCAACAGTTTGCCCACACTTAGCAACACAAAGTGAAAATACTGTTGGAGTACTATAGTATTAATTCACAATTTACAGCACATTAGGGACAGAGATCCTACATGATATTTTTTTAAAAAAAATTGATTAATTTTCTATGAAATTTCTAATTTAACACCAAGTTTTTTTTAATCATTTTCAATTATCTCTATATACAGAAGATCGATTCAGTATATACTAAGTAAAGATTTTATCAGTTTGCACCCACACAGAAAAAAAAAATTGTAAAAATACTGTTTCAGTACTAGTTTAGCATTATTTCACATTGGACAACACATTAAGGACAGATCCCTCATGAGACATAAGTACACAGTGATTTCTGATGTTGATTTAACAATTTGACACACTTGTTTATGGCGTCAGTAATCTCCCTAGGCTCTGGTCATGAGTTGCCGAGGCTATGGAAGCCTTTTGAGTTCACCAACTTCGATCTTATTTTGACAGGGTCATAGTCAAAGTGGAAGTTCTCTCCTCCCTTCAGAGAAAGGTACCTCCTTTTTTGATGGCCCCGTTCTTTCCACGGGGATCTCACTCAAAGAGATCTTTCATTTAGGTCTTCTGTTTTTTCCAGAGTGTCTTGGCTTTCCACGCCTAAAATATTCTTATGGGCTCTTGAGCCAGATCTGAATGCCTTAAGGGCTGATTCTGATGCCAGAGTGCTATTTAGGACATCTGTCATTCTATGAGTCTGCTGTGTATCCTGCTTCCCATGTTGGATCGTTCTCTCCCTTTTTTATTCTATCAGTTAGTATTAGCAGACACTAGTCTTGCTTGTGTGATCCCTATGACTCTTAGACCTATCAGTGTGATCAATTGTTAACTGAAATTGATCACTTGGACTAGTGAGATGGCCTTGTTACATGCCACCTTGATGGGATTGTACTGGAATCCCCTGGCACGATTCTAACTCCATCATTTGGGGCAAGATACAGGTACTGGCAAAGACTTCTTGGAAAATACACCAGAAGCACAGGCAGTCAAAGCCAAAATTAACTATTGGGATTGCATCACATTGAGAAGTTTCTGTACTGCAAAAGAAACAGGAATGTGAAGAGGCAAACAACAGAATGGGAAAAAAATATTTGCAAACTATGCAACAGATAAAGGGTTGATAACCAGAATCTACAAAGAGATCAAGAAATTCCACAACATCAAAACAAACAACCCACTTAAGAGACGGGCCAAGCACCTCAATAGACATTTTTCCAAAGAGGAAATCCAAATGGCCAACAGACACATCAAAAAATGTTCAGGATCACTAGCAATCAGGGAAATGCAAATCAAAACCACAATGAGGTTTCACCTCACCCCGGTTAGAATGGCTCACATTCAGAAATCTACCAACAATAGATGGTGGAGAGGATGTGGGGAAAAAGGGACACTAACCCACTGTTGGTGGGAATGCAAACTGTTTAAGCCACTATGAAAGTCAGTCTGGAGATTCCTCAGAAACCTGAATATAACCCTACCATTCAACCCAGGCATCCCACTCCTTAGAATTTACCCAAAGGAAATTAAATTGGCAAACAAAAAAGCCGTCTGCACACTAATGTTTATTGCAGCTCAATTCACCATAGCTAAGACCTGGAACCAACCCAAATGCCCATCAACAGTAGACTGGATAAAGAAATTTTTGGACATGTACTCTACAGAATACTATACAGCAGTCAAAATCAATGAAATCCGGTCATTTGCAACAAGATGGAGGAATCTGGAAAACATCATGCTGAATGAATTAAACCAGTCCCAAAGGGACAAATATCATATGTTCTCCCTGATCGGCGACAACCAACTGAGCACCAAAGGGGAAACCTGTTGAAGTGAAATGGACACTATGAGAAACAGTGACTTGATCAGCTCTTGTCCCGTCTGTTGATGTACAATGTAATACTTTATCCATTTTAGTATTTTTTTATTCTAGTACTAGTGGTTGAACTCTGTAATTAACACACAATTATTCTTAGGTGTTTAAATTTTAACTGAAAAATGATCCCTGTGAAATATAAGAGTGGGAATAAGAGAGGGAGGATATGTACAATTTTGGACATGCTCAATCAGAGGAGCAATTTTTTTTAAATACTGTTTTTTTAACTCAACATAGAGTTAATCGTAAATGTATAAAGTTAATTCAAAATAAATCAGTAATAAATAAGAGTTAGAATAAGAGATGGGAAAGGAAGGGGGATGGGAGTATGAGTGGGAGGGTGGGCCTAGTGGAAAGAATCTCCATGTTTCTAAAGTTGTAATTATTGAAGATATGAAGCTTATAACTGAAAAGCTGTATAGTTCTGCATACATTCCTATGGAATGACTTCTAAGGGTACAGTTTAAAAACCTGCCATGGGTGGCTCACATTCAGAAATCTACCAACAATAGATGCTGGAGAGGATGTGGAGAAAAAGGGACACTAACTCACTGTTGGTGGGAATGCAAGCTGGTTAAACCACTATTGAAGTCAGTCTGGAGATTCCGCAAAAACATGAATATAACCCTACGATACAACCCAACCATCCCACTCCTTGGAATTTATCCAAAGGAAGTCAAATTGACAAACAAAAAAGCCGTCTGCACACTAATGTTTATTGCAGCTCAGTTCACCATAGCTAAGACCTGGAACCAACCCAAATGCCCATCAACAGTAGACTGGATAAAGAAATTTTTGGACATGTACTCTACAGAATACTATACAGCAGTCAAAATCAATGAAATCCGGTCATTTGCAACAAAATGGAGGAATCTGGAAAACATCATGCTGAGTGAATTAAGCCAGTCCCAAAAAGACAAATATCATTTGTTTTCCCTGATTGGCAACGACTAACTGAGCACCAAAGGGGAAACCTGTTGAAGTGAAATGAACTCTATGAGAAACCATGACTGGATCAAATCTTGTCTGGACGGTTGATATACAATGTAAATCTTTTCCCATTTTAGTATTTCTTGACGTTGTTTGTTATTGCTCTAGTACTATTGGTTGAACTCTGCAATTAACACACAATTATTCCTAGGTGTTTAAATTTCAACTGAAAAGTAATCCCTGTTAATTATGAGAGAGGGAAAAAGAAAGGGAGGATATGTACAATTTGGGCAAGCTCAATCGGACTTGCCCCAAACGAAGGAGTTAGAAATGTGCTCGGGGACCCTAATACAACCCCAGCAAGGTGGCATGTACCAAGCCATCTCACTGGCCCAAGTGATCAATTTCAGTTCACAATTGATCACACTGATAGGTCTAGGAGTCAAAGGGATCACACAAGCAAGACTAGTGACTGCTAATACTAACAGAAAGAACTAAAAAAGGGAGAGACTGATCCAACATGGGAAGTGGGATACAAGGCAGACTCATAGAATGGCAGATATCCTAATAAATCACTCTGGCCTCAGAATCAGCCCTTAAGGCATTCAGATCTGACTCAAGAGCCCATGAGAATATTTTAGGCATGGAAAGCCAAGACACTCTGGAAAAAAAAAAAAAAGAAAAAGAAGAAGAAGACATAAATGAAAGATCTCTGCGAGTGAGATCCCAAGGGAAGGAACAGGGCCACCAGAGAAGGAGGTACCTTTCTCTGAAGGGAAGAGAGAACCTCCACCTTGACTATGACCCTGTCAGAACAAGATCCAAGTCAGCGAACCCTAAAGGCTTCCATAGCCTCAGCAACTCATGACTATAGCCTAGGGAGATTACTGACACCATAAACAAGAGTGGCAAATTGTTAAATCAACAACAGTAATCACTGTGTACTTACGGCCCATGTGGGATCTGTTCTTAATTTGTTGTCCAATATGAAGTAATACAATAACTAGTACTGAAACAGTATTTTTGCACCTTGTGTCTCTGCGTGGGTGCAAACTGACAAAATCTTTACTTAGTATATACTGAATCGATCTTCTGTATATAAAGATAATTGAAAATGATTTTAAAAAATTGGAAGTTACATAAAAATCAATCAATTAAAAAAATAATATCATGTAGGATCTCTGTCCTTAATGTGCTGTACAATGTGATTTAATGCTATAACTAGTACTCAAAGAGTATATTTCACTCTGTGATGCTATGTGAGGGCAAATGGTTTAAAATCTTTTCTTAACACATACTAAACTGAGCTCCTGTATACAAAGAGAATTGAAAATGAATATGGATGTGAATGAAAGGGGAGAGGGAGTGGGTAAGGGGGGAGGGTAGCAGGGGGAGGGAAGATATGGGTGGGGAAGCCATTGTAATCCACAAGTTGTACCTTGGAAATTTATATTCTAAATAAAAGTCAAAAAAAAAAAAAAACCTGCCATGGGATGCCAAATCCCCATAAATGGATGGTAAAAAAAAATAAAAAAGGATTTTTAAGTTTTAACGTGATCATAGGGATAAGATTAAGCATTAAATTGATCATATTAGATAAGATTAAGTGTTAAAGCAAACATAGAAATAGGATTAATTGTAATAATGGATAGAATTAATCTATAAGCTGTATTTTGGAAATTTATATTCTTTAAATAAAAGCATTATGAAAAAATAATGGATAGAATTAAAAAAGTGTAATGCTCCAACATAGGAAGCAGTCCACACAGCAGATGCATAGAAAGACAATTGCTTAAAGTAGCACCCTGACCTAGAATCAGCCCTTAAGGCATTCAGGTCTGGCTGAATAGCCCACAAGAGTATTTCGTGCATGGGAAACCAAGACACTGTGGCAAAAAGTGTCATACATGAAGGATCCATGTGGGTGAGACCAAAGTGGAAATAAGTGGTCATCAGAGAAGGATGTATTTTCTCTAAAGGGAGGAGAGAACTTTCACTTTGCTTATGGCCTTGCCTAAATATTGAAGCAGTTTGTGGATTCAAAAGTCTTTAATGACCTAGGCAGATCATGTCAAGAGCCTTGAGTGATCACTGACATCATACATAAGAGTGTAAATTGTTAAGTTAATAACGGGAGTCACTGTGCACTAACTTCCCAAGCAGGACCTCTATCCTCAAAGAGTTGTATTATGAGAGAGTTAACAGTAAAACTTCTGGAAGATTTACTTCATTTTAGTGTGTTAAGTGAAGGATATTCTTAAGTCTCATAAGTTTTGGATAAGCCTAAGAGTCCAACTCAATTAAATGTTTCCTTAACTGCTTCTTCGATTACTGATAAAACTTGTTATCAAAGAAACAAAATTATATTATGGCGAAAATTAAAATGAAAAATAAAAAAGGAAGCAAGAGGGAAGATGGGAGTAAGGGAGAGAAGGGAAGATGGGGTGGGAAGTGTCATTATGTACTTAAAACTGCATATATGAGACATGAAATTTGTTCTATTTATATAAATTAAAAATTTTAAATAAAAAATAAAAAAGATGTGGGCAACTATCATCACTATTTAATTGGAAAATAATTCATCTTCTGAAAAAGAAACCTGATTTCAATTCTTAGCGCTCTATATTTTCTCTTCCTCTAGCATCTGGAAGCATTGAAAAGATGTATGTTTCTGTGAATATGCCTATTCTGTGAATTTTTAATAAATTAAGTCATTTATTACATAAGCTTTTGGGATTTGATTTCTTTCATTTCATGTTAAGATTCATCTATGTTTAGCATATTTACCATTTCATCCCTTTTTATTGCTAAGTTGCTTTGATTTTCATAGAAAATACATATATGTATACACATACACACACACACACACACACCACTTTGAATTACCCATTCATTGTTTGATGGATATTTGGATTGTATAATCTGTTGCTATTTTTAATTATGCTTATTTGAGCTTTCATGTATAGAGCTTTTTGTGGTATATTTTAGTATCTCTTGGGTGTATACTTAGAATTGCAATTATTAAATTGTTTGATAATTCAATTTCTATTTTTTAATCAAACTCCAAGTTTATCATAGAAATTAAAACCTTTTATACCCCCTCCAGCAATGTATGAGAATTCTAATATCCCAAATCCCTTTGTAACGTGTATTCCTATCTTTTCTTTTATGATATCTATTCCACTGATGTCTCATCATAATTTTTTCCTAGCATTTCCTTATTGACTTCAGGAAATTAAGGCCCCTTTTCACTGGCTTTTAAGATATGTATGCATTTCAAATCATGATGCCATCTTAAAATAGTCCAATGTAATTTTTTGACTATTTTTATTTTTAGGCCTTTTTTCTTAATTTATGCAGAAACAAAGTTTTCTGACTAGCTCTGTTCACAACTTTTGGAATCATAAAGCACAAGGGAAATCTGAAGAGACTGTTGCAGATTGGAGGAGATTGAAGAAACACAATGATTATTGCAGCATGATATCTGGATTTGAATCTTGAAACAAAATAAAGACTTTAGAGCAAGATGTGTGGAAAAAGTCTGCAGTTAATGATAGAAAATCAATGCTAACTTCTTAGTTTTGATACATGCTCATATAGCCAATGTTAGTGAAACATAAAAATAAAGGTAAAAAGTTACTTTGTAAGCTATCTTTGTAATCCTCCAATAAATTTAAAATGATTTAAACATTTAAAAAATAAGTAATGGTATATACACAAGTGAAAATTATCAAAATCGTAAAGACTTAAAGTTTTTGCCAAATATCTTAAATATGCAAAAATGCAACCTAAAATAGCATTTCAGTAGAACTTAAAAATTATATGGATAATTAAATCCAAGGTTTGTTAAAAGAAGAATAGGTAATAGATTACATAGAAGTGTATGTGTGTGTGTGTGTGTGTCTGTGTGTGTGTGTCCTATCGTATTTAAGACACTAGACTCTATTATAGGAATGGGTAACTGTATGCAATTTAGGCCCTGCTGACCAATACAACTTCAGATTACGCCACTCTCCTTTTTATTTCCTACTCTCCTGGTACCCTAAGCTTAGAATTATCAGTTATTTTTTCCATCAATCCAATTTAGACTTTCTAGAATAATCTTCACTTCATGTGATTGAATCCACATCAATCCTTTGTTTCAAAATAAGTGCAAATTTCATGAATCTTCTTATGATATGTGACTGCATAAGAACTGACCATCTGTTTTATGAAATTTATGTCTCCCTTCTCAATTCTTACTAACATAACAATTTTGCAATTATACGTGCAATTTCTTTTTTTTTCAACTTGTATTTAGTAAATACAATTTCCAAAGTACACTTTATGGATTACAATGACTTATTTCCCCATTAACTTCCCTCCCACCCACACCCCCCCATCTCTCCCACTCCCTTTCCCATTCCATTCACATCAAGATTCATTTTCATTTATCTTTATATACAGAAGATCAATTTAGTGTATATTAAGTAAATATTTCATCAGTTTGCACCCACACAGAACATAAAGCGTAAAATGTACTGTTTCAGTACTAGCTATAGCATTACTTCACATTGGACAACACATTAAGGACAGAGATCCCACATGAGGAGTAAGTACAGTGACTCCTGTTGTTGACTTAACAATTTAAGACTCTTGTTTATAGCATCAGAAATCTCCCTAGGCTCTTGTCATGAGTTTCCAAGGCTATGGAAGCCTTTTGAGTTCGCCGACTCTGATCTTATTTAGACAAGGTCATAGTCAAAGTGGAAGTTCTCTCTTCCCTTCAGAAAAAGGTACCTCCTTCTTTGATGTCCTGTTCTTTCCACTGGGATCTCACTTGCAGAGATCTTTCATTTAGGTGTTTTTTTTTTTTTTTCCAGAGTGTCTTGGCTTTCTATGCCTAAAATACTCTCGTGGGCCCTTCAGCCAGATCTGGATGCCTTAAGGGCTGATTCTGAGGCCAGAGTTCTATTTAGGACATCTGCCATTCTATGAGTCTGCTGTGTCTCCCACTTCCCATGTTGGATCGTTCTCTCCCTTTTTGAGTCTATCAGTTAGTATTAGCAGACACTAGTCTTGTCTGTGTGATCCCTTTGACTCCTAGACCTATCAGTGTGATCAATTGTGAACTGAAATTGATCACTTGGGCCAGTGAGATGGCTTGGTACATGCCACCTTGCTGGGGTTGTATTAGGGTCCCCGAGCACATTTCTAACTCCACCATTTGGGGCAAGTCCGATTGAGCATGTCCCAAATTGTAAATCCCTTCCCTCTCTTATTCCCACTCTTATATTTAACAGGGATCACTTTTCAGTTATATTTCAACACCTAAGAATAATTGTGTGTTAATTACAGAGTTCAACCAATAGTATTAAGTAGAACAAAAAAATACTAAAAGGGATATAGTATTGAATTGTACATCAACAGGACAAGGGCTGATCTAGTCACTGTTTCTCATAGTGTCCATTTCACTTCAACAGGTTTCCTTTTTAGTGTTTGGTTAGTTGCCACTGATCATGGAGAACAATTCTAATAATAAAATGCCCTATGCTAGTTTAATCACTACATTCATGACCTTATTTCCAAATACTGTTATATTTTGATACCATAGGATTTGTGATTTCAGTATATTAATCTTTCCATCTATAACAATCCTTATTAGATTTTGCTTCATAATGAAGTAATATATCTGTGTTTTTCTCATAGCTTTATGTGGTTATTGAAGGAATGAATCAAAAAAGTTTAGATGATGACAGTGTATTTATATGTGCAATTTATGACTTTACTATTTTTAAAAGTTTTTTTATTTATTCATTATTTGAAAGGCAGAATGAGAGGGAACAAGACAGGGAGAGAGAGAAAGAGAGAGGAGGGAGAGAAAGATGGGGGAGGGAGGAGATATCTTCCATCTACTTGTTGACTCCCTAAATTGCCACAATGGTCTGGTCTGGGCCAGGCTGAAGCCGTGAGCCAGGAACTCCATTCTAGTATCCCAAATGGGTGGCAGAGATTCAAGTACTTGGTCATAATCAGCTGTCTTTCCAGGTACATTGGCCAGAAACTGGAAAAGAAGCAGAGTAGCAAGGACTCAGACCAGCTTTCAAATATAGCACACGAGGATTCCAAGGAGCATCACAACGTCTGCCCCATAACTTCACTTTTATTTACAATATGGTCCTAATCAAATTGTCTGCCACAATCTATATGCAATTGAACAGCTTTTAATCAGGTGGCAATATATTCACAATCTAAGACAGTAATAGTCATTTTGAAGTTGGCTATGAAATTAATGCCAGTACAGTGTCAGATATCTCTGTCATTTTCCATTTTGTCTACTTACGGATTTTAAAAAGGAGTGTCATCAAAACAGGAAAATTCAATATGATCAAATAGTGCCAAGCCATCTGTTCTTGAGCTAGGCTTCTGAGCTGGTTCCTTCAGAGACTTAAGCTTGTAATCTTCTAAGATGTCTCCCTGTTAACAAGTAATCATTTCCCTGACAATTTTTCGCAGCAGTTCATACATTAGAATGGGGTGTTTAATAGCTTTTATATTTGTGTTTCATTTTAAAAATACAGAAAGAAAAAGTATAATTATATTTAGCTGCATGAAAGCATGCATTTTAAAGACTCTCAAAGCACCATATATTGAAGGATCATGCAAATAACATAAAATACCCATCTGTGCATGTGCTTTCAGTAAACTTTTTATTAAAGTATAATATTCATACAAAAATGGTGAAAATGATAAGACTGCAGCTCAAACTCTATTTATTTAACAAAATCATCAAGTGGTCAGGACCAAAATGTGAAAAAAAAAAAAACACTAGCTTACCTTACTGCCTCACCAAATCTATAACCTCTCCCCAAAATGATGTGCTCGCTTCTGTCGTCTCCATGGACTTTTCTCTAGAGATTTCATATTTTATACAAATTAAATTATACATATGGCTATTTTAAGTCTTACTTAATCTAAAACTATTCACTCAGGAGTATACCTGTGAAGCCATTGATATTGAATATGGCAATAATTTTTAAAGTGGTCCATGAAACACATTTGCTTTTATATGCATGTCCTATTGTTAAGGAATATTTAGATTACTTCTTTTGCTTACTTTTCCTCATTTGAAATAAATTCTAGTATTTTCTGCAATAAATAAATACTCTTGTTAGAGGGTGTATCCCAAACTTCATGCCTCCCCAGTTCCCACCAAGACCAGCTCAAAATGCAGACTTGCAAATGAAGGCAAATGGTGACATTGTTATTAACCTTTAAGAATTTGATATGCAGCAATTGATAATCAGCAAGGAAGAAATCTCATTAAATTTCCAGGTACTTTTGGATTATGATAATAAAATAGCAAAATGCTTATATTTTTATCATTTGGAACATCTGTGTCCACATAGTGAGATATGTGATAACTATGTAATTGTAAAATTTCCATGAATATCTATTTGAGATTATGTTCTGATGTGATGCTTGATGTCACACAATTGATTCTCATAGTAGAATATAAAACATTTTAAATCAAAAGATTGATCAGAACCATCAACTATATTATTTTTAAATCAAAGAACACAGATGTGAGAATGAATGTGTACATTTCATATTTTTAAAGAAATTAGTTCCATTAAATATTCATAGATTACAACTAAAATGGCATCAACTTGATATTTTATTTGTAAAAATGTCATACACTTTTGAAAGTGAGCAGTTTCTCATTTAAAAAAAAAAACCTTAATTGGAATCATGATTAGTTGAACACTCTTCAGTGTATCTTGAATAAATAGTATTTAAAACTGTAAAAATACATAACAGGAATATGCCTTTTATCTGACTGTAATAAATCAAAGGAGGACTAAAATTTTACCTTAAAACACTTTCTCTCAAAAAGGCACTAAATAATAAACAAAACCAAGAGTGACATTGCTGGATCTATGGTACTTCTATTTTTAGTTTGGAGGATTCTCAATCCTATTTTCCACAATGGATGCACTAAACATTCCTACCAACATTGAGCAAGCATTCCATTTTCTCCATATCCAGACAACATTTGCATTTCTTTTCTTTTTGATAGCAATCAAATGGCTGCTAAGGCTGGTGTGTTGTGCCGATCCAAAGTCAGGAGCAGGGTACTTCCTCCTGGTCTCACATGTGGGTGGAGGGCCCAAGCACCTAGGCCATCCTCCACTGCCTTCCTGGACCACAGCAGAGAGCTGGACTGGAAGAGGAGCAACCGGGACAGAATCCAGTGCCCCAACTGGGACGAGAACCCAGTGTGCTGGTGCTACAAGTGGAGGATTAGCCAAGTGAGCCGCGGCACCGACCAACTTATTGAGATTTAATCATGATCTATGAAGTTCATATGGATAAAGAGTGTAATTGTCAGATCACATCTGAATGGCATGTCAAACTTTACTGGAGACTTCCCTATTGTTTTCAAAAGTGGCTTTAACTTTTTATTTTCCTACCAGAGACATTCATTGGATGCTACATATTTGCCATTGCAGTATAATTCATTAAAAATATAATATTGTGGAGTGGAGTGTATAGTATGCAGTAGTATTTTCTTGTGGTTTTACTTAACATTTTACTAAGGACTGATGGTGAGATTATTTTCTTGTCATTATTGGCTATCTGTGTATCTTCTGTTTAAAGTACATATTAAAATATGTTCTCTTTATATTAATAAATTTAAAATAATTAAAATCTTTTATAAAACTACCTATTCAGATATTTTATTGCATTGAGTATCTTTGTATCATAGATGCATAAAAGTTTTTACTAGCAGTTTGTCAGATACATTTTCCTATTCTATTTAATCAGTCTGTTTCTTTTCTTCACCTAATCTTGATTACAATATCATGGTACTAAATCTTAAATTCGGAAGCTTTTTAATTACTCATCGTTTTTGGAATTCTATATAAATTTTGGGGTTGATTTAATTCTACATTAGAGCAAAGTACTATTTTGGCTGGGATTGCTTTGAACTGATATGCAAATTTGGAGAGACATCTTCTTAACCAGTTTTGAATTTTGAATACATTCATTTAGGTCTTTATAAATGGCTCTCAGTAAAGTTTTGTAATATACTTTCAGGGATCATTTCTATAGTTTGCTACAAGTTTGAATCTTACATGTATTTTGTTTATTTTTTGTATTTTTCAAGATTTAATTATTTGAAAAGCAGAGCGAAAGAGAGACATAGAGATCTCTCGTTCAACATTTCACTGCATACTGAAACCAAGAACCCAGAAATCTATCTGGTCTCTCATATGTGTGGTAGGGACACAAGTACTTGGACCAACATCAGGTGCCTTCCTAAATGCATTAGTATGGATCTGGATTTTCTTAAATTTTATTTAAAGAATACAAATATCATGCAATTCACATATAGAGATTCAAGGATATAATAATACTTCCTATCCTACCCTCCCTTCTGCCCCTGTGCCCACTCTTCCTTCTTCATCTCCAATTTCACTCTTATTTTTTATGAAGGCCTATTTTCAGTTTACTTTATATGCATAAGATAAAACCTACACTAAGTAAAGAGTTCAACAAACAGTATAAAGAAAAAAAAACTGTTACACAACAGTTGAGACAAGGGCTGTAACAATAATGAATCTCAAAAATGTCAATTTCACTCATGTACATTAACTTTTAGGTGCTCTGTTAGTTACTACAGTTCAGGAAAAATGATATTTGTCATTTACTGGCTTATTTCACTTAGTACAAAGATTTCTAGTTGCATCCATTTTCCTGTGAAAGATTGGATTTCATTGTTTTTACTACTGGATAGTATTCCATAGTGTGTGTGTGTGTATGTGTGTGTGTGTGTATATATATATATACCATGATTTCTTTATTCAGTCATCAGTTGATGAGCATCTGGGTTGATTTCATAACTTAGCTATTGTGAATTGAGCTGCAGTAAACATGGGGGTACAGATTACTATGTCGTATGCTGATTCCAGTTTCCAGGAGTTAGATTGCTGTGTCATATGGTAGATATATTTTCAGCATTCTGAGGTATCTCCATACTGTCCTCAGAACGGCTGTACTAGTTGACATTCCTACCAACACTGGATTACGGTACCTCATTCCCCACATTCTTGCCAGAATTTACTACTTGTTGATTTTTGTAGTAGAGCCATTCTAACGGAGATAAGGTGAAACATCATTGTGGTATGATCTGTGTTTTCCTTATGCCTAGGGACCCAGAGCATTTTTCCCTGGGTCTCTCATTCTGAATTTCCTCTTTTGAAAAATTACTATTCAAGTCCTTTGCGCATTTCTTAACTAGGTTGTTTGTTTTGTTGTTATTGAATTTGTTGAACTCTTTATAGATTCTGATTATTAACTCCTTATCATTTCATAACTTGCAAACATTTTCTACCATTCCCTTAGTTGCCAGTTCACTTTGCTGAGCGTTTGTTTTCCCGTGCAGAAGCTTCTCAGCTTGATGTCAGTTTTGGCTTTGATCACCTATGCTTCTGGAGTCTTTTCAAAAAGTCTTTGCCTATGCCAATATATTGCAGATGTTCCCCCATATTCTTTAGTAAATTTGATGTTATCAAGTTGTAGATTTAGGTCTTTGATTCATTTAGAGTGGATTTTTGTCTAAGGTGTAAGTAGGAGTCTAATTTCATAGTTCTGCATGTAGAGATTCAGTTTTCCATTACCATTTGTTGAAGAGACATCTTGTCTCCATGGACTGATTTTTATCCTTTGTCAAAGATAAGTTGGTTGAGATGTGTGCATTGATTTCTAGAGTTTCTATTCTATTCCATTGTTCTGCATGTCTATTTTTGTGCCAGTACCAGACTGTTTTGATTGTAACTACCCTTTGTACTTTTACTGGAGATTTCCTGCCTTTACATTCTTTCATAATGATGACTATCTGTGTTTCTGTGTTGAATAACATCCTTCAGCATCTTTTGTAGGATTGGATGAGCAGTGATAATTTTTTCAATTTCATTTGTAATGGAAAGTCTTTATTTCACCTTCATTTGTAAATGAGAGCTTGGCAGGGTACAGTATTCTAGGTGAAAAGTTTTTTTATTCTCAAGACTTGGCCAATGTCTTTCCAGTCTCTCCAAGCCTAGAGAAATTATGATGATAAGGGAAATGTGAGTCTAATTTGAGATCTTCTGAAAGTTATCTGGTATTTCTCTAATGCATATTTTAGAATCTTTTCTTTATGTTTTTCTATGGAAAGTTTGACTACAATGTGTCTTGGTGAAGATCTTTTCTTGTCATGTCTATAAAGAGTTGTATGTGATTTTGTACTTGCACATACCTTTCTTTCTCCAAACTGGAGAATGTTTCTATAATTATTTTACTGAATAGACCATCTAGTCCATTCTTTTGTTCTAAACTTTCAAGATTTCCAAGGACTCTTATGTTGGGTCATTTGATAGTATCCCATAAATCTCCAACACTATTTTTAATTTTTCTAATTTCTTCTTTTTTTGTATGACTGAAAAATTTCCAAAAAGTGTTATCATATAGCTTGAATATTCTTTCTTCTGACTCACCAAGTCTGTTGTTAAAGCTTTCCATTGTATTTTTTTATTTGAAATATTAAATTCTTTATTTCTAATATTTCATTTTGATTTCTCTTCAAAATCTCAATGTCATAGGAAATTTCTTTCAGTAATATCATGCATGGGTTTCTTTAACTTGTTAATCTACTTCTTATTCTTATGAGTAATCCTAGGATTAATCTTTTTTTTTTTTTTTTTTGACAGGCAGAGTGGACAGTGAGAGAGAGAGACAGAGAAAAAGGTCTTCCTTTTGCCGTTGGTTCACCCTCCAATGGCTGCCGCGGTCGGCGCGCTGCGGCCGGCGCACCGCACCTGTCCGATGGCAGGAGCCAGGAGCCAGGTGCTTTTCCTGGTCTCCCATGGGGTGCACTCCTGGGCCACAGCAGAGGGCTGGCCTGGAAGAGGGGCAACCGGGACAGAATCCGGCGCCCCGACCGGGACTAGAACCCGGTGTGCCAGCGCCACAAGGCAGAGGATTAGCCTGTTGAGCCACGGCGCCGGCCAAGGATTAATCTTTTGAATTCCCTTTCACATATTTCATCTATCTCTTCATCTTCACATTCTAGTATTGAATTTTTTGCTGTTTTGTTCCTTTTGGAGCAGGAAGGGTCATGCTGTCTTCCTTTTTCTTGTTTCTTAAATTTATGAGTTCATTTTCAGGCATGTGGATATACTTGTTGACTTTTTCCTCATATGGCTTTTTTCTTTGAACTGTGCCTCTGTGGCTTGATGAAGTGCCTGCTCTTTCAGGGAGTACCCAGAACCATGTGCCAGGTGTGGCCAGGGGTCTGTGTTTCATGCTCCAGGGTGGGATGAATATCTTGGATGACACCCAAGTTGGGTGTAATATACCTCCTATATTTAGCAGAATGGGGAGTGTGATCACCTCTATTGGTATAATCACACCCTCATCTCCTGTCTTCCAAGGTGATCAATGCCTGGGTGTCATCCCACAGTGGGTTCAGTACTCACCCACTTTGCTGCATGAACTGCACAAAGGACCTGTGCAGTCCTGAGTGTGAGCACAGATCCAGTGGCAATGACTCATTACAGATAATAAGGGAGCTCTGAGCATGAGGAGCCACACACAATGTTTGCCCAGAGACCAAGATAGATTTTGTGCCCTCTGTTGTAGTCATAGTGTTCCCACTGTCTCAGCACATATGGCTCCCCTCAGCCAGTCCCAGCCACAGGGAGGCTGACGTTCTCACAGCCTGCTGCCTGTGTGTACTTCACCTAGACTGATTGAGCCCCGGAGCCTGTGATATATTGAGAGGCTGGGGGTACCTCATAGTCCTACATGGGTGCCCAAGCCCCCTATCATTCCTCTCATCCAGCCTCAGAGTCAGTAGAGAATACAGATTTTTCTCTCTGATAAAGTCCCTAGATCATAGGTGTACGTAAGTGCCACTGGCCACAGATCCTACTTGTTTCACAATGTCTCTCTTCCAGTTGTAGGGTGCACAAAGAGTCTTTGTGGCCGGTACTGATATCAGAATGGCTCCTTCTTCTCATCCATTGCCAGTTGTGCTCACCCGAGCTGTTGTCACTGCTACTGCTGTTAAGATGGTGTCTTCTCACCACCAGTTGCTGAGTGCATGCACAAGAGCTGCAGCAGCTGCTACTTATGTGCAAAATGGCATCCCAGCCAGTTGCTTGGTGCCATTTCGGGGGAGGCATGTGCCCCAATTTTTCATTGGGTTAATGAGCAAGCTGTTCCCTTAGGGCTCCAGCCGAGATTGAAAGATAGTGCAGTCCACCAGGCTCTCCCTCCAGCTATATCACCAGTGGCAGGGCCACTGCAGTGTGATCTCACCTTGCTCGCCAAAGGTGGTACTTCCTCCTGCTCTCTGATGCTGGGTTCCTGTGGGTGTCTATGCTTGTTGCTGTATGTCTGCACCTTCCAAATAGATCCACGACATCCCTCTTCCTTCTGCAGAACCTGTACTGCAGTTTTATCTCTAACTCTCCCCTGAGAATGTACTTTCTCCATTTTATTTCTCCCCTAGACTAGAGTAGTATTCCCTTTCCCTATTCCTCCATCTTGAACCCCCCCCCACCCCAGATCTGTATTGAAAGTGGAGCAGCCAGGACTCAGAGGCACATTAAAAAGGAATGTCAGCATAGTGATTGCTGCCTTAATCCAAGGAACCACAGTGATGTGTTGATTTAATTTAATTTAATTTAATTTGTCTTTAAAATGGCACCTATAAAATATCTTTCTGATTGTTTGTTGCTAATGTATAGGAATATAATTTGTATTTAAATTTTTCTGTGTGCTCTGAGACTTTTCTCACTAACTTCTTGGCTAGTCTGATTAATTCTAGTAGTGTTATCTCTTGAGTTTCCTTAGGAGTTCTACATACACATTTCTATCTCTTGGTATGTTCACAAAACTTAATTTGATGGCTAAAATAAAATATTATGTTTTTAAAGACTTAAAAAGTTTAATGTTATTTTTTCCATTCTCAAAGGAAACTTAAGGATTTTCTTTTAAGGTAGTTAAATTACCTGCAAATCACTTTGGTTCTTTGAGACTGATTGTTAAACATGACCGACACATGGCTAAAATGAGTGCTTCTCCAGTAATAGTTAAACCTTATCATGACTATGCCTTTTTGGGGGTCTTTGTTAAATGTTCCAGTTGATGCTGAAGAGCTCCATCTTGACTGGTCAGAGTTTGGAAATCACTCCAGCCTGTGTGAGCTCTGCTGATGTCTCAGTTTAAATTTCCCATTCTTTTTTGTTTAAAGGGGGATTCATTTTATGCATATGCAGCCCAGTTTGTAACAAAGATTCTCTGCTTATCACTGAAGCTCTTTTTCCCTGTACTCCTTGTTTCAATCTCTGTTCTTACAGCTGCCCCAGACTCCCTAAGTGCCAATTATCTCTTTTAATTCAGTGAGACTGTAAGGCTCTTTATAAGTACCTGCCTTTTGTCCTTGATTTTCTGAAATTGCCTTCAGGAATAAAGCCAGAGTGTCTGGGGCATTCGCCTCCTTACTGTCCATATCCCAGGGACCACAATCTGGCGTTTCCTCATGTTCAAAGTCTGCTACCAATTTTTTATATGGTTTTCTAATTCATTATGGTGAAAGAGCAAGTAATGAATGACTTATTCTAGCATAGCTGGCAAGTGAATTTCTCAAAGATATACAATGTGAAAAATATATTTTAATATTGAACCACATTGAACAAATAAATATTACTTAAGATAACAATTTAAATGAATATAATTTTAAACGAGAGTTTGTCTCTGAAATCTTGAATAATTTGGTTAATAATACTTATACACCAGTATATATGTACACAGTAAGAGAGGGTTTCAATCCTCTGATTTTATACAAATAGTATGTATCAAAAATTTTACACACTGATGACAAAAGTAAATATACTTTTGAAATGGTGTGGTGATCATATAAATACAAAATTAGACTAGTAATAAGTTCTAGCACTTTGAGACAAGATTAAGAATTCACAGGATGTCTTAGTAATGATAAAATTAATCATGATAAAAAATCTTATGTTTGGCAAAAAGGTCTGTTTTGTTAGTTGCATAAAATTAACAATCTATTAAAATATTTACTTTCTTTTAACTATCTTAATTTATACTTTTACAAGCAATTTATGCTCAGTTTTCTTATTTCGAATTATGGACATTTATTTGTTCATCTCCAATGTGGAACAAGGTAATATGAAGAAGAAAAAAGTGAGAGGCATATAAATTATTTTTAAAGTATTTATTTATTTGTTTATTTGAAAGAGAAAGAGAAGAAGAGGGAGGAGGAGAAAGAGAGAGAGAGGTCTTCCATCTGCTTTTTCACTCCCCGATTGACCCCAATGGCCGGAGCTGCACCGATCTGAAGCAAGGAGCCAAGAGCTTCTTCCATGTCTCCACATGGGTGCAAGGGTCTTAGGACTTGGGCCATCTTCTTTTGTTTTTTTGACAGGCAGAGTGGACAGTGAAAGAGAGAGACAGAGAGAAAAGTCTTCCTTTTACCATTGTTTTACCCTCCAATGGCCGCCACGGCCGGTGGGCTGCGGCCGGCGCACCGCGCTCATCCGATGGCAGGAGCCAGGTGCTTCTCCTGGTCTCCCATGGGATGCAGGGCCCAAGCACTTGGGCCATCCTCCACTGCACTCCCTGGCCGCAGCAGAGAACTGGCCTGGAAGAGGGGCAACCAGGACAGAATCCGACGCCCTGACCGGGACTAGAACTCGGTGTGCTGGCACCGCTAGGGGGAGGTTTAGGCTATTGAGCTGTGGCGCTGGCTTGGGCCATCTTCTACTGCTTTCCCAGGCCATGGCAGAGAGCTGGATCAGAAATGGAGCAGCCAGGACTCAAACTGGCACCCACATGAGAGGCCGGTTTTGGAGGTGGCAGCTTTACCCACTATGCCACAGCGCCATCCCCAGGCATATAAACTATCTTTACTTGTATATAATGGTACTAACTATTTACTTACCTGGATATAAAAGTATGAATTGAACAGACCAATATAAGGAGAACTGTGTTTATTCAGAGTAGAATTAGAATTTTTTTTTTCTCTTGTGATTGGCACAATAATCATCTGGAGAAAAAAAAAAGCCTCTAAACTTAATGACTAGTTTCTACAGAATTCACACCTCTCTATTCAGTAAAACTATCTATTTTCAATAATCTCATTTGTCACAAAACCAGAAAATGTTATTGACTATACGTATAATAGCAGTCAAGCCAGCATACTGGAATGAAATAATGTATATTTCAATTATAAAATATGGTGCCAAATTGCAATATTGGAGATCTGAACTGACCCTCAACATTTAAGGACACATTATAGTTTAGTTACTGTATTGATAGAATTACAATAAAATGAAGAAATTAAAGTTGTAACATGCATAAAAAATAAAAGGATAAATGCTAATAAGAAATAACAATAGTTTTAAAAATTTGAAAGTTATGGGCTGGCGCCGTGGCTCAACAGGCTAATCCTCCGCCTTGCGGCGCCAGCACACCGGGTTCTAGTCCCAGTCGGGGCACCGGATTCTGTCCCGGTTGCCCCTCTTCCAGGCCAGCTCTCTGCTGTGGCCCAGGAGTGCAGTAGAGGATGGCCCAGGTGCTTGGGCCCTGCACCCCATGGGGAGACCAGGAAAAGCACCTGGCACCTGGCTCCTGCCATCGGATGAGCGCGGTGCGCCTGCCGCAGCGCGCCGGCCGAGGCGGCCATTGGAGGGTGAACCAACGGCAAAAGGAAGACCTTTCTCTCTGTCTCTAACTCTCACTGTCCACTCTGCCTGTCAAAAAAATAAATAAAATTAAAAAAAAGTAAATCTTTAAAAAAAAATTTGAAAGTTATTCATTGTGTATTACATTTCATTTTTCTGACACACGTACCTAACTTTAATTAATTTTTATCATTCTAATTTGATCTGACCAACAGAGTAGTTTAAAGTGGCTAGGGAATCATGGATGTCAGCTATGAGAATGTGTGTGTATCCGTGTGGTGTGCTCTTACAGTAAAAATTAAGATAAATAATACAAAGATAATATCAACATAAATAAAAATAATGCAGTAATACTACTAATTCTGCATTATTTTATTAAATATTTTGAACAGTCCTCCAGGTATGTCAAATTGTCCCTCAAAAACACCGTCTGACATTGTTCACACTTACATTGTAGATAGGAGTAAGCAGATAGATATAAAAAATGCTCATGTAAGTTTTTGACTGACTTGTGGCCCCCCAAAATTTATATGTTGAAAACACTAACCTATAGTGTGGTATTTGGAAAGCGTGACCTGCAGAGCCATTATTAAGACTAATTGAGGTCCTAGGGTCTGGTTCCTAATTAAATAAAATGAGTGTCTGTATTTTAAAAACAGGAGAACAAGAGCAGGTAGTTTAACAGTGAAGGCAACTGAATCCTGTATTTGCACACCTGGGTTCTATTCCTTGTTTCAGCTCCTGACTTCAGATTCTGGACAACGTAGACCCTTGGAGGCAATGGTAATTGCACGTGTTATTAGATTTCTGTCACCCATGGGAGAGATTGGATTATGTTTCCAGCTTCTGGCTTCTGCCTAGCCCAGTTCTGGCATTTGGCAGATTGGAGCTTTATTTTTGTCTGTCTGTGCTTGGCTGTCTCTGCCTCTTAAATATTTTTTTTAAATATTTATTTATTTATTTGAAAGGCAGAGTTACAGAGAGGCAGAGAAAGAGAGAGAGAGAGAGAGAGAGAGAGAGAGAGAGAGAGATCTTCCAACTGCTGGCTCACTCCCCAAATGGCCGAAACCGAGGAAGCTGGGCTAGGAGCCAGGAACATCTTCCAGGTCACCCACATGGGTGTAGCGGCCCAAGAACTTAGGCAATGTTGTAGTACTTTCTCAGGCCGTTGCAGAGAGCTGGACTGGACACAGAGCAGCCTGATCTTGAACCAGTGGCCATACGGGATGCCAACACTACAGGCAGTGGCTTTACCCAATATGGCACAGCACCGCTCCTCACAGATATTGTTTAAAGGTAAAAGTGTGGGAACTCTTTTCAGAGGAACACAGCGAAAATTCCAAGTGAAGACACAGCGAGAAGGGAGGTGTCTACACACCAGGAAGAGGTTTCACCACAAATGAACCATGCTAGCCCTTTCATTGATTTTAGAGTCTTCAAAACTATAACAAAATAAATTTCTGCTTTTTCAACCATACAGGCTGTAGCACTACACAATGGCAGTCTAAGCAAACTAATACAGTACTCAGTTTTTGAAGTGGATTTGGAACTGGTTGATGGCTACAGACTGAGTTTTCAGGTGAATTCTAGAAAAACAGATTTTCTAGAATGGAGTATTTTCAGATATATGAATGTTAAAGATGATTTTGATGAAGTCTGAAATAGAAATGATGAAAATATTTTTGGAAAATGAAAGAAAGATGATCATTGTCAAAATGGAAATGAACATGAGTAAACTACCTTATTATGTTTTGTGAGGGAGATAACTTGAAAGCAATGGGATTATTTGTATTATTTAACTGAGGACCTTACTAAGCAAAGATATAAAGGTGTGAAATGGCTTCTCTATTGCTTCTAGGGAAGTGTGAAATAAGAGAAATACATGGAAACAACTCTTAAGCTCATAGTACCCTGAACTTAAAGATTTGGAAAATTATTGACTTATCCATATTGAGAAAGAAAAAGAAAGAAAGAAAGAAAGAAAGAAAGAAAGAAAGAAAGAAAGAAAGAAAGAAAGAAAGAAAGAAAAGAAGGAAGGAAGGAAGGAAGGAAGGAAGGAAGGAAGGAAGGAAGGAAGGAAAGAAGGAAGGAAGTAAGAGGGAGAAAAAACTTGTTCTGAGAATACCTTCAGTGATAACTTCTGGACAATCACCACATACAGAGATTGTCCATATTGTACATGGAGTTAACAATATTTCTAAGCTAAAGTCAAAAATAGAGATTTGATTATATGACTATATAGACCTATTGGTTTTCACCCAAAGGAACAGAAATGGAATTAAATAAAAGAAAGCATTCCCAATTCTTAGATTCTACAGATGGGGAAAATAGAGATGTAAGTATTTGTCTGTGAGGTCACCCAGTGGTGCTGGGTGCTGTGAGCCCTACTGCATTGGTAGAAGGTTTTGTGCAAGCTGTGACTGGGAGGCTTGCTTTGAGACGCCCTTGCCCCTCTCCCCACTGTAACATCCTGTTCTACTTATGCAAGCTAGTGGTTTTGACCACATCTTCAAGCTATTTGCGATTTTCCACGCAGAACTAGCAGAGGAAGGGGCTGAACCCACCAAAGAGGAGTTAGGCTGTCTTCAGGAGACCCCTGGTGTCTCCATGGGTCCCAAGCCAATGAGCACAAAGTATGCGCAACTACTGTCTAATGGGCACCCCCATGGGAAGACCTAATGGCAAGACAGTAAAGCTTTAAAAACCCTGTGCACTCCCCAAAAATCAGTGTCCCGCTTGAGCGCTGTCTTGGCATTCTGTCTTCGCTGCTCTCAGAAGAGATGCCTTCCTTTCGCTTTGCAAACCAAAAAATAGTTTCCACTTCTTTGCAAGTTGTTTCCTGGCTTTTTATTTCTCTGCTAAGCTCAGGAAAAGAACTCACCAAATTTACTCCTGTAACCACCCTCCCCTCCACAACAAGTAACAGTCCGCAGGAAGGGAAGGACTCCTGCTAAATGTGATTCAGCAGCTGCCACTTCCCAAGAGGGCCTGGTTCCTCTTGCCTGAACCTCTGTGGTAGGATCATTGCAGAGTCACTAAAATTGGTCTGGCGGGCACAGCATCAAACCCAAATGAATCATTTTGGAACTTTAAGATATAATAGAACTCACATTGCTTAGGTTTAGACTTGCTTGGGACATGTCATCCCTTTCTTTTTCAGATTTCTCTTTTAGGATAAAATTGGCCTATTGCACCACTGCACTTTGGAAATATATAACTTGTCAAACTTTCTAGGTTCACAGAAGAATTTTGCAAGGGAATTATGAGAGGAAGGTTTGGAGAATAATTTTGCCTATAGATGAATCGTGTCTCAGGTCAGGCCTTTGGTGCAGTGGTTAAGGCAGTTGTACTGAAGTTCTTGGGTCAGGTCTTGACTCTGCTCCCAATCCAGATTCCTGCTAATGTGGACCCCGCAGGGCAGCAGATGATGGCTCCAGTCCTTGATCACTACCACCCATGTGGAAGACCTGAATTTTGCGAAGTGAACAAGTTAATTGAATATCTCTCCCTCTCCCTCTCTTTCTTCCTCTCTCCCTCTGCCTTTCAAATAAAATGAAAAAAAAAAATATCAAAGGTAAGCCATTCCTCAATTTTCATCTATTCCTTATGGAGATGATATTTACATGAAATTTTGGACTTGGAGTTGTGACTTTTATGGTTCTTGGGATGAGGTAAATGCATTTTGCACTTAACCAAAGGACATTAATTTTGGACAAAATGTTATCAAATGCTATATGACCCCTCCCACATTCACATCCAGGGGATCTATCTTGTAATGTGACTTGATTTGGAGATAGAACCTGCAGGGAGGGAATTAGGTGGGGCCCTAGATTGGACATGGCCATAGAGATAAGACTATGTGAGGACTCAAAAAGTAGATCATTTGCAAGATAAGGAGATAGGAGAAATCAATTGCGCACTTTGACATTGTGTTCTTATGCCTTAGGACTATGAGGAAATTAATTGCTGGTATTGAAAGCACTCACCCTGTGGTGTTCTGTTATGGGAACTCAAGAGGCCTAGTATGAAAGTATTCCTATATGTAACATCAAGATTCTCAAACTTATTAAAAAATTCTCATCAATAATAAAATTCTATATTTTCATATACAATAGAATATTTAATTTGAATTTTAATTATAATAATTAATATTCTTCCTCATTTCTATCCCTTGTGTTCTAAATATTATCATTTTTGTAAGAAATTACATGTGTAGCCCGGTGCCATGGTTCAATAGGCTAATCCTCCACCTACAGCGCCTGCACACCGGGATCTAGTCCCAGTCAGGACGCGAATTCTGTCCCGGTTGCTCCTCTTCCAGTCCAGCTCTCTGCTGTGGCCTGGGAGTGCAGTGGAGGATGGCCCAAGTGCTTGGGCCCTACACCCGCATGGGAGACGAGGAGAAGCACCTGGCTCCTGCCATCAGATCAGTGTGGTGCGCCGGCCACAGGGTCCATTCGGAGGTGAACCAACAGAAAAAGGAAGACCTTTCTCTGTCTCTCTCTCTCACTGCCCACTCTGCTTGTCAAAAAAAAAAAAGAAAGAAAGAAAAGAAAGAAAAAAAAGAAAAGAAAAAGAAAAAAAGAAATTACATGTGTAAATATATTTTACCATTTTCTGAGGCAAGAATTTGCCATAACAGTTGTCAGATGATCACAGGACTCATGTAATAACTTCAAATAAAAAAAAAAATTCCTAAAAACATGGTAGAATATATTTCATGAAATGCTAGGCCATCAGATATTATGATTTTTAATTTTTAGCTTCATTTTAAATATGAATGACTGCTATAAATGATGACAGATGGGACTTAGCTAAATTCCATGGTAGTTGTTTTAAAAATGATAAGTATTAAAAAGAAATGAGGGGCTGGTGCTGTGGTGTAGCAGGTAAAGCTGCTGTCTGCAGTGCCAGCATCCCATATGGGCATTTGAGACCTGGCTGCTCCACTGCCAATCCAACTCTGTGATATAACATGGGAAAGCAGTAGATGGGCCAAGACCTAGGGCCCCTGCACCTGTGTTGCAGACCCTTAAGAAGCTCCTGGCTCCTGGCTTTGGATTGGCCCAGCTCCAGCTGTTGTGGTCATTTGAGGAGTGAACCAACGGGTGGAAGATCTCTTTCTCCCTTTCTCCCTCCTTCTTTCTCTCTTTCTGCCTCTCTGTAACTCTCTGCCTTTCAAAGAAGTAAATAAATCTTAAAAAACCAAACAAAATAGAAATTAATGTACTTACTTGAAAACATATTAGGACATTTTATTCTTTGATTTTAGCAGTAAATTATTACTTTAAAATAGGTTTGTTGGCACTGATGACTGAAGATACTCAAATGTCTCACAATGATTATAGTCGTGATGCACTATATAAATTACAAAATAAAAATAAAACACTTTTGAAATAGTTCTCATAATATAGTTATCCCAAAGAAATTTTTAAGCTTGTGATTAATTCAGAGAGAATCTTGTGAGTCCTGCTGACCACTCAACAGCACTCGAGATCCCATGGCACTCTCAGAAATAGCAGAGGTATTTAACCCTGCTATTCTGGCATTATTCCAGCTCCAGTAATTAAATTCTCCCTGCCTTCTATTCCCTGTGTATTTCCAATTAGGAAAATTATTTTTCATTTCTCTTTGATATTGCTACTGGGAAATAGTGCTGGCATAAATCTTCTGTATATGTTCTCCCTTGAAATTTTACTTCAACACCATTTGAAATTTGGGGTGAATGACGTCTTTATATTTAAGGTAATCAACCTTTTAATAAATTGTGACAACACACACCATTGGACATTTCATAGAATATTCTGATCAGATAAAACATGGCATTTTGTTTATATTTTTTTTAATTTCTTAATTGTAGGCCATCATAAGAGAAGAAAATTAAGTGGTAACTTCAGGGATATTTTGTCATGCAGGGAGGATTTCCTGACTAGAAAGTACAAGTTTATGATAATCAAATCAGAGCTCGAATTGCCGAGACTTCCCTTTCACTTTTAAGCTTCTACAGCTGGCTATGCAGAGGGAAAAACAGATGGGCTGAATTATATATTTAAACAGCCTTTGACATCATGTCAAACACCTTTTGCTCTGTAAAAGGAACTTTACTGATTTCCAGTTACTGCAATCATAAGATACTTGCATTTTATTAAAATGGTATACAGTAGATAATCAACAATATATTTCTTAAAGATTTTGAGTTGTGTATGAAAAAGAACAAAGTAAAATAAAAAATTCTATCTTAAATTAAGTACTGCAAAACAAGATTTTACTCTCTGAAAAATATGTTATCCTATTGCACTAACCATTTCAAAGTCAATGTATGTTTCAGGAATTTAGTATTTTTTATAAAAGTGAATATGATATTGAGTCTGATGGCAGCAAAAATCCTTTCGGATTTAACAAACTTATGTTATTTATCATTGGAGTTTAGTCATGTATTGTAAAAAATCTTCAGAGGTATTAATTTATGAGTTAAGTGATTAATTCAACAAATATAGGTTGAAGATCAATTATATGATGATAAACATGACTCTAGGTGCAAAATAGATCTCAATCTCAAAAACTTGCATTTTTCTGGATAAGAAAGATATTAAACGCTTATCAAATTATTGTATAAATCTAGATATTATACAAGCTGTGAAGGATGTAGAAAAATAAGTAGATAGTCCTAGCAAGAATTTTATCAACCTAACGTGGGCATAAGTGTTCTGTTTGAAAAGCTATTTTGGGGACTGGCATCACGGTGTAGCAGGTAAAGCCACCATCTGTGACACAGGGATCCAATGTGGGCACTGCTTCATATGCCAGCTGTTCCACTTCTAGTCCAAATCTCTGTTAATGGCCTGAGAAAAGCAGCAGAATATGGTCCATGTTTTTGGCCCTTGCTACCCTCACCTGAGAACTGTAGGCAGCTGCTGGATCTCAGCTTTGGCCTGTCCCAGAGCTGGCCATTGTGACCATCTGGAGAATGAACCAGTGGAAAATTCTCTCTCTCTCTTTCTCTCCCTCTCTCTCTGTAACTCTGACTTTCAAATAAATAAATATTTTAAAAAGATATTCTTAATAGATGTGTGAAAAAAGCAGGAGAATGGCCAATGCCTTATGGAGAGTTGTTATTTTCCAAATGATTGAACAGTAGTTGTAGTGTGTCCAAGACAGAAACATGATTTCTGCATGGAAGAACTTTGTAGAAGCTGCCATAAATGCATCAGAGTGAGCAAAGGAAAGAAGAGAGTAAATGTTTGAGTGGAAGTAAAACAAAATAGAGATGGTCATATAGGCCATTGTAAAGAGGTAAATTTTGTCTAAGGGTGTTCACAGCATTCAAGGGAAAAGTACAATAAGCTTAGTTAGAAGTTTCTTGAAATAATAAAAATTTGAGATGATGGTGGTTTGAACCAAGTGGTAACCAAAAGTAATGATCAGTAGTGATTGAATTCTGGAGGTAATCTTGAAGGTAAAAAATTATAAATGATATAATAGATTGAATAAGTTTAGTAGAGAAAGACAAGAATGAAGGGTAAATATGAGGACATTGTCTTTATAATTAAAAAGATAAATCTGTAAATTAGTGAAATGAGAAAAATAGTATAGTGAGTTTAATACTATCTTTTTCTAAATCCATGATCACCTATAATCCCCCATATGACTTTTTTGGGGAATAGTCTTTATAGATGCTAAAGGTAAGCATGAAGATGCGATAATACCGGGTTTGCATGGCTCCTAACTCCAATGACAGTGTCTTGTTAGACATTGGAAACGGTGCATAGATACACAGTGAAACTGATACTATACAGTCAGAGGCAGAGATTGGAGCAATGCTTACAGAAGCCAAAGGACAGCATAGATGCTGGTGACCAACAGAAAGTAGTAAATAGTCATTGAGTGGACTCATTCAGAACCTCTAGAAGGAACCTCACCAGCTGACACGTGTTGAGCTGTAAGAAAATAAATTTCTCTTGTGTTAAGCCATTAGGTTTTTCGTACTTTTTTCATGGTGACCTATGTATAACCTATAAAGGAAAATGAAAAATTAGATCTTGTTGTAAAATCGAGTTTGATTTTGTGCATGTAAATTTGAGATATCCATTACACATCTAAGGAAATATGTTTGGTTGGCAAAGGAGCTCATAATCTGGAGATCAGATCTAAATTTATTTCAAACTTAGATAACTGTGAATCATTAGGGAATTGATTTAAAGTCATCAGTAAGTGAATCCCCTGTGTGCAAAATTGAAGAAGTACTAAGCAGTTTGTATATGCCAATATTTAAAATTTAAAGAATGAAGGAAATTCCAAACGAGAGTGTAAAGGAAAGCAAGGAGAGTTTCAAGCAAAAGATAATTTTCCAAATGTTAACAGGTCAAGGAAGATGGATGAGGGAAATCGGATATTGAATTTGCTATGCAGAGATGACTGTAGACCTTTCCAGGAACAGTTAATTCAATGTTCAAGTTTTGAAGTTTGGCAAGTTTGGGATGTTGTCTAAAGTTGGAGTAAGATATGAATCAGATGATGGAAGTATATATAAATACATATAGATATATATTCAAGGTATATATATATATGATGGAGGTATATATATAATCAAGCTTTGAAAGAGTTATATTTACTAATACATAGCAAAAAAAACCAAATATCTTCTCTATTAGGTCATTGTAGTCTTTCTAGTATTCACTGTGAACCTTATATTTCTTGGGAAATGTACATGCTGACATGATTGTAACAAAATTAGTTATGAATAAATAATAGTGTAAGTAAATGAAGCATTGTATACAAACAGAAAATATAAGGGGATATTATTCGAATGTATTGTATCCTGGCTTTCAACAACATAATAATAGTGAACATTTAGAATGCAAATATTCACAGCATCAAAAACTTGAAAATTCTAAATTATAATTTACATTACATTAGTTTATTTGAAATATTTAAATTATTTTTAATAAATGATTTCCTTATATAGCTGCTCCATGTTTAAAAACAAAGTTTTATATAATTGACTTTAATATTATCACCACATTTTAAAGCTTAAAAACAAAATGAAGTCCCTTTATCTTACTTGAAGATGAAAATGTACTGCACTTTTTTTTTTGGGCTCAATGCTACCTGGAAGGACAGACTCAGTATTGTCATGCTCTATTTCAACACTAATGATATTTAATTAATTAGTTATGCTCTTGACCAACTTCTTCTATTTACATTTTCCTATTATCCTTCCATGTTTTCTTTCATTTATGTTTAAATTACTTGAAGATATATTTATGGGGAAATTAAATTGCATGTTTCCTAAGAAGATAATTTTGCTAACTTAGACCATTTGCTGTATAAAGGTTGCAATATAGTGTTTTAATTACACGGTGGCTTTAAAGCTAGGTAGAACTCAAAGAAATTATGACTTTTTTACCATAATATTCTCAAATTTCAAATAGGAAATCATTTCCATTCTTCTGCAAAACTGATATGTATGAAAAATCTCAATGCTCTACATTTGCTCACCTGTTTTCCTTTTCCTGGTCAGTGTTTTCATTTTTTTAACATTTATTTATTTATTTATTTGAAAGTCAGAGTTACACAGAGAGAGAAGGCAATGCAGAGAGAGAGAGAAAGAGATCTTCCATCCACTGGTTTCTCCCCAGGTGGCTGTAATGACCAGAGATGTGCCAATCCAAAGCCAGGAGCCAGGAGTTTCCTCTGGGTCTCCCACATGAGTTCAGGGGCCCAAGCACTTGGCCATCTTCTACTGCTTTCCCAGACCATAGCAGAGAGCTGGATCAGAAGTGGAGCAACTGGGACTCGAACCAGCACCCATATGGAATGCTGGCACTCTAGGCGGTGGCTTTACCTGCTAGGCCATAGCGCCAGTCCAGTGTTCAGTGATTTTGCATGTAGCTGAGTTGTTTTCTAATTCTTGTGAGAAAAATGTCTAAAAAAATTGGTAAATATGATTTCTGCATAAACACTTGAGTTCTATGACATCTAACATAAAATGAACTTATTTTAGTATAGAATTGAGAGTCTTCTTAATATAATTAGTAAGAAAGTAAATATAATAATGTTTTAAAGGGATCTATTACTCAGCATAATAGTATATAATAAACAAAGTGAGTATAGAATGAGTTCTCTGTACTATTGTTATCTTATGTGAGCCTAATTTTGCTGTATGACTGCATGTGCTTTCATGGTCAGATTAATACTAATAATATGTATCTTGGAGTGATCAAATGCATCTTCAAGTAACTGCCTAACCAAAGCAAGCCAAAACAAACAAACATGATTCAATTGTTTAAAAGATGTATTTATTTATTTGAAAGGCAGGCATTTATAGAGAGAGCAGAGAGAAGTTTTCCATCCACTGCTTCAATCTTCAAATGGCTGTACTGGTTGGAGCTGTGCTAATCCAAAGCTTGGAGCCAGAATCTTCCTCCGGGTCTCACCCACGGGTGTAGGTGCCCAAGCACTTGGGCCATCTTCTTACAACTTTCCCAGGTCATCAGGGCACTGGATCAGAGGTGGCACAGCTGACACTTGAACCGAGCGGTGCTCATATATAATGTGGGCATTGCAGGTGGAGGTTTAGCCCACTATGCCACAGTGCTGGCCCCATATTCAATATTCTTTAAAAGATAACAAAACTCACAGACTAACAATATAAAAATTATAGTAATCAGCAACCTTCTAAATATTAGAAGACATGTAAAAAGCATGAACATTCCATTTCTGCAAAAGGGGACAATCAATAAAACCAGAAGTGAGAGACAGTGGGATTAACAGACAAGGGGTTCTATTATGATGGAATCCTTTAATCAGATTTTCCTTTTTCTCCTTCACATCCACAAAATGGACAATTGTCAAACTGGGATGATAACCCCTAAGAGAAGGGAGAGTCCTACGAAAGCTATTATTTTTTCTCATTCTCTTACTTAATTCATTGCAAGAACGTCACTTGCTGAGCAGAGTTATGTTGCTCTTTCTAGGGAGCAGAGTGCCTACAATGATTCTTTGTAAACCATATGCACGGAGAATTTATTTTAACCCATTTATTTATTTATTTATTTAACATTTATTTATACCTATGTGGACTCATGAGTATTTATTATATCCTTTCAATCATTTTCCAATACTACTGTTTTTCTTAAAAGTTCATTTGGGAAGCATTCTGCCTAATCCCATAATTGTGTGTGTGTGTATGTGTGTATGTTGTTTTTGTTTTTTGTTTTTGTTTTTAGAGTACACCTTTACTTTCTGGAATCCTTGTTTTCTCTAAGATGATATTTCATATCCCCAGCCCTATTCCCAGAGTTAGTAATTTTTCAGCTAACTTTACTTTTGAATGGTATTAGAAATCCAAATCTAGGTGCTGTAAGTTTCTTGTTAACCTCATTCATAGCAATTACTTTAGAGTCTGTGTGCTAGTCCTAACATTTGGGCCACCTGTGTGTCCTTTGATAATTGCCTATCTTTTTCTAATTGTCCTGCCTTATCTTGCCACCTTTTTATTATGAGGTACAATAATAGAGATAATGATTTGAAATAATAATTGCATGCATAATGGTATTATATGGATCATAAAAGAATGAATGCTAACATATCTATGCTAATGATACACAAATAATCTTATTTGGTAATGACTAGAATCACTAATTATGGGTTAATTTGACAGCAAATTGTGATACAAGCATAAGCCACATTTTACAAAAACTGCAGTAGGGTTTTGTTTTTGTTTTTGTTCTTTTTGAGAAAGAGAGAGGCAGACAAAGGAAGAAGTCTCCCACCTTCTTCTTCACTCTTCAGACACAAAAGCCAGGACTGGGCTTGCGCCAAAGCCAGGAGCAGGGGATTCAATCTAGGCCTTCAGCATGAAACGAAACAAAAAAATTACTTGACCTATCACCACTGCTTCACAAAGTCAGCATTAGCAGAAACATAGTATTAGGAGCTAGAGCAGGTTCTCTGCTATGAGTTATGAACATATTAACTGGCATTTTCATAGTTAGGATAAATGCTTGCATCCAACTTTGTTTCTTTATTTATTTTATAAAAAATTGTCTCAGAATGTATTTTAGTTGATTCAGTAGTTGAAAATTAAATCTTAATTAAAGAAAAGAGAAATATAGTTGCCTTTTTTAGATGAAAGCATTTTGAAAGCTTTAATTTCATTTTAAACAATGAAAGGACTATTTTAGGGGTCAGGATTTGCCACAGTGTTTAAAATTCATTTAGGATGTCCACATTCTTCTTTTTAAGATTTATTTATTTATTTGAAAATCAGAGTTAGAGAGAAGGAGAGGCAGAGAGAGAGAGAGGGAGAGAGAGGTTTCCATCCACTGGTTCATACCTGAAATGACTACAATGGCCTGAGCTGCACCAATCCAAAGCCAGGAGCCTGGAGCTTCCTCCAGGTCTTCCCATGTGGGAGCAGAGGCCCAAGCACTTGGACCATCTTCTACTGCTTTCCCAGGCCATAACAGAGAGCTGGATCGGAAGAGGAGCAGCCGGGACTCAAGTCAGTACCCATATGGGATGCCGGCACCGCAGGCTGATGCTTTACCCGCTATGACACAGCGCCGGCCCTCTCACATCCTTTATTGTAGTGCCTGAGTCCAAGTCCCAACTATGCTTTGGATTCCTGCTTCTTGTTAATATGGGAGGCGGCAGCAGCTGCCTGGGAGGCAACAAAAGATGGCTCAAGTAATTGGGTTCTTCCACCCACTTGGGGGACCTAGATTGAGATCTTGCCTCTTGGATTCAGCCTGGTCCAGCATTGGATGTCATGGACATCTGGGGAGTGAACTAATGGATGATAGAGTTCTCTCTTTTTGTCACTATTTCAGATTAAATAAATAATATATTTTAAAATAGTTGTTCTTTTATTTGAAAGCCAGAGTACAGAGAGAGAGAGGACAACAAAGAGAGAGAGGAGAGAGAGAACCAAACCAGGATCAGAAACTCATTTGTATCCTCTAGCATGGTGGCAGAGACCCAAGTACATGGGCTCTCATCTGCTGACCCCCAGGTGCATTAGCAGGCAGCTGCATCATAAGTGGAGCTGGTGCTCCTCCTAGGCACTACAGCATAGGATGTGAGTATCCCAAGCTGCAGCTTAATCCACTGTAGTACAATGCTGCTCCACCAAATTTGCTTTTTAAGGAAGATAATTTGGGTGCAGAATTTCTTAGAAATTCATATTATCATCTAAGTTTTTTCATAATATACATTTTCCATGAATTTTTGAGGCTCTCTCGCCTACACAGTTGTCTTTATCTGTAATTGTTTGCTACTTAAATAATATTAATAAAAGCAATTTGACTTTAACTTTAAAAGTTTCTTTTTTCCCTATCATGTTAAGATTTTTTAGTTTATTTTTTTAGTTTGTCATTTAAGAAGAGGCATATTTCAAGATGACAGTAAAGCACTTATTTAAATTGTAAGAAAAATTACAGCAAATGCCTTTTTTGCTCCTCCTATAAAAAGTAGTGCATATGTTAATTAGCTAGATCTAACCATTCCACAATATCTGTGTACTTCAAAACTTCATTTGTGCAACATAAAAAACATAAGAATGTGATCTGCCTATTTGAAAATACAGATCAAAACAAATTAAAAACCATGGGCCAGGGTTGTGGCACAACCGGTGATGTTGCAACCTGCAACACTGACATCCCATATGGGCACCAGTTCATGTCCCTGTCTTCCCATTTCTGATCAACCTCCCTACTAATGTTACAGGGAAAGTATCATAATTGTGCAATTGTTTGGGTGCCTACCACCCACGTGGGAGACCTGAAAGAAGCTCCTGACTCCTGGCTTCTGCCTGGTCCAACATTGGCCTTTCAACCATTTGGGAAGTGAATCAGTGGATGGAAGATTCTCTCCTCTCTCTCTCTTGTACTTTCTCCCCCTCTCTCTCGCTCTCTCTCTCTCTCTGTTGCTCTCGCTCTCTTGCTCTCTCCCCAATATCTACAACTCTTTCAAAATGAATAAATAAATCTTTAAATACTCCAAAACCAAATGAAAGTATAGTATACATTTGGTATCAATTATTTTATGGCAGCACTGTGAGAAAACTTTATTAACACAGAACATAGGAGGTTAAAGTGATTTGCAGAAGGAGGCTATGAATTATTTTCATATTCCACATTCATCATCTTCTCTGGTATATCTTGTTGTTCCTATTCCTGCTAGGGAACCCAGTCTAATTGTTTTGAGTTTCCTACATAGTGTTTTAAATTATATTTATATATATATTTAATTTTAAGAGATACATTTATGTATGTAGCAAAACTAATGATACTTTAAGTCCTATTTTACCCATCTAAATACAAGCATGCAAGTATACACACTAAATTGCAAGAAAAACAAAATTAACAGAATTTGAAAAAATGAGAAAAATATAACATTACCAAATACAAATTAAAATAAATATGTATACAATAGAGTTGCTCGACTTAAATTGTTGAAGAATCCACTAACTAAATTACTGATGTCATTCTAAGATTTAGCACGATTTCACTGATCCCTCCTTTGCCACCCAGGATTCTGTTTGTATCTGAGTATAACTATTAGTGTAATTAATTCTATTTAATTAAATTCCCCTATTAAAAGCTGCTGAGGGGACGGTGCCAAAGCTCACTTGGTTAATCCTCTGCCTGTGGTGCTGGGTTCTAGTCCTGGTTGCTCCTCTTCCAGTCCAGTTCTCTGCTGTGGCCCGAGGGGGCAGTGGAGGATGCCCCAAGTGATTGGGCCCTGTACCTGGCTCCTGGCTTCAAATCGGCACCACACCAGCCATAGTGGCCATTTGGGGAGTGAACCAATGGAAGGGAGACCTTTCTCTCTGTCTCTCTCTCTCACTGCCTATAACTCTACCTGTTAAATAAATAAATAAATAAATAGCAGCTGACAAAATTACTTCATCCAAACAGTATAACTTACAAAAGTAAAAAATGATTTTTTTTTTTGACAGGCAGAGTGGACAGTGAGAGAGAGACAGAGAGAAAGGTCTTCCTTTGCCGTTGGTTCACCCTCCAATGGCTGCCGTGGACGGCGCGCTGCGGCCAGCACACCGCGATCATCCAATGGCAGGAGCCAGGTGCTAGGTGCTTTTTCCTGGTCTCCCATGGGGTGCAGGGCCCAAGCACTTGGGCCATCCTCCACTGCACTCCCGGGCCACAGCAGAGAGCTGGACTGGAAGAGAGGCAGCCGGGACAGAATCCGGCACCCCAACCGGGACTAGAACCCGGTGTGCCGGCGCCGCAAGGCAGAGGATTAGCCTGTTGAGCCACGGCGCCGGCCTTAAAAGTAAAAAATGATAAAAACAGATAAAAACTGTTTTTTTTTTCTGTCATATCAGTCTTTAAACATTTTTTTTTGACAGGCAGAGTGGACAGTGAGAGAGAGAGACAGAGAGAAAGGTCTTCCTTTTGCCATTGGTTCACCCTCCAATGGCCACCACACTGCGGCCAGCACACCGCGCTGATCTGATGGCAGGAGTCAGGTGCTTCTCCTGGTCTCCCATGGGGTGCAGGGCCCAAGCACTTGGGCCATCCTCCACTGCACTCCCGGGCCACAGCAGAGAGCTGGCCTGGAAGAGGGGCAACTGGGACAGAATCCGGCGCCCGGACCGGCACTAGAACCTGGTATCCCGGCACAGTAGGCGGAGGATTAACCTATTGAGCTGCGGCGCCAACCAGTCTTTAAACGTTTTTAAAAAGATCTATTTATTTATCTGAAAGGCAGTTTTACAGAGAGGAAGAGGCAGAGGCAGAGAGAGAGAAGTCTTTAACCTGCTGTTTCACTCTCCAGATGGCCGCAACAGCCAGAGTTGTGCCAATCCAAGGCCAGGAGCAAGGAGCTTCTTCCAGGTCTCCCACGCAGGTGCAAGGGCCCAAGGACTTTGGCTATCATCTACTGCTTTCCCAGGCCATAGCAGAGAGCTGGATGAGAAGTTGAGCAGCCAGTTCTTGAAACAGCCCCATATGGGATGCTGGCATTGAAGGGGGTGACTTTACTCACTATGCTACAGCATTGGCCTCTCATGTCAGCCTTGTTCAACTTGTGTGACAAAAGGGTCAACAAAAGTAAGGGAAAAAAAAACTAGAAGTCTACAGGGAAAAGTCACATATTGATGTTAAACTGAAGCAGAAAAATGTGAAATCAAGAATTAATGTAGTAATACTAAGAACCAACATTTCAAAGAAGGAGCATTGATGTAAAAAAATGACAAGGTTTCTTCATACCAATGTTCAAAAAAACCACAATATCAGATAGTATATAAATGAGAAGAATAAGAATTATGACTGTTGTTGAAAATAGCAGTATATAATCTAGATAGAAAATTATGGAACCACTTTAATAAAATAAAAATAGTTCCAAACAGAACGAAAAATTCAGAATAAACCAGATTTACTTGTATTCCAAGTGCTGTGATTCAGATGCGGTTTGTCTCTCAAAGGCCCTCAAAGGCTGCTACACTGGATGCTCAGTCCTCAATGCGACAATGTTGAGAGGAGGAACGTCTAATTGGTGGGTCCCTGGGACATCACCCCTACCTATGGAGGAATTAATGCTGGATTTGTAGGGTCTGGCAAGAGTGAAAGAGCTCCTGTGAAAACTTGTAAGAGAACCTTGCATCACCCTTAAAATTCTTGCTTTGTGTCTCAGCATGTTCTTTCTTCCTCCTGTGAAGGCTTTGGTGATGATACCATGTATCATGTTGTGACGAAGCCAGAAATCCCTCACCATAGCTAAAAGCCCAGAGATATGCACTTGAATCTCCAGGGCTGTGAACTACATAAATGCCTCTTCTTTACAAAATATTTGGCCTTAGGTATTTTTTGTACAGCAACAGAGAACAGATTAAGACATGCCAAAGACATTTACATACATTTGAGTCACATGTGTATTTTTAAAACTCTAAAATTATTCAATGCATAAAGAATGTAAAGGGGAAATATTATTTCTGAAATGCTGAATTAAAACAACTAATAGAGAAATATCTAAGGAATTTTGAGGATGCAGTTTTCATTCAATAATTTCAATTAAATTTCAGTGCATGTCAAAGATAGCTTGAGTCATAGAAAATTGGAAGAAATTTTGAGAGAATATATTTTCCTCTTTACATCTCCTGAATATACAGTTAATATCCTCTGGACAACTAAGAAGTTGATAAAAATGAAAATAAAGAGGACAACTTACACAAAATCCTGTAAGAGGACTGAGAGAGATGACACACTGACACAACTGTTAAGTGTTTCAACATTAGCCAACACACTCATTTTCAGTCCTGATATTTTTAGTGACTTAAGCAAGTTACCTAACTTCTCTGTTTCCTGCCTGATTCTAGTGATGGTAATTGTTATTGTCATAATTAAATAAACTCATAGTCTAATTTGTACATATGAAAACCAACAGTCTAATTCGTAGGCATGTTATCACCTGTTAAGATAATGAAAATAGTAGTGATAAAAATGAATATACCAAACAGCGCCCACATGGGATGCTGGCCCCACAGGCAGAGACTTAGCCTACTATGCTCCATTAACAGCCCCTTTATCCTTTATTTTAAATTAATCTGTGTGCTTATTTGTTTGTGATAGAATAACTCTACAAAATTAGATATTTTATAGATAACTTAATCCACAATCTGTCCTTAGCTCTCTCCAAAGAAAAGAGAAAGAGAAAGATTAACTGTGTAAGAAAGCATTAATGTACCTAAGAAAGGAAGAACAAAGAAAGAAATTGGATATCACAATCACATTTAAAAACACTTCCTACACAGTGACTCGTATTATACTCGTATCTTTCTTGATGCTGACGTCTTGGAACTTCTTTTCCATGAAATGCACTGACCTTCATATAAATCAATCTAAATCTTGCACTTCCTTTTACTGGGACCTTTATTTCTTCCTCCCTGTGAATAACTCCTGAAATTGTCAGTCATTGTGATCTTCCTTTTCTGGATACTTATGGATCCTGAAATTGTACCAATCAATCTACAACCTGATTTCCTGTTATCTCATCTTGTTCTTTAGTTTCTTGTATTGATTTAAAGTTGTTTCTTGAATGTCTGCTGTCAAATTGTAAGTGCTTTCAAGTGTCAGATACATAGCAGGTGCTTAAACAATTCTTGTTGATTCAAAAAAACAAAACAAGTTGCAGAATTAAGGAATACTTTCAATCAATTGAGATTTTGCTGAACAGAGCAACACTCAATTTAGGGTACTATAATAACAATTTGAACCAAAATATTGCCCTGAGTATCAAACATAGGTAAGATTCCAGGAAAGCAAATTATTTTCTTTAGGGTTATATCTGACTATTCTCCACGTTATTTCTTCAGCTATTCAGAATTCCATTGAAGGTTGCTTTGTCGTGAAGTGTCCCACTGTCAAACTCTTGCTAACCATTCCTTTTGAAACCTGCAAATCTCAATCAGCTCACTGGAGCTAGATTATTTCTATTTCACTTAAGAAAATAAATTCATGAAATTATTAAATTAATTCAGACATGAAGAATCGCTTGGATGTATCCAGATGTTCAGTGATGGTTTTATCCTAGGGAAGTGATACATTCAGTGGCATGTCAGATCACAATATCACATCTCAACATCCTGCATTGTCTCAGTGCACAGTAGTCCATCTCCATTCAATTTTTTTTCTGCTCTCTGTTGTTAGAACCTAGAATACTCTTTTGGAACACTCTTCCCTTCACTGCATTCAAAAATGGTTCTGATCAAACAAATAAATCTCTCTATTTCTGATTCGTTATATATATATATATATATATGCATATATATACATACATATATATGTGTATATATATAAAGATGGGTATATACTGGATGAAGTTAAGGTTCTTTACAGATGTAAAATTCTGTAGTAGAATAGGTTTATGGAATTGGCTGCTTGCTGTTTTCCAGGAACTCTGCTAAAACCTTATTACACAAGGCAGATTTTATTACATTTCCTGATGAGGAACTGAAATTCAAAAGAGAAAAGCAAATAGTATAATATCAAACTATCCATGTACTGTTAGCTATAGTTTAAAGAGATTATTTTTAATCTGCTTATATTTCACTCCTTGCAAATCTATTTCATGCAATCAAATATGCATTGTATTTTCACAGTTTGACTGAAAGGGTATGTGTGTGTGTGTGTGTGTGTCTATTGAATCGCAAAGTGAGAAAGAAACAAAAGGAAAGTCAGAGTGGACTACAGCTAGCCAAGCTTTACAGAATGGTATCTGAAGTGTTTAAGTGGACTACTAAATATCCACAGTGCCATCTCTATTAAAACTAGAGAAGATAAATAAAATTTTAATGTCATTGTCAAGCATTGCCAATTCTTATTTTTATAACAAAGGTTAACAGTTTGAATTTTGGACATATTTACATGTGTTTGGTTGTTTTGCATAACTGCACAAATTAAAAAGAATTTTACAATCAAAGGTAGAACTCAAGATGTATTATGATACGTTTTCTCCATAAGATTAATAAAACAAATAGAGTAAAATATTGAGTATCCAAAAATTCCACAGTAGGAAGGACAATTAACAGAGTCATTAGTAAATAACCAAAAAAACTTACAATCAAATTCAGTGGAGTGGTGAGTAAAGAAATCCTAAAACATAAGTTTAAGACTATTTGATTTGAAAGTTAGCATATTGATATATGCCAGATAATCAGTAGAGCATCCTGCACAGCAAGTGATTTGTGGGAAAACTTGATCATAAAACAAAGAAAAGGAGCTGATTTCTGGGTCATGGGTCTTCATAAGGTACAAGAAGAAAAAAAAAACTAATGCAATGAGAAGAAAGCTGGAACAAGAACAGAGATTGCAAACTTTGGAAACTTTTTTATACACTGTGAGGATAAATGGGAACTGTCAAAACAAAACTGTTTCTGAAGATGACAAAGGCTAGGAGGAAGTTGAAAGGGCATAACTAATACAATCCTGAGATAACCACTCATGCGTGTCAAACACTTGATTGCTTGTATATTTGGCAGATTCTTTTTCTACCTTTTATTTGATCTCTGCCTTTTTTTTGGGGGGGGGTAAGGTAGGTTAAATGGATAAGACAAATTAAAGACAGATTCCTTGTTTTAGTGAATTTAAGATTCATCTTGGAAGCCAGACATCCGTATTCTAAGGGCATACCACCAGAAATTGGGATTTCACAGATCTGAGGTTAGGTTCACGACACTGTGCTGCCACAATGGACAGGTGGGTGGGAGGCAGGAATTATCTTTCATGTAATTAGAGATAAAGATCAAAGATTATAGTTGCATGTTTTTTTTCATATTTAGTTTAACAAATATTCATTTTTTAAAGAATTTACTTTTTAAATTTACTCTTTCTCCATTAGATGATTGTGTTACTAACAAATAAATATATTGGCTTGTACTTTTCAATTTCTTTGGCTCTGGAGACTTAGAGTAATTTTGACTCTGAGACTTAAATTTATTTACATAATTTAGAATAATACTTGGTTTGCATTTTATTGTACCCCTCAGAGACTTAGCTTTATAATGCTTCTGAATGTAGTGTTGTATTGCTATCACCATAATATTAAAGTGTTTATCACTTACTTACTGCACATCATGCTAATCACAGTGTTAGGAAGATGGTATGTTAGTTTCCGTCTTTTATACAAATCTTCTCTAAAAGTCAGAATTCTAACCCACAACTAATTCCAAATTCACTGCTAATTACAAATTCTAACACACTGCTAATTCCAAATTTCTTCTGTATTCACTTTAATATGTGTATTAATAATTTATATTATATACATACTTATTGCTTTCTGACATTATATGATCTGATATGAAGGAATCTATTTAAAACCAAAGTAGATGACAAAATCAATCAATAAATGCTTTTACTCATAAACAAGTGATACTGATTTTTTCAAATGTTCAAGGTCTTTTCTGTGAAAATAAAAGTTAAAATAATAACTAACTGAAATTACTGGTAGTAGATTTAATTATCTTATTTTATTTATATTTAATTGTTTTATTAGATAATTATTAAATAAATGTATGTCCAAAACTTTATTATAAGTAACAATTAAATTACATTCTAAAATACTTTCAAAATCTTATTTAAAAACTTTGCAACGCTACCAAATATTATATATTTTATCAAACCAAGCAAAATCACTGCTTTAGAATTTCAAAAAGTTATCAATGTATAATTTTAAATTGCTTATAAAATAATTATACATACTTTAATCTATCTAATTTGATCGTACTATCTGACATATTGACTTTGTTTCACAAATGTAGGAGGCAATATATGCCTGATAGTTTTGAAAATACAAGTTTTAGGGGCTAGTGTTGTGGCATAGCGTGTAAAGCTGCTGCCTCCAGTGCCGGCATATGGGCACTGGTTCTAGTCCCAGCTGCTCCACTTCCTATCCAGCTCTGTGCTATGGCCTGGGAAAGCCGTAGAAGATAGCCCAAGTGCTTGGGCCCCTGCACGCATGTGGAAGACCCTGAAGAAGCTCCTGGCTCCTGGCTTCTGATTAGCTCAGCTCCAGCTGTTGCGGCCATTTGGAGAGTGAACCAGCAGATGGAAGACTATCTCTTTCGCTTTGCCTCTCCTTCTCTCTCTGTGTAACTCCAACTTTCAAATAAATAAATAAATCTTAAAAAAAAGAAAATACAAGTTTTAGTAAAAAGACACCTTTAATAAGTCAGCAGGATATACTGTGTGATCTATGGTCATTGTTAAAAGAAATCTTAGATATTGAGATGTTCCTTCAACAGTTTCATTGAAGTATAACTAATACATGGTAAAAATGTATGTGTTTAATGTACATAATTTGATGAGTTAGGAAATATGCTTGCTCTGGTGATAATATCACCACAACCAAGGTAATAAACATCTCCATTACTTCAAAAAATTTCCTTGCCTCCCTTGGTGTGTATATTTTATTTATTATTGTTTTTGTTTTGATAGTGGTTTTGGGTTTGTTAGTAATCAGCCTTATAGGAGATCTAACCTCTAAAGAAATGTTTAAGTGCATTAACTGTATTGGTAAATGAGCCATCATGTTGTATAGCAGATCTCTAGAATTTTTCATCTTCTGTAGCTGAAAATTTACACCTGTTGATTAATAACTCCCTATTTCTGTCTCCCTTGAGCCACTGGAAACAACTATTTTATACCTCTATGAGACTGACTGTTTTTTCTAGAACTGAGGAGAATGTCCTTGCTATTTTGATTGGGATTGCATTGAATCTGATCTGTGATTTGATTTGGTAGTATGGCCATTTTGATGATGTGGATTCTTCCAGAAACATGGAAGGTTTTTCTCCTTTTATGTCTTCTATTCCTTTCTTTAGTGTTTTGTAATTTTCATTATAGAGATTCTTGACATCCTTAGTTAAATTTATTCCATGGAATTAGATATTTTTATAATTATTGTGAAAGGGACAAATCTTAAAAGTTCTTTTTCAGCTGTAGCATTGTCTTTGTATACAAAGGTTATTGATTTTTTTCTATGTTGATTCTATATTCTGCCACTCTATCAAATGCTTTATGTGTTCCAATAATCTCTCTGTGGAGTCTTTTGGATCCCCAATATGCAGATTCATGCCATATGCAAATGGGGAAAATTTTACTTCCTCCTTCCCAATTTGTATCCCTTTGATTTGTTTTCTTGCCTAATGGCTTTCTAAAACTTCCAGGAGTATATCAAATAGCAATTGTGAAAGTGGGTATTTTTATCTGGTTCCAAATCTTAGTGAAAATGCTTCCAATATTTTGACATTCAATAAGACATTGACAGTGGGTTGGTCATAAATTATCTTGATTGTCTTGAGGAATGTTCCTTCTATATTTAATTTGCTTAAGGTTTTCATCATGAAAGACTGTGAAACTTTATCAAATAATTTCTCCTTATCAACTAAGATAATGACATGTTTTTTATTCTTCAGGTTGTTAATGTGATGTATCACAGTTATTGATTTGCAAATCTTGAACCATCCCCACATACCTGGGATAAATCCCACTTGATCTGGGTGAATGATCTTTCTGATGTGTTGTTGGATTTGATTCACTAATATTTTGTTGAGGATTTTTGCATCTATGTTCATCAGAGATATTGGTCTATAGTTCTCTTTCTTTGTTGCATCTGTTTCTAGTCTTGGAATTAAGGTGATGCTGGCCTCATAGAAGGAATTTAGGAGGGTTCCCTCCCTTTCAATTGTTTTTAATAGCTTGAAAAAATTTAGAATTTGTTCTCCTTTAAAAGTCTGGGAGAATTCAGCAATGAAGACATCTGGTCCTAGGCTTTTGTTTTTTAGGAGTGTCTTTATTACTGATTCATCTCTGTCCTTGGTTATTGGTCTGTTTAGTTTTCTACATTTTCATGACTCAATTATGGTAGATTGTATGTGTCCTAGAATGTTTTGGTTTCCTCTAGCTTTTCCAATTTGCTGTCATATTGCTGTTTGTAGTGATTCCTAATCATTTTTATTTCTGTTATCCATTTTTCATCTCATTTTCATCTCTGATTTTATTAATTTGTGTGTTAATTAAACATTTCACTTCAAAACATAAATGTGCATTTAAACAGTGCTTTAATAAAGAGTGACATTGCATAACAGGTTGTCATTATTCACATACTCTTATGCATTAAAATGATCATATTTTTCCAATTGGACTCAAAACACAAGGAACTATTTATTTTAATTATTACACAATTAATTACAGAAGCCAAGGGAAGAGATAAATCATTAGGGCTATATCATATGTCTACAAGTATAAATGTGGCTCAATCTATTGCTGAAAATGTACTGATACATTCATTAGCGAACAAATAATAGAACACAAAAAAATATCAGTAGCATCAGGGCCACCATTACTGCTGCACAATATAGACTTAAAACTTCCCACTGGAGCACTCAATTTTGACCTATAGATGTGACTGTTCAACATGTATTTTTAAAGGATTAATTTATTTGAGAGGCAGACCCACAGATAGAGAGAGAGGGAGAGACCAGAAAGAGAAAGAGAGTCTTCATTCTGCTGGTTCACTCCCCAAATGGCTGAGCCAGTTTGAAGCCAAGAGCTTCTTCCTGGTCTCCCACATAGGTGCAGAGCCCCAAACTACTGGGCCATCCTCCACTGCTTTCCCAGGCCACAAGCAGAGAGCTGGGTCAGAGTAGCAGCAGCCAGGACATGAACCAGCACTCATATACGATGCTTGCCTTATAGATAGAGGCTTAACCTACTCTGCACAGCACTGACCACTCAACATGTATTTTAGGTCAGTTTTATTTATAATTGTTAATGCAATAGTATTAGTTTTAGACATTTATGAATTCAGATATTTATGAATTCAACATCAGAGTTTACTCTGTCTCTGTTTTGAAATCTTAAAAATGTTTTCAGATGGTCCTACAAAATGTCTTTTTACTGTGGGTGTAACAAGTAGTGTGAAAGTATTACCTGGAAATGCTTTCTTTCAGCACTCAATTCTGAATGATACTAAATCATAGTATTTTGGTAGGATGAGTTGTAGGAATGGCACTCACAAAAGGCAGAATAGTTTACACAGAATGTATAAAACTTGTGAAAAACTTTTCCAGTTTATGTTTGTTGTCTTAATCTATTTTCTTTAGCTATTACCAAATAACTGAGGCCAGAATCTTTATAAATAAAGAGGTTTATTATGCTCAAGGTTTTGGAGGTTGAAGAATATGTCTCCTGGTGACATCTTCTCAAATCTGGTGAGGGCCATACAGTAAATGACATCACAATAGTGGGAATTCCTGGAGAAAAGAGCATTTGGTTTGTTTGATGGGGACCAGTGAGACTGAAGAGCCAGGCTTCTTCTTTTCATAGCAACCCACTCAGTCCTGGGTTCAGGCAGGAACTACCTGGGGTGCAAGCACTCATTCAGCTAGGGTGGTTCCATAATGGTTCCACTTCTCAAAGGCTCTGCTATCTCTCAGCACTGCAACATGGGAACCAAGATTCCACACATCAAAACTGCGGGGGATTCACTCAAATCACATTCAAATTATAGGTCCTGAGCATTGTGATTTCTTAAGTTATTTGGGATTGACTAATTTCTATAACAAGCAGAAACATAAATTTCACTATTATACTTAAAGAACAAACAGTTTGGATTTTGTTCTAAAAAATTTAAAATAACTCGTGAGAGATAACTACTTCAAACATACCAAGTTTTTGAAAAAAGCATTCAAATTTTGATCGCCTCCTATAAAAAGTTGCATTTTAAATGCCATCTTATATTCACATGTATCTCATGATATTTTGGAGATTATAGAATTAATCTCAGATTAAGGAGTAAATACCTTATGTACATTAATATATCCTTTTAAAAACCACATTACAGAACAGTTCCATTGCATTAAACTTCTTAGTCGCTCAGTTCATCCTACCTATGAAATACATTTACTGTACTACTACCTGCTATTGGATCTTCTCTTGCTTTCTCAGTATGCCATTGCTTAAAAAGCCATTATGCCAATTGCTATAACTCTAGAATTGCAATCAATTTGTAGTACTTATTCTCATATTACTCTGAAATTTGCTTTTAGAACAATCTGTTCAAATGATAAAATGTTGAGACCATTAACTTCTTATGCTTGGCTATTTCACAAACATAAAGCAACAACATGGATGAATCTAGAGAATATTAGTGAAATAAGCAAGTCACCGAACAGCAAATGCATAAACTAAAGATCTAGAAAAAAATGCTATTTACTTCTGCCAAGTACCATTTGGTTACTTATAACATCACTAGGGGTTCACACAAAATTATCAATGTAAAAATTAACCTGCTATAGATTTGTTGAATTTTGAGTGCCTCCACGGTTGCCTTGTCTGGGCTAGATTAAACGACTTTGAAGGCTTCACACAGAACACAGTTTGAACATTCCCAACCCCTATACTGTGAATGGAGCCTTCAAGCAGTAAGTCCTTCTCAGTATAGTCCACCTGAAACAGTGCATTTTTCAGTCCAATTAAAGTATCTATCCTTAAATGTTTAGATCAGAGAAATACTAGAATAATCTGCATGTATATACCAGAATCTGCCAGATTATTTTATAATTTCATTCAATCATCTATACTAGTTTTCATGATAGGATATAAGGACACAGAGATGAACAAAATAATAATCCTGAATCTAATGCAATGGAGAATCATCTATGCATATTGTTCCAATGTCATACACAGCAAATATGCATCTAGGAAATAAAGTTAGGAATGAACTGTGTCCAAGAGTAGTTAAATTTCTTGTTTCTAAAGAGGATAGACATACAACTGATTTTGACAAAAGTACCCAGACATACATTGGAGAAAAGATAATCTTTTCAAATAAATGGTTCTGGCAAAACTGGACATAGAAATGTGAAAAAATGAAATTAGATTCCAACCTCCTACCAGTTACAAAAATCAGGATGGGTCAAAGACCAAAGAATTATGAAATTACTGGAAGAAAATATAGGTGAAACAGTTCAAGAAATTGGTGTACCTGATGACTTCTTGGATAAGACCCCCAAAGTACAAGCAACAAAAGCAAAACTAGGGCAGGCTCTGTGGCACAGTGGGTTAAAGCAATGGCCTGAAGCGCCAGCATCCCATATGGATGCCAGTTCTAGTCCCGGCTGCTCCTCCTCTGATCCAGCTCTCTGCTATGGCCTGGGAAAGCAGTCGAAAATGGCCCAAGTTGCCGGTGCCACAGCTCACTTGGCTAATTCTCAGCCTGCGGCTCCAGCACCCCAGGTTCTAGTCCTGGTTGGGGTGCCTGATTCTATATTGCTCCTCTTCAAGTCTACTCTCTGCTGTGGCCCGGGAAGGCAGTGGAGGATGGCCTAAGTGCTTGGGCCCTGCACCCATGGGAGACTAGGAGGAAGCACCTGGCTCCTGGCTTCGGATCAGCTCATCTCCTGCCGTTGGTGCCATCTGGGGAGCGAATCAGCAAATGGAAGTCCTCTCTTTCTGTCTCTACCTCTATCTGTAACTCTGTCTTTCAAATAAATAAAATAAATCTTTAAAAAAAAGCAAACTAGACAAATGAGGTTATATCAAAATCAGAAACTTCTTCAAACAAAGGAAATGATCAATGGAGTGAAGCAACATCCAATAGAATGGGAAAAATATTTGCAAGCTACCTGATGAAGGATTATTATCCAGAACATATCAATATCCCAAAAACTCAACAGCAAAAACAACCAATCCAGCTAAGAAATGGGCTAAGGACCTCAATACACTGTTTTCAGAAGAAGAAATACAAGTGAGCGATAAATATATGAAAAAAAAAAAAGTTTGGCCCGCACCGCGGCTCAATAGGCTAATCCTCGCCTGTGGTGCTGGCACACCAGGTTCTAGTCCCGGTTGGGGTGCCGAATTCTGTCTCGTTTGCTCCTCTTCCAGTCCAGCTCTCTGCTGTGGCCCGGCAAGGCAGTAGAGGATGGCCCAAGTGCTTGGGCCCTGCACCTGCATGGGAGACCAGGAGAAGCACCTGGCTCCTGGCTTCGGATCAGCCGCAGTGCGCCGGCCACAGCAGCCATTGGGGGATGAACCAACGGCAAAGGAAGACCTGTCTCTCTGTCTCTCTCTCTCTCACTGTCCACTCTGCCTGTCAAAAAAAAATGATCAATATCAGTAGTCATCAGGGAAATGCAAATCAAAACCACAATGAGATATTACTTCACCTCTGTCAGAATGTCTATTATCCAAAAGATAGAAAGTAAGAAATTAGGAGCCAGTGCCGTGGCTCACTTGATTAATCCTCTGCCTGTGGCGCCAGCATCCCATATGGGTGCCAGGTTCTAATCCTGGTTGCTCCTCTTCCAGTCAAGCTCTCTGCTGTGGCCTGGTAGGGCAATGGAGGATGGCCCAAGTGCTTGGGCCCTGTACCTGCATGGGAGACCAGGAGGAAGCACCTGGCTCCTGGCTTTGGAACGGCACAGCGCTGGCCGTAGCTGCCATTTAGGGGGTGAACCAACGGAAGGAAGACTTTTCTCTCTTTCTCTCTCTCTCACTGCCTATAACTCTACCTGTCAAATAAAAAAAAAAAAAGACAAAGTAAGAAATTAGAGCAAGGATTGGAAAAACTCTTATACAGTGTTAGTGAGAATGTAAATTAGTGTAGCCAAGAGGAAAATATTATGGAGATTTCTTTAAAAAAAAAAAAACTAGAAATAGACTTACCAGATTACCCCAAGAACACAAATACTAGGTACATACACAAAAGACCTGAACACATTTTATCAATTAGATGATCCCACTACCATATTTAGAGCAGCAATGGTCACATTAGCCTAAATATGGAATCAACTAAGGTGTCATCATGAACGTCAGATAAATGGATAAAGAAAATGTCACACACACACACACACACACACACACACAGCACACACAGGAATGTTATACAGCTATTAAAAGGAATGAAATTCTACAATTTTCATATAAATAGATGCAACTAGAGGACATTATCTTGAGTCAGATAAGCCAGACACAGAAAGAAAAATACCACATGTTCTTTGTATATGAGAACTCAACTTTAAAAAAAAATCAAAAAGCAAAAACAAAAAGAAAGGATTGTCTGTGTGTATCAGTATTCCTGCAAATATCATTTTGTCAAACTTTATTTTATTTATTTTTCAAATCAATGGTTGCATATTATTATTGTTTTAATGATCTGTGATCATTTACATTACATCTTTCAGTATTTCACTGATTATTGTTTAAAGCCCTTATACCTGATGAACTATGCTTTTAGAATTTGGTTTTTGGTGTTTTTTGTTCTGTTTGTTTTATTTCACTTTGTATTTATTGACCAGAACATTCAGCCTTTCACTATAATATAATTTGAAAAATATTTTATCTTGAAAACAGAAGCAAAGAAGGAAGGAACAAAGGGAGGGAGGGAGGGAGGGAGGGAAGGAGGTCTGTCAAATGATGGAAGAAAGGTAAGAAGGGAACTGTAAGGAGGAAAGGAGGAAGGAAAGTATCATAATATTCTTAGAATTATATCTATAAACTACATTGAATCCATTCTCTTTGTGTTTTGTTTTATAGATTTAAAAAAATATTTGAAAAGCAGTTATGGAGGGAGAGGTAGGGATGGAGACAAAGGGATATTTGCATTCTTTAGTTCACTCTCCAGTGGTAAAAAGAGCACTGGCTGGGCCAGGCTGAAGCCAGGAGCTGGAACTCCATCTGGCCCTCCCCATGGAGGCAGGGGTGCAATAACTGGAGTCAACTTCTGCTGCTTTCCCAGGTGCATTATCAGGGAGCAGGATTGGAAATGGAGCAGCTGGGAATTGAACTAGTGCTCAGATGGAATGCTGGGGTCACTGGTGATAGCTTAACTCACTATGCAGCAATGCTGGCCCTTGTTCTCCCTGTATTAATATCACATTAACTTGTTAAAAGAAGACAATATACAGAAAAAAGGATGACAGTTCAGTATATATATTCCATCTTGGAAATGTTACAAATGAATTCATAATATATAATATTTTTCTATTTATTTTCCTTTGCATTATCCTCAATCTGTTCTGCAACCGGTTGGTTACACTTCTTGCTGTTTTTATAGAATAATTTAAAATAATACTAGGGAGTAGAAATCATGAGAACAACTAAGTATTGATGATAATTTGTCAGTGTGAGCTTGAGGTCATGGGCCAGGACTTGAGCTGCTTCTATTTCAAGTCTACAAAATCACAAGAAACTATATTCTGGCTTAAGAAAGAGGACAGTCATATTGCCTACCAAAATTATGCTTTTTAAAAGCCTGTCAGAGAGCGATCATTCTAAACTAGGAAGGCACTTGTAGGAGAGAGAGACCTCCAGCTGATTTAATCCATTGTGCACCAACAGAAAGCAAAGAAGCTGTATAGATGGTGGCAAGGAGAGAGAACATTTCCACATTTCAGAAAGCCATTTTGAGTTAACATAAAAGTTTATAATAACTGAGAACTCAGACACAAAGAAACTCAGTACCCACCCATCAATTCTTTCTCATAGGCATTTTGCTAGATCTGAGGAAGAGAATTGAAAGCCCCTTTGGGTGGTTTTATATATATCTATATCTATATCTATCTATCTATCTATCTATCTATATATATATATATATATTTGTCCAGTGTATGTAGGGGTATGTATCCAGTTTAAATTAATAAACCAGATCATCTAAATGCTGTCTTTTGATGAAATTAAAATCATACTGTACGATAGACAATTATGGTAGAGAGTAGTTTATCTTAAATTGGATGACAAAGATGTCTTTTTTCTTATGAGATAACTGATCAGGGTTTCATTGACTGTGACTCCAGTGACAATGAACGAGGGCTTGTGTTTATTTCTTGGTAATGACCTGGTTAATTCACTGGGAGTAAGAACTTTGCATTTACCTGTCCTCCTCCTGAAACACTCTCCTTCTTGATTTGTATTTGCCAACTTTCTTGTTCCAATTCCTCTTTCCTTGGTTATGACCAATAGAAGGACTTTTCAGGGATCAAGTGCCCCATCTGGAGGAGAGACATGTCTGTCTCCTCTGCATAACCCAGGTCAGAGAGCCAAGGAACTTGCCCAAGGCTCTCTCCATTAGCCAGCATCACCTAGCTCTGTAACTCTGCATTCACACCCATTTTTTCTTAGTTTCTTTTCACATCCATGCATATTTTAGGCTCTGATATATTTTGCAATACAATTTCCTTTGATTGCCATTTTTTGTGGAATCACCATAATTTTTCAGCCAAACGGTTTTGAAAAAATCTCATGCATTTTTAGAGTTTAAAATGGAAGGGCAGAGAGACACCTGTGCTCGGTGCATTTTCTCTACTTATTTTTCTTTCTTCCTTTTTATTTTTGTTTAAAGATATATTTACATTTTTAAGGTACTTCATTGTAATATATTTTCTACTGAAAAGATCTCTATAGATAATAGACTTAATGACAAACTAGTCTCATTTTACTTTGAATAGCATTATCAGCTTTATTCAGATATGTTTGTCTTTCATAACCAATAATAGACTTCATAGAACTCATGGTGTATTTATTTTCATTTATAACAGAATCATCAATTGTTTTCTTGATTTTATTCTTTCTCCACAAGCATTATTAAATTCACCTTCACCTTGTTAGTTCTTTTTTCTTTCTTCTGTTTATAAAAGACATCTTGGATTTTTAATTTTATCCAAGGTGAAACATAGCCTAATGTGGCATAACCTACAATCAGAATTTTTTATAATTTCCCATGTGTCATTCTGGACATCGATGAAAGCATACATTTCTGAGCTACAGATCAGTCCCATAGGACCCCAGTTTTTACATCCTTTGCCTCTAGTCTGACCCCTGTTTATTGCTTTCTGATTACAATTTAGACAGTTTCCTGCTGACATAATAGCTATGTAATCTAAACTATATTTTCCAAGAACATTAATAAGGATATTAAGCTTAAATATACTATGCACTAAGGACTCGAAAACCTTGCTAATGCTACATTAATGTTAGTACATCACAGTGGTATTTATGAATACCTCAAATCCCTTGGAATTACAGTTGGCAGTAACTCAAGGTATAATAGTGAGAAAGTCACTGACCATCTGTCAGTGCAGCTGGGTGAGGATAACAAGTTCATATCAATGGGAAAACAAACTTAAAGCAATGGTTCATCATTGGTGACATTTCAGGAAAGGATTTGGTTAACTATACCAGTGTTAAAAATCTAAAGATTTCCTCTGTGGTACTTAAATCTTTACTCTTTTACTCCATTGCTGGTTAATAATCCTGGAATATTCCTACTGTGCCAAATATTTTTCTATGCTTACCTTTCTAAGAGAGGAACACCTAAATATTCTCACAAGTATTAATTGATTGGTAGAGAATTTCTGGATGGATATACTACATAAAGTATATTGAAAACCTCAATTAAGGTTAACTCTCTGTTACTCATTTCCTGATTAAATGCCTTAATACTGACCCAAATGATTGACAAAAGGAGAGATAGGATAAATGCAGTAAATTTTAATTTCAGTAAATTTTCTTTATCTCTGTATTATTCAAACAGCTTAAGTACTTTGTAATCTTTATGCTACATATTTTTATAATTATTTTGATTTCTAAATATGTAAAAGTGCATTTAATGAGACAGAAAGTATTAGAAGGAGTGATAAGAGAGATAATGAAACTAATTTGGTTCTTATAAATCACAGGAACTACAGGAATTGAAGTTACCATTGAGCATTAATTTCAAGATTGTACTATTATGACTCAAAGTTAAAAGTCAGGTTTCAGACTCTTCTGTCTTCACATATCCACAAATGGCTCTCATGTTCACACAGCTCATACTGTACACTGGGGTTCTTGAATACACACTGCTCTATTAAAACTCAAACATTGGAATTTAGCTATGTAGTTTCAGGAAATTCACACTGAAAGAAAGACTGTTGTTTTCATTTACAAAAGTAAAAAATATTCTGAATTGTCAATAAGTGCTTCATATAATGTTTTGTAATATCCGTACATTGATACTTATCCAAAATGATTTTACATTTCATTATTAGACATGATAAATTATTGTGAGTTTATTTTGAAGTATTTGTGATAAAACATATATTTAAACTGCATGTTAAAATAATAAAATGGAAAGCATTAAGCTCATTTTTATTTTTGTTTGTTTGCTATATATTTTCTGTAGAATGTGTAGAGAAATGCACATTAGTTTCTGTGGGAAAGAATCTGGAAGGTAGCATTGAAGGAAACTAAAATAGAAGACAATGGACAGACTTGGAGTTGGATCATGATTTACTATAGCGCACTTTTTGTCCTCTTGGCAATTTCTGTGGACCATGGAGCAAAATGTAGCTCAGACAGTGAATGAGTTGTTGAGGTTACCAGAGATGAGTGACTGCTAGAACGATGGCTATAGGAGAATGTCCACCAGAATTTTGTGATACATCACTTATTCCTCAAGGACCATATTGTTCTGAGTATATAGGTATCTTGTATTTTTTCAATGTCTGTTAACATTCTGAATGATGCATTTGAGAAACTGGATTATATTATCTTTCTTCAGAAGATGTTTAATCAGTGTTGAGTTTTATAATGGCAAGAATTTAAAATTAGTGAAAATCATCTTGTTCCTCAAGTCTATAATATTTACAGGAGAGTTTATTTAGAAGTGAAATTAGTAAAAGTAGATGTGAACAAAAACCGCATAAAGATAAAATAGCTCCAAAACAAAACTTTCAAATATATTTTTTGTCCAAAGAAAAAATAATCTTATTGACTTATCTTGATAGTCAGAGAGAACAGAGATAGAGACTAAGAGAAAAGAGAAAGAGAGAACTCTCTCTTCAGTTGATTCACTCCCCAAATGCCCACAATTGCTAGGGCTGGGACATATCCAAGTAATGAACCAGGAACGCAATTCAAGACTGCTACATGGGTGGGTGGCAGGGACCCAACTTTTTGAGCCATCATTACTGCCGAAAAGGGTTTGCATTAGCAGAGAGGTGAAATCAAGTATGGAACTGGGAAAACCCAGGCTGCTGAATATGGAATGCAAGTCTTCCAATAGTCAACCTAAAAACAGACAACTCCAGCCTTCCAATAGACAACTCTGCAAAACATTGCTCCACTCCAAAAAAGGTGAGGAGGAGGGAAATTTATAATGATCCTTATTTTTATTTATAAAAAATATTTATTTATTTAGTTGAAAGAGTTGCAGAGGGAAAAGAGAGAGAGAGAGAGAGAGAAAGAGAGAGAGAGAGAGAGATCTTCTATCTGCTGGTTGATTCCCTTGATGGCTGCAGCAGCTAGCCCTGGCCCAGGCCAAAGCCAGGAGTCAGGAGCTTCTTTAGGGTCTCCCATATGAGTGCAGGGGCCCAAATACTTAGGCCATTTTTTTCTGCTTTTCCCAAGCCATTAGCAGGGAACTTGATTGGGAGTGGAGCAGCAAGGACAGAAACTGGCACCCATATGGGATGCCTGTGCCATAGGCAGTGGCTTTACCTGCTAAACTACAATGCAGCTCTGATCCATGTTGTTTTAAGAAAATGCTTCTTTTACCTGTTTGACAAGGACAATATCTTGATAATTTTATGACCTATGCCCCAAATCCCATTCTCCACTTCATTGGAATATAGTTTTATTGTTTTTTTTTTTAAGATTTTATTTATTTATTTGAAAAGTATAGTTATAGACAGTGAGAGAAAGAGACAAAGAGTGAGAATTTCCATACACTGGTTCATTCTCTAAACGGCTGCAATAGCTGCAGCTGGGCCTATGCAAATACAGGAACCAGGACCCTCTTCCAGGGCCCAAGCACGTGAGCCGTCTTCCACTGCTTTCCCAGGCCATAGCAAAGAGTCCATGTTGGATGCCCGCACTGCAGCTGGAGGACTAACCTACTGCACCACGATGCCGGCCCCTACTTTTATTGTTTAATTACATTGTTAGAAAACCCAAATGCATCATCCTATTAACAATAGGTTAAATATAAAATGTATTTTTCTATAATAAAAATAGAATTAAGGGTATGAATGCTTCTGTAGGCAGCACTTATTGTTTTAATATCTGGGATTTTAGTGAGAATAAAAATGTATCATACTCTCGTTGCCAAAACTATTTATTTAAATGAAGAAGGAAGTATATTTAAAAGCTCATATTAAATTGTTATAAATTCTTTCTATTTCTTATGTTTAGCTGTTCAAGTGGAGTCTAGCAAATATCTGCAGGCTACCTATCCCAGTAAGAATTTCTCCAAATCAGGAAGATGTTTCATTAGTCCCTTGGTGTAAATGCCTTTCTACAGTATCCCTGCCATACCACCTCCGTGTGTCACAGTTACTCTATGTTGTTATACCTAGCTCAGGTGTCCCATCTTGTACAGGCACCACTGCTTTACCACGTTAGGTGCTAATGCTGGTCTACTTGGTACAATTTCCATAAACCCAAGATGCACTCAAAGCCACTCTTCTGTCAAGACAGCTACAATATTCCTCATGGACCAAGTTCAACACTTATAAACGGGCTTCAGTTAGCATGGGTTCTAACAACAAAAAAAAATTGTGCCTCTTTTTAAATACACACACACACACGATTTATTTATTTGAAAGGCAGTTACAGAGTGAGAGGGAGAGGCAAAGAGGGAGAGATCTTTCATCTGCTGGTTCACATTGTACATGGCCACAACAGGGGCCAACATTTTGATGTGTTGGGTAAAGGCATAAGCTGAAACCTGGTTTCACGTATTGTGACAAAGTGGCTTGAAGTTTAAATTTTCCCCCAGGACATAGCATGTTCGGGTGGTTATAGGTTATCTTGCTTGGTTGCTTCAGAGCAAGGTCTGTTCCTTTGAGAGAAGCAAGTTATAGATATCGGTCTGCTCATGCAGCTATAACTGGCATATTTCTGGCTTCTGTACTTCTGCTTACTTGATAATGGCCAAGGCCACCAAAATATGGTTTCTGCCTTTACAAATGTCCCAGAGCTGCAACTCAGGGCTGTCTTCACCGGACTTGCTCTGTGAGATAGGCAGCCATCAGCTGGCTAATAAACCCTAGTAATTTGATCTCAAAGTCTCCCTGTGTTTTAATTGGAGTGCCCCGCCAACAGTATCAGAGTCAGTTTGTGTCCTTGTTCCCTGCTAATGGCCTGGGAAAAGCAGGGGAAGATGGCCAAAGTGCTCGGGCCTCTGCTGTGGGTGATCCTGTACCTGGCTGGGAGGCTGCCTGCCTAGCCCTTGCAGGAGGTTGAGAGGGCATGGCACACCATGCCTCCCGGGAAGGACCCTATGACCTGACCTGACAGCTGGCAGGTGAGGGGAGCCCCAGGCACAGTTCCCCCACTCTCCCCTCCTGTGCTCCCTTTTGAAGGGCCTTGTAATTACCAATCAGGTAAACAGCTCCCAGGTGTGGCCCGGGCCCATAAGGACCACCTGGGAGGCTACCATAGGCTGATTGGAGAAGCATAGTGGCGCCAATATTAGCTTTATCCTATAGAATTAGTGTTGCTCTGAATTAGCTACTCCCCCTCTGCCTGCCCTTTAAAAGCTTGAGATTGATTGTTAATACTGGACACATTCACCGAAACTTGCCTCCGGTGCTTCTTGTCGAAGAATGCCATTGCACCACCATCCTGGCAGTGTGGGCCTTGCAGGATGAGTCTGCCCCCTGCCACCCACGTCACAAACCCGGAAGTAGCTCCTGGCTCCTAGCTTAGGCTCCCACCCAGCCACAGCCCTTGCAGTCATCTAGAGAGTGGCGTAAAATAGTAAGTAAAATAGGAAAAAAAGTGCAGGAAATAGGTTACAAATTACAAAAAAAAAAAAGTTTTAAAAATATCAAGCCTATATCCAAAAGACAGAAGGACTACAGTGGGTATTAGTTATAGCAATTAAGATCCTACTTGTGATTTTCACATTCCATATTGGAATACCTACTTCCAGTCTGGGCTGTGCTTATGTGTCCAGGTTCCTTTCAATGCTCATCCTGGGAGACATCAGGTGATAATTAACTGATTGGATTCCTCCCGTTCATCTAGGAGGCCTAGACTGAGTTCTGGACTTTGAGTTTGGCCTGGCCCAGTCTCAGTTTTTGCCGGCATTTGGGGAGTGAACCAGTAGATGGAAGATCTCTTTCTCTCTGTCTCTCTTTCATTTAAGTAAAAATAGAATAGATATATTTTTAAAAACAGAAAAAGATGGAGATAGTCTGATAGTTATAAGGAAGGATTTTTGGTAGCAACTAATGTCAACAAAAGCAGATGTCATGAGACCAAGTAGCCAACATGAAGCAAATGTGGCTATAGCTTTTACTTACATTGCACTCTAACTTTAGTACCTGGCTTCCTTCTATTATGCTAGTATTCTTTGCATTTGCCTTTTACTTCAGAGCAAACCATAGTAATCTGCTATGCTACTACGTAGATAGTAATATAATGACTATATTTTCCTTTTTATCAATCAGAAATGAACTAAGTATATACTAGGACAAAGCAAATTATACTAAGTGCTTTAAAATTAGGTATAACTAAGCATCCTGGCTTATATTGAATCCAGAACAACTAAGGAAGTATACTCTTGCTTAAGAAACTCACTATTTCTTTTGTATTTTTTTCTGTTATACACAGAAAAGGGCTTGGTAAGCCTAAAAAATTAGAAGTTTTTATATGGAGAGACTGTTAGAAATATTGATTGGTCTCTAGTATGCAAGTTCTATATGCTTGAAAGATTAAAAGTGGATTAAGTTTTAATGAGCTAATTATGACTCAAATATAAACCACAAAAATTTTGAATTTAATGAATAAACAATATATTAAGACTATTATAAAGACAATACTAGCAAATTTTTGTGGTTGTGGATAATATCTTGTTCCTAAACTGAGGACGTCACCAGCATTGCATCCATGCCATAATATAATAGTCTGAAATTCCTTTGTTCTTTTTTGCTCTAGTGTCAACTAGTTTTAATAAGGCACAATTTCTTTTGCATAATGTCTTACAGGGAGAACAAGTCTATAAGAGGATTATAAAGTGGTCCCTAAAATCATTTAACTGTTCATTTCACAGAAAGCATTTTGTGTTCTGAAACTCCTAAAACTGTCTCTTGGAGTTCTGAAAAATACAATGTACAACTTAAACTTTTTCTCAAATTCTGTTTAATCATTAAAAGCGATATAAAACATGGATAGTAGTGATAATACTCTGTAATTTTTAAAAAATATTTTATTTATTTAAATTCTGGGCAAAGTGATGGGGACAGAAAGATAAAGATTTTCCATCCACTGGTTCACTAATTAAATAGCTTTCACAGCCTGGACTTGGTCAGACCAAAGCCAGGAACTTGGAACTCCACCTGAGTCTCTCATGTGGGTAGCAATACCCATCTAGTTTGGTGATCTGCTGCTTTCCCATGTGCATTGGCAGGAAGCTGAATGGAAAATAGAGCAGCTGGGACTAAAGCCAGTGCATTGCACATGGTGGCTTAACTGCAAAACACAGAATCTAATACTCGAATTTTAGTTATTTTATAAAAAAGAATTAGAAAGTAATAGTAAAGATATTTATTTATGTCCTTTCTTATTCAGTAAAGTATTTTAGGTAGCTTAAAATACAAATATGAATATTCATTGATAGATGAGAGGAAAAAGCAGCACAATGTATAGAGAATGTATTTCAAAGGCTTTCCTTTTTACTTTACCCTGGACAAATTAATAAAAAATGGGGGTTATAATGTGATAATATAATTATGTTATTAATATAAATAATTTTGCTATGTTTTTCCATCAATGTAACATCTGTTTTTATCTGAAAGTCATAAATTTATTTTAATATTCTTTCAGAAGGGCAGGGAAATGTTTCAAAGAGCTTTTATTTTTTTCTTTGGATTCAATTTTACCATTAGTTTAAAAATTATATTAAAAAGATTTTAGAGGAATTTTGAGTATTTGAAATATACAACCCAGGTTATATTTTATCCTTTGAATACTTACATCTAAGGGAGTTTCTGTGTTTTAAAATCAATAATCACTTTTTTTTTGACAGGCAGAGTTACACAGTGAGAGAGAGAGAGAGAGAAAGGTCTTACTTTCTGTTGGTTCACCCCTCCCCCCCCCAAATGGCCGTTGCAGCATGCACGCTCGCTGTGTCTATCCGAAGCCAGGAGACAGGTGCTTCCTCCTGGCCTCCCATGTAGGTGCAGGGGCCCAAGTAGTTGGGCCATACTCCACTGCCTTCCCAGGCCACAGCAGAGGGTGGACTGGAAGAGGAGCAACTAGGACAGAACCGGCACCCCAACCAGGACTAGAACTCGGAGTGCCAGCGCTGCAGGTGGATGATTAGCCAAGTGAGCCTTTAACACTATGATTATAGTAACCAATTTCCCTTATAATTGGAAATATTCACTCCACATTTAGTGAACTTCCCTATAAAGTTTTATGTTCCTAAAATTATTTTTGTTCTTTAGCTGATATTCAATTAATTTACAGGTTTGAAGATTAAATTTCTTTAAACAATAAATATTATTTGCAAAATTAGTCAATTAAACTTCCTTAGTTTCTGAGGCACTTCAAGAATCTTAAAATAAAGATCAAAAGCACTCAGTTTTAAAACAAACTAACATTTGATTGTATGTCTTAGTACCTTACTTATACTTAAACCGAAACAAAAGTTTTGAATCATTTATGTTTTATTATATGTACACAATCCTGTTTGCACATATCATGTTATCAGTGATGATTTGGCCATAAACAATTTGGGATAATTATAATGTATTGATTTTGACTAAGGACTAATTACTAAGATGACATAGTACTATTTGGCTTGAAAAATAGAATGTTTTACTACACGGAGATTTGTATAACTAGAAAGCAATGCTACTCCACTCCTAGGGATGAAGGGAAAAGGGAAGAAAATCTCATATGAATCTCCATGAAAGCAGGGAGTTGCAAAGTATGGACTGCAGTATGGGAGCTAGAGTTGAGAGTACATCTAGCATGTTGCTTTTATTCTTTGCTGCAATGACAAAATACCTAAGACCAGCTGATTTATAAAGAAGAAAGCTATATTTTGGCTACATGTTTGGTGCACACACAAGATGGGGAGGGCATATGTAGATATGGACTTCTGTCTGGCAGAGTTTCTATGTGGATTAGGGGACCACAGGGCAAGAGATGGGGAACAGCAGGAGAGATGAACTGGCTTTCATAGCATTCCTTTAGCGATGTTGTTGGAAGAAAACAAGCTCACTAAATCAAGTGCTCTAGTTAACATTTCTCTTTCACTCAGGGATTAGAGTAATGCGGCACAAGGAATGCTGACAGCCTGTGAAATCTGCAAGAGGCAAGAAAGAGCTCCATAAGGAGTGTGGCAGCACACACAGTTTGATTTCAAACTCTGTCTTCCAGAATTCTCAGAGAAGAGATTTCAGCTCTAGAAATCCACCTAGTTTGTGACGTGGTGTAGCATCATTAGGAAAGCAATAGACATTCTCTATAAATTCTGTATTCAGAAACCAATCCTTTCTTCTTAAAATACGCCCATCATTGGTCTCAGCATGCTCAACTCTTCCACGATCCAATTGATTCAGTTTTGTTTACTGAACTACTGACAACCTCTTCATCGGATTGTCAGGAGCATTCTCAGCAGATCAAAGCTTTCTCGGCCAGCGCCGCAGCTCAATAGGCTAATCCTCCGCCTTGCAGTGCTGGCACCCCAGGTTCTAGTCCTGGTCAGGGCACCGGATTCTGTCCTGGTTGCTCATCTTCCAGTCCAGCTCTCTGCTGTGGCCCAGCAAGGCAGTGGAGGATGGCCCAAGTGCTTGGGCCCTGCACCCGTGTGGGAGACCAGGAGAAGCACCTGGCTCCTGGCTTCGGATCAGCCGCAGTGCGCTGACCGCAGCGGTCATTGTGGGGTGAACCAACAGAAAAGGAAGACCTGTCTCAATTGTCTCTCTCTCTCTCACTATCCACTCTGCCTTTAAAAAAATTAAAAATAATTAAAGAAAAGCTTTCTTATATTCAACTCAGAGAATTATCACTATTCTTGAAAAAACCCATGGTTTTCCTATTATCAGGAGCTCCTTCTAGACAAAATGGTCCATTTTTTGAATTCCATCTTGGAGTATTTACACTGCATCCATTCTTTGTAATTCTAAGAGCATCTGTTCTGGCTTGAATAAGCAGCAGACCCTGAAACAAAAATATATGTGAGTATGATTTATTCAGAAAGTGGTCCCCAAAAAAACTAATAAAGAAATGCAAGAAGCACACCAGGGAAGGAAAAGAACCTAAAGGAGTGTGATTGTATCCCAATGTTCTACTGAGGAAGTATTCAGAATAGTGGGATATCGGTGTGTAAGTTATCTTGTCATTATTCCATTGCAACCAAGGTGCCGAGCTCATGTGTCCCACAAATGCCAATTATTTCTGGGTTTCTATAGCAGGAAATAAAGCGATGCCATTAGCCCTTCCAAAGGGCCAGAAAGTTCTGTGAAGATGAGCTGCAGGTACAGGCCACTGGAAGAAACTGCAAATCAAAGCAGAGCACTCAGGTCATCCACTACACAGGACTTCATGCTTGCAGGCTCTTCTGATCTGAGCTGTCTCCTAGATGTTGCCCTGAAATCCACCCTACCAACTGATAACAGTCACAAAAGTTGATGTGTGACTCTGGGGGTAATAAAAGGCTTCTAGTCTCAGCAGTGAGCAAATTTGGATCCTGATTAGATGTACATTTCAAAATATTCTCACGGAAATTTTCTGTTTATTTTTGATTACACATATTTTTTCTATTGTAGCATTTTATATTCGTGCCTTACCTGCTTCATGTTGATACTCAATAAGAATTTTGTTTGAAGGACTTACTTCCTATAACTCACCTTTACATACTATCAAGGGATTAGGAGTATCTTACAGAATATAAAAAATGTTTATTTTTAAAATTTCATGTAAATTTTTTATTTTCTCTCATATAGCCTCACATGCTTTCTGTTTTCTTTCTTAAACATGATTATTGATTTTAGTTCTAAAAGGAATAATTATTTTTCTTGGAAAATGTGCCAAACTTGCCCCAATTACTATAAGATAATTAATGACATTTGATAACTAGTATTTGTCAGATAATTCCAGGACTCCCTGCACACACCAAAATGCTGGGATTCTCAAATCCTTTCTAGAAAATGACATAGTATTTGCATTTAAGCTATGCATATCTATCTTTATACTTTAAATCATCTCTGGATTGCTTTTAATATCTAATACAATATAAATGCTATGTAAATATTTATTACACATTATTGTTTAGGGAATGATAAGAAAAAAGTCTGTACATATTCAGATTGGATTCAAAATTAAAAAATGTTTTTCATGCGCTGTTGGTTAAATTCATGCATGTGGAAACAGAGAATAACAGAAGGCCAACTGTATGTGATCCAGCAATGACTTAGTCATGAAACGTGATTTTTGTATGGCAAAAGTCCAGAGCCTGGGCATGGAGCATTTCTCTCGAATAATATTCAACCATCTCCCTAGTTCCAAAGCATATATGTTTACATTTGCTTAACAAAATTATACACTTGATCCTACCCATAAGGCTGAGAAGTGATTGTGTAACAAACTTTAAATGATTTTTGCTTTGCTGCTAATTTTTTGAAATAATAATCACTATAATTAACCTATTATCTATTATTATAGCCTATACCCATTTTATATTCAATATATCAATTATTGACATATAAAATCAATTAACAGTTTAAATTATGAGAGGAAAAATTAGTAAACTTGATTTATCTGCAGCCAATTCCAGGGATTATTAGCTGTCTATCCTTGTGTAACTTACTCTACATCTGTTGCTTTAATATCCTGACTTAAGAGTAGAGACGATAAAGTATCTGTCCAAAAAGACTTGGTTATACTTAAGCGTATATTTTTTCATAAGGTACCTGAACAGAGCCTTAGACATAACATTTAACAAATGTTTTAATTTATATTAGAAGGCTTTCAGTCAATTTCATTGCCCAGATAGACGACATTACCTAACCATGTTAATGAATATAATGCTCTGTATTAAATAAAAATAAACATAAAAATTTAGTAGTATGATTTTTTTTTGTATTTGAAATTCTTACTCTATTTTAGTTGAATTTTTGAATTTTCTTTCTGAGGTAATTAAAAAACCAGAATTAAAATATTGACATGGATATTTTTTCTCACTGTAAGTATCCCTCCCATGTTGCTCTTTAGTAGTCACCCAGCTTCTCTTCCATCCCCAACCCATTGCTTAATGCCTGGCCTTGACTGATTTTCTCTCCAAATTTGTATAATTCTGTCATGAACAATGCTAAATAACTAGCATGATGGAACCTTGGAGATCATTGTTTTTTCACTAGGTGTCATCCCCTAGAGACTCACTTGAATTTTTGCCTATATCAATAATCTGCTTCTATTTATTGCTGAGTAGAATTTAAACATACAGATGTGCCACATTTTCTTTAACTACTCACTCAAGGAAGTCTGGGTTGTATCCAGTTTTTATTTATTACTAAAATTTTTATATATGGCTTTATGTATGAATTTGCTCTCATTTCTCTTCCTTATTTCTTATTAAATGTTGTTTTTAACATATGCACAAATGTTAGTACATATTTGGAGGATGCCATGTGATGTTTTGAAGCATTTATGCACTGCATAATAATAATATTATAATAATAATAACAATAATCTATCTCCTTAAACGTGATGTTTCTATATGGTTAAAACATTCAAAATCCCATCTTTTAGGGGTTTTTGTTTTGTTTTGTTTTTTAATAAAGAAATATACAGAGGATGTGTTGTGATACAGTTGGTTATGCCACTGCTTGGGATACTCTCACCCTGAATTGGAGTGCCTGGGATGCAGTCCTGGCAACTTTGTTTCAGAACCACTTTTCTGTTAATGTACTTGAGAGGCAACAGATGATGTTCAAGTACTTGATTTCCTACCACCTATGTGGGGAAACTGGATGGAGTTCCAGGCTCCTGACTTTACCCTGGCCCATTCCTGGTTGTTGCAGGCTTTTAGGTAGTGATGGAAGAATCTCTCTCTCCTTGTCACTCTGCCTTTCGAATTTTTTTTTAATTGAGAGATATGTAGTACATCAGCATTATTTGTGTTATTTAATAATGACCATCAGTAGTGCTATTGTTGGCTCTTAATGTCTCTATTAGATTTTCTTTTTTCTAAAACGTGTGAATGCTTTTCAGAGTGGCTGTAGCATTTTACATTCCTATCAACATTGAATGATCTTGTTTCTCCTCATCATCATTAATATTTGATACTGTCTCTATTTGTTTAGGCATCTGATGGCTGTTTTAGTAAAATTTCATTTTGCTTTTAATTTGAATGCTTTAGCAGTCAGCGTCGTAGAAAACCTCATGTGCTTATTTGCCATCTGGACTTCCTCTTCCATAATGTCTCTTCATCATTTAACAATTACATATCTGGATTATTATTCCTTTTTATTGCAATGGCCAAGGGCTAGGCCAGGCTGAAGCCAGGAGCCAAGTTTATTTATTATTATTATTATTATTTATTTATTTGACAAATAGAGTTAGATTGTCAGGGAGAGAGACAGAGAGAAAGATCTTCCTTCTGTTGGTTCACTTCTCAAATGGCCGCTAAGGCCAGAGGTACGCCGATCCAAAGCCAGGAGCCAGGTGCTTCTCCTGGTCTCCCACCCAAGTCCAGGCGCCCAAGCACTTGGGCCATCCTCCCGGGCGTTCCCGGGCCACAGCAGAGAGCTGGACTGGAGGAGGAGCAACTGGGACTAGAACCCAGCGCCCTTATGGGATGCTGGCGCCACAGGCGGAGGATTAACCAAGTGAGCCACGGCGGTGGCCCCAGGACTATTTTTAATATTGACTGTTGATGGCTAGCACTGCAGCTCAATAGGCTAATCCTCCGACTGCGGCGCGGGCACACTGGGTTCTAGTCCTGGTCGGGGCTCTGGTTTCTGTCCTGGTTGCCCCTCTTCCAGGCCAGCTCTTTGCTGTGGCCTGGGAGTGCAGTGGAGGATGGCCCAAGTGCTTGGGCCCTGCACCCCTTGGGAGACCAGGATAAACACCTGCTCCTGCCATTGGATCAGCGCGGTGCACCGGCTGCAGCGCGCTTGCCGCAGCGGCCATTGCGGGGTGAACCCACCGCAAAGGAAGACCTGTCTCTGTCTCTCTCTCTCACTGTCCACTCTGCCTGTCAACAAAACAAAACAAAACAAAAAACAAAAAATATTGACTTTTGAGAATTTCATATGATACAAATACAAATTTTTGTCAGATACATAGTTTGCATGTTTTTCAAGTATGTATATTTCCTTTTTTAAAGATTTATTTTTATATTTATTTGGCAGAGCTGCAGAGAGGGAGAGAGGCAGAAAGAACACAGGGAGAGATGAGCAGGAAAGGTCCTTCAGCTGGTTTTCTACCCAAATGGTCGCAACAGCTAGCGCTGAGCCAGGCAAAAACCAGGAGCTAGGACCTTCTTCTGGGTCTCCCATATGAGTGCAGGGCCCCAAGAACTTGCTCCAGTGTTTCTTTTTTATCTTTTTAACAAGTTCTTTTAAAAAGAATAAATTATAAATTTAATGACGTTCAATCTTATAAGTTGTTTTCTTTATAAATCTTGTACTTTCTGTGTCTAAGAACTCTTTGTCTAATCCTAATACCAGATTTTTCTTTCCTAATTTCCTTCAAGTTTTATAGCTTTATTTTCTCTTTAAATTTATGATCTATTTAAATTTAAATTTGTGAGATGAAGTTAAGTTTTATATTTTTCTTACACAAGTCGAATTGCTCCAACACCATTGGTTAAAAAGGTTATTTTTTTCTGTTTATATTTTTGTGTACCTTTGTTAAAAAATTGTTCGCATTTTGTCTCTCTATGGATACTTTGTTCTGTTCTGTTGATCTGTTAATATATTTGCCAATACCTCAGTCCTGGATACTGTAGATATGTAATTGAGAAACTGAATAGACTGTTTTCTCCCATTTTTTTCTTCTTTCCATGATTGTTTTAGCTATCCTAGTACCTTTTCCTTTAATAATAAATTTTAGAATAATATTTTATATATGCAAAACTTCTTACTAGTATATAAATAGAATTTATGTAAACTTTAATACCAGTTTGAGGAGAACTGATGTAAAGAAAATGTTGATTATTCTAATCTATGTGCAAGGAATATTTCTCCATTAATTTTCAAACTCTAATTACTTTCATCAAGGTCCCAAATATAATTTGTTATATTTAAATCTAAATACCTCAATTATTTTGAACAAATAAAAATGGTATTAAAATGGCATTAAATTTTTAATTTTCCTATCCACTACACTTTAATTTGTCTATCCTGCTTATTACTAATATATAAAAGCAATTAATTTTTTAATATTTATCTTAAGTGCGATGACCTTTCTGAACTTCTTTACTATGTTTAGAAGTTTCAGGGTGTTTTGTGGATTACTTGGGATTTTTTTCAATATAGACAATTATATCATCTGTAAGTAGGGAGTATTTTATAAATGTCAACTAAATAATGCTATTGTGTTTCCATGGACTTGCAGACTGTATATGCTTGCTGAAGTTTGAGACAGAGTCATTTTGTCTCTATATAAATTGTGAATTTGTCCATCTGTTCTTTCAAATCACTGTTTTTAGTTCACATGTTTTCACAACTACTGATTGGTACAATGCTTTTTTGCACAACTGACTTTTTTTTTATCTCTAACCAATCTCCCCCTCTGTTAGATAACTCTTCTCTGAGGTCTACTTTATTTTACTTGAATATATAGTATACACAATCTGTGATTGCTGGCCTGATATTTTTTTCCATAATTTACCTTCCTTGCATGCAAACAGACATATATGAAATAAATTTCTTGTTGAAAGCATATACTTATGTCATGCTTCCGTCCATTCTTTCTTTTTGTATTTTAATTGATATTTTCTGGTTACTTATATCTATCTAAGTAATTATTTTGTTGTAATCAAGTCTAGAATTTTACTTTTTACCTTTTTTCTCTTTTTCACAAATCTCTGTTTGTTATATGGGTGTTATTCAGATTTGCCTTTCATTTATCGATAGTGTTACTGAATGTATCTCTTTGTATATAATTTTCGTGATGTTTTAGGTATTAAATTACATGTACATTAATTGTAGTAAGTTACTAATGTCATCATTTTACCACATTGGTTAATGTATAGAAATCTTGCTCACTCTGTGTATCATTATCTATCTCCAATTATACTGTAGTTTCTTTTAAATATTTCTACCATGTACAAATATTCTGCCCAATTTAGGAAATTTTCAGCTATTATTTCTTTGAGTTATTTTTCCAACAGTCTATTTCTTCTCTTTTTTCAGAAGTGCAGTGTCAGACATCTCAAATCTTTTGTGATAGTCCTAACAGTCAATGCGGTTCTGTTCATTTTTTCTATATATTTTTCTCTCTGTTACCTGGCTTGAGTGATTGCTATTGCTTATTTTCAGTTACTATATTTCTTCTGTTTTGTTCATTCTGATGTTGAGCTATCCATCAAATTTTTCTAAGTTATTCCATTTTTCTGGGTTTAAATTGACAGTACGTTCTTCTTTCTATAAGTTTCTATTTCTTTGATGAGATGTTTTAACATTTTCTATTTTTTCAGCTTTATAATTTCAAAATTGATTTTTTCAAATCTTCAAATAATTCTAACAGAGTGCTTCAGAAAGTTCATGAAAAATGCAATTAAAAGGCACTTATTTTGGTGAAAAAAAATAAGATTCCATACATAGTTTTCTTATATTGTGCATTCCTATAAATGTTTTTAAAGAGATTTCACATCTTTCATATAAGTATCCATGGCTTTAATTGTCTTGGTTCATTCGTTTGATATCTTCCTTATTGTGTGATGAGTAATTTGATTGGTAATTAGACAAGTTGTGTTTTATAATGTAAGTTTCTGTATCTGGTTTCAATCCTCTGATATTACTGGGTTCCTGTACTAGGATTGAAAACTGAAACAGGGGAAAGGATGAGCATAATCTTTTTATCACCAACTGGAAATAAAATTAAGATTTCCCACGTTGCCTCAACTGACATTAAGGTTGAGACTCTAATCCTTTTTAATGCTGTGTAGAGGTGAGCGTTTGAGTTCCACAGCAAACTTCCAATGATACTTCTTTGGTTATAAGGAATGAGTATGACTCATTATTGTTTCCTGTGTAGTTTCTACATACACCAGCGAGAGGGCAGGAGTCACTTTATTGCTGGCTGCTGGTAAATACTACAACACAATAATCAACATTTGAACAATTGAAAGGGAGGGAATCTTTCCAAACACCTTCTATTATGCCAGCATAACCTTAAAAAGAGAACTATATACCAATTTCTTTGATGAATATAGATGCAAAAATCCTCAAAAATACTAGCTAATCAAATCCAAAAATACATCAAAATAGCATTCACCTGGACCATGGGGGATTTATCCGTGGTATGCAGGGAATGTTCAACATTTGCAAATCCATTAATTTGATAAAATCACATTAATAAACTGAAGAATGAAAACCATATGAATATCTCAATAGATGCAGAAAAAGCATTAAGCAACATAAAACATTCTTTCATGATGTAAACCTTTATAAAATTGGGTATAGAAGGAACATTCTTTAATACAATCATGGCAATTTATGACAAATCCACAGCCAACATCATATTGAAAGGGGAAAAGTTGGACATATCCCTACTATGATCTGGAACCAGACAAAGATGCCCATTCTCACCACTGCTATTCGATACAGTCCTGGAAATTTTAGCCAGAGTCATTAGGTAAGAAAAAAATCAAAGGAAAACAAATTGTGAAGGAGAAGTCAAACTATCCCTGTTTGCAGATGACATGATTCAATATATAGTAGATCCAAAAGACTCCACTAAGACTTGGCAATAATAAAAGAGTTTGGTAAAATGGCAGGATATGAAATCAACATACAAAAATCAATAGCCTTTGTAAATCTAGACAATGCCCCAAATGAGAGATAACTTCTAATTTTAAAGTCAGTCCCATTCACAATGGCTGCAAAAAAAATAAATACCTTGGAATAAATTTAATCAATGATGTCAAACATTTCTATGATGGAAATTATAAAACAATAAAGAACAAAATAGACGAAGATACAAAAACATTGAAACATCTTCCATGGTCATAGATTAGAAGAATAAATGTCATCAAATGTCCATACTTCCTAAAGCAATTTACAAATTCAGAGTGACACCAATCAAAATATCAACAACACTCTTTTCAGATCTACAAAATATGGTAAAATTCATATGGAAACATAGGAGACCCAAAATACTTAAAGCAATGTTACACAACAAAAATGAAGAAAGAGGCATAATACCAGCAGATTTTAACGCATACTACAGGGCAGTTATAATCAAAACAAGCCTGATACTGGCATAAAAGCAGATGTGTAGACCAATGAAATAGTATAGAAATTTCAGAAATTAATCTACACATTTACAACAAACATCTTTGACAAAGGAGCTAAAATCAATCCCTGGAGCAAATACAGTCTCTCCAACAAATGTTGCTGGAAAAACTGGAGCCTTTTTCTATTCTAAAAGAAGTGAGGTACACTGGATGATTTCAGGGGAAAGATTTTGGATAGTGGAAGCTTATGTTGGTGTTTTATATCTCAAACAGTAGGCATTTATTATAGAGATGGAGACATTTCATAGCTAATTGTGTAGTCTGGTAGAGATTTAAAACAAAACTTGTCAGTTTCATAATATTTATGGTATTCTGTAGTCATCAACATTTCTTCCAACTCCTCTATAGTTCCTATTTCCTTAGTCTTCTTATATGCAACTCTTTTCCAGAACAACAAATTTTTCTTTAGCGTTACTATACTTGTGTTTAGTCAGGTTATGTAAAATAAATTTATACACATGGAAATATTATTAATGCTGAATGAAAAAATTGTCATATCTGCAATGTTAAGGCAGTGTAGGTTTTCTATTACTAATCATAGCTCCTGGAGAATGGGTCCTAGTTAAATCTTGAGTCAAATATTATTTGCATGATCTTGGACAAGTCACTTTACACCCTGCACCATAATTTCCTCAACTTTGTAAAGGGGATAACCCCGATCTCTAACAGAAATGTTGTGAAGCTGACATGAGTGAGCTCAAATGTGTAAACAGTATAAGAACCCTTCAAACATTTCATGGAAAGGGGTTTTTTGAAAAATATACATGGGGGATGAGCACTGTGGTGTAGTGGGTTAAGCTATCACCTGCAGTGTACATCACAGCTGCTCCACTTCTGATCCAGCTCCCTACTAATGCACCTGGGAAAGCAATGGAAGATGGCCCAAATGCTTGGGCCCTTGCACCCATGTGAGAGACTCAGATGAAGCTCCTGGCTCCTGAGTTTGGCCTTGCCTTGGCAGCCATTAGTGGAGTGAACCACCAGTTGAAAGATCTCCCTCTCTATCTACCTCTGACTTTCCTCCATACTTATCAAATAAATAAATAAATAAATCTTATTTTAAAAAATGCATGAAGTCAAAATGTTTCCACCAAAAAACTTATACTTTAATTCTATTTTTCAGAAATATTTTAACATCTCTTCATATATGTAAGTATACACATGCATTTGCCATTAAGCACTGGTATTCATGGTGGACAGCCATTTAAAAAAGATACATTGAGTAGTTAGAGATAAACAGAGTATCTTTTGTTATGAACTTCCAGGTACAAAAGGATATTTCTTGGTGAAAACTGAGTGAAAAGACTAAAGTCTGTGTGTGTGTGTGTGTGTCTGTGTGTATAAGACCCAAAAAGCATGGTTAACAGAAGAAACAATAGACAAATGGGCTTATTTCAAACCAAGAAATTTCTAAACAGCAAAGGGAAGAATAAATAAAGTAAAAGACTACAGCTAGATGGACGGATATATTTGCAAAACTATACATCTGTTGATGCATTAATATCCAGAATATAAAATGCTAAAGAAATTCTACAACAAACCAAAGCATCTAGTTAAGAAATGTTTATGAACAGATATTTTTCAGAAGAATAAAAAATAGCCAACACATGGAAAACTGCTTAGGAACATTAGCCATCAGGGAAATGTGAATAAAAACCACGATATGGTATCATCTTATTCCTGTTAGAACTGCTATTATTCAAACATCAAGAAATTACAAATGATGGTGAAGTTATTTAGAAAAGATTCCCAAAAACTGTATTGGTAGCAATACCAATTTGTACAACTATTATGTAGAACAATATAGAGAGTATTGAAAAACTAAAATTAGATCTACAAAATGACCCGGTTATCCCACTTCTGTGAATATATCCACAGCAAATGAAATCAACACATGAAAGATATATCTGAACTGCTGTGTTTATTGTAGCCCAATTCACAGTAGCAAAAATATGGAATCAACCTACATATCCATCAACTAATGGCTGCATAAATAAAATGTGGTATAATTATGAATGATGAGCTATTCCTCAGCTTTAAAAAAGAATAACATCTTGACATTTGCAATAAAACAGATAGAAATAGAGGTCATTATGAAAAGTGAAATACACCAGTCACAGGGAGGCAAATATCACACATTCTCCCTCATAATCTGTTAGCTAATATATGAAGTTTATGAAATGTGTGAATGTCATATTATTTGATATTTAGTTATAAATATTCTCTTCACTGAATTATATCATCTATGTAAAATATTATTTTATTTTTTCATTTTATGATCATTGTTATGAATTATGCATTACATAATATAAATATTCCTTTTTCAAGAAAATATGTGTTTTTATGCACAAAATAGAAAGTGAATATGAGAAAATATCAAAATCGCTGAGTCTAAATATATGTATATTATATAAAATTTAAAAATTGAATCAAGATCTATAAACAAAATACCAATTAGAAGGAATAACTTCTAGTATTCTGATATCAAACAGGTGATTGTGGTTCACAACAATTAATTATGCATTTTAACATAAACAATAAAGGTGATTGTGTATTGTCCAACATAAAGAAATAATAGATGTTTGAGATTATGGATATACCGATTATCCTGATCTGATCCAAATACATAGTATTTATGTATTGAAATGCCACACTGCAATTCATAAATATATATGATTATTAATTGTCAATAAAATATTAAATTTTGTCTAATTTAAAAATAAGTTTCTGAGAATAGAATAGTGTATTGGAATTTGTTTTTCACTTTTTACCATATAAATTAACTTATTTTTCACCAAAAATGAGCCTACCATTGTTTCATTTTTGAAGTAAAATTTTTTTAAGTAATCTCACAGTACTATGGTACATGGGGAAATAGACAATTTGTAGAAACCTTTAGATGGTTAAGCCAAGAGACAACAATGAATATCTTCAATTCCGTTTTCTTCCAATAAAATATACCATTTGAACAATGAAAAAATAATCCTGTACTGAAAAATTAATTTTAACACTATTAGGTGAAAATCATTAGGAAAATACTAACTGTCTCTGGGTGGCAGGACAGTAAATATATCAATACATATTTCAAAAACACATGTTTCTAAAAAATTCCAGAGGTTCATGACTTGTCAATGAAAATCCACTGTTATAACAGAAAATCCCTAAACACTAGATTCTAATTTTCATGGCCCTATCTCAGACTCTAATAATCTTCTGCCTCAGGTGTTAGAAATCTCTGTAGTTTAATTCATTTTTTTCTATTAAGTCATTCACGCCTGTTCTTCACACTATAACTGAGTGATTGTTCCTCAATTTGACATTGAAAGCATTCTATGGCCTGGTCCCTAGTTCAGTGATATCTTGCAATTCTTGGCTGGAAATATACAAACTAGTTACACCAGTGTCATTTTTCCAAGTACTTTTAATTTGTTTAATAAACAAATTGCTGTATTTAGTACCTTCTTTTTCATGGTACACAATTCATCATTAAATATATTTTTTTAATTTATTGGTGGGGTTATCTGACCATTGTCGATCTTTCCAAATGGACTAGAAACATCAGAATGCAAGGACTCTAACCTTTCTGTACTTATTGTACACTTTCTCTATAGTATAGAATGAATAATGAGTGAATAATGAACATAACAATGCAATAAATGAAGATAATGTGTATGTAATACACCAATAATACTTTTATTTGGATTTAGTAATTTTTTTTTATTTATTTGACAGGTAGATTTGTAGACAGTGAGAGAGAGAGGCAGAGAGAAAGGTCTTCCTTTCATTGGTTCACTCCCCAAATGGATGCTACAGCTGGCCAGCACACTGCGCCGATCAAAAGCCCGCAGCCAGGTGATTCTTCCTGGTCTCCCATGTGGGTACAGGGACCCAAGCACTTGGGCCATTCTCCACTGCCCTCCCAGGCCACAGCAGAGAGCTGGGCTGGAAGAGGAGCAATCAGGACTAGATTATGGGATGCAGGCAGTGCAGGCGGAAGATTAACCAAGTGAACCACGGTGCCAGCCTCAGTAAAACTGTATTTTAATATAGCAATTCCTTAAGATACTAAATAGTTTTAAATGTTCTAACAAAAGCATAGCATTATATGTCAATTCTTTAAGGTGGTAATAATTTTGGAATGAGTGATTTAGTCATCTTTACTAAGTCTAAATGCCCACATGCGTCAACATTGTATTGGAGGACAAGGGGGAGAACCCAAGTGAAATTTCTTATGGAGGTGGAGTGGGCAGTATCTAAAGAAAGAACATTATGAACAAAACCTGTTCACTTCAGATGTAATTAACCTCCCTGTGCCATCTGCATTATTAATGTGATGGGATTATTATATTGCCCTAATGTATCTGAATTTCTATTAATGTCTTCTCCACTAAATAAATAAAAGCCACTGAGTAAGAGATGACATTTACTTTAACCGTTCATTATGGATTTTTTTTAAAGCTGCGATAGTTTGTTAAATACAAAGTGTTAAATGAATGCTATTTCATGAGAGGCCTTGGACATAATTATACCAAATGTCATTGTCTTATTTATTAAAAGGATTTGAAAGTTTCTCAGCAAAAAGTTGACTGCTTGAACTGTTATGATATTTAAAGTACTATTTAACTCAAAAATATTTTTTAAAAGTATTAGAAGGGCAATACACTTGGTTTAAATTTGGAATCATTTTGGATGATTTATGAAGGACCTGGAATGTATAGAATGTATTTCTATGTAGTATTTTGTAAATCATCTTGTTGATAGATAGTTTTGGACATACTTTAGGTTAAATTAGAATAAAGATTTTTTTTGCATTTTGGTAAGTGTGATATGATATCTAAAGCCACACTTTTAATAAAACATCATTCTTGGATGTTCCGTTATTTGAAAATTGGAGATACTAGAGATTTTTTAATTTATAAACCTTCATATTATTTATCAGGTATAGTAATATAAATGTGAACTTACTTAAAATGTTAAAATGAATAGGAAAGCCCATTTAACTATATTTTTGTTTGTTTGTTTGTTTTGTTTTGTTTTTGACAGGCAGAGTGGACAGTGAGAGAGATAGACAGAGACAGGTCTTCCTTTACCATTGGTTCACCCTCCAATGGCCACCTCGGCTGGCGTGCTGCGGCTAGCACACCGCGCTGATCCGATGGCAGGAGCCAGCTGCTTCTCCTGGTCCCCCAAGTGGTGCAGGGCTCAAGCACTTGGGCCATCCTCTACTGCACTCCTGGGCCACAGCAGCCACAGCAGAGAGCTGGACTGGAAGAGGAGCAACTGGGACAGAATCCAGTGCCCCAACCGGGACTAGAACCCGGTGTGCTGGCGCCACAAGGTGGAGGATTAGCCTAGTGAGCTGCGGCGCCGGCCAACTATATTGTTTTAAAAATATGTTCTTAAGAAAGATTATTTCATTATTATGTTATGTTGAGAAAAAATTAATTTGACTTCCATAATTGTATTTCAAATGTTTATTTCAGAATTAATGTTCATATATTACTGAATATAAAAATTATAGTTAATATTTTTCTTTGTTACAAAACAAATAAAATGCATATCTTATTTGTATTGCTATATTGTTATATTCTCTGGTTTTAAGCTTAACATTCCCATTAATTCACTTATATTTTTCAAGATAATTCAAACATGAGTTTTAAAATATAGTTATATACTCTACTGAACATAATTAAACCATGACAAAGTTTTAGTTTGGTGGAATAAGTTCTGTGATCTAGTAAATACCTATAGCAGAGTGACTATAGTTAATAACATGTACTATATGCATACATGTAAATAGCTAAAATAATGAATTTTACTGTTCTTTGCTTTCTATTTACTTGAAAACTTTGTAGACAGAGAAAGAGCTCCTGCCCCTGGTTTACTCCCTAAATGTTCATAATGCTGAGGCTGGGCCAGGCCAAGGTCTCCCTTGTGGGTGACCTGAACCCAGCTACATGAGCCATCACCACTGCCTCCAAGAGTCTGCATTAGCAGGAAGTTGGAATCAGAATCTGGAGGCTGATTTTAAACCTCGGTATTCTGATAGGAGATCTAGATGTCCACTGCTCGGCTAAATACTTGCTCCAAGTGTTTAAAATATTCTTACCACAAAAAACAATAAGTATTGAAGGCCATGTGGATATTAATTAGCCAGATTTGATCACTCTATACTGTATCCATGCATCATGACATTGTTAAACCACCCAGGTTGTGGGTCTTCTTGGAGAGTGGAAGTGAAAACCTTCACCTGAAGTAGTTGCCAAAATAATTTATGTGCAGTAAATAAGGAGAACACGGGAACTCGTTTCCAAAGCCAGGGTTTCCCAAGCAAACCCAGAATGGGTATTAAGGGAAGTGAACGTGGAAGAGAGGAGTACTTGTGAGCGCATAAAGGACTGGGCACTTGGTAACACAGTCATAGTTTAGAGGCATTCTCAGACATGTTATTGAATAAGGCTTAATCTCATCTGGGGGGAAGAGTTTAGTGTTAAAATTAGAAAAGCTCAGTCAATGACGTTTGCATATGCTCAGTTGTCCTGGCTGTGGTTCTTGACTGGTTCAAGTTAAACTCTCAGGTCAGTTGCAACCCACTTCCTGGTTTGAAGTCACCTGTTTCCTCTGAAAAATGTCTTTTGATGAAATTTTATACTTTGGCCACTCAAAGGGAGCAGTTTCTCAGAATTTGTTATGTGAGTTACAATATCAATTTTTATCCCAAAAGTATGTTAAGCCTTATAAAATTTAAGAAGATATGTATTTGAAGAAAGTTTATATTAGAAGTGTATCCCTTGGGGGGTGGGGGAAGAAGTGTATTCCTTGAAAGAGAAAAAACAGCAAGGTGATCAGTAAATTAGCTTATTCCAATTTTTTGTTATGAACATACTCAGCTCTCTAGCTGAATCTTTTACTTTAGCTTCTTTAGGTCTTTAGTAAGGGGGTTATGATCAGAGTTGCACTGACGGAGGGAGTGACAGACAGATCAATCTATCATTCGCGAGTCAAGCTGTAGCCAGGACTCAGGAGCTTCTTCCAGAGCCCCTATGTGGTTTGCAGGGGTCCAAGTACTTGATCCATTTTCTGCTGCTTTCCCAGGCTTTCATCAGAGAACTGGATTGAAAGTGGAGCAGCTAGGATATGAATTGGTGCCCATCTGGGATGCTAGCTTTGCAAGTGGCAGCTTTACACGTCATGCCACAACACTGGCCCCAATGACATACTTTAAATTTACTTTAAAATCAAAAGCATAAACCTCCACTAAATAAAGAATTCAACAAGTAGTAAGTATGAAGACCACAGTTCCTCAGGAGAATAGACAAGGTCTATAAACTATAATCAAATCTCAAGATGTCAATAACACTCATATACATGACATTTTCCTACTCTATGTATTAGTTTCCACAAATTACAGAAAGTATATGATATTATTTTAGGGACTAGCTTATTTCAGTAAGCGTTATAGTCCCCAATTTCATCCATTTTGTTGCAAAAGACAGTATTTCATACTTTTTGTGGCTGAGTAGCATTCCATCTTGTATATATACCACAGCCCATTCCTATTTATCCTTTTTCATCTTGGAAATTATTAACTTAAAACATAAGGAATGGGTAATGCTGGTGTAATTGAACAATATTGATCTCTGCTCAAAATTTGGAAATGAATTATAAAAGACAAAAGCAGAGCTCTCTTTCAAACAACGTGGTGCAAATGTCGAATATGTGACTAATGGAGAACAATACTTGAGTGTTGTTTCTTTATTGTAACATTTCTTTTATTTATTTATTTGACAGGTAGAGTTGCAGACAGTGAGAGAGAGAGAGAGACAGAGAGAAAGGTCTTCGTTCCGTTGGTTCACTCCCCAAATGGCTGCTATGGCCAGCGCTGTGCTGATCCTAAGCCAGGAGCCAGGTGCTTCCTCCTGTTCTCCCATGAGGGCGCAGGAGCCCAAGAACTTGGGCCATTCTCATAACACTTTTTCTTTAAGGCAGTTTTGAAAGTGAAAGTCTGATGGTATTAAATCTTTTTTTTTTTTTAATTTTCATCAGTAGAATTAGTGAAAGTAACAGAAAAGCTCAGTCCCTTTCTCTCCTGCCAAATGAAAAAAAATAAAGTTTTATAGTAAAGAGAAGAGAAAGGTTAGTCTATTGACAGATGAGGGTAATAGCAGACTTTTGAGTCCCAAGAACTAGCATCCTGCTTGGTGAAGATAGGCTGGGTCTTTTATTGACTGAATAAGGCAAGTTGTGCTACTGAGTCAGGTGCTGAGGCTGGTAGTGGTTCTGATAAGAGTATCCTGGACTCCAGCGCAGTTCCTGGGAAAACTTGCAAGATGGTTTGACTTTATCATGAAGAGGAGAATGCAGGATCTTCTGTACAACTAAGTAGCTATAAGATGTTATTCAGCTGAGATCTGAAAGAGGCAAAGCATTGCAGTAAGGGACTCCGGGGTTTCAGTAATTAGGATGCTGCCCACCTAGCCTAATGTTCCTGTTTATCATTCCTGTGGTTATTTGGACTCCTTTTCATTTTGTTGCAGTAAATTCAAACTTCTGGTCATGCTGACAGTTGAGGGCCAGATTACTTTGCCATTGCAGCTGGTTTTCTCTAGGCCAGTTTCTGGAATTTAGAAGCAAACAGTATTTATCTGTTTGAACAGTCACTTTGGCAGTCACAAGCTTAGTAGTTGCTTTAGGTCATCAGAAAAGGAAAATTAAAATGAAAAGAAGAGTTTGGTATGGTTACACTATCCCTCCATAACAAATATATTAGTCCCTTAAAAGCACAAATGTTATTTCAAAAAAGTCATGAAGAAAAATTCCATGCATAATTTTTCTGATATGTATTTTCCATGAAGTTTGTGAAGACCTCTTATATACTGCATTTGCAAGTATGAGAAAAGAAATTCTATCAAGTCTATCAGTGATGTGATTAATTAATGATAAATCAATAGTAGACATTTCCACATCCTTTTTTCTTTTTTTTTTCTTTTCTTCTTTCACTTTTATTTAATAAATATAAATTTCAAAGTACAACTTTTGGATTATAGTGGCTTTTCCCCCATAACCTCCCTCCCACCCACAACCATCCCATCTCCTACTCCCTCTCCTATCCCAGTCTTTATCGAGATTCATTTTCAATTACTTTATATACAGAAGATCAACTTAGTATATACTAAGTAAAGATATCAACAGACTGCACCCACACGGACACACAAAATATAGAGTACTGTTTGAGTAGTAGTTTTACTGTTAATTTGAATAATACAACACATTAAGGACAAAGATACTACATGGGGAGTAGGTGCACAGTGACACATCCTTTTTTCAAGCTAGTGTTTGAAAATGGTTCATTACTTTCCTGATGTAAAATTGTATATTTATTAATATTAAACATTCTACAATTTAAAAGTGTTAATTGGTGTTTAGTTTTTTTTTTACTTGGATTCAAGATAAATTGTTTGTTTAAAACAAAACAAAGAAAATAATGCAGCTGCCTGATTGTTAAAACTTATAAGTGTGAACATAGAAGTACAGTAGCATAAGCTGTTAATTTCCAAACCTTAAAAGACATTAGCTAGTGGAAGCATTATGACTGTAATATTTTTGGCACTTAGTATAACAACAGATATGAGAGTAGTGAAATGAAGTTTACCTGTAATTACAGCTCCACCATTGCCCTGAAAAGGATGTCAAAGGCTTCTGAAAAGATTGTAATACATAAATATTAAATATATTTGGAATTACATAATGGTGAAACTTGCATTTAGTCAATTATGATGAATCTCAAGTTGATAAAAACAAATGCCTTCATAGACTAATATTTAAAATAAACTGTGCCAGGACTAGAGTTGTGACATAGTGGTGCGCTGCCACCTGCCATGCTAGCATCCCATATGAAAGCTGCTCCCTGTCCCAGAAACTCTACTTCCAATCCAGCTCCCTATTAATGGCCTGGGAAAAGCATTAGAAGGGTATGGGCCCTTACTATCCATGTAGGAGACCCAGATAAACTCCTGACTCTTGGCAGCCATCAGGGAAGTGAATGAGTAGATGGAAGTTTCTCTCTCTCTCTAAATATTTCAAAAATAAATAAATCTTTAAAACAATTACATTAAATTAAAATAAAATAAACTGTGGTGACTGCTCACCTTATTTAAATAGGATGCTGGTTCTGGGCTGCCTCTGTCAGTAGAGAGTTAAGCCACTGCCTGAAATGCTGGCATCCCATATGGATGCCAGTTCTTGTCCCAGCTGCTCCAGTTCTGAACCAGTTCCCTGATAATGAGCCTGGAAAAGCAATAGAAGGTGGCACAAGTGCTTGGGTATTCCCCTGAACCTGCGTGGAAGACCCACATGTAACTCCTAGATCCTGGCTTCACCTTGGCCCAGCACGGCCTTTGAGACCATCTAGGGAGTTTATCAGCTGATGGAAGACCTCTCTCTGACTCTGTCTCTCCCTCTCTCTGTGTGTGTAACTCTGCCATTCAAAATAAATAAAACAAATCTTTTTAAAGAAATGTGATGGTGGTTGTATTTGGTACAAAGTTATAATTAGGAAAAAGAACTTCTGATGTTTCATTTCACTTCAAGGTGGCTATAAATAATGATGTTACCAAAATTTTGTAAATCTAGAAGAAGGTATTTTGATGCCTTTGCCATAAGTAAATAGGAAATATTTGAGAAGATAGATATGTTTACTTGATTTGAAAATTTTGCATGTATTAAAATATAACCTCACCACATAAATATTTATATATATCAGTTAATTTTTTTTTAAAAAGTGATGCTGTGGTGGTGATGGGATTACCTCTCATAAGAAAGTAAAAAATTATTTTTCCACCTTCATTATTTTTATTAAGTTACATTATTTTATTTTCCATGATTTAGTGGACTAATTACTCTTGAACACAACTTTTTATATTTTATATACTTTTAAGCTTAATGCTGATATTCCTGATAACTCTCATATTAATTCATTTATTAATGTCTGGTAAATAGTAATCTGTAAACTAAGAAAAATATTAAAAAAAACATGACTGGAAAAATCACGCTTTTATTGTGGAAATGGAATATATGTACATGTATATATATATTTACATTTATTCTAATATTTATTCTGCTTATATAAAAAATAAAATACAGATTAGTACAAAATATACTGTAAACTACCCAAAACATGTACTGAAAATTAGAGTTACACATTAGTTTTAAAACATTGAATAATGTGAATGATATTCTGAAAATGGAAGCTTTGAATGCATATTTAAATTTTCCTAGGTAAAAAAAATGTAGAATTTAAATAATACATTAAAACAAAAAATATAACTGAATGTGTTACTTGCACAAAATATTGAATCTTTATTATTATCAATTAATTCTCAATTTCCAAAAATGTTAATAAATTCCTCAAGGTAACCTAGCTCACACCCCTAAAGCACTTGTGTATTCATTATTTTGGTGGTAATCATAATCAAGCAAACTGAACTTATTGCTCTATAATAGCTCAATGACATGGAGCAGTAAGAATCAGAATAACACTTATTAACACATTGACACATTGCCAAAGTACTTAACTTATACCCGGGGAGTAGTTCACAAATGGTGAGCATCTGGATAGTTAAGTATTAAGCTCCCTCAGGTGGATGCTTCAGTGCTTGGCGTTACTCAGAAACAAGTTTAAAGACATGACACCTGCTCTACAGTAGTTGCAAAACGAAAGACAAACACTTATAATGAACCATAAACACATTAGAAAATCTGACAGTCTCAGATTAGGAAATAAAGACATCATAGAACTCCAGCAACATTTGTTATATTGCCATTGTAGTTGTTAACATACATACTTCTGCACAAGTTTTACTAACATTTGTAAAAAAGAGATAAGTATAACATTCAGTGCAAGCCAGGAAAACTGAATAAAGTAGGAATTGTGAGACTGCCCGAGAGCACTTTCTGACCACTAGAATTTTTTTTTCTTTTAGACAGTAGAACATTCTCTAAATTTTATCTTCTAAAATATACCCATACATTTTTCTAAGACTGTATCTGTTTATCCTTTTTTTGAAATGTTTCCAATTCAGGAAGCAATTCTCTTATTTCTCTCTTCTCTTTATTCTTACATCCAAAGGATATTTTTAAAAATATTTATTCATTAATTTGGAAGAGTTACAGATGGAGATAGAGACAAAGTGAGCTGGTTCACTCCCCAAACGGCTGCAACTGCCCAGAGCTGAGCCAATTAGAAGCCGGGAGCTGGGAGCTTCTTCCAGGTCTCCCACATGGGTGTGGGGGCCCAAGGACTTGGACCATCTGCTGCTACTTTCCCAGGTGCATTAGCAGGGAGCTGGATAGGAAACAGAGCAGACAGGATTCCAACTGGTACCCATATGGGATGCCAGCACAGCAGATGGTGGCTTAGCCTGTTATGCCACAGCACTGGTCCACAGATGATTTCTGTTTCCCTGTTCTCTCTACTGTCCTTTACCACTGACAACTATGTATTTCAGGATTTGAGTTAATCTCACTACATCATTTTTTTTAACATTTCTTCCTGCCTCAATGCTCCCCTCCATGTACCATTTAATATATAATGCCAATATCCTTCTTACTTACATGTTATAAACAAGTGATTTTTGTCAGTTTAATAAAACTTTTATTTATCTGTTTTTCACAAACCTTTCAGACTCCTGCCCTGCCTTGTAGACCTGTTGTGATTCCATAAATGTGCTATTTTTCTGCCTTTGCACATTTTTTCCTTGTATTTGGATTAGCTTAGCATTATTTTAGTATGCCAGTCTTGTTTTTCCTTTAGAACATTGCTAAATCACTTCAATTTTTATGAAGCCCATCTTTATAACTTCAAGTTAGTCTGTTGCTCATCCCCTGTACTCCCCTGGCACTTGGTACAGTACTTAAGAAAGACATATTATTCTACATTTCAATTATTTTACTGCATATCTATGCTCTTCATTACTTTGTATGCTTCTAGAAGGTTAGATATTTTGCTATTCTTAGGACATCCAAGACCTTGACATTTCTATGTAGTTTCATCAAATATTTGTTGAATATAGGATATTTTGAATTAAAAGTAGAAGACTCAGGTTTGGAGCAGAAAAGGGCAAATAGAATAATTCAGTCAGCTCACAGCAAGCTACTGTCCAATGACTAAGCAATTTCAATTAGCTTAGAATTTTATTATGGCCATACTGGTGGGCTCTGCCTCACTTTGGTTGCAAAAAAGAAAAAAGAAAAAAAATTCTCGAATTGAGTGAGTTGATAATATAAAGTTAAAGATAGTCTCCTGAGATTTTTTTTTATATATATATGACTGAGATTCCAGGCTCCCCCCACATTGTTTTAATTTTTTATTGATTTATTGTCATTTTATTTGAAAAGTAAAGAGCCAGAAGGGAAAAAACAAACAAACAAACAAAAAACAGGAAAAAAGGAAGATACCTCATCTACTGGTTCACTTCCCCAAAGCCTGAAGCAGTCAGAGGAGGGGAAGGCTAAAGCTTGGAGTCAGAAATTCAAACCTTGGGCCCCTATTTTCCATCTTTAATCTTTGTAATATTACAGGGATACAAACTGAAAGATCTTTTTGCTATTAACTTAAGTGATGACTTACTATAAGTTGCCACATAACCTAGTATACAATTTCCTGTGTGGAAAAATACTGAGAAGCAGACAAGAATTGTTCCAAGTGAAAGGATGTTTATCACAAGTGAAATTACAAATAAGAAAGTATTATCAGCAAAACATTACTCAGCTCAATGTGAAGCAAAAGACTATCCTGGAAAACGATCACTTGTTATTTGCAAACAGTTGGAGAATATAACCTATGTTTTTGAATTCTCTTTTACATTCTAATATAATGTACATTTGTAAGAAAACAATATGGTACTATAATGACTACTCCCGAGTAATAAAGCTGAGGTGTCCTGTGAAAATATATTTGAAACTATGTATTTCCTATGACAGTTCAATTAGTCAGTGTAGAGTCTTAATTTGAAATTATCAGTAGAACTTTAGGTCTGGAAACCACTAGAATTCTTACCTTTCTAGTATGCTTATTATGGATTTATCGTATAGGTCTAAGTGACAAATAAAAAATTTAGGATGAAACTTTGTATATAAGGAACTGGATCTTGGGTTGGAAGGAACACTAAAATTTATTATTGCAAAAAGAAAGAGAGTTTTAATTTAATGTTTTATTAGGGAGCTATCCTTTCTAAAAAAATCAATTAAAATTATTTTTTGCAGAATTAGTTTTGTTATGATGTTAAAAGAAGACGTAAGATTCCTTGCCAAAGAGAGATAGAATTAATATCTTAGCCTGGTTTTAGAATGTAAGTAAAGGCTTCACATCTTTGACCTCAGAGAATGGAAGACTATTTAATCTTGGCTTATACCTCTTTGTGAGATGTAATAATAACAATGACTCCAAGGGGATCTACTCAACCATTAAAAGACGAATGAACACAGTAAATGAAAAGATAATAAAGACAGTTCCATATAAGAAGAAGAATTTATTGGCTTTCTAGATTGGAATCTGGGTCAGAAACAAAAACACTGAAGACTAGCTTAGGGCAGCAAGTGTGATTTAATTCATTCCTGGCAGGACACACATAAGAAAATACTCAAATGCAATTATAGAAGATGCCATTCTCTATGAATCAATCACAGTTTACAAAATCCCTTTGTAAAGCACTGCTGAGAATTTCATTCTCTGATAGGAAATCTGCATCAGTCACCATCAGAAAGAGCAAGTGGATAAAAACAAGAAAAAATAACTTGATAGCAAGATAACTTGAAATTTAAACTTTGATTCAATATACTATGATTTCAATTGCACTAGAATGGATGAATGAACATGAAAAAAATATTTCTTCTAATAAGAAATGAGTAGTCATCTCCACCACAGACATAAACAATTTATTAGTATATTCCAAATATTTCAAAATTCAGCTCATTATAAATTAGCAATAAAATATCAAATTTAAGTTTATTCTTGAGGAGGAATGAGGTTAAGTTTGGCAAATTAGGAATGTAATATTTGGTCAAAATTTAGTACGCTCACACAACTAACCAGATTATTGGATCTACACTATTCCTCTCTTTAACAACTTTACTCTTTATCTTAAAGGGTAAATTTTGTCAATTAGGTAGGAACAAGATGATAATCAAAAAAACATATTTTAAATCTTGGAAATATATAAATGTAAGATCATTGTATAATCATTAAATGGTTTTTGTAAGTATTATGAACAGTAAATAATATATAGTAGAATTTTATTGTGGCTTTCAATATTTGAATGGTATAATTTTAACAAAAATTATCAATATTATTGGAAATTTAATATATTTTCACAAACCTCATCAGAAGGGTAAATTTTTTTCAATAAAATTACCAGTAGAAAATGTATAATCCTGATTTCACTATCTTTAAATGTAGTTTCTGAAAATGATAACAAGGCCTTTCCTGAATAATTATGTTCCTAAATAATCAACTTGATAGGATTCACTGTAAATGGTATTTTTAAATATATTCTTTAATAAATATCTTTGTGTGTGCAGGTCATGATAGCAATATCACAGACTAGATGTCATTTTGTTTTCTCCCAGTTCTGGAAACTGAAGTTTGAGATCTGAGTCCAGGATGGCTGGATTCTGGTGAGGCCTCACTTCCCAGCTTGCATACAGTCATCATCTCATAGTATTTTCACATGGCAAAGAGAAAGCAAACTTTCTGGTGCCTCTTTTAATAAAGTTACCAATCCAACCATGAAGGTGACCCTGATAACTACTTCCAGAAGGCTGTATAATTCTTTGCTGCTTTAAATGAAGAGAATATTTAAGAAATCAACTGTTCATTGTTTATTTAATAAGAGGTATTAAAATCAGCTGGTTCATACACTGTGTTTTGTATTTTATGCAATAACTGATCTGTCATTAAACAGAGGTCATAGACAGACAAGCACATGGATGGAAGAATCTCTTCAAAGGAAGATCTACTCAAAATAAATATTTTATGTAGCACTTTTACTTCATAGATTTATATATTTGATGCATTTTTCTGTTCTAAACATAACTATCAATTGTTAAAACATTGTCATAAGCATATATTAGTTGGTATTGCCAATATTTTCTTTAGTTACAGACTAATTTTATCAACAAACCTGCAAACATACATCTTAGAGTAAGATTAGACTATACTTTTGAGATCGATAGTGACTGTTGTGTTTCATCCAGAAAATTTATGTACTTATTACATGATAGATGTTTTATCAATATTAACTTATTTTTGTGCTCTCATTTGAAAAGCTTTTGCCTTAAAATTTTGCAAATCACATACTTTAACAATGGACCAGCACTGTCCAATAGAAAAAAAACAGAATTATATATTTAATTAAACTATTTCTAGATACATTATTTTACAAAGATGACAGAATGCTCAAATTGCTTTTAATGTAGCATATATTTAAACCAATATTTCAAAAATATTATAACATGAAAACAAAAATTGTTGAAATATTGTGCAGTTTTCCTAAAATACAATGCCTGTTTTAAATTCATAGCATATCTCAATGGGACTAACCACTAAACATGTGGTAAGCATATTGGACTAGAGATTACTGCAAAGAACAATATGAGTAATCTCCAGGTCCTCAATTTAAAATAGATACATTTATTAAGATTTACATCCCTACATCACACCAAACAGAGAAAATAACCAAAGATGGAACAAAGACCTAATGTCACTCCTTAAACTCTGGAATTTCTAGAAGTAATAAAAACACTTCAAGACATTAGTACAATCATAGAATTTTTGCATAAATTCTAAAATTGCAAGAAACAAAAACAAAACTAGACAAATGGGATTGTTAGATTGAAGTTGCACAGCAAATGAATCAATCAATAGATGAAGAGACATCCAACAAAATAGGAAAACTTATTTGCAAGCTACCATATATGACAAAGGATTAAAATCCAGAATATACCAGAAATCCAAAAAACTCAACACTAGAAAAACAGCAAAATTCAAGTTTAGAAATAGGAAAAGTACATGAACAGAGAGTTCTCAAAAGAAGAAATAAAAGTGGCCAAGAAATATATTTGAAAAAATGTTCAATGTAATTAGCCACCAGAAAAATGCAAATCCAAACCACAATGAAATATTACCTCACACCTGTTAGACTGCTTCTCATGAAAAAAAAAAAAAAAGAAAAAAATCAGAAAATAAATAAATACTGGGAATTATGTGGAGAATGAGGATCATTTATATGCTGTTGGTGGGAAGGTAAATTAGTATAGCTACTATGGAAAAGAATATAGATTTATTACAAATCTTGAAATAGAACTGCCATATGATACAACATTCCAACAATGGCTGTCCATTTAAACAACATGAAATCATTTTATAAAACAGATACTTAGTCTGCCATGTTCACTGCAACACTGTTCTGAATAGCCAATATAGGAAATAAACCAAGATCCATCATCAGATAAACAGGTAAGGAAAATGAAGTATATACACACAATGGAATATTATACAGCCATAAAAAATGAAATCTTCTCATTTGCAGCAAAATGGGTGGCCCTGGAGGTTATTTTTCTTAAATGAAATATGTCAAATGCAGAAAAATATTACATGCTCTGCATGATTTGTGAAACCCTAACAATCCCAAAGAGGAAAATATATAATGCCAACCTGACTACAGAATTTCATTTACTAGAAGCTGGGAGGGTTAAGGTGCATAGGATTTGGATAATTGGTACCAAGTTGCAGATGCATCATATAAATAAATCCTGAGTGCTAAACAAAATAGTGGGAAGACTATAGTTCCCCATAACTTTGTATAAATCATTTGAGAAAATAGAAGGAAGATCCAAATTCCAATCACAAAGTAATGTCAAAAAAGACGGAGGTGTTGCTTAACTTATTTTGATCACTCTACATTGTATACATGTATTATAATGTCAGGATGCAACCAATAAATATGCAGAATTTTAAATACTATTTAGAAATAATTAATATTTATATAAATTACCTACTGAACTGAAAATATCCAAATCCAAAAGCGTAAGTGAATGCAATGCATTTTCCCAGAGTTAAGGGTGTGCAATAAAAGTCAAAAATTGTTCTAATAGAACAAAATATGTACTATAAAAGTTCTGAAGAAAAAATATAGAAATTAACACTACTACTGTATCATCCTAGGATACGAAGGAAACACGTTATTTTGTGCAATTGCCAAATAAGGTGCAATATTAGATGAGAAGTTCTGTAGTGATAGCCATTATTGTTGTAATGAATGAGGAATACCAAGCATCTCATATAGTAGGTTTTGGGAATTCAAAATTTGGGAGTATATACGATCTTCCGTATAGAAAGATAATTGGAAATGAAAAAAAAAATGGAAGTTACATAAAAATCAATCAATTAAAAAAATAATAATATCATGTAGGATCTCTGTCATTAATGTGCTGTACAATGTGATTTAATGCTACAACTAGTACTCAAAGAGTATATTTCACTCTGTGATGATATGTGAGGGCAAATGGTTTAAAATCTTTTCTTAACACATACTAAATTGAGCTCCTGTATACAAAGAGAATTGAAAATGAATCTGGATGTGAATGATTAAGGGGAGGGGGAGTCGGTAAGGGGGAAGGGTAGCGGGGGGGGGAGGGGAGGTATGGGTGGGGAAGCCATTGCAATCCACAAGTTGTACCTTGGAAATTTATATTCTAAATAAAAAATATAAAAAAAAAATTGGGAGTATTTGCGCCTTATAGTGAACATATTTACTAAATGGAACATTTTTAAATCTATTTGGCAGAGCAGAGCATTAGGTAATTTGAAGAAGGCTGCTATAATTTGTTGGAAGACTGGGAAAAGGGTGTGTAAATTGAATGTGTTGGCACAGTGATTAAGATGGCACTTGTAATGCCTACATCCTGTATCGAAGGCATAATTTAAGTCCAGGTTCCTACTTAATGCATACCCTGGTTTGGCAAGAGTTTAAACCAAAGACATACAAAACTATATTTGCATCAGTGCTGATAAGCATAAGCATTTCTTCCTTTTTTATTTTTAGATTCTTTTCTTTTTCTTTTTTTGAATTTTATCTCCCATATAGGGTCCAGAAATCCCACTACTGGTTATATAACCAAAAGACATGAACACATTCTATCAAAGAGATACTTGGCACACCATGATAATAGCAGAACAGTTCACAATATTCAAAATTTGGAATCAACCAAAGTGTCCATCATCAGATGATTGGGTAAAGAAAATGTGAAACACACACACACACACACACACACACACACACACAACAATGGAATATTATTTAGCTATAAAAAGAATAAAATTCTACCATTTACATAAAAATGAAAGCAACTGGAAAAGAATGGTAAGCAAAATAAGCCAGACACAGAAAGATAAATATACTATATTTTATTCCATCATGTTTGTGATAGTTTCTTTTATGATTGTTATTGCTTTCAACTAATATAGATAACTCTGGGATTGGCTTTGCAGTTCATAAATGACTTCTACCTCATTTAGATTAGTGCCACTACAGAAAAGAGGACATCAGTGTCATACGTAAGGTAATTCTACTGTCAGGGAATGATTAACTCAAAGGAAGATATCAGATTTATTTTTTTTTATTATTTTTTTTATTTTTTTCTTATTTAGAATATAAATTTCCAAGGTACAACTTGTGGATTGCAATGACTTCCCCACCCATACCTCCCCTCCCCCCCTCTACCCTTCCCCCTTACCCACTCCCTCTCCCCTTTCATTCCCATTCAGATTCATTTTCAATTCTCTTTGTATACAGGAGTTCAGTTTAGTATGTGTTAAGAAAAGATTTTAAAACATTTGCCCTCACATAGCATCCTAGAGTGAAGCATACTCTTTGAGTACTAGTTGTAGCTTTAAATCACGTTGTACAGCACATTAGGGACAGAGATCCTACATGATATTTTTTTAATTGATTGATTTTTATGTAACTTCCAATTTTTTTTTTATCATTTCCAATTGTCTTTCCATACGGAAGATTGATTCAGTATATATTAAGCAAAGATTTTGTCAGTTTGCATCCGCGTAGAGACACAAAATGCAGAAATACTGTTTTAGTCCTAGTTATTGCATTACTTCACCTTGGACAACACATTAAGGACAGATCATACATGGGCCGTAAGTACACAGTGACTACTGTTGTTGATTTAACAATTTGCCACTCTTGTTTATGGCGTCAGCAATCTCCCTAGGCTGTAGTCATGAGTTGCTGAGGCTATGGAAGCCTTTAGTGTTCGCTGACTTGGATCTTGTTCTGACAGGGTCATAGTCAAAGTGGAGGTTCTCTCCTCCCTTCAGAGAAAGGTACCTCCTTCTTTGATGGCCCTGTTCCTTCCGTTGGGATCTTACTCGCAGAGATCTTTCATTTATGTCTTCTTTTTTTTTTTTTCCAGAGTGTCTTGGCTTTCCATGCCAAAAATACTCTCATGGGTTCTTGAGCCAGATCCTGATGCCTTAGGGCTGATTCTGAGGCCAGAGTGATTTATTAGGATATCTGCTATTCTATGAGTCTGCTGTGTATTCCACTTCCCATGTTGGATCAGTCTCTCCCTTTTTTAGTTCTATCTGTTAGTATTAGCAGTTACTAGTCTTGCTTGTGTGATCCCTTTGACTCCTAGACCTATCAGTGTGATCAATTGTGAACTGAAATTGATCACTTGGGCCAGTGAGATGGCTTGGTACATGCCACCTTGCTGGGGTTGTATTAGGTTCCCCTGGCACAGATTTAAATGAGCCAAGCAGATTATCTATCAAATTTAAAAATTAATATTCGCCACTGATAAACATAGCAGTGAAGTGTCATTGCTTCTTCAATTTTCACAGAATCTGAGAAGAGGCTCATGGTACATGAATTTTGTTTGAGTTCAATTGGTGAGATGGTTTTATCATATCCTTAGCTATAATAATTCAGCTATTCTTTATAATATACCTGAGAACCAAGAACCATCCACACCAATACTTTGCTTCAGTGATTTAAGTAGTCAGAAAAATTTTGTACTTGTTGTACAAGTAGGTACAGATAGTAGCTAAGTCATAAGTTGAGGACACATATTTTAGCATCAGATGCTTCAACATAGTAAGGGCACATCTGTGTACAGAAATAGAGCAAGAACTACAGTGAACAGTGCATTCAGAATTGACTATTGAATTCGTGTGGGCAAAAGACACTGTGCCTCCCATGCCAACTACAATGTTGGATACTAGGAGCCTTTATTATATAATAAGGATACTGGAAATTTTTAAAAATTTTTTAAATTAATTAATTAATTTATTTGACAGAGTGAGACAATGAGAGAGCGAGAGAGAGAGAGAGAGAAAGGTCCTCTTTCCGTTGGTTCACCCCCATAATGGCCGCCATGGCCGGAGCTACGCTGATCCAAAGTCAGGTGCTTGTCCTGGTCTCCCACGCATGTGCAGGCGCCCAAGCACTTGGGCCATCCTCCACTGCCCTCCCGGGTCACAGCAGAGAGCTGGACTGGAAGAGGAGCAGTCAGGACTAGAACGTGGCACCCATATGGCACTGAGGGCAGAGGATTAACCAAGTGAGCCATGGCGCTGGCCCTAGGATACTGGAAATCTTAAACTATGAACACAGAGGGACAAATTAGAGATGGTCTGATTTGTAATGTAGATTGCCTTAAACTATATTGTATCTTCCCAAAACTCAATTCAAATACTGAAACAATAACCACTAAAGTGTCTATATTTGGAGATGCGGTTTTTAGTTGTTAATGAAGATTATATAAGTCACAAGAACGAGAATCCAATCTAATAGGATTGGTGAACCTACAAGAAGAATTAAATAGATTGCTCCTTCTACCCATGTATACTCACTGAGGAAATGTCATGTGAGCATTTTTCATGACTGATTGCTTTGGCTAAAACTTCAGGACCATATTAAATAGCAGTGTGAGAGTAGGCATCCTTGTCTGGTTTACATCTTAATGGGAATGCCTCTAACTTTTCCTCTTTCAGTGGAATGCTGGCTAAGGATTTGTTATAAATTGCTTTGATTATGTTGAGGAATGTTCCTTCCACACCCAATTTGCTTAACGTTTTCATCATAAAAGGGTGTTGGATTTTGTCAAATGCTTTCTCTTCATCTATCAAGATTATCATATGTTTTTTGGTCTTCAGCTTGTTTATGTGGTTAATCACATTTATTGATTTTCAGATGTTTAATCATCCCTGCATACCAGGGATGAATCTCACTTGGTCTTCTTAAATGATCTTTGTGATGTATTTTTGGATTTTACTGGCAGTATTTTTGTGGAGAATTTCTGAGCCTATGTTCATCAGGGATACTGGTCTACAGTTCTCTTTTTCTGACGTGTATTTTTCTTTCTTGGGAGTTAAACTGATACAGGCTTTATGGAAGGATTTTGGAAGAATTCCTTTGTTTAAATTGTTTTGAATAGCTTGGGAAGTATTGGAGTTAGTTCTTTAGATGTCAGGTAGAATTCAGCAGTGAATCCATTGGTACCTGCACATTTCTTTGCTGGGAGAGTCTTTATTACTGATTCAATCTCCATTTGTTTATTGATCTTTTTAGATGTTCCATGTCTTCATGACTCAGTTTATGTAGGTTGTGTGTGTCCAGGAATCTATCCATTTCTTTTAGATGTCCTGATTTGATGGTATACAGCCCTTTGTAGTAATTCCTGATGAATCTTTTTATTTTTGTGGGATTCAAACAGGGAAGGAAAAAGTCAAATTTTCCCTATTTACTGATGACATCATTCTATATATAGGGAACCCAAAAGACTCCATGAAGAGACTATTAAAACTCATAAAAGAGCTTGGTAAAGTAGCAGGATATAAAACACATAAAAATTAATAGCCTTTGTATACACAGAAAATCCCATAGCTGAGAAAGAACTTCTAAGATCAATCCAATTCATAAAAGCTACGAAAAAATAAATAAATTGGAATAAATGTAACCAATGATGTTAAAGTTCTCCATAATGAAAATTACAGAACATTAAAGAGAAAACAGATTAAGATATAAAAAGGGAAAAAATCTTCTGTGCTCATGGATTGGAAGAATCAAAATCTTCAAAATATCCATACTACTGAAAGCATTTTATAGATTTAATGTGATATCAATCAAAATACCAACAATATTCTCAGATCTAGAAAAAATAATGCTAAAATTCATATAGAAACAAAAGAGAACACAAATAGCTAAATTAATCTTATACAACAAAAATAAAGCTGGAGTTATCACAATCCCAGACCTCAAGTTGTACTGTAGGACAGTTATAATCAGTAAGCCCGGTACTAGCACAAAAACAGACATGCAGACCAATAGAGCAGGGGAAAAACCTCAGAAATAAATTGACACATCTACAACCAACTTATCTTTGACAAAGGAGCAAAAGTCAATTCCTGGCACCTATACAGTCTCTTTTTTTTTTTTTTTTACAGGCAGAGTGGACAGTGAGAGAGAGAGACAGAGAGAAAGGTCTTCCTTTGCCGTTGGTTCACCCTCCAATGGCCGCCGCGGTCGGCGCACTGCGGCCAGCGCACCGCGCTCGTCCGATGGCAGGAGCCAGGAGCCAGGTGCTTTTCCTGGTCTCCCCATGGGGTGCAGGGCCCAAGCACCTGGGCCATCCTCCACTGCACTCCTGGGCCACAGCAGAGGGCTGGCCTGGAAGAGGGGCAACCGGGACAGAATCCGGTGCCCCGACCGGGACTAGAACCCGGTGTGCCGGCGCCGCAAGGCGGAGGATTAGCCTGTTGAGCCACGGCGCCGGCCTATACAGTCTCTTAAACAAATGATGTTGGGAACAAGAAGACCCTTATCTCATACCTTAAACAAAAATCCACTCAAAGTGGACCAGAGACCAAAATCTATGATGTGATACCAAAAAATTACTAAAGAACATTCAAAAAAACCCTACAAGAATTCACATAGGGAAACACTTCTTGGAAAAGATCCCAGAATCAAACTAAATTTTGGCATCTGAAGCCAAAATTAACAAGTGAGATCATATTGAACTAAGAAGCTTCTGCACTGCAAAAGAAATAATCAGCAAAGATAGAAGGCAACTGACAGAATGGGAAAAAATATTTGCAAACAATTCAACTGACAAAAAACTAACTTCCAAAATCTTTAAAGAACTCAAGAAACTCCAGAAAAACAAAACACCCAGTAAGTGATTGTCCAAAGACTTAAACAAACAAATATTTTTCAAAAGAGGATATCCAAATGGCCAACAGACACATGAAAAAATTTTCAGGATCACAAGCTGTCAGGGAAATGCAATTCAAAACTACAATGAAGTTTCAATCTCACCCCAGTTAGAATGGCTTTCACATGGAAGTCAACAACAAATGTTGGGGAGGGTGAGGGGAGAAAGGCACCTTAACCCATTGTTGGTGTGAATGTAACCTGGTACAGCCACTGTGGAAGACAGTATGGAGATATCTCAGAAAGCTGAATATAGACCTACCACATGATCCAACCATGCGACTTTTGGGAATTTATCCAAAGGAAATGAAATCAGCAAATGAAAGAGTTATCTGTACCCCCATATTCATTTACACTCAATCTACAATAGCTAAGGTATGGAATCAAACTAAATATCCTTCAGTTGAAGACTGGATAAAGAAATTGTGGTATATATGCACTGTGGAATACTATACAATGGTGAAAAATATAAAATCCTGTCATTTGCAACAAAATAGAAGTAACTGAAAACCATTATACTTTGTGAAATACGCCAATCACAAAAGGACAAATACCATGTGGTCGCTTTAATCTGTGGTACCTAATAGTGTACTTAAAATGTAATCTATTGGAGTGGAACTGAAACTTTGAGATGTGACAATTTTGAACAGCCCTTGACTTGACTGTCAAGGGACAATGTTTTTCTTGTTTATTTATTTGTTTCTTTTTGTTCTTATTTTATTTTCTTCTTAATAATAAGTGAACTCTCTACTTGCTGTAAAGTTTGTCTTATGAGAATAAACATTAACTGAAAATAAATTGATCTCTCCAAAAAATAAGAATGAGAAAGGAAGAGAGAGGAGAAAAAAAAAGCAGGAGTATGAGTGGGAGGGAGGTGGGGGGAGAAGCATCATGTTCTCAAATCTGTATTTATTAAATGCATAAAGTTGTATTCCTTAAAATTAAAAAAAAAGTCACATGAATCTAGAGCAAGTACGTAGATGTCTGCTCGGAAAGTGAGTTTTCACCAGAGACCAAGAAACTCTGACACCTTGATCTAGGACTTCTAGTACCTAGAACTGTGAGATTAGCAGTGTATGTGGTTTAAGCCAGTCTGAGATTTTGTTATTGCAGCCTAAGCAAATTAATGAGTTTAATAAGATCATTTGGCTAAGATGTTATATGAAATGTATAGATTCCCCTTTCAATAACCCTGAATTATAATAAGAAATGAAAAGAAACAGACTTCCCTTCAACACAGAGGATCATTTATGAGTAAATAATGTTTGTAAATGAATGAATGATGTGCAATATATGGTCATAGTATGTTGTATCTCACCTGGTAGTCTGAATTGCTGTGTACTTAATTGAAGAGCTTTTGATTTTTTTGTTTCAGGTTAAAATAAATGACACTGATTATGTAAATCCCAAGAAGCACACTGACTCTAACTTTACATAGACTCTATTTCTGCCATTTTTCTTACTGGTTTGTCTCAATGTCTAAAGTGCAGACTTAATAAAGGCACTAGCTAGCTATCAGTAAGAAATTATTTGCCTTGTTCTTATACAAGATTATTTTAACATGATGTTATTTTAATAATAAGAATAAACTACATTGAGATGCCATAAAATATGAAAAGATACATTTTGAAACAAAAATAAAGAACTCTGGTCTGACTCCATTATAAATTGCTTCTAACTAGATAAATGTTAAATTGCAGCAGTAATAATAATGAATGATAGAACTATTAACAATAGAAAAGTATGAAAAAGAAAGGAAAAGATAATAATGTATATAATGATATAATAATGTAGGGGAGTTAGGAAGATCTATTATGGAAATTCCTTCGGAAGAACCAAAAATATTCTATTTTTAAAAACAGATATAAAACATACATTATCATAAAAGGATACAGATATTTAAATCACTAATATATTTTGAAATATTTAACTTTTATATAACAATATTTTAAAATATATTTCCCATTTTCTTATTCATATAATGAATCTCAACTAATCTTGCTTGTAGTATGGTTTCTTTGTGGTATTTAGTCACAAACCTGAGAAAAATTACAATTTTCTGAATTACCATATTTCATCAGGTTTCATTTGAATAATATAAAGCAAAGACCGAATATTTTAGTGTCTATAATTTATTATTATACATTCAATTCTACTACTTTAAACATGCCTTTAATATTATTTGCATTTTAGTTAAAATAATCAATTTTATCTTCTCATATTATTGGCAATATGCTGGCAGTCATTCATTTTGAGGAATACAAATAAAAAGATACTTAAAAAAATTATTTTCAGCCTTTAGAGCCAGGAACAGCAAGTGACTTCTTTGTATCTAATCAAATATCTTAAAATATTTTTCCAGATTTCTGGTTCTATAGTTATTTGGTGTTGAGAATAGAACTTGAGTAAGCGCCTTTTGAATGCTTTATACCTAAAACTTGGACTGGTGGTTCTCGCTGGAAGTCCTCATGGTGGTAAGCAAAATCACTTTGAGTTAATATTTGAATCTGCAATTATTGATTCCCCTGAATCTACTTTTCTTCTTTCAGTTGGACAAACTCTATGGACTTTGCCTTTCCAAGCATTATCAGAGGAAGAAATAATGATAGATGTAAAATTGCATTGAATTTTAAAGAATAAATAAGATGTAGGGGGAAAAAGAAAGAAAAGCATAATACAAATTGATTCAGCAACCAGATTTGGTGATAAGGAATTGGTATGACAGCAGACCACATCTTTGAAGACAATAACTGAAGATATTCTGTAGCAAGAATAACTAAATGCTAAAACCACAGGGATATCTACCATTCAGCAATATACAGGCTGTTGTACTTTACATTGCGATATTTCTCCATACTTTAACAGAAAGCTGGAATTGGAAACAGAGATTCAAATCTAAGAACTGTGATATGCTGACATCCCACATCTTTTCCTTTTTTTTTTTAGATTTATTTTATTTGAAATACAGTGTTACAGAGAGAGGTACAGCCAGAGAGAGAGAGTGAGCTCTTCTATCTGCTGGTTCATTCTCCAAATGGCCGCAATGGCCAGAGTTGAGCTGACCTAAAGTCAGGAGGCAGGAGCTTCTTCTGGGTCTCCCACGTGGGTACAGGGACCCAAGGACTTGGGCCATCTTCTTCAGCTTTCCCTGGCCACATAGCAGAGAACTAGATCTTAAGTGGAGCATCCAGGACTGGAAACAGTGCCCAAATGGGATTCCAGTGCAGCAGGTCAAAGCCCCAATGTGCAGACTGGGGCTTTGATCTGCTGCACCACAGTGCCGGCACCCCAATCAACGTCTTAACTGCTTTGCCAAATGCTCATCTTATTCACACACTACTTTAATATAAAATAAGCATATCAAAGCTTTGTCAATATTATACAAAATAACATTGAATATATGTAGGTATATATCTATGCTTATTAAAATATTTATTTTCTTTATATTGACTATGTAATTTCACATGTATAACCTATATCAAAACATGGAAAAAAATAATTGCACTAATAAAGTTTAAATAGAATTAATCTTTCTCCTTTAGACCAAAACTGAATTATTTAGCAATTGAAATTAACCATTTCAAAAAATGAAAATTGTTCTGAAGCCAATTTGATATTTATTGTGTGACAACTGCATAAGCCATGTACAAAAGCAGAGGTCTCACTGAAGACAATTGAAAATGATATTCCACATTGAAAACCAGCTGCCATGCAAATATTTATGGAGAAATTTTCTTCTGATACATTAGCTTTACAATACATAATTACTAGAATACAAAATAAATGGCTATGATCAAATATTCAATTAATTAATGTAATGTTGAGAACTTTTTGCATTGTTGACTGTGTGTCTTCCATCTTCATAATCATAAGTGAGTTTGTAAGCATGAACTGATTCATTTATTTTAAAGCTTAATGAAAAGCTTAAAGAATGTGACTGGAGTAAATTTGAACAAAATTACATTCATTCAATATTACATTTTCTATAATCATTTTAAAGCTGTGTTTCATCTTTCTTGTTTGCTATGTTAAGATAGACAATGCTCTGCCTTAATATTTTTTCCATTGACAATAGGTTTTTATCCTGTGTGTGTGTGTGCACACACACGCAAATGCATGTGTATAATCATTCTGATATTCTAATTCTATTCAGCTTTCGATTTTTTTTGTTTATTTATGTGTGTCTCTAAAAACCTTTTGAGAATCCAGTTTTTGAAAAATTTGAGTTTTCAAGCTTAAGTCTCAAGTCCTAAGTAGACGGGGAGTATCTGCTTCCAAACTCACTCATGTGCTTGTTGGCAGGCAGTTATTGCTGACTGGGACTCTCCCTTTGGTCACTTATTGCACGACATCTCCTGGGTAAGGCCGTATCATACTTCCTCCTTATTCTTTTGTTCACACAGATAATCTCTGGAGTAGTTTAACTGGTGAGGGGTGGGGCTACACATGGGTATACACACCAGGAAGCAGGGTTCCTCAAGTAACAGCTTTGAGGTTGGTTACCATAGTGTCCTTGCCTTGTTATACAATAGGTGGAAGCAACTGGTCCTCAGAATAATGATATGGCCTTTGGAAGATTTAGTTATGTCCCAAGATAAGTAGGAATACATTTAGGGGTAAGAATATGGTCATATGAAATGTATTGTATGCTCTACATTAGTAACTAGTGCATTATGCTGTTGTTTGAATTGACAGGATTCATGTGCCTGGGGAATAACAGTAGAATCAGGAACGTCTTAAATCACTAACACCATTGGTGATTCGCTAGTGAATTGTTTGCTCCACACTTTCTGTTGCCTTCGCAAAATATGTCACTTGTATACAAAGTCTAACAAGTCCAGGAAAAGTGAACACAAACAGTCGAAAGGAAACTCAAAGAACAGATTAGACAACTAGGACAAGAAAACAGCTGTGTCCTGCATTTGTTCCAAACATGGAAAAAATAAGAAACATTCTTACTTAATCCATGAAATGTGATGCTTACTTTGAATGTATTTGGAAATTTGTTTCATATAGTTTGCTTATGATTTCTAACTTAAATCTCCTGTAGTCAGAGAACATACTGTAAGATATTAATGATATTGTCTGTTATATTCATGTATAGCACATACTGAAAACTGCTTCTTGGTCCAGCATTTGACATTTCCTGGTCAATTTTGAGTCTCAGTATGTAGTGTTCTAAAAATATTGATTATATCATGTTGATGTGATAGTTTGCTAAAAAAAACTTCTGTATAATTATTAATTAGAACATGCTTATTGAATAAATTTTAGCAGCAAAGTATTAACATTTCCCACAATGAGAGTGACTTTTTAAGAATTCATTTATATATTTGAAAGTTAGAGTTACAGAAATTGGGTGAGAAACAAAGATACAAAGAGAGAGAAAGAGAGATCTAACATCCTCTGGTTCACCCCCCAGAAGGCCACAATGGCCAGTTCTAGACCAGAATGAAGCTTAGAATCAGGATTGGCATTCTGGTCTCCCATGTGTGTGCCAGGAACCTAAATACCTCAGCCATTTTTTGCTGCTTTTCCCAGGCTATTAACAGGGAGCTAATGGGAAATAAAGCAGCCCAGACTCACATGGGCAGCAATGCTGACCTCAGTTGTAAATATTTATATTTCTCTCTTTAGGTCTGTTCCTTTTAGCTTTATATATTTTGAAATTTTGTTCCATGTGCAAATACAGTTTTAATTAGCTTACCTTCTTGCAAGTTAATCCTTGAATGCTATGCAAATATCCCTACTTATTTCTTGAAATGCCCATTTTTTGAAAGATTTTATTTCTTTATTTTAAAGTCAAAGTTACACAGAGAGAGAAGGAGAGGCAGAGGAAGAGTTCTTCCATCCACTGGATCACACCCCAGATGGCTACAATGTCCAAGTTGTACCAATCCAAAGCCAGGAGCCAAGAGTTTCTACGAGGTGTCGTCCCACATGGGTGCAGAGGCCAAGGGCTTGGGCCATCTTGCACTGCTTTTCCAGGACATAACAGAGAGCTGGATCAGAAGTGGAGCAGCTGGAACTCGAACCAGCACCCAAATGGGATGCCGGCACCACAGGCGGTGGCCTTACCTGCTACACCACAGTGCCAGCCCCTAAAATGCCCATATTGAAGTCTATTTTGTCTGATACTGATGTACTGATATACTGTATTTTTCTTCTTATTGGTGACTTTATGATATTTACTTTATCTATGTGATCTGTTGCCTTAATACAAAAGAAGATTTTGCTAAACAGTATATAATTGGGTTTCTTTTTTTTTTCATTCTTATATGAATACCTTTGAGTTTTTCATCTTTCCATTTGTTTTTCAAGAGATCATCCCATTCATTCACTGTTATTTTTGCCCTGGTCAGTGTAAGGAGAATTTTGGATATGCCATTTTATTTTTTTTTCAGTTGGCTTTTTGATAAATAGCTTTCCTTTATTATAGGTAGTAATATTTAACTAATATTTTAGTGATTACTCTAGGCCCTAAGATAGCCTTTCTCCAATTATTGTGAAATATACATATATATAAACATTAAAATATAAACATAATACTCTCGCAATTGCATGTCAACTTGTACTCTCTGATTCTGTATTCTACTGCTGCACCATATTCTATTTCTCTCTATTATAGTACCAATGTTTGTTACCATTTCCTATAATTGTCTTAAAATAGTGGAAGAAAATAAATATATTGGTAAATTACTATTTATATATGATTGGTGATTTTTTTCTCCGGAATTAGGTTTACTAAGTTTCATTCATGTCAAATGTTCTGAAAACAATGCCTTAGAAAATATAAAATTTTATTTATTTGTTTTTCCCTTTATTTCATTTGGAGTAAATTATTTACGTTCTTCTATATGCTATATAGTAGTGGAGCTTACACACAATCAGTCCTAAAACTAGACTAAATTGACATATTTTTTAATTTTTTCCCTGCAGGACTCAAGAAATAGAGAAAGGTTTAAGGACAAAAAAATATTATGATTGTTCACATTTTTCACAAGTGTCCATATCTAAAAGACTGGTTAATAAACTGATTTTGTATTAGTGTTCTATTCCATTTAGTACAGATCTGCTACTCATTTGTTTACTAAATAGATTTTAAAAACAATACTTCTTTCTCTTAGATACACACACACAGACAATATTACCATGAATTTAACTACTAGTTATGAATTTCTTTTCAATATCCCCTTTGAATTTTTATATCTTGTGATTTTTCTCTTTCTCTTATCCCAGTTACAGATTTTTAACAATATGCATTCTATTTCACTAATTTAGTCTATTTAAAGCAAAAAGGAGCTCACAACATTGGTCAGCAATCAGGTCATTTTTTAAAGATTTTATTTATTTATTTGAGAGGTAGAGTTACAGACAGTGAGAAGGAGAAACAGAGAGAAAGTTCTTCCTTCTGTTGGTTCACTCCACAGTGGCTGCAATGGTCAGAGCTGCGCCGATCTGAAGCTAGGAGCCAGGTGCTTCCTCCAGGTCCTCCATGTGGGTGCAGGGGCCCAACAACTTGGGCCACCTTCTACTGCTTTCCCAGGCCATAGGAGAGAGCTGGATGGGAAGAGGAGCATCTGGGACTAGAACCGGCACCCATATGGGATGCCAGCGCCACAGGTGGAGAATTACCTACTGCACCACAGCGCCGGCCCCTATCAGGTAATTTTTCTAAACTAATTTTTCCTCATGATGCACTTGCATATTACATACTCAAAGGCAGTATTTACTCATTTATTCATTTATTTTTACTTAGATAAATAGGAAATTGTACCAAATATGCATTGCAACCTTTGATTCATTAAACTGTTGTAAAGTTGGACAGTTCCCACAGTGAAAATGCAATGCCTGTAATCTTAAATACCTAAAGGCATTTTAGATTATGGAAATACTTGCTCTTTTTTTTAAAAAAAAAATCTGTTTATTTGTTCATTTCAATTGTACCATGTCAAACAGAGAGAGAGATTTTTTATCTGTTGTTTCTCTCTCTAAATGCTCTAATAGTGGAGGCTGAGACAGGTTGAAGTAAGGAGCTCAAAACTTCACTCATGTCTTTACGGTGGGTTGCAGGAATTCAAATACTTGAACCATCATCTATTGCTTTCCAGATGCATTAGCCGAGAGCTGGATAAGAAGTGACATAGCGGGACTACCACTTCAGTAAGGGATATGGATGTGCCAAGTGGTTACTTAATCCATTGTGCCACAACACCCATGCTTTTAGTTGTTTTTATATTACTGCTGTTTTAAGAAATGGTTTAATGATTAAATATATTATGAATGTTTTGGTAGCAAATTCATTTATAACCATGTTTTCAATCTATCATTGCCATTTTGGAGGTTATCTGAGTTAGCTATGAATCTTTGGATTTTATGTCATTTTAGACTTAAATTATCTAGGATTTTAATGACCTCTCTGTTGTCCCAACTATCATTATATTCATTTGTTTCATTTATTTTATTCATCCGCAGACACACTGTCCTGTGATACATCAAAACAATTACAGAATGCCAAGTTTCCCAGACACTTCAAAGACATAGCCTTACTTTCCTAATAGTTCTAGAAACAGAATTCAGGGCTTATTCCATTGTATCATCAAATATCTACTCACTCAAGATAATCTGAAAGTTGCTCTCATTTTTAGTTTTAGGATGCAATCTTATGCATGGAACTAAGAGTATAGTAGACTCTACTTGAACTGTATGAAATTAGCGGTAAAAGGATCAATTTGATAAATAAAAAGTATCATTCTGCTTGAATAGATGGGAATACATTATGGGTAGATGAAAATGAATCAAATTTTCATTAAATTTACTACTAAGCATTATCCATTGATTTTTTCAGGTTTGCTTCCATATAATAAAATGTTAAATAAATATATATATAAATTTTTACTACATCCCATATTAAATACAGGTAGTCTCATTCTATCACCTACCTAGAAAATGAAATAACTGTGCTGAATTTCCTATAATGTAACTTTCAACCTGGCCTTGGCTACCTTTTTACCCTCATCTGCTATCACTCTCACACATCTACATTTTTAAAATACGGTTTTACTTCAGTAAGCAATCCAAACCTTTTCATATTTAACTTCTCAGTAACTTCCCATGAGCCTGAAAGCATCTTGAAGATACAAACGTCATATTCACAAAAACAGAGTGGCAAATAGATAATTAATACTACGGGATTTCTTATTTTGTATTTATTAAAAGTCATTGCCTATGTCTCTGTCATGGCATATAAAACAAAATATGTTTTCATTGGGTTTTAGAATAAAATCTAGGAAAGCTCAATACTTCTTGAACATATTATAAAGTTAGCTTGTGGGAAAAAGAGAAGGAAGGGAAATCAGTCTAAAGTTCACTTTAGGCAGCAGGAACATGAGGTGTAAGAGAAGCTAATGATGGCAACAGTAAGTCCCTGAGAATGTTCAGCATTGGACACTTCAAGGAGATGAGACAAAGTAATAAAAAAACCAAAGCTGAAGAACATTGTATTTTATACAAAATCTAATCTACTGTTCACTCTGTAAATATGCAATACTAACAGAATTTATTTTTGTAACTGTTACAACTGTTACTATTTTTGTAACTGTTATGTTTATTGAAATATGTTTATTTTAATTAATATAAAATAAAATGTGCTTATTTCAATAAACATAATTATTAAAAAGCATATATATGCTATAATATCTAATATATATATACACACATATATATGTATATGCTATAACACTTAACTAAAGAGAACGAATTAACATCATAAATACATTACAGGACAGATAACATCATAAATACAATACAGGACAGAAGTAGTAATTTCAAGTTATAAATATTTCCAAAATATAGATCTTCCTTAATACCTTAGAAAGCAAATTTGTACAAATGAAAACTGAGAGAAAATACTCAGCATATAGCAATAAATACATTGTGTTTTATAATTATGATTAGTTTTCATTTAATCTATGCAATTAAAGCAAATGGTATTCAAGCATACTTGACTTTTGTGAATTACATGCCACAAAAATGTTACATGCACTTTTGGAAAAGTCAAGTGTATGCTGATTGCATTCTGGAAAATTAGTCAAATGTTTATGATTGAGAGAGTAAGTAAAAAGAGATAAAATGTCAAAAATTCAGCCAAAATTTAGCGATACTTCTATTATTTGACAACATAAACATTTGTTACTTTAAAATCTATAAGATCATAGGATATGATAAAACAAATTAATACATGGTCATGGGTTATTATTATAAAAATGAGACATATCTCTAAAAGGCTTGAAGAAATCAAATGGAATTTAAGAAATTTATAAAGTTCTCAAATGAAAGATAAAACTAGTTAAAAAAGAATTTTTTAGTGACTAGCATGATTTGAGAAAGTGGTGTTAAATAGAAGGGATTTTATATTCCTGCAAGCATGCTTTTTGTTTTCTAATGCTTTAGGAAGAAATTTAATTATTCAGTGATTGCCACTAAATTACTTTTATTTACACATAGTTTTTATTACTTTCTTATAGTGTTTAGCATGTGCCTAACATATACTAAGATCTCATTAAGTATTTTTTATTTTGATATAATTTGGAATTTTTTGAAATCTGTAAGACAATGAACACATATTAGCTTACTAAATGACAGTAATTGTTTTAGAAATATTAAAGATGAAAAGTGAGATGATCATTACTTGGGTTCTATTCTTACAATTTTAATTAAGGAGTTCAGTAAAAATCATTAAAATTTAATATTTAAATAAAGACTTGAATTGGATGATATGGCAAGTCAAGTGGAAAAAGCATTCCAGAGAGTATATTACTTGAAAATGCCTTAAAGTTGAAACATTTTGTGAGAAACTAAAAGGAAGTGTGATAGTAGTAGAATAAGTTAGATGAAAAGATATAGGTGATGGCATCAGAAAGGAATCATGGAGGAATACACTTTGGCTATAATACATTTCTTAAGAGGTCAGGAAGGCACTTGGGGCTTTGATGAGGATTAACATAGAAAAACATGTTAATAGGATTATTCTATTGTTATAATATACATCGATTTAAAACACTGTGTGATCTTTGTGACAAATACTTGTTTCTTGAAACTTTGTTTAAATCATTTTCAAACAAATTGATAGGAATTATATGCTACTATAGTTTCAATGATTTTTTGTGATTATTTTAAAATTTATATTAGTGAAGTTGAACATTTTTTCATTTTGTTATTGTTTATAAGCTTTACCTAATTTCCTTCTGGACTATGAATTTTTTACTTTCTACTCGTTAAGCTATTTATTCAGTAGAACCATTAAGCCTTTGATTATAATATAAATTAAAATACTAACTGAAAAATTAAATTAGAGAAAAGTATGGCAGAACAGCCAAGAGTTAATGCTATAATCCTTCTTGTCTAACTACATAGTGAAAGATGATAGCAGGTTATTTTTCTTTAAAGATTTATTTATTTATTTGAGATGCATAGTTACAGAAAGAGAAGGAGAGACAGAGAAGTCTTCCATCAACTGGTTCACTCCCCAAATGGGACTATGCGAAGCCAGGAGCCAGGACCCACTTCTGGATCTCTGATGCAGGTGCAGGGGCCCAAATACTTGAGCCATCCTCCACTGCTTTCCCAGGACATCAACACAGCGCTAGATCAGAAGTGGAGGAGCAGGGTCTCAAATTGGTTCCCATATGGGATGCTGGCACCACAGGCAGAAGCTTAGAGGCTGAACCTACAATGCCACAGCGTCAGTCCCAACAATAGCAGATTCTAAAGGTAATCAGACATTTATAAGAACTCTTTGAGTGATCAGCTATAAATAATGTTTTCTATACTACTTTTTCCAACAAAAAACATTTGTATAATTAGAGCCAATAACACCTTAAAATATAAAACATCAAATTCCTTATTCATTATATTGACTGAGGCTAATTTTAGGGATTCTTGAGGTAAATGTGAATGTGGTTACATCCATATTATAAATTAATTTCAAAATATTATCTATCTGTAGATACTATGTGACTACAATTGTCCTAATCCTTCTATGTAACAATAGTCTAGTAACAGAAATAATATCTTTTTATTCCAATCTCAAGTTGTAGCTAATATTACAGAAAATTAGTAATTACAACTCTGTTGCATATCACACTGGATTTCCCCTTCACTTTTATTTGGCTTAGAATGTTCTATTTTAAATGTCTGCAAATCAGTAAAGCAGGATAATGTTGTATCTTAAAAAAAATAGGTATTGCTGTGGAGAACTTAATACAAAAGAACCCAGGTGAAGAGTCAGGCCTACTGCTGGCTCATGTCATAAAGAGCTAAAATCATGATCAGAAAAATTGATGATCCAGTATTGTTTCTTTTTAAGACAAAGTCAAAGAATCCAGCAGTCTGATTTACAGTAAAAAATGATGGACCTAGACATATTTATGGAGAGTTTTAGTTACTAAATTAGTAAGAAAGAAGACATAGATGCAAAATGACCAACATAATGACCTTAATTATCTCTCTATTAAATAGATGGTATTAAATAGTTTAGCTTCTCAAAAGGTACAATTCTGTTCGGAAAGTTAGATTATGTCTGCTATTGTTAGTGTCTGAACTAAATTGTATCACATATTTTAAGACATGGGTACTTTATTAGTAAAGATAGTTAACTGCCAAAATATCACCCTATCGATTTCATTTATTTGATTGATTTCCTCTTATCCATATATCTGTTAATACATATAATTTATTCTGTTACGTAAGTATTTTACTTTCTGAACAAATATTTTCGTTACTCTACTAGCTTGTTTATCACTTAATTTAAGGGAAAATAGAAATTCACACGATAATGAACATCTATCTTGTTACTGGAAGTTGATTCCCGTCGGTTTTTAGAATAAAATGGTGTTTCACTGTAATTGAACATCTATATTGAAGTCAAAGGAAGAAGCATTTCAAATAAAATGAATAAAGAACAAATACTCTACATCTGCTTGTTTTAACCCTCGTTTGTCGTAGGAGAAAATGATAGCTATTTCAACAAGGTGAGGTCACGGAGTACATGGAAGGCAGAGATCAATGCAGAGCAAACAAAGATTCATTTTTAGATCAAGTTCCTAACACTAGGGAATGTTCCAAGAAGCATTTCATTTTCAAATGAATTCCTTCTGCTAGAACCAAAGGTCAGAAAGCTAGCATTAGTTAAAGAGGTCTCACCTGCATCAAAGTTAAATAACAACCAAAAGTCATCCACAGCAGTGTCTCTCTAATCCATAGCTGCGTCCCTAATGATGGCAGGCCATGGAAGGCAGAGATTTGTTAAAGGTGCCAACGGTAGATGTTGTGATCAGCTAAGACCTAAGATAAGGAGCTTTCTCTGTTCATTTTTCGCGTAGTAAAACAAAATCCTGTTTAATCATACTTGCCTGCTGAAGTAAACGTATGTATTGGAATCGATCACTCTCTATACTACAACAATTATAGTAATGCTTAGAATCAAGAATTTCAGAGTAAACATAAAAACATTTATATTCCCTCAAAATATCTATTATAGTGGTATAATAATCAGCCTAACACATAGAATGACTTTTAAGTGAAATTTGTGAAATAAGGGAAAAGACATTTTGTGAAAAGCTTTCTACTCTTCAAAATATCAATAGTACAAGCCAGAGTCAGTACACTCAGACAAATAAATATTGATTTTCCTCCTCCATTCTTTAACAATGGCAGATAATTGCCTTCATTGATCTGAATATTTTATTGTTTTACAATTGACAGATTCCGTTAGCATTGGATTTTTATTGTTTTATTATTCTTTGTTCTTTTTTTAAAAAAGGTGTTCGTGTGATAGACAAGAAAGGAAAGAGGCTGAAATTAATGTAGCACTTTCTGTAAAAGCTCCCTTGTCAAGAATGTTTTTAATCATACTATCACTGACTTTGCAAGGACTCCTTTAAAACTGAGCTGCCTTCGTATTTCCTTATTTTCAATGAATAAGACCACAAAAATACGCACATTTATGAAATAATTAGAATCAAGAGCTGCTCAAACCATTTCACGTGAATGAGTTGAAACATCCTATTCTTTACTTGTTATGTTGCGTTCTGTTTATGTGACTATACTTAATGTTCAACATCATTGGACAATTTAGCCAGTGAAGCCCAATGTACACAGACATTAACCTGATATATTAGATATAATTTCTCATCATTTTTGTATGCAAATCTGACTGAATAAATCAGAGTACATATTAAGATGTATTGATAGCAGCCAGTGCTGTGGTGTAGGAGGCTAAGCCTCTGCCTATGGTGCTGGCATCCCATATGAGCACCAGTTCTAGTCCTGGCTGCTTCTCTTCCAATCTAGCTTCCTGCTGTGTCCAGGGAAAGCAGTAGAAGATGGCCCAAGTCCTTGGGCCCCTGCACTGGTATATGAGATCCAGAAGAAGCTCCTGGCTCTTGGCTTCATACCAGCCATTGTAGCCATCTAAGGAGTGTACCGGCAGACAGAAGACCTCTCTCTGTCATTCCCTCTCTCTGTCTGTAACTCTACCTCTCTAATAATAAATCTTAAAAAAAAAAGTTGATAGAATACACTAAACTACCATTTTTAAAAATTTATTTGACTGGTAGAGTTATAGACAGAGAAACAGAAAGAAATGTCTTCCTTTCATTGGTTCACTCCCCAAATTGCCACTACAGCCGGCGCTGCACTGATCTGAAGCCAGGAGCCAGGTGCTATCGCCTGGTCTCCCATTCGGGTGCAGGGTCCCAAGCACTTGGCCCATCCTCCACTGCACTCCTGGGCCACAGCAGAGAGCTGGACTGGAAGAGGAGCAACCGGGACTAGAACCCAGCGCCTACCATTTATTTTGTGTCAGATGAATGAGTTCAGGAATGCATCCGAATGACCCACGAAAATGATCCCAAATACAGGAACAAATAATTTATTATTCAAAATCATTCCTAATCTATTGTTTTAAAATTATAATAGAGACACAAAAACAATTCATGAAAGTATTACATATGCATGGTGTTGTTTTCTTTTAACTCTTTAAAAAAGCTATCTGGAGAAAAAGGTCAAAAAATCCTCCTGCTATAAATATGCTTGTTAAGAGTGAATTTCGGGCAGGGGATAGTAACACAGCACATTAAGTCACTGCTTGGAATGCTGACATTCCGCATTGGAGTGCCCTGTTCAAGTCCCAGCTACTCTGCACTTCCAGTAGAGCAGATCATGGCCTAATTTTTGCTGTTGCTGTCACCCATATAGGAGACCTAGATGGAGTTCCTGGCTCTTGGCTTTGACCTGGCCTGGCCCCATGCTGTTGCATGCGTTTGGTGGGTGAACCGGAAAATGGGAGATCTCTCTGTCTCCATCTCTGTCTGTATTTCTCTGTCTTACACATAAATCAATCTTTAAAAAGTAGATAAAAGAAATATTCTATTCAGACATTTCAATAGTTAATAATGCATAGTTAGTTTCTAAGATTTTATAATAGATTCCACTTAAGAAATAGTAATTCAGTACAGCCATTTCATTAAAATTTGCTTCAAAGGATTCTTAAAATTATAAAAGTTACTTTTTAAAAAGTGAGGATTTTTAACAAACTCATCTCACTTTATCAATTTTCACAATATATAATATAAATTTATCTAACTTAAGATTCACATAATCGGCTGATGGATAGGGTTACATGGCTGCTGAGGTCTGCTCAAGGAGATGGAGTGTTCTCATGTGAACATACCATTGCAAACCAGTATACCATTAATTACTCACAGATAACGACTTATCCCAAGAGATATACCAGATGGTCTTCTTTTCCTCAATCTTGGATACTACAAATTATTTTGGTGCAAGTTAATCCTGGGAAACCTGACTGTCAGGTCTAATGATGGGAACATGCAGATATTCAAAGCTCTGCTGATGTGCCTCTGATGTCACCAAGCTGTACTCTGCCACCTATATTTCTTCCTCCTGGTTACATTTCTCATATGGCGCAAGAAAATGGGATTTGCAAAATTATTGTGCCTCAGAAAATTGACTGTCATATGTCCATCTCTGCTTTAATGCTGATACCACAGTTCATATGACCATTCTCTCCTATGTACCCACAAGCCCCTGAACTGATGTATTTCTCAAATCAAGGAGAATTTCTAGCACCTTATGTACAATAGCCTATGACACAATTGCTTTTGCCACCACCACCAACATCACTGCTACCACGACGACCAGCAGCATTTATGTACCAACAGAATCATGGTAGTCAATGTTTCTTAAACAGCAAATAATTTAATTTGTACAAAAATTAACACATTTGAACAATTATTAAAATTTAAAAGATGGGAAATAATAATGTTTCAATGAACAATGGGATTGATGATAACCCTTAGGCATAGGTTTCTCTGTTAGTCAAAATAGATTTTCCTGTAAATGTATTTTAGAGTTTGATATACTAATGTAGACTTATGATAATTTTACTGATTAGGAATATAAAATCAGATTCTCAAAATCTGTAAAAGTATGTTTAGTTTATCAATGCTATATATTAGAAATATGGCACTGAAGGGTTAGCAGTACAATCATCTGAAGACCTTAATAGTTGGAAATGGAGCTACTACCTAGGGAAAAACTATATTTGCTCATGTTTTTTTTTTCTATGCATAACAATATATTATATATTACAAACAGTAAAACATATGACTAGTATCTGTATTGACGCAAACTAATAAAAATTTTAAAAGTAAAAAAGTGATTCATGTAATCATTTTATCCTGTGGCTTTAAATGAATCATAGAGTTTGAAAAATACTTATTTATTCTGACTGAACACAATAATTATGCCTATAGACAATTAGGAATGAGATGGAAGTTTAAAATAAAATTGACAGTAATTTTTAATGACATTTATTTATCTGAATGGCAGTGACAGAAAGAGAGAGAAACAGAGAGAGAGAGGTCTTCCATCAACTCCTTCACTACAATACCTGTGGCTGGGCCTTGCCAAAGCTAGGCTACAGGAAATCCATCCGGGTCTCTCACATGAGTGGCAGAATCTCAAATACTTGTTGATTATTTTGTACATCAATTAACCTGTAAGACAGGGCAGTATGAAAGAAAAAGAATGTAAATTATTTTACAGCATTTTTTCTTTAATAATTTTTTCTTGAATACTCATTTGTATATGTGCATATATAAACAGTTTTCAAGAAAATTAAAATTTCAAAACAATTACTCTATTAACCTAGACTGAGAACATTGGCTTAAGCAAAATATTATGAAATATATATCTAAAATTATGTTTAATATATTTTATTAAAAATTATATAACACTGAAAATTTTATTTGATAATATAAATTCTGCATGAATATCTTAGTTTTCTACCTTCCAGAAATATGTTCTTGCTGTTAATTAATCTACTGGGGAAATACAGTGACCAATGGAGGTTTTTAGTATTTATCAATTTTGACAGAAACGTTTTCTCTTCATATAGTTTTTCACTAAATTATATTAAAAATTAGATTTTCTAATCTGGAGACTTTTAAACACCCTTACAATGAAATTTGCTCATTGATTCAAATTTAAAAAGAGACTGTTCTATACAAAAGATCCAAAATATCAGAAATCAAATTCTAGTTATTTTTAGAAATGGCCTATATTGTATGTATATGTGTGCATTTATGTTTAAGATTTTATTACATATACATATATATAATAACCTATATATAGATTGTATAATATGTAAACCTATATATAGATTGTATAATATATAAACATCTATGATTATATATACATATGTTATCTTTTAGAATTTTAGTTATCTAAAATCTCTTATGATGTACTAACAACCTTATCCATGTGAATCATTTTAACTAGCGCTAAATTTTGTTCTTCTGTTATATGTGTGAGCATATAAATTTAGTACTTGTTCACATATATCAAGTGGTTTGAAAGTATTTAAATATACTCTATTTTGCTTTAATATCAATATTAATATTTTAATATTAATTGATTCAAGTTAAAATGTAAAATGTGTTCCAATAGCAACCACACACATACCAATTAAACTATACACTGTACATTTGCTAAGTGTATTTACATAGTTATTAAGGAATGAGGAATCATTTAGGAGTCCTAAATGTTTACTCCAAGAGTCTGGAATGGTTTTAAGTAAACATTACTATATGTGTTTTTAAAATTTTATTTATTTTCATTTTATTGGAAAAGCAGAGAGAAAGAAATAGATAGGGAGAGAGAGAGAAAGATCTATTTTCTGCTTCACTCTCCAAATACCTGAAACAGCTGGGGATGGAACAGGAAAAAGTCAGGAACCCAGAACTCAATCTGAGACTTTCATGTGGTTGGCAGGGAGGGGCCCAAATACTTGAGACACCACCTGCTGTGCTCCAAGATACACTTTAGCAGGAAGCTGAATTGGAAACAGAACAGGGACTCAAACCCAGGTACTCCGAATTCAGAGACAGGCATCTCAAACACTGTCCTACCAACTAAGCCAAATACCCATTCCTGTATTTTGAATGTTGTAGTTACTGAAATGGCTACATTTCAGAGAACTCATGATTTTAAAAGTGCACACATTTCATTGTGTGTAAACTAAGTGAAGCCTACTTTATTTTTATTTGCATCTTACTCCTGTTTTTATGAAGATTTTACATTTCTCATTGTATATTAACTCTCTGATGCATATTATTCTAAAATGTCTAAAGAAACACTGAATGAAAAGCATATTCAGTAGAAATAACTTGACAGAATTTTTTGAATCATAGTTTGGAAAACATATATACCTGTGGAAAACAATTGTACCTTTCAAAATAAACTTTTCACGTTCATAAGAATCACAATTTAAATTACAATTAAATCTCAATCCAAGCCAGTAGTTTCTACTATGTTTTGAAAATAGAATCATTGGTCTTCAGGAAATTATGTAAACAGAAGCTAATTCTTTCTTGCCATACCACAAAATCACATAATTTTACTTACAGCACTTTAATTCCAACCTTATATTTTTTTTTCATATCTCTCTGTATACTCTGTTTAATGTGATTACAAGTCAGCATACCCAAGAAGCCATCAGGGATATTGATATCATACACCATTGCAACAGACTGAGATGAAAGCAAGTAGGTTCTCCCTTGTGGTGGAAATAATATTAGCAAGGACAATACAGGAAAATAATACTAATTACATATGAAATGAGTTGCTATTAGGAAGCCTTGAAGACAATAACAGGAAGATTGGTTTAATTTGTGAGATTTGTTGTCATTAAATAACGAGTTTAGAATTGCAAGGTCATTCATTTAATATTACATTGTAATAGAGGTTCACATTTTTCCCCAGTGAAGATTGTGCTATTGGAGGAAGATTAATCAGAAATAATGTTAGTAACGTATAACTGGAATGATATCTTTGTGTATTAGAATTCAGAAGAAAAGGAGGATCATATAAATATTATCTGCAGCCAACAAATCATTTTTTATTTCAGCATGTGAATACATTAGGCATAGAACATACATTGCCATTCCAATAGGAGTAATGAGAAAGGATACAGAGGCCAGTGGTCTCAACTCCAGATGAAAGCAGGGCAAACACCACTGACTATTAAAGGTGGCAGGTAAATCATCCTTCTTCCCCAGGCCTTGGCCTGTACTGGCAGTGCCACCTTTGCTGAACTCTGACCTGCCTTCAGCACCATTAACCACCCACTCAGAAATAAGAGAAATAATATGTGTGATTAATTGATTATAAGTTAATATAATGTGTAAATAGTTAAAATAACTGTGCTGCTCATCAATTTAAAAAGTATTCAGTTCTTTCAATATTCTGGGGGTAAAGAAACCAAAGTTCAAGAAGTATATATACTTTTCCCTGCAGCTAACAAGGTGAGCAAATAGAATTTAAAAAAAAAAGCCAATGCTATTGCAAATAACTACCAACACTGGATAACCTTGTAAGAGGTATAAGGCATTAAGATAACATAGCCTAGAGGGGAAAGGTGAGAAGTTACTCCATCAAAGACGAAAGTCTAAGCCTACACTTAGAATCCTGCAGGTCAAACTAGAAGTTAGTCTTTTAAGTACCCTGTCTTTGATGAGAAAAAGCTCAAAATATTTCCAGTCTGTTACTCAAGATTTAAATTTCCATGAAATATGAATTGTGTGCACTTGTCTTCATCATATGTCCAATGATTGGTTAGGGTACTGTAACAGGTACTGTAAGCAGGTACTGTAACAGACCTTTCAAACCCAAAATAATGGGAGAAAGCATTTAAAAAAAAGAATTCAACTGAAGTTTTGTTACCAAAAGAGGGGAAGAGGAATAGCTACTGGGAAGACAAAATCCACAAGTATTTGCTAGACCTAGAACATATAACGATAGAATTTTCAATGATGTGTGGAAGAAAAAAATATTGCATCTTCATTATTTTTTCTCACAGCCAACAATTATTATACCATTTCTTTTTCAGTTAAGAAGTGAAGAATTTTCTATACTAATAATCAAAGCTCAACTGTTCTCCACAATGAAGAACCGACCTCAAATTATACTTGAATCTTCTTGACAATGAGAATTTTAAACCCTGTAACAGCGAGATACCAATAGTAATGAATATATTTTGATAAGGACACTAATAGGACTAAGAAAAAATTATTTTTCTAATGACTTTCGTGATGAGAACATGAACATAATTACACAGTTAGTGAGGAATTCTGATGAATCCTTAATCACTGTGCAGTCTTTCATTCTAAAAACTGAGACCTTAAAATGTCATTGAAAGTGAATACACTTAGGATTATAATTTAATCTTTATGTTTTTACTGTTATTTCATTTCCATAACTTCTACATTAGAAATCGTCACATAACTTATAAACAAAGATATACCTTGACCTTAGAATGTCCCTATGTTTCATGAATAGAGGTTGTAAGATAATATAATTTAAAATTTCAAGATCATATATTTTCTTTAGAGATTATTTCATCTTTGGTTTCTGAGATCTAGATTTAGCTTTATTTTTATAGTATCATGCACAGTTGCAATTATGTATCTTTTATAATAATTATTTTTAAAGTCAATATTACTAAGAAGGAGACATGCTGCAGAAAACAATTTCTACACTGCTTGGACCTATTGTTTCCAGTGATAACAAAAATAATGTGTGATATGAATGTGGCATGTTTGTATACTTGCTATTATATTTGGAATAAAATCAAGGAGGATCAGAATAGATATGTTACCCTATTATGAATTGAATTATGTCCCCCATAAACAAATATATTGGAATCATAACACACAGTTGTTCAGCATGTGATTTATTTGTGAATAGGATTACTGCATATATAATTGGTTAAGATGACGTTACACTGGGGTAGGATGTGCACTGATCCAATGGCAAGTCTCTTTTGATGAAGATGGCCTGTGAAGACACAGAGACACAAAGGGAGAACACCATCTGATTAAGAAAACAGAGAGGGGACTTATTCAAGCGGTGAGGGAAGGAAAGTCATGGGTAGCCAACAAACCACCACTGGGAAGAGCTAAGGAAGGAGTCCTCTACAGGTTTCAGAGGGAGCTAATCAGGCAACTGTGAGAAAATGAATTTCTGTGTTTCTTTTTTGACATTCATCTATTTATTTGAAAGAAAGAGTTAGACAGAGAGAGGGAGAGATGGAAAGAGAAATAAGTCTTTCCGCAGCTGGTTCAGTTCCCAGTTGGCCATAATGGCCAGGGCTGAACCAAATGGGAGCCAGGAGCCAGGAGCCAGGAGTTCCATTTAGGTCTCCTACATAGGTGACAACCCAATATCCAACAGAGTTGTGGATACACACTAACTAGTCCATAAATATTTGACAGTTTAATGAAAAATTCTCTAGGATGAGAATTTTTTTCTAATACCTTTAGGTAAACATGAAGATCTCTAATAAAAAAAGAGAGCCACATGCTTGAAAACATCAATTTTGGAATGGCAATACTATAATAATGTTGCAGTTGATTTCTCAACAATGTTGCAGTGGATTAGTTTCTGAGAGGAGCAGCGTGGTGGGGGCAAGAGGCGCGGAGTCAACACACAGACCCCGGGAGTCGGGTGAAAGCAGGCTTGAGGCGAGCAGCCCGCAGACTCGTTTATTACAGTTGGTACAACATCTTATATAGCCAAGACCAGCCAATCTGGTCAAGGGGCGGTCTATGCCCCAACCAATCACAGCCTGTTGTCAGGCAGTTTCCAAAGCCATCCAATCACAGCCTTTTACCAGGCAGTTTCAAATCCATCCAATCATAGCCTGTTGCCAGGCAGTTTCCAAAGCCATCCAATCATAGCCTGTTCCCAGGCAGTTTCAAATCCATCCAATCACAGCCTGTTGCCAGGCAGTTTCCAAAGCCATCCAATCATAGCCTGTTGCCAGGCAGGCTCCATTGCCAGGTGGGTTTCAAAGCCATTCCTGAGTAACTGACGCTCGCTTGCCAGTGGCCACCTTGGCATGGCCTTCTCATTCCACCACATAATAACATTTTGAACTGTTCAGACAATAGGATGTATAGAGATGTCAAGTGACTCAAAACCATTTTTAGGGGGTACTGTGGTGCAGCGAGGTAATCCACTGTTTGCAATGGTGGCTTCTCATATCAGAGTGGCAGTTTGAGTTCCAGTACCTGTGCTCCTGATCCAGTTTCCTGCCAATGCTCCTGGACAAGTATCAGAAGACTACGCAACTACTTAGGCTCTTGCCACCCATGTGGGAGACAACAATGGAGTTCCTAACTCCTGGCTTTGGCCTTGCCAAGACCTGGCTGCTGCAGCCATTTGTGAAATGAACCAGCAGATGAAAGATCTCTCTTTCTCCCAACACTCCTTTTCTCTTTCACTCTGCCTTTTAAATAAATAACCTAGTAAGTAAATATATAAGTAAATATTTTTAAATAGCGATGTTTGAAAATTAAATGTCATTAAATTGCATTTTCTTACTTATCTAAGAAAATGAAATTAATTTTCATATTTATATATGAAAATTAAATGACAACTGTTATTACATAAGAGAACACTTATAAAATGGCATCTTACATCAACATTTCCATAAGGAATGTAAATTAACTGCATCATGTTTAAGGTATAATGACTGTTGTTCAAGGTTCTTGATCTTGAATGTCCAGTCACCAGAAGCTGCTTGCTCTGGAACTGATTGTTAGGCAAGGAGCTGAAATTCACCTCAAAAATCTGTGGTGGACATTCAGAGATGGTCCTGAACAAACATGAAACCCAGACGTGGAGGACACAGGGAGAAAAGTTAAAAAGCCTTAATTCACTTTACTATGATAGTATGAGAGAAAAATAGAGTAATAAACCTGTAGGAGACTATAGTATACACATAGGAAAATCCAAAAGCATGAATAAGGAAAACTTCTCATTGTTATAATTCCCTGAAGTTATCTAAATGCACTTAAATTTAAAAATCCTATCAGCATTGAAGAACTTCAATATTTTCTTATGTGTTTATAGAAACTTATACCCAAAAATAAGAGGTATAAAAATGTCAAACCTACATTTTTCAAATATATACAGAGTTTTTTCACTCATTTTCCAAATTTCTTTTAGTTATTTGATTGGAAACATCAGACACACATTTTTTAAGCAGAGAATTTCAGTAGAAATAATAATAAATCTTTAGTCTTAAATAATCAAAACAATCTAATAAAAAGCAGCTAAAATTAGCTTTCTGTGACAGTCTTGTGTTTTGTGCTTGAAACTTAAAATCTAACAATAACAGCCTTCCACACAATGGCATCAAATTCTGGAGGTCCACAGATTATTCTTTCTTCTTGTCATCTCCTGCTCTTGACAGGACTGAAAAACTACTTCCTATGTATTTTACAGAACTTAACATAAATAAAATAGACCAATTGGATTATTCCATTTTTACTGGAAATGAAACCTATGCTTCCTCTCCAATATGCTAGAGTATGTTGGTTTATGATAAGCATGTTCTTTAAAAAGAAAATAAATCATTTTTATAGGAGTTGTACTCATGTTTATTTCAGTTGGCAAAATTCTGAGAAGAACCCCATGTGCGGTAATACAGTGTGGTTACGTAACTGAAGATGAGGAACTCTTCTCTTTGTTTGACAGCAAATCATTATAATAAGCATTACTGTACAGCTCTCCCTAGTGTATTTCAGCCTCAGAAGATTTGTAGAGTAGTGTGGTGAGTTAATGAGCTAAACGTTCACATTATGAGATCAGAGTTCAAATTACTAGGATACTTCATGTATGCAATAAGCAGATGATTGCTTTGTGTATGTACTGGTCAGTTCATTCCCAAGCAGCTTCCATGGATGCCTAGTTCTTCCATTTATTGTGCCTTCCACATTAAAGTATATTTCAACTTTGTTAATTTCAGATTTTCAAACACAATAAGTATTTGGGAACGTACTTATGATTAATCGGAAAAAGGATGCTTGAAAAACATTAAGCACTATATTTTAAAGGGAACTCTTATTGACATAGAACAATAGAACTGGATAATAACATTTAAATAAGAGTTGATGAAATACATGGGTGAAATAGCTTTTGTCTAGATTTACAGAAATAGTCTTTATTTATTTATTTATTTAATTTTTTTGACAGGCAGAGTGGACAGTGAGAGAGAGAGAGAGACAGAGAGAAAGGTCTTCCTTTTTGCCGTTGGTTCACCCTCCAATGGCCTCCGCGGCCAGCACACTGCGGCCGGTACACCGCACTGATCCAATGGCAGGAGCCAGGTGCTTCTCCTGGTCTCCCATGGGGTGCAGGACCCAAGCACTTGGACCATCCTCCACTACACTCCCTGGCCACAGAAGAGAGCTGGCCTGGAAGAGGGGCAACCAGGACAGAATCCGGTGCCCCAACCGGGACTAGAACCTGGTGTGCCAGCGCCGCAAGGCGGAGGATTAGCCTAATAAGCCACTGCTTGGTCGAGAAATAGTCTTTAAATATAAATATTCTTTGGTTTTAAATCCAGATGCTAATATTAAGGAAGTATTTGAGAATTCACAATACAAATGACTTAAGGATTTTTCTGACAAGTGGTGATCATTAAATTTGTATAAGTTTCTGTCACTAACAGATAAAATTATCTGTGAAAATCCTTGAAATTAATAAAAATATTACTTTAGATTGATGCCATTAATACTCTTTCCAAGAGAAATTCATTGTCTAGATTTGTTAAAGATGTATGCATTTATTAACTTGAAAGGCAGTGTGCTACAGGGAGAGAAAGAGGGGGCGGAAATAGACAAAGAAGTCTCCCATCTACTGATCTTCCATTTGCTCCACAAAGGGCACAAATCCATGGCTTCACCATGATGAAGTCAGGAGCCAGAAACTTCACGCAGGTGTCCCACATGCATGGCAGGAACTCAACAATTGGAGCCATGATGCACTGCTTCCCATGCACATTAGTGGAGCACTACATCGGAAGTGGAGTAGCTGGTAGTGGAGCTATCACTCCAATATGGGATGTCGGTGTCTCAAGCAGTGTCTTAATCTGCTTCATCACAACACATGTCCTGGTCAAGATTTTTTTTTAATACGAAAGGAATACTTGCACACAGTCTAGGCAAAAGAAAGGCAAAGATAATCAGTTGTCTTAAAATTAACATTCATGCAATAATATTTACATATATCAAATAAACAATATCCAGAGTACATAAAGCTATGCCATAAACCACAGAATTCTATGAAATGCAATTTACTAGATTCTGTATCCTTTAAGATGTGTTCCCCACATTTAGCAGTTAGCATCTATGGAACTTTATTGGTATAGGAAAATATATGATGAGATAAAATTAAAAATGAATGAAACTTTTCTTTCATGGAATAGACTTCATTTTGTTTTAATATTTCTTACAACATGCTTAAAGTCAACATGTAAATATTTTGCATCTCTTGTGTGTTTAGTATACAGAATATTTAGCACCTCTTGGCCGGTGCCACAGCTCACTTGGCTAATCCTCCACTTGCAGCCTTGGTACCCCGAGTTCTAGTCCTGGTTGGGGCGCCGGGTTCTAGTCCCGGTTGCTCCTCTTCCAGTCCAGATCTCTGCTGTGGCCCAGGAAGGTAGTGGAGGATGGCCCAAGTGCTTGGGCCCTGCACCCACTTGGGAGACCAGGAGGAAGCACCTGGCTCCTGGCTTCGGATCGGCAGAGCGAGCACACCAGCTGTAGCGGTCATTTTGGGGGTGAACCAACAGAAGGAAGAACTTTCTCTCTCTCTCTCTCTCTCTTTCACTGTCTAACTCTGCTTGTCAAAAAGAGAGAAAAAAGAAGAAATCTGACTTCTAGAACTGTAAGCTAATAAATTTGTGTTACTTAAGCCACTCTATAGTTGTAATGTGCGACAGAAGTGGTAAGAAGCCAAGATAGCACTATCCATCCTTGCCTTACCCAGCCCTGACTCCTGTAGGATATTGATGACTATAAATGTGGATAAAAGCATGGGAGGAAAACTGTGATGTTGGAAATGGGACTGAATTTGATGCAATGGCCTGATAATGGAAAAAATCCACAAGGAAATGAATCCATTATTTAATAAAATTAAAGAAAAATAAAGTGATTAGTACATAATTATATATTATAATCCCTAATCTTATAATAGTTTAGGTTAGTTCTGTCTCCTTTATACTCTCTGACATCTCTCTTAACACCTGTGTACACACACTTTTTAATTATTATTTTCTTGTTTAAGCTATGTGTTTCTTCATTATACTAATGGTCCTGTATATAATGTTTAGAGTTTTTTAGTTTCTATTTACTGATGATGTTGAGCATGAATATTTTATATTTTATTGCATAAAAACATTTTTAGCCATGAAACATAGAGGCTAGGTAGAATTTTGAAACACTTATGCTACAGTTCATCATTTAGCTACCCTTTCCCTCCGTGGCAGAAACCGGACATACTTCTTGCCAAGGTAAATATAGACTCTGCATTATTTATTTAATATAAAATTTGGGAAAATATCAGTTTATCTACAGTGGTAGAAAGCAGATCAATGCTTCCCATGAATTGTCACAAGCCAAGAAGTAGGGAGATCACAAGAAACTTTGGGGGATAATGTATATGAAAATTATCTTAATTGTGGTAGTGGTTTCACAGATATTGTCAGACTTACCAAATTATATACTTCATTCTTCTTTAAAAAAAGATTTATATGTTTATTTTAAAGGTCACAGTACTGCTGAGAAGTTGGCTTCCTTGACATCCGTCCTTTGTTTGATTGTCATGTGTCCCAATTGCCCCCCTTGTTATAATGATAATAGTCATATTGAGTTAGGAATTGCACTAATAATCTCATTTTAATGTTTGTTTATCTCTATGAAGACTCCTAACATTCTAAGGTACTAGGTACTAGTACTATAACATTCTTTTCTCTGGGACAGTCATAATTCAACACTTAAAACCAATAATACCAAATTTTGGTCTGAATGTGGGCAATCTTGAACACTTATATTTTTGGTTGAAATGTAAATGGTATAGCCACTTACGAAAATATTTTGTTGATTTCTTGAAAAGTTAAATATATCTTTATCATATTGCCCAATAATTTTACTCCCAGGAATCAACCAAAGGTAAATGGGAACCAGAAATATCATATGTGAATATTTATAGCAGCATTATTATCATTCAATTGCTTATACTTTCATTGCAGACCTAACTAGACACTAATCAAATATCATACCAAAAATGGTTTACTTATACAGTAAAGTGTTATTCAGCAATAAAAATGAGCACAGAATAATATAAAGGGACTTCGAGAAAAATGCACTGTATGAAATAAGTCAGAAACAGTGTATATGATTACCTTTATATATATATATTTATATATTTATATACATTATATAATTTCTATAAAGCAAGCAGAAGACCAGTGGTTTCTGGGGGCTGGAGGGAAAGTAGGAATTCACTTCAAACAGGCAGAAGGGAATCTGATGGGGTGCTGAAAATTGTTAAACTGGATTTTGGTGATGATTTCAGATCTACTAGAAATAAAGGAACTATACAATTAAAATTAATGAATATTATGGTAGTCATTTATAGCTACATGAAAGTTCTGGAAATGAATATATTTTAGTAGTCCAGACAAGCAAAGAAAAGCACTTGGGCAGGCATATTTATAGCAGAAATGTAGAGATCTGAAGTATATTTTGGAGGTAATATAAATAGAGTTTGCTGAAAGCTAAATATTGAGGCTGAGGAGTATAAGTTTCTGATTCAAGCAAATAGATGGAGAGTATTTATGAAGGAAAAAATTGGGAAAAAATTTCAAAAATGAAGTGGCATACCTTCCAATTTGTACATGATAACCTGTGAGACATTCAAATGAAGATACCAAATATGTTGCTGTATATATGCACATAACTCAGTTGAGATGTCATGGATAGAAATATATATATGTATATATATGAGAAATAAGCATTTAGGGTATATAATAGGAATCAAAAGAATGGAAAATGTTTAAAGACACAGTGTAGCAACAGAAAAAATATACCAAGCAAAGCGCCTGAAGGTGCTCCAAATAGAAAAGTAGGAGATTATAAATTAATGTGAAAGAGGTATTTACTCAAGTATCAAGTGTGAATCTGTAAAAAGAGAAAGAGATATAGAAACAGAGAAAATTATTTAGAAATAGAGATAAAGATGAGATAGAATAAGTGATAGAGATTAAAAATAGAGAAATGAGCAACAATTAGACTTACTTGAGGGACCATGGGCCGGTTATGGTATAGCAGCAAAGTGTTCATGCTGATAATTACTGGTAAATATTTTTGGAAATTAATTTTCCACTTGTAGACCTTGAATGTTTTTTTTCTTTCACATTTAAATCATTTGAATGCTTCTGAGAAAGGAAGTTATATCCTGAGAAAGGTGGCTTAAAGAAATAAATTCAGTAGAATGATTTTGGGGTTGGAACTGTACAAAAGTGATACGTATCTAGTAAGGTCAAATAACTCAGGAAGGATTATTCAAACAGGTTCATCATTGCATGCAGAACTCACTTAATATAATCCTTTCCTTCAAGCATGAACGACCACTAGTGGCATTCTCCTTGCATGTGACAGAATATTAAAGCATAATTCTGCTATGAAAAATGTATTATATTGAAAATGTAAATCTAAAAGTTAAAGTTGCACTCCTATGGACCATCTGCCATATCAGATGACTACCAATTGGATAGGCAGCCAATATTGAAATACAATGTTATGGTAATTATCACCAGCAAAAACTGACCTTCTAATCATGTCAGGTTTTACAATTAAAAAGCAGAAGCTCTACCCATCCATAGGCCACTTTTTGTTCTGAGTTAGAACAAAACTAAAACATCTTGACCGTGACGATCACAGATGCGAGTGTAAGGCAACATTCCTCTCTCAGTGAAAGTCTCTTTCTACGGATTACAAAGTTATATTTCCTTATATATTTGTTTTATATTATGAGTATTGCCTTCCTTCTCTACTCTGAAACTTGAATAAATTTTATTTTTTCTCTGTGCGTGTGATTTACTTTCTCATTTTCTTCACAAACCAAGAACAAGCTTGATTAGATCAATGATTTTAAGACTCTGTTCAACATCTTTTTCAATAAACATGGATTGTATCCATAAAAATATTTTGGTTGAGGAGAAGTTACAGGTGTGTGACGGTGGTGCAGGGGAGAAAAACTGCTACTGTCTGCTTTCAGCATAGACAATGAGATGTCCTAGAACAATGCATTAATCACCTGTGTGATGTGAGCCTGGCGTAAACAAACCTACTGCACTACCTATAAAATCAGCACCTCTAATTCTGTTCAGCAGATAGCAACTAATAGTGATAATACTCAAATAATATACAACCATGTCACTGATTTAAGTGTTATACTATGATTTTATCATGATTAGTGAGTATACTATTTCTACTTATCAAAATAAGTTTATTCTAAGATAAAATGTTATACGTCACCACCTGCAGCTTCATGTTGATGCTTCAAAAGGCCACATCCAGGGGCAGACATTGTGGCATAGCTGCCTCCTGAGACCCCAGAATCCTATATGGGTGCCCGTTTGTGTCTCTGCTGTTCCACTTCCAATTCAGCTCCTTACTACCAATCTACCTCCCTGCTGATGACCTGGGAAAAGTAGCAGAAGATAGGTCAAGTACTTGGACCCTGTCACCCAGAAGGAAGACCTGGAAAAGGCTCCTGTCCCCTGGCTTCAGCCTGGCCGGCCTGGCCCGTATGACCATTGGGGGTAGGAAACCAGATTTCTCCCTCTCTCTGTCTCTTCCTCTCTCTCTGTAGCTCTAACTTGGAAACAAATAAACAACTATCTTTTTAAAAAAGACCAAATCTAGTGGTATAACATCTAGATTTGTGTAATTACACTCAATGATGTTCACACAATGATAAAATTGATTAATGACATTATTTCTCAGAATGTATCCCCACAACCAAGTGACACATCATACATTTTGTATTAGTGATATTTGAATGAGGTACACGCCTAATAGTTATACCCTTTGACATCTCAAAAGAATCTTAATATTCCAAAAATCATGGTTTGAAGATCGTTTTCACAAGACAATCACAAACTGATCCTAAGTTCCAACATTATGTTTCAAAAATTGTCTTCCTTTAAGTCTCTCTGAATCAGGCAAACTTCAGCTCCCTCCTTGGTTTCTGATTTTCATAGACAATAAACTTTAGTGCTAATAGGAAACAGAAAGGCAATGTATTTGCAAAGAAATACCTCTAAGAAAGCCCATTGATTTATCTCTAGATGGGGCTATATAACACAGAAATAGGAGGGAATCGATACAGAAAGGCTCAAGGAATGACTTCTACATAGCTACTAACAGTAAATATCTATGATGAAGCTGGGTGTGTCTAAGCAGAAAGATATGGAGATAATTGCTCATGTCTTTTAAAATAAATCTTTTTGTTCCAGGAACATTTTCTTGCATATGTTGCAACAAGTTTTCTAAAAATATACATAGAAACAGAATTACAGAATACTTGAGCCTATAAATCATCAGTTATCCTTAATACTCATTTTTGTTTTAAATTAGTTGATCCAATGTATAGTACTATTAGTAGAATACTAGTGTATATCATTATTCTATCCATAGTACAATTGTCACTTTTATTACATTTATTTGAAAGAGAGAGTTTCCATTCACTGGTTCACTTTGCAAATGTTTGCAATGGCCAAGGTTAAGCCAAGCTGAAGCCAGGAACCAGAAACTCAATTCAGGTTTCCCACGTGGATGGCAGAAACTGAACTACTTGGACTAGCAACTGCTGCCTCCAAAGTTGCACATAAACTGGATATTGGAACTAAAAGTGAAGTGAGACTCATGCCCAGACTATTCAATATGAGATGTGCACATCGGAGGCTGTCTTAACCACTAGACAAAGGTCTACTTCATTAATTTTTCAAATGCATAAGTTCAACAGGATATTTCATTATTCCTAGTTTTTAAACTCAAATTCTTAATAATGCTAAAATATCTAAATATGATTATCAGTTATTCAAATTGCTTCTCCACTATTTAGCTGTTCAGAGGTCTTATTTCACACTGCTTTATAATTTGTTTTGCTTCTTATTAATATTCCAGAGATTTATTTTTGTTACTGATATCAGTTAAATCTAAAGTTTTGTACTATAATTATCTGCTCAACATTTGAGAGTAGATTATTGACACTTTTCACTAAATAAGTATTTTTACTTCATTATAATCACATTTTTCAATCATGTCAATAATTTTATCACACTTGTTTAAGTTTTTAAAATAACTTCATATACTGTGTACTCATAAATTTAGCCCCACTTTTTGCTGAATTTTCTAAAATGTTGTATTTTATGTATTATAATGCAAAGTTTTATTTTATAATCCAGCTTAACAAAATGCATTTTTCCAGAATATATCTTTTCCCAATATTTGTTATGATACCTTATGAAAAATAAGATCTTTATAAAATAGAATTTTATTAATTTTGGAAATGTACAGATACGTCTGGACTGCTTGCTAACCATTAATATGAAAAGGGTATTCAATGTAGATGTAGATCGATTTTCAGATCTGCTATAGAATTTTGAATAATATCTGCCTTATGGAATGGTTAAATTCAAAGAACTTAACACAATATCTGGCACAATTTATAAAATAAATATATTCTAGTAATTATAAAATTAGTTTTAGAGAATTATAAGGAAGAGGATTTTCATTGTTTGATTTTGAAATATATACAAGTTTGAATACAATTAACTAACAAATATTTTTAGGCCATGAATGTATACTAAATATATTAATATTTAACAGGTTTAGTTAAATAACATAACTCTTTTTGGAGTATATATGTGTGTTACCATGGTACACTATAAAATAGACAAGTATTCCTGTGTGAAAAATCTATAGTAAGTATTTCTTCTACAATTACAAATTTTGCAAACAAATATATACGGATTGTTGTTCTTTTTACTAGGAAACCGAAAGCAATTTTAGAGAATGAAAGAAGTGGTGAGAACACAGCTTCAACATATCACAGAGCTAAATCAATACTCTAATCTGCTCTTGTAGAGAAATACCAACCAGGCAACACTTTCCATCATCAGAAACAATGCTATGTTATGGTATAAGCGGCTGCCCAGAGACTAATACATTTTTGAGGTATTCAGGAGCATTTTTACCCATTCTGTGACCCAGGGCTTTTGGAATAAGAAATAGTGCATGCAAAGAAGGAATTTTTTTAAAAGTAGTAATTAGTTTTGGACTATTTTTATGGTTAATCGCTTAGGTATTACTCAGTTTAATAAGTTTTTATAAAAGTATTGTTGAAATGTATTTCATTTCAGTTTATGTTACTGTTGTCAATTTTGCAGTATTTTTCTATGAAATAGAGTAATTGCTTTAAAATATAATTACTAGCGTTTCATCAAAATAATGATTCTTCCCTAGAAAACTGATAGGACTGAAAGTATTGCCAAAGATAGACCCTGGAAAATTTGGTTATTTCGTAATTCTATTAGCATTATCACACAATCCAGCAACAATAGCCCAAGGTATTTAGGCACATTGATTTGAAAAATTACCTTAACATAGAAGTATCTACACACAAAACTTATAGCTCTTTATTCATAATTTCCAAACAATGGAATCAACCAAGATGTGAGTGGACAAAGTGTGATACATCCTTATAAGGGACTATTTATTAATCAGCAGTAAAAAGGAATAACCAATGAACTTATTCAATAACTTGAGAGAGTCTTAAATGCCTATTGGTAAATTAAAAACCAATCTGAAAATGCTACATACTCAATAATCCTATTTGTATGAAAATACAAATAGAAAATGGAAACTATTAGGGCTTGAGAAGGAGAATGCTTAAAATCTGTGAAGAAAAGAATTTTTTTAATGTAGATCGATCAATTTTGTGTAATGTGTAATGACAGATATATGTTTGTAAAAACCAGAGTACCTTACAATAGAGAGTGAATGGCAATGTATGCAAATTTATAGAATCAATTAAACTATCTGGACACCCTAAAAGAATGATAGAAACAATTTAACTGAGCTATAATGTATATAAAGTTCATGAAGGATTGCAGGGGATAAGAGATCAAATGAGTAGTGATTATAAGACTAAAGTTACTGGGGCCGATGCTGTGGTGTAGTGAGTAAAGACGCTGCCTGCAGTTGCGACATCCCATATGGGTGCTGGTTAGAGACCTGGCTGCTCCACTTACTATCTAGCTCTCTGCTGTGGCCTGGGAAAGCAGTAGAAGACGGCCCAAGTCCTTGGGCCCCTGCACCTGCCTGGGAGACCTGGAAGGGGTTCCTGACTCCTGGGTTCAGATTGGCGCAGCTCTGGCTGTTTCGGCCATCTGGGGACTGAACTAGCAAATGGAAGACCTCTCTCTCTCTCTCTCTCTCTCTGTGTGTGTGTGTGTGCGCGCGCGTGTAACTGTGACTTTCAAATAAAATAAATGTTAAAAAAAGACTAAAGTTACAAGGAACTGTACATAAGCACTGTACTCTCGTTGGAAAAGTTGCTGTACATGGGCTTATGAGTTAACAATTATGAAACCACTCTATGTATGTACTGGGAATATATATGTGGGTACTTCCAAAAGTGAGTAAATAATGGGAGCTAAAGGATAAATGTACTTTGATGCAAAAAAGTTGAAATCCAAGCAGGATTTTTTTGTAATATGCATTTCCATAAACTTTTTGAATACCCTTCACATTAATATATTTCAAGAATTTTTGCACCAAAGTAAATATTTTAATTCTAATTATCAATATAGTATTTGAAGTATCATTGTGTGTGTGTATATTACAGAGATAGATAGATAGATAGATAGATAGATAGATAGATAGATGATAGATAGATAGACAGATAGATAGATAGATGCAAATCCATGGGTAAGTGAACATACACATATCTCCTAGTTCTTTTAACTAAGAGGACCCAAAATTAATTAATTTTGATTTCACATAAATGGGGGCATTCAATAGCTATATTTTTATTTTTTGGTTAAAAATATACTTACATTTTTTATTTTGTTGCGAGGCACGGAGACAGAGAGACAAAGAGTTCTCAAATGTCAGTTCACTCTTCGAATGTCCACAAAACCTTATCTGTTCCCAGCAGCCAGGGACACAAGCTAGGTCTCTTACATGAGTGGCAGGCTCTCCACCCCTTGAGCCATCACCTTTTGCAGCTCAGTGGAAATCTTGAATCTGCAGTGATTTGAAGCTGAAGCTCAAACCCAGCCACTCTGATACTGACATCACAATCAGGTAACCATGAGGCCAAACATGATCCCCCTAATTCCTAGATTTTGCTTTCTGATGCTATTTTCCAATAAAAGAAACCAGAACCCTTTGAAGGAATAGTTATTTGTAGAAATAGGGCAGGGTCAGCCTGTTGTATTGGAAAGGAAGGAAATATCCAAAAGCAAGAGGTTGAAGATGTGTCAAAATGACACAAAAGCCAGCTGTGGAAGAATGCCCAGCATCCACCCATTTAAGCAAACAAACTTTTAAAAACAATGAACATGTAATCCTGGAATAAAACCCAAGGTATAAAATAATTATCTGTAAGTGTATACTGATATAAATAAAGTAATAGACAAGTGGAGAGGGGAGAATAGGCAAATTTCTTATACAGATTCCAAAAATTTGATCAGAAGTCTCTACTTTTCTGCAGAGGCTGTTCATATTTCCTTCCTTCCTGAAAGTGTATATGGAAAGGGAGGGAAAGGTAACTTTATGTTGATAAAACATTTCAAAAACTACTTCAGCCAAGCCATTTCAACAATCATTAGTCATGTTGATAATATGTATCTTTGCTATGAGGAATAAAGAATAGCACATTACTTCCAAATTCTTAACCCTAGTCTGATCAGAAGAAAGATGTCAGGCAAGTTAAATGGATGGACAGTCTACAGAACAGCTGACTAGTATCCTACAAGATTGCTAGGGTCATCCAAACAAGGAAAGTCTGAGAAGTCAACACAGTGTGGCCTACATAGATGTGCCAGTTAAGCATAGTGTGATAACCCGGGCAAGATTCTGGGATGAATAAATGTAATCAGGTTAAACATTTGACTCTTCTTCATAATGATGTTCCTGTATCAGTTTACTAGTTCTGACAAATGTGTCATACAACTGAGATGTTAGGAAATTCAGGGTGAGTGTAGAGCATACCTGAAAAATACATGTACTATCTTTGAAACATTTCTGCAATGTTGAAACCACTGAAAAATAAAAAAAATATATTTAAAATATGACTCTGTGTGAAGAGAACACAAAGTGCTGAATGGCTATGAAGGAAGAATCGCTTTCTTATATACACCAAAGTGTAACTAAGTTCTAGTATACAAAAGATTCACATACGATAACTACTCAAAGTGGATTTCTTGAAAAAATTAAATGCAAAAAGTTATTTCCAAAGTTTGTAGTCTTAAATTTTGCTAATTTCTGTACCTGGGAACTTATCTGTGTTTGAGAAAAATATATAAGGGATATTAAGGCATTAGTTTTATTTAAGCATTAAATACATTTATTATTACTAAATGTTAAAGAGAGGACAGACAGATGTTATGGGGGTTTTCTGTTTACTGTTGGGGCAGTTTTAGATTAAGATGGGCGAAAAAATCAATTAAAAACATTTTAAGTGGTGTAACAATTACAGGAATATCTTATTATTTCTCTACACAATAATGATTTCCTTACAATTTAAAGTAACAGTAAACGTGACATCAACAGTAAAGTGAGATTAATTAATATTGAGTGCAAAATGATTATTGAAGTCTCCAAAGTGTGTAGCCTTTGCTATTATAACCTTCTGCCTTTCTAATAAACCACAAATGCACCAAACAGAATAAGCAAAAATCAATTTAATAATTCAAAATGAGTCAAATATTCTAGCCACAGTTCTTATGGCTACATTAATTGATTTTTAAAAATGGCAAAAATGCAAGCTTAAAGCATTAACCCAGAAGGATCTGAGGTCATTTCTAAGTCAATGTGATAAACGAGTTCAGGTTCATCAGTATTGAGATTTGCAAAGTGGAAGTATTGTGGTGTGAAATAAGAAATGCTAATGCTGATCATATCTTTTCTACACTTTTCTGATTTTATTTAGTGCATTGTTATTTATTTATTTATTTATTCACAGAGGAAGAGAAGAGAAGAGAGGAGAGGAGAGGAGAGGAGAGGAGAGGAGAGGAGAAGAGAAGAGGTGGAGAGAGAGAGAGAGAGAGAGAGAGAGAGAGAGAGAGAGAGAATCTTCCAGTCACTGTGCCTACAGCATTTATGTCTGGGCCAGGTTGAAGCCAGGAGCCTATGTTTCAGTCTGTGTCTCCCACATGGGTAGTAGGAACTCAAGTACTCAAGCCATCATCTGCTAATTCCTAGGTTGAACATAGCAAGAAGTTGGAATCAGGATTTGAGCTATGATTTGCATAGCAATATTCTAATATATGATAGAGTCATCCCAAGCAATTTCTTAGCTGCTAGACACAATGCCTACCCTAGTGAATATCTGTTTTTAATCTTTCCAATTCTTAATAGTTCAGGTACTTATTATATTCCATAGATCAACTCTTTAACTGAAATTCATTTATTTTTAATAAATTAATTTTTTAAACAGAGAAAGATATCTTCCATCCACTGGTTCACTCTCCAAATGGTGGCACCAGCCAGGTCTCTATCAGGCCGAAGCCAGGAGCCAGAAGCTTCATCCAGGTCTCCCACATGGGTGCAGGGGCTCAAGCTCTTGGGTCATCTTTCGCTGCTTTTTCTGGCACATTACCAAGCATCTGGATCAGAAGTGGAACAGCAGGTACTCAAACTGGCTCCAATCTGGGATGGCAGCATTGCAGAAGGTGGCTTAACCCCCTGTACCACAACACCAGCCCCGTCCAGTGGAAATTTAGAGGTCTTTGTTGGTTCATGGAAGTTTTCTCAGAAGTTTAAGAATTAATTTAAATCATTTTTATTTTGTCTTTCATTTTAAAAATATTAAATATCCCTCATAATTTATAATTAAGTAATGTTATTCAAATCTCATGTCTAAGTTCCTATATTCACAATTATATCTAAAATATAATTGGCACCAAGTATTTTTTCACAGTAAAGATTTAAAAATAAACAAATATGAGTTTAAAAGAATCAATACTGTATATAACAACTTATTCCATTATGCTCAATAAAAATTGATTTTACTGATGCATGAATAGGGGAAGTGAAGGATAATTGAGACATAATTTAAAAATATAGAAATGTAGGCAAAAGCAAAACCAAAAGCAAAACACCTGCATCATCTGTTGGATGTTCACATTGCAAAGCAACATGTCATAGAGACAGGAATTTTGTACATAACAATCTGTAACTATTCATTAATTCAGTACAATATCTCAATGTAAAATTTTCCACAAATGTTTTATTAAATGTATCCTTTTTGGGATTACCAATTAATATTTTCATTGTTAATGTTTGTGAATAATAATTGTTATTGTTCCTAGTAGTAAATAATGTATTATAATAAAATAAACATATCTGTCCCTACTATTAATCCAGCATCTTTGATTTAGATTGAACTAATCAGCATCAACTGTTAAGTTAAATCTATGTTGCTAATTTCCATTCCATTTGAAGCTCTCTTTGTATTTATTGATATATTTTTAGCTGATAGTTATAAAAGATTAATATGTAGTTTGAAATTTTAAGTAAATTTAAGAATTGTGCATTTATTCAAAATTATAATACAATTCTGAAGTAACATTGGAGTGATATTGTTATAGTGATAACTTTAAGTACCTTACCAAGTGATTTTCTGCATAAAATATAGAAGTTTCAAAATAGTAAACATGATCTATAATTGACTTTTTTAAAAAAAGATTGTATTTATTTACTTGAGAGGCACAGTCACAGACAGAGGGAGAGACAGAGAGAGAGGTCTTTGATCTGCTGGTTCATTCCCCAAATGGCCACAATGGCTGTAGCTGAGCCATTCTGAAGCCAGGACCCAGGAGCTTCTTCTGGGTCTCCCATGTGGATGTAAGGGCTCAAGCACTTGAGTCATCTTCCACTGCCTTCCCAGGCCATAGCAGACAGCTGGATCAAAAGTGGAGCAGCCAGGAGAACCAGCACCCATATGGGATGTCAACACTGCAGATGGGGGAGTCTTAACTTACCGAGGCACAGCACAGGCCCCTGTAATTGACCTTTGATCAAAACTTACTAGTCTACAATATTATGGTGTCTTAACATCCAGAAAGAGTAAATACTTTTTCAAATATTATTGTTTCAGTTTAATATGTCAGAGTTGATATTTTTTATGATGTAAAGAGTAACTATAACACTGATTCAATGTCTAAATATTAAAAAAACCTTAGCTGTTATTTAATTTCTCAGTATCTTTGTGAAGACTCAAATGAGAAATATCCTTCCATTTTATTTGGTTGGGCCTGAATTTCATTATTAACTTAGATGATCTGATGTATTCTCTAAACATCATGTTAAATGAAAAGGTTTTTGTCTGTGCTCTCACATCACATTTATTTGTCTTTATATTATCACATATTATATTAATAATTTATGCTTTTATGTCCATCATCAATAAATGGACAACTACCTGATGGTTATTTTTTTCTTATTCATCTTTTCCATTAAAATGACTAATATGTATCTAACAAAATCTTTCCTTTGGGTAAAATTAAGCTCCCACATAATATATCGGGAAGACAAATAGCTATGCAAACTAGGGAGTTTTAATTTTGTAATTATTTGGATCTGACTCTTTAGACCCTTTAGTCGTTGTAATCCTTTTCTATAGAAATAAGGGTGGGAATATGCAAAATTAATACTCCCACAAAATTTCTTTTAAATCAATATTGGCATATCCTGAGATATTAATACAAGAAACATGATGCTGATAAACAAAAACTAAACTCTGACTAGTAATACATTATTTATACAATCATATTGAAGGCAATGAAGAATTAGATATTGAAGTAAATGAAATGTGAAAACTTATTTTTTAAATTGTAAAAAACACTTGGCAAAATATCTTGGCTGCATGCAATAACTTTAATTGCTTAGAAATCGGATGCTAGTATAGTCTGTTATTCCTTCTTTTCATAAGAAAGCTATCATAAGACATAAACTCAGGCTTGAAACATTTTATCAAAAAGAAATTAAGAAGAGTATTGATTGTCTGGGTGTCTGAATCCTCTGCACAGTAGAAAATCAAACTGCCGCATGATATGGAAAGAAGCAGGAAAGACTAACCAGGACGTGGAGTAACGAGGTCCTTTTGAAACTTCTGGGTTTAAAACAAACAGACACATTGGGACTCTCTGCATAAAAGTCTTGTCATCCAAATGATTTCATTTAATTACCTGTGATTAAAATGTGAGTGATAAACTTGGGTGAAGGAAAACAAAGCAAACCTCAGCACTCTGAATAGGAAAGTAAGTCCAATGTGGATGCTGATACATGGAACTCAGTAACCGCAAATAGGCCCAATGCCTTCTAAATGTTGGAGAGGATGGTGTGTGGGGGGAAACAGACCTGAAATACTGTGAGTGTAAGGTGAGCTGCCTAGAAGCTTGTCGCAATGAGGCTCCCACGAGCTAAGGAGCCACAAAAGGAACGGAATCTGGGCACTGACTCACCACAGGAAAGGCAGTTGACCACTGGTGAGCAACAATCAGCTTACAGTGCTATGTAAGGAGAAGAATCTCACAGATGTCTTCTGTATTTGAATCCTATATATGTTAGGTTTATTTGTTACAATAGCCCAGAATTACCACCAAATGAGTATGGATATACATAAATAGCATAAATTACTGGCGTGATCAGTTGACCAAGCAGTGGCTCCAGGCAATTCTCAGGAGGACAGTAGATTAAGGAGGGGTTCCACATGTCAGTGATGTGTCAGGCAGATGTTGGCTCAGAATTCCTGAGCCTGGGGCAAGAACTTTGACTAAACTTTGGTCAAGAAAGCAGTTTTTTTTTTAGTTTCAGTTTGTTTTGGGGTTTTGTTTGTTTGTTTCCAGATTGGCTAGCGGCTCCAAAGATTTCACCTAATCATTTATGAAGCCAAAAATGTGAATTTACTTTTTCTAACTTTTTTTATTTGACAGGTAGAGTTATAGAAAGTGAGAGAGAGAGAGAAAGAGAGAAAGGTCTTCCTTCCTCTGATTCACACCTCAAATGGCCGCCACGGCTGGCACTACGCCTATCCGAAGCCAGGAGCCGGGTGCTTCCTCCTGGTCTCCCATGTGGGTGCAGGGCCCAAGCACCTGGGCCATCCTCTACTGCCTTCCCATCCCACAGCAGAGAGCTGGACTGGAAGAGGAGCAACCAGGACTAGAACCTGGCGGCCATATGGGATGCTGGTGCAGCGGGCAGAGGATTAACCAAGTGAGCCAAGGTGCCGGCCCCTACTTTTTCTAATTTTTCATAGTAAACAAAGGAGGCATCTGTGATTCTTGAAGCTGTATGAAGAAGGTTGATTATTTTCATTAAGCTCATGCAAGGAACACAGAAGGCAGGGAGAATTTCCTAAAATAAACTTTTTCATATTGTTCCAGGTTTACAACCTGAGATACATATAGATAGCAAACAGTTATTAGGTTGAAATAAATGAACATATATATCATGTCATCTCACACAGGTTATATTTTGTCACAAAATCAGTTAAAATCTGATTTAACAAAAATTCTCAAAATAATGAAATTTATTAATTATAGTTCTCCTGTTGTACATTAGATTCTAGATTGTTCTTCCTACATATCTACTACTTTGTACTTTTTGAACAACATCTCCCTATTTTCTCTTTCCTGTGCCTGCCCTATCATCCTGTGGTAACCAGTGTTTCGTTGTTTCTGTAATTCCTTTATCTCTGTATCTGACTTTTTCTTTTTTTAGATTCCAAACCTGAGATGAAATCATGCAATAGTTTTCTTTCTGTATCTGGCTTACTTCACATAACATGATGTCCTTCAGTTTCATCAGTGTTATAGCAGACGCCAGGATCTCCTTTTTAAGGCTGAAAAATATTACATGGTATATGCTGCATTGTAGCCTCCTCATCTTCAATGGACATCCAGGTTGTTCCCATATATTGAGCATTTTTAAAATTTTAGTAATATAAAGAGAACAGATGTCATGTATTTCATAGGTACCGTTCTAAGAAGATAACAGTACTTCCCTCCCTCCCCTTTTCCCTTCCTTTCTTCCTTCCTGTCTCCCTTCCTTCCTTCCTTCCTTTTTTTCTTTAATTTTTGCAAAGACATAATTTCAATCCACTCTATAATCACAGGCTTAATTCACCACTAACCACAATATTCAACTTTTTAGTAGGAAGATTACAGCATTATGAATCTTAACACTTGCTATTCTGGCTCAGGCCAACTTTAACGTTGTCACCTTAATTATATCTCAACACGCACTGCCCTAGGAAAGTTCCTCCCTACTTCCTACCCAATGTCTTATGCTCTTATCCTTTACCATAAAATTCAGGTTCAAAATGCTCTCTGAATTAAAAAGATTGAAAATTTAATTGCTGAATTTGAATAACCTTGTCTTCATTATGTTAACTATTTTAAGAAACACTCCTAAATGTTGAAAAAGTATAAATAACTGTAATAAGAAATATTAAATATCTTGGACTTGTAAATGTATTCTGGCTTCTGGGTAATGCATTATTCCACATGAATTTCAGTTCAAGAATAAACAAAATGTATCTGTTCTCATTTCTGTATTGCTGAAAAGTTGGTCAAAGACATAATATCTAGCCTAAATGTAACAGAAAAGCAAAACTAGAAACTTAAAGATTTCTGTGACTGTATTTTGCCATCATTGTATATTGTTATTCAAATATCATTAGGAATTTATTCCAGGATCTCCAAAAAATCAAACAGAATCAATTAAAACTGTTCTACTGTTTGAAGGCTCTGTTACTCTCAGTCAATGTTTTAGAGTAGCTTGAGCCTCTTTTGAGGTTAAGTAGTTAGTTTCCATGGTGCAATGGTCTGGGAAAGGAAACCAATGAATCTGACATCCATTCTCCACTGAATAACATTTTCTTTGAGCCATCAAGTTCTTCATTAGTCACTCATTATTATAGTTTTTAAATATTTCCTTTAAATAAGAAATTAATAATAAAAAATAATGAAAGTTACAATAGTTTTGTTCAACATTGCTGAGATAGAATAAACTCTTTTGAATAACCTCTTAGTTGGTCATATATGAAAAAATGTATTATTAATTTTGAGATCTAAGCTTCGGCTTCACTCTAGAATCAACTCTTGCCTTTTTTTCTATAAGAAACTAGGAAAATAAATAAACTATGTAAGAAATGCTCTAAGACATTGGGTAGCAGACAGTACATACATGTGATGAGAGAAGCGTAAGAAATAGGAGAAGTCCTGAGATGATAGAAGTCCTGAGATGATCTCAACTTTCTAGGCAGAGATAATTTTAGCACTGATTCACAAAAATGGAGTACAAGTGTCTCATACAGTTGAGCAAACAGAACTTGGAGTACAGGAACATTAGTAGACCTAGAATTTAAGGAAAAAAAAAAACTTGAAAAGATGCATTTCTCAAGAAAGATTTGTCAGGGCTGGCTTTGTGGCACAGCAAGTTAAGCCATTGTCTGTGAAACCTGCATTCCATATGGGTGCTCATTCAAGTCCCTTCCAATCCAGCTCCTTGCTAATGCACCTGAGAAAGCAACAAAAAAAATGGTTCAAGTACTTCTACTCCTGCACCCATGTTGGAGACCTAGATGAAGACCCTGACTCCTGACTTTGGGGTGGCCCAGCTGTGACTATCATGGCCATTTGGGGAGAGAAATATTAGATGGAAGATCTCTCTCTTTCTGACTCCCCTTCTGTCTGTAAGCCTGCTTTTCAAATCTTTAAAAAAAAAAAATCCTTCGAATTCTTCCTAGGATCTAATTGAGTCTTTGAATATTAAGCTAGTCACATGGTGGAACTCAGTATCTGAGAAAAGATCAAGTACATGTAACCAGAAAAAAAATCCACAGATTTCTCACTAAGAAGCTGCTACTATGATGTTCAAGCCCCAAGTAATGAAGAGAAGAGAAGCCAGCGCTTTTATTAAGATCCAAAAACTCCAGGCCAGCATTGTGGTACAATGGATTAAGCAATCACTTGTGATGCCAGAATTCCATATGAGCACCAATTCAATTCTCTGATGTTCTATTTCTGTTCCAGATCCCTGCTAAAGCAACTCAGAAAGCAGTGAAGGATGACCCAAATACTTCGGCTCTTGCCACCCATATGGTAGACCCAGAAGAAACTCTTAACTGCAGGCAGCCCAGCCATTGCACAATTTGGAGAGTGAAACAGCAGATAAATTCCTTTCCTTGTCTCTAGCTTTCTATGTAATTCTGTTTCTCAAATAAATAAATCCTTTAAAAAACACCTGAAAATGTTACACCTAAATAGAGGAGATAAGATGGCTCTTGACTGAGAGTACCTCTAAGCCCATTGTATAAAAACTTAAAAAGTCTTGATGAATCAAGCTAATCCAGAAACAATTATATGTCACCTGACAGAACAAATACCACTACATTTTGAAGGAAAAAAATGAAATCTAACGCACAACAATGCAAAATTCAAAAGATTCAACATAAAATTAAATGGTTCACAATCAAATAATTAGAAACATGCACAAAAACTAGAGAAATGTCAGCCAGTAAAAAAGGCCTGGGAATAATAGAAATATTAGGATTGGTCAATAGGACTCCAAAAATATATTTAATCTAAATTTGAAGATGTATAGAAATAGAAATAGAAATATTTTAAAAGCTCAATGGAATGTTATGTTTAATATTGACCACAAAATCCACATCCCACTGTCTGGAACCTGTGACTATTACCTTACATGACTGGAAAACTAGTAAGTTACGGATCTTGAGAGGGGACTCCTATTCTGGACAATTTGTGTGGGCCCTACATACAATCACATATGTCCTCAAAAGACAGAGAGAATTGAGTTTAGATATCCATAGGAGAAGGCAGTTTGAATAAGATATAACACAAAGAGAATAACCATCAAGTATCAACGAACGCTGGACCACCACCAGAAAATGGGAGAGGCAAGGAATGGATTGGGCACCAAGGACTTCCTTTGGAATGTGGCCTGCTTATACTTCAGTGTCTGACTTTTAGCCTCCAGTATGATGAGACTGAATTTCTATTATTTTATGTTACCCAGTTTATGGTCATTTAATACACCTGCAGTACAAACTTCAAGACTGGTCAGAATTTTGTGAAAAATGACAGAGAAAATCCTAGAGTTTTTTAAAGTGGCTGACAGTAGAAATGTGGCCATAAAAAATAATACTAGTGAAGGCACAAAAGAAAATGGGAAAACAATGGAAACTAGAAGAAAGTCTATTCTTGTTATAGCAGATGAATTGTGTTCTATAGATAGATGGAAAGCACAACTTGCAAGTGATGAATGTACTTAGTTAAACAACCAAAGAGCTTAGCAAAGTATTGGAAAGGAAACCTAGTTTCTTCTTGCTCATTTAAAAAGTGAGCAAAATGAAAATAAAATAAACTGAGGAACAACAATGGATTTGATGATGTGAGAAATGTTGACACTATGTAGATTGCAAATGAGGCTATAATTAGGAGATGCACTGTTAGAAAATATGCTATGGAAAAAAGCCCACATGTGTCTCTGGGCAACTTTTTCTGAATACATTAGGCATGTGACTCATGGATAAATTCAACAAATCTCAATAGAGATACGCTTATCCAAGGGAGATCTTTGAAGCACTTTCTTGTCTACTGGTCTGAATCCCTGTGAAATACACAGGGAGTCAATAGGTTTTGAGCATGGGATACCAATAAGAACACTGGACTGATAACATTAGCAACATAATTACATGAAAAGAATATGAAATATCCCTAAAATATTGCAGCCAGGAAACAAGCTGATAAAATTACTTAGATAAACATGCCAAATCACCATCAAGAAAAAAATGATGACTCCGGGAGAAAGAGTTGCACATCACAAATGAATGTTTTCCAATTTTAAAATGTAATGGAATTTAGAATTTAGAACTTGCTTGGTAATAGTAATCCTTTATTAGTTAAGTGTTCTCCCTTTTGTAATGAGAAGGAAGATACATAACTACTATCCTATTCCTACCACACCATTGCATATTGTAAGCAAATAACATATTTTCTGGTTTCACACATGCACAGCTATAAAAGAATTTTCCCCAAAGGTCACACCAAGAGTGTCACATGTGTGCTTGAGATGATGAGACTTGAGATTTTGAGCTGATATGAAATTAAAGTGAGGGTTTTGGACTTGTGCAGATACTAGTATGGGCTGAGATTTGCACAAGAAGAAAGGGAAAATTTAATGTGTGTTTGCATTAGAGGCCTCAGGTTAAGCTATGGTAGACTTAAAAAGAAACTTCTTGCAGATGCACTCACTTCTTCACAGAATACATGAATATCATACCATTTGGCAAAAAGGTGAAACTAGTCTTGCATAGTGGAGATGCAATTAAGTAAAAGTCCTTGGGCCCCTACAGCCATATGGGAGACCCAGAAGAAGCTCCTGGCTCCTGGCTTTGGATTGGTGCAGCTCCGTGCAGCTCCGGCCTTTGTGGTCATCTGGGGAGTGAACCAGCAGATGGAAGATCCCTCTTTGTCTCTTTAAAAAAATAATAAGTTCATGAGCACACATAAAGGTCAAAGTTTATTTTTTTTTCTTTTCATAAAGATGTGGAAACTCTTTAAACCTACAGTTATACTAATGTTTTTAAACAGTATTTTAAATATGGCAAACATTAGAACCACTCAGCAACAGTGGAAAAATTCTTACTATTTTTTTGAATGAAGAATCTATTTTCAATGTTGCTTCATTGGGTGGAACCAACAAAGAATTTCAATGACATGGTGGGCAATTTTTTCTTTTCCTAAAAGACAGGAGTTGTATATAAGATAGACTGCTCTCTGGTTTGTCTGCAATGAGTTTTGGTTAGGTAGGCAAGTAGCTAGTGAGACTTCATGAGGGATCTGGTAAGTGGAAGTTTAAACCAATCACTGTGCAGACAACTTTGTATGATAGTGGAAATGTGCTCTATTGGCCCAGCAGTTCCATGTCAATGTTGAACTATTGAAATGCAAGGCGTCTGAGAAAATAAAATTTTAATTTCATTTGGGTTTAAATATTTTAGATTAAGGAATTTAAAGCTGTTCCTGAATAGAGAGTGTATTAAGCAGTTCAGACCGAGACCAGAGGGTATCTAAAGAGTTCTGTGAATAACCAGAAAGCAAATGGCTTTTCATTTTGGTGTCAATGTTATAACTATTCAATTTTCATATTTTGTGTGCAAAAACAACACATTAATCAAAGAGAATGGTCAGATTTGCCAGATGACAAGCTAAATTTGTTTTATTTTTGTATACAAACTCATTATAAGTTTTAGAGGAAACTATTTTTCACTAGCTAACCTGAGATGGACCCTCACAATTTAAAAAAAAATAAAATGTGCAGAAATGAAAATGACAGTATTCCAGAGAAAAAGTAAACTGTTATTGCTCATGAATGAAAATGCAAAACTTCTTAAGGAAAATCTTAGCAAATCCAATCAAATTTATATAAAAGGCTAATCTGCATTAACCAAATAGTTTTTCATAAGAATGCAAGATTCATTTTTATCACTTGAAATAAAATCAATGCAGGCTCCAAAATTGATAGAATAGAAATCGCCTTCTGAATAGAAACAGAACAATCATTTGACAAAGTCAGTATTTCTTGTTAATAAGATTGCTCAGCATATTAGAAGTTAAAGGGAACTATCTCAACCTAATCAAGCACTTTGCTGAAATACCTACTGTTAACATCATATTCCATTATAACAGTGAGACTGCCTCCCTCTAAGTTCAGGATCAGGGAAAGATAGCCTCTTTGCTCTCTTCTATTCAATATTTTCCTGGTAGTTCTACATAGGCAAGAAAAACAAGGGTCAGGTTGGAATGGAGGAAATAGCACTTTGTTAGTTCATAAAGATAAGTTGAGTTATGTAGACAATCCTAAAGACTGTATAATAGCACTCTTCTAGTGACTTGCTTGGAATGCTTGAAGAATGGAAGGGTCATGTATAACAGCTGTTTATATGCTAGCAGCTAGTGCATATAAGGTAAATAAAATACCACTTTCCATGGCATCAAAAAGATGAAATATTTAGAGAAAAGTCTGAAAGACTATAAATCTTCTTCACTGCAAATGAGCTATCATTGCTGAGAGAAGCTAAGAAATTAGACCTAAATGGATTAAAATGTATACAAGTGAATGGCACAGAAAATGTAATATTCTCAAGATCATTTATTTTTCAAAATTGGTCTGTTGGTTTAAGTCCAACCAAAACCACAATCCACTTTTTTTTTGTAGAAATATTTAGTTGATTCTAAGGACCAGATACAGACAAAGGAACTTCAGGGGGGAAAGATGGGGTGTTTATACCTCTTCATTTATATCTTTATGCCTGGAAATCAAGTTTCAATATTAGAGACAGGATGATTTATAAAATATATATAAATATCAGCAAATTGATCAATGGATGCAATACACATGCACCAAGTTGATTGTTTTATAATCATAGATAATTTACGGAAGAAGAATAAAATTTTCAACAAATTCTGTTGGAAAAATTCATTGTCCATGTTAAACAAAAAGAAAAATGGAATCTATACCTGTACATATATAAAATAATTGATTATTCATAATACTTAAGATGAAACATGAAATTCTAGAACTTCAAAGAATATATTAGAAAACATATTTTTATCTTTTGGTTATTCATAGAATCATTTTTTAATAATAAAAATATAATTCTTTTTTCTTTGTTGTGTTATCTTTTCACATTTCTTCTTTCTCATTTTTATATAATTTCAATATATGTTGAATATGTATTATATATAAAATATATAATTTTGTATAATTATAATGAGTACAGATTTCATGTATTTCAAGATACAATTCTAAGAACATTTTTCCTCTCTCCCTTCCTCAATCCCCTTCCTTCCTTGCTTATTTTTTCCTTTACTTTTTGCAATAATATAATTTTCTTCATAATCACACTTAAAGTATCACTAACCATAATGTTCAACAATTAAAAAGTAGAAAGACCACTGTTCCACAGGAATACAAAGACTGAAATAATAATCAAATCATTAGATATCAGTTTCATTCTTATACATTTTTGTATTTTATATTAACTATCATATATTAGAAAAAATGTGATATTTGTGTTTTTGGAACTGGTTTATTTCACTAAACATATTGGTCTCCAGTTGCATCTATTTTGTTGAGAAAGACAGGATTTCTTTCTTTTTTATAGCTGAGCACATTTTCTTCATCAATTGATGGACATCTGGGGTGTTTTCATAGGTTAGCTATTCTGAATTGAACTGCTATAACATAGGAAAGATTACTATTTCATGTGATAATTTCATTTCCATTGGGTGAATTACCAGGAGTAGAATAGCTGTTTCATATGGTAGGTCTATTTGCAGATTTCTGAAGCATCTCCAGTCTGTCTTCCATAATGGTTGCAGCAGTTTACATTCCCACCCACAGTATATCAGAGTCTCCTTTCCTCTACAGCCTAGTCAGCTTTTATTATTCATTTTTTAAAATTTTTGAATGATACCATTCTAATTGGGTTAAGGTGAAAACTCATTAATGGTTGGCTGGCACCGTGGCTCACTTGGCTAATCCCCCGCCTGCGGCACTGGCACCCCAGGGTTCTAGTCCCAGATGGGGCACTGGGTACTAGTCCTGGTTACTCCTCTTCCAGTCCAGCTCTCTGCTGTAGCCTGGGAGTGCAGTGGAGGATGGCCCAAGTGCTTGGGCACCTGCACCTGCATGGGAGACCAAGAGGAAGCACCTGGCTCCTGGCTTCAAACCGGCGCAGCACAGGCCGTAGCGGCCATTAGGGGGGTGAATCAACAGAAGGAAGATCTTTCTCTCTATCTCTCTATAACTCTCTCTGTCTCTCTCTCTCTCTGTCACTGTCTAACTCTGCTTGTCCAAAAAAAAAAAAAACTCATTAATGGTTTTTATTTGCATTTCACTGAAGGATAGTGTCCCTGTGCATTTTTTCATGTGTATATTGGCCATTTGCATTTCATCCTTTGAAAAACAGCTGTTCAAGTCCTTTGCTCATTTTTGAAAGATTTATTTACTTATTTGGAAGTCAGAGTTACATAAAGAGAAGGGAAGACACACACACACACACACACACAGATCTTCCACCTGCTGGTTCATTCCTCAGATGGCTGCAAAACCAATGCTGGGCCAGACAAAAGCCAAGAGCCCTGGACTTCTTCCAGGTCTCCTGCCTGGGTAGCTGGAGCCCAAGTACTTGCACCATCCTAAGATGTTTTTCCCAGGCCATTAGCAGGGTGCTGGATTGGAAGTGAAGCACAAGGGACATTAATTGGCACCCATATGAGACATCAGCATTACAGGCAGCGGCTTTACCTGCTACATTGCGACACAGACCCCCCCCCCCCTTTACACATTCTTTCACTGGATTGATTGGTGTTTTTGTTATTGAGTTTTGTGAGTTACAGATATATCCTGTATATTAATTCTTTGTCAGATAGGTTGCTTGCAGGTATTTTTTTTTTCTATTCTAGTGGATGTCTCTTCACTCTTGATTATTTCCTTTGCTGTGCAGAAGCTGCAAAGTTTGATATAACACCCATTGTAATGGTTTTGCTTTAGTTAACTGAGCTTTGTGTCTTAGGCAATAAGCCCTAATCTGCACCAGTGCCTTCAACTTATGTCCTTTACATTTTATTCCAACAACTTCATACTCTCATATTTGATCCGTCTTGAGTTCATTTTTGTACATGGTGAGAATTTGGGATTTATGTTCATTCTTCCACATATATAAATCAAGTCTCCCCCAGCACTATCCTTTCTCCAATGTATAGTCTGGGCACTTTTGTCTCAGTTGCCTGTATTTATGTGGATTAACATCTGGGCTCTTGATCCTGCTCCATTCATCTATGTATTGGTTTGTATGAAAATACCATACTGTTTTAATTAATGTAGATTTATATCATGCTTTGAAGTGAGATGTTTTCATGCTTTCTGCTTGATTTTTTTTTTCTGTGCTTGTTTTTTCTTTTTTCTTTTCCTTTTTTTTTTCTTTTCTTTTTTGTTTTTGTTTCTGTTTTTTGCTCAGTATCGCTTTGGCTATTCCAGGCCTTTAGTGAATCCATATGAATTTTAGGATTTTTTTTTAATTCTGCAAAGAATTCCATGGGTATTGTGATGGAAATTGTATTATATTATCTCTGTAAATTGCTTGATGTAGCACAGGCTTTTTAAAATTAATTTTCCCAATCCATGATCAAGAAATATCTTTTCAATTTTCTGTCCTTGATAATTTTCTTCATCAATGTTTTACATGATCTTTCACTTCTCAGTTGGATTTGTTACTAAATATTTTATTTTTCGGTGGCTATTGTGAATAGGATTTCTCTCAATTTCTTTTTTAATGAGCTCATTATTAGTGTGTAAAATAACTATTTTTGGCCGGCGCCGTAGCTCAACAGGCTAATCCTCCGCCTTGCGGCGCTGGCACACCGGGTTCTAGTCCCGGTCGGGGTGCCGGATTCTGTCCTGGTTGCCCCTCTTCCAGGCCAGCTCTCTGCTGTGGCCCAGGAGTGCAGTGGAGGATGGCCCAGGTGCTTGGGCCCTGCACCCCATGGGAGACCAGGAGAAGCACTTGGCTCCTGCCTTCGGATCAGCGTGGTGCGCCGGCCGCAGCACGCTGGCCGTGGCAGCCATTCGAGGGTGAACCAATGGCAAAGGAAGACCTTTCTCTCTGTCTCTCTCTCTCTCACACTGTCCACTCTGCCTGTCAAAAAAAAATAACTATTTTTATGTTTATGTTGTAATTGCAACTTTACAGATAAAATGTTCAACATCACTAGCTATCAAAACATTCAAGTCAAAACTAAAATGAGATATCATCTCACCCCTATCAGGATGTCTATTACCCGACAGAGAGAGTAACAAATGATGACAAGGATGTGGAGAAAGGAAACATTTACACAATGTTGGTGGAAATATATTTAGTGCAGCCACTGTGGAAAACAGTATGAAGATTTCTATAAAAACTAGAAATAGACTCACCATATAATCTAGAAATTCCACTACGGGGTATATTTCCAATATATATGAACATGTTATATCACAGTGATACCTGTATCACCATGCTTATAACAGTGCTGTTCACAATGGACGAAATGGTTGCAATTGGAGGACATCATGTTGAGTAAAATAAGTGAGACACAGAAAGACAAATGTCACATGTTTTCCCTTAGATGTAGAAGCTAAAACTCAAGAAAAGAATCATAATCAAAAAAGGAAGAAATGCTTGTATCATTAATTTTCCTGCAAATAAAACATTTTGTCAAACTTTGTTTTAAATATTACTTAAACAAATGTTAAGAATGATATACTGTTACAGTTAATCATCTGTGACTATTTTAAAATTAGTTATTTATGTGTTAAATAGGCATCTTTTCATTTTGTTATTGTCTATAGCTCTTGCCTAATATCCTGCAGAACTGTGGTCTTTTTACTGTCAGTTTTTGAACTGTTTGTTTAGTGGAGTATTAAGCCACTGACTATAAAGTAAATTTTTAAGAAATGTAATCTGAAACATTAAAAATAATAAAAATCAGACAAATAATGAATAAGTCTAAAAGCTAGAAATCACCTTGATGGCTTTCATAATGTGAGTAGGCATAGATATACATTGTGCTATATGTCTACAGCAGACTGTTTTTCAGTAATTAAGTAGAACAAACTATTGGCATGCAGTAACATATAGAAATCTCTGAAGAAATTAAATAGACAAAAAAGAGTACATACCATATTAATACATTTATTATAAATGTCTAAAAAATTCAAGTGCTTCTACAATGTCACCAAGTAGGTCAGCAATTCTTTTGGGTGGGAAGGTGATCCAGAAAGGAATCAGGGAAAGAGGAACAAAAAGCTTCTCCTATTATGGATATGATTATCATCTAGATTGTGGTATTGGATTCATGTGTTCACCCATGCCAAAACGTAAAATAGCATATTTCCTGTGCAGTCATTTCATGTCAGCTATACCTCATGCCAATTCAGTGACCAGAGTTCTTAATAATTGCTGCTGAGGTGGGAAGAAAATGGAGTTGAGGTTGTTATTGGTAGGAAGGCAGAAAGTCCATGTAAGTAACCAGTTTCAGTTTAGTTTTCTAACCATACATGTATTTTTAAATTCAAGTATGTCCTTGAATAGAAATATTGTTGTACATGGCCTTGTTCAGATTTCATCAGAAACATTTTTAATAGTCGCTTAACTGGAGGGCTATTTTCTCTTTCCCAAACTCCATTCTCATTCTTAATGGCAGGTGGCCTTTCCTCACATGAGAATGTAAAAATCGAGATTATGAATAAATGAGTAAGAAGTTGGGAAAATTAGGTCTCCATTTGCTTTTAATATGTCATTGGGGCCTAAACAAGGCAAAATATTCCCAGGTTGCTAGCCTCATATGCTTAATACTACATTGGGCATTTGGGGATAATTGTGCTCATATTAGGTAGTGCTTTTCCCCTGATTACTTATTTTCTTTATAAGTCCTGAAAACAATATCTCTGAGATGGTTTCAATTGCAGAAGTGGGTATTCCTGGGCTCAAAAGATACCAAAAATTATCCCAGTTTCAGTCCCATTTTCAGAAAGCCTGAATAACTAGAGGAATATGAAAATGGAATTTGGTGAAAAACCTCTCAAAAAAGGAAATTAAGTTTCCTGATTTTACATTATCTGTAGTATTTATGCTTTAAACAACATGACTGCAACTAGTAAAAGACTAATACTGAAATCATTATGGGACCCAGGCCAACTTAATTAGAACTTAGATTTACAATTCACAAAATCCTATGTTGTTCTATCCAACCAGCACAAAATAAAAAGAGAAAGATAATCTGGTACTTTGGGTTTTTAAGACAGGCCCTATCAGGTATGCGATCATTAACAGATTGCTGATTGCTATTCTTCTCCTTTCTTATTTTTAAATTAGGTTTTATATGAGAGATAGAGAGAATTCCCATCTACTTATTTATTCCTCAAATGCCTGGAACAACTTGGTCTGTGTCAGACCAAAGCTAGGAATCAGGCAAACCATCCTATTCTCTCACATGGTAGCAAGGATCCATCACTTGCTGTCTCCCAGGATGTGCAAAAGTAGGAAACGAACATCCAGCATGGTGCTGGGACTCAAACCTAGGCACTCTGGTACCCTAGTTGGCATCTAAACCACTAGACCAAGCATCTGTGCCTCTTGTCATTACATCTCTTCACTCAACATCAAAAAACAATGCATTTCAACACTTTTCATCTATGTTCTTGAAACATTTTCCGTTATCATATAAACACATTTTAGACAACTTACTATGCAAATGCAGCTTGATATTAATCACCTTCACCATCCTTAAAGTTACCCATAAATATGTCTACAGATGGAACATTCTGATTTTATAATATAACTTGTTCAGAAATAGAAGAAATAATATAATCAGAAGATAAAAATCTTTAAAATTTTTTGTGAACAGAAAAAAAAAAAAATAGGGCTTCTCTTAAGAAAGAAATCCCTGAAACTCAGGGGAACCTAGGACTAATCTAAAGATTGATTGATCATAAAATCAAAAACTGTGGAAAACGAATCAAACAGAATATAAAGATACTGAGAGTAATCCAGTAGTGATTGTTGTATGTTGAGACAGAGAACAAAAGCCTTCAACTTTTGAAGTATAAGGTAGTTTTAACACCTCGGGTCATCCTAGTTCAAAAGAATAGGTAACAGAACTGCAATCCTAAAGCAGTGCTGAACAAAATTAAATGTGCATGTGAATCACTTGGCATCTTGTTAAAATAATAATTTTGATTCTGAGCCTGATATTCTATGTTTCTAACAAGCTCCCAGAAGAGAGAGATACTGCTGCTTCCCAAATAACCCTTTTAGTAGCAAAAAAAAAAAAAAAAAAAAACAGAAAGTGTACAGGAAATGATGAGAGAACAGAATGTAAACAAATATTACTCAATGTCTTATGACCTCACAAGGGAAAATATGGTACTTTGAGGATGACTATGCAAATGATGATGCAATAAACTTTAGTGAGGCACAAAACAAAGGCTTTGGATTCATGCAGCCAGTTAAGTACCATTTTTTTTTTTTTTTGGCTAGGTAGAGTTATAGACAGTGAGAGAGAGAGAGACAGAGAGAAAGGTCTTCCTTCCATTGGTTCACTCCCCAAATGGCTGCTACAACTGGTGTTGCGCCGATCCGAAGCCAGGAACCAGGTGTTTCTTCCTGGTCTCCCATGTGGGTGCAGGAGCCCAAGCACTTGGGCTATCTTCCACTGCTTTCCCAGGCCACAGAAGAGAGCTGGGCTGGAAGAGGAGCAGCCAGGACTAGAACCCGGCACACATATGGGATGCTGGTGCCACAGGTGGAGGAGTAAACAAGTGAGCCATGGTGCTGGCTGATAAGTACCAATTCTATGGAGCTCCAGTTTTGAACTATGGTGTATTAATAGAAAACATTAGATATTGTAAGGACAACACATTGGAGTTATCACCAGTGTTGATGGCTTATTATTCACAGTTTCCTAGAGGAGAGAAGTGCTATGCCTTAAGGAGACACACAGAAATCACCAGGGTTAGTCACAAGGTACAAGGAAGGTGGGAAGTATGGGCAAAAATTACCTGTGATTTCTGCACGTAGAAGTGTAGAGCAGGTTAGGAAGTCTCAATACTGACTTCTTAGAGTTATCTCAGCACATTCTGGGTCTGAAATAGGAATTGGCTCTTATTGTATGGTACCTGGGCCTGGGCTAATATGGGTAAGGGAAAAGTGGGGCAAGGTGTGAAAGCTTGGAATCAAGGAGCTGGATCGGTGGGGTGTGGCTCAAAAATCACTTGAGTTGAATTTGAAAAGCTCACAGACAGGCAAGTTGTTTACTGTCTCTAGGCACTGACTAAATCAGAAGGAGCACTCTCTTAAGACTGGCAAGTTCCCAGAGGTCAAAACCTCAGATTACAGAAAGTGAAAATATCCTTAAAGAGGTACGCCTAGGGGGGTAGGGGGTAGGGGTTTAGCAAAGAGGCTAAGTGCTGGTGAGAAGCCTCACCTTGGAGGGCCTGGGATCAAGTCCTAGCTCCCCTTCCATTCCAGCTTCCTGCTAAGGTGTGCCTGGTAGCAGAAGGCAATAGTTCAGGGACTTGCATCCCTGCAAGCCACAAGGGGGACCCAGACTGAGTTCTGGACTCCTAGCTTCAGCCTGAGCCAGCCAGGCTGATGTCTGAACCAAAGGATGCAAGATCTCTCTGACTGCATCTTTCCCTCCTCCCCTCTCAAATAAAATGAAAATAAATAATAAATAAAACCTTTAAAAATATCCATAAAGAAAGATATAATTGAAAAAGGAAATGTGGTTTCTTCTGAGTGGAACATTGGTAACTCATTTGTAAGAAAGTGATTCATAAAATATATGATATAAATAGGATTCTTCAGGCTCACAAATGAGAGACTATGACTAATGCAAGTATACTAGTTAAGCAAGCCAAAAAGATTTGGGAAATTTTGGACCTCCCAGAGCGATCAATCTGTGGTTGCAGTTCATGGACAATAGAGAACATGACTTCACTATTCCACTTCACAGAGGAACTGTACCCTCAGAAAAATAATGTAGAAGAAATATGCATCATAGAATTGCCCCTTAATTTTCCAACGTCTTCTCCATAGTTCTGACCTGTGTTCTTTCTGAGGTATGTTCTGATCCTATGGAGAATATTGTTTGGATCAACAAGAACATTTAAGCTAAGTTTCTACATTTTTCCATGCAAAGTTCAAGTGTTTATCCAGTGCAATGACTGAACTTTTATCTCATGAATTAGGAAGTGCATGAAGATAACTCAGGATTACTTCTTCCATGTAAACTTACATGGGCATCGTTAGCCATGGAAAACATTGATAGATAGTCAAAAGATATTTAAGTTAGATAATTAAGCATAGAAATGTTTTAAAGTCACCATATGCCAAAAAGAATCAAGAAAATAAAAATATATCAAAATATCTGTCAAGATAATGTAAAATAAGGACGTGGCCTAGGGATCACCTGAATACTTTCAGGCATGCGCACTATCCCGGGGATTCATCCTCCATATTCTGACCTGGGGGAAACTATTTTTCCAGCTCCCAACACAGATCAAATGGATGCAGGTGACATTAACCACACAGATTGAGATAAACTGGATTAATTCACTTTTCAGTGTCATATAGTAAGAAGCAGACCTCCATCTGAGTCCAGAATTCATTCTTTTTCTCCTAATCATGATTTCAAGGAAGAAATTGTTCCTCATAGTCTTCCAGAGATGGTCTTAATTTTATGAAATTTTAAATCAGAGATTATTCATGAAGCATATTCTTTTATATGAGAGTAGATATGACAGAAGCAAAGATGGGGTCTGATGCTTCTTGTCACAAATAAGAAAACTTTTTTTTTTTCATTTTTAATTATCTATATACAGAAGATTGATTCAGTATATACTAAGTAAAGATTTCATCAGTTTGCACCCACACAGAAACACAAAGTGTAAAATACTGTTTCAGTGCTAGTTATAGCATTACGTCACATTGGACAACACATTAAGGACAGATCCCACATGAGACGTAAGTACACAGTGACTCCTGAAGTTGATTTAACAATTTGACACTCTTGTTTATGGCATCAGTAATCTCCCTAGGCTCTAGTCATGAGTTGCCGAGGCTATGGAAGCCTTTAGGGTTCGCTGACTTCAATCTTATTCCGACAGGGTCATAGTCAAAGTGGAGGTTCTCTCCTCCCTTCAGAGAAAGTTACCTCCTTCTTTGATGGCCCCATTCCTTCCACTGGGATCTCACTCACAGAGATCTTTCATTTAGGTCTTCTTTTTTTTCCAGAGTGTCTTGGCTTTCCATGCCTAGAATATTCTCATGGGCTCTTGAGCCAGATCTGAATGCTTTAAGGGCTGATTCTGAGGCCAGAGTGCTATTTAGGACATCTGTCATTCTACGGGTCTGCTGTGTATCTCGCTTCCCATGGTGGATCATTCTCTCCCTTTTTGATTCTATCAGTTAGTATTAGCAGACACTAGTCTTGTTTCTGTGATCCCTTTGACTCTTAGACCTATCAATGTGATCAATTGTGAACTGAAATTGATCACTTGGACTAGTGAGATGGCAAAAAAAAAAAACAAATAAGAAAACTTAACTAAACAGTCCTTCAGATTTAAAATACCTAATTACACTGATTGGCCTGGCTTTCCTCCCTGCTGTAAATCTCAAAGAATGAAGTCATAGATTTCTCAGCATTGCATGAGACAGAGGAAGGCAGTCATTCCATGTCAAAAAGGCTATGAGAAATTTGTTAAAGGACATTTTTTTGACAGATTTGAAAAGCATATTTATTTGATTGATTTTACTATTATCTCTCTCAATCATTGAACATAAAATTTAAGTTTTTCTTATAAGATTTAAAATAAAGTACATATACCTGTAAAGTTAAACTTCACTAAAACTAGGTAGATAGAATTTCAATTAAATTTAGTGTATTATTTTAAGTGAAATAAATAAAATCATGTGTTAGTACTTTTAAGTTATTTTCCTCTGTTAATAATGGGCTTTGGGACATGGAACATATCTACTTAATTTGAGTTTCTACTCCCTTATCAATAGAATATTTTAAATGCAAATGTATTGGTTCTTTTGAGTAGTAAAATAATAAAATTCTTTAGATAGGACAGGGAGCTATGGAATCATTATTTTCTGTTGATTTTTCTTGCCTCTTGATCCACAACGAAAGGAACACAAATGCTCTTCTACTTCATGTTGACAAACCCATCCTAAATTGAAAATATCAGAGGACAAAACGTGCTCCATACTACTCACCCACCAAATCTCATGGGTTAAGGTAGGTCTACCCACCTTAAAACATGAAATGAAAACATCACAAGACAGCAGTGTGTTCCATAGTCCTAACCCACCAAACCTACCTTAAACATTCTCAGGACACTTACATTAACATAAAGTTGGGCAAAACAAAAAACCTGTTTAAAGTGGTGATTATCACATGCAATATATTGAATACCTATATCCAAATAATGCTGGCAACTTAGTAACTGCAGGATATCAACTGTTTATACCTTTCTCTCTCTCTCATTTGTTTATTAGCAAGTCAGAGATACAGAGAGAAATAGAGAAAGAGAGAGAGATCTCTCATCCACTGGTTCACTCCCCGAAGGTCTGCAACCACAGGGAGTGGGACAGGCCAGTATTTTTTCCAGGTCTCCCTTGTGGGTGCAGGGATCCAAGCACTTAAGTCATCTACTACTACTTTCACAGGCACTTTAGCAGGGAGCTGGATTGGAAGTGGAGCTGCTGGGAATTGAACTGCAGCCCATATGGGATGCTGGCACTGAAGGAAGAGACTTAACCTGCTATACCAGAGTGCTGGTCCCATTGGTGATCTGTTGAGCAATCAAAATTTGTGGCTTATTTCCCTGTGTCATAAGATAATGTAATCCTGTATATCATTATCCTGGAAAAAGATCAAAATTCAAAGTTTGAAGTGTGATTGTTACTGAAATTGTATAGCTTTCACAAAATCATCTAGCCAAAAATTGGTGAGTTGAACCATCATTAATTTGGGGACCATGTGTATTAAAATGTGTGTCTGTAGAACATCAAAGTGTAGTCCTTCCATTTAACTGTATTTTGGTACCCATTTCCCACTTCCAACACACACTGGAACAACATCAGTTCATAACCATAGTTCTACTATAGTTTACTACACTTCACAACCTATATTTATGTCATTAGAGTTAGAAGAGAGAAGCTCAGAAACTCTGAAAATAAAATGTTGATAAGGTAATACAAATTCTAATGCTAATTATAATTATACATTTATTTTTTCAACTTTTATTTAATAAATATAAATTTCCAAAATACAACTTTTGGATTATAGTGGCTTTTCCCCCCATAACCTCCCTCCCACTTGCAACCATCCCATCTCCCACTCCTTCTCCCATCCCATTCTTCATTAAGATTCATTTTCAATTGTCTTTGTATACAGAAAATCAATTTAGTATATACTAAGTAAAGATTTCAACAGTTGCACCCCTTTCTCAAGAAACACATGCAAAAAATTGATACACATTCATCTCAAAATAAATCGTAAAAATATGAAAAGCGATACACCTTAGACTTCCTTACGAAGATGACTACAGTGTGGCATAAATGGAATTACAGGGCATTTTATTGATTCATGAGCAAAGTATGAAGAAAAATGCTGGAGAATCCAAGAAAAAAGAGAGACACGAGTTGATAGCATTTTACCAGCTCATTCACTCTTCTGATTACCCAGCCAATACAAATTCACAGAGCACTGATTATTTAGTAAAGTTGGTAGGTAAAATACAGTACCAAATCAATATTTATTGAGTTTTTATTGAGTTCCTACTAGACAGAATAACATTCTTATTTTTCCTAACACTCTTGACAATTCTTTATGCAGCCCTTTTCCATTTACCCCTTTTTTATCCTCTATTCCACAAATATTCAATAAGCAGCAGCTAGGTATAAGGCACTTTCCTGAATTTTAGGTCTTTAACAGTACACGAAACAGGGACCCTGTCCTTCTGTCTTCAAAGAGTTTACATTTTATGTGGAACAGAATAAGTAAAATAAATAAGTTCAATATAGATATTTCATAAAACAGGAGGTGACAAAAAATAACTGAAGTAGGTGGGGACTCAGTTAATATCACTCCAAGAAGATGATCTTTCAGGGTTGGTGCTGTGGCACAGTAGGTTAATCCTCTGCTGTGGCGAAGGCATCCCATATTAGCTCTGGTTCTAGTCCTGGCTGCTCCTCTTCCCATCCAGCTCTATGCAGTGGCCTGGGAAAGCAGTAGGAGATGGCCCACGTCCTTGGGCCACTGGACCTGCAGGGAGACCCAGAAGAAGCTCCTGGCGCAGCTCCGGCAGTTGTGGCCAACTGGGGGCGGTGGTGAACCATTGGACAGAAAACCTTTCTCTGTCTCTCTCTCTCACTGTCTGTAAAGCTACCTCTCAAATAAATAAATAAAATCTTTTAAAAAAGATGATCTTTCAGCTAAAACTTAAAGTCACCTACATTTCTAGAAAAGTCTTATCCAAATTAAACTACCAAGTATTATGCAAGCATTTAAAACCATGCATGTTTGACATATATAAATCATGGAGATTGTACCTACAGACTACAATGTAATAATCTCCATATCGGCCGGCGCCGTGGCTCAACAGGCTAATCCTCCACCTTGCGGCGCCGGCACACCGGGTTCTAGTCCCGGTCGGGGCGCCGGATTCTGTCCCGGTTGCCCCTCTTCCAGGCCAGCCCTCTGCTGTGGCCCAGGAGTGCAGTGGAGGATGGCCCAAGTGCTTGGGCCCTGCACCCCATGGGAGACCAGGAAAAAGCACCTAGCACCTGGCTCCTGCCATCGGATGAGCGCGGTGCGCCGGCCGCAGCGCGCCGACCGCGGCGGCCATTGGAGGGTGAACCAACGGCAAAGGAAGACCTTTCTCTCTGTCTCTCTCTCTCACTGTCCACTCTGCCTGTCAAAAAAAAAAAATAATAATAATAATCTCCATATCAGTTAGAAATATCATCTACAATTCCAATAATAAAACTTAAGATGACAATTAGATTAAAGGGGCCAACATTGTGGCACAGCAGGTTAAGCCACCACCTGCAACTCTGGCATCCCATATCCAAGTGTCAGTTCTACTCCTGGTTGCTCCTCTTCACATTCAAGTCCCTGTTAAACATTTTTATAAACTTTATGCTAACAATAATTATACATATTTAACGGTTGCATTGCGACATTTCAATACATTTACATAAAGTATACTGATCAAAACAAAGCAATTAACATTTCCCCTTCATCTACATTTATGATTAGAAGCTTGGAGTTTCTTTCTTCCATTTGTTCATACAATAAATAGTAGAATATGGCCCAAGTACTTGGCCCCTGAATCCACATGGGAAAACCCGGAGGAAGTTCTTGGCTCCCAGCTTTGGATCGGCACAGCTCCAGTCATTGCAGCCAATCGGGGAGTGAACCAGCAGATGGAAAACCTCTCTCTCTCTCTCTTTGCTTCTCCTTCTCTCTGTGTGTAACTCTTTCAAATAAAACTTATTCTTTCAATCTAATTCTCCTTTGCTGCCCATTATCCAAATTCCCACTATCCTCCCAACTCCTTTAAGCCACTATTCCATGTTCAGATTGAGTATTTTTTTTTTTTTTTGCTTCCATACATAAAGAAGAGCATACAGGATTTGAATATCTGTGTTGGATTATTTTTACTTGACATGATTGCCCTGCAGTTCTACCAGTTTTGCTACAAATTACAGCATTTCATTTTTCTTTTATTGCTGAACAGCATTCCTCTGTGTGTGTGTGTGTGTGTGTGTGTTCTTTAACCATTAGCCTGATGGTGTACACATTGGTTTTATTTTTGCTTTATTTCCTTGTTTGGTCTTTGTGTTAAAAATCATAGTGCCCTCAATAAAAGAGTTAGGTAGAGAGGCCAGTGTTGTGACTTAGTGAGTGAAGCAACTGCCTGAAGTGCTGGCATCCCATATGGGCGACAGTTTGAGTCCTGGCTGTTCCACTCTTGATTCAGCTCCTTGCTAATGCACCTGGGAAAGCAGTAGAAGATGGTCGAAGTCCTTGGGCCCCTGCATCCACATGCTAGACCCAGAAGCAGCTCCAGGCTCCTGTCTTTGGAATGGCACAGCTCTGGTTGTTGCAGCCATTTGGGAAGTGAACGCCTGGATGGAAGATCTCTCCCTCTCTGCCCCTGTCTCTTTGTAATGCTGCCCTTCAAAAAAATAATTAAATCTTTTAAAGAAAAAAGAGTTAGACAGAGTTTCATCCTTTTCAATATTCTGGAATAGTTTGAAAAGTATTGAGTTAGATCTTTTTTAAAAACTTTCATTTAGTAAATATAAATTTCCAAAGTACAGTTTATGGATTACAATGGCTTCCCCCCCATAATTTCCCTCTCACCCGCAACCCTCCCATCTCCCGCTCCCTCTCCTATTCCATTCACATCAAGATTCATTTTCAATTATCTTTATATACAGAAGATCAATCTAGCATATTTTAAGTAAAGATTTCATCAGTTTGCACCCACACAGAAATACAAAGTGGAAAATACTGTTTGAGTACTAGTTACACTGTTAATTCACATAGTACAACACATTAAGGACAGAGATCCTACACGAGGAGTAAGTGCACAGTGACTCCTGATGTTGACTTAACAATTTAACACTCTTGTTTATGGCGTCAGAAATCTCCCTAGGCTCTAGTCATGAGTTTCCAAGGCTATGGAAGTCTCTTGAATTTGCTGACTTAGATCTTATTTAGACAAGGCCATGATCAAAGTGGAAGTTCTCTCCTCCCTTCAGTGAAAGGTAGCTCCTTCTTTGATGGCCCGTTCTTTCCACTGGGATCTCACTCGCAGAGATCTTTCATTTAGGTTTTTCTCTTTTTTCTGTTTTTTTTTTTTTTTTTTTTTTTTTTTTTTTACCAGAGTGTCTTGGCTTTCCATGCCTAAAATATTCTCATGGGCTGTTGAGGCAGAGCCGAATGCCTTAAAGCTGATTCTGAGGCCAGAGGGCTGTTTAGGACATCTGCCATTCTATGTCTGCTGTGTATCCCACTTCCCATGTTGGATCTTTCTCTCTCTTTTTAATTCTATCAGTTAGTATTAGCAGAATCTATTATCTTTTTAAAATATTTTGTGGATTTAAGTTGTAAGGGCATCAGGTCTTGAAATTTTCTTTGATGTACTTTTAATGACAGAATCAATTTTATACTTGTTACTCGTCTTTTAAATTTAATTATGCTGAATTGTATTGTTTAGCCAGGGATTTGTTGATTTCCATTAGGCTTTCCAATTTGTTAGCTTATAGTTATTTACAGTAGTTTCTTTTTTTAAATCTTTTATATTTTTGTTGCTTCAATGGTTGATTTTCTGGCTTATAAGTCCATTGATACCAGTGAAATATTGAAGTATTGCAATACTAATATTCCATTGAAGTCTCTCTCTCTTTAGATTTCGTCGTATTTAATCTTCGTTTTCATCTACTTACACAGCAAAGTGACTAAAAGAGAGAGAGAGAGAGGTGGTGCAGAATTCAAAACCATACTCTGATAGAAAATATGTTCAGAGAAGTACGTGTGCTGGATAAATATCACCTAACTAATATTTGGGGGGAAATACCAGCTTGCTATTCAGAGTAAGTGAAACCAGAGAGGTTTTGCCCTTACATTTGTCTTTTATTTTTCCATAGTTAACATTGGCTGAGGACTGTTTACTGGGTCAAGCTTTCCCAGCCACTGGTTTCCTTTTCAAATGCCTGCAACTGGAGGAACTGGGCACAGTGGGGAGCTGGGGTCTCAATCCCTGTCCAGCAGTGGGAAATGAAATCAGCAGAAAACCTTCCAGTCCCAAGTCCTCAGGGTCTTCAGCTATAGAGCTTCCCTTCACCTGAACACATGGGATGTGGTCAAGTTGCACTTGGTGAATGAGTATAAAGTGAAGTTGTAAAGGTTCAACTATTCTGACTCCTGGAGGTTTATTCTGTCAGGTGTTACTTGCGCCTAACTCTCTGAGAGAGCGGTGTGAATCTTTGATAGGACTGCATCGCAGTGCCCATCTAATCTGTAGGCATCCTGAAAATATAACGTAGTACAACGTTAACATCTCAAATAACAAAATTCATAAGAGCAATCACTTCTTAAAGATGCAATCTATAATATGATCAGACATTCATAAATACATATATTTATTTGTATATGTATATCTGTATCTGTATTTTATATGTAGATGTATGTGTACATGTATACGTATAAAACTATATGTATATGTATATATACACACACATAGGTGAATTGTATGTCTCAAAATCTTATGTGGAATATCTAATCTCCAAAGTGACTACCACGAAAGATAAAACTGTTTGCAAGATCCAGGTTGTAGTGCAGCACATTAAGCTGCCATTTGAAATGCTAGCGTTTCATGATAGAGTGCCAGTTGGTTTAAAACCTAGCTACTCTGCTTCCCATCCAGCTACTGGTTTTCAATACCTTCCCAGATATTCACCCAGGAAGGCAGTGAAAGACTGCTAAGGTACCTGGGTCCCTGCATCCCATCTGGGAGATCTGTATGGATCTCCTGACTCCTGGTTTTGGCTTGGCCCAAACTTGTCTGCATTCTCTCTCTCTCTCTCTCTCTCTCTCTCTCTCTCTCTCTCTCTCTCTCTCTCTCTCCCCCCCCTTTCCTTCCTCCCTCACTTTCAAATAAATAAAAATAAAAATAGATTTCAAAAAATGTAAGACAGTCATGAAAATATCTAGGGTTAAATAAAGTACGAAAGTTAAGACCATAATTCTGGCCTGCACCGCGGCTCATTTGGCTAATCCTCCACCTGTGGCACTGGCATACCCGGGTTCTAGTCCCTGTTGGGGCGCCGGATTCTGTCCTGGTTGCTCCTCTCCCAGTCCAGCTCTTTGCTGTGGCCCGGGAAGGCAGTGGAGGATGGCCCAAGTGCTTGGGCCCTACACCCACATGTGAGACCAGAAAGAAGCACCTGGTTCCTGGCTTCGGATCTGCGCAGTGCGCCGGCCATAGCAGCCGTTTAGGGGGTGAACCAATGGAAAAAAGGAAGACCTTTCTGTCTCTCTCTCTCACTGTCTAATTCTGCCTGTCAAAAAAAAGCATAATTCAACAGGACATATAAGAGTAGGAAGAGGTGCCAGAGATCTCTCTTTCTCTCTGGGATCTCAGAGAAAAAGGCTTTAGCTGGCCTCAGAGAGAAACCAGGAAGAGACTCCTCCCCAGAGATTGAATTTGTAGGTATTTTGATTTTGGAATTAACAAGCTTCGAGAACTGTGAGAGAATAATGGCTGCTGTTTAAACTACACAGTCTGTAGTATTTGTTACCATAGTCTGATTCTTGCAAGTTTACTTCAAAAAGTCAGAAGTGTATTTCAAATGTTTATTAAGAAACAGGAGATAAGCTTATTTGCTTGAAAAAAAATTGAAATTTGTGCATAGTTTTTACATGATATGCGTTTACCATGAACTTTCTGTTTTGTTATTAAAATTACCAACTTAAACAATGGACCAAGTTGTGGATTTAAAATGTCAAATATTGGGCCTGGCACTGCAGCATAGTGAATAAAGCCGCAGTCTGCAGTGCCAGCATGCCATATGGACACCGGTTCTAATCCCGGCTGCTTTATTTCTGATTCAGCTCTCTGCTATGGCCCAGGAAAGCAGTAGAAAATGGCCCAAGTCCTTGGGCATCTGCACCCATGTGGAAGACCTGTAAGAAGCTCCTGGTTCCTGGCTTCAGATTGGCACAGCTCCGAACATTGCAGCAGGTTGGAGAGTGAACTGGTGGATGGAGGATCTCTCTCTCTCTCTCTCTCTCTCTCTCTCTCTCTGTCTCTCCTTCTCTTTCTTTCAAATAAATAAATAAATCTTAAAAAAACAAATAGAGAACTCCAACTAAAAGACAAAAATTACCAGACCAGATTAAAATGAAGAAAATAGAGCAATATTCAGCTATATCTATAAACATGAAACACGTCCAGTCAACATAATGATAAAAAAAAGATTAGTTAGAATTTTGAGGTATTACTTGTCTTACTGAATAAAAACAGAAAACCTACTAGTATATTAAAGCATCTTAACTTGGGTCCTGCACTGTGGCTTACGGGTAAAGCCACCACCTGCAGTACCGCCAACCAATATTTGTGTTGGTTCAAGTCCTGGCTGCTCTACTTCCATTCCAGCTCTCTGCTATGGCCCAGGAAAGCAGTAGAAGATGGCCCAAGTCCTTGGGCCCCTGAACCCTTGTGGGAGATCCAGAAGAAGCTCCTGGATCCTGATTTCAGATCAGTGCAGCTTTGGCTGTTCCGACCATCTGGGGAATGAACCAGCAGATTGAAAACCTCTCTCTTTACCTCTGCTTCTCTGTGGCTCTGCCTTTCAAATAAATAAATAAATAAATAAATAAATAAACAGATCTTTAAAAACAACAACAACAAAAAAAATCAAAAAATCTCAATTTGCCAGGCTTAAAACTGTTTTTGAAGAAGTTGTTGAACTCTGTGTCCCCTGTGTCTTTCCATTAACTTACTAGTAGCCAAACTATTAAATAAAATGACTTTTATTTGAGCACAAGTGTAATAAATTGCATTACACTGTTTATAGTCCCTTCTGGTATAAGTCTTGTCAAAAATAGAAGGAAAATCTAAATTCTTGTGTGGGAGGAAAAATCAGAGCACTCCCTATACCTGGCCAGCCCTGGTCCACCTTCTGTCCTGATTATGTTATACTGATTGCTTTCTTCCAGGTTTGGTGTGACTACATATTTAAATATAACACATATACACCTGGAACATTTAAGTCATAATAGCAATAAGCAACAGAAAGCAAAACTCATCCACAATCATCATAAGCATGAAAGTTTTCAAGAAGTATTAACATTAATAATGGAAACACTAGGAATATATTTTAAGAAAAGCTCTTAATATTTTTACTGAGCATATTCCATGAATGGTAAATTGTTCCTGGCACTGGAATTTACTCTTAGCACTATCAATGACTTGATATTATTGGAATAATAGTGATCTCAGTTCTTAGTAATAAACTTTGTAAATGGGGTCAAAGTTGATTTTTCTTTAAAAAAGGGTTAAAAACTTCCATAAGCTTAGCCTATGGTAGAAGTAAGGAATATTTTCTTTTTTTAAACTATTATTTATTAAATTTAAATTTCCAAAGTAGCTTATTCATTACTGTGGCTCCCCCCCCAAAAAAAAAACCTCCATCCCACCTACAACCATCCCATCTCCCACTCCCTCTCGCATTCCATTCATATCAAATTCATTTTCAATTATCTTTATATACAAAAGATCAATTTAGTATATACTAAGTAAAGATTTCAACAGTTTGCACCCACACAGAAACACAAAGTGTAAAATATTGTTTGAGTACTAGTTATACCATTAATTCACAATGAACAACACATAAGGACAGAGATCCTACATGGGGAGTAAGTGCACAGTGACTCCTGTTGTTGATTTAACAATTGACACTCTTGTTTATGGAATCAGTAATTACCCTAGGCTCTTGTCATGAGTTGCCAAGGCTATGGAAGACTTGAGTTTGCCAACTCCTATGTTATTTAGACAAGGTCATAGTCAAAGTGGAAGTTCTCTCCTCCCTTCAGAGAAAGGTACCTCCTTCTTTGATGGCCCATTCTTTCCACTGGGATCTCACTCATTTAGGTTTTTGATTTTTTTTTTTTCTTTTTGCCAGAGTGTCTTGACTTTCCATGCCTGAAATACTCTCATGGTCTTTTTAGCCACACCCGAATGCCTTCAGGGCTGATTCTGAGGCCAGAGTGCTGTGTAAGACATCTACCATGCGTCTGCTGTGTATCCCCTTCCCATGTTGGATCATTCTCTCCTTTTTGATTCTATCAGTTAGTATTAGCAGATACTAGTCTTGATTATGTGATCCCTTTGACTCTTAATCCTATCATTAGGATCAATTATGAACTGTAACTGATCACTTTGACTAGTGAGATGGCATTGGTACATGCCACCTTGATGGGATTGAATTGGAATCCCCTGACATGTTTCTACCTCTACCATTTGGGGCAAGATGTATTGAGCATGTCCCAAATTGCACATCTCCTCCCTCTCTTATTGCCACTCTTATATTTCACAGGGATCACTTTTCAGTTAAATTTCAACGCCTAAGAATAATTGTGTGTTAATTACAGAGTTCAACCAATAGTATTAAGTAGAACAAAAAAATACTAAAAGGGATAAAGTATTAAGTTGTACATCAACAGTCAGGACAAGGGCTGATCAAGTCATTGTTTCTCATAGTGTCCATTTCCCTTCAACAGGTTTCCCTTTTGGTGCTCGTTTAGCTATCACTGATCAGGGAGAACATATGATATTTGTCCCTTTGGGACTGGTTTGGTTCACTCAGCATGATGTTCCAGATTCCTCCATTTTGTTGCAAATGACCAGATTTCATTTTTTGCATATTATTCTATAGAGTACATAGATATATTTTCATTAAATAAATTACCCACTTCATAATTTTCAATACAATTTTTCATTTTTTTGTTTCTTAAAATCATTTATTATGTCATTAAACGGTTTCTAATGTCACATTCTTCCTTACCAAAAACAAGCTCAGTAACAGATTTTAGAGTAGTAAAATGAAATTAAGTCAGAGTCCATAATGTGGAAAACTGCTACAAGAGAATAAAATTTTGGTCATGATGCCTTTTATTTATATCCTTAAAGTATAAATTAGAAAGGAAAAGATTTTAAAATTGTCAAAATTAAAGTAACTATCTTACTCAGACCTTTAAGTATATAATTTAAGCTCTCTTAATAATATAATTATTATGTTGCAAATTGCTGTACAGAAACACCAGTTTTGTAAATAACTGCTAACATTGTTTAGCAATAGGAAAAAGTATATAACTTAAATGAATTGAGCAGAAATTGTAGATATGAATGTTCAAGTAAACTTTTTCACAGTGTATATTGGGTATTTTGCCTGTCTAATATTTTGGTAATAAAATACACTATCATTGCATCAGAAAAGTCTTAAATACTTTATTAAGCCAGGACTTTTTTTAAAGAAATTACAACATATTACACATTTTTATCCTGGTCACTGAAAGCACAGTGGGACACAGTAAATCCTTGTCCTTCTGGAATCAAATAGAAATAATCAAAAATGTCAAATACATTATTTGAAAAATCTATGAATTCATGTTAATATATGCACAGAGAAAAAAGTAAAAAAATAAATCAATTCAATAAATATCATCACGATTATAACTACACACACTAAACTTTTCAATTAAGTAAAAAGAATCAAACATCAATCTTCTTTACAAAGTAAACCAAATTTCATGGTAATTAAACAGTATAGTTGGTGAGTACAATTATCTCCCTACAAAGACATTCTTACTCATGAATATAGAAATTAGTAAAATTAGAAAATCCATAATTTACAATCACTAATAAATCCAGAGTTAGTAATGCTTATGAAAGAATGAAGCCAATAGTTGAAAGGTTAGGGATTACTTTACCAGAGACAAAAACAACATATTATCACCTAAACTCAATGATTAACTTTACCTACAGTAAAAATGGGACAGCCAGACACAGTGCTGTACAACTATGATATAATCCAATATAAAGTATAGCTTTGCACATATGTATTATTCTTGGCTGGTTGAACTTAATTTTGTTAAGATGTTTAGAACATCCTTCTAGAGATTTATAATGAATTTTGTAATAGTCCAATGACAATAATTCTTGCTATTTGCTGCTAAATCACCAAGAGGAAAGGATTGAAAAAGAGGCACAGAGAAGACAGATAAAGCAACCATTTTGTTGCATTTGGGTGATAGGTATTTTGGAATTCATAGTGCGACAGTACCTCTAACTCATAGTATGCTTGAAATATGCACACTATATCATTTTAAAAGTCTAGTGAGAAAACAAAAGAGATGAAGCTGTTCTGTGGAACAGAGAATGAGTGGAGTACAAGATTCCTTTTAGAAATAATGAGTATAAGATTCTAGTAGGATATCAGGTGAAAAGGCTGAGACAGTTCAACTAAAATTTTCAATCTTCTCAAATTATACTAACCATTGGGAATATAAAATGACTATACTTGGATCCTACCCATGGAAAATGCGTTGTCTTTAACAAAGAAATCTTAGTTGGGAACTTTGTGATCTTGTTTCTGTTTGTTTTGCTTTTTATATTTTAGTGGCTGAGATAATTATTTCAGAAATTCATAAACATTGTGGAATTATTTTCTGCATTGGCCTTATTAGCTACTTTATATAATTAATTACTTTATAAATTATAATTTGCTAATTTGTTCTTCTTTTAAGTTCAATGATCAAAGAAGAGTATTTTAATGATAGTGACCTCATAACACTTAACAATGCGGGTATAAAAATAAACTCATTAAAGGCAATGGAAAGAAATGTTATAAACCTAAAATGAAAAAGAATGATCATAACTATTCTTCCAATCATCCATCCTTCTAATCAAAATGTAAATTTCAGAATCTGCATTGGTATCAATACAAACCTAGTGCTACATTTGCATTGTAAAACTTATTAAAATGAGAGCTCTGATCAACACTTATAATGGACAAGGCTAGCTTGCAGTGAAAAGAAATAACAAAAAAAAATAGTACTTGGAATAAACTTGTAAGTGCTGAAGCAACTCCACATAAAATATAGTAGAGTAAAAAGAAAAATATTTTTCTGTATTTAGGTTTTCTGAAATATTTAACTTTGTTTTTAATTAAAGATGGAGGAGCTAGAGCTAGTGATATATAGTAGAAAGAGAGAGCGAGAGAGAACAGAGAGAGACAGAATCTCTTATTCTTCTGGAGCTGGAGTCAGAAGTTGTTGCTGGGATACAGACATCTTTAATACAGACATTGCTTTAACCTGCCTTTCTCCAAACTAATTTAAATAGGACTATTCAAAACAGTCAATATGCAACAATTGCAGGCAATAAGATTCAAGTGACAGCAATTCTAAGTAATAATCTATATCTCTGTTTCAAATAAGTTAAGTCATTGCATTGAGTGATTTTGTATCAAATACTATATAGTATCTTTGTTATATACTTTGATGTAATTAATTAAAAATAAAAAGAAAATTGATAGTGGCACAGGTGCAAATTCCAATGGAAGTATAAAACATCCCATATCAACTTAGTAGTAAGTGGGAATAGAGTATGTTATCCACTGAGGAATTATATTTTTAAAATTGTGTCATTTAAACCATTCATACATTAATAAAACTTACAACCCAATTCAAAATAAATTTTCCTTCCACAAATTACACTGAAGTTTAATCACATATGTACTCTAGGTTATATTTCTTTAACTTATCCTGAAAAAATTTTTACTTGGTTTTTCAGGAGACACACTCAGGTCCAGATTAGTGTAACGAAGTAAATAAGGTTTTCCAGTAAGCTGTTTAAGAGCATCGTGTGTATTTATAAATCTGAATTTACAAAATTTATTTCCTACGTTATTTCTTTAGAGCAGTGACTTGAATATTTTTTTTTCTCTCAGGTACCACATAATAAATATTTCAGACTCTGTGTGCCATGTGGTTTCTGTCACAACTACTCAATTCATCCATTACAGAGAACACAGACAGTAGGTAAATGAATGAGCAAGTCTGGACTATCATAGCACTTTGTTTACAAAAAAATGGGGAGCCTAGATTTGTCCAGCTGACTAGTTTGCCACATTTTTCCTGGGAGAAAAAGAATTCTATGCTGGGATAATGAGTATTAAGCACTTTTTGTCTCAACATGGGGCTGACTAAAACAATCAAGGAAATGAAATCTTCATTCATTTCCAGAAATATTTTTTTTATTTTTCTTTTGACTTCTTCTATGATCAACTGTTCATTCAGGAGCATGTGGTTCAGTTTCCATGTGTTTGCATATGTTCTAGAGGTTCCCAAGTTGTTGATTTCCAGCTTTATTCCATTGTGATCAGAGAAGATGCAGGATATGTTTTCATTTTTTTTTTTAATTAGCTGAGACTTGCTTTATGGTCTAGCATGTGGTCTACCCTAGAGAAAGTTCCACACAGTGGTGAAAAGAACCTGTATTCTGCAACTGTCGGTTGAAACTTCTGAAGATCTCTCCTAGGTCCATTTGGTCTATAGTGTTGATTAACTTCATTGTTTCCTTGCTGATCTTCTGTTTGGTTGATCTGTCCATTGCTGAAAGTGGGGTTTTGAAGTCCCTCATTACTATTGTATTGGAGTCTATGTCTCCCTTTAGATTCATTAACAGTTTTTTTTTTTTTTTTAATAGCCAGGTGCCCTGTAATAAGGCACATGTATGATTATTATAGTCTCATCTTCCTATTGAATTGATCCCTTAATCACTACTCAGTAGCCTTATTTGTAATTTTCAATAGTTTAAATGGATAGATTCCTGGACACATATAACCTACCTAAATTGAGACATAGAAAACCTATGGGGCCTACACTGTGGTGTAGCAGTGAAAGCCACCACCCACACTTCATCATGTGCAATCAGTTACTGGTGAAATTTCTATTGAAAATATATTCTAGCTCCACAAAGAAACAGCATGGAAAAACCATGAATTTTGAAAAAATGCACAAATAATGAGTGTAATATAAATTATGAAAATAGAAAGCATAAGAGTAAGAAACTACAATGTAATATTTTGTCAACAAGTATTTATTGAACTCCTGAAAGGAAAAGCATAAGAAAGTTAGAATTCACATTGAAGTAAGGCTGTCTCCCTCCACACAATTCTGCTGACTATTTCTACTTCTATGCTAAAATCTGTCCTAATTTCTGGGCCAATTCTGATGAAAGAAGAACGTATGAGGATAACCAAAAAGTTTGTGGAAAAGTGGGTTTAAAAGATGTTTATTTGAGTATACAATTTTTTTGAAATGCAGGTCTAGTTTTTTCATAATGTACATATTATTTGAAATTTTATGCTAACAAACATATCTTTTAGTTCCATTTTCCAAGTCGTTTTTGAGGCAGCCTCATGTTGAAACTTCCTTGATCCAGTATGAGTTGGTGTTCAAAAAACCTTTTGGAAAGAAGGCATCCAGTGAGTTACAATGACAAGCTGGTTCATACACCGCTTATCATCAATGAAATCCACCAAGCTGCTAACCAGGTTCCTATACACTAATTCTTAAGTTTATGTTTTCAATTTGTGAACCTACATGTATACCAAAATATTTTCTTTCGCATCCATTCTGGGTTTATAGTGGACTGGTACATCTGATTACTAGAAAAGATTAAAGTTTCCTATATAAGGACAACTGTGTTCTCTCTGAACAAAACATTGCCTTGAGTTATGGCTCTATCATGTGTGCACAGGTGTCTCATGTGACCTCCTGGACTTACTGCATTGGCTTTCTTCAAGTTCTCTAGGGTTATTACCTAATATTCTGGCACTGATTGTTTACACTCCTTGGATACTGTGCCATTTTTTTCTACAATGTACCCTTATCTTCAGTAGTAAGAGTGGGCCAATTCTGGTTTAGCAATCAGAATGGTGAATGGCAGCCCTAACCCTTGTTTACTCTTCCCATGCCAAGTTCACCAGAAGAATTTTAGGTTTAACAGAGAAGGATAAAACCTGAAATTATTTTCTGCAGTGAGTTGAACATACAGTTTCGACCTGTTGTTTACTGAGGCAAGAATAATTTGACTGCAAGTAAAAAAAAAAGTTCAGCTTATACACACTAAGAGGGGCTTATTGGAATGAAATGAAACTTGGCCAATTATTTAAAATGAGAGCTTCAGAAATAAAAGTAGAATATGGGCAAAGGTGCTTCGAGAAATGTACCAGTGATTATTTCACAGTGCTCTGAGCTCAATGACAGCACTCACACTAACATGTAAGTGGAAGAAGACAAATTTTTTAGAAAAAGTCTCATGTAACATAGACCCTAATTAGCCAGATTTTCATAGCTGAAGAAGACATACTAATGATGAAGGTCCATGGCATGTTCAGATAATGTAAACATACACATAGTCCCATTTGTCCACAGGTTGATTACTAGAATAAGTGAAAGGCATGCCTATAAACTAGATTATGTATGAGTTCCCTAAATCCTAAACTAAGATTACTGATTTAAATTTGCTAACTGTCGAGGAGTCATTATTATCATTTAGGATATGCTTTCTATTCTGAGAGGTTATCTCACCAGGACTGTATTTTCCATCACTGTGTGGCAGTTTGGCAAAGGGAAAGGTGAAAGTTGTCTCAGTGACTTACTGTAAGCTTCAAGAACAGAGGCTGAGTTGGGTATTGTTACTGAAAGTTATAAGGTGTAAAGATACACTGAAGTCTCACTGAAGAAAAAAGATCACTGATGAGTGAGAGAATTGTGGTATAACAAGAATTCAGAATATGTTAATTAGTTCTATGAGTGTTATTTGATGAGCTTTAGAGAGCTTAGGTAGAGTGTCACTAGCAATTCAGTTAAGGAAATTGGAAGGCATAACAGAATTCTGAATCCCAGAATAGTATTCTGAATCCTTGGCATTTAAAACTCCAGAAGATTGGGAGGAAAGACATGGGAGAGTCATTATTATTTTATATTATTTTATATCATTTATAGTACCAAATGTTGGTCTTTATATTAAATACTTCGTAAGAAACAAATGAATTAATGAAGCTCAATTACATGCACATGCATTAATGAATGCAGATGAAGACGACTTAAATCAATGACTTTTCTACTACATCAATAAGATGAAGCTACTAATATAATAAAGCCCAGAATTCCCAAAGCAATTAATGTTTTTATTAATTACCTACTGATAAAATAGAATTGCTAAGAAATAAACACAAGTAAATTAAATGCATCCTATTATTTCAAAGCACATTAAACATAAATTACCTGAAAAGCTTTACCAGAGTAAATGCATACTTTCTCACATTTTACTCAAGATTAAATCAATTCATTTCCTTTTAGTGATTTTAATACATTTATTTATGAAACAGCTACAATGATTATAACTCAAATACATGGAATAGTGATTAACATATCATAGGTGATTTTCAGTAAATTCTGTTGGGGAAATAGGTGTATAAATGAATAAATCAATCAATCAACTGATTTCTCAATAATAAAATTCATTATCTAGTATATATTTACAATTTCTCAATACTGTTGCTAAATAAAAGCTTCATTTAACTATTTCATTATTCTCATATTATTCTATGTAATAAGGGAAGTTCTAATAAGGAAATTAAATTATGAATGATAATGGAATTTTGTATAAGATCCTATAAGTACCGCAGAGTAGAGCTGGCATTGAAATTCTATCCATTTCTCAAAACGCTTGATGTAAAATGCTGCCTCACATCATTCTTTTATTTTTTAAATCATTTTTCCCACTTACATTCATCTATTTTCTGAAGAATCACCCTTGGAAATCAACTCAAATTATTAGCCTGGTTTAAGAGTTTCTAATAGTTCTTTTATTTTAGTCATTTTGCACAATGTGTAAATCTGATCAGCCTATTTTAAAAACCTCAATGTCATTCAAGACATTAAGACTGAGCAAGTCAATTAAGTTTTCTGATGCTGATCTTGTCCAGTGGTAAGTTTGGAATATTTTTTCAATCTATATTATATTCCTAAGCTCAGTAACTAGTAAATATTATAATTCACCAACATAAAATAAATAAGAATTAAACATTTATTTAAAAAACATTCAATTTATTAATTTGAGGTTCCAGCGCTTGTTACTTAGGCTCACATGTGATGAGTAAAGCGTAGTCATAATGACTACCTGTATACACACTTTAAACATACAAATAGTTGTATATTTTAATGTTTTTCTTTAGTTTATGGATTTAATTTCCTTTAGTTTTGAATATATTTTGTGTATTATTTGGTATTTTTTTATTTTTTAATATGATTTAGTTTGCCAACCTTATAGATTCTTTTTTTTAATTTTTTTTTTTTATTTTTGACAGAGTGGACAGTGAGAGAGAGACAGAGAGGTCTTCCTTCCATTGGTTCACCCCCCAATGGCCGCTGCAGCTGGTGCGCTGATCCGAAGCCAGGAGCCAGGTGCTTCTCCTGGTCTCCCATGCGGATGAGGGGCCCAAGCACTTGGGCCATCCTCCACTGCACTACCAGACCACAGCAGAGAGCTGGACTGGAAGAAGAACAACTGGGACAGAATTTGGCACCCTGACCCAGACTAGAACCTGGTGTGCCGGTGCCGCAGGCAGAGGATTAGCCTATTGAGCCTTGGCGCCAGCTCCCTTATAGATTCTTAACATGGTTTTTCCTTAAAAACTTCTGGAATGCTTATCTTTGGTTCTTCTCATACTGGTACACTGGAAAGTGTGTCAAACTATCTTTAGAATGACTTAATGAATACAAACATAGTAAGTCGTGTCAGTATAAGCAAAATCCTATTATGATTGGTAAGAAATGAATCCTAGCCTATATCAGTACAGGAGCCAAGCTCCATTATGGAAGTGAAGTGTTTCTGATGTGTGTATTGTGTTCCTGAATAACAGAACTCAGTTTCTTCAACAGGATTTTCAGAGTCACACTGCATTTATACTGGTCTATGAAGTAATTTCCCTGTCATCTGATAAATGGCTTAGTAAGTCATATGAAGATTTAAAAAATAGAAATTTTATTTTTGGATTAAGACTCTGCGTTGCTGATATATATTTAAACGTAGGAGAAAGGACTAGGCTTATTGACATCTCACCACTATTTTCCAAGATTTGGAGTTCGTTAGTAGTTTTTCATGTGACTTAAATGGGGCAAAAGCACATGTTTTAACGGGCTGGTGCTGTGGTGTAGTAGGCTAAGCCTCTGCCTGACACACCAGCATCCAAATCAGCACCCGTTCATGTCCTGACTGCTCCACTTCTGATCCAGCTCCCTGCTATGGCCTGGGAAAGCAGTAGAAGATGGCCCAGGTCTTTGGGACCCTGCGCCCACGTGGGAGACCTGAATGAAGCTCCTGGCTCCTGACTTCAGGTAGGACCAGCTCCAGCCATTGCGGCCATTTGGGGATTAAACCAGCAGACGGAAGACCCTTCTCTATGTCTCTCCCTCTCTCTGTAGCTCTACCTCTCAAATAAATAAATAAATAATAAAATCTTAAAAAAAAGTATGTTTGTGATCTTCTAATTCTTGTTTTGTGGACACACTCTGGTTCGGGCCCCTGTGCTCATCTTTCTCCCTTTAGCTCAGAGGCATAATTCTCATGGTAAGTCCCAATTATGCTCATAAAGCAACAGGACCTCTTTGAACTAGACGTCCTTATTGTACAACATGTTTTTTTTTTATTTTTTTTTTTAGATTTTTAATTAACATGGTGTTTATACTTACTTCTCAGGTACCATGTTATAATATGATACATGTGTGCAACATGCAATGATCAATCCAGGGCAACTGGCATTTCCAGCTCCTCAAATATCATCATCTGTATGTGTTGGGAACCTTCAGACCCTTGCCTGTGGCTATTTTGAAATGCGTAATTAATTGTTGTGGACTGTAGTTGCCTGATTGTGTTTTATAAAAGAAGAAACACTTGTATCACTCTGATTGTTTGGGCTCCCAGCCCACCTCTAATACTGCTGCCCCTTTTCCCTTTTGTAACCTCTACTGATCTCCATTCTACTCTCCATATTTTTTTATTAAATAACTGTCAACAGTGTCTTTTCCAAGCACTTTTACCATAACCATTGTACCTCTACTATCACCAGCACAAAAACACTTCATTCTGAAATCAAGTCATTTCACTGATTGCCATGATAGCAATATGGTTGACTGAAAGCCTCCTTTTAATTTCAATTAAAAGGGTTGAGTGAGTGTGTGTGTTTGTGTGCATGTGTGTTTACATGTGCACATGAGTGTGTACTTGCATGCCTCCGTGCTCTCTACCTAACACAGCTAAAACAAAACAAAAAAAAATTTTTTTTATTTTTTTATAATGCTTTTATTTAAAGAATATAAATTTCCAAAATACAGCTTATAGATTACAATGGCTTCCCCCCCATAACTTCCCCCCCACCCGCAACCCTCCCCTTTCCCAATCCCTCTCCCCTTGCTTCACATCAATATTCATTTTCAATTCTCTTTATATACAGAAGATCAGTTTACTATATATTAAGTAAAGATTTCAACAGTTTGCCCTCACATAGCAACACAAAGTGAAAAATACTGTTGGAGTACTAGTTATAGTATTAATTCACAATGTATAGCACATTAAAGACAGAGATCCTACATGATATATTTTTTTAAAAAAATTGATTAATTTTCTAGGCAATTTCCAAGTTAACACCAAGATTTTTTTTTTATTTTTAATTATCTATATACAGAAGATTGATTCAGTATATACTAAGTAAAGATTTCATCAGTTTGCGCCCACACAGAAACACAAAGTGTAAAATACTGTTTCAGTGCTAGTTATAGCATTACTTCACATTGGACAACACATTAAGGACAGATCCCACATGAGACGTAAGTACACAGTGACTCCTGAAGTTGATTTAACAATTTGACACTCTTGTTTATGGCATCAGTAATCTCCCTAGGCTCTAGTCATGAGTTTCCAAGGCTATGGAAGCCTTTAGGGTTCGCTGACTTCAATCTTATTCCGACAGGGTCATAGTCAAAGTGGAGGTTCTCTCCTCCCTTCAGAGAAAGGTACCTCCTTCTTTGATGGCCCCATTCATTCCACTGGGATCTCACTCACAGAGATCTTTCATTTAGGTCTTCTTTTTTTTTTTTTTTTCCAGAGTGTCTTGGCTTTCCATGCCTAGAATATTCTCATGGGCTCTTGAGCCAGATCTGAATGCCTTAAGGGCTGATTCTGAGGCCAGAGTGCTATTTAGGACATCTGCCATTCTATGAGTCTGCTGTGTATCTTGCTTCCCATGTTGGATCATTCTCTCCTTTTTGATTCTATCAGTTAGTATAAGCAGACACTAGTCTTGTTTGTGTGATCCCTTTGACTCCTAGACCTATCAGTGTGATCAATTGTGAACTGAAATTGATCACTTGGACTAGTGAGATGGCCTTGGTACATGCCACCTTGATGGGATTGTATTGGAATCCCCTGGCACGATTCTAACTCCATCATTTGGGGCACGACTGATTGAGCATGTCCCAGATTGTACATCTCCTCCCTCTCTTATTCCCACTCTTATATTTCACAGGGATCACTTTTCAGTTAAAATTTAAACACCTAAGAATAATTGTGTGTTAATTACAGAGTTCAACCAATAGTACTAGAATAAAAAAAAATTAGTACTGATAAAGTATTACATTGTACAACAACAGTCAGCACAAGAGCTGATCAAGTTACTGTTTCTCATAGTGTCCATTTCACTTCAACAGGTTTCCCCTTTGGGGCTCAGTTAGTTGTCGCCGATCAGGGAGAACATATGATATTTGTCCCTTTGGGACTGGCTTAATTCACTCAGAATGATGTTTTCCAGATTCCTCCATCTTGTTGTTGCAAATGACCGGATTTCATTAAATAGAGTGTATATTTGCTAAAAACTTGAAGGTAAGGAACCTGATCCTCTTGACATGGCCCATCCTCTGTGGGCCACATAAATATAAAGCAACAATGCTAATTTCAGGATATTTTTGTTATGATTCAGTGTGGACTTTCCCTCAAGAGAGTCTTCCCAGGAGTAAATGATAGGTAACTGAAGAGTGGATTACTCATCAACATTCTTGCATATGACTGCCTACCTCTCCAAACACAGGAGTTCCAAGCACTCCAAATGCTAAGTGAATATGCATACCTGTCAGTTTTTTATTTTACTGTGTATTTTTTTTCAATTGGCTTATTTTTAGCTGCAGGCAGTTTACAAAAGGAAACCTAATTTAGTTTAGTTTTACGTGTAGCCATCCATTCACTCATCATGACCAATTCTGACTTTTATGGCTAAAGAATAAACTTACAAGACTAGACTTTTTCACCAAAGCCTTGTCCCTGTTGAAATCAGAGAAGACCCCCTAAAATTTACACTGAAATGTAGCCCCTTAAAGTTCTCTAGAAATGCTATCCGGGGTGCCACATGTACTACCAGAATTTGGGGTGCCATACGATTTCACCACAGGCTTATTACTAAATCCCTGATATTAATAAGCCCAAGAGGGTTCTTGCCTAATATTTAGAGAAGAATTCTAAATACTGGCACAGATAAACGAGGCAGCATGTACGTTTTAAGCTTTTATTTAGTGAGAAAGATGCATAGGAGAGTGAGAGCTTATTTAGTAGGTGAATAGGGGTTCATACCGAGCACCAGGAACCAGCCATGTAGAAGAGCATCTAGGCCAGGAAGCCTAGAGCACATGGACTGAAGGCCATGCACCCTGGAGGCGCGGGGCTACAGCAAGCCCCTTCCTAGCAAGAGTCCAGGGAAGAAAAGCAGGCTGGGCACACTGTGCCCTAGGCTTTTAACCCACTTCCAAAGGGGAGTGATCAATTAACCTGATTGGCTGGTGGGCACCCAGGTGTGGCCAGGTAGGGGAATGAGGCCACACAAGGGTGTGGCAAAGGCATCAGGTAGGGGCATGAGGTCACACAGGGGCGTGGTGAAGGCGTGGTCTTCCAGTTCACAAATCTGGTCAGTTTTAGCCTGTCTGCCTGCCTACTTCAAGTGATTTAGATGTCTGTTGCTAAGAATGAGGCTGATTTCAGTGCACTTCTCATTTCCCTGCTGCCGGCACTGCCACTTGACAATGCAGGTCTTTGTGGAAACCTTAACCAGCAAAACCGTCACCCTTGAGGCTGAGCCAGCGACATCGCTAAGGATGTCAAGGCAAGGATCCAAGGCAAGGAAGGCAACCCCTCAGAGGTTGATCTTTGCTGGAACACAGCTGAAAGATGGATGTAAACTAACATCCAAAACAAGTCAGCCCTGACCCTGCTGCTCCATCTCAGAGGCGGTGTGCAGATCTTTGTGAAGTCCATGACTAGCAAGATCACTACCCTCTAGGTCGAGCCCAGCAACATCATTGACAACGTGAAGGCAAAGATCCAAGACAAGCAAGGCATGACCCCGGAGCAGCAAAATTTGAACTCTGCTGGCAACTAGCTGGGAGACGGACACAGGATGTCTGATCCTGGAACTGAGGGGAAGGGTCTAACTTCTTCACCTGCTTTAAGCTTTCAACAACTTTCATGTCACTTTTCTTTGCATAAAATATTTGCATATCCCCCAAAAAGACATGGAAAAGGAAAGGATAGTAACAGAAAGAAAACAATATTGAATGGACTTTTTTATTTTGTAACTTCTTGTAAATACATAAGTATTTCAAAATGAAAAGTGTTTTTTAAAGTACTAGCTTAATAAAATAATTACTGCCTCTGTGATTTTTTAAAAAAAATTTATTTGGTATATTATTTAGTTATTTTACCTTGATTATTTTCCTCATAGAATTATGAACTATAATGGCTTCCCCCCCCATGATTTCCCTCCCACTCGCACCCCTCCCATCTCCTGCTCCCTCTCCCATTCCATTCACATCAAGATTCATTTTCAATTATCTTTATATACAGAAGATCGATTTAGTATATATTAAGTAAAGATTTCATCAGTTTGCACCATTTTAATCCATAAACTGGATTTGGAAGTTTGAAGCCATTGTAATCCATAAACTGTACTTTGGAAATTTATATTTACTAAATAAAATTAAATAAATTAAAAAACAAACAAACAAACAAACAAACAGTTACAGAGAGAGGTAGAGACAGAGAGAGAGAGGTCTTCCATCTGCTGGTTCACTCCCCAGATGGCCACAATGAACAGAGCTGTGCCGCTCCAAAGCCGGAAGCCAGGAGTCTCTTCCAGGTCTCCCACAAGGGTGCAGGGGCCCAAGGACTTGGGCCATCTTCTAGTGCTTTCTCAGGCCATAGCAGACAGCTGGATTGGAAGAGGAGCAGCTGGGACTAGAACCGGCGCCCATATTCGATGCCAGTGCTTCAGGCCAGGCCTTTAATCCGCTGCACCATAGCACTGGCCCCTTAAGATTGTTTTAACTATTCTCAGTGTCTATATGAAGTTTGGGACAAGTTTTTCAATTCTCAATGGTCTTCTTAAGTATAAAAAACTGTGTTTATATTAAAGTAGATTGTTATATTTAGTAGCTTTGGAAAATTTTGACTTTAGGTATGTCACACATAGTAGGTTTATTAACAGAATATGGGATTACACAAAGTATCTCTTTTCATTTGCTTATTAAGGTTTTATCACTAAAAGATAATTTCAAAAAGTCTTAGATAGCCTGATTTAACTACAAAATCATTTGTAGGCATAACTCATCATTAATTATTTGGAATATTTTGGATTATGAATGAGCTAAAAAGACATCTGAAAAATATTTAAAGAGTGGAGATAATTTAGTAGAAAGAAGAAAAATCACAATGAAGGTTGTTAATAAACAATAAAAAAAAAAGAATCTGAACTATATTCCAGACATGTTTAAAAGTTACTGCTATTTCTTTTTGGTAAACACAGACATAATGACAATAATAATTTTTTTAAAAAAATTGATTTATTTTAAAGACTGAGTTACAGAGAGGCAGAGGCAAAAAGTGAGGTCTTCAATCCGCTGGTTCACTCCCAGATGGCCACAATGCCAAGAGCTCTGTTGATCTGAAACCAGGAGCCAGGAGTTTCTCCCAGGTCTGCCATGCGGGTGCAGAGGCCCAAGCACTTGGACCATCTTCTACTGCTTTCCCAGGCCATAGCAGAGAGCTGGGTCAGAAGCACAGCAGCCCGCCAGGACTTGAACCAGAACCCATGTGGGATGCTGGAGCTGCAGGCAGCTTTACTTACCTCACCAAAGTATGGGCTCTCAACAATTAATTTTCAAATAGAACATTTACTGGCCACATTGCTTTAACAGAGCTGCTTCTTTTTTTTTTTTTTCCATGATTCATAGGATTGCATTATCCACTTTCAGATCTATTTCACTGGTGACAAAATTGAGGCTCAGGGTGAAAACCAGTCATTCTTAAAGTCAAGTCGTTGGTTAAAGGAAGCCCCAGGATTCAAACAAACTTACTTTCTGAATGTACAACCTCCACTCTTTTTCGTATGCATCATAATTAAAGGAATTGTAGTGATTATTAAGGCCAAACAACTCATTATATTGAAGAAGCAATTGAGGGTCACAAGGTCAAGTGCATTGCCACCAGGAGGCTTGAGGCATTGCTTGAACATCAGGTCATCTGTGAATTATAGTAAATACTGCACCTGCGACTTCTGTTGCTATGTCCTAGCTTTTTCCTCCCTTGCTTATTTCTTTTCTTTTTTTTTTTTTTTTTTTGACAGGCAGAGTTAGACAGTGAGAAGAAAGGTCTCCCTTGCTTATTTCTGAAAATAAACATGAGTAAACATGGAGAGCATGCAGTTAAGGTTTTTGCTCCCTAGCTAGTGTTCCTCATTCAGACTCTTACTCACACAGCTTCACTCTCCTTTATGACAGATAGAAAACCTTCTTAACCTGAAGCCTGCGGAGATGTTTGTGTAGCAGAAAAGGCACAGACAAATGGACTAAGAGTGAGTCCACAAAGGTTAAGAGAAACACACTGTGAGGGGTAAAGGCTGAGGTTTTGGAATTTAGTTTCATTACAATTAAAGTTAATCATTTGAAAAGTATCCTAATAGTGGCATGCAGGGAGAACTGAAATTACTGAAATGGATAAAGTGTATTATCTAATTAGTATATTAAATAAGAAAAAATAAGAATATTCTGTAGAAATAAAGATTCTATTCACTATTCAATAGAATATTCAATAGAAATAAAGATTCTATTGCAGCCTAGGAAAGGGCAAAATCATTTGAATAGTGCTTACTAGGAACAAAGCTGCATGCCTTGTTGATACAAATTTGAAAACAATATATTGATTGAATGCTTGATAGACACACGAAGAACATTCGTTTAAATTTAACTGTGTCCACTGAAATAAAAAATACAGTAGGGACAAATAAAGGTGCAATTAATGTCTACAATTTGAACGAGAAAATTAAAATAATTTTACAGTATATATTTCTTTTTTATGTGAATATTCATTTTACACTAATACTCTGAAGTTCATTATCTCACTTTCAGAATGGATGATTTTTATACCAGGGTATTTTCCCAAATCCCCTAAATACAGAGTTATTTGATAATAGTCTTACTTTGTACTTTAATAAAATTCACCCTTATGCATATTTATATTTTTGGACTAGATAAGTAATATTAATGGTTTATTAAAAGTAGTAAAATTAAGCAGGTAAATACGCATATCTGTTAGTACCATAGTACTGATATGGGACTAATCTGGAGGCCATACTTGTCAATCAGGCTACATAACCACTCCCCTTTTGGAAGTGGGTAAGAGGCTGGAGTGTCTGAACTGGCCCTCATGTTGCGGCTTCTTGTGCCTGCTCTCCCACTTTTTGCTTGCTTTCCCGCTCGCTGCTCTTCCACTCTCTCTCTCTCTCTCTCTCTCTCTCTCTCTCTCTCTTGCTCTCGCTCTCGCTCTCTCTCTCGCTCTGGCCGCTTCCTGGGAATGACTGGTATGGAACTCCCTGTTTACTTTTTCTGATCCATTTTCCCTTGATAAAGCACTCCTATTCCTATAGATTTCTTTCATTTCCCAAATAAATCCTAACTTTACCATGTCGCCTGTCTTGTTTGGGCTGGTGCTTAGACTTCTTATCTAAGTTAAAAAAAAAACACAAATATTAAATTTTGGTTTATGTCCTCCCATAATTAATACTATATAATGCAATAATTCTGACTATATAATACACTGACTGCATAATAGATTACCCTAAATAAGTGACTTAATTCAGTATTTGCAGAGCACATTGATCTGTGGGTCAGTCATGTAGGCTAAACGCAGGTTTCTGAGCCCAGGTGGGTGCCCTTATATACCTTAAACATCAAGTGTTTTAATGTGTATTGGCTGCCTGTGTCCTGACGCTGGCCAACCCGACTGCCTCTAAGTTGTAAGTCTGACCATAGTCTACTGTTGAAGCAGAAGATCATGAATATTAAACAATATAATATTAATATTAAACAATATTAAAAAAGAAAAAACCCTCTGAAATGCAAACTCCGAACCCCACCCTGGACATTTCCAACCCAGGCTAGTAGGCAGTGGAAGTCCTACGTAGGGGAGACCCTAGGGAAGGAGCAGCGGCTTCCCTCTCTTCTGGGAGATGCAGTGGAAGTCACAGGGCACGTGGTGCAGAGTCACTGCCATTCATCCTCTAAATACAAAACACACCCTAAGGGCATATCTCAGTCAGATTAATTTTGACTTAGTGAAAAATTTCATGAACTTTGAAACAATTTAAGAAAGTTTAATTAAAATTGGCCAGTTCTATGTAAAAAACTCACAGGATTAAAGAGAAAGGAAACTTTTGTCATGTTAATCGCTATTATTAAGTTTTAACGGACATTTATTGAACATTTATGATCATATTGTGCTAGGTGTTGGGGAAAATGGCAACCAAGATAATTAAGATAATTAAGGTGGTTTCTGCCTGTGCTGATTTTCGATGTAGGACCTATATATTGTCCTCATAGAACTTATAATACAAAAATTCTTTCTTAAAAAAAAATTGTTTATTTACTTCAGAGGCAGAGTTACACAGAGAGAAGGAAAGACAGAGGGAGAGAGAAAGAGAGCTCTTCTATTTGTTGTTTTACTCCCCAAATAGCCACAACAGCTAGAGCTGGGCCAATCCAAACCTAGGAGCCAGGAGCTTCTTCTAGGTCACAGGCGCCCTGTTTTCCCAGGCACATTAGCATGGAACTGCATGGCAGGTGGAGCAGATGACACTTGAATGAGTGCCCATACAGGATGCCGGCTTCACAGGCAGCGGCTTTACATGCTATGCCACAACGCCAACTCCTACAATATAGTAATTCTGACAATATAAGTCAAGATTCTAAAAATAATGCAGATTTAAAATTTACATATTTTAAATATACAGATTTAAAAATAAATAGTTGTGGTTATCATTAGTCACCTGTCAGAAGTTGGAATAAATTAAGAATAAGTGAGTAGGACACTCAAAGCTAAACACTGACCATTCTCTTAGGAAAAAAGTATGAGCACCAATAGAATTTACAAATTATGCATATATAAAGAATGTGGTTCCTTAATATGCATTTCCAGCATAAACTCCATGTTAAACTTGAAAATATGAACAATTATCTTTCTTTTTCCCACAGAATTTGTCAGCCAATATCAATTGTATGTATGGTAATATCCATTATGTAGTCATTTACAATTTACAAATCACCTTCACACATGTTTTCTTTTATGATATTAAGAACTCTCTGAAATAGCAGAAACAAATATTTAGACCATTTACAGATACATTTAATTTAGAGACATTATCTGTTGTATCATTATTCTTCTTTGTTAGAATAAAGACAAAAATGACTTCTGATAGGTAGCTTAATGTTCTGTTCTTTTCATAGTCTTTCTGAAGTTATCTTCTGAAACAAATGGGATTCCTAACCATATACAGTTGCATACAATGCCATTTTTAGAATTCATAATAATTATTGTCATTAAAAATGGATAACCTATGTTTTCTCCGGCATACATCTGAATTACAGAGCATACTTACAGTTTCAGTGTAGGTTGAAAAATTGTAGAAGGCAAAACTTCCTCAAAACTTTGGAATTTAGGAAATGCTGTAACTTACAAAAGGTACTTCAAAGGATCATTTCTTCTGGAAACAACACAGTTCATTAAGATAGCTCTCTCTCTCTCACTATTATGGGCTCATAAGTAGCATGAAATGTCTCTGAATAGCGTTACTTTTTTTTTTTTCATATCATGTGAGGTGCTAGATTCTGATATAGATCTCACAACCGAAAGTTTTTTTTTTTTTTTTTTTTAGGATGTATTTATGGGTAGTAAGGTAGTATTTATGGGCGGTAGTGCATTGGATTAATGCCCTGGCCTGAAGCACCACTGGCATCCCATATGGGTGTCGGTTGGAAACCTGGCTGCTCTACTTCCAATCCAGCTCTCTGCTATGGCCTGGGAAAGCAGTAGAAGATGGCCCAGGTGCTTGGGCCCTTGCACCCACGTGGGAGACCAGGAAGAAGTTCCTGGCTCCTGGCTCCTGGTTTCGGATCCGCACAGCTCAGGCTGCTGCGGCCAACTGGGGAGTGAACCATCGGTTGGAAGACCTCTCTCTTTCTCTCTGCCTTTCCTCTCTCTGTGTGACTTTCAAATAAATAAATACATCTTTAAAAATAAGATGTATTTATTTATTTGAAAGGCAGAGTTACAGAGAGGCAGAGGCAGAGAAAGCAGTAGAAGAAAGATCTTTGATTTACTGGTTCACTCCCCAAATGGCTACAACAGCCGGAGATGGGTCAATCTGAAGCCAGGAGAAAGGAGATGCTTCCAGGTTTCCCATGCAGGTGAAGGGAACCAAGGACTTGGACCATCTTCTACTGCTTTCCCAGACCATAGCAGAGAGCTGGATCAGAAGTGGAGCAGCTGTTACTTGAACCAGTGCCCATATGGGATCCCGGCACAGCAAGTGTTGGCTTTAAAGGCTACGCCACAGCACCAACCCAACAGATTAAATTTTTTTAAAGATTTATTTACTTTATTTGAGAGGTAGAGTTACAGAGAGGCAAAGGCAGAGAGAGAAAAGTCTTCCATCTCCTGGTTCACTCCTCAGATGACTGCAACGGCCAGAGCTGTGCCGATCTGAAGCCAGGAGCCAGGAGCCTCTTTAGGGCCTCCAATACAGGTACAGAGGCCCGAGGACTTGGACCATCTTCTACTGCTTTCACAGGCCATAGCAGAGAGCTGGATCGGAAGTAGAGGAGCTGGGACTCAAACCAGTGACCATATGGGATGCCAGCACTGCAGGTGGCAGCTTCACCCGCTATGCACAGGCCCCCAGATGAAATTTTCTGACCTCCCAGGTCAAAGACATTGATATATACATAAAATGAGCCACAATGGAGAGGTGGGAAAATTCCAGGAGTTATTTGAAGGAAGCTGCATGCTCCAGTCTGAGGATCAGATCTAGGAGAAGCCTGCCCCTTTCATTCAGTCCAGCAAAGGCACCTGTTTATAAGCCGAGCGAAATATATGTTCCTTCCTTCCAGAGGACACTCAAGGCCTGCTTGATTTGTACCAGCCATAAAGCAGCTGGTGTTAAGGTAAAGAGAGAAAGAACAGGATTCTGTATTTAAAAATAACTACGTTTTCAACATCAGTGAAGGCCAGAATGAAAGCTGGGTGGGAGTGAAAGCTTGTGGTCAGTTTGGATGGCAGTTGGGAAAATCTGGGAAGAAAACTGGACCCCAGAAGTGATGATGGAAAACAAGCTTTATTTTGCTGCATCACAAATACCATGTTTAATTATACCAGTTCCGAAGTAAAATTTTTCTTTATATCTTATTTTAAAAAGTTCATCATTACATATTTTTCCTTATTGTTAGGTTTTTACATTTTTTATTTTAAATGGACACAATAAAATGTGTGATTTTTTTCTTTTGCCGAGAAATGTAGATTGACTTCTATTATTCTGGTGGTGAATCTTTTTATGTACTTACTTCACTGCTGTTCAAAACTTTGAGATTAACATATTTATTCAGGAAACTATACTTTACTTTAGATGTTTTGTTTTTAAACATCATGCCATGCTTTTATAAGTTCCATTTTATATGACTATTTTAAAATATATATTTTGCTTATGTGTAAAAGTATGATATTGGAAAAAAAATTTTCATCCTTACTTAATTGTACTATGAAGGCTTTGAGGTTGTGCAAGAACTTGTAGCAATTTCTTATTGATCCTATTACAGTCAGGTCTTTTTCTATTAATGATTTGAATGTACATAGAAAGCTTACTTTACAGTTTAGTATTACATCTATTCAGATAAAACAAAGTGTTACATTCTGCGGTCATGTTTTGAACACTAAAAATATGAGATATTTTTTCAGATAATGTCATGTATGTAGAAACTAGAAATATCAATTAAAATTTAGAAAGTTTATTATTCAAATAATGTATGTAGATTTTGTACACAGAAAAAATAATGTGCTACATTCCTTTTTGGTCATAACTTAATTATTTATGTATCTTCAGTATTACTGACTTTATAAGCATTATAGAAAATTCATTTTTATTCATATGTGAATATATTTATATATCCTGCATATTATATTATATGGGGAACAGGCCTTATTTGCTATTAAAATTTTTCATATGTAAAATTAATAATTGTTTCACAAATATCATGGGTTTCAATTACAAAAAGAGACTGGAACAGAATAAAGAAGAAATTCTTTACAGTATATTAGAATTCTTACTATTGACACAATTTTTAAATAAATACAACCTTATTAGCCAGCAGCTAACCAGATAAATCCTAACAAAGATAAATGATTCCATACCTATTTTTGTTTGTGTTATGCTGTACAATAGATGGATGTCATGCTGCATTCATGTACTGTTAAATTTTAATTTCAATTAATGATCTTTACACTTTTATTTTATGCACACAAGGGATATTTTAGTTACTCATTTCCCTTCTAATTAACTTTTATTGTTGCATATATTCAGAATCAGGAAGTCATTAAATTCTAAACATTCACAGCTGAATTTATTTATGTCCTAATAAAATTAATTAGTACTTTGAACAAAGTACTCTGAAATTTTTACTTGACTGACCTAGTTTTATATATACATTCTCATATACGTGTCTGAGTTCCATATATACTCTTGTAAAAAAATGCACACATTAACAATACTTCCCTAAACAAATTCCTGGTCATATTGTCTGAGAATGACTATTCAGAATATTGTCTATAATTCCATGGGGACTTATTTGCTGCTATTTACACACATGTTAGGTGTTCTAAGGACATCAGCATTCCCTGAAAATATAACGTTCTTTTGCTCATCATGCCTCTGATTCTAAGTTTCTTGTGGAAAAGTATTTCTCCCTCTCTTTTTTCCCCTTTAACAAACCCCTTCCTTGAAATCCAGTTATAATAGCTTAAAATCCAACTATATACATTCTTTAGCTGTAAATGTTTGATACAAAAACACACACATTTGGGGGTGGTGCTGTGGCACAACTGGTAATGCCACTGCTTGCCATGCCAGCACCCCAAATGTGTCAGTTGTAGTCCTTACTGCTTCACTTATAATCCAGCTACCTGCTAATGTGCCGAGGAAACAGTGGAGCACGGCCCAAAACCTTGGGCCCTTGCACCCAAGTGGGAGGCCAAGAAGTTCTTGGCTCCTGGCTTTGCCCTGGCCCGGCTCCAGCTATTGCAGTCATCTGAGGAGTGAACCAACAGATGGAAGTCTCTCTCTGTCTCCCACTTTCTGCCTCTCTGTAACTCTGCCTTTCAAATAAATAAAATAAATCTTAAAAAAAAATACATTAATTTGGAGATTTGATAGCATAAATTTCTCAAGATTCTAAAATTCACCGTAGAAAATAAAATATAGGTAGATGAAGGGCAGGTTATTTCAAAATCAAACTTATGGAACAGTTTAAATGAAACATGGTAAGACCTTGGCAGTTTTTCTTCTCAAGAAGCAGGTGGATGGTTGAAAATCAATCCAAATGGAAAAAATTGTTTTTCATTTTCAGGTTTATATTTTTTTTCAAAATTGTTTCTTGATGCTAAATTTGAATTTAGTGCCCAAAGAACTTATATTTGTGAAGACATTCCCAAGTGATTCTAATGCTCTTCTCTCTTGAGGAACCAAAATTAGGCAATAGAAAATATATATACTCACTGTTAATGAGTCTATAAGTGAATTTGCAAAGATGTACTTCTGTACAATTTAGGTTACTAGAAGAGATTTTATATTCACTATTTCAAACATTGCTCACTTTATGTTTCACATTTTGTTCTTTAAATACACAGTTAATAGAGTTCCAGCTTCTTATGAGGCAGAAGAGGAGCAGGCCTGTGGCATGGCAGGTGAAGTAGCCGCCTGCAACTCCAGGATCCCCTGTGGGCTCTGATTCAAGTTCCAGCTGTTCCACTTCTTATCCAGCTTGTCGTTAATGGCCTAGGGAAGCAGCACAGGATGGTTGTAGTGTTTGAGTTCCTGCCACTGACCAGGGAGCCCAAGTTGGCCCTCCTGGCTCCTGGATTTCACCTGGCCCAGTGCTGCTTATTGGGGCCATCTAAGGAGTAAACCACTGTATGGAAGATATTTCTCTGTCTCTATGTCTCTCTCTGTAACTCTGTTTTTCAAAATAAATAAATACATCTTTTTAAAAAAAGCCATAGAAATCAGAGAGGGATAATTGCCTCTGAAATCTCTTATTCTAGATCAAGTGTGTAGAAGGCAAAAACAATTAAAATATCATTTTTCAATGCTCTTAAAAAGTCAAACTCATTAATTACATGAATTTTTCAATGGCTATCTCTTGACTTACTCCTAAAGTGTGCCTTCAATATAGCACCATACACATGGTAAACCCTATGACAGTTGTAAGGCTCCTACACCAGCCATTTACAATGAGATGGTAATTTCAACAAAATGAGATAAAAGTATTGACCCAAAGGTGCAGCAATATCAAACCTAGAAAAGAGTTGCAGTTGCCAATCTTCCTTGCACACAAAATCATTTCAGTAATTGGAACTCACAGCAGTGAAAGCACACTATCTGCTTTTAGGACCCAGACATCAGTGTGATTACAATGTGCAGCCAAAAACAAAATCTGCTGACTGAGGATAACAATTTGGAATACAGGATTTTTTCTTTTTTCTGATTGTTAATGGATGGTGATAGTCAAATAATTGGAAAAGGTACAATCTAGTGGGATTTTGGGGTCACTGTGCTTCTTAGGAAGAAAGGAAATTTTTGCATGGATTATGGATTTGAAATTTGAAAGACAATGGTAAATTTCAGTGCAATAAAGGTAAGTCTAGGGTGGGAAATGGGAAAAAAAACAGAATCTGTTAAATTACATTAAAATACTTAAATGTCTCAAAGATAGAGATTCTCAATATTCACAGGCTTAAGAAACCTTTAGGAAGCTTTGTAAAAATCTGAATTACTGGACTGCTTTGGAAAGAAATTGATTCCTTAGGTCTTAATTAGAAACCAAGAATGATCATTTTAATTAATTATGTACTTATGTATTATTTTGGTATAAGTAGCATAACAGCAAATTTATAGAACAAGAAAGAAAAAAGAATCAAATATTCAGGAGTATAGTGGGGAGGAAGAGATAGGGTAAACTTATTAACATGTACTAAATTAGAGTTAGATAGAATGCTTAGTTAGTAAGACATGCTTGTGTTGTCTCTATTGCACAGTAGAATAACTATATTTCCTATATATTTTTCTTTACAAAATACAAAGAAAATATTTTGGATATTTTCACCACAAAGAAATGACAAATGTTTGAAGAAATAGTTATGTTTACCCAAATTGAGTATTACACATTACATATATAAATATGGATAATTTTTATGTCAGTTAAAAATTACATATAAAATAACTTTGAAAAGATTTTTCAAGGGTAAGAATGTATTAAGGGGCTCAATGCTATGCTTAGGGACTCAATGCATCCATAACTTTTGTAGCAACTGTGTTAGCAAGAGGAGAATTGGGTTCAATTGGTAGCAATTGAGATGGACAACATTTTACAATCAGAAATTACTTTTTCAAAAACCTATTTAAATTTTGGATTTTGTTTCTAATATAAATTGGTCAGTTCTCCTAAAAAAGCAATGTAAGTTTAGTACTGTAATTTTTTGAGTGTCATTTGTTGTTTTTTACTGATTTTACTTTTATTGTAAACTATACCTGCAATCTTATATTTTTGCGTTAAGGTGAATTATTAATTACACAGAGGTCAATTATCTGGCTGATTACTAGATTTTGGCTGCTTGTATGTCAGTGGTCCTTAGAATTTATACAGTTGGCTGGACAGGTATAGAAAAAGATATGCATTGTGCATTAACAAGCTTGAATTAGTTGTTATTCTGATAGTTTTACCTTATACAATAATAAACAGGTATACTGTTAACTTGCATTTATTAGTTTCTTCATATAAATTGGAAATAAAATTTTTATCACACATCACAGATCATTCTAAGAAGTAATCTTTGATTAAATTTTAATTTTATTATTTTCCTTTCCTAGCTCCCATCTTGGTTCCTCAACAAGCATTTAATGTTCCAAATATTAGCCCTTAAATGCTCAACGTGTGATTTCAGCACTCATTTTTTTGCAGACCAGTAATGATGAAAAAGTTATTAGATACCTCATTTGTAAGAGGCAATTTTCATATAACTGATCTTTTATGTCATTTTAGTGTGGAAGAAGGGTAAACAGACTAAAAAATTGAAAAATTTACCATAGCTATTTATTTTATAGTTGTCTTCTTTTTCCATCATCATTCCATATCTTTCCATGTCTAATTTAATTTTTTTCACTTTCTTTTTTACTTTCTAAGATTATGTGCTGGCTGTAATTTATTTTTACATTGGTTCACCTAATGCAGTCCACAAATTCTTGAATTATACTGACATACTTATCTTTGTGATTTCCCCATGCCTAATCCTCTTAGAAAGTTCACACCTTATTCAAGTCATCCACAGGGTGACTCTTTCACATTTTATTTTCATGAGTATAGTTTATTTCTTTGCCCTTATTATTACATTCTAGAACTGCCAGCCTCCAATTTTGCTGTAGACTTTCTGTCAATGCATTCTTCCCTTCACTTGTCTGAGCTTGCTGATGCATACTTTTTGAAGTGTATTTTCTTGGTTCCTTCATTCCCTTCCAATTCATGATCATTATCTCCTAAATTGCCTTCCACTATTACATTTTCAGCATATGAAATATAGGTAATGAAAAAAAATGTTGCTAGCATTTGGTCATTCACTTTGAAACTTAGCGTCTTTAGAAAAGTTTTCTTCCTTTTTATAATTTAATAATTTATTTTAAAACTACTTAACTGGTAGTTCAAAATATGCTCAAATAGTTAAAAAGTGATCCATTTACTTGACAGCATGTCCCTTTTCAGATGCCTAAACTAGCTGAAATAATTATCTTATTTGGGATTTAATAGGAAAACTCCAATCTAGTTTAAGTAGCTCAGCATATCTTTATAAAACTGATGTTTATTTCTATAAGTTTGCTTTGGCTAATGTTCCCATTCACTGTTAGTTGCTTTATTTATAAATCCCATTGTTTTTATCAATAAGTGATATAAATTTTCAATATTTATGTCCAAAGATTATTTACTGTGATTACTATGCAGTTTACAGGACAACACCATTGTGACACAGCTGATATTGCTCTGAGTGTCGAGAGTGACAGAAGAACAGCTAGATGTACATCTGTGTTGTTTAGAACAGTGAGACCAATTCTCTATTAACATTTGGATGTCAGACATCAAATTCCAAAAACTGGTGTGGCACTGAGAGTTGAACTGCCATCTACAGCAGCAGCAGCTTCCCATATCTAAGGGCTGGTTTGGGTCCCAGCTGCTTAGCTTATGATCCAGCTCACTGCCAATGCAATTGGGAAGGCAGTGGATGATGACTGAAGTACCTGGGCCTCTGCATGCATGTAAGACACTCCGAAGAAGATTCTGGCTCCTGGCTTCAGCCTGGTCCAGCCCTAGCTGTTGCTGCCATTTGGGGAGTGAACCGGCAGATGGAAAATCTTTCTCTGTTTCTCCCTCTCTCTCTGTAGCTCTTTCAAATTAATAAAGTAAATCTTAAAAAAAAAAAAAAAAAGAATGTGCATATATATGTGTGTTAAAACCAAGCTTTTTTTTTTTTTTTTTTTTTGGACAGGCAGAGTTACACAGTGAGAGAGAGGGGCAGAGAGAAAGGTCTTCCTTCCATTGGTTCACCCCACAAATGGCCACTAAGCCCGGCACATTTCCACCGGTGCGCTGCAGTGATCTTAAACCAGGAGCCAGGTGCTTCCTCCTGGTCTCCCATGTGGGTGCAGGACCCAAGCACTTGGGCCATCCTCCACTGCCTTCCTGGGCCACAGCAGAGAGCTGGACTGGAAGAGGAGCAACCAGGACAGAATCTGGTGCCCCAACCAGGACTAGAACCTGGGGTGTCAGCGCCGCAGGCGGAGGATTAGCCAAGTGAGCCTAGGTGCCAGCGAAATCAAGCTTAATTTATAAAATAAATATATTGGAATAATACTCATATAATTGCTAAGGTAATTTTTGTAATATTATTTCCTTCATATATTAAAAGAATAATGTTATTTTTAAAAGACTTAATTTATTTATTTGAAAGAGTTACACAGAGCGAGGAGAGGCAGAGAGAGAGATCTTCCATCTGCTGGTTCACTCCCCAGTTGGCCACAATGGCTGGAGCTGCACTGATCAGAAGCCAGGAGCCAGGAGCTTCATGCTGTGCCACAGTGCTGGCCCCAAGAATAATGTTATTTGAGCAGAATTTATGTCTTAAGTAGAATGTAAGTAATTTTAAATACACACTTAAGAAACAAAAAAGAGAAAGTAAGAAAAACTATAGATCCAAACTTCAGAAGCACATGGAATACAAGGAGGACAAATTATAAGTATTTACAATAAGTTATAAACAAGTGGGAATATATTCTTGTTTTAACAGGGTACTGCTATGTGATACCTTTGAGGGGCCAGCGCTGTGGCACAGCGGGTATAACTCTGACTTTCAAATAAATAAATTAATTAAAGTTAAAAAAAGAGAGAAAGTACCTTTGATATCACATAATGCAAGAAAGTTTAGTCAGGTGGCATTGAAATAACAGGGAAGAAACAGAAGGAGGAGCGAGTGTAGGCAAAGGGGAGGACAGTCAAGAATCAGAGAAATCACGTATAAAAATAGTAGTGTGAGGCCAGCGCCATGGCTCACTTGGTTAATCCTCCGCCTGCACTGCCAGCATCCCATATGGGCCCCGGGTTCTAGTCCCGGTTGCTCCTCTTCCAGTCCAGCTATCTGCTGTGGCATGGAAGGCAGTAGAGGATGGCTCAGTGCTTGGGCACCTGCACCCGCATGGGAGACCAGGAGGAAGCACCTGGCTCCTGGCTTAGGATCGGCTCAGCTCTGGCTGTAGCAGCCATTTGGGGGGTGAACCAGCGGAAGGAAGACCTTTCTCTCTGTCTCTCTAATAAAAAAAAATTAAAAAAATAAAAATATTAGTGTGAAGGCAGATAGAAGGGCTGAAGTCCTATTGTCCTCAATGAATTTTCTCAAGTGTTTAGTGCTAGAATAAGCGGAAAGGCTAACCAGGGGCCTGCAAGCTAAACTGCCAAATGCGGTGTTGGTATCCAATATCAGAGTGTCAGTTCAAGTCCTCACTTCTCCAGCTCTGTGATAATGTGACTGGGAAATCAGAGAAGAATGGTCCAAGTAATTGGGTCCCTGCCATTCACATGGGCGTCCCAACTGGAGTTCTAGGCTCCTGGGTTTGGTCTGGATAAGGTCCCACTGTTGGAGCCATTTGGGGAGTAGTTGTCAAATAGAAGATCTCTCATCCCTCTCTTTCTGCTTATCTCTATCTACTTTTCAAATATAATAAATAAATCTCAAATAATAGAAGAGCTATCCCCTTACACTATGAGAAGCATCTTTACTATCTATAGTTAAATATTTATTTATAGTCTATTTATTATATATGCAAAAATGCATTCAGTGATATGCTCAGATAATGACACCATATTTATTGAATTTAAACAAATGCATATACCTACAAAAATTGCATTCGTATTAATACACAAAAGATTTCCATAACATTTCATATTATTTTCTCATGATCCTTTTCAGTTAATCATCTGGTACAGGCAGCACCTTTTTTTGAGAATTTTCTCCTAACAGTTTTATCTATTCTTTAACTTCATATAAATGGAATTATACAGTATTATACAGCACGACCTATTTCTTTTCTGAAGCAGGATTTCATCATGCCTGTGAGATCTGTTTTAAAATAAATTAGTGATACATAACTCTTGCCATTATTGAGTAACAATATAGTAATATTCAGTATCCTAAATTTGTTTATACATTCTCTTTGTAAAGGACATTTGTATTATTTTCAGTTTGGGGAAGCTATGAAAAAGTTGCTGCAATTATTTGTGTACAGGTCATTTTGTGGCATATTTCTTTAGTGAATATCTAGGAGTAAAACTGTAGCTATTCAATATTATAGTAAAAGTGAGAAGTTTTCTGTAAGTGATTCTACAATTTACTATTAGCAATTCATGTGAGTGCATTGATTTGAAAGACAGAAAAAGACACACACACACACAGAGGGAGAGAGAGAGAGAGAGAAAGAGAGAGAGATCTTTTATCTTTGGGTCTTCTGGTTCACTCCCCAAATGATCACAACAGCCAGGTCTGAACCAAAAGGAAACCAGAAGCCAGAACTCCATCCTGTTCTCCCAGGTGATAGCAAGGGCCCATGCATCAGCAGATGACGGCCCAGCTGCTCCACTTCCATCTAGCTTCCTGCTAGTGTGGCTGGAAATTGGGCAAACACTCTCATGTGGGATGTCAGTGTCACAAGTGGCAGCTTATCACAGTACCACTGGATATAACTTTTTTATCAAATACTTACAAATATTTTCTCCATTATTTTCTTATAAATTATTGTTTTCTTTGTCCTATAAGATCTCTTAGCTTTCTTTCAGAGTTATCAAACTACTATATTTATACTCAAAGTTCTTTTTGAAGTCAATTTTCATAGAATGTGTTCTCTTTTTAATTTTTATTCAGTCTGTTAGGGTGAAGCTTTATTCATGGATTTTTACACTTGTCTCTTGCAAACTATGAATTTATGATATGAATTTAAAAACCACTGTATTTTCTTTTTTAGAAAAAGGTTTATTCTATGTATTTGAATGGCAGAGTTACAGAAAGGCAGAGAGAGAGAGAGTCCATCCAGTGGAACTCGAACCAGCAACCATATGGGATGCTGGCACTGCAAGCAGCGACCTTATCCACTATGCCACAGCACCGGTCCCGAGAGCCACTGTATTTTCACCCCACACCTGTGACATTTTATATTTCATTATAGTTTAGGTTGGACTCTATGGGCCCTAATGTCTCTTTCTCAGCCAACACAAAAATTACAATAGACAATAGATGAAGAGATGGTTGCGGTCAATTCCAACAAATGCTTTTTTTACAGGTTATTTTTTTCCCTCCTTGATTCAAAAATTTTTTGGAATCACTTTTTAAGAAATTTGGTTACAATGAAGCTAAAAAGAACGTGCTTGTTTTGCAGGTGATTTAGGTCACCAAATAGTCTCACATTTAGAGTTAGCTTTGATATTGGCCACAATGTATCTTTAGTAGGAGCCCAGTCCCTCTGTAAAGAACAGTATATTTAAAGCAGGGATAATCAGTTACATACTATCTGTTGGTCTGTAGGAGGAGCTAGAGACCAAGTCCTGCCATCTTGGCAACCGATTATGTCTATAAAATGGAGATTCAATAAAAGCTCTGAACACAGGTTTGGGTGAGTCTCTTTGATGGTAATATTCCATTCATATTGTCATACCTGGAAGCCAAAATAATATGATCCTGACTCAATAAAGCAAGGACAACTGGAAGCTCCAATTTTGAAACACTCCTGGATTCTGCCCTATGTGCTTTTTTCCATAGTTAATTTTTCAAAAGATGTTTATTTATTTATTTGAAAGGCAGAATTACAGAGAGAGAGAGAGGAAGAGAGGGAGAGAGGGAGAGAGAGAGAAGAAGAGGCAGACAGAGAATCTTCCATCCTTTGGTTCATGCTCCAGATGGCCACAACAACTGCAGCTGGATCAGACCTAAGCCAGGAGCCAGGACCTTCTTCCTGGCCTCTCATGTAAGTGCAGGGGTGCAAGGACACAGTGTATTTTCCAATGCTTTCTCAGGCCTATCAGCAGGGAGCTGGATCTGAAGCATAGTAGCAAATACTGTAACCCATGTGCATATGGGGTTCAGGACCCACAGACCTTGGCCTAACCTGCTATGCTACACTGCCAGCCTCTCCCTAGTTAATTTTAATATGCATTTCTCTTTTTAGTAACTGTAACTCTGAGTGTAATAGCTTTAAGTGAGTTTTGTGATTCTAGCAAAAAATTAAATCCAAGACTGATTTTTGTAATCCCCCAAATCTTTAAATCATTTGTGCTCCTGTTTAGACCATTCACTGTAAACCCTAACATTTTGTGTGGATATTTTTGTATGCATTCAATCTGTACTTAACTTGTTTAGGTTTTGTGGGGTTTTCATAACCCATTTATTTAGAGATGTATACAATGGCAACTATAGAACTTATCTACAGCACATTTAAAGACTTAGATCAATTAATAAAAACTTATACATAATAAAGTTTTTAGGATTTTACTTCTTCCCAAATTTTCCTGTAGATCTGTCACCAACCCAATCAAAATTCAAATAGACTTTCCTTAAGAACTGAGAAGTTGGGGCCAGAATTGTGGCATGACCGGATAGCTACTGTCTACAAAGCCACATCCCATATGGGCACCAGTTGGTGGCCCAACTGTTCAACTTCTGATCCAGCTCCCTGTTAATGGCCTGGGAAAAGCAACAGTAGATGACTCAAGTGACCCCTGCAACCTATGTGGGAGACCTGCATGAAACTCCTGGCTCCTGGCTTTGGCTTGGCCCACCTCTGGCCTTTGCTGTCATCTGGGGAGTGAACCAACAGATGAAAGATATTTCTGTTTCTTCCTCTTCCTATAACTCTGACTTTCAATATTAGTAAATAAACCTTTGAAAAAGAATTGACTAGTTTATTCTATGATCTTAATGGAAGTGCAGCATTCTTAAATAGCTTAAAGAATGTTAAAATATAATCAAGTTTAAAAAATAAAGGCACAGTTTAATCAGGAAAGGAAAAAGATGGCAGATGCATAGAAGTCATCAAGGATATCCACAAGGACATTCATATATAATTAACATATTGTAGAAAATTTACATTATTGAAAATAGTATGTCAGTTCTGAAATTATTAACTGCTTAATAAGTATTTTTTAAAATATTTATTTATTTGAAAGAGTTAGAGAGAGACAGAGGCAGGGAGAGAGAGAGAAAGACAAAGAGAGAGAGAGAGAGATAGAAAGATCTTCCATTCGCTGGTTCACTCCCCAGATGGCCAAAACAGCAGGAGCTGTGTGGATCCGAAGCCAGGAGCCAGGAGCTTTTTATGGGTTTCCTAGGTGGGTGAGAGGTTCAAGCACTTGAGTCATCTTCCACTGCTTTCCCAGGCCATAGCAGAGAGCTGGATGTGGAGCAGCTAGGTCTCGAACTGGTACCCATATAGGATGCTGGCACTGCAGATGGTGGTGTTACCCACTATACCACAGTGCCAGCCCCAAGTATTTTAAAATTTGCAGATTAGGCCAGCGCAGCAACTCACTTGGCTAATACTCTGCCTGCGGCACAAGAATCCTGGGTTCTAGTCCCATTTGCTCCTCTTCCAGTCCAGCTCTCTGCTGTGGCCCGGGAATGCAGTGGATGATGGCCCAGGTCCTTGGGCCCTGCACCTGCATGGGAGAACAGGAGGAAGCACCTGGCTCCTGGCTTCGGATCAGCACAGCACCCTGGCCACAATACGCCGGCCATAGTGGCCACTTGGGGGATGAATCAACGGAAAAAGGAAGACCTTTATCTCTGTTTCTCTCTCTCTCTTTCTCTCTCTCTCTCTCTCTCACTGTCTAACTCTGCCTGTCAAAAAGATATATAAATAAAAAATAAAATAAATTGCATATTAAAACATTGTTTTAAGGGCATCTACTAAAATTTCGTAAAACAGTAATTCCAATTTTACACAGATATTCTGGATAAAAGGAAAACAGAGACAATTACTATGCAATCCATTTTATGATTTGGCACAAAACCTAAAAAGGACAATATGCAAAAAGAATGTTACATAACAAAGTTACTTATGGGCCCAGACATGGATATTGTCAATCAAAGATTAGTTAATGAAATAAATAAGTTAGTATTAATTAAAAATAATAATACACAGTAGCCACTCCTTCAAACCTAGTATAACCACCTTCTGCATCTTATATATCACAGTATACTCTTCACTAGAGAAGAAGAAATGTGCATTTGAAATACATTTAGGAGCTTTACTTTGTTGCATTTCTCAATATAGTGTCTTAGTCATTTCACAGGATTTTAAAGTTCAATATATTCTCCACTTCTCAAAAGACAGAGACACAGGTGTGCATTCAGGCAAACAAATGGTATCAGGATACATTTCTCTCTTGCTGTTTAAATCATGATCCTACATTGGAGGCTGTAGTGTTGCAGGGTCAAGTACAATTGTTTCTTGTTTCCAATTTCTTGTATTCTGGGCAAGTCACAATGTGATCTAAGGAGTTACTAAAGACAGCATTGGGGAAAGCTGTGGTCATGTTTTTTATATTCAAATCATGATACTTTGGAATCTTGTCTTATGAAAGAAAAGCATGGAACATGGTTTTCTGTGAGCACTAGAAAAACAATAAACATATGTTAGCAAAAATATGCTGAATTTGCTGTTTAGATAAAATGAGATATTGCCTAACAATTAAGGTAGATTAAGCAGCTGCTTCTTACTATTTTGTGCTAATGCAGCTTTGAAATTGTAAGTTGTTGATGGGATATCAGAATGAGAAGGAAACAATATCATTTCACATTTCTATAGCAGTTCATTTTATGATTATCATAAGAAGCAAGTGCTTTCACATCTGGTAGTGACTAGAAATAAGAATGACAATCCAAGAAACTGTCTAAATTGAATAAATAGTAAAACATCAAAGAATTAGAATGTGCCAGTTAGCTTCTTATCTTAAAATAAACTAGAGTCAACAAAGTTGTATGTGGAAATATTATAAGTATTAATTGTTAACAGTGATAGGCATATCACCATTCCATTTGAAATTGAACTATATAAAATAATTAGCTGAAAATACAGAAACCTTTCTAACACAGAGACTAATGAGAATCTCCCACAATTTGGGTATTAAATATTAAAGTTTTAATGGAACAGATACTTTGTTCTTTTTTCATTTGTGTAACTATTTCTGTTAACTTCTGTGAATGTCTTATAAGAATCCCTAAAATAAAAGTTTTGAAATTAAGAAATGAGAAAGGCTTTGGAAAACACAAGAGTGTTTTCTCACCAATGAACGGCCTCAAATTATTTTTTGTCTAATATCTGTAACTTTTCTTTCTCATTTCTTTTAGCAATATTCTTAGGTTGTTGGAAAAGAGAATTAATACTCTATTTCCCTTTGTGAGTGTATATATATGTATATATATAATAAATGAAATTCCGTACTCATATATATGTAAATATATATATACACACATATACCTTGAAAATGCTTATTTTTGTTTGACAATGGTAATGGGATTTCATTGTATAGAATGAGTATTTCATGCATATTTCTTTTTAAAATGTGAAGAATCAATGAGTGTGCATGTGTATGAATATGGGCAAATTCCACTCATCAAACGCTCCATAATGTGATTAGGAAATGTGTTGTCTTAGAACTTGATAAGAATTCAAAAGTTTTGGTCTCCTTTTAGCCCTTTCCTTTTATTTTAGGTTGAAATGAATTGCTTTAGGTGATCATATTCTATTGTGCTGCATGTCATCATTCTTTTAGGGAAGTTCAGTAATATTAGGGTTTCTGTGTGGTGGGTGATGCATTATCTTTCCAGAAGAATATAATGAAGCATGAAGAAGAATGAAAAATCATTTTTCTTTAGGTTGCAAGGTAAACTAAGGACAGAACTCAATATCAATTATTAAAAATTTGACATCTGGTTCTATGCTAGACTGCATTCTTAATAATTTTCTATATCTGTGGTAGTCTTTTTTTTTTTTTTTACATTTACTTGACATTTGTCCAATGCCTTTAGTCTTTTTCTATTTTTGGATGACCCTTCAGATCTAATGATAATAATAAGGAAATTGAAACTATTAAATCAAATTAACTGAGTTTACTAGATTGAGTCTTCATTTTTTTGTCATAAACTTTACCCAATATTATTAAAACTACCTAACTTCCTGTTTAATCCATTTCAAATGTTAGAATTACACTCATAAATTAATTTATAATTCATAGTATTAAGAGAATTATAGGTAAATTTTACATCATAATGGGCCTTACTTCATTATTCTTCTACCTTTTTAGATCTTAAAAGTACTTTACAAAGTATTTAGCATTTTATTCCCATTTCACCTGAGCAGAGTGACATGAACAGTATCATTAAAATATGCTTATAGACAGATTAAGAAATATCAGGTTTTGGAAGCATGATTCATTTATGCTTCTTCTGGGGAGAATTATATAGTCTTGTTTATCAAAAGATAATAACTCTAATTTTTGGTCATTATCAGCACACATTAGAACATAAAGAAGTACTGAAAACACACTCTTTCCTTTTTTTGAGTTTCACATGCAAAACTCAGATCAAGAGGATAGGAGTTATTTGAGCAGGGATTTTATTTGAACTGTTTTATAGTGCTGGAATCAGAAGTGCCAGGATAAAGAGGAAGAGATTGCTAATGAAGTTTATTTAGCAAAAGAAAAAAGGGAGTTGGAAGACCTAGTTGGGAATTTTTTTCTTTTTTTTTTTTAAATTTTTTAAATTTATTTATTTGAAAGGTAGAGTTATAGACATAGAGAGAGAGAGGTCTTGCTTCCATTGGTTCACCCCTCAAGTGGTCGCTATGGCCGGTGCTGCGCCAATCCGAAACCAGGAGCTGGGTGCCTCCTCCTGGTCTCCCATGTGGGTACAGGGGCCCAAGCACTCGGGCCATCCTCCACTGCCTTCCTGAGCCACAGCAGATAGCTGGACTGGAAGAGGAGCAACCGGGACTAGAACCCGGTGCCCATAAGGGATGCCGGTGTTGCAGTCGGAGGATTCGCCAAGTGAACCAAGGCGCCGGGCCCTGCATTGTTTCTTTTCCTGGTCTCCCATGAGGGTGCAGGGCCCAAGGACCTGAGCCTCCCTCCACTGCCTTCCCAGGCCACAGCAGAGAGCTGGACTGGAAGAGGAGCCACCAGGACAGAACTGGCACCCCAAATGGGACTAGAACCTGGAGTGCCGGTGCTGCAGGCGGAGGATTAGCCTAGTAAGCTACAGCGCCGGCAGGCATTGTTTCTTACCTCTTGAAAATATTCTTATTGTTCTCTGCCCACCTGAAGTCTAGTATTAACTCCAGTGAAAGTGGAAGACTATAGTTTACCTGAGAAACTTTACATATGAATCTAAAACAAAATATATTTAATGTTAAATAGTACCCTGTGTTTATCATTATCAATAACCTCAAATGATTACATTTAGACAGGAAAGACAGATGTTATGAATTGAACTTAACCAGTGACAAAGTCAGAAGAAGAGATATGTATATTTTCTTTGTCCTTTTTAACACAAAATAATGAATCTTTATAAAATGTGAAGCATATATCCTGTGGTCATTGACTTTTAAGTGTTATATTCAGCTATCTTGATGTAATATATAACTCAATTTTATCCTGATTTTGGGGGTCATTTGCATAAATCTGCTGAGCCCAGCTAGAATTGGCTCCTCTTTACTGCTCTTACTTGGGAATGCACGTGGTTTAGCTCAGGGCAGGTCATGCCACAGAAGATTGTATTTCCTCCAGATTCTCTCATCTTTCTATCAGGACTGCCTGGCATGCTTTTCTGATGGTTGCAGATTCTCCAGGAAAAGAAACAGATGTAGGCAGTTTTCCAAGGTACTTTTCGAATCAAGTTTGCTCATTTTCCATTGGACAAAGCAAACCTTGCCACAAAGAGTGACATGCTCTCACTTTTGGATAAATCACATTGCAAAGGTCTAACTATGACAGGAATTCTTACTGTATTATCAATTGATATACTATAACAAACTTTTTTCTGGAGATAGGTATTTAAAATATATGTGGAGGGGCTGGTGCTGTAGCATAGTGGGTAAAGCCACTGCCTACAGTGCCAGCATCCCATATGGTGTTTGTTCAAGTCCCAGCTCCTCCATTTCTGAGCCAGCTCTCTGCCGTGGTCTGGGAAAGCAGTAGACGATGGTCCAAGTCTTTGGGTCCCTGCAGTTCTTAGGAGACCCAGAAGAAGCTCTTGGCTCTTGGCTTCAGATCGGCACAGCTCCAGCCATTGCGGCGATCTGGAGAGTGAACCAGTGGATGGAAGACCTCTCTTTTTCTGTGTCTCTGCCTCTCTGTAACTCTGCCTTTCTAATACATAAATAAATGAATCTTTAAAAAATAAAATAAAATATATACGGAATCTCAGACAGCTATTTAAAAATCATTGGAATTGCAGGAAAAGTTTGTGAAAGTGGCTTTTATGTTATATAGAAATGGGAGAGAAATATAGTTGCAATATGTTGAGACAGCAGATTGATGACTGTGAAGGTCAGGGTAGACTGATTTTTAGAATATTCTTGACATGGAATTATATGAATAAAGATTGGGTGATAAAGGTCTTCAAGTTTCATTTTAATTATAGTGTTATATGTAAAGATAAGTTGTATCTTTGATTCTAAAATATTACCTACATTGATGTTTACTAAAGCTTAAAAGACAGGACGTAGGATACAAAAAAGACAAGATATTTTCAAGTGGCTGTACCTTAATTCTCTGTAGCTCCATGCTTCATCTCTTCCTAGAGTGGCAAAATTTAAATTTGCATTGCTTTTGCTAATTTTAGACTATAACCTGAAAATAAATAAAAATAAATAAGTAAACACAAATAAAACTTATAATACATAAAAAGAATGGCAAAAATCTTACTTATATTCAATGCTTTTACTCATGTCAGGTTTTATTCTTATTGTTTATGTTATAGAGAAAATATATAAATGTGCGTATACATATATATAAAATCCTCACTCTTTGCATATATATATATATATACACACACACACAGTGTAAAATCCTCACTCTTTACATATATATACATATAATATGTATATACACACACGTGTATGAGTATACACATACTGATCCATTAGGTGTTTGGAAAATGTAAAAATCTTATAATCTGTGTCACTAATAGTCAATCAGAATTGTTTAATAAATATTTTTTGTGAGTGTAATTTTTGAGTAAAATGAAGGGTAAAAGGGTAAAAGTCTACTTAGTTTTACTCACCTGCATCTCACTTTATGGGAGGCCAGGAAGAAAGAATAAACTAGAAAAGTAAAGGAAAATGGAGCCTTGAGAGCTCTTGCAGAAATTTAGGAAATATGACTTGGTTTTATTTGACTTCATTTTATTTGCCATTCTTGAGAGGAATATCACTGGTGAATTATAAAGCCTGAATTCTTTGTTGTTGTTGTTGTTGTTTGTTTACTTGCTTTTAAAAGCAGATTCAATCTCACTAAGGAATAGTACCCATTGCCCACTCATGGAAGACTTCTGACCAGTCCTTTCACAGCAAGAGGTAATAAAATTCAAATAAAAACTTTAATTTTCCAGCTCTTTTTCTGGTTCTAGCTCCACAGCCACCTGGATGCCTAAAATTTAGTACTTTTAGAACTATAAAATGTATCTACTCACAAAAACCATTTGAATGAAAGATGTAGACTTGATGCATAATTTTATGGGAGTAAGAGTGAAAAGTTCATATCAAGTCCATTATAACATATTACTTTAAAAACACATCTTTGATACTTTGGATTCTAATTTCCTTTTGAATCACTTTCCTACTGATGGATTTTCTTTCTGGTAGCTTTCTAAATACTTTTTTTTTTTTTCACCTGTCTCTTCTCAGCTCTTCAACACTGGGAAGAACATAACCAAAAAGCAATTTCTCACAACTTTAATGTATACTTTAACATTTGAATCTATTCTAATTCATACCTTCAAACTTTTATAATATGTATGTTAATCAGGAAACTCTGATAAACAATAGATCTTTTGATTACTGAGAATCATTTTTTTAAAGATTTTATTTATTTATTTTTTGAGCGGTAGAAAGGAAGAGACAGAGAGATGGGTCTTCCATTTACTGGTCCATTTCCCAAATGACTACAACAGCTGGAGCTGAGCCGATTTGAAGTCAGGAACTTCCTTGGCTCTCCCTTGCAGGTGCAGTGGCCCAAGCACTTGGCCATCTTCTACTGCTTTCCCAGGCCTTAGCAGAGAGCTGGGTGGGAAGCAGAGCAGCTGGGACACAACTGGAGGCCATACTGGATTCTGGCATCACAGGCAGAGGCTTAGCCCACTGTGCCACAGTGCTGGCTCAAGAGATTCACATTTTTTAATTACTTTGGAAAAGAAATCATTCAACAATAGTCCTGTGTGCCAAATCTTATCCTTCATCCACTTTAGTAAGTAAAATCTTACTGGAATACAAGAATAGCTATTCACTTGCTTTTTACCTAAATTTTCTTTTATGTTAAGTAATAAAGTTAAGTAACTGTGGCACAGATCTTATGGACCACAAGGCTGAAGATATTTACTATTTTGCCCTTCACTGAAAGAATTCCCTGGGATTTTTTTTTTTTTTTTTTTTTTTTTTTTGTACAATGGTTAAGCTGCCGCTTGGGACACCTGAAACTCATATTGGAGTGTTTGGATTTAAGTCCTAGTCTCTGCTTCAGATTTAGCTTCCTTCTAATGTACATCCTGGGAAGCAGCAGTGATGGCTCAATACTTGACTTCCTATCACTTATGTGGGAGACCAGGATTGAGTTTCTAGTTCTTGTCTGTTGCAAATATTTGAGAAGAGAAACAATGGATGTGAAATATCTCTGTTTCTTTCTTTCACTCTTTCACTTATAATAAATACATGAATATAAATTATAAATAATTTACTAGCCTCTAACTTAGAAGATTGATTAGGACCATAAAATAAGTTATTTTATTTTTTATCTAGCACTTATATACTAAATAGTCCTATCTATTTTGACTGGAAAGTGCAAAAAATATGTTTACAACCAATATACCATTCCCTTTTATGAATCTAAGAACTAATTAAGGACACCGAGAGCAAGTTGCTTTCTATTCTTCACAGCTTAGGTATCAAACAAGGTGATACTAAATTTGAATACTAGTTTGTTTTAAATAATAAAATGTAGTTTTCCCTGAAGACATGATCTTACAATAGATCCTACATTTTAGTAACATAAATTAAAATTATCAGTAAGAAAACATGAAATAGTTTAGACCAGAATTAGTTAAGTTTATTTTTTTCTAATTTTAAGAGATTTTGATTACAAGTGGCAGAACTACAGTGAAAATTAAAATGTTAGGCTAAAGTCAGATATCAGAGACCAAAAATTAATTCTTATTTCTATTTTAAGCAAGAAACTAACATTAACAATCACTGTGTGAATGAGCATTCATTTATCAGGAAAAGTCATTTAGCTTATTTTATTCAACACTTGGTTCTGTATTTTTAGAACAGCCAAGAATAATATTCTTCCTTTGGTCTATGAAAAAGACAATTTTAACAGGCTACAAAATTCAGAAGGTGATGAACACCATTATTAACAACTTCTAAAATTTTATAATGAGACAATAATTGCTCTGATCATGGATTCTCTGATTCCATCATTCATTGATAGTAGGAAGCTGGTAAAATGGAACTAATTGAAGCATAGCAGGTTGAATCTTTAATATGTTACAATTTGACTATTTCATGCAGTGACATAGTAACTGGAAAATAAATACTTTATCAAGTAGGAAAAGGGTGTATTGCCCGTTAAGGTTATTGTATGACAATTTAACTCTTTGAGAGTTACAATGCATATGTAGAAGATGTGTCCTCTACATAAAATTTAAATATATTTATAAAATAGTTAGAATCAATAATTTGGACATTTTATTTTAATAGCAATCAGTAAATGGCTTTTATGCATATATTGTTAATCAGCAGAAGCTCTTCCTAATTAGAGGTTGTATCAGACTTTGCAGTACAGCTGAAATCTCAAAAGCACCATTGCTCTGACTTATTTTTGCATTGAGAAGATGGATGGACATTCACCCTGCCCACAGGCAGGTCTATTCTTGTTTCAACTGAAGAAAAGAGGAGTGTGTAAGTCTCTTTCTTCATTAGAGACATTTTTTATTTTGAATGCTCATTTTGTGTCGTTATTATTACTATTATTTTATAATAGATAACTCATAGCTATTAAATACTCAGAAACATTTGTGAGCTCTATGTGTGCTACTTTATGTAATAAAACTAAGGTCAATTTATTCATTTAGGGAGGATTTTCAGATATCTGGAAATGTCACCTGTTAATCCTGCAGCTCTAACAGAAATTCCATTGAAGTGTAAATTCATGTGAATGACTTTGGGATAAACAAAAGTTGACTATAAGTGGAAAGAGGCAAGGGAAGGGCTATAGATAGGGCCAGAATAGAGAGAGTTTTCTTTTGGGAGATAAATTCAAAGTTAATCTTCTTGGAGAGGAGTTATGTCACAGTGAGTGACAGTTTGAGTCCTCATTATTCTGCTTTCAATCCAGCTGTGTGCTAACTTGCCAGGGAGGCAGTAGAAGATGGCCCAAGTATCAACATGAGACATCCAAATGGACTTCCAGTCTCCTAGATTTGGCCTGGCTCAACCCAGGCCACTGAAGTCATTTGGGAAGTGAACCACTGTTTGGAAGATCTCTCTCTCCTCTCTCTCTCTCTCTTTCACTGTCACTCCAATTTTTCAATAAATAAATTAATCTTTTTTAAAAAAGTTAAATCACTTGAAGTGATTAACTTAAAGTTAACCTATTTGAGACACCAATTTGAAGGTATGTTTCAATTTATAAGTGTTGGTATTTCTATATGAAAAAGTGGGTAGACAGATGATAGACAAGTAGAAACAGACATAAAACATTCATATATTTGTATATGAGGGTTAGGTGATTACTTGTGTATTTAATCCTTTTTATATGCTTCTAATTCAGCATATGCTACAAATTTTCTAATTATTCATTTATTTTGGGGACAAATCAAAAAGGTCATTCATTTTACTACCTAAGTATTTTTAAAGAGAGAGATCTAAGTGAAAAATATCTTAGTGGACAACTGTAGTAGAAATTAATGCTTAGTTCATGCAAAATACATTACATTTCCCCTTCCATTATAGTACCTGGAAAGATAACTCTTCTAGCTTACAGAATGTTTGTACTTTATACCTGGTGTGTATGTGTGTGTATGTGTGTGTGTGCACAAGCTGTTGAAATCTTAGTATATAGTTGGTCTTCTGTATATAAAGTTGATTAAAAATGAACCTTAATGAAGAATGGGATGGGAGAGAGAGTAAGAGATGGGACAGAAGTGGGAGTGGGAGTGAGAGGGCAGGAATGGGGGTAAGAACCACTCTATTACTAAGAGCTGTACCTATGAAATTTGTATTCATTAAATAAAAGCCTTCCAAAAAAGAATAATACTAGCCTATAAATTTGGACTTAGAAAAGACATTTCTGGGACAAGTGGATATATGCTCTTGTAATGAAAAAGTAGTTCAAAAGGATATTGAATTCTGAAACTTGAAACTGAGGTTAAAGCCAAAATCTTAAAACAAAACTTTGAAAACCTAACACAAAGATGATGTAGACATGGAGCATATACAACTCCAGATAAAGTGATCAAAATTAGAATAAATTTAAAGAACAATAATATTCAAAAGGTTGCATACATTGTTTTAAATAATCTATTAAAATTTAATATTGGTTAAATTTTAATTTTTGTACATTGTTCTATAACATAAAAGTAACTGTTGTATAATGTAAAGTATGGATTTATAAGGACAAGAACATTCATGAACTATTTCAGATATCACTTTCAAGGGAAATGATCAATACAGAATAAGAAAAAAAGGAAGAGAGAGGTTGGAGTGTGTATGGGAGGAAGGGTTGAGTGAGAAGTATTAGTATGCTCCTAAATTTGTATATAAGAAATACATGAAATTTGTTGACCTTATATAAATACAAATTATTTTAAAAGCTTTCTAAAATGCAATAAGATAATACTTGGCAAAAAAAGAAAGTGATTTTTTGGCAGGTAGAGAAAACCAATTAGCTTTTAAGAAATCACTATGGGCTAGCGCCACAGCTCACTAGGCTAATCCTCCGCCTGCGGTGGCGGTGCTCCAGGTTCTAGTCCTGGTCGGGGCTCCGGGTTCTGTCCCAGTTGCTCCTCTTCCAGTCCAACTCTCTGCTGTGGCCCCGGAATGCAGTGGAGGATGGCCCAAGTGTTTGGGCCCTGCACCCGCATGGGAGTCCAGGAGGAAGCACCTGGCTCCTGGTTTCGGATCAGTGCAGTGTGCTGGTCGTAGCGGCAATTTGGGGGGTGAACCAACGGAAAAGGAAGACCTTTCTCTCTCTCTCTCTCTCACTCTCACTGTCTAACTCTGCCTATTAAAAAAAAAAAGAAATCACTATTGGAATTCTAGAATATTAAAATTATTAGCGAATCCTTAATGTATGAATGTAAAAGCTCTCATATCTATCATATTTGTATTGCATGCCATTTATTCCAAGAAAAAGATGAAGTGAGACAGACACATCTTTGTTCTGCTTGCTCTTAAGAATGCCATCTCTCACTGCAATCCATCATATCCTTAGATGCCAGGAGCTGAGTCTGTGATATGTAGTTTACCGGCATGTTCAACAAGAGTAGGAGTATGTTAATAAACAGTAACGATTTCTATCACTGTTCTAATTCTCAGGGGCTGGCTTGTGACATCCAAACTCATGAGAGAGATGTAAAATAGTATACTAATTTTAGCTCTGATAATATATTGCCAAAAGTACCTCTAATCACAATTTAAACATTGAATGAAACCACTGTATACTATCCTAATGAATTCTAATGAATCTAATGAATCTGTATCACCAAGGAAACATAACTGTCTCCAGTTCTTGGAAAAGGGTGTCACTGACAGATAACCTTTTCAGGAAGAATTTATTTCTCTTGGTAGATTTGAACATTCGGTTAGATGGCCAGTAAAATTTAGCTTGGTTTTTTAACTTTTATTTAGTAAATACAAATTTCCAAAGTACAGTTTATGGATTATAATGGCTCCCCCCCCATAACTTCCCTCCCACCCACACCCCTCCCATCTCCCACTCCATCTCCCATTCCATTCACATCGAGTCATTTTCAATTATCTTTATATACAGAAGATCAATTTAGTATATATTAAGTAAAGATTTCATCAGTTTGCACCCACACAGAACATAAAGTGTAAAATACTGTTTTGAGTACTAGTTATAGCATTAATTCACATTGGACAACACATTAAGGACAGAGATCCCACATGAGGAGTACACAGTGACTCCTGTTGTTGACTTAACAATTTGACACTCTTGTTTATGGCGTCAGTAATCTCCCTATTAGCTTGATTTTTAAAAAGTTCATATTTTTATTTTCTCAGTTTTGGGGGTCATTTACTACACTCTATACTCTCAGGAAGAAAGTTCATCAAAAACAGTCCTATCAGAATATTTAGCATTACTTTTTTCATATAAGTATTTTCAGAACCATTAACTTTTTTTGTTTGTTTGTTTGTTTTTGTTTTTTTTGGGTTTTATTTTCTTTTTATTTATTTATTTATTTTTTTATAACTCTTTTATTTAAAGAATATAAATTTCCAAAATACAGCTTATAGATTACAATGGCTTCCCCCCACCCACAACCCTCCCCTTTCCCACTCCCTCTCCCCTTGCTTCACATCAAGATTCATTTTCAATTCTCTTTATATACAGAAGATCAGTTTACTATATATTAAGTAAAGATTTCAACAGTTTGCCCCCACATAGCAACACAAAGTGAAAAATACTGTTGGAGTACTAGTTATAGTATTAATTCACAATGTATAGCACATTAAGGACAGAGATCCTACATGATATATTTTTTTAAAAAATTGATTAATTTTCTAGGCAATTTCCAATTTAACACCAAGATTTTTTTTTTTTCATTTTTAATTATCTATATACAGAAGATTGATTCAGTATATACAAGTAAAGATTTCATCAGTTTGCACCCACACAGAAACACAAAGTGTAAAATACTGTTTCAGTGCTAGTTATAGCATTACTTCACATTGGACAACACATTAAGGACAGATCCCTCATGAGACGTAAGTACACAGTGACTCCTGAAGTTGATTTAACAATTTGACACTCTTGTTTATGGCATCAGTAATCTCCCTAGGCTCTAGTCTTGAGTTTCCAAGGCTATGGAAGCCTTTAGGGTTCGCTGACTTCAATCTTATTCCGACAGGGTCATAGTCAAAGTGGAGGTTCTCTCCTCCCTTCAGAGAAAGGTACCTCCTTCTTTAATGGCCCCATTCGTTCCACTGGGATCTCACTCACAGAGATCTTTCATTTAGGTCGTCTTTTTTTTCCAGAGTGTCTTGGCTTTCCATGCCTAGAATATTCTCATGGGCTCTTGAGCCAGATCTGAATGCCTTAAGGGCTGATTCTGAGGCCAGTGTGTATCTCGCTTCCCATGTTGGATCATTCTCTCCCTTTTTGATTCTATCAGTTAGTATTAGCAGACACTAGTCTTGTTTGTGTCATCCCTTTGACTCCTAGACCTATCAGCGTGATCAATTGTGTAGTGAAATTGATCACTTGGACTAGTGAGATGGCCTTGGTACATGCTACCTTGATGGGATTGTATTGGAATTCCCTGGCACAATTCTAACTCCATCATTTGGGGCAGTTCCAATTGAGCATGTCCCAAATTGTACATCTCCTCCCTCTCTTATTCCCACTCTTATATTTCACAGGGATCACTTTTCAGTTAAAATTTAAACACCTAAGAATAATTGTGTGTTAATTACAGAGTTCAACCAATAGTACTAGAATAAAAAAATTACTAAAATGGATAAAGTATTACATTGTACAACAACAGTCAGGACAAGAGCTGATCAAGTCATTGTTTCTCATGGTGTCCATTTCACTTCAATAGGTTTCACCTTTGGTGCTCAATTAGTTGTCACCGATCAGGGAGAACATATGCTATTTGTCCCTTTGGGACTGGGTTAATTCACTCAGAATGATGCTTTCCAGATTCCTCCATCTTATTGCAAAAGACCAGTTTTTGACTGCTGTATAGTATTCTATAGAGTACATGTCCCATAATTTCTTTATCCAAATGTATGCTTTGAATTCCCTGTGATCTTTTGCTGTGAGGTTCCCTTCGTTTATCTTCTTTCATGTTGATGGCCGTGTGTCTGTGTTTCTGTGTGTAACACATCTTTAAGTATCTTTTGCAGGGCTGGACGAGTGGCAACAAATTCTTTCAATTTTTGTTTGTTATGAAAGGTCTTTATTTTACCTTCATTCACAAATGAGAGCTTTGCAGGATATAATATTCTGGGCTGGCAGTTTTTCTCTCTGAGTACCTGGGCTATGTCTCGCCATTCCCTTCTAGCTTGTAGGGTTTCTGATGAGAAGTCTGCCGTGAGTCTAATTGGAGATCCTCTGAGTGTAATTTGACGTTTCTCTCTTGTGCATTATAGGATCTTTTCTTTCTGTTTCATTGTGGTGAGTTTAATTACAACGTGTCATGGTGAGGACCTCTTTTGGTCATGTTTACTAGGGGTTCTATGAGCTTCCTGTACTAGGATGTCTCTGTCCTTCTCCAAAACTGGGAAATTTTCTGCTATTATCTCACTAAAAAGGCATTCTAATCCTTTCTCCCTCTCCATGCCTTCAGGAACTCCTAGAACTCGAATGTTGGGTTTTTTAATAGTATCCTGTAGATTCCCAACAATATTTTTTAGATTTCTAATTTCCTCTTCTTTCTTTGGTTTGACTGTATAGTTTCCTGTGCTCTGTCTTCTAAGTCCGATATTCTCTCTTCTGCCTCACCCATTCTGTTTGTAAGGCTCTCTAATGTGTTTTTCATTTGATCTATTGAATTCTTCACTTCATTATGATTTCTCGTCACTATCACAGTTTCATGTTCTACTAGTTGTTTCATTTCAGCTTGATTTCTCCTTAATATTTCATTTTCACGAGAGAGATTTTCTACCTTGTCCATTAAGGATTTCTGTAGTTCAAGAATTTGTTTTTGAGTACTTCTTAGTGTTCTTATCAATTTTTTGAGATCTGCTTCTTGCATCTCTTCTATCTCATCATCTTCGTAATCTTGAATTGGTTTGTCTTTTTCATTTGGGGATACCATAGTGTCTTCCTTGTTCTTATTACCTCGGTTTTTGCGTTTGTTGTTTGGCATATTGGTTTCTTCACTGTGGTGTTTTTTTCTTGTTATACTATGACTCTAGATTAAGTGGACTGTCTGCTTTTGATGGAGCCTTAGAGGCTTGAGTTGGGTGTGGCCTGAGAGCTCTGTTTGGTTCCTCAGGGTTGAGGGTGTGTCAAAGGAGACACTCCCAGGTTAGGCGTGGTAAATCTCTCTCTGTTACTTTTTTTTTTGGTTCAAAAGGGAAGTAATTCCACACAGCTGAATGGAATTGGGGGTGGTTAGCAGGCGAATGATACACCCACAGGAGCCAGAGATCAGAAGCTCTTTCCCAAGGACCAGAGAAGGAATCTTTGCGGCCCTTAGTGTGGGCTCAGATTCTCCTGTAGTCTCCCACTGGGCTGCCAAGGCTACTGAACTGTAGCGTCTCTGGAGAGTACTCATATGAATTCGTGATTTCCGTGAGTTCTCTCCCCCACCGTCTCTTTTTTCACAGTCTCAGTTCATTAGCACCACACATTCATTAGGTTCTAATCTCCTGTTATTTCACCCCTCCCACCCAGAGTCAGGTTTTTCTGCTAGGCTCGGGGCCGGTTCTGACCCGAGGTCGCCCTGCTTATGATGTATTCCAAAATGGCGCCTGCTCTTTGTCTTGCTCACCTTTGAGAGGTGAGCGGAGAGAGAGAAGCTCGTGTCCGTATGGGTCACTTTTTTTTTCCCTCTCTCTCTCTCTCTCTCTTCTAGTTAGCCTGGTGAACTTTTCCCCGCAGGGTTTCAAGCCTTGTTCACTCTAGGCTCCCTTTTCCGCTTCCCTGCTGGTAATTCGGGCTATTGAGGTTCTGCTCTCCTCGCGTTCCAGAGCTGGTGTGTTGAATCTGCTGCTGGTGTCCCAAACTGCGGGCTCCCACGCTCTCCACGCAGGTCCACTGTGAATCTCCAGTTCCGGAAGGGTTTTCTCTGCTGTTTCTTCCCCTACTCTTCCTTGAACCTGCAGTATTTCCACTTTTATTAAACTGTCTCTCCCCAGACTATCGGTGTGCTCCCAAAAATATGGAACGCTTCACGAATTTGTGTGTCATCCTTGCGCAGGGGCCATGCTAATCTTCTCTGTATCGTTTCAATTTTAGTATATGTGCTGCCGAAGCGAGCACAGAACCATTAACTTTTCAATCACATTATGTAATTTAAATGATAATGATAGGAAAAATAACATTAAAGGAATATACTCACTTTCTAAAATAAAACTTCAGTAATACTAGTATTGAATGTGAAACTGACAAAAAGCATCTTCTTCAATTTGCTTTTAAATACTATTATCACACACATCTTCATTTCCAGAATTTTATTCATTCAAAATTTCAAGACATCATCTTTCAGTTCGGATATCAATTTTGGTGCCAATAAAATATTCTAAGAATATATCTCTTTCAAAGAAAAGGCAAATACCACATCTTCTATTTCAATTTAGAATAACTCAAAAGGAAAATGAAATAGATTTTAAAGGATTGATGATGTAAAAGGATATATCAAATACTTTCTAGACTGTTGATTTTAATAATTCACAGCTTTTCCCCAAGCTATCATTCAAATAATGTAGCATACGTTTCAGAATATCAATTTTTTTCTATCTGCTCATATTTGCTATTTAATAATACCATTAAAATTATTTAATTGTATATAAAGGGAGAACTATAAAGTGTTGGGTTGTACTCTATATATTATTTATATATGTGTGTACATGCATACATATGTATAAATGCTTCCTAAGAATGGTAATTTGCTATTAAAGTGATATTACTACTTCTGGATTCTGTTCTTATCAAACTACTTCAATTTTAAGGCCATATGGATTACATGTATCATCTATCGGTATCAATTAGGCCATCAAGCAAGAGAATTTTTTAAGACAGTTGAACCAGATACATACAGCTTTTGGCTGTCTTTTAACCTATCTCAAAACCACATTCCTAATGAAATAATTACGTTATTCAGTTCTCTAAAAAGCCCTTCCCTACAAATATCTATCTTGTTCTTATAAAGTGAGGAGGATCTTATTAATTACTTGAGACTGTTTATCTCAAAGCACTAAAATTTTTCTGTGTTCTCTGTGTATGTGTGTGTGTAAACTATGTGTCACTAACAGATTTTCCTAGAGGAAAATGATTTAAAAATTGAATTATTCATTAAAATGGTCCTATACAAAAATTGAAATCTATAACACATAGCAAAATAACACATAGTAAAAATAGTTTAGTGAGAAATAAGAAATAATGGAGGACTATATATATGTATGTAAATTAAAGTATATGTATGTATATATATATATATATATATATATATATCAAGGTAGTATGTACAGATTTGTTGTCTATCAAAATAGTTTAATCAATATATAAAATTTTTAATAGAAGTCAAAGAACTATTTCTCCACTTCAACATGTGGCCTGTAATTGGGCTTAAATATGCTAATTTATTTGATATCCATATAAATGGAGTGGACATTTAAAACTCTCTACTCCTCAGTTCTAGTCAGCAAAGTAAAAAGAATTTCACATGGGGACCAAAATATTAACTATAATGAAGACCACTAATTTAAGAATTTTTCTCTACCTAGTATATAAAATACATTGAAATGAATCTTAAGGAACTACAGTAATTTTGCTACATTCTTAGTCTGAGAATATTTTTAAGAACTGCCAGTCTAACTGGTTGTTACAAGATATTTCGTAATCATTAGCTTAGTCACTTTATTTTCATGTAAAATACATATCTGCCAGGAGTGGAATAAAGTTTTAGACTTTATTTTTAAATAAAAGAATATATCTCCATTTTATTATCTGTTAGGATATTACAGAAAAGAGGCAGATGTTAAACTTTTCTACAGATGACTCTAAGATATTGATCCAGAGTAAAAGTTTGATTCTTCCTATAAAACAATTCAACTATTTTGAACTGAAAATTTAAAATTACTTTAGTCCATTTAGTTTCAAGACACTGTATCTATATTCTTTAAATCATATTTTTCATATTAATCTTTTTTTAAATATTGTTTAAAGATTTATTTATGTGTTTGAAAGTCAGAGTTACTCAGAGAGAAGGAGAGGCAGAGAGAGAGAGACAGATCTTCCATCTGCTGGTTCACTCCCCAGATGGCCAAAATGGCCAGAGCTGTGCCAATCTGAAGCCAGGAGCCAGGAGCTTCCTCTGGTCTCCCATGCGGATGCAGGGGCCCAAGGCCTTGGGGCATCTACTACTGCTTTCCCAGTCCATAGCAGAGAGCTAGTTTGGAAGAGGAGCAACTGGGTCTTGAACTGGTGCCAATATGGGATGCTGGCACTGTAAGCAGCGGCTTTAGCTCCTACACCAGAGTGCTGGCCCCCATGTTAATCTGTAAGTATCTTGACTACAAACTAATTACTTCATAATCTTCACTTCCTATTGTATAACTATTTCTTCTCTCCACTTCCTTCTTATTAAAAATTCCACATTTTTAAAAACATTACTGTGTTATTGTTCTCATAACAGCTTGTCTCCCTTTCCTAAGAAGAAACAAACACTTGTTTCTCCTGTTTTCTAAATGTTTTATTATAATTTTTATTATTTCCTTTCATTGTGACTTTAATAATAGGGGCTCAGTTCAGAAATAGAAAATTCTGCATTATCCAGCATATTTGATGAAAATATGACCAAATAGGAAGAAGGGAGATATTAATACATAAAACTTAATCATATTTTTGCCAGTTTGGGAAGATAGGACAATGAAAATAATCACAAATAAGAGAAATCTAATACTCTGCTACATATCTGTGCATATTCACAAGTAAGGGAGGGAATGGTTACTTGAATTTCATCTTTGCTTCTCATGTTAGGGGAGCAAACTAAAATTCTAAAATGAAAGTATTTTGAAAAGTTGACACTCCACATTGACCAAACATGAGCTGTTTTCCTTAGTATTTAAGGAGTTTGCACCTTTATAAAATATATCATGAGAAAAGTGAATTTGGACTTCTAGCACAAAACACGCACACACAAAAAAGGAAACAGTAAATTGATCACAGACCTAAAATTAAGTCAAAATTAAAATTAATACAACTAAATTTTTAAAATGAAATATAGACATAAACCTGAATGTGCTTGAGTGAAGTGGCTATTTTTTTGACACGGCATTAAAAGCACAAATAAAAAATGAGAAAATAGACAAACCAGACTACATTGAAACTAGATATTATTTTGCTGCAAATGATATTATCAGCAAGGCAAAAAGCATCAGAATGAGAGAAAATGCTTGAAAATAGAAAATACTTGAAAATAGTATTCTAATAATTTGCTTGTTTCTACAGGATATAAGGGAATTCTTAAGACTCAATGATATTTGCTCCTTTGTTAAAGATAAGTTAGTTGTAGATAAATGGATTGACCCACTGGTCTACACATTTGTTTTTGTGCCAGTATCAGGCTGTTTTGATTATAACTGCCCTGTAGTATCTCTTAAGACCTGGTATTATGATGCTTCCAGCTTTGCTTATATTATTTAGTGTTGCTTTAGCTACTTGGCTATTTGGATGCTATTAGTCTCCATATGAATTTAGCATTACTTTTTCTAGATCTGAGAAGAATGTTGTTGATATTTTGATTAGGATCACATTGAATCTATAAATTGCTTTCAGTAGTACAGACATTTTGATGATCTTGATTCTTCCAATCCATGAACATTGAAGATTTTTTGTTTTTTGTGTCTTCTATTTCTTTCTTTAATGTTTTGCAATTTTCATGATAGAGCTCTTTGATGTCCTTGGTTAAATTTATTACAAATAGTCAATCCCTGGAGCCAAGACAGTCTCTTCAACAAATGGGGCTAGGAGAAATGCATCTCCATGTGCAGAAATGTGAAACAAGACTCCTACTTTACACCTTACACAGAAAGACACTCAAAATGGTTCAGAGACCTAAATCTACAAAGTGATATCATCAAATTACTAAAGAACATTAGGAAAACTCTGCAAGACATTGGTTTAGGGAAAGATTTCTTGTAAAGGCCCAAGATGTAAAGGCAATTAAAGACAAACTTGACAAATGGAATTATATCAAACTGAGAAGCTTCTGTACTGCAAAAGAAACACTCAGCAAAATGAAGAGGCAACAAACAGAACGGGAGAAAATATTTGCAAACTATGCAACTGATAAAGGATTAATTTTCAGAAACTATAAAGAGCTCAAGAAACTCAACAAAAACCGAAAAATCAGTTAAGAAATTGGCAAAGGATTTGAACAGGCAGTTTTCAAGAGAGGAAATTCAAATTACCAACAGACACACGAAAATACACTCAGGATAGCTAGCTGTCAGGGCAATGCAAATCAAAACCATAATGAAGTTTCTTTTTTTTTTTTTTAAAGATTTTATTTATTTATTTGAGAGGTAGAGTTACAGACAGTGAGAGGAAGAGGCAGAGAGAAAGGTCTTGCTTCCATTGGTTCACTTTCCAAATGGCCGCAAAGGCCAGAGCTGCGCCAATCCAGAGCCAGGATCCAGGAGCTTCTTCCACGTCTTCCTCATGGGTGTAGGGGCCCAAGCACTTGGGCCATCTACTACTGCTTTCCCAGGCCATAGTAGAGAGCTTGATTGGAAGAGGAGCAGCCAGGACTAGAACTGACGCCCATATGGGATGCTAGCACTGCAGGTGGAGGATTGACCTACTGCACCACAGTGCCAGCCCCAACAATGAGGATTCACCTCACCCCCATTAGAATGATTCTCATATAGAATTTGATAAATAGAAAATGCTGGTGAGGATGTCTGGAGAATTGTACCCTAATCCACTATTAGGGTACAATTGTAAACTGGTACAATCCCTGTGGAGAACAGTATGGAGATACCTCAGAAATCTGAATATAGCCCTACCATATGACCCAGCCATCCCACTCCTGGGAATTTATCTAAAGGAAATGAAGTCAGCATATGAAAGAGTTACTGTACCCACATGTTCATTTCAGCTCAATTTACTATAGCTAAGATATGGAATCAACCCGGATGTCCATCAACTGAAGACTGGAAAAAAGAATTATGGTATATATACACTATTTAATACTGCAAAGCAGTTTATAAAAGGAAATCCTGTCATTTGCAACAAAATGAATGCAACTGGAGACCATTATACTTAATGAAATAAGTTTAAAAATGAACAAATAATTGAATAGACATTTTAACCAAAGAAGACATACTAAGTAGCCCATAAATACATGGTTAAATAAGTTAAAGATCATTACTCGTTAGGTAAAGAGTATATTGCACTGTGGTACAAGCAGAGCTATTAACAAGTGCTACCAGGATGTGCACATTAGGAACTTTTATACATTACTAATAAGAATTTAAGCTTTTAGGAGAACAGTTCAGCAGTTCAAGATTTCAAACATTACTTTATGACCACGTGAACATTTGTTGCATATCACTTACCAGCATTGTTCATAACTGCCAGAAATGGAAAGAACTAAAATTTCCATCAAATGGTAAAGCAAAACATGGTGTATCCATAGATGGAGCATTATTTAGTGTTACATAGTAGTGTAGCAATTATGCATGCTGCATAATAAAAGAAAGTTGAAAACATGATTTTGAATAAAGGTTCTGAATTGTGCTTCTAATGTTTCTGGAATATCTTTTAGGGTAGTATATACTTTGAAGGGATAAAGTTATGGTATATGAATTAAATTTTACTGAAGCTCTTTTTAACATATCATGTTTTCATTAAATAATGTTATGCTAGATTTTTTGTTGAGAAAATAATTCTAGTTTATGAACTAGATTTTTCTTTACAAAAAGCATTCTGGTATATACTCGAAAAATATATTATTTCGCATATTTTAGAATTAACTTGTCTTTCCATATACATCATGTTTTAAAATCATACTCTGAAAACAAATATTTTAAGGAGTTTTATGAAATACAACTAATTTTTAAAAAATCAAAAAATATATATAAAAGAAGGCCGGCACTGTGGCTCACTAGGATAATCCTCTGCCTTGCGGCACCAGCACCCCAGGTTCTAGTCCCGGTCGGGGCGCCGGATTCTGTCCCAGTTGCCCCTCTTCCAGACCAACTCTCTGCTGTGGCCCGGGAGTGCAGTGGAGGATGGCCCAAGTGCTTGGGCCCTGCACCCCATGGGAGACCAGGATAAGCACCTGGCTCCTGCCTTTGGATCAGCGCGGTGCGCCAGCTGCAGCACACTGGCAGTGGTGGTCATTGGAGGGTGAACCAACTGCAGAGGAAGACCTTTCTCTGTCTTTCTCTCTCTCACTGTCCACTCTGCCTGTCAAAATATATATATATATATATATATATATATATATATATATATAAGAAAAAACTACCTCTGTGTAACAAATCTGCTGAAAACAGAGTATTCTGTCAATCTTTATTTTAAATCTTCATCAAAAATATAAGAATTTTATACTACTATATTTTTTAACGATGTGTAACTATTTTAAAACTTACTTTATGTGAGTGAAGCTGAACATCTTTTCATTTAATTATTGCTTATAGCTCTTGCTTATTTTCCTGCAATGCTATGGTCTTTCTACATTTTATTTGTTGACCTCTTTATTTAGTGAGACATTAAGCCATTGACTAAGATGCAAATTAAAAGTATATTATCTTGAAAATAATAAATAAAACATTAAATAAAAAAGAGCCTTAGATCACTCAAATATTTCAGTTTCTTAAAAAGTTAATGAGATTTGTTTTGGAACCATTCTCTTTCATGAAAATTTCAAAAAGCCTTAGCACATCTGTGGATTGGTCATTATTTTTTTCTTAGAGACTCTAGTGCTGATAATAGAGGCATTAAATAATTCTGTCTGGTAATAAAATAGATGGATCATATGGCAAAATTATACTTTATAGTGATCCTTTTTGCTGATATATGATAGTGAATTAATATGTGAATTTCATAAATGTGTTTATTATAATAAATTTATCTTTATAAAGGTTTTTTCAGATAATATTTTGAAAATATTTTATACATAATATTAAATTATGAAAAAATTTCAGAAATGCATATATGTGTTACTTATTTAATGTAAGTATATTTTTGTTTTTCCATGAAATTGAATTTTTAAACACAATAAATACCTAAGGAAAGATAATATTAATTTTATTTATAAAAACAATATTCAATTTTATTTTTAAAAATAATGCCAGACTGAGAAAATCCCAATAAATGAAAGATTGCATATTACAGTTAACAACATAAAAATACAAAAGATCCTGAGACTTCTATGAATGCTTATGTTCCAAAATTAGATAACACAAAAATAGTTCTATCCCATTATAAATATAAAGAGTGAGCATTCCTATAAGAATAAATGAAGAAAGCTATTCCATTTACAATTATCTCAAATTAAATACTTATGGGAATATTTAACCAAGTCCAAGTGATCAATTTCTGTTCACAATTGATCACACTGATAGATCTAAGAGTCAAAGGGATCACACAAACAAGACTAGTGTCTGCTTATACTAACTGATAAAATTAAAAAGGGAGAGAACAATCCTACATGGGAAGCAGGATACACAGCAGACTCATAGAATGGCAGATGCCCTAAACAGCACTCTGGCCTCAGAATCAGCCCTTAAGGCATTCAGATCTGGCTGAAGAGCCCATGAAAGTATAAAGAAGGAGGAACCTTTCTCTGAAGGGAGGAGAGAACTTCCACTTTGACTATGACCTTGTCTAAACAAGATCAGAGTCGGTGAACTCAAAAGGCTTCCATAGCCTTGACAACTCATGACTAGAGCCTAGGGTGATTACTGATGCCATAAACAAGAGTGTCGAATTGTTAAGTCAACAACAGGAGTCACTGTGCACTTACTCTTCACGTAGGATCTCTGTCCTTAATCTGTTGTACTATGTGAATTAATGCTATAACTAGTACTCAAACAGTATTTTCCACTTTCTGTTTCTGTGTGGGTACAAACTGTTGAAATCTTTACTTAGTACTAAACTGATCTGTACATAAAGAGAATTGAAAATGAATCATGATGTGAATGAAAGGGGAGAGGGAGCGGGAAAGGGGAGGGTTGCGAGTGGGAGGGAAGTTATGTGGGGGAAACCATTGTAATCCATAAGCTGTACTTTGAAAATTTATATTCATTAAATAAAAATAAAAAAAGAATATTTAACCAAGGTCATGGAAGAAAACTGTACTGAAAACTAGAAAGCAAAGACAAAAGATACTGCAAATTACACTAAAAAATAAAAAACAAGTTTCTTAATTTTGTAGGCTAGAAGGATTGAGAATGTTGAAATGGTCACAATGCCCAGTGTGATCTGTGAACTCAGTCCAGTCCCTATCAAAGTTCAACATCCTATTTCAAAGAAATAAAAAGTATGATAAAAATTGACAAGCACCCATAAAGATCCCGAATAGTTAAAGCAATATTGAACAAAAAGAACAAAGCTGAAAGCATCACATTATCTGTCTTTAAAAAATACTATTAGTTTGTAATAAGCAAAATATGATAATGCCATAAAAAGGCTGACCTCAACCAATGGAATACAATAAAGAGCCCAGAAAAACAAAAACACATTTATCATCAATTGGCAAAGTTGTCAATACATATAATGATTGGAGAACAATTTTCAATAAATTATTTGATGAAAAATGGTTATCAACATGTAAATGGAATGAGATTGGTCTTTAATTCATTCCATATACAGGAGCTGATTCAAAATGGACTAAAGGCTTAAGTTAAAAATTCTAGAAGAAAATATTGTGGAAAACTTATACAACATTGATCCAGAAAATTATTTCTTGTATATGATATCTAACATATGAGCAGCAAAGCAATAACTGACAACTGAGATTCCATGAAACTCTAAAGAATCTAAATAATAAAAGAAACAATGAACAGAGTAAAGGATAACCTGTATATTGAAGAAAATATTTGCAAACCATGTATAAGATAAGGAGATCATTTCTAAAACAGGAATAAACTCAAAGTACTCAATAGCAAGAAAATAAACAATCCTATTAAAAAATGGGTAAATGATAACAATCATTTTCCCAAAAGGTCTCACAAATGGTCAACAGATACATAACAAAATACACAATGTCACAATTCCTCAGGGAACTGCAAGATAAAACTATGAAGAGATACCATCTCACATCTCTTAGAATGTTTATTATCATCAAAATGATGAAAGACATCAAATTAATTAAGGAGAAGGGGGAAATGTTGGTCAAAGGTGTGAAGTTTCAGTAAGACTGGAGGAATATATTTGGTTCATCTATTGTACAGCAAGGTGACTGTAATAAAAATAATATATTATTTATTTCCAAATGGTTAGAAGAGTAGAATTTAGGTGGTCTAGTCATAAAAATAGTAAGTATGTGAACTAATGGATATCTTAACTAATATGATTGGGTCATTCCATAATCTATACTCCATAAATATATGCAATTATTGTCAAATAAAATAAAGATGTATCAAGAATAAATATTTGTATACCATACAATATTAATATTCCAAGTATCTACCTACTTTTTTAAGATTTATTTATTTGGAAGAATTACTAAGAGAGAGGAAGAAACAGAGAGACACCTTCCATTCATCCACTGGTTCAATCCCCAAATGGCTGCAATGGCCATGATTGGGCCAGGATGAAGCCAGGAGCCAGGAACTTCACCAGGGTCTCTCACATGAGTGGCAGGGGTTCAAACACTTAGATCATCCTCCACTGCTTTTCCTAGGCCATTAGCAGGGAGCTAGTGAGAAATGGAACATCCAGAATACGAACCAGGGACCATATGGGATGCCAGCATTGCAGGCTGTTACTTTACCCACTATACAACAATGCCTCCCAAAGCTTCATAATAGTGATTTGAATGTTTATCAATTGCAGTTTTCTATTTCACATGAAGATTCTTTAACAAAACGTTCATTTTTTATTTGAAAGCCAGAGTCACAGAAGAGAGTGAGAGGGAGAGAGAGAATTTTCATTTTTAATTTTTAAAAATATTCTATTTATTTATTTAAGAGATAGAGAAAGAGAAAGAGAGAAAGGTCTACCTTCTGTTAGTTCACTTCCCAAATGGCCACAACTGCTGGAGCTGCGCCAATCTCAATCCAGGAGCCAGGAGTTTCTTCCAGGTCTCCCAGGGGATACAGGGGTCCAAGCAAATGGGCCATCTTCTACTGCTTTCCCAGGCCATAGCAGAGAGCTGCATTGGAAGAGGAGGAGCTGGGACTAGAACCAGCACCCATATAGGATGCTAGCGCTGCAGGCAGAGGGATTAACCTCCTGTGCCATGCTGCCGGCCTGAGAGAGATATTTTCTTTTTTTTTTAAAACTTTTATTTAATAAGTATAAATTTCCAAAGTACAGCATATGGGTAACAATGGCTCCCCCCGCATAACTTCCCTCCCACTCGCAACCCTCCCCTTTCCCGCTCCCTCTCCCCTTTCATTCACATCATGATTCATTTTCAATTCTCTTTATGTACAGAAGATCGAGTTAGTATATATTAAGTAAAGATTTCAACAGTTTGCACCCACACAGAAACAGAAAGTGAAAAATACTGTTTGAGTACTAGTTATAGCATTAATTCACATAGTACAACAGATTAAGCACAGAGATCCTACATGAAGAGTAAGTGCGCAGTGACTCCTGTTGTTGACTTAACAATTCGACACTCTTGTTTATGGCATCAGTAATCACCCTAGGCTCTAGTCATGAGTTGTCAAGGCTATGGAAGCCTTTTGAGTTCACCGACTCTGATCTTGTTTAGACAAGGTCATAGTGAAAGTGGAAGTTCTTTCCTACCTTTAGAGAAAGGTACCTCCTTCTTTGATGACCTGTTCTTTCCACTGGGATCTCACTCATGAAGATCTTTCATTTAGGTTTTTTTTTTTTTTTTTTTTTGCCAGAGTGTCTTGGCTTTCCATGCCTGAAATACTTTCATGGGCTCTTCAGCCAGATCTGAATGCCTTAAGGGCTGATTCTGAGGCCAGAGTGCTGTTTAGGGCATCTGCCATTCTATGAGTCTGCTGTGTATCCTGCTTCCCATGTAGGATTGTTCTCTCCCTTTTTAATTTTATCAGTTAGTATAAGCAGACACTAGTCTTGTTTATGTGATCCCTTTGACTCTTAGTCCTATCATTCCGATCAATTGTGAACATAAATTCATGACTTGAACTAGTGGGATGGCATTGGTACACGCCACCTTGATGGGATTGAATTGGAATCCCCTGGCATGTTTCTAACTCTACCATCTGGGGCAAGATGTATTGCACATGCCCCAAATTGCACATCTCCTCCCTCTCTTATACCCACTCTTATATTTCACAGGGATCAATTTTCAGTTAAATTTAAACACCTAAGAATAATTGGGTGTTAATTATAGAGTTCAACCAATAGTATTAAGTATGACATCAAAAAATACTAAAGGGTTAAAGTATTAAGTTGTACATCAACAGTCAGGACAAGGGCTGATCAAGTTACTGTTTCTCATAGTGTCCATTTCCCTTCAACAGGTTTCCTTTTTGGTGCTCGGTTAGTTGTCACTGATCAGGGAGAACATATGATATTTGTCCCTTTGGGACTGGCTTATTTCACTCAGCATGTTTTCCAGATTCCTCCATTTTGTTGCAAATGATTGGATTTCATTGTTTTTGACTGCTGTATAGTATTCTACAGAGTACATTTCCCATAAATTCTTTATCCAGTCTACTGTTGATGGGCATTTAGGCTGCTTCCAGGTCTTAGCTATTGTGAATTGAGCTGCAATAAGCATTAAGGTGCAGGCAGTTCTTTTATTTGCCAATTTAATTTCCTTTGAGCAAATTCCAATGAGTGGTATGGCTGGGTTGTATGGTAGGGATATATTTAGGTTTCTGAGGAATCTCCAGACTGACACCCATAGTGGTTTACCATATTGCATTCCCACCAACAGTGTGTTAGTGTCCTTTTTTCTTTACATCCTCGCCAGCATCTATTGTTGGTAGATTTCTGTATGTGAGCCATTCTACCCGGGGTGAGGTGAAACCTCATTGTGTTCTTGATTTGCATTTCCCTGATTGTTAATGATCCTTAACATTTTTTCATGTGCCAGTTGGCCATTTGGATTTGCTCTTTTGAAAAATGTGTATTGAGGTCCTTGGCCCATCTCTTAAGTGGGTTTTTTGTTTTGTTATTGTGGTGTTTCTTGATCTCTTTGCAGATTTTTGTTATTAACCCTTTATCTGTAGCATAGTTTGCAAATATTTTTTTCCCATTCTGTCGGTTGCCTCTTCTCTTTCCTGGCTGTTTCTTTTGCAGTACAGAAACTTCTCAATTTGATGCAATCCCTAATGTTAATTTTGGTTTTGACTGCCTGTGTTTCTGGAGTCTTTTCTAAGAAGTCTTTGCCTGTGCCTATATCTTGCAGGGTTTCTCCAATGTTCTCTAATAACTTGATGATGTCGGGTCGTAGATTTAGGTCTTTAATCCAGGAATTGCTTTTAAATCCTTGATTAATATAAGTTGGCTGTAGATGTTTGCATTGATTTCTGGTGCTTCTATTCTGTTCCATGGTCTATCCATCTGTTTCTGTACCAGTACCATGCTGTTTTGATTACAACTGCCCTGTAGTATGTCCTGAAATCTGGTATTTTGATGCTTCTGGCTTTGTTTCTGTTTTACAAGACTGCTTTAGCTATTCGAGGCCAAGAGATTTTCTATCTCTTGGTTCATTCAAATACCTGCAGCAGGCTGGCGCCATGGCTCACTTGGCTAATCCTCCACCTGCAGTGCCAGCACGCTGGGTTCTAGTCCTGGTTGGGGCGCCTGTTTCTGTCCCAGTTGCTCCTCTTCCTGTCCAGCTCTCTGCTGTGGCCCAGGAGTGCAGTGGAGGATGGCCCAGGTCCTTGGGCCCTGCACCCACATGGGAGACCAGGAGGAAGCACTTGGCTCCTGGCTTCAGATGGGCACAACATGCCATCAGCAGCAGGCATTTGTGGGGGGGAGCCAACAGAAAAGGAAGACCTTTCTCTCTGTCTCTCTCTCTCTCACAGTCTAACTCTGCCTGTCCAAAAAAAAAAACAACCAACCAAACAAAATACCTGCAGCTAAGATTGAACAAGTGTGATAGAGGAGGTTGGCTTTGAAGGCAGCAGCTCAACACAGTGCCTGGAGACACATGAGGTGCTTTGCCCTTAGAACTGGAAGACACCTGTAGGATTGGGTGGATGTTTCTGAATCTTTGAAGGGATCCCACCAAAAATGACACTTTTTGTAGACTAACTGAACGATTTATACATTTTCCATGTGTGAGATGTTAAACGATTGGGAAGCCTAGATGATAGCATGTAAACACATACATATTCAGAATCATATTAAGCCAAAGTTCTGGTAGTTAATTGCCTATCTCTATGACATTTCTATTGATGTTGCTATCTTTTGGCTCAGTATTTTCTCATGTGAATGTGGTGCAAAATAACTATCTACCTTATACAAAACATCAGAAATAAAAATGAAGGTACTAGAAAAGGAAAGATGATCACACTTGTTAACAGATGATTGCATGTAATATAAATTTGTCCTGTTATCATATTATTAAAATAAATACACAATTATTCCTAATCTATATAGTAGGATAACATTTTATAAATTATGAGCATGGCCATTTAGACAGTAATAGAATGTTAATATCAACCCCTACTCAATATTGAAAGTAATGAAAATACTAAAAACCTACATTTTCTGTAGAATGATTAATTAAATTGGCTAATGTAACTGAACTACAACCCTAACTCCTGTTCTTCACACGTGGCAACATCAACTGAGCTTTGTAAAGAGAATTATTTGCCATCCTTTGCCAAAATTTCTTCTGAAGTAAATACGTATTGAACAGTGTGGGAGCCACAGCAAGTGACCCTTCATCAAAAGCAATGTTTCTGTTGAACAATGTGTATGCAACAGGCAGTAAGCAAAAAGAAATTGTATTTTCTCCCATCATTTTCCTTTCACTCTCATTTTTTCGAGTTCTTTTTTGCCCAGCCGTATCCTTTGCCATATAAAATTTCTTAAGTTGTGTGTAACTTTTAAAGTTTCTCTATACTAAAAAAATCAGAAATTCTAAGTTTTATACAATAAAGACAGTATTAAATTATAGTTACTTCTGACTTTGCGATGGCCTTATATTTAAAAGCTTACATAATATGGATTGATGGGGTGGGAGGGAATAATCATGTTTTGTGTAATGATTCCTTGATCTGTTTTGTACTTGCCTTATGTTGAAGTGAGACTCTTTAGAATGAGAAGAAGAAATAGGACAAGTAATATTTAGAAAGATAGAGTAGTATTACCATCTGCTTTATGCCTTGTCTATGTTTTCAATGTCCTCATACTCACTAATTCTTTTAAAAATTCAGCAAGATTATGGGATTAAGGTTCTCTCTCTCTCTCTCTCTCTCTCTCTCTCTCTCTCTCTCTCTCCTCTTCTCTGCCTCTCCTCTCTCCCTCTCTGTTTACTTTGGAGTCTTCTGAATTCATTGCAAACCAACATACATATACATGCTTTATTATTTTGTGTGAATCATACTTTATTCTGCTTTTGAGACTTATCAATTTAAGATGGGATGAGTCCACTTTTATTATTCAGAATAAAATGCATTTATAACACAAAACACACATATACACATACAAACATACACACACAGTGGGCCCCTAAAATTCACTAGGACAAAGTAGATATTACAAATTTAAGAACATCTAATTAATAAAAAGAAAAAATGAAAAACAAAATCTCAACACAGGCAAACTGGTAAAGCTCCAGAAATGTTATTCTATTCCCTATCTTTTTTCTACTCTTTGCCCTTGAACCTTATGTAAGTATTAGTTCTATCCAGCATTTACATTGGTGTACAGATATTGTAAACATATATGATTAGCAACCATGTCATTGGACTGGAATAACCTGTTTTATTTTTTAATCTAAAATTCTACTGGCATGAACAACAGCAACAGAAAAAAAAATCAATTGACCTATGAACCCCTGAAAGCAGGATCTGCATTGTGCATGCTGTGTAGTGTGTGTCATTTCAGATGAAGCCTGTCTGATTAGATGATTCATGACCTCCATTTGCAAATTATATGGCAGTGCTTGGAATAAGTGAAAGGTTATTCTTGGTCTCTAATTTGTATCTGTATAAAGTGAAAGTCATTGCTTTGTTTTTCCTCGAAGCGAAAGAGTTTATTAGAGAAAGTACAGTTATTACAATGTCTATAATTAGAAGTAGAAGCAATACACATTCTGGAAAGATTCACAACGCATTAGCTTTGTTTAATTCTGACTATGTGGGAAGAAATTTTAAGCAGAACCCAACCAATGGAAAAATTGACAGATATGGAGCTGATTAGCTTTTTAATCATTACACCATGAAAGTAATTCATACTGAAAAAAGCAAAATGTCCTTTGGCAATATAGGCAAAGGCCACTGCAAATAATTTAAATGAAATACATCATTTTATGAGATGCTGAGATCTAATTATTTGGTAATTGATATATGACTCCAATGAAATTATCATAAGTTTGGGTATTTTTCATTAAAATATCATTATGATTTTCTGTATATCATTTGTATGCTCATTAAGATAGCTGACTTTTGTCTACATATTACAAAATATTAATTTATTGCATGTACTATATATTTGATATAATTATATTACAGATTGTATCTAGACATTTTAGTCTATGCATAATGAAGTCCCAATACTAATTCTACGTAGTAAGTGCTATGTTCATTTTCCAAAGTTTTCAAACAAAATTCAAAAATACACATTAGAAGACCAGGTTAAATATGAATAATAAGCATAGTATTGGATGTAAGACCTGAAGAACCTTGAAAAAACAGCCATGAGAACTTGCTGTTTTCTTTTAGTATAGGGGCCAATAAATAATAGTGGATAAGGAAAAGTTTAGTTTTGAAGTCAAATCTTTTTTGAGCTTGACTTCCAATTTCACAGGCTGTATAGTAATGGGAAACTAACCTAGTTGAGTCTCAATTAATTCCTTTATTGAATGAGTATTAGCTTTCTAATCTCACAAAGTTATTCTGAGGAACAGACAATATAGAATTTGCAAAATGTATGTAAAACTTAAAGGCACTTATTAAACACTAAACAATCCATAAAACTTTACTGCCATTATTATGAAATTTTACTTTGTATTTTTTCCCACTTAAGATAAATCAAGCAATTATGCAACTATAAGAGACTGTTTATTTCGGTCAAAGTTTTGTATAGTTCTGTGCATGTGTTGAATGGTTTAGAATCTTCCCAATGCACACATAACATTTCAAATGTAAGATTTGTGCATTAATTTATTTAACATGTTTTTTAAATATATACAATTATATTGTGATATACTGAGGATAAAACACTCATGAAATATGGTCCTTACTTTATTGGAGTTTGTAATTTGTGATTGTAGAAAGAAATTCATAACATTACAGAGAAAATTTAAATTCTGCATACAGTAAATACATTGGGGAAAATATGTTTTATTATGTAAGTGATCAAGGATTTGGCCAAGTCAAAGAAATTATTTAGGCCTTTATGAAAATAAATTACCATTTTAGATATTTCTAATTATAGTAACTTGTACTCAATAGATGGTGAAGCTAGAAAGTGTAAAACAGAAAAAATTCCAGGAACAGGAAAAAAAAAACATTTCTATATAATTTGGAAGGCAAAATAAATAAAAATGATTTGTTAATATGATTTAATAAACACAAATAAGCAATGTCATAGGAAACATACTTGGATGTGGATAGCACAATTTTTCTTTCTTAATCTAACAGGTTTTTCTGTGAAGAAGCTTCAACGAATTTATCTATTACACAGCATAATTATTTTGAATTTAAAGTATTTCTTGGGTGCTTTGTGAAATAAACCACAATGATTATGTCTTACATAGGCATCTTTGAAAACAGTTTATAAATGTAATTTCATTTAAGTAAATATGTTAATTACAAAAGTAACTTACATGAGAAATGTTACTTGTGTAATGTTTTACCTTCCCAATAAATAAATTTTTACGTATATACTAGGACACATGGAATAAATCATAAAGTCAAATAGCATGCTGAGCTGCATAATACAGTGTATTTGCAGGCAGGATGTGTTGTGTTAAGTATTTCTGTCTAGCTAAGATAAGCAAGCCTTCTCTGTGTGTCTGAAAGCCAACTATTCTTTCTCTGCAGAGAGAGGGACTAGGATTTTGAATTCAAGACCTAAAGGAATAGGATGCATTATTTGCTTTCTAAGTTTCCTTCTAATATAGGTTTTAAAAATCAGAAATGCTTAAGCATTTGAATAACATCACTGCATTTATACTGAGGAAATTAGCTCTGATAAGTGCCTACATTTCTCATGAATATAAGTGATAGATTTTATACATTAAGAGAATATGAATAAAGGTGGCATAAGCACATAGATTTAATTTTTCTCACTCCCCAAGCTGAAGTTGATGAAATGTGTAGTTTATGAGATTCACCAGCGTGTATCCTGACAGGACTCTCTTGTCACTTGAGGTTGAGATTTGTTGGCCAAAATGATGAAGGTGAAGTGTGAATACAAACATTGTCCTTTCCCTCCTGCCCAATCCTTGTCAGCAACTCTGGCAGAAACCCTATTACTTCTCTGTTGGTCCATAATGGGTGAAAACACATAAAAATGAAATATTTATTTTTTTGTTGTTTTTGTTAGCATCCTTTTGATATGGTCACACCAAGGCCTGTTTGGAAATACAGATTTCCTATTCAAATATACTGAATAAAACAGATTAGAAAATGATTGTCATTGGCAAGACAGTTTGATTGTCTTGACAAAATAGTACGTTACTCACACTTCCCAAGAGACATGGTGTGCCACACAGTGTAAGGTCACAAGGGGATCATATGGACCCAAATTGTTAACTTTTGGGATTCCATTTCTGTTGCAGAAAAATCTATTTCCTAGGTTAGTCTTTGTAAGAGGTAGATTCAAGCTTATGTAATTACTGGAGAAGTGAAATGAACATATCCGCAGTGAGGAAGTGAGATAGGGAAGGGAAGGCAACCAGTAAATACACCACCAGCTACCACTTGAGTGTCTGGAACCTAATGCCTCCCAGAAAGTCTGAAGTCAAAGCAGAACAGACACCTCTGCTATATATCCTACTCCTCACCAAGCAATGTAGGAGACCTAGAGTATTTGTATCTAAATGTAGTTAATCTTTGAGGACGTCTCAAAAAATAAATTTCCTGACACAAGTTGCCTTACTGAGAGGCAGCACAGTGCCCCCTGTTGGCAAGAAAAAGTTCTTGGGCACTAAATATGCAGCTCATAGAGTTGGCAGCCAGACTGGTACATGTGGAAGTGCTAAAGGCAAGATGGTAGAGCAGTACAACGAAAACTACTATGCTTTCCAGACATTTTGATTTTCAGTGGTGTTGGACCTTTAATGGGACCAGATTAGTTGTATTAAATTAGAAGAATCCACGGGGTTGATTCTTGCAATTGTTGCCTCATGGTGTCATCTAACTTGATTCTTTAGTTCCTGCATTTTCTATAAATCAAAAATTAATGCTAAATGCTTAGAGATTGAGACTGAAATTTTTGAAAGAATGTTCTGCAGAGTGTGTTGCAGTTCTTTACATCATAACATATTTTGTTGGGAAAAATGCCAAATAATTCCCCTTTCTAGGATGTGATGTTTACTCAATCAGTTATTGCTTTAATCAGTGTGTTTTCTTACTGTAAGGGCAAAATTTCCCTCCTGCTTTACAGTTGGCAAATATACTATGGGATAATTCTTTGGGGCTCTACAATTAACCAGTCTTTTTTCATAATCTCTTTAAATTTTATTTTTTAGAATCCAGTGATGATCCTTGTCTGAATCAAGTATTTCACAGTAGTTACAGAATTGACTGTTTTACCATCATTTCTTTTACAATTACTACCTGACATTGTCTAGTACTATGTTGTAACTAGATAGGATTGTGACATTCTTTGGCTCTACATACAGTAGGATGACTAAGGATAATGTTAATTCCAATATATTTCCTTATATGAATTTGGGATGTTTAAGCCATGAATCAAAGTTCAATGTCTGAGGAGACAGACTTAATTCAGTTAAGAAAAGGAAAAGAAAGGGCTATCCCTCATCCTATAGGAATAAATTTCTATTTCTTCTATGAAGACCATATAAATAATTATGCTTACATACTTTTCCATTAATTAACACTTTCACTAGAAGAATGTGATATAATGGTGATGTCTAATAATTATGAGCTGATCATCTACCCTATAAACAAAAATTTCATAACTTGTTTATTTGATTTTTTAATTATTACCAATGCTATGTTGGCCAAATTTGTCGGGAAAACTTCTTCTTCTTCAAAGATTATAATGCCTGTCTTTTGGTTCAGAGTGACTTATGAAATCTTAACAATTTATTTCTGAATATAAATTTTAACATATTAGTGATATTTTTAATTCTATGTCCTCATTTTGTATCCCTGTGTCTTCTAAATCCATTTCCCCACAATAAACTTTTTAGAAGGGCATATTTTCTTTGCTACCTTGGAAACTGATGAGTCCATTCATTATGCTTATGGAATTATAACTAGAAAGAATAATTAAAGTATACTGATAATCATCAATTTTAAACACCCATGACAGGTACATAAATTTCCTTCAATGATTCATAGTCTTTAGGAGCACTGAGAACTAGTCCTGATCTGATGTACTAAATCAGCATTAATTTTGTATTTTATATCTTCAGAACTGAAAACATAAACATACAATTAAGTTTCTAAGATATACTTTCTATGTGATTTATTTTTAAAGAATGATTTATAGCGATACAGTCTCTTCCAGGAAACACACAGTTTCCCCCTGAGGTTGTCAAAGCAGAAAGATGGCAGTGCATGCTTTTCACAAATGACCTTTTAATAAGAGTGCACTGCCAAATAACAACAATTTATATGCAACTGTAAAATAAAAATACTTAATGTGGTTTTTAAGGCACTGACTTGAATTGAATCAGCCACCTCCATAAGTCATGGGTGTTGATTTTTTAAAACATTATTGATTTGGTAAAGAAAAAGGTATCTTGGGTCCATAATTTTTCTCATTATGAAACATTAAGTAGCTGGAGGCTTTTAAAGTGGTGATTCAGCTAAGGGAATCTATTTTTGAAAGATTAGGTTTGAACTTCTGTTCTAATACATCTGTTTATAATTTCTAAGAGCATTTGCAATATAATTGAAAATATGCCTTTTATTTAGCCAGCCTCTGTTAAATTGATTCTTGTTATTTGATGAAGGTTGGCAAAGGTGCATCACTTGTGATGCTAACAACAATGTGGAAATACTAATGAGATTAAACACGATTTGCTCACTTAGGACAATAAGACTTAGTAAGCACCCTTTCCTCCTGCTACAGCATTATCTTCAAATTGTGGTGTATGTTTCTCATTTTCATTCTCATCGCTCAATGATACATTCTCTTACACCCTAGTTCACCTCTACTCCATCAAACCTTTAATACTGAAAAGCATTGTGGGGGCTGGCACTGTGGCATAGCAGGTAAAGCCACCGCCTGCAGTGCTGACATCCCATGTGGGCACCCGCTCATGACCCGGCTGCCCCACTTCCAATCCAGCTCTCTGCTATGGCCTGGAAAAGCAGTAGAAGATGGCCCAAGTCCTTGGGTCCTTGCATCTGCATGGGAAAACCCAGAGGAAGCTCTGGTTCCTGGCCAGTTGGGGAGTGAACAAGCAGATGGAAGACCTCTCTCTCTCTGCCTTTCCTGTCTCTGTGTAACTCTGTCATCTCAAATAAAAAATAAATAAATCTTTCTAAAAAACCAAGCATTTCGATCATCATGGACGAAAATGCAAAGAGTTGTAAGTAATATCCTTCAGTATAGGAGACGTTCATCTATCACTGGTATGTGTGATCTAGTTAAATACTACGTATCTTGTGTCCCTCATATTTTATTGCAATGGGTGGTTTACGGTCCCATCGTACCATCATCCCCCTTCTTATGTTGAAGTCTTAACCAAAAGTTCCTCAAAATATAAACTCATTTGAAAATATGGTAATCACTAAGGTGGGCACTTAATCCAATCGGGCTTTTGGGCTTATAGAGTGTAAATTTGGACACAGCCACTTATACAGAGAGTTCCATGCAAACATAAAAATGCCCATTTACAAATCAATTAGTAAAATAAAATACAGTGTGAAAATACTCTTTTTCTTTCTTTCTTTCTTTTTTTTTTTTTTGACAGGTAGAGTGGACAGTGAGAGAGAGAGACAGAGAGAAAGGCTTTCCTTTACCGTTGGTTCACCTTCCAATGGCCGCTGCGGCTGGCGCGCTGCGGCCTGTGCACTGCGCTGACCTGAAGCCAGGAGCCAGGTGCTTCCCCTGGTCTCCCATGTGGGTGCAGGGCCCAAGCACTTGGGCCATCCTCCACTGCCTTCCTGGGCCGTATGTAGCAGACAGCTGGACTGGAAGAGGGGCAACCGGGACAGAATCCAGCGCCCGGACCAGGACTAGGACTTGGGGTGCCGGTGCCGCAGGCGGAGGATTAACCTAATGAGTCATGGTGCCGGCCATGAAAATATTCTTATAAGGGTAATTTGAAAGACCAGTCAATAGATGATGATTTTTTTTTGTCATAATGATTTTTTAAAGATTTATGTATTTGTTTTTAAAGGCAACCTTTTAAAAAAAAAAGTATTTATTTGGAAGGCAGAGTTATTGAAAGGCATAGGCAGAGAGGGATAGAGATCTTCCATCTGCTTGTTCATTCCTTAGATGGCCGCAAGAGCCAGGGCTGCACCAATCGGAAGCTAAGAGCCAGGAGTTTCTTCCAGGGCTCCCATGCAGGTGTCATTGGGCCATCTTTTGCTGCTTTCCCAGGCCATAACAGAATTATATCATAAATGGAGTATCCTGGACTCGAATCAGTGCCCATATGGGATGCCAGAAGTACAGGTGGTGACTTTTACCGTCTGTACCACAGAACCTGCTCTGCCATAACGATTTTTAAAGACAAATTCATATCAAAACTATTATTGTTGTTATTTTCTACTAAGTCTAGCAGTGAAAATAATTGACTTGCTTGCAATGTGGTGATTTCAATGTAGATTGACACTGACTAGTATAACTCATCTAGTTTCCTTTTATTACAGACTACGTAACCATATCACCATGTCTGATAGCGCTTTGAAGTGTCTGAAGCTAAACAAGCTGACATTTTTCCTAGGCTGAAAGAAAGTGAGTGCATTGTGTCCAGAAAGCTCTCTCTAGGGTATTCAGAAGCATTATGTGCAGATGAGATAGAGGAGGGCCAGCTCCATGGATCAGCTCAGAAAAGCTTTCTTTTCATTTTGTCCATGGCTGTCCAAACAGCTTTAGAGATAATGGATATTTATCCCTTTTACATGATCATCCAATATAGTAAGTAGATTTGATAACTGTTGCATAGAATTTAGTAGAATTCTTAGTTGATCCTATCCTGCCACTTCACTTAATTCTTAAGTTGGTAAAAAATTTAGCTTATGGACAATTTTTGTGGTTTTGATTCTGCATAAACTCTATCACATTGAATTTTACTCCAAGATGAAATATCACTTTTTTAATATGTGGTTAGAAGTTGTATGCCAGTGTCACATTTTAAAGCAAACTTACAGGTGTTGACTTTACTACTAAAATTCTAATTTTAAATTTTAAACTATGACTTTTTATATTTCTATCAACAATTGTGTAAATTAAAACAGTTATATTTATAAAATTTGAAGATCTAATGCTTAGAGAAATTGTTTTAAAAGATTTAAGCTACAAGTGTATTTTCCAAGTTTTAATTTGAAATGAAAATCTTTTTAAGTCTTCTTTAATTTCATCCAGTCTCAAAATTATACAATATACCTTTCAGTTATTTATACCCCTTCTCTGCAATTTTCTCTAAGAAAGGTGTTCCTGACAGTTTAAGACAAGCATCAGGCCAGCGCAGCCGTTCAATAGGTTAATCCTCTGCCTTGCGGTGCCGGCACACCGGGTTCTGTCCCGATTCCCCTCTTCCAGGCCAGCTCTGTGCTGTGGCCCGGGAAGGCAGTGGAGGATGGCCCAAGTGCTTGGGCCCTGCACCCCATGGAAGACCAGAAGCACCTGGCTCCTGGCTTCGGATCATCGCGCTGCACAGGCCATAGCGCTCCAGCCGCGGCGGCCGTTGGAGGGTGAACCAACTGCTAAAAGAAGACCTTTCTTTCTGTCTCTCTCTCTCACTGTCCACTCTGCCTGTCAAAAAAAAAAAAAAAAAATACAAGCATCAGAATCTCAGGTGAGCACCTCCTGTCTCAGCATATAGAAATAACTGTATCACAGTAACACTGGGGCTGGCATTGTAGGGCAGCAGATTAAGCCACTGCCCAGCATCCTGTATAGGAGAGCCAGTTTGAGTGCTGGCTGCTTCACTTCCAATCCAGCTCCCTGTTAATGTGCCTGGGAAGAAAAAGATGTCCCAAGTACTTGGGCCCCTGCTACCCATATGAAAGACTCAGATGGAGTTCCAGGCTCCTGGCTTTGGCCTGGCCAAATGAGGTTGCAGTCTTTGTAGAGTGACCCAGCAGAGGGAAGATGTGTGTGTGTGTGTGTGTGTGTCCTTTTTTCTAGATCATTGTGTTAGTCAAATAAATAAAATAAATCATAAAAAGAAAACATTGACCTCCTTGCTTTCCAGTTTAGTGATTTATGATTTTTAACTTTTTCCCTATAAAAACAATAGGACAGATTTCTATTTGTGAAGTAATGATGTCTCCTTTCACTACATTAAAATAAGTGTTTTTTATACTCACTTTGCTTTAACAATGTTATTTTATGCCTTCCTTTTCCCCAGGATCTTGGGTATTTTTGAATACATAAGTGATCAAAGCTGTGTTTATCAACATCACACTATCATTCAGTCAGAATATATCTATTATCACTGTTATCATGAGCTCTTTGGCACATGAAGGGTTACTTACAATTACTGTGGTCACTTACTTTTATTCAAGACAAAGATTCAACAGGTTTCACATAACATCTGCATAGGTACACAAACTGATAGCAAGCTTAAGTAAATGCTAACTGCTCCTATGTTACGAACCAATTATCTGCATTGCCTTCTCCCCAAAGTCCTTCATGTAGATCAATCAAATTAAACTGTAATTATCATCAACCCAGCATTTCACTTTCAGAAATATAGTGATCAAATGTAAGTCAATGTAACAAATCACTATTTCCTCTGTTCTACCCACTCCTTATTGAACCAGCCTTCATACTGGAATGATGAGTTGAGCCAAAAGGGGCCTCTGTATAGAGTGAATTATGATTTAGATCCATATATGAGCAGATTGTAACATAACCTAAATCTATAATCTTGTAGCCAATTAGTTAGGCTTCAGCTAGACATAGCAGGTGATCCCTCAGGCAATTCCAGGCCAGGTTGCCAGCTTATGCCCAAATAAGGCAAATGCTAAACTGCACTAATAAAATTTTCTCTTTTTTTGTAATTACTTGGGTTCCTGATTATGAAAATCACTCACCACATTGTCAGAGGGACCATTCTGAGCTATTCTCAATAGGAAATGCTGTCTTTTTAAAGAAATTCTTTCTTAGTAAATAAAACTATTGAATTTAACTTTTCTCACATTTTCCTTTAATACCCTGTTTCAAAAATTAGCATGGTCTTGTAGCTTTGTTCTAAAGTTGTCATTGGATTCTTACTGAATATGATGTTTTCTGAAGGGAATTGATGAATACTGGCAATGTTTGTACATTTTGAATATTACATACATTCTGGAAAAGTAAAGTTCATATTAAAGGAGGTAAAATAGACACAATATTAATAGGATTAAAAACATGGGGATAGGGTGGCCATTATGGCTTAGCAGGCATTAATTAGGGTGTGCATTATGCCAGCATCCCTTGTGGGTGCTGGCTTATGTACCAGTTGTTCCACTTCTGATCCAGCTCCCTGCAAATAGCCTGAGAAAAGTAGCAAAAGATGGTTTAAGTTTTTGGGTACCTGCCACCGACATGGGAGACCCAGAAGAAGCCCCTGGTTCTTGGCTTTGTCCTGGCCCAGTGTTGGCCCTTTCAGCCATCTGGGAGTGAATTGGAGGATGGAAGATCTCTCCCTCTCTCTCTTTTTCTTCCGTTCCCTCTCTCTTTGTAATTCTGACTTTCAAAATAAATAAATAAATAAAAGTAAATCTTTAAAATAAACAAATAAAAATGCAAATACAGGGGTTAGATTTGTTGGCAAATGCATAGTCAAAGCTCAGGAGGCACACAGTCTGCTAGGGATGCCATAACAAAATGCTGTGGACTGGGGAGCTTAAACAGCAGAAACATATCTCCTCACATCTTTGGAGACCAAAAGGTCAGTGTTAAAGTGAAAGGAGAATTAGTGTCTGATAAGTCTCTCCTCTTGGGTTGCTGATTGGTGCATCTAACTATGTGCTCACTTGATCTCATCTTTATGTATGGAGAGAAGATGAGCAACTCCCTGGTGTCTGCTGTCATGACACAAATTCCATATCAGAGCTATTCGGTATGATCTCATCCAACCCTAATTCCTTCTTCAGAGTCCCCATCTCCCAGTGTTGCCACACTGGCAGCTCAGCTTCCACGTGCATTTGTGGTGGGAATTTGACTGTGAAGGTAGGGCAGATGCACTTTGTCGTCTCTCTTATAGGCATAACAAGAAGTTACTTGGCAATGATCTTTGCTTTCTTTAGGTCTCTATCTTGTATAACAATTGCCCAATCTTTCTCTTCACTTGCAAGACATATATCTGCAATAATATACTATTATATATCAATTATCTTAAATCTCAATCATACATCTTACATATCAGTAATATATACTTTATACATCAACTATATCTGCGATAATGTCTCAATTTGGACTCATGTAATAAGGAGTCGTATACTAGGTGGCTTACAATAAAAGGCATTTTTATCTCAGTAATGGAACCTGCTAGGTGTGTATTGTAAAGGCCCTCTCCAGGGATGCCAACAGTCAACTTCTGTTTCTATCCTCACATAGGGGAAGAGTGCTAGAGAGCTCTTTGGAGTCTCCCTCCCATTATCCCATTCAAGAGGTTGGGACCTCCCTTAAGTTTCTACCTCCTAATACCATCTCATTGGCAGTGAGGATATCAACACAAAAAATGGAGATGCATAATCAATCAATCCATAACACCAGACCAACTGACACAAACAGCTTATAACAGAAACAAGGGCTGACCGAAAATGAGCATTTTTCCTTGAAAAAAAAAAGCATTTCTTGTTTTTTGTTTGCATTTGTGACATTAATTCTTATACTAGACTGTAAATACATATTTTTCTGCATTAAAATTTTTCTATATAATTGATAGGATGTTTTGTGCATAACAGTGTGCTGGTTGAATGCTTCATAATACAAAGGGATGCAATTAAACACAGCAATTAAATAAATAAATAGATTCATTTGTAAATGAAACCATTGCTGAACAGTAAATAGTTATGTCACTTAAAATATCAAAATATGAAACATTATAAAATTCCTGTCCTTTTCGTTGCCACTAAAGATAACACACAAGCAAAAAAAAAAAATTGAACTTTTGAAAAAAATTCCTTGTATGTAAATTTAAAAAAAGTCATAGAATCATCTGGTAATTTCAGTAAACCACGTATGAATTCATGCACCAGAGCATAGCAGTGTGATCACATAGAAAAAGATGAATAGGCTTAGTGAAATAGGCCAGACCCCAAAAGACGAATATCATGTTTTTTCTCTGGTTTGCTGTTGCTGACATATGGAGTACAAAAAAAAAAAAAAAAAGTACATCAGAGAAATTAACATCTTGTGATTTAATTGCTCTTTATAACCCTCGTCTAAATTTCTGCAGAACAGTGGTCTATCCACTGTAGAACTCTTTATTTAGAGTAACTTTAAGCTTGTGTTGATAAAGCAAATTGAAAGTATGTTGGGCCGGCATTGTGGCATAACAGGTAGAGCCATTGCCTGCACTGCCAGCATCCCATATGGGCACCAGTTCGATTGCCTGCTGCTTCACTTCTAATCCAGCTCTCTGTTGTGGCCTAAGAAAGCGGTAGAAGATGGCCCAAGCTGCACCCACGTGGGAGACCTGGAGGAAGCTCCTGGCTCCTGCCTCCTGATTGGCCCAGCTCCGGCAGTTGCAGCCAACTGGGGAGAGAACCAGCAGATGGAAGACCTCTCTCTCTCTCTCTGCCTCTCCTTCTCTCTGTGTAACTCTGACTTTCGGATTTTCTATGTACGTATTTGAAACCAGCCATTGTGAATGTTGACCCAAGTTGTTAAGGGAAACATGTAAAATACTATTAATAGCCCCCTGAAACTTTTCTTCTTGAGTTGAAAACAAAGTGGAAGCATCATCCTCTATAGCAGCTACAAAGAAGGAGGTTAGATGCACATCATCCTACTAGCAATCTCCTCCAAAGACATTTGCTACCCATTTACCTCATCAACCTGACTGCTTTTGTACTCTATAAAAAATAAGAGCCTAAGGATTACAGCATTAATTTCCAACCACGAATCCCTTACCAAAAGGTGTTACAGCTCACGAACAGGAATCAAAATATCAAGGCTCTATTTTCTTGAAACATCTAAAATTGACTCATTAATAATCTCATTTGGTGTCTTAGTACAATCTACAAAGGACTATAGGCAAATGGCAGGGTACTAGAGACAATGCAAAGCCTTTAAATAGTCTTTTTAGCACTTTCTAAAATTAGCTCATTATTAATTTCCTGCCGGGAAATCACTGCCCTAAACAATGTGTATAATTCTGATATAAGTCATTACTAACTCTTTTACACTGACAGCTGGATGAATGTGGGATTATTTTTTCTTGTCTCAGAACACAGAGAACTGTTTTAAGCATTCATTTGTGAATAAAATGCATATAATTGTGTATGGAATGCATCACTCATTGCAAAATTAGTTTATCTTTTCAAGTATTTTCTTGGGCTGCACAATTGATCATACATATTTCATACTATTTTAGATTTATGCATTTTTGTATTTGGTATAATTTAGTTCCAACTGTGTTGAAAATGAATACCAAATACTATCTAGAGGCAAACTGAAGGAAACTGTACTTTATCTGGTAAACCAAAATGGTAGGTCATTAATCATATTCTTCTTCATTATGCTTTTTTTTCCACAAGACAGATTATTTGCTTTAAGTTACACAGTCTTGTAAGTCATCACTGTACGTGAAGTGAGAGAGCTAGATGTATTAAGTATTTATTTACTTCCTCTTAGTATTTATTACATCCTTTTTCTTCATTGAGTTCATGTATTCTAAAGGCTAGAAAGAAGCAACAAAAATACAAATAAAATGACATTTCACACACTACTTTCAAACTAAGACTCTTCAATGAGATACAGTCACTCGAGACTTGCAGGTCAAAGAAAGAAATGTGATCGAATGGACCAGGGTGAGGAATTTTGTTTCTTGGTCCTGCTGAAATATCTATGAGAGGTACTCTGGCATTCCAGTCTGTGTTTTTAGAGGTTACGAGGCAGCTGCCAGTGGTGTTTCTTCAGGCTATTTCTTGATGTATAATTTGTCATTTTATCTGGTTATATTTTTAAATAAATCACTGTGTTCTTAACCAAACCTGAATGGATTCTATTTCATGCAACTATGATAGCAGGTAGAAAATAATAGATTCCCACAGCAACATAAATACAGAATTAGTGTTTTCTAACGTGAAACAATTTGAGGGATCTGAAGTTCAGTGGAAGAGGGGATGATGAATAAAAAGATTTGTTAATGTTTTAGATGTCACCTGGAAGGGTGAGTGGAAGATGGTAAATCTTTTGAAGACAGAATGATTGCAAATATATTGTACTTTAAGGGAGATATGTAATTTAAGGCTATGGAGTAGGCTGATTTTGAGAAAATTAATGAAATGCAAATCAAATAATTTAAATGACTAGTGCAAGCTTTGTCAATGAATTGAGAAGTTTCTATGCTTACTTTAATTATATCTCATACCTTGTAAGCCATTGGTCTGATTTAATGAGAAGTTAGGCATAAAATTCACATCCTTGTTGAGTCAAAGATAAGGTTTGGTGAGCAGAGTGTGGAAATACTGCTAGCCTTTTAGTGACTGCAAGTACCCAAATCCCACTGAAATCTTGTTAGCAAAAATAAATTTTGGCACTTCTTAACACATGAAGTGCTTTTTTCCCTTTTAGGAGAGTATTCCAAGAATGCTGCAAAAGCCAGACAAAGAGGGAATTTATACCAAAAAATGGCTACATTTTTAAAAAATGAAAAGGGGTGGTCATTTGGTCTAGCAGCTAAGAACATTGTTTGGATGCTCACACCCCAGACTGGAGTGACTGGGTTTGAGTTCCAGCTCCACTCCAAATTCTAGCTGGTGTGAACCCTATATGTGGAGGAAGCAGAAGGTTGGGTAGTTGCATTCTTGCCGCCCATGTAGGTAACCTGATTTGAGTTCTAGGCTCTTGTCTGCTGTTTGGCTCAGCTAAACCATTGCAAGAATTTAGGGTGCGAAGCAGTGGATAGGAGCATTCTCCAGCATTTGCTCTCACACTCTCTCTCTTGCTCTCTCTGATAAATGGGTAACTTTTTTAAAAATTTAAAGTCAGAGTTATATATAGAGAGAGACATGGAGACAGAAAGAGATTTTTCATCACTGGTTCACTCTCCAAATGTCCAGGAGTTGGGGCTGGCCAGGCAAAAGCTTGGAGCCAGGAGCTTCTTCCACTCTCCCTCCTGGGTACAGGGTCACAAGCACTTGGGCCATCCTATGCTACTTCCCCAGGCACATCACCAGGGAGCTATATAAAATTATAAAAAGAACAGCTGAGACTTAAACTAGTGTCCATATGGGGTTCAGGCATCAGGCTTAATCTACTGTGCCACAAAGTGGTCCTCAAGTGACTACCCTTTAAAAGATACAAGCTCTCAATGAATGTTTTGCTGCAACTTTAGGTTTCACCTATAAATACAATCTTTTGCATCTCTTTCTCTCCCTCCCTTCCCCTGAGCATCTTGTTTCACTATATGCTATATTGCTGAGAAGAAGAAGAGAAGAAGGAGGAGAAAGAGAAAGAGAGGGAAAAGGAGAGGGAGAGGGAGGAGGAAAGGGAGGGGGAGGGGGGAGAGGAAAGGAAAGAGAGAGGGATAGGGAGAGCCAGACTGATTGATTGATTGGACCCCCCCCCCATCTAGGTCTCCCATATGAATAGCAGGAATTTGAGTATGTGAGCCATTATCTGCCTTCTCATGTTCATTATCAGTGTGCTGCTTCAGTATGGAGTAGCTGGTTCCTGAACCAGCACTCTAATGTGGCATGTAGATGTCCCAAGTAGCAGCTTAGTCAGCTGGATCACAACACTTATCCTTTGACACAATTTTTTAAATTTCCATTGTAAGGAAGTTTTGTATATCTCTAGTCATTTCCAGTTTTGCATACTTAGGATTCTTACGTCTTTCACTATTTTTTTTCTTTATTTTTCACAAAAGTTGATTATTGTTGATTCTACTAAAGTGAGCATCATTTAGTTGTGATTATTATTTTCTTATTTAATTTATTTTGGTTTGATTCTTTAATATTTTTAGTTGATCCTGAGGTTATTATGCTATGTGTTTCAAATAGATAAAATTTAATTAAATGATTATTAGTATTGGAGCCAGTCCTGTGGCGTAGCAGGTAAAGCTGCTGCCTGCAGTGCTGGCATCCCATATGGGCACTGGTTCAAGACCTGGCTGCTCCACTTCCAATCCAGCTCTCTGCTGTGGCCTGGGAAAGCAGTGGAAGATGGCCCAAGCCCTTGGGTACCTGTACCTGCATGGGAGACCTGGAAGAAGCTCCTGGCACAGCTCTGGCCATTGCTGCCAACTGGGGAGTGAACCAGTGGAAGGAAGACCTCTCTCTCTGCCTCTCCTCTCTCTGTGTAACTCCGACTTTCAAATAAATAAATAAATATTTCAAAAATAATCATTAGTATTTTACCAGTCATGATTCCAGTTTTCATTTAATCTCTGCTACCTAAAGTTCTTGCTTTATATTCTCCCATGTTCAGCATTGGATTTTAGTTGGTATTTAAAATGTTTAGATAGTTAGTAGCAAATATCTTTCAGTTCATCTGAGTCTTAACATCTCCTTAGAAATACAACAGAATTTCCATTTTGACATCCTTCAATTATGTTTCTCCTTTTGTTACTCAACCCTAATGTTACATGTCTAACCAACATTGCTGAGTCCTCAAAGTACTCAACAGAACCTTGCAATGCTCTGTTTCCTTTTCCCAAGACACTTACCTCTCTTGGTTTTCATGACATCACCGTGTTTTGTTCTTCACTACACCTAACTGTCCTATCCTTTACTTTTTTCCCAGCACTTTTTATCCTTTACACCTTTTTTAATGTAAGTTTTCTTTAGCTATTGATCTTGAGGCTTTTTCTTATTTCTTTCTGCACTTAATTTTAATTGCATTTATTCAAATGGTGCAAAGACATCACAAATAATTCCTAAATTTGTAGATTCTGTCTTGAGTTAGGACTCATTAAGTTAATAACTCCCTTGAAATCATCATGTGCATGTCTATTACGCATGACAGGCAACTTCATAATTTTTTTTTGTTTTTCCTGTGAGATTTTTCTATGCATATTTTATTCTCAAAGTCTAGTGAATATTCCAAAGTATATCCCAATTTTGTTATTTATGTTATTTGTTCTTTTGTATCTTCATTTTTTGGGCCATTAAGCAAGTTAAACCTACCTTTGGTACATGCATTCTGATATTCTGTAGGTATTTTCACAAGAGTTTTCTTCAGTTTTGCAGTAATTGGTTCTAAACCTATACAGAAAATCCTGTTATTTTATTCATAAGTGCTTAAATAACACATGTGATTAATTACTTGTCAGAAAAAAATTCACAAATCATTTGCCCTGATGGTGTCAGGGCAAGGATTTATGCCTCTTTTCAAAGAGCGCACAGGTATAAGTGTAGAACTACTACAACATTCAAAGTCATGGTTCAATATTGGGAGAAACTACTAGAGTATCATGAGAAGGATTATTCAAAAGTTTTCAAAGTTACAAATTGTGGGAATATCACTAAAATACAGTGCTGGAGTACCAAAGACAGTATTCTAATCATAGAATAGCTGAACCCCTTGTTAAATTGAGAATTTCAGTGAAATTTGCACAGAATAATCACAGACATTTTACAGGAGCCATTTGAAGCAATCCATTAGTCTTGTCCAAATTAGCCCAATTGTTTATAAGGTATTAAATGCACTACAAAACCTAACATGTTTGTTATGCTCTATAATCATAGCACCTGTTAAACTGCCCACCGCAGCTGTACATTGAGTAGATTACAGACCATTAGGCAAGTTATACAGTACCTTCTTTTTATAACCTAATTTCTCTTCTTTTGCATGAGACTGATCTGGATCATAAAATGAGAGCTTTTTCATAGCTCTTTACTGATTGAGATGAGGAGAGTGATTTTAAAATTATTGGGATGCTCAGATACAACTTGCAAATGTGTTAAAATGCAGTAGTAAAATATTTCATTAACTTTTAATCCGACTTTAGATTGTTTTCTTTCCCCTGGGATCCAATGTCTTTCGATTTATCATGCTGTTTTTCAACCAGTCTCTAAAGGAAAAAAAAAAAAAAGGTTAAGAGTAAACCTATGGAGCAAGGAAGCACAAAACCAGTATATTAAAATCTTTTTTTCATAGTCCAGTTACCAAATTTAAGAAACATCTGGAATCCATTTTAGTCCTTTATCAACTTTTAAGCATTTGCAGGTTGCCTAAATCATCTGTGTATGTGGACACACACAAAATTACATTTTGAGTAATAAAGAATATAAAATAGATGATGCAATTTATTTACTTACTCAAGATTCAATAGGTGTTCAGAAGCTTTAGGCATTCTACCTGTTACTGGCAATAAAGCTGTTGGAAGTAGCCAGCATGATGGCACAGCAGGTTGAGCTGCCACTTCTGGTGGTGGCATACCACATTTGAGAGCAGGTTCCAATGCCAGCTGTTCTGCTTCTGATCCAGCTTCCTGTGCCTGGGAAGACAATGGAAAGATGGCCCAAATATTATGCACATCGGAACCCTGGATGGAATTCCTTGCTCCTGACTTGGGCTGGCCCAGCCCTAGCTGCTGATCCATTTGGAGAGTAAACCAATAGTTGGAAAATCTCTCTTTCTCCTCTCTCCCTCTGCTATTGTCCTGCCTTTCAAATAAATAAATAAAAATAGGGAAAGATAACTATGCTGAATTTCTCCCTGTTCAAATGGAGCTTAAAGTTTCCTGAGGGAAGATAAACCTTAATCACATGTATCATAACAATAAAATTATATATATATACATGAATACATGTGTATATACATATATCATATCATATATAATATATTATATATATTATCAAACTGTGAAGCAAAAATGTTTGAGAAACTATACATAAACACATGAACAAGCCAAGGGGCTTACTCTCTGTAATATTGTTAACTACTTTCCACTGGAGTAAGGAATGTGGGGGAGTATTATTCCAGGTAGAAGATTGAAAATCGCAGAAATTCTGTGATAAGAGAGGCACAGAGAGCATTTGAAAGGTGAGTATGCCTGGAGCACAGAAACAAGAGTAAGATGCCATGGGTGTCTGCTGAGAGCCTCAGCAACCAGCTCATTTAATATACTTTGTAATAGTGATTTTGGTTCTTATCCTACTTGCAACAGAAAACCAGCAAGGAAGTCATACGATCAAATCTGCATTAAAATCCCCTTTGTTGCTGTATGAAGAATTGAATAGAGAAGGAGGAAAAGAGATGCATCATAGAAATATTCAGCCATGGAACCAGGACAAAGAATATTACAATCTTTTATAAACTTTCATATTATGTGTAATATATGGGTATGCGTCTCTTTCATTAACACGGAACAATGAAGATACATTCTGAAATTGCACTGTGAGATTAAATGATATGTGGGTTACTTAAGAGAATTTAGTATACTTTATGCCATCTGGGGTGTTTGAGGGATCAAAGTATCAGCCATGGGAAGGGCTTTGTTGGGCAACAGGTGAGGCTGCTACTTTGGATGCCTACTCTACATGTTGCTGTGCCTAGAATTGAATCCCATCCCCTCTTCTGATTCAGCTTCCTGTAAAATCACCTGGGATGTACTGGATGATGGCTCAAGTCCTTGGGTTCCTGACACTATGTGGAAGACCTATATGGACTCACTAATTCCTGACTTTGGTCTAACCCATTCCTGGCTGTTGTGGGTATTTGGGAGTGAATCAGTGGACCGAAGACATTTCTCTCTTCTTCTCTCTCCCTCTCTCCCTGCCTCCCTCCCTTCCTCTCTCTCTCTCTCTCTGTGTATGTGTGTGTTTGTCTCCTTCTAACTGTCAGTCTGCTTGTCAAATAAATAAAACTTTAAACAAATGTGTAACTACACTTAACGTGTTATAAGCAAGGTTAGGTTACGCTAGAATATGGCATAAAAATCATACTAATAGAATACCAAAGATATGGAGTTAGCCAAAATATGACTCTTTCTTTAAGAAATCCCCACAGAAAAATAACGTTTAAAAGATTAATTAATCCTATAATTAAATTCCCAAAACAAAAGAGATTATGTTTAAAATAAAGTCAATTTATTGTGGCATGTTAAAAGTGAACATTCATAAATTCTTACTGACTTTCAATTAAGAAAAATTCACAAGAAATTAAAATTGTCCCCAATACCTTAATACAATGAGCTTTATGCAGAATAATTCTTGGTGAAACGGGGTTTGGACTAACTAATGTGACCAAGGTTGGCTACTAAGACTTATGCTATTCCTTTAGGACTTCAAAAATTTGAACAACTCAGTGCCAATCTTCAGAATTCTCTCTCAAATGATTCAAAGGGTTAAAGAACATGAATAATTATGAGAAGATACATCTCCTATTATCTATATATTTTAAGATGCTATTCCTCAGGCTATAACACACTTCTTTCAAGGAAAAATTGTTTTTCTTAAGCAAAGCCAACACCAGAGACCCAGTAGTACTTGAACAATGTAAAATGACTGGATTTCAGCCTCCTCAGACCAGATAGCCAACATCTGAACTCAAGTTTTTGCTAAGTTCCTGAGCCATGTCTTCCTAACAGCTTAGTGAAGACCATCATTCAGCCAGGCATTTTCCCAGGCACTGCTGTTTTAAGTGCTCTCCTTTTCCACTTCTTGTTTACTTTTCCTTTGTTTTTCTTCTTGTTGGAGCCTCTTCTTATATTCTCTCTCCTGGGCTTTCTAAGATGGACTGTTTCTAATACTATTAGGCAAAACCAAATATTTTATTTTTCATTCCTTTGTTTGTGCTTTTTGTAGGAAGGATTTTCATTTGTTTTTTTAAATATATACCTTAATATTTGGTCTAGATTATTTCTCATTATGAGAGATGTTAAATATTTATTCATCAAGATTTATTTATTATTTGTTTATTTTAATGGCAAAGTGTGAGACAGAAATATATCTTTCTTTCCCTGGTCCACTCCCCAAATGACTGCAACAGGCAGGGTGGGGCCAGGCCAAAGCCAAGATACAGAAACTCCATACAGGTCCAAATACTGGAGCCATCACCTGCTGTCTTTCCATGCCTATTAGCAAGAAACTGGATGTGAAATGCAGGAGCTGGGAATGGAAACAGAACTCCAATAAACAGTGACTTGATCAGCTCTTGTGTTGACTGTTGTTGTACAATGTAATACTTTATCCATTTTAGTATTTTTTTATTCTAGTACTAGTGGTTGAACTCTGTAATTAACACACAATTATTCTTAGGTGTTGAAATTTTAACTGGAAAAGTTATCCCTGTTAAATATAAGAGTGGGAATAAGAGAGGGAGGAGATGTACAATTTGGGACATGCTCAATCGGACTTTCCCCAAATGATGGAGTTAGAAATGTGCCAGGGGATTCCAATACAATCCCATCAAGGTGGCAAGTACCAATGCCATCTCACTAGTCCAAGTGATCAATTTCAGTTCACAATTGATCACACAATGGGGTCACACAAACAAGACTAGTTTCTGCTAATACTAATTGTTAGAATAAAAAAGGGAGAGAATGATCCAACATGGGAAATGGGATACACAACAGACTCATAGAATGGCAGATGTCCTAAATAGCACTCTGGCCTCAGAATCAGCCCTTAAGGCATTTGACTCTGGCTCAACAGCCCATGAGAGTATTTTAGGCATGGAAAGCCAAGACACTCTGGCAAAAGAAAAAAAAGACCTAAATGAAAGATCTCTGCGAGTGAGATCCCAGTGGAAAGAACGGGGCCATCAAAGAAGGAGGTACCTTTCTCTGAAGGGAGGAGAGAACTTCCACTTTGACTATGACCCTGTCAGAATAAGATCGAAGTTGGCAAAACCTAAAGGCTTCCATAGCCTCGGCAACTCAAGACTAGAGCCTAGGGAGATTACTGACGCCATCAACAAGAATGTCAAATTGTTAAATCAACAACAGGAGTCACTGTGTACTTACATCCCATGTGGGATCTGTCCTTAATGTGTTGTCCAATGTGAAGTAATGCTATAACTAGTACTGAAACAGTATTATTACACTTTGTGTTTCTGTGTGGGTGCAAACTGATGAAATCTTAGTATATACTGAATCGATATTCTGTATACAAAGATAATTGAAAATGAAAAAAAAAACTTGGTGTTAAATTGGAAATTGCATAGAAAATTAATCAATTAAAAAAAAATCATGTAGGATCTCTGTCCGTAATGTGCTGTACATTGTGATTTAATGCTATAATAGTACTCCAACAGTATTTTTCACTTTGTGTTGCTATGTGAGGGCAAACTGTTGAAATCCTCAGAAATATATATTAAACTGATCTTCTGTATATAAATAGAATTGAAAATGAATCTTGATGTGAATGCAAGGGGAGAGGGAGCGGGAAAGGGGAGGATTGCGGGTGGGAGGGAAGTTATGGGGGGGAAGCCATTGTAGTTCATAAGCTCTACTTTGGAATTTTATATTCATTAAATAAAAGCTTTTTTTTTAAAAAAAGAACTCCAATAAAAAAATAGAAGCTTAACCTGTCATGCCACACCTTCAACCCAAGTTGTGAAATCTTATACTTTTGTTCATATTTGATTCTTTCCAATAAATAATCCAGCCTAAGTGATAGTGTGACATTAGAATGACATCCACTCTAGATCTAAGCTTCTTTACCATTTTTCTTCCTAGCTCTCATTTAATAAGATTCAACTTCTCCCAATATTTCAATTTTCCTATAGGTCTTAGTATGATCATATACAATTCTGTCATATCTACTTAAATCAATTTCACTTCTTAAGACTTCACCAAGTACTTGATTAATTTTTCCTTATTTTTCTAACTCTTCTCTTTAAATTTCATCCTAACTTCCTGCTTCTTGATGTGCCTGTCTTAATCTTCAATGAGTGGTTCTGTAATTGCTCTTAGTATGAATTTTCTTTCTTTATTGCTTGTTGAATTTTTTAAAAATGAATTTAATTGAATTAAAATATATAAAGATATTTATAATATGTAGTTAATAAAATGTACAAATTTTAAGTATACAGATGAGCTCTAACAAATATGTATTCTCATGTGCCTAATACCAGCATATCAATCAATATATAGAATGTATCCAGTGTCTCAGAAAATTCCCTCAAGGTTCTTCACATGGATAAATAAATAGTGAGATGTGCATCACTATAGATCAATTTGCCTGTTCTATAACTCCATTTTATATCAAATCATGCAGCAAGTGCTCTTTGGTGTTTGTCAATATTCACTCAGGATTATATCTGAGATTCACCCATGCTGTTGACTGTACCAGTCATTTGTTTATTTCCATTGTTGGTTAGTATACTTATTCATTTACAAATGAATAAATTAAACAAATGTATTTGTTTAACAATTTACCAGCTGAAGTATGTTTGGACTACTGCTGCTATTCGGCCATTTTGAATTTAATCTACATGCATTTTTGTGCATGCATATTAGTAAATATCCATGGGTGGAATTACTGGATCTTAGGGTAGATCCATATTTAACACTGTATTAAATTGTTGAACAAAGAAACTGTTTATTTTTTCACAGTGTTTGCATTATATTAAGCTCTAATAAATAATTGATGAGCTTTCAAGTTGTTCTACATTCTTACCATTTGGTGTTATTAATCTTTTAAATTTTAGCCAGTCTTGCTAGTACATAAAGGTTTAAATTTAATTTCTTTGCTGACTGTTTATGTGGTTATTGATCTACATCTGATTGATCATCCATATATTGCTCCCTTTGAGATTGTTTGTATTTAGGCCCCTTTCTCATTTATTGTGTTCTCATTTGTTATTGTATTCTTTATTTATATATCATGGATCTAAATGTTTTGTCAGATATATGTACTATAGCCATTTTCCAGTTTGTGGTTTGCCTTTTCATTTTATTTTTGAATAAAAATCAAGAGCAAAAATAAATTTTTCCTTTATAAGTTATCTGCTCTCTGATATTTTTATTGTAGTAATGGAAGTCTGACTAATGTAGTATCTTGATTCTACAGTAACTACCACCATGCATTATACATGGTTTTAACATCATGAACTTACAGAAGGGAAGTAGGGAAGACAAGAGAGCATTAAAGCTTAAGGACGTGGGTTTTCTTATGTCTAACTTACATATATTTATATTTTACTATATATGCCCTTTAAATGCTTTGTAATTGCTTCTAAGATTATTATTCATATTGTCATTTAATCTTATAGTATTTGGGTATCTATTATAAACTATGGGTATTCTCACTAAGAATTTATTATTTTTTGATCTCTATTGTGTTACGTGTATTCAAAGGAAATGCCCTTTGAAAAAAAAAGCCCTTTAAAAATTATTATAAATCTACCTCCAAGATGTTGGCTTCCAAGGCCATTTTTCAAAGAAATAAACTTGGAGAAATTACTGACTCTAGTGAATATATAAGACAAGCTTTGAGAATCCTTTAGTAACAGAAATGTTGTGTTCATAAAACACAGGATTTAAATTTATCAAAGAGCTACTGGAGCAAACTAAAAGAACTACCCATAGTCAAAGCTTTAAAAACTTCAGCAACAAATAAGTATCATATCATTACTTTATAATTCCATGTATAAACTAATCATTAGTCTAAATTAATAGGAATATATGATTGAGAGGTGAGTATTTGAATACATTGTCAAATGCTGGTTGGGAGAACTGCATCCCATGTTGGAGTACCTGGTTGGAGTCTTGACTCTGCTTCAGACTCTTTCCTCTTAATGCTCACCCTGGAAGCAGCAGATGATAATTCAAGTTTATGGTCTCCACCACCCATGTAGAAGACTGAAAATGGCTTTTGCTTGGACTAGCTCTGGCTACTCTGGTCATTCAAGGAATAACCAGAGGATTGAACATTCTCTCTCTCTCTCTCTCTCTCTCTCTCTCTCTCTCTCTCTGTATATGTCTGCCTTTCAAGTAAAGTGAACAGAAACAATTAAGAAGGAACTACATGATTCACTAAATAAATAAAAAGAATAGATTTACATCCTGACCCAGTAACTCCCCCAAATTTACCTAGACACTAATGTCTCTTTAAGCATAACTTCTTTCCAAAGAATATAGAATAAAAATACAGGAGGCTTTTAACTAATTTTCACTGCAGAAACAAAATAAATACTATATTTACCATACAATCAAATGCAATATCATCAATTAAATAAAAATACTGGGATATATGTTCTTCATATGCTGTCATGAGAGGGATACTTCCTTCTTTGATTGTTCTCATGAATTGTGATAAATTTTCTTTAAAAATTAAAGACATTAATATAGGAAAAAACTGGATTTGAGGTATAAGAGAGCTCTGTAGAAACTACATTGCAGCTTTTTTATAAATCTAAAAAATTTCCCAATATAAATGTATATTTATATTTTTTGTGGTGACTTGTAATGTTCTGCTTTTTTGTTTTAAGTATATATCTTAAGGAACCTTGATATAGTTTGCCAAATGTTATTCTTTTGTGAACATAATTCTAAAATTAGCATAGTAAGCTTATGTTTATAATGGCCATTTTGTTGTTATATTTGGCCCTTTTCAGCAGTTCATATGGTTCCTTGAGATATAATTAGATCTATTAGTCATTTTTGTATCTTGCAGTTTTCATAGCTGCTTTGAATACATAAACACAATACAAAAATAGACTATTAAAATATTAAAGTGAAGTTAGCCTGTGTTTATTATTCTAATATGTAGATTACTTTGGACTATCTTGTCCCCTTTGGCAGTCATTCCAATACTCAATGCATAGAACCCTACTAACTTCACAAACATCAAGGTTTAATGAAAGAAAGAACAACATAATGAGTCCTGTTTTCTTGATGCAATGAGGAAAACAAAACTAACAAGCATGAAGCATTTCACAAATCTGGGGCAGGTGTCTTCTCCAAGCCTAAAAAGATGTACCTCACATTTTTAGGTCGCTGTTACCTAAATCAACATTGCATATTATATTGAGGACAACTTTTTAAAAATGGCTTTACTGAGACATAATTCAAACATGATGAACTACATATATCTAAAGCATGCAATAAAATGTTTCAAAATGTGTGTGAAACCATTACTACAACCAAAAGATTGAATATATCAGTTGTATCAAATGTATTGTCGCTGCACAAAACTCTCATGCTGCATGTAGGAGAGCAGAGTCCACCGTGTTCCTTAAGCTTGGAACATGAAATTATCTTCTTTTTGTCACTACAGATTAATCTGTATTATCTAGGAATTGCAAAATATAGAATATTATCTTTTTTGGGAATTTTCTAGGAATTACATTTTCTGGGAATTGAATAATATAGTGTATCTTTTTTGATTTAATTTGAGACTCATACATTTTATGTGTATATCCTTAAATTTTTTATGATTTTGTTTTCAAGTAGCATTCCAATATATGGATATACAAAATTTGTTTTTCCTTTCATCTACTGATGAAAGTTTGTGTTGCTCCCAATTTGAGGCAGGCAAAACATGTTTAAAGGCATTGTCAGAAGTTAGTTTCACACATATTTCTGTATCTAAACAGAAGAGAATGAGCTCTTACTCTGTGTTCTATCCTCCACACCCTCACACCACAGGGTTATCTATTCACTGTTACTTGAAGTAACACTTGTTTTATGCCTTCAAGTCTTTGCTTTTGCTAATTCCTTTGGAGCATTTTTTACTCACTTTCACTCCTTAAAAAGCCCAATCTTCAACATAATTTCTTATTTATTATTTTTCCCATTCTTCAGTTTGCTCCTTCCTCTGTGTGTTCAGAACTTTATAACTTGTATATGGTGCATATCTCATACTAAAACTGTAACCACTGGGGCCGGTGCTGTGGAATAATGGGGAAAGCCGCCACTTGAAGTGCTACCATCCCATATGGGTGTCGGTTTGAGTCCTGGCTGCTCCACTTCTGATCCAGCTCTCTGCTATGGCCTGGGAAAGCAGTGGAAGATGCCCCAAGTCCTCGGGCCCCTGCACCCACATGGGAAACCTGGAGGAGGTTCCTGACTCCTGGCTCCCCAGCGGATGGAAGAACTCCCTCTCTCTCCACCTATTCCTCTCTGTAACTCTGCCTTTCAAATAAGTAAATGAATACATCTTTAAAAATACTGTAGCTGTAGCAATATCCTTTTCAATATTCTAATAATTACCCTAATTTTTATAGCTTTACAATATTCATGTGTTATTATCTTTAGTACTACTGCATCAAGCATGACATTTCTTTGATAAATATTTGTTCACAATAAATTAAAAATGACTGCAGATCAGAATGAAGATACACCAGTTGAAAACATTTTCGATTTTAAGAAAAATCATATGACAAGAAATCCCCATAAAAATTCAATGCCATGTTTCAAACACCTGGTTTTCAAAACATATTTAGTGCTTTAAGTTGGACAATAACAAGATTATTCTTACATGAGTAACACTAAGTACTGGTATAGGTTAAATTCAATAAAGGATTCCTTATTTCAGAGGAGGAAGTACAAATAAAGAAGTCAAGGGAAAAGAGAATACTAATACAAAAGGAGCAAAAAGCAAGGTCATTCTGTCAAAAATGTTGAATTGCCAGTGGATACTTGGTGGGGAAATCAAGACACCACTTGGCACTCCACATCCAGCTTCCTGCAAATGCATACCCAAATTATTGCTTAAGTGCTTGATCCCCTGCTACCTACATGGGAGACCAAGCTCTTGGCTTGTGTCTGTCCATGGCTAGCCACTACAAGAAGTTAGGGGGTGAACTAGCTCACGGGTGTTCTCTGTCTCTCACACAAATGCAATAAATATTTTTAAGTTCAAAATGATTGCTTTATCTGCAGATCCCCCTAGCTGGGGTAAGGAGCTTCAGTGGCGCTGGTGCCCAGCAGAGTGGGCTGCAGCAACTATGGTGCGGGCATCACTGCCCTCCGGTTGTGTGGCCGCCTCCACGCAGCCACACTGTCGATGTTTGCTGTGCTGGTGATGTGACTTATGGCCCTGAAGAGTCTCTTTGCCCCTTGTTTTTCCCCCTTACAGTAAATTCCCATTATGTAGACCCTAAAATTTTATAAAGGGATATAGTTTGATTTCTATGGAGTGCAGTTTTGTGTATGAATTACATTGTGAAATTATGGAGTTTTAAGAAAAAATGTTAGGCGTTCAATGCTGGTTTATTATGCATCAACAGTAATTCTGTTGGTAAGATAGTATTTTGTTAGGCATTTGTGATAACATTAGAAAGGATAAGATATGTGTTTTAGTGAATTGGTTCTTCCTCAATTAGAACTCTTCCTCAATGACAGATATTACAGCTGAATTGTCCTTAAAAGAAGAGCATGTTAGTAAATTTTAAAATGCAATATGAACAGTGTGCACTGTGGAAATTTTATGTTAACTCATTCAATTTATTGAGAAAATACCTTCAGCTGATCAACAATCATAAAGTGACATATGAGGTTAGAAAGAGAGACAATATCATCCTACAGGAAATAAAAACAAATGTAGGTAATATTTAACAAAAATATAGTAGGTAATAGCTTGGAAACTTTAAGCAAAAATATTTGATATCAAACACACTAAAGTAGGCATAGACTGAACAAACCCGGTAGATGTTGACAACTCCAAAGTTGTTAACTGAAGCTAATAAACATACTTAAGTAAATACCATAGTGATAAGCTATGTGAAATTAGCCTTTATATAATGTGATCCTTATAAATGAAGCCTTTAATTCCTTTTGTTTATTAGACCAAAAAGTTTTAAAAATTCGGATATCATGGTAAGGTTCTTGAAGGGAAATAAGTCTGTGTATAAATTTTTACTCTTGGAAAATCTTTAGTGATTGGCCTGATATCTAGGCATCATAGCTTGTAACCAAAAGTGAATAAGAGACATAATTTAGATAATCTGTAGCAGCTTGGAATTTTGGGGCTATAAACCTCGTGGAAAAATCAAGTTTTAACATATTTTTCACATGCGCATGAACTTTTTAAGGCCTTTAATTTAGCATTACACCAAATTATGAGCAAATAGCTCTTTATTTACTTAAATGGTAATATAATCTCCAAGAATCATTAAGTAGTGTTGCAGTAATTTAAGATAGCTGTTCATCTTCCCTTATGGCAAACTCATTAAACAGGTGTGGCGAATTCCAGATAAGTCAGAACTTATTTTTTTTTTCCCTTTTTGTGTTAAAATCTTACTTAGTGTAAAGAGCTGAGGAGTTTCATGTGAAGGTTTTAGTCATCAAGAAATACTGCCCTCTCCTCATGCACAAAACTACCTCCCAAAGAGTTGTCCCAGGGACTTTGTATTAAAGAATTAAAGAGTATGATGGAAGATAGCATCATCTCATCAAATTGTACAAATGACCAAAACCAAAAAATGAAGTATGATTTCTCTTACAAACTCTAAAGAATGCCTACATACTCAGCTCTCCCGATCCGTGTTCCTCTCTCAGAATGGAGTCTTGCTCCTGCTGGTTTGTATTACATTGGTATGAATAAAGTCAAATGCTTCTGCTGTGACCTGATGCTGGATAACTGGAAACAAGAATACAATCTTATTGAAAAGCATAAACAGCTATATCCCAGCTGTAGTTTTTCTCAGAATCTGATTTCAGTTAGTCTGGAATCCACCATTAAGAATACCTCTCCAGTGAGAAGTAGTTTTGCACATCCATTATTTCCCACTTAGGAACCATGTGTCTCATTCAGTGGTTCGTAGTTCTTACCCCAGTCTTTCAGCAACCCTCTCAATTTAACATCAATCTAAGATTTTTCTCCCATTGAGAACTAGTCTTTAAAGTTATTCAATGAGTACTGAAGAAGCAAGATTTCTTACCATAAGTGACCATTAAGCTTCTTGTTGCCATCAGAATTTGCAAGAGCTGGCTTCTCTAATGTAGCACCTGGAGATGGAGTAGCCGGCTTTGCATGTGACTGGAAGCAGAGCAACTGGAAAAAAAAGGATGATGCTATGTCAGAATGATGGAGGCATGTCCCAAATATCATTACTTTCTAGAAATACTGTGGTTCAGCATTTCAAATTGGAGCATGCAGACACATGCATAACAAATAAGCACAATTATATACTGGCCATCTAGTGATCCAGTTTGTCCCGAGCAGCTTGCACTGTTGATTTTTATTATGTGGCTCTCAGTGATGATATCAAATGTTCTTGTTGTGATGGTGCCTTGAGGTTTTGGGAATGTGGAGATGATCCCTAAGTCAAACATGCCAAATTGTTTGCAAGGTGTGAGTTCTTGATGGGCATGAAAGGGTAGGAGTTTGTTGATGAGATTCAAGACAGATTTCACTCTTCATCAACAGCTGTTGTGAAATTCAGACCCTCTTGGAGAAGAAAATGCTGATCCACCATTTTTTCATTTTGGACCTGGATGAAGTTCTTCAGAAGATGCAGGCATGATGAATACACTTGTGGTTGAATCTGTCTTCAAAATGAGCTTTAATATAAGCTTTTCAAAAGAGTTCACAGTAAAACTCTACTGACCAGAGAGAACCATAAAGCAGTGAATGATACTGCATCAACACTTCTTAATGCTGAAGATGAAAAAAGAGAAGAGGAAAGACAAGCTGAAGAAATGGCATCAGCTGACTTTTCATTAATTTGGAAGAATAGAATGACCCTCTTTCAGCAGTTGATGTGTGTGCTTCCTAACCTGAATCATCTTTTAAACATCAATGTAATTAATAGGAAAATGATATTATTAGACAAAAACACGCACATCTTTACAAGCAATAGAGCTCATTGATATTGTTTTACTTAAAGAAATTGTGGCAGCCAACACCTTCAAAAACTGTCTAAAAGACATTGACTCTATGTTATATAAGAACTTTGTTGAGTTTGTGGAAAGATTATTTTAGAAATCCTTAGGCATAAGGTTCATGTCTCTGTTTAACAGAATAAACACAGTCAGCAAACTATAATCTGTACATTTTATTGTTCAAAAATTTATTGCCAAAATAATATATCCAGATTTAAATGTTTCTGATGAATAATAGGTAGAATAGATATTATTCAGTAGATAGTAGGTAAAAAAAAAAAAAAAAGTGGTAGCAAGTGAAGCAGTTTTGTATTTTGTAGAGTGATGCTCTATGTTTTCAGTACTCAAAGAAAAAGAACATGAAGTATTTTCCAACAGAAGATATTTCATGTCCATCCCTGGGAGACCAGTTGAGGACGCTGCAAGAAGGAACTTTTAAAATGTATATAGACAAAGAGGTTTCTATTTTATTCATTCCTTCTAGTAATCTGGTAGTATGCCAAGGATGTGCCCATTCTCTAAGAAAATACCCTATTTGCTTGGGTATAATCAAGGGTACAGTTTGCACATTTCTCTCATAAAAGCCAACTGGGCTATATACTACTCATGTAGAAAGTCTTTAAAATATTGATCAGTTACAGCTACCTGAAATAAAAAAAAGGAATTATTTGCTCTTCAATTGGTAACATTAATGCTTTTTTTCTGCTTTGATACTAATAATTTTGTTTCCAAAATCATAGCATTATATATTTTATCTTAGAATCTGTTCCTTTGTGGTGGCGCCATGGCTGACTAAGCAAATCCTCTGCCTTGTGGCGCCGACACACCTGGTTCTAGTCCCGGTCGGGGCGCCGGATTCTGTCCCGGTTGCCCCTCTTCCAGGCCAGCTCTCTGCTGTGGCCAGGGAGTGCAGTGGAGGATGGCCCAAGTGCTTGGGCCCTGCACCCCATGGGAGACCAGGAGAAGCTCCTGGCTCCTGCCATTGGATCAGCACAGCGCGCTGGCCATGGCGGCCCTTGGAGGGTGAACCAACAGTAAAGGAAGACCTTTCTGTCTGTCTGTCTCTCTCTCTCACTGTCCACTCTTCCTGTCAAAAAAAAAAGAAGAATTTGTTCCTTTGTAAAGGAAGATTTCTGTTTAATGAGGTGAATTACTATCTATGTGTGGACCTGGGAGGAATCAAAGGGGTTGTGTCAGTGCTCCTTGGGTATCATTTTGGAGTTTCTGGATTTGGCATTTCTTCTGAAACTTTGAGTAGGGCTACATGAGAATGTAGGTTAACAGAACTGGAAACCGGGAATTCTAGCTCATCAGAATGATGATGTCACATTCTCTTTGGTGCTTTTTTCTTATGTTGTAAATTAAGGATTTTTTTCTCTTAGTGATCATAGGACATCCCCCAGTTTGTAGGAAACATCTTAATAAATTGCTTTTTTAGAAGATTTATTAATTTACTTATATGAAAGGCAGAGTTACAGAGAGGCAGAGGCAGAGAGAGAGAAATTTTTCATCCATTGGTTCACTCCCCAAATGGCCACAATAGGCAGAGCTGAGCCTATTCAAAGCCTAGAGCCAGGAGATTCCTCCGGGTCTCCCATGCAGGCACAGGATCCCAAGGAGTTAGGCCATCTGCTACTGCTTTCTCAGGCCAAAGCAGAGAGCTAGATCAGAAGTGGGGCAGCCAGGTCTTGAACCAGAGCCCTAAACAATGCCTACATTCATATGGTGGCTTCCTGTTATGTCACAGTTCCAGCCCCCAATAAAGTGTTTTAAAATGATTGCATCATGAGAGTGAAAGAGAGAGATAAAGGGAGAGTGGTTGACAAGCTCCACTGCACCTACTTTTCAAGTCAGTTTAGAGCTTCTGGAGAGTTCCGGAAATCTGAGCTGAGGTATGAAGGGTTTACTGAGTGTCACAAGGCTAAGGAAAACTGTTTCATGCTCTATACATACATAATACTTAAATCCCCCAAAATTTTTAAAAGCTTTAACAAATGACACTAATGATATTCATGGAGTTCTGCCAAAAATGTGATTAATGATAAGTAGGAACTCCTCTGGGTCAAACAAGGATATCCTAAATGGAACCAAGTCCTCCCAAGTGGATTCCAAACACATTTTGCAATGCCTCAAAGAGCAACCTTTGGAAAGTAATCTACAGATAGAAAATATAATGTCTGATATAAATCATTCCCTTGTAGGTGGTTGCTTATCTTGTCAACAGCTCTCATGCTTGGAGCACAGAGTTCTGTGTGATGTGAAAGAGATATTAAAGCACTATTAACATTTAATAAGTTATTGTTACGGTTATTAATATTTTTTACAAAAGTTTTAGGCAACATAATTAGAGATTTAAAAAACAAAATATCGTTCCTACAGCTGCTATGCTTTGTCAGGAAAATTAATTTTCTAACTGCCAAGATGTAGAATTATTTTTTCTTTTGGGAAAAAATAAGAACATGAGGTAGCATTTAATAATTCTACTGTATTTCCTATTTAAAATATTGTGGTTTTAAGCTGTGTTTTATTCCAATGAATTTCCGAAGAATTCCTTAGGTATCTACTGTTAAGTTTATTACTGTTATGATTTTTATTTGTCTCTGAATTCATTTGTCAGGGTAAGAGATTATCTTTTTATAAGCTAATGATTAATCTTTCCCAGGTGCTGAAGATTATCTAAGTGCCTCATCCTTAATACTCTATATTGAAAAAAATGAGCTTGACATTCCACTGTCTTATCAGTTAATTCTATATTGCCCAAATGAATAAAAGAATAAAATCGTATTTAATATTTTCTTTACTATAACAAGAGATTTTATGATTTTGCTCAATAAAATTTTAAGCTTATTAAAAAAATAACATGAAGCAAAACTATGTCTTAACTTGTTTACTAAACATGGTGAGCATCATTTATCTTAGTAACTTATTGAAACCTGGCCTCTGCCCAGCCGTGTTAGCTCTAGTCACATTTTTTTTTTAATTCTGAAATAGATTTGAAAAAAAAAATTCTTTTTTAATTTCAAAAGAAAGACAACTTTTGAAAATTGAATATTTTTTGAATTAATATTGAGATAGAAAAACTCCATTCACTGGCTGACTTCCTAACTACTCTCAGGTGGGAGGCAAGAACTCAACTATTTGAACCATCATCACTGCCTTTCATTGTGTGCATTGTCAGGAATCTGGAATCATGTGCCAGACCTAGGAGTGGAAGCCAGGTGTTCTGATTTAGGGTACTGGCATCCTAACTGGCACATTAACAACTAGGCCAACAGTCCACTCCTGGGAGGCAAAATTTTTGATACTGAATTCAGCTGCTGAAAATTACACCAGGGTTCTGACCCTTTTGTCCCTCCAAACCCCAAATTGTATTTTTTACTCAAAACTTCTTCCTGTTTTGCCATAAATTAGCTACACAGCATGAAATCAATAAATGAAGTGCAATGGCTTATAACTAAAAAAAAAAAAAAGGCTTGGGAAAAATCCTAGGAGAAAGCAATTTCTTGAGCATGGGGGCTAATGAGATTTCATAGCAAACAAAGAACTGAAGCCCTATGTATACTCCAAGTCAATACTTAAAACTTTAAAAATAAAGACTAATACTAATTTTTTTCATTTCCTTAGATCTCTCCTCATATAATAAAACCATCTCCCAAATCCTGTGCAGATTTCTTGCTTCTTCTCAGTGACAAAAAGTAAAAGTAAGTTGATATAGCGTGTCCTTTAAATTTTCTATCATCCCTAAGTGCTCAGCACATTTTAAGCCACAGTCTAAACAATCAAAAAATATTGACTATTAGAATTGTTTTAAGCATTTTATCACAGGTGAAAAGTGTGCTCTGTGTTTGTTTAATAAAACTTGCTAAACATCTTTATTTATATGCTACTGAGAAATGGAGCTATAGCAGGCATCACAATAAAAATTATAAAATAATAAAACACATCAATCAACAAGTCAACCCAAAGCTTGTTTTATGTCTATTTGTTTTATTTAAGATATGGGTAATAGCAAGTAAACTAGCATTTTCACCTCATTGCTCTTCTGCAACTTCAACTGTACTTTTAAACATTCCTGAAAACTCTGATTAGGGTGCGCATGATCCGACATTTGACAGACGCTTGCCTTTGCAAGGTGAATGTATTTTATTAAAGTATATTGTGGCTGGCATTTTACCCTTAAGCATGGCATTTTGGAGGTCAGAATAGTCCTTTTCCTGCTAAAAATAATATTAGAAAGTGACTCTTACCAAATAATAGCATCTGCCATTGTACTTATAGAAAAAAGAAGTGAAATACTTTTCATGTCAAAGATTCAATTCTCTTCTCCTGTTTTATGATCATAACCACTAAACACCTTACATGTCCAATAAATGGAACAATACTTCATTGTCATTCGTCAGATTGCAAACCTTGTATCATTCCATTTCAAACCATCCCAAGCAATTGCTAAATACATCATTACTTTCCCTTACCTAAAGGGACATTGGAGGAGTTTTCCATAATGAATTGCAATCATATTGTTATTTAGTACAGATGAAAAATCAAAAACCTAGATCAAGCAAAATATGTACAAACATGAAAAAGTTAAGAATGATAAATGAAAATAAAAGTTTAGGTTGTGATTGAGCCTGAAAAATGTCATTATTTTATACTCCTTAGTTTGGTTATCAGAAATAACAGTTATTCATTGAGGAACAATTTTTCATGCTACAGAAACGTATTTCTGCATATAAAATAAGAATAATAACTTTTCTATAAAACTATCGTTTCACTCATGAATGCATACACACACACACACATAGAGAGATAATAGGTAGATATAATCCATAAGGCATGATTGGTGAGGAAAATACAAGGAGTAGGGGCTGGTGCTGTGGCGTAGCTAGTAAAGCTGCTGCCTGCAGTGCCGGTATCCCATATCAGCTCCGGTTCTAGTCCCGGCTGCTCCACTTCTGATCCAGCTCTCTGCTATGGCCCAAGTCCTTGGGCCCTTACATTCATGTGGGAGACCTGGAAGGAGCTCCTGGCTCCTGGCTTCAGATCAGTGCAGCTCCAGCTGTCGGGGCCAATTGGGGAGTGAACCAGGGGATGGAAAACCTCTCTGCCTCTCTGCCTCTTCTCTCTCTGCTTAACTCTGACGTTCAAATAAGTAAAATAAATCTTTAAAAAAGAAAGGAGTGAAGAAAAAATATATATGAACAGAATATATATATATATATATATATATATAATGTGTATCTATATGTGTGTATACATATACATATGCCTATACATAGACATATAATTAGAAAACAATGATAAATATATGATCTTTGATTTACTCACACAGAATGTATTCATGAACAGGAAAAAATAATACATATGCTTAGCGAACTTCCTAGCAGACATGTACATTTCAGTGGTCATGTTCAAGAATTTATTACAGAGATATTTAACAAGTGATCACTACAGATAGCTTATTATCCATAACTCTGGCAACACGCATGGGTAGTTCAAGATTCTTGACATCAAGTGATCCTTCTGTAATAGGAAAATAGACTTACAGCCAGTTAAGTGTATTAACACATTAAGATTCTTCAAAAATTCAAGAAGCAGGGCTTGGCACTGTGGAATAGTGGCACCTGCAGTGCCAGAATCCCATATGGGTGCTGGTTCAAGTCCCAGATACTACACTTCCAATCCAGCTCTCTGCTTATGGCCTGGGAAAGCAGTTGAAGATGGCCTAAGTCCTTGGGCACCCGCACATGTGGGAGACTCAGTAGAAACTCCTGACTCTTGACTTCAGATTGGCCCAGCTCTAGCCATTGTACCCATTTGGGGAGCGAACCAGTGGATGGAAGTCCCCCCACCCTCGTTGTCTCTGCCTCTCTGTAACTGTGCCTTTCAAATAAATAAATAAATCTTTTAAACAATCCATGAAATGTTTATGATGAAAAAAACTATGCCTGGGTTTCAAAAATTCTTTATGCCAAAGCAAGCATATCTCTTAATTTAATTTTCCATGAAAATTTTGAATTATCCTCAATTGCTAGAATTACAGTATCAAATGGCACATGGATTACAACTGGAAAAAATAAGGTTCTTTATCCCTTCCTCTAATGAAAGAAGACTGCAGGATCCCAGTAATTATCCATCTACTCTAGAGGTAATAGATGAGTTAGATAAAACTAATTTTTTTCTACACAGATAATCTCATAAAGTCCATCCAGTCAAAAAGAAAGAACATTTTAAAATAAGGAGGTGTTATTTATTACACTTTTGTTAGAATAATGAGTACAGAGGGACAAATGATATAGAGATGAATCTACAGTAAGCCAAACTCGAGTTTGAAATAAAACTTGAGTTTGCATCAGCCTCAGCTCTTGATGGTCTTAATTGGTGGGAATCAGACGTTTCGGATTCAACAGTAGCTTCTTCCGGGTCTCCCATGCAGGAATGGGGGCCCAAGCGCTTGGATCATGTTCTACTGCTTTCCCAGGACGTAGCAGAGAGCTGGATAGGAAGAGGAACAGTTGGGACTCAAACTGGCTCTCATATGGGATGCAGTCGCTGCAGGAGGAAGCTTAGCCATATACGCCACCGCAACAGCTTCAGTATGTCTACTTTCATAATTTAAGAAGTTTTCATATGTTTCTTTAAATGGATGTAGAAATTTGTCTATTTATCCATCAGCAACAGTCTTTCAAATAGCTCATGAAATTGTGTATTATGAAAAAAACTATGCATGCATTTCAAAAATTTTGTGCTAACATAGACTTACCTTTTAGTTGCATTTTACTATGAGCGTTTTGAAGTACCTGCTATATGGAATCATTTCTGCTCAACCTGCCAATACTTGTTACCTGTCTTTTTGGTAGTAGCCACCATAAGAGGACTGAGGTGATATTTCACTGTGGTTTTGATTTGTGTTTCCATGACTAGTGATATGAGCAAGTTTGCCCACTTTTTAATTAGCTTACCTGTTTATTGCTTTATTTTGACTTGTATGACATTTTGAAGTATTTTGGATAGTAGCCTCTCAATGCATACACGGCTTCAAATATTTTCTCCCATTCTATTAGATGGCTTTTCATTTTGTTGATTGTTACTTTTGCTACACAGAGGTTTTTTTTTAATTTGATTTGTCTCATTTGTTTAATATTTACTTTATTGTTTGTGCTTTTGATGCTATTTTCAGCAATCATTGCCAGCACTAATGTGAAGTTTTCCCTATTTTCTCCCAGAATCTGCATGACTCCAAGAAATATGTTTAAGTTCCTAATTCATTTCAAAGTAATTTTTGTAAGGTAATCATTCCATTTAATTTTTTAAAAAGATTTATTTATTTGAAAAAATTACACAGAGAGAGAAGGAGAAGCGGGGAAGGGGTGTCTTCGATCCGCTGTCTCACTTCCCAGTTGCTGCAATGGCCGAGCTGTGCCCATCCGAAGCCCAGAGCCAGGAGTCAGGAGCCAAGAGCCTCCCCCGGGTCTTCCACATGGGTGCAGACACCCAAGGACTTGGGCCATTCTCTACTGCTCTCCCAGGCCATAGTAGAGAGCTAGATCCTAAGTGAAGCAGCCAGGACTCCAATCAGTGCCCATTTGGGATGCCAGCACTGCAGGAAACGACCTTACCCGCTATGCCACAGTGCCAGCCCTTCCATTTTATTCTTTTCCATATGGATTTCCACTATTTCCATCATAATTTCTAAAACAAAAGATTTATTTATTTATTTATTTATTTATTTATTTATTTTAAAGGCAGAGTTACACAGAAGAAGGAGAGACAGAGAGAGTGGAAGATCTTCCATCTTGGTTCATTCCCCAAATGACCCCAACAGCCAGAACTGGACCAGGTGAATACCAGGATCTAGGACTTGATTTGGCTCTCCCACCTGAGTGCAGGGCCCAGTTTTATTGTCTTCTGCTGCTTTCCCTGGCACATTAACTGGGAGCCTGGGACTGGAACTGGTGCTCACATGGGTTGCTGGCACTGACCACAGCACCAGCCCCTCCATCACCAGTTGTTGATGAGATTATCCTACCATTTTTTTTCCCTGCTGTGTATTTTTAAAATCCACGTCAAAGTCTAACGTTAAATTAGTTTCAGTATTTTCTACCTTGTTTCATTGGCCTATGTGTCTGTTTTTATTACAGAGCTATTACATTTTGTTGATTTTTAATGTCTTATATAATTTGAAATCAAGACAATTGATGCTTACAGTTTTGTTTGTTCTCAAGATTACTTTGAATATTATGGGTCCTTTTTGGTTCCAGGAGAATTTTCTCACGACTTTTTAGAAAATGGTTTCTGATTTTTTTTTTAATTTTTTATATTTATATAAGGTGAACAAATTTGATGTATTTCATTTATACAGATTTAGGAACTAAGTGCTACTTCCCACCATTGCATTGGATCTGTATTTCTCATTGAGATTATGGCTATTAGAATAATACTAAGATTTTTAGTCCATGAACATGGGGTATTTTATAATTTATTTGTCTTCTTCAACTTCTTCCATTAATGTCCCATGATTTTCATTGCGTTCTTATTTCACCTTTAGTCATTTACTCCAAAGAATGCTATTCTTTTTTTGAGTTATAGCAAATAAGATTGTTTTCTTAATTTCTTTTTCAGGAGTTCAGTTAGTGACTAGAAAGACAACTGACTTATAATAAGGATCTTGCATTATGCAAGTTTATTAGTTTTAACAGTTTTGATTCTTATGATTTTTCATATGAAACCTCATATCATCTGCAAATAGTAGCCATGTGGCTTCTATTCTGCTTTGAATGCCTTTTTTCCATTTGTTGTACATCTTTACCCTGGATAGGACTTCCAGTATTATGTTGAATGTAAGCCATGAGTATTGGCACTCATCTTATTCTAATTTTATGGGAACTATGAAAATTTTTCATGAGTATAATGTTAGCTGTGTGATTGTTATATATGGACTTCCTTATGCTGAAGTAGAATCCCTAGGTACCTATTTTGTGAAGAATGTATATAATAAACTGTTTCATTTTGTCAAGTAATTTTATTTATTGAGGTTAAGATATAATTCCTATCCTCAATTCTGATAATGTTATTTATCATTTTTAATGATTTGTATATATTATGGCTTTCAAAAATTCAAAGAAACTGTGCATTATCATTTTTTAATTTGCTTTAAAAAACATTTTTGTTAAAAATTGTGAGTAAGCCGAGTGGTAAAAATACCATCTTGAATGTTAAAGTGATCATATGGATTGGATTAATTATCTGGTAATAATAATAGATAGAATTAAAATGGAGTGAATGCTCCAATATGTTAAGCATCCCACACAGCAGACTCATAGAATTTCAACCACTTTAAGTAGCACTCTAACCTCAGAATCAACCCTTAAGGCATTATAGCCTGGCTGAAAAGCCCACAAAAGCAATTCAAACATGGAAAGCCAAGGCACTGTGGCAAAAATATCCTCCACTTTAAAGAAGTACTCAAGAATGATACATCTTTTGTAAGCACTTAGACATAATTATAAGTCTTTGAGGACAAAGGTCCTGCATGGGAAGTTAGTGCACAGTGACTCCTGTTGTTAATTCAGCAATTAACACTCTTACGTATGACACCAGTGATCACCTGAGGTTATTGACGTGAGTTACCTAGGCTATGGAAGCCTTTTGAATTCAAAAATTCTGTCAGTATTTAGACAAGGCCATAATCAAAGTGTAAGTTCTCTCCTTCCTTCAGAGAAAAATACCTCCTTCTTTGATGACCACTTCATTATACACAGTGTATAAAGAAGTGTGTAAAGTTAATCGAAAATGGATCTTAGTGGAGAATAGGAGTGGGAGGAGGAGGAGAGTAGGAGTGTGGGTTAGAGGGTGGGTATGGTGGGAAGAATAACTATATTCCTAAAGTTGTGCTTATGAAATTCATGAAGTTTGTATTCCTTAAATAAAAGGTTTATTTTTTTAAAAAGTAATTGAATGGTTGAAATTGTGAGTTGCTTTTGTGTAAAAAAAAAAAAAACCTTGTGTATGTTTATACTTTTATTTTGATTTACAAAATGCAGTTCTGAATAGAGCATTTCTTTTGAATTTTCACCTTCTATGTATCACAACATAATATAAATGATAGCAAGAAGCATAATAAAAGAAAATGAGTTCATTATAAAAAATTGTGAGTATATAGGGAGTACATTTTGACATTTCATTACCTGTATTTAATGAACATTGAACCAATCAGAATAAGTAACATTTCTTCTTTGTCCTTACTTTATGATTGGAGCCTTAGAGTTCCTCTGTTCTATTTGCATATATTTATAAAATATTCCTCATTATTCAGTTATCTAAAGCTTGAATTGTGGATTCCCATATATCTGTGGCCAGTTGACTCATGAAACAATAATTGGGATTAAAACTGGTAGCACCATAAAGTAAAGTCTTGTAGAAAATATATGAGTATCTGCAGCTGGTGTTGTTCCATGGCTGATAAAACCACTGCCTGCAATGCTGGCATCCGTTATAGACACTGGTTTGTGTCCAGCTCTTCCACTTACAATACAGATCCCAGCTAATGGTCTGGGACAAGTAACAGAAGATGGAACAAGTGCTTAGGTCCCTGCTATTCACATAGGAGACCTGGAAAAGATGTTCCTGGCTCTGGGCTTTGGTCTGCCCCAGCCATGGCTGTTGCAGACATCTGGGGAGTGAACCAGTCAGTTGAAGATCTCTCTCTCTCTCTCTCTCTCACTCTCCCCACCCCCTGTTGTAGCTCTTTCAAACAAATAAATAAATAAATCTTTAAAAAAAATTAGACATTCCAGAACTTCAGATCTCAGCTCTTTGGGCTCATGAAAACTCGTTAATTTTTTTTACCCTACCTAAATATAATTATTTATAATATAAATTAAGTGAATTTAATGGAACACAAATCTTGAATTAAGTTTCAAGGTCACAAATTCAAAATTTGCAAGTCTTCAAAATCTTATCATGTGTTAGCATGTATTATTTTTTCCTAATTTAAACCAAAAAGATTTATTTTTAAAATATAATTCCTTAATATATAAAAGATTTTAAAAGAAGCATGTTTATTCATGTTGGAAAATACCATACCAAACCTTTTAAAATTCATAAAATTACTTTTTATAATTTATTAATTTTTAAATAACATTCTTATCTCTAACTCTGTATACACATATTTATTATATTTTTATTTGGCAAGTCAAAATCATATGATTAAAAATTGAAAATAATTTTGGTGCATCACCTTGTTTTCTCCCCACATTATTTGTTTAATTTTGTTTATGGCACAACCATCCATGAATATTTTGAAGATAAAATTTTTCTTCATGGCTCCATGTCTTCATTTTCATACTTTCCTGCCATTCAGCTGACATTTATGACATTAAATTTTTAAAGAGATTTATTTATTTGAAAGGTAGAGTTACAGAGAGGCAGAACCATCCACTGGTTCTCTCCCCAAATGGTCAAAATGACCAGAGTTAGGTGGATCCCAAGCCTGGAGCCAGGAGCTTCTTCCAGGTCTCCCACACAGGTGCAGGCGTGGAAGGACATGGGCCATCTTCTATTGCTTTCCCAGGCCATAGTAGAGAGCTGGATCTTAAGAGGAGCAGCCGGGACTCAGACCAACGCCCACATGGGATGCCAGCACTGCAGGCATTAACTTTACCCACTATGCCATAGCACCAGTCCCTTATAACATTGATTTTTAACTTAAATTTATTTCTTAACTCTGCAATTTCTTCTGGTCTTTTAATGAAAGCACTGTCTCATCTCTTAATGGGCAGCTATAAAAAGTCTTTCTTGGTTTCTGCTTCTAGACTCTTTCTACTTCAGTGTAATTTCCATTAGTCTAAATTTGATTACTAAGATTCTCTTTCTTACTTCCAACTTCCTGGCCACAAGATAAAATACAAAGTGGCTATATACAAATAAGGAAGCTGGTAAATTTGACTCCAAATTACCATTTTAGCTTCATCTTCGATTATGTTTTCAATTTCTGAAACAAATGTACCAAATATTTCTTTCTTAGGCCACATATTATCCTAGTGCTATATTCTCATTGATTGAATTTAACATCTTTTGAAAATATATTTATTTATTTGAAAAACAGAGATACAGAGAAAGAAGGAGAGTGAGAGTGAAAGAGAAAGAGAGTCGTCCACTCATTGGTTCACCACTAAATGACTGCAATGGCCAGGGCTGGGCCAGGCTGAAGCTGGGAGACAGGAGTTTCTAACAGTTCTCACTGGTGAGTGAGGGGGCCCAAATACTTGTGCCATCATCTGCTGTTTTTCCAAGATCATTACTAGGGAGCTGGATTAGAAGTAGAACAGCTGGGACTTGAACCAGCACCTGTATGGGACGCTAATACTGCAGGTGCAGGCTTAACCTTCACAGTGGCAGCCCCTAAAATATTCTTTAAAGTCAGACAAATGAAACCAATAAGAGTCTATCAAATATTAGTAAGCTCTCTCCTGCCTATTATGAAAGAGACTATGAACTTGAATAATTCTATTAACCTTGTAAATAAATAAACTATGTAGCTTAATGATAAACAGGTGTATTCTAGATGCAGACTTACCGTGTCACATCCTAAATACCCCTGTAATGTTAGCCAAGTAGATAAACACATGAATTAAGAATGTTAATAGAACCTACATCATAAATTTCATAAGATAATAAATGATATAAAATAGATTAATATGTAAAACATATATATTCAGAATCATGAATATAGAAAGTACAAGATGTATTGACCATAATTTCAGTTTCTGTTGTCCACAAAATAACCTAATTTTTAAAAGCACTTTATGCTAGTTTATCATGCTTAGCAGAAACATGGATTTTTAAATGAATATTAATGTGAAAATAGAGAATAATGTTTCTACTTAAGTGAATGCATTTAAAGAAAATGACATTCATAATCACAGAAACTCAATATTATTGTTTTTCTGCATAACGAAGTTAAGTTGAAGTGATTTAAAATTGATTTTTGTTTGGAAGGATGTTTCTATCTCTATGCGCTTATAAATAATTAGCCAAATGAACTAAGGAACTTATTTTGCTGAAGAGCTTTTAAATTGAGTATTTTCATTTGCCTGCTAAACATCTCATTGAAGCTTAATGAGCCAACATATCTTTCAGAAATCTCCTCAGTTACAAATATCTTCAAAAATTATTATTAGATTGTTTGAATATAGGATGGTCATTCTTCTAACAATTTTAAAATACCAGGGTAATATTGCTAATTATCATGATGAGTTCTGTGTCCTATTATAAAAAGATCACTCTGAATAAGGTTTGAAAGACTTATCTAGAGAGTTGTACTGACTGGACAATGAATATGAGCATTTCTTCTGTTTTTTTATCACTTGAATTCTTAGTGTAATAAATACTATCAATAGATACTGACAGAAGTTGTGAATGCTAAGTTCAATGGCTGTACTCTAAAATATGTGTTAGAAAGTCAAAATTCCCTCCTCCTTAAAACAATTTTTATATAGATGAGCCATATGATACAGAGACACTTTAGAGAAGTAAAATTTTACTTCAAATTAGAAATTTTGTTATTTCTGACACTTTCTCAATTAAACTAACATAGAAGAAGAATTTAAAATCTATTTGGAAAGCTGACCATGGAGGAGATAATAGTTGAATGATTATTAACGTAATACTAGTTGGACGTGTAACAACTTTTTTATTTCAAGTAAATATTTGGTTTATAGAATAAAACGATAAGTTCTTAGAAGTCACGTCTACACAAAATAAGTAGAATTCCATAGCTGTTACATTGTTAAAAATCTATTTCTTATGTGTTATTTATCACCATACATGGGAGAAAATATACAGATATTTATTTTAGTCAGTGTCCATTAAGAAACATAGTCTGTAAAAATGATAGATGCTTAAGAGAGATGGAAAACTAAAAAGCAATTAAGGATAATTGACAATCATTGTCTTTGAAAGGCTTCTTTTCTGAAGAGTTAAGGATCACAATAACTCTAAGTTGTTTACTTGACAAAAAGCCAAGGTTTACATAGAAAATGTTTAGCACTTGGCTAAATATTTAAATATTGCTAATTATGTTGAATAATTGTAAAGAGAAAGTTGGATTTTCATGAATATAGCCTGTTAGAGAGAACAACCAGTGTGGAGAATTGCTTGAGTTTTCTACAGCAAATTATGACTGGACAGTCAACAAACTCATATTTAGCCTAGTTTCATTGTATTGATTAATAATCTCCAATTTATGCCGTATTTACTATTATTTCTCAAATATGTTTCATAGATTTTGCTACCTAAATGTAAAAAATAGACATAAAAAGTAGTAAGAGTAGACATTTGGCTCAGCAGTTAAGATGTTCCCACATCCCCTATCAGACTGACTAAGTTTGAGTCCCCTCTGTACTTCTGGTCCGTCTTCCTGCTAATGAACATCCTGGGAGGCAGCAAGTGATGGCCCAAGTATTTGGGTCCTAGCTACCCATGTGTGAGTACTGGGTAGAATTCTGGGCTCCAAACTTTGGCCAGGCCAAGTCCTGACAGTTGTGGGCATTTGGGTAGTGAACCAGGGGAAAGATTTGTCTCTGTCACACTTACTTCTAAGTAAAAATAAATAAGTTTTTAAAACTGATAAGCTGGTGTTGTGCATAGTGGGGAAAATCACTGCCTGCCTTGCTAGTTTCCCTTATTGGTGCAAGTTCTTGTCCCAGCTTTTCCACTTCCAAACCAGCTTCCAACTAATGATGTGGGAAAAGCAATGAAGATGTACCAAGTGTATGAGCTCCTGGTCAAATGCGGATTACCCAGATGGAGCTCCTGGCTCTTGGTTCTGGCCTGGCCCAGACTGTGTTGTGCTCAGTAATTCAAAAATCCTTACATCTTGTTTTTCATATTTTTTCATCCTTCCATGCACATCACATTTAATTGAACTTAGATTTTAAGGTGATAAAGATGGTAGTTGGGAGCAATAGTATCTACTATTGCAGATGTCTGAAACTCTCAACCAACAGATAACAACCGGTCAGTAGGGCAAAGAAGAAAATATTAAAATAAAAAGAGTAACAAATTTTTAATTTGGAAAATTATGAGGAAGGAAGGAAAGAAGGAAGAAAGGAAGGAAGGAAGGAAGGAAGGAAGGAAGCTTTAACAGAGAATTTTTCAAAATATCTCTCCTGTTATTCATACGATCAGATAATCAGATTTTCTCCAAGCAATAATATTGACAAGATGGTGATATTGAAGAAGTTGTAAAGAATTAGCACAATCAAGAACAGTCAACTAAATCAATCTGTCCTTTTTAGAATTTCTCTAGTAGCTATTTAATTCAACTACTGCATTACTGACAGACATAAATTCATTGTGTTTAGTTGTAACTCCCTAGCAGATAGTTACTAGCAGAAAGCACTCCGAGGTTAGGACTGGATGACTTCCAGGCTGGTATTGAATGACTATAAAGGAAAGAAATGAATTTAACATTGATGCATTTGATAGAATTTGATTTTTAAAAACATTGCTGCATTCATGGAATATAAGAACAACTGAAAGAAATGACTAAGAAACAACAGGTGTGGAGAGAGAGAAGAAAGACATGTTGGAGAACTTAGGATACATGAGGAGGCTTCAACACTTTGTGGGAAAATGGGAACAAGAGATGATGTGCATTTCCACGAACTTGTACCCTGGTATACATCATAAGGGATTATGAGATCTAGTGTGGCAATGGGTGCCCCATTGCACTTTCAACAATCCCATCTCTCAGCTGGCCTGAAAATTTGAAGACTGAACACACTGATTTGAATAGGAGACAAAAGGATTAAAGATAATCAGGAACAATTTTATAGAGCTGTTGTGGAAATATATAGGTATAATTCAAAAAAATCAAAACAAAGGAAAAAATAGATAAGCGTCAATACCTTGAAAAAGGAAAGTTTACATAAGGAAAAAAATGGAAATCTAGTAAACTAGTTTGCTTAGTTGTGGAAATTGAGTGTGTGTAGGTGAAGATTTTTGAAAAGTTCTTACAAAATATGTACCATGAAAAATTATATATAATTGAATAGTATTTACATTAAAATAAATATTTTAATTACATTTTGTGCAAGATTTTTGAAGTATCCTATACATAATACATACAATACACTTACATATACATGAGATGTATGACAGTTACTGTACAATATGGGAAACAGGACTTAGGATTATTTTGTTTCTGTAGGGTATTCACAATACCTATGAAGTTAGTGAAAGTGAAAGCAAATGTATGCCTAAGTTGCAAACTCTAATGTAATTACTAAAAAAGAAACTAATGAAGAACAACAGATACAATACCCTAAAAGCACTAAAGTGAAGTAAAACTAATATAGTAAAAGGAGAGAAAATAAAATCATATAAAAATGCCAAACTAAAATTAAAACGGACTGAAAAAGCAGAAAACAAAAATAGAAACAAAGGGTATAGTACAACATTACAACATATAGAACGTAGTAAAAATATATTGACATTGATCTAGATTTATTAGTTATTACTTTGATTTTAAGTGGTTTAAATGTAACAAACTACAGAGATTGTCACAAGAGATTAAAATATCAGGAAATAATTATTTGAGAATTCTTCAAAAAGTTCATGGAAAAACATATTTATGCATGAATATCAAAAATTTTGCACCAAAGCAAAAAATCTTTTACTTATGTTTTTCTGTGAACTTTTTGTTGTCTGTAATACGTACATGGATTTAAGGTAAATGTATAGAGAAAGTTATATCATACTAGTACTAATCAAAATAAAGCAGGAATAATTATATTAAATTTAAAAAAAATTTTTTGACAGGCAGAGTTAGCGAGCGAGAGAGACAGAGAGAAATGTCTTCCTTTTCCTTTGATTCACCCCCCAGCAGCCGGCACACCACGCTGATCCGAAGCCTGGAGCCAGGTGCTTCTCCTGGTCTCCCATGCGGGTACAGGGCCCAAACACTTGAGCCATCCTCCACTGCCTTCCCGGACCACAGCAGAGAGCTTGGACTGGAAGAGGAGCAACCAGGACAGAATCTGACGCCCTGACCAGGACTAGAACCAGGGGTGCCGGCGCCACAGGTGGAGGATTAGCATAGTAAGCTATGGCGCCGGCCGGTTAATATTAATTTTAATCACAACAAATTTCACTATGAAAAAAGTTATCAGGAATAAAGAGGGGCACTGCATAGTGATAAAGAGGCCCATTCTCAAAAAAAAAAAAAAATCCATTAAAATCCTTACTACATATGCCCCTAACAACAGAGACCCAGATATATGAGGGAACAATAACAACGACAACAGAAATGCAATAGAACTGCAAAGAGAAATGGAAAAATCCACTCTTATAGTGGAAGATGTCAATACCCTCTATGAAAAATGCACAGATCCACCAGATAGAAAATCAGGGCATAATTAAACCAAATAACACCGTTGACCCCTTGATCCATGGTCATGTAATGGATGTTGTCCATTATGCACCACTGCATTGACAATAGCAAAACTCACATTCTTCTCAAGCTCACAAGAGCATTCACCAAGGTAGACCACATTCTGGGACATAAAATACACTTTAACTAATTTAGACAATAAAATCCTACAATAACTGCTCTGAGGATACTGTGGAATTAAACTAGAAGTCAAAAACAGAACAGTATCTGTGACTTTTCCAAACACTTGAGGACTAAACAAAAACATGTCTAAATAACAAATAGGTCCAAGAAGAAATGTCAAAAACATTGACCAAGAAGTTCCAGCTTTCACTCTACTTCCAGCCGATGTCCAATGTATATATGGGTTATAAAGATCCCCTCCCATCTCTGTGAGGTGTATTAATTCTTTAGTTGCTATTCATTATTGAGAGCTTCTTGGAAGATTGTGAAGGTCTAGACACCATCTGAATCCATATCTTTTCTTAACTTTTTCATCTTCTGTTCTCTGTTTCCAATGTTTTCTTTCTGAATATATTCACTACATAAATATCTGCATAAGAATTTCAGACTCAGCCTCTATTTCTAGAGAAACTGACCTAGAAAAGTTAGAGAAAGCCATCAAATCCACTCATATCAGTTGCTGGGAGAGTATTAATAGTACACTTTGGAATGGTTGTCATTCCAATAGTTTCAAACCATTGGAGAATAATCAAATGTATTGCTTAGAAAAGGGTAGTCACCATGCCCATATTCAAAGAAATTCAGCATTACACATATTTAGAGTGATGGAGCATCTTAGTGTGGCACAGTGTTCTACAAGTCTGAGATGAAAACATGTCAAAATGATTTTAAAACAAGCGTGACATTTTGATAATGAAATATATATATAAATACATATAAATTGGCTAAAGAGTTTAACCATATTTTGTGACATATATTTAAAGGATTTATAAGTAGAGAAAACTGTTCCCAATGTTAGGGAAAGAAGTTGTCACAGTAATATAATTATTGATCATTACAGATTCATAAGAAAACAAAGCAACAGAACATAGGTGATTAGTATTGCATTCAGAGAAATAAGTTGTCTATGTCAACCCTGCCCTGTACCATTATAACTGTGCCTGGATGTAGAGGCTCTAGAAGATGGTACATGCAGCTCAATATACTTTCAAAACTTAATGTAGGATCCATTTCTATCATCCAAATCACATCTGTTCTGAATGGCTATGTAATAAGTAATTTTCTAATTATATTTTAGCTTGCCATGTTAACTTAATATAAAGATGGAAAAAAATCAGTGGATTCAAATGTTAAAGTGCTTAAATCTATATTTCTCAGTATTAAAAAATATGGCTATGATGAGATATATATATTTATCCATATGAAATATATGATATATATATATATATATATATATATATATATATATATATAACCTGCAGAATTACAGAGGAAGAGGGTCTGCAGAATTACAGGGGAAGAGGGAGAGACACAGAGAGAGAGAGAGATAGAGAGAAATCTTCCATCCCCTGGATCACTTCCCAAATGACTATAATGGCTGAGGCTGGGCCAGACTGAAGCCAAGAGCCAGGATCTTCTTCCAGGTCTCACATGTATTTGCATGAACCCAAATACTTGGGCCGTCCTCCACTGCTTTTCCAGGCACATTAGCAGGGAACTGGATCAGAAGTGTAGCTATGGAGACTCTAACAGGTGCCTATGTAGAATGCTGGAGTTGCAGGTGGTTGCCAGCCTGGCCTTACCACAGGTTGTCCCAAAATATGGATCCTTAAATACTCTGATAGAGATGGCTGTTTAGCATCTTTCTCTAAAATATGAAAAACTGAGAAATATCACATCATGAGAACTCAGAGAATACAAGAGATTTGCCTGACAGCACAAGATTAACGAGTACTGAAAAGATTCTGTATAGCACCTGTTGTCCATTCAAATTCAATGTTCTTTCTCTATTTAATGGTGTCTCACAGATGAATCATTCCAAAATGGCAAGCTTTCACCAAACCTATTGAAATCTCTTGCTAAAGAAATGGATCATTTCTGAGGACACAACTCCCTTTATTTGACAAAGATTTTCTATATTTCCTTGTGCAAGGCACTCTTATAAATACTTTACATACTTATTTTATATGTGTAGTAAATGCTGCAGTGTGTTACTCAGATTCCCTGATTTCAGGAATAGAAGTTCCTATTTCCTAAGCTGTTTTAATGCAACATTTATGTTAAATCATACTGTGACAGAAGCCTAAGAAACCGTAGGGGTCACAGAGTCCCAGTGATTCAGGGGCTCAATGTAATAAATGAGCTATACCTTATTACACATGATGTTTGTTTAGTCCTAATTGTTTTTGTGGCCTATTACATTTCTTATGTATATGTTACATTATGTCATGCACTTTAACTCTTTCTGGGTTGATATACCATGTTCCATAGCTCATTATTCAATGAAGACTTAGGTGGTGATTTTATAGTAAGTCTATTAGGGTCATGTTGTACCAGTCCTACTGAAGGAAAAGTTTAATATAATCTATATAGTAGCAGGAGAGAGCTCCTCGAAGGAATATTCTGAAAGCCTGTAATAAATGATCTTGATAGTTAAAGAAAAAGGGAATATTTTAATTTAAAGCCTTTTATTCTATAAATTGAGATTATCATACTTGAAATTGCAGTGCAATATCCTTCTATGAAAAATTCATCTAACATGGAGTTATGAATATTTCTAACCTTTGAAAATGTGACATTGTAATTCTTATTTAAGTCAATCCTTAGGAATATCAATTTAATATTTTTTTCTTAATGTTTAATTAGAAGCATTTAGTATTTAAATTATTTTAATAAATACCTATGTTAGCACTAAGTTTCTGATAACCAATGAAATATTTATTTGGAAAAGCATACAGAGATGTTATGGCCCAGCAGTTTAAGCTGCCATGTGTAATGACAGCAACCCATATCAGAGCGACAATTCATGTTCTGTCTGTTCTAATTTTGACACAGCTTCCTGCTGGTGTACCTGGGAAGACAGTGGAAAGCAGTCCAAGTACACATGTCCCAGACATCCACGTGGGAGACCAAGATGGAATATTTTGGCTCCTGGTTTCATCTTGGGCTAGCTCTGGCTTTTGCAGACATTTGGGGAGTGAACAAGCAATAGAAGAACAGCTCTCTCTTTCTTACTCTTTACCTTCCAAATAAATAATAAATAAATATTTTAAAATTTATAAAGGTTATAGATAATACATTTGGAGGGTTGGGGTCAACTGGATCATATATATCATATGCAAAATTGCAAAATTAATAGAATTTTTATGTAATCCAATGAGCAATAATTTTAGATTGATTATAAATTTTAATTATTTTATTTACATTCTTTCATTTTTTGGAGGGCAGAATGGCAGACAGAGATTTGCCATTTGTTCTTTCTCTCTTCAAATACCTGCAGCAGCCAGGACCAGGAAGACCAAAGTCAGGAGCCATGAACTCAATTTGTGTATCCCACGTGGGTGGCAGAGAGCAAAGTATTTGGGCCATCATCTGTTGCCTCTCATCACACACACTAGTAAAAAGGTGGATCAGATGCCACACTCCAGGAACTCAAACCAGGCACCTGTACATGGAGTGCCTATGTCCCAATTGTATCTTTACAGCTCTGCCAAAAACTCATCCAATAGATTTTTAAGCACATGTTAAATGTTAATCTTTTAATTATACTCATGTAGATTCTTAATAAAAAATACTAATAAAATACAGGGTCCAGATTAACACTCACTGAAGTTATTTTCAAATTTGGTCACATGAATATTATACAAGTGAAAGAATGCTAACATACTACTGCTTTCTTAAAGGGGGAGGTGATTATACTTCAGATTCTACATGCCTTTCACCCTTAAATATCTGAAACTGTAAAATGACACAATGGTCACAAGAGATCATGCATTCCAGAATTTCACAAACAAAAGGGCTGAAAGAGTGTCTACTACAAATCATTTTTTTCATTCTTTTAGGATACAGTTTATCCTTTAACAATTCAATAAGAATAGACAATGACTTTGATAGTTCTTGTGCTCTTGAAATATAATTTTAATGAGCTGTTATAACAGCTAAATGAATGTTTATACATACTATAGAAAGAGCTAAGGAAGGGAAAGCATGGAGCATAGGAGGAATTCAGGTTGTGATGTATGCCCAACAATTCTACTGGGTGGTCCTGTGGGGAGTGTTGTAGCTGGAATGACCCTTGGTCAGAGTTGCAGTGTATCCTGTGGAGGGGTGCACTCTTGAGACGGAGGCAACTGAGTCAGTCCTGGAAGGAGCTGAGCTGAGTACGTCTACACACAGAACTGCTACTGTCTAAGAAACCATGTTCTTTATTGATGGGTAATCGGAGTTCTGTAGGACTGTGTGTGTGTGTGTGTGTGTGTGTGTGTGTGAAACAGAAAAAAAGAGAGAGAGAGAAAACTATTTAGTTTTCTTTGGCTCCCTTTGTAAAATGTGGGGAAAGATAAAATATAGCATAAGCAACTGCCCTGAGACTTTGAGGATTTTCAGGATGTCGTCATATGTTCTGTCGTGAAATAATCTCTTCATTATTTTAAGACTTACAATATGTTTCAATATCTGTGGACTAACTTTAATTTCTTTGGGAGGTAGCACTAGGCTGACACTGGCTGTGAAGTACACATGGGCTCAGATTGTCCTCCTGGAACTGAATGTTATACTTGAAAAGAAATGAAGTGAAAAATCATGATTTGAACTGTAATTCTTGGAATTTCTCTTTTATATAAAGGAAATTCTAGAAAAATTATCTCAGAATAAAAAGATAACTTTGAGTACAAAACAACTTTATACATTAAATGTGTTTCAAACATAGTATATGTAATCCTATAATTAACTTGATCTTTACTCCTGAAAATGAGGTAAGAGCTGCAAACTGAAAACCCAAAGTTAATCCACCTTTAAAAATGTACAGCTCCTTGAGATTAGCGTCTTCATTACACAAAGGATTCTATCTCAAGTAGAGATCATAGGACTGGAAAAATCATTAACTTTCTCACAGAATGCACAGAAAATCTCAAAAGAGGAAGATTTTATAGAGCACAGCCAGGCCTTAACATCATCAGAAGTCAGAGGAGGTACAAATGTCGTTGTGATTAGTTTATTTCCTCTGTGAATCTGGTCTGACATTTTCAGTAAAATATGTGATTAGTTTGCCATCTTAACCTATTTTGGGGATGAGGCTCAAAGCTTGAATCTTTAGTTCCCAATTTTATGTTTAAGATATTTTTGTTTTAATCACTGAGTATTTTAGTTAAGATAATTAGCTAATCCATAGTTATACCTTCTACTTTAAAAAATGAGATAGATAACTCTTACCTCTTTCTCTTCTGTTTTTATTGGTTTGTTTTTCTGTCCTAGTAGTCACTTATTTACCTCCTATGAAGCCTTGCAATCTGATGGATGATTTTGTTCATCTTGATTCTTTTTCAAGATGGTGTTGGATATCTTGTGGCTTTGCATTCTGATATACACATAGACAGTTTTAATACCTATCAAAGTAATTTGCTGAGTTTTAATGTAGACTTTAATGAGTCTACCATCAAAATAAGGCAAATGAGCAATTCTGACCTTCTTCAGTGGTCCAATTCAACATTATATATTTCTATGTTGATTTATATACACTTTATTTTTTTTAAACTTTTATTTAGTAGATATAATTTCCAAAATACAGTTCATGGATTACAATGGATTTCTCCCACACATAACTTCCCACCCACCCGCACCCCTCCTGTCTCTTGCTCCATCTCCCATTCCATTCACATCAAGATTCATTTTCAATTCTCTTTATATACAGAAGATCAATTTAGTATATATTAAGTAAAGATTTCAACAGTTTGCACCCACACAGAAACACAAAGTGTAAAATACTGTTTCAGAACTAGTTATAGCATTAACTCACATTGGACAACACATTAAGGACAGAGATCCTAGGTGAGGAGTAAGTACACAGTGGCTCCTGTTGTTGACATAACAATTTGACACTCTTGTTTATGGTGTCAGAAATCTCCATAGGTTCTAGTCATGAGTTGCTAAGACTATGGAAGTCTCTTGAGTTCGTTGACTCTGATCTTATTTAGACAAAGTCATAGTCAAAATGGAAGTTCTCTCCTCCCTTCAGAGAAAGGTACCTCCTCCTTTGATGGCCCGTTCTTTCTACTGGGATCTCACTCACAGAGATCTTTCATTCACGTCCTTTTTTTTTTTTTTGCCAGAGTGTCTCGGCTTTCCACGCCTAAAATACTTTCATGGGCTCTACAGCCAGATCTGAATGCCTAAAGGGCTGATTCTGAGGCCAGAGTGCTGTTTAGGACATCTGCCATTCTAAGAGTCTGCTGTGTATCCCTGATCCAGAGCCAGGAGCCAGGAGCTTCCTCCTGGTCTCCCGTGCAGGTGCAGAAGCCCAAGCACTTGGGCCATCCTCTACTGCTTTCCCAGGCCACAGCAGAGAGTTGGACTGGAAGAGGAGCAACTGGAACTAGGACCTGCGCCCACATGGGATGCCGGCGCCACAGGTGGAAGATTAACCTAGTGCACCATGGTGCCCCCCGCCAAGATTTACTTTTATTGTTTTCCACACACAGGATTCATTGTAACTTTTTCAGTGTTCTTACCACCTCTTTTTCTATTTTCTGTTTCGAACTCATATTGTCTTTCTTCTGGCTGAAAAAATCATTTCATATTTCTTCTAGTGCAAGTCTGCTGATAAGTCCTCTTTAGTTGGTTCTATTCCTTCTCTCAGGTTAGAATTCAAAAGTCAATATGTTTTCTAGACTTTTCTGTATTTTCATTTTTCTTGCCTTTTATATTGGATTTTTCTATTGGTCTGTCCTCCAATTTTCTATGGTTTTCTCTGATATGAACTATTATGTCTAACAGTTCAAGATATTTCCCATATATACATCTACTTCGTTGATTTTATAGATATTGACTACTTTAAATTTATTGGCTTGCTTATGCCTTTCTATTTGTACATTCTAAGATCGCTTTCATTCTTGCTGCCTTTCTTTTTGTTAAAGAAGTTTTTAGCATTATGTTCACCTTTCTTAAATTGTTAGCAACATATTCTTCAATTTTTCTTTCTTTAGATCGTTATTCATTTATTTTCTTCATTTTTGGAAGGCAGGATACAGAAAGAAAGAAATCTTCTACTCGTGGATCCACTCTCCAGACGCCTGCAACAGCAGAGATTGGACCAGGTAGTAGCCAGATGCCGAAATTCAATCTCAGTTTCTCACATTTGTGTCTGGGACCCAGGAACATTCAGGTCAAAAGGAGCAAATGTAGGGAAGTAGAGTTTAGAAGCCAAAATATAGAGGTTACAAAATACAAATCAGTGGACTCTCACTAATGAAATAATAATTGCTATAAATCAACTCATTACCAAGGCTTTTAGCTATAAACATTGTGAGTAAATATGATTTTGAATAATATAACAGTATAAGTATACAAATGGCCAGTTAGTCTCAAAGGCAATACTTTTATGATTGAACCTATTCCATTGTCCTGAAGACATTAGAATTTCCTTCTGTAGTAATTTTTCTCCTTCAATGATATGTGGATATGTGAATATTTTCTTTTAGTTAGATTGCATGCAGTATTATATATAAATAGAATGAGATGATATTTGATTCTAATTATGTTTTCAAAACAACATACCTCTTTGTGTTGCCAGTACATACTTATACATATAAAGTAAATATATTTCAAATCATTTTCCTCTGCTCTGTGCTTTTTTAAAAGCCTTTTTGTTCTTTATGTTTTTATATATGAATTGCACTTAAATATATATCTATTTTGTATTTTTTCTTAAGTGAGTTACAAGGCATACAATATTTTATTATTTTTAATAGTGGCAGAACAAATACATTTTTAAAAGAAATTTAAGAACTGTAATAGTCTCCTGAATAATACTGAATTCGCTTATTCAAATACATCTGTTGAACATCTACTTGCCCTGTGGGCCAGGAGCTATTATCAGTGCTAAGATACAGCATTAAAGCCATAGAATCAAGCCTCTTAATATAATGAAACATCCCTTTAAATCTAGTCATAGTTTTTACTTGTTTAATATTATGGTTAGTGGAGATTAAGACAATATAGAGTGTATTCAAGTTATATTTTGGCAAAAACTGGTGAAAGGAAAAGAAATGAGGGAAAGAAAAAAATGGGGGCGAGGGGTTGTTTTTTGAAACTGTACCTATGGAAGGCATGAAATCTGTTCTCTTTATGTCAATAAAAATATACAAAAAATCTTTTCAGTAGCAAACTTGTCATCAGAATGCAACACATTTATTTAAAGAATTTGTAAAAACATACTAATTCAATTCTAAATATGTAAAGTTTAATAGAACCAGGATATATAAGAATACTTATATAGTACATTTTTTAAAGATTTATCTATGGGGCCAGCGCTGTGGAGCTGTAGGTTAATCCTCTGCCTGCGGTGCCAGCATCCCTTGTGGGTGCCGATTCTAGTCCTAGCTGCTCCTCTTCCAATCTAGCCCTCTGCTATGGCCTGGGAAAACAGTAGAAGACGGCCCAAGTCCTTGGGCTCCTGCACCTATGTGGGAGACCAGGAAGAAGCTCCTGGATCCTGGCTTCAGACTGGTTCAGCTCCAGCCCTTACAGCCATTTGGGGAGTGAACCAATGGAAGGAAGACCTTTCTGTCTGAATCTTCCTCTCACTATCTGTAACTCTACCTCCCAAATAAATGAAATCCTTAAAAATTTATCTATTTATTTATTTGAAGGTTAAAGTTACAGACAGGGAGAAACAGCAATAGAGAAATCTTCCATCTGCTGGTTCACTCCTTCAGATGGACACAATGGCTAGGGCACAGCCAGGTGGAATCCAGTAGCCAGGAGTTTCTTCCTTGTCTCCCGCATGGGTGACAGAGATTCAAACACTTTGACCATCTTCTGCTGCTTTTCCTATTAAGGGAAAACCAGGGCCTATATGGTATGCAGGCTGTGATTTTATCTACTATTCCAAAATGCTGGCTCCTTTATAAGATATTTTTCCTGATCAATTTTAGCCTTATCTGCAAACTCATAACATAGAATTTCAAGTTTTTTCTATAAATATTATGGAAAATCTGTCATACATTCATCTAATTGTCTTTTATTTTTCATAGCAATAGTTGACAGTTCTAATCATTTAAAGTAAGTGCAAAAGCAAGAAAATTCTCTAATTCTCCCTTTCAGAGGATGTCAGATTCAAGATGTCCTCAAACCATATGAGAGACCTTTACCAAGAGACAACTCTGTGTCCCATCCTTAAGTCTTGTTGAAGTCTGTAATGTTGTGACAACTATAATGTTGTAGAAATGATGTTGTACTTGTTTTCTTAAACTACTTCTCAAGAGACTATCAAGTTATTTTTTTAAAGATTTATTTTATTTATTTGATATGCACAGTTACAGAGAGAGAGAGTGAGGGAAGAAACAGTGATCTTCCATCCACTGGTTCACGCTCTAGATGCCCACAATAGCCAGCACTTGAACAGGAGAAAGCCAAGAGCCAAGAGCTTCTTCTAGGTCTCCCACGTGAGTGCAGGTGCCCAAGCACATGGGCCTTCTTCTGCTGCTTTCCCAAGCCATTAGAAGAGAGCTAGATCAGAGTGAAACAGCCTGGACTTGAACCAGTGCCCATATGGGATTCTGGCATCACAAGCAGCCACAACACTTGCCCCTTCTTCCTACCTCTTAATGAGACCCTCTCTTGAGGACCTGAAAAACATAAGAATCTCAACCATTCTGAGCTAAGTATGATGTGGAAAAGATCAAGCTATCCATAGGGACTCTGTTTGTTTATGGAGAGTGGGGACAGGGAGGGGAGGAGGGAGAGAGGGGGAGAGAGAAAGAGAGAGAGAGAGAGAGAGAGAGAGAGAGAGAGACCCACTAGAAAATCAGATAAAGCTAGATAGGAGGGAGCTGAATTATCAAATGTTAATCAATTAACTCACCAAGCCCAAAATGGAAAGTTTATTTAATCATTTACTATAATGATAGATTATAGTAGGACCATGCTCCCTCTGAAACTTTCATTGGAGACTCTTTTCTTTCTTCTTTGATATTTTGGTAGCAGTTGACAGTATTTGCAATCTTTAGCATTCCTTGACTTGTACATGCATAACTTGATTCTCTGCATTCATCATCCCTTGGGCATTCTCTCTGTTCCTTTCTCTTCTTATAATTATGCCAGTCATATTGGAATAAGGCTGATCCTACTCTAGTATTCTAGTATGACCTCATTTTAACTAATTACATCTCTCAAAACTCTTTCTTTCTTTCTTTCTTTCTTTCTTTCTTGACAGGCAGAGTGGACAGTGAGAGAGAGAGACAGAGAGAAAGGTCTTCCTTTGCCATTGGTTCACCCTCCAATGGCCGCCGCGGCTGGCACACTGAGGCCTGTGCACCACGCTGATCTGAAGGCAGGAGCCAGGTGTTTCTCCTGGTCTCCCATGGGGTGCAGGGCCCAAGCACTTGCTCCATCCTCCACTGCACTCCTTGTCCACAGCAGAGAGCTGGCCTGGAAGAGGGGCAACCGGAGCAGAATCCGGAGCCGTGACTGGGACTAGAACCCGGGGTGCCGGTGCCGCAAGGCAGAGGATTAGCCTATTGAGCCATGGTACCAGCCTCAAAACTATTTCTAAATAAAGTCACATTCACAGGTTTTAGGGCTTTGAAATTACACATGTCTTTTTGGGAAAGATGAATTCAAATTCTAAAATACATTATTTTAATAAATAATGCGATAAATCTAATCAATTGTTTTGAAAATTTGATTATTTTCACCTCATATCAATAAGGATGCAAACACATGGATTGTTTTCACTCTTTAGATTTCAAAAAATGCATGACACATGCTCTATTTGCTTTTCTCTGTTTGTTGCATTTTTTCCAGATCTGTCAGTCACTGGGGATTTGAAATTTTATTTAAATAGAGGAATATAAAGATTAAGTTGAATTAGGTTCTTGAAAAAACTAAGAATTTCTATTGTACTCTACTCTGTGATTCACAATTTTTTCTTTATAGAAAGAGTGGACTTAGAGCAATGCTTGGTTTCCATGGACTTTAGTAACAATTCATTAGGTAAAATTTTGAGTCAGGTATAATTTCTTTGTTATTGCATTCTTCCAGCAGAGAATGGCAAAATTAAGCACATATCCCAGATGGAAGGAATTCTTCACTTTCTCAATATTCAACCTGTATTATCATTTTTTGGTTATTTCTTCATGTTCCTTCATGTGTCAAATGCTATCAAAATATAATTTTTCCTTATTCTAGTTACTCAGTATTTGCTTAGCAAATTTCCTGCTTATCTGTTCTACCTACGGGTCCAACAACTCAGCATTCATTCTTACCCTTAGATGTACAGTTCTTCATGTAGACTTAATCCATGTCCTGTCACTTTAGTAGATTATGGATTTTACTTTTTTAACCATTGTGATACATTTTTCCCTCCAACAGTATTCTCATCACATTCCTTCCCACCAGCTAATGGTTTTAATTATGATCTTAATATTTGACCTATCCTTTCTCATTCGTGTGAATGTTGTTTGGTTTCTTTGTTGTATGCGTGTAGCAGACATAATGGAAAGATTTATAACTGTTTCAAATAAAAGGATATGTGATGCTTTTAGACAACAGAACAGGCAGCTATGACAGCTATAGTAGACCTGTAAGCAGGCAAAGATAGGCTCCAGCTGAAAGCTCAGAACACTATCTACGTCCTCTTGGGCTGTCTGTATCTTGTTTGGTTTATTTGTCACCATAATAATCATCATGGAACCAGCTTTATGCCTTAGCAATGAAGCAATGAAAGATAATCAGAGCCTGCTCTTCTGTGAGGATGACAGAATTCGTATTGATTGCCTCGCTCACTGGTGACTATGCTCAGTTGCTTTGTTTTTCTCGGCCATGTAGATATTTCAGAGGCTATACAACACAGCAGTTTAGATAATAGGCTACTTTAGTTCAAATAGCAGTTCTGCTTTATAGCTGCATGGCTATGTGCATGTTGAACTCTCCATTCCTTAGGTTTCTGTCTGTGGCTACAATTATTAACTAAGTCGAGAATTCTGGTGAGAAGTAAGTGAGATAACACATGGAACTTCATTAAAACAGAAGGAGTCATACAAATAATTGGCACTGTCTGTCAATAATTATTATGATATGGAACCTATAGGCTCACTTTTAGCTATGTCTTTCACCCCTCCAAAACACCCACTTCTGCAGTGGTCTCTATTGGCACAGGATGAAAATCCAATCTACTTCCAAAAGCTGGATGAAAGGAGTAGAAACTATTCCTCATAGTTGGTTTCTTACATGGGTGTCATAGACCCAAGCACTTGAACCATTGTCTGTTCCAGGAAGCTGGCTCAGAAGCAGAGAAGTTGGGGCTTGATCTGGAACTCTGATATGTGGTGAAGACTTGGTAAGCAGTGGGGTAACCTGTTGTGCTATGATGCCTGCCCCTGCATTAAGTGATTCTAAATAAGATACAAGTTAGTACATGTTAAAATTCTTAAAACATTATTCATTTCTATGCTAAAATTAGCTAAACTTCTTAGCAGAATTTTATTAAAATGTCATTTTGTTTCTATAAAAACATGTTATAACATAATTTAAATAACACAACTTAACACACTTTAATATAAAGTGGCAGTTTTTTTAATTCCACAATATGTGATGCAGTTAAAATATTTTGATAGTGAATATTTATATTTTCAATTTTAGCTATTGAATTAACCAACACATTTCAATATTTTCTCATTTGTTATTTAATACTTTCAAATTTTTGTTTTCAAATATTCTGAAGGAAATAAATGTTTATACACACATGTAGCATATATATATTATACATGTCTGTTTATATTTAGCTACATCATGTCACAGAGATAGAAAAGCTTACATAACTATGTCACTAGCCATGGTTCTCCAGGAGAAACAGAACCAGTAGAGTGTGTGCATGTACACGCAAGTAGATGGAAGACAGGGAGAAAGAAAGACATTGAAAGGAATCGTCTTTTGGGGGCCTTCTAGGCAAGTCTAAAATTCACAGGTCAGGTTGTTAGGAAGTACAGGATATAAATAAGAAGAAATTTTTCTGTAGCAAATCTGTAATTCTACATATATTATATTTTGTGAATATAGATATTTGGAAAACATTTATTCTGTGATAAAAGACCAAAAGGAACTATGGGGAGCTAAAGTGTTCAGGACGAAAATATATCTGTTCAAACAACTATGCTTTATGGTGACTTCTTGAAGCTATTCAGTAGTGTGAACCATAAATGCCTTAATGATTTCTAGAATACTGTTAGATAAGAGGATGGATTGATGTCAGGAGTTTCTGCTGTAAGTGATAACCTACAAATCTCCCTTTTTTTTGTTGTAATTCCCAGAAGCTTTTGAATGAGATGTTTGCTGATACAAACTCAGCCTGTTATTCAAGTGGGAAATCTATGAGTATTCTGATTGCTACAGTCCTCCTAATTTGAGGCTTTTTGGGAAAATACGGAATCAAGTTGACCCTTGTGGAGATTTCATGGCAGTACATTGTTCACTCAAGCCATTGTGTAAAATGATTATGAACTCAAAATATTAACCTACATTTATGTTTAAATTATTCAATCATAACTCAATATTGTACTGTTACAAGCTCTAAGAAGCATTTTTAATTTATTTAATTCATTGACAGATGTTTCCTTTTGGTATTACTCTATCTTTCCAAAGCTTATTCCTCTCCAGTTAAAGTTTAGCGAAATTTTACCTTTTACTGAATAAAAATTGCTGTTTTTTGCTAAACTGAAATACTAATTTTTATGTATGGCACTTCTTATATATTTTACATATACCTTAATTTATTTCATATTCAAGTATAGCATCCACAATATACTATGTCTTATTGGGAATGGCAAATCTTTTCTCATTATGTATAATGTTTGTTTCTAGTACATGGGACAACTTCTATCAAGTTCCCCACCCACTGACAACTGTGCTCTGCTTCTCCATCCTTATCATGACTGTCTTATGGGGAGTGAACCTCATAGCTGATACTCATCTTAAAGGCCGCCTTCCACTGTAAATTCTAATAGCTTCCCCTTGATGTCAATCTGGTCACTCAATGAGCATATGACTGTTCATTTGAAATATTTGATAAAACTGGGGTTGGCATGGAAGGTGGAGTCATCATCTGTGATGCTGGTTTGTGTCCCAGCTGCTCTGTTTTCAATCCAGCTCCCAGATAGTGACCTGAGAAGAGCAGTGGAGGAGGATGGCCCAAGTACTTGGGCCCTTTCCACCCACTTGGGAGACCTGGATGAGGTTCCTGGCTTCTGGTTTTGTCCTGGCCCAGTGCTGGTTCTTGTGGACATCTGGGGAGTGAATCATCAGATGGAAGATATGTCCTCCACCCAGCCCTATAACTCTGACTTTCAAAATAAACAAATAAATCTAAAAAGAAAAACTAGGATGCCTGATTTCTCTACAAAATAATAAATATGAAATCTCTTTAAAACTGTACCATTCTCTGTTACAGATTCTGCAATGGTATTATTATTATTATTTTATTATGGGTGAGCAGAGTTGAAAATCTTTCTGAAATGACTACAGCTAGAAATAATCATCTGGAACCCACATCAGAATGTTTAATGGCTTGTGAGACTGTGTAAAGGTAAATGAATTTATCATTAACACCCTCCATTTCTCTTGTCACGTGTCTTTCCTTAATAGGTATCCTGAGTACCCCTGTATTCTCAACTATTCTCTTCTTAGGTTCAAGTCTGATTCTAATTTTATTCCCGTATTTCCTACTCTAGCTTTGGTTTTTCTCTTTAAAGCGTGCATGATACAAAAATCTACAGTGCATTGCTGTAATTTTGTGTTGCCTCAGCATAAAGCTTTAGTTGGGTTTAACTTTCTCATGCCAGAATCAGGATTTGGTAATCATTGACCAGTTTCCAGTTCTCCTCTCCTCCCAGCTTTTCAGTGTTGTGAATCCACATAGCTGCCTTTTGCAGTTGTTCCCTGGTGACCACCACCCCCTGCCCCGCAATAGGACAGCAAGATATAAACAGCTAGACTCATTCCAGAAATCCCACATCCAGCATGAGCTGCACAAGTGTGCTGTAGGAGTCACCTCTCATTCCTGGCATGATCCCACAGAAATCATGGCTGCATGCTCTAACACCACTAATTTCAGGGGAAATCTACTGGGAAACACCATGGCCAAAGCCTTTGACCCTCAAGTCAGTCTCTCTCTCTCTCTCTCTCTCCTTTTCCCTCTCTCTCTCTCACCCCCACTTGCCTGTTGAGTTGGATATCCTAGTTGGTACCCCATTCCCTGTTAGTATTTTGAGGCATGCTTATTTCTTCTCTTTGGGATCTGTAAATTAAAAAAAAAATTAAAAATTCAGTTATGTGGTTTACTGAGTCATCTCCTCTGTGTGCCAGTTAATTGAAACATGAATTGAACTTCTTTTCTGATCAGAGGTTTCTTAGAGAATGGATTTCTTGGTATGAATGCACTGAATAGAGGTCAGGAAAGAGCCTCAAAGATGTCTTGCAATGCATACTTTTTTTGAGAGTGACCCGTTCAACATAGGCATTCACTCTGTCAGAAATAATAATTATTGCCTAAAAGGTTCACTATAAACAACTATGAGCAAATCTGCTAGAACCTTATCGGGGTAAGGCTAGAAGTCATGGCTACTCTTCACAGAAAGATCACCCAAGACCAAATTAGAAAAAATACAGTCAGTCTTATTGTGTTAGGATTTGCTGAAGAATTTATTCACACCAAATGCATGGCTGATAATAATATGTTGTTCACAGAAGAAAGCATTTACTGTTTAATAGAAGACTTCTGAAGTAAGTATGATTAACCCAAAGACCTTGGATGACAAGGGAAAGGTTATGGTGAGAGGCCAGCTCCTTTTTTTGCCACTGCATGAGAACTATATTGAATCAGAGACTATGGTGTCCAGGGGTAGCATGAGTGGTTATCTCATTTTGAGAAATATGACAAAAGAGAAGCAAAATCTATTGAGATATCTGAGAAGCAGAATATTGGGAATGAAAAAATATTAAGGCATTTAGATCCAGTCAAATCTCAGCAAACAAAGCAGACAGAGGTTTAATAATGGGTGAAATGGAAATGCAAATTGTATGTAATTGGTGTTTCCCTCTTATCACTATCTCTATTTTTCTTGTACTAATACACATGTCTTTATTAAAAAATAAAACTGTGATACATGTTCTTAACATGAATATCAATGGAAGAAATATTAAGAGGTACTTGTGTCAGCATAAAACCATTCATAGTAATACAGGTATTTAGCCCAGAGTTTAATACTTCTGTGTACTACACCAGAGCAAGTGGGTCAGGAACCTTGCTCCATTTCCAAACCCCAGTTTTATGCTATTGCAAAACCTGGAAGACAGTACTGCTGGCTCTAATAATTGGACTATTTAGGTTATTTAGTTCTCCACATGGGATACCTAAATTGAATGCCCAGCTCTCAGCCCACTTCATTTGGGGAATGAACCAGCAGATGAGAGGTCACTCATTCTGTCAAACAAAAAAGAACAAAAGTAAGAAAATGCTCATAGCATCTCCTTTGGCTTTTTGTGACACTAAATGCATCAAGTACTATTAGAGAATAACTTGTATCTAATATGCTTTATGAGTCCTTGGTTCCATTTTAATAATACACTAGCAGCTGTATATGAGACTTTTGAAAGAGAAGTTGAACATTTAACATTTCAATTATTTCATTGCTTAGTATCTGAAAAAAATTCAAACCTATGCACAATCAGTTTGCAAATTATTGTTTTATGTTTCCTCTTCCAGAGTAGCAAGGTCAAAGAACACTAACTGACAATTTCCTGGAAGAAAATGTATATACTACTGACTTGAAATACCTATTTTAAAACATCATTTAAGGTAAGCATGGTAAAAAGAACTCAGAGATTGCTTAACATAATGGCAGCATTGTATTTTTTTAAAATTATGCTTTAATAAAGTTTTGAATCTGTATGGAGAGGTTTTTAACATGATTGGGAAAATGTAGCTGTTGGAGACAATTAGCCATTAAGAGACTCTAGATGTCCACAGGAAACAATTTTGCAAGGAAGGAAATAATGTTCCTCATTGGATTAACAGCCAGAAATTTGATCACTCTGAAACATATGCATCCTCTATCACTATGAAACTATTTAATGTGTGTTGAAATGCATGTCAGAAGATAAATTTTAGCAACCCCACATTCCTTAGCCAACAGGAAAGATACGTATTTTAAAACCTATATGTAAAGAGGATGATGATTCTTTTGTTAAAGTGGTCAGTGTTTTTTTACCTCAACATTTAAACCTCAGACAATACGAGGGCACTTGAAAAAGTTTGTGGAAAGTAGAATTTAAAAAATAAATTTATTTTTATGCAAATAATTTTGAAATCAATTTTGGTGCAAAACAGTTTTTTCATAATACATGTTTTCTTATAGGCTCCTTATATGCATGAATTTCAAAATTTTTGAAAATACCAGCAACCAAGTAAGATAGTATTTATAGAGCATGAATAGAAAGTATCATCTCAACAATTTGGGCTACAAATTAGGAAAATTATTTGCCAGAATATGCAGGCTTAATAAAGTCATGTGCCTTTTTCCTTTGTTTCAGGATACAAGGTACTAATGAGAAAGAATCAACATTTGTTGATTTGCTTGAAAAGAATTTGCTTCCTTCTGTATTTTAGAAATTAACAGAAAGAATTTTTTCTATAATAGGTATAGGATAGAGGGTTAACATTGTGGTATAGCAGATTAAGCCACTGCTTGGAACATGCGTATTTCATGTGGGTGCTTGTTTTTGAGACCCAGTTGCTCGATTTCCAATCCAGCACCGTGCTAATGAGTCAGGGAAAGCAGAGAAGGTGACCCAAGTCCTTGGACCTTTGCACCCATGTGGGGATCCTCAAGATTGTCTAGGTCCAGCCTGGCCATTAATCAGTGAATGGAAGATTCTCTCTCCCTCTCTCCCTCTCTTCCTATCTCCCTCTCTGCCTCTCCCTTGCTCCCTCGCTCCTTCTCTCCCTCATTGTAAATCTGCCTTTCAAATAAATAAAAATATATATTTAAAAATAAGTATAAGACAGATATAACATTATAAATGTTTTCATATAAAATGTAAGGAAGGGGGCCGGTGCTATGGCTTAGTGGGCAAAGCCGCTGCCTGAATTGCTGGTATCCTATGGGGTGCCAGTTTGGGTCCTAGCTGCTCCACTTCCAATCCAGCTCTCTGCTATGGCCTGGGAAAGCAGTAGAAGATGTCCCAAGTCCTTGGGCCCCTGCACCTACGTGGGAGACCTGGAAGAAGCTCCTGGCTCCTGGCTTTGGATTGGCACAGGTCCGGCCGTTGTGGGCATCTGCGGAGTGAACCAGTGGATAGAAGACCCTCTCTCTCTCTCTCTCTCCCTCTCTCACTCTCTCTCTCTCTCTCTCTCCCTCTCCCTCTCTATGCCTCACCTTCTCTGTAACACACTGCCTTTCAAATAAAATAAATAAAATTTAAAAATATATAAAGAAGCTGATTTATATGATAAAAAAGTTTATGCCTATTTTGGCAAAATTTTTTTTAAATAGTATACAATATACATTCCTGGGAAATTATCTTTATGATCTTAATCTATGGGATGGCTCCCCAGAGGGTAACCAGGGTTATAAATAAATGAAGTTAACAGGTAAATAACCACATATATTTCTGCTAAGAAAGGATACATTCAGTTTCGGAAAGGGCACAAATGATTTAGCAGGTCCCAACTGATTTAGAAGAAGCATAAAGTCAAACTACCTTGTGAAAGGAGTGAAGGGATTCTATAGCAGAGGATGTACAGAATTCTCAGAATCCTTTATATATAAAACAAATATTTTCCCTTACAAATACTTCCTCCTAGGTAAGTAAGCCAACAGTGTAGTTATTCCAAATGGCTGAAAAACAAAGGCGGAAATACTATATTGACACAGTCACGTTGTCATATAGCAGGTAAAGCTGCACTCTGTAACTGGCACGCCTTATGGGCCGTAGCTCGAGTTCCAGCTGCTCCTCTTCCAATCTAACTCCCTGCTAATGTGCCTGGGAATGCAGCACAGGACAGCCCAAGTGCTTGGGCCCCTGCACCTATGTGGGAGACCTGGAAGAATCTCCAGGTTCCTGGCTTCTGATCGGCCCAGCCCCAGCTGCTGCAGCCAGTTGAGGAGTGAAACAGCAGATGGAAGATCTCTCTCTCTCTCTCTCTCTCTCTCTCTCTCTATCTGTGTGTGTGTCTTTCTCCTCTCTCTCCCTCACTTTCTCTGTAACTCTGCCTTTCAAATAAATAAAATAAATCTTAAAAACAATGAAAGTTAAAATTATAATGAATTAAACAACAGCATGTAAGAAGTCTAGCACATATTCTTCAAAATATTTTCTCAAATTATTTAAAGGGTTGGAGAAATGATACTTTTAAAGGCATAAAGAAATTACTGTATGACACATTGCAAATATAAGATGAATGTAAGGTTTTGGGGTGTGACAGGTGGGGTATAATTTATCCCCAAGTGATGATGGAGATTTGCCAGCTGACCAGACGACTGGGCTGCATCTGTGATTTCTGAGCTTGAGAAAGGGAATGTATAATGTGCAAAGACACAGGCATAAGAGAAGGGCACATGAGTGCCCGCCTATTGTTTTTTCAGTTGATTTCAGGCACATTGTAGGTTTCCTTTAGAAATACAAGATACTGGGTCAGGCGCTGTGTGTAGTGGGTAAAGCTACCGCCTGCGGTGCCAGCATCCCATAAGGGTGCAGGTTGGAGTCACAGCTGCTCCACTTCTGATCCAGCTCTCTGTTATGGCATGGTCAAGCAATAGAAGATGGCCCAAGTCCTTGGGTCCCAGCTTCCATGTGGGAGACCTGGAAGAAGCTCCTGGCTCCTGGCTTTTGATGGGTGCAGCTCCAGCCATTGCAGCCAAGTGGGGACTGAACCAGCGGATGGAAGTCCTTTCTCTCTCTCTCTCTCTCTCTCCTTCTCTCTCTATGTAATCCTGACTTTCAAATAAATAAATAAATCTTAAAAAAATATGTTAAGCATTTCAGAATCAGAAATGGTGTTAGAGGTGACTTACCTAACATTGGTAATTTTGCAGATAAACTAACTGAGACTTACAGAAATTGAGGAATTTGGCCAAGACTAAGCAGACCAAGAAATTTTGCTACTGTGTATTAAATTAAAAGTGTAGATAAAAGTAAATGCAAATAATTATTTCCTATTTAGTAAAAGGAGTGCAGTAAAAATGGGAACAAATAAGTGAAGAAAGTATCAACACAATGCTTTTATAATTGATGGACGACATGCACATTTAAAAGAGTAAAACATTTGTAGTCATTTGAATTGCTAGTCAGTAACTAATTTTTTTAATAAAAATATTAATACTATTTAGCACCAATATATTCTTAAAATTGAGTATAGTTTTTTACGGCTTTGACCTTTCAATATTTCATATTCTGACTTGGCAATTCTTTCTATCCCCATAGGTTACAAAAGCCATAAAAGGAGAAGGGAATTGAATAACTTGTGAATTTGATGCATTATAAGAAAAGGCCAAAGAGAAGTCTGAGGCTCTGTAATTTGTGGCAACTATAAGATATCAAAATGTCTGGATGATAAGATAAGTACAACATACAGGACCATTTTAATCCATGCTAAAAATAATAACAGACTTTATATGAACTCTTGAAGTTACAGAATTCAATCTCTCAAAATAGTGTTTTGCATTAAAACAATCTAGGCTCCTACACCAAGCTAAGTTTCACAGGGTGTTGCTGATAAAAAAAACCTGAACCTCATTTGGATGTTGAGTCGACAGCTCTGATGTTTGGTGCCCTGTAAAGATTGCTTAGTACCAGCGACAGAGCCAACTTGAGGTGACATGATTCAAGAAGGACTTTCTTGGGGCATATTTTAACTCTAATTTACTCTGATTAAAGCCGGTAATTTTTGTTCTGATTGTCTCTCATATTAGGGAAAAAAAAAAAAAACCTGCTACCTTATTCATCTTCCTTCTTATCAGTATACCAGATTCACTCTTTATTAGAGTAAGAGGAGGGAAGAAATAATTTTAAGTTTGGGCTGATATAAAAGTATATAGTTATTTTTTTTTAAAAAACGATTTATTTATTTATTTGTAAAGCAGAGTTATAGAGAAGAGGGACACACACACATATACACACACACAAACACACACACAGAGGAATCTTACAATTTCTGGTTAACTCCCAAATGACTGAGACAGCAGGGGCTGGGCCAGGCCAAAACCTGGAGCCAGGAACTCTATGATGGTCTCCCACATAGGCAGCAGAAACCCAAGTAATGGGGCCATCTTCCATTGCCAGTCCATGTGCATATTAGCAGGGAGCAGGATCAGCAGTCTAGCAGTCAGGACTCAAACTGGCCTGCTTATGTTGCACTGTGGCTTAACCCTCTGTGCCACAATGCTGGCTCCTACTCAACTTGCTAGTGGTTGACTTGATGTTAAGGTAGCCACATGGTTTAGGTATTTGAGTCAAAGTTTAAACAAAATCAACACAGAATAGAAGAAAACACCAATACAGTGTTTAGCTAATGAAATTGATACATGTTTATGTGTAATAAAATTTGAATTTTCTTAGAATCTTTAGAAAATAGGAAATCACTAATGGAATATATAATTGCTATTTTAGAATATACATGCTCTCTTAGATCATATATTCTGGCAAGGGAGAAAAATACTTACAACCTGATATATAATATTCTGTAAAGGAAAACAATCATTTGTTTTGAAATGAGGGTATAAAAATGAATGTTTAGAGTACAAAGCATGGAATCAATTTAAGGACAGCCTACTCCTGCGGGCCTGCTGTTAAATGAATTAAGGTATTTCCATACTATCTGTGGAAAGGTATTGTAAAATTTTAGACATTAACAAATATAATATATAATTTATGGCTACCTAAGTGTATATGTAACTTTTACATACATATATATGTACTTACATAGACTCATAATAAGATTACATTTGGTGCACTAAAGATAAATATTGAACATGTGACAGAACAGAACAAGTTTATAGAAATTAGAATTAGGGGTCGGCACTGTGGCATCAAGGGTAAAGCCACAATCTGCAGTGCCGGAATCCCGTATGTGTTGGTTGGAGTCCTAGCTGCTCCAATTCTGATACAGCTCTCTGCTATGGGCTGGGATAACAATAGAAGATGGCCCAAGTGCTCAGGATCCTGCACCCACTTGGGAGACTGGAAGAAGCTCCTGGCTCCTGGCTTCAGATCAGCACACCTCCATTTGTTGCAGCCATCTGTGGAGTGAACCAGTGGCGGAAGACCTCTCTGTCTTTCTCTGCCTTTACTTCTCTGTAATTCTGTCTTTCAAATAAATATTTATTTTAAAAAATTAGAATTAATAGATAAGTTTAGGGTCTGGCGTTGGGAGGTAGCAGGTTAAGTCACTGCCTGCAATGCCAGCATGCCATATGGGTGCCAGTTCAAGTCCTGGTTGCTACAATTCTGATCCAGTGCTTGTTAATGCTTCTGGGAAAACAGCAGAAAATGGTGCAAGTCCTTAGGCCCCTGTACACATGTGGAAGGTGTGGATTAAGCTCCTTGCTTTTGGTTTCGGGCTGGCCTACCACTGGCCATTTCAGTAGTGAAACAGCAGATGGGAGATCTCCCTCTCTAATTCTCTGCCGTTTGTTCTGTAACTCTGCCTTTCAAATAAATAAAATAAGTAGTTTTTAAAAAGGTACTCTTACTAAATGATGTTTATTTTGGTGCAAAAGTGTTTGGAAATCCATGTATTTGGAAAGTTTACAAAAGTTTGTGGAGGTACTGTGGCTTAGTGGGTATAGCCACCACCTGCAGTGCCAGCATCCCATATGAATGTCAGTTGGAGTTCAGGCTGCTCCACTTTTGATCCAGCTCTCTGCTATGGAATGGGAAAGTAGTAGAAGATGGCTCAAATATTTGGGCCCCTTCACCCATGTGGGAGACCAAGAAAAACTCCTGGCTCCTGGCTTCAGATCAGCTGAGCCCCAGCCGTCGCGGCATTTGGAGAGTGAACCAGCAGATGGAAGACCTCTCTCTCTGCCTCTGCCTCTCTGTAACTCTGCTATTCAAGTAAGTAAATAAATATTTTATAAAAATAACCATGAATGGATTTAAAAAGATTTAGTGATGAAATTAACTTACCTTTCAATTTTATTTTTCCTCAACCTTTTTGGTCGATGGGTATGGCCCCGTGTGAGATTTACACCCTCTCCCCAGCGAGAGCTCACAAGACACTGCTGGAAACGCGACACTTTCCAAGGCACAGGCACCTCTATCAGGGTGAACCCATTCCAGGGCGCCCTGTCCTCAACCTTTTTGAAATACTCATGTATACTAAGAGATATTGGCTTTATTATCATATATACATTTAGAATAAATGTTAACTTCAAAGCATCTTCTGCAATAAGTGGCTTATTGATTGCTACCAGATGTATAATTTCATTATGTATTGGCAGAATTGTCATAAATAGCCCAGAAAAAGAACTTTGTAGTCTAGGAAGTTTAGAATCAAAGTACAACAGCATTAATAACAGTTATTTCTGAAACAATAGAAAATAGCAAAGAATAGCTGCTATGAATCCATAATTTTTGGTGAATTCAGTTTTGAGGACAGAACACTAGTTTAGCTACGAGGAAATGCTAATCTTCATGGTTAGGAAGTAGAAGAGAAATTTATGAAACTGGAAGATGTTATAAGGTACCAATTACACTGTGATTTAGTAAAATCAGAGGAAAAGATAAAGAAAAGAGAAAGGGGAAAGTTAAAATGGAGCAACAAGCGGCAAATATAAACAAATCCAATGTATCACACATACAGTCCAAATTCTTGGTTATGAAGATTAGGGAAATAAAGGACTCTTCTTTGACTCACAAAGCAAGTGGGTACCTATTTTATGTCAATGAACTACCGATTACTATGATTCTTTAATCTTCTTGAATTATAGTTTCAAGTATAATTTTTAAACCATGTTTTAGTAGTTTTTGATATATGCTTGATACACGCACACTTATGCTTGTTTCTCTAGATTGAGATTCTGCTGATATGCAAGTACACTATTAAATTCTCAAAAATAATGAGTCATTTTTTCTTTGTGCCTTTTTTCTTTGAATGTCTAGCACTTAATACAGTTAACACAGCATGTGTTATGTACAATGAAACTGATTATTGTTTGAGGGGTGAATTGATTTTCAGTTAATGAGTACATTTAATAGTAAATCCATTACTGAAAAGCTAGTATAAATGTATTTGTTTGCAAAGTTTTGTGTATAGATGTATAGTCTTAAAAATAATAATAGAAATTAGAATTTTAAAACTCTCAAAGTTGGTAACATTAATTAGAAAAAAATCAAACCACTCTGCTTTCTCTTACCTCCATATATGAAGTTATAAAGATATGAGGTTGCACTTAAGTAAGGTCTCACATCTTAAGAGAATGTTTTTAATTAGTAGAATTCAAATACAAAGTATAGAAGACTTCACAATGCCTAGAAAATAGCCCTAGAAAATGGATCTAAGCTCATGATTATTGAAGAGTGCAGTTTTAATTGTGTTACTTTTCATAATGTCTCTATAAAGATATTACTCAAAGCCTGAAAATTCAAGAAGTGGGAGAGGAAAAGGTTATAAATGCAGCAGAGATTTACACTTAAGAGATTCTGAGTTGTCACGATTAAAAATTTTCAACCCATTATGTGAATCCTATTGATCATGCAGGAAGCAGAAAAAATGTGCTGTTCATTGATTTTCTGTGGGTACTGAATGCATTAGGCCTGACACATTTGATGGGTAGGCAGGTTTTGAAAGGAAGCTCAGTTAAACTAATCTTAGTTCAGAGAAATGTTCACAATGGAATAAGAAACCTTGTAATTGCAAGAGAAAATAGAAGAGTCAGAGGACTATATTATCAGTATAAATTTTCAAGAGTCCTCCCAGGAGACTACAGTAAAACAGTATTAGGCTTTGATGCTGGCTTTCACAAATTAGTGGCTAAATTGTGTTTTGCCTCTTCACCCTTCAGTCAAGATAGTGAATGCAAGGCAATTATTTCTGTCTTCTGAGCTAAGGGGAGTTATAAGAATTAATCAAGTTCATAAAAATATAACTGAAGAAATTATCTAATTGCAGAGAGTAATTGAAATCAATAGCATTGCTACTCTGCATCAACTCAGCAACTCAGCATTTTGTTTCTAATGATTTATTTCTGATTCCCTTAGCTATTATCCTGATTCTTTCAAATGCAAATTTTATACAAAGCAGAAATGGTGATAGAAAATCCACATCATAAAGACTTACTCTACTGTGGGAATTAATTCTCATTTTAAAATGAAAGCTAGTAACTATGATCTTGTATCCCTGTTGGAAGCTGTCTTAGTGACTTATTAATGCAATGTCAGAGTACAATGTTACTTCTCAGTAGTACAGGATAATGTCAAAATGCTATGTCTATGTTTCCAGTACATTAAGTACCAAAGTATTGTGTGTGCTTTAGGTGGAGATTAATTAAATTAGCATAAGGCAAGCAATTTTGATGCACACAAATATTGTTTACTTGGCAATCAGTGCTCTCATTTCTTTCCCAGACCATTTAACATACAAGCATACCTTTCAAATTCATAAAAATAAATGAGGACATATAGACTTCCAATTTTTTCCCATTTGATGGAATCTGAGAAGGAAATCTTTCCATCACTTAGTAGCATTTCTGCTTCATTTTCATTGGAAACATGTTCCTCAACATAGAAAACTGTTAAATTATCAGTCTTGGATGGAATATTTGCATTTTGAACAGTTAGCTGTAAGAATTACGTATTTTAAAGTATTACAATGACCATATTATCTCATCACTGTTGACTTACACTGTAGCTTTTTGGGCACTGCATCTGAGCAAGATAAATTGATTTCAAGGACGAGTCAGGAAAGAGGGTCAGCACAAGGCTGAGTCTTCGAGTTTAAGGGATGTGAGACGTCTGAAACTTCATTTATTTGCTGTTGTTTGAAAAACTTTATATCAGAATTTGAATCTAAAACTTATTCTATGAACCTAATGTTCTTTATGCTCCAAATATTTCTGGTGTTTATTCACTTTTTAAAAATTATTATTATTATTATGCAGCTGGCATTGTGATGCAACTGATTAAACTGCAGGGGCCAAGGCTAACATCCCATATGAGTTCCCATTCTAATCGCAGCTGCTTCACTTCCAATCCAGCTCCCTGATAATGTGCCTGGGAAAGCATCAGAATATGGCCCAAATACTTGGGCCTCTGCACCAATGTGGGAGACCTAGATGGAGTTCCTGGCTCCTGACTTTGGCTGGGACTAGTCTCAACTGTTGCAACATTTTGTGGAGTGAACCAGCACATTGAAGCACTCTCTGTCTCTCTCTCTCTCTCTCTCCCTCTCCCTCATCTATACTACTCCTCCCCATTCTGTAACTCTGCCTATGAAATAAATAAATAAATAAACCCTAAAAATATTGAAAGTCATATATATATTATATATAACAAATAAAGGAATCTGTAATTTTATCTCTTTGGAATCATATTATCTCCATTCCTCCTTCAGTGTGCTCCTGAAAAAAAAAAAAAAAAAAAAAAAAGAAACCCTATAGCATTTTATATCTTCCCATAGACCTTAATATATTATTTTTTAGAGCTGGGTTCAATTCAAATCACACATTTTAAAATTCTGCCAGAAATGATAACATCCTAGACATGCATTGCTATAAGGAAAGTGTAAAAACTTGAATTTATTAAGGGAAGTGTGTGTTTCATAGGTAAGGGATTATGTAATACTAAATGTAATCACTACTGCATATTATTTAAACTACTTAAAGAAAAAAATGATAACACTTCCTGTTGTACTCGTCTGGAAGTTGGAGGGACACAGGGATACTTTGGAGTTTTGTTGAGAGGACAAAGATCGATGTGGTGAGGGGAAGTGAATTTATGTCAAATGAATCATAAGTAAGCAATATGAGGATATTTAATTTAGAATAGTGGTTAGGCTAGAGGCCTTCAATCATTTTCTCCAAACATTTGAGAATTTCTTCATAAAATGACTTCATTCATCATCATTTTATATATTTCCAATAGTCTAGTTCATCAAATCATTTCATTGTGTATTTCAGAAGAAAGTAAAACAATGGGTAAAAGTTACAAAGATACTTTGGAAATTTATATTCTTTAAATAAAAGCTTTATAAAAAAAGAAATAAAAAAAGAGCAAATTGCAAAAAAAAAAAGTTACAAAGATAAAATTTTGTTCCAAGAAATATAATCATACTATACAGACACTATGGAATACTAGTCAGCCATTAAAAAAAATTAAAACCTATATTTTGTACAAAATGGCTGCAACTACAACGTATTATACTTATTGAAGTAAGCCAGTCTCAACGCTAATATCATATATGTTTTCTCTGATGTGTGGCCGTTAATAGAGAGTACAAAAATATATAGGAATGAAATGGACTTTCTGTGACAAGATTATTGTTTTTAGTTCTTGTTTATACTCCTATGGAACTGTGGTCTTCCTGCTTTTTATTTATGAGGAGCATGGTTAGTGGTGAGTTAAGCATATGATTACTGAGTGGATTGAAATCACGTCTTTGTAAAAATTAAGGAAAAAATAAAGAAAGGAAGGAAGGAGGAATAGTGAGGGAGAAAGGGGAGGGAGGTATTATGGTTATTTTCCTAGAACTGTACCTATGAAATACATGAAATCTGTTCTCTTCATTGTAATGAAAACTAAAAAAAAAAAAAAAAAAAGTTCACAAGTGACATGAACCACTAACACTGGAAGCATCAAAACATTTAATCACATGAAATATGACCTTTTCTAACAATCTGGTACTTTTCTGAGCTTATTTTCATAAGAAAATAATAGCTTGGAACACTATTTAAATTTTCTTAATATATAGTAAATGTAACACAGGAGCAAAATGATTGAGCTCCAAAAATTGAGGATTTGTTACCATTTCAACCTATTCCCTATGTTTTCAACCATAATCTCTCTATATTTTTAAGTTATTCTGACAGAAACTAGTATTTAAAAACCTCAAACTGCCTTTGTGGTGTCAAGTAAAAATGATACCAGTGGTGGAACTGATGTCTTTATCAGCACCCACACACCTTCTCTCCTCTCCTCTGCTCGTAGGTGTCAAAATCATTACTAGGTCATTATGGTGATAAGTAGCAAGACAGACGGGCAGAAATGAAATAAAATATAAATGAAGAAAGATGATTCTTAAGCAGAGGAGTATTATGCAAATGACCTCCCATCCAGGCCTTAAAAGATAGATGTAAAAAGCTGCATAACCATGCTACTCTGAAGTTTCTTGTTCTAAAAATTGTTTTGTTTTCTTAACTACCTGTAGTCTTGGTTACTAGTGACAACCTGGGAACCATGTACTATGCCTACAAATTTTTGCCTCTGCAGAATGTGAATAAATTCAGTGAGAGTGGCTCCCATTTAAGCTATGGAAGCAGGAGTCTGTCATAGCTCTTGAGACACCATTTGGTATATTGCATCTCATATCAAAGTACCTGGGTTCCTGTCCCAGCTTTGTTCTTCATTCCAACTTCCAGCTAATGCACACCCCAAGAAGCAGCAGATGATGGCTCAAGTAGTTGGGTCCTTATCATGCACATGGGAGACCTGGACTGAGATCCCAGCCCTGGCCCAACCCTAAATGTCGCCAGTTATTAGAGGAATGGACCAGCTGATGGATGATATCATTCTCTTTCTCTCTTTAAAATAAATAAATAACACATTAAAATTTTAAACATATGTAACTTGTGGTTTTTCTTTTCAACTATAAAGAAAAAATTAAAAATATTTTCTCTCTATTTCATCATGTGGACTATTTTATCAGCATCAAATCAAATAGTCTATTCAATGGTTTTGCCAACACAGGTTTCAGTAAAAAGACCTGATAGGTGATAACCACTATGTTTCTAAATATCCTATCTTACTGCTTAATCATGTTTAAATAGAAGCCTTTATATTTTTATGAGGCATATGTTATATCTGAGATCTGTGGCTTTTAGAATAGACAATGTTAAAATTGAAGGAATATATTAGTAATAGAGATTTTGAGTTAAGAGAAATGATGAAATGAAGGTATTAACTGAATTGTACATTCATGAGCATTATTATTATAATTTCACTGCCATTTACATTAAATAGTATATATTTTAATTTTGGATATAGTGGAAACTGTAGAAATCAGTCCTTTTTATTGTCAACCCCAGGTTCTTTGGTTTAATTGCAACTAGAAATTGACAAAGTTTGTTGGGAACCTATGCTTGAATACAAGAGACATATCATAGCAGGAAGAAGTTCTACCCAGTTAGGGCTGACAAAACGTTTTTCTATGGGTTTGGGAATGTGTGGCAATTCCTCTTCGGCACACATAATTTCTATTTGCACAACCTAGAGTTCTGTCATCCCCCTGAGCACAGGCCAGGTCAGTCTGTTTTACATTTTGCTTTGCTTTGTACACAACACATTTGAAATTACAGTGTTGCTCACTACTGCCACCTTAGGAAGGTTCTTGCTGCCACCTGCGCAGGTTGGGAAAGTCCCTAACAGGGTAGTTGGGGGTCTCTCTGATTAGGGTCATTGAGAGCCCCAGTTCCTAATTGGTTTGGATCTGGAAATGGATACTTGTCAGGTCAAGAGGTGCTTGATTTAGTTAGTACTGATTCTCCCTGAATAGTTTTTTTTTTTTTTTTTTTTTTTTTTTTTTTGGTAAGTGTTAGAGTTTCTTTCCAGATTGGAAAATGTTTTCTAACCTATACGCACCTCCCCCATAAAAAATAATCACTCAACACACCAATAGATGTATATTGTAAAATTACTCTAGCGGAAGTGTGACAGATAGGATCATATTTGAAAAATGGAATTCTGAAATGTTCATGGATTTCTTATCTCAGAGATCAGCTATGATGTGAAATGCAGAAAGTGAAGTTAAATGAGTTATATACTCCAAATATACCCAGACAGTAGTGCACCTGAAAATTATAATTCTATTTTTTTAAAACCAGAAATAATTGTCAGTTGGAACATCAACTGATGAACAGTAAAATTTTCTGAAGTTTATTTCGGAATGCTTTACCTATTATTACTAGAATATAAGAAAATGCTATGAGGAAAGACTCCAGACTATACAAGGTACTTAAAAATGTTGTGGATAATGGAAGTAAATGACAAGTTTCATCTTTCTTCAATTAATTTTGAAACCATATATGGGAGAAGTACTCAAAATGGAAATTTTATACTGGGAAAAACTGTACTGATTTTAAAAATTTTACAACAAAATAAATCTTTTAATTTGATTTTTAAGAAAAATTTGGAGTACCCTAATATAAGAAATAGTTTTATGTGAAATAGATTTAAAGTTAAAAATAAAAAAATGAATTATACAATATGATGCACAAAATAAGTAACTTGTTTTCCATTTTCTGAAAAATATTTAAATAAAGTAATTTTCAAATTTTGATATTAAAGCTTATTTCACCCCAAAGGAATATATAGTAGGTTTGAAAATATGTCTAAGTAATATACTAAGATTCATTAAAGAAATGGACCCACATAATGAGGGATGTTTCCTTAGAAATAAATAACTTCAATTTCTGATGTGTTAATATTTTAAAAACCATGTTAGATCTTTAATTATTGATATGAAATATATTTTACATGTTAATGAAGCAAAAGTAAAATACAGAAAATTACTCTAATTAGATTTCCTTATTCTTCATAAAATTGTATATTTATGCACTTGCATTCAAGTAAATTTTGCCCTAGTACAGACTATCATATGTAACAATGAAGATTTGGAAAATAGGAGTAAGAAAAAGAGACTTGGGCCAGTGCTGTAGCACAGGGGATTAAAGTCATGGCTTGCAGCACCAGCATCCCATCTAGGCGCTGGTTCGAGTCCCGGATGCTCTACTTGCAATCCAGCTCCCTGCTAATATGCTTGGGAAATCAGCAGAACAAGGCCCAGATGCCTGGGTCCCTGCACTAAAGTGGGAGATCTCAATGAAATTTTTGGCTCCTGTTGTAGTCATTTAGGAAGTGAACCAGAAGATGAAGATGTCATTCTCTAAGTCTTTTCCTCTCTCTCTTAGTACTTCTGCCCTTCAAATGAATAAATAAATCTTTATAGCAAACAAAACAAGTAGAAGAACTTGCCTTTAAGTTTGTTTCCTCCTCTATTAGAAACATCACATGACTATATACATCAATTTTACTATGGCAAACAAAGGAAGAATCATAATAGCTATTAAGTCATGCTTTTGTACAGTAATTCCTCAATGATACAAATAAAATGAAATGTACTCTGTCTTTGTATTGCAAACCAATAACTTGGCATTATTTGGGGCTATAGAAAAATGAAAGAAAAATAAAGACAAGAAACTCTAATTATTAATTAAAATTATTTTATCATCTAGCATCATAACAGGATACAATCGGTAATATTTCTTATCTGATGATGTCTCCTGCTATTTAGAATAGAAAATAGCTGGCAATTAGACTGCTATCCTGACATAAATTTCGTTTTGCTGTAAACAAAAAGCTTCGGCTTGAAGTATACTACAAATATTATTGTTGATATTGATTTTTAAATCCCAAGCAAAGGAAGCTACATGTAATTGATGACATAACATATATTTCATAAATGCTCTGGTTGGTTATTAACTTGGAATAGAAATTAAATATGAGAGATTATGGCTTGGTTAAGTAATATCAACTACTTCAAAATGTCTAAACTTTCTCCTAATATGTTAAAGTTTCTTATGAATTAATCAGCAGCTATGACAGTGCCTGTCTACATATGGGTGAAACTAGACAAAAATTTCAAAATCGTGAAAATGTTTTCAAAACTAAAGATGTTTTAAAAATTTTTGACGTGGTGAAATTTTTCTGACTAATGAACTTTAAAAAAAAGCAGCCATCACTTTCTGTTAAACAGATCACCTGAAATTCTTGTCCACATACTTAACTTCCTTGCTTGATAAAATATATATTATAATAATTCATTGTTTATTGCAGTACATTCATTAATACCAGAAACTACTACAATCTTTAAAGAAGAATTTATCTTCATCCAAGAATTTTTTGGACTTCAAGAGATTCAGTGTCTTACCATATTTTCTGTTTCAATTTTATTTAAAATAAATAGATTAAGAAAATAGTCATGTATAAATATGTTCATTTGTAAAAGAAATAGTAATACAATTAATTAAATATTATCCAGAAGTCTTAAACATTTGGAGAGAACAGGATCACTGCATTCTAAGCAATTTAACACAGAAACTCATTCTTACCTGAATAATATTTTTGTTCATTTTATTGAGACACTAATCTTGTTCCAGGAACATTGTTATCCTAACTTATTTTCATTTTTTTGTAAATCTCATCCTATGAAAGAGAAGATTGCAAGTAGATACTTGCCGTCTATCAGTGAAACAGTGTGTGTGGAGATGTCCTTGATTTTCCTTTTTATTTTTGAAGATCATATCTCCTCAGATAATCTCTATATTCTTTCTATATACATTCTTTCCAGGTTTGTATAGATAGTAATAATGATATTTAGAGCTTACCCAAACACATCTTATTAATGATTTATACATTTTAAAGGCAAAGTTACAGAGACAAAGAGAGGGAGAGACACAGAGGGAAATCTTCCATCTGCTGGCTCACTTCACAAATGACCACAATGACCAGGACTGGACCAGGCCGAAGACAGGAGGTAGGCGCTTCTTGTTCTCCTACATGGCTTTAGGGGCCAAGGACATGGGCCATTCTCCACTGCTTTCCCAGGCTCATTAGCAGGGAGCCGGGTTGGAAGTAGAGCAGTTGGGACTTGAACTGGCACCCATATGAGATGCTGGCACTGCAGGACATGACCTAACCCCCTGTCACAGTACTGAACCAACAAAACAATTTTTTTTTAAATTTAGAAGTCTTGTGAGATTTTAAATAGCTCAGACACAGCGTCTCTTAGATGGAAAGCTGGAAATGAAGTATTTTATGTTGAAATTTTGCTTCTTATTATGGCAGGTTGGCAACTGTTTATTCCAAACCACTAAAGTGATGTCTCTCCATGAATTGAAGAACAAGAAATTTACCTTGAACTACAGTGAGCTAAACACTATGGTAATGGCATCAAGCTATACATAAAGGTTAATGGACTAAAATCGTCAAGATATAAACTCTTCCACTCATTGTACATGGTCAAATGATTTTCAATAGAAATATCAACACCATTTGATAGGGAAAAATAATTTTTTCAACAAATGATGCTGTCCAACCTGGATTATCATGTGCAAAAGTATGAAAATAGAACCTTGCCTTATGACATTTACAAAAATGCATTAGAACTAAATATCAAAAACTTTTAAAATAAAGTATACAAGAAAAACTTCATGAATCTAGATTTGGCAATGATTTCTTTGACATAACAGCAAAAGTTTAGGCAACAATAGACACAAGTAGGCAAATTGGAATTCATCAAAATTGAAATGTTTTGTGTATAAGAGGATGCTCAGTAGATAGGAAAGACAAGTCATTGAGAGCAAAAATATATTCAAGTAACATTTCTGATGAGGAATAAATATCAGGAATATACAAAGAAGTCCTGAAGCTGAACAAGTAAACAAATAACCAAAAATTAAAAATAATATGCTGAATAATTACCCATGGCCCACAAATAGTGAGCAAGCATGTGAAAAGATGCTCAACATTTGAAATCAGCAGTGGAATGCAAACCAGAACCACAAAGGGGCACCTCCTCATCCTAATTAGTATGGCTATCCTGAAAAATAATAAAAACGAGAAGATGTACAGAAATTTAAATAAATATGTGTGGCTGGTAAGAAGGCATAGGTGCCATAGAACACAGTAAAAAGTATGCCAGTTTCTTAAAAATTTAAACATAGTGTTACTATATGATCTGCAATTCCATCTCAGGAAATATACCCAATATAATAGAAAATATGGATTCGAACGGTACTTTGTACACCCAAGTTCACAGCAGATTATGAAAAGTAATCAAATGTGGAAATAATACAATCAATGTATGCGGGGATAAACAAAACTTGCTAGCCAAATATAATTTGATAATATTCAGCTTTAACACAAAGAACATTCTGGCACATCCTATAACATAGATGGATCTTAAAGAGGCTATATTAAAGGAAACAAGCCAGTCACAAAAGGACATATGCTATATTATTTACTTACTTGAGGTACACAGAATTATCAAATTCATACAGACAGAAGAGAGAATGGTGGTTGCAGCGTATGACAGCAGGAAGGAATGGGAACTGTTTTCTTACCAGGTATTGGGTTTCAGTTTGGGAAGATGAAAATAGTGCTGGGTGAAGATGGTGGTGAAAAATACACAACATTGAGAATTGATTAAAATGGTAAATTGGTTAAAATGGTAATGTTGTCTATTCTATACCACAATTAATAAACAACAACTCGGCAACGAAGCTTTTAATATAATAGCCCTCTATGTGGAACAGAAAGGAAAAAGAACAAGGAAGCAAAACAGAATATTGAAATTATTTTTAATATTAAGCTTGTCAAGATAAATAAATGAGTTGGACAGAAAAGCTACAAATCCAAAATAAAACAGGAAAGTGCATTTTATGTTTCCATAAGGAAAACTTGATAAAATATTTGTCAGGGTCAACATGCTCTTAATATTTTCTATAATTGAACGCTTATTCTTTGAAAACACAATTTATTATGAAGCTAGCCACCTCATAACAGTGTTCAATGAGACTGGCCTACTCCAGAAGGAGACCATGAGACTGGACTGCAGTGCCTGTAATTACTTTGAGAGGTGATTATGGGAACAGCTGGATGGAGGTTGAAAACCAATGAGACAGAGTAACATTAGAAAGCAGCTCACAAGAGACTGTGCTAGCACTTCAGGTAACTGGAGCTGGATTCCAAAGAGAACTCTGAGACAAAGCAGAAACTAAGTCAGAGGTATCTCCTGGGAAGTGTGGAAGTGCCTCCAGTATTGGTTGAGAGCTGTTAATGTGCTGCTTTTGTCCTACCAGATGCAAACACGGAGCAATATCCAGAAATAGCCAGAGAAATCCTTAAGCACGGTTGTAGGTGCCCACAGTAAGAAGCTGCAGCATATGAAAGACCTGAGTATGGTAAGGTATTAAATCAAGACTCCGATAACAATAATATCTTTTTTTTTTCTAAAATTAGATTATTATATTAAAAGGAATCTTAGTACCTTATTGAAAGCTTCTTAAATTTTTTATAATTCAAAAAATGACTTGAAAATAGAGTTAACCAAACTGATATAACCAAACTCACTGTGAATAGATCAACAAAGATTCCTACTGTCCTTTAAGTATGTAATATTGTTTTTTTTTTTTTAAGAATGCAATAAGCCAGGGACACTAAATTTTGTGGCATTTTTTCCTAATTGAGATATTCTAAAAATGACAAATGCTATGATGGAAAGAGATTGTTATTGCACTTGCTGCTTTGCACACATTGTCTAACATGGCCTGATTATTTCCAAGGCTTTGCTTGCCATTTTCTCCATCTCAATTATTTTCCTTTTAATGTGATTTTGAAGCATTTAAAGGTTTTATTTTCCTCATTTAAAAATATTAGTTAATTAATGAGAGGGAGTTATAATGAGGAGATAATATAACTGTTATCTATCATGTATTTTATCTCATAATAACAATCAGTCACTTCCAACGTTTATTTCAAGTAAATCAAAAATTTCAGCTAATACTATTTTATTTCAGATTTATTTTAAGCTGTCAGATGATTTACACTTGTTTAATAAATTAAATTAAATATTATCAAGGTTTATGTTTAAATAGCTGTTACCTAATATTTATTGCTTTTTAAGCATATAACTAAAAATACTTTAGGATAAGCAAAATGAAATCTTAAGTAGCTCCAAAATATTAAACTGATTCATTATCTTCATTCATGCAGTAGCTCCATATTCTTACCTTGCTTTCTAAAATTCATTAAACAGCTCCTTAATGTTCTTAAAATGATAGACTTTTTGTTGTTATTGTTGTTGTTAATTCCATTTTAGATTGATACTTCTACAACCTAGCAGAAAAAAACAAAGTATGCAAAATAAAGCAAAAACTGTTCTTCGAGTTAGTCTTCTTTGCTAGATGTGATGAGGAAAAATGATTTAAATATTAAATTAATTTTAATTTAATTTGCCCATAAAGGACAACATTTTTTTCACTTCAAGATAATTAGTAATTGTAAAGTATGTTTTCAATATGCATTTATCAGACAACATTATCATACAAGACCTAGGGAAGCATATAACACATTTCTAGTTGTAATATGTTCTGTGTCTATTGGGTAAGTGGCTATATTAATATATATAATTAAACAAAAAGATACTCCTTTGTGTGAAGTCAGGCCCTGTGATAATGGTATATTAATACCACAAATAAATAAAATATTTCACTTCTATTTGCTTAAGCAGTTTCTAATTTGTTTCCTAGAATTGTACAAAGATACTTACTGATACAATTATTTGAATTTATGTGCTCTTCCACACATCTACATTTCCAAAATACATATTGAATTACTATCCTCTGTAATGAATTATTTTTGTCTATATTAAAAAGTGTCAGGTTTTTGTGGATAGAGGAGGGCAAGCAACTGTAAGTAACCTGCATATTGAGGGAAATCAAAAACTGAGGATGATATTTGTATTTACAACTAACAGTGCAATGTTGGTGGAAAAATATTTTCTTTTTTTTCTATTATTTTGTTGTATATGTGTGTGTACTTAGCATTTTATTATGATGAAAATTCTGAAGGCGACAAGTAAACAAAGAGGACATACACTGGAAGACAACTGGAGTCATCCCAACACATTGGAGTGGGCCCCCTCCTAGGACATGGGTGTGTTTTTGTTCATCTTCCTAAGAATGACCATGTTTAGCTTTTTGTTAGCTCTTGTTGTTCTTTAGACTTCAGCCTAAAAATGTCTTTCCTGATGTGAGCATTAGTGTTACTTAGCAAAAGTTTCATTCTCTCTTGACTAATATATTTATAGAAGTCAAAAGGTGGGTGGATGAGTGATAAGACAAATTGGAGAAGAATATATTTAAGGGAACCATTGACACAACACCAGTATGTAGGTCTATTTTATCTGAAAATTAATTATACTTAAGTACTTAATCATGAAATGTGACTTAACAGAGTGTAGAAATCAATCCTTTAGTGAATTTAGCTAATATTAGATAGAATAAAGCTAAGCTATCATGTATGCATTTTTTCTATAAACTTCATATTGAATAAATATTTTAAAAATCATTGGTGGTGGATTCCATAATGGCAGATATGCGAGGCAGCTTACTGATGTAATCTAGGGCAAGACAGTTTAAAAAAGTGGTGAGAGTAGAATCTCAGGGAAGAGGTAAGGGGGAAATTGCTGTGGAAACTCCACAAAAGTTAGAGGGATACAGTGTCTAAGCACCAGCTTTGGAGAGTGAAGTGAGACCAGATTGCAGCAGCCAAAGCCACTAGCAATAAAGCCATGGGGAGAACCTGACATGACTCTAGTTGGGAGCCTTATAGGGGACAGTATACATGACAACCTAGAGGGAAAAAAATGGGGACACATTTCTCTCTCCCCAACCACCTAACAATAGTGGCATCTTTTAACTAGCCAAGAGAGAATAGGTACCATGTTGGACATATGTAACAGCTGTGCCAGCTTGTGTCCCTTTACCCAGCAAACAGCCGAGAAGAGGTCCCTGAGTCTGGTTAAGAGAATTGACAGGCCAATGGGTGCCTTGTGTTCTGGGATGCTGAAAATACTTTGGTTGTGTGGGGAGAGCACAGGGTGTGAATTAGTCTCTAGGCAGTCATTGTGGATGGCTCCACATGCTTGGGCATCCCTGATTGCCTGGAAAAGGTCATTGCTGTGGCATCAGTGCTCACACTGAGAACTGCATGAACACTTCACGTGGTTCTTGTGGCAATGCAGATGAATATTGCACACACTTTGGAACTGGTCACCTTGAAGGAAAGGAGGTTAATGTGAGACTACATCAACAGAGCTAATCAAACCCTCTGCTCTGATTAAAAAAAAGAGGTTTACCACAACCAACTTTGGTGTCACCTTGGATATTACCCTGACCCTGGAACACTAAACAGAGCTCCCTGGCCACATCTAGCACATACCTTTGGGTATTCACTGAAAACAAGAGAATCCACTAAGCCACAGAGGCATAGACCAAAGATAAAAGCCATTGGGAAGGGGAGACAAACCAATAAAGGTCTTCACAAATGCCTAAAAATAAAAAAAGCAATTCAAGAAACAAGAATAAGGAAGGCAACATTATGCCTCTGAAGGAACACAACAACTCTTAAGTGCTAGAATGTGATGATGAAGAGATTGAAGAAATGTGGGAAACAGAATTCGAAAAATTGATTGTAGGATTACTTCGAAGTAATCAGAAGCAAATCCATGAATTAAAGAAATCCATGGCCAGCGCTGCTGCTCACTTGGCTAATCCTCCGCTGCAGCACCAGGACCCCGGGTTCTAGTCCCGGTTGGGGCAGCAGATTCTGTTCCTGTTGCTTCTCTTCCAGTCCAGCTCTCTGCTGTAGCCCAGGAAGGCAGTGAGGATGGCCCAAGTGCTTGGGGTCCTGCACCCGCACAGGAGACCAGCAGGAGGAAGCACCTGGCTCCTGGCTTCGGATTGGTGCAGTGTGCCAGCTGTAGTGGCCATTTTGGGGGGTGAACCAACGGAAGGAAGACCTTTCTCTCTGTCTCTCTCTCTCTCTCTCACTAACTCTGCCTGTCAAAAAAAAAAAAAAAAAAAGAAAAAGAAAAGAAAAAAAGGAAAAAGAAAAAAAAAAGGAACAAAATGAGTGCAACTGGAGAACATTATACTTAGTTAAATGAGCCAGTCCCAAAGGGATGAATACCATAAGTTCTCCCTGATCTGTGGTAACTAATAGAGTACCTAAAAGGTAATCTATACAAGTGAAATTGAATAATGAATAGATGTAAATGGATTGGAAACTTGATTTTGCCAGTTAAGAGGTGAGATTTACCTGCAGTATTTACATGATCTTCAAACTCTCTTCACACACAAAACATGCTTACTAAGCTCTCTTCTGGAATGTTCTATGAATTTAAATAAAAAAATATAAAATTTGGGACTGGTGCTGTGCACAGTAGCTAATTTGCCTCGTGGGACACCTGAATGCCATATAGGTACTGGTTCAAATCCTAGCTGCTCCACCTCTGATCCAGCTCCCTGCTATTGTACCTGGGAAGGCAACAGAGGTGGCTTAAGTCTTTGGGCCCTAGTAATTATATAGGAGACCCAGATTAATCTCTTGGTTCCTGTCTTCAGTCTGGTCCAGCCTCTGTCATTGCAGCCATCTGGGGAGTGAACGGGCAGATGGAATATTTCTCTCTCCACTCCCCCCACCCCTTATTCTACATTTCAAATAAATAAATAATTTTTTTTTTAATGTCAGATTCAGGGGCTGGCACTATGGTGTAGTAGGTTAAACCTCTACTTGACACACATGCATCCGACATGCCTGTCAGTTCATATCCTTGCTGCTCCTCTTCTGATCTAGCTCTCTGTTTATGGCCTGGAAAAGCAGTGAAAGATGGCCCAAGTACTTGGATTCCTGCACCCACGTGGGAGACCCAGAGGAGGCTCCAGACCCCTGGCTTTGGATTGGTTTGGCTCTAGCCATATGACCAATTGGGGATTGAATCAGTGGATGGAAGACATTTCTCTCTGTCTCTCCCTGTCTCCATCTATATCTCTGCTTCTCAAATAAATCTTTGAAAAGATGTAAGATTCAAAAAAGTCCTCCAGATCACCATTGTTCTTAAAAATGCATATACTAAAAAAACTTCATTACTGAATCTTACTGAGGAACTCTCCATATGTGGACAGAATGTCTTCTATATGATAACCTTTTTTTAATCATAGAGTTAAGAAAAAAACGTAGATGTAAGCAAAAGTAACATGACTTTTTTTGTTGTACTTGTAAAATTAAGGCTTTCTGAAGCCAAAACTTTATAGTTTATTAATTTCATGTAATTCTAAAACCAGTTACAGGGGCCAGAGCTGTGGCATAGCTGGTAAAGCTACTGCCTGCAGTTCCAGTATCCCATATGAGTGACGGTTCATGTCTTCGATGCTCCTCTTCTGATGCAGCTCTCTGCTATGTCCTGGGAAAGCAGCACAAAATGGCCCAATGCCTTGGGCCCTGACACCCCTGTGGGAAGACCCTGAGGAAGCTCTTGACTCCTGGCTTCGGATCAGCGCATCTCTGGCCTTTGCAGCCAGTGAGGAGTGAACCAGCAGATGGAAGACCCCTCTCTCTCTCTACCTTTCCTATCTCTATGTGACTCGTGACTTTCAAATAAATAAATAAATATTTTAAAAAATTACAAAATGCCTTCATGTTCAATTCCCAATTGAAAATGACCTTTGTTCTTAAACCTTTAGTAATAATTGAGAAATATCCTAATGAGTGGACATAAACACTGGACTCTGTTACATAAAGCAGATCATAATTTAACTAGTGCCAAAATTTTTGTTCATTTTTGCAATAACATGAAAGAATGTAGTCTGTTACCATGCCCAAAAGAAAGAGTAGAAGTTGTTTCATACTTTCAAACTCTTTGCTTCTTAAATTCCCTAGCTTGTCCAAGGAACATGGCTTTGACGGAACGCTACAGAAAATCCTAAAAGCTGTTTAGTAACATATTCTCAGCTAACTGCACTTTTCAGAGCTGAAAGTCAAGTTCTTTCTTAAGACCTAAGCAGAGCTCCTTCATTCTTGCAAGAGTACTAGTTCAAGGCATGAATTGTCAGAGAGTAGTGAGTAACTGTTGGGTTAATCACTCATCCAAATAATAACGATCTTTATGTTTTAAGACAGTGGTAAGCAAACCTGTCCTTGGGCATCACTTCATTGTATCACAGCACAATTAAATTTATAATAATACTCAAATATCCAAATTTTGTATTTATCCCCTGTACTTCATTAATTGATATAAACTTTCTTATTTAGAAATAAATTTCACCATGTCCCAATGTAGCAGCACCAACACTGAGACTTAACAAACAGCTGATAAAAATTTATAGAATTAAATTTATAACAAAAATTATGGCCAAAACCTTGTTGGAATTACAATAAAATAGGAATTCTATGTGAAATAAATAATGTGTTTAAAACTTTTTTTCTTGTTAATATTTTTGCTCTCCATAAAGATGAAATTATCTGACACTTAGGAGGAAATTAATTACTTTTGATGAAACAATGAAATAATTTATTAGAAGTTATGAATAATTAGAAACAATGAGCTAATTTCTTAGAAATAATATCTAAAGTCATTAATTCAGACTATTCTGTAAATAAAAGACATATTTAAACAAAGCTAGTTTTCAAATAGAGTGCAGCATCACAGAATTAAACCACACTTAAGCTCATACTTATCTCAAAATTTTAGTTAAGGGGCTGGAGTTGTTATACAGCAGATTAAACTGAAGCCTGAGATGCCAGCATCCAACACGCGCATCAGATAGAATCCAGGCTGTTCCACGGCTCCCTACTACAGTGCTTGGGAAATCAGCAGAAGACAGCTCCAGCCCACTGTGGACATTTAGGGAGTGAACCAATAGAGGGAAGATCTCTCTCTCTCTCTCTCTCTCTCTCTCTCTGCATCTCCCTCTCTGCCTTTCAAAATAAAAGAAATAATTCTTTTTAATAATTCTTGTTAAAATACATGACAGATTATTTTTGTCTCTACCTCATTTTTGCATTTAATCCTATGATTATTTTTATTATATGGATTTATTAGTACCTTGCATTAGAAATTAATCTTTATTGGATACATAAATGCTCATTGAATATAACAGAAGTTTGTAAAGAGTATTATGTCTTTTGGGCAAAGTAATTATATAGAATAGTGAGTATTTTCCTCAATGAAAGACACATGTAATCGATACAATCTGTCTGTTTTCAAGACTGTTGAATATTAAAAATTAAAACATGACTTTGGAGAAAGTATCACAGTAAATTTCAAAAATAAATGTTATTGATCTAATAATTTTCAAGAGTGCTTGTGAAGGTTTTTTGCAATCAAGGTATTAAAGATCTTGGTACTGTGTTAGTACCCTTTTTAATTTCTATTGCCTATAAGAGTTTAAGAAAGGAATCTTTGCTCTTACATTTAAAAAAAATTAGAGTAATTAAGAGGAAGATAATTTACATTGCTTAATGTGATACTGTATTTGGGAACTCCATATTTATGTTCTCATTCTCTGGAAACATGACACACTCAACTAGTAACTTAAGTAATTTCAAAACATCCTAGAACCTGAGTATTATATACTAAGATTTTTGCTTATTCATTTTCTCAGGAAGTGGCCCTGGATTTATGAATAGGTGTTATATGTTTGGGCTAACAGAAACTCTATTGTAGGGAAATTTATTTTCCTGGGTCTAAAAGAGCCTTTAGGACAACTGCTACAGGATGAGAAACTACTCTACTTGGATTTGCATTGACATTTAATGATGTTTGCTGCAGGGGACCATAGTAGGGGACCATAAATTCAACTTCTCCTGCCAAAGAGTCTTAAAATTTTGTAGACATTACTTGATTAGTCATTTCTTTCATTGGTTAGATGTTATTGACCATTATCTGCCATTAATTAATACTGCTCTCCTCTTCAGGAAATACGGACACAAGACTTTTTGAAACACAATTAAATAATAATGAAATTGAATCATGCTGAGATGTCCAGTAGATTGGGTGAAATTATCTGTAGGAACCATATTAAAAATAAAAACTGAGTATTTAAGAATCTGACATCAGGGGCCTGAGCTGTGGCATTGCAGGTTAAGCTGCCACATGTAGCAGCTACATCCCACATGGGTGCTAGTTCAAGGCCCAGCTGCTCCACTCCTGATCCAACTCCCTGCTAATGAAACTAGGAAAGTAGTAGAAGATGGCCCAAGTGCTTGGGCACCTGAATCCACATGGGAGACCCAAAAGAAGCTCCTGGCTCCTGGGTTTGAACTGACCCAGCTCCAGCTGTCACAGCCATTTGGGGAGTGAACCAGTGGATAGAATACTACTCTCTCTGTGTTACCCTGCCTTTCAAATAAATAAATAAATAGTTAAAAAGAAAAAGAAGTGACATCAAGCACAGCAGTAAACATCTATATAAGTGAAACTTTTAAGCTCCTACATTTAAAAGGAGCTAAAAATTGTTAGTTTCCCACAGATACATAAAAAGTTACCAAAAATTTAGTGACTGAAAAACACGAATTCATTTTCTTGACAGTTTGGAGAGAAGTCCTAAGGTTCAATAGGCTAACGACATGTTTTATTTTTTTCTTTGCGGAGGCTCTTTGAGTAGAATCATTTTACTTTTCTCTGGCTTCTGGGGCTACAGTCCTTACATTCCTTTTCTTGACTCTTCATCCATTTTCAACAATAGAATTTTGGCATCTTCACATTTCTGCTTCAATTGTCATATCTCCAGTCTCTGTAACTAAATCTTCCTTGTTATAAAGCCCTGGGTGATCACATCAGAATCATATGGTAATCCACGATAATCACACCACCTCAAGATCCTTGACTTAATCACACCTATCATGTCTTATAATAGATCATTTTCAAAGAACATGGGTATGAAGGAGAACATTATGTAGCCTACCATAGGTTTTCATGAATTGACATGGAGTATTAATATCCCCAGTTAAAATTTTACATATTTTGGATTGTTTAAGAAACATGATTGAAACTCTTTCTATTCAATCATATTTGACTTTTAATCATATTTTATGTATTTTTTTTACTTATTTATTTGAAAGTCAGAGTTACCTATGGAAAGAAGGAAAGGCAGAAATAGAGATCTTTCATCTGCTGGTTCACTCCCCAATTGGCCACAATGGCCGATCCAAAGCCAAAGCCAAGAGCTTGCTGTGGGTCTTCCCACACGGGTGCAGGGGCCCAATGACTTGGGCCATTTTCTACTGCTTTCCCAGGCCATAGCAGAGAGCTGGAACAGAAGTGGAGCAGCTGGGGCTCAAACTGGCTCCCATATGAGATGCCAACAGTGCAGGCAACCAGTTTACTCATTATGCCATAGTGACAGCCCCATTTCTGCACTTATTTTAAACTATAGAAAGCATTCTTAGTATTGTTTAGCTATTCAAATTATATTTACATATGTTCCTAAACTGTACCTTTTCTGATATAATTCCTTTTCTGCATTCTTTCCTTCTGACTAGGATTATTTGGAATGCTCTCCTTAATCCAAGTCTCATGTTTTAAACATTTTAAAATTCACTTTCATATTTAAAAGATCTTCTTGATGTAGAATTTTTGTCTGGTAATATCCATCATAACTATGCCTCCATCATTTCTTCCCAAAAGTTAGATGTCTGTCATATTGCTGTCTGTTGGTGAAAAGTTTTAGTTCCTCTGACTGCTTTAAAGACTCTCTTTTATCTCACATCTCAGTAATTTGCATATGATATATAAACATGTGGCTGTGTTACATGCATTCCTCTTAGGTTTTTGCTGAACTTGAATCATCACTATATTTAATTTAATGTGCTAACATTAGGAATTTTAAAGCACTTGTAATTTCATTATTTCTTTGAAATAAGTGTATCTGGAAAATTCATTCTATAAAATATTTTGCTTGTTTGTTTTTCAATCATATGACCCTATTTATTTTCAGGCCAGGTAACTTTTTATTGAACCTGTTCCCTATATGTGAAAACATGTACAGGTTTATAAAGTTTTTGTTTTTTGTTGGAGTCCAGAAATTCTTCTGCTAAGATGGTTGAATAAAGAGATATGATCTTAAGCAAAGCATTGAATGAATGTAATCAAGGCTGTTTTATTTTTGGTGAAATTGAATCTACAGATCTTTGGTTCATTTTTGCCTATAGAGCAATTGCCAATTTGGTGGACATCTTTTCACTATCATAAAGAATTAGAGGATTTTTTAATGTATTTTTTCAAAAGCTTGTGGCATAACATTTTTTAGAGTTTGCCTTTATATTTTATTTATTTTTTAAATTTTATTTTATTTAACTTGTATGCGTTTCATATATTTCATATATAAAGATTTAGTGAGGCTTTATAGCTCACAGTTCCAAATATCTCTACATTTTGGCAGTATTTGTGGAGAAGCTATACAGTAGTATGCCAGAGTCCTCATGTTTCCAATCATCTCTCAAGTTGAAGCAACCATAAAAAGTTCTAATGATTTATCTTCCAAACATAGAGATGTTCTGACAGAGGCCAAGCATAGATTTTCAAACTGTCACTCTCCTAAGTTATATTTGCCCTCAAAAGAAAAAGCTTCTTGAAGTACTCCATTATATCATTATGATGCTTTGGCCTGCAAGTGGAGATATCAATTAAACCAAACTGAACAGCACAATGTGTAATTATTTTAACATTAACAAAAGAAATCCAGAGGTAAAGAGCTTTCAGACCCAGTTAGGATAATCAAATAATATAGCGTCATTAAGGACCTACATTAATTTGTTATTCAATTGTTCCAACATTCACAAGTATCAGCTGATTTCTCATATTATTTTACTAATTTTAGATAATATATGCTGGCATATATGTATCCAAGGGCACAAAGGAATGAAAATATTTTGCAGCCCACCAGCAGCAAGCATTTATTTACACATGGACTAGTCTGAACAAGCATGAATTATGTCTCTAACCCACTCAACTGTTAGATGCACTTGCATCTCTAGTCAGGTGAGAGTTGATGGTTATATTGCATGCATGAGATGATTTCAAAATATTTGTGGAGAAGTGGAATTAAAGGATATGCAAAACATAATTTTTAAAAGGAGGTGGATGTTATATAGCAATTATTATGCAGCATTGGAGTGAACATTCCATTTGGAGTGCCTGGGTTGGAGTTCTGGCTCCTCTTCTGATTTTAGATTCCTGCTAATGTTCACACTGGGAGGCAGTAGTCCCAAATCTTGCAGTCATTTGAGTGTGAACCAGAAGACAGCAAATCTCTGTGTTTCTTTCTCTCTGTCTATCTATTTATCTATTTCTGTCTCTATGCCTTTCAAGTGAAAATAAACAAAAATGTAAATGGATAATTTACATTGCCCATAAAATTTTGGAGTTCCCTCATATGTGGTGATTGGCTGGGTCTCAGAAGGATTTATGGAGAGAATTGGGACACTCATTCTCAGAAGATTATTCCACATTTTTTATGGAAATGTTCATACAATATCAAAGAGTAACAAAAAATGGTAAACACAAGTATATTTCATGTCAGAACATATCAGAATATCATTTTACTACTTATCGAAATTAATTTTATGGACAAACCCATATTCAAGGAAATCAGAAACACGCCTTCTGATGGAAGGAGTTATAAAGTGAAAATATAAGGCGTTTCTTATTGTAGCCATATTTGAAATTTACCACTTATTGTGTTTATAACTAAATCAATGATGCCAAATATCATTAAAGAAATATTATATAATAAGACAGTTTCAAGGGTTAATTTGATAATTTAAGACAAAAGGAATTATTTCTCAAAGGAAATGGGCTAATATCTGACAAACCTTTTGTCCTGTAAAAGCACCTACTTTAGGGGCCAGCATTGTGGGGTAGTGAGTTAAGCTTGTGATTCTGACATTCCACATTGGTGTGCCACTTAAAGTTCTGATGGCTCACCCTCCAATTCAGCTCCTGCCAACATGCCTGGGAGGCAGCAGATGATGGCCCAAGTACTTGCATTCCTGCCACTAATGTGGATGATCTGAGTGGAATTCCTGGTTTTTCACTTCAGCCTGGCCGGGTCTCAGCCTTTTAAGTCATGTGGGGGAGTGAACCAGCAGATGGAAGTGCCCTCTCTCTCACTCTCTCTCGAGCGTGTGCTCTCTCTCTCTCTCTTTCTGTGTATATGTGTTTGTGTGAGTCCCTTTCTGTCTCTCTCCTCTACCCCTACCACCACTCTGCCTTTAAAACAAATGAATATATATTTTGGAAAAAAAAATAAAAGAACACTTACTTTATCCTCCCCTAAACTTGGAAAACTCATGTGCTTCAGCAAATCATTTAAAGGCTGTTATCCAGTTATCTGAACTTTTAGCATAAGAAGTAAACATTGCATTAGGATTTGAAAATCCCCATGTTGTTGACCCCAAAATATTGTCCCTCATTTCTTGCTACATTGATTCCATTTCTTCCTATTGAACCTCAATCTCTTCTATAACTTACTAGGAAGTATCAATGACCCATTAAATCTTGCTTTCCCCAAGGAAATGCTCTGTGATATATCTTACTTGAAATATATTTATTTATCTCAGCAGCTGAATGCTACACCATGCAGCTGATCCTTTATAAATTTTCTTTGTAATCTTTACAAACCCCTCTTTAGAGAAAACATAGACTGATGTGTTTACAGATAAATTCCAGTTATTGGATATTCAGGATAGTCTCTTTAGCATTAATGCCAAATATGTAAAAGGTCATGTATGACCCACTGATACTAGTTTGTTAAGATAAAGGATTAAGGGGCTGGTATTGTGACGAAGTGCATAAAGCCTCTGCCTGTGCAATTTGATTACTGGTTTATGACCTGTATTTTCCACTTCTGATCCAGCTCTGCTAATGGCTAGACAAAAGCAGTAGAAGGCAGCCCATGGGCTTGGCCTCTGCCACCCATGTGGGAGATCCAGGTGAAACTCCTGTCTTCCTGCTTTTGCCTGGCTCAGCCCTGGCTATTGCAGACAATTGGGGAGCAAAAAAGTGGATAGAAGAACTCTCTATGTGTATTTCTCCATCTCTCTATGTTAACTCTGACTTTCAAATAAATAAATAAAAATTTCTTTTTTAAAAAAAGGATATGATTAAGATCAATTTCCTTTTGTCTACCAATGTCCAGAAAGCAAAATAAAGCAAAATGTGTATTTTTTCTCATATATCTTACATAATAGTAATGGGAGGTCAAATTCATAAATACTGAAACAGCATAATCTTTAGTAAACTGCATTGTTATTTTTATGAAATGGACATTGCAATGTTAAAAACTGTACTTTAAAAGAGTAGCTCAACCCTACTGTATGGTGACTCTTGCTTGGACTAGATAATTGTGATTTATGCAATAATTAAAATGTTCAGTTTAGCTTTCTTCTCTGCTACATTGTAGTGAAGGTTTATGGGTAGCTATAATTAACCTCTGCTGATGTTAATTATGCACATTTAAGGGTCTTGCAAGTGCTGACCATGCAGTTCTCTTAAAGATGCATGAGGTGGCACAAATTAAAGAGTATCCACAGCAGGAGTTGCAGCCATAGCATATATGATGTGGGAGAATAAATAGTTCCTGGAAGTGATATGCAGAGGTCATGCATTTCTTGTTCACTGCAAAGTATTTCATTTGACCTCCTTTTAGGTGTATGAAGGACATATACAGTATTACACAATTTTCTCCCTAGTTCAGCCTCTCAGTGGCTCAGGCTACTCAACCAATCCATAAAAGGTGGAAAAAACGTGATTTTTTTCTCTGTCCACTACACTTGTGTGAACTTCAAGGTTAGCCAAAGAGATCTAACAAGATCCTGCACCAAATGAGAATATCATGGGTGCTAGACCTTTGTGCACTCTTATCATGTATAAAACATCAGGACAGATGCACATCTGTCTCTCATTTCTCCTTTATAGTCCTTCTTTATCTCTATTCCCAGAATACATTTTCTTAGGTTCTAAGAAGAGGTTTCATTGATTTTAACTTGCTAGCATCAGAGAACCAAGACAGGAAATATAGAATCGTAAGTCATCAGTAGAATCATAGCTTAAGATATAATAAAAATATAACCCTAGGATTGACATATAAACCTTAATTATACACTTTCTCTTTTAAATGAGTACTGGAATCTTTTGCTTATATTTCTTCCCTGTCTTCTTTCTTCACCACCAGTAATAATTATTGCATTCAAGTCACTTAGTCACTAAAAGTAGGCCGTCACATTCAGGTGTGGCAGAAAGACCAGGAAACATCTATGGGAAATAGAATTATACAAATATCATCTTAAAACATAATTTATTTTTAAATTAATGATCTAATATTTTTAAAGATTTTTTAAAGAATATTTATTTGAAAGGCAGAGTTACAGAGGCAGAGGCAGAAGCAAAGAGAGATAGAGAGATTTTCTATCCTCTGATTCAACCACATATGGCCACAACAGCCAGAGCTGCTCCTATCCAAAGCCAGGAGCCAGGAGCTTCTTCCAGTTTCCCATGCAGGTGCAGGGGCCCAAGCACTTGGACCATCTTTCATTGGTTTCCCAGGCCATACCAGGAGCTGGATCAGAAGTGGAGCATCCCGGACTCAAACCAGTACCCATAAGGGATGCTGGCACTGCAGGAAGCAGCTTTACCTGCTATGTGATAGTGCCGTCCATAAAGATGTCTATTTACTTTTATTTTTATTCCAAAGAGTTAGAGAGAGAGAGAGAGTCTTCCATCTGCTTTTTCATTCCCCAAATGGCTGCAACAGCTGGAGCTGAGCTGATCAAAAGCTATGAGCCAGGAGATTCTTCCAGGTCTCCCACATAGGTGCAAGGGCCCAAGACCTAGGACCATCCTCCACTGCTTTCCCAAGCACATTAATAGGGAGTTGGATAGGATGTAGAGTAGCCGGGACTGAAACCAGTGCCCATATGGGATGCCAGGGCTACAGTCTTTAACCCGCTGTGCCACAGCCCTGGCCCCAATAATGTAATCTTAACTCTAATCCATCATAAAGAAATTTTAAAAATAATTTTCCAAATCAGAGAACATTAATTTGTATCAAATATTATAGAATTTCCTATTGCTGTATATCAAAAATTCAAATTTATATCCCTTATTACTTCTTACAGTAGAGTCTGCCATATCAATTTATCTCTCTAACCTCTCTATCAAGTTGCCTCTCCATCTCCATTTCTACCTATCCTCATCTCCATCTCCGTCTCTATCTCCACCCCTACACAGAAAACACCGTACTTCTGGGATCAGAAAACATACCCTTGTTTACTCTTACAGCAATATTAGAAGTACAGGACCTTATTACCTCGTTCTCCACAGGGTGATGTAATGAGAGTAAAGTGTAGCCTCCACACAGGGGTTGAACTGTAGTAAATAGATCCTAGAATTATGAACCCTGGAGATTAGAGTCCAGCTCTTACATTAGACCATTCTTGTGCTGAAGACAGTGCAAGGAAGACCTTTGAAATGGATATAGATAAAAACCTTTCTGGAAGCAGAGGTGGGGTGAGAAAAAAGCCTGTTTCTTTCACTATCCTAAAATACAACCAAATGACTGAGGATTCATCATCTTTTGATTGTGAGCTAATGGATCTATCGGAGAGGATATTTTATTTTCTGGTGGAGCAAACTACATGCAAAGGTGTGGTTGCTATGGATTCTTCCTTACAAGAAGACACCGGTTCTCTTTGTTCTGGGAGCCCTGTCCATTCAGAAAAGTAAATAGATTTGTGAAATCTTGTTTAGCAACACCAAAAAAAAAAAAAAAAAAAAAAAAAAACCCTGTTGCAAAGAAAGTCAAAATCTGGCAATAATATGATTTGAAGAGAAAATAAATTTATGGGGATTAAGAAAATCAGCAGGATAATAGTCATGCGACCATAAATCCCCCAGTTTCAGCCATTTCTGATCACAGGTTCTCCTTTTACCCAATTGTGTTAATTACTGAGGTCTCAATTTTTCATTACATAGCCTCCACAAATTCTGACAAGGATAGTTTTGTATATTGATTTGCCTAAGTGTTTAAATCATATTTTTTTATTAAGAGAGGATGTCAAACATTTTGAGCAAGGATGTCTCCACAGTGATAATTTTTTAACTTTCATTTAATAAATATAAATTTAAATAAATATAAATTTATAAATTTCATTTAATAAATATAAATTTCCAAACTACAGCTTTTGGATTACAGTGGCTTTTTCACCCCCATAACTTCACTCCCACCTGCAACCCTCCCATCTCCTGCTCCCTCTCCCATTCCATTCATATCAAGATTCATTTTAAATTATTTTTATATACAGAAGATCAATTTAGCATATATTAAGTAAAGATTTCAACAGTTTGCACCCACATAGAAACATTTTGTGTAAAGTACTGTTTGAGTATTAGTTATAGCATTAATTCACATTGTACAACACATTAAGGACAGAGATCCTACATGAGGAGTAAGTGTGCAGTGACTCCTGTTGTTGATTTAACAATTGACACTCTTGTTTACGGCATCAGTAATCACCTTAGGCTTTTTTTTTTCCAGGCAGAGTTAGACAGTGAGAGAGAGACACAGAGAGAGTTATAGACAGTGAGAGAGAGACAGAGAAAGATCTTCCTTCCATTGGTTCACTCCCCTAATGGCCGCTATGGCAGGTGTTGCATCAATCTGAAACCAGAAGCCAGGCACTTCCTCCTGGTCTCCCATGCGGGTGCAGGGAGCCAAGCACTTGGGCCATCCTCCGCTGCCTTCCCGAGCCACAATAGAGAGCTGGACTGGAAGAGGAGCAACCGGGACTAGAACCCGGGGTGCTGGCGCCACAAGTGGATGACTAGCCTAGTGAGCCATGGCACCTGCCCACCCTAGGTTCTTGTCATGAGTTGCCAAGGCTATGGAGCCTCTTGAGTTTGCCAACCCTGATCTTATCTAGACAAGGTCATAGTCAAAGTGGAAGTTCTCTCTTCCCTTCAGGTACCTCCTTCTTTGATGGCCCATTCTTTCCACTGGGATCACAGAGTGATAATTTTTAACAATCATTTGTGCAGCAATTGTGTCCATCTCTTTTATGAGTAGACACTGCACAGAGAATATTATAGTAATCATGTGTTAAGTTCATATACCATGAACTATTGTAGCTATGAAAATTATAAAAAATAGACTTTGGAAGTAAGGGGCAGTAGAAAGGGATGAACTGAAACCTGAGATGAGAGGTATGGGAATAGTGAAAATTCAAAGTCATCAACACTTAAGTGGTAAGCATTATGAAAATATGTTAAATTACAATTAAAGTGAAAAAGAGAATGCTATATCGGGTGGGCATAGAGAGGTCATTTGGGAAATTCTTGTTAGAATCGAAGTAGAATGAGACAGCACTCTAGAGTATAGAGAACACTGGGCTGAATTGATCTTGGTACAGAAACTGCAATTATACTTACGTTCTTTGTGCGAACAAGTAATTTATTCCTTGTCTTTTTGACTTATTGAAACCATTTTGGTTGTGATATCTTAATTGCATGTTTTTCTTATGAAGTTTTTACATATTTCTAAATGTGACATTACTTTCAGGAACATTAACTGTCAAAGATGGCATTAAAGCACCACCACCACTTGGTCTCTGAAATCTTTGTAATATGTTTTCAGTATGTGTCCCAGAATATACCTCTTTTGTCAAAAAACAAATTCCAAACAGTTCAATATTTTTTCTGTTACAGATAATATATTGTGTGCTCTTACTAACTCAGGGTGTTTGTTGTATATTCACATGATGTGAATTGATATAATTGTCCTCCTATTCATGGCTCTTTTCCTGTGCAATTTTAATGCCTCCTATGTTTGAATTGAAAAGGTTCTTCTAATATTAATTAACAATCAATTTTTCCTTTTACATATCATTCCTAAAAAATAACATGTGGGTCATAAACTAATATCAGCAAGGATGATTACAGTATTTTTATATTCTTTATAGTAAACTTTTATGTGATTTACAGGCATTAAAATTTAAACCTTTCAAACTAATAAGACGAAATGAATAGTTTTGTTATAAATCAAGAGTAAACATCTATAAAATCAAGATAATCTAATTTTATAATTTGTTTTATAAGAATAAAAGAATTGTATCCAGGTTAGTAAACTTATATTTAGAACTTCCCTGTTAAAGCAAAAGAGTATATATCTATAATTTATATATCTATACTTTATTTCAGAAACTTCTAGGATCTCTAAGAACATGAGTATTAATTTCTAACCTAATGGATGTACTTTGTGGGATAGATAAATATAGCAGAGATCAACATATGAACAGCAAGAAATAAGTTAAATTTTCCATAGGTACTACAATGGTGTAAATGTTTTTTTCACAATACATGCCAATTAGTTCAGGGAAAATATAGACAAATGAATTAATCTGGAAAGAATATATTCTGCCATGAAAAGAAACGAGTGAACACAAGGATTTCATGAACCATTATTAACCTAACATTGTCAATTAATTGCACATTTTCTGGGACTTCTATTGTAGGTTTCAATATGTACTGGGGGGAATATTGAAAGTCTCTTAGGGGGGCCGGTGCTATGGCACAGTGGGTTAATGCCCTGGCCTGAAGTGCCGGCATCCCATATGGGCACTGGTTCCAGGCCCAGTTGCTCCAATTCTGATACAGCTCTCTGCTATGGCCTGGGGAAGCGGTAGAAGATGGCCCAAGTCCTTGGGCCCCTGCACCCATGTGGGAGACCTGGAAGAAGCTCTGGCTCCTGGCCTCAGATTGGCACAACTCCAGCCATTGCGGCCAACGGGGCAGTGAAACATCAGATGGAAGTCCTTTTACTCTCTCTACCTCTCCTATCTCTGTGTAACTCTGACTTTCAAATAAATAAATAAATCTTTAGAAAAAAGTCTCTTAGAATAGCATGCACCATATTCAACTCTATATGGATATTAGAATATGCAATAATAATCCTCCCTGGCTCATTTTTGAGAGCACTGGCTTTAAGAAATTACATTTTAATGAGTAATAATCTTGATGCTGAAAATCTGTAAACAAAGAGATAGGCATAATAATAAATACACTCACAGTAAAGTCAGCACAAAATTAATTCTTATCAAACTATATCTTCAAGATAGAAAAATTTTGTTTAAAGTGTATTTGGGGGAATCTTTCATCATGTATCTCAATTATGTGTACTTTCTCTATTAAACTAGATGAACTAGATAATGTTAAATATAATTCATTGTTTAGAATTCTTTCTACTTTTGAAATACTTTATATGGTGAAATTACTTTAAGGGACAAATATGAAGAATGCTGTGGAAACAACCTTATGATAAGTCATTTGTTTTTCTGTAATCTGCCTTATTGCTTATCTTGTTAAAGAGACTTGTTGAGCAATTTTGCTGCATCTACTGGCACCTGACAGGGGCATCATCAGTCATTTGCACAGGCTTTGGCCTACAAACTATTTTACAGGATTCAGGAGGGATACAGATTTAAATTTTAAACTGGTTTCTGTCAGTGTGACAAATGAACATCAGAAAATTGTAGGAGAATGGTAGAAAGTTGAAATGCAAGCCCAACATTATGGGCAGATCTTCATGTGGAATTGACAAAACAGTCTTAAAATACCCTGGGACAGACTATTACCATCATTTTGTGTCCAAGGTATAAGAACGGCATATTGTTGAAGTTGTCAACACTCTGGTATATTAAGAAGTAATGCAATTTATTACTCACAGTAATTAGTCCATAATGATTTTAAAAAACTGTAGATAAATCATTGATTGTTAAGTTTTGAAGCAATGCAATTTCTAAAACATTTTCTCCCACTTTATTGTTCCTGAATACATTCATTGTAACACTGACTGTTCGTTTATTAGTTTACTAGTTTTACTTAGTAGTGAAATTCTAAAGTGTGTAAGCGCATTATGATTTTTAACAGGCACGTTTCAGCTGGAAAGACATAAAAATATTACTGCATTTTGGTGAGGTGCATTTTAATGAATAGGGAGACTCAAGAACAGAAAAGAAAATTGAAGCAGTGACTGCTATAGTATCAATTGAGCATAATATGCCTGCCTTAGGCTTTAGACTCTAAACTTAGAAGTCAAAACCAGAAAAATCCTTGGCTTCAAATTCTCCCGGTTCCCTAAAATTTTTCTTTGTATCCTAGGGGAATACAACTTTAGTTGTATAGTTTGCTCTCTAGTTAAAGAATTTGCTTGAATGTAGTTTCTTGTGATTATAAAAAGCAAAATATTTTAAAGGCAGAGTGACAGGGATAGAGGAAAGAGAGAGACAAAGAGGGATGGAGAGGGAGAGGGAGGGGGAGAGGGAGGGAGAGAGTGAGAGAGCTTCCATTCACTGTTTCACTCCACAAAATGGCCACAAGAGTCACAGCCAGGACTAATGGAGCCAGGAATACCATCCCAGTCACCAGTCACCCATATGTCCATCATCTGCGTCCCTTCTGAGGAATATTAGCAGGAACCTGGAACAGAAGCAGAGCAGCCAGGACTTGACCTGGAAGTCAGGTATGAGATGCATGCAACCTAAGCTGTCACTTAGCCCGCTGTGCCTCAATACCAGGACCCTTGGGAGATATGTTAAGACAAGTTGCTTTAGGATGCAACAGAAATTACCTTATGATGAATTTTAATAAAATATTCATTGTATAAAATTCTAAATTAAATGCTTGTCAAAGTTATTGTTATACAGTTGTGAAGAAGGAAATCTTAAAAGGAAATATCTTCTCATAAATGTTATTCAAATGTTAATATAATTATTTATTGAATATTTGCACTTAGTTGAGCCTTAAGAATTTTGAAATACAGATTTTAAGTGCCTAACCTAAAAGTGGCATTTGTAAGTGCCTCATCTTTTGTTAAATTTAAATCCATTTTTTAAAAATTAAAATAAATATTTTTATTTTTATATGTACCTAGCTTATGTTTTATTTAACAGATAATAAAAGAAAAGATATACTTGATTGGTGTCAAATATGTATTTACTTGCATTAACTACTTTTAATCATTAAGGAAATAAATGCAAGACAGCAAAAGATAATACTTCACTGGTAATGCAGTGATATTTATTTTTTTATTACATAAACATTTTTATCTGAAGTCTTTCTCAAATAGAAACTATACACACACACACACACACACACATATATATTCACCAAATTATTTAACTCAAGGACTCATAAAATATTTCAGTTCTATTAAATGACATTTTATTAATACATGACACAGTATAATGAAGGTCAAATTGCTATAGGATTTTATTATCATTATTTTGATGCCATTAATATTCTTAGACATACCAAAAAGAAAATTCCTCTACTCAACAATGAAGGAGAACTGGTGAATTAATTTCTGCTTCTAGTACATTCCTAGCCAGTTCAAACCTGTATTATTTTTGGTGAACTTGACCCTTTGGGAAGCCTGAGGAAGCTCAGCTCCTCCAGAGTTATCACCATAGGTACAGAATACATTACTAAATTGATAAACTAACATGAAGGCAAAAAAAACCACTGATGAATTTCATGGAGAAATATTGATAATAGTGAGTATCTATGACTTATTTAAAACATGCACAGGGGACTGGAATTGTGGTGCAGTAGGTTAAGATACCACCTGCAGGGGAAAAAAAAAATAAAAGATACCACCTGCGATGCTAGTATCCCATATGGGTGCTGATTCAAGTTCTGGCTGCTGCACTTCCAACCCAGTTTCCCACTAATGTGACTGGGAAAGCTGCATGGAAGGTGACCCAAATGTTAGGGCTCCTGCCCCCCATGTGAGAGACCTAAAAGAAGCTCTAGGATCCCGGATTTGTCCTGGCTCAGCCCTAGTCATGGCCATTCATTTGGGGAATGAACCAGTGGATGAAGTTCTCTCCCTGTGTGTGTCTCTCTCTGTAACTCTGACTGAACCTCAAATTAAAAAGAAAGGAAAACAATGTAAGGTTATATAAAAATTTCAATAGTAATAGTGGCTCAAGTAAAACAAACTAAGGAAGGTATGAAATGAAATGAAATATTGTGCTCTATTTTCAAGATCTGAAAGTTTTGAGGAGAATTATAGGTTCTACCTAGGAACTTCTTTAGGAAATATCCATTAAGATGAAAGATAATGAGGGTAGTTGACATAATTGAAGTTGAGTTACATTTCTTTCTAAATACTGTAATGTTGGTTATTTTGGGAGCATCAGCTTCTAAAGACAAAATTACTCTTGACAATCAAATAGCTAAGGCAAAATTATCCTTCATCTAAATACTAATGTAGAAATCATCTAAAATCAAATCACCCTTCAAAGTTCTAAAAAGTTGCTCTATTGAAGATCTACATTCTTTTACTCACATGCTTGTAATTCACTCTGATTTTTCTCTAGCATTGAAAGAGATAGCCCCTTCATTCTGTTTCGCAACAATGGAAGTAGTTAACTTATATATTAGGATTCCATGTTTTATCAAAACAGTCTTTAAATACTGGCATCACACTCAGCATTGCAATAGACCTAGGCTATTGTTAGCCAAGAATTCCTGAGCCTAAAGGGTAAGAAAACTTAATCAGTGGATCTTTTTAATTCTAAATTCTTAGTGTTGGGATTAAGTTAGAAATTTTTTTCAGTACATGTTGTTTTGGGTTGTAGCATATATATTAGAAAATTACTTATAATTTTGAATTATTTTATGTTCTTTTTAGGTATTCTTTTATTTTCTCATTTTTCTCCTTTTGTCATTTTATTAGATAAGTCAATATTTTCTGCATTTATTCCTTAAAATAAATCATCAAATTTGGTGCTTAAATTAGTAAATTTCTCACTTGAATTCATACTTCTAAATATTTAGAATAAATTAAAGGTATTCTATAAATTTCATGGAAAATGCACATTATTTTTTAGTTGTATTTTTCCAAGAAGTTTTAAAAATTAACTTTTTCTTAGATATAATTATAATATAATGATATTCTTCTATGCCTCCTTCCTTCATTTCTTTCCTCTTATCTCTCAGGAATTTTTTGAAGGACCTTCATACACCAATATACGTTTATGTCTTCAACTTTTCCTCCTTCCATTTACATTTTGAAAATAGTGGCATTTTGGAGCAAGCATTTTACACAGAGACTACAATACCACTTGGAATGCCCTACGCCATGTGCTCAGTTTCCAATACTGGCTGTAATTCAGGTTTCCAGCTCATGTGCACCCTGAAAAAGCAATAGTGATGGTGCAAGTAGTTAGGTCTCTGTTACCCACATGGAAGACCCGGATTGCCAGGCTCCTTGTTTGAGATTGGGCCACCCTTAGGTGATGCAGGCTTTTGGGAAAGGAACTAGTGAATAGAAAACTCTCTCTCTCTCTCTCTCTCTCTCTCTCTCTCTCTCTCCTGCTCATTGCTCTGTCTGCATTCCATATGAATATAAATAAGTAAAAAAAATTTTTGAAAGAAGAAAACAATGACATTGTAGTTTAAGATTAATTTAACTTTTATTTAATAAATATAAATTTGCAAAGGACAGTTTATGGATTACAATGGCTTTACCTCCCCATAACCTCCCTCCCACCTGCAACATTCCCATCTCCCAATCACTCTCCCATTCCATTCTCTTCAAGATTCATTTTCAGGCCAGCGCTGCGGCTCAATAGGCTAATCCTCCGCCTGCGGCGCCAGCACCTCAGGTTCTAGTCCCGGTTCTAGGAAACCGGATTCTGTTCCGGTTTCCTCTCTTCCAGGACAGCTTTCTGCTGTGGCCCGGGAGTGAAGTGGAGGATGGCCCAGGTTCTTGGGCCCTGCACCCAGATGGGAGACCAGGAGAAGCACCTGGCTCCTGGCTTCAGATCAGCGTGGTGCGCTGGCTGCAACTTGCCGGCCATAGCAGCCACTTGGGGGGTGAACCAACGGAAAAAGGAAGACCTTTCTCTCTGTTTCTCTCTCTCACTGTCCACTCTGCCTGTCAAAAAAATCATTTTCAATTATCTTTATATACAGAAGATCAATTTAGTATATATTAAGTAAAGATTTCAACAGTTTGCACCCACACAGAAACATAAAGTGTAAAATATTGTTTGAGTACTAGTTATAGCATTAATTCACATTGAACAAAACAAATAATGGACAGAGATCCTACATGAGGAGAGAGTACACAGTGACTCCTGTTGTTAACTTAACAAATTGACACTCTTGTTTATGGCATCAGTAATTTCCCTAGGCTCTTGTCATGAGTTGCCAAGGCTATGGAAGCCTTTTGTGTTTGTCCACTCTGATCTTATTTAGACAAGGTCATAGTCAAAGTGGAAGTTCTCTCCTCCATTCAGAGAAAGGTACCTCCTTCTTTGATGGCCGATTAGGATTAATTTTTAAATAGTATTTTGACTATTCATATCTATTTAGAAAATAGTGCATTTTTAAACTAAATTTCATCATGAACTATTGTAGTAGTTATAAATTAATTAGTATATTACCTAATTATAAACTGTAGTTCCCCTGCATATTAACTAAAAACTTACTTTTCTTAAATTTTCCATTTTTAAAATATATATTTAAAAATTTTATATATATAGTGTATATATAATAAGAGAGAGAGTGAGCTAGAATGACAGAGAGAGACAAAGAGAAAGATTTCTTCCTTCTGCTGACTCACTCCCCAAAAATGCCCACAGGAGCTAGGGCGAAGCCAAGTCACAGCCAGGAACCAAGAATTCTATCTGGGTCTCCCACTTCAGGGACAGGAACTCAAGTATTTTGAGTATTCATCCACTGCCTCCTATGTGAATTAGCAGGAAGCTGAATCAGAAGCATGGAATAGCCAAGACTAGAATCAGGCACTCAGATCTTCGTAGCTAGTGTTCCAAGGATCAGCTTAACCTGAGGCTCTACAATATCTGCCCCAGCGATGTTACGTTCTTGATTTCTTACATTGAAAACATTTCAATTACTCTCTTCTTCCTTCCTTTTAATATAAATGTGTCATATTTATAATATATTTGAAATAGAGCAGCACTATAATTTATGAATATTCTATATTGAATGTATTTTGAACCATTATTAGACATCATGTTACTTTATTTGTGTTTAAATTGTATTGATAATGGTGAAATATTTCAAATTATCGGAAAATTTCCTTTCAAATACAGAAAACAAACACAGCCATTAGTTCCTCAAATTTATTAAGGCTTTTTGAGTGAATGTGCAAAATCTTTAATTGTGAGAGATAATGTTTCACTGTTAGTGTGTTTTTGATTGTAAGTGTGGAAATATTAGTATTTTGTTTATGCTTTAAATACCTGATCTATAGCTTTACCCTTTTCCTGATTTAATGAGAAATCTTATAACAATTTACTAATTAAAACCAAACAGAAAAATAATTGTTCTCTGAGACAAATATAGCTTATGTTCTGTTGAAATAATAAGAAAATTTTATTATTTTTCTTAGTCTAACTGCCTCTAGATTTTATTTTTATAATATTTTCAAGAAGTTATTTTGCTCATATATTCTTCAAGTTTCCTATGCGATAATACATAGATAAAAATTCCAAAATTTTAGTTAAAACATCTTATAGATCATAGGTGTTGGCTCTATTTCTTGCATATTTCTTCAGTTTGAGATTTAATACTTTTCCAATGCTATACAAGACTATTTATATAGCTTTTTACGAATACATTTTTCACCAGTGAGACAGAAATCTGTTTCTAACCACAATGAGAATTAATTACAACTATTTTAGAATTGGAGTTACAAAAATTGAAGTCTTCATTTAAAGTATATATTTTCAATTCAATTAAAGGCAGAGAGACAGAGAGAAAGAACTTCCACCCTGTGTTTATGACATTCAGGGCTGGACCAGTCTTAAGCCAGGAGCCCAAAATTCTATCCAGACTCCCAAAAAGGTGGCAAAGATCAAAGTTACTTGAGCCATCACCAGATGTCTCAAAGGGTGCAAATTACTAAGAAGTTGAACAGAAAGGGGAGGCTCTAGGATTCAAACCAGGAACTTTAACATGGGATGCAGGCATCCAAATTAGTGTCTTAGTAACTGTGCAGAACATCTGACCAGGAAATTCTCATTTAAAATAAAAAACTTTTTGATGAATAATCATTACTAAGATTTTACAAACTTTTCAGTAAATTGCAACTCTCATATCTTTCCATGTATTTTTTTGAAAAAAAAGTGCCATGTTTTTAAAATTATTTATTATTTTAGGGTTACAAAATCAAAAAGACTATCTAAATTTACTGTAGTCTTTGGATTAATTGTAGTGTCTGGTTGAAAATATTTGGTTTGGTTTGGTTTTCAGGCAACCGCTTGTAGCATGCCATTTGTCATCTGAGAAGTAAGTGGTGCATGGTCCAGGTGTGAGGTGAACTGATAGAGAATTATGAATCAGTTGGTAAGGAGAACTTCAAGGTTGGCTTGAAATATGAAGGAGACCTGAGCTGTCAGGAATCAGAGACAGAATTATTAAAACACTCCACAGAAGACACTAAGAAGAAGGGTCTTAAGAAATAGGACCATGCTATTATTTCCAGTACAAGAAATTGCGGGATTCTTACATGAGTAGAAATGAGTATAGATAATTGATTTAGTCATTCATTTAATCAAACATATTGCTTGTGTACCAAACGTAACACAATGTATTGAAAATATTAAAAGAAATGGAGTGCAGACTTTCATCAACTTGGAGTCAGAAATGCTAGTGTGAAGTGAAGTCTACATTTTTGTTTTTTCTCTTGAGCATACATACTGTGGTGCAAGTAAGGCATTCTCATCTCTACAAAATGGAGAAAGTTGAGTCGAATTATTAGGGTTGAGGGGAACTCTAAAATACATGCACTACAGTGAAAGTTGACCATCAAAGAAATTTACTGCAGATTTGGTCACTTGCATTACAAACATTGGTTATTTTGATTTTGAAAAGTCATACATTTAGTAAAATTATAAGGAGTAAAATCAGAGGCATTTGTCATTCTACTCCCCAATAATTGTTCTATTAATGTTTTTATGTATATACATTAAGAGAGCTCTAGCCATATAAAGCACATTTAGATATATTGGTCAGTTTTACTGTTGAGTTTTTAAAATTTTCACTGAGTTTCTCACTCCTTCCAACCAATTAATTAGCTCATCTTACCATGTGTACCTACTAAACTTCTTGTTCATGGCTGTTGCCCAGTTGCTTGGACTACTTTCTTTTCTAGTCTTCACTGAATACTCTCATAACAAAACTGGGTTCCTTGAATCCACTCTTGTCCCACTGTAACTCCTTCATGTTTATTCACTCAAAGAGAAATGTTTTATTTTTAAATGAGAATAAGATCATGTCTCTTTGTAAATTAGCATCCATAGATCGCTATGAAATATTAATTACGAGCAAGTCTAAAACTACTGGCATAGTTTTAGGCAGGCACCTAGCTCCAGTTTCCTCTTTAGCCTTTCTTCATTGTGCCTTCGCTTTATTAAACCAGACAAACAACCAGGAAAGCTCCCTGTAATGTCCCAAACATTGAAGGAGGTAATGAATTTTCTTGAAATGTTCTCCTTGTAGTATTTCAAATTTTAAAAACCTGATTAATGCCTTCTTCACTTTTATATTTCATCTTGATTTTAACTTTTCATGACTTGTTTAATCACTCAGACAAGGCCATAACCTAAAACTCTGTTGTAATTAATACATTTAATATACTTTAGCCCTTTCATTCTCACTAACTTCTAAATTATATTATACATTGTTTTTTGTTTGATATATTTTCACTCAAAAATTGATTATTAAGAATAAATTTTAGATAGATTTCTACATTAACAAATATATGAATCATTTTTAATAATTGTATAATATTCAATTATATGAATTTAATGAACCTTACTAAACAGTTTCTTCATTAAAGTAGTCAATTACCATCTTGATACAATTTTAACAGTGCTACAAAGAGCAATTTTTTACATGTACATTCTTTATTATTTTATTTTCCTAAGCATGAATATTAGAAAAATACCATTGGATACGGTGTACACACAAAAAATTTATAAACGGTGTGGCAAAAATGACTCAAAAGCTAAGAACAATCATGTCAAGGTACTTTCATATATTGGCCATGTGCATTCAGTAAAACGGGCAATTTTGTCTTACATTTTGCTGTTCTTTTCTGTATTTTTAAATACTATTTTAATATAGTCTTAATTTCCTATTACATTTGAAGTTTAATACTTTGTTCTGTAGTGACAACAACAATGACAATTATGTCAACAACAATAGCAGCCATAATAGTAGATGAAGTAGAATAGGAGGAGGAGTTACATAAGCAGTACTAGTAACAGAGGAATTGTGACAATCAAAGCTACTCTATTCAGCAGAAACGTTCTTCTTCATGTATAAATAAGCCATGTCATAATATTAAAAATGCTTAAGCATTAATACATATTGCTGAACATCTATGCAAAGACAATCACTGAATAAACATTTTATAGCCAAATTTTATGAATAGGGCAGTTTCTTCTTAAAAATGTATTATTTATTTGAAGGCAGAGTGACAGAGAAAGAGAGGGAGGGAAAGAGGGACAGAGAAGAGAAAGAGAAAAAGAGGGAGAGAGAGAGTGCTTCAATCGCTGGTTTATGCCTCAAAGGGTCACAATAGCCAGCTCTGGGCCGGGCAGAAATCAGGAGCCAAGAACTCCATCCAGATCTTCCACGTGGGTGGCAGAGGCACAAGAACGTGGGTCATCTTCCGTTGCCTTCCCTGGCACATTGGCAGGAAGCTGGGTGGGAAGCAGAAAAGCAGGGACAACTCTAACATCGCAAGTGGCAACTTTCTCTGTCACATCCCTATGGCTGTCCCTAAGAATGAGCAATTTTTAGAAGATATATTTATTTATTTAAAGGCAGAGTGAAAGAGACAGAGGAAGGGAGAGATAATAGATGATAGATAGATACATAGATAGATACATAGATACACACATAATCTTTTGAAGGTTCACTACCCAGGCTACTACCCACATAAATAGATGTAGAGATATCTTTTGCAGGTTCACTACCCACAGCAGCCAGTGTTGGGCCAGGCTGACCCCAGAAACCAGGAACTTCTGGTTTCCTGACATGGGAGACAGGGCCTCAAGTAACTGGAACAAGTGACTGAACTGAAAGTGATGTCGCCAGTGCTCAAACTGGAACTATGATATGTTAACCTACTGCACCACCATACCAGCACCACAGAATAAGCTATTTTTATAACAGTCTATATACCTTTTAAAAATGTACAGAAATTCTTCTTTGTCTCGACTAATATTTCACTATGTTTTGGTTTAAATATTTAACTCTCATTCTGAACTCCAAAAACACATAATAGTTAATCATCAATGGTGATAAACAAAATTCTACCTTTAATTCCATGTCTTGTGGCAGAGATTTGGTCTTGAGGTTAGGTTGGCCACATCCCATATCAAAGTTCTGGTGTTCTAAACCCACCGCTGGCTCCTGACTCAGCCTCCTGCTCTTGCAGTCTTGGAAATAGTGATGATGGCTCAGGTAATCAGGTTCTTGTCACCTAAATAGGAAACTTGGATTGAATTCCTGGCTCAGGGCTTTGGCCTGAGGCAATCTGTGGTTGTCACAGGCATCTGAGGAGTAAACCAATAGACAGGAGTTCTCTGTGTCTCATATAAACACATTTTAAATTTAAATATACATATACAGTTTTAAAATTATGATCCTTCTTTCCTCCCTTTCAGTATACCTAAAATACAATAATCATTGATAAATAATATTAAAATGCTTTATAAATAAGAATTTCTTTTTTTGTTAAGAATTTAATACTGGATTATTGCAACTTTATTTCTCTTATAAAACCAAATTTTTCCTTTTGCTCCTTGCATGATGTTTGTGTAATGAAAATAACATCAACAAAGTAGACTGGATATGTTTTTCATCTTAGATTTTATGGGGAAATCAAACAATACAAGGATACAAAGAAAACAAGGAATATGTGTGAAAAGTGTATGTGTGTATATATATATAGATATATTTATATTTTTGTAGAAACATGTAGCACAAACTAGTTTCAATATCTAGTGAATATATAAAAATCAGTAAACTCTTTTGGTGAACAATGGGTTACTGAATAATTCAGATTTGACTAAGTAGACTTTTGGCATGCCATACATATTTAACTGTAAAATATTAAGAATGCAGTTAGCTATTTTATATATCATTTCCTCTTCCTAATTGATATTTTCTATTTTTGTGCTTTGCTATCTATAGATTTCAAAAATACTAAACAGGTGACCTTATCATATTATCATACACAATTTTAAAACTGAAGTTCTCTGATGAGGCTAGAGGTAAGATTTATTTCATTTGGGTTTCTGTTATGGTTGTTTTATATCATGATATTGACTTTGTTTGTGAGCAGTTCTCCTAGTAGAATTGATTTATGATACACTTCGTTGCTATCCAGACAGTTTCCACTGAAGTGACAGAGAAGTTCTGCTTCCATAGCTATCTAATCAATGGAAAGCAAAGCAAGACTAGACGAAACAAAAGCCTTTATACAAGGTGACTGGATACTAAATGTCAAGTTGTGTATTCCGGGGTGAAAATAAAAAAAATAAAAAAAGCAAGCACATATACTTTGTTAATTGGCATTGTTATATGCTTTTCAAAACATTGATTTATGTCTGATACAAGGACTATAAAAACTGTTGTTGCATTAGGTGGTTTGTTAAAAAAGATGTAAATGTCCATACAGTTTATGTGATTGTTAATACTTCTGCCAACAGTACTTGTCATTGTATATGTAGTGACATCCACATTCAAATATTTAAAAATAAATAGAAATTAACTAAATGAGTGGAAATATTCAGTTAGAAAAATTACTGTACAACTTACTATTTTCCAAATTTAATAAGGCCACTAAAAGTTAGTGGAGCTCTTTTGATGAGAAATTATTGATTCTGATAATATACCGCTGATTAAATAAATCTATTATTTCCTAGTTTATTTGCTTACTCTGTCTTCATATATACATAAGAGAATTTAGTATGATATAAAAACACAGTACATAAACATATATATTATCTGTATATGTATTTTTTTAAAGATTTATTTATTTTTATTTGAAAGTCAGGGTTACACAGAAAGAGGAGAGGCAGAGAGAGAGAGAGACAGGTCTTCCATCCAATGGTTCACTCCCCAGTTGGCCGCAATGGCCGAAGCTGTGCTGATCTGAAGCCAGGAGTCAGGAGCCAGGAACATCCTCCAGGTCTCCCACGCAGGTGCAGGGGCCCAAGGATTTGGGTCATCTTCTGCTGCTTTCCCAGTCCATAGCAGAGAGCTGGAAAAGAAGTGGAGCAGCTGGGCGCTTCAGGCCAGAGCGTTAACCTGCTGAGCCACAGCACTGGCCCCATGTTTTTAAATCCTAAGTAATGTGGAAGGAACAGTGTGCTTAAAATGAGGGAGAACATGCATGACAAAGAATGAAGGACAATAGGACGAGGACAGATTTTAAAGGGTCTTGCATACCTTATGAGCCCCAAAGGAGACTAGATTAATTGTTAAAATAATTATTTATTAATTTGAAATGCAGAATTACAGAGGGGCATAGGCTGAGGCAGGGAGAGAGAAATCTTCCATCCACTGCCAGAGCTGCGCAGATCTAAAAGCAGGAGCTAGGAGCTTCTTCTGGGTCTTCCACATGGGTGCAGGGGTCCAAGAACTTGGGCCAAGTTCTACTATTTTTCCAGGCCATAGCAGAGAGCTGGATCAGAAGTGGAACAGCTGGGACTCGAACCTGTGCCCATACAGGATGCCAACACTGCAGGTGGTGGCTTTACCCGCTATGCCACAGGGTCAGCCTGGAGACTAGATTAATTTTAAGATAATGAGAAACATGTTTGCATTGGTTTAAGAAAGATGACTGGGTGTGAAGTGGAGAGGGAAGGGACTAGAAATAGTATGGAGAGGAAGTAAACTCTTTGTGCAGTCTGAGAAGCATGAGATCAACCTGTGGCTGTGGGGGGGTGGGCAGTGATACAGGAATTGAAGAAGAAACAGATTTATAGGACAATTTTGGACAGAATCTTAGGACTAGTTACAAATAGCACATAGTTAGTAAAACAGGGGAATGGGCCAAGAGTGTTCTCAGATTTTTAGATCAAAAAATAAGTAGAATAATGTCATTGATGATGATAAATAATAAAAATGAGAGTACATTAGTGAGGCAGATGACTTACTGATGTAGTCAACCGTAGATTTTGTTTATTTGTTGTTTATTTGTACCCAACAGATTTCAAGCTTTCCCTGTAGAAATATCAAATCAACCCTCAGCATGGCACCATTCCTCATAGAATATAAACTGACTTCCCCTTGGCACACTTCCTATATTAAATACCACCATGTGTCATGGCAGCTATTAACCTCTCATGAGTAGAACATACTTGGACCATACATTTTCCATCTTGGCATACAACACTTCTGTCAACCCTGTCATTCACAGATTTATGGCTTATTATATGTATCATGTTGACATACTATATTACAATGCCTACAAGGACATTTATGGCAAAGGAAATAGGTCAGTTTATCAGTATACATAGAATTCATTGGTCTTTTCAAATGCCCATCATCCAGTGTGTCTGGCTTGAAAGAACAGTGTAACAAAAATCTCAGGACTCAGTTGACGTAACAGCCAATATGAACCTCTTAACATTGGAGTTTTAGTAGGTTGTGACATTTGTCATAAAGAGGAGCCTGTGAGAGAGGGGACTCTGTGGCATAGTAGGTTAAGCCTCTGTACCAGTTTGAATCCCGGATGCTCCACTTCTGATCCAGCTTTCTGCTAATGGCCTGAGAAAGCAGTGGAACATGGTCCAAGTGCTTGAGCCCCTGCACCCGTGTGGGAGATTTGGAAGTTCCAGGCTCCTGGCTTAGGATCGGCCCTGGTCCAGCCATTGTGGCCATTTGGGGCGTGAACCAGCAGATGGAAGTGCTCTCTCTCTGTCTCTTTGTTTCTCCTCTCTGTATGTAACTTTGTCTCTAAAATAAATAAATCTTAAAAAAAAAATGATCCAACCTATGCTACAGTCTCTCCTTTAGACAAAAGCATGAATTCTATAGGCAACATTAGAGATAGGAATGACCTCTACCATTGTGATATCTAATAACCTATTGGGGAAAGTTTTCTGTTCCCGTAACTTGGAATTTGGTCATATGCCCAAGGCATGCAAACTTTTATCAGGGATTCCAGCAATGGTAATTGTGAATTAAAAACTGAAATGTACTCCTTGAGATTCCTCATGCAAGTTTAATAATACATTAGCAAGTAACTTACAGTATAGACAGAAAGGCACAAGAAAGCTTTTTGGAAAGCCAAAGGAATTTAGTGAATTCTTCCTAGAACTCTATTTCCTAACAATTTTGAATAAAGAGAAACCATGGATCTGCTAGAAAAATAGAAAGCAATAACTGAAGTTCTGTAGAAATAACACTGAGTTATTTCCTCAGCTCAGTAATTGAGTCGGGGAGAGGTGCTGTGGTGCAGCAGGTTAAGCCACCACCTGAAGCTCTGGCATCCCATATGGGTGCCTGTTTGAGTCCCTGCTTCCCATCCAGCTCCCTGCTAATGTGCATGGGAAAACAGCAGAAGATGACCCAAGTTTCTGGGCTTTGCACCCATGTATGAGATCCAGTTTCAGTCTGGCCTAGCCATTTGGAGAGTGAACAAGGGGATGGAAAATTTCTCTCCATCTATCCTTCTCTCTCTGTATTTCTGACTTTCAAATAAATAACTAAATTTTCAAAAAAGAATTCCATTAGCCTTTGATGTGGGAAAAGGTAAAGAGATAAAAAACAATTACTGCATGAAAGGGTCTATTTTTAGTACTTTTTGTTCATGGTTGGCTATGAAGCCAGAGGCTCTAGCAACTATAATTTGTATTATGTGTTTTTCTTCCCATTTCCAATGTTTTATGCAAAACAACAGTGAAAATAAACTAATGACTCATGACCATATAGTTACTAGGAGTTGATGATGCTTTGTATTTCCCCTGACTTGAAGATATAAATTTTCACCTGAAAAAAGGACAGAAGTGAAAAGGATCGGGACAAAAGTGGTGAACATTGTCAAATCTTCCACTCTTTTCTCTTGATCTTTTCTCTGGAAGACTGAGTCCTTTGGTTTCTAGGTTCGCTTAGTAACCCTACAGTCCTGGAATGAAACCAACTAAGGAATATGTTGATGTAAATATATTTGCTCCACAGTGTTTGTCTCTGGGAAGTATTTGGTTGGACTGTGTCCCTCAAATAGGTGTTACTACTTCACGTACAACATTCTCTACCTACCTCTTTCAGATTCTGTTAATTACTTCATCCCCATGCCTCTTCTTACCTGGGAGGCTTAGAATCAGTTCATGTTACATGCTGTGTATGTCTCCACCATTCCTATGGTGCCTACCATTCTTATACTTTGTAGATATTTTCACTACAACAAACACACAATTAAATTTCCTAGTTTGAGTGTTTCATACATTGCTTTTTAGTACTATGACCTGATACTGTGTGTGAGAATTTCCTAGGAAAAGCCACATGGGGAGCCATAAAAGTGCTACAGAGAAGATTAGAGGTCAAGTGAAGAGGAGGAAGAATATCTCATAAATCTTCACTGTAATTTTGGAGAGGCTGTTGCTGGGAACAAAAATAATTGACCAAAACAAAATTGCTGGTAGAAACAGAGAGACTTGTTTTGATATAATCTGGGGTGTTAAAGGCTTCAGGTCTCATAGATAACCCATGAAATACAATGCATTTTATACAATTTCATTGTATGAAAGACAATGTTTTATTAAAAATGCCTATAAAATTGGAATATTATCATAAATGAAAATACTACCTAATATTCTCACGAAGACTAACAAAGAGTTAATGAAGTAAGTTTTAGCTTGAAAGAACTCCATGAAACAATGATAATAACAAGAATCCATAGGAGATGTACAAGAAGAGATGATGGGAAAAAATGAATTGCTATGTAAAGAAACGGATATATTTTAGAAAACACTGTTGTGAAAAAGGTAAAATGCCATGAGTATAAAGAATAATTGAAGAATCCATAAAAATTGTAAGTCAAATATGAAAAAAAGAAAATAAGATTCGCAAAATACTTCTCAGGAACAGAATTTTTTGCTTGAACATAGTTAACAATACATTTAAGGAAATTTCAGAGGGATCAAGAATATTTTATGTAGTCAATATTTTCTACAAGTTACAGACAAAGACAAAACTAAGTTTAGGATAGTAGACCTTGGGGGTAATCACTTCTCCAGCTACTGCTTTGTGTAGCTGATTATTTAACATGACTCTATTTTGTCCCGCTTTAATTTTTGTATAATAGAGTGATCTATCTATATATGTCTAATCTCTTTCTATCATCTATCTATATCATCATCTAACTATCCAGTGACTGCTATAGGATTGATACATTCACATAATTGCCCTATAAGAAGCCACAGAGCAATTTTACATGTTAGTATGCCTACTTATATATACTCAATATACTTTCAACAATATGCTTTATTTCCTTCTTTTCAATCTTTGTTGCGCTGTTACTATTCAATTTCTTCTATATAAGTTATAAGCTCCCAAATGCATTGTAGCTATTTTTCAGAAAGCTCAAGTCACTTTGAAGTGTCATAAAATAAGGGAAAATATTTTGCATTTAATAAGAAATTTCAGCACTCATTAATCAATTCTGTATACCAAAGTTTATCTTGAGTTTAATGTATTCTCTCAGAAAGATTTCTTTAACATTTTTATAATTCTAGTCTTTTAGCAAAGGGTCCTCTCTGCTTTCTATGTTTATAAAATTCATTATTTTTCCATTTGCCAAAAGGATATTTTATCTTAATATGGAATTCATATTTATTGTCTACTGTTTTCTGAAAATAAATATATTTTCTTTCAGTACTTTAAAGACACATATATATTGAATCAATAAGTGTTCTTATAGAAATATGCAGGCAATGTAAACTGTGAAATAGCTCCATTGGGGTATTTTATTCATGGTGTTGTGTCAGAGGGTGGAAGGAGGCAATATGTATAGTAAAAGTACATGTTAAAAAAATAAGTGAATAGTGTGATGAGATGCTGAGGGGTGTCATTTTGTGTAGAATGTTCAGAAAATGATTTTTAAAATATATGCTATTGGGGCCCATATGGGCACCGGTTCATGACCTGGCTGCTTCACTTCTGATCCAGCTCTCTGCTATGGCCTGGGAAAGCAGTGGAAGATGGCCCAAGTCCTTGGGGCCCTGCACCCATGTGGGACATCCAGAGATCCTGGCTCCTGGCTTCAGATTGGCACAGCTCTAGCTGTTGCAGCCATTTGGGGAGTGAACCAAGAGATGAAAGACTTCTCTCCCTGTTTCTCTCTCTCTCTCTCTCTCTCTCTCTCTCTGCCTCTCTGTAAAGTCTGACTTTCAAATAAATACATAAATCTTTAAAAAATGTATGATAGTAGTGAAGCAGCAGGCTGGAGGTAAGCACATGACAATAATTATAATCAAAAACCCCAGAGTGGGACAATACTCATGCTATAGCAGTGGATTTCACAAGTGATTTATAATTATGCCTATAAATCACAGCCTAACTTAAAAAGTGAAGATTATATCATTGAGTAAATGGTGAAGGGAGTATGTCAACCATGTTATATTCACTTGTTTCATTGTGTGTTAACAAAGCTCAACATTAAATTTTGAGATGCTTTTCTCTCATCTGTCTTGATTATATCTGAATTGTAAAGATTATGAAAATGTGTTAATATCTGTTAGTTATTGAAAAATATGTATTAATCATTTCATCTTCTTAAAAATAACTGCAAATAGTTTCTTTTTAATAACTTTAATTTGGGGGCTAGCATTACCATATAATGGGTATCTGCCATTTGCAACTGCAGCATCGCATATAGATGGATGTTGGTTCATGTCCTGACTGCTCCAATTCTGATCAGATCCCTGCTGACAGCCTGGGAAAAGCAGCAGAATAGGCACAAATACCTGGGCCCCTGCCACCTGCATGGGACTATCTGGATGAAGCTCCTGGCTTCTGGCTTTGGCCTCCTTAGTTCTGGTCATTGCGGCCACTTCGCAAGTGAACCAGTGGATGGAAGACCTCTGCCTCTGTCTGGCTCTCTCTCTCCCTGTAACTCTTACTTTCAAATAAATAAATAAATCTTTTAGAAAATCTTTAATTATAAAATAAGGCTTCTTTACCTATAATTTTGGAAGCTACCACAAAAAACTAAAATTTGACCTTAATTTGAAAAATGGATTTAATTGTTAGTAAGTATGGTATGCTGATGAGCAGCCTCCCAACATGATCAAGTATTGAGTTTGAATAGTTGACACAGGGAAAGCTAGAAAGCCAACTGAAACACCATCCAAAATTGCTAGTTTATCATATTTTCATTTTATTTCATATTTATAACATGTAAAGTATAGTATTTTCTCTTTATCAGTAGGTCTGTAAATATGTATTAAATTTCTATTGTTCTTTTGAAATTGATAAAATAAACAATCTGGTGACATTTATGCAAATTCGAGCAGAAGCTTCAATAGCAATCACCTTATTTTAGATTTTCGGTGCTGTCTAGAGATAAAAGACTGAAAAAATACACTCAAATACCATTATAATTTGGTGTTGTTTTTATTTTGTATGCAAAAGAAAGAGGAGGAGAAAGAGAGAGACAGAGAATGTATGTGTCAAGTATGTGTCAGGGCAGGAACCAGGAACTCAGTGTGGGTCTCATGATATGTAGCATTGACCCATCTACTGTAGCCATCACCTACTGCTCCATGGGTGTACAATAGCAGGACACTGCAATCAGAAGCGGATCTGGGACTTGAACCTAGGCACTCTAATAAGGGATGCAGGCATCTCAAGCAGCAATTTAATCACTGTACCTATCCCCCTCCCCATATACTACCTTTAAAGAAAGTGAGAAAACAGTGTCTGGAAAGCAAATGTTCATTCAAACTAATATACACTCACATATTGGCATAACCTATATTGCCAAAGTATATATGTATATACTTTGTAAATTGTGTATTTACTTAAAAATAAATGTATGTGCTCATATGATTTTTTAAATTTCTTAAAAATTTTTTGTTAGTTTTTATTTACTTAAGAGGCAGAGATACAGACGCAGACAAAAAGATACTGATAAACAAAAATCTTCCATGCACTGGTTTGCTCCCAAGATGCCTAGAAGGCCAAGGCTGGGCAAAGCTGAAACTGGGCGTCTGGAATTCAGCCCAGATTCCCTACCTGGATACAAGATTCCTAATTTTTGAGCCATCACTTGCCACCTCACAGTGTATGCATTCACAGGAAACTGGATTCGAGAGCATCAAATCTAAGCAGTCTGATACGGAATGAGGATATCCCAGCCAGTATGTTAATGCCCAAACTTATATGTTTATTTTTTGACAAAATTAAATGGCTACCTTTTTTGCATATGTGTGTACATGAGTTTCATGTTGTCAACTGTAATACTTTTTTGAATTTCCAGAGAGGTAAGGACAAAATTAAAAATATCGTGGTTGAGAATAATCAATAATGTGTACTCCATTCCCCAGATCTAGCTGTGCCACACTTGTCAATACCAGACTCTCCAGAATACTTCCGTAAGTGAAATTGTTAACTGGTGTTTTTATATTCCTGTGGAACTGCAGTCTTCCAACTTTTTACTTGCTGTATAGTGTGATTAGTTATGCTTTAAGCCTTCCATTGTCGAGTGGGTAGATATGTTTTTGTAAAACTTTAGGAAAAAAAAAATCAAAAGAAGGAAAGAAGGGAACTGAGAGAGGAAAGCATAATTATCTTCTTATAATTATGAAATCATGAAATATTTTATATTAAAACAAATTTGTTTAAAACAGAAAAAAATTAGCAACATTAATGATCATTTTCATGCCTCAGTATCTTAAACAAATATCACTTCATTATATATCATTCTTTCTGTATTAACTGACATTTTATTAGTCACTGATATTCTAGTTTATGCCAGATTCATTAATTCAATGGTAAAACAATAAATTTGCTCATCCACATGACTTTTTATCTTTTTGGTATATTATATTGTATTCCTTGCTATTTCCCCTTGGAGAACAAGTAGCAGACCTGTCTATTGAATGCTCTGGTTTTCTATAAAATGTCTGTCTCTGAAAAACAACTTATTTAAGCCTGTTTAAGCTTGAAGAACAGCACTTTTTTGACAGTTCTAGGTTAACATAACCTTGGAGAGTTTGGACAGAACAAGAGTTCAACTAAAAAGAAAGTTTACTTCTTTTTTCCAATGTTTGCTCCATTATAAGATCTAGATAATTAAATTTACTCTTCTAATGAGATTATTCTGCTAATTCCTTCTCAGTCAGAAATTTCTTGCTAGTATTAATCTGAAAACTGCATGCTTCCACGGAGCCATCAATTGTATTACTGCTTTTAAATACAATAATTTAAGATTGTTAACTATTCTCTTTCTATAAACTAGCAATTAGAAGTACTAATGAATTTATAATTATGAAAAAAAATTTATTCTCAGTCTGACATTGATAAACATTTAAGAAAATTTTACAATTTAATAACCAAATAAATTATAAAATATAATAGAAACACAATACTCTTATAGACATATGTAACTCTTTATTTTTCATTTTGAATCTTGTGTCTTTCCTTTGAAGTTATTTTCTCTGATTAAATGACTCAATGAATATTAAAGAGGAATTGCTTAACAACTCAACAGACTGCTTTAAATTGGCAAATTGATTCCAGTCATCTTGTTTCTCTGACAATGTTACGGAACAACTCCAAACTGGTTGAAGGAGTTGCTATAGAATCCGCAAACTGGTTCACCTGATGTGCAGCAAGCAATTTGCTCACACTAGGGCCTTGAAAGGAAGGAGGTATTTATTGCTAAGTACAAAGCAAGGAGCCAGGCAGCTGTCACCTAATCACCACGTTCCCCAAGAGGCAAAGCTTCACGATTCTTACAGAATGAATTTGGGGCTGAGAGGTGTATGTTCAAGCTTCTGGTTGGTCCACAGTGCTTTTGGTCTTCCTTTATTAGGATGGTGATCTAAGTTCTTTAGAGAAATCTGATGATGGCAAACTGGGCTCTAGTCAGTCAAGTAGTAGTTACTTTTACTTGGTGCTGGGGTTCCTAGAAAAGAACCTCCTGAGACAATACAAGACATCAAGATGTCATCTAAAGGGGAAAAAACTCCTTTAGTCCTGTGAACAGGATGCTTGTAGGGCCTGCTGCATACTCCCTCAGTTCAGAGAGCTAATTTTAGTGCAAGGTTGGTTTGCAATCATAAAAGAAATGTATGTCTCAGCACTGGGGGTGGGTGGGAGCAGCTAGGGGCTGCTGTTTGGGGCTGATGGTATTCAGCATATGCATTCAAAACAATGTAGGGACTCAAGTTAAAAAAAATACTGGAATCTATTAGCCAACCAAGATAACGCATGTTTTAAATAGAGGAAAAAAGGTGAAAAAGACATTGCAACTGGATCCGTAACAGGAATTCAGAGCATTGACTTTTCCTGCAGAATTTCTTATTGCATAATTGCCATTGACCACAGTTCCAGGGATTGGAGTAGGGAAGAACAGAATAAGCCAAGAATTTTCATAGTCTTTGTCAATGACCGGTCCAGAGATAATCTGAAAGCAAGTCAATTACCCTTGGTAAGGAAATAATCATTCTGTAAAGAGAAAGCAGCATTATTTGAAAGCAATGATGAATCTCCATCCTCCTATTTTTTGGCTATCATGTCACAGCCACATGAGGAATCAGATAGGTGTGGGCAACGCTGAAAATGGCAGAACAAGCACCGATTTTGATTGAGCCCTTGTAGCAACCTGAAATTTCTGCTGTTTGTATTGAAAGGAATTCCTTTGGGAAAAATGAAATATGGTAAAATAATAAGAAAAAATCTATGAGAGAATGGTAGTATTGAAACCAGATTTAGGCCAAAACTCTGGTGTAGCAGGTGCAGCCAACACCTGCAGTGCCAGGCTGATTCCAATCCCAGCTGCTCCACTCTATGCTATGGCTTTGGAAAGCAGCAGAAAATGGGCCAAGACCTTGGGCCCCTGCACCCACGTGGGAGGCCCAGAAGAAGCTCCTGGCTCCTGCCTTAGGATTCTGGCCATCTGGGGAGTGAACCAGCAGATGGAAGACCTCTCTCTCTCTCTCTCTCTCTCTCTCTCTCTCTACCTCTGCCTCTACCTTTCCATAACTCTGCCTTTCAAATAAATAAATAAATCTTTAAAAAAAAGAGAAACCAGATTTTAGTATACATTCCTATCATAATGAAAGCAAAAAAATGTTAAATATGTTGTTTTTAAAGATTTTATTTATTTATTTGAGAGGTCGAGTTACAAACAATGAGAGGGAGAGAGACAGAGAGGTTTTCCTTCAGTTGGTTCACTCCCCAAATGCCTGCAATGGCCGGAGCTGTGCAGATCTGAAGCCAGGAGCCAGGTGCTTCTTCCTGATCTCCCATGTGAGTGCAGGGGCCCAAGCACTTGGGCCATCTTCTACTGCTTTCTCTGGCATAGCAGATAGCTGGATTGAAGAAGAGCAGCTGGGACTAGAACCGGTGCCCGTATGGGATGCCAGTGCCCCAGGCAAGGATTAACCTACTGGGCCAAGGTGCGGACCCCAAAATGCTAACCATCTTTAAATAAATTCTTTTCATAAAGAAATTGAGCTGAATGAGAAGTATTTAAAGAAAGAAACTTTTGTTTTGCTTATTAAAGCGTCATTTATATATTTTATTATTATTATTATTTATTTATTTATTTTTTGTGACAGGCAGAGTGGACAGTGAGAGAGAGAGACAGAGAGAAAGGTCTTCCTTTGCCGTTGGTTCACCCTCCAATGGCTGCCGCGGCTGGTGTGCTGCGGCCGGCACATCTCACTCATCTGATGGCAGGAGCCAGGTGCTAGGTGCTTTTTCCTGGTCTCCCATGGGGTGCAGGGCCCAAGCACTTGGGCCATCCTCCACTGCACTCCCGGGCCACAGCAGAGGGCTGGCCTGGAAGAGGGGCAAACGGGACAGAATCCGGCGCCCCGACCGGGACTAGAACCCGGTGTGCCGGCGCCGCAAGGCGGAGGATTAGCCTGTTGAGCCACGGCGCCGGCCGTCATTTATATTTTTAAAGCAATTTTTCTTAGAAGAGGAAGTTTGTGTATTTTAATAATTACAGTGAGGTCATTTTAATGCTTTACTTTTCTAAACCTCTTAAACATAATAATAATTACTACTTCTTAGGTATTCATTCATTATTCATTCTTGATGATGATGAAGATGCAGAAAAATGGTAATGGTAAGAATTATTGCTAAAATTCACAAATATTCATTGATTTTTATATAGTTTTAGTGGCTATATGAAATTTCCAGAAACTCCTTTCCCATGATTATGTCTAAAATTCTGTTTATTTACTTATTTTGTATAAAAGACAGAGAGACAGAGAAAGAGAGAGAGAGAGAGAGAGAGATCTTCTGTTTGTTGGTTCAATCCCCAAATACCTGCATCAGCCAAGGCTGGGTCATGCCAAAGCCAGGAGCTGGGAGCTCAACCAGTCTCTCATGTGGGTAAAGGGTTCCAATTATTGGAACATCGTGCGCTATTTCCCAGGGCAAAATACCTAGATGGAAGCTAAAATAAGAATTGGAGGTAGGACTTGAATGCAGATACTTAGATATGGGATACTGGCATCTTGGCAGTTTAACTGCTGAGTCAAATGCTTGACCCTATCCACACTTTTAGAAAAAAATCAGGTGTATTAAGGATTTAGTAAGCAAAATTTTATATGTAGGAAGACATTATATATTGATACTACTAAATTAGAAAGTTTGTGTAATGTGAAATAAGATAAAATTTAATGCTAGGATAATTATACTATACAATTACAATTATACAATTATACAATTACACTGTACAGCAATGAGAAAGAGAGCATTATTTAACAAAAAAAACTTCAGTGAAAGAATTTAGGTAAGATCTAACTTTATGATAACCACATAAAATATATTTTATGCACATTAATTCTATAAATCATGACACATAAAATGCTCTATCACTTTAAATTTTAGAAATGCTACACATCTTATTTTTTCTAAGTCTTGTTAGGGATTTTAATGTTTACAAGTACATTAAAGGCTATGAAAATTTACTACAGATAAAATTAAAAGAATGTATGCCAAAGTTTTTGAGCATTTTTCTAAAATTTACTTATTTTAAAGAGAGAAAGATTAGATAGATGATAGATAGATAGATAGATAGATAGATAGATAGATAGACAGACAAATAGGTAAACAGATAGATAGATAGATTCATGTACTGGTTCACTAAATTTTTCTAAAATTTACTTATTTTAAAGAGAGAAAGATTAGATAGGTAGATAGATAGACAAATAGGTAGATAGATAGAAAGATAGATTCATGTACTGTTTCACTACCCAAACACAACAGCTGTGGTTGAGTCAAACCAATGTGAGGAACTGGGAAGACAATGCACATTACCAGAAAGGTCGAATCAGGAGTAGACCCAGGGGTTGAACACAGGCACTACATATTGGATGAGAGCACCCAAGAGGTGCCTTAACCATGATGACAAATGGCCCCTCATTTTTGTGTGAGTGTGTTCTCGAAATAATTTTTTTTCAATGAAAAACACTTGGAGAGAGGAATTGCCTAAATCTGTTTATGAAATCCTTCATGAACTCCTGAGCAGCCAGTGGAAGAAAAGCAAAATGAATACCACAAAGTTTCCAGAATTGTACAAGAGTGTGAAAAAACATCCCAGGTTTTCAAGAAGCTTTTAGGCAGCTTATAAATGGGGCAGACAAGAGTAGCATTGCAGATCTTCTCTATGCTAACCTGATATTTGACCCATGCTCAACAAAATTAGGACATGTTATGTATGCAAAACCAAAGCAGATCCACTGCTTATTGAAAAAGATTTCAAATAACAACCAGATGTTCATAGAAATAGTACCTATTAAATATACAATACAAAATTACTTATCTTACAAGGTACCAAGAAATCCAAAAAAGTTGATACAAAATTGATGTACAAACTGTGGTGGAATGATCTGACACTAATTTTATTTTATTTTTAAAATAATTTAAGGGCCGGTGCCGCAGCTCACTAGGCTAATCCTCCGCCTTGCGGCACCGGCACACAGGATTCTAGTCCCAGTTGGGGCACCGGATTCTGTCCCTGTCGCCCCTTTTACAGGCCAGCTCTCTGCTTTGGCCCAGGAGTGCAGTGGAGGATGGCTCAAGTGCTTGGGCCCTGCACCCCATGGGAAACCAGGATAAGCACCTGGCTCCTGCCTTCGGATCAGCACGGTGCGCCACCTGGCGGCGACCATTGGAGGGTGAACCAACAGCAAAGGAAGACCTTTCTCTCTCTCTCTCTCTCTCTCTCTCTCTCTCTCTCTCACTGTCCACTCTGCCTGTCAAAAAATAAAAAAAATAAAAATAAAAAAGAGCATTAAAATGATTTGAGAGGCAGAAAGACAGACTGACGAGGAGAGACAGAGAGAAACAGAGAGACTACATCCATTGATTCACTTCCCAAAAACCTACAATGGCCAGAGTTAGGCAGAGTTGAAACCAAGATTCAGGAACTCCATCCAGTTCTTCCATGAGGGAGGCACCACCTACTGCCTTTCAGGTCTGCATTGGCAGGAAGGGGGAGTCAGACAGCAGAGCTGGGACTCTAACCCAGGTATTTTGATATGAGAAGTGGGCATCTAACCTGGCATCTTCTCTGCTCTGCCAATACCTCCAAGATTTTAAAGACCATGTCATGAAAAGGCCCCTACAAGTAATTATGACAGTATCTGAAATAGGAAAACAAATAATTTCAAAAAGTAAATGGCAGATGTAGAGAGAAGTAGAGATTTTGGAGTCTAAACATATGTTAACAAATAGTGTATGAGTGCAATAAAGGAAAGGGGGTAAGGAGGAAAGAATCAGAATAATTGTGAATAGAATGTGGGACACACGAGACAATAAGGACAGATCAGACATTTATGCTATTGCATCATTACAGGAGAGGGAAAAGTGTTTGGTGCTGAAAAATTACAGTTGAATCTTTTTCATAAAAAGATTGCAGATACAAGAAGTAGAGCTTTTTTAAAACAACATTAAACTCGAATAATTCTACTTTTGAGATAATAAATTTTTACAATCCAAGAAAAAGGAGGAAGAAAACTCTTCAAAACTGCCAGAAACTGTTAAATTTAGCAATAGAAGAATTATGAGAATTCTGATGAATTTCTCATTAATCCATGTTGAGCATTTTTGAAGTATGGAAAAAAAACAGAAAACTCCCACTTGGGAATTTTATGCGTATTGGAAATATTCTTAAGTAATACAAGTAAAAGAAAATATTATTAGATGAATGAATACTAAAATAATGTGCTAGCAGTACAAAAAAAGTTGTTAAAAATTCTTCTAAGTAAATGACTTGAGTAAGACATGGAATATGAATAGATAAACAACCTGGCCTCCATCAAACACTGGGCATGAGAGGGACAGCATATATCCCTGCTACCCCAACAATCACACAACTAACATAACTTATAGGACAAGCTATGTCTAGCATAAAGCCACGGAGGATGGAACTGCTCTGCAGTTGTGCCCCATTGACCCTGGAGCACAAAGCACCAGATCTTTATATAAGCCCAACACAAATTTGGACCATTTTATAACCCAACTATGTGTTTTACACCTTCTAAGCTAATTTAGTTATTATTTCTCCCAATTGGGAGTCTTATGTTTTGTGAGTTACAGGGATCCAACTGGAAGTCTCAGGTCAAAAGATTCAATATACTCATGATATTGATATTAGTGACTGTTTTATGAATATATGAATTTATGTATATACAAATATATATTCTAAAATATATTGTTACATACTTCAAATATATATAGTTTTTAGTATTATAATCATAAGTTAATTTAGTTTCAGTGGAAAGTTTTTAAAAAGTTCTCACCCAAAAGTTATGTAAACCTACAGGTCTAGCAAGTAAAATTTTAGAAATTTTTCCTACATATCAGTAACAGATGTTTATTAACTTTTAATTTATGTGAAAGGCAGAGAGAGAGAGCAGATATATCATGGTTAGAATACTAAATTGCAGGCCGGCACCGTGGCTCAACAGGCTAATCCTCCGCCTTGCGGCGCCGGCACACCGGGTTCTAGTCCCGGTCGGGGCACCGGATTCTGTCCCGGTTGCCCCTCTTCCAGGCCAGCCCTCTGCTGTGGCCCGGGAGTGCAGTGGAGGATGGCCCAGGTGCTTGGGCCCTGCACCCCATGGGGAGACCAGGAAAAGCACCTGGCTCCTGGCTCCTGCCATCGGACAAGCGCGGTGCGCAGGCCGCAGCGCGCCGACCGCGGCGGCCATTGGAGGGTGAACCAACGGCAAAAAAGGAAGACCTTTCTCTCTGTCTCTCTCTCTCACTGTCCACTCTGCCTGTCAAAAAAAAAAAAAAATACTAAATTGCAATGCAAATAACACACTATCTGACATATGTAGATCATATATATATATATATATATATATATAGCAAATGTGAATATTGAGAGAGTGTTCTACTCTCTGAAAGAGCATTGGAAGCACCACTGTCAGAGTCTATGAAACACGGAACAAGTAAATTATTCCACTAAGATTTCTACATTGAGCCCCATAATTCACTAGACAATCCTGCATACATCAATGTATATAGGTTGCTTGGCTTTTCTGTTTTTATACAAACGTAGCAAATTTTTATTTTATTGATTTAGATTTAGCTTCTTGATTTAGTTTCTAGATTTATTTTGTTTCTTGATTTATTTAGTTTCCTATTTAGTTTATTTGATTTTTTAGTTTCTTATTAAGTTAAAGTACAAATAGCATTAAACATTTTCATTTAATGGAAATAGACAATGCATTTGTTTTTCCTTTATAAATCTGTATTCTGAGGAACAAAGGGTATTACTAATGCTGAGATTTAAGTTTCAAAGGGATACTTAATTCTCTTTGCTAGGTTCTTCTTTTTGTCTACCTATTTTCCTATCTCTTTCATCTTCAGTTTTCCTAGTTCTTGTTGGCGTAAATATATTTTCTGAGAAGCCACTTTCTACTGAAATCATTTCGCTTTTTTCCATCATCTCTGTGATCTCATGAATTATAAATTTTTGAAAATGCACACTGTATTTTCAGAGTGTCTTAGCTTTCCATGCCTAAAATATTCTCATGGGCTCTTGAGCCAGATCCGAATGCCTTAAGGGCTGATTCTGAGGCCAGAGTGCTATTAAGGACATCTGCCATTCTATGAGTCTGCTGTGTATCTCGCTTCCCATGCTGGATCATTCTCTCTCTTTTTCATTCTATAATGTTAGTATTAGCAGACACTAGTCTTGTTTGTGTGAACCCTTCTACTCTTAGACCTATCCGTGTGATCACTTGTGAGCTGAAATTGGTCACCTGGACTAATGAGATGGCTTTGGTACATGCCACCTTGATGGAAATGTATTGGAATCCCCTGGCACACTTCTAACTCTATCATTTGGGGCAGTTCCGATTGAGCATGTCCCAGATTGTACATCTCCTCCCTCTCTTATTCCCACTCTTATATTTCACAGGGATCACTTTTCATTTAAAATTTAAACACCTACGGCTAATTGTGTGTTAGTTGCCAGATTCAACCTATAGTACTAGAACGAATACAAACAACAAGGGGAGATACTAAAATGGGTAAAGATTTAGATTGTACATCAACAGTTCAGGCAGGAGCTGATCGTGTCTTATTTCCCCATAGTGTTCATTTCATTTCAACAGGTTTCCTCTTTGGTGCTCAGTTAATCATCACCAATCAGGGAAAACAAATGATATTTGTCTCTTTGGGACTGGCTTAATTCACTCAGCATGATGTTTTCCAGATCCCTCCATTTTGTTGCAAATGGCAGGATTTCATTGTTTTTGACTGCTGTATAGTATTCTGTAGTGTACATGTCCCATAATTTCTTAATCCAGTCTACTGTTGATGGGCATTTGAGTTGATTCCAGGTCTTAGCTATTGTGAACAAAACAAAAAAAAAAAAGAAGACCTAAACGAAAGATCTCTGCGAGTGAGATCCCAGTGGAAAGATCGGGGCCATCAAAGAAGGAGGTACCTTTCTCTGAAGGGAGGAGGGAACCTCCACTTTGACTATGACCCTGTCGGATTAAGATCAAAGTCGGCGAACCCTAAACGCTTCCATAGCCTCGGCAACTCATGACTAGAGCCTGGGGAGATTACTGACGCCATAAACAAGAGTGTCAAATTGTTAAATCAATTTCAGGAGTCACTGTGTACTTATGTCTCATGAGGGATCCGTCCTTAATGTGTTATCCAATGTGAAATAACGCTATTACTAGTAATGAAACAGTATTTTTTTCACTTTGTGTTTCTGTGTGGGTGCAAACTGATGAAATCCTTACATACTATAATATTAAATCGATCTTCTGTGTATAAAGATAATTGCAAATGATTAAAAAAATCTTGGTGTTAAATTGGAAATTGCATAGATAATTAATCAATTCTTTAAAAAAAATCATGTAGGATCTCTTTCTTTAATGTACTGTACATCGTGAATTAATACTATAACTAGTACTCCAACAATAATTTCAGTTTGTGTCTCAATGTGAGGGCAAACTGTTGAAATCTTTACATAATATGTTCTAAACTGATCTTCTGTGTATAAAGAGAATTGAAAATGAATCTTGATGTGAACAGAAGGGGAGAGGGAGCGGGAGAGGGGAGGGTAGCGGGAGGGAGGGAAGTTGTGAGGGGGGGAGCCATTGAAATCCATAAGCTATACTTTGGAAATTTATATTCTTTAAATAAAAGCAAAAAAAAAAAAAAAGAAAATGCACACTGTAAAGCATCTTGATGGCTATGGAATCCCTATTATATGTTTTACTAAATCCCTAACAAATAATTTTTGGTCTTCTTTCACTGTGTTTTAAGATACAAAGTTGGAAATATATTAGGCATTGCCCCAAAATTTTTGAATAAAAACAAAGTTAATTTCAGTTCTTCTGAGTTCTCTATCATGGACCATTCTCATAGCAGCTTCAGAATTTTTTTTTATGGAGCCAATTAAGGGGACTAGTCACAGGGGACACAAATGATGCAACATAAAATGGTACATTGTGTTAGCTTGATGTGTGTAAAAGACTTCCCAGGACATTAAATTTAATTTGTCAAATGAGAACTTTGTTTTACAGGTTCACTATGAAACATCATTAAAATGCACTTGTATGCATTTAAAGGCAAGGAAAATATAGTGTGAAGGAAGCCTCCAGCTATCCCATGCCCACTACTTATACTGCTAGACCATGGAAACTAATTCATAGTCTATACAAATAGTTAAGTCTAATTCCTCTATTTTTTCAGAAAGATTAACTATGTATGTCATCTGTTTTATTTCTAATAGAAACATATGAATACAAATGAATATTGTTTCCAATCTTTCAGAGAGGAGCTTAAGGAATTATCTTTGTTATCTGCCAATTAATTGTTTTATTATATTTGATTGTATCTTGATTGTTCTTTATTTTATTTATTTGGATTTTTTGTCTTTCCAACAACTGACCTATTGGTCTCATCATTGCATACATTCTGTGCACAACAATTTCATGAAATCCAAAGCAATGCAAGATAAAATAGTTTATTTTAAAGATTTTTTTTTTTATTTGAGGGACAGAGTTACAGACATAGGGAGAAACAGAGAGAGATATCTTCCATCCATTGGTTCCTACCCCAAATGACCGCAAAGGCCAGAGCTGGGTCTATCCAAAGCCATCAGCTTCTTCCAGGTCTCCAAAATGGGTGCAGGGGCCTAAGGACTTGGGCCATCTGCTGCTGCTTTCCCAGGCCATAGCAGAGAGCTGGATCAGAAGAGGAGCAACCAGGACATGAACCATAGCCCATATGGGATGCTGACACTGCAAGCAGAGGCTTAGCCCACTAAAGTCACACTGCCAGTCCCAATAAAATAGCTTAAATCTTAGAAGATAATCCCTGTTCTCATTCTCTTTCTGTCTATTCCATTAGGAATATCACAATCACAGATCAATTATATCTTGTATTCTAATTCTGCAGCATTTTCTTCATTAATTTTGAATTCTTTATTTTTATGGAATCCATGTTATATTTCTTTGACAGTCAAATATGAATTGTCTCAAGGAGTGTATGGATCCTGAAAATTTCCAAAATATGAAATTCCTAAATTACAAGATGTCAAATAAGCTGTTATGTGCAGAAGAGGAAAATGTAAAGTAAGCTTAATTCATCTCCTTTTGTGAATATAGTATTCAATAATTAATCGCCAATGACAACAGTAAGTACAGTACATGCAATGGCCATTTATCAAAGGTTACATGTGTGAATTTTAGTTGCTGAATGTAATTTCCAGTTCCATCATACAAAGTGATGGAATTGGCAAAATATTGATAGAATAAATGGATGGGAATCTCAAGAAAAATGGGAGCATGTTTTATTGTAAATAGAATGCTTAAATTTTTTTTTTATTTGACAGGTAGAGTTATAGACAGTGAGAGAGACAGAGAGAAAGGTCTTTCTTCCGTTGGTTCACTCCCCAAATGGCCGCCACGGCTGGAGCTGCTCCTATCCAAAGCCAGGAGCCAGGTGCCTCTCCCTGGTCTCCCGTGTGGGTACAGGGGCCCAAGCACTCAGGCCATCCTCCACTGCCCTCCCAGGCCACAGCAGAGAGCTGGACTGGCGACTGGGACTAGAACCCAGCGCCCATATAGGATGCCAGCACCTCAGGAGGAGGATTAACCAAGTGAGCCATGGCGCTGGCCCTGAATGCTTAAAATAGTACTCTCTAAATTTCTAGATGGGTCAAGAGATCAGAATTTTATAACAAATCAAAAGAGCAGGAGGCAAAAAATATGAATGATATCAAAGACCAGTGAGAATATAAAATTTGATACAAAAGTTTAGCCCAGGATTAAAATGAGAGTAAGATATGTGAGAATTTTACCTAGTGAGGTGAAAGCTTCCATCAATTTTGCCCATCAATTTTGGTGCATCCCCTCATGCAATTTTAATACTTTCCTATTGGTTTTTAGTGTCGTAAAAGTAACTCACAAAAGGAGCTTCCAAAACCAATCCTCACGGAGCCCTCCTTTCAGTAATTCAATGGATGCCATTATGTTTTTTTATATTATTATGCCCTGCTCATGGAATTATTTCAGACTGTACTCTAAGGATGATTATTGAAAGGTTGAAATTATTTCGTATATATGCATGTAAAAATTTATATATATCACAAAATCCTCTGTTATCCTTTAAAGAAGATGGTGGACCCTTTCAATTCTCACCCAAACAAAATTCTTCCACTCAAAAAAGAGCCTCAATCAGGCATTTTCCTTTATGTCATATCTTGTCCAAAACAATCAGAACAACGATAACTAAATAAGTAAGTCAAAATGAAAACTTTAAGTCAAGGCTGATTCAAAGGAACTAAATTGCAATTCTTTTTATTTATGTATGTATTCATTTGAATGAGAGTTACTGAGAGAGAAGAGAGAGAGGGAGAAAGAGAGATTTTCCGTCTGCTGGCTCACTCCCGGAATGGCTGCAGCAGCCTGTGCTTCACCGGGCCAAAGCCAGGGTCTCTGGTTCTCCCATGTGGGTGGCATGGGCCCAAGTACAGGGACCATCTTTCATTGCTTTCCCAAGTGCGCCATTGAGCACCTGAATTGGAAGCAAAGCATCTGGGACTTGAACTGGAGCTCATAAGGGATACCAGCACTGCAGGCAGTGGTTTAACTTGATGCATCACAGCACTGGACACAGATTGCAATTCTTTCACAATTTTCCTCATCACTCAGGGATCTAAGGTTAAGTTGATCAATTAACTTTCCACTGTCCTACTGTTCAACATTTACAAAATTATATCCTTCCATATCATTTGCTTTTAGAATAGCATTCTTTTTACATGGCAACTTTTGCATCTTCCTAGTTAATAAAGAGTCAACAACATAGAGGCACTTCACTGGTAAAAGAAAACAGAAATATCTTAGATAAGAAATACAGTTGTAGCATAATCTGCTTTACTTTAAAATGCATTACTAAATCACAGTGACATTTGGAAACAATGTTATGATAGACTGAAAAAGTGAATAAACAGATTTCACACATAAGGAGCTTGGAAACTGCCACTCTGTTTTAATAATAGGTAAAAGAACAACAGAAAATCAACAGCTCTTAGGTCATTCAGAGAAGTGAGGTTGCAGAGATGCTGGATGCTGACTACACCTAAAATACCAGAAAGGACAGACAGATAGACAGATAGACCTAGGGAACTGCAACCTGGAGCTGAAACCTTCATAGAACTAGTTCTGTGGCAAGAAAACCTGATCTATATTTGCATTACTAGATGCCACATGTGGACAGATTGAGAATCTTAAACTCCAGGGGGACTTAGTCATAACAGGGTCCCTGTCCTGTGCTGAGTTTTATTCCCTGGATCGCCATCAGTTTCTCACAGTAAATATCTAGAGAACCTGCTCAATGTTTCCAGCAGGGGAGGCAAAAAGGGACCGTTGTTAATTATACTGGAACTGGGACTGGCTGTGTTGTGTAGCAAGTAAAGCCACTACTCCCAATGCTACAATCCCATAAGGAAACTGGTTTAAGTCCCGGCTGATCCACTTCCAATCTAGCTCCGTGCTAACACACCTGGGAACATAGCAGAAGATGGTCCAAGTTGTTGGGCTCCTGCACTCACTTGGGAAACCTGGATGAAACTCCTGCCTCCTGGCTTCAGCCTGGCCAAGCCCTGGCTGTGGCAGCCATTTGTGTAGTGGGCAATGGGTGGAAGATCGATCTCTCTCTCTCTCTCTCTCTCTCTCTCTCTCTCTCTCTCTCTCTGTCTCCCCCTGCCAATTCTTCTTTGTTAGCCCTGACTTTTAAACAGATAAATAAATCTTTAAAAAATACACTGGGACTTTCTATGCTTCTTAACATCTTTCTTCAACAAAAGTATTTAATCAGAGATTGATTTTCTGAGATTTTTATTACATTCTAACTGACTTGATGAAAGAAAAATACCCAATTCCAGCAGACTCTGGCTATCTTGTCCTGCTTAATGGGAAAATAAATAAATAAATAACCAAGCAAAACAGTAAATACTTGTGAAGCTCATAGTCCATAGCAAAGGCTTTCTTAAAGACTGAGACTTAATTATGAACCACAGAATCTCCTTCATATGCTACTACCACATTACCAAAGGTTCATTTACTACAAGGCAATTTACCCATTAGATTGTGCATGGATATCAAGAAAATATCACAAGATATACTGTATGGAAAAGTCACAGTTTAAGGGAAAACATGGCAGGAATGTTGGAATCATCAGAAAACAAGAAATACATTGGAGCAAAGATAGTATTTTCAATAAATAGAGAAATGACAGACATCCACATACAAAGTACACATTTACAACACCAAGACTGAATGGGACTGTAAACTGTAGACACTGAGATATTTCATTGTGTCAGTGTACGTTTATCAACTGGAAAAATAGGTCACTCTGTAGGGGGAATGTTGAGAATGGAAGAGGCAGTGCACATGCTGGGGGAAAGTGTATATAATTTATCTTCTTACATGCCTGTCAATTTTGCTGCAAACTTTTCTTCAAAAGATTCCAAAGCTATTAAAATAATTTCAAGGTGTCTTAAGTTCTTACAATCTACTTTGATGTGAATTAATACATGAATGTGCAATAGCTATTATCTTTACTTTACAAAATAATGACAGAGGAATTTGCTTGTGTAATGCTGGCCATTTGGTCATCTTAAAGATTGGAATTTGTCTTTAGCAGATATAAAAATATAGTCAAACTATAAAAAATCTAACTTTTTATTTAAATTAGGATATGTATCAAAGCACGTTGCAAATATCATTTTCCAGTTCCTTGCAAATAAGGATTTCAAATGTTGATTTTCAAGTAATTTGTTGAAGAAGGTAGTATTGTATAACGTGTGATGCTGTTTTTTCTTTACATTGGCAAAGACACAAGACAGATAAAGTCTGTCACAATAAAAAATAAACACACAAAACCAGGAGTAGCTCTGTGAAGACGTTTACCACCAGAAGCAGGAGAGCCCAGGATGGAAGTTCTGTCTCGGTGTTTGACAGCGGGGTTTATATTCTTTCTTGACTTACTCTCCCAACCTTACTGTATCAAATTACATTCTTATAAAATCAGAGCTCTAAAATTCCCCCATTTTTCATTGTTCTGTCCTCATTTTTGGACTTTACATCTAAAATTACCTGTAAAAGCATAAAGTTCTACCTCAGTTGCTATAGTGTTTAATCCATCAGCACTCAGCCCTTTCTACAATGACATTATTCACTGAGTCAAGAAAAAGATGCTACTTCAAAGTATGAAATCTCATCTCCCTCTTTAAATACGATAACATTTTCAAAGGTGAAGGAGGTCTTCCTTGAAACTAGCAGCTGATTTCACGCTGTAAGTTCTTTATTTTATTTGAATTTTATATTCACTAGAGGAGCACACAGCCATATCAAAAATGACTGCCCATCTTTGTTAACGCCAAACATACTAGAAACTATGAGACCCATAAAATCATATTAATCAAAAGATGACAGTGCCTCGCAACATTTATTAAATGTCTACTCTTATTTAACATCATCATCCAATATACTATTACTATTTGTATTCATGAATAAAATCTAGTACATAAAAATGAACAGGTCTTGTACATGAAAAAAAACTCATTTAAAAATTCATGGTAGTTTTAATCAAGCGATTTCAGGTAAACGAGTTCATATATATTTTTCATCTTGTTGGCTCTTAAATGAGCATATTAATGCACTTAACACTAGTCCCTGGCTGTCACTCACATAGTCACTTTAAATTGTTTGTAATCACAGATAAATGATTGTAAAGCAATTACAAAGATAGTATTATAAAACAGAAAAAATGTAGAATTTCAGAAAACATGATCAACCTTCAAAAATGTTATATAATCAAAAAAGTATGTTTGCAATTTGTTTTACAATAAAACTTTAACTCAGTTGAACAAGTAAATCTTCATACAAGCATAAGCAAGGGTTCCCTTCTAGTTAGATATTTCTTTATTAGGAATCAGTGCTTCTAGCAAAATCATGCAACTCTCACATAATATTGTCACTGTGTTAAGATATTTTAGAAATTCAAGGTAAATCTTGAACATAGCTTCCCGTAATAAATATTTTATAATTTAATTCAAAGTAAAACCATAACTAAATCCATCATTGATTTTTAAAGACATATCTTACTTTTTCTAAGTATCTGGGGATATAAAAATTGCTTATTGTGGATGATATAATTTTAGTTGAGGTTTAAAGATTATTTGACATAGGCTGGTGCCGCAACTCAATAGGTTAATCCTCCACCTGCGGCACCGGCACCACGGGTCCTGGTCGGGGCGCCAGACTCTGTTCAGGTTGCTCCTCTTCCAGTCCAGCACTCTGCTGCGGCCCGGGAGTGCAGTGGAGGATGGCCCAAGTCCTTGGGCCCTGCACCTGGATGGGAGACCAGGAGAAGCACCTGCCTCCTGGCTTCGGATCAGCTCAGTGGAAGGAAGACCTTTCTCTCTGTCTCTCTCTCTCTCACTGTCCATTCTGCCTGTCAAAAAATAAAAGAGAAAGGAAGGAAGGAAGGAAGGAAGGAAGGAAGGAAGGAAGGAAGGAAGGAAGGAAGGAAGGAAGGAAGGAAAAGAGAGAGATTAGCTATAGTCTCTGGCATTTGGCACATAATTGACACTATTACCAGTCCTCTGAAATTTCATGCTATAGAAGGTGTATCCCAGGCCTGGGAACCCTACACAAAGACTCTACTAACAGCTCCCAATCTAGGAATATGATGTTATCACAGCAGGAATAGACTGCTCATATTTCTCACTTACTTTAACCCTGTGGCTAGAAGTTCCAGGTGTGTATCTGTCAGCCAGTCCCATTTTCTGAGTAGCAGCTTTATCAGATTCATGGCAAGCAAAGAATCCTGGGGTTCTTATTGCCACAGTACAGCTTATTGATTGAACAGAGATTCCAGACTGGAAGTGGGATGCCAAAGAATCTCTGGGCTATGATTTCCCTCTGAGTATCTACTCATAGAATAGGAGTGTTACTCCAGGAAGAAAAGGTATTTACTCCTATCTCAATTGCAATGGCACAAAGGTACTTACGAGAGGACAGTAGGTTATGAGTGTGCAAAGTTTTCAGTTATGCCAGAATACTCTGAATTAGTTTGGAAAAGAGAATAGAGAACTTCATACTTAGGTTATTGATAAAACACTGGAGACTTTGGTAGACAACAATTAAGAAGAAGCCTGGCAGTTACAAGATGTAAACAAAATTATAGAATGTCTAAAAATTTAATGGACAGAATTGAGGTCTGAGATAGCCAAACTGAACCTCCTAGGATAATAATAGTCTACCCTGAGCATCTGGAAGATTGTGCAAATGAACTAGGCTGTACTCAGGATCAGCAAGGAATGGATTAAGGGAAGCAATCCTTAAAGTATGCACGCAAGCCCTCTACACAATGGAGTAGCATTAGTGTTACAGGGGCTTTAAACAACTTCTAATTAAACACTGAGCAATAAGTCACTCTGGGAAAACTGACAAGGCAGGAAAGTCGTCGTCGTCGTCGTCTTCTTCTTCTTCTTCTTCTTCTTCTTCTTCTTCTTCTTCTTCTAAGAAATATCTGTTCAAATCATTTGCTCATTTCTTTACTAGATTGTTTTTTGCCTTGTTCAGCTTTTTGAGTACCTTAAGAATTCTGCATATTAACCCATTTTCTGGTGCATAGTTTACAATTATTTCTTCTCATTCTGCTGGGTGTCTCATCCCTCCGTTGATTTTTTGTTTTGCTCTGCAGATTCTTCTTAGTTTAATGTGATTTCATCTGTCTTTTTGTTTTTGCTACCTGTACTTTTGAGGACGTCTCCATAATATCATTGCCTATGCCAATACCTTAGGATTCACCTACATTTTCTTCTAATAGTTTCAGTTCTGCAGTTTAGCTCTTTGATTCATTTTTAATAATTTTTGTATAGAGTAAAATAGTAAAATTTTTAATGCGCCCCAAAAATGTACAAGTATTGCATGTTAGTCAACAATTTCTTAAAACAAATCATGAGAAGTGAAAGAAATGAAAAACAAAGTTACTGTATCCCTGGCAGGCTGGAGAATTGAATGACCAAGGTTGTACTGTCAAATATGCATTCAACTTAACTGTATATAATATTCTTGACTCTACTTCTATATGTAGGGATGCAGAAAAAAAGCAATGAAGTTCTATGAAAGATAGAAAAAAGTAAACTAAGTAGCCAGTATAATTCCTGAGATCAATCTTCTCAATGAGGTATTACTCAAGAGAGAGTTACAAATTGGATTTGTTTCTTTACACTCAGAACCCCAAGTTCAAATTTGAAATTTTTCCTAATGCTGAGTTTGATTCTAGCATTCAAGGACATTTATTCTTGGATATAACATAGGGACTCCCAAGTGTAAAACAACTACTTAAACTGGTGCAAAATAAAACAAAATAGCCCTTAAAATGACAGACTAAAGCTTGTGTGAGTTTCATGCAAGTACATAAGTAAAAATATGTAGGCCTTCAGTATAACAACTTTTTTTAAGATTTATTAATGGGGCTTACTCTGTGACATAGCAGGTAAAGCCACTGCCTGCAGTGCTGGCATCCCATATGGGAATTCGTTCAAGTCCCTGCTGCTCCACTCCCGTTCCAGCTCTTTGCAATGGCCTGGGAAAACAGTGGTGGCTTTACCTGCCACGTCATAGTGCCAGCCCCATAAGGCAATTTTCTAAGAAGCATTGAAGAGAAATTTGACTTCAGGTTGTTTCCACATTTGTTTTGTACTAAGAATTTCCAAGGATAATTTTATCTTAGCTATTTTATACACAATAAAATGTTAGATAAACTGTCTGGGGTTATATATCTGAGAAACAACAAAACCAAGACTTAAATCCAGTTCAACATCAATAGTTTTATATAAAATACAAATCAAAATTCTAACGAAATACCACTTCACATCCACTAAGTATGATAATAATAAGCATACTCAATAAAATCAATCAGAAATGACAGCAAGTATTTGTGATGTTGTAGAGACACCAGAACACTCTTCAGTTGCTAGTGGAAATGTAAAATGATATTGTTGTTTTGAGTACCAGTTTTGCAGGTCTTCAATAATTTAAATACAGTGTAACTATCTGAATTAGCAAGTTGAATCCTAAATATATATCCCCCCAAATGTAAACCCACATCCACACAAAATCTTGTACACAAATTGACAGAGAAACATCATTAATGTCCATCAATGATAAATAAAATATAAATAAAATTTGTTACATTCATGCAATGGAATACTGTTTAATAATCATTATGTAATTACACATGAATCCAAGTGCCATATTGTACTCAATAAATTAATACTGTATGTTATAATGTGTCAATTAGAAATAAAAATAAGATGAATAAAGGATGAGAAATAAAGTGATGGGGCTGGTTGGGGAAGTACACATACCAAACAGGAGAACCTGTTCGAGTGCTGGCTATTTCACTTTTTAATAAGCTTTCTGCTAATGCATCCCAAGAAGCAAGAAGTAATGCCTCAAGTAGATGGGGCATTAACACACGTGGAAGACCCAGATGGAGTTCCAATTTCTGACTTCAACTTGATCCAGACCCAACTGTTGCAGGCCCTTTGAGTGTCACCTACTGGATGGACAAGCTCTCCTTTCTCTGTCTCTGTCTCTCTCTTTCTCTGTTGATTTGAGTAAAGACATATTAAAAATGGAATGAAGTAGTAATCCATGCTACATTATGTATGAAAGTTAAAAACATATGGTAACTCCCACATTTAAATTTCTTGAAAAACCGTCAAACTGTGGGATTAGGTTTCCTTCAAAAATGTTTAAAGTTAGATTGTAATTATGTTTTTACAACTCTACAGGCATGATAATATAGTATTTGAATATCTGAATAAAAAAGTTAAAACAAAACTTGAACATAAAATGGATGCCAAGATATGACAGAAGTTAACGATTGAATATCAGAACATTGGGTTTAAAATTGAGATGTGTACATTTGTAAAGACAGAGCAGACACAACTTCCAATTTTTGTCCCTTAAAATCGTATCCACGTCCCTTAAAATCATCTCTCCAACCAAAAGTCAAATCGAGGAAGTACCACTTAGGAATTTAAATCTGACAGTTCTAGGAAGCATTGTTTCATCTAGGAGTACATAGCACATTTTGTCTTTTGCCAATTTCCACAGAGATACACAGTTTCTCATCAGTTTTAGGTAATCTAATAGTAAATTCATGTTGAAGTTTACCTAGAAAAGTCATTTTTAAGAAAAATTCTAGATGATTAGTATGTAAAATAGACATTTGCCAAAAAAGAAATGCAAGAATAAAGTAGCCATGAAGGATTACGGTGGGATAGACAGAATGACAGAGAGAGAAAAGATAAATGAATAATGTCTAATGTTACTAGTGACTTCCAGCTAATAACTCTACTCACATTGTGCTTTACTCCAGTGGTTTTACATATTTTCCCTAAATTGATACTGTTCTACAAGTAAAAGCATTTTGTAAGTAAACCAAAATTAATGGCAGGAAGCATATGTACATGCAAAAAACAGATGGCAAAAGGGAGACCTGATTGTAAAGGGCCTATGGGTTCTAGCAATGCATAGCCTAGAATGAAAGCAGTCTTTGACAAGATGCAGCTTTTAAGGTTGAGAATGTTTGGGAACGCTTGCACTGTAATGACAAAAGACACTGAGAAATCTGTTAACGAAAAAGAGTACCATAAGAAATTATAAAATAGAGCAGAATTATATGATTTGTTTAGGAATGTTCTTTCTGGTAATAGCTATAGTCCACAGGGAAATAATAGCGATAGATAATACCATCTTATCAAGGTTTTCTAGTCTAGAACCACAAACAGATATTAAACTTCATGCACTGCACAGTAGCAGATATGACTTTACAAAAATGTTTAATAATTTCTAAAAATTGAAAGTTGCTGTGATTTAAACTGTTCTTTCTATAATTGGAAACTCATGTGGTGTGTTTCCATGGTTAGATTTTGTAAATGCATTTTATTAGGGAACTGCTTTTTTGGAGAGATATAAGGGCAGTATCATATTTTTTAGAAAATATTTGGCTATAGATAGTCTTGTTTTGAACCAAGACTGTTATTTCAATATTCATTAACAAGGCTTACTTCCAGTACACTTGTTTGTCAAGAGGACTAGTCAATGTTCTTAAGATATTAAAGTAATTTTTATACTTTGATTTTGATTTTCAGGAAAGGATTAATTATCTGAGAGTTTTGTCTATCAGTCTTTAGATATTTATTGTACCATATCTCACCCTACATAAATATGCACAATTATTGTTTGTCAATAAATACAAAAAAAAAAGAAAAAGCAAGCATTTTCAACACCTCTAATAGGTTATAGTCCTGGGCCACTCATCTTCATGAGAGTATAATGTTCAGCCTGTTTATAAATATTTATAAAAGTTTTCTTTCCCTAACATGACTTCTGAGAGAACTTGAGAAATGCTATATAATATAATGCTATAAAACTATTATTCAAGGGTCAGGAAATATGTGCTCTGAAGGAGAACTTACCAATTCTACTCAATGTCAAAGAAACCTCCAAGAGCAATAAAAAACAAAAATAAACAGGCACTTTTGGAACATAAAAATTCCTTATGAGATGCTATCTTTAGGGAGACTATTAGCAGCATTTTTTCTTCCCTTACCAAATAGTACTAAAAAGAGTATTTATGGCATTAATGTCCTATATAATAAGCAATAACATAGAATTTATGATAGTAGCAGAAGCTACATAAACCTTATTTGTGATACTGAATATCATGTAATGCTTCTGAAGATCCATGAACTTTGTTCTCCCTAGAATTGTTTTGTGTACAAAGAAAAGCATTAATGTTGAAGCACAAAATTGCACATGTTTTTAAGCACATTTTGTCAAGTGTAATTACAGTTTTTGTGTTTTTTTGGACAGGTAGAGTCATAGATAGTAAGAGAGAGAGAGACAGAGAGAAAAGTCTTCCCTCTGTCGCTTCACCCCGCAAGTGGCTGCTATGGCCAGCGCTGCGCCAATCTGAAGCCAGAAGCCAAGTGCCTCCTCCTGGTCTCCCAAGCAGGTGCAAGGGCCCAAGCTCCTGGGCCATCCTCCACTGCCCTCCCAAGCCACAGTAGAGAGCTTGACTGGAAGAGGAGCAGCCGGGATTAGAACCCAGCGTCCATATGGGATGCCAGTGCTGCAGGCAGAGGATTAACCAAGTGAGCCATGGCACTGGCCCCAATTACAGTTTTTAATCAGTTTCAAATGCTACATAGTTTTTTGCATAGGAGACCATTTTATATTTAAAGAGATAATTAAAAAGTCAAAGTAAATTTTCAATCTTTCTGTCTTAATTTATATATACACAAAGGCAGAATATTTAGTGTCTGTGAATATATATATATATATATATATATTTTCAAATCTCTTATCTGATAACTCAGTCATTCTAAATTATATTTGGATTCATTTTTCCAAGAATACTCTAAAATTCTACATGGAAGTGTGTGTTCCTACAAATATCTGTCTTTAACTTAGGTGTGATTCTAAATTTTTAATGCAATATCCAAACAGACATCAGTTTAAACAAGTTGGAGATTCAGTACTGCCACTGTTGATAAACATGTAAAGTAAATGATATATGATATACTTGCAAAATATTTTTCGAATTGTTTCCAAGTTGAATGAAAGAGAGAGAGAGAGAAACCCCTGGATATTTTGTGGCCAAATGACCTGTATCCCAAATGCTATACCTATGAATTCAGTTTATCTCTGATAATTGTGTATACTTGTGATGGCTTCTTTTTAAAAGGATTTATTTATTTATTTATTTATTTGAAAGTCAGAATAACACACAGAGAAAGAGGTCCTCCATCTGCTGGTTTACTCCCAAGGTGGCCGCCACGCCAAGGTATGCCAGTCAGAAGCAAGGCGGCAGGAGCTTCTTCTCGGTCTCCCACAGGGGTGCAGGGGCCCCAGGACTTGGATTATCTTGCATTGCTTTCCCAGGCTGTAGCAGAGAACTGGATCAGAAGAGGAGCAGCTGGGACTCGATTCAGTGTCCGTATGGGATGCCAGCACTACAGGCTGCAGCTTTACCTGCTAGGCCACAGTGCCGGCTCCCTGGTGATAGCTTTTTTTTTGACAGGCAGAATGGACAGTGAGAGAGAGAGACAGAGACAAAGGTATTCCTTTTGCCGTTGGTTCACCCTCCAATGGCTGCCGTGGTCGGCACACTGTGGCGGGTGCACCGCGCTCATCCGATGGCAGGAGCCAGGTGCCAGGTGCTTCTCCTGGTCTCCCATGGGGTGCAGGGCCCAAGCACCTGGGCCATCCTCCACTGCACTCCCGGGCCACAGCAGAGAGCTAGCCTGGAAGAGGGGCAACCGGGACAGAATCCGGGCCCCAAGCGGGACTAGAACCCGGTGTGCCGGCTCCGCAAGGCGGAGGATTAGCCTGTTGAGCCACGGCGCCGGCCCTGGTGATAGCCTTTAAGGCATTAGGATCTGGCTCAAGAACCCATGAGAGTATTTTAGGCATGGAAAGCCAAGACACTCTGGAAAAAAAAAAAAAGAAGAAGAAGAAGACATAAATGAAAGATCTCTGCAAGTGAGATCCTAGTGGAAGGAACAGGGCCACCAAAGAAGGAGGTGCCTTTCTCCGAAGGGAGGAGAGAACCTCCACTTTGACTATGACCCTGTCAGAATAAGATCGAAGTTGGCGAACCCTAAAGGCTTCCATAGCCTCAGCAACTCATGACTAGAGCCTAGGGAGATTACTGACACCATAAACAAGAATGTCAAATTGTTAAACCAAAATCAGGAGTCACTGTGTACTTACGGCCCATGTGGGATCTGTCCTTAATGTATTGTCCAATATGAAGTAATGCTATAACTAGTACTGAAATAGTATTTTTACACCTTGTGTCTCTGTGCGGGTGAAAACTGACAAAATCTTTACTTAGTACATACTGAATCGATCTTCTGTATATAAAGATAATTGAAAATGATTAAAAAAATTGGAAGTTGCATAAAAAATCAACCAATTTAAAAAATATATACCATGTAGGATCTCTGTCCTTAAAGTGCTGTACAATGTGATTTAATGCTATAACTAGTACTCAAAGAGTATATTTCACTCTGTGATGCTATGTGAGGGCAAATGGTTTAAAATCTTTATTTAACACATACTAAACTGAGCTCCTGTATACAAAGAGAATTAAAAAAAAAACTATTTTGCTTAACTAAATTCATCCTCTTTAAGAAATAGTCAAATTTTAATCTTCTCTTCCACTAAGAAGAGATAGTCACAACTTATCTCCAGTAATACAAGCATTTCCAATCAGCGTTCCATTTTAGTTAACAATGAAGAATTCTATCCAGAGGAAAAACACAATAACTTTGTCCTTAGAGGCAATGAAAACCTATTTTCAGAAAGGACCTCTTTGAAAAAAAAAAACTTTTATCCATTCATCCAGCCATCTGTTAGTACAATGAACTATTATTTTATTCACAAGTATAGAGATTTAGAATCTGTATATTTATTTATTTAAAAATAATTTCAGAATCTGACAATGTGATAGCATTGAGGATTGAATGGATAAAAATATGTTATTCTTATCCATTAGAAACTTACATTCTTTTTTATAATTATTACTTTTGATCATTGAATATCCTTTTTTTGAAAGATTTATTTTATTTATTTGAAAGGCAGAGTTACAGAGAAGTATAGACAGAGAGAGAAGGGGAGAGAGAAAGAGAAAGAGAGAAGGGTCTTCCATGCGCTGGTTCACTCCCCAGATGCCTGTTATGACTGGGGGTTGGCCAGGCCAAAGCCAGAAGCTTCTTCTGTGTCTCCCACATGGATACAGGGGCCCAAGTACTTGGGCCATGCTCCGTTGGCCTCCCAGGTGCATTAGCAGGGAACTGGTTCAGAAGAGGAGCAGCAGGGACCAGATCCTGCACCTATATGGGATGCCAGTGCTGCATGCAGTGGTTTTAACCCACTACACCACAGCACTGCACCCTAGAAACTTACATTCTAATGAAAGCATTAAGTGTTCACCTAATAGTTGTGAAATACACATAATTAGCAATTATTATAAGATCTTCGAAGGAAAATACAAGATGCTCTATGCATATACGGTAACAGGACTTTACTTATTCCAAAGGCAGTTAATACACCAGAAAAAATAATCCATTTACAAAATTGCAAAGAGAATGATGTGATCAAACTTCAATGCTATCCAACACAATTTCTTTCTATGCCACTTCTCTGTTTTTTGTGTTGCTTCACAGTTTAAACTGCAAGCCTTCACATATCTTCACATGTAGGGTGAGATATGGTCAGCTGTTTATATTTTCCAGCATTCTAAGCAATAACAGTAAGATTTACTTTTATATAAGTGGCTTAGGGTACATGTAACTTCTGAACCAGTCACTGTGAATCAGGGAGTAAATATGTGTACAATTTTGAAATGGGGAAAGAAGACAGAGTTTTCAAAGACTTTTGATTCTTGTTTGTAAATAGTATTTCCATATATGATGTCAAAATTTACTTACAACACTAAAAAGGAAGGAAAGAAAAAAGAAGAGCAAAAGGAAACTGTAAGGACATATATTGTAGGATAAGAGGATCATGGTTAATCTTTTAAAAAATTGAAATTTTATTTGATTATTTTAGAGGGAGAGAGTGCACCCATCTGCTGGTCCATGTAAAAATGACCACTGTGGCCCAAGGTGGGCCAGGGCAAAGGTGAGAACCAGGAGTTCAATCCGCCTCTCCCATGTAGGTGGCACCTAATTACTTGAGCTGTCACTGATGCCCCCCTGCACGTTGGCAGGAAGCTCTAATCAGTAATTGGAGCAGCAACTTGAACCCAGGCACTGCATCCCAAGTGGCATCTTAACAACTGCACCCAATGCCTGCCCTTGTTTTCTGAAATTTTGAGGATAAAGAACTAGTGATAATTCTGAGTGAAGGTTATGAGTAGTAAGTTGCCTTTAGTTACTTGAAACTCAGTAGAGTCGCGTCATCAGGGAATAATATTAAGGGTTTAACAAAATACACATGTAATTTAGAAACACAGACACTATGAAATCACTATGAAAGAGAGAGAGAGAGAATATCACAGGGTGCAGGACTAAGCCCTATGTCTAATATATAAAAGTCAGGCAGCAGTGGTGGCCAAGAGATTAAAATTTCTGGCAAAAACTACTAAAATTTTGGCTATATGTTCTATGTTTAGTACAATGGGAAGGAAGAAAAGATTCATACACATGTAGAGTTGACGAGATTAAACAATAAAAGATCCTAATTAGACTGAAGAACGGTTATAGTGTAAGTAATTACAGAAAAATTAGGAGGTTGCAGCCAGAGTTATGTATCTTTGATATTAAGATATATGCATGTGGCTTTTTGTATGTCACTGAAATATTCACAGGGGTGATTGCCAAAATATTTTAACAGCTGGTGCCACATCAGAGCAGGAATAGGTCTTGTAGGCTACCTGCTGTGCAGACATCTGTACTTCAGTTGCTAAATCTGAACAATATCTTTAGGGTAGGGGACAAGGCAGGTCCTAAAAAATTAGAGTGAAAATACTTTATACTTCAACAATGAGTCCCTAACTGTGCAAAATTAGAGATTTTAGCAACAAATAAAATTATACCAGTATGAAACATAAAATTTTATAAACTTAGAGCTTTTTTTATGATGAGTATTTTCAATTATTAATATTTCTGAGTGTAATAACCCTTATAATATCATAATTATGCATTTTATAAAACAAATCCATAATTATTGAAGTCTTGTTTGCAAATAATATATAATGATAAATATTTTAGGCTTGACAATGTTTTATTATTTGATCATTTTCATTAATCAAACTCCAAATTACTTTGTACATATACAGGTTATTTGTGCATATATTATTATAGCATATTTAGCTATGGCCTTTGCCAGTTCAAATGTATCAGTAATTTTCTGTAAATTTGATATTCATAAGACTATTCTTCCATACAATTTTATTATTTTTAATGCAGTCCTCTTTTCTTTCATTTAACTTAACTCACATCTGTACATACAACAGTAGCACAAAATGTGCATGGGAAAATGAAACTAAGATATGAAAATGAAAACAATATTGTGGATATTAGTAATCCTTAAAGGCTTAATTAGATCATATGCTTTTTGACAAAAATATATTGTTTAGTGTTCTCAATTACTTTTAGTAAATCTTTGCCCACACCTCCTTATCTTTATGAATATTTATCTCATCCTGATTTTCTGTTCTTAATTGTCCTATGCTTCTCAATTCATTCTTTTGAGGACTTTTCCTATCAGCCTCGTCCTTTCCCACCCGTAACCCTTGCATGTCTTACTGTGCCTCACTCGCCCTGCCAGACCCCATCTTTATATCATCAGAAGCAGACTTCTATACATTACTTATATATTTGCAATGTGAGTGTATATGAAAGCATCTATTCACCTGAAGATACCAATGTCACTACAAGGGTATAGTTTCAAAGTCTTCCATCTTCTTTGACCTACTTAGAAATTTTTGAACCTACTGCTTTTTTTCCCTATTCATTGTATTAAATTTTAAAATATATATGTAAGTTAAAATGGAGGAACAGATAACTCTATAAAGATTGGTAAAATTATGTTCCATCTCATTTGCAAAATTAAACATTCCTGATAATCGTTTAGATCCAAATGTGCACCTCCTTAATCTTATTTTCTTTCCTTTACCTGAGGTAGGTAGTAATCCAAATTTTGTATTAATACTAACTTGAATTTATTTTTTTATTTTTATCAGATCAGATATCTATGTATTATTTAATTTTTCTATTGATATTTATATAAATGAAGCAATTTATATTAATTGTCTTCAACTTAATATTCTCTATCACACTGTATTTTAAATGTTATCGATATTTCAAAACCTGTGAAGGTCCTAAAATTATTATCCTACTTGCAAATTGATGAGCTAGTTTGCTACAGTTTCAAACATTTTAGAAGAGTATTTAGGACTCCTAGACAGTCACAAAGGAACTGATTGGTTTCTGCACAGCAGACAGCATGACTTGCATGCTCCTATGAGGGCACCCCTCCCAGATCCCACAGATGTGATATGCTGTCAAGGTTAGGGGGGACTGTACACACTGCAGATCCATAACAGAGTTAAGGAACTAGAGCATAGGCCCCTCAGTCAATTAACATAGTAGCAAGCCTGTTTAACTTTCCCCTATACAGAGTTACTGTCTTACTGCCTTGGACACCAAACAAATCTGTTCTATGTACAAGAGGAAGACACTGTATCTTTCAAACTTGTTTGCTGTATAAACATTCTAGAAAAATACCCAGGACAAAAACCTTATACAAGATGTGTAGAAGTGTATTGGAGAATTGTCTCCCAACCTGACATTCAGACATTCAGAGGTGTAGGATGCAGACACCCTTCACTTATCTGTATAGTAGGTTCATCCTTTACATTGAAAGAAAATATTTCACTGATTGAGTTGTTTTTAGGTTGTTCACCTTGTGAAAGTGCAACTTACCATGTGTACTAGAAAGAATAGAATATGCATCTTCACATTTAAGATGCTATCCAGTTCATGTCAAAATTGCTTTTACCAAGTTGTATTTTCAAAAGCAGGACATAGAGTTTTCATTGATCCACATGCTGACCAATATTTTGTGGTGTTTGTTTTTACAACCTCATTTTACGAAACAGTGAGAGTGCAAGATCTCATTTTGACTTTCATTTGCATTTCAGTGATTATCTCTAGATTTTTTTTTACAATTAACTGAATTATTTTCTTTTCTGTAATTACATCTTCATACTGCTTGAGGAGTATTTTTTCCTGCTTGTATCATTACTGCGTTTAAAGGGAGTATCTGTGAGTCCATATATACAATTTTGTATGTATGTAAATGAATGGCCATATCTATATCTGTATCTACATCTACCACTGAGATCATTATTTACTTCAATGCAGAACAGATTTCTTTCCAAAGAGTTTATTAAATACAGTGTGGTAAACTACAACTTTAAGTTACTTTATGTTTAGGAAATTTTTCCTACCACAAGATTTTACAATATTCCTTTAATTTTTTCTTATTAAATTTTGGCCTTTCAGGCTCAGAGTTGTGGTGTAGTGGGACATGCTGTCACCTGTGACTCTGGATCCCATATGGGCACTGGCTTGTGTCCCAGCTGTTCCACTTGTGATGTAGCTCCCTGCTGCCAGCCTGGGAGAAGCAGCAGAAGATAACTCAAGTGTTTGGGCACCTGATACACATGAGGGAAACACAGTTGAAGCTCTTGGCTGCTGGCTTAGCCTCACTCAGCCCTAGCCGTTGCTGCCATCTGGGGAGTGAACCAACGGTTAGGAGATCTCTCTCTCTCTCTCTGTCTCTCCATCCATCTTTGTAATTCTGACTTTCAGATAAATAAACAGACCTTTGAAAAAAATTTAGTCTTTCAGTTTTAAATTCTAAAGCCAGCGTGGAACCGATTCTGGATCAGAGTTCCAATTTTGTTAGTATTTCACATAGATAAGAAATTGCCCTAGCACATTTTGTTGCATGGCCCTTACCCTGTTGAATTCCATTCCTTCTTGAGTGATATATACATTTTCCATGTGCACATGGAACAATTTCTGAGTCTATCTGTATCACTGACTAAAGACACTACCCATATTATTTTCTTTTCTTAAATTCCTGCAACAGTATGTGGACACTAATCCTCAGCTCAGTGGTTTCTTCTGTATTATTATTTTTGCAATTTTTTTCAGCCAGGCCTTTTTTCCTATTGGATGCCCCTGTGTCTGTATTACTTACTAGTCACCAGCCAATGTTTGGACAGACATTGTACACTAAGAGCCAACAAACTGAACTGTTTGCTGGAAACAGATCTGTGCCAGGATGGGAGAACACACTCAAAATGCATGATTGGTCAGGGCTTGGCCTGATCTGGCCTCTTCTTTATGTTTGCACAGCCTCAGTTAGTAATATGCTTATGATATTTATGGCCATTGTCTTAGGCCAGCAGAACCATGTCCTGAACTCTCCCGTTACCTGTTTCTGAAATCTTTTCCATGTTGTAGTTTTTTTTTGATTTCTGACCAGTGTTTCTAATATGGAAAACTTCCTTCTCCCATTACAAGAGAACTCGTCTCTAGAAAGAATTATTTTGGCCGGCGCCGTGGTACACTAGGCTAATCCTCAGCCTGCGGCGTCGGCACCCTGGGTTCTAGTCCCAATTGGGGTGCCAGATTTTGTCCCACTTGCTCCTCTTCCAGTCCAGCTCTCTGCTGTGGCCTAGGAATGCAGTGGAGAATGGCCCAGGTACTTGGGCCCTGCACCCGCATGGGGAAGCACCTGGTTCCTGGCTTTGGATAGGTGCAGCACAGGTCGTAGCGGCCACTTTGGGGGTGAACCAACAGAAGGAAGACCTTTCTCTCTGCTTTCTCTCTGTCTCTCTCACTGCCTAACTCTGCCTGTCAAAAAAAAAAAAAAAAAAGAAAGAAAGAATTATTTTGTTAAGTTACTACCTATTCTAACCTAAGAGAAGTGAAGCATGTGTTTTGGGCTGAGTGTAAAAGAGAGAGAGAGGAGTAATCCCAGGCCTGAATATCACAGATATAAAAAACTGTACACATTTAATGTGTAGACCGTAAGTTTGAAAATGTGCAAGTGTTCCTGATATTGTCTTGATAATAAAAGTGACTGCAACATTCATATGTTTTTAGACAATCTCAAAAAACTTCACAAGCAGAAACTTTCCTAGGCATATTTACATTTATATATTGGTATAAAATGTTACTATTTTGATTCATATTCATTATTTTAAACAGAGTTTTTTTTAAAAAAAAATGTTGAATTTTCTACAGCAAACTCACAGAAGTAGACTTTCCTGTTAGTCTTCAAGGCTGTAATCTTTTTTTAAGTTTTGCTACAGAATTTTTCCCTCACAGAATTGCATATTGCATTTTCTAATCTTGTTCTAGAATCTAGTCAAATATGTAGTCTTCTATCTACCATTGTTCATGATTTAACTTTCTTTTTCTATTTGTGTCATAAGTTTTAAAATGCAACACAAAAATGAATCTTTCATTTATGTTCTTCAGAAATTCGCCTCTCAGACACAGAACTAAAATATGTTGATTGCATAGTCCTCAAATGAATATCCCAATTCTACAAGCTCTTACATTTTGGTGCTCTGTTGACAAATCTGATATTGTGATTGTTCCATTCTGTAAATTATGAAGACGATATTGTCTTTCTTGGAAAAATCACTCTTTCTTTAGTTTCATTACACATAAGGGAAGATAAAATGTTGATTATGAGCATTATTTTTGTATTTAGAGAAACCTAAGTCCAAATTCAAATGTACTTCCTGGTTTACATAAAATGGTAATATCTGCAAAGTTTACTTTCTTCTGTAAAATGTGGGATATACTTTCTACAAGGCTGGCTCTATGATTTAAGTGAAATAATTCTTAGCATTGTTTTATAACACAAGCTAGAGATTCAACATAATCAGCTTTTATTGTTTTTGAAACAGTTTCTGTTCCTGAATACACTTTAATCCTGCGTATAATATACCATTCTCAATACATAATAATCCCTCACCTGCTACATCAAGAATTGGAACCTATGAATGGGGGCCAATACTTGAATGATTTAGAGAATTATTTTTACATAAGAGGAAGAATCTAACAGAATTTCAAGTTGGCACAGTCTGTACATCACTGAATTAAGTATAGACAATGTGGATTGGCAAAAACTGAATCCTAGTTATTTTTTGGAAGGCTGCATAGTGCTGTTTAAGAGTTTTTTCAGTGTTGAGACTTATCAACAACACAATGTGTGGATACCTTTAACCTGGAGTTTTGGTTCTTTATGAGGAATTCTGCAGTAAATTTGATTTTGCAATGGAAACTATGTACATACGATTTTGGAAGGAGACCATAAGATCTACAAAATGTTACAGTAGCCAAAGCCAATATCCCTTGGACATTCAAATTTTTTTTCCAAAACATTCTATAAGGAGCTGGAATGGAATTTGTCTGCCTTTGAAATCAAAAGCTCTAAATGCAATGTAAATAAGAGCTTCTTATTACCATCTCCTCTATTGGTTAGAGAGAATGAGACTCACACACGAAGAGTTGAGGGATAAAAAGAAAGCACACTAAAAATGGTTTTATATCCTTGATGCAGTAGTGCCTAAAATTGGTATCCTCTTGGCTTTCAATTACACGGATTCACTGATTCTTGTTTCTCTTTTTATGCTTTTCCTTTTATTTAAGCCACTTTTAAACAAAAGATTATTGACCAAAACCAGAGTATACCTGCCTTTCATCTAACAAATGCTTGTCACTTTGCCAGAATCTGAGCACATAAATAAAATTGCACATTCTTCTTCCTTAAGGAGCTTGCAATTTTATTCAGCATAAGATTTTGGATTTAACAAAATTTAGGAAAATACAACTATTCTCTTTAAGTTTATATTAAATTTAATTTGATATTAAACATTTTTATATTTGAGTTTCAGTTACTGTGAGATTAGCAAGCATAATAACAAGGAGTTGAAATATAGAATATTGTTGATGAAAAATTGAACAAATAAATAAAACTACAATAAAATAAAAAGACAGAATTATCTCTACATAGAACTTGCTAGATTATGCCAGTCAGCAGGAAAGGAGAATGAGGAAAACAGAGAGGCACATTATTAATATTTTCTTCCATAGATTCAATGAGTCCTTAAATTTTCCAGCTATGTAAATCAAAACATCCCCACGACTGTATAGAAAGCTGGAACTGGGGTCTGGTGCCGTGGCTCAGGAGGAAGCTGTCTCCTGTGACTTCAGTATCCCATATCAGAGCCCTGGTTCCTAGTTGCTTAGGTTTTGATCCAGACCCCTGCTAATGTGCCTGGGAAAGCAATGGAAGATGGCATAAGTACCTGGGAAACCTAAATGGACGTCTAGACTCCTGGCTTTAGCCTGGCTCAAGCCCAGACATTGCAGATTTTAAGGGAGTGAACTAGAGGATGGAAGATCTCTTTCTCTTTTCTCCTTCAATTTATGTCACTATGTCTTTCAAATAACTAAAATATTTTAAAAAGAAAGTTTGAATTGGATTTATGTCATGTGAAACCCAAATACAATAAATGAATCATTTTTGTCATAAAATATGCAGTATATCTGGGAAGAATTTCAAAGAAAATTTCTAAACAAAACAGTTTTCAAGAAGACTCTGTAAGTGGGTTATATTTCTTTTAAAGGATTTCAAAGTGCATTAGATAAATTTAAAATCCTTGTCACAAAACTCAATGCTTGGTCAGCTTTTTAAAGTCAGACATTGCTACTCTATCCATTCTACTGAAAAGTCTGTGTCAACTATGGAGTTTGGAGAATATGCAGACTGGAACTTATAAAATTATTTCATCAGCAGCAATTATTTTGGGAAACAGAAATGATAAGCAATAAAATTGCAACTGACTTTTGGAAAAAAAGTGGATAAAAATAAATCATAAATGATTGCTACAGCTTTCTGTGTTATTCTGATTTATTGAAAAGAAGACTTCTAATTAAATTATAAATAAAGTGATTTGTGAAAGAATACATAAAATTTTCTAATGAATTATGTGAACAAGCAAAGTGTTTTAATGATACTTAATCTACACAGACTCTGTAACATGCTTATTTTTCCTACAAATAATTAATGAAGATGGATTCTCTCCAAATTCAATTTTGTGGCCCTAGGAGTTCGTTTTTGATACAGATGGACTGGTCTCATTTGGCCATGTTGATGATGTTTGAAAGACATCTCCCAGGTGACTCTAAAAGAGTAAAGCCATTAGAAACATCTCCCCTATAGTTGTCTGGTATTGATTTTTCCACTTCAACTGAGATGTGAATCAATAACACTTCTTTGACAATTATCACTACTAAAGTGGGGTCATATTGTATTCCATCACTTCCTACTGTAAATCAGAGATATCATTGTAAAAAGCTCTCTTAACTTATCATCAGATTTTTTTTCAGTTAATAACAGATAGTAATGTATGTTGCAACATATTCTTTAAAGTACAGTTTTCACTCTCAGGGAGTTTTGTTGAAGACTTTCTAATTCCTTTTGGATTTACTGCTATCCAGAAAAAATAACACCCATGTGCATTTATTCCTCATGTCAATTATCCAAAATAGCATTAAAGTTTTGATCTTTTAACTATATAAGGAGTGATGAATGAATATAATGGCTAGACTCAAGGAAAAACTGACCAAAAAGTTGTTGAAATCAATGCACTTGAACCCTTGTAAATTTTACCAAAAAATGTAATTCTTACCATATTTTTTGGTAAATTATTCCCTTCATTTTATTTCAAAGCTAAACATCAGTACTGATAGAATACAGTGATGATATCTCCAGTGCTAAAGTTCGGAATTATTCTACTAGGATGTATGCTTACTAACTGAAAAGACAAAGCTTTATGTTTTATTTATTTGCTGTTATAATAAAGGCTTGATTTTTTATAATCAAATTTTTGAATTATTTACCCTCAATCATTTAAAAGATTAAAAGAAGGAGCACAGTCAGCTTAGGATTCTGTATTATTGATTAATGTATAATTGTCCTATAAAATTGGTATTGCCTTGATGCTGTCATTTATAAGTGAATTTGAAGTGCTTAATTTTATGTTACTGCAAACTGTATCTAATGTTCTAAAGAACATAGAAATTCACACAGACATACATAAAAACATTTACTTAAGATTATTTCTATTATATTATATATACTAGAGATGCATTTCTTTGGACTTGCAGCTCAAAAGACCTCAAACATTTGTAGTAAAATAAGAAACAAACATTTATATATTTATATATACACACTGATTTTGTGAATTACCTGAATTGATTGGTTACATCACCTTACCCTCCATGAGTAAGCTTTTATAAATGCCTTTTAGAGATGACAATTTTTGATCTTGTTTCAGAGTAACTACTGGATGCTTATACACATTAAAATGAATTTATTTATCCAGTAAACATGAGAAATGTTAACACTCATATTCTAGTATATATTTACTCATTACATGTATTGTATACTATATAATAAAATATGAACATCAATAATGTTTAATATTAATTTATAAACAAATATAGAAATAGGACTCACTTGTACTTCTAATTGTTTTGTTCTTATTTTATTTTAAACCTATTTATATGTAGTATATTCAATTTCACTGTTAAACTTTTCTACATTAAATCTCTAAGATGGATTTTAAATATTGCTTTACTGTTTCTTTTGCGCTTTTATAAATTTCATATATATATATATATATATATACACACACACACATATTTAACACACTGTGTTAAGCAAACTATTCATGGAAAAATACTTTAGATTCATTAATTTTTCTATTATAATTAATTGTCTCATTCTATCGGTCTATTAAATGTGTAATATGTAAGATTAATTGTATAACATACAAAATAAAATTAATACATGTTGAAAACGCACAATGGTCATAATACCATTTCTGAAAGCTATATTCCATTTTTTTCATATAATTTAAATCAAAAGCACAAAAATGATTAAGTAAAAGGTGTGCAACAACTAAAATAATCGCCCTGTCAATCCCCTCCCCCCCCAAAAAAAAAAGGTGTTACCACTTTACTTGTAGTACTTCTTTATTAGTTTAGCCTAAAACAGCCGTTGGCTTGTTTTTCATTATGTGCAATGTCAAAGTGAACTGCCAATTTTGCAGGAGAAATGAATAGCTGCTTTGCACGAAACACTCTGGCAATCAGCCATGCATTCTGCCACACCAGCCTGCTGACCACCTACTTGGCTTGACTCAGATGGCTATTTGGAAAGCTTTTAGTTGTTCTTTTTTTATGTAATGTAACTGCCCACTTTCAGCATGACTCATTTATCATTTTAAGCCAAAGAACCAAACTATCTTGCATTTTTTCTTGTTATCTTTTTGCAGAGTCTGACATGTCTTTAATGTCAGTGTATTTTTTACTATAAAAGAACATATGCGATATTTTGAAAACTGCCTGAACTTGACAGCATGAGAATTGACACTCAGAATATGCAATTCTCTAACATTGCTTTTTTAAGATATGCATGTGTTTACTTTATGAGTCTGGAAACTTACAGCTTTCTATATAACACCTCCTAAGATTCTCCTTTGTAACATATAGAGATATTAGATCCATCTGGAGTTATTGCATATGAAACAGCCTTGGTAGGTACAGTTATTGTAATACTGTATAAGAATGCCCATGGCAACAAATAAACATTAAATAAACTCTAATAAGAATCATGAATATTACATGGAAATTTGGGAATTTAAATTCCAGAGATTAGGGTCCACTACTTTAGATGCCAGCATCCTGTATCTGAGTACAGGTTTGAATCTTGGATGCTCTGTTTCTGATCTAGCTTCCTGCTAATGTGCTTGGGAAGACAGAGAAAGATGCCCAAGTATTTTGGTCCCTAGCATGCATGTGGGAAACCAGGATGGAGTTCATGGTTTCTCCTGGCCCAGGCTTAGGTTTTTTGGTCATTTGGGTAGTGAAATAGCAGGTGGTGTAAGATCTCTCTCCTACTTTGCTCTGTCATTCTGCTTTTCAAATAAATAAACTTTTTTTTTAAAGAAGCTTTTAAAGAGCCTCAGGTGATTACTGAAGTCATAAATAAGAGTGTTAATTGTTAAATCAACAACGGGAGTCACTGTGCACCTACTCCCCATGTAGGAGCTCTGTCCTTAATGTGTTGTACTATGTGAATTAACAGTAAAACTACTACTCAAATGGTTCTCTATACTTTGTGTATCTGTGTAGGTGCAGTCTGTTGAAATCTTTACTTAATATATACTAAGTTGATCTTCTTATATAAAGATAATTGAAAATGAATTTTGATGAAGAATGGGGTGGGAGAGGGAGTGGGAGATGGGATGGTTACGGGAGGGAGTGAGTTTATGGTGGGGAAAAGCCACTATAATTCAAAAGTTGTACTTTGGAAATTTATATTTATTAAATAAAAGTTGAAACAAAAAATTCCAGGTTTTAACTACTAGGAAAATATCATAATAGCAGTCATAAAAGCAGAAATAAGATCATATTATGGAAGAGCACTCCATGTCTATTAGAAATATTGTGGCCGGCGCCGTGGCTCAACAGGCTAATCCTCCGCCTTGCGGCGCTGGCACACCGGGTTCTAGTCCCGGTCGGGGCGCCGGATTCTGTCCCGGTTGCCCCTCTTCCAGGCCAGCCCTCTGCTGTGGCCCGGGAGTGCAGTGGAGGATGGCCCAGGTGCTTGGGCCCTGCACCCCATGGGGAGACCAGGAAAAGCACCTGGCTCCTGGCTCCTGCCATCGGATGAGCACGGTGCGCCGGCCGCAGCACGCCATCCGCGGCGGCCATTGGAGGGTGAACCAACGGCAAAAGGAAGACCTTTCTCTCTGTCTCTCTCTCTCACTGTCCACTCTGCCTGTCAAAAAAAAAAAAAAAATCAAAAAAAAAAATTTAAAAAAAAAAAAAAGAAATATTGTGATTTGGGGGTCGGTGCTGTGGCTCACTTGGTTAATCCTTCTCCTGCTGTGCTGGCACCCCATATGGGTGCCGGTTCTAGTCCCGGTAGCTCTTCTTCCAGTCCAGCTCTCTGCTGTGGCCCGGGAGGGCAGTAGATGATGGCCCAAGTGTTTGGGCTCCTGCACCCACATGGGAGACCAGGAAGAAACACCTGGCACCGCGCCAGCCGTAGCGGCCATTTGGGGAGTAAACTATCTATAACTTTACCTGTCAAATAAAAATAAATAAATAAATAAATAAAAATAAAAAAAGAAATATTGTGATATGGGCTAGCAGTGACTTAGTAGGTTGGGCCTCTGTCTGTGGCACCAGCATCCCATGTGGATGCTGGTTGGAGTCCCAGATGCTTAATTTCTGATCCAGATCCCTGTTGATAGCCTGGGAGAGCAGTGGAGGATGTCCCAAGTGCTTGGGCCCCTGAACTCATGTGGCAGATTCAGAGGAAGCTTCTGGTTCCTGGCTACAAATCGGCCAAATTCCAGCCATTGTGGCCAACTGAGGAGTGAACCAGCTGATGGAAGACCTCTCTCTCTGTCTCTCCCTCTCTCTATCTGTACCTCAGCCTCTCAAATAAATAAATAAATTTTAATAAAATAAACATTGTGATAATAAAAACTGCTCATCAATAGACCATGTCCTAATCTGCTGCTCTACCTGTAGTGCACTGACCCATTTTTTTCCTAGGAATTCTATTACATCTGTTTTAGCAACATTCTTCATTCTTACTGAACTACTGTTACTGAGTTAATATTGTTAATAAAGAGAGAACCTTTGAACTACCTCTAAGTGCTGTTTACTTAATACTCCTTCAAAAGCACCTCATGCAGTTGTCACAAGGACAACTGATATGGTTGAAGAGAAATAGCCACTAGATGCTGTAAAAACACACTAACAGACATAAGCAAAAGCAGGGTAAAGAGAACTGGAGAACAGAAATTAGAAAAGAATCAGTCTCAAGGTCAAGGTAAAGGAGAACACGGCAGGTATTTGGAAGCTCAAGCAGGTCTATCCAGTTTTAGATTATGGATATTTGAAATCAATGTTAACAATAAACTGATTTGGGGGTAATAAAGTAATACAGATTTAAGCATTTTCCCCAAAATTACTGTTTTGAAACATGCAATTTTAGGACAAACAGTCTTACAAGTGAAACAAGTAATATGTTGGATGAGAAAGTATATTGGATGGAAAGGAGTGCCTATCTTCTTGAACTTTTAACCTTAGCTTTCCATCATCATAGCCACTTAGCTTTTGGAAAACAAATTATACTGAGTTTTAATTTTCGCTTTGGTAAAATGCGGATTATGATATCTAACTTGCAAGGTTGATTTGATGGTTGAGATAACACATAAAGTATTATATAAAGTGGTTCACATACTACTTTGGCTCTCATAATTACTTGGGATGTCTACTTAGTAACTAATTAGTTAAATTGTATCCATTTCATTAATGATAATATTAGTATTAGCATAGATATTAATTATCTTCTTCTTGATTTTAAGTTAAGCTTATTTTGGTATTGTTTTCAAAGTAGTTGGACTAGTATGCATAAAGAAGGAAGGTAACTAAAAGTTTTACAAACTAATATAATTGTTACTTAGCTGGAGACTTAGCATAAAAAGCACATATATTAATAATTGAGGAACATAGAATCAAACAAATCAGTTAAATATAACCATAAAAAATTGTATGGCATTTCACTGCATGTTTTTGCTTGTATGGCTTGGCAATCAATAGCAATTCTTGAGAATTAGAGTAGGTGAATATGGAGGAAGTAATTAAAGGATTCATGTGTAGATAATATATATTGATACATAGTCTAAAGTTTAGTAGCCAGAGCTTATTTTAGAAAGATGTGTTCTAGAACTCAATGATAATTTTATCAGTTGTTTCAGAGATATAAATGTAACAAGAAGAAGCTAAAGAACATAAGAGTTACAGTACTATCAAGGATCTGTGGTTCTATACATATGAAATAGAATTTTGAAGTATACAGGATATCCATTTTAAGGTAAAATATACAAGTTCCTTAAGCAATCTTCTAAACCATTGCTTAGGAGGAAAACTTTTGTTACAGTGATTAAGACACTGTTGTGAATGCCCACAATCTGTATGGGATACCCGTGTTAGAGTCCCAGCTCTGGGGCCAGAGTGTGGAGTATAGTAGGTTGTCTCCGCCTGCAATGCCCACATCCCATATGGACACCAGTTTATGTCCCTGCTGCTCCTCTTCTGATCCAGTGCTCTGATATGGCCTGGGAAAGCAGTGGAAAATCACCCAAGTGCTTGAGTCTCTTCCACCCACATGGGAGAATAGGATTGAGTTTAGGATTCCTGACTTCTCCCTGGCCCAGCCCTGGCTATTAGGAGTATTTGGGGATCTAACTAGAGGATGGAAAATCTGTCAATCTGTCTCTCTCTGTCTCCCTGTTTTTCTCTCTCTCTCTCTCTCTCTCACTTTTCATACATCTATCTCTAAAATGAATAAAAATCAATAAATATGACACTTTTGATTAACTATACTTACAGTGTCATGTAGCAACTAAGATTATGATGACAATTTGAAATTAAGAGTGATTCCTAAAAGAATGGTGCAGAATGAAGTTATGACGTATACATTAGCAAAATAAGTTTTCTGTTTTTATCACTGCTATTCTACCATCCACAAGAATCAATTTCTTATGAGAAAATTGAAAACTATTAGGGAATCATATACTGGTTTCATATTCTTGGTACTTCAACTTCTATATAAATCTACTACACACATCGGTACACACACCAGTAAGAGAAAATCGATTTTGAGACACACTGAGCTCTCTATTATGTGAATCTGGAGGTAGAATTATAAAATAGTGACACATTTTTTAAATTCAGGTGAGCAGCACTTTTCGTCAGTTTGTTTCTAACTGCTTCTTGGTAATACCATAAATTAATTCAGAACTCTCAGGTTTTCTCCAATCTCTGTTAGTTTTATTGTAATGGATATTTTTTTTTTCAGAAGAGCAAGCAGCGCATGTTCAACAATTTCTTTCCATCGCTCTTTATTTTTCCTCCTTACTTGTCAAGAAACTAACTTAGTCAAGTTTCCAATATATTGGTAGGTGGTTAGGGAGCATAAAATTCCCATGGAACCATTCCTATAATCATAGCATTGGCAAACTAGCAGCTAGAAGCCATTAAATGAATATCATAAATCTGGCCTTAGCAAATCTATATGGGAATTGATGGGACACAGAGAATGAATTATGTATCATAGAACTGCTGAATGGCAAAGAAATAATGCTCACTCAGATGTACATTTGTGAAGGGGAAATATATATTTTAATGTTACCTATGCATTCTCAATTATAAGAAACTGAAATTGGCACAGTATATGAATGATCATCTAACATAACAGTCTAATCAATTCAAGGGACAAATTAGAATCCATAATCGTAGAGAAACCCAATTTTTCTTTGGGCAAAATGTACACTTATAAACTTATAGGTATAAACGATTGAGAATACATTGAGTATTTACATAATTTTCAAATAAAGTGATTATTATTGGTGTTAGAAATAAAACTTGGCTTATGATTATGATTATCTATGATTGGTCCAGAAAGCAAGTTTTGAGATTGTTAGTTAGAAAACGTGAATATTTAACCACAGATGTGAATATATACATTTAGCTAAATAATAAATTATAGTTAATAGTCACATAGTGCAAACTATGCTAATGATTCCTTTCCAAACATTCACAAACATTCACATATTTTAAAACTATTTTAATAAATTCTATAAATTAAAATATGCATTTTATATAAAGTGGTTTTAAGAAATTAGGGATCCTAATGAACAAATGGACCTGGTGAACAAGTTGCTCATTTTTCAAATGTTTTTGAGTCTTGTAAAATTAACCACAATGTTAACTATATTTTAATTGTGTATCTTTTATGAATGTTCTAAGGGCCCAGTTACAGAATTTTTATCCTGACATATTGGAATGTCTTCATTCAAGATACCATTTGAACAGAATTAGAAATCTCCAAACCTTCATAACCAGAAATTTTTAAATTAATAAATTGATATAACTTTAGAACAAGGGAGGGAAAAGTCATTTTGTCATTATTTTCAGTGAATTCATTCAGATTCTTGAAGTGCTGTCAAAAATGAAAGCACATTCCTTGGATTGTTAGAGATTAAATAATGAGAAAAATATTAGTTAGGCAACATCAGCTATACAAGGTGAAATTTGTCTAGTCAAATCAATCTGGTCTATTATTATTTAGGAGAAGAAAGGAAGAGCTGAAAGAAATAAAAAAAAAACCTATTCTTAAACAACAGTTACTTAGTAATTCAAGTACAATCTATACTGATTGCATGTTTATGTTAGTTTCTGCCAATCAGTCCACATAGATCAAGTGAATTACAAGTATGGCATGAATCTGCAACATTTTTTTTTTTAGTGTAAGAAACTATCCATTTTCTTATTCAGTTTTAAACGTTTTCAAATGTCAGAAATTTAAGCCAAATTTGTAGTGTATGTTCTATTCATTATGCTACATAACTTCTTTCCTCCAAGAACTCAGTTTTTTGAACTTAAAGCAGATGATGAATATGCCCTTGTAATTCTTTGTCTATACAGTGAGGATTAGATCATAGAGCCTTGTATGTCCCATAGACATTCTTTGTAAATGTTATGTTGCATTTTTTCATCATAATTTAGATAATGAGAAGTATCTTAAAGGTAAAGTGTAAAAGCTTAAAACTGATGGAAATAAAGAAGTTTAAAAGGAAAAGTGTTTACAAAAAATACCCCTGAGATCGAAGGAAACTTTGGAATGTGATTGTATTGTCTCATGTCAATTATCATTAGAAAGATTGTGAAATTTCTGTCCAGGAGAAGCTGAAGAATCATAGGGCAGTCATTAGATCTGTCTATGTTCTGGAATGCTCTGTGTCCCTCACCGTTGCTGCTCACTTTTGACTCTCAGGTGTTTATGAGCTTAGTGCAGTATGATCCCGGTCTCTGGGTCTGCAGTTGCTCAGGCTTCATTATCTGGAAAGCTATTTGATAAAGCCAAATATTCTTGCTTATAATTGTGATGGTTACATGCCTTGCAATATCTGTGAAAGCTTGCCTTTCTGCACTATTATGTTTAAATAAAGTTTTAGTGTATGTGTCTCTTGGACACAAAAGTCTGTCTCTCTAAAGTGTTTTCCTCTATGACAGTTTTATCTTTCATTGGTAATATTCTCTTTATGGAAGAACTGGCTGTTGATGGATATAGGATTGGTGAAATCTATACTTTTTTGTTTGGGTCACAATGATAATAAAGCATAGTGATTCCAAATTTCCAAATAAATATTTCAATATATAATATATGTTGTTTGTAACAAATATCCTGGGAAAGTATGCATATAAAATTCCATGTAATGAATGTAAATGCAAAAAAGTGAATGAAAAGGCTCATATTTCATCATATTATTTGAAAAAAATCCAGCATCATGTTGCTAAATGTGTCTTTAAATAGACTGAGTGCATTTTTATGGAAACAGTTGTGCTTCGGTTAGTTTTCATAAACTTCACATGTGTGAGAGGGACAGCCTGGAAAGCCCTGGTGGCAGGTGCTCTGCCACCTGCCTCACTGTAATATATGCTAGAGATGCAGCTAATGCTTTTCTCACTCACTGATCACCATTCACAGAGGGACTGAAGCTTTGGATGTGGTACAATGTTGAAGGGATGACATTTCAGATTTGCGAGTGCTTATTCTAGAACTTAGCAGTTTTTGAAACTACCATTTCTCAGTTCCTGTGGAAAGAGGGGAGACACATGTCTCTGTGGGATACAGCAATCACTTAAATATATGGCATTAAAATATGTATTATATATGCCTTTTTTGCACACACACACACACGTGTGCATTCTCCAATATTTTAATTTACAGTTGCTACTCCTGAGGCCTGTGAAACATCAATGAACAATGTGGAAAAATTGCAGAGAGACACTTAATTTTTATTTTTAGTAGTTGTTACTTTCATACCGACTAAATTATTTAATTGTACCATTGATAACATCAATCTGTAAGGACAATAAGGAATTTGATTCCTTATTGTGGATTGGCTGTGATTCAATCACAGTTACACTCAACTCTAGAACTTAACAGTAACTACCACATTATATAACTGACTATAGATTTTGATGAATTACACTAATTATGTCATTTAAACTTACCTTGAAGAAGAAAAAGCATCTAATTGGAGACTTGTTTTGATATTTTGAAATTAATATAAATTATATTGTTCAATAGAATATTCCACCAATTTTAGTCGTTAGCTTTTCTCTTCACTTTGTAAGTTGCTATTGCAGATGCCAACAGATTTTATCATAGAAGCTAACGTGTAACATTGGTAGTTCTATGTATGAGCAAATGAGCTTGTCATACAGCTAAGAGTTATTCTAATGAATATTGATGTTTTCTCTAACTAGAAATAGGTGAAGGTATATTCCATTTCTCTGGTAGAGACTAAAATCCACAATACAAATTTAACTACCTATTTTGCCTTGAATGCACAATTCCTAGTTTGGTGACATTGAAAAAACAAAGGATTTTCCTGTACCTTTCTTTCATATACATTAAGAAAATCTGCCTATTTTGTGAATAGTAAATTAGAGAAAAATTATGAGATTGATTGGAAGATTTTTTTTCAGAATTTCTATGATTTTTAACCTTACCTTGGATGGCAGCAGGGAGAGTGGAGATAAGTGATCACTTCCAGAATGACAACTCTGGGGCCAGCACCATGGCGGAGTAGGTTAATCCTCCGCCTGCCACGCCAGCACCCCATTTGGGCGCCGGTTCTAGTCCCAGCTGCTCCTCTTCCAATCCAGCTATCTAGTGGGCTTGGGAAAGCAGCAGAAGAGGGTCCAAGTGCTTGAGCCCCTGCACCCACATGGGAGACCAGGAAGAGCCTCCTGCCTCCTGGCTTCAGATCGGCACAGCTCCAGCCATTGTGGCCATTTGGGGAGTGAGTCAACGGAAGGAAGACCTTTCTCTGTCTCACTCTCTCACTGTCTGTAACTTTACCTCTCAAGTAAATAAATAAAATCTTTTAAAAATAAATAAGTAAATAAAAAGAATGACTACTCAATGGAACCTGATGATTTCAGGATGGTTAGTAGAGATAGGTTGGTGAATTGCGATGGAGATGGTCATGGAAGAAACATACTTGGGTTATGAAAGAGGAGCCTAAAATGATGGGTTTGCTTTGATTGTGTTGACCTTGGAATTCTTCCAGGTTTTTCAAATATAAAATAATGTTAACCAGCTAGAACTCCAGAAAAAAATAAATAATTTGTAACATACATCTGGAAGTCATCAGTGTCTGTCTAGCTCATAATCAAAGCCATAGAATTATAGATTACCAGGTTGGTGTTACAAGGAAATAGATAGAGAATGAGAAATTGGGATCAAATACTGTGGAACAAAATATAATAGAAACTTGAAAAAAAGGCTAAGAAAAAGAAGTCAATGAAAAGCTGGTCATCAATAATATCATGGAAGCCAATGAAAGCCAATTATCCAAATATTACTTAATACTTTTAAAGTAATATTTTCATACCCTATTGTTCATCTTATTAATTTTTTATTTTCTTTTCTATTCTACATGGAAAATGTTTATGTATACTTTAGTTACTTTGCTGCCCTCACAATAGTCAAATTAACAAATTAAGGTCAGTACTTTTCACCTATATTTTTAATATATTGTTTTCTTACATTTAATACACACAAGTATTTTATTATTTAAATTAATTAATATTACCTATTAGAGATTGACCTTTTTCAGTCATCATATAGCCTTGAGATCCATTTAAATTGTATGCATCAGTATTTTTTTATTATTATTATTTACCTGGTAAAGTTATAGACAGTGAGTGAGAGACAGAGAGAAAGGTCTTCCTTCTGTTGTTTTACTCCCCAAATGGCTGCTACGGCCAGTGCTGCGCCTATCCAAAGCCAGGAGCCAGGTGTTTCTTCCTGGTCTCCCATGTGGGTGCGGGGCCCAAACACTTGGGCCAACCTCCACTGCCCTCCCGGGCCACAGCAGAGAGCTGGACTGGAAGAAGAGCAACCAGGACTAGAACCCGGCGCCCATAAGGGATGCCGGTGTGGCAGCCAGAGGATTAACAAAGTAAGCCACAGCGCTGGCCCTTGCATCAGTATTTAATTCCTTTTTTAATGCTGGGCAATATTCCACAGCATTCATTCACCATAGTTTCTTGAGCTGTTTATCTGTTGAGGATAACTCTGTTTCCTGTTTGATACAGTGACAAATAATACTTTTATGAGTAATTGATCAATTGTGTAAAAGAGATTTCTGTGTACAAGTTTCTGTTTTTCTAAGATGAAAGCCCAACAAGGCAACTGCTTAGGCACCTGGTAAGTTTATGTGTAAAGTTTATGTTTTTAAAGAAATTACCTAAATGTTTTTCTGGCACCATAAATTGAAGGTAGTTCTTTGTTTTAGAACTTAAAACATACTTTGTTAATTTCTTCTGGCTCTCGTAGTTTTAACTATTTCACCATTATTAAAAATTTCCTCTATTTGCAAGGGATCGTTTCCCTCACTGTTTTTAAGATTTTATTTTTTCTTTATCTTTAGTTTCCAGACATTTAGCTATGATTTCTTTTGGTTTCGATTTGTTTGAGTTTATCTTGCATGTACTTTGCTCAGTCTTAAATCTGTGTGTCAATGCTTCTTTGTGAAGTTCAAGAAAATTTTGGTCATTATCATTTCAGACATTTTTCAGTCTTAATCTCCTCCTCGCTACAGAGCTGTGTTGACATAAATATTCCTCATTTTTTAGTACCAGTAATGGAGTTTCTGTTCATTTTTCTAATTTTTCACTGTTGTTCAGTTTGAATACTTTCTCTTGTTACATATTCATTTACTGTATTTTTCTTTTGTCTTCTCATTGAAACATTTTATTGACAATTTTTTATTCTTAATTCAGTAATTTCAGTTTCTTCTTAAAATTTGTATTTGATTCTTCTTTAAATACTTTATTTGCTGAGACTTTTTTTTAATGTGACTTAATTTTAATTTGTTGCAAGCATATTTGCAATTGCTCATTGAAGCATTTTCATGATGGCTGCTCTAATGTTAATGAGATCATTCTAACATCTGTGTTGTCTCAATCCTAAAATCTGCTGATTCCTGTCTTTCTTAATCAAGTTGAGACCTTATTCCTTGATGAAAAGAATTATTTTAGGTTGAAACCTGGTCTTTTTGTTTTATGACAGTTGAATCTGGTGTGTCAGAGACATCATCTAGCATGCTAGTTATATAACGGCATTGCTACGCTGGCTCCTCAATGTTAGGAGGAGGAAAATCCGTATTCTCCTCTTGGTGCTTATTTGGCCTCCTTGAATATTTTTTGTTATATGGGAAGAGCCGGGGATTTAAATTTGTCCCCACTGGGCTTCCTCCAATGTTTTTCTGGCTGCCAATAAGGAGAGCTCTTCTTTCCTACCTCATGTGGCCTCTGAGAACACAACAGAGGGCAGTGGTTCCTTTGCAAATAAGCAACACTCAAAGTCCTGATCCTATGGGGACAACATTCTTCTAGGGAGTGAAAGGGGCTTTTTGTTATGGCTATGGAAGTGCAGTGTATCTACCTGGGACCCACTCACAACGAGAAGGAGGACAGTGTTCCACGGCACTGAGGCACAAAATCTCCATCTCTAATTTCTCCTTATTTGACATCACAGAAACAGCGTCTTTCAAGCCTAAGAGGAGAAATCCCTAGGGTTTAACTTACCATTTACCAGCAAGGATAGGGTGAGGATCCACAGTTTTAAGTTTGGTGTTCAGCTGGAAAGGTGTGATTATTGTTGGAAAGTTTCCAGATTTGCAAGGATGCCTTGTGCCTGGTTGTTGGGCTGGAGAGCAAGATTTTCCTGGGACTTTGTTTTTGTGGCTCACTGCTATTTCCTGATTGCCAGGCTCTACAGTAGTCATTTGGTCTTTGATCCATGAGGCAAAAAGTAAACGCAGGGACCTTACTACTGTGCTGCTCTTCAGGTCCCAAGGATCCAGTTGTTTGTCTTTTTTTCTCTAATGTTCAGAGCTATGGCAAGTTTGTTGTACATATGTTGTGAGGGCTTTTTATCTGTATTTAGTGAAAGGAATAGAGGCATGCACATAAATTCTGTTTCTCTGAAAGTAGAAGTCTCCTGAATATCAATGAGGTATTTAAAATTTATTTATTAGTATTAAGAATTGAGACTTCAGCCGGCGCCGTGGCTCAACAGGCTAATCCTCTGCCTTGCGGCACCGGCACACCGGGTTCTAGTCCCGGTCGGGGCGCCTGAGTCTGTCCCGGTTGCCCCTCTTCCAGGCCAGCCCTCTGCTGTGGCCCAGGAGTGCAGTGGAGGATGGCCCAAGTGCTTGGGCCCTGCACCCCATGGGAGACCAGGAAAAAGCACCTAGCACCTGGCTCCTGCCATCGTATGAGCGCGGTGCGCTGGCCGCAGTGCGCCGACCGCGGCAGCCATTGGAGGGTGAACCAACGGCAATGGAAGACCTTTCTCTCTGTCTCTCTCTCTCACTGTCCACTCTGCCTGTCAAAAAAAAAAATTAAAAAAAAAAAGAATTGAGACTTCAGATTAGAGAAAGGATATATATAAATACCAGAGATATATGCTTACACGCCTTAAAACACTATCACAAAAATGGAAGTATTTAAGTCTTCATTTTAGTAGTAATTTGCAATTAATTCATGATCAATTATCAACATGAAAAAATATTATTTCCTTTTCTTTCCTATTGGTCCCCATTTGTCAAACAAGGTCACTTTAATTCAAAGTGTTTTAAATTGAGAAGCAATGTTCTATTCCCTTTTGCTTTCAGTCGGTAGTCAAGTCTTTCATTCTAGGAAACTATGCAAACATATGTAAGTGTACAGTATTTTTAATTGGCTCTTTTACCACGCATATTCTAAAAATACAGCTCAAAAATCTATACCAACTTATCATAAACATACAAGCTTTAATCTTCTTGGCATATTGTAAAAAGCAGTCATCTCATGAGACACTGTTGTTTTTTCATTTCAATGTTTTTTCAAGTGATAAAGCAAAACTGTGACTTTTTATCTGGCACAGAACTAACAGTGTGAGTCACAGAGAAAAACTTTAGGTGCTTATTTCAGAAAGAGACATAAAATGAATTTACTGACAGAACATATTGTTACCAGAAGTACTCTTATCTCCTTCTTACTTTTTGATATTTTTCCTGATAGTCTTTTTTCCATGTATTGAAGTCCTTACCAAAGGATACAAATTTAAAAGAGTCAATAGAAAATTATAGTATCAAAATTATTTATTGTCAAATCAGTTGTATGATCAGGTTACAAAAATATAGTTATTTAAATAAGTAAATGCTATTTTTTGAGATTTTTAATATTAGACAACAGGGGTAGTTTATTAAGTCCATAAACTATATATTTAAGATCTATTTCTGCTGCTCACCATGGGGCAGCAGGTCTGATAGAGCTTCTCAGGGCCAGCCTGGGGAGTTCAGGGCCGAGCGGGATGATGAGTGTTGGTGGCAAAGGAACCACACGAGAGCTGGGAGATCAATCAACAACCAGGGCACAGCCGGGTTCTCAACTTTATTGGGAGGGGGAAAAGCTTTTATAGACACAGAAAGGGGGCAGTCCAAGGCACAAGGGAACTGAGCCAACCAGCTGAAAGATAAGGCAGGACAGGAGCCAGGCATGCCTGCAAGGGCCAATCACAGCCAAGGACTCATACTGTTCTTGCGTATGAAAGTCTCCTGTCAGGCTAGGTACCTCCCCTGGGGGCCATCTTGGATTGTTGGAAATGCTGAGTCACTGATGTGCGTAAGTGCGGCAAACTCGAGCAAAGGCTTAGTGGCCTTGTAGAGCGAAGATTTAGCAGCTTTGTTTCCTTTTCCATTGGAACCCCCCCCCCACATATCTCATGGTTATTGATGAGAAAAGCATAAATGAATAAATAACATATTGAGTGCTTACTTTATGCTGGTAATATTTGAAGAAACTTGAAAAATTTACTTAATTCTCAAAACAAGCATATGACATAATAAGCTTAGACATGAAATTTTCATATTATAGATGAAGAAACTAAAATTAAATGATTTTTCTCCTATTCCGACCAACAATAATTGACTTAATATGCTGTTTAGATAGTAACTGAACCCAGATAGGCTGGCTCCAGATCCCAGCTCTTAGACCCTATTGATTGGAACCACTGCCTCTTTAAGAACAATGTTTAGGGGCCATCTCTGTGGCGCAGCTGGCTGGGCCACTGCTTGCAGGACCAGCATCCCAAATGGGCACTAATTCAAGTCCTGGCAGCTCCACTTCCCATCCAGCTCCCTGCTCATGGCCTGAGAAAAGCAGTGAAAAAATGACCCAGGTGTTTGAGTCCCTGCCACCCACATGGGAAACTAGAATGAAGTTCCTGGCTCCTAGCTTGGGTCTGGCGCAGCCCCAGTCATTGCAGCCATTTGGGGAGTGAACCAGCAGATGAAGGACCCCTCTCTCTCTGTCTCTACGTCTCTCCTTTCAAATAAACAAAATAAATCTTAAATCAAAAAGAAAGATATTGGAAAACTGTTCTACTGGCTCTAACCATTATGCTTTCAAATGTCAGTAAAGTCCACTTTTATGCAAAATCCAGATTGTAGGTGATATAGGGAAAACAAATGACTTGAATATTTCTACATCTTGACAAATTATTACAGTGTGGATTATGGTACTTTATCTTATAATTATTAAAATTTTCTTATATGCTATTTTTCCACTAATTTTTTTTTGTTTTGAAGTGTTTATATCTTAAAATATAAGAAATAAAACAGTTAAAATGATTCAGACCATGGAAAATAACAATTTATTTCAGTCTTTAAAAGGACACTAAAGCTTTTAACACTAAATTACATTGCTAAAATCATAGTGTCTGTCAACACAACACACCTTCACAGCTGGTTTTCTCCATCTAGGTTGTATTTGCATTTTGGAAATCATATTAAGATGCCAGTAAGGGGTAAATTGGGCTTCTTATTTTGATTGAAAATTTTGGAGCTTACAAGGAATATTTTGTTTATTTAAATCTGTTTTTTAAATTTATTTTAATTATAATCTACAAAAATATGTATTGATAAAAACAACATGACAAGTTTCAGACAGTACAATTATTATTCGTTTTTGTCATAATTTCTAATAAAATTGAAACTTAATTCTTTATAAAACATGCACCACAAAAAATGGCAAAACTCACTTGATCTGATCTTACAGAGTCCTTTCTGTAGGGGGTGGAAACATCTGCAGTGTTCCCTCCACTTACTAATCACCTTTAATTAAACTAGAGAGAGAGAGCAGCAGTCCACAGTGAAACAAACCCTGACCCATCCTTACAGTCATCTAGTGAAGGTTATTGGCATTTAGGGAACCAGACTTGCTACCAGTAGAAGAATGTCAGAGGAATTTACATACTTGTCTATTAGAACAGGAGACTATCCTACTTTCCTTTTTAAAGTTAAAAGACTTCGAATCCCAATCCTATACTTTGTATTTTCAATTCCAATTGATCAAGTTTGAACAAGGAAATCGAGAAATTTGAAAGCTTATTTAGAACTATATCATGCCTCTGTGCTCCTAGTCACAAACACGATTCTACCAGAACACTCTCATGATGATTGTAACTAGAACTTGAATATTGAAAATGATATTATTTGAAGAGGATCAGATACCTCAAAGTTATTATTAATTGCCAGTTTAAAGCTCTAAAGTAATCTCCCCAGACTTGCTACCTGTGGATATGGCATTATCTTTAAAAATAAAGATCATTATGCAAATATTAACATCCTTAGGATCACTGACATCATCCACCTCTTAATGATATAATGGAAAGAATAGTAGCAAATAGTGCTGAGAAGAAAAAAAAAAAAAAAGCTCCAGTGACACCAACTGGGGGCAGTGCATAGACATAATATGTGATATGGTGAAGAATGAATTAACTGGAACTTCGTCTTTCTACAGTTGGCCAGAAATTATTTTTAGAGACTAAAATTTATTTATTATACACTGTCCTATGGTTTTGATAATTAAAATTAATTAACATACATCTTAAGATATGTTCGTTTCAAAACTGGCCAAGAAAGTCACACATTTATATAATATTTTTGAAAGGCAAGTATTGGAGTATTATACTTTTATGGGTGGCTTATTTCAGTTTCAAAAAGATTACAAGTTGGGTTTTAAAATTGGTAAGTTATGTGACCCCATAATTGTTGATCTGCCAATTATAAGATAATTCATTCAGAAATATTTCTAATACTATTGCTTAAACAATAATTTAATAATAATTATTAAGTAATAAATAATGGGATTGTTATATTTGTAGCAAAAGTATAATAATTTAAAATAGTTGGTCAAACTGATGTATTTTTGTCAAACTTAAATTGGTCTATCAGAATTATATCTTTCCTATGATTCCTCTATTAGTACAGTTTGAGAATAATGACACTGACACTAAGATTTGAGAAGATAAAGTGAACTGAGAGTTGGTAAATAATTAAAACCCTGTCTGGCACATAATAAACACTTAATAAATGTCAATTATTTTTACATTATCCAGTGTGTAAAAGATTTATGTTAAATACCACAACATGTGAAAATAAATGAAGATAAAAATATTAGGGCTGCATTCAAGATTAATGCTTGATAGTAACAATAAGAAAAGATTTCATACAGATTATATACTCACATATGTTAAGTTCATTAATCATTACATAAGCATTTGGGGGAGAATTTTACAGGAAAGACAAGAAAAATCAGAATTGATTTATGGTTGAGAAATATGTGAAATATGTTTTTCTAATAAAGACAAATATTAAATTTAGACTGCTTTTGTTATGTATTAACTAACTTCCTTGAGTTCTAAACAAATAATGGAAATTGCATAATATTCAACAAATAAAAAGTAGAAAGACCACAGTTCACAAATCTGAACAAGGGCTAACAATAACCACCAAATCACAAGATGTTCATTAGGTTCCTATACATTTTTTGTATTCTAAATTAACTACCACAAACAATGGAAGCTTTTATGAAAGTACTGAAAATTTCTTTTCTAGCAACTTCTACATTTGCAAATAAAGTTATATTTCATTAGAAAACAAAATGGAAGGCTTTAAAAATGTTCTTACTTCTGGCTGGCATTGTGGTGCAGAGGGTAAAGCCACAGCTTGCAGCACCAACATCCCTTATCAGAGCACCGGTTCAGCCTTTGCTTCAGACCCAGTTCCATGATAATGTCCCTGATAAAGCAGTGGAAGGTTGTCCAAGTATCCTGACACCCATATGGGGGATTTGTATGAAGTTCCAAGGTCCTGGCTTCAACCTGGCCCAGCTTTGGCCATTGGAGCCATTTGAGGAGTGAACCAACAGATGGAAGATCTCTTTATCTGTCTCCTACTTTCTCTGTCACTCTGCTTTTCAGATAAGTAATGAATAAACCTTAAAAAAAGTTTTCATTTAAGTAGAATCCTTGCATTAATATTTAGCAAGGATTGTTCAATAGCTTCCTTACTGCCAATTAAAAGTAAGGACTTACAGTGATGCATTCATCATCTTTAATTTGGTTTCTCTCTCACCCTTAGGAAATGTGTACTGTATTAAATATGTAACATTAAATCTTTATTTGTTATGGAAATTGCATAATGAGTGAAATTGTCAAACAGATCGAGGTTATGCCTACTTAGCATTTTTGAAATAAATATTTTGGCAAGAGTCTAAATCTACCCAACAGATTTACATATTTAAACACCAAGCCCTTTTTGTTTTAAATTTGCACTTGTGTGGGGGGCAATAGTGTCCATATAAAAAGAAGTTGAGCACCAGAGACTTGAACCCTTTTTTGTCCTGTAAGAATGTTATTAGTTGAAGTTTGAAAGGCAGAAAAGTCAAAACATAATACAATAAAGATACAAAACTGGAATAGCTGTTTAGTAAATTGTGACAATTAACCAGCAATCATAATACAAATATTTAACAAAGTAGCAAAAAAAGACACTAAGTAAAGAGACACAAAAGATTATTTCTTCCAAATGTACCTGCTCTGTACATGTTGAATGTGCAAGCACATACACTGGGTTACATGGTTAGAAATCAAAGAGAAGAGAGCAAGAATAATCAACAGTGAAGCCGGTTATTAAAAGAATCACAGTTTTGTGACTGAGGACATTAAGGCTAATTTGATAGAAGAGATAATAGGTTTTTCCTTTTCATTGAAGTTTCCCGTTACTCTTTCCAGAACATTCACGGATGCCTCCCATCTCTACGTGTGTGCAGGTGCACACTGGTGTACCCCGGGTTGTCTACGGCCCACCATACAATCTCATACAATGTATGACTGCAGATCTCAGCATCCTGTGACATCCTGAGCTTTAAGTTTTCAAAGCTAGGAAGATAACTAATGTCACTTTTGACAGGAGCAGTTGTTAGCATTTAACACATTTTTTTTCATAGTACTTGGAGGCAAGAAGGATCATGACTTGTCATTTTTATGTTTAGAGCTGAAAATCATAAGTATAAGGAGCATCTGAGGAAAAGAATCTCCTGAGGCTTTTTTTATATTGTCAGGAAATGCATTGACATCTCTGTAGTATACAGTCAAGAAAGCTATCAGATTTTTTTTTGTTTTTGCTCTCTTTGTAGCAAATACGTCGACAACAGTTAAGAAAACACAATGCATTTGAAAATGGTGATTAAAGTCCAACCATTTCTCGGAGATTAAAAACAAATTTCATAAAATACTGGATAATGCTCGGTATTCCTCTTTTCCTGAGAATAATAGTAGGTCTTAAACAAAAGAAATGAAAGTTAGCCAATGTAGTACAGAGAAAAAGTAAATTCTTAAGGATTTCCTTGAAATAAGGACAAGTTAAACAAGTAGTAGTATCTTTTTCAAAAGTATTTTATAAAAGCATTTTTTAATTTGACTTTAGAATTAGATTTCTTTGTAGAGTGTGTTTCAAAGGTGAATCATCAAAGAATATGAGACTGTACCAAACACATATTTAAACAAAAATATTTAAAATTTTAGATATTCACTTTATGTTACAATTCAAGAATTTATGTTAAGTGAACATGTAATTTATTATTTGCATGAACATATAGTCCTGATTAATGTGACCACAGCATTTATTGATCTTTAATGTTTTAAGAAATACATTTATATTCAGCACTCTGGCCTTTGAGTCAGCCCTTATGGCATTCAGATCTGGCTTAAAAAGCCCAGGAGAACATCTCAGGCATGGAAAGCCAAGACACTGTGGCAAAAAATGACCAAAATGAAATATTTCTCTGAGTGAGTTCCCAGTGGAAAGAATGAACCATTAAAGGAGGAGGTACTTTTCTCTGAAGGGAGGAGAGAACTTCCACTTTGATTATGGCCTTGTCTAAATAAGGTCGGAGTTTGTGAACTCAAGAGGCTTCCTTAGCCTTGGCAACTCAGGACAAGAGCCTTGGGTGATTACTGACATCATAAATAAGAGTGTCAATTGTTGAATAGACAATGGGAGTCACTGTGCACTTACTCCCCATGTAGGATCTCTGTCCTTAATGTGTTGTACTATGCGAATTAATGGTAAAACTAGTATTCAAACAGTACTTTATACTTTGCGTGTCTGTGTGGGAGCAATCTGTTGAAATCTTCACTTAGCATATACTAAGTTGATCTTCTGTATATAAAGGTAATTAAAAATGAATCTAAAGAGTGGGATGGGAGAGGAAGCAGGAGACGGGATGGTTTGCAGGAGGGAGAGTGGTTATAGGGGAAAATGAGCTATACTCCAAAAGTCATACTTTGAAATTTATTTATTAAATAAAAGATTTTCTTTAAAAATGGTAAAAATAAACATATTTATATTATCCATAATCCAATCATTCAAAAGCATATGAATTTTAGGAGAACTATATTTATATATAGTATTTTATGTTAAAAGTAGGTTTGTGATGGACAAAAATTCCAGAGCTAAACTGAGTCAATGAAAATTTAATATTTTTATAAATACTTACTTTTTATGAACATTGAAGTATTCTCCAGCTAAATCTCACCTGTGGAGTCATTCTCTCAGACAAACCAAAATATAATAAAGGTCTCATTCCCTCTGAAGGATGTGTGTAAAGACTCTGTGTGTGTGTGTGTGTGTGTGTGTGTTGGTCAAGAGCCATTAGGAGGACAGAAGGTCCAGGGAGTTAGCCACAAAGGCAGAGACACAAAATAGAAGCTGCAGTTACACGCGTAAGGAGAAATGCTTTCCTGGTTAATTAGTAAGAGGTAGAATTAGCAGTAATTTTAGAATATATTTGAAGAAACAAATTTCATTAGCAATGCATTCAATACAAATACTTCAATTAAGTAGACTTCACCAATGGAGGTTTTGCTGTAGTTACTAATAAGAACCTTGGAAAAAGGAATGACCACCTTGATAGAGACAGGCAGAGCAAAGGAGTGTAGCCCTTACAGAAACTAAGATTACAAGCAAAGAAAACCAGGACATATAAATATAGAAGGATTTATTTTAAAAAATTCCAGTGCAGAAAAATACTGTAGACTATTGCTAGCATACTAGACTTTGGGGAAGGTTGTTAAGACTCTGTTACAGAGATCCAGAATCTTAGAGCTGTGTATTTTCCTCTAATTGGGTCTTGAGGTCTTTCTCTGGAGAGTGGAAAGAAACTCCAGCCCTACCTAGAAGAGGCTCCAGGGGAGGCAGTTGTGAATGTTTGCAGTATGATACTTCTTTATCCTGGCAGACAGTCTAATGCGGTGTTTACAACCTGTGACCAAGTGTCCTTTCCACAGGAAACTTGTTTAAGCTGGCAAACACTTTTGTGGTTTTTGTCTGATCTGTGTCACTTAGCCTTACCAATACAGTAACTGTAAGAAAGCTAACCAGGAGGAGAGTTAGATTTTAGTGTGTTATTCAGGTGGGGCACACAGAGACATTAAAACAAAACACATGACATAAAAGAAGCAGTGTTCAACTTACAGATTCCAGAGAAAGAGAGGACAGCATGCCTCACAGCTCTACAAGGGAGAGCTATGTGGGGCATGCACAAAGCAGTGTGTTAGAAAAGAGGGAGAGAGGGAGGAGGAGAGAGAGAGAAGGGGAGAGCGGGGGAACTGTACAGTGGTCTAGGGCAGTACTCAAACTTATTGCTCTTGGGAAATTCTAAGTGGTGGGTTTACAGCAAGAATGAATGAATTCTATGGAATCACACTGTTACTGAAAGTGGCAAAACGGTGTAGTCTTTATGTGGCTTGGTCGTCAGTGGGTTGAGTTAGGAACACTGAATCAAGCTGTCTGTCTCATAAGGAGGTGGTAACTAGGAGGTAGTTGTGTCAGATAGATAGCTGGGGTAACCATATTCAAGTACTGGGAGGAGTCAGAGACTTGGAAACTGTATGAAGGTTGAAAATTGTATTTGTGTTGAATATATTTATTAAAATCTAGGGGAAAACCACTTCCCATTAGCTTTTAATAGGCAATAATATACTTTAACAGTCTTCAAAATGTGTGGGTATTCCCCTTTTCTTAATAAATGCCCACTGAAATCTGGCTAAATAATTGGCCATAGATTCCTTCTGGGGAAAGCCCAGGGACATTTTCATGTGGACTCAGATCTCCATTAGTCAATTGTTCGAAAAGTGCCTCAGTCTGAAAATGGAATGAGTAGTTTGGATTGTATATTAAGGAAATTTCTCTCAGTTTCCTAGTCAATCGTAATTTCTATTGATTTTGTTGACTGAGCAGCACTGTGTATGTTAGCTGCACATATACTTTGCTTCTAGGGATGACAGATCTTTGACAATCTCCATAATTCTTTTTGAGTCAGGCTTCCCAAGATGCCACTCTGATCGTGTCTCATTACAATAATTGCATCCACTCTAATTGTAGTGTTTGAGTGTCACCATCTGTCCTCATTTCAGTGTTCTCTCACTCACTTCGCTGAGTGATCCCAGCTCTCTTAGAGCATTTCTTTCTTCAGTTATGGCCTGCAGCACTTGTTAATGATACTCATACCTCTCTCACAAATGCATTCTTGGATTCTCTTGTAACACGGAACCATGTAGATGCTTTGTGCATTATATAGCACTGTCAATATAGCATGTCTAATTCCTTAACGCTTTATAAAACATTTATCTACCTTGTTTATTTGAAAGGCAGAAAGACAGAGGCAGAAAGATATTTCCCATCTGCCAGTTTACTCTCCTATGACCCAGACAGCCAGAGGTGGGCCAGGCAGCAGTCAGGAGCATGGAACTCAATTCAGGTCTTCCAAATGAGTGGTAAGGACCCAAGGACCTGCTTCCTCCCAGGGCGTATGCATATCCAAGAAGCCAGATCAGAAGAGAAACTAAGATTCAAATCTAATCACTCCCATATGGAATGTGAGTGTCCCAACTGGCAACTCAATCACTCTAACAAGCATATATGCCCCTCCTGGAGCCTGTAATCTTCTCTTCCCCTGCCTCTCATCACACTTCTACCAGTCTCATTTAACATATGATTTTGAATTCCCCATGCTTTTTTCCCCTAAAATCATGGATAATTTGGAGGGGGAGGGTCTTTTCTAGGATAGTCAATAATTTAGGGCCAACACTGTGGTATAGCTGGTAAAGCTGCTGCCTGCAGTGCTGGCATCCAACAAGGCTCCAGTTCGAGTCCCAGCTGCTCTACCTCCTATCCAGCTCTCTTCTATGGCCTGGGAAAACAATAAAAGATGGCCCAAGTCCTTGGGCCCCTGCATCCATATAGGAGACCTGGAAGAAATTCCTGATCCCTGGCTTCAGATAGGCCCAGCTCCAGCTGTTGTGGCCAATTGGGGAGTGAATCAGCAGATGGAAGTTTTTGTTCTCTCTCTCTCTGTGCCTTTCCTTCTCTCTCTCTCTGTAACTCTGACTTTCATATAAATAAGTAAATCTAAAAAAAATTATTAATGCCAGGAGAGTTCTCCCAAATTAATGTATTGTATTTGATTCAACTATTTCTTTTCACCTCCCTGATATATCTTCCTTATTATCTAATCCTATGTGTAATTCTCTGAGTCACACAGGTATGCAGCAACCAGTCCTGAAATTTTGGGGTAGAGTCCATAATGTTTCTATTCAGACTCAGCATGCCCTATCAGGAATAAATAAATATTTTTAGCTAGTGTATTTGGGGTAAAACATAGGCTTTCAGCCAGAAGAGAAAATATATTAAAAACTGTCAATATAACTTTTAAAATGCATGCGTATATGTGTGTGTGTGTGTGTGTGTGTGTGTGTGTATGTGTGTGTGGCTTTAAATGCCTATATTTGAAAGATTCATATCTTTCAACATAAGTGTTAGGTCCCAAGTTTGACTTGTCAATCAGACATGTGTGCTCATTTCACACTTGGATTAAAAACTAATACATAGCTGCTAAAGACATTAGAGGTATCCTAAACATACTTACATTTTCTTTCTCCTTATAAACCAGATAACGTTCCAAAGTTATAAAGTAGCATATGGCTATAGTTCTCCATGGCAACAAATACTGGAACACTTTTCTCTGCAACAGCATATCCACCCACAACCTACTTCATTCATTTATTTCACTTGACTACTCTCTGTATTTTGTTTATTGCCGTGGATTTCTCATGCATTTTATTTTCATACTATTTCTATATTCACAGTTTCTGTGTCATGAATCCCAATCATTTTCATAGATCTACAAGTCTTTGTCTGCTTGTGTTGTTTACTTTCATGATATGTTTAGAAGTACTTTAATTCCATCTTGTCTTTTAATTAAAGTGTTAATCAAAACTGTAGATAGATAGAAAGATAGATAGGTAGATAGATATGGTCTTTGTGTCCTCTGAGGTAGGCAGGGTATAGCTAGCAAGGAGGAACTGAGGTCACCATATCCTCTTTGCAGTCCCTGTGGTGCTGCATCCCCACCTGCCTGTCCAAGCTACCTTCCCCCAGCCAATTCATCTGTGCAGTGGAAAATCACAGCTTCTTGGAAACCACTGCTTAGAATTGACGCCAGTTACAGTTAACTAATGTGACTGCTGGCTGCCTGTTCACAGTGATACTTTGCTAATTATATGGTCAATATAATTAAATTGCCACGGTTGACACTCCTATGCTCATCATGAACCTGTTGCCATGAAACTTCTGATTGTTTCAAACAATAGCAAGGAAATGGGTGGTATTAATCCCCATCCCAAAATCACATGCATACCTCCTGCTCATATAAAGGGATGGCCCTGAAACTCACTGAGGGCTGTTTTCTGTTGACCATGCTCCTCTGCTTCTTGAGTGTGCACTTTTGTTTACATGCAAATTAATCTTATTTTTGTGTTTTTACCTATATCTCACCCTCAAATTGCTTCTTATATTGGAGACAAGAACCTGAACCCAGCCATCTAACAACATAATAATTTCTTACACTGTTTTTAATACTATATATGAAAAATATGATTCAATGTTTTATTTCAAGACATTAGAATTTTTTAGGATTTATTTGAGAGGCGGAGTCACAGAGAGAAGAAGAGACAGAAAGATTCACTCCTCAAATGACCTCAACAGCCAGAGCTGGGCCAATCTGAAGCCAGGAGACAGGAGTTTCTTTTGGATCTCCCACATGGGTGCAGGGGACCAAACTCTTGGGCCACCTTCCACTGCTTTCCTAGGCCATATCAGAGAGCTTGAAGAGATGAGGAGCAGCCAGGACATGAACTGTCACTCATATGACATGCCAGCACCTCAGGCAAAGACTTAACTAACTATGCCACAGCACCCACCTCCATGAGAATGCTTTAAAGATAGATGTTTTCAGATTGAGAGAGAAGTGAAAACATAAGCAACAAGGTCTTAAAAATTTCTCTTTTTGTAAATACAATGTAAAATTGTTAATCACTGGCATAATTCTGGAAAAAGAAACCACATTCATTATACATAAAAATATTTGCAATTCTCTCCAGCCTTTAAAATCACTTTTATTATAGAATACATACAGTTGTGTGTATATAGTTGTAGTCATATTTAAATCAACTTTTTTTTGAAAATAATGTTACTCAATGCATCTCAAAGATCCAATCCACACCAGCTTCCAAAATAATATTTGATGGTTCCAAATTTAATTCAATGATTCAACAGTACATTTCATAACTAAACAAAATACCAAGAATAATAATAGTATCTTCATAATAAGCAACATGAGTATCATACTGAGGTTAGTTAGAAACTAATTTGATTATAGATATATGAAAATGAATGCTCACATAAGGAAAAGGAAGTGTGTTGAGAGTCTCCACATCACCCATAGATTTAGTGATTTGCACGAGGAACTCACAAGACTTCGTATACTGTTGTCCTTATGACCATAATTTATTTCAGAGAAAGAGATGCACCAAAGGAAAGAGGCACATGAAGTCTGGAGTATACTGGGAGCAACCTTCTGACTGCCTTTCCCTTAGGAGACATACAGAATGTGCTTCATTTCTTCTAGCATGGAACTGAGACAAAATGTGGGAAAGGTCTATCAGAGAAGCTCTTTAGAGACTCAGCCAAGGTTTTACTGTGGACTGATCATGTAGACACCCTCTGCCTGGAACATACCAAAATTCCAGACTCCTATAGATAAAGCAGATGTTCAGTCAACATCATGCTGTTTGCACAGTTTGGGCCCCTCTTAACAGTTAGTAGGAACCCTCTTAAAAGTCAGGTCTCAAAAACCAGTCAAGGGCAAATTACAAGCAATTTATTTTTAATAATAGCAGCCTCAGGCCTGACACATTTAGTATTTTGTGTACAGAAATCTTTTAGAAATTACTTCCATAACCATTATTTAAAATTTGATGTTAACTCAATGACAATCTGAATCCTCTTTCCTTAGAAACATTTCCGTAAGTAAAAAAAAGTTTATGTTATAAATTTGAGAATCAAAGATAGAAAGATCATTTCTAAACTGCATTTAAAACATTGGTTATTGTTGATTTTTTGATATTTAATCCAAGGTTTAAAGAAATCAAATGTTTCTTCTTCTTTGCATCTTTATTTTAGATTGCTAAATACTCATATGCTCCCTGTATCATGAATATTGCATTTCTGATGTGAATCTTACAGAGCACTTGAAGGATCTCTCATATCTGATACTGCTCCAGGTATGTGCTGTAGACACAGCATATCTCATGGTGAGAGATTGGCTCCATTTTCTTCTACAGTTGAAAATCAGTCTTTCATCGTTCATGTGCATATCTCTGAAGCAAAGAAACCATTTATTCCTCTCTTGGAGAAGAATATAGCATCATTAGTATATGCATCATTGATAGCAACTTAAAATTTTTAACAATTACATGGAAATGGCATGGTTACTCAGGATGTGGCTTTGTTCTTCATAGATTTCATAAAACAGATTAATCAAAAGGGTAATAAGTTAGGAAAGTCAAAGAAAATATCACTGCAGCTACATTTTGAAAGCATCACAATCAATATGGAGTTATCATTATCATTATTGGTATAATTTTGCTGAGATCATCTACTTTGGAAGATTGTGTTGGATGGCATGTGAATGTGTGCAAATGTATGAATAGTAAATTTCAATAAGACTCTTAAATTTCCATTGCTTTTTTTGAAGCACTGTTTTAATTGTTCTTTCTTGTGTGTTCCCCATGTATTTTATGTAAACATTGAAAATAAATAATTTATGATTGGTTATATAATTCATGAGTAATTTTGGATTATTAATTAGATACACACCACTCTCTAAGACAAGTTATAATTAATGTCTTGGCTTGTAGTCAGTGAATATATTTCTTTTTTTATTGAATCAGAATATATTTTATCCAAGTAAAATAATCCAATTATCTAAGAGCAACAGCAATTAAAATAGAGTCACACTACTTGAAAGAATCATGCTTATTCTAAAGTAATGCAAAGTCTAAAAATAAATATGTCAATGGAAGGCTTCTAGGTCATAGAACAATAAATTTTGAAGTCTCTACAAAAATTTATTTGAAAGATAAACTTAACCAAAATAATGAAATCTACTCTTTTAGTAAAAGGTGAAAGATAAACCAGAGTATTGAAATCTACTCTTTTAAAGTATTGCCATTTGGATGACATGAAAGTCATGTATAATAAGAATATTTTGCAGTATTTTAATTGTATTTTTAGAAAGCAGATAGATTTGGATTAAATTTAAGAACATCTTCCACTTAGTAACCATTCAATCAAATGGAAATCAAACTCTTCCATTGTGAAACATATTTAAGTTGATGATGGACAAATAGACCTTTATCACACCACAGAAAAAAAAAAAACTGTGCATGACTTTGGGACATAGAATCATCTTTATTCTTATTCAATAATTTAACTTGAAAAAATTTTCATAGTCTAATTTCCTCACCAGAAAAGGATTAATGTAGAGCATTTAAACATCATTAATGCCTGTTGCTTTTTGTTAAACATCCAGTCTCTCCATTTTTATTGGTTTTTGTAATTTTCTAAAAGCATTTTTATGTCAATTATCTCTTTCAGTACTCATCGCTATGAGGAAGACTAGAAAAATACTATTGTGCACATTTCAGAGAAAGAAAACTGAAATGTTGTAGGCCAGATATAATTTTTATAGTCTAGGAATCACATTCATTGTTTCAGATTAAATAAGTGGTAATACCAAGGGTGCAGGTCAAGTCTTAGCACTATGGATAAGAAACCTTTCCTTGAAAATTTGGTGAGATGTGTGTGTGTGTGTGTGTGTGTGTGTGTGTGTGTTATTACGAGACCAGGTAGACTTCAGAACTTTCTTATTTGTTTTAAAAATGATTACTTTGATTGTTTATTATCTTCCAATTTAAAATCTTGTGCTTAGGAACATTTGTGATTTCATTTAACAACATTTCTCCTATTTCACAGAACTTCTAAATGCTATAATAGTACATGCATGTTTAGCTAGGCGATGTTGCTGACAATGTAATTTTTTCATGCTTATGAGGCTGTATCAGTCTGCTGGGGATGTCATTATCAAATACTATGGTCTGGGATGGATGAAAAACAGAAAGTTCTGCAGAGGAGAAGTCCAAGGTAAATGTGCTCGAAAATTTGGTTTCTCCTTGGGCTTCTCTCCTTGGCTCACATTAGTGTTCCTTTGTTTAGTGTCTTCACAAGACCTTTAGTTTTACAAACACCAAAAACTCTTCTTCTTTAAGGGCAACAGCTATATTGCATTAGGACACATCTTTATGATTTAATTTAGCCTTAATTATTTCTTTAAAGGCCCTATCCCCATATGCAACTTTTGGGATTGATTCTTTGACACAGGAATTTGAGGCGAGGACAAAATTCTTTCCATCACAAGTGCCATATCCAAAAAATGGTAACATTGTGAGTAGATTTTTGTATATGATGAGAGGTAGGGATTTATCCCATTCTTCTCTCTCTAAATAAAAACATCCATTCTTGCTAGCACCATCTATTGAATGGTTACCCTTTCTCCTATGCATGATGTGGACACTTTTTTCAAAAATCAGTTGACTGTAGGTACATGGATTAATTTCTGGATTCTCTACTATGTTCCATTGATTTATATGTTAGTTTTTAATGCCAATACTATGCTGTTTTACTAACCACAGCTTGTGGTATGCTTTGAAGTCAGATATTGTGATGCCATCAGGTTGATTTTTTTTAAAAATCAAGATCCCTTTGGCTATTCTTGGTATTTTTGATTTCATATCTATTTTAGGATTGTTTTTTCTAATCCTGTTAGGAGTGTCTTTCTGATTTTGATAGGGATTGCATTGAATCTGTGGATTACTTTAGGCAGTGTAGACATCTTAATTGTATTCATTCTTTTAATTCATGAACAAGGAATACCTTTCCATATTTTGTGTGTGTCCTTGATGATCTCCTCATCAATATTACGTGAATTACACTGTAGAGAGATCCTTTTCTTCCCTGTTCAAATTCACTCCCAAATATCTGATATGATTTATGCCTATTGTGAATTTAATTTCTTTCTTGATTTTCAACAAGTTCATAATTAGCATATAAAAATCCACTGTTTTTTGTATGTTTATTTTGTAAACTGTAATTTTACCGATTAATCAATTCAACAGCTTTTTGGTGGAATGTTTAGTTTTTTTCTAAGTCCAACATCATGTCATCTGCAAACACAGATATTATGATTTCCTGCTTTTCAGTTTTGATGCCTGTTATTTCTTTCCCCTCTGTAATTGCTCTAGCATATACTTCCCAAACTATAATGAATGAGTGGTGAAAGTAAAGAAAGAAATTAAGAAAGAAAGAAAAGGAAGAAAAAAAAAGAAGGAAGCAAGGGAGAGGAAGGGATAAAGGGAGAAAGGAAGTAATATATTCTTTTTTTTTTTTTGATTCTTAGAACTGTATCTATGAACTACAGTGAATCTGTTCTCCTTGTATCAATACCATGCTAATAGGATTAATTAAAATTGTGTTTTAGTAATTACTGTATATTTTCTGGGACTTTGAGAATCTACTATTTTGATAAATTCCTTTAAAATGGTTCCATTCTTTGTATTTATGTTTCTTAAATAAAAAAGATTAAATGTAAGATATGAATTGTGCTTTTTTCAAAGAAAAAAATTGTATTACATAATAAGTCAAGAATAAAAAACAGGGGTCTGTTGGCATAGTGGCTTAAGGGGTGAAATTGCTGCCTGCATACTGGTATCACCTGTGAGTTCTGGTCCAGGTTCTGGCTGTTCCACTTCTGATCCAGCTCCTTACTAATGGACTAGAAAAAAGCAGCATAAGATGGCCTAAGTGTTTGGACCCCTGCTACCTATGTAGAAGATCTGGAAGAAACTCCTGGCTCTTTACTTACACCTGGCCCAACTTCGGCTCTTGTAGCCATCTGGGGAATCAACCAGCAGATGGACCATCTTTCTTTCTCCCCTTTCTCTCTCTATAACTCTGACTTTCAAATAAATAAATAAATATTTAAATAAACTGAGTCCAGTGCTGTAGTGCAGCTGATTAGCCACCCACTTGTGATACTGGAATCCTATACTGCAACACCAGTTTAACTTTTAACTGTTCTGTTTCTGATCCTGCTTCCTATTTTCACACATGGGAAGGCAGCAGAAGATGGCCCTAGATTGGGACCCTACCACCCGCATAGGAGGTGACAATGGAGTTCTCGATTTCTGGCTTCAGCTGGGCCAGCCAATTTCATTTAAGGAGTGGGAAAGTGCAGGGACAATCTCTTTCTCATTCTCTGTCTCTTTTAGTTTGTTAGTCTTTCAAGTAAACAAATAAATAAACATTTTAAAGAATGATAAACAGAAATTATAGTTATGTGTTCATTATTCTTCATAAGTTTAGCTATTTTTATTATTAAGTTCTTGATTACTCTGTACATAAAATCACTAGTTCTTATTTCTATAGATATTAGTTCATATATTTCTTTTTTTTTTTTTTTACAGGCAGAGTGGACAGTGATTGAGAGAGAGAGACAGAGAGAAAGGTCTTCCTTTTGCCGTTGGTTCACCCTCTAATGGCTACCGCGGCCGGCGCGCTGCGGCCAGCGCACGGCGCTGATCCGAAGCCAGGAGCCAGGTGCTTCTCCTGGTCTCCCATGGGGTGCAGGGCCCAAGCACTTGGGCCATCCTCCACTGCACTCCCAGGCCATAGCAGAGAGCTGACCTGAAAGAGGGGCAACAGGGACAGAATCCGGCACCCCGACCAGGACTAGAATCTGGTGTGCCGGCGCCGCAAGGCGAATGATTAGCCTATTGAGCTGCGGTGCCAGCCTAGTTCATATATTTCTACAGGGGAAATACATTGTAGAATTAGTGTTATGATTACTTTCAGTTTTACTAGGTCATGCTTAGGAAATTATTTTTGCAAAGTTTTAATCTCCTGTATTAGTCAAGCATTTACAAACACACACACACACATACACACACTTATACATGTATACACTCAAGAAGCATTTCAAAAATTTTATGTAAAACTGATGAAAATACAAGTTTATTTTGGTGCAAAAAATGAAATCCATGGATAGTTTTTAATATGCGTTTTAATAAACTTTCTAAATCCCACCTATGCATGGATTCCTTTGTTGCTCACAATAAATTTTGCAGTACCTCTATATACATGAAGGGTCTTCAAAAGAATCATTGTCAAATGATATTAACAGATAATACAGAATTTTCATTAACACTTTGATGCCCCTTATTAAATCTGAGTGACTATATCTATATAATTCATATCAATGTTGACAGCAATATCTATATGTAATCAATTTGGATTTATTACATTGACTGATAGGGTCACAGAGGTTGAAAAAATCCACAATAGCCATCTGGGAGCTGTTAGCATGGCTCAGTCCAAATGCTTGAAGCCTCAGAGCTACTGACGTAGCCTGCAGTGTGAGGCTGAAAGCCTTAGAGTCCCTGGCGGGACACTGTGGAACTCCCAGAGTTCAAAGGCCACAGAATCAGGAATGTGGTGTCCAAAGGGAAGAAAGAGTACAAACACTGCAGCTCTGAATGAAAGACCTGGAGAGAAGAGAGGGAGCTGGGGTGGGGGGTGGGGAATTTCCCCCCCAACCCCCTCCAGGTGTCATGATAGTGGCTGCCCACATGTAGGGCTGCGCTTCTACTCCAATTCCTGGCCCACAGGCCGATCTTCTCTGAAAACACCCTCACAAACACTCGTAAGTTATGAATTACCAAATTCTCTAGGCGTCCATCATCCAATAAACTTGACACCCAAAATAACCATCAATCACACCTCCCTTGATCCTTTTCTTGTGTATTCTGTTAACTGATCTATAGTTCTGAAAAGTGAGCCAATCTGTTTCCTGTGTACCTTGATCTCTCTGTGCACAACATTTATGTAATATTTTATTTTTTCATGATAATCTCACAAAATTTGTCCCTGTATTTTTGATTCTTCTCATATGACAAAATACATATATTTGGTTGCTTCACAAAGCTTCTGTTATTCAACTTCTCTCATTTTCTCAGGAATATCATGTTAGTTAATCTTCTCTAGTCTGTATCTTCAAAATTTATTCATTTAATTATCAATTTTTTCTTCTATTAATGCAAAAACAAACTCAATCTCTCATATATTAAAAAATCAACAACAAAGTAACCCTTATCAACAACCAAAGAAATAATTCTGAAATAACATTATCCTTATTTTAATAAAAGAAAACTAAGGCAGAAGAAGATGCACATGTGTGGGAGACCCGGAAGGAGCTCTAGGCTCCTGGCTTCAGATGGGCCCAGCTCTGCCATTGTGGCCATTTGGTGACTGAACCAGTAGATGGAAGACCTAGCTCTCTCTGTCTCTCCTTCTCTTTTTCTGTAACTCTGTCTCTCCAATAAATAAATAATCCTTTTAAAAAATGTTACTATTCCCTATAGGATAATAAATTTTGAGTCACATATCAGAATGAGCTTTGCAGTGGTAATCTTACGGAAGGGATCTTTGCTTGAATCTGTTCAACAGTGTGATCTTGAATCAGTTTTATACTTATCTTCAAAGCTCCAGAATATTTAGTAGATATGAAAAAAATTTTGAAGCTGGAATAATACTTGCATTGATTTTTTGACCCATGGAGTGGGGGTAATTGTGTTAGAAATTTCATGAAAACACCATAAAAGTTTATGCTCACAACCTCATCAGCTGATAAGCCAAAGCATTAATGTAAAAGTTACACAGGTGAATAGCATTTTATTACAGTGGATTCAACAGCCATTTGGAATACCCACATGCTGTTTCATGTTTCAGCTGCTCTGCTCCTGATCCAGCTTCCTGCTAATGCGTCCTGGGATGGAGCAGATGATGGCTCAATTGGATGGTGTCTTGACACCTGCATGAGAGGCCTGGATGGAATTCTAGAGTTACACAGAAGTTTTTGGAGGCCTTGAAAAGTTCAGAACTTCACAATTATTAGATGTAAAAAGCAAATAATACTTTTAGAAAAATTGTGGATAATAAGAACTTTGTCATATAGCTTGACCAATTGAGTCTGACATATTTGAAGGAGAATATTAGCATAGGCCTTGGCACCTGGATTGTAGTTGCTGGGCTAAAAATATAATTTTCTATACATTTTTGTCAGAAAAGTTCATTATGCAATATTTTGTCTTTAGATTCTCAAGACCAATATAGTTTCACTATGATTCCCTAAGTTTATGTCAACTGTCCTGCTTTCCAACAGAACAGAAAACTTGACTTTCCCAATAAATGCAGAATCTCAATCTGGTCCCGCAATATTAATGACATTATAGAGTAGATGTCCTCAATGATATAACAAGGCATCATTTCGCCAGAGGATCGCTTATAGATACACACTAAAAGAAAGGCCTATGGTTGCTATATCTGTAGAAGTACTGGATTTCTCAGCTGTTCCAGTCACATCAGAATTTTAGGGCATCTTGGAATACTCCTGTATCACTGTAGCTTATATTACTCACGAAAAACAAGAGTCAGGGCTGGTGATGTGGCAAAGTGGCTAAAGTGGCTCCCTGTGATGCCAGCATCCCATATGGGTGCTGGTTCAGGTTCCAGCTGCTTCACTTCCAGTTCAGCTCCCTGAGAGTGCACTTGAGAAAGTAGTGGAGGATGGACAAAGTGCTGGGGCCCCTGACCCACATGAGAGACCTGCAGGAAGTACCTGGCTCCTGGCTTTGGCATGGCCCATTCCTGGCCATTGCTCCCATCTGGGGAGTGAACCAGGGTATGGAAGATCTCTCTCCATCCCTCCCTTTCTTTCTGTCTATAATTATGCCTCTCAAATAAATAAAAATAAACCTTAAAAAAAGCAACAGTCATAGTGGATAGTGGGATCTGAATTTTGGGGGTGACCCGTTATCCAGTAAATACCAGACTGCTATTTTTGGGTGTGATGAGAAGCTACAAAGGTACTGCACAGATGGTTTGGGTAAACAGTTAAGAAGCTGCTTTGGATGCCAGCATTCCACTTTGGAGTGTCTGGGTGTGAGTCTTGGCTTCTCGTCTGATTCTAGCTTCCAACTAACGTGCATCCTGGGAAGCAGCGGGTGATGGTTCAAGTATGTGGTCCCTGCAACCCATATGGGAAAGTCAAAGTGAGTTTCCAGCTTCCAGCTTCATCATAGCCCAACATTATCTCTTCAAGCATTTGAGGAGTTAACTAGCTGATGGCAGATTTCTCTGGCTATAGCTCTCTGTGTCTCTATGCCTTTAAACTAACTAACTAAATAAATAAAAATAGAGGTCGGTGTTGTGGTATAGTGGGTAAAGCGTCTGCCTGCAATGCCAGCATAGCATATGGACCTCAGTTCATGACCAAGTTGCTCCACTTTTGATCCAACTCCCTGCTAATTTTCTGGGAAAGACAGTGAAGGATGGCCGAAGTGCTTAAGCCCCTGTCACTCATGTGGGAGACCTGGAAGGAGCTCCTGGCTTCTGGCTTTGGCCTGACACAGCTGCCACCTTAGCAACCATCTGAGGAGTGAACTGGTGTTTGGAAGAACTCTCCTTATCTCTTTGTCTCTCATTCTCTGTAATTCTGATGAAACATTGTTTCTTCCTCTCAGTTTTGCCTTCTCTCCTTGCCTTTTGAGGCAACATATCTTTAATTTACACTGAAGTCAGGGAAGGGCTTAATGTTCCGTTGAATAAAGTGTTCAACAAGCAAAAATCAAAAAGACTAGTTTAATGGAAATATACACAAGGGCTGTAAACAACAATCAAATGGAAAAATGACTATTTCGTCCACTTATAGGAAATTTCAAAGTTCTCACAGGTCACTAAAAATATAGTAATATAATATTCTGAACCTTTAGTTTGACAAAGGTATAAGACAGTTTGACAAAGCTATTTTTACAGAAATGCTGATACACAGACATTTCTTTATACTTGTTTTTTTATTTAATTTTTTAAAAATTTTAGCTCCCACACATAAGGCATATAAGGAAGAGCATGTGGTATTTTACTTTCTGTGTCTAGCTTATTTCACTCAACATGGTGTCCTCCAGTTTTGCTTATTTCGCAGCAAATGATAAAATTTCATTCTTTTTTATAGCTGAATAATATTCTATTGTGCATATGTATCATATTTTCTTTATTTATCTGATGACAGACCCCTTGTTGATTCCATATTTTGCCTATTATGAACTGTACTGCTATGAACATGGTGGGAAAGGTATTTCTTTGATATAACATGCTTCTGTCCTTCAGGTATGCATCCAGAAGTGGGATTGCTCGATCACTGGTGAGTATATAAAAGGGTTTAAATATTGCCCTTTTCTGCATCCTTCCAGTATTAATCTCTCTGTTTTGGACCTTAGCCAATCTGACAGGGGTCAGGTCATATATATTTGTGGTTTTGATTTGCATTTCCTTGACAGCTAGTGGTGTTAAACATTTTATTTTGAAGTATTTGTACAACATTTGTATTCTTTTGAGAACTGTTGATGTTCTCTGCCTATTTCTTTATTGGATTGTTGTTTTTTTCTGTTGTTATTTTATTTTTTTTTTGACAGGCAGAGTGGACAGTGAGAGAGAGAGACAGGAAGAAAGGTCTTCCTTTTGCCGTTGGTTCACCCTCCAATGGCCACCGCGGCCAGCACACCACGCTGATCCGAAGCCAGGAGCCAGGTGCTTCTCCTGGTCTCCCATGGGGTGCAGGGCCCAAGCACTTGGGCCATCCTCCACTGCACTCCCGGGCCACAGCAGAGGGCTGGCCTGGAAGAGGGGCAACCAGGACAGAATCCGGCGCCCCTACAGGGACTAGAGCCCGCTGTGCCGGCGCTGCAAGGCAGAGGATTAGCCTATTGAGCCACGGTGCCGGCTACTGTTGTTGAGGCTTTTAAAGTGGCTGCTATATATTCTGGATATTAATCCTTTGTCAGATAAATAGCTTGCAAGAATTTTTTCCATTCTAATGGACGTCTCTTCACTCTGATGACTGTTTCCTTTGCTGTGTACAAGCTTCTGAGTCTGATATGAACCTGTTTATTTAGTTTTGCTTTTATTTATTGTACTCTAAGGGGTCTTATCCAGAAGTCATCCCCTATGCCTGTGTCTTGGAATGTTTCCCCTATAATTCATCCAGCAACTTCAGTTTCATATCTTAAATTTTGGTCTTTTATTCATCTTGCTTTGATTTTTGTAGATGGGGTGAGGTCTGGGCTTAATTCCATTCTTCTGCATGTATTCATCCAGTTTGCTAGCACCGCTTGTTGAAGAGCATATCCTTACTCCAATGTATGACCTCAGCATCTTTGTTAAAAATCAGTTGTCTGTATGTATGTGGATAAATTTCTGAGTTCTCCGTTGATCTATGTGTTGATTTTTATATCAGTACCATTCTGTTTTAATTGCTAGAGCTTTGTAATTTGTTGTAAATTCCAAATATATGTTTTGGTAAAGATCACTTTGGGAATTCTGGTTCTTATTTTTTTTTTTAAGATTTATTTTATTTATTTGAAAGACAGAGTTACAGAAAGAGGTAGAGACAGAGAAAGAGAGGTCTTCCATCCACTAGTTCATTCCCCAGATGGCTGCAATGGCCAGAGCTGAACCCATCTGAAGCAGGAGCCAGGAGCTTCTTCCAAGTCACCCATGTGGGTGCAGGGACCCAAGGACTTGGGCCATCTTCTACTGCTTTAGCAGGTCAGAGCAGAGAGCTGGATTGGAAAAGGAGCAGCCAGGATCCATTTGGAATGCCGACGCTTCAAGTCAAGGCTTTAACCCGCTAAGCCACAGCACTGGCCTCAAAGGTCTATTGATTCTACGTGAATTATATCATTGCTTTTGCCAATTCTGTAAAGAATGTTGTTGGTATTTTGATAAGAATTGTATTAATCTGTAGATTGCTTTAGCTAGTATAGACATTTTAATGATGACATCAATAACCATTTTGTGTGTGTATATTCATAGTATCTATCTATCTATGTATCTATTTATCTATTTGTCTATCTAATTTTCTTTAAGGAAAAAGCATCATTTAAATTTTCTGTCATCATTCTTGAAACTTTGACAGAAAAAAATCAAGCCAAAGTTATGCTTACTTTTTGAACATTATATATGTTCCCAAATCTTAGTTACAAGTAATAGGTAAATTTCTTCACAAAATACAAAGATCATTGTTATCAAAGTTTTAAAGTAATTATGGTGAAATTTATGACTTAGCCTTCACTAAAAAAATTGTGCTATATAATGGATGTTTCCATTTTCATTGTTAATTGCAGAAAAAATAAGAAAATGTCATCTTGCTTTTTTTGTAGTTTCAGGATCAAAATTTATTGAATCCTATATGGCCACAGCACTAGGCACACATTATATTACAATTGTAACTACTATTGAATGCTTTATAAATTGAATACTTTTTTGGTTTTATAATTTATTTTTTTATTTTTATTTATATAAATTATTATATATATTATTTATAATTTATTTTTATTTATATTAGTTGAACAAATTTCATGTATTTCATATATACAGATTAAATAATATAGTGATACTCCCTACCGACCCTCCCTCCTGCTGACACAACCACCTTTCCTCTTTTTACCTTTTTTATTTTTTCTTTTAATTTTTATGGTGACATGCTGTGAGTTTATCTTATAATCACAAGATTAACCCTCCACTAGTAAAGAATGTAACCAATAGCAGAAAAAAGCCACCAGTTCTCAAGAATATAGACAAGGGCTTTAAACAAAGTCAAGTCTCAAAATGTCAATCTCACATGACACATTAAGCATTAAGACCAATAACCCACATAAAGGACACTAAATAAATATAAATAGTATTAACAATGAATTTTGAATTATTTTGTAGAATTTCCAAGCACAGATAAATATATAAAATGTCATGCAACAGCAGCCATTACACTCTTATCCGGTACTAACAGATAAAAATTTTGTAATAATTGTATCAGTTATTTGGTTTTACAAAATAATAATGGAAGGCTAAACATTAAACAAAGATTCTATTCTATCAATTCTGTCTTTTCCTACTTTTCCAACTATGAACATTGCTCATGAAGTTTGTTTGTATAATGATGGTTTCCCCCTTTACATTGTAAGCTTAATTATATGTATGATATATTAATAATTGCTACTGCTTTGTGCTTTTTTAAATGTACACAAAATATTGAATGAAAAATCTGCATTATCTGCATTTTCACTCAATTTAATATCTAAAAAGTAGAGTTCACTTCAGAAAAAACAGTAACAATAGTAGCCTGAATTATCATATACTATGGGATAGAGGAAAACAGAAAATTTTAGTGCTGTTCTAGCAATATCTTCTTTTATGTGATTTTTATTTCATGAAAGTCAGAAACACACATAAATCACAAGTGAACTTGAGAAGAGTTTTTAACTAGTGACCAGATTTTCTAAATAAAGACTATACCAATATACTCAATGTCCGAGGAATTAAAGTAAGTCTATACCTAAACTATTAGAGGCAAACATAAATACATTAAACATCATTATTCTTTAGAAAAATGTAAATTGAAACCATAATGAGTTATCATTGTCATCATAATAGAAATAGTAACATTGAACAATTTAATCATGTAACCGTAGATATTACAAAGAATGCAGAGAAACCAAATATCTTGTATATTGCAATTTGGAATGTAAAATGGAACAACCACTATTGAAAATGCTTTAGTAGCTTCTTATTAAATGAAGCATACTTACCACATGAGAAACAATCATTACATAATTTATATCAGAAAAAATTAAGCTTAGTTTGCATAAAAAGCTGAGCACAAAGGTTTTTAGTGACTTTATTTTTAATAACTCAAAATTGGAAATAGCCCAAATGTCTTTCAACAAATGAATATTTGAAAGAACTATGAAATATCCCATAAATCAAAATGCTATTCAGCAATAAAAAGGAACCAATTAATACACAAAACTATTTGAACGATTTTTAAAAACATTATACTTATTGAAAAAGAGCAACTGTTCCCAATGTTGACATATTCTACAACACCACTGACACAATACTCTTGGAATTATAAAACTGTAGCAATGCAGAACATTACCAAGTATTAGAATGCAGCAGCAGACAGGGCAGGTGAGTACAGGTATAAAAGGGTGCACTGAATTTCTTCGTGGTAATGGAAAGCTTTTGCATTTTGACCAAGGTGGTCACATGCATTAATAAATGGGATCTAATTACAGAGAATTACTCACACGGACAAATGAGTGCATGGAAAAACTGATGAAAAATGAGTAAGGCCTGTAACTCCTAAATAGCATTGTTTCAGTGGCAGTTTTATGTTCTTGATATTCAATTAGACCTACCAGAGTGTCACCATTCATGTGAGGGGTCTAGGAGAGCAGATGAAGAGTTCACTGAATTTTTGTACAATTCCAGGGAGCCGATAATTACTGCACTACCATCACCACTCCCACTATCAAAAAAACATAAACCAACCAAACAAAAGAAACACTTAAACTGCAATGAAAACAAAGCATTAAAGAAATATATCTCTGGCAAATAGAATAACATCCCTCAAGATATCAACACTAATTTCCCAGGCTTTGACTATGTCACCTCATATGGCAAGAGTGATTGTGGAGATAAGATTGAAGTTATAGCCTTGTGATGAGAAGATTACTTGGGAATGTCTGGGAGGACCCAGTCTAATCGTATGAGTCTTTAGAAATGGAGAACTGCCTTGGGCTGTACCAGAAAGAAATGAGAAGAAAGGTTAGACAAAAGCATTATTGCTGACTGAAAATGAAAGAAGGAAGCCAAATGTCAAGGAGTATTAGAAGCTGAAGCAGAGCTCTGCTAGCATGTGGATTTTAGCCTAGTGAGAAATTGGCCTGACTTCCATCCTAAGAAGTTGAAATAATGCATCTGTGTTGGTTTAATCAAAATTTTTCATCATTTTTACAGCCGTCTTATCAGAAAATGAACATAATTCTAGAAACCCATGACATTATGTAATTGTATTAGAAAATTTTTAAAAGCGCAGTCAATAACACCAGTCAAATCTAATGTGTGGACTTTGTATTCTGGTTAAAAATGCTAATAACATTTATATTTTGGAGTTAATTGAGGAAAAGTACGTTTGGAATATGTACCATAGATATTAAGGAATTTTGTAGATTTTTCTAGTTTATATAGCAGTATGTGGTTCATTTTAAAAAGGGGATACCTATTAAGGAACACTAATAAATGAAATTAAATAATATCTGGATTTTATTGCAAACATTCCAGAAAAAATGAAGTGAGATGTGGGAGAAATGATCAAAGATAAGAACAGCGTTGATAACTAGTGAATGTCAGAATGGATACATATGGGGTTATAATGCTTTTCTCATATTTATATGCTTGAAACTATCCTTAACAAAATATTTAAAGTTTACTGATTTTTTTTCAAGATTCATTTTCAATTCTCTTTATATGCAGAAGATCAGTTTAATATATATTAAGTAAAGATTTCAACAGTTTGCCCTTACATAGCAATACAAAGTGAAAAATACTGTTGGAGTACTAGTTATAGCATTAAATCACAATGTACATTAAGCACATTAAGGACAGAGATCCTACATGATATTTTTTAAAAAATTGATTAATTTTCTATGCAATTTCCAATTTAACACCAAGTTTTTTTTTTTCATTTTCAATTATCTTTATATACAGAAGATCGATTCAGTATATACTAAGTAAAAATTTCATCCGTTTGTGCCCACACAGAAACACAAAGTGTAAAAATACTGCTTACTGATTTTTATGTATAAATCATTGAAAGTTATATTTAATACAACTAAATGTTTAAAATCATGTGCCTTTGTATAAAGTATTTGAGAAAGTATAACAAAATACGTTTTTTAAATTTCTAAACTTTGGCAGGCATTGTATTTCCCATTGTAATTAACTCTCAAATACTTGAGCAAATTAATCAGTAGCTGATTGACATCTTTGATTTGATTTTGTCCTGGCAGTATTAGAATAATGCATATTATTTTAACATGTTGAAGCTATGTTTTTAAATTGTTCATGATTATTCTGACAGTATGGTTCAGTGAAAATAAAAAGATAATTTAGAAAAGAAATGAACATTTATTTAGCATATGAGTGTTTCATTAGAATGTTCATTTAATAATGTATCAATACAATCTACTTTTTCTAAACTTCTGGTCTTTTATATTCTTTTCATTAAATTTTAGTTTCAAAAATTTTTAATTTTGTCTATTTTAATTGTGTCCTATTGGGCAACAGAGCACCAGAACTTCTTATTCTGATTTAGCTATAATCTAGTACCTGTCAATCAAAATTTCCCAATCAAAGAACGGGCGATGTGGCATAGAGGGTTAAGAAGCAGCCTGTGGTGCTGGCATCCCATATGGGTACCGGTTCAAATCCTGACTGCTCCACTTCTGATCTAGTTGCCTGATAATGCACCTGGGAAAGCAGTGCAAGATGGTCCAAGTGCTTGGGCCCCTGCACTCATGTAGGAGACACAGATGAAGCTCCTGGCTTCTAGCTTTAGCCTGGGCCAGCTCTGGCCCTCTTGGCCATTTGGGTGGTGAACCTTCAGATAGAAGATTCTCTCTCTCTCCTCTCTCCCTCTCTCTCTCTCTTTCTCAATCATTTTAAAATAAAATAAATAAATCTTTAATAAAAATTTCTCAATCCATCCTTCCCTCTCCAGATCCCTCTCTACCTCTGGACTAATTTCTCACTCCTCCTAGTTTTCAGTGTGTTAGTTAAAATTTCATTGCCAATAGAAATACTTTGGCTATCTTTAAATAGAATAAAATTTACTAAAGAAAAATAAATGTTTATGATGTTTTTGGAAGGAATGAAAGAATGGTTTCCAATTTGTATCTCCAAGAAATCAAACTACAGAATTTATCTATATGGGGATCTTCTACTTCTGTCAATGTTAGGAAGAGGTCCAATTAGAAAAAAACTTCAGGGACTGTTGCTTTGATCCAGAGATATGGAGGCTGCCACCGCTGCACCTGTTGACTTTAGAATTTTTACTGTCTTCAATAGATTTTCATTTGCACACAAAGGCAGCACGTACTTGCACCTAAGAACTCAAGAAGGGAATGAATATTAAGTATTTTCATAGGAATACCCAAGTTGTCCCTAACTATAATTTCTAATAGAAATATATAAATTATAATATTATGTTTCTTATCATAATTCTCATTTATAATGCTTAGCAATATGTGTATAAACTAAAATCATTATTTCCTAGACTAGCCAGAAGTACTATAAGAATATTACTTGCATTCACAATTTTATTATATTTTTTCATGTTTCCTTTGCCCTCAACCGGTACCTCCACTGGTTATGGTTGTTAAGCTAATTTATTGACCTAAAACATAATTTACATTTCTAAGTTCATAACAATTCTGTTCATATTACATAAACTTTTATAAATGCACATAGTGGTTGTGATAGGCAATGTCTAATTCCTAATCCAGTTGCTTTTGCTATCCAGGTTTGTCACTGCTGGCAGCACAGCTGTATTTCCCTGCTGCCACTCACTAGCTCGTGTCAGTTGAATCACTCTGTCTCCAGACTGTACTCAGGGAATACACTCTATGGCCCGTTGACCTTTGAAGCAAACTCATTTTCTTCACTGTTCTCCATTCTGCTTGATTTTACTTAACACTCCTCTCTCAGTATATTACAAATCAAGAGATAGGAGATCATTCTCCATATGTGTGAAATAGTTTTTAAATCACACTTCTGTTGAGTTATATTCCACTTGTCTTATAGTTCACCAACTTGTTTGCCAATCAATGGTTTTCAATGTATTGATGTATAAGGGCACCATTTACATATTTTAGCTATTATCCACTTTTACCTACAGCACTTCTACTTTATAGAGCTATTATGTTTCTCCCCCTACAGATTTGAAAGTATCATCCCTATTCTGTATGATTTTTAAACTTTCCTAATACTGCCCATTGAAGTGTAGATATTTTTAATTTATTGGAATCCATTGTATCCAGTTTTGTTACAGTCTTTTGATATTATAAGTTGAATTGACAAATTCCATACCGTGCAAATTTACACCTTTTTTTCTTATTAGTTATATGCTGTTGATCTTATTTTTAGACCTTTGTTCCAAAATGAGTTAATTTTGGGGTATTGTGTGAAGTAATAGTTCACTGCATATTCTTTATACTTGCACTATCTGCTGTGGCAACTATATGAGTGTTTATGAGAACGTGCATCTTTGTGTATCTGTGTACTTGTGCATTGTATTGGGCAGTAGAAAGGTAGACAAAGGGAGGAATACTAATTGGTGGGGATGGCATTGTAGTGAAACAGGTTAAGCTGCTACATGCAACGCCAACATCCTATATATGAGTGCCAGTTCCAGTTCCAACTGAACCAGCTCCCTGCTAATGTGCTTATGAAAGCAGCAGAAGATGGCCCAGGTACTTGGGCCCCTACCATATACATGGGAGACCTGGATAGAGTTCCAGGCACTTGATTCAACCTGGACCAACCCCAGTTGTTACAACCATTTGAGAAGTGAACCAGAAGATGAAAATTTTCTCTCTAATCTCTCTCACTTTCTCTCTGCACCTCTTCCAAATAAATATTATTTTTCAAAAATATACTAATTTGGAGCCACTTGAAAAAAATAAAAATAACACCCCACCGTTTTATATATTTCCCTTTTTTGCTTAAGTGTTATTTTCTTCTATGTCATGCAAAAAACAAAGAAAGATCATTTCTCTCTTACTTTCTTTCCTAACATATTTTCAGCTTTTTTTTTAGGAAATGCAAAGAAAATGATTTTAAGTTGAGTGCTTTCACTGGAAGTACACAAGACTGAATATATACAGAAATATAACATTGTTCCAGCAGTTATTTTAAAGAAGTGGCTTCCAAATTCAACTGATGATACTGGATTTTAGTTAATAATCAATTGCTTAAAAATAGTAAATCTTTGGATCAGGATATTTGAGGACTCAAAACCTTAAGGAATGAAGATTTGGTTCAAATTACCAGATAAAGAATATGAAAACTTGAGATTCTCTCTGAATGATGTTCCCTCTGGGTAGAGGAAGAAAGATGTCAAGAATAATGGCAGTCAATTACAGAAATGAGGATGTTTTGCATATTTTCTGTTTTCTTATCATGTATATATTTATTTGAAATTCATTTGTTTATCTTAAATGTTCTGTTTCTTTCTCACTATTATTGTATATTGAAATTGTTGGAGAAAATACCAAACTACTATTTAGGTAATGGAGTATTCAATGAGAGAGTGGAAAGAATTTGAGGAGTAACAAATATAGTGTGACTTCTTATTTTTGGAAATGTTTTAGAATTTTTTCATTTATACCAAGGACAGCTGTATCTTCTTAGGTGGAAACAGAGAGCTTTTGTTTTTAGAAGCCTTAATGTGTGCAAAAGCCTTCATGTGAAAGCTGTAGGGCCTGAGTTTGCTGTCAATTTATTGCCTCTCATTACCAAATCTACTCTCTTCTGTCCTGGTTTGTGATATCACAGTTGTACTCTCAATAATTGCACTTCTGACACTTGGCACGTGGAGGAGATTGGCAGGACACAAAAGAACAAGCATTGTTTTCTTCCACTGTACTTCATTATCAACTATGTTGTGACTACCAATGAATAAATATGTGGGAGGCCCAGGGATGCTCACATTTCAGTGTATTTAGTGAGTAGCCCCGCAGAATACTTCCTGAGGCTAGATTCTGGGATTCTGACACTTTCCAGTAAACTTCTGGACAATATGATGTACTGCTTTTGTATAACGTTTCTCAGCCACACAGTGGCCATTTCTGAGATTAGCTCTAATCTGCATCCAGTGAGAAATTACTTTGCCATAACTATGTTGCTTACTTATGTGGCAGCAACCTTCTCTCTGAAAACGTCTGCCTCATAAGCTGGAAAGCAGAGTGCTGTTATTGTTATTTTTCTCCTAGTTCTTTCTGTGTTTTCTCTCGTTCATTCCCACATGTGAAAATTTCTTCCCATATTTGCTATTTATTTATTCCTTATAAGTTCTATTTCCTCATTTTACTAGTGATTTGTCTTTTACTAGTTAATAATAATTGTGTACAAACTTTTCATGTTGAAACATCAATACGATTTCTTTTTATTAAATATGTATTGGTTTATTGTTGTTTTTAATTCAAAAGGCAGAGAGACAGTCAAACAGAGATAGAAAGAGAGAGTGGCAGAAATCTTCTGTCTTCTCTTTCATTCCCAACAGCTGGGATGTGGCCAGGCTTAAGCTAAGCGCCTGGAACTCTGTTTCATCCATATGAGTGGAAGAGACACAAGTAATTGGGTCATCATCTACAGCTTCTAAGGGTGCATAATACCATGAATATGTATCAGAAGCAGACTTGAGAATTGAACGTGATTTGAGATGCTTGCATTCCAAGCAGAGTCTCAACTACTGTGCCAAACCCCACCCATGAATCATTATGGTTCTATCTTTTTACTGGAATCTGACTGATGCATTTCCTTTAGCATAAGTTGTAGGTTGCACAAAGCTGGTTGACTACTTCTTCATTAACACAAGTTAGGACAAGTACATTTGACCATCTATAATAATTATATAATAACATTATAATACAATAGGGTCTGGCACTGTGATGTAGTAGGTTAGGCCTCCGCCTGCAGCGCCAGCATCCCCTATGTGTGCTGGGTTGAGTCTTGGCTGTTTCTCTTCCAATCCAGCTCTTTGCTAATGGCCTGGGAAAGTAGTGAAAGACAGATCAAGTGTTTGGATCCCTGCACCCATGTGGGATACCCAGAAGAAGCTCCTGGCTCCTGGCTTCGGATCAGCTCAGCTTTGGAGTGCGACCAGTTGGGGAGTAGACCAGCAAATAAAGATCTGTCTTTCTCTCTTCCTCCCTCTCTCTCCTTCTCTCTGTCTATAACTCTGCCTCTCAAATAAATGAATCTTAAAAAATAATAAATAATAGATCATAGTACATTAAACATTCTGTAGAATCAAATACTGAAAGAATATTTATTACTAGTTTTTTTAAAAAAAACTATGCATGTGATTTAGTTGTTGAAAATTTATTTATGATTAATTTCGTATTTCTAGATCAAAATTGTAAACATATTATTATTCAATATCAACATTTCATAGAATTATGATACAAATGAAGGGACATAGTGACTTTTATCTGTTTCTCCATTTTTATTTTCTTTTTCCTACTTTTGACTAGTAAAGTAGATACACAGAAAATAAAGCTGGATTCAGGATTCATTATATAATTGCTATTGTAAACCAAAGATATTTCCCTGAAGGGTCACCTCAAAATATAGTGGCTTAATAAAAGTTGTGCATTTACTATACGTTATAACTGAGACTGAAATCAGGTAAGTTATTCTTTATCTATGGAAATAATTTTCTTTTGTGGCTTGACAAAAATTTGCACCTTCCTCAGATAAAAAAAAGTAAACTTAACTTAAAAGAGTTGATTTTTTTTGATAGTTATAGTGTTATGAGTTTCAATATGAGCATGAAGATTCCCCCATGAACACTCTTCTATTGAGTATCATTAGTATATGTCAGGTCCTATTTTACATGACAGCAATCACAGGATTGCAGAGTATTTGTACAGGCTATATGTGTGGGCAACAATTGTGATGGCCTTCCTTAAAATAGATTCTGTTTTAAAACTTTGACTTTGATATAGATAATTTTAAATAAATCTATGAATTTGGTTCTTTGTCGTATTGACTTTTGTTTACTATGGCTGCTTAGAATACCTTCAATTCAAGTTAACATTGGATAATCTAATGATGCCCAAGAGGAGAGATTTCAAATTGACTTTTGGGGGTCATTAGTTAAACCCAGAATGCTCTTTCAGTAGCCCCCGGGCTCCACCTGCAGATACAGCCTACATTGCTAAAGAATCCCTCTTCTTCTCTACCACCAATCAGCAACTATCTTAAAATGATGATCAAACTTCTATACAAAATCCTGGGTTTGCTCCTGGAAACCCAAACTCAAAGTCTACTAAGTTTACTGGTCTCAGAGAGCTTAGAAACCTTTATGATCAAGTTAATATGAAATAGCTCACTCCAGATAAATCCTATCAAATATTTAAAAATATGATCCATGTCTTGTAGTAAAATATTCATCAATAGCACAAATTATTGTGTGATTTAAAACAGAAATTGGATTGAGAATCATACTAAAATTTAAGGTATAGACCTTCTCATCATAACTCTGATGAGAACTCTATGAATATATCTTTATTCCTTCTTTGATAATGTAGAACATGAAATGAGGTCACCAGGTTCTCAAATAAAGTATTTGAAAGAGAACATACAATGTTTACATGATAGGAATTCTTTTTTAGAAATACTGTATGTCAAAGCTAAATTGATACTCTAGATTGAAATATATGGGTCATCTATAATAACAATATAATTGTACTGTATTCTTAACCATGTTTTCTTTTGAGTTATAAATTAATTATAGAAATGTTTGTCAACTATACTGTCTTCATGAAAGAATGAGAAAGAAAATCTCAAGAGCATTTTTAATGAGGATAATTTTATTAAATAAGAAGTACTGTAAAAGAAATAATGAATCAAGCCTAAATTGCAAAATGAAGCAACTCCTCTAGGATTCATATAGGAGTTTTTTGGGATATGCTATTGTACATTTTGTAATGTAGGAATGTAAATTAAAATAACACTTCAATAGCTTTGAAACAAGAAAGTGTGTGCAGGGTTTTTAGATCTATATTTTCTACTCCATTTGATAAATAAATACCAAAGATGGAATTATAAACTAATATGGGAAAAGTATTTTTAGTTCAGAAGAAAATCTCAAAATATCTGCTGGGTGGATGCACTATTTCCAATTCCTTACAGCAATGAATGTGATTCCTGGTTCTCCATATCTTTCCAGTCCTTGATGTTGTCAGTGTCTAGGATTTTAGCCATTCTAAGGGGGATATAGATACCTAATTATTTGAAATTTCAATTTCCTAGTGACATTTGATGTTAAGACTCTCTTATAATTTTCTTTTTCTTTTTTTTTTTTTTGACAGGCAGAGTGGACAGTGAGAGAGAGACAGAGAGACAGAGAGAAAGGTCTTCCCTTTTCCGTTGGTTCACCCTCCAGCTGGCGTATCGCGCTGATCCGAAGGCAGGAGCCAGGTGCTTCTCCTGGTCTCCCATGCGGGTGCAGGGCCCAAGGACTTGGGTCATCCTCCACTGCACTCCCAGGCCACAGCAGAGAGCTGGCCTGGAAGAGGAGCAACCAGGAAAGAATCTGACGCCCCGACTGGGACTAGAACCTGGTGTGCCGGCGCTGCAAGGCAGAGGATTAGCCTATTGAGCTGCAGCTCCGGCTCTCATAGAATTTTCAATCAAAATATTTTGTTTAATTAACTATTCAAATCTATTGACTAATTTTTAAATTAGCTTATTTATTATTTTTGTTGCTATTTAAAGCTGCTCCATGTATTTTATATACCAGTCATTTATGAGATGTGTACTTTCCAAACATTTTCTTCTACTCTGTGATTTTCATTCTTTTAAGAATGTATTTCGTAGACCATTTTCTTTTTTTAAAACTTTTATTTAATAAATATAAATTTCCAAAGTACAGCTTTTGGATTATAGTGCCTTTTCCCCCCCGAATAAATTCCCTCCCACCCGCAACCCTCCCATCTCCCACTCCCTCTCCCATTCCATTCACATCAAGATTCATTTTCAATTATCTTTATATATAGAATATCAATTTAGTATATATTAAGTAAAGAGTTCGTCCGTTTGCACCCACACAGAAACACAAAGTGTAAAGTACTGTTTGCGTACTAATCATAGCATTAATTCACATTGTACAGTTTCTAATTTTAATGAAATCCACTTTGTGTTGTATCTAAAATGCCAGCAGGATGGGCTGATATTGTGGCATAGTGGGTAAAATTGCTGCCTGTGGCTCCGTCGTCCAATATGGGTGCTGGTTTGAGTCCCTACTGCTCCCCTTCTGATGCAGCTCCCAGCTAATGTGCCTGGGAAAGAAGAGGAAGATAGCCCAAGTGCCTGGGCCCTTCCGCACATATAGGAGAGCAGAAGGAAGTTCCAGGCGCCTAGCTTCAGCCTGATCCAATTCCTGCCATTTGGGCCATTTAGGGAATGAACCAGTAGATGAAAGATCTCTTTATGTGTCTCTCCTTTTCAATACATAACTCTGCTTTTCAAATCAATCAATAAATATTTAAAATATAAATATTAGCAGGAAACCCCAAATCAAACTAGTTATTTTATTTTCTTCTAGGATTCTAATAATTTTCCATTTTTCACTCATCTATGATTTTTTTATTTATTTCCTGTGGGTGGTATGAAACAAATAACTAAATTCATTTTTCCTATAATTGCCAGCTATCCCAACACTGTTTTTTTGAAAAACTCTCCTTTTTTTTTATCAAATTGTCTCTACTCCTTTTCTATGCCTGAATATCACATAGCTTTTCCTGCATGTTATGTTAATTGAGCAATCATGGGATACAGTGAAAATATATGTTCTCTCTCCTGCTCTCCTTGTCTGATTAGGACCCAGTTGCTCTAGGGACAGAGAGCTGGCGGCCTTCCACGCTGCACTCTCATCCTTGCTTACAACCCCTTCCCACCTAGCTTGTTCTGGTACCAAAGGCTAAAATCTCTGAGGGTAAAGGATGTGTCCATTGGTGTAGGGGTTGGAGAAATGCAGTGATGAGGAGTCTGTACCCCTGGGTGATTCATCCACATCATGGAAAGGGAACTTCACCATAGACATAAGCTAGTCATGCATGCACATCATTCTAGCTGGATATCTGTGGCTCTTAGAGAAAAACAAGGGGGTAAGCTGTTTTTGTATTGCCCAAGCTAGTAGGTTTGGTGAGTATGCTGGATTCTTTAAAGGGAGACCAACAAAGTCAAAGACAAGATAATAAATCAAAAATGGAGGTCCAGGTTATCAAGAGAGTGAGAATTTTTTTCTCTCTTTTCAAAATTTTATTTAAGGAATGAAAACTTCACGCATCTCTGCTTCTACCACTCACTCCTGAGACTACTCCCCATCTGTGAGCAAGCAGACACTCCACTGCCAGTATCTATTTATCCCACCAGGAGGGACACAGAGGGTTCTACTCATGTACAGAGACACTCATTTCCATGTAGGTTCTTAGGTAAAAGATGACATGGGAAGATTTTCAGATGACCCTGGCACATATATTTAAGTCTTTGAGAGTTTGTTCCAGGTCTATGCACTTACCTGGAAAGATGTAATATTATTACTAAATTAGACTTTAAAAGGGAATGAGAAGCAATCTGCTCTCCAAGATGCAGAAGCTTTCAGGGATGAACTTTATAGACATTTATATTCTTGCCTGATTGAGGAATCCAAGAACTATTTATCCTACAGGAAAACGGGTTGTACCTCAGAAAGAACCTCACCCTAAATGCATACCAGATGACCCCATAGATAAATGGAAATGAAAACATTTTATTTCTTGTGGCCTGGGGGATGACTGTTCAGTACCAGGACTAAGCCCTTAAACTACTTCCAGCTGTCCATGGTAGACTAATGTCCATAAGAGAGCCCATTTACCTTCCTAGAGAGATGGGTGGTTTCATTACTCAAGCATACTTCCCCATCTCCTGATTTGTTTAGAAGGACAGAAAATTTAAAAGGCTATGTTCTTTGCTTAATGAGCCTCAGATATAACCTCCTAAAGTCACCACTTCAGTCTTTTATAATAAGACATCCACAGGGAGATACAACAATGAGAAAGAAAAAAAATAAGTAAAAGGTTGAAGCACTGGTAGTAACCATAAGGTCATGTCAGCCTGCCAGTCCCCAGGGATCTCCAAAGTGGCTGTGGTCAGGTATGGCACTTCAAGAAGGAATGTCGAGGTTCCTATTGCAACAGAAAACCCCATAGCCTTGTCCTATCTGTAATGGGGATCATTTGGAGGTTGACTGCCCCTGGAGATCAAGGACTTCAGGTTGGCACTCCTTACGTAGATGATCCAACAGGGCTCAAGAGGCCTCCGGTTTCTCCTGCAGGCTCCTACCACCCAGATCATCAGCACTGAAACCTCAAGTGGTTCTAATTGTCAAAAGAAGAAAATTGATTTCTTCCTAGATATTATAACTAATTTTTCCACCTCTACTCAAATTTGAGTCTCCCCCTTTCCCTTAGTAAGACTCTGAAAGGCATCTAAGAAAATACTTCAAGTTATATATTTCACCTATCCCCTAAGCTGTAACTAAGATAACTTGATTTTTATACTGGTTTTCAGATGATACTGAAAAATCAAACACCCATTTTAGAGGAGAGATCACTAAGCCCTGCTGGCAACTACTGCCCTCATGGCTCCTGGGCAATCTTTAGGCTTTTCCATAATTGAAACAGATACTAATACAGAGGTTTGAGCAAACCACAGAAAGCTTGGCTGAGCAATAAGTTCCGAACCAGTACAGATCCATCTTAAGGATCCTTCTTGTTTTCTCCATCAAAAAGAAACAAACATACAAACAAAAAACTTTAAAGCCAGAGACAAGGGTTAAAAGCCTTAATAGACAATGTCACAGAGACTTTTAAGGCCATAAAATAGTCCCTGTAACATTCTGGTCCTGGGAGTTCAAAAACCAGAGAATGGAGTCTAATACAGGATCTCCTTCTTACTAAAAATGTCATGATCCCCATTCACCCAGTGGTCCCTAGCCCTTATGCTTTACTGTCCCGAATTCTGGAAGGGACTGAATGGTCTACAGTTTTAGACTTGAAGGATGATTTTTTTCTATACCCTTACACTCGAATTCCCAATATTTGCTTTGGAGACCCCTCAACTCAGTCCACCATTTAACTTGGACTGTGTTGTCACAAATGTACCAAATCAGTCCCTAATTGTTTGTACAGGCCTGTCTAAAGACCTGTCAGAGATTTCTCATTCACAGGGCATGATTCCATAATAGGCGGATGATATTTTTTCTGAGTTCAGATAGAGGAAAGTTCCCAAGATGTCAATAAGACTCTTTACTTCTCCACTTTCTAGCAAAAAAAAAAAAAAGAGGCTATGCAGACTCAAAATCTAAACCCAACTCTGCAGCCTTCCCTAACATATTTAGGTTTACCCTTCTCTGAAGGAACTCAGGCATTGAGAGTAAATAGAATTAAGCCCACAGCTACTTTTCCACTTTTTTTTTTTTTTTTTTTTACAGGCAGAGTTAGACAGTGAGAGAGAGAGACAGAGAGAAAGGTCTTCCCTCCGTTGGTTCACCCCCCCCCCAAAATGGCTGCCACAGCCAGTGTGCTGCGCCAATCCGAAGCCAAGAGCCAGCTGCTTCCTCCTGGTCTCCCATGTGGCGCAAGAACCCAAGCACTTGGGCCATCCTCCACAGTAGAGAGCTGGACTGGAAGAGGAGCAACCGGGACAGAACCTGCACCCCAACTGGGACTAGAACCCAGGGTCGCAGTCCGAAGATTAGACAAGTGAGCTGCAGCACCAGACATACCTTTCCACTTTCTAAAACCTTAAATAGCCTAGAAGCTTCTGGGGAATCACATGATTCTATCAATTATGAATTCACAGATACAATAAAATAGCCCATATTAACTGATAAACGATATCCAGGTGATAGAGACACATATATTCAATGGGGCCCAAAGGCCAAATCAGTTTTATCCAACTTAAACAGGCCTTACTCAAGGCCCCAGATTTAAGCCTCCCAGTGGGCAAAGTCTTCAATCTACATGTAGCAAAGAGAAAAAAAGATGGTTTTAGGGGTGTGGACTCAGGTTAAGGGATCAACTCAACACCTTGTGGGAAATCTTTGAAAACAAGTGGACCTGGTGGCAAAAGTTTCATCAACCTGGTCCAGGTAATGGCAGCTATCCCCTCTCCTGATCTCTGATCCCACCAAAGTGACCCTGGGACAAGATCAAATACTGTACACTTCCCATAATGTGGTTATAATGTGGAAAGTCTGCTATCCTCAAAAGGAACCCTGTGGATAACAGACAATTGCCTTTTAAATACTAGCTACTACTGGTATTTTAAATACCAGTATTACCATCCAGCTCAAAACTTGCTTCTCTCTTAATCCTGCTACTTTTTCACAGAGGAAATGGTGGGTCAAGGACATGCCTCTGAGCAGGTAGTTCTACAGACATATGCAGCCAGAGAGGACCTCAAGGAGGCACCTTTAGAGGATCCAACTGGGTTCTCTTTATGGTAGGCAGTTCCCTTGTTAACAAGGAACTCATCAGGCTGGATATGTCATATCACCTTGAATGAGACAATCACAAGCACAAATTTTCATCCTAGCATGAGTAAACAATTGACACAACTGACAGCTCTGACAAGAGGCCTCAACCTTAGCAACGATAAAGGGTAAATATTAACCCTGATTTGAAGTATGACTGCAAGTTCCCATGCAGCTCATTTGGAAAGAAAGACACATCTTCAAGGCAAATGGATGCACCATCAAGTATCATCAGAACATAAATTGGTTATTCTGCTCAGCGTTTCTCCCCTGGGAAGTGTCAGTTGAATGGTTTAAGGGGCACCAGTAACATGAACCAATGAAACAGCAGCAGCCAAGGAGACTCTTTGTTTTGAGCCTTTTTTACCCCTGCGATCTAGGAAAAACCCCTACTAGAAATTAGACCACAATATTCCTTTGAAGAGACTCAATGAGCAGTTTATAGAGGTTATAGTCTCCAGCCCAGTGGATGATTTTTCTCTGAAGAAGGAGGAAACCATCTTCCTACTCTTGCCAGTGGAAGCACTTAAAACTCTTTATCAAGCTTTTGACCTGGGGAGGGATAAGACTTTTCAACTGACCCAGAAATTTTTTACAGGAAAGAACTTCCTCAGGATTGCAAAACAGGCTTTGGAGAGTGTGATTTTTGTCTTAGGAAATTCTTTGTCTCAAATCAAAGGCTTCCTATTCCCAGAATATGAAGAAAAGGAAGCTATCTATAAGAGGATGGACAACTAGATTTTACCCACATGCTTAAAAGAAGAAATATCCTGTATCTTCACTAATTGGATGGAAGCCTACCATTGTCCATCACAGCACTTGTTGAATTCCAACAGATTTCCTGAGGCAAAACCCAGGGGATTGGGAAGCCCTAAGAATACCCCATGAAACTGTGTTAGTCAAGACATTTCCAACTCACTCTTCCTCTTTAAAGAAGGATTGAGAGAAATCCTATACTGAGATTCCTTCTATTCCTATTGCAATAAAAGTGTCTGGATTGGATTCCTGGATTCAACATTCTACCATGAAGATCTTGGTTTCTGAAACAACCTCAGATTCGATCCCAGAGGACTACTTACAACTTCAAGGAGGATAAATACTCACTGAAGGACTCAAACTCCTCTTTAAAAAATGTAAGTAAATCTGTGAAGTCTCCACCCATCAAACCCATCATCAAGCTACAGTTATTTTGGGAGTAACCATGCTACCTGACTGCTAGCTCTTTTCACCTAATTTTTCATGTGCATACTTCCACTAATGATATGGTGTCATGGCTAGACTGTACTTGCTGGTAACGCTGTTGACTATATGCAACACTGAGATGGTTTACAGACACCCTCCTTTTTCAGGGGACAACCCCTTCTGACCTTCTTGTACAACTCATCTCTTCTTGTCCTGGGTCTATCGAAATCCAATCCTGCTAATAGAATCACAGATGTAGGCTTTCTACCAGAAACCCCTCGAGAAACTCTGGAGAATGCACAATGACTGCTGTCTCCAGTATTGCTCCTGTCCAACTCAAAGTAACCAGAGAAGTCATCATCCCTTCTCTCTTATTAGGGTTATCTTTCAGAGAAGGGATTGATAGAGATAGCCTCTGGTTAGATAGAGAGAGATCATGTGGCCACTCCGCACCATTTGGAAAGGAGTCTCAGAGGGCCTGAGAAAAGTCAATTTACAGTTTCTTCACCTTGTCATTGGAACTCAATCTATTCCTCAGTATTCTCCATTGTGATAGCTTATTTCAGTTTGTATACAAAGCTTGAATTGTGTATTGCCTATCAGTCCTCTCTAATTTTGTTACAGGTAATTTAAGAATTCTCCTTAGTATTGAAGATTTATCATCTCTTCTTGGAGAGCAAATATTCCAGAAAATTGAAATTATTGACAATTTGGATTTTCATAGTAGGAGAATTTCATTGCCTTTTAAAGTAGCACTGAAAACACTATAGAAACATTCATAGTTATAAGTGGCTTATTATTTTCAACTTATAAATATTTTAATAAATACACAGACTGTAGGATGTTAAATGGAAACAGTATGTATTCTAATTCATTTTAGTATTTGTATGAATGTTAAATGCATGATAAAACTGATAGTATCTAATCAAGTTTATTACACCTTTTGTCATAGTAGTGAAATGAGTAAAAAAAATCAAACCTTATTTCCTTAAATACTTTGAGAAAGTGGATACCAAATCAAACAGGCATAGAAAACATTAAATGTTTAGTTAGTTGTATATCATTATTTCAAATGGAAATTACATATTTTTATATTTAAATGCAACACAAATTCTTAGATAATTCCATAAACTCAAATTATTTTATTTGATGATTAAATCTATTAATAACCCTTGATATATTAATACATAATAAACTTAGATAAATCTCATTGTTATGTAGAAGTTATTATTAGTAAAATCTTAAATAGATATTTGGCAAATTTGATAGTGACAATAATGTTGTGAAGCAATAGAAACATAAAATGGTTTATAATGTGGAATTTAAATAGGATTTATCTTTTACAAGTTTAAAATATACTACTAGGGATATAATATTTTTCTATACTGTTATTGAGAATAATACTGTGTATCTTGATTATGCAATAATTTCATATGAACTAGAGAATTCTATGCTGTGACCTTTCTAGGTAAAATAAAGTGCATACAGAACATTTTATTAATGTTCTTGTTTATTTGATCTTAGTGTAAAATATTGAGAATAAAAACAACACACACAACAATTATGGATATTATGAGGGTAAAAACAAAGTGTTGATAACGAATTCTTTACCCACACCACTTCCAGAATTAGGTCCATAATCAGTGCATGTACAGAAACCATAGCGTAACTGAGACTCTCTGTAAAATTGACTTGCAATGTGGAAGGATAGCGATTATAAAAAAAATGCACCAAAGTGACAGACGAGTGAATGGAGACAGCATCTTGGAAGCAGGTCCTAGCCAACATGTATACATTAGACATGAATCACTGCAACAAGCACTTTTCGAAAGCTACACTGAAATTTTTGAGAAAAATAAAATGATTGTTTGAAGCATCTTAGTTTGAGATACTTTTAAATGTGACAGTACATAATCATGGCTTCCTTCACATCCATAAACACCCTTAAGCATCTAATGGCCTCTGTGCTCAGATATTGAATTAAAACATCAAAAATTACATTAATATTATAACTGCAAAAGCGATGACAGTATTCTGTAATCTTAGTTGCACAATTTATCTGAATGTTACTCAGTATCATATTAACCTGGCATTTTGTTTCTTACAGTGATTGAATATTGATATTGAAATTTTTGATCTTATGGTCTTGGTTTTATCTAAGATTAATTTCCTTTATTTATATATTTGTCATTTCCACAAGTTATAGATTATCATGACTCAAAATACAACAAATTATTATGATCCTTTAGGAGTAAGAGTTCACACTGCTGTTCAAAAGTTATTCCTTATAACAGCATATATTTGATATGTTGAAACTGTTCTTGTCAAAAAGTCATAACAAAGTATGTATAGGAAAACTGTAATTTGTAAAACATTTTATTGAATGAATTGTAGGTCTATATTTTGTTAACTCTTAATCTGTGCTAGTGATACATTCCAAAATTTACATTTTTAACTTATCAGAACATATTTGGATAAGTGATGCTCCTGCCAAAATGAATACATTGAATTTATGAGGAAACAGGAAGCATCCACAAGTAGAGAGGTATACTAAAATGTAAGTTAATATATTGCCAAAATAAAATAATAGAAATCATTGGGAAACAAACCCAAATTGAAACATATTGATATATTATTATATTATTATATTATATTATATTATATATATTATATATTATATTATATTATATATTAAATTATTATATTAATTGTATTGTTAATCTTATTGTGGTTAAGAATATGTGTAGCTTTTAGGGAATACACAGAAATATCTGAGGATAAACAGATATACTTCTCAATTTATTCTAATAATGGTTCAGAATTCTACATTGAGTGAAAAATAAAGAAAACATAAGTACGTTTATATATAAAATCTTGAATCTGGACAAAAGCACACAGGAATATTTTTTGTGCTATATTTAGACATTTTTCTGTAATTTTGAAGTTAAAGGCATAAAAAGAAATGTTATGACAGTTTTAACAGCTGTCTTTTTGTTTTAGCATCTATTCAGGAAATGAGTTTCAAGAGGAATGCAAATCTACAAACACCAACATCAAGATGTCTGAAATGTTCCATTTTGAAAGATTGTAAAGAAATCATTTCTAACATCTAAAATGACTTTGAGGGAATAAAAGAAATAATATTTAAAGAAAATAAATATGGAAGCATTTCAGGAAGTTTATAGAAAATAGAATTAAAATATTATTTGTCACTAAAAAATGAAATACATTCATACAAAGGAGCAAATTCTATAAAAATGAAAATTTGGGGCCTGCGCTGTGGCACAGCAGGTTAAAATCCTGGCCTGAAGCACCAACATCTCATATGGGTGCCTGTTCTAGTCCCGGCTGCTCCTCTTCTGATCCATCTCTCTGCTATAGCCTGGGAAAGCAGTAGAAAATGGCCCAAGTTGTTGGATCCCTGAGCCCACGTGGGAGACCCAGAAGAAGCTCCTGGCTCCTGGCTTCAGATGGGTGCAGCTCCAGCCTTTGAAGCCGTTTTGGGGGTGAACCAATGGATGGAAGACCTCTCTCTCTGTAACTTTGTATTTCAAACGAATAAAATAAATCTATAAAAAATGAAAATTCCAGAACTGAAAAACAGTAGCAGAAATAAAAACTAACAAGGGCTGAGAGAGGGCTGTATTGAATAATAGAGATGATAGGGGGAAGAAAGCAGTAGAGTTAAGGTAGATCAGTAATATCTAGCTTATATTCACAACAGGGAAAAGAATTAAAAGTACAAACAATCAGAATCTCAGTTTCTTATGAGACAACAATAAAATCAATATTTATGCCTTTTGAGTTCCAAAAAGGGTGAAAAAACTACTGGTGCAGGAAAATGATTTAAAGAAATAATGGATAAAAAGTTTAAAATCTTGATGATATAAATTTATAAATCCAACAAATTCAATGAATCCCAGTGATAAATACAACCACATATCAATCTATATTGCTATAACAACACAGAAAAAGAAAATTTCTTGAAAGTAATCAAAGGGGAAAATACTTTAAAGAAAGAAGAATAATCATTGAAATAAAAGGGAACTTCTCATCTGAATAAATGGAGGCAAAAAAGTAATGGCAAATCATTTTTATAAAAGATTTTTAAAAGGAAAGAGAGAGGGCGGCGCTACGGCTCACTTGGCTAAACCTCTGCCTGCAGCGCCTGCACTCCGGGTTCTAGTCCTGGTTGGGGTGCCGGTTCTGTCCTGGTTGCTCTTCTTCTAGTCCAGCTCTCTGCTGTGGCCCGGGAGTGCAGTGTAGGACGGCCCAGGTGCCTTGGGTCCCTGCACCTGCACGGGAGACCACGAGGAAGCACCTGGCTCCTGGCTTTGGATGGGTGCAGCGCCAGCCGTGGCGGCCATTAGGGGAGTGAACCAACGGAAGGAAGACCTTTCTCTCCGTCTCTCTCTCTCACTGTCTATAACTCTCTCTGTCTCTCCCTCTCACTGTCTAAATCTGCCTGTCAAAAAATAAAAATAAAGGAAAAAATAAAAAAAAAAGGAAAGAGAGAAAGAAGAGAGATGGGGGAGTGAGAGGTCTCATTCCCTCCTCAAATGGCCACAATAGCTGGGCCCACTGTAGGTAGAAGTGAGGAGCCTGGCACTCTTTCCAGGTCTCCCATATGGGTAGCAGTGAACTAGGCACTGGGTCATCTTCTGCTGCCTTCCCAGACTCATTAGCAGGGTGCTGGATTTAGAGCAGAGCAGCCAGGACTTGAACAATCACTCTGATATGGAATGCCAGCATTTCAAGCAGTGGCTTAAACTGCTTGCCACTGGTAGATGCTTTTTAAAGGCAGAAAAAAAAAAACGACTGACATAAAATCCTTTGTTCAGCAAAAATACACTACTTAGATTGTTAGAAAAGGAAGATATTATTGAACACTATATATGAGCTTCAATAGTCAGGCATATGATCAGGAAGGTAAACAAATGATTATTATGGAGCCAACCTATGGTATTGATTGAGTAATTTAGGTGCATTTAATGCATTTTATCAATATGCTATTTTTAATTTATGATGGATTTATCAGGATATATCACCCATAACAAGTCGAAGAGCATCTGTATTTTACAAATCATACAAACATATGCTTGTACTGATAATATGAGTATGATTGATTGAAATTAAAACAATTATATTCCAATATTTCTTTCTGTTTTCCTTTAGGAAAATCTCTAGTAGGTTTTTAATTTATATCCAAAGATGATTATTTATCAATATACTTGGGTTTAATGTATCCATTTACAGTTAAATAAACATTATGTTTTAAAGAATATTTTTACAACCAAGATATAAGTTTTTTTCTTCAAATGAAAAAATGAGTAATTGAGATAGTAAACATACTATCTTGAAAGCATTTATCTTGAAAGATGACTATAAATGCTCTGTCACCATTATGACTATAGATATTGGAGGAGGAGAGATTCTACATCATAAACATGCATTGATTGAAAATATCCTCATTGGTTATGGAACATGATAAAATCAGTTTCAGATTTCTAGGGAAACTTAGAGACACCTCATATTACTTAACTTTTTTTTTTTTTTACTGTACATTGTCTTATGACTCTGAACAAAGTCCTGGCTTCATTCCATAGAACAATATACATATGCAAATTCTTCAGGTGATATTAACTGAGTGGTTTTGCCTGGGACTCCAATAGCAACTGGTGAACAAATAACCTAGTGAAATTTAAAATCTTATGAGAAATGAATACAATAATCATACTCCTATAATTTTATAAGTACATAAGTATTCTCCAGTAAAGATTACAGGAAACCTCAACTGTGTTAAATCCATCCAATATGATATAAATGACTTTAAGCAATGAGTAGTTTTATGAAAATTGATGTAGGAGGAGTAAGGAGGAGGAGTAAATCAGGGGAAGAGAAGTTGAAAAGCCTTTCAGAAAAAATATGTATATATTTGCATGATCACTTAGGTAACAGTTACCATGCAGCATGTCAGTGGGATAACACTGCCAGGGAAAAAGTGAAAATGGATTGAGGAGAGTTTGAAGAGGGCCATTTGGTTCTGTACTAGAAATTTTTTTTCTTAAAAACTATTTTAAGGACTTCCAGCTCCATTCTTGTTATGGTAGAGGATCATTTCATTTTATTTGTTTAAAGGTGTGAAATGACAAACTTTATTATTAAAATACCACTGTAGCCAGACCAATTTAGGATGAACAAGAGCTGGTGCTGTGGCATAGTAGGTTAAGATTCAGCCTAAGGCACCAGCATCCCATATGGGCACTGGTCAAGTCCTGGCTATTCCACTTCCAATCCAGCTCCTTGCTAATGCTTCTCAGAAAGCAGTGGAAGATGGCCCAAGCGCTTAGGCCCCTGCATCCATGTGGAAGACCTGGAAGAAACTCCTGGTTTCTTCCAGATAAACCCAGCTCTGGCATTTCAGCCATCTGGGGAGTGAACCAGCAGATGGAAGACTTCTTTACATGTCTCTCCCTCTCTCTGTAACTCTGCCTCACAAATAAATAAGTAAATCTTCCAAAAATTAGGAAAAGAAAATCAAACTTGCATACACACAAAAAATGTTTCTAAGTTTCTATTGGTACCCATCCTAAACTGAATTATAAAGACATCACTTTAGGGATCTCATTTTCAGATGAGGAAATTAAAGAAATAACAGGTATGATGCTTGCTTAAGCTGAAGTCTTGTACAACTGCAGTCTTGTCCTAAAAGGGTTTTATATATCAAGACAAGAATGTCAGAAATACAATTAAGGAAAATCAGTTAGTCATTAACAGGAAGAATAAATTATATTTCAACACTCCAAGTGAGGAATGATGACAGCCTGAATAAAACAGAGGAAAAAAAGAGATTTGAGATGTACTGGGGATGATAAGCTTCTATTTCCTGATTGGTGTTCATATTCAAAACAGCAAAAATTTTGTCTAGAAGTGAAATATTTTATATATGTATGTATATGTGTATGCATATGTTTGCATGTGTTTATGTAAGAAATTCATGACTCCAAAGGGCATATGAAATAGGGGTAAGCAAATCATTGATTTCAAAGTATCTGACAGACAAATTGAATTTAAGCTCTTTGTGGGTTATTTGTATTCTTCAGGCTTGAGGAAAATATTTTCATGTAGTGCACTTAGAGTGTCTATGAAACATAGTTATACAGGTATAGAAGGGATAATTAGAAATACTGGTTAAAAGTTCATTAAAGAGGGCCATCATTGTGGTAAAACAGGTTAAGCCACTGCCAATAATGTTGGCAACTCATAATAGTGCCAGTTCAAGTCTTGGCTGCTCCACTTCTGATCAAGCTCCCTGCTAATGTGCCTTAGAAAGCAATGGAAAATGACCCAGGTATCAGGGCCACTACCACCCATGTGGGAGACCAAGATGGAGTTCCTGACTCCTGACTTCAGCCTGAACCACTCCTTTCTAGAAACAGTGGATGGAAAATTCCTCTCTCTCTCTCTCACTCTCTCTCTCTCTCTCTCTCTCTGCCTCTCTTTGTATAACTCTGCCTTCCAAACAAATTAATTAAAATATTTTTCTTTTTTAAAAAATCCAATAAAGATATTGGTAACCATCAAGGATGTTGAAGATAATTATTTTATTGATAACAAGTAGAGAGAGGAGATATAACCAAGTTTTACATGCATCATTCAGTGTTCTGAGAATCCAGATTTGTCCCAAGACTCTACCTAAGAATTTTTAGAAGTATGGGAGGGTTATGGAATCAGTAGGATAAGTTTAGGCACCATGATAGCGTTGGTGAGAAAGTTTTTCCTTTAAGGGTTGTAGGTAGTCAGGTAATACTAGAGTCATGGAAATGAATGCACCTAGAATATCATATCAGTGAGTACAGGCAGTGGCCCACTGACAGGAAACCTGGATGCTGCAAAGTATGGAAGTCAGTACCAACGACAAAGTGTAGGGCAGAGAAGTACAAAGAGCAGACTTAGAATGGGAACCACGCACTCCTAAAATAGGAGGAAAACAAAAACAAAGTTTTTTTCTGGTAATAAGTAGAAAAACAGTTTAAGGAGAAGGGATTTGAAAATAATGCCAAATGCTGAACAGAAAGCAAGATAAGAATGAGAATTTAACTGTAGCATTGGAAACTATGAGATCAGTAAAAATTAAAAATATTCACACAGTAGTGCAGTTGGAACAAATACAATTGGAAGAGTGAATAAGAGACAAGGGACTAGATACAGTTAGTTTATTCTTTTTTTATTAAAGCTTTTATTTAAGGAATATAAATTTCCAAAGTACAGCTTATGGATTACAATGACTTCTCCCCCACCCCCATAACTTCCCTCCCACCGGCAATCCTCCCCTTTCCTGCTCCCTCTCCCCTTGCATTCACATCAAGATTCATTTTCAATTCTCCTTATATACAGAAGATCAGTTTAGTATATATTACGTAAAGATTTCAACAGTTTGCCCCCACATAGCAACACAAAGTGAAAAATACTGTTGGAGTACTAGTTATAGTATTAAGTCACAATGTATAGCACATTAAGGACAGAGATCCTACATGATATTTCTTTTTAAAAAATTGATTAATTTTCTATGCAATTTCCAATTTAACACCAAGTTTTTTTTTTTCATTTTCAATTATCTTTATATACAGAAAATCGATTCAGTATATACTATGTAAAGATTTCATCAGTTTGCACCCACACAGAAACACAAAGTGTAAAGATACTGCTTCAGTAGTAGTTATAGCATTACTTCACACTGGACAACACATTAAGGACAGATCCCACATGAGACGTAAGTACACAGTGACTCGTGATTTTGGTTTAGCAATCTGACACTCTTTTTTATGGTGTCAGAAATCTCCCTAGGCTCTAGTCCCTAGGCTCTAGCCTTTAGGGTTCGCTGACTTCGATCTTATTCCAACAGGGTCATAGTCAAAGTGGAAGTTCTCTCCTCCCTTCAGAGAAAGGTACCTCCTTCTTTGATAGCCCCGTTCTTTCCACTGGGATCTCACTCACAGAGATCTTTCATTTAGGTCTTCTTTTTTTGTTGTTTTTCAGAGTGTCTTAGCTTTCCATGCCTAAAATATTCTCATGGGCTCTTGAGCCAGATCTGAATGCCTTAAGGGCTGGTTCTGAGGCCAGAGTGCTATTTAGGACATCTGCCATTCTATGAGTCTGCTGTGTATCTCGCTCCCCATGTTGGATCATTCTCTCCCTTTTTGATTCTATCAGTTAGTATTAGCAGACACTAGTCTTGTTTGTGTGATCCCTTTGCCTCTTAGACCTATCAAAGTGATCAATTGTGACCTGAAATTGATAACTTGGACTAGTGAGATGGCATTGGTACATGCCACCTTGATGGGCATTTTGTGCATGTGGGGAATGAACTAACATATGGAGACACACACACACACACACACTCCTCACCTCATAAATAAATAATAAATAGATGAATAAATCCAATAGAGTTTAAATTATGTAGATAATGCAGAATAGAGAATAATTACCTTATTCAGCTCTACTTATAAAATATACCTACACATTTGAAATTAGCTGGATCTACTGTAAAACATTGAGAAAGAGAAAGGTAACTCTCTCTTTATAGACCAGGTCTAGAAATGGTCAACAGATTTTCTTGCTGCTATGAGCTTCGCTGGTACTCCCAGCTATGTCTTTTTATTCTCCTCTTGAAAAGAAAGTTATTTCAAAAAACATAAAACAGATAAGGCCACTCCATAGTTATATATGAATGAAAACCAAATGGTATCATTTTCTAAGTCACAAAATGACCAAATGTACCCTATCATAGCTAATGTGACTGATTGCTGTCTTTTTTTTTTAATTTTTTTGTCAGGCAGAGTTAGACAGTGAGAGAGAGAGAGACAGAGAGAAAGGTCTTCCTTCTGTTGATTCACTCCCCCTATGGCCTCCACGGTTGGTGCTGCACCAATCTGAAGCCAGGAGCTATGTACTTCCTCCCGGTCTCCCATGCAGGTGCAAGGACACAAGCACTTGGGCCATCCTCCACTGCACTCCTGGGTCACAGCAGAGAGCTGGACTGGAAGAGGAGTAACCAGGACAGAATCCGGCGCCCCAACCAGAACTAGAAGCCGGGTGCCTGCGCCGCAGACGGAGGGTTGGACTAGTGAGCCATGTTGCCAGCTAGATTGCTGTCTTTTAACAATTGTAGTTTTAATCCAGATTTAGATTTCACTGATTTTACATAATACATGTGTTTATTAAGGAACAAAGTCATAGTTATCCACTTTTCCTGAGCAAAGTCCTTTTTCCATGAACTCTTCTTTATTCACCAAACTTAAGGCTGAATCTTATCACTCCTAATGCCCACTATGTCTCACTGTATAATATGGTATACATTATTCTTGGCTGCAACAAATATTAATCTCAACTTGTTCAGTTGGTATCCCTGGTCTTTCATTGTATGGAATTAGCCAAACTGTAATGTCCTCTGTGCTTCTCCAAGCCCACACATGGTAAGGAAAAGCAGAAATGTAGTATTTCTAGGGGAAGAACAAAATGTGGAAAAGTCATACAAAATATAGTTTTCATCAGTTGAAAAGGAAGTCTACATCTTTTTCAAAACAATCTTTCAAGTTTCTCTCTCTTGTTCTCTCTCTCTCTTTCTAATTTGGCCTTCAGATACTTTTGAGATTCATAATACTGCAAAGTGTTTAATCTCCATACATACTGGGTCACTTTTAGATGGCTAAGGGTGTTTCATTTCATGCAATATGATTACCTGCACTATTACAATCAAGTAATCATTATGAATCATTATAAGTTCTTTCAATTTGCACTCACTGGCCTAAGACCTTTGTAATCAGTGAAATCCAAGTAAAAAGTCTGATTGGGTTATCTCATCAGATTAAAATAGAAATACTACCCCTTTTTCTAGCTGTAGTTCTCAGTGTATCTAGCTCTGAGCCTGTTTGCCTTTCTCTGCAGTGGTTTCCCACACGTGGCAGCCTAACATTTACATGTGAGAATGACAATGCTCAGCAACTCTTGCTCTTTCATGTTTGTTGTGAGTGTCCGTGGATTGATTGGCACTGGTTCTAGGCCAGTCCCTTGTTTCCCATTTGCCCACTGACAGGTTTAATGCAGGACAGTAAATGCACAGTTGCCATCTCCTTTATGAGTTCATCTGTAACATTGCACCATGTGATTTTCCTAGGTAGAGCTTGTTTACTGCATTTCTTTCTCTGCCAAGAAAGGTGAAGATTATTTTATGGCTTTGCAGATGATTACCTCACACTTAGTACTGTCTGTAAGGTCCCTTGGTACCTCACAGAGCTTCTTGAAATATACTTTCCAGGGGTTTTAGATGTCTTCCGGTGCTGTTAGCACTTTGCCATCTGCTATCCTTATGCCAGAGCAGTCTTTGGATAAAATTCAATATTTACAAATCACATCGTAGTGTTTCTTTCTACTTCTTTTTTCCAAATTTTTTTATGTCACTGATTATTATTTTGTAATCTCTCATAGTTAGGTTTTAATTTTTTCTCAAACTTTTTGCATGCTTTCATAGAAAAAATTATTTTGATCAATGAATCCTGCTAACATATGTAGCCAATGCTTTAATAGATGATATTTAAATGTACTGCAAATGTGTAATGAAAAGAAAGTGATAATAAATTTATAGCTATAGGTCTTAAACATTCATCTGTCTCTTAGGATTTTATGCAGTCAGCTCATAAGTTGGTTTTATTCACCTAAAATATGATGATTTGAGGTCTTTTTTGTGAAAAAAAGAAGGTATTCGACTTTCAAAGCTTGAATCCTTCTCAGAGTTATGCTGACCAATTTATGGGTTTATTGTTTTTGTTTTTATTTGAAAATATATTCAATGAGCACATGTAATATTAAAATTCTCCAGTTTTGGGCCGGCGTCGCAGCTCACTAGGCTAATCCTCTGCCTTGCGGCGCTGGCAACCCACGTTCTAGTCCTGGTTGGGGCGCCGGATTCTGTCCCGGTTGCTCCTCTTCCAGGCCAGCTCTCTGCTGTGGCCTGGGAGTGCAGTGGAGGATGGCCCAAATGCTTGGCCCTGCACCCCATGGGAGACCAGGAGAAGCACCTGGCTCCTGGCTTCGGATCGGCGCTGTGCGCCGGCCACAGTAGCCATTGGAGGGTGAACCAACGGTAAAGGAAGACCTGTCTCTCTCTCTCACTGTCCACTCTGCCTGTCCAAAAAAAAAATTCTCCAGATTTTTATATTTTATCATCAAATATTTAAGAACATAAAATTTTACAAATCATTTAAGAAGTTTGCACTTGCTTTATAGTTTTTTTTGTCTCAAACTGTCACTACTGACAGCTCTCTGGAACATATTTAGACATGCCTGCCGCTTTCATGCAAAAAAAAAAAAAACACTAAAGATTTGAAATATCCAAAAAAGTTATGCTTCTAAAAAGACCAATTTATGTGCTCCCTAAATTGGCATTACACAAAATAAACATTAATGGTTTTTATTACTGTCATGTTTACACATTCTTCTTTTTCCACTAATAGTAACCAGTTGTAATGGGGAAAATTCAAAGTCACAGTAAGAGTGATATGTTGACACCTATTACCAAGTATTATAGAAGTGCTTTACACCAAAGGGAAACTTTCTAAAATACTCTAAAAATTTTAGTGATGACAAAACCATTCGGTTAAAATGATCATATCTTTTTGATTCTATCAGTTAGTATTAGCAGACACTAGTCTTGTTTGTGTGATCCCTTTGACTCTTAGACCTATCAGTGTGATCAATTGTGAGCTGAAATTGATCACTTGGACTAGTGAGATGGCATTGGTACATGCACCCTGATGAGATTGTATTGGAATCCCCTGGCACAATTCTAACTCTATCATTTGGGGCAGTTCCGATTGAGCATGTCCCAAATTGTACATCTCCTCCCTCTCTTATTCCCACTCTTATATTTCACAGGGATCACTTTTCAGTTAAATTTAAACACCTAAGAATAATTGTGTGTTAATTACAGAGTTCAACCACTAGTACTAGGATAAAAAAAAATACTACAATGGATAAAGTATTACATTGTACAACAACAGTCAGCACAAGAGCTGATCAAGTCACTGTCTGCTAATACTAACTGATAGAATCAAAAAGGGAGAGAATGATCCAACATGGGAAGCGGGATACACAGCAGACTCATAGAATGGCAGATGTCCTAAATAGCACTCTGGCCTCAGAACCAGCCCTTAAGGCATTCAGATCTGGCTCAAGAGCCCATGAGAATATTTTAGGCATGGAAAGCTAAGACACTCTGAGAAACAATAAAAAGAAGACCTAAATGAAAGATCTCTGTGAGTGAGATCCCAGTGGAAAGAACGGGGCCATCAAAGAAGGAGGTACCTTTCTCTGAAGGGAGGAGAGAACTTCCACTTTGTCTATGACCCTGTCGGAATAAGATCGAAGTCGGCGAACCCTAAAGACTTCCATAGCCTAGGCAACTCATGACTAGAGCCTAGGGAGATTACTGACGCCATAAACAAGAGTGTCAAATTGTTAAATCAACTTCAGGAGTCACTGTGTACTTACGTCTCATGAGGGATCTGTCCTTAATGTGTTATTCAATGTGAAATAATGCTATTACTAGTACTGAAACAGTATTTTTACACTTTGTGTTTCTGTGTGGGTGCAAACTGATGAAATCTTTACATAGTATATATTGAATCGATCTTCTGTATATAAAGATAATTGCAAATGATTAAAAAATCTGGGTGTTAAATTGGAAATTGCATAGAAAATTAATCAATTTAAAAATATATATATCATGTAGGATCTCTGTCCTTAACTTGCTATACATTGTGAATTAATACTATAACTGGTACTCCAACAGTATTTTTCACTTTGTGTTGCTATGTGAGGGTTAAATTGTTGAAATCTTTACTTAATATATACTAAACTGACCTTCTGTATATAAAGAGAATTGAAAATGAATCTTGATGTGAATGGAAGGGGAGAAGGAGTTGGAAAGGGGAGGGTTGCGGGTGGGAGGGAAGTTATGGGGGGGAAGCCATTGTAATCTATAAGCTGTATTTTGGAAATTTATATTCTTTAAATAAAAGCATTATTAAAAAATGATCATATCTTCCCTATAAACTACTTTTACTGGTGTTAAAGAAAATTATTAATTCATTAAAACTATTCATTTACTATATATTCTCCCATTTTCCCAAAAGTAATATTCCTTGTCCTTCCTTCTTATAACAGTGTTTACAGAACTGCACGAATGTATTAAAAAATAGGGACTTAGAAATTATATACAAAAGTCATTTTGAGATAATGTACTAAAAAACAAAACAAACAGCCTTCCCAAAAAATAACACGAAAAACTAGGCATTGAATCTGGATCTTGCAGACCACACTCTCCCCTCTGTCACCATACCCTGCATCGTGTCATCTGTGTTCTGATAAGACTGAAACACACTGTTTATTTCTTGTTTTCTTGGTTTCGTAATTGCCTTGATTAATGTAAGCATCTTTTTTTTTTTTGACAGGCAGAGTGGACAGTGAGAGAGAGAGACAGAGAGAAAGGTCTTCCTTTGCCGTTGGTTCAACCTCCAATGGCCAACGCGGCAGGCGCGCTGTGGCCGGCGCACCACACTCATCCGATGGCAGGAGCCAGGTGCCAGGTGCTTTTCCTGGTCTCCCATGGGGTGCAGGGCCCAAGCACTTGGGCCATCCTCCACTGCACTCCCGGGCCACAGCAGAGAGCTGGCCTGGAAGAGGGGCAACAGGGATGTGTAAGCATCTTTTAAGAAGAGATGTACCTAAATGAAAGATCTCTGCGAGTGAGATCCCAGTGGAAAGAACGGGGCCATCAAAGAAGGAGGTACCTTTCTCTGAAGGGAGGAGAGAACTTCCATTTTGACTATGACCCTGTCGGAATAAGATCGAAGTCGGCGAACCCTAAAGGCTTCCATAGCCTCGGCAACTCATGACCAGAGCCTAGGGAGATTACTGACGCCATAAACAAGAGTGTCAAATTGTTAAATCAACATCAGGAGTCACTGTGTACTTACGTCTCATGAGGGATCTGTCCTTAATGTGTTATCCAATGTGAAATAATGCTATTACTAGTACTGAAACAGTATTTTTACACTTTGTGTTTCTGAGTGGGTGCAAACTGATGAAATCTTTACATAGTATATATTGAATCGATCTTCTTTATATAAAGATAATTGCAAATGATTAAAAAATCTTGGTGTTAAACTGGAAATTGCATAGACAATTAATCAATTTTTTAAAAAAAAATCATGTAGGATCTCTGTCCTTAATGTGCTGTACATTGTGAATTAATACTATAACTAGCACTCCAACAGTATTATCATTTGTATCTCTATGCGAGGGCAAACCGTTGAAATCTTTACGTAATATGTACTAAATTGATCTTCTGTGTATAAAGAGAATTGAAAATGAATCTTGATGTGAACAGAAGGGGAGAGGGAGCGGGAAAGGGGAGGGTAGGGGGAGGGAGAGAAGTTGTGGGGGGGGAGCCATTGTGATCCATAAGCTGTTCTTTGGAAATTTATATTCTTTAAATAAAAGCTTTATATAAAAAAAAAAAACAAGAGATGTAGAGCTCCATATCATCACTAGGAAACTTAATGTTTAACAGAATGAAGGCTGTTTAGATGTCCAAATATCTAAGCTTACTGGCACTAAAACAACCAAATCAACTCACAAATAGCAAATTAATTCCTCAGTAGATTAACCAAACTTCCCCTGAATTCTCATTTTCTCCTCATAATTTGCTCCTCCATATTAATCACATGCTTTCTTTCATTCCATTTTTCTTTCTGTTAATTTTTAATAAACATGAAAAACTCATAAATGTTTATGAGGTGCAGTGCATTATTTCAACACAGTTTACATTATAAGTTTATCAAATCAAGCAATTAGCTTTTCTATTTCCTTAATTTTCTTTTATGTTTGGAACCTAACTACTTGTTTCTAGTTCCTTGTACATTATGTAACCTGTTGTGAACTACAGGCAGCCAATGTCCTGTGGAGCACTAGAACCCAATACCCAATATATTTTGGTATCTGTGATTCCCTCCTACCCTCACCCCTATCCGACCCCCATTCTTTCCACCCTCTAACAATCACTTTTAAAAGTTCAGTTCAATTTTTAAATCTCCATATGGAAGAGAGAACATGCAATATTTATCTTTCCATATCTGTCTTTTTTCACTTAATACAATATCTTTCTATTTGTTCATCTTGCAGAAAGTGTCAGGATTCCATTCCACTCTATGAGTAAATAATACTCCATCATGTATATTTTTTCCATCATGTATATTTGCCAGATTTTTTTAACCACTCATTCACTGAAAGCATCTAGATTGATCCCATACCTTGGGCATTGTAAATTGTACTGCAATGAGCATGGGACTGCAAGTATGTTTTATATTGATTAATTTCTTTCAGATATATATATCCAGAAATGGAACTATCTGGGATATAGGAAAAGCCCATATTTTTTAGTTTTGGGGAGACCCTCCCTACTGTTCTCCCTAGTGGATGGACTACTTTGTCTTCTCACAAGATATGAGGGCTCCTTTTTCTCCTCATCTGCACCTTCGTTTGTTACTTTTTGTCTTTTTGATAACTGGCTTTCTAAGTAGAATGAGGTGACGTCACATATGCATTTAATAATTTCAATAGGTTATAGGTATAGAGGTAGCAAGTCAAGTATAACTCAATGGTTGAAGTAAAAAGAATTAGTTATTGTATAATTTAAGATTAAAATGATACCAATAGTATTTTAAAATGCATGCTGGGATCCAAGACACTGTATAGATTCTTGAAATTTACTTAAGGACAAAAAAGAAAAGTCCTTGCAAAATGAAAAGTTTCAACATGTATTGGAAACATGTCTCTCTGGAGCCTTAGCAAAATAAGAAAGTAAATTGCTGTATCTATCTGGTAAAGATAATTAAAGGTGGTGAAACTACTGACTAGTGGAAGACACAGTATTGGATCTTTTCCATGGGGATATGAAAGATCATGTAAACCTGAAAATGTTTTAGATATAAGGGCTTCTTTAGAGCGAGTGCAGACAGTACCTCTTTCAGTAATTCCACAGTAGTTAGGAACAAACAAAACAGTAATTTTTTTTATAAAGTCACGTTTCTTGTTTGCTCTTCCATCATAGTGTTTGTTTTTGGTAACTCAAATGTATTTCAAGTGTATCTTTATCCTATATTGGGCCATCATTTCCAAAGCACAGTGCAAATGTTCATACTTGTCGCTAATCTCGAGATTCTAATGTGCACTTTGTCGTTTCTCCCATTTTGTGTATTTCTCTTCATTTGTCCTTTCTCATACAGCCCTGATCTAAAATATGAACATACTTGACATGCTTTTCTATCACAAGAGCAATCAATTAACCAAGTTTTAAATAATCATACCTCCCAATTTCCTAATAAGGATAAATTTTATTTCAACAGCTAACTTCTCTATCCTTAAGATCTCTTTATATTTCCTATACCACCTATTGATTTCAGAATGTGTCCTCTAAACCCCATGTGTTGAAACTGAATAGTCAATGTGATACTAAAAGGGGGATGACTTCAGGAGGTGATTAAGGAACACTCATGGGTGTGATCAGAGCTCTTGTAAAAGGGCATGAGGAAGTGGATTCATTCTCTTCTTTTGCCTTATGAATACAGAGTATTTCTGTTTCCCTTCCTTCCTTTCTACCATGTGAGGACACAGTATCAGTCTTTTCTGAAAAATTCAATGTCAATATATCATCTTGGAAGCAGAAGGCAGCCTTCACCAGATGTCAAACATACTGGAATATTGATATTATAACTACTCAGCTCCCAGAAACTTAAATGATAAATTTCTAATATTTATAAATACGCTAAGGTCAGGTATTGTGTAATAACAGCATACTTGAATGAGGCAATTCCTTAGTTTTATACTTACATGAATAGTAGTAAGTAAAGAAATAAAAACCTTGAAAATTATGAAGTCTTTCATTGCCTGGTCCTTCCCTGTATGTTTTCTTACTTCTCTCTTTACAATCCTAGATCCACTCTGTGAGTTTTTTTTTTTTTTTTTTGGTGGGGGGGGTCAGGCAGAGTTAGACAGTGAGAGAGAGAGAAAGAGAGAGAGACAGAGAGTGAGTTATAGGCAGTGAGAGAGAGACAGAGAGAAAGGTTCACTCCCCTAATGGCCGCCACGGCCGGTGCTGTGCCAGTCCGAAGCCAGGAGCCCACTCTGTGATTTTCACACGTGTATGACACATCTTGTATGTCCCTCATCTGTGTATTGTGTTTATATAATGTACCCTTTGTCTTGATCTTCTCTTTGATACTTCTTTTATTTGATTTTATTTTCAAAATTTGTTTTTAAATTTTTAGTTTCATAGAAAACTAATAAATGACTCAATATATTCTTGATAACATATGTTTATTCAAAAGCTTTAGTTCTTACCCAGTTGAGATTGTGTCAGTATAGATATATTTATCAATAATCTAAATCTTTCTCTGATTTTGAAGCGAAAATTGAAGGGAAAATCATTATGCTATTGACACTAAGCTCTTTCTACTTGTATATAAACATTCTGTTAACCCTAAACTGTTTAGAGTAGGTCAGCTCACAGTGTTGAAGTGGTTGAGCATTTTTAGTATTTCTAAAGATTGTTTCACATTGAATTGTTTTATAAGCACTATGGCAAACATTAAATTGTTTAATTCATTATTGAAACACTTTCATTACAGCAACAACAGTTTAACTCCCTGCAGTGGTAATTCTGAATCGAAAATTAAGTATATATTTGTGTTAGCTTAAGTTATTTATATATTAGATGATACAATCGTACTATGCAGAATATTGTTCTTCAAAGACAAGGATATGCTTTCAAACAATTAGTTTAAATACATCAAATCAATAGGGTACACTGTTAGGTTAATTTTTAATTTTGCTGTTTAATTGATTGATGTTTTTTTCAAAACATTTTCCCCATAGAATATTAGTGTAAACTGTATCAGCATGAACCATAAAAGGAATAATGGGACAGTAAAGATTATCTATTCATTCTAGTTTTGTAAAATCTAACTTGCGCTCAACAGGCTAATCCTCCGCCTTGCGGCGCCAGCACACCGGGTTCTAGTCCTGGTTGGGGCACCGGATTCTGTCCCGGTTGCCCCTCTTCCAGGCCAGCTCTCTGCTGTGGCCCCGGAGTGCAGTGGAGGATGGCCCAAGTTCTTGGGCCCTGCACCCCATGGGAGACCAGGAAAAGCACCTGGCACCTGGCTCCTGCCATCGGATGAGCGCAGTGCGCCGGCCGCAGCGCGCCGGCCGCGGCGGCCATTGGAGGGTGAACCAACGGCAAAAGGAAGACCTTTCTCTCTGTCTCTCTCTCTCACTGTCCACTCTGCCTGTCAAAAAATAAAAATAAATAAATAAATAAAAATTAAAAAAAAAAGAAAAAAGATCTAACTTGCAAGTGGAGAAATCCTAAAGTTTCATCATCAATTAAAAGCTGATGCTTCGGCTGGCACCGCAGCTCACTTGGCTAATCCTCTGCCTGTGGTGCCAGCACCCCGAGTTCTAGTCCCGGATGGGGGACCAGGTACTAGTCCCGGTTGCTCCTCTTCCAGTCCAGCTCTCTGCTTTGGCCCAGGAGGGCAGTGGAGGATGGCCCAGATGCTTGGTCCCTGCACCCGCATGGGAGACCAGGAGGAAAGCACTTGGCTCCTGGCTTTGGATCAGTGCAGCACCTGCCATAGCAGCCATTTGGGGAGTGAATCAATGGAAGGAAGACCTTTCTCTCTGTCTCTTTCTCACTGCCCATAACTCTCTCTCTCTCTGTCTATCTCTCTCTCTCACTGTCTAACTCTGTAAAAAAAAAAAATAAATAAATAAATAAATAAATAATGCTGATGCTTCAGTGATATTGGAAACTGAAAAAAGTGTTCTTAATTTCTTTGTGTGTATGGTAAATTGAAATAAAAGAAAAAGCTTCTGTGCATCAATTTTTATGTATAGATTTCATTTCACCACTATTGATTTAAACAGTTAATTTAAGCTGAGATCTATTATCTATTAAAAAAAAGATGAAATTAATAACTGACTGGCGCCGTGGCTCACTAGGCTAATCCTCCGCCTGTGGCACCTACACCCCAGGTTCTAGTCCCGGTCGGGATGCTGGATTCTGTCCCAGTTGCTCCTCTTCCAGTCCAGCTCTCTACTGTGGCCCTGGAGTGCAGTGAAGGATGGCCCAGGTCCTTGGGCCCTGCACCTGCATGGGAGACCAGGAGAAAAACCTGGCTCCTGACTTCAGATTGGCTCAGGGCGCCAGTGCGCTGACCATAGCAGCCACTTGGTGGGTGAACCAATGGTAAAGGAGGACCTTTCTCTCTGTCTGTCTCTCTCTCACTGTCTAACTTTGCCTGTAAAAAAAAAAAGAAATTAATAATTAAATGTGTCAACATTAAAGCTGTATTTAAACTTTTGGAATCATGATACCTAAAACACATTCCAAAGCTTAATTGTTTTATCCCATAACATACATAAAACTAAGTAATGATAGAAATTAAGAAATATTTCACTTGTACATGTATTAAAACCTAAAAGGTTCTTGTTGTTCTAAAATACGTTCATTGTGTGATTAGCTGCGGATGGATAATCAATATCTCTTCTTCAATTTATTCCTTAGTTCATGGACTATCTCACACACAACAGGTATTTTTATACTTTAATTTAATTGATTTAAACTTATTGAATTTTTAGGCAAGAGAGTCTTCTTGAACTATGGGCTAGAAATACATTGTTTGTTAACCGAATTTCTTTCCATGGAGAATAGAATTAAAAGAATTAACATACTCCTTATATAGTTATATTCTTACCATATTCTATTTCTAACAATGGATTCCTATGTTAAGGTTTGGAATGATACAGAAGAAGTTCTTAGTATTTTACTCGTAATTATTTAAGCTTCAAATAAAAGAAAGAAGACTAAGTTTGTTTATAAACTATGGGTGACATAATACACACATACAACTTTATTCTTGATATTGCAGCCCTAATATTTTTCCTAGTGTATAAAGCTTAGTTTCCATTAGCTAAAGCCATATAAATGAGCCAATAATATTTTGTCCTCACTACTAATTTCTGTTCTGTAATGCTCAATAGACCACTGAGTCACTAGTAAAATACATTTCCTACTTCTCATGCCGGGAACTGATTTTATGAAGATTGCAACCATGTCCCTGTTAGGAACTGCTGTGATGATCCATCTGTTTTGTCAGAAGAGTCATTAAAACATCACTTTGGTTATTCAACTTTCCTTGAAGCATTAACATTTAATAATGATCTACTACATCTATTAGGTTAGTGACTACGTGTATGTCTAATTTCAACAATAGTTTGTTCTTCAGTCTCATTGAGACGTTACAAGTACTACCTGCCATGTGATTCTAGACAGCATGGTTAATAGACCATTTCTATCATTGCCAAAATGTGTGGCAGATACATTTCTTCAGAGTATTAATTAACATCTTATTTACTTAGATAGAGAGATTATCCCCAGGGACTTAGAATATAACTAGTAATAATTAGGCTTTAACAGCTACTAATTTGTGTGCTTGTGTGTCAAATATGCTCCAAATATCATTTTTATTTTGTACTTAAAATCATTTACTTTTACTTGTGATTTTAAATTTCTAAAGCAAAACACACATATTCACTGTTTAAAATAGGTACACAAAAAGTCAAATGATATTTGCCTCAAATTTTATGCAACCGCTTAAAATTATATTGTATGTAAATCTAAATCTCAATTACCAAAACTGCAGCTATATTTTTCTTTGATTCTATATCTTTATTAAAATTTTACTTAATTTATACAAGTTTCATATATTTCATATATACAGATTTAGGAATATAGTGACACATCCCCCCAACTCTCCCACTTGACCATGCGCCAACCCTTCTTCCTTCACTCTTGCATTCCCACTCTTAAGTTTTGAAAGGATCTATTTTCAGTATACTTGTAGCTTGTATATTTAACCCTACGCTAAGCAAAAGAGTTCAACAAACAGTATGAATGAAAAACAAAACACCATTCAACAAATGAGAGAATGGCCATAAACATCATCAAATCTCAAAATGCCTATTACATGCCAATATATTAGATTTCAAGTATTCTATTATTTATCTTGGATCAGGGAAAACATGATGTTTGTCTTTTGGGGAACTTTCTTATTTCACTAAGTATGCTGGTTTCAGTTGTGCCCATCTTCTTACAAAAGATGGATTTTATTTCTTTTACTACTGAGTAGTACTCCATAGTGCATATATACTATAATTTATCCAGTCAACAGTTGATGGACATCTGGGTGGATTCCATATCTAATCTCTTGTGAATTGTGTTGCAATAATATGGGGGTACAAATAACACTTGTATTACTGATTTCTTTTGGTTTGGGTAAATTCCCAGGAGTAGGATGGCTGGATCATATTGTGGGTCTATATTCAAACATCTCAAAACAATTGAAAGAGAAGGAATCCGCCAAAACTTCTTCTAGGTAGCCTGCATCACCTTAATTCTTCTTTTTTAAACTTTTATTTAATAAATATAAATTTCCAAAGTACAGCTTTTGGATTACAGTGGCTTTTTCCCCCCCATAACTTACCTCTTACCCGCAACCCTCCCATCCCCTGCTCCCTCGCCCATAACATTCACATCAAAATTCATTTTCCAGTCTTTTTATATACAGAAGATCAATTTAGTATATATTAAGTAAAGATTTCAATAATTTGCACCCACACAGAAACATAAAGTGTAAAATATTGTTTGAGTACTAGTTATAGCATTAATTCACATTGAACAAAACAAATAATGGACAGAGATCCTACATGAGGAGTAAGTGTGCAGTGACTCCTGTTGTTGACTTAACAATTGACACTTGTTTATGGCATCAGTAATCACCCGAGGCTCTTGTCATGAGTTGCCAAGGCTATGGAAGCCTTTTGAGTTTGCCAACTCCGATCTTATTTAGACAAGGTCATAGTCAAAGTGGAAGTTCTCTCCTCACTTCAGAGAAAGGTACTTCATTCTTGCATCACCTTAATTCTTAAGCCAGAAAAAGATGCAAAAAAGAAAGAGAACTATAGATGAATATCCCTGATGAATATAGATGCAAAAATCTTCAACAAAATATTAGTTAATCTAATCAAACAACACATCAGAAAGATCATTCACCCAGACAAAGTGGGATTTATCCTTGGTATGCAGGGATGGTTCAACATGAATTAATCAATGAATATGATACATCAAACTAACAAACTAAAGAATGAAAAACATATGGTTATCTCAATAGATGCAGAAAAAGCATTCGATAAAATACAACACCATTTCATGATGAAAACCTTAAGCAAATTGGAAAGGAACATTACTCAATACAATCAGGGCAATTTATGACAAACCCACGACCAATATAATATTGAATGGAGAAAAGTTGGGAGCATTGCTCCAAGATCTGGAACCAGACAACGATACCTCCTCTCACAATTGCTATTTAATGCAGTCCTAGAAGTTTTTAGGCAGAGCCATTAGACAAGAAAAAGAAAGCAAAAGGATACAAATTAGAAAGGAGGTAATCAAAATATCCATATTTGCAGATAAAAGGATTCTATATATAGGGGATCCAAAAGACAGCACTGAGAGAACTCATAAAAGAGTTTGCAAAGTGGCAGGATATAAAATCAACATGGAAAAATCAATAGCCTTTGTATACACAGACAATGTCATAGCTAAGAAAGAACTTTTAAAATTAATCCCCAGGGCCAGTGCTGTGGCTCAGCGGGTTAACGTCCTGCCTGAAGCACCAGCATTCCATATGGGCACCGATTTGAGACATGGCTGCTCTACTTCCAATCCAGCTCTCTGCTATGGCCTGAGAAAGCAGAAGATGGCTCAAGTCCTTGGGCCCCTGTACCGCGTGGAGACCTAGAAGAAGCTCCTGGCTCCTGACTTTGGATCAGCACAGCTCCAGCCATTGTGGCCAAATGGGGAGTGAACCATCGTATGGAAGACCTCTCTCTCTCCGCTTCTCCTCTCTCTGTGTAACTCTGACTTTTAAATAAATAAATAAATAAATCTTAAAAAAAAAGATTAGTCCCATTCATAATAGCACCAAAAGAAATTAAATATCTTGGAATAACTTTAACCAAGGATGTCAAATATTGGTACAATTCAAGTTACAAAATCCTAAAGAAAGAAATAGAATAGATTAAAAATGCAAAAATCTTCAATGTTCATGGATTGGAAGAATCAATATTATCAAAATGTCCACACAATGAAAGCAATTTACAGATTCAATATGATATTCAATGCAGTGGAAGATGACCCAAGTCCTTGGGCCCTTACACCCATGTGGGAAACCCAGAAGAAGCTCCTGGCTCATTGTTTTGGAATGGCTAAGCTCCGGCAATTGTGGCCAACTGTGAATTAAGCCAGCAGATGGAAGAACTCTCTCTCTCTCTCTCTCACTCTCTGCCTCTCCTCTCTCTGTGTAACTCTTTCAAATAAATAAATAAATATTTAAAAAAGAGTAATGTTGGTGAATGGGGAAATGCTGAATGTGTTTTAACAGTATTTCTTTTGAGATCTCTATATTCTAGATAACTTTTTAAATTTTTAAATGTATTTTTAAATATTTATTTATTTGAAAAGCAGAGTTTATGAGGTTGGGGGAAGAAATACCTTACATCCTCTGGTTCCTTTCTCAAATAGCCACAATGACTAGGGCTGGGTCAAGCTGAACCAGAAGCCAAGAGCTTCTTCTGGGACTCCCAATGTGGATGGCAGAGGCCCAAGGACTTAGGCTATCTTCCACTGCCCTCCCAGGTACATTAGCAGGGAGCTAGATTGGAAGCATAGCCAGGGCTCAAAATGAAGTCCATATGGGATGCACTAGTCTCTCATGTGGTGGCTTTACCCACCATGCCACAACACCAGCTCCATTTTTTAAATATCTCATTTCATATGTAGACAGAGCCTTAGATTATAAAGGAAGTTGTTCAAACAACTATGTATGGAGGCTTTTCATATAATAAATAAATTGCATCTTCGTATCTCCTTTATTATACTGTAAAATTCAGTCTTTTGAAAATATATCAAGTTTAATTAAATTTTAAATTTTAAATCCCTGATGAATCAAGAACTTTCCCAACAAATTGCAGATTTTATGAGTTTCAAAATGAACATACTTCCAATTAGAGTAGATAATATGTGTTGTTTTTATATTGGCAAATATCCAGAATATATGCATTCCCCATTACACATGCACGACTCCTAAAGGAGGAAGCAAATTTAATGGAATGATGCCTTTGTAATGAGTATGCAAATATCACAAGATATCCCTATTGAGTACGCAAATTGGTGAATCAGTGACTAGATCAAGATTGTGGGATTACACTGTGCTGCTGGATTGATGGTAATGATATTTAAGTGGAGAAAACATAAATCCTTGCATGAACAATTAAATGGATGATTTAAATAAAAGACATGAGGCAGCAAGCACTCTTACACTATTGGGAATTTCAATTGGTATTATTTTGTGCAGGTGTGAAATAATATATCAAAATGTCAAAATAAATTATATGAATACTCTCTGATGCAGAAATGTCTCTTTTAAGGATATAATTTAAAATATGCTAACACAAGTAGAAAAAGAAATTATTGTAGGATTTCCTGTAACAGCAAAATTCCATATACAACCTGACATGCAGCACAGTGCATAGTTTAAAAAAATGAAATTTAACTTTGTGAACTGGTTCTTAGCTAGAAGTAACATCAGAAATGACCAATGTGAAAATGTTTTAATACTTGTAAATGAAGATATATCCTGTTATGCACACATCATGTAAATGATATATATATATATATATATATACTGAGTTAGTCATATGCAATCACTAATATATGTTATTTAAAAGGAAAAAGAAAAGAGATTTCCTTTTTTTTTTTTTTTTTTTTTACAGGCAGAGTGGACACAGAGAGAGAGAGACAGAGAGAAAGGTCTTCCTTTGCCGTTGGTTCACCCTCCAATGGCTGCCGTGGATGGCGCCGGCGCACGAGCCAGGTGCTAGGTGCTTTTTCCTGGTCTCCCATGGGGTGCAGGGCCCAAGCACTTGGGCCATCCTCCACTGCACTCCCGGGCCACAGCAGAGGGCTGGCCTGGAAGAGGGGCAACCGGGACAGAATCCGGCGCCCCGACCGGGACTAGAACCCGGTGTGCCGGCGCCACAAGGCGGAGGATTAGCCTGTTGAGCCACGGCGCCGGCCTGAGTTTTCCCTTTTAATTAAACAAAAGCAGGTGTATCCATTGAAAGATATACTTTTTTAGTTCTTGTGAGATCACTGTAGAAATTATTAGCTTCTTAGTTAAATATGAAACTTGGAAATATGTGTTGTCAGGATAAAGGATGTTTTCATTGTTTGATATCTTTATCATATTATCTATTTTGTTGCAAAAACTGAATTTTAGCAGTGTCATTTTTCTCAACAAGGCATGGGATCTTATTGGTGCTTCAGATTACACACATGCAATATCTCAAAACAATACTGTATCCTGAGAGTGGTAACCTTTTCATTTCATATACCTCCTTTTATTTTTTTTTTTTTGAATTTTTTTTACTTATGACGTTTACATGACAGGAACAGAGACAGAGAGCTCTCATCAGATAGTTCAATCACCAAAGGCCCATTACAGCTAGGACTGGGCTAGTTCAAAACAGGGCATCAGAAATCCAATTGAAGCCTCCCATGTGGGCAGAAATTCCGCCAGTTGAGCAATCATCTGTTGACTCCCAGGGTACGCATCATCAAGAAGCTGGAATCAAGAGTGGAGTTGTGCTCTAGGCTTTAGCACCATCTTGGAGACCTCCGCACCATGAGAGGCAAGTGACAAAAGAAGGGAATGCACAGGCTGAAACACAAAAGAAGAAAGACGAGACAGAGATCCAAGTTAACTGCTACCCCATGTACCTGTGATGGCCAAAGGAGAAGAAAGAAGCACGAGACCCCAGGATGCTATTACAAGTTGTTGGACTGCTTGCTACTATGCACAACTTGTCTTGAAACATTTGGAACTTCCATCGCCACAAGTCATAAAAGAAAGAAAGAAAGAGAAAAAGAGTGGAGCTGGGACTTGAACGGAGGGACTTCACTTGTTGGATCTGTGCATCCAACTAAATGCTGGCCAGAAGACCACGCAACAGAATTTTTTTCTTGCATAATGGCCATAATTTCCTTTCTTGCAAAATGGCCATTATGGCATTCCTATGCGAGAATAGCATGCATAATTTCTAAAAAATCTCTTAAAAGTCATATTTACTAGGAAATGAACGTACAATTCTACAGAGTGCTGCTTATTTATGAATTTACATTATAGTCATGTGAGCTATTCATTGGCCTCATGTTTGGAAACTGATTTTGAATATCTGAGTGGCACATGGATTTCCTATATTGAAGCCCCATTTCTTTTTTTTTTTTATAACGCTTTTATTTAAAGAATATAAATTTCCAAAGTACAGCTTACAGATTACAATGGCTTCCCCCCCATAACTTCCTCCCCACCCGCAACCCTCCCCTTTCCCACTCCCTCTCCCCTTGCTTCACATCAAGATTCATTTTCAATTCTCTTTATATACAGAAGATCAGTTTACTATATATTAAGTAAAGATTTCAACAGTTTGCCCTCACATAGCAACACAAAGTGAAAAATACTGTTGGAGTACTAGTTATAGTATTAATTCACAATGTATAGCACATTAAGGACAGAGATCCTACATGATATATTTTTTTTTAAAAAATTGATTAATTTTCTAGGCAATTTCCAATTTAACACCAAGATATTTTTTTTCATTTTTAATTATCTATAAACAGAAGATCGATTCAGTATATACTAAGTAAAGATTTCATCAGTTTGCACCCACACAGAAACACAAAGTGTAAAATACTGTTTCAGTGCTAGTTATAGCATTACTTCACATTGGACAACACATTAAGGACAGATCCCACATGAGACATAAGTACACAGTGACTCCTGAAGTTGATTTAACAATTTGACACTCTTGTTTATGGCCTCAGTAATCTCCCTAGGCTCTAGTCATGAGTTTCCGAGGCTATGGAAGCCTTTAGGGTTTGCTGACTTCAATCTTATTCCGACAGGGTCATAGTCAAAGTGGAGGTTCTCTCCTCCCTTCAGAGAAAGGTACCTCCTTCTTTGATGGCCCCATTCGTTCCACTGGGATCTCACTCACAGAGATCTTTCATTTAGGTCTTCTTTTTTTTCCAGAGTGTCTTGGCTTTCCATGCCTAGAATATTCTCATGGGCTCTTGAGCCAGTTCTGAATGCTTTAAGGGCTGATTCTGAGGCCAGAGTGCTATTTAGGACATCTGCCATTCTATGAGTCTGCTGTGTATCTCGCTTCCCATGTTGGATCATTCTCTCCCTTTTTGATTCTGTCAGTTAGTATTAGCAGACACTAGTCTTGTTTGTGTGATCCCTTTGACTCTTAGACCTATCAGTGTGATCAATTGTGAACTGAAATTGATCACTTGGACTAGTGAGATGGCCTTGGTACATGCCACCTTGATGGGATTGTATTGGAATTCCCTGGCACAATTCTAACTCCATCATTTGGGGCAGTTCCGATTGAGCATGTCCCAAATTGTACATCTCCTCCCTCTCTTATTCCCACTCTTGTATTTCACAGGGATCACTTTTCGTTAAAATTTAAACACCTAAGAATAATTGTTTGTTAATTACAGAGTTCAACCAATAGTACTAGAATAAAAAAAATTACTAAAATGGATAAAGTATTACATTGTACAACAACAGTCAGCACAAGAGCTGATCAAGTTACTGTTTCTCATAGTGTCCATTTCACTTCAATAGGTTTCCCCTTTGGTGCTCAATTAGTTGTCACCGATCAGGGAGAACATATGATATTTGTCCCTTTGGGACTGGCTTAATTCACGCAGAATGATGTTTTCCAGATTCCTCCATCTTATTGCCAATGACCGGATTTCATTGTTTTTGACTGCTGTATAGTATTCTATAGAGTACATGTCCCATAATTTCTTTATCCAAATGTATGCTTTGAATTCATTGTGATCTTATGCTGTGAGGTTCCCTTCGTTTATCTTCTTTCATGTTGATGGCCGTGTTTCTGTGTTTCTGTGTGTAACACATCTTTAAGTATCTTTTGCAGGGCTGGACGAGTGGCAACGAATTCTTTCAATTTTTGTTTGTTATGAAAGGTCTTTATTTCACCTTCATTCACAAATGAGAGCTTGGCAGGATATAATATTCTGGGCTGGCAGTTTTTCTCTCTAAGTACCTGGGCTATGTCTCGCCATTCCCTTCTAGCTTGTAGGGTTTCTGATGAGAAGTCTGCCGTGAGTCTAATTGGAGATCCTCTGAGTGTAATTTGACGTTTCTCTCTTGCTCATTTTAGGATCTTTTCTTTCTGTTTCACTGTGGTGAGTTTAATTACAATGTGTCGTGGTGAAGACCTCTTTTGGTCATGTTTACTAGGGGTTCTATGAGCTTCCTGTACTAGGATGTCTCTGTCCTTCTCCAAAACTGGGAAATTTTCTGCTATTATCTCACTAAAAAGGCCTTCTAATCCTTTCTCCCTCTCCATGCCTTCAGGAACTCCTAGAACTCGAATGTTGGGTTTTTTAATAGTATCCTGTAGATTCCCAACAATATTTTTTAGATTTCTAATTTCCTCTTCTTGTCTTTGGTTTGACTGTATAGTTTCCTGTGCTCTGTCTTCTAAGTCCGATATTCTCTCTTCTGCCTCACCCATTCTGGTTGTAAGGCTCTCTAATGTGTTTTTCATTTGATCTATTGAATTCTTCACTTCATTATGATTTCTCGTCACTATCACAGTTTCATGTTCTACTAGTTGTTTCATTTCAGCTTGATTTCTCCTTAATATTTCATTTTCATGAGAGAGATTTTCTACCTTGTCCATTAAGGATTTCTGTAGTTCAAGAATTTGTTTTTGAGTACTTCTTAGTGTTCTTATCAATTTTTTGAGATCTGCTTCTTGCATCTCTTCTATCTCATCATCTTTGTAATCTTGAATTGGGGTGTCTTTTTCATTTGGGGATGCCATAGTGTCTTCCTTGTTGTTATTACCTCGGTTTTTGCGTTTGTTGTTTGGCATATTGGTTTCTTCACTGTGGTGTTTTTTTCTTGTTATACTATGACTCTAGATTAAGTGGACTGTCTGCTTTTGATGGAGCCTTAGAGGCTTGAGATGGGTGTGGCCTGAGAGCTCTGTTTGGTTCCTCAGGGTTGAGGGTGTGTCAAAGGAGACACTCCCAGGTTCGGCGTGGTAAATCTCTTTCTGTTACTTTTTTTTTTTTTTTTTGGTTCAAAAGGGAAGTAATTCCACACAGCTGAATGGAATTGGGGCTGGTTAGCACGCGAATGATATACCCACAGGAGCCAGAGTTCGGAAGCTCTTTCCCAAGGACCAGAGAAGGAATCTTTGCGGCCCTTTGTGTGGGCTGAGATTCTCCTGTAGTCTCCCACTGGGCTGCCAAGGCTACTGAACTGTAGCGTCTCTGGAGAGTACTGACATGAATTCGTGATTTCCGTGAGTTCTCTCCCCCACAGTCTCTTTTTTCACAGTCTCAGTTCATTAGCACCACACATTCATTAGGTTCTAATCTCCTGTTATTTCACCCCTCCCACCCAGAGTCAGGTTTTTCTGCTAGGCTCCGGGCCGGGACCGACCCGAGGTCGCCCTTCTTATGACGTATTCCAAAATGGCTCCTGCTCTTTGTCTTGCTCACCTTTGAGAGGTGAGCGGAGAGAGAGAAGCTCGTGTCCGTACGGGTCACTTTTTTTTTTCCCTCTCTCTCTCTCTCTCTTCTAGTTAGCCTGGTGAACTTTTCCCTGCAGGGTTTCAAGCCTTGTTCGCTCTAGGCTCCCTTTTTTGCTTCCCTCCTGGTATCTCGGGCTATTGAGATTCTGCTCACCTCGCGTTCCAGCGCTGGTGTGTTCAATCTGCTGCTGGTGTCCCAAATTGTGGGCTCCGACGCTCTCCACACAGGTCCACTGTGAATCTCCAGTTCCGGAAGGGTTTTCTCTGCTGTTTCTTCCCCTACTCTTCCTTGAACCTGCAGTATCTCCACTTTTATTAAACTGTCTCTCCCCAGACTATCGGTGTGCTCCCTTCCTATTCCGCCATCTTGCCGCTCTCCCTGAAGCCCCATTTCTAATACCAATACACTTTCTCAAATCTATAATGTGTAAAATAGTTTCCACATTCAGTAGGCTGTATATATAAATGCTAACAATTTATATATCCCAATTGATCAAAAATTTATAAAGGATATACATCCTATTACCTTAGTTCCTTCAAATGCAAAGGTGAAGGGAGACAGGGTGGAGAAGAGATTAGGGAGAGGGATAGAGAGAAATTTAAAGTGATACTGATTTTTATCTGTGCCAACAGCCAGACTTTTCTGTTTCCTTCTGTTGTGCGGGCCATTCTGCTATGTTAGAGAAAAATCCTATCTCCCTCCTAGTCAGTCAGGCATGCTCTAGAAAATTCTCTTCACCTAGAGTGCATTTCTGGGAACATATCATCCCAAATGATATAAAGAACTATCAAACAGATAATATTCTTACCCACATTTTTAGTATGAAGACCATGAAGGGAATGGATCACAGGTCAAACTCCATTATTTCCAAACTGTGCTTCAGAAATAGAGGAACATCTTTTTTTTTTTTTTTAATTTAGCTAATAACATGAAAATACTACCAAATTTACGGGTTATACTGTATTTTGATACATGTATACATTATATGATGACCAAATCAGAGAAAAGTTATCTTTCTCCTGAAGAATTTCTTGTTCTTTTCTGGAACAAAGCCTTTTTTATATTTTATATTTTTTATATTTTATTTTAAATATCTTTTTATATTTTTATATTTTTAAATGTGTAGCATATTATTATTAACTGAGTCACTCTAACTTGCAGTATAATACCAGAGCTTCTTTCCCTATGCATGTGTTTCTTATCACTTTTTAATTAAGTTATACTTGGCCTGGTATGTAAGCACCACAAGTAAAGCCTCTAAGATACCAGTATCCCATGTGGGCACCAGTTCAAGTCGTCCTGGTTGCTACACTTCCGATCCAGCTCCCACTAATGCTCCTAGGAAAGCAGTGGAAGATGAATCAAGTGTGTGCGTCCTTGAACTCATGTGGGAGACCCAAAAGAATCTTCTGGCTCCTGGCTTCAGCCTGGCCCTGCTGATGCAGTGTTTTGGGGAAGTGAACCAGCTGGTAGATCTCTTTGCCTCTACCCCTCTCTGTTTATAACTCTACCTTTCAAGAAAAATAAAACAATTAAAAAAATAAAGATTGAGCCATCCTTTCCCAGGCCTACTCTCCAAGTATCTAGTAAATGCCATTCTATTCTCAACTTCTATGAAATTGACTTTTTTAGATTCCATAAAAGAGTGAGAGAACATGTTGGAATTGTATTTTGTGCCTGGAATACTTCACTCAACATAATAACCTCAATGAAAACTGAGAGTTTCATGTTATCCAGTATCATATACACAAAGTATTTGTGATTAGATTTGCTTTTGGCTGTAATTTGGCTAAACTTAGGAAACAAGATAACAGTAAGGCTAAACTGTGAGATATGACACATCTCTTCATTTGGTTAAAGTATACTGCAAGCAACAAGAGGGGGAGACCTTTAGTAAAAGCAGTTGCAGACTCACTGTCAAAGACAATGTTCCCAGTTAGGCAGCAGATTCCCATCATGACAAAAATTTCAGTGGACTTTCTCACATATGTTGAGCTAGGAATATCCTAGATAATCCCAGATTTAGAATCTTCCTGTTTAGTGAGATCATAAAGACAACTTCTCCTCATTGAAGAATAGCAGCATGAATGGCTATATCTCCTTAAAAAGCAAATGAGTCTATGAACAAAGCAAACAATTACAGAAAGGGAAAATTCTTCATAGGAAGTCCCATCAAGCATTACTGAAATCTTTTGGTACAACAATTGCAGTTCATTATAAGATTTCTCAATTCTTTTTATGCATCCCTCTAGGTATATATTGTGGTATTTTGATTATTTCTGGAAAGATAACATACAATGAAATATATTTCACTGGCAGAAAATGGGTAAGGCAATAGCCAAAGGCATGGATGCTTTAAATAAACAGTTCAGTTCACCCTTTAATTGAAAACGTATTTAATATGAGGGTATATGATGCTTTTCTGTTCTGGATATGCATATTTTCAAATTCATTATTTAATTCTAAAGCATATCTCATGAATTAAACATTCTTATTACTTTGATTTTGTAGAATAGTGTAGGTCAAGGAAGTCAATTGACTTTTTCAATCTGACTAGTACTAATTGACATAAATGTATTTTCCAGCACAGCACCTTTGCCTCTCATTGGCTATAATGAATAAGTATCATTTGACTTTCTGTGATTCTGTGTGTTAAAATAAAGGTACAAGACAAAGAGGAGACATACCATGAATTCAACTGCAAGCATAGTTTTATTCCTAAACAAACCTGGAAGGACTCACTACTGGCAAGGGTAGAGAGTGCCGTTATTGTACAGACTTAATCTTTATGTAGTCAGAGTTACTTCCTCTTATTAGCTGGTTCTGAGTGGGTGGGCAATAGGCTAGGTTAATCCAGTTTGTGAGGGCTCTGGGGCTGGATGACTCATGTTTCTGATCATGTGGCTGTAAGATAGCAGTACTCATGTTCATGTACTCATGTTCATAATCCATCATTCCTGGCTCTAAGGATAGATATGGGGATGGGGTACCATTTTCTTTCAGGCTACTTCCTGCTGGTAAGCAGAAGTGTATAACTTATTTCTTTGAGCAGATTGATTCTGGAAGGAGGATCATATTGACACTCTCTTGGGTAGATGCCAGGAAAATAGCCATAATTTGTTGTTCCTGTAGGACTATTTCTGGAACCCTGACATTGTAGTCTGGTTATACATAGTTGGGCCTGGTCGGAGAGTTTTCCAGTGGAGAAGACATCTCGTAACATAGCTTGGGTTTGCTTTTAGACTTGTAACCAGATCTTGGATGGACTCCAAGATTTTTAATGCCAGATAATATGATTAACTTCAGTTTGCATTTTTAAAAGATTTATTTATTTTACTTGAAAGAATTACATGCACACACACACATACAGAGAGAGAGAGAGAGAGAGAGAGAGAGAAACTTCCATCTGCTGGTTCACTCCCCAGTTGGCCACAATTGCTGGAGCTGCACCCATTCAAAGCCAGGAGCTTCCTCCCAGTCTCCCTTGTGAGTGCTTGGGCCATCTTCTACTGCTTTCCTAGGCTACAGCAGAGAGCTGGATTAGATGTGGAGCAGCCAGGACTCAAACAGGAGTCCATATGGGATGCCAGCACTGCAGGCAATGGCTTTACCTGCTATGCAACAGCATCAGTCCCAAGTTTGTGTTATGAATAAAAAGCCTTCAGCTGTGGTCCAAGAATCCATAGGTGCCAGAAAGGCTAACCAGCTGTGTGTGATAGAAAAGGAGCATATCAAATAGGAGGAATTAGAGTTGGATTCAAAGAGCAGGAAAGAGGAAGTCTTTTTTTTATTTTTTATAACGCTTTTATTTAAAGAATATAAATTTCCAAAATGCATCTTATAGATTACAATGGCTTCCCCCCCATAACTTCCCCCCCCGCGACCCTCCCCTTTCCCACTCCCTCTCCCCAGACTTCACATCAAGATTCATTTTCAATTCTCTTTATATACAGAAGATCAGTTTACTATATATTAAGTAAAGATTTCAACAGTTTGCCCTCACATAGCAACACAAAGTGAAAAATACTGTTGGAGTACTAGTTATAGTATTAATTCACAATGTATAGCACATTAAGGACAGAGATCCTACATGATATATTTTTTTAAAAAATTGATTAATTTTCTAGGCAATTTCCAATTTAACACCAAGATTTTCTTTTTCATTTTTAATTATCTATATACAGAAGATTGATTCAGTATATACTAAGTAAAGATTTCATCAGTTTGCACCCACACAGAAACACAAAGTGTAAAATACTGTTTCAGTGCTAGTTATAGCATTACTTCACATTGGACAACATATTAAGGACAGATCCCACATGAGACATAAGTACACAGTGACTCCTGAAGTTGATTTAACAATTTGACACTCTTGTTTATGGCCTCAGTAATCTCCCTAGGCTCTAGTCATGAGTTTCCGAGGCTATGGAAGCCTTTAGGGTTTGCTGACTTCAATCTTATTCCGACAGGGTCATAGTCAAAGTGGAGGTTCTCTCCTCCCTTCAGAGAAAGGTACCTCCTTCTTTGATGGCCCCATTCGTTCCACTGGGATCTCACTCACAGAGATCTTTCATTTAGGTCTTCTTTTTTTTCCAGAGTGTCTTGGCTTTCCATGCCTAGAATATTCTCATGGGCTCTTGAGCCAGTTCTGATTGCCTTAAGGGCTGATTCTGAGGCCAGAGTGCTATTTAGGACATCTGCCATTCTATGAGTCTGCTGTGTATCTCGCTTCCCATGTTGGATCATTCTCTCCCTTTTTGATTCTGTCAGTTAGTATTAGCAGACACTAGTCTTGTTTGTGTGATCCCTTTGACTCTTAGACCTATCAGTGTGATCAATTGTGAACTGAAATTGATCACTTGGACTAGTGAGATGGCCTTGGTACATGCTACCTTGATGGGATTGTATTGGAATTACCTGGCCTATTTCTAACTCTATCATTTGGGGCAGTTCTGATTGAGCATGTCCCAAATTGTACATCTCCTCCCTCTCTTATTCCCACTCTTGTATTTCACAGGGATCACTTTTCAGTTAACATTTAAACACCTAAGAATAATTGTTTGTTAATTACAGAGTTCAACCAATAGTACTAGAATAAAAAAAATTACTAAAATGGATAAAGTATTACATTGTACAACAACAGTCAGCACAAGAGCTGATCAAGTTACTGTTTCTCATAGTGTCCATTTCACTTCAATAGGTTTCCGCTTTGGTGCTCAATTAGTTGTCACCGATCAGGGAGAACATATGATATTTGTCCCTTTGGGACTGGCTTAATTCACGCAGAATGATGTTTTCCAGATTCCTCCATCTTATTGCCAATGACCGGATTTCATTGTTTTTGACTGCTGTATAGTATTCTACAGAGTACATGTCCCATAATTTCTTTATCCAAATGTATGCTTTGAATTCCCTGTGATCTTTTGCTGTGAGGTTCCCTTCATTTATCTTCTATCATGTTGATGCCGTGTTTTTGTGTGTACCACATCTTTAATTATCTTTTGCAGGGCTGGACCAGTGGCAACAAATTCTTTCAATTTTTGTTTGTTATGAAAGGTCTTTATTTCACCTTCATTCACAAATGAGAGCTTGGCAGGATATAATATTCTGGGCTGGCAGTTTTTCTCTCTAAGTACCTGGGCTATGTCTCGCCATTCCCTTCTAGCTTGTAGGGTTTCTGATGAGAAGTCTGCCGTGAGTCTAATTGGAGATCCTCTGAGTGTAATTTGACGTTTCTCTCTTGCGCATTTTAGGATCTTTTCTTTCTGTTTCACTGTGGTGAGTTTAATTACAACGTGTCGTGGTGAGGACCTCTTTTGGTCATGTTTACTGGGGGTTCTATGAGCTTCCTGTACTAGGATGTCTCTGTCCTTTTCCAAAACTGGGAAATTTTCTGCTATTATCTCACTAAAAAGGCCTTCTAATCCTTTCTCCCTCTCCATGCCTTCAGGAACTCCTAGAACTCGAATGTTGGGTTTTTTAATAGTATCCTGTAGATTCCCAACAATATTTTTTAGATTTCTAATGTCCTCTTCTTGTCTTTGGTTTGACTGTATAGTTTCCTGTGCTCTGTCTTCTAAGTCCGATATTCTCTCTTCTGCCTCACCCATTCTGGTTGTAAGGCTCTCTAATGTGTTTTTCATTTGATCTATTGAATTCTTCACTTCATTATGATTTCTCGTCACTATCACAGTTTCATGTTCTACTAGTTGTTTCATTTCAGCTTGATTTCTCCTTAATATTTCATTTTCACGAGAGAGATTTTCTACCTTGTCCATTAAGGATTTCTGTAGTTCAAGAATTTGTTTTTGAGTACTTCTTAGTGTTCTTATCAATTTTTTGAGATCTGATTCTTGCATTTCTTCTATCTCATCATCTTTGTAATCTTGAATTGGGGTGTCTTTTTCATTTGGGGATGCCATAGTGTCTTCCTTGTTGTTATTACCTCGGTTTTTGCGTTTGTTGTTTGGCATATTGGTTTCTTCACTGTGGTGTTTTTTTCTTGTTATACTATGACTCTAGATTAAGTGGACTGTCTGCTTTTGATGGAGCCTTAGAGGCTTGAGATGGGTGTGGCCTGAGAGCTCTGTTTGGTTCCTCAGGGTTGAGGGTGTGTCAAAGGAGACACTCCCAGGTTAGGCGTGGTAAATCTCTCACTGTTACTTTTTTTTTTTTTTTTGGTTCAAAAGGGAAGTAATTCCACACAGCTGAATGGAATTGGGGCTGGTTAGCACGCGAATGATATACCCACAGGAGCCAGAGTTCGGAAGCTCTTTCCCAAGGACCAGAGAAGGAATCTTTGCGGCCCTTTGTGTGGGCTGAGATTCTCCTGTAGTCTCCCACTGGGCTGCCAAGGCTACTGAACTGTAGCGTCTCTGGAGAGTACTGACATGAATTCGTGATTTCCGTGAGTTCTCTCCCCCACAGTCTCTTTTTTCACAGTCTCAGTTCATTAGCACCACACATTCATTAGGTTCTAATCTCCTGTTATTTCACCCCTCCCACCCAGAGTCAGGGTTTTCTGCTATGCTCGGGGCTGGTGCCGACCCGAGTTCGCCCTTCTTATGACGTATTCCAAAATGGCGCCTGCTCTTTGTCTTGCTCACCTTTGAGAGGTGAGCGGAGAGAGAGAAGCTCGTGTCCGTACGGGTCACTTTTTTTTTTTCCCTCTCTCTCTCTCTCTCTTCTAGTTAGCCTGGTGAACTTTTCCCTGCAGGGTTTCAAGCCTTGTTCGCTCTAGGCTCCCTTTTTTGCTTCCCTCCTGGTATCTCGGGCTATTGAGATTCTGCTCACCTCGCGTTCCAGCGCTGGTGTGTTCAATCTGCTGCTGGTGTCCCAGACTGCGGGCTCCTACGCTCTCCACGCAGGTCCACTGTGAATCTCCAGTTCCGGAAGGGTTTTCTCTGCTGTTTCTTCCCCTACTCTTCCTTGAACCTGCAGTATCTCCACTTTTATTAAACTGTCTCTCCCCAGACTATCGGTGTGCTCCCTTCCTATTCTGCCATCTTGCCGCTCCTGCTCCGAAAGAGGAAGTCTTAATGAGAGATATATAGGATTCTGAAAGATATTAAGTCATGGAGAGGAGCAGCCATACTAGTAGCAGCATATAGCAAGAAACCATTCTATCCAGAGGAGGGAAATTCAAGAAAATAATTTTCCACAAGAGTGTAACTAGTGGGAGCAATTTCTATCAATCCTATGGTGAAGATTAGGGCCACTGTGTAGGAGTGAAATCACAGAGATCACCCTAGAGCTGTAGATCTGAAACAAATTCAAAAGGTGGACTGATGGAGTTGAATACCACCATCTTTCTTATAGAGTTACGCAGAGGAATTTGAGGAGTTCAGGAACTGTCAAAGGCATGAGGAAGCAGTCATTTTGGGAACCATGTCAACCTAAGAGTTGTGGGATCACTGAGAGTAGATCTATATAGAAGGTGTTTCTGAAATAATGAGGGCTGTAACAGAACCCTTGAGGGAGGACCATCCAGATCAGTTGTTGGTTGATGTGGAGAATCAAGTTTGGACCAAGTAAAAGCAAAAAGGTTTGGGGTAGTATATCTATAGGAATAACATATAAGGTATCTTTTAGACACATCATGTACAAGAAAGAGATCGTGGGTGGTATCCTAGGTAGAAGACTATGGGGACTGGGAACACCAGGTAGATGGGGTGTACCGTGTTGGGGAGAGCGTGGATAGTGGTTTTCCAAGAATTGAAGGGCACCATGGGAGCCACACAATCACAATCAACTAGTGATCCTGACCTCACTTTGCTGTAGAGAGGAAGGAGCTTCAAGAAAAGGGAGAGAGAGTCACAGTTGGTTATTACCCAGAAGGTATAGAGCAGGCTGGTATAAGTTCCTGGTGAGATGGAGGAATAAGATTCCCCTAATTGCCTACAAGCTGTATCAGACTACCAGGTCCAAAGTGGGTGACAAGACTGATCTCTTGAACTTCCTCCTGATTTCAGCTCCAACTGTTAGAGTTAGGAACAAGACAGAGGAGAGAGACTATGAAGTCAATAGCCAGAATGGGTTTATTTGGAGACAAACATGAGAGGGACTCAATACCAGAAGGGTAGAGAGTGTCATTCTCATAGACTGTCTTTATGTGGTCCAAGTTCCTTCCTCTCACTAGCCAGTTCTGGATGGAGGACACTGGACAGAGTGAAGCTGCTTAGTGCAGGTTCTGGGGCTTTTGGAGGGGTTGCATTACTTGCTGACTCGTGCTTCTGTTATAAAGGACTATCCTAAGATGGTAGTACAGCTGTAAGATGGCAGTACTCATGCTCACAAAGCATTACTATGAATAGCAGACAATTTTTATCACTTGTCAAAGCCTTCTGACCTTGCTACTTCATTCAATCAAAGTTTAATAATGTGATCTCCTTGAAGTATACTATTGAAAAATTAAATTAATTAGTTGAAGTCCAGTGGTGCAGATAACTTAACTACTGAAACAACTAATTGTCTCTTAGGATATATGTTCTATAAAAGGCTATTTTTGAACAAGAGATTTTTTTTCCTAGTGGGAAAACAGTTCATATTCTTTTAATAGGAAAATTCATGAGAAATTTGTTTTAAAATGCAATCATTAAAGGTTAAGTTGATGTTAAACATTTTTTTCTAAACTAATTCACTGGATGAATCTTCAAGATCAGGGACAGTTGCCTATTATTTTACATCACACTCCCACCAGTGCTATCTCTAAGACATGCAAGCAGAAAACAGGAAATTGCTTGCAGCCAAATTCCCACATTTCAGATTCTTGCTTATGAGGGTATAAAGAAAGTCTCATGACAAGAAAATGTAGGTGGATGATCAAGTTATATATATATATATATATATATATATATATATATATATATATATAATCACACTTCCTTAATCCCAAAGAAGGGGACTATTCTTATGCATAGTTTGTGTGGTTTTAGATGAATAAAACTATTTCATAAGCTAGTGTTTCAAGAATTGAAACAAGCTTACCAAACAGTGAGTTGTGATTTGACAATTCAACCATCACATTAAAAACTTTCCTGACTCAACTGGCTTTTAAATCTACAGACAAGTCAGGGAAAAATACACACACACACACACACACACACATATGCTTTCACTTAAGGGTTTAAGCATTTCTGTGCATTTCAAACATATGTTTCAGAGCATTTTTCAAGTCCTAAAATTTCTCAGTTTAATAAAGAGCTCTGACTAGTCATAGTAATAATAAATAGATTAAAATGTATCTTGCATATTTAATGTCTCATTCAACTTTGATGTAAGTACTAAAAATTTAAATACGCTTTATAATATCGTGGGAATGCATACTTTGAAGGAATACTAATCTCTTTTCTCAGTTCAAATTTTAATAAATACAATTACCCAATGGTGTTTCAAATTAGAAAACATCATGCTAACCCTGGCAATAAAAAGATAAATAAAAGTACATTATTCCTGAGGAGCACATAGCTCCCTCACAAAAGCTGCATATGTTGTGAAATGCACAAAATATGAAACAGAGATGTGCCATGATGATATAGATCTTTTTAGTACAAGCGAAGTAGATTGAATTTAAGGGTTAGAAACTTCAAGTAATTGTTTACTAGTACTGCTCAAAAAATTATCACAAATTCAGTGACTTAAGCAATACAAACTGCATTATTTTATGGTTCAGAAGGTCAAAATTACGACATTGGATTCACTGGGTTAAAAATCAAAGTGTCAGCAGAGTTGGATTCATTTCTGAAGGCTCCAGGACACAATCAGTTTCATTGCTTATTCCAACTTCTGGAAGTTGGCTTCATTTCTCAGTTCATTATTTCTTTCTCCATATTCAAGGCCAATTACAATAGCTTGAGTTCTTCTTATATCTCATCTCTGATCTCTGCCTCCTTGCTTTTCCAATTTTAAGTTGCTTGTGATTACACTAGGTTAACTTCAATAATCTAGGATTTTGTATCTTTTTTTATTTTTTATAAAGTTTTTATTTAAAGAATATAAATTTACAAAATACAGCTTATGGATTACAATGGCTTCCCCCCCCATAATTTCCCTCCCACCCGCAACCCTCCCCTTTCCCACTCCCTCTCCCCTTCCATTCACATCAAGATTCATTTTCAATTCTCTTTATATACAGAATATCAGTTTAGTATATATTACGTAAAGATTTCAACAGTTTGCCCTCACATAGCAACACAAAGTGAAAAATACTGTTGGAGTACTAGTTATAGTATTAATTCACAATGTACAGCACATTAAGGACAGGGATCCTATACGATACATTTTTTTTAAATTGATTAATTTTCTATGCAATTTCCAATTTAACACCAAGTTTTTTTTTATTTTTAATTATCTTTATATACAGAAGATCAATTCAGTATATACTAAGTAAAGATTTCATCAGTTTGCACCCACACAGAAACACAAAGTGTAAAATACTGTTTCAGTGCTAGTTATAGCATTACTTCACATTGGACAACACATTAAGGACAGATTCCACATGAGACTTAAATACACAGTGACTCCTGATGTTGATTTAACAATTTGATACTCTTGTTTATGGCGTCAGTTATCTCCCTAGGCTCTAGTCATGAGTTGCTGAGGCTATGGAAGCCTTTAGGGTTCACCGAATTCGATCTTATTCCGACAGGATCATAGTCAAAGTGGAAGTTCTCTCCTCCCTTCAGAGAAAGGTACCTCCTTCTTTGAAGGCCCCATTCGTTCCACTGGGATCTTACTCACAGAGATCTTTCATTTAGGTGTTGTTGTTTTTTTTTTTTTTTCCAGAGTGTCTTGGATTTCCATGCCTAAAATACTCTCATGGGCTCTTGAGCCATATACGAATTTCTTAAGGGCTGATTCTGAGGCCAGAGTGCTATTTAGGACATCTGCCATTCTATGAGTCTGCTGTGTATCTCGCTTCCCATGTTGGATCATTCTCTCCCTTTTTGATTCTATCAGTTAGTATGAGCAGGCACTAGTCTTATTTGTGTGTTCCCTTTGACTCCTAGACCTATCAGTGTGATCAATTGTGAACTGAAATTGATCACTTGGACTAGTGAGATGGCCTTGGTACATGCTACCTTGATGGGATTGTATTGGAATTACCTGGCCTGTTTCTAACTCTATCATTTGGGGCAGTTCTGATTGAGCATGTCCCAAATTGTACATCTCCTCCCTCTTTTATTCCCACTCTTATATTTCACAGGGATCACTTTTCAGTTAAAATTTGAACACCTAAGCATAATTGTTTGTTATTTACAGAGTTCAACCACTAGTACTAGAATAAAAAAATACTAAAATGGATAAAGTATTACATTGTACAACAACAGTCAGCACAAGAGCTGATCAATTTACTGTTTCTCATAGTGTCCTTTTCACTTCAACAGGTTTCCCCTTTGGTGCTCAGTTAGTTGTTGCCGATCAGGGAGAACATATGATATCTGTCCCTTTGGGACTGGCTTAATTCACTCAGAATGATGCTTTCCAGATTCCTCCATCTTGTTGCAAATGACCGGATTTCATTGTTTTTGACTGCTGTATAGTATTCTATAGAGTACATGTCCCATAATTTCTTTATCCAAATGTATGCTTTGAATTCCCTGTGATCTTTTGCTGTGAGGTTCCCTTTGTTTACCTTATTTTATGTTAATGGCTGTGTTTCTGTGTTTCTGTGTGTAACACATCTTTAAGTATCTTTTGCAGGGCTGGACGAGTGGCCACAAATTCTTTCAATTTTTGTTTGTTATGAAAGGTCTTTATTTCACCTTATTCACAAATGAGAGCTTTGCAGGATATAATATTCTGAGCTGGCAGTTTTTCTCTCTAAGTACCTGGGCTATGTCTCACCGTTCCCTTCTAGCTTGTAGGGTTTCTGATGAGAAGTCTGCCGTGAGTCTAATTGGAGATCCTCTGAGAGTAATCTGACATTTCTCTCTTGCTCATTTTAGGATCTTTTCTTTCTGTTTCACTGTGGTGAGTTTAATTACAATGTGTCGTGGTGAGGACCTCTTTTGGTCATGTATCCTAGGGGTTCTATGAGCTTCCTGTACTAGGATGTCTCTGTCCTTCTCCAAAACTGGGAAATTTTCTGCTATTATCTCACTAAAAAGGCCTTCTAATCCTTTCTCCCTCTCCATGCCTTCAGGAACTCCTAGAACTCGAATGTTGGGTTTTTTAATAGTATCCTGTAGATTCCCAACAATATTTTTTAGATTTCTAATGTCCTCTTCTTGTCTTTGGTTTGACTGTATAGTTTCCTGTGCTCTGTCTTCTAAGTCCGATATTCTCTCTTCTGCCTCACCCATTCTGGTTGTAAGGCTCTCTAATGTGTTTTTCATTTGATCTATTGAATTCTTCACTTCATTATGATTTCTCGTCACTATCACAGTTTCATGTTCTACTAGTTGTTTCATTTCAGCTTGATTTCTCCTTAATATTTCATTTTCACGAGAGAGATTTTCTACCTTGTCCATTAAGGATTTCTGTAGTTCAAGAATTTGTTTTTGAGTACTTCTTAGTGTTCTTATCAATTTTTTGAGATCTGATTCTTGCATTTCTTCTATCTCATCATCTTTGTAATCTTGAATTGGGGTGTCTTTTTCATTTGGGGACGCCATAGTGTCTTCCTTGTTCTTATTACCTCGGTTTTTGCATTTGTTGTTTGGCATATTGGTTTCTTCACTGTGGTGTTTTTTTCTTGTTATACTATGACTCTAGATTAAGTGGACTGTCTGCTTTTGATGGAGCCTTAGAGGCTTGAGATGGGTGTGGCCTGAGAGCTCTGTTTGGTTCCTCAGGGTTGAGGGTGTGTCAAAGGAGACACTCCCAGGTTAGGCGTGGTAAATCTCTCACTGTTACTTTTTTTTTTTTTTTTTTTGGTTCAAAAGGGAAGTAATTCCACACAGCTGAATGGAATTGGGGCTGGTTAGCACGCGAATGATATACCCACAGGAGCCAGAGATCAGAAGCTCTTTCCCAAGGACCAGAGAGGGAATCTTTGCGGCCCTTTGTGTGGGCTGAGATTCTCCTGTAGTCTCCCACTGGGCTGCCAAGGCTACTGAACTGTAGCATCTCTGGAGAGTACTGACATGAATTCGTGATTTCCGTGAGTTCTCTCCCACACAGTCTCTTTTTTTTCACAGTCTCAGTTCATTAGCACCACACATTCATTAGGTTCTAATCTCCTGTTATTTCACCCCTGCCGCCCAGAGTCAGGTTTTTCTGCTAGGCTCAGGGCCGGGACCGACCCGAGGTCGCCCTGCTTATGACATATTCCAAAATGGCGCCTGCTCTTTGTCTTGCTCACCTTTGAGAGTTGAGCGGAGAGAGAGAAACTCGTGTCCGTATGGGTCACTTTTTTTTCTCTCTCTCTCTCTCTCTCTCTTCTAGTTAGCTTGGTGAACTTTTCCCCGCAGGGTTTCAAGCCTTGTTCGCTCTAGTCTCCTCTTTCTGCTTCTCTGCTGGTATCTCGGGCTATTGAGGTTCGGCTCACCTTGCGTTCCAGCGCTGGTGTGTTGAATCTGCTGCTGGTGTCCCAAACTGCGGGCTCCCATGCTCTCCACGCAGGTCCACTGTGAGTCACCAGTTCTGGAAGGGTTTCCTCTACTGTTTCTTTCCTACTCTTCTTTGAACCTGCAGTATCTCCACTTTTATTAAACTGTCTCTCCCCAGACTATCGGTTTGCTCCCTTCCTATTCCGCCATCTTGCTGCTCTCTCAGGATTCTGTATCTTAAAGTCAGCTTGTCAAGTGCTTAGCTGAGATAGAGAGCAGAACTTAGGTATCAGAGTAGCCAACTAAAAAGCAACAATCCATGGGCCAGCATTGTGGCACAGTGGGTTAAGCTGCCTCTTACAATGTTGGTGTCCTCACAGCAGACTCATAGAATGGCAGATGTCCTAAATAGCACTCTGGCCTCAGAATCAGCCCTTAAGTAATTCGTATATGGCTGAAGAGCCCATGAGAGCATTTTAGGCATGGAAAGCCACGACACTCTGGAAAATAAAAATAAAAGACCTAAATGAAAGATCTCTGTGAGTGAGACCCCAGTGGAAAGAACGGGGCCAGCAAAGAAGGAGGTACCTTTCTCTGAAGGGAGGAGAGAACTTCCACTTTGACTATGATCCTGTCAGAATAAGATTGAAGTCGGTGAACTCAAAAGGCTTCCATAGCCTTGGAAACCCATGACAAGAGCCTAGGGAGATTACTGACACCATAAACAAGAGTGTCTAATTGTTAAGTCAACATCAGGAGTCACTGTGTACTTACTTCTCATGTGGAATCTGTCCTTAATGTGTTGTCCAATGTGAAGTAATGCTATAACTAGTATTGAAACAGTATTTTACACTTTGTGTTTCTGTGTGGGTGCATACTGATGGAATCTTTACTTAATATATACTAAATCGATCTTCTGTATATAAAGATAATTGAAAATGAATCTTGATGTGAATGGAATGGGAGAGGGAGAAGGTGATGGGAGGGGTGCGAGTGGGAGGGAAATTATGGGGACGGGAAAGCCATTGTAATCTATAAACTGTACTTTGGAAATTTCTATTTACTAAATAAAACATAATAAAAAAAACAATGTTGGTATCCTAGGTCAAAAGGCCCTTTGGATCCCTGGCTACCATATATCCCTTCACTTATACAACTTAGTGAGTATTTGAAATATTTTTAATTCTTGTAATTAGTATATCAAGGAACTACAATAAACCAGTAATTAAATAAATTTCTTCGCAAAATTTCAATGGAAAGTCATTATTGTTCAGATAAATATTCCTAGGTTCCATACCAACTAAATCAATTCAAACTTCTTAATGTAGAAAACAAAGACACTAATAATAAATGGTAAATTACTTTAAATTTTAAACTACATTAAATTTTAGACTCCAAGTAACTGATGGATTTACTAATATGGCAATTAAAATAGCCTAATAGAGATGTAAACTACATTTAAAGATAAATGATCTGTGTTTGCATGAGATAATATCTTAATTACATATTTTTGTGAACCATTTAACTTTTGTTTCTTGATATCTATATGCACACATCATCATAACACAATGTGTACACATACATAAGTAAATGGACTCTAGAATCAGAAGATTTTCTTATTCATAAATGTTTCTAATAAAATAATGTGCAATAGTATACAAAAGCATGATGCATATTCCCTATTTGAGGCCAAAAGTTTATGAGGATTCCCTCCTTAGGTGCTAATCTGTAACTCTAAAAAATTAACTCTTCATATATTCAAACAAGAATTATGAATAAAAATGGTCTTTTAAGCCAAGAGAGTGGACCCAAGCATGATTCTCTTATAATTAAATAATAAGATAGTAGCTTATGAGATCTTTTCAGTGGGTTCAATAAAACTTTACAATTGTTCCAGTTCTAACAGCTTATTCTTCCTGAAATAACAATGCAAATAACACGAGGTATAGATCAATTGAAAGCATAATCTCAGACCACTACGCTTGTGATACTATTTTAAGAGATATGAACAAAGTTGTACGAGAGAAAATGGCAAATTAAGTACTTGTTTTAATCATCATATTAAGTCCTGTTTTTACACTACATTTTAGAAAATGTAAAAGCATACATGTGTATGTATGTGTTTCTATATGTTAGATAACATATAAATTACCATTTTATTTTGTAGACTTATTTTTAAGAAACTCTAGCTACCATTTTTCCTTTTCCACCTGGGGTGAACTATTCTCCTTTGAAGTCTCATAGTGATGTATTATTACCTATAACATCATCCATTTTACTGTGCTATAAAAATATAATGTTATATCTCTCTCCAATAATGTACTACTTCATGATATGCATCTTATTACCAACTTCTAGTTTGATACTACATAACCACTAAATAGTTTATGCTAATTCTCAAGAACTTCATCAATATATTGCATAAAATCATTTAAACATAAAATTGTGTATATCAAAGATCAAATAGAATGCTGTGTTTATATCAAATACAAAATTATGTTTTGTACAAAGTATAATAAACTAAGAACATTCTGGTCATGGATATTTTATGGTAGAGTCATTGCTTATGAATAAATTGCTATAAGAATAAAGTTTATGTTTCACTTATTATCCAGAATATCTTCAAGTGAAATCTATTCCTGTCATAAAATCTTCAGATATCCATGATTTTTTAAAAGATTTATTTATTATTTATTTGAAAATCAGAGAAGGAGAGGCAGAAAGAGAGAGAGAGGTCTTTCATTGCTGGTTCACTCCCCAGTTGGTCACAATGGTAGGAGCTGTGCCAATCCGAAGGCAGTGGCCAAGAGCTTATTCTATGTCTCCTACACAGGTGCAGGGGCCCAAGTACTTGGGCCATCTTCCGCAAAATCTATATTGTTAAAATTGTAATACTCTCCAAATTTTTGTACACAGTAATTGCAATTTCTATCAAAAATTTAGAAGCTTATTCTCAAATTTATATGGAGATATAATAGACACAAATAGCTATAACAATATTGAAAAGGAAACACACATTTCAAAGATTCATGGGTTCCACATTCAAAATTTACCACAAAGCCTAATTTTCAATGTTGTGTAATACCAGCATAAAGAGTAACATTGGGAAGAGGGGGTGAGAGGGATAGATTCATAAATAGAACCTTATCAAAATTAGAAGAAAATATTGGTGTAAATATTTGTGAATTGTGATTATGGAATACATTGATAGATATGGCATCAAAAAACAAGGAAATTTAAAATTTTAATTTTCTATTCATAACCTGCTGAATCTATTCATTTTTTAGGAGTCATATCTCCATTCTTTTCATAAAGCATCAAAAATTTCACTATTTTATGTGAAATTTAGTATAAATTTGTTGTTTCTTTTTGCTTTTATTTTAGCATAATTCTTGATACTCCAATGGGGGCTCACTTTAAATTATACCTTTCCCTATTTAGTGCCTAAAATTAGATACCATTCAGATATAACTCACTAACACTAGTTTATTTTGATGTAAAACTTAAAATCCATAGATTGATTTTCCATATAATTGTTTTCTAGGAAAACCTTTCATATTTGCCATAGGTACTCACAATTCCATTCCTAAGTACATATCCATGAGAAAGGAAAACATACTGCAACAAAGCTTTCAAATAATGTTGGAGCAGATTAATCATCATAGGCAAAATGAAAAATAATGTGATTTTTCATCAAGTGACCAATGAATAAATAAAATGTGATAGGCTCATGTAATGGTATAATATTTGGCAAAAAAAAAAGAAAAAGATTGGAGAAGTGATATTTACTATAGCATGAATGAAGTGAAAACATCTTATGCAAAAGAAATCCTTCATAAAAGATAGTGTATTTGATGGTACTATTTATATAAAATGTCCAACTTAACTGAATATGTAAAGATAAACTATATATTAATTTCTAGCCAAGGTTGTGGAGATTAAAAAGATTAGGGATTTGGAGTGACTGCTAATATGCATTGGATTTCCTTTAGCAGAGAATGTTTAAAATTTATTGTGGTGAAAGTTGTACAGTTCATTTAAAATCACTAAAACCTGTTGAACTATGCATATAATTGGATGATCTGTAAGATGTGGGAAATACATCTTTTTAAAGCTGTGAACAATTTATACGAAAAGAGCAAGTTTTTAAATAAAAAAGTACATACAAAAGGTGAAAGCAATTATGAATAGAAAAAGTATGGAATTCATGCACAATAAGCCAGCGATTCTTAGGAGCCACATATCTGTTTAATCAGTACTTTGCAAGAAAAATGTTACCAATTGAAGACATACAAATTGAATATATCAATTTCAATTCAATGCAATGTCAATTGAAGATATTGGATGTGCACAATAGAACTGTGGGATCTATACACAGGAAAAGAAAGACCTAAAAAGATATAGAGACAGAAGAGGTAGAGCAAGAAGAAGGGATCTTCTTCAAATACTCTTAACTAGGCCAATGGTTAGCTCCTCTTTATTAAGTTGGGGATGTAGTTGACCTTTTTCCTCTGTGCTGCTCTCCATGGTAAATTCTGCGAAAAAGCAATGTTGTTTAGAAATTCTTTTCTCAACTCTATTATTTTTATAGCTTTTATTTAAAGAATATAAATTTCCAAAGTACAGCTTATGGATTACAATGGTTCCCCCCTCAGAACTTCCCTCCCTCCCGATACCCTCCCCTTTCCCGCTCCCTCTCCCCTTCCATTCACGTCAAGATTCATTTTCAATTCTCTTTATACACAGAAGATCAGTTTAGTATATATTAAGTAAAGATTTCAACAGTTTGCCCTCACATAGAGACACAAAGTGGAAATACTGTTGGAGTACTAGTTATAGCATTAATTCACAATGTACAGCACATTAAGGACAGGGATCCTACATGATTTTTTTTAAAGAATTGATTAATTGTCTATGCAATTTCCAAGTTAACACCAAGATTTTTTAATCATTTCCAATTATCTTTATATTCAGAAGATCGATTCAATATATACTATGTAAAGATTTCATCAGTTTGCACCCACACAGAAACACAAAGTGTAAAATACTGTTTCAGTACTAGTAATAGCATTATTTCACATTGGATAACACATTAAGGACAGATCCCTCATGAGACGTAAGTACACAGTGACTCCTGAAGTTGATTTAATAATTTGACACTCTTGTTTATGGAGTCAGTAATCTCCCTAGGCTCTAGTCATGAGTTGCCGAGGCTATGGAAGCCTTTAGGGTTCGCCGACTTCGATCTTATTCTGACAGGGTCATAGTCAAAGTGGAGGTTCTCTCCTCTATTTTTGAAAAATGTTATAGACTATTGAAACTTTTTTTTCCTTCTTTTAAGTTTTATTTAAGATACATAAATTTTATATATACCAGTTTAGGAAAATAGTGATACTAAATACTCTTCTCTCTCCAACCCAAACTCCCATTCTTCTTCCCCTTTCCCTTCCTATGGCTTAATTTTTACAAAGATCTATTTCACCTTACTTTATACTTATGACATTAACCTTATACCAAATAACTTCAGAAATTTCGTAAATATAATTAAGATATAGAGGATTAAAAGATAATTCATGTTGAAATGTTGAATATCTGTTGACCATTTGGATTTCCTCTTTTGAAAAATGTCTGTTGATGTCCTTGGCCTATCTCTTAAGTGGGTTCTTTGTTTTGTTGTTGTGGAGTTTCTTGATCTCTTTGTAGATTCTGGTCATTTACCCTTTATCTGTAGCATAATTTGCAAATATTTTTTCCCATTCTGTTGGTTGCCTCTTCACTCTCCTGACTGTTTCTTTTGCAGTACAGAAACTTCTCAATTTGATGCAATCCCAAATGTTAATTTTGGCTTTGACTGCCTGTGCTTCTGGGGTCTTTTCCAAGAAGTCTTTGCCAGTATCTACATCTTGCAGGGTTTCTCCAATGTTCCCTATTTTTTTTTCTTTTCTTCTTCTTCTTTTTTTTTTTTTGACAGGCAAAGTGGACAGTGAGAGAGACAGAGATAAATGTCTTCCTTTTACCGTTGGTTCACCTTCCAATGGCCGCCGCGGCCGGTGCGCTGCGGCCAGAGGACCACACTGATCCAATGACAGGAGCCAGGTACTTATCCTGGTCTCCCATGGGGTATAGGATTAGCCGGTCTCCAATGTTCTCTAATAATCTGATGGTGTCGGATTGAATGTTTAGGTCTTTAATCCATGTTGAGTGAATTTTTGTGTAAGGTGAAAGCTAGGGGCCTTGCTTCATGCTTCTGCATGTGGAAATCCAGTTTTCCCAGCACCATTTATTGAATAGACTGTCCTTGCTCCAGGAATTGGTTTTAGATACTTGATCAAATATCAGTTGAATGTAGATGTTTGGATTGATTTCTGGTGTCTCTATTCTGCTCCATTGGCCTATCCATCTGTTTCTGTACCAGTACCATGCTATTTTGATTTCAACTGCCCTGTAGTATGTGCTGAAATCCGGTATTGTGATACTTCTGGCTTTGTTTCTGTTGTACAAGATTGCTTTAGCTATTGAAGGTCTCCTGTGTCTCCATATGAATTTCAGCATCATTTTTTCTAGATCTGAGAAGAATATCTTTGGTATTTTAATTGGTATTGCATTGAAACTATAAATTGCTTTTGGGAGAATGGACATTTTGATGATATTGATTCTTCCAATCCATTAGCATGGAAGATTTCTCCATTTTTTGGTATCCTCTTCTATTTCTTTCTTTAAGATTTTTTAATTCTCATTGTAGATATCTTTAATGTCCTTGGTTAAATTTATTCCAAAGTATTTTTTGTGGCTATTGTGAATGGGATTGATCTTAGCAGTTCTTTCTCAGCTGTGGCATTGCCTGTGTATACAAAGGCTGTTGATTTTTGTGCATTGATGTTATATCCTGCTACTTTGCCAAACTCTTCTATGAGTTCCAATAGTCTCTTAGTAGAGTTCTTCGGATCCCCTAAATAAAGAATCCTATCATTGCAAAGAAGGATATTTTGGTTTCTTTCTTCCCATTGTGTCCTTTTAATTCTTTTTCTTGCCTAATCGCTCTGACTAAGACTTATAGAACTATATTGAATAGCAGGGGTGAGAGTGTGCATCCCTGTCTGGTACCAGATCTCAGTGGAAATGCTTCCAACTTTTCCCCATTAAATAGGATGCTGGCCATGGGTTTTTCATAAATTGCTCGGGAACCCAAACACAGAATCTAAGCACAAGTGCTGGAAAGGGAGGTGAGCCAAAACCTCAGTATCCTGAGACACAGGCAGGAAAGTGGAAGGAGGAGCCTAAAGGGAATGAGGCTTGAAGCTCTGTGGGGCAAAGTTCACCAGGCTAACTAGAGGAGAGAGGGAAAAATAGGGACCAGTAAGAACACAAAGCTTTCTCTCCACTCACCTTTCAAAGGCAAGCAAGACAAAGAGCAGGCGCCATTTTAGACAGAGATAAAAGCTGCACTAAAAGCAATTTACAATTGTCTGCTTAGCCAAGCAGAAAAACCTGACTCTGGGAGATGAAATAACAGGAGGTTAGGACCTAATGAATTTGTGGAGCTAATGAACTGAGACTGTAAAAAAAAAGGTGGGTGAGAGAATGTGAGTATTCTTGAGAGACGCCACAAACTCAGTAACTTTGGCAACCCAGTGGGAGACTGCAGGGGAATTTGAGCCCACACTGAGGGCAGCACAGATCCTTTGTATGGTCCTTGGCACAGAGCAGACGAATATTATACCAACAGGAGCCAGAGTTCAGAAACTGAGTGCCTTCAATTCCGCTCAGCTGTGAGGAATTACTTTCCTTCTGAATAAAAAAAAAGAAAAGAGAGAGAGAGAGAAGAGAGAGAGAGAGAGAGAGAGAGAGAGAGAGAGAGATTTACCATGCCTAACCTGGGTGTGTCACTTTTGGCACACCCTTAAACCTGAAAACCCAAACAGAGCTCTCTGGTCACATGTATCACTAAAGATCCATCAAAAGCAGACAGACCACTTAATACAGTCATATTATAATGAGAAAAAACACCACAGAGAGGGAAGAAGAAACCAAAGAATATCTCCATAATGCCAAGCAACAAATGCAGAAACCAGGAAACAAGAACAAGGAAGACATTATGACACCCCCAAATGAGCAAGACACCCCAATTCAAGACTATGAAGATGATGAGATAGAAGAAATGCAAGATACGGATTTCAAAAAATTATGATAAGAACATTTAGACATTTTCAAAAAAAATTCTTGAACTACAGAAATCATTAATGGACAAGATAGAAAATCTCTCTTGTGAAAATGGAATCTTAAGGAGGAATCAAAATGAAATACAGAAACTAGTAGAACATGAAATTGTGATAGTGAAGAGAAACCAAAATGAAATTAAGAATTCAATAGATCAAATGACAAACACATTAGATAGCCTTAAAAACAGAATGAGTGAAGCAGAAGAAAGGATATTGGACCTAGAAGACAGAGAACAGGAAAATATAATGTCAAACCACAGAAGAGAAGAGGAAATTAGAAATCTAAAAAATATTGTTGGGAATCTACAGCATACTATTAAAAAACCCAACATTCCAGTTCTACGAGTTCCTAAAAGCATGGAGAGGGAGAAAGGATTAGAAGGCCTTTTTAGTGAGATACCAGCAGAGAACTTCCTGGGTTTGGAGAAGGACAGACATCCTATTACAGGAAGCTCATAGAACCCCTAGTAAATATAACCAAAAGAGTTCCTCACAACAACATGTTGTAATCAAATTCACCACAGTGAAACATAAAGAAAAGATTCTAAAATGTGCAAGAGAGAAATGTCAGATTACTCTCAGAAGATCTCGAATTAGACTCACAGCTGACTTCTCATCAGAAACCCTACAGGCTAGAAGGGAATGGAGAGATATAGCCCAGGTACTAAGAGAGAAAAACTGCCAGCCCAGAATTATATCCTGCAAAGCTCTCATTTGTGAATGAAGGTTAAATAAAGACCTTACATAGCAAACAGAAATTGAAAGAATTTGTTGCCACTCATCCAGCCCTGCAAAAGATGATTAAAGATGTGTTACACACAGAAACATAGAAACACGGCCATCAGTATGAAAGAAGGTAAAGGAAGATAACCTCACAGCAAAAGATCACATGAAGTTCAAAGTATATATTAGAAAATATCTTTGGGAAAATGGCAGGGCAGTTACTACTTATCAGTAGTCACATTGAACATTAATATTCTCAATTCTCCAGTTAAAAGACACAGACTGGCTGAATGGATTAAGGAACAAAGCCCATCTATTTTCTGCCTACAAGAAACACATCTTTCCAACAAAGATGCATGCAGATTGAAAGTGAAAGACTAGAAAAATATATTGCGTGCCAAAAGAAATGAAAAGAGTGGGCGTAGCCATCTTAATATCAGATAAAATAAACTTTAACACTAAAACTGTTAAGAGAGACAAAGAGGGGCACTATATAATGATTAAGGGATCAATTCAACAGGAAGATATAACGATTATCAATGCATATGCACCTAATTACAGGGAACCGGATTATTTAAAAGATGCGTTAAGGAACTTAAAGGGAGACTTAGACTCCAATACAATAGTACTGGGGCACTTCAGTACTCCACTCTCAGAAATAGACAGATAAGCCAGACAGACAATCAATAAGGAAACAGCAGATTTCATCGACACTATAGCCCAAATGGATATAACACATATATAAGAACTTTTCATCCTACACTTAAAGAATTTACATTCTTCCCTGCAGTACATGGAACCTTCTCTGGGACTGACCACATACTAGGCCATAAAGCAAGTCTCAGCAAATTCAAAAGAATTAAAATCATACCATGCAGCTTCTCAGACCATAGAGGAATTAAGTTGGAAATTAGCAACTCAGGAATCCCTAGAGCATTTGCAAACACATAGAGATTGAACAACATGGTCATAGAAGAAATAAAAATAGAAATCAAAAACTTTCTGGAAGTAAATGAGGATAACAGCACAACATATCAAAACTTACGGGATACAGCAAGAGCAGTGTTAAGAGGATAGTTTATAGCAATAGGTGCCTACATCAAGAAATTGGAAAGGCACCAAATAAATGAGATTTCAATGCATCTCAGCGATCTTGAAAAACTGCAGTAAACCAGACCCAAATCTAGTAGGAGAAGAGAAATAATTAAAAACAGAGAAGAAATCAACAGGATTGAATCCAAAAAATTTTTTTTAAAAAAATCAGCCAAGCAAAGAGCAGGTTTTTTGAAAAAATAAACAAAATTGACACCCCATTTGTCCAACTAATTAAAAAAAGAAGAGAAAAGACCCAAATCAGAGATGAAAAAGGAAATGTAACAACAGACACCACAGAAATAAAAAGAATCATAAGAAATTACTACAAGGACTTGTATGCCAGCAAACAGGGAAACCTATCAGAAATGGATAGATTCCTGGACACATGCAATCTACCTAAATTGAATCAGGAAGACATAGAAAACCTAAATAGACCCATAACTGAGACAGAAATTGAAACAGTAATAAAGGTCCTCCCAACAAAGAAAAGCCCAGGACCAGATGGATTCACTGCTGAATTCTACCAGACATTTAAAGAAGAACTAACTCCAATTCTTCTCAAACTACTCAGATCAATCAAAAAAGAGGGAATCCTCCCAAATTCTTTCTATGAATTCAACATCACCTTAATTCCTAACTTGTAAAAAGATGCAGCATTGAAAGAAAATTACAGACCAATATCCTTGATGAACATAGACACAAAAATCCTCTATAAAATTCTGGTCAATAGAATGCAACAACACATCAGAAAGATCATCCACCCAGACCAAGTGGGATTTATCCCTGGTATGCAGGGATGGTTCAGTGTTCACAAGTCAATCAGTGTGATACACCAAATTAACAAACTGTAGAAGAAAAACCATATGATTATCTCACTAGATGCAGAGAAAGCATTTGATAAAATACAACCCCCTTTCATTATGAAAACTCTAAGCAAACTGGGTATAGAAGAAATAATCCTCAATACAATCAAAGCAATTTATGAAAAACCCTATAGTATATTTACATAGCTATTACATAGATACATGTAATATTTTAAAGAATGTTACAGAAATAATTTCAAGTGTCAGTATCCCTTACACTTATACTTTTCATTTCAGAAGCAAACTTATTTGAAGGAAAGGGGTATTTTAGAAGGTGGTTATTTAATAAGTAAAATTTCAGATGTACATCTTTTAGGAATACATTCCCCCCCTTCTTCCAGTCCTCCAACCCCCACTTCCATCCCACCTCCTACTCCCTCTCCCATACTAGCCTTCATTAAAATTCATTCTTAATTAACTTTATATACAGAAGACCAAATCTATACTAAGTAGAAATTTCAACAGTTTGCACCCACACAGACACACAAAGAATAAAGTATATTTTGAAGACAAGTTTTACCATTAATTGTCACAAAATACCTCATTAAGAACACAGGTCCAACATGGGGAGTAAGTGAAAAGTTACTCCTGTTGTCTTATTTTGGATGTTAGTGACTACCCAAAGCTCTTGACATGAGCTGCCAAGGCTATGGGAGCCTTTTGAGCCCACAGATTTCATGAGTATTTTGACACACCCAAATGCAAAGTTGAAGCTCTCTCCTCCATTCAGAGAAAAGTACATCCTTCTTTGATGGCTAAAAACGGTATTTTTTAAAAAGATTTATTTATTTATTGGAAAAGCGGAGAGAGAGGTTTCCATCCACTGCTTCATGCCCCAAATGGCCACAACAGCTGGAGCTGACCCAATCTAGGAACCAGGAATTTCTTCTGGGTCTCCTGTGCAAGTGCTTTCCCAGGCCACAGAAGAGTTAGCTGGTAAGTGGTGCAGCCAGGAATCGAAGTGGTGCCCATAATGGGATGCCAGCAATGCAGGCTATGGCTTTACCTGCTACACCACAGTGCTAACCCCCAAAAAGGGTATTTTTTAAAGATTTATTTACTTGAAAGGCAGAGTTAAATAGTGAGAGGGACAGACAAACAAACACAGAGAACTTCCATCCACTGGCTCATTGCCAAATGGCCACAATGACCTGGGCTGGGCCAGCATGAAGCCAGGAGCCTGTAACTTCATTCATGGTTCCCAAATGGATGCAAGGAGCCCAAACCATTTCCACTGCTTACCCAGATGCCTTAGCAAGAAGCTAGATTGGAAGTGCAGTAGCCAGGACTTGAACAAGCAAGCGTGGGGATGCTAGTGTTATAGGGGATGGTTTAATCCACTGCACCAGAACACCATCTCCAAGGAGAGAGAGTATTGAAATAGCATGTATCTATTTATTCAGGGAGAACATAGTTCGTGCTTTTGTTCTAGGCCACATCCCTTGTGTTTCTTATGTTTTCTTTCTGTTATATATGCTTTTATAGTCTTATCAGCTCACCAAAATCTAACTATGAACTCTCCATTAATAATCCTTGCATCTACATCTATTACTTTATTTAATTCATTAAAACTATTTGCTTTTGGACAAGTTCCTGTGGACTACCTACTTTTCTCTAAAAATAAATAAATAAATGAATAAATAAAAGAGCTTGTGTTTTGGTGGGCATTTGATCTAGCAATTAAGAGGATGGGTGGGATGTGTGCATCCCATGCAGAATGTCTAGATTTAAATTCTCTGCCACCAGTTCCAGCTCTCTGCTGGAGCACATCCTGAGAGGCATCAGGTAACTGCTCAGCTGGCTGGATCTCTGACACTGAAGTAGATGGCCTGGATTGAGTTTCCAGTGCCTGAATCTAGGGAGTGAACCAACAGATGTGATCTCTTTCTCTCTCCCCTTTAAACTTCTTGAAAAATCATCTTGTCCTAAGTAAAAATAATCCTCCCATTAAAATTCTCCCCAATTTCTTTTTCCTATGTAATTTTCTTCCTTCTTTTACTTCTTCCTCTTTTCTTCTTTTGCTTTAGTCACACTTTGCTCTTTCTACTATTATTTCTTTCTTTCTTCTTTCTTTCTTTCTTTCTTTCTTTCTTTCTTTCTTTCTTTCTTTCTTTCATCTATCTATATAGCATAATGCTTCTCCTGGACAATTTCCAAACTATGGATGATTTTTAATGAGTTATTCCTTATAATTGTCTACTCCACCACTGACCTTCCCCTATACATTTGAGTACAGGCAGTCTCATAAATTTGCTCTGTAAATGTACCTTTCCTAAAGCTTCATCGTCACTATTTTAAGGACCAGCATAGGAGACAATATGTGTAATTTCTAACTGCATATTTCTATTTGTACACATCACTTTCCAATGAGAACATATTAGTTTTGCTTTTTATCTTGGACTGTTTGTGCTGTTCTAATAGAGTGCAACAGGCTGGGTCACTTATGATGAACTTAAATTCTTTGGTATCTAGTTCTGAGCACTGGGTTGTCTAACCTCATAACATGTTGGTAGTCATCACATGATGGAAGAGCTGAAGGACCAGGATAGCACAAGAGGGAACCGAGCTTGTCTTTTTATGATGGCACCAATCCCGCTGAGGAGGGCAGTGTCCTTATGATCTACTTACTTTTTAGATCCCATGCATCACTATGAGAGAGAGATGTTTGACATAGCAATTAGAACGCCTCTTGGGATACTTACATCCCTTATTGGACTTTCTGGATTTGAGTCTCAGTTCTGCTTCCAGTTCCATCTTCATGTTAATGTGCACCCTCAGAACTAACAGGTGATGGCTCAAAGGACTTGGGTCCCTACTACCCACATGGGAAAACTTGACTGAGTTCTGGGTTCCTGGACTTGTGCTGGTCCAGTCCTGGCTATTGCATGAATTATGGTGAGTGAATAAGGAGATGGAAGATCTCTCTCTCTCTCTCTCTCTCTCTCTCTCTCTCTCTCTCTCTCCCTCTCTCCTTCTCTCCCTTCTCCCTCTCTCCCACCCCCTCTCCTGTGTGTCTGCCTTTCAAATAAGAATAAATAAAAAAATTAAATGTATTTCTTTTGTTTAAAAATTTATATTTATTTGCAAGTCAGAGTTACAAATAAAGAGGAGAGACAGAGGGGGAGAGAGAGAGAGAGAGGTTTTCCATCTGCTGGTTCACTCTCCAATTGGCCACAATGGTCGGAGCTGTGCCAATCCTAAACCAGGAGCCAAGAGCTTTTTTCCCGGTCTCCAACGTAGATGCAGGGGCCCGAGGATTTGGGCCATCTTCTACTGATTTCCCAGGCCATGGCAGAGAGCTGGACTGGAAGTGGAGCAGCTGGATCTTGAACCGGTGCCCAAATGGGATGCAGGAGCTTCAGACTAGGGCGTTAACCTGTTGCACCACAGTGCCGGCTCCAAAATTGAATGTATTGCAACATGAGTTTTGAAGGAGGCAACTCTTCAAACTTGCCTAATTAACACTGTCTAAATAGTTTCTCTCTACTCTCTCTTTTAATATTTTTTGAATACTGCTTAGTAATTCTTTAGTAATTTTCATCTACCTTTAAGAAATATGTTAATTGGAAGGGCCTTGTGACATATCAAAACAAGCAAAGTAAACCACTTGGGATACCTATAAACCATATAAAAGCACTGATTCATGTCCCAGATCCTGGACTTCCAATCCAACTTCCCACTAATGCATCCTGGGAGGTTGCAGATGATGGTCCAAGTACTTGGGTCCCTGCCACCAACATGAAAGACATGAATAGAGTTCTGGGCTTCATATTTCTGCCTGGGTCAGTGCTGGTTGAAGCAGGCATTTGGGAAGGAAAACCATCAGATGGACTCTCTCTCTCTCTCTCTCTCTCTCTCTCGTGTGTGTGTGTGTGTGCATACACATCTACAGGAATTTGTGAATCATCCTTTGAATGGTGAAAATAGAAAGTTGTTTTTATTATTACATTGTGATATACTTACAACATTTAACAGATAATTTCTAATATGAAACAATATGAAATGTTTCATTTAATAAAAAGTTGCTAAAATTTTACACTAACCAACTAATGGGTTAATTTGAAAACATTCTATGAAATAATTATAACTTGATGGCTTTTAGCTATGCAAAAGATGAGACCTTATAATTTGGTTCAACTGCAGTTCTAATTGTTCTGTAGCACTTGAGAAACTAGTCTAAAATATATATTAACCCAGAATGACTAAAAGCCACCCTTGTGCAGAATATACCTCACTAGAACTTCTATTTATTCTATGTATGTGACTTTTCAACTATCATACAAATTGTGCAAAAAGCAATAACTAGCATTTACATTATCCAGACCCTGTATGCCTTTATTCAATTAAATTCTACCTAAAGCAATTTTTCTACATTGCATAGATTTAGTTGTTTTTTTTTTTTTAATTCTTTCTTCATTTATTCCCTTCAGTCCTCTTTAATTCCAGATGGTACATCAAGATGTCTTTACTGATTGTTTTGTAATAAAATCTCTCACAGCCAAGGAGAATAGATCTCTGAATTTATAGGGGAAAAATCTAACAAGTCAGGATGCCAGAGGAATGTTTCTTTAAATATGCCCAAAGCATAGTGCTGGTGAGGTTTTGCTAATTTGTACCTTCCTTGGGGATACTTCAATGATGATGTGAAAGCATTTCGGGAGCTATTTTTGAGAGGTAGTTTCACAGAAAAGATAAAAAAATTAGACATAAGCAGACACCTGGCTCTATCATTCATTTCTTCTGTGATTTTTAACAGGCTATTTAATCTTTTTACCCTCAATTTATACTTCTATAAAAAGTAGGATATAATTGCAATAATGTTATATTGAATTAAAAAGATTCTATTTGTTACGACTGCATTGTCTAGAAATAACTCTTAAAAGCCATAAAATCTGTTGATTAAAGTATTTTTTCAGATATAAAAATTACAAGGCACATATTGTGGTTTACTAAGAATTTTTGTACTCATATTCTTAGATATAATACTATATCCTATCATCAGTTTATACAGAATTACAATATTTTAGTAGAAAATAAGATTTAAAAAATGAAATAAATTGTGGCTTGTTAGATAAATAGCTTAGTGAAGAATATGCCAAACCAAAGAAATAAAGTTTGCTGTGGTATGACCAGCTTTTTTTTTTTTTTTTTTTGGAATGTATATAGGGTTTATAAGATTCTTCTTTAAAAAATCTTGAGCAGAGTTACTGTTATTAGTGAGCACTCCACAAGGAATTCACACTGGCTCATCATGCACATTTGACAAATGGTGATGGTTAACAGCTAGAATAAGCACAGTTGCTTTGTATTTATCATAAATGAGTTTAATGGATGACTTATCCTCCTTTATTGGAAATCCATTGTAGTCTATACATAATGGATATAAAGTGCATCCAGGAAATGTTTTCTGATCACAGGCTTTAAGAAGCTGGGCTCTAAAGATTTAGATATATTACAGTACAAATAAACTGATGTTTAATCATTGGAAAGATACAAAACTTCCAGAAACAATTATCCAACCAGACAGAAGTAAGGGAAGAGACAGTACAATAAATAAATATTTGACCTGGAGTATTCAATTCTAAATATGTAAAAGGAAATGATACAATGGACTTATGTAGAATTGACTTCTTAATTAAGATAATTATACCAAGAATAAATTCCAAATAGAACTGAATAAAGTGCATAAATACAAATATTTTACTGAGGGTGAAAATATGAAAAAGAAACATTGTAATCATATAAACAGGAAGAATTAATTTAGTGTACAAAGTATCTAGTGAAATTTTTATAAATATTATCTTTAAGAAGCTATGTTATATTGACATTGAAAAGTTCCATTACATCATTTACAATTTAGATATATGTTTTATCTAAATATGTTCTTCCATTTTGTTTTCAGTTTCAATTTTGAATTTTGGAAATTTGAAAATAAGTCATTTTAAATTATCTTCACATGCTAAGGCTAAGGTAGTATGCTACAATATTAATTCTCATTCATGTTTCACATGTTTGCAAATTTGAATGCATTTCTTGGTGCTTCAGTCAGTTGTCATGAAGGTTATAGTGTATATACTAGAAACAATGGAAAAAGTAAATTTAATTATCATTATCATATACATTATTTCTTTTTTTTCTTTTTTTGACAGGCAGAGTTAGACAGTGAGGGAGAGAGAAAGAGAGAGAGAGAGAAAGAGAGAACGGTCTTCCTTTTCCATTGGTTCACCCCTCAAATGGCTGCTACAGCTGATGCGCTGTGCCTATCCGAGGCCAGGAGCCGGGCACTTCCTCCTGGTCTCCCGTACAGATGCAGGGCCCAAGCACTTGAGCCATCCTCCACTGCCTTCCTGAGACACAGCAGAGAGCTGGACTGGAAGAGGAACAACCAAGACAGAATTTAACGCCTCAACCGGGACTAGAAACTGGGGTGCCAGCGCTGCTAGCGGAGGATTAGCCTAGTGAGATGCGGTGCTGGCCTTTATCATACACATTATTTCAACTTAAACACAATTACTGATTATGTGAAGGAAGAATATGTAGGGCTAATTGAACAACTAATTTGTTGATTACACAAATCTCAACAAATATCTGACTATAGTCTCTCAATGCTGAGTTACATGATAGAAGTGACATTTTTAGATTCTTTTTTGACAGGCAGAGTGGACAATGAGAGAGAGAGAGAGAAAAAGAGAGAGAGAGAGAGAGAGAGAGAGAGAGAGAAAGGTCTCCGTTTGCAGTTGGTTCACCCTCCAATGGCCGCCATGGCCGGCACGCTGCGCTGATCCGAAGCCAGGAGCCAGGTGCTTCCCCTGGTCTCCCATGGGGTGCAGGGCCCAAGCACTTGGGCCATTCTCCACTGCACTCTCTGGCCACAGCAGAGAGGTGGCCTGGAAGAGGGGCAACCGGGACAGAATCCGGCGCCCCAACCGGGACTAGAACCCGGAGTGCTGGCGCCGCAAGGCAGAGGATTAGCCTAGTGAGCCGCGGTGCTGGCCAACATTTTTAGATTCTTAACTCAAAGGGATCATCACCTTGTCATTTACTACCCTTGCTCTCTATTGTCTCCCCTTGGTCCATATTATATTTGTCCTGAACTACCTTCTGTGTATGACATACATCAGCCTCCAAATAACAAATTTTAAGAGTATCCTGGGTAAAGCCCTGCTTTGTGATTCCAAGTTTTTGTTCATTTCAAGTGTTTATTTCTGCATTTCTTCATTCTAATACATCATGTGCCTCAAATAGCATGCTTCTATTGTATCAATCTTTCCATTTCCTTTTCAAATCCTTGAAAAATTATTGTGTCTGTTCTTTTGCATGCCTGTTACTGCTCTTAACATATTTACACTCAAGATTATCCCTGATCTCACACTCCACTGTGAACTCCTTGGAGTACAGAGTATGAGTTCCTACTTTTGTGCACTCAGTAACTGCTATTTTAAGGGCACTACTTTAATATTGGTTAAACTTTTGGAAAGCATTATTCTTTATGATATAACAGCTTTTTACTCAATAATGTTTCTGTGTTCCTGTCAGTTTTTCAGTTAATTTCCTTTTCTTCATTACTTATTGTATTTGACTAATATTATGTAACCATTTAATTTTTTACATAATCATATTAAGAAAGAAATTAATACCATAGACAGTTGATGAAATTAAATATTTTTTTTATTTTTATACGCTTTTATTTAAAGAATATAAATTTACAAAATACAGCTTATAGATTACAATGGCTTCCCCCTCCATAACTTCCCCCCCACCCGCAACCCTCCCCTTTCCCACTCCCTCTCCCCTTGCTTCACATCAAGATTCATTTTCAATTCTCTTTATATACAGAAGATCAGTTTACTATATATTAAGTAAAGATTTCAACAGTTTGCCCTCACATAGCAACACAAAGTGGAAAATACTGTTGGAGTACTAGTTATAGTATTAATTCACAATGTATAGCACGTTAAGGACAGAGATCCTACATGATATATTTTTTTAAAAAATTGATTAATTTTCTAGGCAATTTCCAATTTAACACCAAGTTTTTTTTTTCATTTTTAATTATCTATATACAGAAGATTGATTCAGTATATACTAAGTAAAGATTTCATCAGTTTGCACCCACACAGAAACACAAAGTGTAAAGTACTGTTTCAGTGCTAGTTATAGCATTACTTCACATTGGACAACATATTAAGGACAGATCCCACATGAGACGTAAGTACACAGTGACTCCTGAAGTTGATTTAACAATTTGACACTCTTGTTTATGGCCTCAGTAATCTCCATAGGCTCTAGTCATGAGTTGCCAAGGCTATAGAAGCCTTTAGGGTTCACTGACTTCAATCTTATTCCGACAGGGTCATAGTCAAAGTGGAGGTTCTCTCCTCCCTTCAGAGAAAGGTACCTCCTTCTTTGATGGCCCCATTCGTTCCACTGGGATCTCACTCACAGAGATCTTTCATTTAGGTCTTCTTTTTTTTCCAGAGTGTCTTGGCTTTCCATGCCTAGAATATTCTCATGGGCTCTTGAGCCAGATCTGAATGCTTTAAGGGCTGATTCTGAGGCCAGAGTGCTATTTAGGACATCTGCCATTCTATGAGTCTGCTGTGTATCTTGCTTCCCATGTTGGATCATCCTTTCCCTTTTTGATTCCATCAGTTAGTATTAGCAGACACTAGTCTTGTTTGTGTGATCCCTTTGACTCTTAGACCTATCAGTGTGATCAATTGTGAACTGAAATTGATCACTTGGACTAGTGAGATGGCCTTGGTACATGCCACCTTGATGGGATTGTATTGGAATTCCCTGGCACAATTCTAACTCCATCATTTGGGGCAGTTCCGTTTGAGCATGTCCCAAATTGTACATCTCCTCCCTCTTTTATTCCCACTCTTATATTTCACAGGGATCAATTTTCAGTTAAAATTTAAACACCTAAGAATAATTGTTTGTTAATTACAGAGTTCAACCAATAGTACTAGAATAAAAAAATACAAAAATGGATAAAGTATTACATTGTACAACAACAGTCAGCACAAGAGCTGATCAAGTTACTGTTTCTCATAGTGTCCATTTCACTTCAAGAGGTTTCACCTTTGGTGCTCAATTAGTTGTCACCGATCAGGGAGAACATATGATATTTGTCCCTTTGGGACTGGCTTAATTCACGCAGAATGATGTTTTCCAGATTCCTCCATCTTATTGCAAATGACCGGATTTCATTGTTTTTGACTGCTGTACAGTATTCTATAGAGTACATGTCCCATAATTTCTTTATCCAAATGTATGATTTGAATTCCCTGTGATCTTTTGCTGTGAGGTTCCCTTCGTTTATCTTCTTTCATGTTGATGGCCGTGTTTCTGTGTTTCTGTGTGTAACACATCTTTAAGTATCTTTTGCAGGGCTGGACCAGTGGCAACAAATTCTTTCAATTTCTGTTTGCAATGAAAGGTCTTTATTTTGCCTTCATTCACAAATGAGAGCTTTGCAGGATATAATATTCTGGGCTGGCAGTTTTTCTCTCTAAGTACCTGGGCTATGTCTCGCCATTCCCTTCTAGCTTGTAGGGTTTCTGATGAGAAGTCTGCCGTGAGTCTAATTGGAGATCCTCTGAGTGTAATTTGACGTTTCTCTCTTGTGCATTTTTGGATCTTTTCTTTCTGTTTCACTGTGGTGAGTTTAATTACAATGTGTCGTGGTGAGGACCTCTTTTGGTCATGTTTACTAGGGGTTCTATGAGCTTCCTGTACTAGGATGTCTCTGTCCTTCTCCAAAACTGGGAAATTTTCTGCTATTATCTCACTAAAAAGGCCTTCTAATCCTTTCTCCCTCTCCATGCCTTCAGGAACTCCTAGAAGTCGAATGTTGGGTTTTTTAATAGTATCCTGTAGATTCCCAACAATATTTTTTAGATTTCTAATGTCCTCTTCTTGTCTTTGGTTTGACTGTATAGTTTCCTGTGCTCTGTCTTCTAAGTCCGATATTCTCTCTTCTGCCTCACCCATTCTGGTTGTAAGGCTCTCTAATGTGTTTTTCATTTGATCTATTGAATTCTTCACTTCATTATGATTTCTCATCACTATCACAGCTTCATGTTCTACTAGTTGTTTCATTTCAGCTTGATTTCTCCTTAATATTTCATTTTCACGAGAGAGATTTTCTACCTTGTCCATTAAGGATTTCTGTAGTTCAAGAATTTGTTTTTGAGTACTTCTTAGTGTTCTTATCAATTTTTTGAGATCTGCTTCTTGCATCTCTTCTATCTCATCATCTTTGTAATCTTGAATTGGGGTGTCTTTTTCATTTGGGGATGCCATAGTGTCTTCCTTGTTCTTATTACCTCGGTTTTTGCGTTTGTTGTTTGGCATATTGGTTTCTTCACTGTGGTGTTTTTTTCTTGTTATACTATGACTCTAGATTAAGTTGACTGTCTGCTTTTGATGGAGCATTAGAGGCTTGAGATGGGTGTGGCCTGAGAGCTCTGTTTGGTTCCTCAGGGTTGAGGGTGTGTCAAAGGAGACACTCCCAGGTTAGGCGTGGTAAATCTCTCACTGTTACTTTTTTTTTTTTTTTTTGGTTCAAAAGGGAAGTAATTCCACACAGCTGAATGGAATTGGGGGTGGTTAGCACGCGAATGATATACCCACAGGAGCCAGAGATCAGAAGCTCTTTCCCAAGGACCAGAGAAGGAATCTTTGCGGCCCTTTGTGTGGGCTGAGATTCTCCTGTAGTCTCCCACTGGGCTGCCAAGGCTACTGAACTGTAGCGTTTCTGGAGAGTACTGACATGAATTCGTGATTTCCGTGAGTTCTCTCCCCCACCGTCTCTTTTTTCACAGTCTCAGTTCATTAGCACCACACATTCATTAGGTTCTAATCTCCTGTTATTTCACCCCTCCCACCCAGAGTCAGGTTTTTCTGCTAGGTTCGGGGCCAGTGCTGACCCAAGGTCGCCCTGCTTATGACGTATTCCAAAATGGCGCCTGCTCTTTGTCTTGCTCACCTTTGAGAGGTGAGTGGAGAGAGAGAAACTCGTGTCCGTATGGGTCACTTTTTTTTTTATTCCCTCTCTCTCTCTCTCTTTCTTCTAGTTAGCCTGGTGAACTTTTCCCCGCAGGGTTTCAAGCCTTGTTCGCTCTAGTCTCCTCTTTCTGCTTCTCTGCTGGTATCTCGGGCTATTGAGGTTCGGCTCACCTTGCGTTCCAGCGCTGGTGTGTTGAATCTGCTGCTGGTGTCCCAAACTGCAGGCTCCTACGCTCTCCACGCAGGTCCACTGTGAATCTCCAGTTCTGGAAGGGCTTTCTCTGCTGTTTCTTCCCCTACTCTTCCTTGAACCTGCAGTATCTCCACTTTTATTAAACTGTCTCTCCCCAGACTATCGGTGTGCTCCCTTCCTATTCCGCCATCTTGCCCGCAGCTGAGATCTTGAAATTAAATATTAACAGTGATGGATCATGTGAGAAAATAATTACTTACTAAAAATTTGAAATGAAAAATCGCCCTTTAAAATATTTTTACCATATAAATGATGACACAATCTTATGAAAATAGATGATCTGAATTGATAGGTAAATCTTAGTGATTAAATAATTTATTTATTTTAAATATTTCAATTTATACATTTACAATTAAAGTATATTTCAATATACTTTTTTATCCTAGGTAGATAGAAGTTTCATAGAAGTTGAGTATAGATTTGTGGTTACTTGAGATTGAAGGAGTAGATAGTTTGCAAAGTTAAGGAAGGTTGATTATTGGATACTAATTTTTTAGGTAAGAGGAGAAATTTCTGATTTTTAGTACATAGTAGAATAACTAAATGATGATGTGCTGTATATTTTCTTCAAAAAAACTAAAAAAGGATCTTGAATGTTTTACTATAAAGAAATTGATTAATATTTGAGGAGCTATGGATATTTACTCTGATTTTAACATTACACAGTGGATACATCTATAAAGACATCACATTCTAGCATACAAATGTGTACAATTTCTATGTATCAGAAAAAATAAATATATTTTTTTAAATTTCAGCTAGTGTTCTGTCATAGATATCTTCTAAAAATTTTACCTATGTATTTATTTGAAAGTCAGAAGGACAAAGAGAGAGACACAGAGGCAGATAGAGTGCTCTCATTTGCTGGCTCACTCGCCACTAGCTCACAATGATCAGGACCGGGTGGACTAGGCTAAAGACAAGGAGCCAGTAATGCAATCCAAGTTTCTCATATGGGTGTTAAGAACCCAACTGCTTGAGCCATCACCACTGCCTCCTATGGTTGGCATTAGCAGGAACAGGAGTAAGGAGCTAAAAATGGAAATTGAACCTATGCACTCCAATAATGGACACAGGTGTCTTAGGTACTAGGCTAAACAGCTGCCCCTTTTATAATCATCTTGACTTACAAATTCGTGAGTTCATATTAATGACATTTTAGAATCAGACATGTACTACTTGCCTTATGTGTTGAGTGTATTTGCTAAAGAGTAACATAATTCTGAAACTATACCAGAATATATCACATGTATAGAAAATTAAGATGTTTGCTTTTGGGGAAGTAACCCTGCCATGCAATATATCAATACTGCAGACAGACTGCTGTCAACTCAGTTGTGTTGAGTTGGAGGCGGCTGGAAGAGAACAGATTATCATAATATCTGTGTGATCTTAGGACCAACTATAATCAGGAAAGGAAGAAAATATGTTTTAGGTAAATGCTAAAGCAAAATACAGATTTCTACGCATAGGCATCAACTCTAGGAAACAACAATAGCAGGCATATGCTAGTTTATGGTCATCTCAAATTTCAGACTTCCTTTGGCACCAGTGAATCATTATGACTGTAAGGCAAAGTAGCTGCTTCTAAGGCAGCAATTGATCACAGACTCTAGCAGTGGCTACAGTGACTGAGTTCAGTTTACGTGTGTACAATGGATGAAAGGACCTCAGGTAACAAATTGTTCATATCAGAAACACACATAAATAAGCTGGTCACAATGGCAGTCCTTGTTTTGCATCTAGGTGTAATGCATCATGTGAGATAAAAAGAAGGGCATTGGAAATTCTCAAATGGGGTCATGTTCAGTTTTTATACCTATCTTACAGCCTCCCTGATTTTTTTCATATTCCAAGACATAATTTCTAAGAGGAATATAATAGCTTTTTGGGCACATTTTGCCATTAAATTTTCAAAAATTTCAACTTGATTACAAACCACATTTTCATCAAAATAAGTGTGGCTCATTTTTGCACACAAAATGGTACATGCACATAAAATGACATCAATCTTCTCCACACATAAAAGTGCAGAGAGGAAAGGGGCTTTGCACTAACAACTCTGAATCCCAGGGATCACAGTTGCACAGACAACAAACAGTGTTCCTGTAATCAGTTTCAATTATGAAAGCAATTCTGGATGCATCATCAATGGGATATACAGAATAGTAGTTGTCTTTTTCAAACATTATGAAATTTGACTCTGCAATGTCTGCACAATGATTAAATGATCAGACACATTTCTTAGGACATATCTGCATCATTAGATGAAGCATGACTATAATTTAATGGTGGAAAAACAAACTCTGAAAACAGCAGTTCAAATTAGAATTCCATTACAACTGTCTGGTGATAAGGTAAGTAGAAATAAAGTGACAGAAATGAGTAGATGGAAAGAAACTGTATAACTTGTTAGTAAGAAACAGAAGGATGGGTACTGAAGCATCACCTGATTTTCACAATGAATATTAAATGACTTAGGAGGAAGTGGATAGATTTACAGAATAAATGCAAATATAGATCATCCTATCAATGGTTGGAAGGGCAGGATCAAGTCCCAGGAATTTTATGGACTTGTTTACTATGTAAAAGAAAAAAGATTCAAGTAGATTTAGTTTTGGCACTTGTGAAGTCACAACGGGTGGTTAAGGTGAAAAAATGTCAGCAGTTTTGGTTTCATTAATTAGCAGCTTCTTTCTCGATTCATCTTCACAAGAACACATTGTCACAAGGAAATCTTTTCCATCTCTCTCATGATCTCCAGAGTAACAATTCTTGCTGAACCTCCTTCTAAGAAATTTCCACGTGCATATTACCCAAGGATTTTCTTTATCTAATAAAATGCAGCTGCCTGGAAAATTACTAGAAGATAACATTCAGATTAAAAAAAAAACAACATTTTTTAAACTCTGGTTCTGAAACAAACTTTGGTTTTAGCTTGGCCTCCTTGGCTTCAGTCCCACCACCCACTTCACCTTTGCTCCATCACAGCAGACTTGGCCCAGTTCCAATCCATCACAGATGGCTCTGTCCTGAATGCCAATCACTGTGTCCCTTCTGCTGTCCCTCCTGTCCTAGGGGTGGTAAAAGTCCTATTGTTGCTGGTCCCTCAGTTATCTCAAAGGCCCCTGTTTGGCTCTTTTGTCAACTGTGTCACTGGCTTTCTATATTAAATGCCGTCTGTTAAAAATAGGTTGAGTGGTTTTTGAAATATTTCCAAAATGCATAAAGCTATTTTCATCGAGAGCTATACCACCTGCCATAAGAAAATACCATTTAAAACTTACAAATAGCCAACATAAATTTAACAGACTGTTTAGAATTGAAAGAGCTTCAACCCTAAACATCAACCAAGTTTTTTTTTATAATTGATGAAATCGGAGTAATGAAAGCCCAATTTTCAAATATATGTGTAGGATAAAACTAGCATCTGTCAGACAAGGAATTTTCCTCTTTTGAAATGAATGGCTGATTGAGTAAGAAAATCCAAGAATTTAAGAGGTCATTTGTCAAAGAACAGCTTTTTATCTTCTGGAGGAGGTGTGTTGGTATTGGAAGTAACATCCAATACAGGCAAGAGGCTGTTCTTGGGGACGTTTCATTTTTGTGTGCAGGAGTACATCAGGGAAAATTAAGATCTCAATTTAATGTTCCCAAAATGTAATTTGTTAAACAAATACAAAAGAGATGACTTAAGCAGCCATAGCCTCAAGTATACCGTAGAAATGTATAATTAATGGCTATAAAAATTTCAATATCTGGAGATTTTATTGGATCTCATTAAATTTATGTTATAAAATTACTTAGTTGAAAGCAAAGACCAGCAGGTGCTATTATAGTCATTTCTCCCCCCAACAAAATCGCATCCTATGTCTAATGGGCAGTTATTTCATAGGGGGTTATTGACATTAGAGCCAAAAGTTCCACTAGAACTATTATGAGACACTGGAATTTCATATGTAGTGGTTCTTTACTAGTGATTATTGACTCATGAGAGCATGGTCTTTATAAACTAGAAAGATTTCTTAATCATTATACTCTCGGTTGTCTAAATATGGAAAAATATTGGACAAGGAATCAGAGCTGTGTTATTAACTCTAGCCCCTCAAATTAGAGGAATAGCACCATGGGTAAAGATTGAATTCCTCTTACTGTAGCCATCTATGGATTGATACTAAAGTCAATTTTGACAACCTAAAACTTGATACAGATATATATATATATATATATATATATATATATATAAAAGAAAACATTTTCTATATTGTATAATTAAGCATATACTTTTATTACAAAATAAAGTAAATTGTATTCAAATTTTGAAGATTGTAATTAGCTTTTTAAATATTTCAATGGTGAGGACCTCAGCCATGGCCCACTAGGTTAATCCTCTGCCTGCTGTGCTGGCATCCCATATCGGCACCGGTTTCTAGTCCCAGTGGTTCGTCTTCCATTCCAGCTCTCTGCTGTGGCCCTGGAAGGCAGTGGAGGATGGCCCAAGTGCTTGGCCCTCTGCACTTGCATGGGAGGCCAGGAAGAAGCACCTGGCTCCTGGCTTCGAATCGGCGCAGCGCCGGCAGTGGTGGCCATTTGGGGAGTGAACCAATGGAAGGAAGGCCTTTCTCTATGTCTCTCTCTCACTGTCTAACTCTGACAGTCAAATAAAAAAAAGAAATAATAATAAATAAGTGAATATTTCAATGGTGAATAGTTTTGGTAAGTGAAATGTTGAAAAAATATTTAGATAATAACTATAAATTTCTATATTGAATTTGAGAGCGTTCTCCAAAAGAACTTTGCTTGACATACCTTTATCTTATTTTTTATTTTTTAAGATTTATTTATTTATAAGGCAGAGTTAGAAAGAGGCAGAGGCACAGGGGTGGGGGGGGAAGGTGTCTTCCATAACCTGGTTTACTCCTCAATTGGCTTGCAATGGCCGGAGCTGCACCGATCCGAAGCCAGGAGCCAGGAACATCTTCTGGGTCTCCAAAGTGGGTGCAGGTGCCCAAGCACTTGGGCCATCTTCTACTGCTTTCTCAGGCCCTAGCAGAGAGCTGAATCAGAAGAGGAGCAGCCGAGACTCGAACCAGCGCCCATATAGGATGCTGGCACTGCAGGCAGAGGCTTTACTTGCTATGTCACAGCACTGGCCCCTATTTCCTTTAATAACAGAGGTAAAAATAGAATTATGAAAAGACAGAAAATTGCAAAGATAGTGGCTATCAAAATGAATGACTTATTTTCAAAAGAGTAAATCAGGGAGCCAGCATTTTGGCATAGTGGATAAAGCTGCCTGTGATGTGCCCATTCAACATAGGTACTGCCTTGTGTCCAGCTACTCCACTCCAATCCAGCTCTTGTTGCTGGCCTGGAAAAAGCAACAGAAGAAGGCCCAAGTGTCTGAGCCTGTGCCACCCATGTGGGAAATCAGGATGAAACTCCTGGCTCCTGGTTTTTTCCCGACCCAGCCCTGACCATTGAGACCATCTGGGGTAGTGAACCAGCAGATGGAAGATCTCTCTCTCTCTCTCTCTCTCTCTGTAACTCTGACTTTCAAATAAATAAATAAATGATTTTTACAAAGTAAATCAGCACTATATTTAATAGGAATTGTATTAAGGAATTGTATTAAGAACATAAAACTAGGATGTTACTATTACAATTAGTGTTATATTTTGTTGTATATTATTACTATGACATATAAAATCAGGTGACAGTGATATTTCAAACTGGTTATACAATTATTCTTACTCATTTTGCAATAGTTTTTTCAAGATGCTTTAAATATCATGAATTTGCCTTAGCCTTGCTTATATTTTACTTTTTAATTTAAAAATCATAAATACTAAATAAAATGTAATAAATAATTATGATATACCCTATACTTTTTCTTAGCTGAGCTGAAGATTAGTTGATACTGCAAGATAACTCGTAAATATAAGGTTGAAATTGTTCTCTCTTTTGTGTATTGAAACTTCAGTGTAAGAATTTAATGGCTATTCAAAACAGGCTAGAGCATGGAATATCCCCACATCCTCTGCTCTCAAAGTATGGATTCATGAGCACATAGCCTGGGAAGGTGTCAAGGATAAGGACTAATTCAAAAACTTCAATTTAAAATTTATTCAATAGTTTTGTGTTTGTCTCCAAGGATGTATACTGTTACTATTTAAAAAGTTTTAACTTTTAGCATGTCATCTTTCAGAAATTTGAATACTAACTTCTCGCCACTAACTTCAGAGCAGAACTGAAATATAAAAGGTACCATAACTGTTGATTAATATTTCTATCATGTATAAAGTTTCATTTACGCAATTGTTACTTAATCATATTATTTTGTAGCAGTACTTCAAAATCGTTATAAATATTTCTTAATAGTATGGACTAAAACAATAGCACATATTAAAATGTTTTTCAAAACAATCTAATAAAATATTAGCTTGCAATAACAAGCTCTTAAATAAGAGTTTTGTAATGATAAAGTCTAAGTTCTGTCCATATTCATTCTCATTTTTTAACCACTAGCTTCTAGTCAGTCCTGTGTTTTCAGAATTTCAAACATTAGTATCAAAATGATTATGGGACTTGATATTCTAATTATCATGTTTTCACAGTCCTAATCCAGGTAACATGATACATCGCGATGACTGGTTCCAATGATAGTTCAACAGAACTTTCCAGGCTACACATTAACAATTTTGTTCGAACCTTCTCAGTTGATCTCATATTTATGATTTGATTGCTCTGTGTTATTTTTCAAGTTACATTAAGGAATTGGAAGAAGATAGGAAGAGGAGGTGGAGGAAAAGAAAGAGAAAGAGGAAGAGAAGTAAAAGAAAGAAAAGAAAAGAAAGAAAAGAAAACCAGAAAAAAGGAAACAGGAAGGAAAATAAAAAGATAGAAGTCTTGTCAAAAAGTTCACATTCCAGTCCCTAAAAACACATTTTGAAATAAAGTTAAAGTAGATTTAGTGTTTTGGACTTCCTCTTAGACTGTCATGGAAGATTCTTTTGAGAAATGGATGTCCAAATCAAGTATGAAAAGAGAAGTGGAATGATCCTAGTGGGAATGACATTTCAAGCTGAATGGGTGGGAAGCAGGGTTTGGGGACAGAGATGTAAGAGGCAAAGATACCTTGAAATGCTGAGAAGTACACGTCCCTTGAGGTAGTGACACTTTTTTCTCCTAAAGCTGAAACCAGAATCCTAAGCACGAGTTGGAAAGTATTTTGTGCTGCAATAAAAACCTTGGATGTACATCTTAAGCAAGAAGGGAAACATTGTAATTTTAAAAATTCATTGACGAGGTCAATTTGAGCTTTAGATAGTTTCATATATATATATATATATATATATATATATATATATATATAAGTTAGGTAAATTGTGATTACAGAGTGGACTGAAATTTTATTTTTTGAAATTAAAGATAAAAAGAAACAAGGGAGATTGGGGAGGGAAAGGAGAGAAGATGATTAATTTCTTAGAATTGTACTTATGAAATACATGAAATCTGTTCTTCTCAATTAATAAAAACTTTTAAAAAGAGAGGAGAGAGAATAGGTATATCAGACAGAATAAGAACACAATTGTTTTCATTGTGAAGTGGTATGGGTCAAAAGTATTTGTCTCTGGAAAATCTCTTTGGTGCTCTTCATTCATTTCATTCATTCTCATGCCAATAAGAAACTTCGAGTAGATTTTGTCCCTTTTCTATATGTGTGTGTGTATATATATATATATATATATATATATATATATAAGATTTTATTTTCTGTGACTTGACATTATTCCTTCCAAAGGTAACCTCCTAGGACAATACCAAATTAGTTTTTCCTGAATCTTTCTTTACTAGTTTAATGGAGAACACTTTAAAGCATCATATGACTAAAGTGAAATATTTTGAATGATTTGTGCATGTTTCCATAAATATCCTTTGTACTAGTGGGAATCCAAAATGCTTACAGCAAGAGGTGTTCTTAAATATTATACCATTTTGGCCGGTGCTGTGGCTCAAAGGCTAATCCTCCACCTGCAGTGCTGGCACACCGGGTTATAGTCCCAGTCAGGGCACCAGATTCTGCCCCGCTTGCCCCTCTTCCAGTATAGCTCTCTGCTGTGGCCCAGGAGTACAGTGGAGGATGGCCCAGGTCCTTGGGCCCTGCACCTGCATGGGAGGCCAGGAGAAGCACCTGGCTCCTGGCTTCAGATCAGAGCCATGTGCCGGCTGCAGCACACTGGCTGCGGCGGGCATTGGAGGGTGAACAAATAGCAAAAGGAAGACCTTTCTCTCTGTCTCTCTCTCACACTGTCCACTCTGCCTGTCAAAACAAAACAATACAAAACAAAACAAAACAAAACAAAAATATTATACCATTTTAATGTTAAAATTCATGATTGAGTATTGCAATTTAGTTTACCAAAAAAATAGCATTCTATGAAAGATAAATTTCGTTATCTTTTTTCTAATTTTTTTTATTTAGTAAATATAAATTTCGAAAGTACAGTTTATGGATTACAATGGCTCCCCCCCCCATAATTTCCCTCCCACTCGCACCCCTCCCATCTCCTTCTCCCTTTCCCATTCCATTCACATCAAGATTCATTTTCAATTATCTTTATATACAGAATATTGATTTAGTATATATTAAGTAAAGATTCCATCAGTTTGCACCCACACAGAAACACAGAGTGTAGAATACCGTTTCAGTACTAGTTATAGCATTACTTCACATTGGACAGCACATTAAGGACAGATCCCACATGAGAAGTAAGTACACAGTGACTCCTGTTGTTGACTTAACAATTTGACATTCTTGTTTATGGTGTCAGTAATCTCCCTAGGCTCTTGTCATGAGTTTCCAAAGCTATGGAAGCCTTTTGAGTTCACTGACTTCAATCTTATTCCGACAGGGTCATAGTCAAAGTGGAAGTTCTCTCCTCCCTTCAGAGAAAGGTACCTCCTTCTTTGGTGGCCCCATTCTTTCCACTGGGATCTCTCGCGCAGAGATCTTTCATTTAGGTCTTCTTCTTCTTCTTCTTCTTTTTTTTTCCAGAGTGTCTTGGCTTTCCATGCCTAAAATACTCTCATGTGCTCTTGAGCCAGATCCGAATGCCTTAAGGGCTGATTCTGAGGCCAGAGTGCTATTTAGGACATCTGCCATTCTATGAGTCTGCTATGTCTCCTGCTTCCCATGATGGATCGTTCTCTCCCTTTTTGATTCTATCAATTAGTATTAGCAGACACTAGTCTTATTTGTGTGATCCCTTTGACTCTTAGACCTATCAATGTGATCAATTGTGACCTGAAATTGATCACTTGGACTAGTGAGATGGTATTGGTACACTCCACCTTGATGGGATTGCTTTTTTAAAAAAGATTTATTTTATTTATTTGAAAGACAGAGTTACAGAGAAAGGTAGAGACAGAGACAGAGAGGTCTTCCATCTGGTGGATCACTCCCCAGACACCGCAATGGCAGGAGCTGCGCCAATCCGAATCCAGGACCCAGGAGCTTCTTCTGGGTTTCCCACATGGGTGCATTAGTCCAAGGACTTGGGCCATCTTCTACCACTATCCCAGTTCAGAGCAGAGAGCTGGAACAGAAAAGGAGCAGCAAGGACTAGAACCAGTGCCCATATGGGATGCCGGTGCTTCAGGCCAGGGCCTTAACCCATTGCTCCACAGCGCTGGCCCCTTGGTTATCTTTTTTAAGAGAATATTTATTTATTTATTTATTTATTTGAAAGGCAGAGTTACAGAGAGGCAGTGGCAGAGAGAAAGAGGCGGGAGGCAGAGAGAGAGAGAGAGAGAGAGAGAGAAAGGTCTTACATCCAGTGGTTCATTTGATAAATGGCCACAACAGCCAGAGCTGTATTGATCTGAAGCCAGGAGCCAGGAGCCAGGAGCTTCTTTCAGGTTTCTCACACGGAACAGGGGCTCAAGGACTTGAGCCATCTTCCACTGCTTTCCCAGGCCAAAGTATAGCTTTGGATCAGAAGTGTAGCAGCTGGGACTGGAACTGATGCCCATATGGAATGCAAGCACTGCAGGTGGTGGCTTTACCAGCTATGCCAAGGCACCAAACTTGGTGATCTTATAATTTAATATTGCTAGGTAGTTCATATTTAATTTGAAATCCAAGACATTTGTTTGAATGATGTTGATCATATTAAAGATATGTTTGTATGTTTTCTGAGAGCAGATATTCAGAATAAAAAATGATTAATCTTTAGTATCCATGTGAAAATTTACGGCACATTTTGCTTTTTATCTTACAAAAATACAGTGGAATAATGAACACAGCAATGAGTGTATTTCTTTTTTCCCAATAATTGAAAATAATAAGCATAATTTTTTCCTCTTACTCTTTATCCCTCTTTTAGATGAATGTGTATAAATTTGTATATTTAAATCTGTATGACAATTTTGTGAGAATATGACCTTGAAACTAATGAATTACTCTAGTAAGCTTTGCCCCTTCTTGTTTCATTATTTATATTATGTGCTATTTAGAAAGAAAAAAACCCCTCATATTCATACATTACTAACTTAGGTCTTTTAACACTCATCTTCAAAGAGTTGGGACTAGTTAGTGTGAAGAGACTTCAGTATGCCTCCTTTTGATCTCTAAATCCTTCACAGACTTATATTAACTTCTCTATCCCCTTCTATGCCACATTAAGTAATGTTTCATTATTCAACAATAAGTCTTTTGAATGTCACTGTAAATCAGATACACATGCTTTTGATAGTGCCATCATTAATAGGGATATTACTCATTGACATCTATGAACTTGAATTTATACAGTGCCCCAGAATATCATTACAGCAGCCATGCAAATCATTATGTACTCAAAGCCCAAGGGAAATAAATCTGAGTCCTACGAAAATTAGTCAGCAATTTGAAGTCCTTCAATGGTTACAACCAACATTCATAACAGAATCCAAACTCTTTGCAGAAGTCACGCCTGGATTTGACCCCTATCTGTCTGACTTCATCTGTTTCATTTTGCTTCTATTTTGTCCAGTCTTAAATCAAGCTCTCTAATATTTTTGTCAGTCTGTGTCTCTAAAATTTGCATAGTGCTTCCCTCTGCCTCAAATTTCCCTTCTAACTTTGATTCCACTCAACTCAATCTTGCTGTTGATTCAAGCATCCACCAGAGGTTAATTCAGTATAAGATAATAGTTACAGTTTTTTATAAAAAATTTCATAGAACTGGTATATAAAATTAAATAAAAAGGCTTCCATTCTTAAATGGCTAACCAAATTTTTTTCAACTCTCCATTCTACAGCTAATGCCATTATTTCATGTTTTGAGGACACATTTCACATATTTGTGGCCATATGCAATTCCCTAACTGTAATATTCATCTTCTTTTAGGAATTATTAAATGTACTATACTTAGAAGAGTATATATACTATAATCCAGCAAGGCCTTGGAAAATAGTAAGCCACTAGCAAATATATGTTTATTTAAAAATTTGATGATGTATAAATTCATTGAAGGCAATATCACTTTAATTAATTAGCAACAAAAGAGAAATGTATATATAAGTAAAATTTTATACTTATAAAATGAACTTACTCAATTTATATGGAAACATTTCTATAATTAACCATTTAGGTGAGAATCACCTACTGTCTTTTGCCAGGAGTACAATGTTTCATTACAATGTTGTCATAATTTTGATGACTGATAATCATTAATGGTGATTGTTTCCTAACACTGTAAGTGAAATATTTAAGTCATATTTAAGGAAAAAGATTTTTTTGGATTTTTTATTTTTAATTTTCCCATGCAATCTTACAGGTTCTAGAATTTAAACTTCAGTTCTTTGGTGATGTAAGTCACAACCCAAGTACTCAATAGCCACCTGAGTTTAGTATCTATTGTAATGGATTATGCAGAAATAAAATACATATTTTGACAAGTTTTATTTTTGCACCTCCCTACTCTATTAACAGAGAAAGTTATCTGATAAATTACATAAAAATAAGCTGACTAATCATAAACTAGAATGATTCTATGTTTTTATAATGAATTCTATGGGTTGCAGGTTATATATTATATGACCTTTGCCAATCATATAAACATAAGCGTGTTTTGAAACCTTCTATTCAATTACTCACTCGGTAAAACACAATGGACTGTAAGCTTACGGTTAGGATTAGATACTTACCAAATTCAAATTGCATAAGAGGGGCTGGCGCTGTGGCTTAGCGAGTAAAGCTGCCACCTGCAAGTGCTGGCATCCCATATGGGCGCTGATTCGAGATCCAGCTGCTCCACTTCCAATCCATCTCTCTGCTATGACCTGGGAAAGCGATAGAAGATGGTCCAAGTCCTTGGGCTGCTGCACCCATACGGGAAGTTCCTGGCTCCTGGCTTCAGATCAGTGCCGTTCCTGCCATTGTGGCCAATTGGGGAGTGAACCAGCTAATGGAAGAGTCTCTCTCTCTCTCTCTCTCTCTCTCTCCCCTTCTCTATGTGTGTGTGTAATTCTGACTTTCAAAGTAAATAAATAAATCTTAAAAAAAATTGCATAAGATAAATGGGATCATCATCCTCTCCGACTTTAGAATACAGGAACATATTTTAACAGCAAAAACGTTATACTTGAATTATTTTTTTCTCTATAGGGTATATTTAATTTTTTCTTTTAAAATAAAGATTGTGTGTATAGCTAAACATATTTTAAAATATAGCTGTATTAATTATTTATTAATTCAAAAATCAGAGTAAGAGAGAGAGAGAGAGAGTTCTTCCATCTGCTGGTGCCCTCTCCAGATGAGATGGATCAGTCAGGACTAGGTCAGGCCAAAGCCGATGCAAGAAGTAGCATCCAAGTCTCTCACGTGGCTGGTAGGATCCCAAACACTCGGGCAACATTCTGCTGCCTTCACCGGTCATTAGCAGGAAGTTGGATTGGAAATGGAGCAGCGTGAACATGAACTGGTGCCTCTATGGGATGCGAGTGTTGAAGGCAAAGGCTTTACTCGCTACAGCAAAATACCAGACCCTAGTGTTCAGATTTGAGTTTCTAAAACTTTATAATAGTTAATATAAAGTCAGTATTTAACTTTCTGACACACAAATTTCTTATTTCAGTAATTTTGGACATATATAAATAACTGTAATATCATATCAGCAAGTTAATTAGAGTTAATGGGCTATTAAATGATGACAAAATCAACCTTGTTTCAGCACATGGAGAGATATTAATATATTTGAGAAGTAGGTTAGTGCTTTTGACTTCATTAACTTAAAAAACCTTTATTTATAGGCTTTTCTGTTTGTGGGGATTGATTGACATTCTCTTCTTGTGAGATTTCATTTATCTCAGAGATGCATTTTCCCTTTCCTGATCACTGCAAATTAAAAGAAAAACATGGAAAATACATTCAATAATTATACATTAATATAGTTAGACAAATATTTTAGAAATTAATGGAGGAATATTTTTCTTGGTTGGTACTCTTCCACCTTATTAAATCCACTTAATCTTGCAACATCTCAGAATTGTATGTTAAGCACAAATTCAAGAGTTTTGGTAATAATTCCAATTGGAACTATTCATAAATGGGGCACCTGGATCTAGTAACTAAATATATCAAAGAAAAAACAAAATTATCTGAGACCTAGATATCAATTAGGGCAAAGAAACTCACCTTATGAAGTCTGCATGCAAAATCACTTCCTTTAATCAACACTTTCAGTTGTATATAAGTAGTTGAAAGTCAACCTCAACACACAAGTCATTGTGATTGCAATGGCCTTACCACTGTGTAGGCCTTAATGACCTCATCCTTATCTTCTTTCTCCTCCTTCTATTTCTTCATGAAAAATTTATACCAAAATGAACATTCTGAAAAATCTAACTACTTTTTCCCTGTCTTATGCTATATTTCAGGGGCTTTTATAAAACTTGTTTGTGGAATTTAAAATATATTAGAAAGTAGGTGAAACTAATACAAATTTTTCACAAACCTCAGATTTGTTTTTATATTGTAAATATTTGTGTCCCAGCACAAACTCATATGTTTGAAGCTTAATCTACAAAGTGATGTATAGGGGGGCAGGGCTTTGGCTAGGTAATTAGGTCATGGAGAAGACCTCTTGTGCATGGCACTAGTGACCCGATATATGTATGGCATAAAATTCTTAGACCCTTCCACCATGTGAGATCATACTGAATAGAAAGACATTGGTGGACCAGAAAATGGAGCCTCACTAAATAATGAATCTGCTGGCACCTTGATCTTGATCTCTCAAACGCCAGAACTGTGAAAAAATAAATGCCTATAGTTTATAAGTCACCAGTCTACAGTATTTTTGTTATAGCAGCCAAGTGGACTAAGGCAATAGTTGAAAAAAATGAATTAAAGATAATTAAAATGGGAATGTATTATGGTGAATATTCTCTATACATTACTTCACTGCTTTATAATTAGAGGTGAGGAAATCAAAGACAGAATTTAAAAAAAGTGAGAAAGAGAAGGAAATAAAGTAGAAAAGAGTGAAAAAGAGAAAGAAAGAAAGAGAGAGACAGAAAGGGAAGAAATAGGAAAGAACATATAAACTATGATTTTGTTGAAAAAATCTTCAGCAATAGATAATACTTTAATTTATAAATATTTGGCTTTTAGAAGTAAAAAAAGAAATAAATAGGGAAGCAATAGAAGAAAGAAAGAAAATAAAAAAATAAGGGAGAGGTGAGGAGATAGATTTGAGATTCATAAATTGCCTTCATCTGAATAGAAAACATGACTGGTGATACTGAATAAGCTCCCATAAGTTACCTCCTAAATGCATGCTTAAACAACTTGACAAAACATGATAGGTTTGGATACTCCCACTTGCTCTATAGGTATTTTCAGTGAGAAAACGGATGCCACCAGTTCAAACTGTACTTATGCAAGATGAAGTAAAGTGGCAGCTTGGCATAAATTCAGACAGGGTTAATGATAGTGAGCCTGGTGGGCTGACAAATGCGGGCAATCTTTAAACAGCTCACTGAAAGGTTGGCTGCTGAAATGGTAGGCAAAGTGATTCATTTGCTAAAAAGGAAAATAAAGTATAAATTATAATTAAGAACGAAAACAGCCTTTAGAAAATAGATTCAGTCTTAATTTGCACATCCCTGACTTTCAGAAGCAAAATAAACTTTTCCAAAGTAGGATTTTTGTCTTACGGGTTTAGCATTTGCTAAACAGGGGATAATTAGATCTGCTTTTCCCCCTGTGTTCTTTACATTATATGATCTTTTCTTGACCTTAAATTGACTTTGCTCCTAACACAGTCACACAGAAAACAATAGGATAGCTTGATGAGTTGCATATTTTATTGTTGTATTTAAACTAGCATACTGTAATGTCTATAATGCTTCACTAATATATAGCTGAACGTAATTGGAGAGCTGTACATTGATGAAATCACTTACAAAATTGTAGCAATACAGAACACTGTTGTTAATTCTACTTTAACCAAGAGCTTTAACTGAGTGTTTAGTTGGGTTTATTCAGTTATGAATCAATGCTGCATTTTCAAATAATATGGAAAATATTTCCATAAATTTAGGGGACATATCAATTTTTAAAAAATATGTGAGAAGTATGGAAAAGACATAAAAATAGGAAAAATCTTGTAAATATGGTCTGCCTAAAATTTAAAGCTAATTATTCATTAATGCAGAAGTACTTGTTTCCTGCATTTTAGCTTCTGAGTAGTACCTTCCTTAGAAGAATTAAAGAATGGGAGAGCTGAAAATGTATGAAGAGAGGTACTCAGTGCTCACTTCCTCCTGCACCAAGAAGTACCAAAATAAAAAGTAAATAACTGTCAGAGTAATTTGTCAAAAGAGAAAAACATAAGGCATTTAAATAGAAAAGGAGGAATGAAATTATTTGTGTTTGTATATGATTCTAAACAGGAGAAACCTAGAGAAACACCGAGAGAGTTAAAACTGACAAATAGTTCAGTAAAGTTGTGACATACAAAATAAACACAAAAAATCAGCAGCATTTTATACACCAATAATAATTTCACTGAAAAATAACTTAGAAATTAACAGAACTCACATTAGTTACAAAAATGTAATTGGAATAATTTTAACCAAGATGAAAAAGATATTTACACTTTCTACAGTGAAAATTTAAAATAACAATGGAAGAAATGAACACCACCTCCCAATGTATATTAAAAAAACTCCCATGTTCATAGATTGGAAGATTTAATTTTATTAAAATGTGATACCCAAAGCAATTTGTAGTTTCAACGCAATTCCCATCGACATGCCAATGGCATTATTCACAAAACCAGGAAAAATATCCTGAAATTCATATGGAAACAGAGAAGCCTCATCATAGTAAAAGTAAGCCTATATGAAACATAAAAAGTATTCCCATAAATCTAGATGCATCACAATATCAGATTTCGATTCATACTAAAGGCTACCAGAAAGAAACAAGAGATACTAGCGTCAATACAGACACATACACAAATAGAACAGATTACATATCTCATAATTGAATATATACATTTAAGGCCAACTGATCTTTGACAGAGGTGCCAAAAATACACATTGGAGAAAAGACAGTCTTTCCAGTAAGTGGTTCCAAGAAAATTGGTTATCCATATGGAGGAGATTGAAATTTGACCCTGCGTGTCACCCTGTTCATAAATCAACTCAAAATGGACCAAAGATCTAAATGTAGATCTGAAGCTGTGAAATTCTAAAAGAAAACAGGGGGAACATTTCAAGACACTGGCACAGGCAATGATGGTTTAGTTAAGATGCCAAAAGCATGGACTACAAAAGCAAAAATTGACAAATGGATTATATCGAATGAAGAAGTTTCTCCACAATAAATATAACTATCAACAGAGTGAAGAGACCACCAAGAAAATGAGAAAAAAAATACTGGCAACATATTCATCTGACAAAATATCCAGAATGTATAAGGAACTCAAAACCTCAACAACAAAAAAACAAACAATTCAGTTAAGAAACGAGAAATGGGTCTGGCATTGTGGCACAGTGGCTTAAACTGCCACCTACGAAGCCAGCATCCCATATGGACATTGATTGAAGTCCCAGCTGTTCCATTTCCAATCCAGCTCCCTGCTAATGTACCTAGATTTCTCAAAAAACTAAAAGATATGTCATGTCCTTGTGGCCCTGCACCCATGAGAGAGACCAGGATGGAGTTCTAGGCTCCTGGTTTTAGCCTGGGCTTTCCCCTGCCATGGTGGCCGTTTGAAGAGTGAACCAATATATAGAAGATGTGTGTGTGTGTTTGTCTCTCTGTCTCTGTAAATCTTCATTTCAAACAACAACAACAAAAATCTTTAAGAAGGAGAATAAAATGGACAAAGGTTCTGAATAAACATTCCACACAAGAATAAAAACAGCTGGTTATTAAGTACATAAAGAATTCTCAACAGCACAGAAATACAAGTCAAAACCAAAACGGAGTATCCTCTTATTCCTATTAGAATATCTAGTATCAAAAAGGCTAATAGTAACAAATGCTAAGGAGAATGTGAAGAAAACGGACTTCTTCACTATTGATTGGAATGCAAATTAATGTAGCCATTAAAATGAACAGTAAAGAGATTCTCAAAAAACTAAAAATAGTGTTTGGTATTCGACATGTTGTTCATGATACCTGTATCCCATTTTGGAACGTTTGGGTCTACTATCATCTGCTAGCTCCTAACTCTATCTTACTATAAATATGGACCCTGGGAGGAAGGAGAGACCCATATTCATAATACATAAAAATACTGGAAACTCAATCATCAAGCAACAGATATTTAAGTCAAAATCAGAAGTTTTGAATAAACATTTCACTAATGAAAATATACAAATAGCAAAAAAAAAGCATAAGAAAAAATTCTTACAGTTAAGGAAATGAAAATCAAAACAAGAAGATGTATTTTAAACCTACCAGAATGGGTATTATCCAAAGGACAGGCAATAACAGGCAATGAGATGAGGGTTCTTCGGTATTTATTTAGCAATGTAAGCTTGTATAAGAGATTTGGAAAATAGTTTGATATTTCCTTCAAAAGCAAAATACAGAGTTGCAAAGTGACTTAGTAATTTCAATAGAAGACATATATAGAAAAAGAATGAAAACATATATATATATACAAAAAACTGCAAGTGAATATTCATAGCATTCATGTTCATTTGTGGAGGTAACCTAATAACAACTCTAATGCACATCAGCACTAAATAGTGTAAAAAGTGATATATCTCTATGATGAAATATTATTTAGTGAGAACAGTTGAGTAAGTAATGATAGTTGCTAAAAATTTGATGAACTTTTAAAACGTGATATGAAAGAAGCCACACATGTGATTCCAAATTATGAAATATCCAGAGGAGGAAATTTTATATAGAGAGAAAATGAAACACTGACTTTTTTTTCTTTTACTTTTGTAGAGTAAGAAGAGGAGAGAATGAAGAGTGATTGCTAGTGAGTATAGCAGTTTTTCTGATAGTGGGATTAGTGAAAATATTTAAAAATTAGAATGCTGTGATGACTGTTCAATAACATGATATTAAAATCGTTAGCTGTTTATTTTAAATAAGTGGATTTTTTCACATGTGAATTATACCCCAATAATGTTGTTTAACAAGGGTACTTCAAAAACTCTGGAGACAGGAGCAGACATTTAGCCTAGTGGCTGAGATGCCTGCATCCCACATTAAAATACCTGTATTGGATTCCTCTCTACTCCTGACCCAAGCACACTAATGCAGAGCCTGTGTAGAAGTTGTAATGGCTCAAGTAATTAGGACGCTTGCCTCCCTTGCCGGAGTCTCGGATTGCATTCCTTGATCCTGGGTCTGGCCCTAGCCCAACTCCATTCATTGTGGGCTTTTTTGGAGTGAACCTATAGTGGAAATTCTCTTTCTATATCTCAAACAAATAAATAAACAAACAAACATTTGAGGAACATATTTATTATGAAGTGGATACTTTTGCACCAAAATGAACTTATTTTTTCATTCCATCTTTCCATGAACTGTTTGAGTACCCTCATACATCATCTCAAACCCAACAATTTATACAGTTCTACATGCATTATCTCATCCTCGCAGTCATGGAGGAAGTGGAAAAATAACACTAATTGTACTATTTCTTATACATTATACTATATTACAAACACTGTTTGTATCATTTTTGATTTTTAAAGATTATAAAGAAAGTACAATATAACAAACATATTTAACATTTTCATGAAAAATATACATAGCATTTATTTGCCAATAGCCAACATTTTATTTTATTTTATCTCTCCTAATTTAAATGTATTTGAAATGCATACCTTCTTTTTTTTATATAAAGCTTTTATTTAAAGAATATAAATTTCCAAAGTACAGCTTATGGATTACAATGGCTCCCCCCCACACACAACTTCCCTCCCTCTCGCTACCCTCCCCTTTCCCACTCCCTCTCCCCTTGCATTCACATCAAGATTCATTTTCAATTCTCTTTATACACAGAAGATCAGTTTAGTACATATTACATAAAGATTTCAACAGTTTGCCCTCACATAGAGACACAAAGTGAAAATACTGTTGGAGTACTAGTTATAGTATTAATTCACAATGTACAGCACATTAAAAACGGAGATCCTACATGATATTTTTTTTAAAAAAATTGATTAATTATCTATGCAATTTCCAATTTAACACCAAGATTTTTTAATCATTTGCAATTATCTTTATATACAGAAGATCGATTCAATATATACTATGTAAAGATTTCATCAGTTTGAAATGCATACCTTCTATACATTTTCTTTAACATAAGTCCTGGCCGGCGCCGTGGCTCAACAGGCTAATCCTCCGCCTTGCGGCGCCGGCACACCGGGTTCTAGTCCCGGTCAGGGTACCGGATTCTGTCCCGGTTGCCCCTCTTCCAGGCCAGCCCTCTGCTGTGGCCCGGGAGTGCAGTGGAGGATGGCCCAAGTGCTTGGGCCCTGCACCCCATGGGAGACCAGGAAAAAGCACCTAGCACCTGGCTCCTGCCATCGGATGAGCGCAGTGCGCCAGCCGCAGCGTGCCGTCCGTGGCAGCCATTGGAGGGTGAACCAACGGCAAAGGAAGACCTTTCTCTCTGTCTCTCTCACTGTCCACTCTGCCTGTCAAAAAAAAAAAAAAAAACATAAGTCCTATTTGCTGCTTTTCATTAAAAAGCTGATATTTTTAATAATATATTGTCAATGTGAATCTAAGATAATTTCCCATACTCTGAGTATCCACCTTCTTTTTCTAATGGGAATGTAATGGAAAGGAAAAATGTTATTATGTATTATTACACATGTTCAATTTTAATTTAACTAAGCAACTATAGAAAATAGCTGACATTTAAGTAAAATAATATTTATATATCCATAGATACAGGGTAACACACATACACACACATAAACATATTATAATATTTCCATTTTAATAATCTTAACAGTGATAGTTTTTGAAACAAACATCTTATAAATAAAATATAGCATTCTAAGTAATAATAAGACTTTGGGATAAAAGAATCACATATAATTTTATTGCTATATAGTTGGTATAGGCTTAATTGATGAACAGTGCTCAGTTTGCATAATTCACTGAAACCTACTGCTTTGTATATTAAAAAGAAGTTTTCAATTTTCCTTCATGAATACTGAAGAAAATACTGGGAATACTTTGAGAATGATAAGATTTAGCATTACTTATTAAAGAATTATGAACAATTTCAGCCTTCACATTATTTTCATATGTTAGAGCCAGAATAACATTAATGTTGAATTTCAAAAGTAAAATTTAATCTTATTCCCTTTTTTTAATTAGGAAGACCTCATTAAATAATCTAATGCTCCATTTCTGTCTCTTCAAGGTAAATTGAAAGATATTTTTTCTTTTACTTGTCCCATTTATTTTGTTTCTTATATCACTTGTGAAGTTTCAAAAATGTATGATATTCATATTCAAGAGTTAATTGCCCATGATTTCTATTTCTGTCAACATTAATATACACCTTTTCACATTTATGATTGACTAGTAGTTGGATTTCCAGAATGACTGCACCATCATGAAGGTGAATCTGGCAAATTGCATTTCTGCTAGGTAGATTCTGAGCAGGCTGTCAAATGTGTTCACATTGTCTTTTATATTTTTCATTCCTTGGCTGTTTTCTCAAATTCCCATTTTAGTGGCCAGGAAAATCATTGTAGAAAGGGCATTCCACTTAAAACATATCATACATGTCACTTAATGGAAATTGAAAGGATAGAGAATTTGTGTTATTCTTTTGTTTTCTGCCAACATATTTGATGAAGGAAATGCTTGTGGTTTATTTCTGAATCTGTTATGACATACTGTCTTCCTGTGAATATATTCAAAAGAATAACACATTCTTGCCAGATTTAAACATCCATAAATTATAATTGAATTCAAATTTATAAAGATTTTGATATAAGAAGATATTTTAACCTGTACAATGTCTTATATTATATCCAGTAGTAATACCTATCCATATAGTTCAGACCTCTGAACTCTTAATAAATGGGAATACTGAAAGTTGATTTTCCTTTTTTATGAATGGAATGGAAGTAATTAGAGTTACTTTTCAACAAGTATTTAATAAATTGCTAATATGTTCAATAAAATGGACTATACATTCTGTGCAGCAAATAATAAGGAATTAAATTAATTAAAATCATAAGAATTATTATATAGTTGATATATATTACTTAATACTTACCAGGTATTATACCAGACATTTTCAAATATTATGCCAGTTAATATCCATGATATCCTTAAAGAGACAGTGTTATCACTCCTCTTGTTTGTAAAGAGGTTGAGATGTACAGCATTAGGTTCTTCAGTCATGTGCTACAGAAGTGGTGACACTGAGACTTGAGCCTCCAGCTCAGACCACAGACTTCACATGTCTAAGAAAAAGATCATTATTTCAAACCACGACAGTATAAAATGAACTTGTGCATGATACACATGAGGTACATATGTATTGGTTTGGGGGAAAGGACACCCAGAAGCAACATTATTTATGGAGTTCATATTATGACACAAGCATTCACATTATAAAGTGCAGTCATTCCACATTCCTCCTGGATTTTTGTCAACTTCCTTCAGCATATAAAATGTTTCCTGGCAAACAAATTGATCCAATTGGCAACAACAACTTTTTGGAGGAAATGAATGATATTGATTTGGGGAGAAAATAATATATATAGCAGTGATGTATACAAGTAAATGATGTATACAAGAAAAATCGGGATTTAGTTCAGTTGAAAACTGTTTCAAATATATTTTTAATATCCATATAATAGTGCCTAACTGTGTGACATAGCTCCCATACTATTCATGACCTTGCTCTTCATATGTCAGTACACTCCTGTGATCTTCTTTAATTTTTTCTTTTAAAATATTTTGAAATTGCTTCCTATTGACTGCTGTTAGTACCACTCTGTCATAAGAAGAAATATGATTTAATCTCCAAACGAATGCTGAGCTAAACAGATTAAACCAAAGTTCACTCAAATGTGCTGTCTTCCAAGTATTCTAAAAGCTAAAATTTTTATAGTTTTTTATAACTTTAAAATATATTTATTTTCAGTACTTTGAAGCTTTTGTTGAGATTTGCCTAAAAGACTATTAGGATCTTTATGCCTCATGGAATTCATAATGAATTTAAGTGAATCCACAACTGTGAAATTACAAATGAGTGCCCAAAGACAATTAAACTCACTCTAATTAAGAGTAAAGGAATATTACATTTTATGTTTTGTAAATCAAATCACTGCTAATTGTTAGCTCAATAGTGGGATGTTGAGATGACAGTACTGGACTCTGTATGATATGATGATAATTAAAGCTCTTCCTGAACAGAAAGCAGATAAGTTTTTAAAAAATTTTTTCTTTTTTTAATTATTTTTGACAGACAGAGTGGACAGTGAGAGAGAGAGAGAGACAGAGAGAAAGGTCTTCCTTTTGCGGATGGTTCACCCTCCAATGTCCGCCGCAGCTGGCGCGCTGCGGCTGGCACATGGCGCTGATCTGAAGCCAGGAGCCAGGTGCTTCTCCTGGTCTCCCATGGGGTGCAGGGCCAAAGCACTTGGGCCATCCTCCACTGCACTCCTGGGCCACAGCAGAGGGCTGGCCTGGAAGAGGGGCAACCGGGACAGAATCCGGCGCCCCAACCGGGACTAGAACCTGGTGTGCCGGCGCCACAAGGCGGAGGATTAGCCTATTAAGCCGTGGCGCGGGCCGAAGCAGATGACTTCTATCCCCTTTTGGTATACTATTCCCTCATGAACTATTTTTCCCTAGTTAACCTTGCTATTTTTTTTCATATATCACTTAACTCTGCCAGACATCTAATAGTTAAAGTAAACATGAATCTCTGATATATTAATGAAACAAATTTAGACATTTTCTTCCCAGGCTATATAGTATTACTTTTTTAAATAACTTCTTTGAAATTGACCTATTCATTTAAAATATTTGGAAAGCAAGAAAAGTTAGAAGAAGAGATTCCAAAATGGTGGATTAGGGAATGACATACTGCACTAAACTAGGGATAAAACTCAAAAGGTATAGGAAGTGTGCTCTCAGTGGAGAACTGGAGAGAAAAACCACACTGGAAATCCTACAAGAGGAAGAGGAGTGCTGTGGTCCTGTGTGAAACGCAAACACAAACACAGCATACACCAATGCAACGAGCTGTGATAACCTCTTAACAATTGAATAATGCTTGTGTGCCTACATAAAAAACATTTTATTCAAAATATCTCTCTAGATCTGCATATACACCTATACTTCACTGTTTGTATTGAGATGTTTCCATTTATATTATCTCATTTTAAGATTTTACTGGTGGGGCCAGTGCTGTGACGTAGCAAGTTAAAGCCTGCAGCGCCGGCATCACATATGGGATCTATTTCAAGCTTTTCTGTTAATGCGCTTGGGAAAGTAGCAGAGGATAGCCCAAGTCCTTGGGCCCCTGCACTCATAGGGTAGACATGGGAGAAGTTCCTGTCTTCAGCTGGTCCTAACACCAGTCATTGCAGTCATTTGGGGAGTGCACCAGTGGATGGAAGACCTCTCTCTCACTCTCTCTTCCTCTCTCTCTTTCTCTCTGTTTCTCCCTCTCTCTCTGTAGCTCTGCCTTTCAAACAAATTACTAAATTGTTTTAAAAAGTTTTATTGTCTGTGTAATATTAAATTATTGTCTATTAAAAAGTATATAATTAATAGTACTAGATTATTTGTATGTTAGCATGTGGCTTTAAGTGTTTCACATGATCAAAAACATCATTGTTTGTTTTAATTGTTTATCTACATAAATTTCTCAGGAATGAGTGCTACTTGTGCTTATATTTCCAAGAAATATGCACCATAAACAACACTAAATAATGCACATAAATCTAATCTTTGCCAATCTGGGAATAAGCTACATTTCATTTTACTTTAAATAATAAGGCATTTTTATTTATTTATTTTATATTTATATTTATATTTATATTTATCTCTGAATGGTTCACAGATAGAGATTTTTTTCCATCTTAGGTTCACATCCCAAATGTTCACAACAGCTGCAACTGGGGTTGCAACCAGGATCTGAGAACTGTATCTAGGTGACCCATGTAAGGGGCAGGAACCCAAGGACTTGAGCTGTTACTGCTGCTTCATAGCTTGCACATCAGCCAGAAGCTAGAATTGGGGGCAGAGCTTCACTCAGACTTAGACACTCTGATACAGGCTGTGGGTGTCCCAAGGCAAATCTAAACTGCTGTACCCAACGTCTGCCCTCTTGCTTTGCCTTCTTTTGCAAAATGTTTCTGCATTTATTGATTTGGAAAAACCCTTTGTTATATATATAACATCATGCATAGTTCAAAATTCTAAATTTGATGTCATTCCATTGAGTATAACAGTATAGGTATTAAACATAACAATATTTATTTTGAAAAATAATGTATCAGGGCCAGTGTTGTGGCATTATGGTGAAACCGGCTGCCTACAGCACCAGCGTCTCAGAGACGCTGTTTCAAATTCTGGCTTCTCCCTATACAGCTCCCGACTAATGGCCTCAAAAGGCATCAGAGGAGCACAAGTCCTTGGGCCCCTGCACGCTCAGGCTCAGGCTTGGCTCAGGCTCAGCACTGTGGCCATTTGGGATGTGAACCAATGGGTGGAAGATCTCATTCTCTCTCTCCCTGTATCTCTCTGTAATTCTGCCTTTCAAAAAATAAATAAACCTTTAAATAATAATAATAATGTCTCAAAGAAAAGTCACAAGTATGCATGGTAGCAAAACAAATAATATCAGCCAAATACAAAAACCTCTGTTTGTAGCTATAAGTAGGCCAAAAATATTTCCTTTTATCTAGCACTTGATCAATTGATCTATCAGTCTTAAGATAATGATCTCAATAGGTGATATTTTGAAAGTATGATTAATTAAAACCACGTAGAAGGAAGGCTCAAAGTTTTCTAGTTTGTTCATGAAAATAATAATTGTTATTCAAAAAGTTTCCACATAATATTTGTAAATATATTGAGTTATTTAAAATAAAAACTAAAAATGTATTTAGAAAGGCATTTATAGTCTTTTTTTACTTTTTTCATTATGTGATTTTAGTTTTCACAAAATGAATTCAGATAGTATACTTCACTTATTTTTTTTTACCTTCCTTAGAGCATTCAATACATAAAAATGAAAGATAATTAAATTAGCCGATGCAACTAAAATACTTAGCATATTTCCTGGTATTTGTGATTAAATATATTATTTTCCTTAATTTGTTTAAAAAGCTGAATAGCCTGCCAACATGCATGTAAATAGAAATAGCCACAAGATGTTAATCACTGGTATCTATTGGATTTTCAAATGAGTTACTAACCTCACTTTATAAATAAACATTTTATGTTTATTTTATTTTTAGACGTGTAGGAGTAATAATAATAAAGAGAAGTATCCATTGGTATTCTGTAGCCCTCTGCTGATTGTAACACTTGCACTGTTTACTGATCAGGTATGGATTTGAGTGCACATGAATATGTAAACTTACATAGATTTTTAGAGTTTTTGTAAATACTCACTATATCATTTATTCATTCAGTGAACCTTTAACAATAAGTATTGTATGCATATCTCAAAACTATGGAGAACAAAGGTGCGTTTTGTACTAATGGAATTTATCTGTCAAAACTGATATTAATTAGATAATCATGTTAAAATTTATAGTTGTCCATTGAGGTAAATGTTCTAAAGAAAAGAAAGGGGATCCATGTGAGCATTCAGCAAGGTAGACTAGGCTAGACAGTGCAGGAGTTTTGTATGAGACCCTGACAATGCTCAGCTCTCAATACTGAACTCCTCAGATGTGAACATTGGTCATTATTTGTCTATTTATCAACAGTGACAAGCACATGACTGGCATTGTATCAAACTCTTTCTTCAAATGATGTTCCATAAGAACATTTTAAATGACTTTATGCAATCAGTAATATAAGAACAGACATTACTACTAAAATTAATAAGTAGACTAAAATAAGCCATCAAGACAAAATAATTTATTGTTGGTAAAATATCTTAGATTTAATGAAAGAGATACTTTAAAACAAACAGAAATATCAAGAAAGCATGCATTTATCTGCATCATTAGAAAATTGACTATATGTTATAGGGAGCATGACCAGAAAAATTCTTATTTACTGCTTGTTCTCACAGTTTTAGTTACTAAAATTCATTGCATTTACAAGAACATAAATGTCAACCTCCAAAGTCTAATTAGAGCTGTATTTGCCTCTGCACTGGTCACATGCTATTGAAGAAATTGTTATGCGATAGATCAATGAGTATCACGGATCACCCAGTAAAATGTGATAGATAATGACACCTCAGCCCCTTCTATTTCAGTATATAGTGTTTGGGCCTTAATCTTCCATTCTAAAATAGCGGACAAAATGCACCACAGCAGAGAAAGGTAGTGATGTTCTTGTGGAATGACTTGTTGCTTTGGTTCTTTTTATTTTGTAATAGATAAGTGGGGTAGAAACTGAAAATTATAGATTAAGTAACCAGGACGTTACTTTAGTATCCTATTTCCTCACATCACTTGCCATTATCATCTGTTATTTAGGGAAATGCAGCCACAGTCAGAGGAAGTTAGATATCACTTAGCTTTAATGGAAAAGAAGCTCCCTTTGGGGAAAGGAATAGAGTGAGAGGGAATGGGATCAATCTAAGAGAAGAAACGTTTCTTTTATGCCTTTGGATTAATGAATATCACCTGCATGTCGCAGCCTTGGAAACAAAAGCTAATGGACTAAAAGTGGGAGTAATTAGTTCAAATGTTAATAAACCTGGAAGATGTTCAGGTACCTAGAGGGGTATACTTTGTTGTATTGCATAGTCCCATTTTCAGTCATTTTAAAGTAACTGTTAGCTATTGTAAGATGCACTATCTATTCGTTTTAAGATGTTTCTAATTGTTCAGTATCCTGCAACATCTTTAGAAGCTATGGGAGAGTGTTTTTTATAGTATATATTTCAATAATATTCAGTTTAATTTTTGAGTCACCATATTTCAAATAATGCTAATAGGGTGTTAATTCATATTACATGAACTGTATTCAGTCAAGTCTCTGGAGTTGTTTTAACACTTAATTGAAAAATAAACATTCACATTGAACACAACTATAATAAATTCAAACAATTGTTAAAATTTACATTACTTCTAGAGGCAATGATGACAATAGTGATAAACGGTTAGAGTTGCTTTCTTTGATTAGCAAAATGTTAGTTAATAACATGGTAAAATATATTAGTTATATTTATCAAGATACACTAAACATCAGTTGTCATTTATGTGTTTATAGGTGAATAATTTAATTTTCTGATATGTATAAATTGTGCAATCTTGGTTGAACTTTGAGTTAAAGAAGATTTTTTTGCTGGCTTACTTATGCTAATTGCAGAATTACTTTTGATAACAAATCTGCAGAAGATTTTACAATGTTTTCTGGTATGCAGATTTATGCAAAATATATGTGAAAGTCAAGAAATCAATATATAAAAGAGCAGTGGAAGGGATTGTGGCACAGCAGATAGATCTGCCCTTTGAGAGATCTACATCCTTTATCGAATTTCCAGGATAGAATTCTGGCTACTCCACTTTTCTGATTCAACTTCCTTCTAATGCACCTGGGAGGTAGCAAATGATGGCCCATGTACTTGAGTTTCTATCACACATGCAGGAGAGCCAGTGGGAGTTCTAGATTCCTGGCTTTGAGTTGGCCTAGTTAAGACTTGGCCTAGTTGAGGACATTTTGGGTGAAGTGAAACAATAGATAGAAGATTTCTCTCTCTCTCTCTCTCTCTCTCTCTCTCTCTCTCTCTCTCTCTCTGTCTCTCTCTCCTTTCTCTCTCTCTCTCTCTCTCTCTCTCTCTCTCTGTCGCTCTTTCTGTCTCTCACAGCTTTCCTTTCAAATAAATAAATCTTTTAAAAAATGTTAAGGTACAGCCGGCGCCGTGGCTCAACAGGCTAATCCTCCGCCTTGCGGCGCCGGCACACCGGGTTCTAGTCCCGGTCGGGGCGCCGGATTCTGTCCCGGTTGCCCCTCTTCCAGGCCAGCCCTCTGCTGTGTCCCGGGAGTGCAGTGGAGGATGGTTCAAGTGCTTGGGCCCTGCACCCCATGGGAGACCAGGAAAAGCACATAGCACCTGGCTCCTGCCACCAGATGAGCGCGGTGCACCGGCCACAGCGCGCAGTCCACGGCGGCCATTGGAGGGTGAACCAACGGCAAAGGAAGACCTCTCTCTCTCTCTCTCTCTCTCTCTCTCACTGTCCACTCTGCCTGTCAAAAAAAAAATGTTAAGGTGCATAAAGGAATACAACTACTCAAAAATTGATAAGAATTAAATAGCACTACACACATACATGTTTGACTAAGAAGCCAAATTTTATTTAGTTAATTAAACTTTAATGCTGCCAACCTGAACTTGTAAGATTGCTTGCATTGTTTAGCTCACAATCTCTTTTCTTACCTATATTTCTAAAATATTTATCCTGACTTCCTCTTTATTCTTTGGTTTCTATGCTTTACTTTGCTAGTGCTTTTTCTTAATCTATCTCCTATTGTGCATCACTTTTATTATTTAAAAAAAAAAACAATATTTAGTTTTTGAGACCTGTGTGGTATGTGATTTGTATACTTCATTGCTTTCTTCATTTACCTTTACTTCTTCCCTTCCACTTTCTAAAATTGTTTCTCTTAGGTTCTTGATATGAAAACTGAAATTTACATCATAAATTTTTGGATTAATTTTTCAGAGTCTATGATGTCCTTGTGATGTACTTCAGATATTGTTCTGGAATTGGGTTCAAATAAAGTCTCTTCCACTTGCTCACAGTCTCTGCATCTTTAAGTAATTGAGCTATCTCTCTATTTTGTACTACTGAAAAAAGATGATACTATTACCTACCTGATTTGGTTTTGCTAGTGTTGAATGAGATATGTCATGTGTTGCATTCATTATACTGCTTGAATATTCTTAGCACACACATAAAAATATTAAACACTTTAAAAAAGCCCTTTTACACACTGTGCTATTGTATTCATCTCTAACTTAAGACATATTTATAATACTTTTCATAACTTGACATCTATTAAGGTTCATCAGTATATTTTACTAACAAGGACAGCCCCCATTTTTTAGAAGTAAAATTTTCATTGAAATTACTCTGAACTGGCTATCAATCTAAGAAAATCAGAAGTTTTCACATTATCATTTATGGGTTTTTTAAAAGATTATTTATTTATTTATTTATTTGGAAGTCAGAGTTATACAGAGAGAGGAGAGGCTGAAGTGCAGAGTAGGAGAGAGGTATTTCATCCACTGGTCCACTCCCCAATTGGCGGCAATGGCCGGAGCTGTGCCAATCCAAAGCCAGGAGCCAACAGCATCTTCTGGGTCTCTCACGAAGGTGCAGGGGCAAAAGTACTTGGGCTACCTTCTATTGCTTTCCCAGGCCATAGCAGAGGGCTGGATTGGAAGTGGAGCAGCCAGGACTTGAACCAGCACCCATATGGGATGCTGGGACTGCAGCCAGCGGTTTAACCCACTACACCACAGTGCCGGTCCCATAATTTATGTTTTACATCAGCTTACTATCACAAGCAAGAAGTGATAAATCTGCAAATCATTTATTATATTTTATGCTTATTCTTTTCATTCTTTAATTTTTTAACTTTTCACAAGTGCAAGGCCGAATGAACTGTTTCTGTCTAATTGACAAATGTAACAGTTTATTGGGCTAAGAGCTTAGAGGTTTGCCATGAAAAAGGTTTTTCACATCAGTGTCAAGATGCTGTTGCTGCTGCAGACTTGTCACCTCGTTTCAGTAGCAAGGTCACCGAGAATATCACCTGCCTTCTTGAATGTACAAACTTTTTGACAGAAAAGGGGTTTGTAATTCTCACAGCTGGTCAAGAGGGATTGAATATCTAAAAATAGTTTCATGTAACAAAATAAGTTTTGGGCCTTTTCATTACAAGGCTGACTTACATCTTTGTTTTAGCTAATGCTATTACATTTGCCTCCTCCAACATTTGCCCTTTGGATGATAGCACAGTAGACCCGTGTCTCTGTGTCTCAGCAATTTCCAGTCAGGACCTGCACAATATCATGAGGGAAGGTCTTCCAAAAATCCATGGAAACTGTGTATTATGAAAAAATAACACATGTGTCTCAAGATTTTTTCACCAAAATGTATTTTTCATTTCATTTATTCATAAATTTTAAGAAATATGTTTATCTCAAGACAAGAGACACTGAGACAGACAAATAGGGATTTCCTATCTGTTTTATCCCCAGATGGCTGCAAAGGGTCTGGCTGCATCAAGCTGAAGCCAAAAGCAAGGAACCTAACCCCTGTGCCTCCCATGTGGGTAGCAAAGACTGTACTATATGAGCCATCATCACTGCATCCCAAGATCTGTATTTATCAGGGAGTTGAATGTCAAAAATTGGAGGTGGAAATCAAATCTGGCTCTCCAATGTGCGACATGCTGTCTTATGTACTAGGCAAGGCATCCATTCTACTTGATGAACTTTTTGAAGTCCCTTCATATTTCAATAATATATTACAAAAATTTACATAATGCTTATTAACCTTAGATTAACTCAAAGATTTTCTGGTTTTTACTCATCCTTACATAGCATATTTTAGAATATAACTCTGCCATGCATTTTTTTTCTACCTGAATTCTTGTGTGTATTCTGTCTTCCGAATCTCCTACTCAATACACTGTTACTTTCTTGTGTATTATATATTTCATCAATATTTAACAAATGTGGTTTCCATTTATATTTTGGATTATACTTTTAAAAGGAACTGCATTCTCAATGAATGGCAGGCATTATTGTTAAGGAACTATTATTTAATGCAGTAAATTAACCTAGAGAATCAAAGACGTGATTTTGAGCCTGTACTTTCGCCCTGGGTTTGCATAGGTGTCCATAGGTTGAGGCTAATATTCTCTGTTTCCAGGCTTCATCAGATAATTATATATGACAAAAACAATGTCAGATATAAATTTAGTAAGTGTCTAAGCCTAAGCAGCTTATGAAGATCAGGATACATTTTGCTAGGTGTAGACCCCAGATATTGTGGTTTAATCCACAGTACAGATCCTTGCACCCTTTGTTTTTTAAATTCCCCCTGTACTCCCACTTTGTTAGGTTGTCCCCTTATATATTTTCCTGTTTTTCCATTTCAAAATTCCTCTGCAAAAGTATTAGTTTCCCACGAATGTCAGCATGAAAGGAAGAAAAATCAAACCGCTCCTCCTATGAAGCACAACACACTGCAGGATTTCTCTACCCTTGAGTGGTTTTAATTCCTGAGAGCGCATCCTCTAAGAGAGCAAGTCTGGGCTATGAGCTCAGAATGTGACATGAATGGACAGCAGAGATAAAGCTTAAGCTGGAAAACGTTTCAAGAAATCCAAAACCTAGGAACTAATTCAGACTCATTGACAAAAAGAGAAGCTTGGATGTAGCCAAGACAGCAAGAGGCCAGGCTCACACTGTGTGGGTGGTACTAAGTCCCATGTCCCCAGCATTTTCCATGTCACTCTTCACAACTACAGTAGCTATTGCTATTCCTACTCTATAAATGAGCAAATCAGATTAAAGAGAGGATAAATAGCTTCCTTAGCGTCATAAAGCTAGCAAGTGTTAAATGGAGAATTTGAATCCTAGAAGTGTGCCTGCCTCAGAATACATGCTTTTCCTCATTTTTACACACTGTCATTATACTGGAAGCAGTACAACAATCACATGGAATGAGTAAATAAATAGGAAGAGGTACCTATATGGAACCGGCACTGTTCAGACTGAAAAGGTACTTGTGAGGGTAATTGTGATGATTTATACCCAAACGAATGCATTGGAAGCCTATGAATAAAGAAGGTGATAATATAACTGATTATTCAAACCTAGACACTTTTGAGGATGAAAGGGAAGTTTTTAAGAATTGCTCGGAGTCAATAGAATTAATCAATCCTGGAGAAACGCAGGAAATTGGGATGTATGATTACTCAGTGCACAAATGATTTCCCCAGGATCTCAGGAACAAAAATAGGACCAATATGGAAGATTGCTACATTGATCCAGACAGTGGGAATAAAGCAGGAAATAACTATTTTGTACCAATTTTTATGTAAACATTTTGTGCCACAGGCAGGTTACATCCATTATAGGTTTTCAGCAAATAATATTACACCTAGCAGAATTTTCTTTACAGAATCTCATTTTAAGGCTACTGCCTTGATTTCTAGTTTAGGAGATAATAGGAAATAACCCTATGAAATCCTTTACTGCACCTGCTGGAAGATGGGTTTCTGACAACTGTGTATTGTATCACCCAGTATCTTTTCTAAAAGTGTCATGCTGGAAATATTTCACTTAGAAATCAACATTAGAAAAAAAGTGTTTTCTTTAACATATATAGATGTAGTTTTCTCTGATTGTGAAAATTATTTAATCCTGTTCTAATTTGGCTTGTAAAACATCCTGTCTTTTTTAATTTGCATAGCTCTATTCTCGTGCACTCGGTTTTTGGTTTCCATGTATATTTAGGTTTCATCTTGTCTGGATTTTCAACTTCTGTTTTATACCTTTAAAACATTACAAGTGCCATTTCATTCACAGCTTTAAAGCTCCCATGAAATGAAGTTAAACATACTATCAAAAGGTAACTAGGTTGTAGCAAACTCATAGAATCAAAATAGACCTTTCACAATTACCATTTTGCAGAAAACTATATTCAATGATGCTTTTAAAAGTTTATTTACAGAGGAATATCTAAGATAATGCCCACTTATTGTATTATTAGTATGTTAAGTGTATGTGAACTGTATATTCTGAACCAAAATAATGTAACTCTGGTCAGAAATGCTTCAGTTCTTGCCACTGGCTCCCCTAAGTGGGGAAGCCTGGCATAACACTGACCATAGAATCTCGTCTCAAGCCTTCTGTAGCACAAAAGCTGGCCAAGACTCATATCTATGTGAGATATATCTTTTTCACATCTTTCCAGATGAGAATCAGAAGCAAACATACCAACCACGGGAAGGAATAGGCTTAGAATATTTAATATAAAAATTCATAATTTATATGAGAAAAGACACATTATAAGAGTAGAAACTCAGAAGAGTGGAGAACTGTGAAAAGAGTAAGCAAAAATTTTTCAGCTGCACCTAATTCTTATATAATCATAGCTTGAAAAAATCCTGTCCTAGTGTGTTCCTCGCAAATACAACAAATTACTCTTAGAAATAGAAATTTAATTGAGGGAGATCATTATCAAATGTAACATAGAGAAATATGATTATAAAGAGCATGATATTAGACAGAAAATGTCTGGAGAGCAGAAAAGACACTAAGGCCCTCATCCAACACTGGAAACAGCAAAGAGGCCTAGATTCATCTGTCTGCAGGCAAATGAACATGAGTAGATCTTAAGTTCCTCACCACAAATAATCCTGGAAAGCATGGGAGATAATTCATATGTTAATTAGCTTGAGTCAGCTCTTCTATAATGTATACATATGTCAAATTATGTTATATATTATAAATGAATATAGCTGAAGTTTTCAATTAAAATGGAAAAATATATACCCCATAAGTAATTTTGAAACTACTGGAAAAAAAACAACGTCCCAAAAGATCTAAAGAGAGACTACGATTTTACAAATGTTTTCTGTGGGGCCAGCGTTACGGCAAAGCAGGTGAAATTGCCATCTGCAATGGCCAAAATCTCATTTAGTTGCTGGTTCCTGTCCTGGATGCTCTACTTCTGATCCAGATCCCTGCTAATGCTCCTGTGAAAGCAGTGGAGGATGGCCAAGTGTTTGGGCCCATGCTGCCACCTGGGAGATCTGGAAGAAGCTCCTGGCTTTGGCCAGACCCAACTCTGGACACTGTGGCCACTTGGGTGGCCAGCAGATGGAATTTCCCACACACACACTCTCTCTCTCTCCCTCTGTTTTTCCCTTTGTATCTGTTATTCTTCCTTTCAAATATATAAATAAACCTTTAAAAAAAGGTTTTCTGTGGTAAGCATAAGCATGTTATGAAATTAATGTTTTCTTTTTCCTTTTTTTAAAAAGTTATTTTTATTTATTATTTGAAAGGCAGAATTACAGAGAGAGAGAGAGAGAATTTTCCATCTGCTGGTTCACTCCCCAAATGGCCACAATGGCTGGAGATGAGCTGATCTGTAGCCAGGAGCCAGGAAATTCCTCCAGGTCTCCCACCCAGGTGCAGGGGCCCAAGGACTTGGGCCATCTTCTACTGCTTTCCCAGGCAATAACAGAGAGCTGGATTAGAAGTGGAACAGTCGGGACTCGAACTGTCGTCCACATGGGATGCCAGCACTGCAGGCAGCAGCTTTATTTGCTATGCCATAGCACTGGCCCCAGTAATGTTTTCTTTAAAGATTGACAGGCCCAGAGTGAGTGGATAAATGTAAAAAGAAATAAAATAAGAAATTTCAAATAGATTGAAAGTGTAGATGTAACTAATGCAAGCTGTAAAGCTTATTCAATACAAATTGATCATCAACAATAATCAAAAATAGGAAAGAATATTTTATCTCAATATACATAGCAGTTATTTTTCTTTTTATTTAAGATTTTATTTATTTATTTGACAGGTAGAGTTACAGACAATGAGAGAGAGAGAAAGATCGAGAGAAAGGTCTTCCTTCTATTGGTTCACTCCCCAAATGGCTTCCACTGCTGGAGTTACGCCCATCCAAAGCCAGGAGCGAGATGCTCCTCCTGGTCTTTTATGTGAGTGCAGGGGCCCAAGCACTTGGGCCATCCTCCACTGCCCTCCTGGGCCACAGCAGAGAGCTAGACTGGAAGAGGAACAACCGGGACTAGAACCCGGTGCCCATATGGGATGCTGGCGCCACAGATGGAAGATGAACCTAGTGAGCCATGGCACCAACCCCCCCCCCCCAGTTATTTTTCAAGATATTCTTTTTTCTTTATTTGAATGCAGAGTGACAGAGAGAGAAGGGGAAGGAGAGAGGTCAAGAAAGTGAGATAGAGAAAGTGAGATCTTACATCTGCTAATTCCCTCTCCGGATATGAACACAGCCAGGACAGGTTCAGGGTGAAGCAAAGAGCCAGGAAATCCATCTGTTCTCACAAACGGATGGCAAGAAGCCAAATATTTGGACTATCATCTGCAATAGCAGGAAGATAAAACAGAAGTGGAAGAGCCAGGACTCCAACAAGCATTCTGATATGGGATGTGGGTGTGACAAGTTATGGCTTAATCTGCTATACCACAAGGCCTGCCCTTCTAATCAAAATATTTAAAATAATAAAAATTTATAACCTATACCACATACTTGGAGATAGATTCAGTTATTTATTTATTTACTTACTTATTTGAAAGTCCAAGAGAGAGATAGAGAGAGGGGGAGAGAATATTTTATCTACTGATTCACTCCCCAAATAATAGATGGGTCTGGGCCAAGCTGAAGCCAGTAGATAAGAACTCCCTCCAGCGTCTCCATAAGGGTGGCAGGAAGTCAAGTGCTTGGCTAATAGTCCCCTACCTCCTTTGCACATTAGTAGGAAGTTGAATCTGAAGCATAAAGGACTTAATTCCAGGCACTCTGCTATGGGATACATGTGTCCCAAGTGGTGATTTAAACCTTTCACCACAATGCCTGCCCCCTTTACATATATTTTAATTAAAAACTAGCTCTAGTGTCATTCATATCAGATAGAGGTAAAAGTATCTAGCTTCATTTATCCATATAAATGAACATATTAAACATGCATCTATTTTTTCTTACTTTAATATTAAGTAAATTATATAATGATGACAGATGATTGCTAGGTATAGATATATGATAGATAAATAAATATAGAAAGTGCATGTGTTGCGTATTAAAATTACTTTCCCAAATTCAAGTCATAACCTTCAGTAACTATGATTGTGACTTTCTTTTAATAAAACTTTTTCTAATGCAATCAAATTAAGATTCGCTTCTACTAGATTAAAGTGGTTGTTTGCAGGATAAAGAGAGGAAAATTTTGATATGCCATGTGAATGTACCCAGGCATGAATAGAATGAAGTAATGTAAAGGTGGAGGTGGAGACTGAAGTGAGGCTGTTCCAAGCCAAGAATTCTGGAGACAACTGCCTACCCCCAGAGACTATGGAGAGACACTAAAGAATTTCTCCCTGCTCGTTCAATGTGAGCATGGCTCTCAGCCACGTTGAAATTGGATATGTAGGCTCCCTAACTGTTAGAGAGTACATTTCTGTTTTTCAGCCACATAATTGGTGACACTTTGAACAGTAGCTGTAGCAAACCAACACAGACAGATAGCCAATAAGCAAGAGATGAATTACAATAGATAGAGTAGGCATGTAGACTTGTTCTGAGATTGATACCTGAGTAAGATAAGCTTCTGCCTCTTTAGATATTTCTTAATGATGGTCTATTTGCTCTGCTTTGTTCCCGTGGGACAATTCCTGAAGAATAATGAACTCTGCATTTCTTGGTAGATAGAAGACATAGGGTAGCTTAAGAAAAAAGGTGATTGCTCGTACCCTGTTCTGCAGTATATTCAAAGTGAAAAAACAGGGACACAGCATGCTTATTCAGTAAATCATGTTTCATCCTATCTCAAAAAATATAAGTTGTGCCCTCAATAGAATGATGTAATAGTGGTCACAATTTCTGTTATTTCTTTTAGCATTAAATCAAATCAAGTGACATGTTTTTGATGGTCAGTTTATCTCCATCGTATAACTATGTGTGGATTGGCATTCAGCACTAATCTATCATGTATTTGTAACTATTCTTCAACAAAAATTGAATTTACATTTGTTGCACGCATTTAACTGCATCTTTTCTTATCTAAATACAACTTGTAAGCATGCATTAACCAGATGATGAAATCATTCTGTTCCGGTATGGTTTCCCAACCGCATAAAGAATAAAAAGGTAATCATATTCTTTCCTTTCACATTTGCTACTCATATGTGAAAAATAAAAGCATCTAATGAAAATCAATGATAGTCTCCCATAAAGTGACATACATGTTAGCATGGCTTATGTGACAGTAATCCTTTTAAGTATTCAGTCCTTTATCTATGTCAGAGCTAACATTGAAGATTATAGATGACTGATGTTGTTTTAAGATTTTGGTAAGCTTTTTTTTTAACCTTTAGAATTATTTTGAATGATGAAACTACTTTAAATGCTTCAATGTGCACTGAAAACATTCTTAAATAATTTCAATTGCATACTGAAAATAATTGTGCAATTATTATTTTGGGAAACAGTGCCATGAATTTACCATTTGTCATTGGTCTCTGTAAGCATTTAATAAATTTTCCTAATGAACAATGTGCTTAAAAATGAAAGATTGCTTGTCCAACAAATATTTTGTATACATATATTTTTTCTGTTCAACACTTTTTCAGGCATTTTGGACATTTACAACACTTAAAATCTAACATTGCTCTGAACAAATGAATAGAGTTATCTATAACATTTATATTTTTGTCCTTACACCTTTCTTTTTATTTGATGATCAATAAATCCCATTTTTCAGTTAACATTTCTTTGATTTAGGATTATGATACATTTAGTAATGCTAAAAATGTTTTAGAATTTAAATTATATCATATAAATATCATTTATTAGTGATGATTTGAACTCTTTATTTAATACTAATTGAGGCACATAAAAAGTGTTAGAATTAATTTTGCATTTCAATTGTTAATGTGTAGGGAGGCAAAATTATTTTGTAATTTTTGCTCTGAAATTACTAACCTCCCAAAGATTCTTTGTCATCAATCATAAAGTACCAGTTATTCCTATTTAATTTTTGGAAAAGCTCTGGAATGGAGTTTTGTCTGACATTTTGGAGTTGCAAATGTTGTGATAAAATACAACAAATAATATACATTCTGCATATTTCAATACAGATTGCATTCTGAATAAAAGTACCAACAATTGTTAATTCTGAAAAAGTTCTTGGTGATAATTTTGCAAAACTATAGTACATTATTGCAACTAAGACATCCATAGAAACCAGATTGTATTAAGACTTTCACAGGTTGACTTGTGTGTTCATACTTTATGCAGTTTTACTATGTTAAGCTCATGTACCAACCACTGGTCAAACTGCTGAGAAGTTCCATAACCACAAGAATTTTTGGTATTGTACTTTTAAATCCACATTCACCTTTCCCCCAAACTTCTCACTAGCCTCTAACAAGTTTCACTTTGCCTTCCATTTCAATAACTTTGTAATTAATGAAACTATATAAATTCAATTATATTCTATGTCAACATCCAGTTGTGTGTATCAATAACTTCTGATGTATTGCTATGTAGCATTTCGTAATATGCCAGTACATGTGTTTACTTATCCATTCATTTGTAGAATGGCATTTTCCCCTCAGTTTTTTCTATTAGGAATTAAGATGCTGTGAACATCCTTGTGTATATTTTTAACTGAAGTTACATTTCCTTTCTCAAGGATAGTTGCCCTAAAGAGCAATTGCTGGGTCATATGGTAGTTTAGTATGTAGTTTTTCAAGAAACTGCAAACTATTTCCCACAGTAGCTCTACCAAGATTCACAACAGCAATATATGAATCAGAGTTTTTGCAGCCTGTCCAGCATTTAGTGTTGTTCCTATTTTTTCTCTTAGTCAACCTAATGGCTTTGTAGTGATACCACATTAAAAAAAAGCAAAAAAAAAAAAAAAAACTACTTTAATGGGAATATAGACAACAGCTATAAACAATAATTGAATGGAAAAAGGACTGTTCCACCTGTAACAGTAAAATCTAAAGTAATCACAGGTCATTAAATTATTATTATAGTATAACATTCTAAACCATTGGTTGTACAAAATTATAAAACAAAGTTTTATGAAAGTGCATTTGCAGCAATACTGATACATACATACATTTCATTTTTTTCTTTTTTTTTTTTTTTTAATTTTAACCCCTATATATAAGGGATAACATGTGGCATTTTCTTTCTGGGTCCAGCTTGTTTCACTCAACAGGAAGTACTTCCGCTGCATTCATTTACATTCCACCATGTTTACAGCAGCACTGTTCACAATAGCCAAAATGTAGAACCAACTAAGGTGTCCATCATCATATGAATGAATAACAAAAATCTAGTATGTATACAAAATGGAATATTATTCAGCTATAAGATGAATGAAATCTATGACATGATGCTTTTAGTTTGCATTTTCTCTTAATAGTTTGTGTTATTAAAGATTGTTCAGAAGCTTTTTGGCCATTTGTATATTTCTTTCAGGGAAATGGTGGTTGTTGTCTCTTGCTCATTTTGTAATTAAAGTGCTTGTTGTTTCATAGTTTATTTTTGAGAATTTTAGAATTATATTTTAGATACTAGTCTTTGGTTGGATATGTGTTTGCATATATTTATTCCTACTCTGTTGCTTGTATTTTTTTTTTCTTTATATATTACCATTAGAGAGAAAGGTCATTTACTTTGAGGAGACACAATTTACCAGATTTTCTTGTCTAGATAATACTGTTGGTGTCAATTCTTAGAACATTTTGTCTAATCCTAAGGGCCAGAGGCTTGTCCTTAAATGTTTTCTAAAAGAGTTATCTATTTTACTATGAGTCCACAATTGATCCTGGGTTCATTTTACTGTGAATTATGAGGTTATGAAGTATGTATTTTTTGCCTATGAATGACTCATTGTTTCACTCTCAGTTTTTGGAATGGCCTCTTTCTCTATTAAATTGATTCAGCATATTTGCTATCACTTATTTGGATATTTGTTTTGAGTACATCTCTGGGCGTTTTATTGTTTTATGTATCTATCTCCTTACCACCACTGCCTTAATTACAGCATCTATAGAAGTCTAATAAAACTAAAATGCTTCCTCTGAGTTGATTATTATTTTTGTCAAGAATATTTAGCTATTCAGTTGCCTTTGCCTTTCCTGAGAGTTTTTGAGTATCTTGTCAATATTTAGAAATAAAGAATACATTGTAGATTTTTTTGAAATAATTTCATTAAATCAATACATCAGTTTGTGGAAAGTCGAAAATTTTGCAATGTTAAACTTTTCAATCTCTTTTTTTTTTTTTTTTTTTTTTTTTGACAGGCAGAGTGGACAGTGAGAGAGAGAGACAGAGAGAAAGGTCTTCCGTTGCCGTTGGTTCACCCTCCAATGGCTGCCGCGGATGGCGCACTGCGGCTGGCGCACTGCGCTCATCCGATGGCAGGAGCCAGGTACTAGGTGCTTTTTCCTGGTCTCCCATGGGGTGCAGGGTCCAAGCACTTGGGCCATCCTCCACTGCACTCCCGGGCCACAGCAGAGGGCTGGCCTGGAAGAGGGGCAACCGGGACAGAATCCGGTGCCCCTACCGGGACTAGAACCCGGAGTGCTGGCGCCGCAAGGCGGAGGATTAGCCTGTTGAGCCACGGCACCAGCCAAACTTTTCAATCTCTAAATAGTGTATATGTTTAGGTCTTTTTGAATTATTTCATCATTATCTGGTAATTTTTCAGCATGCACATTTTGTAAATGATTTGTTTGGTATATTCCTTTTTATAAATTTATTTTTTTTTATTTGACAGGTAGAGTTATAGACAGTGAGAGACAGAGAGACAGAGAGAAAGGTCTTCCTCCCATTGGTTCACTCCCCAAATGGCCTCCACCGCTGGAGCTACGCCCATCCGAAGCCAGGAGCGAGATGCTCCTCCTGGTCTCCAATGGGGGTGCAGGGCCCAAGCACTTGGGCCATCCTCCACTGCCCTCCTGGACCACAGCAGAGAGCTAGCTAGACTGAAAGAGGAACAACCAGGACTAGAACCTGGCACCCATATGGGATGCTAGCGCTGCAGGCAGAGGATTAGCCAAGTGAGCCACGGCACCAGCCCCTGGTATATTTCTTTAGAGTCATTACAAATGTTATTTTGTTTATAAGTTATGCTTGTTCATTGTTAGTATATGAAATTGTGATTGGTATTTTGAGTATTGATCCTATATCCTGATACTTTGCTGGATTCAATTTTTATCAGTTCTAGGAATTTTTTGTTTGTTTGTTTTAAAAACTTATTTGTGAGTTTCAGTGTAGATAATCATGTCTTAAACGATTTGGTTTTAGTTCTCATTTCCAATAGGTATATCATTTAGTATTTTTCTTATATTATTGAAATGGCTAAAAACTTCCATTGCCATATCAAGATTAGTGAGCATATCCAGTCTTACTTAGATGGATAGAAATGGGTTTTTCCTGAATCCTCCTCAGAATAGGCTTCCAATTTGTGCCACTACTGGTTCTTAACAAGCTCACCAGCTCTAATCCATAGAACTCTCTAGATCTAATGGAGCAATGAGCCTATATGCAGTAACTTCTCTTATTAGATTGTCCATCAGGAAACACTAAACTTGGCTAAAATTCTTCTGATACATGGAAGATCATAAGATGTTTAGCCATGGGGCCGGCACTGTGGCGCAGTGGGTTAATGCCCTGGCCTGAAGCACCAGCATCCCTTATGGGTGCTGGTTTGAGACCCGACTATGAACTTCTGATCCAGCTCTCTGCTATGTCCTGGAAAGCAGTAGAAGATGGCTCAAGTTCTTGGGCCCCTGCACTTGTGTGGGAGATCCAGAAGAAGCTTCTGGCTTCGGATCAACGCAGCTCCTGCCTCTACTCTCTCTGTGTAACTCTGACTTTTAAGTAAATAAATAAATCTTTAAAAAGAAAAAGAAAAGTTGTTTGGCTACAATGTGGTTTCTGAGGTCTCCAGTCTCTTCGACTTCCTTTTATCATCTTTCAGAATTGTCCTTAAGGTATCTCTTGTATTATTTCCAAGCCATATAATTGAACTAATGGCAGATTCCAGAGATGAGTCTATGTCATTGGGTATACCCAATATATACTGCTTTCCCAGGCCATACAGAAGTGGAACAGCCAGGTCTCAAACCACTGCTGCTCATATGGGATGCCTGCACTGCAGGCAGCAGCTTTACCCACTGCACCATTGCACCGGCCCCATGACTTGACTTTATAGAGACTACGATGGCTACTTTCAGTCATTAAAGCTTGAGATACTGCACAACTCATTGATTTTTTTTGTTCTTTAAACACTTTTTTCCCTTTGTGTTTCACTTTTGAGAATGTTTTTGATTAGGTCTTCAAGTTCAATAATCCTTTCAATGCAATGTATAATTGATTATTTTTCTATGTAGTTTATTGTCATCTCAGACATTTTTCGGTAGAAGTATTATTGAATATTTTAAAAATCTTCTCTGTCTGATTTTACTTATATGTAGAGATAGTAAATCACTGTAGTGGAAGTGATTCCAAAGATACACAGAACAATTTATTCCAAAGTAATATTCTTTTTATATTTTGAGTTCAGTTTTGTAGCCATCAAATCTGTAGTGTTAAAAATAGAGTGTATTTGGGCTGACTCTGTGAAGTAGTGGATAAAAGCCACCGCCTGCATTGCCAACATCCCACATGGGCACTTGTTGAGTCCTGGCTGCTCCACTTGGATCCAGCACCCTGCTAATGCCCTGGGAAAGTAGCAGAGGATCACCCAAGTGCTTTGGTCCCTGCACTCATGTAGAAGACCAAGAACAAGCTCCTGGCTTCTGACCTGTCCAGCTTCAGCCATTGTAGCCATTTGAGGAGTGAACCAATTGATGCAAAGTCCCTCTCTCTCTCTCTGTTCCTCCATCACTCTCTCTGCAACTCCACCTTTCAAAACAAATAAATCATTAAAACAAAACAAAACAAAAACTGTATTATTTGCAGAGTTTCACTGATTAGTGAAGCAATGAAGCTATCAAAAGTAGGCAATAATACATGTAAAACAAAGAAAAATATCAATACCAAATAATAATTACATCAATATGTTTGTTAACAAAACTTGAATCAGTCAGATCAGAAGTAAAGCATGAGTAATAAAAAAGGGTAATGATTTTCCCTAATTTAATCATAAATTTGGATGACAGTATTATTGTTAACAAATATAATACAGCATTTCAGTTTTGAGTCTGAGTACATTGTACTGGTGCACCTCAATTATTGGAAAACATTCCAAAGAAGTTACTCAAGTTAATGAGAACGCACCAAAACACAAATAAATGAATTTTCTTCATTGAAAATATCTTGATAAAAAAAAATTCAATATCAGTTGTATCATATAATGTGCCAAATGTAATAGTAATAGTAGGGGCCAGCACTGTGGCACAGTGGTTTAAGGCCCTGGCCTGAAGCACTGGCATCCCATATGGGCGCCAGTTGTAGTCCCAGCTGCTCCTCTTCTGATCCAGCTCTATGCTATGGTCTAGGATAGCAGTGGAAGATGGCTCAAGTCCTTGGGCCCCTGCACCCACATGGGTGACTCAGAAGAAGCTCCTGGCTCCTGGCTTCAAATTGGCGCAGCTCCAGCCGTTGTGGTTATCAGGGGAGTGAACTAGTGGATGGAAGACCTCTCTTTCTGTCTCTACCTCTGTCTGTAATTCTGTATTTCAAATACATAAAATAAGTCTTTTAAAAAACAGTAATAGTAATTGTACTAAACAAATGTATTGCTTTGTAATTATACTCCTTATTTCATGTTCTATAGAAGCCTATCATCTATCATAAAATTCTGTCAAGAAAACTTCTATTAATATTCCTTTAATATATGAACAATTCTTATTGGTTACGTAAGGGAATAAACCAGTTTAGTTGCAAACATAAAGTAATGCAAGTTGAATAGTCACTCCTATTATTATATTAATTATAATTGATCTTTTTTTGATGTTGGTTGTGATGATTTTAAAATATCCATGAGAGGGCAAAAATTCAATATATTTTTAAAGGCAATGAAAGTAGTAGTTTCCTGAAAAAACAAACTTTTTCAATTTATAATGTTACATTCTTTAAGTTAATAACTATAATTGAAGTTTGTGTTTAATTTCTATTTTTTCCTATTCATTTCATAATTCAGTGTAAACCAATTTTTTGTTGATTACTAATAACTGACCACATTGTCAAATCATACTGAATTACATAAATGCAGCCAAGCTGAAATCACTTGTGATTATTTGGACTAATCTATGTGTTCACTGATGTGTGTAAAACATTTGCCAGGAAACAATAAATGCTGTGACTTTGTGATTATTACTGTGGAAAGGGGCAGCACATAAATTAGTAAAATTCTGCACTGAAGAAAAAACACTTAATTAGAGAAATTACAGGCAAATTTAAATAGAGAATGACACCACAATTTTATTAATAACATATTATGTTAGAAAAAAATCCCCAAAGGAAAAGCAATATAAAGACTAAAAATAGTTTATTTTTATCTTAATGAAGTCCATAAAAATAAAAGAGCAAAATAGGTCTTGGATTATATTAAATAAGACTATAATGCTATACAATTAATTGTTCCCAGTGAGAATACCTCCACAGGAGTGGATTTTTGACACCTTCGTTTAAGCATAATTTCAAAGAGAAATATTGGGAAAATCATTGAGATTAGTGAAATCAATGACACACAGTTTTGCAAACATGGCTTGTTCTCTTGCTAAAACTTTGACTAATTGCCTCACTCTGCCTTTTTGCATTTAGGTAGAAGACAGCAGGACTCAAATGATGTAAAATTAGAGTGCCTATATTCTAAATAACTTTTAAAAAATTTAATAGCTTACCAAATGTAAGTAGGTCATTTCCATATCTGCAATTCTCTACCTTTAATAGAACTTCATCATCCGTCCAGTTGTGGACTTGCAATAATGAAAACATGAATGTGTCTTCATTAAAAATGCTTTACAAACCTCTTATTTGCTCCAAGTCAAGTTGTGAAATATTTTTATTGCTTAAACTAAAAGCAGCATGCTTGTAATACATTATCATCCTGGTGCAGAAGAATTTTTTTCTTTTCTCATTCAGGCGATATTTTGTATGCTCTATTATCATGGTAAATAATTAGGATGTTTGTAATTCATGTTTTTCTTCAAAAAAAGACAACTTTGTTGAGATTTTCTATTCAACTAGTTGGGGTAATAAGAAATACAGCAGATTAATGACTTGTGTCTCCTTTTGATCACATCTAATATATTCTAGGCATCCCTGTAGATGGCTGAAATCATAAATGGTGCCAAAACTTCTATATACTATATTTTTCATACTTGTACATACCCTTGATTAATTGTGTTGTGTCTAATAGAGGAGCAACACTGATTACTAATTAAAAGGAACAATTACAATAAAATAATAAAAAGAATAAAATAAATAAAAACAAAAGGTATGTGGATTTAATATTTTCCAAAATAGTTCATTTTAATGTACTCATTTTTCTTCTTGTGATGATGTGAGATGAAGCAAGGCTACTTATTGATATGAAGTGAGCTGAATGACATGGACCTTATGAAGTAACATTAGGCTGCTATACATGGGCTGAATCACAGCACTGTAGTATGATGACATTCAATCTGATATTTGAGATAGCTATCAAGTGACTAACTGGTAAGTAGTGCACAGAGCATGGATACATGGGACAAAAGGATGATTCACATCCAAGATGGGACAAAGCAAGGTAGCATCATATCTCATTACGTTACTCAAAATGGCATACAGTTTACAATTTGTGTATTAAAGCTGCCATTGTGGTGCAATGAGTTAAGTCAGGGCTTATAAAGGTAACATCACATATTGGAGGGCTGGTTTGAGTCCCTGCAGCTTCACTTCTGATCCAAGTTCCTTCTAATGTTCCTAGGAAGTCAGTGGACAATGGTTCAATTATTTGAGTCTCTTCCACTCGCATGGGAGATTTAGATGGAGTTCCTGGGTCCTGGCTTTTGCCTGGTCAGCCTGGCTGTTACAACCATTTGGAGCATGAACCAGAGAATGGAAGATCGCTCTCTCTCTCCTTCTCTGTCTCTCTTTTTTTGTATTTCACTCTATGTCATTCTGGCTTTTAAATAAATAAACAAATATTTAAAAATATAAAGTTATGAATAGTTTATCTCCAGATGTTTTCACTTAATATTCTCAGACCACGGTGGAATGTGAAGGTAGAGAGAAAAGAGGAACCACTTTATCAACATTGATCTTTAGTGGGTTTATTCTAATTAAATATTTAAGCACAATTTTCACTATAATATTAAACCAAATGTAATTTATCATTAAAATGATATACCATTAAGATGTTAATTTGAAAACATAGGAAAAAACTAATTTATAACAGTCATTCTGATGATAGCTTGATTATATCCTGTATTTTTAGAAATCTACCAAGAAATTAAAATACAGTATGTGCATTGGAAATAACTTTGAATTTCTTATTAATTCCATCATCACTTTAATAAGGTCAAATATACCTAAACAATTGAGAGAAAGACCTTTAACACACCAATTATCTCATAATCATCCAAAAGTATACTGTTATTTCTCATTTTGATAACATGATACAGAATCCTTAACACTACTTCAATTTTGCAAATAAAACAAAAGACAACCAAAGAAGAACTCTGAAATGTGCTAAGGCAGGACACCAGGGACACGTGAAGATCAATGTCAGATTGTCTTCACATGTCCCTGCAGGTCAGAAGGAAAGTTTGACAGGATACTTCATGTCCCTCATCCTAGCACAAGAAGGCACCAAGCTGGGCTTATGTCTCCCTTGATTCAATTTGGAGCTATTCTAGCAACATCAGGTGGTTCAGAGGATTGATGGAGACTCTGCTAAAAATAAGCAAAAAAAGGAGTTCTCAGGTACAGAATAAGATGCCACATCCCCACTAAGAAGCACTGAGAAGAAACAGCAAGGTTAATCCAGATTGAACATCACACTATTAACACAGGTTGTGAAACAGTTGCAGGGGTATGCAGTTCTTAATTGCTCCAGTTCTTTTCCCTTGATCAGGAAGAATTAGGACCATGGACAAGGAAGAATGAGTAAAGTAAAATTTCTCATTGAAATAACCAAATAAAGCAAAATGGGAAGAGCAAGCTCCTGGCACTACTAAAAGGGGTCTCTGAAAAGGGGAACATTTGAAAGTTGGTTTTCTAAGGGTTTATATTCTGTGCAAATTGGGGGTTCTAATGATTGTTACATGAGAGAGATGGTTTTATTGTGTTAATTGGGTGAACATTCAAATTGACATTTAATAGAGAAAACAGAAAACACATAAAACTTTCCCACAAGATACATTAAAATTCTTGTCAAGAATATCACTTACAATAGAACAAAAAAACTGATTACAGAAACTAGCATATGAAGTAAAATCCTTCACAAGGGTCTGTTGCTGTACTTTTCTCAGGTCCTCTGTGGCTTATCCATAGATGGTGGGGAACAGGTCTCCTGCTCCTTGTCTATTGAACCTGGAGTATATTTGTCTATGAAATTCCCCTCTTGAAGAGGTAACCCTAACTGCTATTTGGGAGAAAGGGTGATGCCCACTTTGGATATTTTGAGCAGGAGAGCAGTGATGTTGGAGAGGGCAGTCAGGATTCCTCTTTCAGAGAGGTCTGTCCCAGGGTCTGAGTTAGAAGTCCTGCATCTGTGGTTCCATCTGCAGGAATTTAACAACCTCTAGGCAAGAAAAAAGAAAACCACCCAAGAAAGTACCAGGTGGTTGTCATGGGCATGCCACTAAAATAAAGACGATGTTTACAAGCCTTCTCTTTGCTGCATATGATCAACAAGATTGCATCCAAGTAAATTTGGCACCATACTATTAGTGGAGGTAAGTAAGTGAACAATAAGATGGAAAGAACTAGCACTGTGAATAGCAAGGTTATTCCCAGATAACTACAATTTAATGATGGGATTTAGGGATGAAGGGTGTGGAAGAGTCTGCAAAGCACATTAAATCATCTTTATTAAAGAGGAGTTTAAGTCCTTTTATGGCTTGGCAGGAGTGTTCACCTTCCTTTGTGAGGTCAAGGTCATCCTCCATGAATTAATCTGCAGGTGGTTCAGAAACCCAGAATTTCACTCAGAATTGGGAATCCAGGGATCTAATCCAGACTATTTTACTGCAGGGAAAGAAGAAATGATCACAGGGTAGTATCCATGTCAATCCTCCTCTAAAGAGGGAGAGTTAATTTGAAGGGCCTTCATAGACAATGAGTCTCCTGGGGGTATACCTGGAGCATCCTGATCCACTGGGTTGTGTCTCACGTACATCTTGAATGATCTGTTGGCCATTGGCAAGTGCTTGGATAGATCTGAAGTGTATGAAGTCTCATTGTGCATGAGGAGATCATTAGCAAATAAAAGATGTCCATACAACATTTCAAAAGGTTTAATATCCAACTTTGAGGGGGTATTTCAGGTAAATATTAAGGTTATGAAGAGGGAAGAGATCCAGAGAAGCTGAATTTCCTGAAATAGCTTCTTGAAGTGTCTTTTGAGGATGCCATTATTCTTTTCCATTTTACCTGACTCTTGCGGTGTCTAGGCACAGTGGAGACGATGCTGCATTCTTAGCACCTTAGAGACTCCCTGAATGACTACTTAGAGACTTTCCTTGAAGAAGGGGTAATAGTCACATTGTAGGAGCTTAGGAAGTCCAAACTGAGAATCTATTTCAGAGACCAGCCTGTTTACTACTTCAGTAGCTTTCTCAGTTCTACTGGGGAAGACTTCTATTCAATTAGTACAGGTGTCTACCCCTACCAAAAACTACTTGATATTTCTTATTTTAAGCATGTGAGTAAAATCTAGTGGTCAGTCCCCCCAAGAAGAGCTGCCTTTCTTTGTACTCTGGGGAGAGGAAGATTTTGATTAAAGGCATTATTTTTTTTCTTTTTTTAAAGCTTTTATTTAAAGAATATAAATTTCCAAAGTACAGCTTATGAATTACAATGGCTCCTCCCCCCATAACTTCCCTCCCACCCGCAACCCTCCCCTTTCCCACTCCCTCTCCCCTTCCATTCACATCAAGATTCATTTTCAATTATCTTTATATACAGAAGATCAGTTTAGTATATATTACATAAAGATTTCAACAGTTTGCCCCCACATAGCAACACAAAGTGAAAAATACTGTTGGCATACTAGTTATAGTATTAATTCACAATGTACAGCACATTAAGGACAGAGATCCTACATGTTTTTTTTTGATTGATTAATTAACTATGCAATTTCCAGTTTAACACCAAGGTTTTTTTTTTTCATTTTCAATTATCTTTATATACAGAAGATTGATTCAGTATATACTAAGTAAAGATTTCATCAGTTTGCACCCACACAGAAACACAAGGTGTAAAAATACTGTTTCAGTACTATTTATAGCATTACTTCACATTGGACAACACATTAAGGACAGATCCCACATGAGACTTAAGTACACAGTGACTCCTGATGTTGATTTAACAATTTGACACTCTTGTTTATGGCGTCAGTAATCTCCCTAGGCTCTAGTCATGAGTTGCCGAGGCTATGGAAGCCTTTAGGGTTCGTTGACTTCGATCTTATTCCAACAGGATCATAGTCAAAGTGGAAGTTCTCTCCTCCCTTCAGAGAAAGGTACCTCCTTCTTTGCTGGCCCCGTTCTTTCCACTGGGATCTGATCTCACTCTCAGTGATCTTTCATTTAGGTCTTCTTTTTTTTTTTTCCCAGAGTTTCTCGGCTTTCCATGCCTAAAATATTCTCATGTGATCTTCAGCCAGATCTGAATGCCTTAAGGGCTGATTCTGAGGCCAGAGTGCTATTTAGGACATCTGCCATTCTATGAGTCTGCTGTGTATCTTGCTTCCCATGTTGGATCGTTCTCTCCCTTTTTGATTCTATCAGTTAGTGTTAGCTGACACGAGTCTTGTTTGTGTGATCCCGTTGACTCTTAGACCTATCAATGTGATGGGTCTAAAGGTATTATTTTTTAAGACAAAGATCACAGGCCCCCGCAACCTGATTTATAGTCCTAAAGTGGTTCTATAACCACTGGGTCAACTGCAAAGTCTCATAAATCTCATCTCTCTCCAGTTGGAAAGTGAGATAGAGTTTAAATGTCTTCCACTTACAGTAGTAATGGAGATGTGTCCTCCTTTCAGATTGAAAGGAGGCTGGAAACTGGGATGGAGACTATAATCTCTAGAAATTACCCATTGGTTCTCTTCAAAGGGGTATTGTGGCCTGACAATATGTAGGAGATTTTCCCAAACCAAGGGGGCCTCTAAAGGAGGTGATATCCCAGATTGATGATGTGGCCACCAAATAAGCCCGGTTCTGTCAGTTATTTCAGTGGTCCCTTTTCATTGTCCCTTATGGTGTATAACTGCTACTTTCCAGAGAGGGATTCCAAAGGTAACAATTGGTCCATTTCATGATGATATTTCATAAGACACCCATTTAATTTGAGGAGTTTTTTTTTTTTTTCAAATTGGCACACGAGCATTGAGAACTAGGTAGGAATAATTTAGAATCAGGATAATATTTTACCCTTTTATCCCCGCTCAGTTCAAGGATTTTTGTCAGAGTTACCTGCTCTCAAAACTGAACACTGATGCCAAGGGGAAGATGACAGCTGGTGTTTGGAAAGTTAGTCTTTTTCGCAGGAGATAATAAAACTAACAAATGAAAGAAACTACCTGGGTTTATAACTAGGCTTGTCTCAAATATTGTGTTCTTTGAAACCTACAATACCACCTTCTTTGCTGATTATATACGTTTAGAATGTGTGCATAAAAATTAAGTATGCATTTTTCATTCAGTCAGATTTCTCAACAGCTTTCAACACAATTGGCACTTCCTTTCTCAAAATGTTTTCCTACTTTGATTTCAATTAAGTAACATTTGTCTGGTTTCCTTCCATTTATTTGGCCACTTCACTCTCTTTATCCAAGTAATTTTTCTCTACTTGGTCCTAAATATTGGTGTGTTACAGGGACTATTGCTTGGCTTTAAAAGTCCCTGTGGCTTTAAATTGTCTATTCTGGCTTTTAACCCTTATCATGGCTCTGAATTCAGGAATATTGCTTTTATGTGGAAAACAAGAAGGACGTATAAAATGAATGCATACTGGTTGGGTAGTTATTGGTTGGCCAATATTTTGTTGAGTTCCTCAAACCTCTGTCATGATTAGGGACAGGCATATGGATTAATATGATTAATATGATATGATATGATATGATTAATACCTGTCATGATTAGGGACAGGCATATGGATTGCACTGAGCCATGAGCGTGGTTGTTCTCATCTAGGCTAAGGGATCTCTGCCTACAAGCTGTACTGGATTCTCCAATATGATAAGGAAGGGATGTCAAAAGAACAAGTTATCCTGGTTACAGCTTAGGAACTCAATGAAATATCTAACTCATGCCTTTCCTGAGATATCTGTGATGGTCATACTAAGGGAAGTGAGAAGAACCAGATTTGAGAGAAGTACAGAGAAGGTGGCTTCAGTATCTAGGAGAATGTCAATGTCCTCCCCTTTGGTGGTTAGAACTTGGAACTCCTGAGTGTTGATGGTCTGGGTGGTAGGAGATTGTATAAAAAGTCCTGATCCCTTTCATTCCTATTGGGCCATTCAAGGAAGGGCGCTGACCCCAGAGGCTTTTATCTCCTGGAGAAGTCAACTCTCCAATGATTACCACTGCAAATAGAACAGGACCATGGCAGGTTTCTTTGGTAATGGGAATGCATACATTGCTTCTTGAAATGCCCCATCTAACCACAGCCACAGCACTTTGGAGGTTCCCATGAACTTTTGGGTTGGTATGGTCATAAGGTTGTTATTGGAGCCTGTTTCTCAGTCCCTGTTAGTGTCTGATTTAGGGGTAATGTTGCATCTTTCCAATAGGTAGAGAACTGGGACAAACTCCAGGTCTCAATATATCTGTCAGGGTCATTTGAAAATCTATATAAGTCTTCATCTATTATGATTCTGCAGAGAAAGGGGAACTTGGACATGAAAAGGCTTCCAAAACTCCCAGCAACCTCCTGGAAGGGTAAAATAGAAATAGACAGTCAGATGTCCTGCTTACTGACAAGTAGTCTTAGATTTGGGAGCATGAAGGGACTAGAGTGGTAGTCAGAGAGATCAGTGTAGTCTGTGTAGCAGATTCCATAACAGGCAGACTGAGAGAGGAAGCTGGGGTCTTAAGGTTACTTGCTCCTAAAAGTACCAAGTCTTCTGTACCAAGTTGACAAATTCTCGGCTTATCTCATGGGGAAAAAAAAGTTTGAACATGAGGGATCTCAGACATTTTCATGCTCTGCAACAGAGGAGTCCTAGTTGGAGGATGGGGTCATAGCTAATACTTCCTTCTTAGGGCCAATTCTCTACATCCTCCAGCTTATTTCCTGGCCACAGGTTGGTGGAGAATACAAGACACTGACATTATTCAAACGAGTGCATGCAGAAGGCTTTTTATTACTCATTTAAAATAAAAGGACAAGACACAAAAGCATCCAAAATTTCTGCCTCAGCCAAGTTGAACTTTCCCTCACTTACCTGGACTGTGGGGCATAATATCCTGCAGTCCACATCAGGGAGAGGTCGGAGAACAGGATCAGACCCTCACTGTGCCTCCACCCCACCCTTGATTCCCTAGGACCACTGATCTTATAGATCATGATTGCATGGACAACCTGGCACTCATGATTGAGAAGGGTTAAGCTATCAGGTGTAGTCACACTCATCTGTGTGCTATTTTTTTTGACAGGCAAAGCAGATGGTGAGAGAGAGACAGACAGAGAGACAGAAAGAAAGGTCTTCCTTTGCCATTGGTTCACCCTCCAATGGCCATTGTGGCCAGTGCGCTGCTGCCAGCGCACCACGCTGATCCAAAGCCAGGAGCCAGGTGCTTCTCCTGGTCTCCCATGCGGGTGCAGGGCCCAAGCACTTAGGCCATCCTCCACTGCATTCTCAGGCCATAGCAGAGAGCTGGCCTGGAAGAGGGGCAACCGGGACAGAATCCAGCGCCCCGACCAGGACTAGAACTTGGTGTGCCGGTGCCGCAAGGCGGAGGATTAGCCTATTGAGCCGCGGTGTACTATTTTGACCCCATCTTCTGCCTCCCTATCTTTCCTCTACACCTTGCTGAATACATCTTGCACACATCTAGCTAGCATACACCTGCATCCAAAAGCAGACTTCGTGAGGATGTCTGGGTAGATAAGGGAACAGATGACCCAGCCAAGACTGAAGTTTGCTTGCTTCTCTTTCATGCCTTTCTAAGTGACAAAGCCGCACACCGAGACCTTGCTTTCTTGCAAAACAGAATGGGAAATGGAAAAAGAAAATGTATATATGGACTTTGAAGGCAGCAAGGAGTTCATTTAAAGGGAATTTCGGCTTCATCTTTAAGCGTTTGTAGACTTACTGCTCTTATCTCAAAAATGGGTACACTGATGTTTACCTCTTCAGTTTTAGTCAGAATTGCAAAAGAAAGCAACAGTGGAGTTCCAAGAACGGGCACTCAGTGGAATTTACAGTCCTCTGTCTCCTCCCAGACCACACTTGGAAAAGCTGGGGAGCAGTGTGGGTAGGGACACCACAGAGAAGCTGTGATGCTTATCCAATGGCCTTTCTTAAACCCAGCTCAGACCCACTCACTGTGTAAGTGATGCCATCTGGACATGCTAGGAGCCTACACTAGACTTAAATCACTTACACCATATCTATTGGCCCAATTCCTCAATGAGCTCCTGCTGTTCAAATTTTCATCCTCCTGGTAGTCTCAACCCTGCTTTTGAATTACTAGCTTGCCTGTGTTTTGTCAGTCCCCCTTTAAAGAATCCATCCTGCTTATCAAGCCTGCTGGCTTAGGCAGAACAAATGAACTTTTTACCTTCTTTTTTATCTCTTTAGCTAGCGACAGCCACACAGCTAGGAAAACATGCACACATACATGTCTCATGTCTATTGGGCAGTTCCCCGTGGGAGCATCACCCCCAACACTATGCTGATGGTGGATTTCTCCCATCCCGTGGTATTTTAACAATTAGTGCCATGATGTGCTAGACAGGCAAGGGTGAGCAAGGATGGGGGTACAACAGGAGACAGCCAACATACTGTCCTACACTTACTGGGCCCTAATCTGATGCTGGGGCTGGGAGAGAGTGCATACATTCATAGTACACCCCATCATCAAATAACCAACAGACATGCTGTACAAGCTGTCTGATACAAAGCCATGGGACATGAGTTCCTGCTGGAATCACATCCCATTGACCTTGGAGCACAAGACATCAGAGCTTTATATAAATACAACATCATTTTAAGTTAACTCAGTTACCTGTCTCAATTGAAAGTCTTATCTCTTATCTATTGAGAAAACCAGTTATCCCTCAGAAAGCCTTAAGATCAAAAGACTAAGTTTAGAGCTTTAAATCTAAAGATGGCCAGAGGATTAAGCCATGCGGTCAAAGTAATAGTAGTAATAGTCATTTAATCCGAGTATTTTGACCAAAACTGTTGCCAGACCTAATGGTAGTTACAGTAATCAACCAACTAAAAATAAGTAGATAATGCTAACTCCCTTAATGCTCAGTTTTCCCAATCAATAGAGAAGATAATTCTATTGTAAATAGATGAAGAAAAAAGTCAGCAACAAAATGTAAACTGCAAAGAACAGAGAAAAACATCAATCAAGTAGAAAACGGTTAATGGATTAAGGCCTCTGCCTTGCTAGCTTAGGTGGGGGAACCTATGCAATTCTCCATTCCTGACATTTGACCGTGAGTCAGGATAAGCAGGAAGGAGAGAGGAAGAGTGAGGAGTGCAGATTTTAGTCCAAATCCTGATGGGCTCTTGGAGTCTAAATCCCATCAGGGAAACTTTAGGCAGCACTGGGGAGCCACTCTGGCCAGAAGCCTTCAATCACCCCAAGACCTAACTCCAGGGTCAGGCATCAAATGGATTTCCATGAAAGGAAACTGAGGCAGAACAAGACTAATATTTCTGATGCCAAAAGGGAAAGGAGGATTATTCAAGTCTACCCCTGCAGGCCTGGCTTCTGAGTCGTTAAGTCTGGCAGCTGTGCTAATTTCTCTTAACTGGTTGAAAAAAAAAAAACAGTTAATTGATATAGGAATATGATGGATTTCAGATTATCCCGAAAGAAAAAGGCACAAGTGGCCAGTTTCACTCACCCTTCCAATAATCCAAGATCAGCCCCAAGAAATGTTGCAGATGTCTACACTATTGAATGGCTCAATCTTGCATTGCTTGACTTAAGAAATAGAAACAAGAGAGTGTTTGAAACAAAAATAGAATGTTTAAAAAAAAAAAAAGCAGAGAATGCAGATGTGGAAGGAACAGCTCCTAACGGGCAGGTGTTCTGGCATGGTGGATAAAGCTGCCTCCTGGGACACCAGCATCCCATTTGGGTGCCAGTTCAAGTCCTGGCTAAGCAAATTTTAATCCAGCTCCCTACTATTAGCTTCAGAAAAGCAGCAGAGGATGGACTGTGCCCCTGCAGCCCATGAGGGAGAACTGAAAGTAGCTCCAATGTTTTAACCATGTGTTAAAACACATTTGGGCTTCATGTTGGGTGAACTAATAGATGAAAGATTATCATTATCAAGGCTGGTGCCGTGGCATAGCAGATAAAGCTGCTGCATGCAGTGCCAGTGTTCCATATGGGCGCTGATTCAAGTACTGGCTTCTCTATATTTCCAATAAGCTCTCTGCTGTGGACTGGGGAAAGTAATAAAAGATGGCCCAAGTTCTTGGGTCCCTGTACCCATGGGGGAGATCCAGAAGAGGCTCCTGGCCCCTGGCTTTGGATCAGCCCAGCTCTGGCCATTGTTGCAATTTGGGACTTGAACCATTGGATGGAAGATTTCTCTCTCTCTCTCTCTCTCTCTCTCTCTCTCTCTCTCTCTGTCTCTCACTCTCTCTATTTCTCCATCTCTCTAACTCTGTCAAATAAATAAACAACGTTAAACAAAAGCAGAAAAGAAAAATCTCCCAAAGGTGCTGATTTATAAAATTATACTCTTAAATCTCTTATTCTAAAAGAGGACAGAAGATAAAAAAGAGAAACATACAACCAATGGTATAAATACAAAACCGATACTCCTGGCTACATAGTGATCCTTCCAGTCAGTGATGGACTACATATATGCAGAGGTCTCATAAGATTGTGTTACCCAGATCATAGCACCTTGTTTGTGTAAATGAATTCCATATTGTTCACACAATGACAAAACTGCATCATGCATTTCTCAGAGTATATTCCTTCTATTAAAGTCCACCTGACTATAACAAGGTGATGAATTTAATGAGAGACTGTCAATTAGAAAAAATGACAGACACATTAAAATAGATTATTGGATGACTCAAACAACAAGGATTATATTTCTTTAGTTAGATCAATAATTTCATCAGAAAACTTACTTTTTGGATGAAAATCATAAAACCTGTTCGGTACAGAAGTGGAAAAATTTTAGATTTATTTATGTATTTTTCTGAAAGAGCGACAGAGATGGAAAAACAAATGCATACACACACACACACACATACACATACACATACACATACACATACAGAGAGAGAGAGAGAGAGAGAGCCCACTAGTTCACCCCCCAGATGGCTGTAACAGCTATGTCTGGGCCAGGCAAAGCCAGAAATGGAAAACCTTGTCCTAGTTTCCCACATGATAGCAAGAGCCTAAGCACTTGGACCATTTTCTGTTGCCTTCCCAGCCACAATAGTAGGAATCTGGATCTAAAGTAGAGCAGCTGGAACTAAAACTGGCATTCTGATTTGGGGATGAAATGTGTCGTTATCAACAGCTGAACCCACTTAGCCACAATGCTGGCTCTGGACAGGAAAAAAAAATTATAAGTTAGATATATTATTTTAAATATCTCTAATGTAACTGTGCTATTTATAAGGAATAATCACCTTCTTAATTTACTTTGAAAATAAGAAAAAAACTAAAATAAATTTTGTAGAATATTTACAGTCAAATACAAATTTATTTTGAATTATCAATACATAGACAAATGTCATTCTTTAATAATTTTTGCAGTGAAATCTATTTTTAAACTACTGAATATTACTATTATGAAGTCACTATTCATCTAAGCCCAAAAGATAATGTGAAGTAAAATAGAAAATCTGCTTTGCTCACTTCATCCAAGTTTAATACTTAGAAAGAAACAGGGATGGCAGATGGCAGTGTAAGGCCCTTGTGAGACTTGTTTGCTGCTGATACTGGCTTTGCAATTTCAAAGGCTGGGAAAGACACATTCCTGCCAATCTTCAGCTTAGTGGAGGCTCAATATTAACTGTATTTTTTTTTCACTGAAACAAAAGACACAACAAGGCTTTTAAAATATCAAACCATAAATCTAAATAAATAAAAGTTCATTAGAATGCTTCTAGTGCTTATTGGCTTAGTAATGCGTTACTATTGTTGCTCAGACTTGCAAAGAAAATCATGCTTTTTAGTTCAAAGTGATGTTTCATGTTTTCACATGCTCTAAATAAAATAGTTTATACTGTGGATGCAGCATGTTTCATTGTAAAATGGGTGTCCTGGACGTAAAAACAGATCAATTAAATTATGATAAAATTCCAGGCTAAGTTATATACAGCTTCTGGTTCTTACCATGAAAGATATCAGTGCATGGTACTCATTGAACTCTAATGTTCAGCTTGCTTTCAATCATTTTTAACATCATAGAACAAATGGTACAGAAGTAGTCACAATATCTAGTTAAAGTCCTCTCAATTTTCGTTTTAAAGATGGTCTATTTAATGATAGAAAACTTAAGTTTTTTCAACAATACACCAAAATTGTAACTAAATTTCAAAATATGAATATTCATTATAACCCCAGAACCTAAAATTAGTTTAATTTATGTAGACAGTGAACCCTCCAAGTGCAGGTGACCTTTTTTGAAATTCATGATTATTGTTGTCTTTTAAACTTTATGTGCAAGGATTTTAGATAACATTGTCCTTATGTTTTAAAGTTTACCGAGCAAAACATACTCAACCCCAACTAATTTGGATTAATACTTTCAAATAATTCTGTGACAGTTACAGAAAGGATATTAATGATCATTGTTCCCCTCTGCTTTTCCTAATAAAAATATTTTAAAAATGTTATTCAAAATATCTTTTAGAGAGCCAATACTGTGGTAAGCCTGTTATCCTCCTCTTCAGATACTGGCATCCCTTATAAGAACACCAGTTTTAATCTCAGCTTCTCCACTCCCAATATAGAACCTGATAATGCACTTGGGAAAGCAGCAGAGCATAGCTCAAGCACTTGGGCCCCTGAGTGAGACCTGGATGGAGTTCTGGGTTCCTGGGTTTGGCTTGGCCCAGCCCTGGACTTTGCGGCCATCTGGAGAGTGAAACTGCAAATGGAAGATCTCTCTGTCTTTGTCTCTCCCTGTATCTCTGTCACTCTGCCTATCAAATAAATAAATAATTCTTAACAACAACAAATATATACATGTATATGTGTGTATATCTATCTATCATCTAGCTATCTATTTATTTATCTATCTATCTATCTATCTATCTATCATCTATCTTATAGGCCAGGCAGCTAGCCTAGTAATTAAGATATCCACCTTCCATATCACTGTGCCTAGGTTCAACTCTCACCTTCAGTTCTTGATTCTGGCTTCCTGTTATTGACAGGCCCAGGGAAACAGCAGTGAATCCTCAAGTAATTGTGTTCCTGCCACCCATACAGAAGATTTGGGTTTTTGGCTTTGATCCTGTCCCTTGCTTGACAGTTGTGGGAATTTGGGGAGTGAACAAGCAGATGGGAACTCACAGACACACACATTCTCTCTCTCAATCTGTGTGTGCATGTGTGTGTGTGTGTGTGTGCCTGTGTCTTTCCAATTAATAAAAAATTCATTTTTAAAATTAAGCTATATTTCAAAAACATAAATAATTAATATGATCCAAAATTCTAATACCAGTTTTTAAAAGCTTCCTATTCATATTGAAAATTCTATTATCAATTTATAAAAAATAACCCTTAAGAGTACAAAAATCATCCCAACTCTTGACTTTCTGCTTCCTTTAAATGATTTCTTGTGCAGTATGTGGAAATAGATCTCTACATGCATTGGAACCACAAATTACAAATGTGGAAATATAGTAGTTCCTACAGTTTAACTGCAGTGAGCCTGACATCTGGCAGCTACACTGCTGGGACTCTCCACTTGAGGGCAATTCGCTGCTCATTTTTAGGTTAGTGTAACATTTTCCCTGTGCAGCAACTTGCTGTGTTCATAGTATAAATTGTTCTGAGGTAGAAAAGAAAAGCCACGCATGAACTGATGAGAGGGTGAGAGAGCTCACAAAGTAAGCCATTCCTCCTTATTTTTTCCTTTCTCAGGAGGAGCATAGGTCACTCATAGATGGTTATTTATGTATGGCAGGGTTAGGGAAGATTTCCAAGTTTTTCTCACTATATGATATAACTTGCTCCTAGAAATTAGTACTGTTTTAACTTTGATTATTCTATAGTTTTTTATTTTTATTATCATTGGTTTTTAATAATTTCAAAAAGTTTTCAATTCATAAATAAAATTTCAAAGATTCTAATTGTAAGAGTTATTGCATAAGTTGCTATCATAAGATGTGTTAGCCTTGGAATATACTGTATTTTATAGCCTTTTTGAAAATTCAGTCATTATTAGCATTATAAAGGCTACAAGAAATTCTGCAGTTAAAATCACAGTTAAGTTTTTTTTCTTTTTACCAGAATTTCTTAAATTCAATGGTTCTTTTGACATATATAGGTAGTACATGGAAGCAGGCAAGAAGTGATTGATTTAATGATGTGATTAATTTGCAATGAAGCAAATATATGGCAACAGAAGTAATTATAATAGACTAAATATGTAGTGAATTTGGTAAAAATTTCAATAGGATTGTAAATAATATCAAATGATTTCAAGCCATCTGCTTTGCATGACATATCCATGGGAAATGTTGGAAGATAGGCTGATAGTTTTACTTTCTAGAAGATCTCTATGGGTATAGTAATTATAGTTCAAATCAAACCAGATGCAGTAATAAAGATAAATAATAGTGTCCTTTAAAAATATTTTGAATTAATGTTTTAGTGAGGGTATATTTTCTTAAAAAGCAATCATCAATAATATAGTTTTGTGATATAATATTCTCAAGATACAAAGGCAAAAGTCCTAACTTTCTACTCTAATAAGAAGATTCAGAGTATAAACATGCAATTTTAAATAGTAAGAATGCTGTTCAGTGAATTGTGTGTTCCATCTGTCATAGTCTCCACATTTTACCATTGACAACATTTGTGATTTGATCCAAGAAATTGTTCCTAACAGGTCCCATCATATTGAAGAATTTTTTTTTATATGAGCAGGTTGGTAAATCAACAACATTCCCAACTGCAGACTACAAATTAAAATCAACACCAAACTCAGCACATATGTGGAATCATTATATAACTGCAAAAATTGCATATGTGAATTTAGAAATGTAGTTAATGCAATGCAGACCATAAAAAAATAATAATAACATTAAAAGGTGAGATGTTCTTCAGAATTCCTATAAAAATATGACTCAAATATAGAAGGACCAAATATCACCCCATCTGATGTATTTAACTTTGATAATTAAAGCTATGTATATTTGTCATTTGTACAGCTCCCACACAATCTCAAAGAAACACTTGCTATAGATAAAGGAAACACAAAAAATGTGGTATAGGTGCTTTTTCTTAGAAGCTGTTTCTTTTCTTTTTTTTTTTTAATTTAATTTATTTATTTGAAAGAGTTATACAGAGAGAGGAAGAGAGTCAGAGAGAGAGAGAGGTCTTCCATCCACTGGTTCACTCCCCAATTGGCCACAACAGCTGTAGCTGCCAGATCCAAAGCCAGGAGCCCTAAGCTTCTTCTGGGTCTCCAATGCATGTGCAGGGGCCCATGGACTTGCAGTATCTTCTGCTGCTTTCCCAGGCCACAGCAGCAAGCTGCAGGGGAAGTGGAGCAGCCTGGACTCAAACTGGTGCCCACATGGGATGCCAGCCCTGCAGGCAGCAGCTTCACAGGCTACGCCACAGTGCTGGCCTGGAAGCTGTTTGTTTTATAACCAAATAATGTGAAATCTGATTATTTGAAATAATGACGAATTCATTACATTTAGTAATTTGACGTAATTCAGGCAGGTTTTGGGTGTCCTCTCGCTTGTGCTATTTTCAGGGGTCACTTAACAGACGTCAGCAGTCAATTGAGAGATAAGGGGTTTAAGATGGCATGACTAGTGACTGCTGCCATGGTGGGAAGTCTGGAAGACTATATTCACTTAGACCTTTTTCGATCTCCTTGTCGTGCCATTGCCTTTCTGAACTACTTCTACAGAATAGGCAGACTCACAAGGTGGCTCAGGGCCCCGAATGAAGTGGAAAAAATTTCTAGTCTTCAAAAAAACTGGATTTGGAACAGATTTATTAAAATTAGTCTGAAAAAGGCCAGGGAAGGAAAAATTCCCTGAAAGTGTTCATTTCTGATGAAACAAAGTATCAAAGAATTTATTAATAATTTTAAACTACCTCTATAAGCTGAACTGTAAGCTTCCTAAATTCACACATTGAAGAGTTATCTAACAGTACGATGGTATTTGGCTGTAGAGCCTTGGGAGATAATCAGGTTTAGGTAAAATTACAAAAGTGAGGCTATCATGATTAAAGCAATGTCCTTGTAAATAATGGGAAGGACATTGGAGTTCCCTTTCTTCACCATGTGAGAGGACCACAGGGATTCTGCTCTCTAGAATCAGATTTCCAGCCTCCAGACAATGAGAAAACAAATTTCTCTTTAAGTTATCTAGCCTGTACTATCTTACATGGAATCCTAAACAAATCGAGACAGATTTTGACACCAAGATATGGAATGCTTCTGTAACAAATATCTAAAAATATGAGCAAGGGCTCAGATTTTTTGAGGTACATCCTAAAAATATGGATACTAAAGGTCTTTTTGTATGATTCTGAAAAAGGGAGAGGTAAAAGGACATCTTTTAAAGAATAGAAGAATAATCATTAACAGAATCTGAGCACAAATATGGATGTCTGGCCAGATCTCAGAAGGAAGAGAGGAACATGTTTCTGGAAATGAGAGGAAAGGTAAGCTGTGTAACAAGTAGGAAATAACTTGGCTGAATAGTGCTCTAATGTTTTGTGGACATTAGTGTATGTGAGAAATAATATTAGATATTTAGCTGAGGTTTCCAAGCAAAGTGTTGAAGAAGTGTTTTATTTTTCTGGACTGTTTACAGTAAAACTAAAAAGAAAAGAGATAAATTGAAAGAGTTATTAAACAGAAAGAAATTTGAAACTGGGGATTATAAAATTTCTCAGCTACTATGGAATTATTATAAGGAGAGCACTGAGAATGAATGTGACATAGCAAACATCTGAAAACAAGACCGTGGGAGAAGCTAGAGGACTTTGCTACCAGACAAATAATCAGGCCCTTGCTGCTTGCAGGGTGGATGGGCAATTCACCAGAGGTGAGTGTTGGTAAGAGACAACAGTGTGTTGTTATGAAGTCCGCATCATGGAGAAAGAGAGCTATCGCTATTGATCCAAAAGATACTCTTTCTGCCCAACAAGCCAGCAACAGGGGTTTTTAGAGTACCGAGGTAGCTCCAGGTGGAGGTTAGAAATAAAATAATGAGTATTTAATTGATAATTATGCAAAAGTTCAAGCTTTGTTCTGATGAGGGTACATCATCAAGAGTTCTGAGAAGGGTGGAGACAATCTGACAATGGAGTTGGGTGGAGGCTTCTTGGTTAGCTTGATCAAAAGTCCACAGCTTCAAATCATCTCCCCTCAGTAGGCTCCTGAAATTCTTATGCAAATGTTACTAGTTACTACTCACAAGATTAGTCATAGGTTATTCACCAATACCAGTAATCGGTTTTTGTTATATAAAATATGAAAAGAAGGGGTTAGCATTGTTATATAAAATATGAAAATGCCAGCATTCATGTGGTGCTGGTTCAAGTTCCAGCTGATCCACTTTTTTTTTTTTTTACAGGCAGAGAGGCAGAGTGGACAGTGAGAGAGAGAGAGACAGAGACAGAGAGAAAGGTCTTCCTCTTTCTGTTGGTTCACCCTCCAATGGTGCACCGCAGCCAGTGCACAGCGCTGATCTGAAGGCAGGAGCCAAGTGCTTCTCCTGGTCTCCCATGGGGTGCAGGACCCAAGCATTTGGGCCATCCTCCAGTGCACTCCCGGGCCACAGCAGAGAGCTAGCCTGGAAGAGGGACAACTGGGACAGAATCCGGCGCCCCGACCGGGACTAGAACCCGGAGTGCTGGCGCCTCAAGGCAGAGGATTAGCCTGTTGAACCACGGTGCCGGCCCTGATCCACTTCTGATCCAGCTCCCTGCTAATGTGCCTGGGAAAATAGTAGAGGATGGCCCAAGTACTAGGGCCCCTGCACATTTTTGGAAGACCCAGAAAAGGCTCCTAGCTTTCTGCCATTCATGGAGTGAATCAGCGGATAGATCTTTCTGTGTATCTCTACCTCTATCTCTCTGTAACTCTGCCTTTCAAATAAACGAGTAAATCTTTTTTAGAAAATAAAGTATGATAAAATGTGAAAAAAGGGAAAGGAAAGGAAAATGCCCTTCTTAAGGTTACATCATAATCAGTCATGTCAACCAAAGTCAGGAATAGAAATGAGATTTTATCAGAAGAGGCACTGTCAGTTGCAGTGACATGGGACAGAGAGAGAGGGAATGAAGGAAAGCTGTTGGAATTCATGAATTCGTCAAGAGGAGACTTTGAGCTGTTCAGCTGCAGATAATCCTTGTGCATTATTTTCAAGACAAAGGAAGAATAGTTCTATAGGGGATTCAGATTATCGCAGCTGCCTTTAGTTTCAAACGATGAAGATACTACCTCAGCTTCAACATTCCAGATGGCCCCCACCCAGAGCAATGGAAATGTCTATCCTCTGCTAGCTCCAGCATCTATTATGTATGTAACTTATACAACTTCACAGATTCAAACTTGGGAAGTACCCCAGTATATATCTGAAGACTCACCTATATATCTGGAGTTTGAAGTTGATGCTGGAATACCTTAAGACTTTGGATTTTGGGGTGTACGAAATTTATTTTGCATACAAGAACATCAATTTGGAGGGATTGTGACAGCACATAATGGATGGGTTTGTGCCTCACCAAAATTCATATATGAAAGGCTTATCCTCCCATGTTACTAAAGACAGGTCTTTAATGAGAGGATCTTGATTAAATTAGGTCATAAGGGTAGAACGTTGATTCACTAGAACTGATATTTTATAAGTGGAAGAGACACCAGAGCTCACTTGTGTGCTTGCTCACTGGCTCTCTCTACATCATCTAAGAACAGAATAAAAAGGCAATTGTCTACTCTTCAGACTTACTTCACCAGAACCTGATCATCCTGGCACTCTGGCAGGCAGGTGCAGTTTAGAGGTGCTTGAAGGGTACAGACTTCTAAATGTGTTTATAGACGTGCTTATAGCATTTTATAACAAGAATAAGTGAACTCTGAGTGACTTTGTTTGTCAGGAGAATTTGAACCATAATTGTAGCTATTTACTTATTTGAAAGAGTTAGAAACAGGGGGGGGGGGGGAGTTATTTTCTATTTACTGGTTCATTCCTCAAATGGTCAAAATGTCCAGGACTGAGCCAAGAGGAATCCAGAAGCGTGGCACACCATCAAGGTTTACCATTTCATGTCAGGGGTTCAAGTACTTGGGCTGTCCTCTGCTGCTTACCCAGGTATATTACCAGGGAGCAGGATTAGAAATGGAGTAGCCAGGGCTCAAACTGCTGCCAGTTGGGAGGGATTCCAGTGTTGCAGGTAGCAACTTAAACCTCTATGCCACAAAATGTTTTGATTAGTGATTTCTACATGCTATTTTAAGGAAATCCTTTGCTTTGAGTTAGTACCTCATTGTTGGATAAAAGAAATGTACCCTTTCCCCTCCTAGAACTTGGCAACAGTGGAAAAACATGTAACTCTGAATGTTAAACCTCAATATCATGTGCAATATACATGAAAAACATCTTGTACACAAGACATTATCAATTAAAAAATAATAGTGCTTGCATATTTTCACTGAATATATTTTTTGTTTGTTCAGATAAAATTACCTTAAAGACAATATAAATGAGCCAGCGCCATGACTCACTTGGCTAATCCTCTGACTGCGGTGCCGGCACCCCAGGTTCTAGTCCCGGTTGGGGCGCGGGATTCTGTCCCAGTTGCCTCTCTTCCAGTACAGCTCTCTGCTGTGGCCCAGGAAGGCAGTGGAGGACGGCCCAAGTGCTTGGGCCCTGCACCTGCATGAGCCACCAGGAGGAAGCACCTGGCTCCTGGCTTTGGATCAGCGCAGCACACCAGCCCTGGCGGCCATTTGGGGGGTGAACCAACCGAAGGAAGACCTTTCTTTCTCTTTCTCTCTCTCTCTCTCACTCTTTCTCTCTCTCTCTCTCTCTCTCTCTCTCACTGTCTAACTATGCCTGTCAAAAAATAAATAAATGAAAAGACAATATAAAGCCTGCGCCACAGCTCAATAGGCTAATCCTCCGCCTGTGGTGCGGACACACTGGGTTCTAGTCCCGGTTGGGGTGCCGGGTTCTGTCCTCGTTGGCCCTCTTCCAGGCCAGCTCTCTGCTGTGGCCAGGGAGGGCAGTGGGGGATGGCCCAGGTCCTTGGGCCCTGCACCCACATGGGAGACCAGGAGAAGCACCTGGCTCCTGGCTTTAGATCAGCGCAATGCGCCAGCTGCTGCACGCTAGCCGTGGCGGCCATTGGAGGGTGAACCAATGGAAAAAGGAAGATCTCTCTCTCTCTCACTGTCCACTCTGCCTCTCTGCCTGCAAAAAAAAAAAAAAAAAAGACAATATAGAAGGGGCCAGTGCTGTGCTGTAGTGGGTAAAACCGCCACCTGCAGTGCTGGTATCTGATATGGGCACCAGATTGAGTCCTGGCTGCTCCACTTCCGGTCCAGCTTTCAGCTATGGCCTGAGGGAACAGTAGAAGATGGCCCTGGTTCTTGGGCCTCTGTAACCACATGGGAGACCTGAAAGAAGCTTCTGGCGCCTGGCTCCTGGCTCCTAACTCCTGGCTTCAGATTAGTGCAGCTCCAGCCATCGCAGCCAATTGGGGAATGAACCAGTGGATGGAAGACCTCTCTCTCTGTGCTCTCTGCCTCTCCTTCTCTCTCTGTATGGCTCTATCAAATAAATAAATATTTAAAAAGACAATATATTATAAAAATATAGCATTATTTAAACTTGTGTTGGATAAAATATAGAAGCACTGAAAATTAAAGAAAAATATGCAGATTCGCAAAGCCTATCAAGGAATTCTCCAGGAAGAACAAAAGTACATTACAATTACCCTCAGATACTACAGTCTCGTTTGTTAGACTATATCTCTTAAAAATGCAAAAATGTAGTCCAATGTAATTCAATTTACAGTCCCAAACACAAATAGATAGTACATTGTTTTTCTTGTAACTAATCTTCTGGTTAAACTTTACTTCCCTGGACTAATCTTTTTGACAGAGAGTAAGTCAAATTGACTTTATAATTCCAGTCAACTGGTAGCAATATATAAGACAAATAAGAAATTGATGTTCTTGTTTATATTCAAATTTCTATGAGATTTTCAAATGTAACTCTTTTTCATAGAATAACAAACTATTGTTTCCCACTGAAGAATCCAGTTTGACTCAGTACCAGATACTAGAAATTGTGACACTTAAACAATCTGTGATACATGCTATCTGCCATTTAATTTTTGAATTGCTTCCTGTGTTTAAAAATTTAATCATTCTATCACATTCATTTTCATTACTTTGTGAACAAAAATATAAGCATCAATTTAGAAATTCTAATATAGGATTATTTTATAAAAAGAAAAGTATATAAAAAGGCATAAAGGAAGATAAATAGATGAAAAATGCAGCAACATGTGTTTTTCTAAGTTATTTTCTTTTTATTTTATAGGAAAAATAAACATTTATTTCCATTACAATAGTGACATAGTAATTCATGTAACTATATTTCAGACCAGGCATATATAAAAACAATGCAAGGTAACAATAACTCTTATTTTCAGAGATAACTAGTCTGATATGTTTTTCTGTGTCCTGAACACAATATTGATTAATATGGGTTCATTTTATTCCAGAAACAAGAGAAACAAATGAACTACATAATTCCTTCATTCCTTTTACTTATAATATATCCACCTTTGTAATCTCCTAAATTTACTTCTGTTATACTAAGTTGTTATAAATGACATTTTAGGATTATGATACAAACAGTAAAAAGTCTTCTGAAAGATTATCAACTAACTAACTTGGTAGATAAATGCTTTTAAAAATCTTGAATCCAGAACTGACTGAGACCCAAACTGAATGTGTAACTAGTAGGCTATCAGTCTACACTGCACTTACCTTTCTAGAAGTGGAATCAATAAGTAATGCCTACCTTAAATGAAATTTTAAAAAACACTAATGCCTAGATGAATTATGCCAGTTTTTTATATATATATGTATTTCTTATTTTAAATAAAATTTATAGCTGTATATATACACATATATTCAATTATATATACAATTATACAATATTCTCACAGACATATCTTTTATATTAATTATTGATTTTTCTAATTTTAAATAAAATTATATAGATGTATATATAACATGTATGTTATATATATTATGTATATAATTGTAAAGCTGTATATATATTATATATGATATATATTATATATAATTGTATAGCTGTATATAGCTGTATATATATGAAAGATATCTGTGAGAATATTGTAAAATCTTTTTACAATTTAGCAAATTCAAATCATCAATATTAAGTTGTTATGAAATTATTGGTAGATAGATTTATGACAGACTGATAAGTGCTGAATTTGAAAAGCATCCCAGACATTTTTTTGAGAGTAGCTTTAGGACACTTTGTAAATTTTAGTGATAAAATTTTTAGACCACACCTCCAAGTGTCACTCATGAAAATAGAGAGAGAGAAAGAAAGAGAGTTTAGAATCTGATCAGTGTTTAATTTGACTTGGTGAACAGATTTTTTTTTTTTTTTTGCTTAAAGTGAAACTGTTAAGGTAGGAATGTCAAATGTTTACTCAATTAGCCTACTGATTACTGATCCAGATCATGTCAGACAAGAGAGCTTTTAGTGTTGCCAAATTGTCCTCCAGAAAGTTTCAACAGATGTACACTCCCTGCAGCAGTACATGAAAGTGGTTGTTTTCTGTGTCATTGCCACCTCTCAATGTTGACATACTGCATATTTCTAAACCATGTAAATAAAGGATATCTGCATGTGTTACTATGCATTTATTAATTTATGATAAAAATTTGCATTAAAATATATTTGTACTAATCAATCATATTTCCTCTTCACTATCCATTTCTTCTATGCCTTTATAATGATTTTGACTTCCTAAGATTTATAATATTTATAAATTCACTTTATGATAAATCTTTATAATAAAACTATTTCATGAATGAATATTTTATTTTAGAATTAGACTTTAAATTTTTTTTTTTTTACTTTTTTTATATATTTGGGAATAAGAAAGAAAGACCTACAGAGAGTGACTATCTGCTGGTTCACTTCCAAATGCAAACGATTGAGATGGAGTTGGGCTAGAGCTAGAGCCAGGGACCAATGATACAATCTATGACTCCCATAGATTGGTCAGGAACCCAATTACTTAAGGAATCAGCATCGCCTCCCAGTGACTTCATAGGCTGGAAACCGGAGCTCAAGAGGTAACAAGGCACTCCAACATAGGAAATGCATGTCTTAACTCCTAGGCTAAATGCTCAATCCCTATATTGTTTTAGAATAAAGTATTATTATATTATGTAGTTAAATGCACCTCTATTTCCTGGTTCAGTATCTTTCTTTGCAAGGTCTTTGCTACTGCTACAAGCTTAAATGAATATTCATATTTTATTCTAGTTGTCCTTTCATGTTTATATATGTAAAATTTCTATAATTTTTAAATATTTGTTTACTTCAAAGACTGAATTATGCTTGGAGCAGAGAGAGAGAGAATTGTTTCCCATTCACTGGCTCAGTCTCCAAATGTCTACAACATCAGGGGCTTGGCCAGGCTGATTCCAGCAGCTTAGAATGTAATATGGGTCTCCCACATGGGTAGCAAGGGGCAAATACCTCAACCATATTGTGCTGCTTTCCCAAGGCACATATCAGAGAGCTGTTTTGGATGTCAAATAGCAGAGACTGGAACCAGCACTTATCGAACATTGGCATTGCAAGGCAGCTTTTTAATCTGCTGTGCCACAATGTGAAGCCAACGGTGCTATAATTTTATCAAACTTAATTTTTAATTTTGGCAGGTAGGATTTTGAACTTCCATCTTTCTCTTGTAGTAACCCTACGAACAATCACTGTGTCCACATGTAATTAATCACACACACACACACACACACATACACTCACAAACTCACATACCCTCACACACAACCAGTTTCTCTGTTTCTGTCATTGTTCTTCTACATATATTCTCTCCAGGATGTTGACTAAAACACCATAGAATCGGTGTTTTATTCATTGCTTTTCAAATTTCAAACATTTCTTGCTATCTTCTCTCAGTTATTATTCAGATGCTCTGTCAACTTTGTCAAGGTAAGTTTAAGTAAAGCTGACAACTTTATGGTAGGAACCAACCTTCCAACAAGATTATACTGCCTTGGGTGTCTTCTCCACTCTCTTTCAGAGCTCATTTAAGCCTTTGAAATAACAGTGTGCTTCATACCTGCCCCACTTATTTTACTGAGATTAGAATTATTCTTGGCTTTATAAGTGGCTCTTCCTCAGGAAATATTTAAAAATATATTTATTTTTATAAGTTTCTCTAAAATTTCAATATATGCATTCATTTGGATTCTTCAGGTAGATAATTACATCATTTGCAATTAACCACAGTATCTCTTTTCTTTTTTCTTTTTAAAGATTTATTTATTTATTTGAAAGTCAGAGTTACACAGAGAGAGAAGGAGAGGCACAGAGAGAGAGATGTCTACCATCCATTGGTTCACTCCCAGTTGACCCCAAAGGCCAGAGCTGCGCTGATCAGAAGCCAGGAGCCAGGAGCTTCTTCCAGGTCTCCCATGGGAGTGCATGGGCTGAAGGACTTGGGCCATCTTCTACTGCTTTCCCAGGCAATAGCAGAGAGCTGGAGGGGAAGTGAAACAGCCGGGACTTGAACCAGTGCCCTTCTGGGATACTGACACTGCAGACGGCGGCCTTACCCGCTATGCCACAGCACTGGCCCCAGGTATTTATTTTTTTTTCCATTATTTATTACTCACATGTTTGTATTGACAGTTTGTACAAAGCCTCAAGAGAACAAAAAGTACTAAAAGGAAAATAGGAGCTGTTCTTGACACCCTGAGGGAGTTAGAAATTATTTGTCATCTTTTCCTAACACTTACTAGATTTCAGTTTCTTCAGACACAACATACTTCTGAAATTAGTGCATATTTTATATTTGGGAGATTCTCAACTTGCATTTTATAGTATATATCCCTCAAATATTGTGTGAAAATTTCTCAACTTCTTTAAATATTTCAATTCAACTTATTGTGCTCCCATTCACTTACAGAAAATTGAGAGGCCAGCGCCATGGCTCAATAGGCTAATCCTCCACCTTGTGGCACCAGCACACCAGGTTCTAGTCCTGGTCGGGGCGTCGGATTCTGTCCCAGTTGCCCCTCTTCCATGCCAGCTCTCTGCTGTGGCCCGGGAGTGCAGTAGAGGAGGGCCCAAGTGCTTGTGCCCTACACCCCATGGGAGACCAGGAGAAGCACCTGGCTCCTGCCATCGGATCAACGTGGTGCACCAGCCGCAGCTCCATTGGAGGGTGAACCAAAGGCAAAAGGAAGACCTTTCTCTCTGTCTCTCTCTCTCACTGTCCACTCTGTCTTTAAAAAAAAAAAAAAGAAATTGAGATAACCTTTTGCTTTGAGGTCCTGCTTTTGCTTTCATTTCGCAACTTCATTCTGATCCTGCATTATTATGTTCGATTTCAGTATCTCTACCTCATTCTGATCCTGCATCATTATGTTCGATTTCAGTATCTCTACCTCATTCTGATCCTGCATCATTATGTTCGATTTCAGTATCTCTACCTCATTCTGATCCTGCATCATTATGTTCGATTTCAGTATCTCTACCTCATTCTGATCCTGCATCATTATGTTCGATTTCAGTATCTCTACCTCATTCTGATCCTGCATCATTATGTTCGATTTCAGTATCTCTACCTTCTGACCACAGTTGCTGTTTCAGTCAGCATCTTATTTGGGCTCCAATATGCCATGGATCCTCTTTGGATGCTTTCAAGTTTTTTTTATTTTATTGGATTTTTAACCACTTTATCATGAAGTACCATAGTATAGTTTTCACGTGTTCACCTTACTTGGGACCTGCTGATATTTTTTACAGATTGTATGGTGATGTTTCTAATGCTGTTTGCAATTTTTTGTATTACTTTTGTATATATTTTTTCCATCAAATTCTTCCTTGTGTTTTCCTCCTACTGGGACTCTTATTATTCTTATTAGATGATAGAATGATATGTTTCCAGGCAGGTGGTGTTAGAATTAAAATAATTTGACCCTTGACTTTGAGATTCTTTGAAACTCAATATGTGTTTTCTGTTATGAATCTGATCTTTTATGAGCACATATTTTTAAATAGCACCAGGTATAACAGATGGAATTTATTTTTTTGACCTGTAAACTAAGTAATGTCCTTTATCTCATAAGTTTTCTGTATGAAAACTTTCTTCTTTTTCACTTTCTTGTTTGATTTTATTCATAAAACATGTAAAAATATTTTTGTTTCTCCTTCACCTATTATATTCTTGTATAAATGAATTTTATTTGCAATCCCATAATGTTATAATTTTCTGCATTTGAAACTTACAAACCATAAATGATATAATTTCTCCTCTATATTTCCTGAATTTCTCAAGGATGATCTTTAACCTTGTGTTCATTTGCTGATAAATAATTTTCTGTGGCAGCATGCTCTTCCCCTCATCTTTCTTTACTACTTAAAATATTCTTTGTTTGTTTATGAACATGTCTATAAAAATAAGTTGAATAAATCATTTCCTGTGTGGAAAAATGAACATTTTTACTTTTGTGCTTTAAATCGTAACTAATTTAACCTTATCAAAAATAAACTCCTCAAATGAAAATTTCAATTGAATATTCAAACATACCAGAAATATACACAGTAAAGCACATGGAACAGTGGAAATACTATTAGCTTCCCATTAACCAAGGAGAGCAAAATTGATACAGAATGGAGTCATTAAATATCACAGAATGTTAACAATGGGATGAGGTTTTCCAGGGAGAATTTTAAGCCTAAAGAAGAATAACAAGTAAGACATATATGTGGAGATGGTAGGGTGGGTAGAAGTAATTAACACTGATACACCAACAGAGCAAGAAGAGGCAATGAAGAACACTGAAAAATTATGAAAAGTATAGAAAAAGATAGTGGCCAAACACAAGGAAGAAATGCAGAGGTGAGGGTGTGTTTTTCAGAAAAACTTACACAGCATGGAATTTTCTCTATTTTTCATTTCAGATAAATGCCATGTAGAAATCTTAGAAACATTATTGTTGGAAATACACTGCAAAAATCAACATGGTGTTGAATTTATTCTAAGAAAATTCTTGATTGCATGTCTTTTTAACTCTCTGCCAACTGACTCTTAGTTCATTAGCCAAATTATCCCTGCTGCTAAAACAGGAGTCACAAAAAACAAAATACTTCCAAAATCACTTGTGAATACAGACATAATTTCTATGAGTAAATTAACCTCTAAAACATTTAAAAACAGAAAATGTTGTAGAAAATGGTACCATTACTAACAGCTATCATCCAAACTCCATATGTTTTATAGAATGTATTCTTCGCAATGTATTAAATATGTATTCTAAATTTTCCAACGAAAAAATTAACTAACTAACCCAGCTGGCTTTACAAATATACTGTTTTTTTCCGAGGTCAGAGAATTGTACAATTTTTTAAGAGTAAAAGAAGATAAACTAAATATTTTTTGTGCCAAAACCCAGGACCAAACCACTAACCAAATAATTTTATATACATTTATTAACTTGGTCCTAAGTTTAATTCAACCAAGAAAGATCTGAAAATGTCAGTTACTTAGAGGATTTTTAGGATGAGGCAACTACTATATATGATGCTATAATGGTAGATACATGTTGTTATACATATGTTAAAATTAATAATACATAAAACTCAAAGACTGACATGGAAAATAAACAATGCACCCTGGTCATAATGATGTACAGATGTAGGCTCATCAGTTGTAACAAATGCACCACCCCTGGTGGAGTATGTGCACAATGTGGAGGTAATGCATTTGAGAGAAGCAGGAGGTATATGGGAAATCACTGTGACTTTCACTGAATTTTGCTGTAATCCTAAACCACTCTAAAAATAACTCGACTAAAAAGTTGCAGGAGGACAAAAAAAGAGAAAATTAGAGAAAACATGAATAGGTATCTTAAGTCCAACATGTCCACACTTGATTTTTTTTTTCTCACAAACCCTTCCAAATTATAATTGCCAAAAGAGTATTTTATATTTGGAATCTTTAGATTCTTCTGTTACTGCTAAAAGGATCATACTTAAAATGACATTAGAAAGTACATTCAAGCCCAAGATTCTGACAGACACTATATTAATTAGTATATTCAAATGTCACATTACTAGAGCATAAGCTATACTTTTGGTAAGTTCTTTTCAGAAACACAAGAAATCTCCGTACCAGAGTTAGGCTCTTTCACTTTAAACATCAATATTTTTCTGAAACTGTAATCAATGGATAGAAGACCTCTCACTCTTTCTCCCACCACCCTGTGTGTGTGTGTGTGTGTGTGTGTATGTCTCCCTTTCTCTGTGACTTTGCTTTTCAAATAAACACATAAATAAATAAATATTTTTATGGGGCCTTATTCTCAACTTCTGCCAACCTATGTGTTCTTAAAATCTTTTTATCACATAGAAGATTACTATTAATAATAATTGGGGTTTGTGTTGTCATACAGCAGGTTACATTGCTCTTTATAATGACCACATCCAGTATAGGAACGCCAGTTCAAGTCCTGGCACCTTTGCTTCCAATCTAGCTTATGATAATGCACGCTAGAAAGACAGTAGATGATTCAAGTGCTTGAACCCCTACCACCTTCAAATTAGACTCAGATGGAGTTTCTAGGTCCTAGCCGGGCGCTGGTTATTGTGGAACTGTGGTAAATGAATCAGTAGATGCAAGACTCTCCCCCATCCTCCCACCTGCCTTCTCTGTCCCTCTGCATTTCAAATAGATGAAATGAATAAATGTATTTTTAAAGATTTATTTGAAAGGCAGAGTTACAGAGAGGCAGAGGCAGACAGAGAGAGAGGTCTTCCACCTGCTGGTTCACTCCCCAGTTGGCCACAATGGCCAGAGCTGATAGAAAGCCAGGAGCAGTATCTTCTTCCAGGTCTCCTATGTGGATAAAGTGGCCCAAACACTTGGGCCATCTTCTACTGCTTTCCCAGGCCATAGCAGAGAGCTGGAGAGGAAGAGGAGAAGCTGGGACTGGAACCTATCCCCTAGGGGATGCCGGCATTACAGGGGGCATCTTTAGCCACTGTGGCACAGCGCTGGCTCCAAATAAATGTATTTTTTAAATATTGCTAATAATTGATGCATGCTTAAATAAAATAAAAACTTCCACAGGGTTATCACAGATACATTTCATCTAAATAGTTTTGTAGATAACAATGTTTACAAGATGTCATAATATAGGGAAATCTGTACTAACTAGGATTATGTGAGATAATTAAATATTATATGGAAATACAGTAAAAGTTTCGATATTGTAAATTGAGTTCTTATATGAGATAGGGGAAGGAAGATAAAGCTATATACACAGTGGCTTCTGGAAAAGAAATTCAAGGGAAAACAGCCTTGAAAACTTGAACGAACCATTTTGTTGCCCTGATTCAAATGCCAGAAATGATTGTGACTTTGCTTGTCAGTGTTAGGTCACCTGGAAAGGCTGTAACTATAAAGACCTAAGTTCCTGCAGCAAAACTTCTGCTGAATATTTGAGAAATACTCCTGACTTGACTATGGTGCCTTTGCCTGGTGCCCAAAAGAAGTACCAGAGTCCACAGACTTTTCAGCCTCTCTAAAGAAGAAGGTGTCCTGCAAAGAGTTGTTAAGAAAGTCATTTATTGGGGCCGGCACTGTGGCACAGTGGGTTAACGCCCTGGCCTGAAGCACCGGCATCCCATATGGGCCCTGGTTCGAGACCTGGCTACTCTGCTTCCAATCCAGCTCTCTGCTATGGCCTGGGAAAGCAATAGAAGATGGCCCAAGTCCTTGGGCCCCTGCACCCGTGTGGGAGACCTGGAAGAAGCTCCTGGCTCCTGGCTTCAGATTGGTTCAGCTCTAGCCATGGCGGCCAATTGTGGAGTAAACCATCAGATGAGAGACCTCTCTCTCTTCCTCTCTCTCTCTCTCTGTGCTTCTCCCTCTGTGTAATTCTGACTTTCAAATAAATCAACCTTGAAAAAAAAAAAAGAAAGTCATTTATCAAAGAAAGTAGGAAACCTAGGTCGGAAGCAGGCATCGTGGTACAGCTAATTAAGCCACCATTCTGAGTGCTTTGTTGCAGTGCTGGCTACTCTGCACTTCTGATCTAGCTTCCTAGTGAAGTTCCTGTTAGGCAATGGGTGATGTTCCAAGTACTTAAGCTCCTGTCATCCATGTGGAAGACCTGAATGGAGATCCTGGCCCCTAGTATTTTCTGGTTTGGCCTTGGTTGTTACAGAAATTTGGAGAATGAATCAGTGGATTGAAGATCTCTCTCTTTCTTTCTCTCTCTCTCTTGCTCCTTTTGTCCTCAGTGTGTATGTGTGTGTGTGTGTGTGTGTTGTCTGTCATCTTGACTTTCAAATAATAAGTAAATTTTGAATAAAAAAGGAAACCTAGGACCAAAACACTCCTGATTCATTTTCTTGTTACTTACATGATTTGCAACAAGAGTGCTAAACATAAATCTGAAAAAAAAAAGTACACTGAGAAAAAGCCTAGTACAAAAATCAACTCACAATGGATCGAGTGTCTAAACCTAAGACCTGACACCAACATATTAACAGTGGAAAACACAGAGAAACACTACAAGACCGTTGCATAGGAAAAACTTTTTGGATAAGACCCCAGGACACAGGAAATAAAAGCAAAAAAAGGACAAATGAGATTTTAAAATTTTGTGTTGGGGCCAGTTTGTGGTGTAGAATGTTAAGCCTCTGCCTATTATGCCTGCATCCAATGGCTGCTGGTTTGGAGAACCAGCTACTCCTCTTCTGATCCAGCTACCTGCTAATGTGCCTGAGAAAGCAGCAGAAAATGGCTCAACCCTTGGGGTCCTGTACCCATGTAGAACATAGCAGAGAGCTGGGTCAAAAGTGGAGCAGCCAGGACTTGAACCGTTGCCCATATGGCATGTTGGCATTACAGGCAGCAGCTTAGCCTACTATGCCACAGCGCTGGTCCTTCAATGATTGTTTTTGAACTGTAGATTTTGGGAGAATACTGCTAATCTCCACATGTGTGTGTGTGTGGGGGGGGTATACTTTCTTCTCTCAAATAGTCTCAAATAATTAATTCTAAGTGTAGTTTCTACTTCATATTCCCTGCTCCATCTCCTCAACTCGGAGACTCTGTTGTGTTCTAACTGGAAGTCCAGTCAGTACACTATAACCTAACTATTCTCTACAGGTTGTGATCTGTCACAATGTTAAGACTTATCTCACTTCTTCTCTTTTCCCAGTAATAATTATCCTATGCTGACTGATGTCTAATGTCTGAACATATTTTCTTAGTTGTTTATAAAGGGTAGTTACCTCAAAACCTTGTTTTTCCATATGGACTGGAAAGAGAAATTTAGTTTCTTTGTTTTTTAATGCTTGAAATTTCTTTGTTATAAAAGGTAAGAAGACACATTGAGGAAAAGGATTCTTTGTTCAATAAATGATTTTGGAGAAATGGGATACATAAATGCGCAATTCCTATCTACTAGCACTTACAAAAACCAACTCAAATTCAATCAGTCTTAAATGTAAGATAGAAAACAAGGAAACAAGGACAATATTGGAGATCTTTTATGCCATTAGTCTGAGCAATAATTTTAGATAAGATCTCAAAAGTATAGGCAATAAATGCAAAAATAGAGAAATGAGACTGAATAAAACTGGAAAAAAATGCTTCACAGTAACAAAATAATCAGCAGAGTATAGAAAGAACCTACAGAACAAGAGAAAATATTTTAAAGATACATATTTAGCAAGTTATTAAGAAAAAATATATGAGACACTTAAATAAGTCTGCGACAAAAATACAAATAATGTTATCAAAATGGACAAATGACCTGAATAGATATATCTTACAAAAAAATATAGGTGTCCAAGAGTTTATGAAAAAATTCTCAAATGCCAGCAACAGCCAGGACTGAGCTGCCACAAAACCTGAAATTAAAACTCAGCCCAGGTCTCCCACATGGATGACAAGAACCCATTACTTCTACTATCAAAACTGCCTGCCGGGGTCTGCTTTTTCAGGAAGCTGGAGTCAGGAACTTGAGCTAGATGTTAAATGTAAGCACGTCAATATATGACGTGGACATCTTAATCACTCGGCTAAGCACTTGCCCAATAGTGGAAAATCTAGTAGCCACTACACAAATATAAATGAATAAATCTAAAATTCTTAGTGATATGAACAAATGTATAATGTATTCTGAATGAATTTATACTTTGTTATTGATGTGAACATTGCCTTTGGACAAAATTTCACTGTTCTTTTTGGGAATTAACTGTTACTTTAAATATAAAAACATTAGAAAAGTAAAATAAAAGAATAACTAAACATATATATGTTGACAATTTTTATAAGGCTTTTATTTAAAATATGTAAATTTCCAAAGTACAGCTTACGGATTACAATGGATCCCCCCCCATAACTTCCCTCTCACCCGCAACCCTCCCCTTTCCCGCTCACTCTCCCCTTCCATTCACATCAAGATTCATTTTCAATTATCTTTATATACAAAAGATCAGTTTAGTACATATTGCGTAAAGATTTCAAGAGTTTGCCCTCACACAGCAACACAAAGTGAAAAATACTGTTGGCGTACTAGTTATAGTATTAATTCACAATGTAAAGCACATTAAGGACAGAGATCCTACATGATTTTTTTTAATTGATTAATTATCTACGTAATTTCCTGTTTAACACCAAGGTTTTTTAATCACTTTCAATTATCTTTATATACAGAAGATCGATTCAATATACTAAGTAAAGATTTCATCAGTTTGCACCCACACAGAAACACAAAGTGTAAAAATACTGTTTCAGTACTATTTATAGCATTACTTCACATTGGATAACACATTAAGGACAGATCCCTCATGAGACGTAAGTACACAGTGACTCCTGATGTTGATTTAACAATTTGACACTCTTGTTTATGGCATCAGTAATCTCCCTAGGCTCTAGTCATGAGTTGCCGAGGCTATGGAAGCCTTTAGGGTTCGTCGACTTCGATCTTATTCCAACAGGATCATAGTCAAAGTGGAAGTTCTCTCCTCCCTTCAGAGAAAGGTACCGCCTTCTTTGCTGGCCCTGTTCTTTCCACTGGGATCTCACTTGCAGAGAATTATATTTGCTTATTCATTTGGGGTTCTTCTCGTAAGTTTTAGGTTCCCAAAATTATTTTAATATGACAAATCCTAACACGAAAGAGAATAGAAAAAATAATATAAATACCATAGAAATTATCAAAACATTAACAGGCTTTCCAATGCATTGTATAATGAAAGTATTAAGAATATGTATAAGAAGTTTTTATATTGTCATCATTTACATGTAATATATTTTATTTATTGAATGAATATTATGAGTATAATTGTTTCATTAAATGCATTTTCCATAAACATTTTGAAAACTCTCATAAATATTATATGGACATCACTCATTCTATAATATTTTTATATATTGATTACCAACACATAAAAATCCAAATGTTCTTTCATTTCAAGATTTTATTTTTCTTTTCTAATTATTTTTCTTGCATTTTTTTCTGGTTTTCATTGACAATAAATATGCATATGATAAAATAACTGAAAATATCTTCCAACTTAAAAAGGAAAATGATTTTGGTGAGTTTTAACAGGACATACAAATATAAATATAAATAAGAAATTCTTTCTTTTAAATGTATTAAGAGGGTCCATTGTTGTAGCATAGCAGGTAAGCCTCTACCTGTGATGTTGCATCCCATATGGACACCTATTTGAGCCACTGCTGTTTCACTTCCAATCCAGCTCCCTGTTAATGGCCCAGGACAAGCAGGAGGATATTGCTCATATGTATGAACTCCTACCACCTACATGGCAGGCCTGGATGAAACTATTGGCTCCTCGCTTTGACTGGCCCAGCTCCAACCATTTCGGCCATCTGGAAGAGTGAATCAGTGGTTGGAAGATTTCTTTATCCTACTGTTTCTCCCTCTCTGTAATACTGACTTTCAAATAAATGAATAAATCTCTTAAAAAGATTTAAATGCAATTATTTAAATGTAATAAGAAAATTCACAATGATAACACTTAATCTGATTTAACAGCTATGCTAGAAAATATTTTAAGTTATTAATCATGTCTAATGTATTAAATTATAGAATATTAAAATTTATGTGAAAATGAACTTTAGCTCCTTTAACAATTCTCTGAAACATGCATTTCCCTTATTTTTTAAAAAAATAAGATTTACGTATTTACTTGAAGGAAGAGTTACAAAGAGAGAGGGAAAGAGAGGGACAGAGAGAGATCTTCCATCAGCTGGTTCACTCTCAAATGGCCACAGAGCCGTGGCAGGGCCAGGGTGAAGCCAGAAGGCTAGAGCTTCTTCTGGGTCTCCCATGTGTGTGCAGTGCCCAATCACTTAGCAGACAGATATATCAGAAGTGAAGCATTGTGGCCAGTGCCACAGCTCACTAGGCTAATTCTCTGCCTGGAGCGCCGGTACCCCTGGTTCTAGTCCGGGTCGGGGCGCTGGATTCTGTCCCGGTTGCTCCTCTTCCAGTCCAGCTCTCTGCTCAAGTGCAGTGGAGGATGGCCCAAGTGCTTGGGCCCTGCACCCACTTGGGAGACCAGGAGAAGCACCTGGCTCCAGGCTTTGGATCAGCGCGGTGCGCCAGCTGCAGCGCACAGACCACAGCGGCCATTGTGGGGTGAACCAACGGAAAAGGAAGACCTTTCTCTCTGTCTCTCTCTCACTGTCCACTCTGCCTGTCAAAAAAAAAAAAAAAAAAGAAGTGAAGCATGGTGGACCAGTGCCCCTGTGGGATGTTGGTGTTGCAGACCAGCTTGCTCTGAAACAATGCTGGCCTCCTAAGCTTTTTAAGACAGAATAATCGACATAGTAGTGCATCAGTATCATGTGCACAATTGCAATAGTTATGAAGTTTATACATTAGCTTTCTAATTATTTGTCATACATTGCACAGATGTTAGCTTTCTTTTTATTACTAATTTTTGCATTATATATATTGTAATAGTCAAATATCCACAATGATAAATCAATAAATAATTGGCATATAAGGAGTTAAAGGTCATGACTACTAATTAAAGATAGAATTTGCAAATGACAGAATGACAACTTAAAAGTAGCTTTTTGTGGAGGGGATGGAGGAACCTTTGGGAAATCAGATTTCTCATGAATTAAAATGATTAATTTATCTATTCTTGATCATATAGTTTATGCACTACCTAGAGTCAAGGAATGACATCTGTATTGATTAATTTGATTTTTGTCTCCTTAAGCTTTAAATGTTTTTATATTGTTTAGTCTGAAGTACTAACTGAAAACAGCCGTAGGGTAGAAGCTTTAAACCAAAATCAATATTGAGTTGTTGATAAATAATACCTTGCTGACCTCCAGCACTTGAATGACTTTCCCCACCCCTTGCTTGGCAAATACATCACAAGGGTTAAGGCTATTCATTGTCAAATACTCTTGGGCTGTCTGATGTCATGGAAAAAAATGAAGGTAGTCAAAGTGATACTACCAGCCCATATGTGCCAGGCTTGCAAGATTCCAGATTTAGGTTATGTTTATGTGACATTTATCTAATAAGCAAGGCCAAGCAGAATGATAAATGCTTTTCACTGTGTGTGTGTAGAAATGGGTTTATAAACAAGCACCTGCCATAAATCACATAAACAGTTTGTCAAAAGTAACTAGAAACTAGATGTATCTTTATAATTACTCAAGGCATCTTGTGTCTTGCTTTCAGATCCTTTGTTCTTTTTTTTCCTGCTTTAAGCCCAAATTATTTCCATTCCATTTAAAACATGCATTTATTTCCAGAATGCTTTCAGAATAACATGTTAACTCTTGCACTAATGTCCATACTATGTCTGGCTGTAATGGTCAGGTGCCCAAAAATAAAATACCAGAGATGAATCCACCACCTTCTCTTAAGATTTGGAAGTCTCCCTCGCTAAATATGTCTTTTTCTTAACCACTCATTTGATTTTTCTATATGACTGTAGTAAGTTAGCAACTTCCAGCTTTGAAAAGAGAATGGTTCAATATAATTAAGACCTGTTCATGATAGTTGAAATAGGTTTTATTTTGAAGTTTAAATCATGTTACACAACTACAGAACAAGTGAATGTTTAATGATAGGAATGCCATTGAAAGGCTAGCATTTTTCTTTTGAAAATTACATTATGTTGAAAGCAGTAGACCAGGGCGGGCGCCATGGCTCACTTGGTTAATCCTCTGCTTGCGGTGCTGGCATCCCATATGAGCGCAGGGTTCTAGTCCCGGTTGCTCCTCTTCCAGGCCAGCTCTCTGCTTTGGCCCAGGAAGGCAGTGGAGGATGGCCCAAGTGCTTGGGCGCGTGCACCCGCATCAGAGACAAGGAAGAAGTACCTGGCTCCTGGCTTCGGATCAGCATAGCTCTGGCCGTGACGGCCATTTGGGGGGGTGAACCAATGGAAGGAAGACCTTTGTCTCTCTCTCTCTCTCTCACTGTCTAACTCTATCTGTCAAAAAAAACAAAAACAAAAAAAAGTAGAGCAAATCCTGGCGTTTTTTGACATCCAGTTTTACCAATGATCAAGAAATGGTAAGAGTATAAGAAAATACCCAATTCATAATAGACATTAACAGTATAAAGTATCAAAGGTAAGAGAAAACAACAGCTTGAGCATAAAAGCAGATCAAATTTAACTTCCTTTAAAAATATATCTGTGTTTCCTCCGATGGCTACAACACTTAATTGATGAACAATTATTCTAATACCATTCCTTCATATTAGTTTACAAAAAAGCTATGCAGTAATCATAGAATAGAAACCACAGAGCTACAAAATGAATGTCTCAGCACTTGGGTCAGCCCATTTAATTTCCCTTTCAAATCCAATTGCTCACCTGCTGTGCTTATTAAATACAAGCATACTGTCTGTATTTGAATGCACTGTCTGTGTCATTTTGGCACTGTCTACTTACTGCCTTTGCCATTTATACTGAGAACCTCCTTTGTCAGAGCATATCTTGAATTTAAATTAGGTATGCTTTTTGACTCACACGTTTCAATTATTTAAATTATCATATATCCAATTTATAATCATTATATTGCTACAAGCTAACCAGCTTATTATTTTTATAGTAGTTTAAGGGACAGTGTACACTGCCAAAGGGAACATTTTAAATTAGCCAGGTTAGTAAGTTATGTGAGTTGCTTGAGATTACAAACAATTACAGATTTTTTGGGTTTCAGCACATTTAATGTTTGGGTACTCACATAATTGACAGAATAACAGAATTAATTAACATATATGAAATAAATGTACATTTGTCGATGGCAGTATTTTTAAAAGACTCTGATAGCTTTAGTTCAATTATTTAATAAAATTCTAATATTTTTGTAAGTAAATTAAAATGGTCAATTGAAGTTGTTGAAAAGTAGAATAAATGGTTCATGTTGGTGGATTCACCATACAGTGAACAGGGGCTCGTTCTATTTTCCACCATTAGATGTGCTAAGGAATAATCTTTGCAATAATCAATGCAGTGACAATTGTGTATACCTGTGGAAAAGAGTAAAGCTGGGTATCTAATTCACATCTCACACAAAAATTAGCTCCAGATGGGTCATAGATTGAAATGTAAAACTTAAACTATACATTTCTTAGAAGTAAAGACAGAAGTAAATCTTTGTAATATCAAAATATAAGTGGCGGCCGGCGCCGTGGCTCAACAGGCTAATCCTCCGCCTTGCGGCGCCGGCACACCGGGTTCTAGTCCCGGTCGGGGCACCGGATTCTGTCCCGGTTGCCCCTCTTCCAGGCCAGCCCTCTGCTGTGGCCCAGGAGTGCAGTGGAGGATGGCCCAGGTGCTTGGGCCCTGCACCCCATGGGGAGACCAGGAAAAGCACCTGGCTCCTGGCTCCTGCCATCGGAAGAGCGCGGTGCGCCGGCCGCAGCGCGCCGACCGCGGCGGCCATTGGAGGGTGAACCAATGGCAAAGGAAGACCTTTCTCTCTGTCTCTCTCTCACTGTCCACTCTGCCTGTCAAAAAAAAAATAAAAAAAAAATAAAATAAAATAAAAAAAAATATAAGTGGCAAAAGAGAAGATGAATTTCATCCATCAAAAAGTTTTGTGCGGAGTTTCCTTATAAATTCAGACAGAGTGTGTGGTATGGAAGCTAGCTGTTACAAGTTCATTTTTATGGGGGGCGGAGCCAAGATGGCGGAATAGTGAGGACGCGCACTAGCAGTCCGCAAAAAGATAGTTTAATAAAAACAGAGTTACTGTAGCCTCAGGAAAAATCTCAGGGAAAAAAATGCAGTGGAAATTCTTCCGGACCCAGTGAATGAGACGCAGAGGACCTAGGGGAAAGTAAGTTTGCGAACGGCAAATCGTGCCTTAGTGGCACGGGAGCTGCCGGGAGGGACGGGAACCGGACGGAACACAGTCGCCATTGGAATCGAGCGCTTAAACGGGAGCCAATACAGGGATCCCGAGACACTGGCGGGGGGAAGCAGACGCCAGGGGGGAAACAGCACAATTGAGGCGAGCCCACACGGACACTAGCCTCTCTCGTCACCCACCCTGCTAATTCGAGCTAGATTAAACGCAGTGGGACAAGGCGCGCCCGCCCATCACTGAGGCAAACGGAACCAAAAACCCGAGGCTGTAGAAACCTGAAGGGGATCCAAAAACTGGGAACACACCGCGCACACAAACTCCATTACCTTGACAACCCAGAGAAAGAGTGTGGGGAAAAAAAAATGCCAAATAAAAACAGATTCCGAGGGAGCAAGTTCAAGGAAGACGCTATGATGACCCCAAACGGAAAAGACACCCCAAGTCAGGATTATGAAGATAATGAGATAGAAGAAATGCAAGAAGCAGATCTCAAAGAATTGATAAGAACATTAAGAAGTTCTCAAAAACAAATTCTTGAACTACAGAAATCCTTAATGGATAAGATAGAAAATCTCTCACGCGAGAATGAAGTACTACGGAGAAATCAAAACGAAATGAAACAACTAGTAGAACAAGAAGCTACGATAGTGACAAAAAATCTTAATGAATTGAAGAATTCAATAGATCAAGTGACAAGCAATCTTGAGGGCCTTAAAACCAGAATGGGTGAAGCAGAAGAGAGAATATCGGACCTAGAAGACAGTGAACAGGAGAGGAAACAGTCAAACCAAAGACAAGAAGAGGAAATTAGAAAACTAAAAGATATCGTCGGGAATTTACAGGATACTATTAAAAAACCCAACATTCGGGTTCTAGGTGTTCCTGAAGGTATGGAGAGGGAGAAAGGATTAGAAGGCCTTTTTAGGGAGATACTAGCAGAAAACTTTCCAGGCTTGGAGAAAGACAGAGAAATCCTAATCCAGGAAGCTCATAGAACCCCTAATAAACATGACCAAAAGAGATCCTCTGCACAACATATTGTAATTAAACTCACCACAGTGAAGCAAAAAGAAAAGATCCTAAAATGTGCAAGAGAGAAACGTCAGATTACTCTCAGAGGATCTCCAATTAGACTTACAGCTGACTTCTCAACAGAAACCCTACAAGCTAGAAGGGAATGGCGAGACATAGCCCAGGTACTTAGAGAGAAAAACTGCCAGCCCAGAATATTATACCCTGCAAAGCTCTCATTTATGAATGAAGGTGAAATAAAGACCTTTCATAACAAACAAAAATTGAAAGAATTTGTTGCCACTCGTCCAGCCCTGCAAAAGATACTTAAAGACGTGTTACACACAGAAACACAGAAACACGACCATCAACATGAAAGAAGGTAAACGAAGGGAACCTCACGGCAAAAGATCACAGGGAATTCAAAGCATACATTAGAAAATATCTGGCAAATGGCAGGGCAAACTTACCACTTATCAATAGTCACATTGAACGTTAAAGGTCTAAACTGTCCTGTTAAAAGACAGAGATTGGCTGATTGGGTTAAGAAACAAAAACCATCTATTTGCTGCCTACAAGAAACACATCTTTCCAATGAAGATCCATACAGACTGAAAATAAAAGGATGGAACAAGATATACCACGCCAACAGAAATGAAAAAAGAGCGGGTGTAACCATCTTAATATCGGACTACATAAACTTGAACACAAAAACTGTTAAGAGAGACAAAGAGGGGCACTATATAATGATTAAGGGATCAATACTACAGGAAGATATAACAATTCTCAATGTATATGCACCAAATTACAGGCCACAGGTTTATTTAAAAAATTTGTTAAGTAACTTAAAGGGAGACTTAGACCCCAACACAATAGTACTGGGGGACTTCAATACTTCACTCACAGATATTGACAGATCGACAGGACAGAAGATCAACAAGGAGACAGTAGATTTAAACAACACTCTAGCCCAAATGGATCTAACAGATATCTACAGAACTTTTCATCCTACACGTAAAGCATTCACATTCTTCTCAGCAGTACATGGAACCTACTCTAGGATTGATCACATATTAGGCCATAAAGCAAGTCTCAGCAAATTCAAAAGAATTAGAATCATACCATGTAACTTCTCAGACCATGAGGGAGTGAAGTTGGAAATTAGCAACTCAGGAATCTCTAGAGCATATGCAAACACATGGAGATTGAACAACATGCTCCTGAATGAACAATGGGTCACTGAAGAAATCAAAAGAGAAATCAAAAATTTTCTGGAAGTAAATGAGGATAACAGCACAACATACCAAAACTTATGGGATACAGCAAAAGCAGTGTTAAGAGGAAAGTTTATATCAATAGGTGCCCACATCAAGAAACTGGAAAGGCACCAAATAGATGAGCTTTCAATACATCTCAAGGATCTAGAAAATTTGCAGCAAACTAGACCCAAATCTAGTAGAAAAAGAGAAATAATCAAAATCAGAGAAGAAATCAACAGGATTGAATCCAAAAAAACATTACAAAAAATCAGCCAAACGAGGAGCTGGTTTTTTGAAAAAATAAACAAGATTGACACCCCATTGGCCCAACTAACTAAAAAAAGAAGAGAAAAGACCCAAATCAGTAAAATCAGAGATGAAAAAGGAAATATAACAACAGACACCACAGAAATCAAAAGAATCATCAGAAATTACTACAAGGACTTGTATGCCAGCAAACAGGGAAACCTATCAGAAATGGATAGATTCCTGGACACATGCAACCTTCCTAAATTGAACCAGGAAGACGTAGAAAACCTAAACAGACCCATAAGTGAGTCAGAAATTGAATCAGTAATAAAGGCCCTCCCAACAAAGAAAAGCCCAGGACCAGATGGATTCACTGCTGAATTTTACCAGACATTTAAAGAAGAACTAACCCCAATTCTTCTCAAACTATTCAGAACAATCGAAAAAGAGGGAATTCTCCCAAATTCCTTCTATGAAGCCAGCATCACCTTAATTCCTAAGCCAGAAAAAGATGCAGCATTGAAAGAGAATTACAGACCAATATCCCTCATGAACATAGATGCAAAAATCCTCAACAAAATTCTGGCCAATAGACTGCAACAACACATCAGAAAGATCATCCACCCAGACCAAGTGGGATTCATCCCTGGTATGCAGGGATGGTTCAATATTCGCAAAACAATCAACGTGATACACCACATTAACAGACTGCAGAAGAAAAACCATATGATTATCTCACTAGACGCAGAGAAAGCATTCGATAAAATTCAACACCCTTTCATGCTGAAAACCCTAAGCAAACTGGGTATAGAAGGCACATTCCTCAATACAATCAAAGCAATTTATGAAAAACCCACGGCCAATATCCTATTGAATGGGGAAAAGTTGGAAGCATTTCCACTGAGATCTGGTACCAGACAGGGATGCCCACTCTCACCACTGCTATTCAATATAGTGCTGGAAGTCTTAGCCAGAGCTATTAGGCAAGAAAAAGAAATTAAAGGGATACAAGTTGGGAAGGAAGAACTCAAACTATCCCTCTTTGCAGACGACATGATTCTTTATTTAGGGGACCCAAAGAACTCTACTAAGAGACTATTGGAACTCATAGAAGAGTTTGGCAAAGTAGCAGGATATAAAATCAATGCACAAAAATCAACAGCCTTTGTATACACAGACAATGCCACGGCTGAGGAAGAACTGCTAAGATCAATCCCATTCACAATAGCTACAAAAACAATCAAATACCTTGGAATAAATTTAACTAAGGACATTAAAGATCTCTACAATGAAAATTACAAAACCTTAAAGAAAGAAATAGAAGAGGATACCAAAAAATGGAGAAATCTCCCATGCTCATGGATTGGAAGAATCAATATCATCAAAATGTCCATTCTCCCAAAAGCAATTTACAGATTCAACGCAATACCAATCAAGATACCGAGGACATTCTTCTCAGATCTGGAAAAAATGATGCTGAAATTCATATGGAGACACAGGAGACCTCGAATAGCTAAAGCAATCTTGTACAACAAAAACAAAGCCGGAGGCATCACAATACCAGATTTCAGGACATACTACAGGGCAGTTGTTATCAAAACAGCATGGTACTGGTACAGAAACAGATGGATAGACCAATGGAACAGAATAGAAACTCCAGAAATCAATCCAAACACCTACAGCCAACTTATATTTGATCAACGATCCAAAACCAGTCCCTGGAGTAAGGTCAGTCTGTTTAATAAATGGTGCTGGGAAAACTGGATTTCCACGTGCAGAACCATGAAGCAAGACCCCTACCTTTCACCTTACACAAAAATCCATTCAACATGGATTAAAAATTTAAACCTACGACCCGACACCATCAAATTACTAGAGAGCATAGGAGAAACCCTGCAAGACATAGGTACTGGCAAAGACTTCTTGGAAAAGACCCCAGAAGCACAGGCACTGAAAACCAAAATTAACTACTGGGATTGCATCAAATTGAAAAGTTTCTGTACTGCAAAAGAAACAGTCAGGAAAGTGAATAGGAAACCGACAGAATGGGAAAATATATTTGCAAACTATGCAACAGATAAAGGGTTGATAACCAGAATCTACAAAGAAATTAAGAAACTACACAACATCAAAACAAACAACCCACTTAAGAGATGGGCCAAGGACCTCAATAGACATTTTTCAAAAGAGGAAATCCAAATGGCCAACAGACACATGAAAAAATGTTCAAGATCCCTAGCAATCAGGGAAATGCAAATCAAAACCACAATGAGGTTTCACCTCACCCCGGTGAGAATGGCTCACATTCAGAAATCCACCAACAATAGATGCTGGAGAGGATGTGGGGAAAAAGGGACACTAATCCACTGTTGGTGGGAATGCAAACTGGTGAAGCCACTATGGAAGTCAGTCTGGAGATTCCTCAGAAACATGAATATAACCCTACCATTCAACCCAGCCATCCCACTCCTTGGAATTTACCCAAAGGAAATTAAATTGGCAAACAAAAAAGCCGTCTGCACAGTAATGTTTATTGCAGCTCAATTCACAATAGCTAAGACTTGGAACCAACCCAAATGCCCATCAACAGTAGACTGGATTAGGAAATTATGTGACATGTACTCTACAGAATACTATACAGCAGTCAAAAACAATGAAATCCGGTCACTTGCAACAAAATGGAGGAATCTGGAAAACATCATGCTGAGTGAATTAAGTCAGTCCCAAAGAGACAAATATCATTTGTTTCCCCTGATTGGCGATGACTAACTGAGCACCAAAGGGGAAACCTGTAGAAGTGAAATGGACACTATGAGAAACAGTGACTTGATCAGCTCTTGTGCTGACTGTTGTTGTACAATGTAATACTTTATCCATGGTAGTATTTTATTTTTATTTTATTTTTTTTTTTCTTTTCTTTATCCTAGTACTAGTGGTTGAACTCTGTAATTAACACACAATTATTCTTAGGTGTTTAAATTTTAACTGAAAGATGATCTCTGTGAAATATAAGAGTGGGAATAAGAGAGGGAGGAGATGTAAAACTTGGGACATGCTCAATCGGAACGGCCCCAAATGATGGAGTTAGAATTGTGCCAGGGGTTTCCAATACAATCCCATCAAGGTGGCATGTACCAAGGCCATCTCATTAGTCCAAGTGATCAATTTCAGCTCACAATTGATCACACTGATAGGTCTAAGAGTCAAAGGGATCACACAAACAAGACTAGTGTCTGCTAATACTAACTGATAGAATGAAAAAGGGAGAGAATGATCCAACATGGGAAGCAGGATACACAGCAGACTCATAGAATGGCAGATGTCCTAAATAGCACTCTGGCCTCAGAATCAGCCCTTAAGGCATTCGGATCTGGCTCAAGAGCCCATGAGAATATTTTAGGCATGGAAAGCTAAGACACTCTGGAAAAAACAGAAGACCTAAATGAAAGATCTCTGCGAGTGAGATCCCAGTGGAAAGAATGGGGCCATCAAAGAAGGAGGTACCTTTCTCTGAAGGGAGGAGAGAACTTCCACTTTGACTATGGCCCTGTGGGAATAAGATCGAAGTCGGCTAACCCTAAAGGCTTCCATAGCCTCGGCAACTCATGACCAGAGCCTAGGGAGATTACTGACGCCATAAACAAGAGTGTCAAATTGTTAAATCAACATCAGGAGTCACTGTGTACTTACATCTCATGAGGGATCTGTCCTTAATGTGTTATCCAATGTGAAGTGATGCTATTACTAGTACTGAAACAGTATTTTTACACTTTGTGTTTCTGAGTGGGTGCAAACTGATGAAATCCTTACATAGTATATATTGAATCGATCTTCTTTATATAAAGATAATTGCAAATGATTAAAAAATCTTGGTGTTAAACTGGAAATTGCATAGACAATTAATCAATTTTTAAAAAAAAAAAATCATGTAGGATCTCTGTCCTTAATGTGCTGTACATTGTGAATTAATACTATAACTAGCACTCCAACAGTATTATCATTTTGTGTCTCTATGTGAGGGCAAACCGTTGAAATCTTTACATAATATGTACTAAATTGATCTTCTGTGTACAAAGAGAATTGAAAATGAATCTTGATGTGAACAGAAGGGGAGAGGGAGCGGGAAAGGGGAGGGTGGGGGGAGGGAGGGAAGTTGTGGGGGGGGGAGCCATTGTGGTCCATGAGCTGTTCTTTGGAAATTTATATTCTTTAAATAAAAGCTTTATATAAAAAAAAAGTTCATTTTTATGAATAAAAAGAAATGTAAAAATTAAAAAAAAAAGTTTTGTGCTAACGGTCAAGAAAATAAAAAATAAAAACATAAAATGTCAGTTAAATGCTTGTAAATCATGTATGCTATGAGGTACTTGTATTATAATATGGAAGAATAATTATTACAATTTAGTAATAGACAGAAACACAATTAAAAAGTTGGGCTGTGAAGAAAGTTTAGCTTAATGGCTAAGAGACCCACATCCCGTATCAGAGCAACGGGGTTCAACACCTGTCTCTAGATCCTGACTCCAGTCTGGATCAGCACAGCCTGAACTACAGCTGGCTCTACAATATGGGAAGACCACATGTCAACTGGAGGTTTAACAAACTGCATCAAAATGCTATTCCAAATTCATATTTTAACTGTTTTATAATAATTTAATGAGTGCTAAAATTTATCATATTTTATTACAAATGTACTCTTACAAGATTTAAAGACATTTCCCTACTTAAAAATTAGAAAATAAGTGACAAATAACCTTAGGTGTTTTTTTTTTTTTAGTCGTGGTATGATTTGTTAAATAAATAAAGTTACTGAAAAGCATTCAGCTGATATTTAAAAAAATATTTTCTTCTGCCTGTTCGAAAGGTGCATCAATGAAAGAAACTCACAATCTACTCATGTGTTGTATGTCTTGGACATGCTACTAATCTGAATTATGTATTTAATTTAACAATTACTGTGATTTATTTTTAGAACATCTCAATTCACTACAGCTGTTCCAGTAATTGGATATAATAGCTGTAGTACAAATAATTTTCAAGAACAAGAGTGAAGTCAATAATATTCTTGATTTGTAGTTGTATTTCTCTTAATTCTGCATTATAATTAGTGCCAGAGTTTTGGAAAATTGAAGTTTTGCTTCAATAAATAAGTTTTACTTATTTATTTATTTAATTATTTATTTTTAAGCTTTTTATTTAGTGAGAGAAATGCGTAGGAGAGTGAGGGCTCTATCTGAAAGAGAGAGAGAAATTTGATTCATACCAGGAGCCAGCCACGTGGAGGATCATGCAGGCCAGAAGGCATGGAGAGGGTGACCCAAGGGCCATGTGTCCTGAAGGCCCAGGGCAGCAAGGAGATTCAGGGCCTCAGTGAGGAAGAAGGGCAATCAAGGGAAAAAAGGCAAAAAGGGCTGGGCCCACCATGTTCCAGGCCTTTAATCCACTTCCAAAGAGGAATGGTTAATTAGTCTGATTGCCAGGTGGGCACACAAGTGTGGCCAGGTAGGGGCATGATGTCACACAGGGGTGTGGTGAAGGCGTGGTCATCCAGCTCAAAAAACTAGTCAATTTTTTTACTATATGCCTGCCTACAATGCACCCCCTTCAAATACTCCATTCCCTTAATTCTAAGGGATGTTAAAGGATGTAGGATCATCACATCTTCTATAGTTGCTTCCTGCTTATGAGAGGCATAGTGCAGGCCCTGCCTGTCTTGGATCTGGAGGTATCTTCCTATCTTATCTCTTTGTGAGCTGGAGTAGTCTTGGTCACCGCCAGTGGCTGTGTCCCTCTATGGCCAGTTATTCCTCCTATAGTTTTAATTTGTCATGTACTTAGTGGTTTGATTTAAACTTGAATGACTCTTTAAACGCTCATGATTAGTTTACTTGCCTTTTATCCTTATGTGGCCCAAATGATATTAACTAATAATAAGTATAACAAATAATTGTAGCTAAGTCTTACATACTCCTAACCCTGACACAATGTTCTAAATAGTTATTTTAAAGATTTATTTATTTATTTATATTTTATTTATTTGAGAGGTAGAGCTACAGACAGAGAGAGGGGGAGACAGAAAGAAATGTCGTTCATCGTTGGTTCCCTACCCAATTGGCTGCAACGGCCAGAGCTGGGTGATCCAAAGCCAAGAGCCAGGAGATTCTTTCAGGTCTCCCACGTCTCCCACATGGGTGCATGGGTCTATGGACTTGGGCCATCTTCTACTGGTTTCCCAGGCCATAGCAGAGACTGGATCTGAAGTGCAGCAGCTGGGACTTGAACAGGAACCCGTATGGGATTTTCGCACTACAGGCAGAGGTTTTATCTGCTATGCCACAGTACTGGCCTCAGTTCTAAGTGGTTATACATCATTTAATCCTCATAACAATATCACAACTTTAACCATCTTCAATTTAAAAATAGAGAAATTAAGGCAAAATAAAGCTAATTAACATCTTTGCCACATAGCCACTCAATGTCAACAATGAGATTCTAATTTAGATTCCTAATCCAATATACAACCATACTTTTTTTGTAATCTCTCCTTTATTAAGACCTATAGACATTGGTTTTCCACAAACAATGTTAACGTTCTACCACACTTATATTTCTTGTCAGGAAGAGCAACCACTTAGACTGCTCCTTCAATCTCAAAGGTAGAAAGTAGTTATACATTTTTAGTCCTTGTCCATCAAAGACATTCTGTGTTCTGTGGGAGACAGTTCCACAAGGGCCTGGTTGCTGGGAAGTCATAGATCAAGATATCACCAGATCCAGTATGTTATGATGACCTGCTTTCTGGTTCATAGGTATCATTCTCCTTAATGCATTCACAGGTGATACAGTGAGTGTCTTGTTAGGACAAGAATCCCATTTGTGAGGGCTTTGTCCTCATAATCTCATCAGAATTCTAATTACCTTCCAAAGATGCCACCTTCTTCAGCTTCAACATATAAATTCAGTTGAGAACACATGTCTTCTGTCTATAACACCTTCCATTTGCTGTTTCTAATGGCTCCAGATATAACCTGTTGACAGACATCTGTTCCCCACACTTCCAGACTTAATCATTTGGACTATCTGTGCAGAACTGGGGAATGCAGCAAAAAATGGCTCCATTAAAATGACACAATCCCAAAATATGTCTTTGGCTCTTTCTAGTCACCAAAAAAGTCAAATGGACACATTTGTGATGGTGACTGAAGGTTACTGTATATTCTGACATAGGCAACAGAAAATATCAGGGCAGAAAGAGGGAAAACAATTCATTGCGCTGCAGGCCTCTGGGTGGCAGTAACTTATTAAGACATGTATTTTCATCTATCATGCAGTATGGAACCAAGAGGCCCTGAAATCAAGTGAAGCATGGTATCCCACGTGGTGCTAAGAGTGTATTTCCAGCAGACACTTTTAAGATCAGTGTTCATTTCAGGTATTAATTCACTTTTCAATAGTTCACTCTTCAATGAATTCACCTAAATCTTGACTACATTCCATCCCCTTCTTTATCTGTCCATACAAATATCACCTTATCTTCCTTGGCATTAATAAACAGACATTGACTACCCACTAGAACAAATCCAAAAAAATTTGCAACCAAATAAGAGTAACAACTTTTCTTCTTCTATGCAAAAGTTAAATAAGGTAGAGGGTACAGACATAATTCTTCTTTGAGGTATGAGAAATTAAGTCAAAATACTGCAAAACAATTTAATAGTTTGCATATTTAAGGAGATACACTGTATTATGAAGTAATAAGATAGTTGCAAATATCAAAAAATATGTTTTACTCATACAGATTTTGCTAACAATTATGTAAGCCAGCAAATGGTAAGATGGATACATTTATATGTAATTTGTGAAAAATGCAGAATATTAAAACATTTATGAAAGAATTGGCAGTGCACATCAAATTTAAACAGAGAAGTCCAAGACTACATCTTATAATCAACATATGTTTCTACATGTGTGTATTTATATATACGTATTTATATTTATAATCACATTATTGTCATTGAATTATTTATATATTGATAAAATAATATGAAGCCATTAGTAGATGAATGATTTTAAGTATCACACTATGGAAAATTAAGCTTGTAGCAAAAATAATGATGAGAAACTTGTGTGTGAATTGATATACAAAGATTATAAGAAAAAAATGGAAATGTGTTAAAAGCAATTAAAAATAAATGTATGGGTGGGGATTGTGACCCAGCTATTTAAGCTGCTGCTTCTGATGCCCACTTCCCATATCAGAGTGCCAAATCCAGTCTCAGCTTCTCTGGTACTGATCCAGCTCCTGTTAACACATCTGGAAAGCAACTCATAAGGGGTCAAGTGCTTGGAGCTCTGTCACCCATGACCAGGATGGAATTCCAGGTTCCTAGGTTCAGTCCAGGCTATTGCAGATATTTGGGGGGTAGGAACTAGTGGATAGAAGATTCCTCTGTCTCTCTATCTCTGTCATTCTGCTTCTACAATGAATTAAAATTTTATTTTTTGACAGGCAGAGTTAATGAGAGAGAGAGACAGAGAGAAAGGTCTTCCTTCCATTGGTTCACCCTCCAAATGGCCGCTAAGGACAGTGTACCACTCTGATCCGAAGCCAGGAGCCAGGTGCTTCCTCCTGGTCTCTCATGTGGGTGCAGGGCCCAAGCACTTGGACCATCCTCCACTGCCTTCCTGGGGCCACAGCAGAGAGCTGGACTGGAAGAGGAGCAACTGGGACAGAACCGGCGCCCCAACCGGGATTAGAACCCAGGTCGCTGGCGCCACAGGTGGAGGATTAGCATAGTGAGCCATGGCGCTGACCTTAAAGTGAATGAAAATTTAAAAAATCACAAAAAATAAAAATTAGAATACATTTATAATTTAATTGTTGGTTAAACCTTTTGATGACAAAAATCACAGCATATTATTTTGTGTATATTGGCAAACTGAATCAAAAGTTTATATCAGGGGAAAACCCCTAGAATAGTCAACACAATAGAAGAAGAAGAAATAGGTAGAGGACTGATAATCCCCAACTTCAAGAGATTGTAATGCTATAATAATTAAGATAATTTGATCCTGATGAAAGAATAGACATAGATGAGCAGAGCCGAATAGACCATAGTAATAGGTCAATATGGTTGTAGTCAACTGATATTTCACAAAGGAAAAATAATTTTTGGAGAAAATATGGTAACAAATGGTGCCAGGATGACTTGATATCTACATTCAAAAGAATAAACATAGACAAGGAATTTATAACTACAACAAAAATAACTAAAAATGATCACAGCTATACAAATAAAATATAAAATTATAAAATTTCTAGAAATAGCACCAGAGAAAATCTAGGTGACACTGGATTTGATGGTGACTTTTAAATAGGACATGAAAAGCATGACCCATGAAAGAAAGAACTTCATTAAAATTTAAAATTTCTGCTCCACAGAAGAGACTATTTATAGAATAAAATAATGACCCAGTGAGAGAAAATACTTACAAAGCACATACCTGATAAAGCATTATTATATAAAATATACAACTAACTATCATGGAAAAATAATAATAATACAATTAAAAGCAGTCTGCTTACAACATGCAACAAAGACTTAACAGATGCCTCATTAAAGAAGATACACACATGGTAATAAGCATATGAAAAGACTATATATCCTAAGTAGTCAGGGAAATGCAAATTAAACAGTTAAATACTCTTACACGTCTATGAACATATCACAATATTTTTAGCTTAAAGATTTTATCATTTTCATTTTATTAAATGTTCGATCTTTTTTCTTATTTTTTTACTTTCAACATTTTGTATAGTTCTAATTAAAATGCAGCTCTTATAAATTGTATTTTCTTAGCAAATTAATTTAAAAAGGGAGTTTTTAGTCTATGGCAAGGAAGAGAAGTAATCATGAAATAATTAGATATAAATATAATGCAATTACATCTGAAAGCCGAAGTATAGCGACATCTGCATTTTGGTTACTCTGTTTTCTCTTAACCTGCTCGGACTTCAGCCCTAGCCCCACATCTACACTATCTTCACCACTGCAGGTGCACAGGCGCCTATGGAGAAACTCTTCCCTCAGCACAGAGGGATCAAGGAAAGGGAAAGAGGGGAACATCCCTCCTGACTGATTGCTTGACTGATTTTCTCTCTCCTTTTTCTCATTGTTTCAACCTGAAAGTACCTCAGTCATGCAGAAAGTGTGACAGTGCCACATGTCACAATTTAACCCTCCAAGAGAAGTCAGTCTTTTTGACTACAGCAACATGGGGAAGCTACTTCTTACCTGAGGAGAATGTGGAGGATATTTCTGAGGAGAGGAAGCAAGAGAAGGAGCTCTGTGTGTTTGCCTATGAATGGGCACACGTGAAGGGCTCATCCCCAAGCTGCATGTGTGCAGAAGTAATCTAAGTATAAAAAGGCTTTGGGAACAGAGTTACAATACAGCGCCCCTGAATCCCCAACTGTCTTCTGAGCGGAATGTGCAAAGTTAGATCCAAATAACGCCCAAAATGACTTTCAAAAGACTGTCAGTATTGACATTGAAATCAGTGCCACAGGATGTCTTACAGAGTGTACATTATGCACCTTACCATGTTGACTGCCAGCTTCAATGAAAATTTAAGCATTCCTTAGAGGGGCTTAACTGGACCCAGTGATTCAAAATGTATTAGTCACAATGTCTATGTCAGCATTCCAGTTCCAGGTAAGAGGGTATTAACATTTGTCATCCTATTTTTCCCACTGAAATAACCTGCAAAATCAGGATAAATGTTACATGGAAGAGCTTATTTGAGGAAACTCAGAGAGAACTTGATGTCCTTACAGGGAGCATTCAAGGACAGGGATTCACTTCTGAGAGCAGAAAAGGACACTCTTAAAGAGGGAGACCATGGAAATCCAGTCTCTCCCCTTCTTTACTTCTTCTTTTACTTTCTCTATTATCTCACAACCCAATGTTCTGGCAATCTCACACAGTTCGTGGCAAAGTCCATTAACAAGAACAACAAGAATCCCCCTGTGAGGAGGAGTATCAAACTCTACACAGAGATAATTTCCCTCTAATTGTGGGATTGTGTGGAGAGGGAATGGAATAGGCAAAGTCACAAAATCATAACACTGGTTTGTTTGGAAAACACTTGGCATAAAGCTGAGAATGAAAATAAAAAGGACCTCAAAAATTTGCCTTTATGTGTCTGCAAATGGTCTTGAAAGTGTGTGGTAATAAGTGGAACTTCACATCATGCAGTAATCACAGCCCTAGCTCCACATGAATATGAAGATAGAGAAGACAGAATAGGAGGCATCTGAAATGACATCTATCTTTGTTTATTTTCTTTTGGTGGGTGACTATGTACCCCCTAAGTTCTTTTTTCATGTTTTATTTTTTATAGATTTAAAAAAAAAACGAAAGGCAGAGCTACAGAGAGAGAGAGAGAGAGAGAGAGAGAGATAGATTCCATCTGCTGGTTCACACCCTAAATGGCTGCAATGGCCAGTGCTGGGTGAGGCAGGAGCTCACAGCTTCTTGTGGGTCAACCAAATGGTTGCAAGGGCTCAAAGACTCAGGCCATCTTCCACTGCTTTCCCAGCCCCATTAGAAGAGAGCTGCATCAGAAGTGGAGCAGCTCGGTCTAAAATGGACACCCATATGGGATGCTGGCATTTCAGGCTTTGCTGCATTGCTACAACACAATGCTGGTGTTGCTATGATGTAATGTTGGCCCCCCAAACTCTTCTTTCATTATCAGTAAAATTTGTCTCCATAATTATTATGGGGATGTATTCAATAACATACTTATGCTAGATTTTGTTGGTGAAGTCCCCATTAGTCAGTTCTCTTTTCCCCAAGATATATTCAGTAGTATCCAAAGCAAAATAAGGACTCTCATTGTCTCATTACTATTTAACATGTCTAGTCAATAAGATTATAAGATTGAAAGCGATGATACTCACAAGAATTGGAATAGGAGAATTGGAATAATCTCTATTTGTAGATTATCTATATTTTAAAATAAAATACTGAAAATAATTGTTGTGTACTTTAATTGAGAAGCTAAATGGAAAATGATAGAGTAAATAATTTAAAAACACTAAAATCAAGATGTGCAAATTAATTATAAGAATGACACAACAGGCCGGCACCATGGCTCAACAGGCTAATCCTCCACCTGTGGTGCGTCACCCCAGGTTCTAGTCCCAGTCGGGGCGCCGGATTCTGTCCCGGTTGCCCCTCTTCCAGGCCAGCTCTCTGCTGTAGTCTGGGAGTGCAGTGGAGGATGGCCCAAGTGCTTAAGCCCTGCACCCCATGGGAGATCAGGAGAAGCACCTGGCTTCTGGCTTCGGATCAACGCGCTGCACCAGCCGCAGCGTGCCTGCCGTGGTGGCCATTGGAGGGTGAACCAATGGCAAACGAAAGCCTTTGTCTCTGTCTCTCTCTCTCACTGTCCACTCTGCCTGTCAAAAAAAAAAAGTACAAAAACTATTTCTGAGTATCAATAAAATTAATAAACTATAAAAAACAGTTTGAGCTGGCTATATGGCTAGAAAAATAAACCACTGAGCCCTTTCCCATCTCTTCCTCTTCACACAGAAAGATACTGAGTCTTTGTCGGCATCTGGTAATAAATAAAGTTACAGTCACAGAATTCAGAAGTAATTGAAGGATAATGAGGAGATGAGTAAATCTGAGAAAATGAATAAAATTTCCATTAAATCCATATCGCTATCAGGCTATTGGGAGACTTCACAGGGGTTTTAAAAAGAAGTCTTAGCTTCCCTAAAGCAGATTTTGCTGCTAAGTTGTGAATATCCTCCTGAGACAGTGACATGGTTGCAGCCTTACAATACATTAGTATTATTATCAAGAAAATTGAACAGGATAAATGTTTAGAGAATAATCGAATGAACTATCCACAGATTACGTTAAAAATATATTTCAATAACTTTATGCAATGTTTAAATGTAAAATATTTTTCTGAAATTCTAGAAAAGTTGAAAATACTGACTGATAAAGGAAGAAAATAGTTATGTGTCTCAAAGACCATTAAAAATAAGAATTCCACACCAATGGTGAAGATGCACATCATGGTTCTTGAGGATGACTAAACTTTCATACCAAATGAGTTGGCAAGAAACTTTAAGATACCTAAATAAAAGATTAGACCCAGATGAAAATACAAATGGAAATATTTTTAATAATATGTTGACGCTTTAAAAGAGCAGTTTTTAAGAAAAGTACTAGTGAAGAAGGATATTTATATCAGAAAGCAGGATTATTTTAATATAAGTATAATGGCTTTTTGAGTACAGAATAATATTTAATTAACACTACCCTAGTGCATGAATTTAAAGAAAACAATTTCCAGTAATCTAAAAACAAATAATAACTTCCTTAAAGTAATAAATATCTCAGCGAAAAGCTAAGCATATAGAACATTTAAAGATGAAGTCAGGAGCATTCTCACAGAGGCAAGAATGAGACAAGTAAGGCAGCAATAACTGAAGGGAAAGATAAGCTATCCATTCAAATGATGCAATATTTACACAGAACATCAAAAATGTAGCAACAAAGTTTTCATTTATTAAAATGTTGAGGGTTGCCGGATGGAAGATAAAAAAAAAAGTAGTATTTGAAATCAAATCCATATAACACTCGTGTCTCCTTTCCACATCCATTTGGTCGTTTACCAAGAAAATACCCTTTGGCTTTTGAGTTGTCTCAATTAAGTTAAAACAGCTACCAGGAGCTAAGATTCTTGGGTTCCTGCTCCCTGAAAGGTGATCTCCTTTCTGAGCACATTACCCCTTGCTCCCTCTTGTAGAACTCTTAGAACTGTAGGGCACTTCTCTTCTGGAGTGTTCACCATGGCATTTCCTTGTATGATTGGCTTGAGCACAAGTCTTTGCAGTTAATGAGAGTTTGGGGAATACGAAGTGCCTTGTTTTTTCTGCACTTAAAATTTTTCCATTAAAACATAGTACATTTAAAGTGTGTTGTGCTAGTATGTGTTTAGTAATCCTATACAGGACATCAGGATTATGTATTTAGAAAGACTAGTGGAGAACAATATACATACTACAGCAACAACAATTTCATACTTTATTTAGAAATACATCAACAAAAATATTTGCAAGGAATATTTTGAAGGAAGTTATAAATATTCTTGAAGGGTAAAAATAAGAGCAGGTGGTTGGCACAATGATTAAGACAGTGCCTGGCTTTGAGCCCCAGCTGTGCTCCCAATTCCATATTCCTGTTAAGCTCCGCCCTTGGAGACAGAAGTGATGCCTCAAGCAGCTGTGCTCCTGATACTCATGTAGTTAATTCAGACTCAGTTCAAGGATAGTGGCATGGCTTATCTCTGACTGTTGCGGGCATTGTTTATTGGGTAGTGACTGGTAAAAGAGATCTCTCTTGCTGTCTCTGCTTTTAGATGTGGCTTAACACTCCTAAACACAAACATGTCTTATAAATGTGATAAAATCCCCATAGAAATTTCCCATAGAACTACATATGTTTTAAGAATAAGCTAATTAACCTGCAAATAAATTAACCTATAAATTAATTAAAAAGTTAAAAGAAAATTCTACATGTTTCATATATATATGTATATACATATATATCCATATCTATCTATATCTGTATCTACATCTATCTATATAAATATATGGATATATCTACATTGATAAATCTATCTATATAGATATATATGTTATATATTATATATATGTATAACATATGTGTGTGTTTAACTACAGAAGTTGAAAACTACAGAAAACACATCAAAAACTATAACAAGCAAAATTCTCAGTAGGAGATAGAACTTCCACAAAAAATTTTTGCAGCAGAGGTGAAAATTATATAACTAAAATGTGATGTAGATGTTAAAATTATTATTAGTTTTGTATCTGATATTCAGTTATCTTTTTGACAAAAGAGGGAAGCTTTCAAATCTTGAGAGAAGTATATTTAGTAGGTCATGCACATAAGCTCTGCAAATCAGACATCCTTGCAGACTTGACAGCTTTGGGATGTACATAGGTTCTCAGAAACTAAGCAAACTAAGGTGCTATGCAAGACAACATTAGAATGAGACACTGCACAAAAAGACACTCAAAGATGTTATTCTATGGGGATGATTTAATATTATTGCATGTAAGGGAGATACAGAAATCTAATTTGTAGATCTATAGTTATAACTAATGCCATGTAAATTAATTTTACCATTAATTTTCAGAACGTCAGTTTAATAGGAAAAGGATGATCTTTACTTTGTTTTCTTTTTTCTTTTTTCATTTTTTCGATTTTTAAAAGATTTGTTTATTTATTTGAAAGTCAGAGTTATAGAAAGACAGAGGCAGAGACAGAGAGAGGTCTTCCATGCACTAGTTTACGCCCTAGATGGCCGCAAAGACCAGAGCTGCGCTGATCAGAAGCCAGGAGCCAGAAGCTTCTTCCAGGTCTCGCGCTCAGAGACTGGGGCCATCTTCTACTGCATTCCCAGGTTATAGCAGACAGCTGGATCAGAAGTGGAGCAGCCAAGACTCGAACTGGTGCCCTTATGGGACGCTGGCACTGCAGGCGGTAGCTTTACCCGCTACCCCAGAGAGCCAGGCCCCTACTTTGTCTTCTTAACATTATCATAAACAGTTATTTGTTTTGTATATATAGCTACTTAGTCATATTTTTATATGTTAATTAAAACAATTAGAACCTCTGATTCTTCAGAGAATTATACCCAGAGCTATTTCAGCTCTGCTTATTCTTTCCTAATAATCACATAAAAGTTTTCTTAAGTTAGCAAATGATTCACCTATGCACACAATATTAATAATAACACAAATACTATTTTCCCCCTCATCCATTAGGTCTACTTCCCAGTGACACAACTGAACACATTTAAAAAGTAGTTTGTGTATTCTTACTTTGGCATCTTTGAAAAATCACAGAGTTCTGTTTCTTAAAATTTTGATCTGTCAGACATTATTCCCTGAGGTGGCATGTTACCCATGCAAGACCAAAAAGAAGTGGAGGAGTCTCCCATATATGTTTATTTTGCAAGAGATTTATAAACTCTTTCATGATAGCAAGTGCATGATAACTTTACTGGCAGTTGAGGAAAATATGCAAAGAAAGAATAATAATTTCTATTTTATTGGCTTATTTTTTCTTATGATACAAGATTGACATTTGTAGTATCTACAAAAAAAGTATGCATTGCCTTATGAAAGGCAACAAGTACACTCGTCGGAAACTTGATTTGGGGGTAAATAATGGTTGAAGATATACACAACAGAGGGATTTTTTTGCATTTCCACTAAGGCAATGAAATCCTGCCTGACATTTCCACAGCACATACTCCAATTAAGAAGGCAGCTGTCATATTGACTGGATTGAGAATCTGTTCACATGTCACCAGAGGATGTTTAAGTCTACTAGAATGCTAAGTCACTAGAGAATGTTCAAGTTTAGAAATTAATGTTTCTTTGGTTTTTGTTTCTGACAAGGAAAAAATATTCATCTTCATTGTCATTTGGATTTACAGGATCAGCTTTTGTTCTGTATATCTGACTTAATATTGACATATGGCAGATGTCTTTAAAAATCAGAATAACACATATAAATAGCACTGATTATCTTCAGTTCACTGAGAAGACATGAAACATTGATATGATTGATGAAAGTCCGAGGTTGTATGAACATATTTATATGAATGCTTATGAATATTTTACTAGTATATATATGGATTTTAATAATCAAGCTAAAATAACATAATAAAATTTATAAACCTATGTACTATGTACAATGAGCTCTCAATGGCTTTTGCCTGTGTCTGCAGGGTCTCCATAATGCCTTCAATACTAAAAATCATGTCTCTCTCTCTCTCTCTCTCTCTCTCTCTCTCTCTTTCTTTTTCTTTTTCTTACACGGACACAGACACAGTTGTCTGCTTTAGCATGATATGTAATATATTCAGCCTTTTAAAAATATCTCCCCATCCTTTATATTTTGTTACCTTCAAAACTACCTTTTATCTTATTGATAGAAGGGGTCTGGTAGAAAAATACGAAATGTGGTCTGGCATTGTGGCACAGCAGTTAAGCCACTGCCTGCAACACTGGCAACCCATATGGGCACCAGTTCATGTCCTGAATGCTCCACTTGTGAGTCAGCTCCCTGCTAATGCACTTAGGGAAGCAACAGAAGATGATCCAAGACCTTGGGACCCTGCCTTCCACATGGGAGACCCAAAGAGCTCTTGGCTCCCAGGTGTGGCCTGGCCCAGCCCTAGTTGTCTGGTCATTTGGTGAATGAACCAGCAGTTGGAGGATCTCTTTCTCTTTCACTTTCTCACTCTCTTTCTCTCTCTCTATTTCTCTTTTTCTCTCTTTCCCTCTATGTAACTCTGCCTTTCAAATAAATCTCTCTCTCTCTCTCTCTCTCTCTCTCTCTCTCTCTATATATATATATATATATATATATATATATATACACACACACTTATATAATGATGGGAAATCAGGTGGGAATATGCAGAAAAATGATGAGAGAAGCACAAATTGGATTTTAAAAAAGGAGAGGATGAGAAAGCAGATTCGATCTGCAAAAAGGAGAAAAGAGCAGAGCACAAAAACACTGAACATTTGCACGTCTCCCAACTCCTCTTTTTGGTATAAAATAGTCCATAAATATTTACATCAAATTTCATTTGGTTTGAAAATTTGTATTGATCCTACTTAAAATTTCAAAATTTGTCACCTTTAGTATCAGATTTAACCATTATATTTCACCAGATTCAGTATATAAAGCATATGCTATACAGTTACCTAATACGGAAATGCAAATGGAAATCAATTAAAAAGCTAATTGTGACTAGCAAATATTTTTAGTTCTTGGATAATGTAAGAATGAAATGTAATATTAACTTATATGCCAGAATTAACTATTACTATTAAGTGAATGAACATATTATAAAACTGAATATACTATTCCAATAGTGTAAAAAAAAAACCTGAAGACATATTGACTTGCGAAGATTTTAGCTTGGTTTCCATGTGGAAGTAGTTTGAATTGAGTAGAACTGTACCCCATAGCTGTAGCTAAATTCATAAGTGTGCAGAGAACTGTGACAAGACACCAAACAGCATCTATTGCAGTAGTTAAAAATTACTATAAATGTTTTGGATGAGTAGCTAGAAGTATGAAGTTGACAATTTAAAAAAGAAAAATTACTTCAGGGATTTTTTGCTTTTAAAATTTATTAGTTTATTCTTATCTGCTTGAATGACAGAGTGAGAGAGAGGGAGACAGAGAGGAAGAGAGAGAGAGAGAGAGAGAGAGAGAGAGAGAGAAACTTCCATCTGCCAGTTAATTATCCCAAATACCAGCAACAGTCTTGGCTAGGCCAGGCCAAGGCCAGGCCAAAATCCAGAACTGCATCCAGGTCTCCCATGTGGGGGCAGAAGCCCAAGCACTTGAGCAGTCATCCACTACCCTCCCAGCATGCTTAAGTTGGAAACTGGATAAGTAGAACAGTCATGATTCAAAGTGGCGCATAAGCCTGTTGCCCCACACCTGTCCCAGATTATTTTTCAAAGTAAGCATGAGTTTGATTTAGAAAAGATTGACTTAAAAAGGACCACTTTTGTTCAAATATACATATCAAATAATAAAATCTGGTTTTGAAATCGGTGTCTAGCCTGAATCTATATATTTAATGTAATCAATAGGTTAATGCTATTCTAAACACATGCATTTACTTTTTGTCAGCGGATTCCTGCTGTGTAAACACATCTCTTTGTAACCAACTTCATTTTGATTATTTTCTTAATGTTATCTATCTGTTTCCTCACTTTTCAACTTTAACTAATCTACTTGGAAAATAATGGCATTATTTACACTTGATTTCTTGTTACACTGTTTAGAATTCACTGCAGTTTCTTGACTAAGTTCTGGTTTTCTTTTTTAAATTTTAAGAAAAAAGTATTTAAGGTAAGCAGGTTTCCTAAATTTCCTATATAGAGATTCAGGAACATAGTGATACTTCCCACCTTATCCTCCCTCACACCTCTGCTCCTACCCTTCTCCCACCTTCCTCTCTTATTCTATCTCTTAATATCTACAATGATTAATACAATTAATATAATAATTAATTGATATCTACAATGATCTACCCCCAATTTACTTTATACTCATAAAATCAACTCTACACCGAGTAATGAGTTCAACAAATAGTTTGAAGAGAAAACACTATTCTTCAACAGTCCAGACAAGGGTTAAAATCATCAAAGCTCAAAATGTCAATTTCACTGCTATACATTATATAATGTGATACTCTACTAGTCACAATAGATCAGAGAAAATGTGGTACTTCTCTTTTTGGGACTGGCTTATTTCACTGACATAATGGTTTCCAGTGCATCCATTTTGTTGCAAAAGACAGGATTTCATCCTTTTTATGGCTGAGTAGTTTTCTATAGTGTATACATACCACAATTTTTTTCATCCAGTCATCAGTTGATGGACATCTGGGTTGATTCCATATCTTAGCTATTGTGAATTGAGCTTCAATAAAGATGGCAGTGCAGAGAACCCTTTCATATGCTGATTCCATTTCATTTGGATAAATTCCCAGGAATGGGTAAGGTCTCCTTTCAAAATCTTTCAGTATCTCTCATGGAAAGCTACAAAGCACTCTACTCTTCAAGTTGCTTCTATGTGATCTTTTAGCCACGGCGCCGGCTAAAAGGAGCAAATTATAAAGACAGCAAGGAAAACCATCATGTTATGTATAAAAGAAAACCAACTAGACTAATAGTAGCCATCACAACAGAAACTCTGTAGGCCAGAAGAGAGTGAGGTGATACACTCAAGGTCTTAATTGAGAAAAACCTGCAACCTAGAATATTATATCAAGCAAAGTTATTCTTTAGAAGTGAAGGAAAAATAAAGTGTTTACCTTATAAGCCAAAACTGGGAGAACTCATCACCACCAAACCAGCCTTCTAAGAAATTCTGAAGGAAATCCTATGTGATGAAAACACATGACACTGACAAATTCACTAACACAACAAATATAATCTGAAATCAATCAAGAAAATGACAGGCGTTAGTTCTTATCTATCATTAACCTTGAATGTAAATGGATTAACTCTCCCAGCCAAAAGGCTTAGGTTGGATGAATTGTTAAATAAAACCATGATGTGACTATGTGCTGCCTACAAAGGACTCATTTCACACGTAAAGATAAACATAGGCAAAAAGTGAAGGGCTGGAAAAAGATACCTGGCAAATGGAAACCAAAAATGGGCAGGAATAGCTATACTCATATCAGATAAAACAGACTTTAAATCAAAACTATAAAAAGAGAGAAAGAGGGACATTGTATATTGATAAAAGGATTGATACAGGAGGTAGATGTAAGAATCATAAAATTGTGTGTAACCAAAACAAGACCATCTAGAAATATACCACAAATATAATTAGACTTCAAGTGAGAGCTAGATTCCAACTCAATAATAGTGAGGGACTTCATTGCCCCCATGTCATCAATGGGAATATTATGGAGACAGAACTTCAACAAAGATACATCAGAATGGAAGCATACTATCGAGTATATGAACATAATAGACATTTATACAACATTTCATCCAGCTGTTACAGAATATGGATGCTTCAAATCAGCACATGGAACATTTTCTAGGCTAGATGATATATTAGGAGAAAAATCAGATCTCGGTAAATTTAAAACGATTGAAATCATACCATGTATCATCATAGATCACAAAGGGATGAAACTAGAAATCAAAAAAAAAAAAGAAGAATAAAATATCTAAAAACACAAGGAAAATAAACCACATGCTACTGAGCAACCAATGGATCACTGAAAATAATTAAAAATGATAAGGAAGGAACCAGAAAAGTCTCTTTAAATAAATGAGAATGAAAACACAACATATCAAATCCTGTAGGATACAGCAAAAATATTATTAAAAGGGAAGTTTATAGCAGCAGTTCTTGCTTAAAAAATAGTTTATTTTTTATTAACTTATCTAATGATGTATTTCAAGAACTTAGAAAAGCAAGAACAAACCCAACCCCAATATAGTAAGAGGTGAGAAATAATACGTATTAGAATAAAATAAATGGAATTGAAACTAAAAAATAATACAAATGATCAACAAATAAAAGGTTGTTTTTTGCAAAGATAAACAGAATAGACAAAACTTAGCCAGGCTGACAAGAAAGAAAGAAAGAAAAAAAAAAAAACTCAGATAATTAAAATTAGAGATGACAAAAGAGAGAGTACAACTGTCCATACACTGAAGTAAAAAGAATCATAAGAAAGTGCAATGAACAACTGTAAACAAACAAGTTGGAAAACCTCAAAGAAATGGATAAACTTCTGAATACCTATAACCTACCAAGATTAAACAAAAAGATGTAGAAAACCCAAATAGAACCATAATGGGCAACAATATTGAAGAAGAAATTAAACATCTTGAATCAAAGAAAAATCCAGGACTTCATGGCGTTCCTGCTGAATTCTGCAGAACAATTAAAGAAGAACCAATTCTAATACTTTCAAATGTTTCAAAAATATTGGACAGGGTGGGATTCTGCAAACTCCTTTTACAAGAACAGCAAGGCTCTCCCACCAAAACCAAGAAAAGCAACAGCATGAAAAAAAAAAAAGCTACAGGCCTATATTCCTGATGAACATATATAAAAAAATTCGCAACAAAACACTACCAAGCCCAATCCAACAGTACACCTAAATACCATATCTCACAATTAAGTGGGATTCTTTCCAGAAGTACAAGTATGATTCAACATATGCAAATCAATAAATGTTGTAAATCTCACTGTTAGAATGATAAAAAACTATATCAACAATTCAAATCATGTAGAGAAAACATTTGATTTAATCCAACAACCCTTCACAATAAAAAATCTTCAAAATTTAGGTATAGAAGGAATATATCTCAATTATAATGGCTATATCTGACAAAAATACAGCCAATATAATACTGAACAGGGAAAAGCTAAAAGCATTTTCCCTCAGATCTGGAACAAGACAAGGTTTTTGACTTTCGTTATGTATATACAATGCAGTTTGAAACTGTTAGCAAGAGCATTTTAAAAGAAGAGAGAAATCAAGGACATCAGAATTAGAAATGAAGAAGTAAAAATATCATGATTGTGGTTGACATGACGCTGTACATGGAATGTTCTAATTACTCCACCAAAATCTATTGGAACTGATAAACCAATTCAGCTAAATTGCAGGTTACAAATTGACATACAAGAAATGGTAGCTTTTTTTTTTGTTAATATGCTAGCAATGATCTACCAAAAGGGAATCAAGAAATAAATCCCATTCGCAGTAACCACCAAAAAACCCAAATACTAGTAATATATTTAACCAAAGAAGCATAAGTTATCTAAGTGAAAATTTTAGGACACTAATGAAATAAATCATAAAGGGTACAAAAAAAGGAAAGATATTCCCTGCACATGAATTGGGAGAATTACTATCATTAAATATCTATACCACCTAAGGCAATCTACAGATTCAATGCAAATTCTATTAAAATATCAATGGCACTCTTATTAATCTGGAAAACATTGTACTAAGTGAAGTAACCCAGTCCCAAAGGGACAAATACCATATAGTCTCCTTGATTTGTGATAACTAACAGAGCACCTAAAAGGAAATATGTAGAAGTGAAATTAACACTTTGGGAAGCAATGACTTGAACAGCCTTGTCTTGACTGTCCAGGAGCAGTGGTTTTTTTGGTTTGTTTTGTGTTTTGTATTTGTTTGTTTGTTTGTTTTTCCTTAACAGAGAATTGGACTGGGAATGGGAGGGGGGGAGGTAGTGGTTGAACTGGGGTGGGAGGGCAGGTATAATGGGAAGAATCACTATATTCCTAAAGTTGTACTTAAGAAATTTGTGGTCGGCGCCACGGCTCAATAGGTTAATCCTCCGCCTGCAGCGCTAGTACACCAGGTTCTAGTCCCGGTTGGGGCACCGGATTCTGTCCCAGTTTCCCCTCTTCCAGTCCAGCTCTCTGCTGTGGCCCGGGAGTGCAGTGGAGGATGGCCCAAGTTTGGGTCCTGCACCTGCATAGGAGACCAGGAGGAAGCACCTGTCTTCTGGCTTCCGATCAGCGCGGTGTGCTGGCTGCAGTGCGCCGGCCACAGCAGCCATTGGAGGGTGAACCAATGGTAAAGGAAAACCTTTATCTCTGTCTCTCTGTCTCTCACTGTCCGCTCTGCCTGTCAAAAAATAAGAAAAAAAATTAAAAGAGAGTTTTACTCCTTAAACTGTTTCTTTGGGGGAAAAAAAAGAATGAAATCCTATCATTTGCGTAGGGTGGTTAGAACTGGTGAACATCATGTTGAGTGAAATAAGACAGGCACAAAGAGCTGAGTGCATCATGTTCTCCCTTATATGGAAACTTAAAATTAAAAATAAAAAATCAGAAAAGAAAAATGAATTGTCTGTGTGTACTAGTTTTGGTACAAATGCAGTGTCTTGTCAAATTTTGTTTTAAATCTTTATAAGCTAATTGTTAAGAATTTGGTACTATTATAGTTTTAATGATTTTGTGACTGTTTTAAAATTATATGTGAACTTCAACATATTTATTTGTTTATTGTTTATAGCCCATGCCTATTTTCCCGCTCAACTACAGTCTTTTAATTTTTATTTGTTGAACATTTAACTTAGTGGAACATTAAGTCTTTGACTAAAATGTAAATTAAAATTGTAATCTAGGGACCAGCGTTGTGATGCAGCTGTTTCAGCTGCCACCTGTGAAGCTGGCAATCCAAATGAGTACTGGGTCAAACCCAATTGTGACAATTCTAATCCAGCTCCCTGCTAGCATGATTGGGAAAGCAGCAGAACATGGTCCAAGTTCTTGTGCTCTTGTCACTCACTGGGAGACCTAGGTGAACTTCTTGTATTTCAGCAAGCCCAACCCCAGCAATTGCAGCCATCTGGGGAGTGAATAAGCTAATGAAAGATCTCTCTCTCTCTCTCTCTCTCTCTTTCTCTCTCTGTTTCTTTCTCTGTAACTATTTATTTCAAACAAACAAATATTTAAAATATCTATTATTTCACAAATTTAAAAAATTAAAAAGAATTTTCAAATCTTCTTTTGAAAACATTTATGGTAATAGATTTATAAGATAATCTTATTTTAGTGTAAAAACATTTGAGTCTATGTATAGTCCGTTCATGCATAATATGTATTTTCCATGACAGTATAAACATGAAATCTGAAAATTCAAACTTGATTTCATATCCTACCTTGAGGCACCGGCACACCGGGTACTAGTCCCGGTCAGGGCGCCGGATTCTGTCCCTGTTGCCCCTCTTTCAGGTCAGCTCTCTGCTATGGCCTGGGAGTGCAGTGGAGGATGGCCCAAGTGCTTGGGCCCTGCACCCCATGGGAGACCAGGAAAAAGCACCTAGCACCTGGCTCCTGCCATCGGATGAGCGCAGTGCGCCGGCCGCAGCGCTAAGACCGTGGCAGCCATTGGAGGGTGAACCAATGGCAAAAGGAAGACCTTTCTCTCTGTCTCTCTCTCTCACTGTCCACTCTGCCTGTCAAAAAAAAAAAAATTTGCTCCTTTTGCTTAAGGCTTGACATTTTGACTACAGTATGACCTGGAGAAAATAATTATTGGTTGAGTCTACTTTTGTTCTTTTCATCTTCATGTACCTGGATGTTCATGTATCTTTCAAGACTTGTGAAGTTCCCAACTATTGTTTCATGAAGTAGGTTACCTCAAGCTCTATGCCATTTGCCTTTTCTTCTCCTTGAGGAATTCCTATACATGAACATTTGGTTACTTAGTGGTATCCCCTATTTCACATAGGCTTTTCCCATTCTTTCTAGTTCTTTTCTCTTTATTTTTACTCTGACTAAATTACTGTAAAGTCTACTCCAGATCAGAAATTCTTTCCTCTGCTTGGTCTATTCTGCTGTTGAAACTGTCAAATGTATTTTCTATTTTATTGATTGAATTTTTCATCTCCAAAATTTTTTAGGTTCTTTCTAATCTTTTCAATCTCCTTAGTAAATTTCTCATTTATATCACTTATTATTTTCCTAATTTCTTTATCTATCAGTATTCTCTTGCATCATAATGTTTTCTTACAATCATTATTTTGAATTCTATTACAGAAATTTGCACAAATTTCCTTCTGATAAGGGTCTATTTCTGGGTAATTATTGTGTGTTTTTGGAGGTAACATTCTAGTTTGCTTCTTTATGTTCCCTGTGTTTTTACATTATAATTTGTTCAACAGATACAATAAATTTTTCTTCTTTGCGGAATAGGTTTGGTTGGAAAAAAGATTTTTGTTTAGATGAAATGCAAGTTATCACTTGCCTTGTTGCTTGGCTTTGGTTGTAGGTAAGCCTTTATAATAATTTATTTTGTTTTAATCAATATCAATAGTGTCTATAAGTGACACAATTGTCACAGATGGAGCAGTTTGTGGGAGTCTAAGTGTAACTTTGAGGTGGATGCAGTGCAATCGTTACCCATATCTTTCAGGGTGACAGCCAGTCATCTTGAGTATGCTGTTATCCACCTGTTTAAAGTTGAGTAATGCAGATAGAGATCTCCAGTTACTCCCAAGTAAGTGGAAATTACTCTCACTAATTTAATACCAAACATTAACATTCTCTGTTCTGCAAGACACAGATGCAATTGCCCCCAGTTACCATATTTCATGCAATGGTTTGTACCCAGGATTCCCAACACTTTATGTTAGGAGGTACAGAGGAAACTTCCTCAGATCAAGTCCTGTTGGATTTTTTTGTGGGCTGGTTTCAGCCCAAAGAAGTTGAGGGAACCTCCATGGATCACACAAAAATAGTCAGTGTAGCTCTGGAGCTTATGCCAAGAATTCCCACTGTTGTAGTATGAAGGGGGTCTGCTCTCTGCCCTGGAAAGTACCCTGTCTTTGGATCTTTTTGATGTCTCATGAATCAGAACAGAGTTCAGCAGTGACTCTATTACAAAAATGTGAGTCTAGTGCTTTGGAGAGAAGTAATGGGAGACAATGTGTCTACCATTTATAGATCAATTTAGATGCTATGTTCTCCAGGTTGACTTTCAAGTCACTGAGGACTGTGGAATTCTCCTCTAGTTAAGGTTGCCACAATACCTTCTTCCTACCTTATCTTAGCAAGATGACTTTCCCTAGTTGGGAGACAGTTGGGTGTTTGCAGAGGTGACTAGCAGTGGTGACTGGCAATGATAGTGTGTCTGTCTTCTATCCTTTACTGCCCCAGAGAGTCTCTGTTGTAGTCTGTCACTTCTCCAGTGAAAATTTATCACACTAAATCCCCAGGGAATGTGGTTCTTCATTTTTCTGGTAATTTTCTATGGTCAAAGATATTTTGGCTTTTCACTATTCAGCCATTTTCAAAGCTGTATCTGAATATTGTGAAGCAGTTTACCTCAAGCTCCAGGTAGGATTCCAGGTAGGGGAGGCTTGGAGGGATCCCAGCAAGTAGTACAATATGGGAGCTGGCAGAGCATCCTGCTGTGAATAGAATGGAATTCTGGGAAAGTCCTTCTAAGGTCTGAAACCAGGCCTCATCCCTCACTCCTCAACCTCCATGAACTTTTTAAAGTCTCCTCTTATATCTATATAATCATGGAGATTAAGATCGTATACAATATTCATACACAAACTTTTATTTCACTGCCTTTATCTTCTATTTTCTGGGAAGAAATGTTAAAACATATCCAACAAACCACAAGTAAATATTTTTAAATTCAGATACCACATTTCTATTCGTTGTAATGTATGCTTTAAAGTACACTATGAATGATACAACTTAAGTGCAAATCCTTCATATAATCATTGTGAAAATAAGTAGATAACCAATATCTATTTGCTCCCAGTGTATATTTACCATATTACTGCTATTTGTCTTTATTATGGTTTTTACACAAAAGAAGAAAGGGAAACAAAATAATACCTAAATTTCTTGCTTGAAAGACCAAGGTTTGTTCAAAAACTGCTGTACAGTCACTAAGAAAAAAAAAATGCAAGACCACATTTATCTCTGATTCAGCCTCCGAAAGCCGGTCCTGAAACATTTTTTGCAATCTATGGAGTTTCCGTATGCACTACATTAATGAATGGAGTTGTTGAAATTCCAGATGTTATTTTGTTATTTTTGCTAGAATTCCACATATTGTTTTTATCATTTTAAGTGTTTGACTTTCTCTATTTCTTCTGCTGTATGGTCAGACAGATGAGTCATTTTAATTACAGAGTAAATTAAAGAAATTGAATTTATGAAAAGAGAAAAAATAAGAAAAACTTGGAATTCAGAAAAACTTGGAATTTATTATTATGAAAGTAGGAAAACAGAGACAGAGACAAGCCAACAGAGAGAGAGGTTCCATCTCCTGGCTCATCCCCCAAATGCACGAATGGGTGTGAGTGGGCTGGCCAAAGCTTAGAGTCCAAAATTGAATGCAGATATCACACAAGAGTGACAGGAACCAACTTATTTGATCCATCACCATTGTATCCTGTGGTCTTCATTAGCAGGAACTTGGGAGTCAGGAGCTACAGCAGGACATCAAATACTGGTATTCCAGTGTGGGATATGGACATCTTCCTAATTGGTACGTCAACTGCTATACCAATGATTTTTTTTAAAATACATTTCTGCTAAATTACTGTTTGCTAATGCAATAATTGTTAAAGCTCTAAGATAAAGGTTGAGATTACTATTTCATTAACTAATTATATTTGGTTTCAAATCAAATCTGCATGATTTTAATAAGATTCTTCTGTTATCATTCTTTGTAAAGTTATAGGAGTGTCTCATCAGACTAAAATTATTTATCAGAATTATATGTCATAATATGGTAGATTAATTAAATTTTTGTAGAAGAATAATGTAAAGGACTGTTATGTGTTATAGCCTGAATGTTTGTGTCCACTTGAAATTCATATGTTGAAATCCAAGTGCTCTGGCCTGGCACTGTGGCACAGTGGGTTAATGCCCTGGCCTGAAGCACCGGCATCCCATATGGGCTCCAGTTCAGGTCCGGGATGCTCTACTTCCAATCTAGCTCTCTGCTCTGGCCTGGGTAAAGAGTAGAAGATGGCCCAAGTCCTTGGGCCCCTGCACCTGCATGGGAGACCCAGAAGAAGCTCCTGGTTCCTGGCTTTGGATCAGAGCAGCTCTGTCTGCTGCGGCCATCTGGGGAGTTAACCAGCAGATGGAAGATCTCTCTGTCTCTCTTTCTCTCTCTCTCTCTTGCCTCTCCTCTCTCTGTGTAACTCTGACTTTCAAATAAATAAGTAAATATTAAAAAAAAAGAAAGCCAAGTGCTCAGCATGAGTGTTGGATAAGGAAGTAATTAGTCTTGCATTGGGACATAAAGGCAGTACAATGAACCATGGGTTTAGTACTCTTATAATAAACACTAGAAACATAGTTTTCTCTCTATCTCATCTCTTTCCCTTTCTCTCTCTCTGTCTCTGCCTTTCAAATAAAGTGAAAATAAACAATAACAAAATTTTGAATGAAAATAAGTCCTTTCTTGTTGCCAGTGAATACCAAAATGGGTATTCTATATTAGGGTACTTCAACATGATTTTGGGAAAGTTAAATTGCAATACAATTTATTTTGTATTGCATCAGTTTATTTTGATGCAAAAATTAAAGTCTATGCATAATTTTTCAATATATACACTTCCATGAACTTGTTGAGGAGCATCATGCTTGTGTTTCTCTGTGTATATGTTTAAGCATATTGAAAGTTATGTACTAGGGAATAATTAGATTAAGATGATCAGTTTACTATGTGAACACTCTGGTGTATTTCACATTTTATGATCTATCAGCAGATCCAAAATACTATGATGGAAGTTTTTTCTGCATTACACTATTGTTTGTCTGTATTTAGTCCAATAATATTTATACTGGAAATATTTATATAATTTCCCTTTCAATTTCTTGGATTTAGCCAAGACATCTTGTCCAGTGGGATCCTATATATAGTCACATTTCAATGTTTTAGAACTTTGTTTTTCTAAAATGTACATTCAGTGAGGAGGCATAAAGAATGATTCTTGAGATCATTATTAATTTTTATGCCATTTGATTAATTTTCACAAAAAAGTTTGAATATAAGGATTTAAATCTCCTTTAATGATAAAAATTTGAAACTTTTGTCCTAGATTAAAATATATCTTCCATTACTCATAAATTCCCATGCCCTTCCATGCTAAACCTTACATAATTCATTTTTAATTAAAACAGCAGTATCAGTTGAATTTTTGCTGTTTCATTTACTGTTTATTTTTTTTTTTTCTGTGAGGACTTCTTTGAATAAAGACAAGTAATAGTAGCTGTTAAGTGGTGGTACTATTTCCACCAGGTGGTTGTTACTGGGGTTAACTGTTACCTGCTAAAGGTAAATCACTGTTTGTGCTCCTTAAAGGGAGGACTAGCAAATGTCAACATTGGACCTAAAGATTCTAGTTCACAGCTCTCTGAGACAGCTCTCTTTTGCCTAGAAATGATTTCAAAACACTGTAATGGGGACACAGTTTCATCATCTGGAAAGGAATGACAGCTAAAGTCATTCATATACACATAAATGAACAGAGCTATCTTAACTTAAAATATATTAATAATTGGTCCCCTTTCCATATATCTATATATAGAGAGAACAAACTTCGCAGACAGCCCCATGAAAGTAAATTGAATAAAAGGCACATTTATAGGGGGATATGCAGAAACAATGTATCCTCAGCAAGCCATGCCTATGTCCCCATGTAACTAGGACTACGGCTTCAATTACTTGAGGGATCAATCTCAAGGAAGGCTAAAGTAATGGGCTTTATTCTTAATTAGAAACTGGCTTTGAATCTATTCTCCAAAATAACACATCTGTGTGTCATTGGGATAATGTCTAAGTTATTCTTTCCTAAAATATAAATTATGAATAAATATAATTCCTTCATAGGAATTTGGAAGGAATAAATGACATGTTAGAGCATCAATTATATGACTGACAGTCATATATTCCAGTCCAGGTGGATTTTTTTCCTATAGTTTCAAATAACTTGTTCAAATCATGTCTTTTGAAATTTGACAGGAATGTACAACACTGAAAAATAATATTAGAATTAATTATAAGGAGAAAACATTCTTGATAGCAAACAACAAGGCACTTATATTTAATACTACACTTGAAAGTTACAAAAAAATAAAATTTCCATTATTTTGTTTTGTATCGTATTAAATTTAATTCAAATGTATGTCTCAAAGTGTTTTATGAGTAAAAATTAATTTATAAACAAATGCAAATGTATGTATATTTTGTTGTTTTAAGCTAATATTTTATGTTATTTATATGTGAGTAATAAAATACTTGATAAGAAAAATTTTGCCAAGGGGCTGGTGCTGCAGTGCAGTAGGTTAATCCTCCACCTGTGGTGCCGGCATCCCATATGGGCACCGGTTCTAGTCCCGGCGGCTCCACTTCCAATCCAGCTCTCTGCTATGGCTTGGGAAAGCAGTAGAAGATTGTCCCTGCACATACGGGAGACCTGAGAAAAGCTCCTGGCTCCTGGCTTCAAAGTGGCCCACCTCAGCCATTGTGGCCATTTGTGGAGTGAACCAATGGATTGAGGACCTTTCTCTCTGGCTCTCCCTCTCACTGTCTGCAACTCTACCTCTCAAATAAATGAATAAATTCTTCTAAAAAAATGTTGCCAATATAAGCAAACAGAAACGTTGGTAGTTTTTGTAATATCCTGTATAGATGCTCATCTCAGAGTATGAGTTGAAACTAACTGTCAAATCTATATTTGCGCAGAAAATATTTATTTTTATTTTTTTTTTAATTTTTGACATGCAGAGTGGACAGTGAGAGAGAGAGAGACAGAGAAAGGTCTTCCTTTGCCATTGGTTCACCCTCCAATGGCCACCGTGGCCGGCACGCTGCGGCCGGCGCACCGCGCTCGTCCGATGGCAGGAGCCAGGTGACAGGTTCTTTTCCTGGTCTCCCATGGGGTGCAGCGCACCCTGGGCCACAGCAGAGAGCTGGCCTGGAAGAGGGGCAACCGGGACAGAATCCGGCGCCCCAACCGGGACTAGAACCCGGTGTGCTGGCGACGCAAGGCAGAGGATTAGCCTGTTGAGCCACGGCGCCGGCCAGCGTAGAAAATATTTTATTAAATGACCAAACAAACCATTTATGCAAAGTGAAAAATAAATAGAAGAGCTAGCACACACATACCCTGAAGTATCCCTGACTTAATTTGGCTAACATGCTGTCATAGAGGGTGCAGACAGTGGGAATAAGAGGCATGTTCTGAAGAATATTAAGCCTGTTTGCAAATGAGCATTTTTTGCTGGTGACCTCTTTGCCATGTCAGTTAAATATAGTAAGGAAAATAGCTAACCTACAGACAAATGTTAGCTGTTACTTACATCAATAGCACATGCCCTTCCACCTTTTCCTTTGAATCTTATTTAACAAATTATTACACTTTAGGGGATTTGTTCTTTGCAAAACCATATCAGTAATATTTTTTTGACTTTCGTAAAACATTATTGCATAAAATAGAAAATACCATAAAATTTAGAAAGATGGTTTTGCCAATATTACACTTTACATTTCTTTGCAGAGATACATATGAATCTAACAAATTTATTTTATGTGTTTCAAGAGATATATCAAATCTCCAACAAACAGTGTGACAAAATATCTAAAAAAAATTAGATAAAACCATTACATTCCTTGCAATTTAGAAAAATTCAATACTATCAAAACATAGCATTACCTTAATCAAAAAAACCAATGAACGTATTTTGGATTTTTGCATCATCTTTGCTAATGAGATAGATATTCCTTGTTTCTTCTCATATTCGTTATATTTAATACCCCTTTTTAATTAAAAACATCACATTTACATAGTTTTTCAAATTTCATGGAATATTTTTGGCAGTCTTAGAGATGTTTCCTGCCCTCAAGTGTAGTACAGCAATGAGAATAGATGTCTGTGCTGTAAGACATGCAAAGAACCTTACGTTATGCAGTCTTTTTTAAAAGGATTATTTTTCATTTTCTTGAAGTTACAAAGAGAGGAGGAGAGATAGAATGAGAGAAAGAAAAAGATCTTCCAACTGCTAGTTCACTCCCAAATGGCCACAATAGCCGGGGCTGAGCCAGGCAAAGGCTAGGAGTTGGGAGTTTAATTCAGATTTCCCATGTGAGAGAGTGGGTATCCTATCCAATGCCATCACTGGGGGAAATTTTGCAGGAAAATAGCAGAGTACATCTGCCGCCCAGTTCCCATTGCATCAGGGAGACATGGTCAAACCACGTGTAATAAGCTTTATGCATCATGAAATGAGCTTTAGGAGAGTACCTGCCACCAAAATTTCCAGTAACTAAAGGGCAAAAATGGCCATGTATCAGATGGAAACATATTTTTCATCAACAGGATTTCCTGATTAAAATTGTGAGGGTGGGACCGGGGTTGTCACCTGAGCACACTAAGTGTTATCTGCTTGTTTAGTTGATTTAATAAGAATGAGAGGCTGATGTTTACCTCTTTCAAAATGGTTATTCTTAAATAACTAGAAATATCCCCAAAGTAGCACGAGTCAAGAGTTGAAAGTGACTTAGACTTTCTTGTTCTAGTTAATGTGTGCTACATGATCAAGCCCATTTAAAGTGATTTACAGGGTAATGTTTCTTTGACTTTTTTTAGAATAGAAGTTAAAGGTTATATCATAGACAATTTATCTTCTTGATTATACATGTATTTGCATATGCTGTCTACCAGCAAATATGATAAAAGAAAATATGTTGCTATAGCCTAAGATAATATGCTCCTGGTATTTATAGATTTAAAAATGAATATCTCCATTTTGATTATCCAAATTTACTTCTATCATATACAGGTGAAGAAAGGATAATATTATCTTTATACAAGTTTAGATATTTGGATTTTATTTATCTTCCAATTTCTTCAGTCTAAACATATTGTAGTTTCTTATATTTTAAGGACAAAATGTAAATCATATAAAGAGTTATTTAAATTTGATAGCAATGCAATGTGAATTATTTAGAGCTTGTAAGTTCTGATGCATTTGATATTAGTTTGCTGAATAGCAATGTCATGTTTTGAAAGTCTTTGAAGTCAACTGAGTTTTCTTTGTCTGATTAATTTATTACAAATGTATGTGATTGAATACATAATAGCTACCCTCTTGAAATATTTATTCACGTGAAAATAACTATATCATGTTATTAAAAGCATTGGTAAGATTTAGAATTCAAACATGTTGATAAGTAAAAGAACATAATTTAATATTTTAGAGATAAAGACCATATTTCAAATTAAATAAACAAATTAGCACAAATAATCATGACTCATGTCTGCAATTTTATACTGGAATATTTAAACTTTATACTTTCTAGTCATATTGACAAATTATCACCTAAATAATCATTAAAGAATCAGAAGTATAAATTTTTACTTTAGTTATGTTCATCAATATAAATATTAAAATGCAAAATTATATAAATATTCTTTTCTTTGTTGTCAGATAGGGAGTAGATTTTTTGTATTTTTGATAATGGATAACTATAATGGAATGAATCCACCAAATTCATGTCTGCTCAGAACAGTTTTGGATTCGGCGTTTATGAAGACATTATTGTTAATGTTCTTGATATAAAATCATCCTGGAAATAGGGTGGGCCATAATTTCATTGTCTTGTGTCTTTATAAGAGAAAGGCAAGGGAGTTTTGGGAACAGTGGTGTAGATAGAGAAGAAAGCAATGTGGAGACAGATGTAACAGTTTCTTCAGGAAAGTCTCCAAGGCAAGAAATGCTTAAGAATTCCCCGCGGCTGCTAGAGGAAGGAGGGATGCGTGAGAAAGGTCCTTTCTTGAATCTTCCAGAAAGAATCAACTTTGCTACACATGGAATTCAGACTTCTCACCTCCTGAACTGTAGTAGGAAGAATTTCTGTAATTTCAAACAGGCAGGTTTGTAGAAATTTATTATGGTAGCTATATGAAACTAATATGATTATCTATCTATTTGGTATCCATTGCTTTTATTATTTCCCTGATAAATGCCTCCCTTTGCCTTGTGAACTCATCAACAATTTGAATATCTATTATGAACATCTGGTAAGGCTAGTCTGATGGTGGTGAATTCTCTGTTTTTGCTTATCTGGAAAATGTTTTTCTTTTTTTATTTATCGTTCACTTTTGAAGATTAGCTTTGCTAGACACAGTATTCTTGACTGGAAGATTTTTTGTTTGTTCATGTTTATTGTAAAGCCCTTGAACATATCATCCCATTTTCTTCTGGCCTGTAGGGTTTCCACTGAGAAGTCTGATATTTATCTAATTGGTTTTCCTTTATATGTAACTTCTTGCTTTTTTCTTACTGTCTTTAGGATTATCTCCTTGGATTTAACTCTGGACAATTTGATGACACATGCCTTGTAAAAGACTATTTTGGTTGAGTCTGCTGGAGATCCTCTGAGTTTCTTATTCCTGGATGTCCATATCTCTTTCAGGAACTCAGAAGTTTGCAACTATTATTTCATTTATCAGGTTTTTAATGCCTTTTTTCTTACCTTCAAATACAGGAATATCTATAATACAAATATCTGGTCATTTAATCATATCCTATACTTTACATAGACTTAATTATTCAATTTAAGATTGTTTCACAGTGAAAATAAAATCTTTGATTTAAATGCCTTGAGAGTTTCTCCATACAAATTCTTAGCATCAGAAGGTAAAATTCATAATATATCATTTACATGTTATTATTGTGTTTCATATTATAGAAAGCACTTGCTCATATTAAAAATATAATGATTAAAAAATTCCCATAATTTGAATGACCACCTACAACCACATTTAAAATCAGATGGAGAAATAAAGAAATGATAGATGGGTACGTCAAGTAAGTAGATGGGTAGAATTCCATTCCTTGAAATCTGTTTGTTATTATCTGTGTACATAAATTTATATACTCATTATTTAGCATATTCTGTATCGAAGGCAGTTTTCTTGTCATTAGTTACACATTTTATTCATCCAAAATATTTCATCATCTAGTTAAATCATAGTATTCTAATTATTGTACTCTTTTTAGCACAAATATATTTCATAGAAAACATTATTCTTATATGAATATTTTCATTATATAATTACCAAGAATTAACATGACAATCAAATGGGGAGAAAAATGGAACAACACTACAAAGATTTTTGAACCATGTTTTATTCATCATTGATAAATAGAATGGAGAATTACAAAAGAGTGGTTCCTCATATTATGAGTCAAATTATTTTTGTAAACAATGGTTCTTAAGCCCATATATTTATTTTAGCTGAACAATCTTTTATTACCCATTTTAGGAATGCTGTTTCTAGTGACAAGTGGACCACCTTTGTCTTTAGATAACTTCTGGTGTCCACAAGGGTGCGCTGTATGTCTGTTTCCCTTATTTCTTCACCCTGAGCACAAGCTTTCTCTCTGTCTCACAGCTCTCACTTACTTCATTTGAATACCCTCTTTTGTAGCACAGAATGATAGTTTCTGTCCCACAATTCCCTATAATACCAAGAGAACTAACTCTGGCTTGCACAGGCTGTCTTTCTGCTATGTATATAAATATATATTTGTTTATAAAGTATTTTAATTTATACATTTTAATACCATATTTACAGTTGCATAAGATTCTTTAACAATTTTGTGTTCTTCATGATAAAAATTAAATATGTCATAGTTTAACTTTTGGAGACCACTATGTTTTGTACAAAACTAACCCTGCTCTTAGCAATGTGTATGTTCATGTTGACTGGTGGAATATAATCAGTGAAAGGTCATTTTCCTGGGATTAAGGTTGGCTGAGACCGGGGGCCAGCGCTGCGGTACAGCGGGTTAATGCCCTGGCCTGAAGTGCTGGCATCCCATATGGGTGCTGGTTTGAGACCTCGCTGCTCCACTTCCAATCCAGCCCTCTGTTATGGCCTGGGAAAGCAATAGAAGATAGCCCAAGTCCTTTTGCCCCTGCACCTGCATGAGAGACCCAGAAGAATCTTCTGGCTCCTGGCTTTAGATCGGCGTAGCTCCGGCCATTACAGCCACTTGGGAATGAACCATCAGATGGAAGACCTCTCTCCCTCTGCCTCTCCTCTCTCTGTGTAATTCTGACTTTCAAATAAATAAATAAATCTTTAAAAAAAAGATTGGCTGAGATTAATATTTCTTGGGATAAAGATTGGCTGATCAGTCAGAAAAAAACCAATGAATAGAAGTGCTATTTGTTTTGAAGTTATGTGTAATAGTATGCTATTAATCATAAGAACTGAATTTGGAAATGTTAAATGCTAGATCTGCTGCAGTTATCTTGAAATCAGCAGAAAGATATTTAGTGTGAAAACAAATATAATAAAGTTATTTTTCCCTGATGTCTAGTAGAAAATTTTCTTTATTATTCATTTGGTTCACTAATTTAATAAGAATATATGTATATTTTTGAATGACATCACACTCTATATATATTCCCAATATATAAAAAAAGTAAAAAAGAGAATAAAATGAAGGGAAATATTATATACTTCTGTTTGTTTAATTGATGCTTCTCTTTATTTACTTCATTCTAATCTGGGATTTTTCTCATACAGGAATTTGATCTACTCATTTTAACTTCTAGTATTACACTCTTTGTATCTGATTTCCTCAATTGAATAGTAAATTCAAAAACTCCTTTCTTTAAAAAAGGGATTTGATCACGGACTCTGTTTATTTTGTCTGGGTAACATCTTGAATATCCCTCAAGACTTATTAAGTGGATGTGTGTTTATTTTTCCATTAAATTTGTCTTACTGTGATATACTTTTATAATTTTTTTACTTGGTAATTTTCCATCACTTTAAAAGCAAGGGTTTCTCATCCATTGTTTTCAACTGGAATCACCTAGGGAGCTTTAAAGGTTAATATACTGTCTGTACCCTAGCCTAAGCAAATTAAATCTCCGAGTTTGATACCCGTCACCAATATTTTGGAACCATAGATGATCCAATACTAATAGAAAACTGCTGCTTTAAATGATGAGTTAGCCTTCTTGAATAAATATTTATATATTAAAATCACACTAAAAACTCCTATTACATATAACAATGATCAATTCAAGCCATTGGATTCAGAGGTGGAATGTTCAACTAATAGCAGAAGATAATTGAGACCTTTGTTCCTTTGCAGGATCACCTTGAATGTGCTGATGCACTGAAAATTATGAATTTTTAAAGGAAAGGCCTTCATCTTTGAGTAATTTATGTACAACTGTGGAAGGATATGCTTTGTCAGCTACCCCAAGGGGAAACATTATTTTTCAATGTCAATGGAATTGTGTGTTGCAAAATTGTGAGAGCAGGTATTTCCCAAGTTTGGGGGTATTCTATCCAACTCATTCCATTGAGTTTCCCTAAAACTGGTATCAATTTGGTGATTATGCTTACACACTTCCTGCAAGAAAATGCAGAATTTGCCCTTTCACTAGCCAGTGATGTTATCATTTTTTCTAGTTGTATATATATGTGTGTGTACATACATATATATATGACTGAATTATGCAATATATTACTTAAGAAAATCCACATGTATACATACACAACGTGGAGAAAATAGGATTTGTGTGTGCGTCTTTATAGAAAATAGGAAAAGGATGGGGTGCCTCTTTCACCCGTCCACATAAATGAACAAGTTTTGTAAAAAAAATGATGGAAGTTCTGCACAGGGTAGCATGTCAATGATTTAGGCCTGAGAGATCTGAGATATACAGGTCCAGTGACGTAAGTCTAGGAACAATGTTCCAAAATGATCAGATTCTTGGTGGCATCTGTGCATTTCACAACAGTAAATTTTCATTTTACAATTATACAGTGAATGTACATTGGTTTGATCCAAAAATGGTCGTTGTTGGGTAAGTGAAGGTGAATTTGTACTAGCTTGGAGATTATTGCTTTTAGAATGTGGTTGGTAATAAACATATCAGAGAAGAGCCTGCTGCAAAGAAATGGTAAAGATGGAGAACAAAGGTTTGCACAGTATCGCTCCAGATGTGTAAAATGGCATAGCCTGTGTGCACATTACCTAAGTCAAGTTGACCTGGTAGGTAAGATTAATAGCTCGGTCTGAATATTCATCAGACTAGTCTCAGCATGTCTTTCTCTTCAATGCTTTGTGGGCTGTTCAGGGCCAGTTTATTTTCACATTTTACATTTTACTTATTCAGATTTATCACCTTCCACATTATAAGATATTCATTATATAATAACAATATATTACCAGTTATTCTACTGTTGGGAAATTTATTTAATTTTTAAACAGATAATTTATGATGATTTTGAACAAAGTGATAAGAATTAACATTTGTATTACATCACCAATAGCATATAACAGGATATTTTTAAAAATTATATTAAATTTATTATTCAAAGTTTATTGTTCTACTATACTTGTCTTAAAGCTGTGTTATGAACAATTGAATTTTTAGCTTGTTTTTTAATTTTTAATTTATTTTTATTTTAATATTTAATTAGTTTTTAACAGATTCAAGGTGATTTGTAGATATAATTCTAAGAACATAATGACATTCCCTTCCTCCCTCCCTTCTCTTCTTTCCCTCTCACCCTCTTTCCTTCTCCCTTTCTTCCTGTCTTTTTATTTAGTTTTTCAGGTAATATATTTTATAATTTATATTACATTAAAAAAGGATTAATACTTCTCTGAATAAGAACTTTAACAAGGAAAAACAAAACCATATTTTAGTAGCAATATAGAAAGTGGCTCTAAACAAAAATTGAATGCAATAATGACCATTTCACCCATATACAGTAAATTTTAAAGTAATCACAGATCATTGAAACTATAGTAGTATAACATTTTTAACCACTGATTTGACAAAGGTATAAAACAAACTTTAATAAAAGTATATTTGTGGCAATACTGGTACACACAAACATTTCTTTCTTTGTTTTGTTTTTTAAATTTTAGCTCCCACATATAAAGGGAAACAGTGATTAAAATGAAAAAAACATAATCAAAGAAACAAAGTGATGATGTAAGGAAAAAGAGGTGATTAAAGTCACTCAATTCATAGGTTGCATTTTGTAAAAGTAAGGAAGGAATTATAGATAAGAAAAAATTATTTATTTCCATAAATGAATATTTAATAACATTAAATATTTGGGACTACCATGTTTGCAGAGCAATATTTTTTTTTAAGTTCGAGTTCATGTGTGTCTTTTTTTCTTCACCTGATTACTTTCTTCATTTATTTAAGAAACATAAAGAAAGACAAAACGATAGAATCGCGTGTACTGGTTCACTCCAATAATGTCTACAATGGCCCAAGCAGGACCAGGTCAAGCTGGAAAATGGAAACTCTACCTACATCTTCCCTGTGGGTGGCAGAGACTCAGCTACTTAACCATCACCTGCTGATTCCTAGGGTGTACATTGTTAGGACCCTGGACAAGGAAACTGCGCTGGGAGTAGAACCAGGTGCTACTATAAGGGATACAGGCATTCCAAGGAAACTTTTGATTAGCTGTTGCACTCACCCCCTCACACATGCCTAAACACACACACAATTTTGTTTTTATGTGTATATGCATTTATTTCTGCATGGGTATAATTGGACTTTATTAAGGAAATATGTTATAGCACAAAACAAGTACAGAAAACCTAGTTACATGTCACCATTTAGGTAAAATGAAATATTGAATTATTTGGGTTAAATACATCATATTCAGTTGTTATTTCTTAATAATGGAGTTGAATTAGGAACACATAAGTTGTTTCTATTACTACACAGCAAATTCAAATTAAATGTTATATCAAACATCATGATGAATTGTTGGTACTTAAATGCTAATTTTGAAAAGAAAATAATAAAAGGTCTTTTGAAATAATAGGGATTAGTCAATGTTCTGTTTCTAGTTATATTGACATAGACACTATGAATGAAATAGTGCAAACTCAAGTGCTCATTTGTATGCAAAAATACGATTTGTATGCAAACACCACTCTTCTTTATGAGAATGATTTCTTAAAGAGTAGAGTTCAAAGCAGTTTCCAATTAACCTTTGGTTACAAAAAATGAAAGTCAAAATAAAGTTTTACTGTATATTAAGAAAATATAGTTGCTAAACAGAAATAGAAGAATTGATGAACTGTTTTTATAAAAAAATTGTAAGACAGAAGATGAAATTGGAATATTTTTGACAGCATCTGATAAAAATTAAATTTCTATCTACTTAGCATTATGTTTCTGTGTGTGAAGTAATTATTTTGTGCTGTTATGGAAACATTAAAGAACTAATATATTGCATTGGTGAAGGACATCTACAATTTTTAAGAATCTTATTACTATCTTGTGAGAAAAAAATATATGAGGGCTGAGGGAAAATTTTACTACCCTGGAAAAATTTCACAGTAGATATAATTAGCATTGAGGTTTAGAAATGATAGAAAATGAGCGCTGCAGCTCAATCCTCCACCTGTGGCGCCGGCACCCTGGGGTTCTCGTCCCTGTCAGGGCACTGGATTCTGTCCTGGTTGCCCCTCTTCCAGTCCAGCTCTCTGCTGTGGCCCAGGAGTGCAGTGGAGGATGGCCCGAGTCCTTGGGCCCTGCACCTGCGTGGAAGACCAGTAGAAGCACCTGGCTCCTGGCTCTGGATCGGTGCGATGCACCGGCCATAGAGCACTGGACGCGGCAGCCATTGTGGGGTGAACCAATGGAAAAGGAAGACCTTTCTCTCTGTGTCTCTCTCTCACTGTCCACTCTGCCTGTCAAAAAGAAAAAGAAAAAGAAAAAGAAAAAAAAAGAAAAAGAAAGAAAGAAAGAAAATGATAGGGATGGAGAATAAAGGTTAGCAACCTCTCACCAGAAATCTTTGTCGTCAAAGATTTTACCTGCATAACAGGACAACCTTTGTTCACCACGAATTTCTTCTCCTTACTCTCCCATCATCTGCTACCAACTCCCTCCCAATGATCCAAGCTCCTATTGCTTTCTGTAGCTCATGATATCATATGGACTTCAATCATCTGGCCCTTCATTGGGTTTCAAAATTTATATGGCTTCCACTTACATCATGTAATTAAAATGTTTTCTTCCTGTTAATCTGTCTGCTGTCATTCTACTTCATAGACTCAAATTATTGGACTTCAGGGAATAAATTTTAAACTCCAGTATATTAGGTCTCTTTGTTTTAAACTCCCACAGTAACTTGAACAACCCCTTCAGACACACATTACGTTGTTAATTATTGGTTTAGATATTTACAGGGTGTGAGATATATAAGAATAATTTACATTGCTATATTTCATTCACAATGGCCCAATAATTTTACTTACATTTTTTATGTGAATAAATTGGAACACAATAAATTTAGTAATCTGTCCAAATTCATATAGCTATGTACACAGCAGTGGAATTCCGGAGAACAAAGTGCCACTGAAAAGCTTGCAAAACATTCAAGAGAAACACATCCTGAGACTTGCTGAGGAGCGTCCAGACAGAGCTATTAATCTTACCCAGCAGGTGACTTGGGTGATGTGCACATACGGCCTGTTTCCTCTTAGCCATCTGGAGTAACCTTGCACAATCCTTTGCTGCTTACCTACACGTAACTCATCTATTCCCAGAAATATCCTTCTTAAAATCAATCAGTAGCCTTCTTTTCACCAAACTTTGTGAAGATTTAAACTAATCATGCTCTAATAGAATATAATAACCCTCAATTTGGGAGAAATGCTGCCCCCCAAATACCTGCCTGCTTGTTTTTTGGAGTGAGCCTATATCACTCTACAGTGATGGAATTTACAGTCATGAAATACATGAATTCTGACGATGATTTGACCACATTGGAACACTTCCTGTGACACATTAAGTCATTGGGTTAGGCCTAGGTCACTCATATTCTGCCCAGAATAAACTTACATTAACCTTTTCATGGAGTCTGTTTGTTTCTGTGGATAATTTAACTAAATTAACACGAATTATGAACCATAAGGCAATCGTTTAAGTTAAGTCAATAATTATATGTCTTTTTATGTACCCACTATCTATTTTTTCCATAGGACAGTACCTAAAATATTGATTACTAAATGACCACTACTCTTTAAAGTGATCCACAATATAATTCAGTTTATAAAAGCATAATTTACTTTATAAATTTTGTGAACATTAATTTTCACATGATATGTACTCTTTTTACCAAAATTCATTTATTTAAAATTTATTTTATGTAACTTTTAAGCATATACAATAACTAAGTTTTTTTCCCTTTAGTGAATTAAACTCTGAACTTGTCCAGTGGGTAAAAAAAAGGAATCTAAGCTCAGACTCACTATTAACAGAGCAATTCAGGTACAGGTGCTGGTATGAAAATGTGTGGTGCTTTTGTTAGAAGTTCTCAGAGTCTTTTTAAACAAATTAGATTCTTACAAAGTAATCAGCAGTATCAGGAAAACCCAGAGAAAACGACAATCTTTCAGATAGGGTGGTTACTTATTTTCTGTAATTGTGAATCTGTTTTCTATGTTTCTTGGTTATGTATAGCTACAATTATTTTAAACACAATGCTTTCACAGGTGCGCCTGTCTCCCTTTAGGAACTCCAAGTTCTCCCTGATCCATTACGACCTTGGAGTGAGATTTTAAACAACCAAGTTGTTTAGGACAACTGCCACTCTGTGAGTCTGCTATGTATCTTGCTTCCCATGTTAGATCATTCTCTCCTTTTTAATTCTATCAATTATTATTAGCAGACACTGGTCTTATTTATGTGATCCCAAGTTGATCTTCTGTATAAAAAGAATGAGATGGGAGAAGGAGTAGAGATGAAATGGTTTGCAGGTGGGAAGGTGGTTATGGGGGGAAAAACTGCTATAATCCGAAAGTTGTACTTTCAAAATTTATATTTGTTAAACAGAAATTTTCTTAAAAAAAGCAATCAAGTTGAACATTGACCCAAGTTCATTCAGATTCATAAATGTTCTTCATTTGGCTTTTATTGCTTTCTTTTCTTGAAAAGAGATTGCCTTGGGTAATAGCAACTCATTAAAAAACATACATCTTTTAAACAGCAAATGGTAAAGAAATTCATTGACAGAACAAAAGTTACAGTTATGCTTAGTATAACATGCTCTAAAAATTGGATTTTGGGGGTGTGCCTTGTGGCACAGCAGGTTAAATTGCTGCTTGGGATACCTACAAAACACACTGAACAGCCAGTTCAAGTCCTGGCTACTCTGCTTCTCCCCGTCCCCCCAAAGATTCATTTATCTATTTGAAAGTCAGAGTCACAGAGAAGCAAAAGCAGAGAAAGAGAGAGGTCCTCCATCACTTGGTTTACTCCCTAATTAGCCATAACAGCTGAAGCTGGGCCAATCCAAAACCAGGAGCTTCTTCTGGGTCTCCCACACTGGTACAGAAGCCCAAACACTTGGGCCATCTTTTATTGCTTTCCCAGGCCATAGCAGAGACCTGGATGGAAGGTTGTGCAGCTGGGACTCAAACCCGCACCCTCCTGGAATGCAGTGGCCTCACCTGCTAAGCCACAGGCCAGGCACCTACTATGCTTCTAATCTGTCTTCCTGCTAATGTGCCCAGGCACTTGGGTTCACGTAGGAAACCTGAATGGAGTTCTTGGCTCTTGGTATATGCCTGGCCAAACCCTGAATATTGTGGGCATTTCAGGAGTGAACCAATGAGTGGAAAATTTTTCTATTTCTTTATTTCTCTCTCCCTTACAAAAAAATAAATCTTTTCAAAATTGTTTTACAATTCACTATGTCTCCATTTATTCTATATCTTGTTTTTGTCATGGCAATAATTATAGAAACATTACTCAAAACTACACTAATATTTAATGTTTTCTGTAGAGAAAATTGTTTAAGCAAACAGTAAAGCTCAATAAATTACAGTATTTTAGTTGAGTCAACCTGCTGCAGCTTTCTACAAAGCCTATGACAGAATTGTCCTCTTAGTCTTAGTTCACTGTATCATATGCAAAATGTATTTAATGATATTAGAAATTTTCCCAATTTCCCACAAATTATTTCTGCATGCTGCCTATGCTTTAAAGGTGTACTTAGAAGCATAACTAGGGGCCGTCACTGTGGGCTAGTAGGTTAAACTTCCACTTGCAGCACCGGAATCCCATAAAGGTTCTGGTTCAAGTCCCTGTTGCTCCACTTCTGATCCAGCTCCCTGCTAATGGCTTGAGAAAGGTAATTGGAAAATAACCCAAGTGTTTAGTCCTTGATACTCACATGGGAGACTGGAAGGAAGCTCCTGGATACAGGCTTCAGCCCGGCCTAGCTGTGATCATTACTGTCATCTGCGAAGTAAACTTGCAGATGGAAGAGAGCTCCGTCTTTTCCTGTCTCTGAAACTGTACCTTTCAAAAAAATGAATCTCTTAAAAAAATTCACTTGAATGAAAAGCACTTGTGAGATTCAAGTATACTTTTTCCTAATACACATTTTGCATAAACTTCCTGAACCCCTATATGTGTGGATTTCAAATTTTGTACATCAATAAACTTATCTGTTAATTCTGTTTCCATTTTCTATGACTTTTTTGAACTACAGTCCTCTATCTTTCCAAACAGAATTTGTCTTATGTTTCTTGGCAATCTTTAAAGTGAAATTTTTTCCATTCCTGTAAGGGAGGGCTCAAGGATATTTAAATGCCCTTCAAGGCAGAGTTGCATGGAAGACCTTGTCCAAAATCACCCACAAAGGATTTTGAAGGTAATTTACTGGAGTAACCACTTCACAGCTTTGCAAAGGAATAGCAAGTGAAATAAAATAAAATTGTTATTACTTATCTACTGTGGTATAGGAAATTAGTTCCAAATTTATCAGCTGAAAACAGCAAATACTTATTGTATCAGAGTCTCTGTGGCTAGGAAATCTCACATGGTATGGACTAGCTGGGTGCCTCTGGTTTAAGAACTCTCATGAAAGAGTGTGAAGGTGTTTCAAAAAAAGTGAGGAAATACAATTAAAGGATACATTTATTTTGGTGAAACAAATTTGAAACTGTTTTCTTATGTGAGAACTCAGTTTTGACTCAGGTTTTTGCCTTGTGGATTTGTCCCTGGGGTTGTGCTTACCATGCCTTTTGCTTCTCCATGAGTGGAGAATTCAAGAGACAGAGAAAGAAAAATCTTAGAGAGAAGCAGCAGTCTTTTTTGTGTAATCTAATTAGAGGGTTAGCATCATATAACTTCGACCATATTCTATTCATTACTAGGCCAAATCCAATACATACTCTTCTAGAATAAAAAAACACAAAGATAAGTATACTAGAAGGTGGAATACCATCAAAAATTATTCAGAATCAGCCAACATACTCACAAAAAACAACACAACAGAAAGTATTCGACTATTACTTAAATCATGCATTTGGTACATAGGTTTTCATGTTTTAAAGACTTGAAGAGGGGCCAGCACAGTGGTGCAGTAGGTTAATCCTCCTCCTGCTGTGCAGGCATCCTATATCGGCACCAGTTCTAGTCCTGGCTGATCCTCTTTCTGTCCAGCTCTCTGATGAGGCCTGGGAAACAGTAGAAGATGGCACAAGTCCTTGGGTCCCATCACCCATGTGTGAGACCAGGAGAAAGCACTTGGTTCCTGGTTTCGGATGCGCTCAGCTCCAACTGTTTCAGCCAAATGGGGTGTTAACCAACAGAAAGAAGATCTGGTTGTCTCTACCACTTACTGTCAATAACTAAATCTCTCAAATAAAATAAAGAAAATATTATTTCCTGCAAAGTCTCATTTGTGAATGAAGGTGAAATAAAGATCGTACATAGCAAACAGATTTTGAACGAATTTGTAACCACTGGTCCAGCGCTGGAAAAGATGCTTAAAGATGTGTTACACACAGAAACACAGCCATCAATATGAAAGAAGGTAAAGGATAAAAACCTCCCAGTAAAAGTTCACAGGAAGTTCAAAGCACATATTAGAAATATCTTTGGGAAAATGGCAGGGCAAAGTCACTACTTATCAATAGTCACATTGAATGTTAATGGCCCCAGCTCTCCAGTTAAAAGAAACAAAATGGCTGAATGGATTAAGAAACAAAATTTTTATTTGCTGCCTACAAGAAACACATTTTTCCAACAAAGATGCATGCAGACTGAAAGTGAAAGGATAGAAAAAGATATTCCATGCCAACAGAAATGAAAAAAGAGCTGGGGTAGCCATCTTAATAACAAACGAAATAAACTTCAACACAAAAACTGTTAAGAGAGACAAAGAGGGGCACTATATAATGATTAAGGGTTCAATTCAACAGAATATGTAACTATTATAAATGTATATGCACTAAATTACAGGTTACCAGTTTATTTAAAATATATGTTAAGGGTCTTAAAGGGAGACTTAGACTCCAATACAATAGTACTGGGGGACTTCAATACTCCACTCTCAGAAATAAGCAGACCAACCAGACGAAAGATCAACAGGAATGTTATAGCCCAAATGGATCTAACAGATATCTACAGCACTTTCTATCCTGCACTTAAAGAATTTACATTCTTCTCAGGATTACATGAAACCTACTCTAGGATTCATCCCATACTAGGCCATAAAGCAAGGCTCAGCAGTGGAATGAAGCTGGAAATTAGCAACTCAGGAATCCCTAGAGCATTTGCAAACACATGGAGACTGAACAACATGCTCCTGAATGAACACTGAGTCATAGAAGAAATCAAAAGAGAAATCAGAAACTTTCTGGAAGTAAATGAGGATAACAACACAGCATACAAAAACTTATGAGATACAGCAAAAGCAGTGTTAAGAGGAAAATGTATAGCAAAAGTTGCCTACATCAAGAAATTGAAAGGCACCAAAAAAATGAGCTTTCAATGCATCTAAAGTATCTAGAAAATCTTCAGCAAACCAGACCCAAATCTAGTAGGAGAATAGAAATAATTAAAATCAGAGAAAATATCAACAGAATTGAATCCAAAAAAAATTACAAAAGATCAGCCAAACAAAGAGCTAGTTTTTTGAGAAAAAAAAATTGACACACCATTGGCCCAATTAACTAACGAAAGACCCAAATCAATAAAATCAAAGATGAAAAAGGGAATGTAGCAACAGACACCACAGAAATACAAAGAGTCATCAGAAATTACTACAAAGAGTTGTATGCCAGCAAACAGGGAAATCTATCAGAAATGGATAGATTCGTGGACACATGCAATCTACCTACATTGAGCCAGGAAGACATAGAAAATCTAAACAGACCCATAACTGAGACAGAAATTGAATCAGTTTAAAGTCCCTCCCAACCAAGAAAAGCTCAGGACTGGATGGATTCACTGCTGAATTCTACCAGACATTTAAAGAAGAACTAGGCCAGCCTTGTGGCTCACTGGGCTAATCCTCCGCCTGTGGCACCAGCACCATGAGTTCTAGTCCAGGATAGGGCACCAGGTACTAGTCCCAGTTGCTCCTCTTCCAGTCCAGCTCTCTGCTGTGACCCAAGAGGGCAGTGGAGGATGGCCCAAGTGCTTTGGTCCCTGCAGTTTCTTGGGAGAGCTGAAGGAAGCACCCATCTCTTGGCTTCTGATCAGCACAGTGCTGGCCATAACAGCCATTAGGGGAGTGAACCTGTGGAAGGAAGACATTTCTCTCTGTCTCTCTCTCTCACTGTCTAACTCTGCCTGTCAAAAAATTAATTAATTAATTAAAAAATTTAGAAGAACTATCTCCAACTTCTTCCCAAACTATTCAGAACAATCAAAAAAGAGGGAATCCTCCCAAATTCTTATTATGAAGCCAGCATCACCTTAATCCCTAAGCCTGAAAAAGATGTAGCAGAGAAAGGGAACTATAGACTAATTTCACTGATGAACATAGAGGTAAAGATCCTCAATAAAATTCTGGCCAATAGAATGCAACAACACATCAGAAAGATCATCCACCCAGACCAAGTGGGATTTATCTCTGGTATGCAGGAATGGTTCAATGTTCACAAATCAATCAATGTGATACACCACATTAACAAACTGAAGAAGAAAAAGCATATGATTATCTCAATTGATGCAGAGAAAGCATTTGATAAAGTTCAACATCCTTTCATGATGAAAACACTAAGCAAATTGGGTATAGAAGGCACATTTCTCAATACAATCAAAGCAATTTATGAAATACTCATGGCCAGCATCCTATTAAATAGGGAAAAGTTGGAAGCATTTCCACTGAGATCTGGTACCAGACAGGGATGCACACTCTCACCTCTGCTATTCAATAGAGTTCTGGAAGTTTTATCCAGAGCCATTAGGCAAGAAAAAGAAATTAAAGGGATACAAATTGGGAGGGAAGAAGTGAAACTATCCCTGTTTACAGATGATGATTCTTTATTTAGGGGATTCAAAGAACACCACTAAGAGACTATTGGAACTCATAGAAGAGTTTGGCAAAGTAGCAGGATATAAAATCAATGCACAAAAACCAATAACCTTTGTATACACAGGCAATGCCATGGCTGAGCAAGAGCTGCTAAGATCAATCACAATCACAATAGCTACAAAAACAATCAAATACCTTGAAATAAACTTAATCAAGGACATTAAAGATCTCAGAGATGAGAATTACAAAAACTTAAAGAACGAAATCCAAAAGAGGATATGAAAAAATGGTAAAATCTTCCATGCTCATGGATTGGAAGAATCAATATCATCAAAATGTCCATTCTCCCAAAAGCAATTTATAGATTCAATGTGATACCAATCAAAATACCAAAGACATTCTTCTCAGATCTAGAAAAAATGATACTGAAATTCATATGGAGGCACAGGAGACCTCAAATAGCTAAAGCAATCTTTTACAACAAAAACAAAGCTGGAGGCATCACAATACCAGATTTCAGGACATACTACAGGGCAGTTATTATCAAAACAGCATGGTACTGGTACAGAAACAGATGGATAGACCAATGGAACAGAATAGAAACTCCAGAAATCAATCCAAACACCTACAGCCAACTTATATTTGATCAAGTATCTAAAAGCAATTCCTGGAGCAAGGACATCTATTCAACAAATGGTGCTGTGAAAACTGGATTTCCACATGCAGAAGCATGAAGCAAGACCCCTACCTTTCACCTTACACAAAAATTCACTCAACATGGATTAAAGATATAAATCTATGACCTGACACCATCAAATTATTAGAGAACATTGGAGAAACCCTGCAAGATATAGGCACAGGCAAAGACTCCTTGGAAAAACCCCGGAGACACAGGCAGTCAAAGCCAAAATTAACAATTGGGATTGCATCAGATTGAGAAGTTTCTGTACTGCCAAAGATACAGTCAGGAAAGTGAAGAGGCATCGAACAGAATTGGAAAATTATTTGCAAACTTATCAACATATAAATGATCAATAACCAGAATCTACAAAGAGATCAAGAAACTTTACAACAAAACAAACAACCCACTTAAGAGATGGGCCAAGGACCTCAATAGACATTTTTCAAAAGAGGAAAGCCAAATGGACAACAGACACATGAAAGAAAGTTCAAGATCACTAGCAATCACGGAAATGCAAATCAAAACCACAATGAGGTTTCACCTCACCCAGGTTAGAATGGCTCACATTCAGAAATCTGAACAGATGCTGGTGAAGATGTGGGGAAAAAGGGACACTAACTCACTGTTGGTGGGAATGCAAACTGGTAAAGCCACTATGGAAGTCAGTCTGGAGATTCCTCAGAAACCTGAATATAACCCTACCATTAAACCCAGCCATCCCACTCCTTGGAATTTACCCAAAGGACATTAAATGGGCAAATAAAATATCTGTCTCAATGTCTGTAACTCAATGTTTTTGCAGCTCAATTCACAATAGCTAAGACCTGGAATCAACCTAAATGCCCATCAACAGTAGACTGGATAAGGAAATTATGGGATATGTATTCTATAGAATACTATCCAGCAGTATAAAAAAAAAAAATGAAATCCGATCATTTGCAACAAAATGGAGGAATCTGGAAAACATTATGCTGAGTGAAATAAGCCAGTCCCAAAGGGACAAATATCATATGTTCTCCCTGATCAGTGACAACTAAGCGAGCACCAAAAAGGAAACCTATTGAAGTGAAATGGACACTACGAGAAACGGTGACTTGATCAGCCCTTGTCCTTATTGATAAGGAAGAACTTACTACTTTATCCCTTTTAATATTTTTTCATTCTACTTAATAGTATTGGTTGAACTCTGTAATTAACACACAATTATTCTTAGGTCTTTAAAGTTAACTGAAAAGTGATCCCTGTTAAATATAAGAGTGGGAATAAGAGAGGGAGGACATGTACAGTTTTTTACATTTGAATTGGACTTGCTCCGATTGGTAGAGTTAGAAAAGTGCCTGGGGATACCAATTTAATCCCATCAAGGTGGAATGTACCAATGCCATGTCACTAGTCAAAGTAATCAGTTTCATTTCATAATTGATCATAATGATTGGATAAACAGTCAAAGGGATAACATAAACAAGACTAGTGTCCGCTAATACTAACTGGTGGAATTAAAAAGAAAAGAAAGATCCAACATGGGAAGTGGGATACACAGCAGACTCATAGAGTGGCAGATGTCTGAAACAGCACTCTGGCCTCAGAATCAGCCTTTAAGGCATTCAGATCTGGCTGAAGAGCCCATGAGAGTATTTTAGGCATGGAAAGTTAAGACACTCTGGAAAAACAAAAAGACCTAAATGAAAGATCTCTGCGAGTGAGATCCCAGTGGAAAAAAGGGGCCATCAAATAAGAAGGTATCTTTCTCTGAAGGGAGGAGAGAACTTCCACTTTGACTATGACCTTGTCTAAATAAGATCAGAGTTGGCGAACTCCAAAGGTTTCCATAGCCTTGGCAGCTCATGACAAGAGCCTAGGGTGATTACTGACACCGTAAACAAGAGTGTCAATTGTTAAATCGACAATGGGAGTCACTGTGCACTTACTCCCCATGTAGGATCTCTGTCCTTAATGTGTTGTACAATGTGAATCAATGATATAACTAGCACTCAAACAGTACTTTACACTTTGTGTTTCTGTGTGGGTGCAAACTCTTGAAATCATTACTTACTATATACTAATCTTCTGTATATAAAGATAATTGAAAATGAATCTTGATGTGAATGGAATGGGAGACAGAAGGGGAGGTGAGAGGGTTGTGGGTAGGAGGGAGGTTATGGGGTAAAAAGCCACTGTAATCCAAAAGCTGTACTTGGAAATTTATATTTATTAAATAAAAGTTGAAAAAAGAAAATATAAAAAATGTCTTGGAGAGATGCATAATAAATATGAGTTTAAAAAATTGGAACCTATAACTAAACTCACCTTTTCTTTGTGTGTGTTCATTTCTTGCCTTCCTTGGAAAAACTTACACATGTAAAGAACTTGCTATATTGCAATCAGAATTTTATCATGACTTTCAGAAATAAATTACCTCTAAATTATGCAAATTCCCTTAATCAACTGGATAAATATGAGTGTGAACAAATAGCAAAGGGTTGTTGAAAAGTCATTGATATGCACATCATCATTTTCATCATTTTTATTGTTAGTGAATAGCCTGTGAGAGCCCAGAAAAATATGAGTTTTCTCCTTCAGTGTCTGTCCTAAATATTTATTTCTATTTTATTGATTTATTATTGTTTCTTTCAATTTGTCAACAATATGCATAAAGCCAGGAAATAATAAGTGGGTGTCATGTTGTTTACAACTGATTATATGAAAGAGCATTTTGATAATTTTCTATAGTTGTACAGTGTTACTGGCAGATAATTTTTATATTAAACCTGAAATATATATACACAGATCAGCAGAAAAATAAAAATGCAAGATGAATAATTTAAAATGGCAACCCAAATATTAGTAAAAATTATTTTTGCATTGAGGAAAATATGCTTACTAAAGAAAAATCAGTTGAAAAAGTATTATTATAGTCTTAGGGATGGTACAAGAATAGTGGAATTGTCAATGTTATGTTAGTTTTATTCATTGTTATCTCCAAATCAACATGAAAATGAAGTTTTTGTGAGAAGCCATGCAGATTGTTATTTAAGTTAATCTTCCCTCTAAGCTACACAAAACTTATTATCCAAAAACACTCCCTGAAATGATGGCTTACTTTAATACTTATTTTGAAATGACCCTCCATACATCTAAACAATGAATAAAATAGGAAGATCACTCTATTTCTATTGCCTGCTCTATTTTCCCAGCACATGAGGCTCTTTTGTTGAATCCTCGGAAATGCTGTTTTTATCTACTTTTAAGAAGTTTGTTATCATCTACGCTCTGTTCCTTTGAAATCTGTATCCATTACAACAGTTTTTCCCCTAAATTTCAGATGTTGATCCTTTCTGATTTTTATGTCAGTATTTTTATTCAAAAATCATTCATCTAATATATAAAAACAAAATTTTCACAAATGTATCTTTCCTCATAAAAGAAAATTTTAAAATTTCTAGTCATTTTTCATAAAAGCTATTTTCACAATTTGTTTTATCTTATTATGATTCTTACCAATATATCCTATAGCATACATTTTTGAAAATTTTGGGGGAAATACATAGCATTTAATAAGGACTTTGATGTTATAAAAGGTCACATATAAAACTGGTCATGAAAGCGAATCCTAGGCCAGTGCCGTGGCTCACTTGACTAATCCTCCGCCTGTGGTGCAAGCACCTGGGTTCTATTCCTGGTCGGGGCACTGGGTTCAAGTCACAGTTGCTCCTCTTCCAGGCCAGCTCTCTGCTGTGGCCTGGGAAGGCAGTGGAGGATGGCCCAAGTGCTAGAGTCCCTGTACCCACATGGGAGACCAGGAAGAAGCACCTGGCTCCTGTCTTCAGATCAGTGCGGTGCACTGGCCGTAGCAGCAATTTGGGGGGTAAACCAACTGAAGGAAGACCTTTCTCTCTGACTCTCTCTTATTGCCTATAACTCTGTCTCTCTCTCTTACTGTCTAACTCTGTCTGACAAAAAAATTAATAAATAAATAAATAAAAAGGAAAGAGAATCCTAGCTGCACAGAAATCTAACAATTAATGAATATTTTGTGCAGCAGTTAAGACTTGGAATATTGGAGATAGTAGGTTAGAGTCATGCCTCAACTCAAGATTCCAGCTTCCTGGAATGCAATCCATGGAGGCAACAGAGGATACTTGAGTACTTGCATTCCTGCCACTCAGATGGGAAGCTCAGAGTGAGTGAGCTCTGGATTCGGACCTTAGGTCTAGTACAGTCCCAGCTGCTGCAGACATTTGGGAAATGAGCCAGCCAATAGGAGATCATTCTCTTTCTCTCCTTTCTCTCTCTCTCTCTCTCTCTCTGTGTGTATGTGTGTGTGTGTCTAACTTTCTTCCTGCCTTTACAATAAAATAAATAATTTTTAAAGATTTTATTATTTATATATGTATTTATTTGAGAGGTAGAGTTACAGACAGTGAGAGGGAGAGACAGAAAGATCTTCCTTCCGTTGGTTCACTCCCCAAATGGCTGAATGACTGGAGCTGTGCTGATCTGAAGCCAGAAGCCAGGAGCTTCTTCCAGTTCTCCCACATGGGTGCAGGGGCCCAAAGATGTGGGCCATGTTCTACTACTTTCCCAGGCCACATTAAAGAGCTGGATTGGAAGAGGAGCAGCAGGGACTAGAACCAGCACCCATTTGGGAAGCCAGCAGAGTAGATGGAGGATTAACCTACTGTGCCACAGTGCCGAACCAAATAATTTTTGATAAAGAAATTTTAAAGGGCTAGTGCTGTGGCTTAGCGTGTAAAGCTGTGCCTGCATCCCATATGGGCACGGGTTTGAGTTCTGGCTGCTCCACTTCTGATCCAGCTCTCTGCTATGGCCTGGGAAAGCAGTAGATGATGGTGCAAGTGTTTAGGCCCCTGCACCTGCATGAGTGACGGGGAGGAAGCTCCTGGCTCCTGACTCTCCATCAATGAAAGCTCCGGCCATTGAGGCCATCTGGGGAGTGAGCCAACAGATGGAAAACCTCTCTCTCTCTGCTCAGCCTCTCTGTAAGTCTGCCTTTCAAATAAAATAAACAAATCTTAAAAAAATTTTAAGTGGGGCTGGCGCCATGGCTCACTTGGCTAATCCTCTGCCTGCGGCGCTGGAATCCCATATGGTCTCTGGATTCTACTCCCGGTTGCTCCTCTTCCAGTCCAGCTCTCTGCTGTGGCCTGGGAAGGCAGTGGAGGATGGGCACCTGCACCCATGTGGGAGACCAGGAAGAAGCACATGACTCCTGGCTTCGGATCGGCATAGCTCCAGCCATAGCAGCCATTTGGGGGGATGAACCAGCAGAAAGAAGACCTTTCTCTCTCTCTCTCATTGTTTGTAACTTTACCCGTCCAATAAATAAATAAATAATCTTTTAAAAAAGTTTTAAGTGTTGTACAGTTACACAATGTTGGGGTAACAAGACTACTCCACTGTTCAGTCACAGCAGAATGGGATGAATAAGGTCAGAAAGCAGAATTTGGAACAGAGGGGAACGGCAAGTTTGGAGATGATTTCTTAATTGTTCTGAAATTTCTTTGTGGTTGACTTAAAAATCATTTTGATTCTAGCAGGATCATGCACCTGTGTAATTTCTGTTTTAGGCAAAATCTTCAAAATATATGTATGTGTCATATAGTAACCTCATGCACCATTACTATAAGTTATGTATATCACAGACCCTCAGTATGTTCAAGTACTGGACATTTGCTCAGCAAAAAATTTCTAAGATCTTGGCATTATGTAAATTAACTTTACATCAGAAAATGATTAGTTCCTTCTTATAGGGATCTTATTGGGAATGTGCTCTCTATATAATTTTGATCAAATATGTGAAGTAGGGACAGAATTCTGTTACCTAGCCCGGGATTTATACTGAGTGTGGCAAATCCAAAAATAATGGATATAAAAAATAATGGATATAAAAAAGTGAAAGATATTTTAAATAAATTTTCATTTAATTTGTAGCCATACACTAAATATTTGCTCTCTCAGAAATTTTATCAAAAAAATTTAGAAAGAGAAGAAATAGCAATTGAAGATTAAAATAAGAGGGAACACATAAAATACAATTTACTAAATATTAATACTTTCAAATGGTTCATGACCACAGCATGTTCTCTACTAAAGGCTTATTTGGATTTTTAAACATTTATAAAATTGAATGTGAGGAGACATGAACACTCTTATCTCCTTATTTGTTTAGCCATTTGGAATTACTCAGCAGCATTTGGCAAGAGCTTTCCAGTTTGCTGGGTTATACTGACCCAACTGGAGGAATTAAGAGAGTATCACTACACTTATGAAATACAAAGTCAATAAGATTTTTTCATTTATGATAATCTCTAAATTCATAACAAGTCACATAGACCTTAAGCAACTGTCGTTTCTAAGAACTAACCCACGCTGACTTGCTCTTGAGACCTGAAGTAGACTTTAGAATCTCAAGACTTTCCACAGTGCTTTCAAGACTGTGGACCTGGTTTCAACAAGTGAGAGTGTTAGTCCACACCTTATTTGCATGATCCAATGACATCAAGAAAACGATGGCATTAAAAATATTGTATCATCCTCTTTCCCAATACCTATGTGCCTCCAGTAATTCAGAAAACACAAATTAAGTGACTGAAACACTCAAGCTCAAAAACAGTGACCTATTAGCTGGCATACAACTGGTCAAATAGGAGGTGGTAGCACTGATGACCTTCACCCTCTGAGGCTGCAGTTGGTTGGTTGGCACTGTGATGGAGTGTCAGCTCTCAGGTTAACATCTGGCCTTTCTCTGGATCCTCAGCTTTAGATACTGAAATGAGTCTCACAGCATCAATTGAACAAGAGAGATGAAATTGTAGCTCTGTGTTTTTATGTTCTTTCTTCTTTAAAAGGTTTATTTACTTTATTTGAAAGGTAGAGTTACAGAGAGAAAGGGAGAGACAGAGAGAGAGAAAGGTCTTCCATCTGCTGGTTCCGCCCCAAATGGCCACAGCAGCCCAGGCTGGGCAAGAAATGAAGCCAGGAGCCGGGAGCTTCTTCGGGTTGCCCAGGTAGGTTCAAGGGCCCAAGCACTTGGGCCATCTTCCACTGCTTTCCCAGGCCATAGCAGAGAGTTGAATTAGAAGTGGAACAGCCAGGACTTGAATAGGCCCACTTATGGGATGCCAGTGCTGCAGTAGGCGGCTTTACCTGCTACGCCACAATGCCGGTCCCTGTCTTCTTTCCAGCCTCAGAAATGGCATTCTTTTAGATTATCACTGATGATATAAAGATTACTATATCAGAATCAGAGAATAAGTTTGCCTGCATTTTGAATATATTTGCTTAACTCGCTTTCAGTAAGGGCTCTTTTTGGTATCTATGCTCTTAATGATATATTTGGAATTCACCATTTCTAAATTTGTCATAATTATACTTATTTGTATGCTTACTTGTATAGTTTGTTGTTTTAAATTATGCCGTGCCCTCGATTCTAAATGACCAGGTCACTAGATCATTTAACCTGGCATATTCTCATCTGTAATTGGAGTAACTTTCTTATACAGGTGCTGTACAGTGGCCAGTCAGTCACTCAGTACATAAAACATTTAGAACAATGACTGGTATAAAGTAAAAACCAACATGTTTGGCTGGTCATTAAATGATAACCAAATATATCATTTAAAGGTTCTCCTAGAGTCACACTAATATTAATTTTTACTTTAATATGTGTATGCAGGAATTTCCACATGTAATTCTTTAATTACAAAAAAGTCTCCCTGCAAGCTTAACACAGTGATCTCCAGCAGCTTTCTGTAGGAAGCTAGCAATCTTGAGAGCATATATCTGATCAAATGTAGTTCCTGATTCTCTGTGCTCTCTGTAAATAAAGGCACAATGAAGAACATTTTTCACTTCTCCAAGCCTCAGAAAGCCCTGACTGGACTGTCAAAATGGTCTTTAATAAAAGGCCAAGTGACAAGATGGTGTACATATAGCCTAATAGAGCACTTTATCTTACAACACACAAAGTGTTTAACAATAAATCCTTGCCCATTGCGTAACAATAAGCCTATGTAGCTCCCTGTGGTTCAGCCAGGAGAATCTAAATTACAGACTTCATTTTTATAAAGTACAGGTACTACCTGGTAGGATTTGCAGACTATAAGAAACTCATCTTCAGTGTACCTTAATCAGACCTGCTTGGAACTATTTTGGGATTTTCATGCACATTTATCTGAATAAATTCCCTCTTGCTGATGCTATTGACTTTAGGACAAAACCACTTTCAATATTGTTAAAACTTCACTCTGCACAATATAAAGGCTAACATACATCCTCTGAAAATTTCATTTCTAGAACAAAGATTTATGAAACTTCAGCCTCGGTCAGTGTGAATTTTTTTTTAATTCAACCTCGCACATTATTTCTACTTTGGGTCAATTAATAGAAAATTTTTAGTAACATATAATATGATTTTTAAAGGCATTGAGTCAAGATTGAATGAGGAAAATTATTATTTTCTGAGAAACAAGAAAATCAGAGGCATCAACACTGAGAGAAAGGCAGGTTCATCCATTTCTTTCTTTTCGTCTTAGCTTTTTTGTCTGTCCAGGTTTAAAGATACCAGAAATAAAGGTGAGTAGATTTACTTTAGAACAACCAAACTACTAACAAGAAAACCAGTAAACTAGGAACTTCATTTTAATTACGATGATCATATAAAATAGTACTTTTCAATGGAGAATTGAGCAATCCCATCAAAAAAGATATCAGCAGCATCAGGAGCACCTGCAGTGTCAGCGATGGGGTAGCCAGCAGCCAGCAGTCACTCAGCACTCGGTGCTCAGTCTTACTCTCAGCTCACTGCTGTTATCATGCTGCTGATTTCTACTCCCACCCTTTTTCAAATTCTATTTCCACAGTTTTGCAAATAATCTTCCTCTAGTCGCTGTAGTTATCAACATTTTCTTTCTATTATTCTTAATTAGCTACATAAAATGGCACCATTTTGCAACTTCATGTACATTGTTAAACCCAACCCAATGTTAGTTTAAATTTACTAATTAATCTAAACTCCATCGAATGATTTTTTTTTGGGATTTTTACATTTGTTGATACACTCTCCCATCTTGAAAATTATTTTTGCCATGTTTCTCACTTTCCTATTTTCTGGATTCCATAGTCTATTTATACTCTAAATTTTGTGTATTAAATGAACATAAGGGGTCTGCTCCCATTTCACTGACTACATGGCATCCATCTATATATATGAGACATATATATACATATGTGTATGCAGATCAATCAATCGATCGATCTATCTACCTACCTACCTACCTATATTTACCTAGAAATCAAAGCACAAATACGGAACACAAATTCCCATGATGGATCTCTGGCAGAAAATTCAGGAGAGGACAACTAGCATAAATCTTTTACAGCTGAAAGACTGAGGACCCGCCCCCCCCCCCCCGACATTTTGTTGGTTAGCTGATGACAGCTGTGCTTGCTGTCCAGTTGGCTCTGTATTGGTTGCAGGTGGTCAACTGTGCCCTTACACTGCCTTCTTTGAGACTATTTCATTGGAGTGCCTCTGCTGTCAATAGAATGCCCCTGCCTGGACTAAGATTACTCAGTGTTGTCTGCATTAGCCCCTGCCTACACTGAGATGCTCACTGTTGCCTGCACTAGTTTCTGAAGGTTGTGCCATGGTAAATGGTAACACTCTTCCTTCCCTGTAGGCTCCTGTATTGAGTCTACATGGTCGAAATAACACACTAATTTGAAGTCTAACAAATGGACATATTTACCCTAATCATTTCTTGTGTAGCACAGATCAGAGATTTTTAATTCTGACCAGGATATTTCTATCATATATTGGCAGCAGATAAAACGGCACCAACATGTCCAGATGTGACATCATCATTTACCCTTTCAGTTCACTTCTTTTTCTGAAGCTGTAAATAGGTAATATGTTTTTAATTTTTTTCAAATATTTTAAGACACACACATGGGGAGAGAGGGAGAAAGGGAGCAAGAGTGCACCCCTGTCTGCTGGTTCACTTCCTAAATGTCTGCAAAGGTTGGAGCTGAGCTGGGCAGAAGCTGGCTGCCAGGAGCTCTATTTAGGTCTCCAATGTGGTGGCTGGAACCCAAGTAACTGAGCCATCATTGCAGTCTCTGAGAATGTATTAGCAGAAACATGGAATCAGCAATCTGAGCTGGGCCTCAAATTCATGCACTTTGACATGAAACACGATTTTAAAATTACTTTTACTGAATCATAGTTTACATAGAATGTAAAGACCTGTTTTAAATGTGAAACTCCATGAGTTTTGACAAAAATATACACAACCGTGTACCTACTAACCATAGATAAAGTATTCATTTCTGTCATTCCAAAGTGTTCCCTCAGCCTCCTGTGAATACATTCCCCATCTGCTCTGACTCTAGGAAAACACAGAACCTTGTCACTATGTATTGTTTCCTTTACTTAAAATACTGTGTAAATATAATCATATAGTATGTACTGTTTTGTACCTATCAGTGTTTCCTCATTTTGAAATTTATCTCTATTATTCTAACAGTATTCCCTTCATTTCAATATTGAGCCGTAAACTTTTGTACAGATATAATATGGATCGCTTTATCCATTCACCTTTTAAATATGTAAAAACAGCTCCAACTCATAAAGCTGTTATGAAGATTCTTGCTTGAGTCTTATTGTAGATACTTATGCTTTCATTTCTTTTTAATAAACCTTATACTGGAACTGGTAGATCAATTCATCTCAGAGACATGTTTAACTTTATAAAAACTGACAAGTTGTTTTCCAAAAAGGTCTTATTATTTAACATTTCCTCCAGCAATATATTTAAATCTAAATCTCTCCACATCTTAACCTGTACATGAAATTATCAGTCTTTTTAGCTTATATTTCTAATTGGTATATACTGGTGTCCCTTTATAACTTTAATTTGTACCTCACTATTTCTCTAATAACTAATAGTGTCAAGCTCATTTTAATTGCTGCCTGTTCATATATACATTTTATGAATTATCTTTTTACCATTTTAGTCCAATTTTATTAGGTCATTTGTCATCCTGCTAAGATATAACATTTCAGGGCCAGTGCTGTGGCATAGTGGGTAAAGCTGCCTCCTGCAGTGCCAGCATCCCATCTGGACGCTGGTTCATGTTACAGCTGCTCCTCTTCTGATCCAGCTCTCTACTATGGCCTGGAAAAGCAGTGGAAGATGGCCCAACTTCTTGGGCCCCTGCACCCGTGGGGGAAACCTGGAAGAAGCTCCTGGCTCCTGGCATCGGATAGGCTCAGCACCAGCCATTGCAGCCATTTGGGGAATGAACCAGCAGGTAGAAGACACCCGCCCTCTCCCCGCCACCTCTGCCTGTCTGTAAATCTTTCAAATAAATAAGTAATTTTTTTTAAAAAAAGAGATGTAACAGCTGTATGTATTTGAGATATTATGTTTGTCTTTTCATAGAACTTTTTAATTTTTAAAGTAATGAATTACAATTTATTACTTTTCAAACAATTGTGCACTGTTCCTTGGTGTTATGCCTAAAAACCAGTGTATAATCTTTGCTTACTTCTTTACATATTCTTCTGACTAAAACTTCCAGTGCAAGCTTGAAGAGGACATATTTGCCTTGTTCTTGATTTTAAAGGGAGCCCATTCTCCTTTTCCACATTGATCACATTATCTGTTGTAGATTTTTGCTCATAAAGGTGAGAGATTGTCCCTATATTTCTAGTTTGCTGAGAGTTTTTCTTTTTTAAATCATGAATCAGTATTGGATTTGATATAAGGATTTTTCTACATTAACTGATAAGACCACATCGATTTTCTTTTATAGAAGGTGTATGTGCTATATTACATTCATTGGTTTTTAAATGTTAAACTAGACTTGAATAACTGAAATAGATACCGCTTGGTCTAGTGTATAATGTTTGCTGTACTTTCTTGGACTGTGTTAATATATTGTTGAAGACACTTGCATCTAAGTTCTGAGAAATATTTGCCTACTTTTTGGTTTTGTTTTTATGATGCCTTAATCTGGATTTAGTATTCAAGTAATGCTGACTTTATAAATGAATTATGAAGTATTTCTCCTATTTCTGTTTTCTTGAAAAGACATACAATTTGTTTCATTTCTTCTTTACATGCACAGAATTTGCCCATAAAAACATTTGGCCCTGTTGTCTTCTTTTCTTAGTATAGAGCACTTTTAAAATCCTTAGAACTTCAAAACATAAAGAATGAATTTTAAATAATTAGGATTTAATAATTTAAAAATTATTTAGGATATATGGGCATCACAGAAAAAAATGTAAACCTGAGGTTCTAATCATACTAAGAATATATGAGATAATCTCCCTGAACATGGGAGGAAAGTGTGCTGACCTAAATCAGTATGCAAATGAATGGAGACTCTAGGACCAAAGTTAAAGGGAACTACACACATGCAATGTGTACTAGTTGCTTAAGATTTTCCAAAGACTTTATACCACTGAACATGTGTACTGGTGTTGAATAATTAATTAAGGGTATGGTGAATCTGAGAGATTTCTCACTGTTGGAATGGAAATTTAAAAATCAGCAGGCAAAGTAGCAACATCGTCCATTTCCTGACATTTGAGAGTTAGAAACATTAGTAGGAAGTCCTGTTTAACTTTTAAAATTTTTTTTTTATTTGACAGGTAGAGTTATAGACAGTGAGAGAGACAGAGAGAAAGGTCCTCCCTCTGCTGGTTCACTCTCCAAAGGTGGCCACGGCAGGTGCTGCATCCATCCAAAGCCAGCAGCCAGGCTCCCCCTCCCGGTCTCCCATGCGGGTGCAGGAGCCCAAGCACCTGGGCCATACTGCACTGCCCTCCTGGGCCAAAGCAGAGAGCTGGACTGGAAGAGGAGCAACCAGGACCAGAACCTGGCTCCCACATGGGATGCTAGTGCCACAGGCGGAGGATCAACCCAGTGAGCCACAGCGCTGGCCGCTTAACTTTTTTTTTTTAATATTTATTTATTTACTTGAAAGTCAGAGTTTACACAAATAGAAAAGGGGAGAGAGAGAGAGAGAGAGAGAGAGAGAGAGAAATCTTCCATCCACTGGTTCACTCCCCAGTTTGCCGCAATGGCAGGAGCTGGGTCCATCCGAAGCCAGGAGCCAGGAGCTTCTTCCAGGTCTCCCACACGGATACAGGGGCCCAAGAAGTTGGGCCATCTTCTACTGCTTTCCCAGGCAATAACAGAGAGCTGGTTTGGAAGTGGAGCAGCCACTTCCAATGGTGCCCATATGGGATGCCGGCACTGCAGGAGGCAGCCACAGAGCTGGCCCCTGTTTAACTTAATAAAGATACAATGGATACATACACAGTTAATCACAAAGTGTATATATATATAGAAGGCATAAACACATATTTTTCTTTTTTTGCCATTCAGACTAAAATTGCAACCTCCCAGAAGCAACAAGTACTACTAGAACCCAGACCTCAATTTTAAGCGGAAGCCACAAGAACCAAATCTCCTTAAAGAAAAGGATATTTCTAGGACAGAAGTAAGAAATATGTAACACGAGTCTGGAACATATTGTAGTGCTAGAAAGTAAGAAAGTGTTCAAAGGATCCCAGCCCCTGTGGGCATTTAGGAAGTGAACCAGCAAATGGGAGTACCCTATCTCCTGGCAAGGAATAAAAAAGAGAAATGTGACATTAATTATATCCTAATAAACTTGATAGTAGGAAAAGATCTTACAGAAAGGCTTTTTAAAAACATGATTTTTTTCTTACTGATGACTGTTTGCTATAAGTGCAGTTAATTCTACACCTCATCTCCTTTTTCCTTCAAGCCTACAACAGTACTGAAGTAAAGCTTTAATCAGTGCCTCAGGTAAGCTTAGCATTCAGGGCTGTTTCTCCAAGTTAATTGAAAAAATTAACAATGAAATTTTTATTTAGCATTTTGATAAATTAATTTCTCTCTAATAAAAATGATTTGCTGAACGAATTAAAATTGTTTTAAGAATAGCTACAGATAAATCTAAGTACTTGAATGCATAATACAAATGCTTTTGTACAGGATATAAATATGTCCTTTTCTGTTGTCATTGTTTCATTTACATGCAAACCTGTAGAGTATATATTCTTTCTAAAAATCACCAAGCTACTGAATATATTGTCATGAGCAGTTAAGCAACTTCCAGATAGTTATTAGCAGTTTCAATTGTTACATTAATTTTCAAGAGACTAATAAAATTTAATTTCCAGTTTTCAGGTAACACATTTCAGAGTGTACAATTTCTTTTACGACAGTGGATATCGTAAAATGCAGAACAAAATTTAATTAGCATAATTTATAGGAATTATATTAGTTTCTAAGGGTTGTCACAAGAAAACACCACAGGATAGGTAGCTTAAACAGCAGAAATTTATTTTCTGACAGTTGCGCAGAAATACAGCATAAATGTACTGGCAGTTTGGTTTTGAGGCCCCTCTCCTTGGCCTGCACACAGCAAGCTTTCAAGTGAGCTGTCCTCAGGTGGCCTTTTCTGTGTGGGTACATCCCTGCCATCTCTTCTTCTAAAAATTCCTGGAGCTCGAAACGATGTATCATTTTTGCTTTCTTTTTTAAAGATAATTAAGTTTCTAAAAGGAACAAGGGGGAGGAGCGAAGAGAAAAGAGGAAGGGAGGAAAAAGGGGAAATCAACTCCAAGAAGCAATAACCTTGAACAGCCCTTGTCTAGACTGTTGAAGTGTGATGGAATGAGAAGGCCATGCCAAGATGGCCATTGGCTAGCGAGCGTCAGTTACTCAGGAATGGCTTTGAAACCCACCTGGCAATGGAGCCTGCCTGGCAACAGGCTGTGATTGGATGGCTTCGGAGCCTGCCTGGCAACAGGCTGTGATTGGTTAGGGCATAGACCGCCCCTTGACCAGATTGGCTGTCTTGGCTATATAAGCTGTTGTGCCAACTGAAATAAACGAGTGTGCAGGCTGCTCACCTCTGGCCCACTTACACCCGACTCCCCGGGGTCTGTGTGGTGACTCCGTGCCTCTTGCCCTCATCACACTCCTCCTCTCAGGAACAAATCCTCTCAGAAGAAATCAACAGCAACATTGAAGAAGAGTTTTCTTAGTTATTTTATTTTTTCTTTCTTTTTTTAACTTTCTTTTTCTTTCTCAGACAAAACAGGAGAGGGAGGAGGAAGAGGGGTGCGAGAGTGGGTGGGAAGGGGGGTACAATGGGAAGAATTACCTTGTTCCTAATGTTGTATTCATGAGATACATACAAATTAAAAATTTTTTTTTTTAAATCCCATCACATTCGACAATGGCTCACTCTTGTGAGATCATTTTAACATATTTAACACACATTTACCAGGGGATGGTGTTGTGACACAATGGGTTGAACCTCCAGGTTGGGCACTCTGGAATCCTGCTTCTGATCCAGCCCCCTGCTAAACTGACTGGGAAAGCAGCGGAGGATGGCCCAAATGCTTGGGCCCCTGCACCCAAGTGGGAGACCCAGAGGAAGCTCTTGGTTCCTATCTTTGGCCTGGACCAGCCTTGGCCATTGTGGCCACTTAGGGAGTGACCCAGAACCAGGAGGCAGAACACCTCTATAACTCTTTCTTTTTTTAAAAAGATTTATTTATTTATTTGAAAGTCAGAAAAAGAAGGAGGTCTTCCATCCAATGGTTCACTCTCCAACTGGCTGCAACGGCCAGAGCTGTGCCGATACGAAGTCAGGAGCCAGGAACCAGGAGCCAGGAGCTTTTTCCAGGTCTCCCGAATGGGCGCAGGGGCCCAAGCACTTGGGCCATCTTCTACTGCTTTCCCAGGCTATAGCAGAGAGCTGAATGGGAAGTGGAGCAGCCGGTCGGGAACCGGCGCTCTTATGGGATTCCGGTGCTTCAGGCCAGGGAGTTAACCTGCTACACCACAGCGCCGACCCCAACTGCCTTTCTTTCTTTCTTTCTTTCTTTCTTTCTTTCTTTCTTTCTTTCTTTCTTTCTTTCTTTCTTCCTTCCTTCCTTCCTTCCTTCCTTCCTTCCTTCCTTCCTTCCTTCCTTCCTTCCTTCCTTTTTCTCTTTTATTTATTTATTTATTTACTTGTTTTGACAGGCAGAGTTAGACAGTGAGAGAGAGGGAGAGACAGAGAGAGTTATAGACAGTGAGAGACAAAGAGAAAGGTCTTCCTTCTGTTGATTCAATCCCCTAATGGCCACCACATCCCGCACTGTGCCGATCCAAAGCCTGGAGCTGGGTGCTTCCTCCCGGTCTCTCATGTGGGTGCAGAGACCCAAGCACTTGGGCCATCCTCCACTGCCCTCCTGGGCCACAGCAGAGAGCTGGACTGGAAGAGGAGCAACCGGGACTAGTACCGGCACCCCAACCAGGACTAGAACCCAGGGTGCTGGAGCCACAGGCAGTGGATAAGCCTAGTGAGCCACGGCACCGGCCCCAACTCTGCCTTTCAAATAAATGAAATATATCTTTAACAAAAAAGACTGTCTTCAAATAAATTTTCATTGGGTGATAGATACTCAACATAAATTTGATGGGACACAATAAAATCCATAATGGTTATCAAAAATAAAAACACTCCGTTTAATTGGTTGTCAGTGGTTAGCTTTAGCAAGGGGATCAATGGCTCAGATTTTATTTATTTTTCTGTTCACATTTTCATCTAGGTGCATTCGTTTAATCGCTGAATATCTTTGTCACATGTTCTCACAGCCTTGCCAAAGTACTCTTTCTTCACTAAACTCTTTCACTTCACCACTCTCTAGGTTTCTATGTCTCCTGTTTAAAATGCCCATAGTCTAAAGGAAAAATGTAGAAATCCATGAAGTTTTCTTAAATTAAGAAATATTTCATTTAAAAACATGCTAGAGAATGCATACCAAATGAATCCATAGTTTGAGATTCAAAATAAAAATCATTCAGTCAGTCAGTTTTGCTTTTATTGACGCAGAATGTAATACAACTTCATTATCAACAGAAAATGAGGTGTTTTTTTTTTTCCTTATTCCTTCACTTGGTCTACATATTCTTTCTATGTCTTTACATATATCAGGAACTTTATAATATTACTTCAAATAGAACCGAGCGGGGCGATCTGCAACACCAGCATCCTATATGGGTGCCAGGTCGGAGTCCCAGCTGCTCCACTTCGGATCCAGCTCCCTGCTAATGTGCCAGGGAAGGCAACAGAGACTAGCCGAATGCTGAGGTCCCTGTCACCCTTGCAGTGACCTGGATGGAGTTTCAGGCTCCTTGCTTTGGCTTGGCCTAGCCGCAGCTGTTGGTGCCTTTTGGGGAGTGAGCCAGAAGACGGAGGATCTCTCTCTCTGGCTCTCTCTCTCTCTGTTAACTCTCTTTCAAATAAAGACAGATTTTTTTTAAGGGAAAAAAAAACAGAAGTGATAAAATAATTGGCTTTTTAAATTATATAGTTAAATAAAATTAGGTTTTTAATCATTATTATTGTTCGTACTCTAGAAAAGTTTATTTTAACTTTAAAAACATTATTGTAGGTTGTAAGCAATTCATCTCATCAGGCCATTATTTTTCATATACAAATTATGCACCTGTGCACTTCAAATTTTTTATATAGTAACTTAAATCTTCTTGGAATTGGAATTTAATTTGTTTTGAAATTTCATTATACATTAGACTATTATGATTTCATGTGCTCATAAGGTTAGAAATTTGCATCAAATCAACAACAATCACATATTTTAAACTTTTGAATGTGACTCATTTTTCATTATGAAAAAGTACCTGATATTTAATGAATTACTGCTTTTGCTATAATATAAAATGGTTTTTACTATAATTTCCTTCTGAAACCCAAAATAAATTCTATCTGTGGTGCTGTTCATCTTTTCTGATTCATACCTCTTATTGCATTTTACTTGAAAGTTCTTAATCCTTTAACAAATAAATCCAACAGTGAATGACTATGCTTTCATTCATGTACACATATATAATATTCTACCATTCATATAGAATATATATATATATATATATAATATCAGACTTCTTAGGTTTCTCACTTATTTTTTTGAGATAGTCCAAATGTCTTGCCAAATTACACTTAAAATTCTTGAGCATAATCACAGGCTTGAATAAGTGTTTTGCATCTCATTTGAATTTGAGTTTCTCTTCCAAGTCTTTAAAAATATAGGTTAGTCTTTAAAATGTTGCCTTATGCATATTGTAAGATTTGGAGAGCTTCATAATGTGCAAACTATATCATTACTTTACCCATTAAAAAATCAACTTCAAGTGTGTTTAAAATACTCCATCTATCACTGAACTGAAAATAACACATAATTATTTCAAAATACCAAAGTAGTCAACAACTTCAGGAGCTACGCATTTTCCTCAACAAGATTGAAGCAATGAGCTGTGCACAGCACATATTATGCATAATTAAGGTTTCAAAAAGCACATCAACCCTTTTACAACACCTTTTAAAACAGCTTTGTTGTCATGTGACTGTCAGCGGATATTTTTCAAAAGCAGGTTACAGTCATCCAGAACTGTCTTTCTTGGTTGAATGAAGTCACAGATAGACAATTTTCTCATATGAAATATTTCAAAATCACTCTACAGTCTTCTAACACTACACAGTATCAGGATTTTGGGTTCAAGGGAATTTTATGGTTTATTTTATTTTATTGTATATGTCAATTCACTTTGTAAGCATTTGCTATTGTTTTGATTAATTTTTCATTGCTTTAGGAATGAATAAATGACTTAATTTTAAGATTTTTCCAAAACTTCATAGAATAGTACATGAGACGCAGCAGTTATTTAAATTTCTGTTATTTTGAAAACCACCACCCTTGGAAACATTTTTCTTTTTTTTACTTCCAAAAATTTAAAAGTAAGCAATAGCTCTGACAACAATTTTTTTCAGTATTTAAAGATAAAACTGAATATTTGGTTTTAATTATTCTTAGAGATAGTAGTCTGGTGAGTTTTACTGATGAAAGTATTAATCTCAGAGAACAACCTATGTGCTCCATGGAGTTTTCATAACTTTTGAAGCTTCTTGGTCTATTCATCTAGTCTACAAAACTACCTGACACATAATTTTTTTGGTCAGAAATCAGTTTATACATTTACTACGCTTTAGAAATTACATATTTGATTATCGTTTTACTTTATCTGATTGAGAAGCATCTTTTGTTCATTGCACTGCAGTTGAAGATGTTATTGTAATCACTCATGTTAATAGACAAACTGCATTTCAGAAAATGGCATTGATATAAAATATTATTCATCACAACAGGCCATGATTAAAGAACGTGTTACTTTCTAAAGTCAATGAATTTACCAAAGCAAAGTTGTATTAGCATTTGTATATTCTCTCATTCTCTGTGGACTGCAAATTGTGTTTTCTTTACTCTTTTTTCTGTCTGTTGACTCTTAAAGAATAGTCCTTTCCTGAAGAATTCTTTGATTTCTTCTGTCATCCTTTATAATTATATTTTTGATTGATTTATCCATTTGAAAGGCAGAATTAGAAAGAGAGACAGAGAGAGAGAGAAAGAGAGGTCTTCCCTCACTAGCAAGCTCCCAAAATTGCAGCAGTGGCCATGGCTGTGTCAAGCTGAAGCCGGAAGCCTGGAATTCCATCCAAGTCTCCCATGTGGGTGTCAAGGGCCCAAGTACTTTGACCATCTTTCTCTTTTTTCTCAGGGTCAATAACAGGAGCTGCATAGGAAGTAGAGCAGCCACTGCTGAATCTGGCAACCCTATGGGATGCCAGCTTTGCAGGTAATGGCTTAATGCACTGTTCTCAATGCTGGCCCCATGATATTTCTTTATCCTCATGACTTTTTCCTTCATAGTCAATTTTGCTACTTAAGAATCTTAACATTTTCAGGGTTTATCAACCTTCTGTCACTTAGCTTACATTCCTTTTTCTTTCACTGAGATATTTCTTCCTGTTATTATTTTAAAACAAATTTTTCCTCATACACACAAGCAACTAAAACTAATTTTAAAGTTGACGCTATATATGTATGTTCTTGGGCTTACTGATGAATACACAGAGGAATTGTTTAACTATAACATACATGTCTTCAGATAACTTTTTTTACTTTGTTTAATACAATTGTGTGGGTTTTTCCCTTTGGAAACACAGGTTACTTAAAAACAGGATTCATCAAACACCAAATGCTTACCTGACAGGTTGGGATGCAAGTAAACATGTATCGTTCCAGACGAACTTTGTTCCCCATTCTATGTGGCTGCATGTTTTTCCCTTTTAACCACTAGAGTTTTAAAAAATTATCTTTTGTGGGTTGGGCACTGTGGCATAGTAGGTTAAACCCCACCTGCTATGTCAGCTTCCTGTCTGAGTTTTGGTTAGTGTTCCAGCTGCTCCTCTTCCAGTCCAGCTCTCTGCTGTGGCCCGGGAAGGCAGTGGAGGATGGCCCAAGTGCTTGGGCCCTGAACCTGCATGGGAGACCAGGAGGAAACACCTGGCTCTTGGCTTCCAATCGGTGCAGCGCACTGGCCACAGTGCACCAGCCGTGGCGGCCATTTGGGGGGGTTGAACCAACGGAAAAAGGAAGACCTTTCTCTCTTCTCTCTCTTCTCTCTCTCTCTCTCAGTAACTCTGCCTGTCAAAAAACAAAAACAGCCTTCTGATTCCATTTGAAGTACCTAGAAACCGATATCATGCCATTATGATTTTGTGTCTTGGAAGTATTTACCTAAACAGAATTAATAACTTCCATACTGAAAATCCTTGCTGATGCTGCTTTATCATTTCCAAAACCTGAGAAAAGAAAACAACAATGAACGTTAACTCATTTTTATAACATAACTTATGACATCAAATGTGCACATTTGTTACTCTCCAATAGCATCTGATAATCCTAGATTTCATTCAGTTGGGACACTGGCTACTTGGAGTTGGTATCAGAGTCCACAAATTAGAGTCAATCCCATGATGGCCCATGTCAGATGCCAATCAAAAATCCCAGGTCTCTCATACTTCTGATAGGCTGGCTATAAATCTGGGACCCCCCCAAATGCTTCTCAAACTCCAGAATTTTCTTTTTTAAAGTAAGATTTATTCATTTACCTGCAATTCAGAATTATACAGAGAGAGAAGGAGAGGCAGAGAGAGAGAGAGAGATTGAGGTCTTCCATTCGATGGTTTACTCCCTAGTTGTCCGTAATGGCCAAGAAAGAATTTTATTTACTATTATTTACTTTGTCTAAGAGAGATAACTCAGCAATACCTAAACAGAAGAGATGCTTATAGTGAGGAATGAAGGCTATGGGAGTGCAGAGCCCCCATACGCTCTGCAGGCACTGCACACTCCCAGCACTTCCTCATGTTCACCACAGCAGCAGTTTTCTAATCCTGTCACTTAGGGTTTTTAATGGAGGCTCCATTGCTTGAACAATTATTGATTATATTAATGGACAGTGGCTGTTATCTCAATCTTCATCCCCTTCCTCCCTCACCAGAAATCCAGAGTGGTGCTGGCAATTTCAACCCTCTAATTATATGGTTGGTTCCCCTGGCAACCAGCACTGATTCTAAAGATAATATTAGAGCTCACTAAGAGCCTCTTCATTAGCATAAAGTCAGGTATGATAGAAAGTGAATTGTTGTGAATAGTGAAAGCTATTCCTGTCAATTCTACCTCTAAAGAAAATATAAAAGTTTTAGGAGCTTTGTGCCAGAACTGGGAACAAAGACCAATATATATTTCATATTCTATTATACTATCATAGTTTCATGTACCTGATGAATAGTTGAAAAAAACATAGTGTATTTATACAACACTATAGCAATACAAAATGAACCACCTGCAGATACAAAGAACCGCCTTGATCAATCTTGTTGCAATCACCAGTTAATACCAATAGCCAGACTCAAATGAATTGATACACATATGAAAAAATGAAAGTGGTGCCTGCCAGAGCCAGGGTGAAAGGAAGAGGTTTTTGTAGAATGTCAGGAAGGAATCGTCTAAGAGTAATGTAAGTGCTATGCATCTTAATTTGGTGAACAGTTACGTGACTTCATGATTCTGTCAAGCATTTTTTAACCACAATAAAAAATATTATTTAATTTTTGACACACCAAAATGATAAATAGGCCATACTATGACAAATTTAGATAGCTCTACAATGAAATTACTGAAGCATTTTTTAAAAAAGTAACAGTTATCAGAGACATTATTGTGGTACAGGATATTAAACAGTCACCTGCAACAGCAGCATCCCATATGAGCAATGGTTCTAGTCACCACTCTCCACTTCCAATGCAGCTCCTTGCTAATGTTTCCAGCAAAGGAGAGGTAATGTCCCAAGTACCTGGATCCCTGTCACCCACCTGAGAGACCTGGATGTAGTTCCTGGCTCTTGGCTTTAACTTGGATCAGCCCCAACCATCATGGTCTTTTGGGGAGTGAACCAATGGATGGAAGACCTTGGATAGAAGACCTCTCTCTCTCTCTCTCTCTCTCTCTCTCTCTCTCTGTGTGTGTGTGTGTGTGTGTTTCTACCTCTTTCTCTGTAACTTGGATTCTCAAAAAAAATCTTTAAAAAATTATCAAAACTTATTCAGAAACAATCTGAAGAGCCTAATAACTACTAGAGAAACTATATTCATATTGAGAAACTACATTCAACTTATCTATTAAATGGAGAACTATATATCATGCTTATAGACAGAATGTTGAAACATAAATAAAATTCCTTATAATGATCTATAAATATATTGAAATTGTAAAAATTTCTAACTTTTTTCATGTAGCTTGCTAAATCTAAAATCAAGAAAAAGACAAGAATATCATGAAAAGTATATGAGTGTACATTTTCTTTTGCTCAATACTTCATAGAAAAGATGTAGAGTTGTTCAGAAATAGAATAAGGGAATAGGATAAAGAACAAAATTCAGAAACATATAGATATAAAAATGACATTTTAGAGAATTGTCAATAGAAATCTTCAAAATTAAAGGAATTTTTAACAATTCTAGAAAAGTAGTGTTTCTGTTAATTTTAAAAATATTTTTATTTATTTATTTAAGAGGCAGAGTTACAGACAGAGAGAGGGAGAGACAGAAAGAAAGGTCTTCCATTTGCTGGCTCACTCCCCAAGTGGTTGCAGTGTTCAGAGCCAGGCCAACCCAAAGCCAAGAGCCAGGAGCTTCTTCCTGGGCTCGCACCAGGGTTCAAAGGTCCAAGCACTTGGGGCATCCTCCTCTGCTTTCCCAGGCCATCAGCAGAGAGCTGGATAGGAAGAGGAATAGCCTGCATACCAAGCGGCGCTCATTTGGGATGCTGAGGCAACATTTAGAGATTTAGCCTACTATGCCACAGAGCCAATTCCATTTGTTTATTTTTTTAAAGTTACTTCATCAGTATTTCATGTGCTACACAAAAATTTCTCGATGAAATGAAGGCTTGAATAATAATGAAATAAGACAGTGATAAAGGTGTCTTAAGATACAAAACACAGAGGCCAAAAAAAAAAAAAAAAATGGTTACTGTTGTCCATTTAGGACCTGAGGAGAAATCCCTGCCTTCACAGTAGCGTATGGTGTGGTCACAGCAATTTTACAGCACAGATGACCAACAGAGGGAGGCTCTGAAGATTAGATCCAGCTACCTGTGATGCTTTTACGGCTCTGTTGAGAATTAGAAGGGTTTACCAGCAAAGTACTCAGGTAAGACCAAACTGGTGGGGAAGGGAAAACTTATCCAAATAACAAAAGGCTTTATCCCAAAAAGAAAATGTTTAAGAAATATACTAACATACTAAGGAATTTTATGATTCAGGGAATAATTACCCTGCAGATTTTGTTTCTGGGGTGTGTGTGTGTGAGAGAGGTAGAGAAAGAGAGAGAGAGAGAGAGAGAGAGAGGCAGAGAGAACCCTAGAACAAAGGCAAATAGTCCGTAATTTATAATAATCAGTGTGTGTTTTTTCCCTCTTTCTAGCTGTCAAATGTTAATATCTCTTGTTCATAAATCTCCTTAATGACACTATAACCTCTACAAACATTCAAAAGCCACCATAATGAAAAATGGAAGGTCTATGAAAGAATTTCTATCTAAATATCCTCAATCTCCAGGATGCTATAAAAGAACAAATATTTATAAAGAGGTTGGCAAACTAGTTGCTTCCATAGCTATGGACACATGTTATCACCCAGGCACCTCTTTAATATCAGCTTCCTACAGATGTCGCAGATGTCACTGAGTTTTCAGATCCTGTTTCTTGGAGGTAAAAAATTGGATAGAGAAACAGTGCCAAGGTGTCTACTCTATTAACCTCCTTTCCCTATAGTTTTGATCCATCTAAGTCTAGAGTAAACTAATTGCTTGGAATCTCCTCTTCAATTTCTTTGTGTGTGTTTATGTAGATGTGCAAGTGTGCATGTTTCTCTGTGTTTCTGTTTATGAAATAAAGTACCTGCAAATATGTATGTGTGTGTGTGTGTGTGTGTGTGTGTGGCAATTTTGGGGTAATTTTGGTATTTTTTTTCTACATCTAAAAACAATGCTTTAAATCACTGGACTCCTTCTAAAATATTTTCAATTTGGTTTCCTTTTTCATATGTATTTAAAGACCTAATTGTTTTTTCAGGACATGATTTCCCAAAATAATGTTTCCATCATTATTTAATTTCTGTATAAACGTTTTTGTTCCGTGCTTGTTATCCTTTACAGCAGCGAACATCTCAAGATCAAGTGCCATGTGATCCTTCCATCTTCAGCAAATGCTGGGACATTATAGTCTTGCAATGAAAGCCATGTGACTTGTACTTTCTTTTCAACTTGAATCTAAGCAACTATTGTCATTTGTTATGTTTCAGAAGGTCTAGGCATATATATATGTGGGGGGGGTTGGTGTGTGTGTGTATTTTAGTTTTGTTAAAACTTATTTTAATGGTGTTATCTACTGGACCATTCAGTACACAATTTTTATAGGCATTATTATTATTTTTTTTGACAGGCAGAATGGACAGTGAGAGAGAGAGACAGAGAGAAAGGTCTTCTTTCCATTTGTTCACCCCTCAAATGGCCTCCATGATCAGAGCTACACCGATATGAAGCCAGGAGCCAGGTGCCTCTCCTGGTCTCCCATGTGGGTGCAGGGCCCAAGGACCTGGGCCATCCTCCACTGCCTTCCCAGGCCACAGCAGAGAGCTGGACTGGAAGAGGAGCAACCAGGACAGAATCCGGCGCCCCAACCAGGACTAGAACCCGGGGTGCAGGCGCCGCAGGTGGAGAATTAGCCTAGTGAGCCACGGCGCCAACCTATAGGCATTATTAACGGAAGTATTATGTTCATAGAAGTTCAGAAGAAAGAGTTCCCACATTCCACATTGCCTCTCACACTACAGGGCTATATTTTTTATCCAATCAATATACCTAATTCAGAACATGACTAACACCCAAAGTTGTTATTTACAATAAAGTGCTCTCTTGATTTTGTCCATTCTGTTGACATCTGGGGACCTCACTAGTGCATTTTCTACTTTTTGTGACTGGGATCTTTGCACATTTCTACGAGAACCTTGGTCAACATATCTGCTGATAACTCTGTGAGGAGCAATAATTTCTCACCCTGGATTTCATGTCTTGATCACTGTCTATTTACCTATCTAATTTATTGCAATTATAAAAATCATTCAAACAAAAAATTTAATGTTCCTAAAAGATTCCTGAACACACATCTTGACAATGCTTAAAACATCTATAACTCTTTCTACGGTCTCATTAATAACAGACAAAACTCTAAAATTAAACAAATGGCTAGGCAATACATTCACAGACACACAAACAAATGTCTATGTTTTTACCCAATTTCCTGAAAAATGGCACATCTGTGCAATTTTAAAACTTACATATGGGGAAATAAAAGGAAAGCAGGAAAGAAGAAAGGAAGAAAACTTGGAGGAAAGAAAATACAGGAGAATAAAGGAGCAAAAGTGTTTAACTCATGTTCTTGAAAATCTCATAGAAAACATTATCTCTGTAAATATATTTTAAAAGATTAAAGTACTATTCAGAGCATAAAGATCTTTTGCACATTAAAATTTAAAATTTTGATAAAAGAAATGAAATTTTCAATACAATTACTGGACTATAAGGTAAAAATTTACTCAGGAATTTCAGGGAAGGAATAGAGAGAAAATCTCAAGAAAACTAATAAGAATATCAGAAGGTTAGTTCAGGAAGTAGAATAGCATAATAATAAGAGTGCCACAATAAACAGAGAGAATGGGCACAGACACTTAGGAATATTCTACAGCATGGGAAGACATCAACTTTTCTTTTCTTTTCTTTTCTTTTCTTTTCTTTTCTTTTCTTTTCTTTTCTTTTCTTTTCTTTTCTTTTCTTTTCTTTTCGACAGGCAGAGTGGACAGTGAGAGAGAGAGACAGAGAGAAAGGTCTTCCTTTGCCATTGGTTCACCCTCCAATGGCCACCACAGCCGGCCTGCTGTGGCCAGCGCACCATGCTGATCCGAAGCCAGGAGCCAGGTGCCTCCTCCTAGTCTCCCATGTGGGTGCAGGGCCCAAGCACTTGGGCCATCCTCCACTGCACTCCCGGGCCACAGCAGAGAGCTGGACTGGAAGAGGGGCAACCAGGATAGAATCCGGTGCCCCAACAGGGACTAGAACCTGGTGTGCTGGCGCCGCAAGGCAGGGGATTAGCCTGTTGAGCCACGGCACCAGCACAGACACCAACTTTAGAATCTGAAGACCTAAACCACCAAAATCTGTAAGTGAAAATGTCCTCTCAGAAAAAGGTCCATTTCCTTCCTCAAATCTCTGAACATAGAAAAATAACATACTGAAGTTTCTGTGAGGTACAAATGCAGGTAGATGAAGAGTGAAGCTACAGAATGGCACTTGTTTGTTAACATCAGAAGTAAAAAGTAATGGAGGAGAGTTGCAAAGCATAAAATATTCAGCAAAAATACTGTAAACACAGGCTCAATGAAGCTCTTATAGACTTACAAGTTGTGAGTAAAGAAAAAGGTTAACTTGCTCACTCTTTCTGGGGAAGTTAACGAGGAATGTGCTGGAGAAAAGTAAGAACACTGACCTCACTTGAGTGATTTCTAACTGCAGGCACACACCTTACTGAGATCCCAGGGGAGGTGTGTGTGGTTCTCTCCTGGTTGGCTCTACAAAGTGCTTTTTTGTATTATGTACTTTAGATGCTTTACAATTCTCGTGTCGGTTCTGACTGGGTATTCTGTATTCATGTATCAGCCTGTGATGGACAAATGGTAGGTGTTTGATTGCCAGCTCATAAAATTTTATTCAATGATTTTCTGCTACTTTTCCTGTGGTGTAAGGAAACCTAAACTGTGCCAATTCGTCCCAGGACAAGTTGTGTCTCCGGGGACTTAAACACTTTTTAGAATGAAGTGAAGGGCATTTTTGCACTATATCAGTGGTTGGAATATGTGTTGGGATGTAGGGAGACAAAAAGTTGAACCTCATTATGGTTTCATTATGAAACAGAAATATTTTTATTACCTTAGTGAGCATATTTCATTCAGTGTTATTCTTAGATAATTCAACGTAAGAATTAAATAAATCACATCTCTGAATACTGATTGAAGGAAAATTAATTTTTCTTTATTTTCTAAGTGTCTTTTATGAGTGAGGATTCTCCAGAGAAATACAAACTATGGGACGGAGGGGCAGGTAAGTGGCAAGGGGGAGAGAGAGGAAGGGGAGAGAGAAACAGGGAACTTACTTTAAGGAAGAGGCTTGTGCTTATGTGGGCTAATAAGTCAGAAGTCCACTGAGAAATGTGGTTCTTACTCTACAGTCAGGAGAGAAGCAACAAATAATAAGACCTATTCCCCAAACATGATATACACACACATATACTTTCAGTTTGTTCTAACTATCAGTCATATAAAGCATTTTCTTTTGCATCTGTCATGAGTTTGTCAAATTCTAAGCCCAAAATTCCCTAAAAGTCAAAAATGCATTTTTTTCCTATTCTCTTTTTTGTTTATGTCTTCTCAGCAGTACTATTGCAGCAACAATCTGTTGCCAATCATGGCTGCTTTGCAGGCAATTTGTCCATTTTTTTGTCTTTCTGGACTAAATACAACAAAATTTTCTTGGAGGTTGTTGAAATATACAATTAAAAATACAACAAGTAAAAGACTATCTTAAAGCATCCGCTCAACATAGACATCTATGTGATGATGATATTTCCATTGCCAGTGCATGAAGACCTACACTGAGGACTACTCTAAGAGCATTAATGTAGGGAGAAAAATATTTTCTGTCACATGTAAATTTATGCTCCACAAACCTTTACTAAACAATGTGGTACTAATGCAAGAGATTCACAAGCAAGATAAAAATCTTGGACAAATTAAAAATTGTCACACTGATGGGGCTGGGAACAGTCTGTCCAGCAAGAAAATTGGTTTATACAGAATACATGAATTTTAACATAATCATTAATTAGAATGTATCCCACATCTTATTATATTTTTTATCAGTAAATCTAAACAATATCAGTTATTAGCTGTTTCAGAAAATAACTTTTATTGTTCTAGATTCTAAATAGTGTTAGTGGCTATTTTCTGTCTTTAATAATAAGTAATGATTATCAAATTCAAACGTTTTATGACTTTTCATATCATAAAGACTTTTTTACCATGAAAATTAAATCTAAGAAGTCTCAATTTTAGAAGTAATTTAAAACACACAAAAACTCATCCATATTCGGTTGAGATTTACGTCTGTGTGGTGAAGAATTGTTAATCATGTTATTTAGTTACATTTGGGTCTGTAGATCCCATGACTCTTCATATTCCAGAAACTAATCAGTAATTTCATCTAAAAAAAAAAAAGGACAGTATTTGTAAAAACAAACCAACATAATTTGATTTATTATAATACTTTCATAGCTAATAATCACTTGAGCTATTATTATTTGTGTTTAAAATTTCACATATTTAAACAGAATGTGAACTGTAAGTTTACTTTTGGAAGAAGTACATTTAAAATTTCATTTTGTGGGGCTGGTGTTGTGGTACCGTATTTCAAGTTCTGCTTGTGACACCTGTATCAAATAGGGGGCACTGGTTCTCACCACGGCTGCTCCACTTGCTACCCAGCTCCCTGCTAATGTGCCTGGGAAAGCATCAGAAGCTGGCCAGGTGATTGGACCCTGCAACTCACATGAGACATCCTGGTTTTGGCTTGGCCCAGTCCTGGCCTCTGAGGCTATTTAGGGAGTGAAGCAGCTGATGGAAGTTCTCTTTATCTCTCTCTCTCTCTCTCTCTCTCTCTCTCTCTCTCTAATAAAGTAATTTTAAAAATTCCAGCTAATAGATATTAAATAAAAGTGAAACATATTTTATTAATTAGCGGATTTAGAATAAATAGTTTCTGAAATAACAATTCTTTTAAGAGAAACAGAAGTGTTGAAAAACTTCCACTCAGACTTCACTATACTAAGATACACAGACAGACACACACACACACACACACACACACCACAAATCATACCTGTTTATCATATATAAAACTTCTTGGACAACAAATTATGGATGACACATGGATGATAACAAATTCTCAAAGCAAGAATCAGTATGCAGTGTTAGGAAAAGAGGCACCGAATAGAAAGGAGGCAGTGTAGGAATTCAGAGTCAGACCAAATTTATTCAGAGAAAATAAATTTGCAAAGGTAGGTAACCAACTGCCAGCATGGGCATTGATGGAACACTTGGCAGAAGAGCCCAACACGCAGGGGTCAGGCTTTTTTATATTTTAGGAAGGCTGGAGATGGGGGTGGGGATTGGTGTAGCAGGCAGAGGGGAATTCCTGGAACTGGGCTGGGTCTTGGGAACCTGTAAAAGAATGCAGGGTGGGTATGGAGGCAATAGGGTGTGAGACCCAACTGAGATTCAAGGGCAAGGAATACATTCTAATGCTTATTGATCTTTTGGGCAGTGAGCAAGAATGGTTGAGGCTTATGGGTTTGTTCTACTATTAGGAAACATTGGCATATAGACACACACATACACACACACACATATATATCCCAAAGAATATACTCTCTATAAATAACATGAATAAATAGCCATTACTAAGAAATTACAACTGGGAATTATTTTAGTAATACAATTATCAATATTAACAGAATATAGATGTAATCCAGTTTCTTGTATAAGGTTTTATTGGAACAAATGCAGCTATCCATAAATCAAGTTTAGAGAAATCACAGAAGGTATTTGTCAAATGTATTATTAAAATACAACTTTTTAGATTTCAGTTTTGATTATGGTGAATATAATGATTTATAACACCAGAGGAAATACCAAGGTTTTCGAATAGAGCTAGATGGTGACTTTTCCAGAGAGCTGAGTTGACACTGGGAAGACCCCATGGAATCTGCCTACTTGTTCTTGTGCTCAGCTCTGCAATGAACACCTTTTTTCTTTAATCATAGAATGCAACATGTATGTGAATACCTGTAATTTCTTGGGAACTGCAATATAGATATATTCACAATTAAAATGCTCTAAATAATTTTTAAATTTGATTTAAAGTACATTATTGGCATATAGTTTTGCAGAGAAAAATTACAATTCACCATACAGAGAGGAAAGAGATGGGAAGATTCAGACAATATTCCCTCAGACAAAAGATAAAAAAATGATATTTTTTCAGGAGAAGAAGAATAAATACATACTTAAAGAACCGTTGAATATTCACAGTCTATGGCAGGCAAGTGAGGCAGCATTAAAGGCATTGCTTAAACACCTGCATCCTAAATTGTAGTCCTTTGGCAGGACACTTGTCTCCTGCACTTCCAAACAAGCTTTCTTCTAATGTTTGGGAACAGAAGATGTGATTCAAGAACTTGAGTCCTTGTCACCCGTGCGGGAAATGCAGACTGAATTTGAGACTTTGTCCAGGCTAAGCTCTGGTTGTTGCAGGTATTTGGGGAGTGATTCTGAAGATGGACGACCTCTGTCTCTCTCTGTCTCCCTGTCTCCCTCTCTCTCTCTGTCTCTCTCTCTCTCTTCTGTTCTCTCTCTTCCTCTATTCCCTTTCAAATAAACTGAAAATCATTACATCTATAAAAGAAATTAATGTTCTTATTTTTGATAAATATGATTTTTCTCTTAAAATTGATACTGAAATCCCTTTTTTTTTCTTTCCACACCACATGATTATCGAGTTAATTTAATTAAGAATCAATTAATTTTAGGTATTATGTGGTTCAAATCCACACTTCCAGTGGCACTTTCAGCCTCTCTTTTTTTAAAATAAATATTTTATTTAATTTATTTGACAGGTAGAGTTACAGACAGTGCGAGGGAGAGACAGAGAGAGGTCCTCCATCCTCTGGTTCACTCCCTGAAACGGCGGCAGCGGCTGGAGCTGGGCCGATCTTAAGCCAGGAGCCAGGAGCTTCTTCCGAGTCTCCCACGTGGGTGCAGGGGCCCAAGGACTTGAGCCATCTTTCACTGCTTTCCCAGGCCATCAGCAGAGAGCTGGATCTGAAGAGGAGCAGCTGAGACTAGAGCCTGCGCCCATATGGGATACCAGTGCCACAGCTTGCGCCACAGCTCCAGCCTCAACACTTTCATCTCTTGTTTACCACATATTTACAATTTTTCATTGTATACAGCTTTTGAAAATGGCATTCCACTGACTAGCATGCTTTTTCCATTTGTGTCTCTTAGCCTATAAAAGTTTCAAACCTCAGCATAAGATTAAACAGCCTAGAATCCTAACTAAAAGATTTAGTCTCTCATCATCTGCTTCATTTTTTCAATTTTGAGACTTTATATAATATATATTGGAAATAGTTATGCCAATTATCATAGTAGATCATAATCTTTGGTTACTTTTTGTCTCATTGTTAGAATACAGTCAAAAGCTTTTCATCTTCCAGTTTTAGAAGTCTTCCTTTTTCCTCATTGTCTGGATCATTATAGGCACTCAAAGAAAGTTTATTTTTCTACCAAACCCTCTGCACTGGGACCTAATGGGACCTAATGACTTTTGCTTATTGAGTGCTTTACTTTACAGATAATACAGTGGAGAAATATATACATTGGAGAAATATTAAATCATAAACATTTTCTTAGTTTAATAGTTAATAAGTTCTCTCCAATGGAAACAAAAATTTAAAAATTCTTAATGAAATTCTAACAGATTCTTTGTAAATGAGTTATTATTTATAAATTATTTTATTAATTTTCTTAGTTTTTAAAATTTTTCACCTTTCATTATAATCTTTACATAAAAATATCCACAAAGATTTAAAACTGACAATTTTTATTTTATATTAGATTTATAATTATAAGTAAATAGATAAGGTTTAATAATTGATACATAAGTTTATGTCAAGACATCTCAATCACTACTGTAATTAGACTTGCAAGGTGATTTTTAGTCAGTGTTAACCATTTTTTTAAAGAAAGCAGTGGAATTTCATTTTCATTTACAGGACATTGTAAGATACAAAATTCCATAGAATAAGAAGCACATCTAGAGGATAAGCATCATATAGTATGCACAATTTGGAATGGTTTAAGTATAGTTGTGTTGTAAAAGTGCTACAATAACAAACCACATTTAAAAAGAAGTCTCAGTAGAGAAACAGTAAGACAAACTTCTACAAAACAGTGCACAGCAAAACAACTTATGTCTCATATGTACAATTTAAGAGTTAAAGGTCCGGGTGTCCCTTCCTTCACTTGGAAGGTATAGCCTTCAGAGATAGTTTCTGGTACAACGTTTTGATCTTCCTCTTCCTCTCCCTCTACAGAAAAATACTTTCAATCAATTTTAATGAAGTGCTATACACAGGTTCATTTTCAAGGTATTGATGAGCTTCAGTTTCTTCCAAGCCTCTACATTCTTCAACAATTATTCTAACTTTCTCAGCTTCACCTAATTTCTCTGTAGCTTGAAAGATATTTAAAATGGTATCCTGAACAACCAAATAATTTTGGTACTTTTGGTTCCATCTCTTGCAATGATTCTGTTATGCCACAAGGAGCAATGTATACAATCTGTTCAACTGTTGCACTACTTGTACAGTCAGCTACAGCCCATACTGCTTCATTTTGCATATTAAAATCTGCCTTAGAGAGACACCAATGAGGAATGGGACTAATCTATGATGCACAACTTGCTGTATCTGGATAACAACTTGCTATACAAGCATATTGAATTGCTAGGTCTTAAACCTCTGTTCCAAAGTTCATTATATAGACTGCCACTGTACCAATTATGATCAAAACATTAAGGCAAGTTCCAGTATTTCTGCTCCCGATTGAGGACATCTTCTTTTTCTAGCTCTATCTTTCGCATGACTAGAAGTGATCACAAATCAGAGCAGTGGTTTCTTATAACAAATCTTATTTTCACCTAAAGGAACTGAGTCATGGATAGGATCACTTGGTTTAGGTGTATGTTTGCAAAATTCAATGTCATCTCTACGTGCTTCACAAGATAGCAAGAGTTTGCTATTAGAGAAGTGTGCCTCACCTTCACAGCAAGAGACATTCTTTTAGATAATCTTTAGAACAAGCTAATGCTGAAAAACTTAATGGCATGAGGGAAGAGACCCATGTTGGAAAGGGAATAGGAGTTGTTTACTAAGGGGAGAAATGCCAGTATCAGGTGCAACACTCATCTAACAGTAGGAAGACTTGTTACATTAACAAGATTTACTGACAGACTCCATCTGTGTCTTCTCACCAAACAAGGTCACTCAGTCAGATACTATGGAGTCTAATGAGGAAATGCCAAGTCTCTGGAGTGATAATGGAAGTTCACTCTGACTTACGCCTCAGGCTCTGGCAATATTTTTAGTCTGGAAAATAAAATAAGGTACAGAAAAAGGTCATAATTTTTATCGAGCTGATCCACCTTGAAAAATAGCTGTGCATGTAAGTGAGTATGTTTAATATTTTCCCCTTTTCCTGAGATTCAAGGTTACTTTTCTATTCTTCGAACTGTTCCTTAAGGGTTTTAATATCATACATGAACATTATGTTTACAAGTATCATTAGGTTAAAGACTCCATTCCATAGCTTTTTATTTTATACCTAAAAGGGGAACTATCTTTAAAATTCAAAGTGGATTTGTTGATTCTGTGCATGGCAATATGTTATAAGTTCTTTTTGCACAAAATTTTCCCATGGCATTGAATATCACAATATTCCTCAAACTCAGTAGTTAGATGCTTGGACTAGTATTATCAGCTGTTTCTAAATGGCAGTGTCCTTAATAAAAAAATAATCTATGTATAATAATTAATAGTAGAGATATGTTCAAATACCAAAATTCCCAGGCTTATTAGCTATACAATGACCCTACAGATTCTCAAAAGAATTTATCAGTATGTTCTTCCTAATACCCACTTTATATAGTCTTGTTTTGATTCATGATAGCTATATAACTAATGATGCTAGAACATGATAACCTTTTAATCTGTTTTACCCATCCCTGCATTTTACACATGTATTACCCATTATCATTTCAAATGTATTTACAAAACCTTGAGCATTTAGCTTCAGCTTCCTTTATTCAGTACAATTTTATTATTAAATAAATAAATAAATAAACTTTTCCTTGGTCTATCAACTACTTCCTTTGCTTCTCATTAAAACAAAAGCAAGCCGGCTCAACAGGCTAATCCTCCGCCTTGCGGCGCCGGCACACCGGGTTCTAGTCCCGGTCGGGGCACCGGATTCTGTCCCGGTTGCCCCTCTTCCAGGCCAGCCCTCTGCTGTGGCCCAGGAGTGCAGTGGAGGATGGCCCAGGTGCTTGGGCCCTGCACCCCATGGGGAGACCAGGAAAAGCACCTGGCTCCTGGCTCCTGCCATCAGACGAGCGCGGTGCGCCGGCCGCAGCGCGCCGACCGCGGCGGCCATTGGAGGGTGAACCAACGGCAAAGGAAGACCTTTCTCTCTGTCTCTCTCTCTCACTGTCCACTCTGCCTGTAAAAAAAAAAAAAAAAAAAAAAAAAGCAAGCAAATAGAAAAAAAAAAAAACATTGTGATATTGTTATCACAGACAAATATGTACTTCATTTGCTATAAAAAGCTAAAACATACCAGAAGTACTAGATAATAAATTTGCTGGGAAGAGTGACTTTCACAAAGACTAGACCATAGATCAAATCAAAATTGAACTAAAAAGAAATGTGACCTGGGGATTTCCAGATTTATAATAGTTCTATTCAGCAGTCATCCATTAGGAAATTTGAAACATTTTACTTAGCTAATTTGATTGGAAAAATATCACATTTCAAGTCTCTGTTAGGAGAATTAAAATGACAGATAATTAGTGTAGGTTGACATTTTGAATCTCAGATACACCATGGAACTTTAGTGGGCAAATATAAATTAACCAGTTTTTAAAAATGAAGATCCTTTATATTGTGGAGCTAATGACCTTGAATGAATGGAGTCAATGTGCCTGAAGATAAATAGAAAATATCTCTAATTCTTAATCATGCTAATTAAGTATCCTGAAAGAAGAAAAATAATCAATAGTGGAGAATTAAGTAAATTAAAAGAGAGTACAGACATTGGACCCACTTAGAGTGGATGGTCAGAGAGCTCTTGTGAAGGATCTAACAACATACAAAAGCAAATGAATAGGTTGAGTGAAAGCAGCCATTGGAATAATGGAGGAAAGGGTGACCTAGTAGAAATGTATGTGGTTCTCTATGTCAGCAAAGAGCTTGGCCATGTAAAATGCATTGAGAGGATTACAGAATTGCAGCAATCAAAATGAGGCTAACCTAACAACAATTCATTGATAGGATAGTTCAGCTAGTCTTCTAAAGTACTTTATATTTGTTATCTATTTTAATCTCCACATTCTACAAATTCATTATTAGCCCCATAATTAAACTGAGATAAAAAGGATTACATAACTTATTTAAAGATATTTACTAGTGGAAACTATAAGATTTGAGTTGATTTGAGTTGAGGCCATGTAATTTTAATTTGGTATACATTGCTAACAATTTAGGTTAAATAGGCAATGAAAGTAATGCTTTTATTTTACGGTTTTTAGGGCAAAGTAATAATGTCAATGCTTTAAAGCAACTATATAACTCTTATATCTCTGCTGATATCTGGCTCTATGGCTGTATTATTTATTAAGTTATATATATAATATAGCAACTTCATTAAGAATTGAATATAGAGGGATTGAATAGAAGTGGAGACACTATAATACAATTATTTGCAAGAATCCATAAAGAATGATATTTACTGGACAAATATGAGTGATGGAGATGGAACACACAGATATCAAATACATTTTCCATAATTTTATCCATGCAAATGATAGAGATTGCCAATAGATTATCAGTGTGCACTGAGAAAGAGAAAGTATTCACAGATTATTCCCAGAAGTCAGCCTTGTTCAGCTGAGTAAATAAAACTTCCATTTATGGAGATGCAAAAGAATAAGAGAGGACATGATAAAATTATTGGGTCTGACTTTGTGAATTCTGAGGTACAGGTGGAATGAATCTGAAATTCCGGGGAAGTGATTAGGCTGCAGTCTAACTGAGATGCTTTCCACCTGTAGACAATTACATGTCAGACAACTGAGTGCACAGTGATGAGACTGTAGAGAATAGGGTTCAGAGCCTCTGGAGCTCCAATCTTTAGGGATGGAAAATGAGAAGACAGAGGAGGAGTTCTCCTCTATCAGCGGTGGCAACAAGTAGGTGAATTTGAGAAAGCTAATTTTGGCAAGGACTCAAAAAAAAAAAAAAGGAAACAAGTTTTAAATATGTTTCTTTTAATGTATGGCTTTCGAATACATATAATTTCATCAGTCATATATATATAAGACCTAGATATTTAGTTTGGGCCAACTAACTTGAACAAACTGCACATAGAAACATCTTGCTTCAGCTTTAGCAAGGAATTGTATGGGACACAGTAAGAAATATGAGAGGAACTTCATTTTACAGTGTCTGTGTCTACTAAACGATCATAGAGTATTCACTCATGGAGTTATAAACTCTGGCAGTACCTCCCTCATCCCTTTATCATTTCAAGGACTTTAAAATATATACCATTACCAATTCATTGCTATGGAAGAACAACTTTATAATATTTTACATTTACATTCATATTTTTGGATAATTTCAGGTTTATTACACAAGAAATAAAGAGTATATTTCTTATGTGTATTTTTAAAAGTTATTCTTTCAAAATGCATTTCAGAAATCAGTATTTGGAGGAAGAACTTCATAGATTTTCTTTTGTTCCTATTTGTTAGGCAGAAATATATATTCCATTCTTTGTACCCTTCTTATTTGATGAAACAGTAGCATTATATTTTATATTTTTCTATCAACATTTCCACTTTCAACTCCTCCATATACAGACTCACATATTGTAAGCTATTATAACTGTCATGAATGGCCATTTGTGGAATATCCTGTTAATTTAAGATATTCATTACTGCTTTTCTTTTCTGAAGAGTACATTAATTATTTCATTCCTGTGTCTTTATTCTCTGTCACTTTTCACCTCCTTTCAAGTTTCACCTATCAAAAGTAGGGCCAATCCCTACTTTTTATTGATCTATTGATTGTAATACTATAATCCACAGTAAATTTTGCCATAATGACTTTCTGAGCCTGTATCTAGATAGAAGATAAAATGAATGTACATTACTTCATAATTATTCACTGTTCTCTCCCCCCAAGTATTTGCTATATCCATCTCTTTATCTTAGAAATTCACAAATAGCAGTTACTAAAAGTTTGCAGTTAATGAGTTTATCAAATAAGTGAGAATATATATCTTATTTCCTGTTTATGTGCCTTTTTGATTCAACCATGCTTACTGAAAATGAAGCATTCAGACCACTCTTGATGACTCAGAAGTCATTAAATTCTTATAGAGCTCAAGGTGAACAAACGTCCAATACTACATAGATATGTTTATTATTTCTCTTTAGTCCCAAACTATTTCAAATTTAATGAGGATGTTTCTTTAAAAAAATGATCCCTCACTAGGGAAATATGGTTAATGCATAAGTACAAAAGCTCTAGTCTCCACATAAAATATAGGTATAAAATATTTAAAGATCAGATTTAGATTCCAAAATTCTAAGGTCACTTTACAACTCTGTTTCTTCAAATATGTGGCTGATACTTCCCTTGCTCTAACTGCAAATGCACAAAATTAATTATGAAAAGATTTGAATAAAATAACAGCAAATGATCTTAAATTTAAACATGAATAACTGTAATTCTATATAGGTTGTATATAGGATCTCAAAAAACTATTGATGCATACATGAGTTGATTAACTTTCTGAGTGTTAGAATAAATTAGTTTGTTAGTTCTTGTGACAATTATAGGAGTTTTGAGAAACTTAAAAAAACACTTCAGCAAATATTTATTCAGTAAGAAGAAATCTGGGGTTGAAAAAGATTTTCCAGAACTACTCTGCAAGTTGGCACATAATGCAGAAGCAAAGATAAATATTTTGACTTTTCATTGCTTTGTTACTATAATTTGCTTCCGAGGAAAGCTGTAAAAGTAAAAAACAAACTGTTTATAGAAAGAAATGGATATGAAAGACTTTTTGGATTTATTTATTCTAATATACATCTCAAAAAAATAGTAAATATTTTTATTATCTAATTTCAATTTGTATTCATATTTTTTGAGGTTGTTGGTTAACATATAGTTAAGAGAGATTTCCAAATATAATATTATTAGTTTGCTCTTACAAATACGTTTAGTAATCTCTATACAACTTTTATTTTAAATTGCTACACATTTGTTTAAAATATTTAAAAATCAATGAAGTTCACTTAAAACTGGTACAATCCCCCCCCCCATACTTTAAGAAAGGACTTTATATGCACTTAGTTATCAGAATGAGAAGTGAGAGGAGCAAATTAATCATTACAATCAACTCTATCCTTAGGCCAAGTTCTGAAAGTGAAGTTCATTTTAATATTCAAAGCCTCATTTTGGCCTGCTTGTCATTTGTCTTTTCTTATAGAAGACCCTGGATTTAGGGCAAGGCACACTCCCAGTCAGGCAAACAGAATGAATACATTCTGCATTGTGAGGTTGTTATGAAACTATGGAGCCAGGGCAAAATATTACAATTCTTGTGTTCATCCAAAGGCCCAAGTATTTGGTCCTCATAGTCTTATGTTAATGGTTAATGATTAATGTTAGTGGTTGGCGTCTCATCTAATTATGATGTCTAGCAGGTGAATCCAATGGGAAGTCTTAAGATTATTGAGGGCTTCCCCTCTGAAGATAGAGCTGGTTATAGAAGTCAAGTATGAGTCTTGTTTCTGACCATGGAATTGTCCTTCACCATCCCCTGGACTCACTGAAAGACTGAAACAATTGGACTATCTGATGAGCAATTGGACTTGTGGATTGTCAGGCAAAATTAATTCTTCCTAACTAACTTGTCTAAGATATTTTAGTTAGAGTAATGAAAAGCTGACCAATACACTAATATAAGAGCAGATGGACATGTCACTGTGATAAATCCATGGATAGTTTTACTTGTAATTTCTGATTATACGAGTAATGATATGTATCTATTATATTACATTAATAATTGCAGCTAAAAATTGTTTACTGTCAATAAAAGAGTATGTTCCTCTATTATGTTTGTCCATAAGACTACCAGAAATGAGGGAGAATGTGAGAGAGAGAGATTTAAAGAAATGTCATAAGAAAAATAATACTTTATATTAATAGTTTTAAATATTTCCTAGATTCTATACATAAAGCTTAGTGTAGCAACCACAATTATGTTTAAAATTCTTAAGTTGAAAATGAACTCAGCTATAGCACTCTTCTGGTTGTAGAGCAAATTGGTTCAGTATGAGACACTCACATGTCTGAGCTGCCAGGTAATTTATTGTGAATATCAGTAAAAAAGCATGCTTACTTTCCCACATTTCCTTCTTAACAGAATATCAAGATTAAGAGGCATAGATCTAAGAGGAATCTGAGCAGGTTTGTGAAGTTTTACTCAGGAATGACACAACAACACTTAAAAAGCAAGTTTCATCACTCATTTTCAAAAAGCAAGGGAAGAGACCCTGCCTCTTGATATGAAGAGTTGTGAGGTATTTGTGTTCATTTTTTAATTGCAATATAAAGTATATTAGTATTGGCTGATCTGGGAAACTTCCAAGAGTTCATATTCTCATCATAAGAAAGTTGGATTTTGGAAAGGGATAAATTTTTTTTGGAATATTCATTTGTCCCCCAGTACAGAAACTTCCCTCTTCAAATGCCAAATTAATTAAGCTAGTATAAATATTATAATTTTTAAGAAACTTTTTTTTTGACATTTACATTTGTTCATTTTAATTGTTTGAATATAAAGAGAGAAAGAATTATGGCCAAATAAAACTGATATTTATAATCAGTTACCAAATTGTTAAATTACATTGAGCTTGCTTTTAATATTCATTGAGTTCTCATTTTAATGATATATGAAAGATAATGAAGAGATTTTAAATCTTTTAAATGAATAAGAGAAAAAGAGTTGTCCATATGACTGAAAATAGATATTAGATTAATATTTTAGTAATATTTTTGTCTGGAACTACATCAGGACTTATAATGATGACAGAACTTGGAAGAATGAATATAAACAAATTCTCATTAAGGATCGAATTCAATGAAGTTATTTAACTATACTGATGGCAATAAAAATATATATAATCATATAATTCTATCTATCTATCTACTATCTGTAGCATAAAAATTATCTTAGGCTGAATGAATGTCACATAATGGAATGATAGGACGTGTGGGTATGAGAGATTCAATTACTCAATTACTCATACAATCATTTTTTTTTTTTTGGTCGATTCAACATAGGGTGATTTTCATACTATTCACATTCTGTAACCAGCAATAAATTTCAAGAAACACTTTATGGCAAAAAGTGACAGAAGTAGAAACAAAATCTCTGTGACCAATCTGTGCTAAAATATTTGTAAATTTTCTGTTTTATAAACTTTACACTACTTAAAATATCTAAGTAAAAATTTCATTTTGATTGTTAGTTTATTTTTCATAAGGAACAATGCTGTTTATGTTACTCTTGGGCCATCTTCTACCGTTTTCCCAGGCTATCAGCAGAGAGCTGGATTGGAAGAGGAGCAGCTAGGACTAGAAGTGGCATCCATTTAGGATGCTGGTACCACAGGCAGAGGTTTAACATACTGTGCTGGGCACAGTGCCGGCCCTAAATACCATATTTGTTAAGGTGCAGTGAAGTTGTCTCTCAAGTCCTGCTACTAGATCTTGTGAAGGTTTGTTAAAGCTGCAGTGTTGTGTGATTTGGTTTAATGATTATGTTATTCAGCTCTGCTTTTCTCCCTTCATTCCTATTGTTAAACTCGGCTAATCCTGTATTTGGCTCCCTTTCCAAAATTGAATTCTTGAATTCGCAACAGCAGATTTAGCACATTTCCCCTACATGGACCGATTTGAGAAGCAAAACTTATTAGCAAAATCCATTCACCCTATTATGTTCTCTCAAGTCATTTACACAGCATTCCATGCTTGATATTCAAAGCACTCAGTGTTACACTAATAATTGCATCATTAAGTACAAGAAAGGTCTTAGGCCTGGGTTAAGTGTCATAGTATATAGTAGTGAGGGCAGTATATTTCTAGAGTTATATTTGTACCTCAAAATGTTGTACCCTTCTAGCATTCCACCACAGTCATATTTTATTGATATTAAAATTTTGTGTTATTTTCACTCAGATCTATTTATGATTGTTCTTGTAATTTTAGTCTTGGTCTGCATCATCTGTAATCCTGAACCAAGGACTTTCTGTGATTATCCCCATTGCCATTATAATTTCTTATACACCAATTATATATTGTCAGTGCATTTTATTTTGTGGTCTTTTATTTTTAGGTTCCCCATCCTTTAAGGTTCCTCTGTGACATAAATTAGCTTATATTAGCATTACTAATACCAATACCTATCATTTAATAAGAAAATTTTGCCTGGTACTTTTTCAGTTTTCCATAAATTTATTTTTTTAATTTCTAAATAACAATCTACTTATGTAATAATTATTCTTTTTTATATATAACTAATGACCACAGTATTTAAACACACTATTGAGGACTGTGGAACTTTTAAGTATAATAGTAACAATGATTCCAATAAATATCTTTTTGACATCTATGCCTAGTATCTAAATATCTGTATGCTATTAAGATAATGGAATGATTATTGATATTTTCAATTTTTATATTTTAAAATATTTTGAATTGATACATAAAGAAGAGTGAGGGAAGTTGGAATGGGAAGGCAGAGAAGACAACAGAGTAATGATCTAACTAATAAGTCTTACACCTGCTGATTACCCTCTAGAGACATTACATAAACACTAATTGGCTTAGAAAACAAAATGGCAACCTGCAAGGGACAAGTTTTATAATATAGAAATACTATACTCTAGCAGAGGCTCCCAGGTTTATGTTGATATGTAGCTTCAGTAATCTCCACACATTGAGTCCACTTCCATAAGAATATGCATACATGTGGTTGACACCCACCAAATGTGTCAAAGTTTTAATCCCTAGGTTCTATGAATATGATGATCAACAAAGGAGAATTAAAGTTATAGAAAGGATTAAGATAACTAATCAGCCATTTTTAAGATGGTTAGGTGATTGTGGAATATTCAAATTCATTTCATAATCACAAAGATTCTTTTTTAAAAAAGATTTATTTATTTATTTGAAAGAGTTACACAGAGAGAGGGAGGCAGAGAGAGAGAGAGAGAGAGAGGTCTTCCATCTGCTGGTTCACTCCCCAATTGCCCATGATGGCCAGAGTTGCGCTGATCTGAAGCTGGAGTTGTGCTGATCTGAAGCAGGGAGCCAGTAGTTTCTTTCAGATCTCCCACATGGATGCAAGGGCCCAAGGACTTGGGCCATTTTCTATTGCTTTCCCAGGCCATAGCAGAGAGGTGGATTGGAAGTGGAGCAACCAGGACTCAAACTGGTGCCCATATGGGATTCTGGCTATGCCACAGTGCCAGCCCCATAAAGATTCTTGGATTAGTAGAAGTGAAGCTCAGAAGTCTATTGGAATGGTGTGATTTGATTGGCCATTACTGGTTTTTACAATGAAAGAGGGCAATGGAGACATCCTTTAGAATCTAGAAGGGTCAGTGAAACAAATCCCCAGAATCCCCAAAGGGGATGAAGCCCTGCCAATCCATTTATTTTAGATTATTGAGATCTATTTTAGCTATCATACCTTCAAAACTATACAACCCTCCTTTATTTTTCTTTAAACCACTAAATAAACATAATTTTATACAGAAGAAATAAAAAACTAGTACCGCATACCTTACCCCAGATCTCCTTCTTTCTGATCATCTAATTTTATTTCCTATGACCCTTAACAGATATCCAAACCATTGGCCAACTCCCAAGTATATGTCAAAATTCAAGCCACTATTTCTTCCGTATCACAAAAAGTTAATAATTTATATTAGTAACCTTTCTGTTCATTTTCCATTGCTAGTTGGGCCTTCCTTGAGTTGAATTATATGGAGGAAATAGTTTATTAGTTTATTATCAACTCATAACTAAGGACTAGGCCTAAGCTTCTTTTTTTTCTACCAGCATTGCATAGAAAAATTACCCTCAACTTCATAGGTTTTTGAAGAATAAAAAATATCAGAGCAATAACAGAAGATGGCTGGGTATCAGAATCACCTTTTTGTGTAATTTACTTAACCCCTGGGATAAACTCAAGCTAGGTTTGAAATAAGCCACTTCCGTGACATAGTGGACTACTCTTGCACTTTTGATCTAACTGGCTTGAAAATATGACTGGTAATTCTATAACTGGCAGCTTATGACTGGTAATTCTTATGATGTATTCGCTTGATGTCCGGTGATTAACTATTCTTTCAGTTGGGGCAAGTATCATGCCAAGAAAGGCTTCCCTAACTTCAATAGTCCCTGCTGCTCAGGGAACTTTGTCTTCAATTCTACAAACATCTGTAAATAAACTCAACTTAACCTAATAGGCAAAACAGCTTGTGAAATTATCCCAGACTGTAAAACAGCCCTCTCTTCTATGGAAAGCACTCAAATTCACATCATTGTGCCATCAAATAAATTTTTAAAAATGGTATAAGCACAGGGTTAACACACTATCTGCTGCGCTGGCATCCCGTGAGTACTGTCCTGGCTACTCTGCTTCTGATCCAGCTCCCTGTTAATGCACTTGGGAAAATAGCAGAGGATGCCCCTAGTCCTTGGGCCCCTACACCCATGTGGGAGACCCAGAAAAAGTTCCTGGCTCCTGGCTTTGGGTGGACCCAGCTCTGGCCATGGTGGCCATTTGGGGAGTGAACCAGTGGATGGAAGATGTCTCTCTGTGTGTCTCCTCTATCTCTCTCTGTAACCCTGACTTTTAAATAATTAAGCAAATATTTAAAAATGATATTTATAAAAATGATAGATACTGTATCTCAGAGTGTGTTGTATGGTACCTCCCAAATCCAAAGAATTCCATCAAAATACTGTTTGTCCTTACCTTACACTAAAGGAAATTTTCTGACATTATGTAGATCAATTAATTTCTAAAAACCTCATCAATTTGTAGACTCTTAAACCTTTATCTCCAAAATTTTGTAAAGCATTGTCTTACAAGGACATCCTAAGTACCCACCTTTTGCGATGTACCAAATTCAATAAACACAATATCATCAATATCGTGGATCAGTGTGATTTCACAAACACTTGCAGAATGTCAAGTCAATCCAGGTCCCTTTGGATTACATTGTAATTACATTGTAGAGCCAAACTAACATTGCCCTTGGATAACCCAGTGAATATGAACTGCTCTCTTTCCCATGTGAATAAAACTCCTTTGGTAATTTTCCTGATAGGGATTGGAAAACTGTGTTAATTATATCCATGGTAACATATCAATTTATACAGACCATAATGGTATATTACAGTGCAGATATTACATCAACACTGGAATTATAATTGGAATTATCACTTTGTTATAATTTTAAGAATCAACGTCATTCTGTGATTTCATCCATTTTTTGCATTGGTTGTACTAGTGGACAAAATAGACTATCATGAGTCCCATAGCACTTTGTAGAGTATTAATTATCTCTAAAAACCACCAGTGTTCTTAATTATCTCTGATTTAACATGGCTGCTAGTGGGTAGTGGAAAATTGCAATACTGCATTTGATATTCCCACCAAAGTGGTTTTACTTTATAAGCCAGATTTCTCTGAGTGTTCAACATATCCATTCTTTTTTAAAAGATTCATTTTATTATTTATTTGAAAGTCAGAGTTACACAAAGAGAGAAGGAGAGGCAGAGAGAGAGAAAGAGGTCTTCCATCCATTGGTTCACTCCCCAGTTGGCCACAATGGTCAGAGCTGCACTGATCTGAATCCAGGAACCAGGAGATTCTTCTAGGTCTTCCACGTGGGTGTAAGGGCCCAAGGACTTGGGCCATCTTATACTGCTTTCCCAGGCCTTAGCTGAGAGCTGGATTGGAAGTGGAGCAGCCAGTACTCGAACCAGTGCCCATATGGGATGCCAACACTGCAGGCAGCGGCTTTACCTGCTACGCCACAGCACCAGCCCCCCTACATATCTATTCTAATAGTGTATTCAAGAGCAGTAAAATGACTGTAGGGTGGTCATGGTATCCCATTAAACTCTTAATAAAAACTTTGAATAAGAAATTAATTGAAAATGATATTTATATATGTATAAATAAATATATTTCTACTTGAGGATTGCTGATATCATTACTATTTCACATTTTATTCAATGGCTCTCAAAGAAACAACATCTTCTTATGTCCTGTCTATGATTACTCTAGCAAATCACCGTGTGTCCATTTGAGGAATTACTGACAAATATTTCCTCTATATTCTTGTAGAGGCATTTCAGAATCTTTCTTCAAGGATGAAATATGTCCGTTTTGTTTGTTGGCCTCTTAGCATGAGTTAATAACTCAGATCTAAAATTTAACTTAGGAATTACCAATCGTGGTGGTTGACATCAGTTTTCTGCTAATCAGTTATGATACGTATTTAATCCTATAAATTCAAAAAAATCTAATTTGTTCCAAATGTGTCATAGATTTTTAACATCATAGTCTTGGTATAGGTTTCTATAGGTCAATTACCCTTGATTGCCACTGTAACCTAATTGGCTATTATAGTAAATATATTAATTTTTATCTCATGTTTAAATGTTGTTAACTAGCCTTTCTCTCCCAGATTTCTCTCAACATTATTAAATTTAGAGTTCAGATCCTTCACAATCAGACCTAACTACAACCTTTCCAAATAAGATATCTACCACTGAGATTGTCAATATTTCCATTCATCCTTCATCAATTCATGCCTTATTGCCTTACCAAAAGAACCATTGAGTCATTTCTAGGCAAGAGTCAGATTACAAAATAATCAATTCTAAAATGTTACCATCCACCTCTCACACTTCCCCATTTTTAATACTCTGTTAGGCTTTTTTGACATGTCCTTATTTCCTCTAAGCCACAATGTAAACATTTTGTGGATGTCACATCAGTCAGTATGCAGTTACAACTATTACTTCATTGAATCATACCAAGTAAATGAAAATATACTATTCTTTCCCCTTGTTATGATCATTTTAATCTATTTTTTTGACAGGCAGAGTGGACAGCTAGAGAGAGAGACAGACAGAAAGGTCTTCCTTTGCCCTTGGCTCACCCTCCAATGGCCGCTGTGGCCACCGTGCTGCGACCAGTGCACCGTGCTGATCCGATGGCAGGAGCCAGGTGCTTCTCCCAGTCTCCCATGCGGGTACAGGGCCCAAGGACTTGGGCCATCCTCCACTGCCCTCCCGGGCCACAGCAGAGAGCTGGACTGGAAAAGGGGCAACTGGGACAGAATCCGGCGCCCCAACCTGGACTAGAATCTGGGGTGCCAGTGCCACGCTGAAGATCAGCCTATTGAGCCATGGTGCCGGCCTTCATGAATCTAACATTTTATATAATAATATCTTTGTTTTCAAAAATAATGTATTTGTGTGTATAAAGTATCTATGTGTGAAGAGGTTATTTTAGAAAGCACAAAGTAATAAATTTTAAGTGTTAAAATATATTGATTAAGAAGAAGGAAAAACTTGATAGTGTTGAAAACTTAAAAAAATCAGGATAATATTGGTCATTTTTAGCAATATGAAGATCTTTGGACATACTTGCAAGGGAAGTTTGAAATGATATGGTAGCTGAAAGACTGGAGTAAATTGAAGATGAAATAGAAGGGAAATTGAAGTCAAAGGGTGTGGAAGGGAGAATGATTTTATAACATCAGCGAATCTTATATGTATCTCAAGTTCTTACCAACTAGAACATGCTACTTATTGAAAGCCAAATGAAATGATGTCTCTGAGGCTTAGAAACTCTGCTACCAGCAGGTTGCGGTCTTGTTAATCAGAGGTTATGTATAGAGGAAAGAGTAGATGACAAATATATCAGCAGTGGCATTGATAGCTGACTGAAGGAAGTGGTTCTAGATTGACAAATGTAAATTCCCTGGATTTAGACAGACTCTCCACTAAGTTGCACTAGTGGCAGTTGCATAAGCACAACATATCCCATCCAGTATATTAATCATAGCAAGAGCAAGCTAAAAACTAAACAGTGTGCTAAAACTTTCTCAACCCTACCTTAAATTATAGAATTCCCCTCAATTGTTTGCTCTCTTGTAACAAAGATTGTGCATTCACACATGTTAGTCTGTTACACTTTCCATTGCTGAGCATATCGGATGGAAGCCATATCCTAGCAGATAGGGTAGCAGTTACTAAACAATTGACTTTGGCTTTCCTTTCCTATGTTTAGTGATAGTCATGTTTTAAGTGGACTATGCTACCTCATCCCAAGCCCTGATTTGAGGAAGTTCTTGGAGCAAAGGATTGGCTGCTGGTCCACAGCAACTCACACAATGTGTGCATGAAATAAATGTCTATTGTCAAAAACCACTGGAATTACAGTGTTTTTTTGTTATCACAGAAAGCTAGTGAATAAAACTCTATATGGACATTTTTCATTTCATTTATTTTAGAGCAATCTATTTGTTGGCATACTACACAATATATTCTTTATGATTTACTTGTTTTCATCTGTTTATGTAGGATTTATGTTTTCAACCTGACTGTTTCGGGTTACGGTTTTGGAGAAAGAGAAAACACACAGATCCCTATTGTGTGTCAACAATTTATTTAATAAAGATAGAGAAAGTAATCACAAAACCCCATATGGTTGGTCCAATACTGTATCTTCCATGGTGTTTTCATTTGCCTCTGAAACTCCTGTAGAATTTATTGTGGCTAAAGACACTCTGCCTGCATTAAGTTCCTCACAAAGTTGATGAAGACAAGTCTTCCTCCAGTATTAACAAACACTGGCGTAAGGAGATATTTAACATTAGACTTTTATTATTCCTGGACCAATATCTGCGTCAGTAAAAGCATATCCTTATTTGAGAAAAAGTGATGAAACATTTTTCAGTAATGTTTAAAGACATTACCTGGCTTATACATATAAATGGCTACAAAACCCTGTATTCTCACAACGCCCTTTTCATTATGAGATTTGACACAGCAGATCATGTGTTACCTTTTAATTTATGAATTTATAGACTCCAAGAACAAAATATTATTAATCTTAGGATACACACAATGCATAAGCTAATACATACTTGCCCTTGAAAGACAGTGTCCGTGAGAGAGAGACCGATCCTTTCATCTGTGGTGCACGTTTTAAATGATGACAACAAAATTTTGTGGAATCACCTTTACAGGCAAGTCCTCCACAAATATTATGCCTCTCTGCAACTATACCTTGCTGTCTTTAATCATGAATATTTCTCTTTCTTCATAGGTATGTGGGTCATGAATTGGTTTGTGAATTTCATTTGTGAACACTCACATGCATGTTTCCATGTGTAAAAGCCATCAGTACAGAAAGCATATTTGAATAAAGCAGTAATTTTTGAAATTATGTTATTTATGGTGACATGGTGCTTTTTGAGTGAAATCATTAACAGAGCTTTCTTAAGTGATGGGATGATAGAAGGAAAAATAAAGTCTTTGTTATTAGAAATGTGAAGGGATAGATTAGTTCTAAAAGTGTACAAGAGCTGTTCATATTTTTAAGTGTGGAAAGCCATGGAAAGGAAAGACAAAGCACGGAAGAGTTTCTGAATTTTCCCTTTTGATGCCTCTTCTATTTCTCCTGCTATAAAAGAGAAGTGAATTGAATGGTCTCAAATATCTCTGTTTAAGTAATCAATTGGACTGTGGCTACTGGCTGTATCTCTGAAGCATTGAAATATAACTAACAGTAAAATTAATTCCTCAATGGACTTCATAATTTATGTTATTAATGCTCTATGTTACTTGATATTTTATTTATTTGTTCATACTTAAAGTCTACTTTATAATACATTTTTAAAGATTTATTTATTTCAAAGACAATGAGAGAGAGAAAGATAGATAGACCCTTCCATATACTGGTTGACTTCCTAAATGAAGACAACAAAGTTTGGCTAAGCAGAAGCCAGGAGCCAGGAACTCCATCCTACTGTCCCACATGGTTGGCAAGGGTACAGGTACTTGGGCTATCTCCTACAGCTTTACCAGGAGCTTAGCAGAAAGCTAGATTGGAAGCAAACTAGCCAGGACTCAAACTGGCACTCTGATAAGGGATGACTGGTGTTGTATTTGGTGGCTTAACTTAAGTATCACAATGCCAGTACCTCCAATTTTTTAAATAGTAAAATGAATTTCATCATTTTTATAGATGTATAATAGTCAGCCATAATATTCACACTTTCTTTATCCATTCATATGATGATGGACACCTTGGTTGATTCCATATTTGGCTGGAGCACTCTATAAACATAGTGGTGCAGGTAACTTTTTGACAAAATGAGTTCATGTCTTTTGGGGATGCACTCAGGAGTGGGATTGTAGGATCATATGACATATTTCTAGTTGTTAAAGAAATTTCCATACTGCTTTCTACAGTGGCTACACTAATTTACATTCCCACCAAAAGTTATCAGAGTTTGCATTTCTCTACATCATCACCAATATTTATCACTCTCTATTTTTAGAATAGCCATTCAGACAGGGTTGAGGTGTTACCTCATTGTGATTTTAGTAAAACAACATTCTAAATCACCAGAGAACATAGGGGAAATTCTTATCTATCACATACTGTAAACACATAATTGAATTTTTTAATATGTTAGTACTGACTTCTGTTTTCTTTAGTTTTATACTTTCTAGTCTGTTTTCCTACAAACAGATTCACAATTAGATAGTTAGTAATCTATATTGATAAATAGTAACAGTATAATTTGGAGGGACTACAAGCTATTGAATATTACATAACCTAAGCTTAAAAGTACTATTAGAAATGGAAATTAGTTCTGATAGTTTCAAAGTAATTTGAAGTGAAGCTGCATTGACTATGCCTTATCACTACATAATACACACAGAGAGAGATAAAAAGAGAGATAGAAGAAAGATAGGTGATCAATGATAGAGACAGATGAATTTGCAATTTCTATATGTGTGTAAGACACAATTTCAACATTATTTTTACAACAATTTATTGTTAGTATATTATATTCTTCATTGGAATAACCTCCATTACCAAATGTACTTAATGTACATTTAGAATATACTTAGTAGATTTAGAAGTTTTTCTACATGCTAAATATTACTTACATATTTTTATTCGCTTAAATTAAAATACAAAGGACTAGAATTGTATTTTCATGGAGAAGTCCATAGGAATAGATTTGAAGCTGAGAGAAAAAAGTAATAATTAACATATCAGTTTGTGCCAATGAGATATTAGCAATAGTTATTTAATACTTTTATCACTATTTAAAAATATGTATGTGACATTTCATATCAGTAGGAAAATTAAACTTTTTAAAATATTTATTTATTTATATCAAAGGCAAAGTTAGATGGAGAGAGAGAGGGATCTTCCATCCACAAGCTCACTCCCCAGATGGCCAAAATGGCCAGGGCTGGATCAGGCTATAGTCAGGAGCCAGGAACTTCAACCAGGTCTCCTACATGGGTGGCAGGTCCCAAGCACTTGGGCCATGCTCTGCTGCTTTCCCAGGGCACTGGTAGGGAGGAGGAGGGGAAGTAGAGCAGCCGGCACTCAACGTGGTGCCTATATGGGTTGCCAGTGCCGCAAGTGGTGGTCTTACCCACTGTGTCACAGCGCTGGCCCCAAAGGTTAAACATTTATGATAACATGAAAGAGTCCATGAGTTCACACTGACTTCTTTCGGAAATTCTTGTACCAATTTAAAATTTTTTTTAATCAAATAAAATGGGAAACACACAGATTACTCAAAACACTCCTATATTCATTTATGTATCATGAGAATTCAGGAAAAAGTAAGCGTATTTGTAAGTACATATTTCTGGCAAGTACCTTTATTATGTCCATGTCATGTTCCCTCTTTCTCTTTTGTAAAGTGAAAGCTATTATCTCAGCACTGTTATTTCATCACCTTCAGCTTGCATTTAATTTAATAGTCTACCTAATGATCTGCAAGGCAATATCCAAGGTATTTTACTCAAAAATATTTACAAGCTGATACACAGACATAGTACTTTTTTAAAGAAAAAGTTAATATTATGAGTAATGATTTCAAATAAAAAATACCAATTCTCTATAATTGTATTTTTTATAAGACAGAAAATCACTCACTCATTTAAATTTATCCTGTGAAAGTGAGTAGGCTAAATTACTACTTTAATACTTTCCTCAAGTAGTTAATTAAAGTAGGCTACTCGCTGACTCATTATTGCAAACTGATGTTGTATTTAAGTATGACTGAGCTGGAAACTTTAAATTACAAAAAGCTGAATTCAGCCTAAGGACTTGAGATGTGTTTTTTTTTTTTTCTAACTAAGAGACTCATAAAAGAGTGTGCTTAGAAAAATTTAACTCCTAAAACTTCATTACACCCCAAGACAAGCAGAAATGTGCCTCTTCTGCTCTTTGATGTTTCATCTGTAGAGGCCCTGGGTGGAGAACTAGGACTTCTTCAGCTGAGAAACAGAAATCTTGAAATACCATGAGTTTGATGCAGTTATATTCTATCTATGAGTACTTACAGTTGGTCTAAATATCTAGTTATCAATGGCTCAATCATTTCTGTAATTCTTAAAAAGTAAATTTACCGTGGCTCAACAGGCTAATCCTCCACCTTGCGGCGCCGGCACACCGGGTTCTAGTCCCGGTCGGGGCGCCGGATTCTGTCCGGATTCTGTCCCGGTTGCCCCTCTTCCAGGCCAGCCCTCTGCTGTGGCCCAGGAGTGCAGTGGAGGATGGCCCAGGTGCTTGGGCCCTGCACCCCATGGGGAGACCAGGAAAAGCACCTAGCACCTGGCTCCTGCCATCGGACGAGCGCGGTGCGCCGGCCGCAGCGCGCCATCCGCGGCGGCCATTGGAGGGTGAACCAACGGCAAAAAGGAAGACCTTTCTGTCTGTCTCTCTCTCTCTCTCACTGTCCACTCTGCCTGTCAAAAATAAAAAAAAAAAAAAATTAAAAAAAAAAAGTAAATTTAATGCACCAAGTATTCTTTAGGATTTTTAACTATTGCTTATTTTAATATATTCCGAGACAAATTATGTTTCTAACTCAACACCTCATTTAAAAATTATTTATTTATTTATTTGAAAGAGTTACACAAAGAGAGGAGAGGCAGAGAGAGAAATCTTCCATCCACTGGTTCACTCCCCAATTGGCTGCAATGGCCGGAACTGCAGCAATCCAAAGCCAGGGTCCAGGAGCTTCTTCTGGGTCTCCTACATGGGTACAGGGTCCCAACGACTTGAGCCATCTTCTACTGCTTTCCCAGGCCGGAGCTGCTCTTGAACCAGCACCCATATGGGATGCTGGCACTACAGGTGGTGGCTTTACCTGCTATGCCACAGTGCACACCCTATCAATACCTCATTATGACTTTGTTTTTATAAGGAAAGAAGTATATAAATAGCTAAATATTTGTTCAAAACTTACTTAAGTACTGGGAGTGATCTGAGATTATTAAATTGTCATAATGATTCTTTGATGAAGAAACCATGATCTTGCCTAGAACATAGATGAGCCAATGGCTAACAGAGAGCTAGAGTGATACTATTGAATGGTACATCATGCATATTGAATCAAAGATGTTTTGCTCCAGAGTACAAACCTTTAGCAACTTTATTATAAGTTCAGGAAACAAACAACTTTCCTTTCATTTTTTTATTTAATAAATGTAAATTTACAAAGTATAACTTTTGCATTGTTGTGGCTTTCCCCCCATAACCTCCCTCCCACCTGCAGCCATCCCATCTCCCACTCTCTCTCCCATCCCACTCTTCATCAAGATTCATTTCAATTATCTTTAACACAAAAGATTAACTTGGTATATACTAAGCAAAGATTTCAACAGACTGCACCCGCACAACCGCACAAGATATAGAGTACTATTCGAATAGTAGTTTTACCATTAATTCTCATGGTACAACACATTAAAGACAGAGATCTTACATGGGGAGCAGGTGCACAGTGATGCCCATTGTTGATTTAACAATTGACACTCTTATTTATGACGTCAGTAATCACCCAAGGCTCTTGCCTTGAGCTGTCAAACTGGTAAAGCCACTATGGAAGACAGTTTGGAGATTCCTCAGAAACCTGAATATAACCCTACCATACAACCCAGCCATCCCACTCCTTGGAATTTACCCAAAGGGAATTAAACTGGAAAAAAAGAGCTGTCTGCACCTCAATGTTTATTGCAGCTCAGTTCACAATAGCTAAGACATGTAATCAACCTAAATGCCCATCAACAGATGACTAGATAAAGAAATTGTGGGATATGTACTCTATAAAATACTATATAGCAGTAAAAAAAAAAATAAAATCTGGTCATTTGCAACAAAATGGAGGAATCTGGAAAATATCTTGCTGAGTGAAATAAGCCAGTCCCAAAGGGACAAATATATGTACTCCCTGATCAATGACGACTAATAGAACACCTTAAAGGAAACCTATTTAAGTGAAATGGACACTATGAGAAACAATGACCAGATCAGCCCTTGTCTTGACTATTGAGGAACAACTTACTATTTTATTCCTTTTAATATTTTTTTTTTGTTTTTTGTTCTACTTAATACCATTGGTTGAACTCTGTAATTAATACACAATTACTCTAGGGCATTTAAAATTAACTGAAAAGTGATCTTTGTTAAATATAAGTGTGGGAATAAAAGAGGGAGGAGATATACAGTTTGGCACATGCTCACTCAGACTTACCTCCAACGGTAGAGCTAGAAATGTGCCAATTCAATCTCATCAAGGTGGCATGTACCAATGCCATCTCACTTGTTGAAGGGACAAGTTAAGTACATAATTGATGAAAAAGATAGGTTAGGAGGCCGGTGCCGTGGCTCATCAGGCTAATCCTCCGCCTTGCGGCGCCGGCACACCGGGTTCTAGTCCCGGTCGGGGCGCCGGATTCTGTCCCGGTTGCCCCTCTTCCAGGCCAGCCCTCTGCTGTGGCCCAGGAGTGCAGTGGAGAATGGCCCAAGTGCTTGGGTCCTGCACCCCATGGGAGACCAGGGAAAAGCACCTAGCACCTGGCTCCTGCCATTGGATGAGCGTGGTGCGCCGTCCGCGGCAGCCATTGGAGGGTGAACCAACGGCAAAGGAAGACCTTTCTCCCTGTCTCTCTCTCACTGTCCACTCTGCCTGTCAAAAAAAAAAAAAAAAAAAGAAAGAAAGAAAAAGAAAAAGATAGGTTAAGTGTTGAAGAGATTTAACAAATAAGAACAGTGTCTGCAAATAATGCAGGATAGAATTAAAAGGGAGAGAATAATCCTGAGGGGGAAGCAGGATACATAGCAGACTCATAGAATGGTAAATGCCCTAAACAGCACTCTGGCCTCAGAATCAACATTTGGAGCATTTGGATCTGGCTAAAAGGCCCATGAGAGTCTCACAGGCATGGAAAGCCAAGACACTGTGGCAAAAATGACCTGAATGAAAGATCTCGGTGCATGAGATCCCAGCTGAAAGAATGGGCCATCAAAGAAGGAGGCACCTTTCTCTGAAGGGAGGAAGAAGCCCCCACAGGATATGGCCTTGACTAAGTGAGTTCAGAAGTGGTGAACTCAAGAGGCTTCTACAACTTTCCTCTCTATGTTTGTTTGTTTTTGATTTCCAAGGTTAGTGAGTGTCCATAGAGTGTGAAGAAACATCTATTCCAAATATTAGAATTGTGGCAGTTTTATAGAGCAGATTACTCTCAACACTACTACTTGCTAAATAAAATGCAAGATGCTTAAAAGCAATTTAGAGATTGTTGCCTTACGTACCTTTGGAACTAAATGCAAACTTCAGATTGCTTTGTGACTTCATTATACTGTAGCATATTGTCGTTTCTAAGAAAATAATATGTTATCATCACAGCTGGTTCATCTCTGGAAGATTTAGGAGCCTGAGCCGTTTTAACAGAGATTATAAGAGCCAGCCAGCAAAGCTGGCAGGGGTCTGCACCCTGGGGAATCCATACCTACCCATAATCAGCACCTTAGTCCTATCATCTCTCCCATTGTTAGGGAAAGGCATTTTGTAAGAAATAACAGATGATTACCTATCTTCTTTTTAGGAATCACAGGAGGACGTCTGTCAGGCTGGTTGTTTCATGAGAAAGAAGTACCTTTTTCAGCCTGTGTTGATTCAGTACCTGCTAATTTTTTCTTTTTTTATCTTGTCAGAGGCATTCCCTTTCAAGAGTCATATGGTATAGATAGGAACATGATGTTCCTTTGCTCAGTCTGAAGGTTGGCAAAGCTAATTATTTGCGAATCTATAAATTGAAGAATTAGTAGTAAGCCTAAAGGTGATTTACCAGTAGTTTCTACTAAAGGGATATATTCAGGTGAGATATTGACTTTCTGAACACATTTTTTTTCCAGACTTTGAATTTTTTATTTGAATAGTAGTGTTCTATATAAAGCAGGAGACAGTTCACCCAAATCTTTTTTGAAGCCTCTCATGACATGCCATTACTAATATGAACAATAATGATTAGAATGATAATGACAATAGTGATAGTAGCCACATTTGTTAAAATCTTAATTTGGGTCAAGCAGATACTTTTTAAACTATCCTTTTTGCTTCATAAAGAACGATTAACAGAAATTTGATAAAAAGTCAGTATTTCCCTTGTTACCTTAAATATAGCTACAGCCCAATATTTCCACACACTAAAACAAGCCAGACAACTGATAAGTTATAGCAGAGAAAAAAGAGGTACTAAACATTTCAAAATATGGGATAGGTTTTCTTTTAGCTGAGAAATATGTAAAGCCTTATCTTTGATATCTTTGAAAAAATGAAAATCACTGTTGCTCTACATAACAGCTACTTGAAAATATCTTAAAACTAATTTTCACTTCAAATAAAGTTAAAATGAATAATTTTATCTGTCATAATCTGTACGTTGATCATTGTCATCCATTTTAGGTAGCAATTCATTTGAATATTTTTAATGAAAACTAATTCTATGTGTGCTGCACATATATGTATGTGTGTATGTATATGATATAGATGCTGCAAGTCTCAGTTACTAATTATGATCACTTAAGTAGAAACAATCTGCATCTTTCTCTCCCTCATATTATTTCTAATTAATTTTAAGCTAGGTGATCCTAGGAATATTACTTGCTAGAACTGTATATAAAACCAGAGTGAAGAACAATGTAGGGCCGGCCCCATGGTTCACTTGGTTAATCCTCTGCCTACAGTGCCGGTACCCCATATGGGTGCCAGGTTCTATTCCTGGTTGTTCCTCTTCCAGTCCAGCTCTCTGCTGTGGCAAAGGAAGGCAGTGGAGACTGACCCAAGTCCTTGGGCCCTGCACCCGCATGGGAGACCAGGAGGAAGCACCTGGCTCCTGGCTTCGGATCAGCGCAGCGCTGGCTGTGGCGGCCATTTCAGGGGTGAACCAATGGAAGGAAGACCTTTCTCTCTGTCTCTCTCTCTGTCTATAACTCTACTTGTCAAATAAAAATAATAAAAAAGAACAATATGAATAATTATCTAAGAAATTCTTTTATGACTATTTTGTATGAGCTTTTTCAAACAAGCTTTGCCTATCTAATTTTGTTGTCTAGAGATTTTTTTCAGGTGCAGGCATTGAATATAAATGAATGAAGCAGTATTTAGTAAGACAAAAGATTTATGCTATAATTACATTCTAACAAATGACAATATCTAATTATAGTGCCATTTAGAGTCCCTTTTTGGCACTGTAAAATAATCAAACAACTTACATCGGTTAATCACCTGTGGGCAATCATTTCCTACTATTGATGGATACTTTGTTTTAGTTTCAGTTCTCCTATTGGAGTAAATGAAGTTGCCAAAAACCATCCTCAGAAGCCAGGCTTTGAAGCCAGGCTCATATGCTTGCTATGTGAATTTTGGAACATTTTTATGAGTACTCACTTAAGAAGGTTATTCTGAAGATTTATTTACTACATATGTTGCAGTTAATATTTTATATGGAATACAGGAGCTCTCAAGTGAGAGAATTTATTATAAATATAGACTATTTACCAATATCTTTTTATGTTGATTGTATGTTTCTCTAGATTTTCACTTTTGAAGTAACAAAGTTTTGTACTTTGTCTTTGTGGAGCTATTCTACATTTATTACGTTTTTATTAATGAGGAGTCTTACAGTGTTTAAATTTGTGTCTGGATGCATTGGTGGTAGAAGTGCATTTTGAAAGAAAAATATTATCAGTTATTTGTTAATTGTAGGAATGAAATTTGATGATCAGTTAGATTTATAAAAATACCACCTGTGACACCAGCATCCCATAGGGGTACCCATTCCTGTCCTATATGCTCTACTTCCAATCCAGCTCCCTTATGATGGCCCAGGAAGGACAGTGGCAGATGGTGCAAGTGATTGGGCCACTGCTATTTATATGGGAGGCCAAGAGGAAGATCCAGGCACCTTTACTTGGCCTGGCTCAACCCAGGCCATTGCATTGTTCTGGAGAGTGGACCAATGGATGGAGGAGCTCTCTTTCTTTCTTTCTTTCTTTTTTTTTTATTTTTTTGACAAGCAGAGTGGAGAGTGAGAGAGAGAGACAGAGAGAAAGGTCTTCCTTTGCCATTGGTTCACCCTCCAATGACCACCGCAGCCGGCGTGTTGCGGCCAGTGTACCGCGCTGATCTGATGGCAGGAGCCAGGTGCTTTTCCTGGTCTCCCATGGGGTGCAGGGCCCAAGCACTTGGGCCATCCTCCACTGCACTCTCTGGCCACAGCAAAGAGCTGACCTGGAAAAGGGGCAACCGAGACAGAATCTGGCGGACTAGAACCCAGTGTGCTGGCGCCACAAGGCGGAGGATTAGCCTATTGAGCCGCAGCCCCCGACCGGAACTCTCTTTCTCTCTGTCTGTCTTTCCCTCTGTGTGACTTTCAAATAAATAAATAAATAAATCAACATTTTAAAAACATTTTCCTGTGATAAAATAATAAAGCAAGTTTAAGAAAAGATGTTATTAGTAAATGCTACATCAATAAGTGTAAAACTGAAGATGTCCTTATGTTGTGTGTGTGTGTGTATGTGTGTATGTATGTGTTCCTGTGAGTATCCAAGTTGACAGAAGTTATTGGGCTTGAGGAGTTCGAGTTGGTTTAAGGATAGACAGAATGGTATTTTTTTTTTATTAAACGTTTGAATAAACCTCATCACCTTGCATTTTTATTTATTAAAGCAAAAGTATACAGAAAAGATAAATGTTGCTTACAACTTTGAACAATGGCATGTGTTATTGAAAATATGCAGATATTTTACTCAATTGAGTTCATTGTCATTATAGACCTAGATAAACTTACACAAATAATAGAACTAATACTAAGAGTAAAAACTTGAAGATGTCTCTTTGTCTGCATGATAAATTCGAATCATTTAATTTTAAACATGAGAGAAGATATTTATATGAGTTAGTGGAAAGAAAAGTGCTGCAAGACTTACTCTAAACAATACTGTACTCATACATTTTCAGTATTTATTCATAATGAGACCATTTCTATGGAAATGAGACTATCACTTAGTAGTTTTTTTGCAAGTGATTCATTCATAATAGTTCTTTGAGATCAATGATATATTTTAATGCAACTTCCCAGGAACTTCCTTTGTCATAATAAGCAAAGGCAGTAAAGAAATACTTTGCAGAGATATGAAGCTCCATGTTCACAAACCACATTCATATTTTTAGGCCACATTAGGAAATTTAAAGATGCAATTTTACATAAGTATAACAAGCATTAATAATAGTGGATATTGCTAGGACTCAACTTATTTTTACCACAATCATATGTATAATGTAATCTGTATGATCAGGGTTTCAAATTCAGAGAAATAAGACCACATTGATTGCTATCATCAACCTCATACTATAGTTAGGAAAACTCACAATGAAATGGAGAAGATTTATTTAAATTAATCATTTATTTATTTGCTTTTTTCACTATCAGTGCAGTAATGACTGAATCAGATAATGATTCCAAGTGCATATCAAAATGCCTACAACATAATATGTTCTCAACAAATAACTATTCTGAGTTTTATGTATATCTATTACATACTACAATACATGCAGAATCTTATTTATAATCCAGAAAAATATTATAGAAATAAAAAAATTATTTATTCAAGTTAATTTTGTTTGTTCTGCAATATTCCTTTAAGGAAAAATATGAAAATCATCTAATTTTCCTACTAACGTAAATGTATTAGCAAAATCTTGGGAGAGATTTTATAGCAATAATCTCAACATCTTCTACTCATGTCTTCCAGTCATAGTGTTCCATCTAGAACAACTGACTTCAATGAGCGCATCAGGTTATTTCTCTTTCTGTCAACATTTAGTGTTAGAAACAAAGAATCCAGGTTATATTCATGCTCTGTATCAAATTGCTAAAACTAAGAAATATATGATCAAGACTGTTACTCTCCCATTAACAACGGAGAATAAGAATTTTGTGTCCATGTTCATCTATGCTTTCTACCACAGAATAAGAATTCATATAAAAGAAGCATAAGGATTATTTCTTTGAATCTAGGTTTCTCAAAGTCTGCACCACTGACATTTTAACATTTCAGACCTGCTGATGTTTTGTTTAAGAGCCGAGTGGTCTTGTATATATCAACATCCCTGGCTTACACTTTTGTATTCGGTTTGCACCCCTCCTTCACACATGATTTTCTTCCTTAACTTTAGACTATTTGATGACAATACGCCTTAGAGAAGACCTTTCTGGCTTGAGCCTGCTTGGGGCCCTTTGACCATCTTGTATTTGGATGTCCATGTCTCTTTCAAGACCTGGGGAATTTTCAGTTATTATTTCATTTGTCGGATTCTCAACACCTTTTTCCTTTTCTTCTCCTTCAGGAATACCTATGGTACTTAGTTGTTTAATGGTTTCCCACATTTCATATGAATTTCTTTCATTATTTTTAATTCTTTTCTTTTCTTTTTGTCTGATTGTGTTATTTAAAAATTCTTGCCCTCAAGTTCAGAAATTCTTTCTGCTACTTTATTCTGCTGTTGAAACCCTCAATGGTATTTTTTATTTCACTGATTGAAGATTTCATCTCAAAAATTTCTATTTGGTTCTTAATGAGTTCTATCAGCTTAATAATATTTTCATTCGTGTCACTCATTAATTTCTTCATTTCTTTAATATATGCATATCCTTTTGAATCTGATTGAGTTTCCTATCAATAATTATTTTGAATTCTGTATCTTTATTTCATCAATTTTCTTTAGTTCGGGATCTAATTCTAGAAGACTACTGTATTCTTTTAGAGGCATCATCCTACCTTGCTTCTTGATGTTTCCTTTGTCCCTGTGTTGACATCTGCCCATCTGGTATATTTGTCCCTTCTTCATGGAGTAGGGTTTTCCTGTAAAAGCGTTTATGAGTAGCCTGTATGCAGGTTATCACTTGGCTTGCTGTTTTGGCTCTGGTTGGTGAGCCCAGCAGTATCTGTACTTCATAAAAGAACAGTGGGTGACAGTGGAGTTCCCTCTCAATGCAAATTGTGAGTGTTGGGGCATGTGGCAGATTCTTTCCACTGAGGCATGGTAAGCTGGCAGCTCACAGCCAGCACACTGGCTGCGGTGGTGTCTTTGTTTCCTCTCCTCTTTGTCCCATGAAGTCTTAGTTCATTGCTGTTGTTTATTTGTTTGTTTTCACTCCTTCACTGAAAGTTCCACCAGTCAGACCCCTGAGAACAAAATCCTTCCTTTACTCTTCTCATATCCTTCTTATCTCAGAACAGTTTTAGTTAGTTTGTCCAGGCTTTATTCAGCCATCTTGGATCTCCCTAAGTAACACTCTTTAATGAATACACACTCAACAAGAAGAAAGTACAAGTTTTTTCAAGTGCACAACAAATATAAAGATAAATAACATTCTGGGACATATCAAAAAGTTTCATAAAATTAACATGTTTAAATTGCATCTAATAATTTCATTTAATTTAGACCTCTAATAGAATGATGTATGGAAAATTTATAGTTAATTAGAAATTAAGCAACATATTTATAACAGCTCATGATTCAAAACAAATCACAAAAGTAATCAGACAATAGAATAGAATGGAATGAAAATATAAATAAAAGCTGGACCACTAAATATGGTGAAATTTATTTATTTGTTTAAATTATTACTTTTTCTGACAGAAAGAGAGTTATACGCAGAGAACTCTCATATGCTGGTAAATTCCTCTATTGCCTGTGTGGCTAGGACTGGGCTGAGGTTAAACCCAGGAGCCAGGAACTCAATTCAGATCTTGCACATGGGTGGCCAGAATAATTTAATAACTTTAGACAGCATCAACTCCTCAGGTTCTGCATTAACAGGAAGCTAGAAATCAAGAACTGGTGCCAGGAACTGAGCTCAGGTACTCCTGTGTGTTAAATGTCTGATCCTTCAGAAAAATTTAGAACATTAAACATTGCTACAAAAAAACAAAAAAAGAAAGAAAAAATCTAAATGAATTATCTGTACTTTCTTCATAGAACAGTAGTAAACAGGAGCAAATAGAACACTAAACAAGGAAACAAAAGGTTAACATAAAATTAATGAAATAAACAGCAGAAAAATAAGACAGTTGATTAAATTAAAATAAGGACAGAAAATTTGTCATGGGAAAATTTTATGGAGTCGGCAGGGACTTAGTACCTTGGCCATCATCTTCTGCCTTCTGGGATGTGCCCTTATAGGAAGCTACAGTTATAACTGGAGCCAAGACTTGATCCCAGGCACTTTGATATGGGATTGAGTGTCTCAAGCAGTGCCTAACTTCTATGCCATACATGTGCCCCCCTTTTCTCAATCTTAATATTCAAACCTAAATCTCTATAATAATAAGGGGAAGTGGCCATCATTATAAATAGGAAGCAACTACAAAGAAGAAATATAAGAGAAGGTAATTTTTGCCCTTTTATACCCAGATTATAGTTGGACAATGACATTTATGTGATGTCTTCCGCAGCTGTGATATTTCCTCAAATCTTGCTGTCTTGGAAAGAAGCGAACAAGAGTACTACAAGATATATGACCTAATCTTTTTCCAAAATTAGCAGCATCTGAGTTTCCAGTAACTGCCATGTCTACAAATAGAGGGGGAAAAGAGGGGGGCAAGGAAAAAAAGTGAGGCATTTCTTTTACCAGTCTACACATTTTAATTTTCAAAGACTAGGTATGGAGGTCTTCCTCTCAGAGACCAGTATACCAGCTCTTATAAGGGAACTCACATTATCTCTTCTTTTTTGAAAAAAGTCCCTTAAGGTCTTGTGTGGTTTTGAAGAGAATTTTCAGGAAGAAGAGCTGGGTGGAGGTGGGGACATTGGGGCCATGAGGTTTTTTTTTTTTTTTTTTAGCAAGATACGTATTTTGAGGAATGTATGCTGTTGATTCAAAATAGCAAAATCCTAGTTAATTTCTGTTTCCTTGGACGGTTATAAATGTGATAGATACAAGTGTGTGTGTGCACATGTGTAGGCATATAGTTAAGTATTGCTGAAGTAAAGTTGAGAAAATGATTTCATAGCATGCTATGTTAGAAAGGCTTGTTCTCTCTATACTCCTGGAGCTTAGCAGTTGTTCCAGGTGGCAGATGTGTTATTACAATATAACTGAAAACATGGTTCCTAGTTGTTTTGGGCCTTTAGAAAGACCTGGCAGAAGATCAAACTGTGATAAGAGAATGAGATTTATACATAAATCCCCACTGCTCCCATCAAATCATGCCAAAAAGCTATCTATTCCATCAACCTAATAATACTATTGCTATTAACCAGTTCTTTTCATACAGTTATCTTCCTTTGCTATTGTTACCACTCAATCTCTTTCATTGACCCTTGCCCACATTTGGAAACAGATCTTTTCATCAGATACTTCTCATATTAACCATTTGAACACATTATTGTAATCGGCATACCCAAGGATTCAAGAATTGTGAGACTGTTATGGGGAGGACAGTGGAGAGATAAGCTCAGAGACAGAGAAGACTACATAGAAAAATTAGAAGGCAAACAGTTTAGATATAACATAATTCTTTTTTTTTTCATTTGACAGGCAGAGTTAGACAGTGAGAGACGCAGAGAAAAAGGTCTTCCTTCCATTGGTTCACCCCCAAAATGGCCGCCACAGCCGGCGCGCTGTGCCTATCTGAAGTCAGGAGCCAGGTGCTTCCTCCTGGTCTCCCATGAGGGTCAGGGCCCAAGCACTTGGGCCATCCTCTACTGTCCTCCTGGGCCACAGCAGAGAGCTGGACTGGAAGAGGGGCAACTGGGACTAGAACCCGGCACCCATATGGGATTCCAGCACTGCAGATGGAAGATTAACCAAGTGAGCCATGGCGCCAGCCCCCAAGATAAAACATAATTCTAAAAGAAGCACAAAAGCTATAAAAAGGAGAAAGAGACAAAGACTAACAAAAAAAGAAAATGAACAGTTTGAAAAAAAATAAAGTTAACTGAATGGAGAAAATAAAAATTGCTAAGGAACATTATAAAATAAAGCAAGCATGAAAACTTATGTAAATATTTTAAACATTTAATACATTCTCAACAGAAAACAAATAAACACCTTAGTTCTCATACAAAGTTAATAGTTTTCCTATGCAGTGGAGGAAAGGGAAGACTAGATTAAAGTTGCATAGCAAAAATATATAAATTAGAAGAAATTTTTTAAAAAATTGAAATGAATTTTTTCTGTCATTAATCCCAGGTTTACACTATAAAGCTATAAATGGATGCCACAAAAATGCTAAGTAAAGGAAGCTGATCCAGAAGGGCTACATATTATATGATTTCATTTAGATAACATTCTGGAAAAGGCAAAACTGTAGAGGTTAGCTGATCAATTGTTTCAAAGGGTTTAAGACTGGGTGAGGGTTGAATAAATGAACAAACAATTCTTAAAAACCAGTGAACTATTGGGTATGAACTGTAATTATGGATACACCATGCACTGCATTTGTCAAAACCTATAGATCTTTGATGTATAAAGAGTGGACCTTATTGTAGGCAAATTTAATTATCACTTAAGATGTCAGAAGAAACTAGAATGAAAAGTAGACTGACAATCTAGTCTAATTGTATTACAAATGCAATAACCTTACTGAATATAATTAAAAGGAAAACTGCTGACCTATGCAACTTTTGGAATTAGTAGGGACTGTAAGACTGTACATAGCACTTTATTTCAGTCTGTGAAGTTCTTGACCAGGGAGCATAGGGTTACTCATAGGGTTAGAGAGCATAGGGTTAGAGAGAATATTCCAGTGTCCTGGCATTGAACTGAAGTATATGGACGGCAAATGCTGGGAGGCAAGTTTCTAGCTGTCTATACAGGTGATTACAGAAAAGCAAACTTAGTAGTCTAGAATGATCAATGTAGTAAGGTTATTGCTGGAGAGATCAATCTGAAATTTTTTTCTTAATGTAGACACAGGTAGATGCATATACAGAAATATGTAGATATGAATATATCAGCAGGCTACTACTCTTGTGTATTTCTTTCCCCTACCCACTGAGAGGTGTTAGCTGCAAGAAATCTGCTTACATGTTGCCCTACACTTCATCTCTAGTGCTAATCTACAACAAAACAAATCAGAATTCCATGGAGAAAATGAAATTGGCTGATCTTGATGCTCCATCAGGAAATACCTAAAATGATCCTGGAACACATCTTGTAATGTCAAAAGGTAAGAAATGCTAAAACTAACAAAAAAATACTATGGGTGAATTCAAAGGACAACAGAAAGAACTCTAAATATCCAAGAGGACACAATTTAAACAATAAACATTTTTCACCTACATTTAAACTGCTTTAATTTATATAAGGTGAACAAAGAAATTTTTACAAAGAAATACTTTCTGTTTATTTTAGAATCATAAGCTTAACTCTCCACTAGTAAGAATTCAACAAAGAAAAAATTACAGCTGCTAATAGTTCAGATGAGAGCTGTAAGCAATAATCAAGCCTCAAAATGTGATTTTTCACTCATACACATCACGTTTTTTGCACCCTATGTTACAACCTATCAGAGAAACATGATATTTGTCTTTGTGAGACTGGCTTATTTCACTAGGCATAATGATTTCTAATTGTATCAATTTTGTTGCAAAAGTCAGGGTTTCATTCTGCATAGTACTGGCTGCATAGTACTCCACAGTGTGTGTGTGTGCGTGTGTGTGTGTGTGTGTGTATGCTACATTTTCTTTATCCAGTCATCAGCTGATGGACATTTGTGTTGATTCCATATATTAGCTATTGTGAATTGAGCTTCAATAAGCATGGGGGTACAGGTAACCATTTCATATGCTGATTACATTTCCTTTGGATAAATTCTCATGAGTGGGATGGCTGGATCATATAGTAAATCTCTTTTCAGATTTCTGAGGAATCTCTATAGTGTCTTCCACAATGGCTGTCTTAGTTCACATTCCCATCAAAAGTGTGTTAGTGTTGATTTTCCCACATCTTCAACATCATTTATTATTTTTTGGTTTCAGTATGACATCCATTCTAACTAGAGTAATGTGAAATCTCATTGAGGTTTTGATTTGCATTTCTCTCATTTCTCGTGATCTTATGCATTTTTTCATGTATCTGTGGACATTTGAGTTTCATCCTTAGAAAAATGTCTGTTCAAGTCCTTTGCTCATCTCTTAACTAGATTTTTGGTTTATTGTTTTTAAGTTTCGTGTGCTCTTCATAGATTAGGGATATTAATCCTATATCAGTTTTATAGTTTGCAAATATTTTCTCATACTTTGTCAATTGTGTCTTCACTTCACTGGATATGTCTGTTGCAGTGCAATAGCTTCTTTACATAATATAAACCCCATTACTCTATTTTTGTAACAATTGTCTGTGCTTTTGGGTTTTTTCCCAAGAAGTCTGCTTGTACCACTGTCTTGTGGAGATTCCTCAGTGTTATCCCCTAATATTTTGAAGGCATCAGATCATAGATTTAGATTCCTGACCAATTTTGAGTTGATTTTTTATAAGGTATAAGGTAAGGAAACCCAGTTTTCCCAGCATCATTTGTTGAAGGATTGTCCTTTCTCCAGGGATTAATTTTAGATTCTTTGTCAAAGGTTAGTTGGTTGTAGATGTGTGGATTGATTTCAGGGCTTTCGATTCTGTTCCCTTGGTCTACGTGTATATTTTGTGCCTGTACCAGGATGGTGTTTGTTTGTTTGTTTGTTTTTTAGGATGTTTTGATTATATCTGCCTGGTAGTGTGTCTTGAAAACTGCTATTGTGATATCTTTGGCTTTGTAAACTAATTTTTGTATTATAGACATTTTGATGATATTAGATCTTTCGAATTACAAAAATGGAAGATTCTTTAATTTCTTGTGTCTTCTTTCATGATTTGTAGTTTTCATCATAGAAATCTTTGATGGTGATGGTGCCATGGCATAGTAGGATAAACCTCCGCCTGTGGGGCAAGCATATCATATGGCCGCTGATTCTAGTCCAGCTCTCTGCTATCACCTGGGAAAGCGGTAGAAGATGGTCCAAGTCCTTGGGCCCCTGCACCCACACAGGGACCCAGAAGAAGCATCTGGCTCCTGGCTTTGGATCCATGCAGCTCCAGCCCTTGCGTTCATTTCAGGAGTGTACCAATGGAAGGAAGACCTTTCTCTCTGTCTCTGCCTCTCACTGTTTATAACTCTAACTTTCAAATAAAAGAAATAAAATCTTTTTAAAAAGAGAATTATTTCATATCCATTGTCATATTTATTACAAGGTATTTAAATTTTTGTAGCTATTGTGAAAGGGACTGATCTTACAAGTTCTTTCTCAGCCATAGCATTATTTGTGTATAGAAAGGCTATTGATTTTTGTCTGCTAATTTTTTATCCTGCTATCAAAATATTTTAAGTGTTCTAATAGTCTCTTATTGAAATCTTATGCTTACCTTTATATATAGCATCATATTTTCTGAAAATAAGGATAATTTGACTCCTTCATTTCCAATTTGTATAACTTTGATTCTTTTTCTTGCCTAATGGCTCTTGCTAAGACTTCCAGAACAGTATTGAATAGCAATGGTGAAAGATGACATTTTTTGTCAGCTTCAGTATCTTAATGGAAATACTTCCAACTTTTCCCTATTCAATATGATGCTGGCCATAACTTTGTCACAAATTGCCTTGACTGTGTTAAAGATGTTCCTTCTATACCAAATTTGTTTAAGATTTTTATCATGAAAGGATTTTGTAGATATTAATTATCTTCTCTGCGGGAACTGATAGAATGGGAAAAAATATTTGCAAACTATGCTACAGATAAAGGATTAATAACCAGAATCTACAAAGAGATCAAGAAACTCCACAACAACAAAACAAACAACCCACTTAAGAGATGGGCCAAGGACCTCAATAGACATTTCTCAAAAGAGGAAATCCAAATGGCCAACAGACACATGAAAAAATGTTCAAGATCACTAGCAATCAGGGAAATGCAAATCAAAACCACAATGAGGTTTCACCTCACCCAGGTTAGAATGGCTCACATTCAGAAATCTACCTACAACAGATGCTGGTGAGGATGTGGGGAAAAAGGGACACTAACCCACTGTTGGTGGGAATGCAAACTGGTAAAGCCACTAGGGAAGTCAGTCGGAGATTCCTCAGAAACCTGAATATAACCCTACCATTCAACACAGCCATCCCACTCCTTGGAATTTACCCAAAGGACATTAAATTGGCAAATAAAAGAGATGTCCGTACCTCAATGTTTTTGCAGCTCAATTCACAATAGCTAAGAAGTGGAATCAACCTAAATGCCCATCAACAGTAGACTGGATAAAGAAATTATGGGTTATGTACTCTATAGAATACTATTCAGCAGTAAAAAACAATGAAATCCGGTCATTTGCAACAAAATGGAGGAATCTGGAAAACATTATGCTGAGTGAAATAAGCCTGTCCCAAGGGGACAAATATCATATGTTCTCCCTGATCGGTGACAACTAAGCGAGCACCAAAAAGGAAACCTATTGAAGTGAAATGGACACTATGAGAAACGGTGACTTGATCAGCCTTTGCCCTGACTGTTGATGAACAAACTAATATGTTATCCATCTTAGTATTTTTTTTGGCTGTTCTACTTAACACTATTGGTTTAACTCTGTAATTAATACACAGTTATTCTTAAGTGTTGAAACTTAACTGAAATGTGATCCCTGTTAAATATAAGAGTGGGAATAAGAGAGGGAAATGATGTACAATTTGGGACATGCTCAAGCTGACGTGCCCCAAATGGTAGAGTTGGAAACATACCAGGGGACTCCAATTCAATCCCATCAAGGTGGCATGTACCAATACCATCTCACTAGACCAAGTGATCAATTTCAGTTCACAATTGATCATAATGATAGGACTAAGAATCAAAGGGATCACATAAATAAGACTAGTGTCTGCAAATACTAACCGATAGAACAAAAAAGGGAGAGAATGATCCAACATGGGAAGCAGGATATACAGCAGACTCATAGAATGGCAGATGTCCTAAATAATACTCTCGCCTCAGAATCAGTCCTTAAGGCATTTGGATCCGCCTGAAAAGCCCATGAGAGTATTTTAGGCATGGAAAGCCAAGACACTCTGGCAAAAAAAAAAAAAAAATGACCTAAATGAAAGATCTCTGCGAGTGAGATCCCAGTGGAAAGAACGGGGCCATCAAAGAAGGAGGTACCTTTCTCTGAAGGGAGGAGAGAACTTCCACTTTTACTATGACTTTGTCTAAATATGATAAGAGTCAGTGAACCTCTAAGGCTTCCATAGCCTTGGCAACTCATGACGGGATCCTAGGGAGATTACTGATGCCATAAACAAGAGTGTCAAATTGTTAAGTCAACAACAGGAATCACTGTGCACTTACTCCTCATGTAGGATCTCTGTCCTTAATGTAGAAGAAGATTATTGTGTTTTAATGCTATAACCAGTACTCAAATAGTATTTTTCACTTTGTGTTTCTATGTGGGTGCAAACTGTTGAAATCTTTACTTAATATATACTAAACTGATCTTCTGTATATAAGAGAAATGACAATTTATCTTGATGTGAATGGAAGGGGAAAGGGAGTGGGAGAGGGGAGGGTTGCAGGTGGGAGGAAAGCTATGGGGGGGAAGCCATTGTAATCCATAAGCTGTACTTTGGAAATTTATATTCATTAAACAAAAGTTAAAAAAAAATTTCTTCTCTGCCTTTATTGAGAAAATCATATGGTTTTATTTTTCAGTTTGTTAATGTAATGTGTCACATTTATTGACTTGCACATGCTGAAACATCATTGCATACCAGGGATAAATCTTTCTTGGTTTGGGTAAATGATCTTTCTGATATGTTCTTGAAATTGATCAGATAGTCTTTGAGGATTTTTGCATCTATGTTTATCAGATATTGATTTTTAGTTCTTTTTATTTCATGACTCTTTTTCTGATTTTGGAATTAAGGTAATGCTAGCTTCATCAAAGGAGTATGAGTAGATTCCTTCTGTTTAAATTGTTTTAAACAGCTTGATAATTGGAATTAATTCTTTTAAAAGTTTGATAGGATTCAGCAGTGAAGCCATTGGTTCCTTGACTTTTCTTTATTGGGAGTGTCTATTGTCTATTGGTTATTGGTCTATTTAGGTCTTCTGTCTTCATGACCCAATTTTCTATGGTCCATAAATGTACCATTTCCTCTAGATTTCCCAATTTTTGGCATATGGTTATTTGTTATAATTCATGATGGTTATTTTTATTTCAGTAGTATCTGTTGTTACATCTCTTTTTTCATCTTTGAGTTTATTAATTTGAGTCATCTGCCTCTTATTTGTTTGTTAGTTGGCCAATGGTTTTTCAATTTTGTTTATTTTTTCAAAACACCAGCACTTCATTTCACTGATCTTTTGTGCCACTTTTTTGCTCTTAATTACGTATGTTTCTTTACTAATTTTAATTTCTTTTCTCCTATTTATTTGTGGCTTTGTTTGTTCTTGTGTTTCTATGTCCTTGCTTTGCATTGTTAGCTCATTTATTTTATGCCTTTCCAACTTCTTGATGTAAGCCCTAATTGTTATAAACTTCCCTCTTAATGCTGCATTTCTGTAAACTATGGATTTTGTTTGTTGTGTTGTCATCTTATTTCATTTACAGGAATTTTTTATTTCATTTTTGATTTTTTCTATGCCTTTTTTCATTTAGAAGCATGTTGTTCAGTTTACATGAGTTTGCATATTTTTTGAGTTTCGTAAGATACTGTTTTCCAGCATCATTTCATTGTAGTCAGAAAATACACATGATATGTTTTTTTAAGGTTTATTCATTTATTTGACAGAGTTACACAGAGAGAGGAAAGGCAGAGAGAGAGAGAGAGAGAGGTCTTCCATCCACTGGTTCACTCCCCAATTGGCTGAAAATGCCAGAGTTGCGCCTCTCCAAAGCCGAGCCAGCAGTTTCCTCCAGGTCTTCCAATGTGGATGCAGGGGCCCAAGGACTTGGGTCATCTGCTACTGCTTTTCCAGGCCATAGCAGGGAGTTGGATCAGAAGTGGAGCAACTAGGACTTGAATGGTCACCCATATGGGATACTAGCTCTGCCGGCAGCAGCTTTACCTGCTAGGCCACAGTGCCAGCCCTCAATATGTTTTCAACTTTTGTTGAAACTTATTCAGTGGCCTAGTGTAAGATCCATCCTACAAAAAGTTCAAAACAGTGATTTCAAGAACGTGTATTCTTAGCTGTAGAATGCAGTGTTTTGTAGATATTAATTAGGTCCTTTTGGTAAATAATGTAGATTCTCGCTGTTGTTTCTTTGTTGATTTTTTTTTGTCTAGTTGATCTGTCCATTGATGAAATTGGGGTGTTAAATATTCTTCATTATTAATGTGTTAGGGTTTTTATCTCACTTTAGATCTATTTATACTATTTTTAAATAGACAGGTGACCTTGCATTGGTGCATATACATTTATGATAGTCACCTTTTCCTATTGAATTGTTCCCATAATCATTATATAATGCCCTTCTTTGACTCTTTTAACAGTTTTTGTATTGTAGTCTATTTTTTCTGATACTACAATTGTTACCCTTGGTCTGTTTTGCTTTCCATTAGCATGCAATATTTTTTTCCGTCCTTTCACCTTCAATCTGCATGTATCTTTCTTAGTAAGGGGTATTTCTTGCATGCAGTAAATAAATGGATTTTTTAATCTGCTCATCACTCTGTAACTTTTAATTGGATTATTGAGGCCATTTATATTCAAGGTTATTTTTGATACTAACAACTTGTCCCTTCAAATTTTCCATAAAAATTTCTCAATGGCATTGATTTCCTTTGTAATTTTACTGGATTTTCTGTTTCCACATTCTTTCACAATGCTGATTATCTTTCTGCTTCTTTTTGAAACACAACCCTAAGCATCATTTTTAAGGCTGGACAGGTGGATACAAATTCTCTCAGTTTCTGTTTGCTTTGGTAGGTCTTTATTTCACCTTCATTCATAAATGAGATCATTGAAAGGTATAGTATTATTGGTTGACCATTTTCTCTTTTAAGACTTGGACTATGTGTCTCCACTCTCTCCTAGCCTGTAGGCTTCCTGATGAGAAATCAGCTGTCAATCTAGTTAAAGATCCTCTGAAGCTAATCTGGCATTTCCCTCATATGAAACTATATGTTTTACTGTTAAAAGTGGCTTTGATGTGTCATAGTGAAGATCATTTCTAGTCATGTCTATTAGGAATTCTGTGCGCTTCCTATACTTGGAGGTCTCTTTTTTTTTCCTACAGATTATGGAAGTTTTCTATTGTCATTTCAATGAGTAGGACTTCTAATTCATTCTCTCTATCAGCATCTTCAGGAAATCCTGAGACCTGTTGGGCTGTTTGATGTTATCACATAAATCTCACCTAACACATAAGCCTCAAATACTATATTTAGCTTTTTCTAATTTCTTCTTTTTTTTGGTCTGAGATATTTGTGAAGATTTGTCTTCTAGCTCAGACATTCTTTTTCAGACTCATTTAGTCTGTCAAATATATTTTTATTTGAAATATGAAGTCTTGATTTCTAGTATATCAGGTTGATTTCTCTTCAGTATTTCTAACTCATGGAGGAAATTTTCATCCATGACATGTATGCATTTCTTTAACTTCTGAATTTGTATCCCGATATTTTTGAGTAATCTTATGATCATTCTTTGAATTTGTTTTCAGTCATTCCATCAACCTCTTCATCTTCATGTTCTAATATTGAAGTCTTGTGTGCTATTCAGGGAGTCATATTATCTCCCTTGTTCATGTTACTCGTGCACCTATGTTTATTTTTAGGCATTTGTGGAAACATTTGATTTTGCTTCTCTGATGGTTTTTATCTTTTAACTATGCCTCTGTGGCTTTGTGGAGTGTCTGTTCCTTTAGTGGGTATTCAGAGGTACATAGTCAGTGGGTGTAGGGAGCTCTGTTCAGTGCTTGGATTCGGTGAAAGAGTCCAGGATGGCACCCACATTGGGCATGGTAGATCCCCTTGTCAGCTAAGGGGAGGGGAATGAATATGTGAGCTGGTGTTATTACTGCCTCAACTCATCTCTGCCAAGTTGATCGATGGCAGGGAAAGTATATAGTGGCTATACACCCCAATCACATTTTCATGAACCACACAAAAGATATGTGCAATCCCCATATGAACACATAACGCTCTGTAAAGACCCACCCCTGGTACTCAGGAGATTCTGAACCTCTGAAACCAGACACAGTGATTGCCCAGAGACCTAGCTACACGCAAGACCCTATATGTAGTCCCAGAATTCCTAGTGCACAGGGATCCCAGAGTCACAAGGAGCAGGGAATCCACTCTCAGATCCATGAGGTGACACTTTCCATGGGGAGAGCCAAGGTATTCCAAGTGGAAGCTGCCTGTCAGTGTTGTTTCTTGTCAATCTGAGTATAGACAGCAGTGATACAGAGGGGGAGGGGAGCAGCTAAAAAGGTAAGTGAGGGCTCCCCACCCCACAACCTTCCAGGACCAAGAATTCATCTCTCAGATAAAATCTCTTAGTGACACACGCACAGACACAGAAGCCTGCATTCAACTTTTAAGATGGTGCTTCTTTCTTGCTTTTTGCTGGGTGTGGGGAGCAAGCAGTGTGTTTTCACTTTATGGGTTGGGATGGGCACCTTCACCCCACTAGCAATCCAGACCTTATTCAAAGTCCATGTGGTCTGGAAGATTCCCCCCTCAGGCAGTACCACCTTAGGTGGGCTGCTACAGTTTACTCTCATTTCTCTTTAAGAAGATGCTGTCTCCTCCTGCAGGAGAGGAACAGAGGATCACTGTCCAGTGTTTTCCAGAAGGAGCAGGGGGTGGGAAGAAACAAGGCAGTTTGTCTGCTTCAAGTCTGACAGTTGTTCAGACCCAAGTAAGCTCCTCAGGCTGAAGTAAAAGTCAGCGGGTGATTGTTAGATTCCCTCTCAGCTACAATGGCAAGCTGCAGTTCTTACAGCTATTTTTTCCTACCTTGCAGTGGTATAACAGCAGCTCATAGAAGGCAGCTGGCTGCATCGGTATCTTGTCTTCTCTCCTCTTGTTAAATGGGGTCTTCATTGTTTTTTCAGTTCTTTATTAAAAATTTCCATCAGTCAGGCCATTGGGACTGTGGCCTTTGTACTTTTCATATCCCACAGCAGATGGAGTGAACGTGCCAACACCCTATTCAGCCATTTGGAACTGCTGTGAAATAAATTCTTGAAATGCAATAATAGTCAAAATTATAAAATAAACATTCATAAATCCATACTGATATATTAAAGGATCAAGAAAACAAATAAATGAATAGAATCATCAAAACATATCCTACATATGAGCTTATACTTTGACCAACTCTTATTTTCTACCACATGGATCATGCAAGGTGGAAGGTAATTCTCTTCCACTTAAGTGTGTGCTGTGTGAAAAGGGATTGTCTTCCAATGATTACAGTATGAAAAGGATGAGTGAGAACAGAGTAAATTTATGGTGAAGACACTTCAAAATACTATCTCAGCCAAGTGAACAAGGTTAACATCAGTAGTGATAAATCATATTGATAGCATATGTCCTTGATATGATATGATGAGAATGACACTTTATCTCTGCAATATTTTCTCCCAAAGCCTTTAACTCTTGTCCTGTCCAATCATCAAGAAGCTATGAAACAAGGATGCCATTCTATAAAATACCTGAGCAGTACCTTGAGACATTGTTAAAAAAAAGAAAAACTATGAACACAAAGAAAATCTGAAAAATTGTCAGAGCCTGAAGAGGCCTATGAAGACATGATGACCAAAAGTTATATAGAACCCAAGTGGGATTGTACAACAAAACAGAAACATTAGGTGAAAACTATGAAGTCGAGTATGACAATCAATCTAGTTAATAAGATAACAATACTGATTCATTAATTTTTTTATTTTTTGAATATTTTATTTATTTATTTTAGAAGTAGAGCTACAGACAGTGAGAGGGAGAGACAGAGAGAAAGGTCCTCCACCTCTTGGTTTACTCCCCAAATGACTGCACCAGCAGAAGTTGCACCTTGCACCGATCTGAAGCCAAGAGCTAGGTGCTTCTTCCGGGTCTCCTATGTGGGTGGAGGGGCCCAAGGACATGGACCATCTTCTGCCTTCCCAGGCCACAGCAGAGAGCTGGACTGGAAGAGGAGCAGTGGAGAACTGGTACCCATATGGGATGCTGGTGTCGGAGGTGGAGGATTAAATTACTGCACCACTGCGCTGGCCCCTTGATTAGTTAATTTTAAAACTTTTCTTTTAATTACGATTCTCTGGAAAATTCAATTCTTTTTAATGAATATTTATTTGAAAGGTAGAGAAAGAGAGAGACAGAGACACAGAGAAACAGAGAAAGAGAAATTGTTCATCAACTGATTCGTTCCCCAAATGCCCACAACAACCAGGTTTGGGCCAGGCCAAAGCCAGGAGCCTGGAATACAATTAGGAGCTCTTAGGTGTGTAGTACATACCCAACTACTTGAACTACTACTTTCTGCCTCCCAAGGTGCACATTAATAGGAAGCTAGATTCAGAAGCAGGGCTTTGACCATCTTCCACTGCTTTCCTAGGCCATAGCAGAGAGCTGGATTGGAAGTGGAGCGGCTGGGTCTCGTACCAGCACCTATATGGGATGACGACGCTTTAGGCCAGGGCGTTAACCCACTGTGACACAGTACCAGCCCCACCTATCTTGTTTTATAGGGGTGTCACAGTTCACAGCAAGGAAACGATAAGCCACGTGTATTTATGAATTTTGCGTGTTGCCATGAAAACATGAGAAACTTATAAGCACTAATTATATTATTAAATTACTGTTGTGATTTGTTTAGGCAAATAGACTAAATTATCTGATGGATGAAGTTATCTTTGATGTATTTGAATTCTTCTTCTCTTCCTCCTCCTCCTCCTCCTCCTTCTTTTCCTTCTTCTCCTTCTTCTCCTTCTCCTTCTTTTTATTATTATTTGACCGGCAGAAGAGAGTGCAGAGCCTCCCAGAAAATAGAGTTCTCATTCACTGATTCACTCTCCAAATGCCCACAGCAAACAGGGGTAAGCCTGGCTGAAGCCAGGACCAAGGAATTCAATCCAGGTCTCCCATATGCATAGCAGGGACTCAAGTATTTGTGTCACCACCTGCTGCCTTCCAGGTTGTACAAAAGGAAGGACCTGGGATTAGAAGCAGAGGAAACTGAAAACCCTGGCACTCCAAAATGGTTCTCCAAACTCTAAGGTTAAATACCTGTTTGGTCCTCGAATTATTATTTTAAAAGTTTCAATGCTGGGGATGGCACTGTGGTGTAGCAGGTAAAGGTGCCGCCTGCAATGCCAGCATCCCATATGGGCACTATTTTGAGACCTTGCTGCTCCACTTCTGATCCACCTCTTTGCTATGGCCTGGGAAAGAAATAGAGGACAGCCCAAGTCCTTGGGCCCCTGCACTCCTGTGGGAGACCCAGAGGAAGCTCCTGGCTCCTGGCTTTGGATCAGCGCAGCTCCTGGCCATTGTGGCCAGTTGGGGAGTGAACCAGCAAATGCAAGACCTATCTCGCTCTCTCTCCCTCCCCTCTCCTCTGTGTAACTCTGAGTTTCAAATAATATATTTTTTTTTAAAAAACGGTTCAATGCTTCTAAAATTATAAGCCTTATATAATCAGGTTATTCTATACTTGCTTAATTTACAAGAGAAAATGTAAGTAAGAAAAGCAGTATGGAACCATACAACTTTAATGCACCTAACGACATTGCTAAATTTAAATGCATGCCTTTTATTTGACTTTTTCAAAAAAGTTATCCATTGATTAATGATGGTTAAAATTTCCTTTCTCTTTTTGTGTCTCTAATTCATAAAAGCTATAGTAAGTCAAAAAACATCTGAGTGGTTTATTCAGGAGCCAATTACCTTTATGAATACATTAAGAAGGAAAAAAAAATTTAATATATCTGAAGAATTTAGTGGGACATTGAAGCTAGGCTTTAAATTCCTTCTTAGCCAAATTATCCTAATAGAAGCAAAGTAAATATTTTTATGTGTGATGAAATATTCTTCAAAACCTTGGAACAAAAGCTTTGAAATTATTATCTCATAAGTAATTTAGTTGACATATAAAATGTACATTATGTTACATTAATTGTGAACACATTTAGTTTGACCCTTACCGTTTGATCTCTATCTATAATTGAAAGCTGCTTAATCTACTAATTTACTAATATTATTTAACATCAATAAAATATCTAACAAAAATCTATACATTTAAATTAAAGAATTATTATGATTTTATTTGTAACCAATTGATATAAGCAAGGATGTCTCATATTGGCACTTTCAAATGGTATTCATAAGCATAAGTTATATAACACATTTACAAAGTCTTCAGGTAAAACATCCAAGAAAATCATGTCCCTTCCTGAGGCTAATTCATTAGCACCTCACCTATGACAGTCACCAACATTAACTTTCAAATGAGCTTTACTAACTGCTAAAAATAGTGAGAACAATTTATTCCTGGAATGGTTTTGCATGCTGAGTATTCATTTAAATGTCCATAATAATGCATTAAAGATACAAATAGCAACTAGTGCAGTCAACTCTTTACATGCTCAAATAGATTCAGAGATACATCTCAAAGGTTCTGAATAGAAAAATAGTTTAGTTGAATCTCAAGTATTATTATATAAATGATAGTCTTTATTTTAATGCATTTAACTAATTACCAAGTGAAAATCCCATTAAATTTCAAAGAACCAATATCCATTATTTGTCTTGTCATTTAAGCCATTCATTAATTGTGACCTCCATCTCAAAATGACAGTGTTTACAATGGCACATGCTATTAATTATTTATGAGATTTGTTCAACGGTTTGCCCTGAAAGGTATTTTCCACCTTTGTAAAATGGCTTTTTATAGAATGAATATTTCATACAACTGAATATCTAAAAACTGAAAAAAAATTCAGTATTTTATGGTTGAAAAGTATTGTCATTGTATTACCTTTCATTTGCTGAATGCATATTGTTGCCCAAATTCTTTTACACTGTGTGATACATTTTGAAATGTGAGCTATTCAGTGGAGGATATTGCTATTTTATTCTAACAAATGAGAAAAAAGAAAAATAATAATAATTTAATCAGTGGCATAAAAATAATGCTCTATTAATGGGAAAGTATATGAAGAACCTTATGTAAATCCTTACAAAGTTTGATATTCTGTAGAGGAATATGAGATGGCATAGTCTTTCTGCCTGATGTAATCCAATGAATACACTGTCTGAAGGCTTGACTTCCAGATCTGTCCTTTTGAACTTTTCTTTCCCTTTCCTCTCTTGTCTGTGAAGACATAAAGAAACATCGTAGTGCATTCAAGTAAGCATTCTTTTCTATGTACCCACAAAGGGAAGCATTTGGAAATTTTCAATATCAAAGGATGTGATTCATTGTATTCAAGCTAGAAATACAGTAGTTATCATTTATTGAGTTCTTACCTTGTATAATGTTCTGTGCATAGTCCTCTGTTAAGTGTTACAGAGACTAGGTTAAATTCAAGAATACAAGGCTGCCAACTTCATTATATAATGAGAGTGATGAGACATAATTATAAACATTTAATGGAATATATATGCAATTGTTGTTACAAGGCAATAACAAAAAAAAGTTTTCTTTAAAATTACTGAATCTGATTTATAATAGGTTTTTACCTAATCCTATTATTACTGCTTTTGCAGTTCTAATATCTTTGATTTACTATTATGGACTTGCTATTCCACTGTTACTATTTTTATCATTTTAGTCATGCTTTTTTATAATTTGCTTTAATATTTTACTAAAATGAAGAAAACAGATTTCATATATTTCATAGATACACTTCCAAGATGATAACCATGTTTCCTGCCCTCCCCACCTACTATCTTCCTTCTTCCTTCCTTTAATTTTTGTTGATTTTTGCAAAGCTGTGCCTTCCATACACTCCATAATCACAGGCTAAATTCACCACATATCATATCATATCACAAGATGTCCATTTCATTTCTATACCATTCTTTGTATTCTATATTAACTGCCACATATCAGAGAAAATATATGATATTTGCCTTTTGGGACTGCTTTATTTCACTACCTTTATGATTCCTTCTAGAACTTGGACTATGTGTCTTCATTCTTTCCCAGCTTGTAGGGTTCCTAATAAGAAATCAACTGTCTCTTATTGGAGATCCTCTGAAGTAATCTTCTGTGCACATTTTAGAATTTTTTCTTTATGTTTCACTATTGAAAGTTTTACTGCAATGTGACAAACTTAAGATCATTTCTGGTCATATAGTATTCTATGTGCTTCCTGTACTAGCATGTCCCTATCTTTCTCCAAATTCGGAAAGTTTTCTTCTGTTATTTCTCTGAATATACCTTCTAATCCATTCTCTCTTTCCACATCTTCAGGAACTCCTAAGACACATATATTAGGACATTTGATAGTATATCATAAATCTTGAATATTATTTTCAGATTTTCTGATTTTTTTCTTGTTCCTTTTTTGTCTATTGCCAAGGATTTTTCTTCTAGTTTGGGTATTGTTTCTTCTGCCTTATCAGATCTGTTGTTAAGGCTTTCCACTGATTTTTTTATTTGACATTGAATTCTGCATTTCTACTATGTCATTTTTTCCAGTATATTTTTTCTCACTGGAAGACATTTTATCAATCTTGCATATGCATTTCTTTAACTCATATATTAGCATCTCTGTTTCTGAGTAATCTTATGATCACTCTTTTGAATTTCTTTTCAGGTATTTCATCAATATCTTGATCCTCACAATCTAATATTTAAGTGTGGTGCTTCTTTAGGGAGTCATATTGTTCATGTTTCTCATGTTTCTGTGTTTAGCTTTGGGAATTTGTGAAACACTTGGTTTTCTCCTATGCTGGCTTTTATCTTTGAACTATACCTCTGTGGCTTAGTGGAGTTTCACTCCTTCAATGCCTATCCAGAGGCATATGCTGCGTGGGGCCAGGGGCTCCAGGAGGTGACCAGCACTGGGACAAGACTCCAGAGTGACACTCACATTGGGTTTGGTAGATCTCCTCTATTGTCAGCAGAGGGAGAGGTTTGATAATGTTAGTTGGTGTGATCACAGTCTTACCCTCTCTCTGCCAAGGTGATCAATACCTGAAGTGAATCCACAGTAGCCCATAGTGGCCAATCAATGCAGGCACATGGACCACTTGAAGAATCTGTATAGTCCTCAGTTTGAGCATGAAATCATTTACAATAATCAACCTTGGCACCGAGAAAATTCTAAGCCTCTGAATCCACAGTGACTGCCCAGAGACCCAACTACACATCATGACCTATTGTGCATTCACAGAATCCCTAAAGTCATAGGATGCAGGGCTCACACAGTTATAGTGAGCTGGGGATCCACTCAGCCCCATGAGCCTGCCCCATCCATGGAGCAGGTTGAGGTGTTTTCAGAGACAACTGTTTGTATGTGCTCTGTGCTCTGCCTTGGTAATTTGAGTCTGGGAGGCCGTGATAGAGTGAGGAGAGGAAAGCACCTACAGGTCTGAGTGGACACCCTACCCTATACAAAGCCACACTCTAAGTCAGTGGGGGCATGGCTTTTTCCCTCTGATAAAATCTCCTAGTCATGCACGTATGTATGAGTACAGTCTCTACTTGCCTCATTAAGATGGCACTTCCTTCCTGCCCCTTGCTACATTCCAGGCTGGACTCAAATCAGTTTTGTCCACAAGTTGCTCCCTCAGGCAGCATCACTAGTGACAAGGGCTGCTGCAGACTCCTCTCACATTACTCTATCATGACCTCTCTAGCTGTGGGAGTCAGTGGTGGTGCCCTTGCTTGCGTTTGTAGTATCCACTCTACTCCACAGCATCTCTCTTCTTTCTGTAGAATTTCCACAATAAGCTTGTGTCCAATTCTGCCCTAGGAATGCAGTAATTCCACTTTTCTTCTATTTTCCTTCATGTTGTCCAAATGAGTATGTCTTTTTCCCTATTCAGCCATCTTGGATCTTCTTATCTTTGTGATATCTAAAGCAAGTAATTGACAGTGTACCACAAATTTAATTCAGTCATATCATCCTCTATTTGCTGAAACTGCTATACAATCAGTCAGAAAGATTTACAGTAAAAGTAAAACAAAGAAAATTAAACAATGAATTGTAATTTATAAGCATTATTCATAATGTTTAAAAAATCTTTGAGTGATGTGTATGACTTAAATTCATAAATGCAAATTTGAGTTGTTATTCACAAAAACTTATGCACTCATTACAGGTAGCTATTTTATGTTTTTCCACAGTATTTACATAGTTCTTATGAAACATTTGGCAATGTATTGCACAGACAATTTTTTATTGTTTCTACATTACACATATTTCAGGTGGGGAGTAGTGAATTTCAATAGAAAACTGCCTGAGCTATTGTAATCAGACACAAATAAAACAAAATAAATTTTTGAAAAAGTATCTATGGTAAATACCCAGATGTTAATTATTATGGCAGTTAATGAAGGAATTTGTCTTCTTTATTACAATAATACAGATATATATGGAAAGTTTTTTCTGTTTTTTTCTGTTGTTTCAGTTAGAAATTCATTTTACAAAATGTTGTAATTGTCTCATCTGTCATTTAAGAAGAAAACCTCATTTTCTCATATAGGTAGATAAAGGAATTCTTAGAACATGGTAGTAGTGATAGAAGCTTCATTCTGAATCTTCCTGAATCTGAAAATAAAATATCTAAGACACCTAGTAAAATATTTATGATAAGCTTGATTGCTATGTATCTCTTTAGAAACGTAAAGTATAGAGACAGATCTTGTGGAGCAGTAGGATAGGCTACTGCCTGAGACATCTGCAGAGTACCAGCACAAGTTCTAGATTCTCAGCTTTCAACCCAGCTTCCTGCTAATGTGTCTGGGAGCAAGACATGATGGCTCAAGTGCTTGAACACCTGGCACCAATATGGAAGACCCTGATGGATTCCTGAATCCTGGCTTTGGCCTGGCTGTTGTAACCTTATGGAGAATAAATCAGTGAGTAAAACATTTCTGTGTGTTGCCCTCTCTCCCACTCTATGTCACTGCCTTTCAAACTAAAGAATTTTGAAAAAGCATATAAAGGAAAACCAAAGAGAAACTAACCATTATGTCAGCATAAGGTCAGAAGAAAGTAAATTGAATTAATTGACACATGAAACATCCAGAAACAGGAGTCTCGAACAAGCCAACAGATACTCATTGAAGATAAAACACAATCACAAGTCTTAGAAGAACAGGGCATCTCTACTATCACAGGAAAATGTTAAGAAAAATATTCTTTCAATTTAGTTACCAAGAGATTCTGTTTCATATGTCACTGTTGATGAACCAACCTAACAGGAGTTTCTGTTTTTATAAATTATGTTTTGTTATTTATTATCAATAGTACTCAGTGAACATTATTTTGTCTGAATCATTGTATACATCCATTGTTTGTTCCTAGATCAAAGTTATTCAGAATGTTTAGTGCCTTGTCTTTAAGTGAGTTTAAACCTATCCATGCTTCATCTACCAATGTATCAAAAGGTGATACTTCCTTGAAAAATGTGATTGATAAACTGAACAAATGGGTTTTATCCTAGAAAAATGATTAAGATATAGTTGCTGACTTATTAAGTAGATATATAATTCATTGGATAGAAGGATAAATGATAGATGGATGTTAAGCAGGTAAAATTAATTTGAGACCAGGATCTTTGGGAATCATTTTGGTCACAAATTATGTAACACCGTCCACTTGATCTTAGCCAAAAGGCCAAGAAGCACTGTAACACTGTTAATACTAGTTATAATGCTAAAATAATGGTTCATTTTACCTTTTCATCATTGAAAATCAGAAATTTCAGGTTATGCAAATCTTTGTACAAATTTTTTTTACTTATTTTATAATTTATGTATTGAAACTTTGATTTTGAGGTTTCTATATAAATGAAATTATTATTGTTTTATGAGCCTATTTAGGTGAGAGTCAAAATTCTTGATGTTAAAACTGGTTTCTAATTTCATGATAGTAAATGAGTCCCTTAATCCATTATTACTAATATCGTGCAATAGTAACCACAAGAGATGTTGAGACTAGGATTTTAAGTATATCAGAATTGATAGAATCAGAATTTTTAAAATTCTTGAATAAATTTGTAAAGGTGATACTTTACATGGCACCTTTAAACAAGTCAAACAACCTTAGAATGCTTTGATAAAAATATGTTTATTGGGGCCAGCTCTATAGTGTAGTGGGTGGAGTCGCTGCCTGCAGTGCCGGCATCCCATGTGGACACTGGTTTGATTCCTGGATGTTCCACTTCTGATCCAGCTCTCTGCTGTGGAGGATGCAGTAGAGGAAGCAGTAGAGGATGGCCCAAATCTTTGGGCCCCAAATCTCTGGGCCCCTGCACCAGTGTGGAAGACCTGGAGAAGGCTCCTGGCTCCTGGCTTCAGATCTGCACAGCTCCAGGTACTGTGGCAAATTGGGAAGTGAACCAGTAGATGGAAGACTTCTCTCTTTCTCTCTGCCTCTCACTCTCTCTCTGTGTAATTCTGAGTTTCAAATAAATAAGTAAATCTTTAAAAAATATATTTATTGCCTCAGTATACATGAATGTGTATTTATTTCTAGTTATTTTAGATAGTTGAGTTAGCTGGAGAAGTAAAATACTATTCAGAAAAGTAATACTAAATGCTACATTTCAAAGATTTTCTTCATGTTGACAAATGAATAAGACCAAATGTCATGTATAATAAAATATTTATAATTCATATAATTCATATCAAGATTCTATTCATGAATTATTTCTATATAAACATTTAAAATAATACTCATCCATTTAATTTTAGAATGGAATTATTTGATTTATAATTTAATAATGAATTCTACTTGACATGATATATGGCAACCTAATTTTTAAATTTTACTAGGATTTAGTACTTGTTACATGACAGTGCTAAAATATTATTTCTAGATGGCTTTCCTGAAAAATTGTCTAGTCAATTGCTTGGTTCTTTCAGTCAAGGCTGTATTTGGAAATTAGCCTCTAAAATTCACTCTTGAAATATGATGGCTGATTCTCTCAAAATGAATTATGGTTTTGTAGCTTAGAACCTTCGTGTCCATAACTGAGAGATCATAAGATTTAAATTAGAATCTATTAAATTGAAGATTTCTGGTCACTTTGCCTCATAATTCTGATTTATTTAATGTGTCTGTAGTGGGTGTAAGAATTCAAGTTACCAGAAATCTGAATGATGTTTACCAGTCAGCTTCATTTGTGAACTGCAAACTTAAGGAGTTTTATACAAATACATGTGTGTCAAGTGGCATTCTGCATTTCATAAAAGAAATAAGGACTGATGAGGCCTGCTGCTGTTCTCTTTCCCAGAAGTAGGCGTGAATGCATCCGAATAAATTTTAAAGTTGGAATGAATTAAAAAACTCACTCTAAGTATTATAATAATAATAATAATAATCCTCTGACATCCATAAATTAAAGCAACCTGAGCTTTCAGCAGCAGAATCTAGTAAAGACTTTTCAAGACACATTTCTGTTGAGAAATATCTGTTTAGATCTACTGCTCATTTTTAGTTGTATTATTTATTTTGCTATTGAAGTGTTTATCTTCCTTATGGATTCTAGATATTTAAATCTTATCAGCTGTATAGCTTGCAAATATGCTCTCTCATTATGTAGGTTGCCTCTTCATTCTGTTGATTACTCCTTTTTTTTTTTTTTTGCAAATCTCTAATTTGATGACATTAGGCTTACCTATTTTATTTATTTTATTTTATGTGCTTTTCAAGGTCTGATCCAGAAAATCCTTGCTCATTCCAGTATCTTGACTGACTTCCTATGGAACACAAATCAAAAGCACAATTAGAGATCACTTCACTCTAGTGAGATTGGTTATTGCAAAAATGACAAAAGATGACAAGTGTCAATGAGGATTAGTAATGGGGATGCTCGCACACTGTTGGTGCAAATATAAATTAGTACAGCCATTATAAAAGATAGTAGAGAAATTCCTCAAACATATAAAATGTGAATTACCACATGATCCTGCAGTCCCACTATTAGGTATGTATTCAAGAGAAATACAATCAGTCTGTTGAAGAAGCATTTATATTGCCATGTTTATTTCAGTGCAGAAAACAACCTAAATATCCATCCACCGAAGACTGGATAAAGAATATATTGTATATATACATAATGTATACGCCATTGGAATTGATGAAATTTTGATGTTCGCAACAACATGAATAGAACTAGTGGTCATTATGTTAAATAAAATTATCCAGGCATAGAAAGATAAATATTACATGGTCTCACTCAAATTTGGAGCCTAAAAGTAGATGATCTTATAGAAGTTAAAAATAATGGTGATTTCAGAGGATAGGGAGGAAAATGAGGAGGGGGAAATGGGGAAATGGGGAAATGTTGATTGACAGGTGCTAAATTACAGTTAGATAGGAGTGAGAAATTATGAGATTTTTTGCCTCCGTAGGATGAATGCAGATGATGCTAATGTACTGTTTATTTCCCTGTTTAAAAATAATAAAAGATGGAATTTCAGATGTTTTCTCTATTAAAAATATGTTAAAGCCTTGAAAGGATAAAATATTACTCTGATTAGACATTATATAATATATGAATAATGAAACATCGGATTAATTTATATTCTTTAAATAAAAGCGTTATATATATAAAAAAAAGCCCTATATATGTACAATTTGTAAATATCTCTTAAAATGTTCAAAAATTTAAGAAATTTATTTTTTACTTTTCAACTTTTATTTAATAATATAAATTTCCAAAGTACAATGTTTGGATTATAATGGTTTTTTCCCCCCATAACCACCCTCCCACTTGCAACCATCCCATCTCCCACTCCCTCTCCCATCCCATTTTTCATCAAGATTCATTTTCAATTATCTTTATATACAGAAGATCAACTTGGTATATACTAAGTAAATATTTCAACAGCTTGCACCCACACAGATACACAAAGTATAAAGTACTGTTTGAGTAATAGTTTTACCATTAATTCGCATAGTATTACACATTAAGGACAGAGATCCTACATGGGGAGCAAGTATACAGTGACTCCCATTGTTGATTTAGCAATTGACACTCTTATTCATGATGTCACTAATCACCTGAGGCTTTTTTCATGAGCTGCCAAGGCTATAGAAGCCTCTTGAGCTCGCCAACTCTGATTTTATTTAGATAAGGTCATAGTCAAAGTTTAAGTTCTCTCCTCCCTTCAGAGAAAGGTACCTCCTTCTTTGATTGCCCATTCTTCCCGGTGGGATCTCACAGAGATCTTTCATTTAGGTCAAAAAATTTAAAAATTTTAAAAAAATAATGTACTAATGTAAAAAATAAATAAATGTGAGAGCATTTAAGTTGTAATTTTGAAGTGCCTTTATTAATATTTTCTGAAATATCAAATACAAAGTTACAAAAATACTATGATGATTCTATATTGGATGCAGCAGGGTACAATTCTTTTAAATATATTTTTACTGTTCCCATTCCTAATTCCTTCACTGAGTTCAATTATACATATATTAGTGCCTTCAAAATTGTACTGAAGCTTACTAATTTCATGTTTGATTTTGAGTCATTATTCTCTTTTAGTTTCTTTGGATAGTTTCTATTGGCTTGTCTTCAAGTTTTCTAAACATTTTCTCTGCAATTCCGAATGTGCCATCACACCCCCATCTGGTGAAATTTTTAGCATAGCTACTGTAGGTTTCACCTCTAGGAATTAGATTTGTGTCATTTTTGCCTTCTATACAACTCTAAAATATGTTTAATATTTCATCTAACTTTTTGTTTTAATAATCCTATCTTCCATGTTTTGATATCCTTCCTGATCACCCCAACCTCTGCATCTATTCTAAGTTCATTTTGATTGATTCATTTTCTCCTCATTCTTTGTGGTAGCTTCCTACTACAGCATGTTTGATAATCTTTGAATTTATGCAAGGCACTGTGAATTTTATTTTGTTGAGTTCTGGATATTTATTATTATTACATATTTTTTGAGAATTTAGGGAGATGCATTTCAATTAACTGAAAGCAGTGACATCATTGCTTTCAAGATTTTTTAGAAGGGACAAAAGTGGCATTTGTTTAGGGCTTATTAATATTAACTACTGGCTAAATGTTAGTGAGTATTGTAATATCTTGCAAAATAAGAGTTTTTCCAATCAGAATCATGGGAATATTATGACTGTATTTGAGTCTCATATACTGCCCTTTTAAACCTTTAAGTAATTCTTTCCAAAGCCTAAAGCATTTTCACACATTTGCTCATATAACTACCATATAGAATTTCCTAAGGATACTCCATACAGATCTCTAGAATGCTCTGCCAGTGTAGTGCTCCCTCTTTAATACTCGTTTGAGAAGTTTCTCATTGGGTTCTTCAGTTTCCCTCCATGTTCTGGAAACTCATTCATGATCATAAACTGCAGTGATTCTAGGATTCAGGATTCATCTTATGAGCTTACAATTTTCAAAGATCATTATCTTTCATTGACTGATAACCCATATAAATATAACATTGTGTCATATGTTTGTCCATTTGTTAGCTGTTTTCAAATGTAACTCGAACTACTACCTTTTATAATAACTTACCTTAAATATAATTTTAACAAAAAAGATTTAAAATAAAATGAAGAGCAATAAACTATGGGTCAATGTGAAAAAAAAGAGGAGTATATTGAAATAAAAATGAGGTTATCAAGTTTGAGACATACAGAGACTTTTAAAATGCAATATAATGATAAATTATTGTATTTCAAAAAGTTTATGGAAATGGAGTAAAATATATGTATATTTTTGTGACAAAATTTTAGAAATCCATGCATACGGTTGGGTCTTCAAAAAGTTCATGTTAAATTCATATTATGAAAAAATATGAATGAATTTCAATTCTTTTGCACCAGGAGAAAATTATCCTTTAATTCCATTTTTCCATAAACTTCTTGAAGTACTCTTGTGCTTGCCAAAATTTTCAATAAGTGAATTTAGGGAGTCCTAAAATCCTTTTATTGCCGTAGGAGATTTAAATGTGCCATTAATATTAGATATTACAAGTCAGTGGTGCATATTCTAGTCTAGAATGATAGTAAAAGAATCATAAATTCACACAGGATTCCAAAGTAACAAGGAGTAAATATGGTATAATAAATATGCAGCCAATGCAAAGGATAGCAAAAATGAGAGGGAAAATATAGCTCAATTATGGATAAAAGCACAGGGTAATTGGCATATTTTAAAATGAGTTTTCTTTACATCAAATATATCAACATTAAGTGTTCCAATTGTAATATTAACACTGAATATCAAAATATTAAAATTAGAAAGAGTGCAATTCCACAATTCACTTACCAAAAGAAACATTTTATAGCTATTTTAATACAAAATTAACATCAAGACAGAAAGTATCCTTGGAGATAAAGAGGGTCATTTTGTTAAATTAGCTAGGCAAGCATTAACCTATGTGTGTATATGAGGGAGATGAAGAAACTGGAAATTTGGAAATTGTTTAGTGAAATTATTCTGTGGTTGAATAAAGGAAGAAAGGTAGAAGCAGATCAGCATTACAGGCTTGCCCTTGTTCAATAACCCTGTTGGATAGGTCCCAAGCCTCCCCTGGGAACAGCTTATGGGAATTCTTCTGGCCCTACATGAAGGGGGCTGTTTGGTCCATTATGAAATTCTGGGAGGAATTTTCAGAAATCCCACTCCCAGGACAGGGAGGGTGGAAGAGAAACAGAGTGCCCACACCCAGATCTGTAAAACCTCATGCTGAAGAGTCTGAGCTCCCAGTGCTTTCTGATACGCCCACCTGGTCCCTCAGGTATACTCTCTTCATTAAATTTAGCTAGCATGTTTACTGCTACTTTCTGTCTCACATTTGAATTCTCATGCAAAAAATAAGGAAGTCTAAGCAGCCATCTCTGATAACAATTTTATCATGATAAAAAATTTATTCTTTTACTAGGCATATTTACTAATGCACTCTTCAAAAATAAGAAGTGGACATTGAAAGATATACTAGAAAATAATGGATCAATACAAAATTTTACTAGACCACTAAATACATATTCCTCAGCAACTTCATTAAAACAGAAAAAAATAATGTAAGTCTGTACAAGAATTGGTAAACAAGATTTACACATTTGATTTACTATCTGTAACATGACAAACTCTCATCACTTAAGTAACACTGACTATTTTAAAGAACATCAGATAATCTTCAAGAAATTCAAATATTCTGCCGTGAACATGTCTCAACATGTTTCCAAGATATGCATCTTGTAAGATAAGCTAAGAGAAAAGTAGAAATCAGGCAACATGAAAACACTCTATATTGAATTTTGAAATACATTCTTAAATGACATATAGGTTGAAGAAAAGATACAATGAAATTATTAGACAAGATGAATTAAATGGTAAATATATCTTTAAAAAAGTGGAATGAAAATTTACAGCTTATTAGATGGAAAACTATTGTTCATATGAAGTATTTTTTTATTATTATGTTTTGCCAGGCAGAGTGGACAGTGAGAGAGAGAGAGACAGAGAGAAAGGTCTTCCTTTGCCATTGTTTCACCCTCCAATGGCCGCCGCAGCCAGCGCGCTGCAGCTGGTGCACCGTGCTGATCCGAAGGCAGGAGCCAGGTGCTTCTCCTGGTCTCCCCTGGGGTGCAGGGCCCAAGCACTTAGGCCATCCTCCACTGCACTCCCTGGCCTCAGCAGAGAGCTGGCCTGGAAAAGGGGCAATGGGGACAGAATCTGGTGCCCCGACCAGGACTAGAACCCGGTGTGCCGGTGCCACAAGGCAGAGGATTAGCCTAGTGAGCCGTGGCGCCGGCCTCATATGCAGTATTATAAGAAATATTTAAAAATCAAAATGCCCAAATACTAGGCATAAGTTTATTATTTGAAAGATACATATTTCCTAAAAATTTCTATCAGTTTGATTTTCAACATCAATTGAATTGAAAAAGTTATAAGAACCTCCCTATATCACAATGACCATGGCACCAAATTCAACTTATTTCCATGAATAAAAATAAAAGTTAGCAAGCTAGAAATCAATAGGCATGTCTTTAAAAGGATATTACAAACTAAGTCTATTATAAACTAAGTCTATTATAAATATAATATATATAATATAATATAAACTAAGTCTATTATAAATTTGATATTTTGACATGGTGATGATGGTGAGCATATAAAAACTATTGAATAAGAAATTAAGAAAAGCCACTTATCCATATTGCCCTGTATTTTCACAAGAAATAATTTATTTTCCTTTTCCTCAAAAGTTGCATTACCAATGAATTTCTGACTTACTAATCATGATAAGTCAAGACAGGTGAAGAAAGTTATTTTGTGCAATATCTTTTATAACATAATGCAAATTAAATAATGCATAAGTAACATAACTTGCTTCCAGATTTATTTTTCACAAATTGCATCCTGAATACACTTATTTTGAGCTGCCTTTCTGGCATTGTTCATTTCTTCACTGACTAATTTAACTTTATATGAAGCCTCACTCTGTTTTACACTAGATTACTTTAACAACGCAATTTTGACGTTTGCAAATACATTTCAGAACTACCTCTATGTTTTTCCATTTTAATTGACTCTTTTTCTGAAATATATGTAATTTCTTTTAATCTTCTGAGGTTTTCCACATTTTGCCTAGATAATACATTAGAGAAATTGTTTATTTCCTCTTCTCCTTTAGGTTTAATCAATTTATCCTTATGAGAAGGAACTTGAATTTTGAGTTCACATGAGTCGTCATGGAGAATTCAGTGATGGCTACACTTCTCAGAAGTTTTGGTTGGGAATACATTCCCGTAATTGCATAAATGAGAGATCAACATGTAGGACTTTTTTGACTGTATTAATTCCTCAGCTGCTTTTTGGTGATGTTTCCTTTATCAATGTTAATGAAATGGTGCCATCTTATGAAGTAGCACCTTGACAGTAGGGACTCCATTTTGGAGCACTTGAGACTCCATTCTGCGAAAGCACCCCCCACCCCCACCGTGAGACTCTGGTCTGAAACTATGATCTCAAATAGTCGGACAACAGCAGTGCACTACATCACCCTTGGCAGAGTATAGAAACCCCCTAGCATAATTGTTCAAGCTTGAAAGTAGAAAGGTTACACCTGGGTTAATGATAAAAATGTAATTTGTCTATGTCCTACATATAATTAAAACCAATACCTGGATTAATGTCAGGATTATAAGATTGTAACTGGTATTGTCAAGATTATAATTGATACTAGTTTTGCATAGGTTTTAGGTCAGCTTGACCCCGGTAACCACGTATTCCCCCCTGTTCCTAGCACCCATGAATTCCCCTCCCAATTTTGTGGTTTTTGCCTTTATAAACCCTGTTGCTTTTGGCTTCAGGGTTGAGAGTTCTTTAGGGCACCAGCCCACTCTCCACCGCTGGCAGTAAAGGACCATCAAATTTTATCAATGTGTGGAGCTCCTTTGTTTGCACTCGCTCAGGTACAACACTTATCAGAGGCACCATCTTAAACCCCAGGGGACATTTTAGACCCTGGCCCAGTTTCCATCTTGTACAATAAGCTTCCATCCTAAGCCCAGCCTGGCTTACTAGAAGTCAGGAGACCAAATGGCCCAACCACAAGTGCTAGCTCCACCCCCACCTAATGGGATTCACTTCTCCCACTTCCTTACCTCTGAAAACGTATCATAAGACCTGCTTTCCATCATATCTTCCCTTTTTTCACTCTCTCCCTCCAACCTGTTGGGTTTCCCCCAACCTAACAATAAACCTTTCCTTTAACTCCAAGGTTTGATGTGTTTTGCAGTGCCTTTCATTGGTGCGACAACTTGATCCAGGCTCTCTCATTGATCTTATTCTCCCCTAAGGGATCTGAGCTGCTTCAGGATCCTAGCTTCCTGCCAGTCACAAATCATACCCCCGGGCCTCCTTCTTCACCACCACTCTGTGATCCCATCCACACAGCGGCCCTCCAAATCCCAAGGTAAGACAGGGAATGGGAAATTCTCCCACTGCGACCTCTACCTCAGGTTGTGATTTCGCTCTGCTTTGTTTGAAATCCTGGTACCAGGTGCCACAACTCCTACTGACCTCATGCCCCTCTATAGGCTCTGCACCCCAGGAACAGTGGGTGCAGGTGACAACCTCACCCTCTGACCTGCCCTTTACTCTCCCCGTCAGACTCCTGTGATACCAGGGATGCCTGGTAGTAGCCAGTCTGATGAGGGTTACAATGAGAACTGCCTCATCTCATGGTCCATCTCAAATTGGCCCCAGACCTTGATAACCCATCCAAATGGCTACTTAATGGCACATTTGAGCCGACATTATTCAGGATCTCTATCACTTCTGCAAGCATTTGGGAAAGTGGAAGGAGACTCCCTATGTCTAAGCCTTCTCCCATCTCTATTCTAAACCTCTTTATACCTTGTGTTCTCAGGCTCATGTTCTCTTAACTTCCAAAGCTGCTACTAAAAAGCCAAAACCCTTTCTTCTACTTTTGATCCTTCAGACATTTGTTTCCACTCCACCAGTCTCCTGCTTGTCATTATCTCAGAACCAGACACTGTCCATTTTTAGTCCCCCTGCCTTATCTATGATCTGACACACTCCTCCCAGAGAAGCAAAAGTGAGCTTAGGAACAAGCCATCTCCAAGCCGATGAGACCCATTGTACTTACCCTGCCCATCACATAGGAGCAGATGTGGTCCCCAGACAGGACCCCAGCTGGAATTATAACTCTCCCAATGACTGACATAATGGTCAGAAATCACTTCATTACCTGATTATTAGAGGACCTCAAAAAATCCACCAAAAAGAGAAAGTTAAAGTGGCTTGAGAGGGGCCCATCAACTCCACAGGCAAAAATTCTAGAGGTGGCCTTTAAAGTACATAATGTGAGGAATGAGATAGCCCAAAGGGCAAATTCCAAATACTGGCCAAGGCTTTTCAACAACCTGCTGCATCCAGTAGCCCTGCTGACCGTATGGATCCTATCAGTCTATGTTTAAAGGTGGCCAAATGGGCCACTGGGCCTAAACGTGTCTCACCCACCAGGTCTTTGTCCTAAATGTCACCAGGAGTGCCATTGGGGGTGGACTGTCCTCTTGTCCATAGGGTCAGGAGGCCAGGCACTCCTCCTATTTCTCCAGTTGACCTTCTAGGACTGGTAACTGAGGACTCCAGGAGCCCAGACTCTCCCCACCTGACCATGACCATCACTCTATGGGAGTCCAGGGTAACTGGGACTATAGTAGTTAGGCTAATTTCTTTCCTCATTAACACAGGGGCAACTTTTTCAGTCCTTACCCACTGTTGGGGGCTCACCTCTACTGCCTTAACCTCCATAGTTGGGGTAAAGGAAAACTTGCCTCTACAGACTCTCAATCTACCCAGCATGATTGATAAGATGCACTTTTCTCCTATTCCCTTCTGGGAAGAGTCATACTCTATTGGTTTGATACTCAGGTCGTTTCACTGTCTGGCCATTGGTCTATCCTTCAGCTTGCCTTCACCCTTCCCATCCTGTTCCAGTTTTACAATAAAGATAGCAAGGGTGTGGCAATTCCATCCTTCTGAGCCCGTAGTTTACTGTAAACAAGTCATCTATCCCACCCTTGTGATGGCTCTTTGTTTATTCAAGAGCAGGCCAGACAAGATGAAGGACTGCAAATCAGGTCTTCTGATGGGTTTTTGACCTGAACCCTAAGGCTGTCAGCCAAAAACTGCATTCTGTTCTTCCTTCCTCAGAGATTAATTTGTCTGTGAGAATGGGCATAGCTTAGAGAGAGGCTATGGGCTCCAGGCTCCATGCCTCAATAGTTTTTTCTTTACCCCAGATCTTGACAAGATTTCAGTCTCTCTGTTGCTCTAAATGTTTTCTGTAGCAGCCAAAACTACCTCTCTCTTCCTAAAACATTCTCTTCCATTCTGCCACTCTCTTCTTTAATCTAGCTACCTTTGGCATCTCTCCCACCCTGCATCAAGAGGGCCATAAAGCCCTGAGAGAAATTTCAGAAATTCTACACCCACATATCTCTCCCAATCTATGTGTAATAATGATCAAGACTACTGGGCCTTCAAATAAGCAGGCTCACTGGGTTAATTACTATTTCCACATATCTCTTTTTCCATAATGGCCCTGTAAGGCTGCCACAAAACACACCAGACACCAGAGTAAGGGAAAAAGTTTATTGGAGGAAACCTGACATACTGGAAGGAAGGGGCAAAGAAGGAAAAGAGGGAGAAGGAGAGCATAAGAGAGAGACAGAGGCCAGGAGATGGAGAGGAAGAGAGAGAGGAGAGAAGAGAGAGTGAGAGAAGCCAAGAGACAGAGGAGCAAGTGAGAGAGAAGAGAGAAAGAGAGAGGAGAGAGAGCCGAGAGAGCCACGTGTTCAGGAACTGGTCCTTTTAAAACTTTGCCAGGGGGCGGGCAGGGAAGTAGGAGCAGCGAATCCCATTAGGATGGGGGTGGAGCTTGATGACAGTGTTTGGGCCATGTGGCCACCTGGCTTTCAGCAATGGTGGTGGGGGCTAGAGCCTAGGATGGTGTCAGGGTGTAGATTGTGCCATAGATAATATTGTGCCATTTTCCTAACAGGTCCCTCATTTTCTACTCTGATGGATGTGCTCTCCTAGTTTTTTTAAAAAAATATTTGTTTTATTTATTTGAAAGACAGAGTTACAGAGAGATAAAGACAGAGAGAAAGGTCTTCCATCCGCTGGTTCACTTCCCAGATGACTGCAATGGCTGGAGCTGCACCCATCTGAAGTCAGGAGCCAGGAGCTTCTTCCAGGTCTCCCATGTGCGTGCAGGGGCCCAAGCACTTGGGCCATCTTCTACTGGTAACCTAGGCCACAGCAGAGAGCTGGATCAGAAGAGGAGCAGCCGGGACTAGAACCGGTTCCCATTTGGGATGCCGATGCTTCAGACCAGGGCATTAACCCACTGTGCTACAGTGCCAGCCCCAGGATGTGCTCTTCTATTAAAACTAATACAAGAGTGAATGATAACTTGCCAAACTTGTTTTGTAACTTGGTTTAACAAGTTTTAGATACCAATGGGTATCTCTGGTTTAATGTCACTGATTTACAGCTAAAAGGAGTAAAATTTTATATAAATATGATTTTTGACTTTAATTCAGATAGAGGTACGCTATAATATCAGCATCTTCAATCATCTAGGTGTAATTACTAAATGTAAATTGGATCATTCTCTCCCTTTTAATTCTATCCATTATTTGCTTACACTCATCTTATTTGTGAAATATCTTTGACACATACCCTATCTTTTTGATCGGTTGGGTTGTGTATTTATATTTATCACGTTACCAAGTGCACTGGCATTGGTACATGCCTCCTTGGTAAGATTGAGTTGAAATCCCCTGGCACATTTAGTTCCACCATTGGAGGTAAGTCCGAGTGAGCATGTGCCAACCTGTATATCTCCTCCCTCTCTTATTCTCACTCCTATGTTTAACAGAGATCACTTTTCTGTTAATTTTAAACGCCTAAGAATGATTGTGCATTGATTACAGAGTTCAACCAGTGGTCTTTTGTAGAACAAACAGAGCAACAACAACAACAACAACAACAACAAAAATACCAAAAGGAATAAAATAGTAAGTTGTTCCTCAACAGTCTAGACAAGGGCTGATCATGTCACTGTTTCTCATAGTGTCCATTTCACTTCAATGGGTATCATTGTAGATGCTCGTTTAGTTGCCATCGGTCAGGGAGAACATATGATATTTGACCTTTTGGACTGGCTTATTTCACTCAGCTTGATGTTTTCCAGGTTCCTCCATTTTGTTGTAAATGCCTGGATTTCATTGTTTTTACTGCTGTATAGTGTTCCATAGAGTACATATCCCACAGTTTCTTTATCCAGTCATCTGTTGATGGACATTTAGGTTGCTTCCATGTCTTAGCTATTGTGAATTGAGCTGCAACAAATATTGAGGTGCAAATGGCTCTTTTTTCTCCCTTTTAATTACATTTGGGTAAATTCCAAGGAGTGGGATGGCTGGGTCCTGTGGTAGTGCTATATTCAGGTTTCTGGGGACTCTCCAAACTGTCTTCCATAGTGGCTTTACCCGTTTGCATTCCCACAAACAGTGAACTAGTGTCCCTTTTTCCCCACATCCTCACCAGCATCTGTTGTTGGTTGATTTCTGTATGTAAACCAATCTAACCTGAGTGAGGTGAAACCTCATTGTGGTTTTGATTTGCATTTTCCTGATGGCTAGGGATCCTGAGCATTTTTTCATGTGTCTGTTGGCCATTTGGATTTCCTCTTTTGAAAAATGTCTATTAAGGTTCTTGGCCCATTTTTTCATTGGGTTGTTTGTTTTGATTCTGTGGTGTTTTTTGATCATTTTAAGATTCTAGTTGTTAATCTTTTATCTGTTGTGTAGTTTGCGAACAACGTCTCCCATTCTGTTGGTTGCCTCTTCATTTTCCTGTTTCCTTTGCTGTAAAAAAACTCTTCAATTTGAGGTAATTCAATTTGTTTATTTTATCTTTGATTACCCATGCCTCTGGGGTCTTCTCCAGGAATTCTTCGCCTGTTCCAATATCTTGAAGGGTTTCCCCTATGCTCTCAATTAGTTTCATGGTGTTGTGGCACTTCTCTAGTTCTTTGATCCATGTTGAGTGGATTTTTGTATAAGGTGTAAGGTAGGGATCTTGCTTCATACTTCTACATGTGGACATCCAGTTTTCCCAGCACCATTTGTTGAAGAGGCTGTCCTTGTTCCATGGGTTGGTTTTAGGGCCTTTATCGAATATAAGTTGGTTATAGATGTTTGGGTTGATCTATTCTGTTCCATTGGTCTATCCCCCTGTTTTTGTACCAGTACCAAGCTGTTTTGATTATAACTACCCTGTAGTATGTCTTGAAGTCTGGAATTGTGATACTGCCGGACTTGTCTTTATTGTAAAGTATTGCCTTAGCTATCCTCCGTCTCCTGTTTCTCCATATAGATCATGTGGGGGAAGCAGAACACACAGCAGACTCATAGAATGGCAAACACCCAAAACAGCACTCTGGCCTCAGAATCAACCCTTGGGATATTTGGATCTGGCTAAAAGGTCCATGAGAGTCTCACAGGCATGGACAGCCATGACACGGTGGCAAAAAACAATCTAAATGAAAGATCCTGGTGAACAAGACCCCAGCAGAAGGAACAGGCCATCAAGGAGGGAGGCGCCTTTCTCTGAAGGGAGGAAGGAACCTCCACTGTGATACGGCCTTGACTACACAAGTTCAGAGTTGGTGAACTCAAGGGGCTTCCATAGCCTAGACAGCTCATAGCAAGAGTCTCGGGTGATTGCTGATGTCATAAATAAGAGTGCCAATTGTTAAATCAACAACGGGAGTCACTGGGTACATGCTCCCCCCCGTGGGATCTCTGTCCTTAATGTGTTTTATTATGAAACTTAAAAACAACACTACTAGTCGAACAATACCCTATACCTTCTGCGGTTGTGTGAGGGCAGCCTGTTGAAATCCTTGCTTAGTATATACCAACTTGATCTTCAGTATATGAAGGTAATTGAAAATGAAACTCGATGAAGGGCAGGATGGGAGAGGGAGTAGGAGATGGGCGGGCTGCGGCAGGGAGGGAGGTTGGGGGGAGAGGCCATAACAATACAAAAGTTGCACTTTGTAAATTCACATTTATTAAATAAAAAAATAACTATATAACAAAAAAAAACAAAAAAAAGAACTTTATACTTTACCCTTTTAGTTTTATGTTCTATTTAAAACTATTGGTTGAACTCTGTAATTAATACACAATTATTCTTAGGTGTTTAATTAATGCTATAACTAGTACTCAAATAGCATTTTACACCTTGTGTTTCTGTGTGGGTGCAAACTGTTGAAATCTTTGCTTAATATATGCTAAATTGATCTTCTTTATATAAATATAATTGAAAATTAATCTTGATGTAAATGGAAGAGGAGAGGGAGTGGGAGAGGGGATTGTTGTGGGTGGGAGAGAAGTTATGGGGGGGGAAGCTATTGTAATCCATAAGCTGTGCTTTGGAAATTTATGTTCATTAAATAGAATTAAAAATGTAAATTGGGTAAAGGCAAATAACATATGTGTCTAAAGGTAAACGTTGGTACTCTCAGCACCTTATATTCTGTAGAAAACATATTTAAGCTTGTTAACAAATATGTTTTCATAAACTGTATAGAAATAGTTCAACACTGCTTGAAAGTAAGCCTGAAATTTGATATGTGGTCTTATTTAGAAAATGCTGCCTTAATTTGGTAATTTTTAAAATATGGTGCAAACTGATGAAATCTTTACTTAGTATATACTGAATCGATCTTCTGTATATAAAAATAATTGAAAATGATTAAAAACACTTGGTGTTAAATTGGAAATTGCATAGATAATTAATCAATTTTTTAAAAAAATATCATGTAGGATCTCTGTCCTTAATGTGCTGTACATTGTGATTTAATGCTGTAACTAGTACTCCAACAGTATTTTTCACTTTGTGTTTCTATGTGAGGACAAACTGTTGAAATCTTTACTTAATATATACTAAATCGATCTTCTGTATATAAAGAGAATTGAAAATGAATCTTGATGTGAATGGAAGGGGAGAGGGAGCGGGAAAGGGGAGGGTTGCGGGTGGGAGGGAAGTTATGGGGGGGGGAGCCACTATAATCCAAAAGCTGTACTTTGGAAATTTATATTCTTTAAATAAAGCTTTATAAAAAAAAAAGAAAAAGAAAAAGAAATTAAAGAAAAAAATGTAAATCAAGGAAATCAGCAGATGGTTAAAGGTCACAGTACAGAAATGTCTTCTTGGTAAGGAAGGGTAATAAGAAAAGAGTTGTCGGTTTGATTTTTTTTTTTTTTTGAATAAAGAGAAGACATGATCTGTAAGTATTACTTTATCTTAGTTGGCGGTTTATTCTAGACTGGAATGAAAAAGATAGAAAGCTTTAAATAAGTTGTAGAAGGTATTGGGACATCACAGAAGATTATGAAAAGAAGCAAGTTTTGGATACAAAAGATATTAATCTACTTTTCTTTGACATAGTATTAGAATCTGATCATCCGTTAAAGAAATGAGATGTTTTCAATACATATATGTTGGTAAATATTTTAAAATCATCTTAAAAATCTGTTTGAAATCTGCAACATCTCCTTTTGATAGTTTTTGTTTAATTGGTGACTCTATCAGTTTTCTAGCCATCTCTAGTAAGATATTTTCTCTTCCATAGTTCTAACTCTGTTAAAATTGTTCCAAGTTATAGGATGATTCCATGTGCTAACTAATTTTTTATTTGCGATTCTTAAAATGATCAAAGAGATAGATATGTGTACTGTTAACGTAATCTATTGTATTCTCTTGATGTCTCTGTTCTGATTGTTTTAAATAGCTGAGTTTTTCTACTAAGAGGATTTTTTTTCAGTTTGTGCTTATTCTAAAGCATTTTAGTTATCACTTTATATGAAAATGTAAAATTCTACTGATACAAATGTCTAAATGTTAAAAAGTGTAACAATTTTTTTGTTACCAGACATGATGGTTATCTTAATGAGAAAGGCCCAGAGGCCTGAAAGGGATGAATGTTGGATAAATGTTTTGTAAAATCCTACAGGTGCTTTCAAAAATATCCCATAGAGTAAGCAAGTGCCTCTTGTTGGTTCATGGGTTTATAATTATAAACATGGTTATTTAAAGTCTTTTGTCATCCTCAGTTTTGTGTATCAGATTTACTGGTCATGGAATGAGAAAATTGTTTTTTTTTCTGTGTTTTCATGTGTCCTCATAGGTTCCAAAGGACTTCTTTTCCTTGACCTCCATTGTATCCAATACCTTAGGATAGTTTTTGTAAGCACATAAAGCCAATAATGTACTACAGTTTCCAACTTAGGAAAAATAGGTTAATTCAGATTAGTAAGAGCAGAAAGAAATTCTATTTTTTTATTGATGGTAATTAAAAAACATATTTTAAGAAACTATTACTGAAACTGCTTTATTGTTCCATCTTGCATAGGTCTGGGCCTCATAACTGGCAAGGCCTTAAAGCCCACCTGATTATTATCTAGTCTCTTCTGTCAGTTTCTATTTTCCTCTCAATGGGAAAACTTGCTCATGGTTTAGAAAGTAGGTCCTGTAATAACGAATCTATCCTTTGCTTTATACCCACTTAAGGTCTTGCTTATTTTTAATCATACCCTCTACTCTTATGTTGATGGCTCTACTTCAAGCCCATGTATGTTGGTGGTCCTCTCCCCCCAACTTTACTTTGTATGATTATTTAGATTTTTGTCTACAGACAAACCCCTTCACCCACAAAAGACAAGTCGTCTTTCTCCCAGTTTTGATTGGGATATTTGGGGAAATTAGTTACACGAACAATTCAAAGATGGTGACCAGAGGAAGTAAGGTGGGCGAAATCCAAAGTTGTTACCACTAAAGCTAATTGGCTGTGCAACATCAGGGGAGGTAAATTAGTAACAAGTGTATAGACATATGGCTAGTCCTCCCTATAAAGTGATCTTTTAAGTGATTGGTTGGTCCTTAGCCCTGCCTCAATGACTCTACAGTTTTGTGCTATAAAATGCTCTGTTACACACAAAATAAATGAGTTCTTGCTAGAGTTGGCTCCCCACTGCGTCTGATTGTCTCTGGGATTGGAAGGCTGGGGAACAGGCGAGCGGTGCACTTACCTTTCCTAGGGCCCAGTCCATCCTTGTATGGGTGGACTAAGACCCTACCTTTCTCCCAGTTTTGATTGGGATCAGCTTCATAGCCTCCTTCTCCTTAGTACTGATTTCAGTAACAGCTTTAGGCCACAATATTATCTCAACCAACCAACCCCAAAACAATTCCAAAAATTACAAGAGGAGATCACTAAGTCTCAAAATCCAAATCACCTCACTAACAGGCATGGTACTACAGAATGGAGGGACTTTAGACCTTATAACAGCTAGAAAAGGGAAATTTGTATCTTTCTTGGAGAACAATTTTGCTACTATATTAATCAATCAGGCCAGGTAGAACAAAATGTTAAATTACTTGTTTAATGCCACTCCTAGGACCATTGGCTGCTATTCTCACCCTGGGTTTTGTACTACCTTGTTTGTTTAAGTGCTCATAGGGGGGTGATAATGGACTAAACCAAAGCCTTCACAAACCAGGCAGTCAACCAAATGCTACTATAAAAATATACTCAGCTCCCCACCCAACAGATCATGACTTGAGATATTGCCCCATACCAGTGGAAAGTGATTCATCACCCATGTAAGCAGGAAGCAGCTCTAGAAGACAGATCATCATCCCTCCACCCCTCCTGAGCTTTTGGTGCCAAGGTAATCCCATACAACACTTGCTTTAATAAAAAAAAGAGGGGGGGAGCTGTTAGTAAAATAGTACCACCTTATCTGAGGCTCTGAGGCACCATCTTCAACCCCAGGTGCCATTGTAGGCTCTAGCACAGTTGCCATCTTGTACAATAAGCTTTGGTCCTAAGCTCAGCCTAGCATAGTAGAAGCCAGGTGATTAAATGACCTGACCACAAAGGTCAGCTCTATCCCCACCCTAACGGGATTCAGTGCTCCGACTTCCTTACCTCTGAAAAGTTATAAGAAGACCTGCTTTCCCGCACAGCTTCCCTTTATTTGCTCTCTACCTCCAGCCTCTTGAGTTCCCCCCACCCGACAATAAACCTTTCCTTGCTGTGGACTGTTTGCTCTTCATGACTTTAAATTGCTCAATCAATAATAAATTCTAATGGTAGTTTTACAAATTGTTATTTGATTTATGGAAAAGAAAGTCACCTTGATGTAGCATAATATTTACCATCTTGGTATTTGCTATCTGCAGAGGAGGTATTAACTATAAATGTTGCTGATTTATAACTCTCTAAACCTTGGTACAATGACTTCAAAGTAAAAGACAATAAGATTAGAAGCATGCACATCAATAAGCACATATTTACCAAATAATAGGCAAGATTTTATTTCTTTGCGGTAATAGGAATTTTATATGAACAAACGTCCCAGTGATTCTCAAAGAGCTTAGATTCTAGTAAAATGCACTGAGTTCAAAAGAGATTAATATGATGGTATTCATTCATAGTGCTGATCTGCTTACTACTTAAGCTAAAATGATTATACAACTCTATCCAGAAAATATGTTTTGTATTTCTTATGGATTTTCTTCACACACAGCACTTCCAGTGAATATTGTTCTCATAATTGCTTCCATTAAACCAATTTAGAAACCATATATTTTATGTATGAATAAGAAAGGAAGCAAATTAGATTCAAAGGCATACTGTGTTCAATTCTGTGGATACATATTGAAATTAAGGAGTTTGAGAAATGCTACTTCCTTTAAGATGCCATTGTCAATTGCATTACTCTGCTAACAAAGCTACAGTAGGAAAGACTTGCTTTCACATCTTTGAGAATCAGTAACACTGTAGTCCTTTATTGAGCAAAACTGCAGGAACAACATTGTACTGTAAATATTTTCTGAAACCACAATTCATTTTGTTTCCCAGAAAGATACTTGCAGCTTTTCTTGTAGAACAATTTATTCCATGACACACACACACACACACACACACACACACACACAGAGAGAGAGAGAGAGAGAGAGAGAGAGAGAGAAAATATAAAGTTCAAATTTTGCAGTATGATTGAAGTAGGACAGTTTTAAGTATTGATAGGTAGGTAGGTAGATAGATAAATTGCCAAGGTTTTTACTTAAGGTCTTTGGATTTATACTGAAGTTTAGTAATTTTGTATTTATTTTATTATTATCATTTGCTTTGATCCTAATCACCCTCCTTGCTATTATTATTTAAATAAAACGTATTTTGGAAAGCCCATATTTAGTTACTAAAATGTGTTTGAAAATATCATAACCTCAATTTCAAGTAAAGGTGTTGTTTCATGTAACCAGAAGTCCTAACAGTAGCTAATGATTTTTTTTTTGAAAGAGTACAAAGTAAGAGCAAATTGTGCTAATGTTTAGGTAAACTTAGGAAACAAATAAGGAAGTATTTGAGGTTGTTTGAGTTCCTCTGTTCCTTTGTACTAGATGGTCACAGTTGTCTTTGATCCTCCTTTGGTTTGACAATTTATTCCTTCCTTAGGGCCTATGAGCCAAAACATTTCTGTTTTTTCTCAAATTAATTTGCATCATATTTTGTCACTTATGCCTCTCCAGGAAAAAATCTTAAAGAATAGGCCAAATGACTGCATTCTCTATTAAATATTATTAAAATATTTATAGGAAAATATCAAGAAAAACATAAGAGTAAATCTTATGTTAAATATCCTTACCACCATTAATTAATACTGGATGAGAAGAAATTTTGGGAGGTAATGGAAATATCGATGTGATTAATGGCTGTGATGGTTTAGTGGGTGTATTCTTTTCTTCTTATTACAATAAGATCACTTAACATAAGATCCATACTCCTACTTGATTTTAAAGAGTACAATATAGTATGGCTATCTCAAGGCCCTATGTTACATATCAGCTCTCCAGAAGTTATCTGGCATTTGTGTAGGTGAGCAGGTGTATTAATTTGTGTACTCCAGGATCTCCTCATGCACAGAGATAAGCACTCTAAGTGCTAACACAAGTAAGGTGTACAAAGGATGCAGTTTATGTGAAAAATGAGAAAGTGAACACACAGACATGTGAGAATGGGTTGCCCCACACAGAAAAAAATACCTGGCATGAGTGATCAAAGGACCAGAAGATTTGCTTGAAAGAAGGAGTGAGGGAAGCGAAACAGTGAGGACACTTGCCATGTCTTCCAGCCAGTCTATGGCATAAAAGAGACCCACTCCTCCATCAGTTTTTGGTCGTGTTTATGAGGTCAGGGTGATACCTCTCCACATTGAGCTCAATATCCATATTTTCATAGTGCCTTTCCCCCAGGTTTCTAATGAGCAGATGTTTCCTGGAAAAGAGTCATTTTGATTGAAAAGTAGAACAGAATTACATACGGGAACTCAGTAATTCTACACTACTAGCCTATTTACCCCACACTAGCATGACTAAAATTTTGTACATGTTTCCTTGCTTACCCTTTCCTAAGTCCCTAACAATCACAATTCTATTTGCTTATATGGGTACTTCTCATAAGTGGAATCATATAAGATTTGTCTTTCTGTGTCTGACTTATTTCTTCTTTTTAAAAATTATTTGAAAGGCAGAGTTATAGAGAGGGAGAGACAGGGAGAAAAAGATCTTCTATCTTCTAGTTCCCTTCCCAAAGGGCCACAAGGACTGGAACTGGGTGGGTCTGAAGCCAAGAGCGAGGAGCTTCTGGTTCCCCAGTGTGGGTGCAGGGGCCTCTGCACTTGGGCCATCCTCTGCTACCTTTCCAGGCAAATTAGCGGGAAGCTGGGTCAGAAGTAGAGCAGCTGGGACTTGAACCAGGGCCATATGGATGCCAGCACCTTACCCCACCTGCTATGTCACAGCACTGGACCCACCACTTATTTGCTTTAACATGATATCCTTCTTGTTTTCCACTGTGTATTACAATGCTAAAAAAGAAAATTGGCCCATGATAAAATTTTATCTTGAATGGAATCCAGATATAACATTTTATGATTTGAAATGGATACAATGAGCAACAACTATTTAAAATTTGACACAATAATCTAGTAAGAGAGCCAATGCAATAACAAAAAAGGAGAGTGGGTGTGTGAACAGATAGAAGGGAATACATCTGGAATTGTTTAAGTGAGAGTCCACAGAAGTTGGTGACAAATTGACTTTGGGAATACGGAAAGTGAAATGACAGAAGATAATGAACTACTTCACGCATTTTGGGCTTTGGCTTCCAGAAAAATGACTGCATTGTATGTTACAACTCAGCTTGGTGACAAGGATTATTTTGGAGAGTAGGTGCTAATTTTTATTTTGTTTAGAATATTATGAGATTTTCAAGGTGAAATGTTTAATAAATTGTTATTTGTCTTGATAAAGCAAGGAAAAGAGATCACCTTGGTTGGGAATTAACTTTTGAACCAATTATATATGATAGCGAGTGGATTTAAAGTATGTAAAATCATCATGAAGTGTTACAGCATATGAAATGTAAGAGAACAAAAAGAGAACCTTGAGTAACAATTACATTTAGAAAGAAACATAAGTGTCTTCCAGGTTTGTCCAGTATGTAAAGTCAAATAAGCCAGGCTCAGGAAGCAAACACTATGTGATCTCACATATACAGTGAGGAAAAGTAGGCATTTAGAAGCAGAGAGTAGAATGCTCACTTCCAGGGACTGCAAAGGGGAATGGGAAGATGATAGCCACAGGGTATACATTTTCATTTATAAAATCTGTAAGTGTTGGAGATCACATTAAATACATACAGCTTTTTACATGCTAGTGATAACTCAATACAGTGGTTAGAAAAAAGGTAAAAGCACAAAAAACAACAATGGTAATGTTAGGTTTTCCAGGATTTCACAGGTCTGAAGAAGGTACAGAGATGACCAACCAAAATGGAAAAGGCTTTATTAGGGGGGTTTGAAAGTGAGGTTTTCCAACTCACCAGGCAGCAAGTGGTTTTCCTCTTTTAATCCAATTGTTGGGTGAGGTCATGTGGAACTCCAGAGTGCTAAATCAACCCTAATAAGGAAGGTGCAGAACGTACCTGAAGGCCTGCTGATAAAGTCTTAGCTGTTTGAAATGTCCCTTATGTACAGTTTGTAGCACAGCCAAATTCTGGGCAATATCAGTTCCACTAGTGTTCAGATTCTCCCTCTGCACTCAGTTTCTTTATTTTCTTTCTTTCTTTCTTTCTTTCTTTCTTTCTTTCTTTCTTTCTTTCTTTCTTTCTTTCTTTCTTTCTTTCTTTTTACAGGCAGAGTTAGACAGTGTGAGAGAGAAAGAGACAGAGAGAAATGTCTTCCTTCCGTTGGTTCACCCCCCAAATGGCTGCTACGGCCAGCACGCTGTGCCGATCCAAAGCCAGGAGCATTAATCATACCCTCATATTGTGTCCATGAACAGGTGGTGAGGGGAATGAAAAGGAAGAGGTTGGAGAAGCTGACTAAGCATAAGGATCAGAGAGAGGGAATGATTCTTCTGAGGGTGGTTTCAAGGAGTATGAAGGGGTTGTAGAAGAAAAGAAGGGTGGAGAATGGGGAGGAAACAGGAGATGGACAAGGAGACTGAGGCAATGCATCAGCAGGTGAGGTGACCTGCTTGGGAGCTGCTGAGAAGATGTAAGAGAGAGGCAATCACCCTCAGATCTCTTACTCCACCTTAAAAACAGTGAAAACACCTCTTATCTCCAGGTGTCCCTGGGGTTAGAGAGGTAGGGCCAGAATGGGAGGAGGGAGATTGGCCTTGTGCCAGGCTTTTTGGGTAAGAGTGAAAAGTACAGCCAAACCCTCTGGAGGAAATTCAAAATGACTCACTTTGTTTCCCAGGATCATGACTTGAGTGGCATGTTGAAGGAGCAATGGAGAGATGGAGGTTCTCCACAAAACAGTCACTTAAAAATAGACTTCTGCGTTTTTTTGCCACTAAATGTTTGGGGTTTTTTTGGATTTATTGGGTGGTCACAGAGACCACCTGTCAAGACAGAAATGGCTTTATTTAGGAGAGACAGCATAAGGAGTCTGAAATAGTTTTCAGCTCACTAGGCAGCAGGCAGTGGGTGGTAGTCCCCTTTTAATCAACTTGTTGGGAGAGGTCATGTAGACATGTAGATTGCTACATCAATCCTGCTAATGTGGGTGGGGAATGTGCATTAAGAACCATTGGTAAAGTCACTTATGTACAATGTACTGTCTCAGCAGTTTGTAAAAGCTGGTGCCAGGGCAGACAAATGACAAGCAGTAAACATTCCAGTAGCTGTGATTTTATCTATCTGCTCCCAGTTTCCTTGGGTTGGGATTAACTATTGTGCCTCAACAGCCTAAACATCCTAACAGACAGAGATGTAGACAATGAGTCACAGTGGATTTTTGGCAATGGAAAGAGTAGCTTTCTAGGGAAAGAAAAGACTAACTATAAATATCTGTGGATTCACACAGCAGACTCATAGAATGACAAACACCCTAAACAGCACACTGACCTCAGAATCAGCCCCTAAGGCCTGACTGAAAAAACCATGATAGCTTTTCAAGGATGGAAAGCCAAGACATAGTGCCAAAAGTGGTTCTGCATGAGTGAGACCTCAGTGGAAAGAAGGGGCCATCAAAGAAGGATGTACTTTTCTCTGAAGGGAGGAGAGAACTTCCACTTTGTGCATGGCCCTGTCTAAAAACCGACGGAGTTTGTGAACTCAAAAGGCTTCCATAGCCTTGGCAGCTCCTGTCAAGAGCCTCCAGTGATCACTGACATCATAAATAATAGTATCAATTGTTAAATCAACAACAGGATTCACTGCGCACTTGCTCCCTATGATCGACCTCTGTCCTTAATGAATTTTATAATGAGAATTAATGGTAAAACTAGTACTCAAACTGTACTTTATACTTTGTGTATTTGTGTGGGTGCAAACAGTTGAAATCTCTACTTAGTATAGAGTGGGTCTTCTGTATATAAAGTCAATTAAAAGTGAATCTTAATGGAAAATGGAATCAGAGGGTGAATGGGAGCAGGGATGGGAGTGGGGGTGGGAGGGAAGGAATGAAACAGTATATCCCTAAAAGCTGTACATATGAAAATTGTTATTCATTAAATAAAAACCTTCAAAAAAAGAGACCTGTGGATTCACAAGTGATACATACACTATTGAAAATGGGTCAAAGAAATTCATTCAGTCATAGTAGTAAGACCAAAACTACAGTAGCACACTAGAGTTGGAAGCAGAAGACCTCATGTTTCGGTCTTCTCTTTAGTGGCATAACATCTAATAAAACTCTTGATGTCTCTTAGACTTCACTAGCAGTAAAAGAATAATAATGTCAACTGTTTTAAAATCAATCCCAATTTTAAATTCTTGTGGATCCTTTACTATTTCTTCAAAATGTACCACACTCAGGAAAGGCAGTATTTATTCAATTATTAAATCTTCTTAACACATGCTGATATTTAGTCCTTCTTATGTTATTCAATAATTATTTTCTTTATTATGAGAAAGTGCAATGACAGATACTAAGGATATAGCCAGAAGGAAAGGAAACTTTCTGTGTTTGATTACTTAAAATCTGGCTGGAGGAAAATTACAGTAAGCCATCACACAAAAACACTAATATGAAAATGATGTGATGAAAATTAATTAGAACAATGTAATAAACATGGACATAACAGTAAACAACCTTTAATAGGATCAAGAATAAACTCATTTTATCAATCATGAGATGGATGAGAATATGCTGAGAGAAAAGGTCAGACAGAGAAGTTACTGGACATGTAAAACAAATGTGTTAATGATGTGACAGAAGGAGACTGAACTAAAAGGACCTGGTTTTAAATGGTTGAGGAATATTTTAGAGTGAGAACATACAGAAATATGTCAATCACGTTAAATTTTCTGAATATATTCCTTAGTTTATTACAATGCCACATGAAGGATTTTTAAAACCAATTTGATCCAATTTGTATGTTTTGAAATTTCCTAGGTACTGAAATAAAGGAGGTCTGAGAAAGGTAAGAGAAGCAATTGAAAGAGGTATTGTCAGGCTAGTGAGGTAGAAGAGAGAGGAAACTATGGCAAGCTGTGACAATGAGAAAAGAGGAACCCTTGAGTCACAAGCAAAATAAAAAAGAATAGCAGGACTCATTGAAAAATCGGAGGTAGTCAGTGTGTGAATGGAAGGTGTTAAGTAGTGATAACCAGATTTCAAGTCAGAGCCATATGAAAAATGGAAATGTCACCTCCTATGATTGGGAGAATTGGAGGGGATCACATTTAGAGGTGAAGATCATAAATTCAGCTTTCACTACATTAGAGATGTTAATTGGAGCTTGTCAGTTATTGTTTCCCATGTTTTCTGAACTACACGGCTTTGCATTTAACAGGTGATTATTTCATTCTTTTTTCAAATTTTTTCATTAATGTAATATCTTAAACTTTGAGAAACTAACTGTATCCAGTATGCATTGCCACAAACTCTATCAACTTTCTCTTAATTTTGCATATCAAAATATATGCATACCGCTACTGCCTTGAGGCTGGCACTTGGCCTAGTGATTAAGGTGCCCCTTGAGAGCATCAAATCCACTTTGGCTTGTCTGTGTTCAGTTCTTGGCTCTGCTCCTGAGTTCAGCTTCCTGCTAATGTACACAATGAAAGGTAGCAGGTGATTGTTTAAGTATGAAGGTCTCTTCTCCCCATGTAAGAGAGTTAGATTGAGTTCCCAGCACTCAGTTTCTGCTTGGCTGGCCTTGTTCCTAAATGTTGGCATTTGGGGAGAGAAACAGCAAAGCCAGGTTTTTCCCCTGTCTCAGTCACTGTCTGTCTCTCTCTCATTCCTGCTATCAGAAACAAAAATAAGTACACAAAAAGGGAAGTTTGAAAAAGCAATTTACATACATCATTAAAATTCTAAATGATGCTCGCAGTGATAACAATTTTGGATTTATATAAAGTGATGATAAGTCTCAAGATTTTCGATTATAATGTGAGAACATTAATGAAAAAAATGGAAAAATGCTTGTTTGCCAAAAATATGATAAATAATAGAATAATGAGAATTTTACCTAGAAAAATAATCTGAAAATGATTTCCTGTTATTGTGTGTTAGCACAGCTAAATTATTTGCCAGTATTTCTTCCAGTTCATATAATTATTAGTAAAACAAAATTCACATGTAAGTCTTGATATATCCAGAATTCACCCTAACAAAAAGAAATATCTTAGCTTTAATATTTTTCTATTTACTAATTTAGTCTGTGTTTATAGTGTATTGTTTTTTCTCTATCTGCTATCAAAACTTTTAATCCAGATTTGAACAGAATTTGTTTTAAGTGTTTATTTTTTCCACCAGGCAAGATGCTGTTTACTCAATATAATACTACACATTGTTCCTTGGTAGAGTATGTTGGATACTGGCATTTTCAAGCCTTAGGGTTCGTTTTGATTTCAACACTTGGTCTCTTGGTTGAAAGTCAAATAAAAATAAAATTAGATTTTTTATTGTTGTTGAGCTTTCCCTATCTTCTTTATCCCAGGCCCTATGCTACCTCATCAATGTGTGAATTTGTATTAGTTGAGTGCCAGAAGCTAAATTTAAAAAAGAAATAAAACTTTAATTGCTTTATTGTGTCTGTCTGTTTCAATTATCTTGAATCTCTACTGCGTGTTGTTAGTTGAAAGAAAGTGCTATGATTTTTCTGTTCTTTTTCTCACCTCTGAACCTCACATGAGTATTGAGATTGAAATAAACACCAACAAAAGAGAGCAGTTAATATATATTCTGAAACCCATGGCGTGCCCTGTCTTAGTCAAGAAAATTAGTAATGCATGGCATTGTAATACTGAGACAGTGAGAGTCACAGGCACAGGGAACACAAAGCACTGGAGTAAAAGGGTAGAATTAAGAAACAAAAAGAGATAAGAAAAGAAGACTAGAGCAGATGAGTGTAGTGTCTGATTTTGTTAAATTAGCATGGTGAAATGAAGTAATGGCAGTTAGAAACTGAGAGTATGTGGGAAACTATATCAATGAGAAAGCAGACCTTTAGCCATCTATATAAATCACAATTCCTGGTGTTTTCCATTGTTGCACACAACCCTGTATATTTCACTGATGACCAAATTTTCTGCACAAATAGGAAGGAATACTATTTAAATCTAGGGAAAATTAGATACTCATTTTTCTCAATATTCTAATTAGTAAATAAATTTTTTAAAAATTTTTTTCAATAAATAAAGCATCGGGGAGTATCTCCCATTTTTTATCCTCCATAGAACTAAACAAAACATCTTAATTAAAATTTTAAAAACATTACACCTTGGGCATTTTGTTAAACATGGGAGATGAGCTAGCTTAGAGATAATGCACTGTGAAGATATTTTTATTATAAAAAATGTGTTTCCTTCTACTGATCTAGAATGAAACAGGATACTGTAACACAATGAAGGTATCATTTAAACCACAAAATGGCCCTGAGTGTGTAACATCCTTGTGTAATTTTTTTTGAGTGCAAATTATTCTTGTAACTTGTTTCTAGACAATAAAATATGACTGGAGTAATAGGATTACACTGACTTGATTTCATTGCATTGGTGGTAGGTCTATCATCTGTGTCTATCTTGGTATCTATTGAACACATTAAAGATACCTTCTTGATGACCTTGAAACAGCAAGATGCAATCTGGTAAACTTCCGAGAAAGACACATGGCAAGGAATTAACTACAGGCAATATCTAGTGCCTCATGGTGGATGTTGGCCTACAACCAGTAGGAAGGCAGAGTCCCTGATATACAACTGCAAGGAAATGAACTCTGTTGATGGAATTAATTAAAATGTGGATTTTTTCATAGTTCAAAGGAGAAGACAGTCTTACCAGTGATGTGATTTCCTTGTGAGATCCTAAGCAGAGATCTTACCTCAAAATAGTCAAATGCATGTAAGAAAAGAATAGAATGGTGATTATTGAGGGCTGGAGGGTATGGAGAATGAAAAATTCTTGAAGATGAGTATAAATTTTAAATTATACAAGATAAATAAGCTTTAGGGATCTGCTGTGCAACATAGCATGCATAGATAACAAGCAGTTAAGGGGTAGATCTGTTAATGTTCTTAACACACACACATACATACACAGACTTACCTAAACCCTGATTGGAATTCCTACCACATAAATTGTAGAATAGCTAATGTGCTATGCCAAGCAGCTGATTTTGTGGCAATCTGCTTGTAGCAATAGAAAACTAATTCATAAATTCAGAGGACATAAGAAAACTAATGTAGTCTGGTAGGTAATCACAGTTTCGATACTGGAGGTTTTTTGTCACAATGAAATCATTATGTCTTCCTTTTAGCATTGATTAATAAAAATCTGTTACTTGTTTTCCTAAAAATGGTCCTTGAGGTGACCATTTCAAAATTGTTGATTTTCACTTCTGTTTAAGGTTAGTTGAAGAATTTTTTTTTCTTTTTTGAAATAATGATTATATGTTCATTAGGCGGCAATATTATATCTTTCCAGTTGACCCAAGAATAATGAAATCCTGCTATGGACTGCATACATGCATCATTATCTACCAAGTTTAAATGAAAAAAAAAAAAACTTTATTGCTAAATTCAATTTGGGTTGCAGAACCATATAAGGAGAAACCCAGTGAATGAATGGGGAGTATTTTAAGGATTGCGTTTCATTTTTAAAGGAATATTTAAATCATATTTCGTAACTGACTCCTTAAAATTTAAAGGCTGGGGTTTGAAATTCTTTTAGCAGATGCTTTGATGAGTGGTTTAATGGAGTTACCACAAAAGTAGGTGTGTGCATAACTCTTTCACCGAGGTTTCTTTTGTATTTTGCTGACAATTTACTACCTGTAACAATCAATGGAACAAAAATCTGTCTCTCCAATGTGATATGGAGCTATGTATCAAAATTTGTTACTCACCAAAAACAATTTTAAAATCATCAAAATATTTTTTAAATTTTGTTTTGTTGTTGAAAAGGAACCTTGAATTGATATCATCCTTTGTTCAGAGTTAAATTTCACTTAGGTTTAAATTTACTACACTTACATGTCAGGCATTCTGCTTCTGGCTAGCAAAGTAGAGATGAGAATAATATATATTCTGTCTATAATAAACTATAGTTCAACCAGGGAAATATGTACATATGACATATATAACTTATGCAAATTTATAATATAACTTAAATACATATTACTTAAAATTGAATAATGAATGTGTTAATACAGCTAAACAAAATATTTGAGTATATTTTTACAACAAATTAATTTGACAAAAACTATAAAATTCCATTTACTAGAAATTGGAGAAAGGGGCATGCAAAAGGCAAACAAATTAGCAAGTGTGAACAAGTGCTGTAGTAACTGGTAGCAAATAGGTTGAGAAGTGTAGGTTGGATCTAGATTTAGGAAATACGTAAAGGTTATATATCTTAATGTCTAATAATAAACATCTGCTTGATGAAAGAAAGTGTGCTGCAGCAAGTTCTATTTGACCCACACTAGATTAAAAAAAAATGGTTATGTGGGAGAGTGGCAAGATGGCAGAATAGGAAGGGAGCACACTGATAGTCCAGGAAGAGACAGTTTAATAAAAGTGGAGAAACTAGCAGGTTCAAGGAAGAGTAGGGGAAGAAACAGCAGAGGAAACTCTTCCAGAACTAGTGATTCACAGTGGACCTTCGAGGAGAGTGTGGGAGCCCACAGTTCAGGACACCAGCGGCAGACTCAACACACCAGCGCTAGAACGTGAGGTGAGCCGAACCTCAATAGCATGAGACATTGGCGGGCAAACGGAAAGAGGAGACTAGAAAGAACAAGGCTCGAAACCCTGTGGGGAAAAGTACACCAGGCTAACTAGAAGAGAGAGAGAAAAAAAAGTGACCAATCCAGGCAAGAGTTTCTCTCTCTCCACTCACCCCTCAAAGGCAAGCAAGACAAAGAGTAGGCACCATTTTGGACATACGTCATAAGCAGGTAACCTTGGCAACCCAGTGGGAGACTGCAGGAGAATTTGAGCCCACACTGAGGGCTGAAGAGATTCCCTGTTTGGTCCTTGGGAAAGAGCTTCTGAGCTCTGGCTCCTGTGGGTATATCATTCGCCTGCTAACTACCTCCAATTCCGTTCAGCTGTGTGAAATTACTTCCCTTTTGAATCAAAAAAAGAAATGAAGAAAGAGAGAGAGATTTACTACGCCTAACCTGGGAGTGTCACCTTTGGCACACCCTTAACCTTAAGGAAACAAACAGAGCTCTCAGGCCACACCCATCTCAAGCCTCTAAGGCTCCATTGAAAGTAGACAGTCCACTTAATCTAGAGTCATAGTATAATGAGAAAAAACACCACAGCAAAGAAACCAAAGAATATCTCCACAATGCCAAATGCAGAAACCAAGGTAACAAGAACAAGAAAGACATTACGATGCCCCGAAATGATAAAGACACCCCAATTCAAGATTATGAAGATGACGAGATAGAAGAAATGCAAGAAGCAGATCTCAAAAAATTGATAAGAACATTAAGAAGTTCTCAAAAACAAATTCTTGAACTACAGAAATCCTTAATGGACAGGATAGCAAATCTCTCTCACGAAAATGAAATATTAAGGAGGCATCAGAATGAAATGAAACAACTAGTAGAACATGAAACTGTGATAGTGACATGAAACCATAATGAAATGAAGAATTCAGTAGATCAAATGACAAACACATTAGAGAGCCTTAAAAACAGAATGAGTGAAGCAGAAGAGAGAATATTGGACTTAGAAGACACAGAACAGGAAAGTATACAGTCAAACCAAAGAAAAGAAGAGGAAATTAGAAATCTAAAAAATATTGTCTGAAATCTATAGGATACTATTAAAAAAACCAACATTTGGGTTTTAGGAGTTCCTGAAGGCTTGGAGAGAGAGAAAGGATTAGAAGGTCTTTTTGGTGAGATACTAGCAGAAAATATCCCAGGTTTGGAGAAGGACAGAGTCATCCTAGTACAGGAAGCTCATAGAACCCATAGAAAACATGACCAAAAGAGATCCTCACTGGGTAACTGGACCAGCGGGATCCCCAAAGTCCATTAGTAGGGGTCGGGCTTGGGGCGGGCAAAGCTGACATGGCCTGGCCTGTGAGCTGCGGGCATCTCCACTGGACTGGGAGTTGGGGGAAGAGCCTGGGGAAGGCCAGGGGATTGCAGCAGTGGGAGGGCAGTGTGGCTGCAGCCCTGAGCTGCAGCCTCATTCCATCCAACACCACCTCTCATCCACTGCAGTGGTGGGTACCAGCACCTTGATGGCACTCTCGTCCCTCCTGTCCTTGCTGCTCTTCACCAGCATGCAGATGTACAGCTGCCAGCTGGCCTCCACCAAGTGGCTCACCATCCAGGGGGCTCTGCTTAGCTCCAGCCTCTTCGTTCTCCCTCACTGCCTTCAATAGTCTCGAAAATCTTGTCTTTGATAAAGGTCTTCCCTGAGATTCTTCTGTGCCTCCTGTTGGCTCTCTTTGTATCAGGCCTTATACACTGAGTCTGTGTTACCACCTGCTTTATCTTCTCCAAGGTTGGTCTGTAAAACATCAACAAGATCTCCTCCATGCTCTACCAGGCAGGAGTCCTCACACCTGCCAAGGTCACAGGAAAGGGCATGAAGAGGAACTAAGCCTGAGTGTCCAATAAAGTTGATTCTTTGTAAAAAAAAAAAAAAAGAGAGATCCTCACCATGACACGTTGTAATTAAACTCACCACAGTGAAACAGAAAGAAAAGATCCTAAAAAGAGAGAAACATCAGATTACTCTTAGAGGATCTCCAATTACACTCACAGCTGACTTCTCTTCAGAAACCCTACAAGCTAGAAGGGAATGGCGAGACATAGCCAAACTGCTGAGAAAAACTGCCAGCCCAGAATATTCTATCCTGCAAAGCTCTCATTTGTGAAGGAAGGTGAAATAAAGACCTTTCATAGCAAACAGAAATTGAAAGAATTTGTCACCACTCGTCCAGCCCTGCAAAAGATGCTTAAAGATGTGTTACACACAGAAACACAGAAACACGATCATCAATATGAAAGAAGGTAAAGGAAGGAAACCTCACAGCAAAAGATCACAGGGAATTCGAAGCATATATTAGAAAATATCTTTGGGAAAATGGCAGGGCAAAGTTACTACTTATCAATAGTCATATTGAACATTAATGGCCTGAACTGTCCAGTTAAAAGACAGATTGGCTGATTGGCTTAAGGAACAAAACCCATTTATTTGCTGCTTACAAGAAACACATCTTTCCAACAAAGATGCATACAGACTGAAAGTGAAAGGCTGGAAAAAGATATACCTTGCCAGCAGAAATGAAAAAAGAGTGGGCATAGCCATCCTAATATCGGATAACATAAACTTTAACACAAAAACTGTTAAGAGAGACAAAGAGGGGCACTATATAATAATTAAGGGAACCATTCAACAGGAAGATATAACGATTATCAATGTATATACACCTAATTACAGGGCACCGGTTTATTTAAAAGATTTGTTAAGGGACTTAAAGGGAGACTTAGACCCCAATACAATAGTACTGGGGGACTTCAATACTCCACTCACAAATATTGACAGATCGACAGGACAGAAGATCAACAAGGAGACAGTAGATTTAAACAACACTCTAGCCCAAATGGATCTAAGAGATAGCTACAGAACTTTCCATCCTACACAGAAAGCAGTTACATTCTTCTCAGCAGTACATGGAACCTTCTCTAAGATTGACCACATACTAGGCCATAAAGCAAGTCTCAGCAAATTCAAAAAAATTAGAATCATACAATGCAGCTTCTCAGACCATAAAGGAATGAAGTTGGAAATTAGCAACTCAGGAATTCCTAGAGCATATGCAAACACATGGAGATTGAACAACATGCTCCTGAATGAACAATGGATAATAGAAGAAATCAAAAGGGAAATCACAAATTTTCTGGAAGTAAATGAGGATAACAGCACAACATACCAAAACTTATGGGATACAGCAAAAGCAGTGTTAAGAGGAAAGTTTATATCAATAGGTGCCTACATCAAGAAACTGGAAAGGCACCAAATAGATGAGCTTTCAATGCATCTCAAGGATCTAGAAAATTTGCAGCAAACTAGACCCAAATCGAGTAAGAGAAGAAAAATAATAAAAATCAGAGAAGAAATCAACAGGATTGAATCCAAAAAAAATTACAAAAAATCAGGAAAACGAGGAGCTGGTTTTTTGAAAAAATAAACAAGATTGACACCCCATTGGCCCAACTTACTAAAAAAAAAAGAAAAAGACCCAAGTCAATAAAATCAGAAATGAAAAAGGAAACATAACAAAGACACCACAGAAATCAAAAGAATCATAAGAAATTACCACAAGGACTTGTATGCCAGCAAACAGGGAACACTATCAGAAATGGATAGATTCCTGGAAAAAAGCAACCTACCTAAATTGAACCAGGAAGACATAGAAAACCTAAACAGACCCATAACTGAGACAGAAATTGAAATAGTAAAAAAGGCCTTCCCAACAAAGAAAAGCCCAGGACCAGATGGATTCACTGCTGAATTCTACCAGACATTTAAAGAACTAACTCCAATTCTACTCAGACTTTTCAGAACAATTGCAAAAGAGGGAATCCTCCCAAATTCTTTCTATGAAGCCAGCATCACCTTAATTCCTAAGCAGGAAAAAGATGCAGCATTGAAGGAGAATTACAAAACAATATCCCTGATGAACATAGAGGCAAAAATCTTCAATAAAATTCTGGCCAATAGAATGCAACAACACATCAGAAAGATCATCCACCCAGACAAAGTGGGATTTATCCCTGGTATGCAGAGATGGTTCAATGTGCTCAAAACAATCAATGTGATACACCACATTAACAGACTTCAGGAAAAAACCATATGATTATCTCAATAGATGCAGAGAAAGCATTTGATAAAATACAACACCCTTTCATGATGAAAACTATAAACAAACTGGGTATAATGGGGAAAAGTTGGAAGCATTTCCACTGAGATCTGGTACCAGACAGGGATGCCCACTCTCACCACTGCTATTCAATATAGTTCTGAAAGTTTTAGCCAGAGCTATTAGGCAAGAAAAAGAAATCAAAGGGATACAAATTGGGAAAGAAGAACTCAAACTATCCCTCTTTGCAGATGATATGACTCTTCATTTAGGGGATCCAAAGATCTCTACTAAGAGACTATTGGAACTCATAGAAGAATTTGGAAAAGTAGCAGGATATAAAATCAATTCACAAAAATCAACAGTCTTTGTATACACAGCCAATGCCACAGCTCAGGAATAACTTCTAAGATCAATCCTATTCACAATAGTTACAAAAACAATCAAATACCTTGGAATAAACTTAACCAAGGACGTTAAAGATCTATACGATGAAATTACAAAACCTTAAAGAAAGAAATAGAAGAGGATAGCAAAAAATGGAAAAATCTTCCATGCTCATGGATTGGAAGAATCAACATCACCAAAATGTCCATTCTCCCAAAAGCAATTTACAGATTCAATGCAATGCCAATCAAGATACTGAAGACCTTCTTCTCAGATCTGGAAAAAAATGATGCTGAAATTCATATGAAAGCACAGGAGACCTCAATAGCTAAAGCAATCTTGTACAACAAAAACAAAGTCAGAGGCATCACAATACCAGATTTCAGGATATACTACAGGACAGTAGTTATCAAAGCAGCCTGCTACTGGTACAAAAACAGATGGATAGACCAATGGAACAGAATCAAAACACCAGAAATCAATCCAAACATCTATAGCCAACTTATATTTGATCAAGGATCTAAAACTAATCCCTGGAGTAAGGACAGTCTATTCAGTAAATGGTGCTGGGAAAATTGGATTTACACGTGCAAAATCATGAAGCAAGATTCCTACCTTTCACCTTACATGAAAATTCACTCAACATGGATTAAAGACTTAAACCTATGATCTGATAGCATCAAAGTAATAGAGAGCATTGGAGAAACCATGCAAGATATAGGTACCAGTGAAGACTTCCTAGAAAAGACCTTGGTGGTGCAGGCAGTCAAAGCCAAAATTAACTATTGGGATTGCATCAAATTGAGAAGTAACGGTATGTCAAAAGATACAGTCAGGAGAGTGAAGAGGCAACCGACAGACTGGGAAAAAATATTTGGAAACTATGCAACAGATAAAGGGTTGATTACCAGAATCTACAAAGAAATCAAGAAACTCCACAACATTAAAACAAACAACCCACTTAAGAGATGGGCCAAGGACCTCAATAGACATTTTTAAAAGAGGAAATCCAAATGGCCAACAGACACATCAAAAAATGTTCAAGATCACTAGCCATCAGGGAAATGCAAATCAAAACCACAATGAGGTTTCATGTCATGCAGGTTAGAATGGCTCACATTCAGAAAACTACCAACAATAGATGCTGGTGAGGATATGGGGAAAAAGGGACACTAACCCACTGTTGGTGGGACTGCAAACTGGTTAAGCCTCTATGGAAGTCAGTTTGGAGATTCCTGAAACCTGAATATAACCCTACCATACAAGCCAGCCATCCCACTCCTTGGAATTTACCCAAAGGAAATGAAATTGGCAAACAAAAAAGTGGTCTGCACCTTAATGTTTTTTGCAGCTCAATTCACAATAGCTAAGACCTGGAACCAACCCAAATGCCCATCAACAGTAGACTGGATAAAAAAATCTGTTATGTACTCTATAGAATACCATACAGCAGTCAAAAACAATGCAACCTGGTCATTTGCAACAAGATGGATGAATCTGGAAAACATCATGCTGAGTGTATTAAGCCAGTCCCAAAGGGACAAATATCATATGTTCTCCATGATCTGTGACAACTAACTGAGCACCAAATGGGAAAACTTTTGAAGTGAAATGGACACTATGAGAAACAGTGACTTGATGACTTGATCAGCTCTTGTGCTGACTGTTGATGTACAATGTTACACTTTATCCATTTTAGTATTTTTTCTTTGTTTTTTTCTAGTACTATTGGTTGAACTCTGTAATTAACACACAATTATTCTTAAGTGTTGAAACTTAACTGAAAAGTGATCCCTGTTAAATATAAGAGTAGGAATAAGAGAGGGAGGAGATGTACAATTTGGGACATGCTCAAGCTGACTTGCCCCAAATGGTGGAGTTAGAATTGTGCCAGGGGATTCCAATACAATCCCATCAAGGTGGCACGTACCAATGCCATTGCAGTAGTCCAAGTGATCAATTTCAGTTCACAATTGATCGTAATGATAGGACTAAGAATCAAGGGATCACATAAACAAGACTAGTGTTGGCTAATTCTAACTGATAGAATCAAAAAGGGAGAGAACTATCCATCATGGGAAGCGGGAGACACAGCAGACTCATAGAATGGCAAATGTCCTAAATAGCACTTTGGCCTCAGAATCAGCCCTTAAGGCATTCGGATCCTCCTGAAAAGCCCATGAGAGTATTTTGGGCATGGAAAGCCAAGACACTCTGGCAAAAAAAAAAAAAAAAATTAACCTAAATGAAAGATCTCTGTGATTGAGATCCTAGCGGAAAGAATGGGCCATCAAAGAAGGAGGTACCTTTCTCTGAAGGGAGGAGAGAACCTCCACTTTGACTATGACCCTGTTGGAATAAGATCGAAGTTTGTGAACTCCAAAGGTTTCCATAGTCTTGGCAACTCATGACTGGATCCTAGGGAGATTATTGATGCCATAAACAAGAGTGTCAAATTGTTAATTCAACATCAGGTGTCACTGTGTACTTACTCCTCATATAGGATCTCCAACCTTAATGTGTTGTCCAATGTGAAGTAATGCTATAACTAGTACTGAAATAGTATTTTACACTTTATGTTCTGTGTGGGTGCAAACTGATGAAATCTTTACTTAATATATACTAAATCGATCTTCTGTATATAAAGATAATTGAAAATGAATCTTGATGTGAATGGAATGGGAGAGGGAATGGGAAATGGGAGGGGTGTCAGTGGGAGGGAAATTATGGGGGGGAAGCCATTGTAATCCATAAGCTGTACTTTGGAAATTTATATTTAATAAATAAAAAAAGAAATAGTTATGTGCACATCTTTCCAACTCCAAGTTCATTGACTTTAGAAGCTGGAGACTGATGTGTTAGCATGAAATTGGCATGTTAGTTCCTATGAGTTCCATGGGAATTAACTAGTGTTATAAATTATGGTGGTTTATTTACCAGATTGCTAATTGTTAAACCTTTACCAGTATACCATAATAGATACACACAGTTATACAACAATACTGATTCATCTACTAAAGAACTCAAAAAATGTGTACTGTGCATCCTGTGTGTAAGGCACTAACCAGAGGTTCAACTGTAGAGAAAATATCCATACTCTGCTGATGTTATAGACAAATAATGACAAGTATTAATGAAAACAGATGGGAAAAAATAGAATCAATAATGAATGAACTAGAGTGATCTGGTGTCATTGTGTGATTGTTACTTTACAGCAGGTAAATTCAGAACGTCTCATGAACTAAGTGAAATTTTGTCTTAGACCAAAGTGTTAAGAAAGTGACCAGATGGAGGAAGCACCTGGCTCCTGGCTTCGGATCAGCACAGTTTAGTCCTTTGCGGTCATTTCGGGGGTGAACTAATGGAAGAAAGACCTTTCTCTCTGTCTCTCTCTCTCACTGTCTAACTCTACCTGTCAAGTAAATAATAAAAAAAAAAGTGACTGGATGTGAAAGTTTATAGATAATACCTTTCAAACATAAGAAATAGTATGTACAAAAATTTTAGCAGGAAATATGATTTTTTTTTCCTGGAGGAGTGATATGGCTAAAATTCTGGGAATAATGGTAAAACTGATAAAAATGGAATTGAGATAGGTAAGCAGTTGTCTCTTTAAATCTGTTTTTAAAATCCACAGACTTATACAGAAATGCTTATATTAGATATACATTTCTAGCTCCCGACTCCTGCCTCCTGGAGCCTGGCACCAAGCAGTTTCTGAAATTACAGGTAGCCCAGGTAGGTGGTTGTTAGGATGCAAGGGGCAGTGTCATTGGATCCGCCTGTATTCAGCAACCCTAAAGAGCCCAGAGACTGCCCAAATGGAGCCACTGCTCCTGGTCAGAGCCCAGCCCCTTGCCCCGAGTGTTTGGTGATGAAGGGTCCTGTCCTTGAGCACTGGGCCCCGACTCTAGCCCAGCAGAATAGGCAAGTGAGTTAATAATCCAGTTGCATGAAAAGGTAAAGCATGTTCAATATACCATTCCTATAAAAAGCCACTTCAGATGTGTTCAAGAAGCAGAATAAACTCTTTTGATTGACATAGCTTCAAACAGTGGCTGAAAAATTCGGAATCAGGGAGACAGGCCCAGAGAGCACAGCTTTGAAATTCCTGACTAGTAACCCTGTCTGAAGTTCCTCTCAGAAGTGCTTGCCGCTCAGGAAGCTCAGTCAAGAACAACTTCCTGTTCCGCAGCAGAGACTCATCCAGCTGGTACTAGAAATTACACACTAAGGAGAAACTCGTTTTTTCAGGGCTTCTACAATTTGAGGATAATTTTTCAACTATGAATTTGTTTTTTTTTTTTTTTTTTTGGACAGGCAGAGTGGACAGTGAGAGAGAGAGAGACAGACAGAAAGGTCTTCCTTTTGCCGTTGGTTCACCCTCCAATGGCCGCCGCGGTCGGCGCGCTGCGGCCGGCGCACCGCGCTCCTCCGATGGCAGGAGCCAGGAGCCAGGTGCTTTTCCTGGTCTCCCCATGGGGTGCAGGGCCCAAGCACCTGGGCCATCCTCCACTGCACTCCCGGGCCACGCAGAGGGCTGGCCTGGAAGAGGGGCAACCGGGACAGAATCCGGCGCCCCGACCGGGACTAGAACCCGGTGTGCCGGCGCCGCAAGGCGGAGGATTAGCCTGTTGAGCCACGGCGCCGGCCTCAACCATGAATTTGGACAAGAAAATGAATTCACGAAATCAATGTATGGAGTCTCATCAGGAACCCTCACACTCTTCAATAAATAGAGTGCTTCCATCTGAACAAGACACTGTTTACAAGGAACATCCCAAAGTAGCTAACACCATTCAGAATCTCTTGAATTACAGACTTTGCATGCCTGATGCCACTGAGGTGAAAAGTCTTATTAAAAAGAATGGCCTTCAGAAACTCTTGAAATTTGACCAACTAAATATTCAGTGCACATATAAAAAAGCTTTTCTGGACTTCAAGGAAGGGGGAATCACATTTATCTCCACTTGCAATTGTGACTCAAAAACAGACCGATGAGATTCCAGTGGGAAATGTCAGATTCCAACCTCGGGTGACTGCATACTTTGGAGAGGAACAAATGTTAATCAGCTTCATCAGCAGAGTCGCTTGGAACTGCAAACCAGTAAACTCTAGCTTGTGAGCTCAATCTTCTGAATTTGGGGTGAAGATTGTGGATGAACAGAAGTATTGGAAAGTCTTTGAAGATATCATGCACATCATGGACAGGATGGAAAATAACTTCTTTCCTTAGCACTCAGCAGGCAGGAGTTTGTGTTTGAGAATATGAACTTTCGGCAACTACAAAAGAAGTTCCAGATCAGAACAATGGACAAGTTCCCTGCCTTTCTTTTCTTCCATCTCTAAACTTCATGGCAGCCAGTACCGCAAGCCATCTTTGGGCTAAACCTTTTGAGGAAACCATGGACATTTCTCTTGTATTTGTCAGCAAAGACTCTATGACCACTTTAAATTCAGGATAAGATTGAAGATATTCTTGTCCTTTACCTGGATCAAGGCAAAGATCACTTCTTGATCAACAGTGGAAATTACCTCCCAAGTTGTTTTGGTACATACTTAGAGGCTTCGTGCTGAATGAAAAGACCAACCTGCGAAGTTCTGATTACCAAACTCAGACTTGGAGAAATCCCCTCTGCAGATGGTTCCCTTGGATGCAGATGCAATAGAGAGACCCCTTCAGGTCCCCAAGGAAATCTGGCTTCCAGTAGATCACTTATTCAGATATACCTGTCCCTAGGAGGACCCTTCCCAGACCCCTGGGATGCAGGAAGAGTTAGAGCAGATCACTTACTGTCTGGACACCAGCATTCCTAAGACAGTCCCTGGCAATCATCACTCTGTGGCTGAGGTGTTGCTCATTTTCCTGTAACCCTATTACAAGTTGTATCAGTGATACCTTGCCTCTACTCATGATCCCCAGATCTGCCAACAGGTGATTTTCCAGCTTCCAAGATGCCACAGGAATGTCTTCTGCACTTGATGGCATTTCTTTGAGAACTCTTAAAATTCTCTGAATACAACAACATCAGTGGCAGCATGATCACTACTCTGTTCACCAGGCTTCTCCCAAGGCCTGCACCCAACATTATGGCAAGGGAGACTCCAAGCGACCACCAGCATGCTACCCAGGTCATTCAGGGCTTTCTGCTTGCTAGTGAAGATGACTTGAGTGAAGATGACGAAGGTTCTTTCTCTTGTTACTCTTCAAGATCCTAAAGGTGGAAGGCGGGCTGGCTCTAGGTTATTTCAAGAATGATTTTTTTAAAAAGTCATGCTGGGGCTGGCGCTGTAGCTCAGCAGGTTAAAGCCCTGGCCTGAAGTGCCGGCATCCCATATGGGTGTCAGATCTAGTCCCGGCTACTCCTCTTTCAATCCAGCTCTCCACTATGGCCTGGGATAGCAGTGGAAGATGGCCCAAGTCCTTGGACTCCAGCACCCACATGGGTGACCCGGAAGAAGTTCCTGGCTTCAGAGCGGCACAGTTGTGGCCATCTGGGGAATGAACCAGCAGATGGAAGATCTCTTTCTCTCTGTCTTTACCTTTCTCTGTAACTCTGTCTTTCAAGTAAATAAAATAAAGCTTTTTTTAAAAAAAATAAAGTCATGCTGTAGGAAGGGTCTATTGAGAAATTCAAGTTCTGTTTATAGTACAAAAGGAAGAGAGTTTCCTAATCCCTCCTTTATATCCTAAACAGCAAAATACTTTTAGACTTATATTGCCTAGTCAGAGTTACTGTATTTTAGTGTTTTTGTGTTTTCCTCTTCATAAGGCAAAGAGATCTGTATGAACAGTCCTTTACCTAGAGTTGTGTTGTTGCCTCTACCAGACTATCATGATTGTCCTTAGCACACTGGGGCTGGATTCTCCAGCATTCCCATTCTAGGCCTGCAAGCACTACTTGCCCTGGTTCAGACTCATCTGTAGTTGTTTGTATGAAGCACTTTCAAGTCACCCATGCCCTGTCTCACTGCTTTGCATGCCTCTCCACTTGTTCTATCACATTGATGGGAGCCTGGGTGAGGCTAGTGAATCCCTGGGTGTCCTCAACAGAGAAGTCATGGTCCATGAGTAGTTGTTACATGAATTTGTGCATTTTTACTACTACGATGGTGTCTGTATTTCATTGTAACATTGGTCTTTCAATGAATCTGCACTCGATGGAACCACATGCTCTGTCTGAAATCACACTTAGTGGCATAACTTCAGGAACTATTAGAGATAACATACTATTGTTGTGAGGGAATCACAGTCAGAGGGGAGCACTTGGAGAATTTCAAGATTGAGAGCATTTGTGCTTGACAGGTCTTGCTTCCTACTTCCCCTTTCCTGTTACTATTCACATTTACATCAGGACTGATCCTGACTGTTTACTGGACCCATGCACCCTTTGGAATCAGCCTGCAGAGCAACATTTGTACCACAAGGAAGAAAAGGGAGAGCGTCCACCTCAACCTATTGCTCCCTCCCTCAGCGAGGGCACTGAGGCCAAGCCTTAGAGCTGGTTCTTCAGTCTTCAGAAGGACAGATGTCACCCCTCCCTCAGGGGTGCTGACTCTGAAGTTTATAACCAGCTCTTTCAAGTGAAGGAAGTGGAGACTCCCCTGGTTCCTATACCCAGTGCTATGTAAAAGACTGTCCATTGGGACCAATGATGCATGATGCCTCTCCCATCCAGGATGAACCTCTGAGCTTTTCATTTATTCTAGTTTTGTGGGACAGCCTTTTTTATACATTTGTTTAAATTAATCTCTGTTGTTTAACAAACAAACCACAAGTCACTGACTGCAAAACTGCCTTGTACAATTGGCTTCCTCCTGATTTGGTTTCCTTAAAGCAACCCCAAGTGGATATATTCTTGCCTATTACCATTATATGCGAGGAGCATAACAAACACATGGAGGCTCGGTGTACAATCTCTGGCAACAGCTCCATGATTCTTCTAGCACATTCTGAGGAGATTGCTAGGAGCAACTCCACCAGTGAATGGTTCTCCAGTTCCCCTTTCACTTGAAAACTGAATTCTCTTGAAAGAAAAGATGGGGGGGGGGGAGCCATTGTAATCCATAAGCTGTACTTTGGAAATTTATATTCTTTAAAAAAAAGATGTAATCATGTATCCTGTGATGCCCAAGTTAAACCTTTTCCTGATTGGGAGTTGGGGAAATAGGAGTTAAGTTACCGATATGATATAGCTAAAGATCTGAAAGGTCAAGGGTGGGTGGTGAATTTCATTCATGTAAGACTAAGAATAGATTCATCTTGTCATCTCTACAGTGCCAGAAGATGATCACAGAAAGAGGCACATGATAGGAACTGGGACAAGGTAGTAGCAGCAAGAAATGCCCTTCCTGAGCTCATTTTGTAGTATTTTGACAACCTGGAGATTTTGGGTGACCAACAGTGTTTTCAGTGGGGGTGTTTGCAACCTGTGTTTGCAACCTGTGTTTGCAACCTGACTCTCTTTATTAGGTCAGGACACTAAGTGGCTTTTACTACCTCGACCTGTTTTGGATGTAGATAGTGTTGAGAGTTTTAGACAATCCCAAGGTAGGAAAGACAACACATAGACTAGACATAAAACGTCTGCTTCACTACCATGGTTCTCCAGCACCCCAACTTCTGATTTCTAAGTCCTCTAAGGTAATGTTTCATAGTTAATCTTAAAAAGGATTTCAGATCCAATTGGTAGCAAAAGACTGTGCTCCTATTGTTTTAGGGAAGAAATGGTTCAAATCCTGGGATGACATTTCATTAGTGCCTCTTTCACTACTTTATGATTCTTATTCTGTAATTATTAAGTTTTCTAAAAACATCTAGGTGACTAAGCAATACTGCTAGTGGGGTTCTGCATTTCTTGGCATCTTTTTATTGCAGTTTTTTTCTGAATAAATACACGTTGTGTGAAAAAAAGATGTGTATTGATACCACCCATTCTCTCATTTATTTCACGGGTATTAGACACTAGTTGCCATAAGACTCAGATAAGAAAAAGAGAATGCAATATACTAGAATGAAATGTTTATAGAAAAAACAGTGAGGGCTATATAGAAATTTAAATTATTATCTAACAATATTTGTTTTATAAGTTTGAAATTAATAAAAAGAATAATTTTATAAAAATAATTTCTCAAACTGTATCATAAGGAATCAATAGTCTTTTTGATAGGGATTGACAGAGGAGAGTCAGAGTACTCATATGTCCTGACCTACTTTGGAAGCTCCAGTTCTACTTCACATTCCATCATTCCATTGCCATCATATGCAATTTGGTGAGCCCATTGTAGTTTCTCTTGTTAAATGTTCAAATCCTACAATAAGTGCTAATAAAATTAATCATATTAATATTTTTATTAGTAAGACTCCATTTTCACTTCAGTATGTCAAAATTCATGAGAGACAACATATCAGGATACTTAAGGGAGTTCATTATAAGTAGCATTAAAATGGGTTTTTATGTGCAAAAACTTGAAATTCAAAAGTATTTTTCAAAATACTCATTTCCATCAAAATTTTAATAATTCCTCAGATACATGTGTTTCCAAAGTAAACATTCTAATTCCCTCATTTTCAAATTTTAAAAAGGTTTATTTATTTATTTGAAAAGCAGAATGTGATTAAGAGATCTTCCATCTGCTGTTTCACCTCTAAATTGACACAACAACCAGGCCCATGTCAGGTCAAAGCCAAGAACCAGGAACACCATCCTGATCTCTTATGTGGATATCAGGGGCCCAAGTACTTGGGTCATTGTTTGCTCTTTCTAGGTACATAAGCAGGAAGCAAAACAGTACTTCAGCATCACAAATGGCAATGTAACTTGCTATGCCACAACACCAGTCCCTTAGCACAAACTCTTTGAAGTACACTTTTCTGCTCCAGACTTATAACCAGAAAATCAAACATAAAAATATTTATAAAGTAGGTCTTACTCAAGTCCATGTGTAGATTGTTGGAAGCTATCAGTATTTTCCTATGCTAGTGTTCCCTAAAATCTTTGAACCAAGGCAGTCAAAGACTTTTCCATCAACCCCCAAAAGGCACAAAGTCAAACATTTAATTATTTTATTACATTATAAAAAATGAGAAGAAAGTTAGAGGAAATGAGAAGAAACAAGAGAAAACATCAAGAAAGATTATTTTTCTAAAATGTGTAAAGCTGTCTGGCTAGGAAAGACAAAGAAAGCCTAGTCTCAAACATGCAGTAGGGAAGAGAGAGAAGAAACCAAAGGGATGGGAACATGCCTCAACTCAAAAAAAAAAAAAAAAGAGTTTTTAGATTATGTCTGCCTATGTTTCTAACAGGAAATATATCACAGAGCTGATGATGGCCTTGAGAAACAGTGGTTCAACCCTTTCCTTTGAGGAAACATGCAACCCTTGCTTCCTTCTGCCTTAAAACAAGAACCATATCTGTTCTTACTATGTTTTGTGCTGCTGTAACAGAATACCCCAGATTCAGTCACTAATAAGCAATAAGAGTTTATTTTGCTCATAGCTCTGGAGACTAAGATATTCAAGCACACAGCTCCAGCATCTTGTGTGGATATTCGTGCTACATCATAACATGATGAGGACTTCCGGCAAAAGGAGCAAGACTAAAAGAGAAAGCAGACCTTGCTTTTCTAACAAATCTATTCTGGTGGTAACTAACCTACTGACTATAAAGTGGCAGTAAACTTTACGTGAAGACAGAGCCCTCATGACCAAATAACCTGTTAAGGTCTCACATCTTAATATCATCACAGTGCCATTTAAATTTCATCAATTTTAGATGGGATTTTGGCATCAAAGCAAACAATCTCTTAAAGACCAGGTGGAGCTGAGAGGAGAAGATGAGATAAAAGTAAAAAAAAAGGGAGAATAGTTACAAAGACCACCACTATTTACCCAGAACCAGCATTGGGGCATAGTGGGTAAAACCACTGCCTGGCTTCTCACATGGGAGATGGTTTGTGTCCTGGCTGTTCCACTTTTGATCTCACATCTCTGCTAATGTCCTGAGAAAAGCAGCAGAAGAGGGCCCAAGTACGTGGGCCCCTGTCATTCATATGGGTGGCTGGAATGAAGCTTCTGAATCCTGGCTTCAGCCTGGCCCAGTCCTGACCATTGCAGCCACACAGGGATAAAAGACCTTGCTCTCTCTCTCTCTCCCTGTAACTCTTTCAAATAAATACATTTTTTTTAAAAGGAAAAGACCTGTACCCTACATGTAGCCAATAATATGTCTTTAAACTCAGGAAACCCAGAGAAATTTCCTCTTTAGAAAGAGAGGAAAGAAAAGGGAGTAGTCTTTAATACCAGCAAAATTAAAATGCATAAAATGTTTAAAATGTTGATATAAAGATGATGCCAGAATAAATCTATGAGTAAAGAAGAATACTAGAAAGAAGATAAGGAACGTTTCCTCAAATAATTGTGTGTGTATATTTACAATCTGTTGCTTGTAACTATTGGCTAGAAATAGTTTTTATTGTGTATAATTAAATAGTATCATTATCATGTTTCCTGTCTTGATTATAGAATTTACTATAAGCTCCTGTTGAGAGGAGAAGGGTGAACAATCAGAGCAGTTTATAGCACTGGAATTCCAACTCTCATTTTGTTGTTCACAGTTTTATTCTGTGGAGTTAAGGACTGTGTTATAGCAGCTCTTTATTCCTTGGTAAACTGTTTTGAGCCAATATTCTATTTGCTACTGCTGAGAGTCACACTCTGCAGGAATTGTATGCCTAGATTCTAAGGCCAATACAAAAAGAAATAAACTTAAATGTTTTACCCACTTACAAGTATGCTCCTAGTTGGCTTATTGCTGTTACCCTTTCAACTACTCTGTAAGGAGAGAGACAAAAATATTAAGTAATATCCAATCAGGAAGAGAGACCAGATACTGTTTGGAAATACTGCAAACCTATACAGATATAAATTGCATATATGATACAAGTGAAATGTAAAATTTCAAAGATGAATATGGTATCATTTTAGGGTGAATGATCCACTGTGGATAAAGGAAAGTAGATTTAGACTAATTATTATCTTCAAAATTGAAAATGAGTATGGAAGCAGACATATTATCAATTTTTACTAAAATTATTGGAGTAGCTGCGAAGACCATGCTTAAGATGTTTGCTTCCCAAATCAAAGTGTTTGATGACAGTTTAAATTCATTTAATACATACCCTGAAGGGAGTATGTGATAACTCAATTAGTTAGGTCCCTGCAACTGATATAGGCTATCTGGATTTAGTTTCTGTCTTGGTTCCATTCTGAGCCGAGTACTGGCCATATTAGGCATGATTTAATATAGGGTTAATTTTTTGAGTATATTAAGTAAAGAGTTCAACAAATAGTAAGAAAAAATCAGAATATGAAAGAGTTATCTCTACTCTCATATTTATTGCAGCTCAATTCACAATAGCTTGGATATGAAATCAACCCAGATGTCCACCAACTGATAACTGGATAAAGAAATTTTGTGATTATATATATATATATATATACATCACCTGTGAATATATACATGTATAATGGAATACTATCCAGCCATAAAAAATGAAGTCCTTTCATGCCAAAATTGAAGTAACTGGAAGCCATCATACTAAGTGAAACAAGCCAGTCCCATAAAAAGGTAAATATCATATGTTTTTCCTGATCTGTGATAACTAACAGAATACCAAAAATGTAATATGTACAAGTGATATTCACATTTTGAGATTTGATGATTGTTTTCAGCCATTGTCGCTACTGTTAGGAACAATGTTCTTTTCGTCTAGTGCATTTTTAAAAATGAAACATTTTGAGGCATTTAAAATTCAGCAGTTATTGCATTAGAAAATTCAACAACAGAAATTTGGTTTGTTTATCTATTTATCTTTTTTTAACTAGAGAAGACATTTTTGAAAACTATGTAAAATATTATATCATTGTAAACATTATTGAATAAACTAATTGTTTTCTAAACTATGGAACTAAATATATTTAATGATATTTTAGCTGTTGAATCATCTTCATATACATAATGCTATATTACATTCTGTATATAAATAAGAAGTTAGTTCTTGCCTTTATTATACATGGATGTATGGGCATACATATACTAGATGCATATATATATACTTTTATATATGTACTTATATGCATGAACATAGTTATACAATCATGTGTTGCTTAATGACAGAGATACAGTCTGTGAAATGCACTGGTAGGCAATTTACACATGTAAAATCATGGACTGTACTTATGTAAGCCTAGAAATATATATATACAATAGAATATTCTAAATTTTATGGAAATGTACATTATGAATGTTTATAGTTTTTAATTTTTTTTTGACAGGCAGAGTGGACAGAGAGAGACAGAGAGAAATGTCTTCCTTTGCAGTTGTTTCAGCCCCCAGCGGCCGCTGGGTCGGCGCTTTGTGACCGGTGCACCGTGCTGATCCGAAGCCAGGAGCCAGGTGCTTCTGGTCTCCCATGGGGTGCAGCATCCTCCACTGCACTCCTGGGCCACAGCAGAGGGCTGGCCTGGAAGTGGGGCAACCGGGACAGAATCCGGCACCCCGACCGGGACTAAAACCTGGTGTGCCGGTACCACAGGTGGAGAATTAGCCTATTGAGCCAAGGCATGGGTTGTTTTTAAATGTTTTAACTAGAAAAATTTTATTTAATATATATAAACTTCATGCATTTCATATATACTAATTTGCATAACCTCAGTGAAGTATTCTCATCATTTTGTATAAGAAGCAATGGGAATAATTAAAAATCTAATGCAAGTCGGCACTGTGGCTCACTTGGTTAATCCTCTGCCTGCTCGCCGGCATCCCATATAGGCACGCGGTTCTAGTCCCAGTTGCTCCTCTTCCAGTCCAGCTCTCGCTGTGGCCTGGGAAGGCAGTGGAGGGTGGCCTAGGTGCTTGCGCCCCTGCAGCCACATGGGAGACCAGGAGGAAGCAACTGGCTCCTGGCTTCAGATGGGTGTAGCACCGGCCTTAGCAACCATTTGGGGGGTGAACCAACAGAAGGAATACCTTTCTAACTATCTCTCTTTCTCACTAACTCTGCCTGTCAAATATAATTTTAAAAAACACCCAATACAAAAAAAATAAGAATCATGATAGGCATGCTGTATTGAATGTTCTGAAAATTCATGTAATGTGGACTCTAATTCTGTAATGTCTTTCTGGGTATTAGAAGCAAAGAATTGGGAATATACCAGGGAGACAATCAGAGAGATAACTACATGAATCCATGTGCCTCAAAAACTAATATTAGTGGAAAGAGCTATCAATAAATTCAACCAGAAAAAAAAAGGCCAGGGAAAATGGTGGAAATCTAGTTACTCAAATTTTGACTCAGGGCCAGGTTTTGATTTAGATGCTCACATGTTTATAGAATCCAGAATGACATTCAGAAATAAACTAAACTCTGCTTTTGAAAAAAAAATGCAATGCAATCAAAGATTTAACAATTTTCAAAGAAAAGATGAAGAAAATAAAAAGTGAGATGCCTGGAAGAGTTAGGCTATGCTATGCATGGTGTGTTAGGCTAAGCTGTGCATGTTGTGTGGCTTCGGATCAGCACAGTTCCAACCATTATGGACATCTGGGGAGTGAACCAGCAGATGAAAGGCCTCTCTCTGTCTCTGGCTCTCTGGCTCTGCCTCTCTGCCTTTCAAATAAATACATAAATCTTTAAAAAACATATTAATAATTGAGCAGCAAAAGCTCTACCAAAACACAATCAGATAGAAGCAAAAAGTTACAATGTTGCACAAATTATGTATTACATCCTACATAAGGAACTGTAAGAGTTGAGTTAATAGAATTCAGATATATGAAAGATAAGCAAATGGAAAAGCTCACTATCTGATTTGATCAGTTTATGCTACAAACATATGTTGAAGTTACATTGCATACCATAAAAATGTACATGTATTATATTCAAATTTTTAAATAAGTTAAAAGTTCAAACATGTAAATTAAGTGGTGAATATGAACTATCTAAAAAGAAATAATGATCTGAGAGGTAGATTTAAACATTTGACAAATTTTATACCATGAATCATAAAGATTAAGCAATTGTAATTATGGCATATAGAATTAGAAATGCTAATCTATAGTTAATTATAGTTCTATAATTAGAAAAATAGAAAGTACTTAGAAGGAGAAAACTTCATTGGTTTGATAAGGAAGGCTTGGAAAGAGGAGAATGTTTTCCTGTTTCTGATAAGATAACAGACGTGGAGAAGAAGCTCTCTCCATGTTGAGTAGCATAGGAAATTGAGATTTCAACACCTGTTGTACAAAGCTGGAAGAAAGCAAATTGCTCCTCTCATCATAAGTCTACAGAGAGGATGTATTTAGTATCAAGAAACATGAACCTTCCTGACGGGTTCGTGAAGCTGATAGATAGGGCTAGCAAATGGAAGAATATGGAGAAAACAATTGTGACTAACAAACTTGAGAATAAAAATTTTTGGGTGGTGCTCTCATGTGAATGTGTGTGTGTGTGTGTGTGTGTGTGTGTGTGTGTGGTGAGTGTTGTTTGAAATAGTCCTTGCATCTTGCTCCATTAATTTCAATAACAATTTAAGAAAAAATCTTTTAATACTGCATGTTATCAGATTTTTATAAAAAAAACATAGATCCATTTAAATAGTGCGTTGGTTATATCTAGATTAAGCTTTAAATTATGATTTGGAATTGCTTACAGTAGACTGCAAAATTTAGCTCTTTTGTGTTCTGCTATTCATTACAGGATGTGAAATATTGGATAGGGTATATAATTTTTTTTTGTATCTGAGGCATTTATTACAAACACATTTTAGACACCTACAAAAATCTTTAGTCTCTAGTGATCATAATAATGATAGCAATAAAGTGATGGTATCATTTCTTGCAAATCATGAAAGAACCAGAGAAACTGGAGAGTGTAAAAAGAAAACCTAGGCAAAATGGAGACACAACTAGACATGGAGATAGCATTTTGAAACTTACCTGTTAGATTTTAAGTCTTATGCTATACTTCTGATAAACTATTCACCCTAGAGCTAAACCAGATTGCTAGCATTATGAGAGAAATAAACCATTTGTAGCCAGGAAGTAAAGATTAACCTGAGATAGATCCTGTTTTACCTGGGTCTATAATATCAAATTTAGGTGAAATTTGTAAAAGCAAATTATGAAGTTCTTATAATAATAGTACTTTCTTCTGTAGTATGTTTAATATAGATAGCAGGTAATATGTAAGATGAGTGTAATAAATATGTCTAAGCAATTCGTATATAAATTGGCAAGTTGGGGGGGTATGTTTGCCTAAGGGACATGCAGTTTCTTAAGTGAAGTTACTTCATTGAAGGGAGATAGGATGTTCCTAAAAAATACACTTTGGCTTCTATTGGGCTTTACTTGCTGAGTAGAGATTGCCCTTAGCAATTGTTTCAGAAAATGGGCTATGGATTTCATAAATGACAATCTTACAAGATGCTTTATAAAATTGAACTTATGTGTCCTACTCAAGTCTGGGGGATTTAAATTCTTAACGATATTTGTACATGGAAGGTTGAGAAGTTGGGCCATGATCTGTGGCAACACTTCAAAAAGCTTAGGAAGAGCCAATAAACGTTATTTATAACACAAACTACAGACATTTATAAACAGTGAAGTTCTAATATTGAAGAAGAGAATTTAAGCTGTGGTTAGAGTGACCTTATTTTACTGGAAATAGGGGCAGTTATAATTATTTCAAATTGCCTTGGGGCCAGCCACTGCCTGCAGTGCCGGCATCCAGTCCTGGCTGCTCCACTTCCCATCCAGCTCTTTGCTATGGCCTGGGAAAGCAGGAGACCTGGAGGAAGCTCCTGGCTCCTAGCTTCAGATTGGTGCAGCTTCAGCCACTGAGGACAACTGGGGAGTGAACCAGCAGATGGAAGATCTCTCTCTCTCTCTCTCTCTCTCTCTCTCTCTCTCTCTCTTCGCTTCTCCTTCTCTCGCTGTGTAACTCTTTCAAATAAAATAAATAAAGCTTTAAAAAAAAAGTTGTCCCAAGACAGAATGGCAAAAAAGAGCTACTGACTCCTTTCAAACTTTTGTCTGCGAGATGCCACAGAAGTTAGCGGGAGGATAGACTTCAAAACCAAGTAACAGCTGTAAAACCATGCGCAGCCAAGAGCAGTAACAACACCTTTGACAACCCTCAGGAAGACAAGCTGTGGCAAGATCTTCTGGGCAGGGAAGGGGAGAGGGAATACGGGAGAGCCAAGCAATGTGAAGGCCAGGCACCTTATACACTAGACAGACAGCTATAGCTGTGGTCCTGTCTACACCCAGCTTGTGGGGGTGTTGCTACCTAGCCCACTGCCACCAGTATAAAAAAGGCATGAGCTTCTAACTGAAATCACAGCATGGAGAGGTAGGATGCAACTGCTTTGAGAAGCATTTTAACAATCGAAGTTCAGCTTGGCAGAAGCTGGAATTTCCCAATAGGACACAGTAGCTCAACAGGAGGAGATAAGCCATGGAAAAGGGCAGTGCTTGGATGAAGTCATGTGAGATTTCCTGAGGTCAAAGGGAAAATTCATATTACAATGTGAAAGTTTATCTGACCCTAAGGGCTTCACTCTACTTAGTTCACTGTGTGGGTCAAAAACCTCATACTCAGCATGTTGTCTAATGATTATCTTGTAGTATGAGCTAACAGGTAACATTATGAAACCTCTGAGGAATGTAAGCTTTATTAAAGAAGAAACTCTGGGTTGGCACTGCGGCCTATCCAGTAAAGCAACCACTTGAGACACCAGATCCCACATGAGCACCAGCTGTGATTCAGCTCTCTACATATGGCCTGGAAAAAGCAGCACAAGATGGGCCAATTATTTGGGTCCCTGTCACCCATATGGGGATCCTGATGAAACTCCTGGCTCTGAGCAGTGGCCTGGCCCAGCCCTGACTGTTGCAGCCATTTGCAGAGTGAACCAGCAGACAGAAGACCTCTCCCTCTCTCTCTCCCTTTCTCTCTCTCTGTACCTCTGACTTTCAAATAAGTAAATAAATATTAAATATATATATCTTTAATATATATTTTTAAAATATATACATATATAAAAATCATAGAAATAAAAAAGGAAACTCACTGTAAACTAAATATATATATATATAAATTAAATATAAATATAAATCACCCAGAACTTGGACTCAAAATGTGTATAATAAATATCTTCAGAGGAAGAAGAAAAGCAATATTGGTAATTAAAGTCCAGAGATCATAATACTTAAAGCAATTGAAAACATTAGATATGAAAGATATTAAAGTTGAAATAAAGAATATATGTATATCTTGAAAAACAAAATAGCAAAATACAATGAATTAAAAATTAGAATACCAACAAATGTATTTAAAAATCCATAAAAATTGATAACAACATGAGAAAGTTTTAAATGTAAGAGCTATGGTGGATAAATGTAGTGTTCAATAACTACATATGAGTTTCATATGGAAATGAATAAATTAAAGGAGAATTTTTGAATAAATAAGTGCCTGGATGTCATTTAGAATTAACTGTCAGATGGATGAGTTGCAGAAAGATGAGAAGAGATAATCAAATGAAAAATTATAAAAACAAAGTCACAAGATTGGTAAATATACAGAAATCTAAGAATATTAGAAACAAGTGTTGAATGTACAAGAGAAAAGCTGATAAGACACAGCACATTTTAAATTAATGACAAATGCTTCATAACAGAAAACAGTTGATCTAAATTCTTAAAATAATTTAAAAAAATACTTTGAACTTGGGTAAATATCTTGGATATGAAACTTTTTATTAGTTTATTTTAAAATATTTTATTTATTTATTTGACAGTCCGCGTTACAAAGAGAAAGAGAGAGAGACATAGAGAGATTTTCTATTTGCTGATTCACCCCCCAAATGGCTGTTACAACAGGGCTGGGCCAGGCTGAAGCTGGGAACCAGGAGCTTTATCCCGGTCTCCCACATGGGTGAAAGGGACCCACACATTTGAGCCACTTCTGCTCCTTTCCCAGGCCATTATCAGGGAGCTGGATCAAAAATGGAGCAGCTAAGACTCAAACTGGCACCCATGTGTGATATCAGCAACACTAGTGGAGTCTTTACCCAATATGCCACAACACCAGCCCCAGTATAAAACCCTTTAAAATTTAGTGCAAAAAGACTCTTTAAAAAAATATATGCCAAGAATTAAGAAAAACCTGAATAAATGAATAAAATATACAAAACAAATGGGTAAACTCTCTAAAGTATATGCTCTAAATTGGTTTAATTGAATTTCTTTTGTATTCTTTTCTTCTTCTTTATCTCTTCTTGAAAAATTATTTTTAATACTTTCCCAGAGAAGCCATTTATTTAATGAGTATAAATTTCATAAGTACTACTTTTCTAAAAAAATTTTTTTGACAGAGTTGTAGACAGTGAGAGAGAGAGACAGAGAGAACGGTCTTCCTTTCGTTGGTTCACTCCCTAAATGGCCACCATGGCCAGCGCAGTGTTGATCCGAAGCCAGGAGCCAGTTGCTTCTTCCTGGTCTCCCTTGCAGGTTCAGGGGCCCAAGCACTTGGGCCACCCTCCACTGCTTTCCCGGGCCACAACAAAGAGCTGGACTGGAAGAGGAGCAACGGGGACTAGAACTTGGCACCTATACGGGATGCCGGTGCTAAAGGCAGAGGATTAACCTAGTGAGCCAAGGTGCTGGCCCCGCATAAGTACAACTTTAGGAATATAGTGGTTCTTCCAATCATACCTACCCTCCCACCCTGACTCTCACCCCACCCCCTCCTCCCTCTCCTATTCCCAGTCCCATTCACCATTAAGAAGAAGAAAAAAAAGTTATTCCTTGACAGTCAAGACAAGGGCTGTTCAAGTCATTGCTTCTCAAAGTGTCAATTTTACTTCTACAGATTTTGTTTTAGGCGCCCTACTAGTTATCACAGATCAGGGAAAACATATTTGTCTTTTTGGGACTGGCTTATTTCCCTAATTATGATGTTTTCCAGATTCATCCATTTTGTTGCAAATGAAGGGATTTCATTTTGTTTCTTTACCACTTTGTAGCATTCCATAGAGTACATATCCCATAATTTCTTTATCCAGTTTTCAGCTGACAGGCATTTAGGTTGATTCCATGTTTTAGCTATTGTGAAATGAGCTGCAATAAACAAGAGGGTGCATATAGCTTTTATTTGCTGATTTCATTTCCCTTGGGTAAATTCCCAGGAGTGGGGTGGCTGGGTAATAACATAGCTCTATATTCAGATTTCTTTAAAAAAAAAAGATTTATTTATTTATTTGAAAGAGTTACACAGAGAGAAGAGGAGAGACAGAGAGAGAGAGAGAGAGAAAGAGAGAGAGCTCTTCCATCCACTGGTTCACTCCCCAGTTGGCCGCAATGGCCAGAGCTGCACTAATCTGAAGCCAGGAACTCGGAGATGCTTCTGGGTCTCCCAAGAGAGTACAGGGGCCCAAGTACTTGGACCATCTCCAGCTACTTTCCCAGGCCATAGCAGAGAGCTAGATCGGAAGTGGAGCAGCTGGGACTCAAATTGGTACCCATGTGGGATGCCAGCACTGCAGGTGGTGGCTTTATCCGCTACACCACAGTGCAGGCCCCTATATTCATATTTCTGAGCTATCTCCAAACTGATTCCATAGTGGTTTACCAGTTTACATTCCCACCAAAAGTGGATTAAGGTACCTTTTTTTCCCCACATCCTCCCCAGCATTTGTAGTTTCTTTATTTCTATATGAAAGCCATTCTAACTGAGGTGAGGTGAAAACTCATCGTGGTTTTGACTTGTATTTCCCTGATGGCTAGTAATCCTGAGCATTTTTTTCATGTGTCTCTTGGCCATTTGGATTCTCTCTTTTGAAAAATGTTTAAGTCCTTGGCCCATTTCTTAACTGGGTTGTTTGTTTTGTTGTAGAGTTTCTTGATCTCTTTATATGTTCTGAACATTAAACCTTTATCAGCTGCATGGTTTGCAAATAATTTCTCCCATTATGTCAGTTGCCTCTTCACTTTCCTGAGTGTTTCTTTTACAGTACAGAATCTTATCAATTTGATGTAATCCCGTGTATTGATTTTCACTTTGACTTTCTGTACCTCTGGTGTTTTTCCAAGAACTCTGCCTATGACAATGTCTAGTAGGGTTTCCCCAATGTTCTCTAGTAATTTGATGGTATCAGGTCAGAGATTTAGGTCTTTAATAAATTTTGAATGGATTTTTGTGTAAAGTGTAAGGTAGGGGTCCTGCTTTATACTCCTGTGTATGAAAATCCAGTTTTCCCAGCACCATTTGTTAAAAAGACTGTCCTTGCTCCAGAGATTGGATTTAGCTTCTTGGTCAAATATAAGTTGGTTGCAGATTGATTTCTGGCATTTGTATTCTGTTCCATTGGTCTATCCATCTGTTTTTGTACCCGTAGCAGGCTGTTTTGATTATAACTACATTGTGGTATGTCTTGAAATCTGGTATTGTGATGCCTCTGGCTTTGTTTTTGTTGTATAAGATTGCTTTAGCTATTCAATGTCACCTGTGTTTCCATATGAATTTCAATATCATCATTCCTTAATCTGAGAAGAATGTCTTTGGTATTTTGATTGATATCACATTGAATCTGTAGATTGCTTTTGAGAGAATGGGCATTTTGATGATATTGATTCTTCCAAACCATGAACATGGAAGATGTTTCGATTTTTTTGTAACTTCTATTTCTTTCTTTTTTTTATTTATTTTTTTAAATTTTTTTGACAGGCAGAATTAGACAGTGAGAGAGAGAGAGAGAGAGAGGTCTTTCTTTTTCCATTGGTTCACCCCCCAAGTGGCTGCTATGGCCGGTGTATTGCAGCCGACACGATGCACCTTTCAGAAGCCAGGAGCCAGGTGCCTCCTCTTGGTCTGCCATTGGGTGCAGGGCCCAAGGACCTGGGCCATCCTCCACTGTTTTCCAAAGCCACAGAAGAGAGCTGGACTGGAAGAGGAGCAACTGGGACAGAATCCGGTGCCCCAACTGGGACTAGAACCAGGGTGCTGGGGCTGCAGGCAGGGGATTAGCCTAGTAAGCAGTGGCGCTGGCCTATTTCTTTCTTTAATGTTTTGTAATTCTCATCAGAGATATCTTTAACAACCTTGTTTAAATTTATTCCAAGGTATTTGAATGTTTTTGTAGCTATTGTGAATGAAATTAATCTTAGCAATTATTTTTCAGCAGGGGCATTGTCTGTATATACAAAGGTTCTTGATTTTTGTATTGACTTTATATCTTACTACTTTATCAAACTCTTCTATGAGTTCCAATAGTCTCTTGGTGGTCTTTTTGGATCCCCTATATATAGAACCGTGTCATCTGCAAATAGGGATAGTTTGATTTTCTCATTTCTAATTTGAATCCATTTGATTTCTTTTTCTTGTCTCATAGCTCTGGCTAAAACTTTGAGAACTATATTAAATAGCAGTGGTGAGAGTGAGCATCCTTATCTGGTTCTGGATCTCAGTGAGAATGCTTCCAACTTTTCCCCATTCAGTAGGATGCTGGCCATGGGTTTTTCATAAACTACTTTGATTATGTTGAGGAATTTTTCATCTATATCCAGTTTTCATCATGAAAGGGTGTTGTATTTTATCAAATGCTTTCTCTGCATCTGTTGAGATAATCATACTGGTTTTGTTCTTCAGTTTATGAATGCAGCATATCACAACTATTGATTGCAAACGTTGAACAAGCCTTGCGTACCAGGGATAAATCCCACATGGTACTGGTGGATGATCTTTCTGATGTGTTGTTGGATTCGATTGGCCAGAATTTTATTGAGGATTTCTGCATCTGTGTTCATCAGGGAAACTGCTCTGTAGTTCTCTTTCTCTGTTGTATCTTTTTCAGGTTTAAGAATAAAGCTGATGCTGGCTTCATAGAAATAATTTGGAAAGATTCCCTCCCTTTCAATTTTTTTGAACAATTTGAGAAGAATTGGAGTTAATTCTTCTTAAATGTCTGGTAGAATTCAGCAGTGAAGCCATCTGGTCCTGTGCTTTTCTTTGTTTGGGGGGCCTTTATTACTGATTCAATTTCCTTCTTGGTAATGGGTCTGTTTAGGTTTTCTGTGTCTCCATGGCTCAATTTAAGTAGGTTGTATGTGTCCAGGAATCTACCCATTTCTGATAGGTTTCCCAGTTTGTTGGCATACAGCTCCTTGCTGTAATTTCTGATGTTTCTTTTTATTTCTGTGGTTTCTGTTGTTACATTTCCTTTTTCATTTCTAATTTTATTGATTTGGGTATTCTCTATCCTTTTTTTAGTTAGTTGGGCCAATGATGTGTCAATTTTGCTTATTTTTTTCAAAGAAACAACTTTTCTTTTTGCTGACCTTTTGTATTTTTTATTTCAATTTTTTTATTTCTTCTCTAATTTTAATTATTTCTTTTCTCATACTAGTTTTGGGTTTGGTTTGCTATTGTTTGTCTAGATCCTTGAGATGCTCATTTATTTGGTGCCTTTCCAATTTCCTGACATAGGCACCAATTGCTATAAACTTTCCTCTTAACACTGTTTTTGCTATATCCCATGTTTTAGTATGTTGTGTTGTTGTCTTCTTTCGTTTCCAGAAATTTTTTGATTTCTCTTTTTATTTCTTCTATGACCCACCATCAATTCAGAAGCATGTTGTTTAGGCTCCATGTGTTTGCAAATTTCCTAGCGATTCCTGAGTTGTCGATTTCCAGCTTCACTGTATTGTGGTCCGAAAAGTCTCATGATACGATTTCAAGTTTTATGCATTTACTGAGACTTATTTTATGGCCTAGCATGTATTCAATCCTGGAGAACGTTCCATGCACAGGTGAGAAGAGTGTGTATTCTGCAACTGTAGGATGAAAAATTCTATAGATACCTATTTGATCCATTTGGTCTATAGTATCAATTAACTCTGCTCTTTCCTCTTTGATTTCCGTCTGGTTGATCTGTCCATTACTGAAAATGGAATGTTGAAGTCCCTCATTACTATTGTATTGGAGTCTAAGTCTCCCTTTAAATCCCTTAACATTTCTTTTAAATAGCCAGGTACCCTGAATTATGTGTATATATGTTTATAATAGTAATATCTTCTTGTTGAATTGATTGCTTAATCATTACATACAGTAATGATCTTCCTCTTTTAACAGTTTTTGTGTTAATGTCTATTTTAATCTGATATTAGGATGGCCACCCCAGCTCTTTTTTGGTTTCTGTTAGCATGGAATATCTTTTTCAATAATTTTACTTTCCATCTGTGTGCTTCTTTGTTGGTGAGATGTGTTTCTTATAGGCAGCAAATAGATGGGTTTTGTTTTTTAATCCATTCAGCCAGTCTGTGTCATTTAACTGAAGAGTTAAGGCCATTTACATATGAGGTGATTTGATAAGTAAAGACTTTGCCCTCCCATTTTTCCATTATTATTCCAATTTTTTACTTTGGATTTTCTTTGCACTTTAATTTGGAGTGTTTCTTCCTTTACCTTCTTCCATAGTGATGACCATGATTCTATGTTTCTGTTTGCAGCACATCCTTAAGCATCTTTTGCAGGGCTGGATGGGTGGTGACAAATTCAGTTTCTGTTCATCATGGATGGTCTTTGTTTCACCTTCATTTATAAATGAGAGTTTTGCAGTTTTTTTCCTCTTAATATTTGGACTATATCTCGTCATTCTCTCCTAGTCTGTAGGGTTTCTGATGATAAGTCCACTGTGAGTCTAATTGGAGAGCCTATGAAAGTAATCTAATGTTTCTGGCATTTTTCAATTTCTGGTATTTTTTCAATCTCATCATATTTACAAGCTAGTATTGAGGTATTGTATTCTTTGGGGGCTGTCATGTTATCTTCCTTTTTCTTGTTTTTTGAATTGGTGCATTTGTAATTTGGCATTTGTGGGAACACTCATTGGTTTCTTCTTTGATTTTTGCAATCCTCTTTTTAATGTGACTTTGCAGCTTCATTCAAGAATCTGCTAATATTCTGATGTGAGCCAACAGAATGCTGCTAGAGCAGTTGTATGCTCTTCACAGGCCTGATCTCATTAAGAATTCCTGCTTGCTCTCTTGGAACCATGATGCCAGCATGGAGGCATGTGGGTCAGCCTAGAATGACCCTCTAGTTGTCAGCTAACCTACAATTTTCTTTATATTTTCCATTACCTTCACAAATGGGTGAGCTTAATCAACTTAAGGAGCATGATGGGTTGCCACAGTTTACTGCCAGCCAAGCTTGGGTTGTACACAGAACATGTGGACTGTTGAAAAGAAAGGTGATATAATGGTCAGGTTCCTGTCTGAATTTTTAGATTTTTTTTCTAAATTCAGGCAGCTTCTCCACCTTTCTGAGACAGATCACTGTGTTTTCAGGTTAGATCTTGTTTCCAGCTCAGAACACTTTATTTTTTTACTTCCATCCAGTCTATATTTTATTTAGAAGCAGTGTACAGAGGCTTTTAAATACACACACACATACACAAATACACACACACACTTTGGTTTATCTGTTTCTCTAATGTAATATAATTTATATCAAATTCCTTGAGTTTTTTAAAATACTTCTTATGGTGAAATGGCTAAAGAACTACAGAAAAAAACAAAAATATTTTCTTGTGAAATAATAAATAATTGGCCTGAGATTTCCATGTGTTTCATAATTTGGCATTAGTATAAATTTTTCTGTGGAAGAATAAAAAGGTAGTACAAATTTCTTTAGACAAGAAAAGTAAGAGATTTATTGGTAACAAATTTAAAATCCAGGAACAGTAAAGATGAAATTAGCTAGCTGCTACTTTTAAAATATCAGATTCACTGATTAATTATAGCCAAAAAAATCATATGTCCCAAAACACCAACCTACTTAGGCTGTGACTAGATCAAAACTCCCACAAATCAGTCCCAGAAGGCAGAATATTGCAATAAATTTGGTATGGGTAGAAAGCAAGCTCTATACTTCCTTGGGGTTCTACCTGTGGGTAACCACAAAGATTAGGGAGTACCACTTTGCAGCAAGCTGATGGGGTCTGTACTTTGGATGTCATTTTCCAAAACACATTAGACAACACTAATGCACTCCAGTGGGTCTTTTATTATTGTCTGTAACAGCTTTTAGAGTAAACAAAACCAGAACCCTGAAAACCATTGTTGTTTATATATTTACCGTGACACTCTGCTGCTATAAGTAAATGAAAATTACTAGTAAAGCATATTTGACATGGTAAGTTATGACAGCTCTGTGAAATTCCACAGGAAAAAATCCTTTTAAATTAATACTGATTGGGTTTCCTTATTTTATTTAGACATTTTTAAGCTCGAGTACTTTAAATATTTAAGTTCAAATTGATTTCACAGTCCTGAGTGTGCTTGTTGAAAATTCAGGGAATCTTATCTGTATTTTAAACATGAGGTTTCACAGGGACAGATAATGCATTTCTTTACAGGCAGAAAAATAAAGGAAAAAAATTAGGTAAAATTAAATCTCATAGAGGAAGGAGTTTATTAAGCTAGAAGCAGTGTGCTCAGTTTAACAACAGAACCATGTCTTAATTTCAAAAAAAAATCTAAGTGATTATGCAAACTCCACATTAGACTCTCAGTTGTCTTTTAAAATTATCTATTAAAATAATTTACATAGATACATTTTAATTACTAAACATGAATAAATAATAATGAATGTAGGTCTGTGGCTTTGGTTAACTTGAATTTGAACATGGAAGGTAAGAAAGTTTAGATTTCCCAGTAAAGTAACAACATTGAAAGTGGCCTTCTTAGATACAAAACTGTTAGAAAGGGGCTGGGGCTATGCCATATAAGATTAAACCTCAGCTGGCAGTGCCAGCATCCCACATGGGCACCGGTTCAAGTCATGGCTGCTCCACTTCCAGTACAGCTCCCTGTTAATGTGTGTGGGAAAGCAGCAGAAGATAGTTTAAGTCCCTGGGGCCCTGCACCCATGAGAGAGGCCTGGATGAAGCTCCTGGCTCCTTACAAAAAGAATTCAAGTTTTTACCAAAGTATGATCTCGCATTTAACCATTGTAGTGGGATATGTGTACAAACACACCAAATCTTTAACAGAAAGTCCTCTTTTATTACTTATGCTGGCATAAGGTTCAGGTGGATCTTATCCAAAATCCTGAGCCCAGAACAATGAGGTTTATTTCCTTATATATGATTTTTGCTTCTTTGTCTCCCTTCTATGACTACATGTACACATTTGATTGGCTATTCTAATGCTACATGGCAGCCAGAAGAATTAATATAATACTGTGCACGCTTACACAGTTACTAGCTACCGCTGGTGTTGTTTTGTTTTGTTTTGTTTTATTCCACACACATACTGAGCTGTACTCTTTCTAGCAAAGGTTAATACCATCCTTCGGTGCTAGCAAGCAGGAGACCAAGCAGCTAGTAATTTCATAGGCAAGCAGGTAACAACTACATTTCATTCCCGGGACAGTTTCTTTCCTTTTCCTTCTGACCCTGGGAAGGCATGTATCACAGCTTTAATCATGTTAGTTACAAACAAATGTCATTTTAAAAGGCCTGTACCACGCCATATTACTAACTTGTCAAATAAAAAGTCCTAAGTCAGAGAGTAAGGATAAATAAAATGAAAAAGAAACAACATGAAAAATCTTAATTGATATGGAAAAAGTTAAGTACGTATTCACTCTGATGTAACTGGATGCATGCTATTCTAGAAGAATATCAGAAATCTTTGAAAGACCTAAAATGCAGTGATTTAGGAAATAACTTTTGTCCAATATGTTCAAGATCAAATGCAAAAAAACAAAAGGAATGAATTCAATAATCCTGACTTTCTTTGTTGTATGCATAAACGAAGTCATAAGCAGAAACATTAAGGGTCTTTCATGTCTATTCAAAATTGCACCAGGATTTGTAGAATGTAAATAACTTATGTCGGTGAGAGCAACAGAAAAAAGGCATGTTTTTCATAAGAGTAACCATTTTGAAAGCTAATGCTTTATATCGCACTTTTGGGACATTGATTTTATATTTAATTGAAGTATCATAACCTAATATTGTTTATTTTCAACTATTTTTGTATTAGCTATGCTGTTTGCAGAATGAGGCATCTTGTGAAGGCTATTGAAAAAATAACAAACATGAAGCATTTTCAAAAAGTTCATGGAAAACGTGTATTACTGTAAAATTATTCATGGATATGAAACACTTTTCTTCACTATAATAAACTTACCTTTTAACTCCATTGCCATGAAATTTTAGAAACACCCTTGTATGATTGCATCCTTACCCTTGTCGGTGACAAAAGATTGGATCATATATTAAACAAAATCTATGAGTATTTAAACATTATATCAGAATTCATCTTTCACAACTTTAGGGAGACATCAACTAAATTTTAGTCAATTTATTTTTATTTATTTATTTATTTATTTATTTATTTTTATTTTTGACAGGCAGTGTGGACAGTGAGAGAGAGAGACAGAGAGAAAGATCTTCCTTTTCCGTTGTTTCACCCTCCAATGGCTGCCGCAGCTGGCGCTCTACGGCTGGTGCATCACGCTGATCCAAAGCCAGCAGCCAGGTGCTTCTCCTGGTCTTCCATGGGGTGCAGGGCCCAAGCACTTGGGCCATCCTCCACTGCACTCCTGGGCCATAGCAGAGAGCTGGCCTGGAAGAGGGGCAACCGGGACAGAATCCGGCGCCCCGACTGGGACTAGAACCTGGTGTGCGGGCACCGAAAGGCAGAGGATTAGCCTGTTGAGCCATGGCACCGGCAATTTTAGTCAATTTAAAAAATTTTTAAGTTATAATCAATGCATTGCTGATGGTAACAAAACCAAATAAATATCTTCTTTTCTCAAGTCCAAAGAATAGTTTTCCTTCATTTAACTATATAGTGCAGTTTTATAAGACAGAAATTGCATGTGTATTCCCATTCAGGATATTTTAGGCCCATCCCACTCGAAAGGCACTTTTTGGGAACACTTCATGATCAGAGACAGTGGGAGAAGAGATTCATAAAGAACAATTCATTCCACTGGGAATTTTTCACCTAAATATTGAAGCACAAAGTAAAAATGACTAGGGGAAGTAGGAATACCTCTCTCTGGTTTTAGATATTAAGCACTGGACATCTTAATACAAGCTGTAAAGTGAATATGCTTTGTTAACTGATAGGATCCTATTTACTATTTTGTGAAACATTAAAAATTCTAATGCTGAATATATATCATAGTTATATAGACTTCTGTATTTGCAGAAAATTTTTATAATTCACATACAAATCGTAATTGAAATAGGATGTAAATTTTATGGTAAGTCATCTAAATCACTGCTAGTTTAATTGGTTTACTTGGTAGCAGATTGAAGGAACAAAAACATCATCTTAATATAAAAAAATGTGCATTTTATGGTTTTGATTTCCTCTTAGTAATTATACAGTAAGGTAAATTGATCATTCTGGCATTAATTCTTCCAAGGTATCCTAAAGAGTGCTCTGACAATTTTCATCTATAAAATTTTAGTGTTCTGATATAATGATAAAATTTTTTCTTAATTGCATTTTACTGTTAAAAGACATTTGTGTGTTTGGGGAGCTTTTAAAAAGCAATATTCTGCACCTTTATTGATACTATAAATTGGCACATTATTTTCTTCTCAAAACATTACATGTACTTCCCAAAATAATTAGTTGATAGACTAGGTAATTATTATCTACCACGCTGAGTTGTGTATTTCTGACTATACCACCAATTATAGACATTTTCAATAACAAGGAATGAAATAAAAATGTCATATTACTAGGAACAGAGCTTTTTAAAATTTGTGTAAAGTGAATGCTATGTAAATAAACAGAGTAAAATAGTTGAAGAAAGATACATTATGTTGCTCTGTTTGTTCTACATAAGACCACTGGTTGAATTCTATAATCAATACACAGTCATTCTAAGGCGTTTAAAATGAACAGAAAAGTGATCTCTGTTAAACATAGGAGAGGAAATAAGAGAGGGAGGAGATATATAGGTTGACACATGCTCACTCGGACTTACCTCCAATGGTGGAACTAGAAATGTGCCAGGGGATTTCAACTCAGTCTTACAAAGGAGGCAGGTACCAATGCGAGTGCACTTGGTAAAGTGATGAGTATAAATACACAACCGATCAAAAAGATAGGGTATGTGTCAAAGAGATTTCACAAATAAGACCAGTATAAGCAAATAATGAAGGATAGAATTAAAAGGGAGATAATGATCCTGCGGGGGAAGCAGGACACACAGCACACTCATAGAATGGCAAACGCCCAAAACAGCACTCCTGCCTCAGAATCAACCCTTGGGACATTCAGTTCTGGCTAAAAGGTCCATGAGAGTCTCACAGGCATGGACAGCCATGACACGGTGGCAAAAAGCAATCTAAATGAAAGATCCTGGTGAACAAGACCCCAGCAGAAGGAACAGGCCATCAAGGAGGGAGGCGCCTTTCTCTAAAGGGAGGAAGGAACCTCCACTGTGATACAGCCTTGACTAAACAAGTTCAGAGTTGGTAAACTCAAGGGGCTTCCATAGCCTAGACAGCTCATAGCAAGAGTCTCAGGTGATTGCTGATGTCATAAATAAGAGTGCCAATTGTTAAAAATCAACAACGGGAGTCACTGGGTACACGCTCCCCACGTAGGATCTCTATCCTTAATGTGTTTTACTATGAAACTTAAAAACAACACTACTAGTCGAACAATACCCTATACCTTGTGTGGTTGTGTGAAGACAGCCTATTGAAATCCTTGCTTAGTATATTCTAAGATTTTCTTCAGTATATGAAGGTAATTGAAAATGAAACTCGATGCAGGGCGAGATGAGAGGGAGTGGGAGAGGGGAGGCCACGGGAGGGAGAGAGGTTTGGGGGGAGCCACAACAATACAAAAGTTGCACTTTGTAAATTCACATTTATTAAATAAAAAAAAAAAAGAAAAAAGAAAAAAAAAGAACTTTATACTTTACCCTTTTAGTATTTTTTATGTTCTATTTAAAACTATTGGTTGAACTCTGTAATTAATACACAATTATTCTTAGGAGTTTAATTAATGCTATAACTAGTACTCAAATAGTATTTTACACTTTGTGTTTCTGTGTGGGTGCAAACTGTTGAAATCTTTGCTTAATATATGCTAAATTGATCTTCTGTATATAAAGAGAATTGAAAATTAATCTTGCTGTGAATGAAAGGGGAGAGGGAGAGGGAGAGGGTAGTGTTGTGGGTGGGAGGGAAGTTATGGGGGGGAAGCTATTGTAATCCATAAGCTGAACTTTGGAAATTTATGTTCTTTAAATAAAATCAAAAAAAGATACATTGTAAAATTAGTAGAAAATAGCTATATTATAATATGTTTATATAAAATTCAAAATATTTAGGATTCATTGTAAAGCATTATTTACATATTTAAAAATTTTATTTGAAAATCCTTTTATATGTATTTTTTAAAAGATTTATTTTATTTGAAATCCAGTTAGAGAGATGGAGCAAGAGAGAGAGAGAGAGAGCTAAATCTTCTACCCACTGGTTCATCCCTCAAATGGCAGCAACAGTGAGGTCTGGACCAGGCTGAAACCAGGAACAAGAAGCATCATCTGGGTATCCCACATGGGTGAGCATGGGCCCACGCATTTGGGCCAACTTCCACTGCTTTCCCAGGTGCATTTGCAGGGAGCTGCATTGGAAGTGAAGCAGCTGTGACTCAAACCAGTGCCCATATGGGATGCTGGTGTCACAGGCGGCAGCTTAACACGTTACACCACGATGCCAGCTCTATACATTTTCTTAAAACACATTTTAAAAGCAGAAGTATCGCAGCTTAAGTAACATAAACAGATTCATCATTCCATAGCCAGGAACAACTCTTATATACATGTGCTCAGTCTTTAATATTTTGAACTTTTAGAGGTATTGAATTACATATACTTGTTCTAAAACTTAAATTATTTTATCACAATGTTTTTTTAAAATATCCATGTATTGTTGTTAAAATAATTAGAAAATGCCTACCTAAATATTCATGGAACAACAAACACAGAGAAGCATTGATTTCTTGTAGCAACATTTATTCCACACATATTTCATAAAGCAATTTGAAGCTTGAAAATAGAACAATGAATTTGTCAGCTCAGACTTAATTTGTGTTTCATTATAGAGAAAATTCTTTTGACCATACGGAAGCTGTGAAAAAATGTAACCTATCACTAGGAACATAACTAGTAAATTGTGCCTTTTCAAAATTTGGTTCTCTTGTGTATCAAAATTGTAGGTTTTTTACCAATTTTGTTTTGTCTCACTTTCATATCAATTACTATACTCCTAGTAGAAAAAAGGCAACCTCCATAAGTGGGAAGAATCTGAAAGTCTGATTTAATGTAAGCTTTTTTGAATATTTCCAGAGGTTCTCTTTCACCAGAATGCTGATGTTTGTAGTGCTTAATCAACACACTTCTCCAAAATTCATCACAATTATTTAGCCTGAATATACTGAATGATGTGTTAGGTGAGAGTAGATCTCTTTTCTCTGAGCAGGAGGCCGCAACTGAATTCACCTTCCCAAATCCCAAAGTAGCTTTCTCATTTCTGTAAGTGCATGCTGCAATCGTCAAAGATTACAATTTCCCTTGGTAATATAAGCACTTGAGTATTCACATAGTACATAGCTAACCAAAGTATGTGACCATAAAGAATTCTCCTACTAATAAGTATTTGTCATATTTCAATGTAAGTTGGAATAAAAGTATGAAAATCATAGTTTCAAGTTTTGAAAGAACCACCATACTCTTTTCCATAAAGATATGGTTCTCTTTTCTGCATATCTTCTCCCAAACTTACCTCTTATCTTTCTGATAATAGTCATCCTAAATGGTGTGAGGCAATTTATCATTCTTTTATTTGCATTGTTTTGATGATTCATAATTCATATTATTCATAATAATTTTAAAGACACTGTTGGCCATTTACATGTATTCTTCTGAGAAATATCTTTTCAAGTCCTTCACTTATTTTTGATTAGATGTTGCGTTTTATTACTATTGAGTAGCTTGAGTTGCTTAGCTAGTTTGGATGTCAATCCTTTTTCAGATGCGTGGTTTACAAATATTTTCTTAAATTCCTAAGATTGTCTCTTTATTCTGCCGGTTGTTTACTTTGTGTCTCAAAACATTTTTAGTTTGAGACAAACTCATTACCTATTTTGCCTTCTTTGCTTGTGCTTTTGAGACCATATCCAAAAAAATCTTTGCCTCTCCCAGCATCAAGAAGCTTTTCCTCAATGTTTCCTTCTAAAAATTTTACAGCCTCAGGTCTTCTCTTTAACCTGTTAATCTTCTGAGAATACCCAAAGGAAATGAAATCAGTATGCTGAAGAGATAACTGCAGTCCCATGATCACTGTAGGATAACTAATAATGATCAAGGTGTTTACTCAACCCAAGTGTTCATTGAGGGATAAATAAATAAAGAAAACAATACTATTTATTCTTTAAAAAGGCAATCCTGATGTTATGTTATATGAAATGAGACACACAAAGAAATCCCCACTGCCCGATTTCACTTATATCAGGAGGCTAAAATTGTCAAAACTATATAGGCAGAAGGTAGAATGGTGGATATCAGGGGTTGAGGGGACAGAGGGGGATTTGGGGAAACCTTGAGCAAAAAAACACAAAATCTCATAAAGTAAGAATATATTCAGGAGATCTATTATTCAACATGGTGGCTATAATCAATAACAATGTAAATCTCTGTCCTTAATGTGCTGTACATTGTGATTTAATGCTATAACTAGCACTCCAACAGTATTTTTCACTTTGTGTTGCTATGTGAGGGCAAACTGTTGAAATCTTTACGTAATATATACTAAACTGATCTTCTGTATATAAAGAGAATTGAAAATGAATCTTGATGTGAATGCAAGGGGAGAGGGAGCGGGAAAGGGAAGGGTTGCGGGTGGGAGGGAAGTTATGGGGGGGGGAAGCCATTGTAATCCATAAGCTGTACTTTGGAAATTTATATTCATTAAATAAAAGTTTAAAAAAACAATGTACCACACACTTGAAAATTGTTAAGGGAATAGATTTTAAATGTTCTTGCAAAAAAAAAAAAAGCAAATGTGATGCAATGGTTAATTTGTTTGATGTAGTCATTCCTTAATGTATATACTTGTTTATCAAAGACATTATGTTGTACATTGTAATTATTAATTAAAATTAAGTGAGTAACTCAATGGAAGAAAAGGCATACAATTTCTTCAGTGGAGCATGAGCACACTGCATGTTGGATGCTTGGGTGCAGCACGGCAGGGAGAGATTGTTCACACTTTTGCTTACCTGTGGCTTCTAAGTTCTCTAAATAAAGACTGTAAGAATACTTTTTAAAATTTTTCATTTACCTTCTATTTATTTCAAAGACAGAGATGAGAAAGAGAGCAGAGACAAAGACAGAAACAGAAATCTTCTATCTGCTAGTTGACTCCCCAAATGCTCCCAACATCTAGATTGGAGTGAAGCTGAAACTAGGAGCCCAGAACTCAACCTAGTGCTCCCCTCTAGGGGGCTTGAACTCAACCCTGTAAGCCATCAACTGCTGCCTACAAGGGCACACATTAACAGGAATTTGAAACTGGAATCAGAGCAGAGACTCACACACAGCAGTCCAGTCCAGTCCAGTATGGAATGCAGACATAAATGGAGTATGCCTGCCTCATGCCGCTTTAGAGCAATGTTATATTTCAAACAAAATCTTTCACAAAATCACAAGAATGAGTGAAGAATGTTTCAAATCTACTATCTAGCTATTCTCAAATTAAGAATGTATACATATTTTCATTTAAATTATAACTAGAATTTTTATGATGTTTGGAGATAAATTATGAAGCATCCCTAAATACACTGAATCTTTGCTTACCAGTCTAGCATCAAAAATTTACTGACCTTTCATAGTTAAAGCCGTATGTTCTGGGTTTTTGTTCCAGATCATCTGTCTACTTACCCCCTGAGGTGGGGAGGGAAACTTAGCTGATTTTAGCATTGGATTTTTAATCTCTAATCATCATGTCATCATCATAATATAGTTTACATTGCTGATTCCTATTTTTATAGAACAGTAGTCATATCAAATTTCAAATAAATCATAAACATTTTTGAAGCAGTCCTTTGGCACAGTGATTAAGACCTGCTTGGGATGCCCACATCTTATGTTTGAACACTTAGGTTCAGGAGTCATCTGTACTTCCAATTCCAGCTGCATGCTAATGTGCAACCTGGGCAGCAGCAGGTGGTGGATTCCGTTGCTGAGTTCCTGCCACTTTTGTGACAGACCTAGATTCAGTCCTAGGTTCCCAGCTTTAGCATTGTCCAGCTCTGGCTATTGCAGGCATTTGGGCAGTGGGCCATTGGATAAAAGATCTTTCTCCTCCTTTCAAAAATTACAGCATTTAAAACAAAATAAATACTTTGGATTGTAATTATTTTCTTTTATGTTAATATTAGCATCTAGATCTGTTCATAAAAAATATGTATCTTGAGGCTGGCACTGTGGCGTAGCGGTTATATTGGTTATATTGGGAATGTGGTTAAGGGCATTACTCCTTCAGTCAGACCTCTTGAATTTAGGTAATAGTTAAAGTACTTGTTGGATGTATCATTTAGACAAGATAACCCAGCAAACTGTCTCTTAGCATGCTTACTTGTAGCATGGAAATAATAATAGCATTTACTGAGCCGAGTCAGGAGTGCTAAGAATGTTGTGTACATGAGCACTGGTAGCAGACTCTCACCTCAATAAAGATTCTCCGCAGGTGACTATTATTAGGTCAAATATACAACTGATGACATAAATCATGCTTTTAAAATGAAGATGGGCTTCATTAGTACATAGAAAGCAAGAAAAAATGGAAAATGCGATCAATAGCTATTATGAATGTGCAGACTCTTCCTGATCGTGCCTGCTTTTGCCTGATAAAAATATAAATAAAGTGTTTATAATTTATGGAGAGATCTAAGAATAAATGGTCAAACATAAGAAGTTGTGATTAAATTTGGTGAAATTAATGATAGAAATAAAACTATTTAAAATGAAGGTCTGAAAAAATTGAGCAAGTTACAATGAAAGAAAAAAAATCTATGAAAAATTTGATTTGTAGAATATACAACAGTGAATGCTTCAGAAAAGAGTAGTCCCGGGCACGTATTGTGTTTAGGCTGTTGCTTAGGACATCCGCATCCCATAAGGCTAGGATCAAGTCTTGGATCCACTTCCAATATAGCTTCCTTCTAATGCACTTAGGTGGCAGCAAATATTGATACAAATATTTGGATTTCTGCCACCCACATGGAAGACATTTTCACTGATAAATTTTTTTTAAAATCCATACATAGTTTTTTGAAATTTTGAATAGGCCATGTATGATGGATTTCAAATTAAGATTTATTTATTTATTTGAAACGCAGAGTAAGAGGCAAAGGAGAGGGGAGAAGCAGAAAGATCTGTCATCGGCTTGCTCACTCTTCAAATGACCACAACAGCCATGTCTTGCCAGGCCAAAAGCAAGAGCAAGCCAGGATCTGCATCCTAATCTTCCACATGGGTATCAGGCATTCAAGTACTTGGACCATCTTCTGTTTCTTTCCCAGGCAAATTATCAGGAAGCTAGATAGGAAGCAGAAGAGCCTAAACTCAAAATGATACTCTGATATGGAAGGTCAGTTTACTCTTGCTGTGCCACAATACCAAAACCTCAAAATTCTTAACACCAAAATAGAGTTAACATTTTATTGCCTTTTTCATGAACATTTTGAACTACACTTGTAGCACCTACCCTTTGAGTCATTATTCTATAGTTGGAGAGTGAGATATTCCAAGCATACTACAAACCAATCTAATAAATACTATAATAGAGACTGGGTAAGTTTTTTGGCAAGGGAAGTGATAATAGATAACTTACAGAATGATTTCAAAGTGCTTTAAACCATCAGAGAATGGTCATCAGACAGCTGATAAAAACTGCAGAATTCTAACACAGAGGCACCATATGGAAGAATCTATTTAAGAAGTTGGCTAAAGTTTGTTTCTCCCAGTAGCTGAAGGGCGTGTCTCTAGGATGAACCCAATCCTCTTTAACACATCCAACAGGAGAATTTGCTGTGAGTTCCAGCCAAACACCATGTATCTACTCTTAGTGTATTTACTTTAGGTTGTTTGCAATTATAAATCTTTCCTCTACACTTTGAGATACAAATATGCCATCCCAAAATATTTCTCAAAATGAAAATGTTCAAGAAGATAATTCTGCTTTTATTATTTTAGTAATAATAAATATCAGATTTTATGAATTTCATATGTATAATTCTGTTTTTAATAATATATATTTATTCATTTGAAAGATGGAGTTACACACACACACACACAGAGTGGTATCTTCCACCTGCTGATTCACTCCCCAGATGACTGAAACAGCCAGGCCTGGGCCAGGAAGAAGCCAGGAGCCTGGAGATTCATATGGCTCTCCCACATGAACATCATGGGCCCAAACACTTGCAGCATCCTCTGCTGCTTCTCCCAGACCACTAGCAAGAAACTGGATTGAAAGTGCAATAGCCAGTATCCATATAGCCATAATGCTGGCCCCTCATAGGCATAATTCTAAGAAGGGAATCATATTTTTATTGTTCTCTCTCTCTCTCAATACTCCACCTTCCTTGTCTTTTTTTAATTTTTGCAAATCATTATTTCAATCAACACTATGCTACAGGCTCAATGAACTAATAACCATAATATTCAACAAGTAAAAGGACTACAGTTCCACAGATGTAAAAGCAAGGGTTAAAAACAACAATCAAATAACAAGATGTCCATTTCATTCCTATGTATTTTGTATTCTATCCTAGCACCCACATATGAAAGAAAAAAATTTGTTTTTCTGTGACTAGGTTATTTCACTAAATGTAATGGTTAGTAGTTGCATCCATTTTGTTGCAAGACATCATTTCATTTTTTATGGCTGAATAGTATTCCATGATGTATATATATTACATTTTCTTTATCTAGTCATCAGTTGATGGACATCTGGGTTGATCCCATAGCTTAGCTATTGTGAATTGAGCGAAAAAAAAATGGGAGTACAAATAGCTTTCAAATGCTGATTTCATTTCATTCTGGTAAATTCCAAGGTGTAATTTCACTCTGTTGTTTCTTTGTTTTCTTTTTGTTTAGTTGATCTGCCCATTGTTGAAAGTGGAGTGTTAAAGTCCTGCATTATTATTGCTGTGGTACCTATGTCTCCTTTTTGATCTATTAACATTTGTTTTGTATAACCATGCACCCTGACTTTAGGTGCATATACATTTTACTATAGTCACATATTCCTGTTGAATTCACCCCTTAATCACTTCATAATGCCATTCTCTGTCTCTTTTAACAGTTTTTGCCTAAGGTCTATTTTGTTGGATTTTAGATTGGCTATTTCTGCTCATCTTAACTTCCCATTAGAATGGTGTATTTTTCTATCTTCTCACTTGCAGCCTATTGGTGAGGTGTGTTCCCAGTAGGCAGCAAATAGATGGGCATTCTTTTTCAATCCATTCAGCCAGTTTGTGTCTTTAAATTGGAGAATTTGGACCACTTACATTCAGGGTTATTATTGATAAGTAATGACTTGACCATGACATTTTTCAATAAATATTCCTATTATATATTTTGGATATCCTCAGTACTTTTTTATGACAGGCAGAGCTAGACAGTGAGAGAGAGAGACAGAGAGAATGGTCTTCCTTCCGTTGGTTCACCCCCCAAATGGCCGCTACGGCTGGCGCACTTCACTGATTCGAAGCCAGGAGCCAGGTGCTTCCTCTTGGTCTCCCATGCGGGTGCAGGGCCCAAGTACTTGGGCCATCCTCCACTGCCCTCCTGAGCCACAGCAGAGAGCTGGACTGGAAGAGGAGCAACTGGGACAGAATCCGGCGCCCTGACCAGGACTGGAACCCCGGGGTGCCGGTGCCGCAGGTGGAGGATTAGCTAAGTGAGCTGCAGCGTCGGCCCTTAGTACTTTTAATAGATTTTCTACCTTTACATTATTTCATGGTGATGAGTATCTCTATTTCTGTCTGTAGTACAGCTGTAAGTTTCATTAGTAAGCCCAGATGAGTGGTGAAAAATTCTTTCAATTTCTGTTTTCTTTGGAAGGTCTTCACTTCACCTTCATTTATAAATTAGAGCTTTGCTGCACACAGTATTCTGGGTTGATACCTTTCTCTTTTAGGAGTTGGAATGTGTTCTCTCCATTCTCTCCTAGCCTGCAGAGTTTCAGATGAGAAATCAGCTGTATGTCTAGTTGGAGATCCTTTCAAGGTAACATTAAGGTACATTAATCACAGAAAGAATCTGCACACTACTCAGTGTGTGTGCAGAACCCTGAACTTCTGGAACCATAATGATTGCCCAATGACCCAACCATGCCCTTTTGCATAATCTACTACATAGTTACAGAATTCTCACTGTTAAAATATACACATCTTCTACAATCACAGGGAGCAGGAGATCCATCCTCAGCCCCATAAACTTTCACCAACCCTGGAAAGAGTTGCAGTATTCCCAGAGCCAGCTGCCTTAACTGGTTAGTACTCTTTCTTGTGAAGTCAGGATCAGACTTCTTGATAGAATGAGAGGAGGGGAATGCTTCATAGATAAAATTTGGGGCCCTATCTCCACCAACCCTCCAGGTTACACTCAAATCAATGGGGACCATGGACTTATCTTTTCAATAAAATCCCCCAGTTCTGGGGCCAGTGCTCTAGCATAGTGGATAAAGCTACTACCTGTGATGCCATCATCCAATATGGGTACCAGTTTGAATCCGAACTTCTCAGATTTTGATACAGCTCCCTGCTGATGCACCTGGGAGGGCAGTGGATGATGGCCCAAGTGCTTGTGCCTCTGCAGTTACATGGGAGACCCAGAGGAAGCACCTGGCTCTGGGTTCCTGGCTTCCGATCAGCCCAGCTCTAACCACTGTGGCAGTTTGGGGAATGTACCAGTAGATAGAGGATCTCTCTTTCTCTCTCTGACTCTGGCTTTCAAACAAATCTTTAAAACTAAATTCTTTTTAACCTGGGACACAGCAGCCTCTACTCACCTTTTTAAAATGGTATTTCCTCCCAGTTGGTTGCCAAGTGCCTTGCTCCAAGAAGATGGTGACCCCTCCAGCCAGTGATTGTGGGAGTCACTGGTGGTGTCCGGCTCCCTGAGATTGAGTGTATTATTCCTGTTTCTCCATGGCATCTCTCTTCTGTTTGTAGATTTTCCACTTTCTAACTATTTCCTGTGAATGCAATTCCTTCCCTTTTCTTTTGTTATCTCCCTGAGGTCAGAATCAGAACATCTTCTCCCTATTCAGCCATCTTGCATCTCCCACCTCACTGTTTCTTATCATAAAAATAGGAGGTGTTTATTTCCCCATCACATTTGTACCAACTGGCAAGTACAGATGACCTAGTCGCATTAACCTCCATTAAAATGCTGTAGCATCTTTCGCTTAGTATATCCAAGTGTTTTCAAAGTTAACACAGGTGAGTTCAGTTTATGTTGGACCCACTTCCTTATTGCAGTTGTTATTAAATAAAATCTAATCTCAAATCTTTAGTGTCCAGACTGATTTATTATTGGCACTGGAGTACTAACTGGAATTTAAGAATATTTAAGGTATATTCTGTTTTCCAAATGGCTTTAGGAAAAAATCTGTCACCTGCTTCTATGTGATATCTTTAAGTAAGAGAACTGAAATATTTCATTAGTATGATTAGATCATTTAGGTTTTTATGTGTAAGTTCCCTAATGTTTCTGTTTACTATCATGTCATAAGTGGAAATAGCACTGATTATTTGAAAGATATATGATGACTGGAAAATATTGTTAGCCAGGTGAGAACGACTGTACTTTTTTTGTCACTAAAAACGAGATACGTTACAAGCGATTTCTGCACAGAAGGAAAGTGTAAGCACATTGAAATCTTGTGCATGTCTTGGGTCTCTTTGCCCTTAGCTCTAGTATTTGTCCTCTTTGCCCTGCCTGGGATGGTCCTTCCCTCAGATACTACCTAGTTTCTTTCAACAAAGATGTTTGATACATTATTAGAGGGGGAACCTAGGAACAGCCAGAGTTTTTCTCCTTGCTGCTCTCTTTCTCAGTGTCTCACCAGGCCTTGGATTTCTGAAGACAATATCGGCTAGTTCTACCATCCTCAGGATATCTTGGCTCTAGTCTCCAGTATATTTGTTTGTCTTTGTTCTTCACTGCTTAGGGCAGCAGTGGCTTGCTGCTCTGGCTAATCACAGTGTGGACTCCCGAGCTTGACTTGTAGAGTTTTGTGTGAGGAACATAAGGAATTCCTAGTGTTGCATTTCCTTTATTTTACACATGTGAAGATGTGTCTCTTTTCCCGGTTAAGTTCTGATGGATACAACTCCCTAGAGGAAAATTATGGTTAATGATGTGAACAAATAAGGGGTGTTTTAAAATGTATAACAAGTCAATTCTTATTTTACAATAGTTGTTTGTTTGCATCTTATATTTTCGTACAGTTATGTGACAAATGCCCCCATTTTGTTCCATTTTGATAAAATGAGTACAGTTAATTTTAGGTGAGAATAACAGAGAGTGAGTCTATGTTTCTGGGATCACAATTCAGCTTCTCATAGATACTGTGACACTTAAAATAGCAATGCTAATAATACTCATGATGATAGGGAGTTATTAGAGCTCCATCTGGGCTTTTAGATGTTCAGAAACAACAACGACAACAATGACAGCAGTAAAACTACATAGTCTAAACTGTCATTCTACCTAAATCGGTTTCTAATTCAGTGCCTAATTGAATCTAATTGTCTTCAATTCTCCCTTCAGTACAAACACTCTTATATAGTCATTATTCATTCATAAATATGTATAGTCACTCAAAGCTGTGTGTAAGAGCTATTTATCACTAAACAACCATTATATTAATTTGTACTTTATAAATTACTAGATATAAAGTCTATCATCTTTTGATGAATTTATCTGTTAAATTTCTATCATTAAACAATTAGCCAATAATATTTCTTAAAAACAAAACAAATATTCAGTAAATTATTTTCCTTTTCAAAATAGCGTTGCCTATAATATAAAGATCATTATTTTGTAAAAGAGTATACATAAAAAAATTAAGTACTTAAAAAATTATAGATTCTTGATCCTGATCCTTTCTCTAATCTTTCAGCATATCTGAAAGTGCACCTAAGAATGTGTTGGATTTTCTCTATAGATTGTATATTAATACATATCAAAGTTTAAGAACCATTAGTACAGACAAATGAAATAAATTCATCTAGTTTTAGTTGTATCAATTCATAAAGCAGGTTGTAAGATGTTTGAAAAGTATTTGCATCAACAAAGCAGTTTAATAAATTAATGGTGAGCAATGAAGAACTTGCGGATACGACAGTCTGTTTCGACATTTACAAGTCCATCAATTGCTTACTCTGCCTATAAAAATCAAACAAGAAATGTAATGATGGAAAAAGTGGTGAGAATTCAGGATACAAACTAGCATAGAAACATCTGTCCTCAAAACGAAAACACAATATGTTTGATAAGCTAAAATGGACAATGATCAGATTCTAACCCAAGTGATTACTTTAGCAAAGGCAGTTGGAACATTTAACACTGGTTTTATTTAGTGTTACATAAGGACTATACAAAATGAGTTCCAACAGAAATAGTTCCTACTTTATGTCACTTTTCAACTTTAGACTATTGCTGGCAAGAAACAGGTCCAACTGGCATGGAAAAATTCGGTTTGATCATTTGCCCACATCTTTAAGGGATCAATATGAGGCAGAGCAATTTAAATAAATTGCAAAGTAGGCAAATTGTAAGTCAGACTTAGTATCAACCTATTTTCTGATGGTTTTCACAATGAAAATTTACTTCACCGAAAAGCTCTAATGTAAGTTTAATCTTTGTCTGCCACACTTCCATATCTTCGCTGTTATACTAAACTCTGGTAACACAGAACAAATTACAGCTCCGGAAATGAGGAATTCTCCTTCAAATACAGTTTAATGCTACAGAAATTCTTTTCTTCTGAAGTGAATTTTTTTCTGCTTCTTACCAGGAGTCCTGCAGAATGCTACACCCTTCAGGATCACAAATGACATAATTTGGCATACTCAGAGTATCTTCTGGAAAAATATTTTAAATGCCAATTGCTGCAAGTGAGTGTGACTTCTGATTCACATTGCTTGTAAAAATGTAGGCCTTTTGTAGTCTTCTCTCTTTTTCATGATATTTTCTAGTTCTTCAAACCTGAAGACTACTTTTCCATGCAGAAGTAATGATTTATATTACACACTGTATTCTCCAAAATAATGATTAAACATGTGATTTATTATTTAAATTTTAATGAAACATAGGATATTGCTGTTTGGGAAGAATAAGATTATCGTAGAATTTGTGTAATATGGCAAGAAATGCTCAGTTGGCAAGATTTTCTTAGTAAAACTTAAATTAAGACAGTATAATAGTGTCTCAAATGTGTGAAGGGGATAGAGTTGTAAAATATAAAGACCAATTTCAAGAAATTACATGTTAAATATCTGGGTTAAGTTAATTGGCTAAATTATACAGATAATAAACCTAATTTTATTGTGAAACCATGGCAAAAAGCATAATGCTACTGACTTTTTGAAAGGTACACAAAAAAGTTACATGTCAATATTATTAAATGTATGAGAATGCTAATAAGATTAAATTTAGTTGGCCAATGAAACACTATTAACTTTTGTTGGCCTGGAGAATGGTCCCAAAACAATAGATATATGAAATTAACTAGGGGGTATTAATATTTAGGAAAACGCTTTCGTGAAACATAAGATTTTGTGGCATATTGATTTTGCACAGAAGTTTCTGTTCTACTTCCAGACACAAAATGAACTTATTTAACCCACTTATTTCTTAATACCTTCAAGCAAGTTTAGATGGTGCTATTTAAATGAATCGATTTATAAGAACATGAATTTATCAATAAGTATGAAATGCAAACTTGCAGCAAAGTGATAGTGCCAGCATTTTGGATATTTTATAAGATATATGTGAGTATATGTATAATTAATCCCAAAGGTTATTTATTTTATTTTTAATATTTTAAATAAAGGTCATGATCACTCACTTCACAAAACACCTACCATACATCAATAAAATATTCTTCACTGATTTTACCTGCACCAGCCAAGTGCTCTCTTATAATAGATACATTTCATTTTCAAGGACAGGACATTCTTAGAGAGTAAACGATTTTTCACCCCATTTGTACTGATTTCTAAGTGTCTAATGTCACTCAGAAATAGTGAGCTAAACTAAAGAATGTCAAAACATGTTGGGATCACATGGACAGTTCTGTCCAACTGGTACTTTAAATCAGTTATTTTTTTGCTTTTTCTTATAGAAAACCTGTCAAATATATACTCTATGAGGAATTAAGAAACTGAAAGTATATTAAGAAGTATCAAATTCTAGTTTTATCAGTGTGACTTTTAATGCCTAAATTGCCCTTCAGTAAATGTGAAGAGAGGCGGATTCATATTCAGTTAGATATTTTACAATACTGTTCTCTAGAACTCTTTTCTCCTGAAAGGCAAGTACTTTTAATTTAGCTAATTAATATAATTTTATTTAAAAGAGAACAGAAAATTATAAATTAAAAAAAGAATCCTCAAATTTTTATGTTATCAACGTAAAATTTGTCTTTTACTTTCCACATAGATGAAAAATTTCATTTTATTACTTTTATGTGGTGAACTTTTAAAAATTTGTTAAAATCTCTTTTAGTTATTTGAAAGGCATAGTAATAATTTGGACTGGGCCAGAAGCCAGGAACTGAATCTGGGTCCGCCTTGTGTATGACAGGGACCCAAGAGCCAATATTTGAGTTCTCCAAGCATGCTAATTTATTAGCAGGAAACTAAAACAGAGGGCAGAGTTCCAAGTCATATTCATACAAAGTTGCTGTATCATCTTCTAGGGAGCCATTACCCATAGATTCCGGGTATTATTACTATGAGTAATCCTAACTGAAATAAGCAGTTAAGTTAGGGTTCTTTCTAGAGACTGTCCTTCCACCAGATGTCGGCCATTATTATCTTTTTAAGAAGGCTAGAATGTGCCTGGAATTGTTTCCTCCCAGAAAGCAGTGTTCCTGCTCCTCTAGGGAAAGGGAGTATATAAATTACATATTTTCAGCTTTAACCATATGATTACATGTAACATAAATTACACAGCTTATGCATTCAAGTGTTACTTCTGAATAGATAGTGTTTAATAAATACATGCTGGCTTATCATTAAAGTTAAAATATGTTTATATTAAATGAAAGTACTTCTAAAGTCATTTTACTAACATGAAAAGTCATTTAAAAATGTCTCATTCATCTTTTTATTTTCTTTAGAAATTATAGATTCGATTATTTGAAAGGCAGAAAGACAACGGGAGAGAGAGAGAGAAATAAAGAGAGAGAGAGGTTTTAAAGAGAGAGAGAGAGAGACCTTTTCCATCAACGATTTCACTCACCAAATGCACACAATAGCCGGAACTGCGTCAGGTCGAACACAGAAACTTGGAACACAATCTAGGTCTCCTACACAGGTGGCAGAGACCTGAATACTTGAGCCAGCACTTGCTACCTCTCGATATGCACTAGTAGGAAGCTAGAATTGAGAATGCAATCATTACTTGAGCAGAGACACTTTGATATGGAATGCAAGGGTCTCAAGTGACAGCTTACTTGCTGCATCAAACCAAACACCTGCCTCTCACCATAGTTTAACCATAGTTTCAAAAACCCACATTAACAAGATTTTGTTCTTCCTTTTCTTCCCTATATATCAAAACACAATCTCATTACATTTGAACAACTCTATTCAAGTTGAAGAGTTCAATTTAGCTAATTACCAAAGGTGATTACAAAAAAATCACAAAATTATAGAATGTAATTATTATGATTATTGACAAAGACAATTTAGCAAGTACAGTATGGGTTTTTAGTATATAGTAGTTCATCTAAAGTGTAAACCAATTTTGGGTGAAACATTTGCATGATATATGAAACCAACAGATGATCATGCACAGCATTCAATTTATTTTCCATGATATTTTCAGCTGTTTTTACTCCTAAAAGATAGCAGTTATTTTTACTACACCAGACATTTAAGTTATTGTAATTGTAAATACAATACAATACATTTAATATTTAAACATGTATTACACCAGGGTTTTCTGCCATTTCAGATGAATTTCCCTGATTATTCTTAAATGTGCTGCTTGAGGCATTTTTTAATATTTTTCCATTTTTAGGAAACTAATAGTGATAAAGCCTCAGTTAATTAAATTAAAATGATCCTTTGACAAACGACATCTATTTCAACTGTGTAAAAGGAAAATTATACTGCTATTCTGAAGATTGTAATCACCCATGTTCTTTTATAGTCTACTGATACAAAGTAAACAAATGATTCCAAATAATCATTTAACATATCCTTGTCATGACAATAAATGAATGTTTCAAATTATTGGCCGGCGCTGCGGCTCACTAGGCTAATCCTCTGCCTTGTGGCCCCGGCACACCGGGTTCCAGTCCCGGTCGGGGCGCTGGATTCTGTCCTGGTTGCCCCTCTTCCAGGCCAGCTATCTGCTGTGGCCCAGGAGTGCAGTGGAGGATGGCCCAAGTGCTTGGGCCCTGCACCCCATGGGAGACCAGGAGAAGCACCTGGCTCCTGCCATCAGATCAGCACGGTGCGCCGGCCACAGCGCGCCGGCCGCAGCGGCCAAAGGAAGGTGAACCAATGGCAAAGGAAAACCTTTCTCTCTGTTTCTCTCTCTCTCACTGTCCACTCTGCCTGTCCAAAAAATTAAAAAAATTTTTTTCCCAAATTATTTCATACATTCACAGTACTGTTGCAAAGTACATAAAGTATCTAAGAGTAAAAAACAAACATTAGCATTTCACAATTTTATATTTTTGAATAAGATGACTAAATATAGTGGATAGTAAACTTTTTTTCACTATCGATTGACAGTAAATGGCAAAACATAATTGTATTTTAAAAATCAAATTTTAATTTCATCCTTATAATGGAAGAGAGCAAAACATTATTTAAACTCAGCTGTTTCAAAAGGTGAGACAAATAGTCCAACAATTTTTGTCATCTTAATTGAAAAATTCAATTAAATATGTTTCTCAAAATATTTTAATTTTAAAAATTATAAGTAAAATGTAAATCTTTATAGTGTCTTCAAGTATGTAGTAAATTGTTCTTTGTATTCTATTTATAAAATAATAAATGAGATGACTCCAAGCAAGTATTTTCATGATAGAAAGTCAAGTGATAGCTGTCTAGGCACTGGAATAATATTATTAAACAGACCTGAAGCTACAGGATTGCACTGGTGTTTACAGATACCATATGAAAGTATTTCATGACCTTGAATTGCTCTTTGAATAATATAAATAATACACATATATATATATATATACACAAACACCCATAACACCCATGCATGTAAACATACACACATACACACACACACACATTCCATTATATTTTAGTTGATCATATTATGCTCTGATAACAAGAAAAAAGATTATTCTAATTTCTTTACTATTCAGTTCAGTCATTATGTGGTCAAGATAACAGTCCTCTTTGAAACAGAAGCTCTACTTTCTAACAATTTCATCCATTTCAACTTCAAAACATACTACTGTATCTAATGAATCTAACTAGAGCTAAGCCTCGTGGGACCCATAGGTTGATTCTGCCAGATATGATGCCATCTGTCAGAAAAGTAGAGGCTACTTTAGCTCCAGAGACCTACTGATTCCTGGCATCATTACCTGTCTCTCTACTTGAGGCTATAAATAGCAATTTCCTGTCCTCCATGCCCTGTGGTGCTGCCATATGTCCTTAGACTCAGAGAAGGCCAAAACACCTACAGACCATTATAGTTTGTCAACACCTGATTGGCAGAGATGAGACTGGACCAGCAGCTACTGTGTAATAGCACAATAGATTTTCAGGACATTCATCTGCCTGTGTAGCTCTCTGCTATAAAAACCATTTATTCTGGTAACTTAGTTTCAGGGACTGAGTAATACAGCAGCACTGTTAGTTGTGCATCTGAAATCTACTTCCTCTTTCTTTCTAGTTATTGATCCACAGAATTTTAGAGGTAACCAGTCTTGACTGGCTCTATTTCCAGCTTAGAAGTAAATTTTCATTAACTGAAGTCCAGTCTGGCAACCTCAACCCCCTTTGCCAATGATTGTGCAAGACATTAAGTGACACAATTTCAATCAATTTGATAAAAGAAGCCTACAGGGTGCTTCCGGAAATGTTTTTAGACTTATAAAAGAAGGACAAACACAGGAAGACAGTTCTGCTCCTACAGTGATGCTATGGTGTCAGCAAATGATGCCTGAAGCAGTGACAAGAATCTCAATACTACTAAGAAGAGCTGGTGAAATCAACGCTGAGATTGGTAGGAAAGAAATATCTTGGATTCGTGTTAAAGAGGTCAGCCATCAAACTAATCACCTAACTTATGAGTTCTTTTCCAGGAAAATAATAACACATTTCCCTTAAGTGACAGGGGAAGGTAAGGAAGTCCCTAGTGTGTTTGTTAGATGATTTTGAAATTATTTATTTCTCTTATGGTTGCTACGTGACTATGCTGTTGTATGAAATTCTTATTTTTATGAGAATCACAAGGAAATATTCGTTTTTACATGAAAAAGTTGAAAACTTGAAACTCCATCCACAGTCTAATACTACAAACAATTGATTGTCCCCAGGAGTAAGCCATATTATAGATACTCCCAATCTTATGTGAAGGCTGAACAGAAACATTAATAATAGTTTAGAAAATATTTCAGGAATCTGTTTTGTGATAATTGGTCAAGGGTCTTAGTTTAATGCCCTCTGTGAATAGTTATACCCCTGACAGAAAGCAGAGACATAGCTCAATATCTACTTCTGTATGTTTTCATCTCAGTAAAGGAAGAATTTATGCTACTGCCATTCATTATTGATCCTTCCTGGTTCTCTTTATAGAATGGACAGCACATTTTTTCCAGAAGTTCCAACTTGGATAGAAGGCCAAAATTCTCTTTAATTTCTGAAGTGACATTTGCAATGCTAAATGAAAATAATCATTGTCCATAATTCCATTTTGAATTTGATTTATTGTAACACAAAAGTTTTAAAATTATATACATAATAATTCTTTTTGGGTATGGGGTGAGAGTTAAAAGAGTGTAAGGTTAAGGAATTTTTCTTGCTTGTTTTTTGAAATGCAATTATTCTTTAAATTGCTTATCTTTTAAAATTAATTTCTATCTGAAATTTTATCTGAAAACTTAACTCTTAGTTCCAATCAAGCTAGTTGTCTTCTGTTGTTATTATCTCATTTTGTTATCACATCTGCTTCATTCTATCATCTTTTTCCGCTTTTATATCTAGATAACATCTCCTGGATTTTTTTTTTCACTTGTACAAATTTAACTCCCAGTATTTATATTTTTTTGAGTCCTAGGCAAGTATGCTTAGTTTTCTGTACTAATCAGTCTACTGTTTACTGTTTCAATCAAGCACTTGCATTTACCAATCATATTTTTCATTTACATGCAATTACTCTTTATCCTGAATTGATTTTTCTCCATAACTACTTTCTCTATATTTATGGATTCAGCATATTCTATCTCTTGAAGAATATAAAAAGGAGATTTTCTATGACAGCCTTGTGTGTCTTTAAACATATCTTTTTAAGAAAGTAAGAGGATAAGATAAAGCAAGAGGACAAGAGACTGAGTTCTCTATAATATTCATATATTTTCCTGGGTTCTACAATATCTTTCATGTTTTTGATAGGTCATTGTACTCTTGCTATTTGTAAAGAAGTCAAGCTCCTTGCTCTTGAAGGAAGGTGATGACTTTTACTTAGCCAGCTAACAAATACTAATGTAATACTTGCTGTATGATTGAAACTCCTCTAGACTCTAGACATACAACAATGCAAAGAACAACAAAGGTCTTAACTCTTAAAACTTACATTATAGACAAGGTGTACCCCTTAGAACTTTCTGTAATGATGAAATCTTTACTTAATATATACTAAATCGATCGTCTGTATATAAAGATAATTGAAAATGAATCTTGATGTGAATGGAATGGGAGAGGGAGCAGGAGATGGGAGGGGTGTGAGTGGGAGGGAAATTATGGGGAGGGGAAGCCATTGTAATCCATAAACTGTACTTTGGAAATTTATATTTACTAAATAAAAAATAAATTAAAAAAAGAACTTTCTGTAATGATGTAAACAGTTTGTGTGATCTAATATTGGACCCTTAGCCACATTTGTATTTTGACATAGAAGAGTTTTGAATTTCCATGTTTAAATGGCTGTGAGCAGAGAATTAAATTTTTAATTTTGTTTAATTTTAATTTAGATAGTTACATCAACTAGTGTATAGGAAGTGAGAGAGGGGTGATAAATAAGGAAAGACAAATGGTAAGAGATATTTTCAGATAAGACACAACTCTGAGAGGAAAAAAATAAATGAAAGAGGTTAGATAATAGATAACCATTTTGTTTCAAGAGATTACTTTTTGATTGCACACCAAGAAAAACCTCTCTGATTGAGATAAGAAGAAAATTGATACCTGAATGATATGAAGGAGTTACTTGTGCCAAGATTTACTATTGAAATGTTAAACCAGAGAAGAGATGAGAACAATGGACTTGAGGTAGGAGCAAACTTGGAGAGAACAGAGAACTTACAAAACAGTGTGGCTCCAGGATATTGAAAGAGAAGGATAATAAAATCTAAAACCCACAGCAAATGGAGAGTTTAGCAGCCAGTTAATCTTATAACATGTACCATACCCTGCAGATAGATCTGTTGAGTTTCTGAAAGGAAATAAACTTCTTAAGTGGGAAGGATGCAGAAAATATCTGAGAGACAATATTCTTGTCAAGGCTGCATCAAGTCTACAGTAATTCACTTGTGAGACAGTTTTGTATTTCATGATTTAAACAATTAAGCGTTAGTATGGGCTCTCAGAATTAACACGGAATAAAAATTCTGGACTTGACAAATTTTTCCAAGCTTCAGTGAATCAATAGCCAATTTTCTTATCTTATTATTATAAGAAATTACTATGGATATTTTGTATTTTTATCTTTTAAAACATATGGAATCAAAATTATTAAATAGAAGAAATTAGAAGCCATATATATTTGAGAACACACATTAATTTTAAAACTTAAAGAAGAGTGTACAACTAATTTATTTTAATTTACATCTTCATTTGATAGACGAAGAAAAGTTTTAATGACTTGTAGTTATATAAAATTTCAATGCAAAAAGCAAAGAGGGGCTTGAATCTGGATTAATTTACTCCCTATTCACTTCATATTTTCCTAAAACAATAGTACACAAATATACTTTCTGTAACTATTTAACCTTAAAAGATTTTTCGTAAAAATAAATTGTGGATATCTGGTATTTTATATATATATATATATATATATATATAATGACTTTCAAAACATTGTAATTCATAACTATGGACATATAGCTCTGACTGTAGTTTTGTTGAAGAGTGCACTTGTCATAAATGTCTTCTCTATACAATCATGAAGTCTTATCTTGAATGTTTGCTAAATAATTATACAATGATTAGATGAATTTCAGCTATCATTCTTGATCCATGAAAACCAACAAAGCCTTTGGGAGAGAACATAGCCACCACTGGGCATAACTTTTCTCAAATGATGTCATTAGAGCTAAAGCTTCGTCAACCTGTGTTCATTTATTTGTTCTGGTCATCACAACTACATCCCTTAATGCCTTAAATGTTAATTTGGTCACTTCCTTCATTTTGAATTTTGGTCTTTTTAAACCCTATTTTTATTCCTCAGAATATTGAAGATGTTATTTTCTTCAACATTAATCAAAGCTATTTCATTCTTATGAACATGAAAAGTAGTCATGTTTTTCAAATTTTGATATGCTATCTTTATATTGATTGATCCTAATTGATCTAAATGTATGACTCATTTTTCTTGTGATGTCTTCATTGAACTATATGTATTTAAAAGTATCTTCTATTTCTAATATTTGAGGGGTTTTCAGAAGGCTATTCATTACTGCTTTATACTTTAATTCTCCAGAGATCATAAAGAACATTCATTTTGCTTTCTGAATCTATTGAGGCTTTTCTCACAGCTCAAAATGTGGCTCACCTTGGTGTTAGTTATACATATACTTGAAAAGAATGTCCTTTCATATTCAAAAAATCAATGAAATCACATTTTTTTTACTATTCTTCTGGGATTTCATAAACTTACTAACTTTTGATCTACGTATTCTACTAATTGCTAATACAGAGGTGTTCATAATTTTACTTGTGGTTTCATCTACTTTTACTTTCAATTTTAATTTCAGTTCTACTTTTATTTTCAATTCAAGGTTTTGCTTCAGGTATTTGGAGTTCTGTTATTTTATTTAATTTTTAAAAAAAATATGTTTGCTGCAAGTTTTAACATACACACCTGTAGTTCTCCCAGTCTAACCACAATTTCATATATAGTATCAGGAACATAGCAGTATACTCACATTGCTCCATACCAATATATTGTAATGGATTTGAGGCATGTTTGTGTTTAATGCATTATAAATCCCATATTTTATTATTACTTACTCAATTATCTTTAAAATTACTTAAAAATAGTCAATTATGTTCACCATTTTTTATGTTCTCTCTCCATTTTCCTTCTAACTATTATTAACATTGTGTCTTTACATCCTAGTACAGGAAGCTCATAGAACCCCTAGTAAACATGACCAAAAAAGATCCTCACCATGACACATTGTAATTAAACTCACCACAGTGAAACAGAAAGAAAAGATCCTAAAATGTGCAAGAGAGAAACATCAGATTACTCTTAGAGGAGCTCCAATTAGACTCACAGCAGACTTCTCTTCAGAAACCCTACAAGCTAGAAAGGAATGGTGAGACATAGCCCAGGTACTAAGCGAGAAAAACTGCCAGCCCAGAATATTATATCCTGCAAAGCTCTCATTTGTGAATGAAGGTGAAATAACGACCTTTCACAGCAAACATAAATTGAAAGAATTTGTTGCCACTCGTCCAGCCCTGCAAAAGATGCTTAAAGATGTGTTACACACAGAAACACAGAAACACAGCCATCAACATCAAAGAAGGTAAAGGAAGGAAACCTCACAGCAAAAGATCACAGGGAATTCAAAGCATACATTTGGATAAAGAAATTATGGGACATCTACTCTATAGAATACTATACAGCAGTCAAAAACAATGAAATCCGGTCATTTGCAACAAGATGGAAGAATCTGGAAAAAATCATGCTGAGTGAATTAAGCCAGTCCCAAAGGGACAAATATCATATGTTCTCCCTGACTGGGGGACAACTAACTGAGCACCAAAGGGTAAACATGTTGAAGTGAAATGGACACTATGAGAAACAGTAATTTGATCAGCTCTTCTGCTGACTGTTGTTGTACAATGTAATACTTTATCCATTTTAGTATTTTTTTATTCTAGTACTAGTGGTTGAACTCTGTAATTAACACACAATTATTCTTAGGTGTTTAAATTTTAACTGAAAAGTGATCCCTGTGAAATATAAGAGTGGGAATAAGAGAGGGAGAAGATGTACATTTTGGGACATACTCAATCACGTGTCCCAAATGATGGAGTTAGAATCATGCCAGGGGATTCCAATATAATCCCATCAAGGTGGCATGTACCAAGGCCATCTCACTAGTCCAAGTGATCAATTTCAGTTCACAATTGATCACACTGATAGGTCTAAGAGTCAAAGGGATCACACAAACAAGACTAGTGTCTGCTAATACTAACTGATAGAATCAAAGAGGGAGAGAATGATCCAACATGGGAAGCGAGATACACAGCAGACTCATAGAATGGTACATGTCCTAAATAGCACTCTGGTCTCAGAATCAGCCCTTTAGGCATTCGGATCTGGCTCAGGAGCCCATGACAGTATTTTAGGCATGGAAAGCCAAGACACTCTGGAAAAAAAGACGACCTAAATGAAAGATCTCTGTGAGTGAGATCCCAGTGGAAAGAATGGGCCATCAAAGAAGGAGGTACATTTCTCTGAAGGGAGGAGAGAATTTCCACTCTGACTATGACCCTGTCGAAATAAGATCGAAGTCAGTGAACCCTAACGGCTTCCATAGCCTCGGCAACTTATGACTAGAACCTAGGGAGATTACTGACGCCATAAACAAGAGTGTCAAATTGTTAAATCAACTTCAGGAGTCACTGTGTACTTACGTCTCATGTGAGATCTGTCCTTAATGTGTTGTCCAATGTGAAGTAATGCTATAACTAGTACTGAAGCAGTATTTTACACTTTGTGTTTCTGTGTGGGTGCAAACTGATGAAATCTTTACTTAGTATATACTGAATTGATCTTCTGTATATAAAGATAATTGAAAATGATTAAAAAAAACCTTGGTGTTAAATTGGAAATTGCATAGATAATTAATGAATTTAAAAAAATGTATATCATGTAGGATCTCTGCCCCTAATGTGCTATACATTGTGAATTAATACTATAACCAGTACTCTGACAGTATTTTTCACTTTGTGTCCCTATGTGAGAGCAAACTGTTGAAATCTTTACGTAATATATACTAAACTGATCTTCTGTATATAAAGAGAATTGAAAATGAATCTTGATGTGAATGCAAGGGGAGAGGGAGCAGGAAAGAGGAGGGTTGCAGGTGGGAGTGAAGTTATGTGGGGGGGACGCCATTGTAATCCATAAGCTGTATTTTGGAAATTTATATTCTTTAACTAAAAGCTTTACAAAAAAAAAAGTAAAAAAAAAAAAAAACCAAACAAACAAAAAAACATTGTGTCTTTATCTCTGTGTTTTCAGCTCTTAGATTATGGCATGCCTTGGTGTGGTTTTCTTTATTTTCCATCTAGTTAAATTTAGTTGACTTTCTTATATATGAGGAGATATATTTCTATGATAATTGTTTCTTTCCTACAATTTCCCCCCTCCCCTTTCTCCTTTTAATATTCTTGTTATGCAGGCACTTCAGAAAGTTCATGGGGAAATGGAATTGACCTTCTGCATAGTTTTTCATAATATACATTTCCACAAACTTTCTGAAAAAATGCCTTAAGTATACTTTACTACTTGATATCCCATTGACGATAGAGAGTATACCTATGTATAATCTTTCATCTTATTTATTTTGTACACATTCAATTATTATGTCTCTAAGTCTACTTCTTCAAATCTAAGCTTTTCATATCAAATAAAGTTTTCTTTTATCCCATTATCTTTTCCATACCTAGAAGTTCCTCTTGATCTTTTTAATATCTTCAGTTTCTCACATAACCTTTTATTTATTTCCTGTATATATTTTGAAATTTATTATGTATGATTTATAGTCTTTTTAAAAATTTATTTGTTTTGAAAGTCAAAGTTACACAGAGAGAGAGAGAGAGAGAGAGAGAGAGAGAGAGAGAGAGGTCTTATATCTGTTGGTTCACTCCCAAATGACTGCAATGGCCAGAGCTGAACTGATCTGGAGCCAGGAACCAGGAGTCTCTTCCTGGGCCCCCATGTGGGTGCAGGGGCCCAAGGCCTTGGACCATATTCTACTGCTTTCCCAGGCCATAGCAGAGAGCTGGATCAGAAGTAGAGCAGCCAGGTCTGGAACTGCCACCCATATGGAATGTTGGCACTGCAGGTGGTAGCTTTACCAGCTACGCCACAGTGCCGACCCCGTGTTTTACAATCTTAACTAATCATTCCATCATCCTCACTATTTCTGGGTTATTTTTAGTTATTTCTATCATTGATATTATTTGTACTTCTAGCTATGAGTTATATAGGCCTGATTTTAAAATTAATAATAATTAATTAAATGTCAAATATTAAAATGTTACAATGTTAACCACAGGATTTTGTTGTATTTCTTTAATCATTATGGCTTTTATTCTGGTACATGGTTTTATTACTTGCATGTACATCTAAATTTTCAAAGCTTGTTTTTAAGTTTTGTTTGTTTGTTTTTATTTTAAATAGTCTTCCCAGAGTGGCCTTTATTCCTGATTTAATTTAACCACCTTGTAAAGGCAAATCATTGAGGACTCTGCCCAGTACTCCATGTACTTCAAACGCCCTGTACTTTAGGAACACAAATCATTCTTAGCCTTGTTTGATCTTTGAGAGTTGTTCATCTTTATGACTCCTGGTGTTTCTAGGCTCAGTCGTGCATAATTCCACTCTCATATATGTTCATCGGTACTAGAGCAGTATCTTCAGCATACTCTGTGAAATAATTCAGAATTCTCTGCACCTTACCCCATGCAGCACTGTCCTTTTTTGTTATTTTACCCTGCAAATGCTCAGTAACCTTGAATTCTGATCTTCTCTACCACAACTCAGTGAGATTGTGGAACTGTCTTTCAGTCACACTACCTGCATTGTGCCTGGAGACCTGGTATAGGCAATACTCTGGAGAATAATTTTATATGCTTTATTTGTTTCCCTTCTCTCAATGAATTTTCTTTTGGAAAATATTGTTTCATATATATTATAGAGCTTGCTATTTGAATAAAATTGGGAGTTTTTGCCTGTGGCAGTTAATCATTCATGGGTGCAAACAGAAATTATATATAGTTCATCATATTCTAGTGTTTTATTTATAAATAAATAATAAAAGTTTTAATTATGAATTCATCTAACAAGCCAGATTGGTAAGGCAACAAAAATACACTTTGCAAAAATATTTGAATAAAGTTAAATATTTTGTCATATTGTGCCAAAAAGTGTTTTATCACTTTTATTTATATTAAGCAAATATTTTAATTAACATTTTTCAAAATAATTTTCTTAAAGCAAGCTAACAATAACAAATGAATAGCATGACTCGGTTAGACCGTTTTCTTAATAATTTAGTTGGTTTGCTTATATTATCTCAGAATTATTTTTGCATACAGGAACATAAAGAGGATCACAAACTTATGTATTTCCAGAAATTGTTATTGTCTAATGTTTGTCTTTATTTCTTGATGTCATACAATAAAATGCTTTCAAAAGAGAAAATCTTTTGTAAATTGTAGCATCTATTGAAGAAAAATTTATTTGTGATTTGTGTATCTCTGTGGTTTTTGACATGTTGAAGAGTATAATATATTTATAATATATTGTATATATAATATATAATATATATAATATATTTATAATTTATTGTAAAACAATAAATCAAACAATAAATCACTGAAAGATTCCCATTTATTTCCTTTTTAAGTAACAGCTTTTTAAAATTTAAAATATCCAATGTTATTAAGATGTTACATGTCTAATACAATCTATTACATTCTGGTAAAATGGCAGTTTCCGTGTCCTGATTTATAAGGAAGAAATTCTGAAACACTGTACTCCACACCATGGTATATTTAAATATATTCTTTAAAAATTTCTGGGAAAAGCCACAACAAAATATTTCCTTAAAATTATTGTTTGTAATGCAATGCTGTTACATCAGAAAAAAAAAAAAAGACGACGACGACTAATGTGTTTGGGATTCGGAAACTTTTTCTACCATTTTTGACTTTATGAGAGAAAGAAAGGAAACAGGGGAGAGAGAGAGAGACAGAGGGAGAGAGAGAGAGAGAAGGAACATTTCTGCTTCTCAGATCCCAAAGGAAGTAGCCTTGCTGCAGTCTGCAAGCAAAGATGACACATGTATGGGTGACATATATGATCTCTGCCAGTAGTGTGCTTCTAGAAGGAATTCTAACTCAACTCCTTACACAGAGAGAACTGTGACTAGGACTCATGGTCTCACTGACCTCTGTTTCTTGTGATAATTAAGATATAATGATTACAGTGTTGGTTTTAGGAAAGCTTTTGTCAAGATCTTGGGACAAATGTATACCACATTATCCTCCATCCCCTCAACAGTCTCAGATATCCATCCACAATGCTACATTGGGTAGTAATGAAATTTCCTATTGTTTTAGAAGTAGCTTCTAAAGTTTTTGGAGGGAACATAAATGCAAAAAAAAAAAAAATAACGCCTTGTTAAGAGAAGGATACAAATTATATTTAAAAGGCATCTCAGTCACAATCTGTATAAGATTTACATGGAGCATTCTCTGCATTATGTGAAAAAGGTAAACATGATTCTCATGGTTTTAATTCAGAACTCAGCTCCAGGAAGAGCTTGTCTGGAAGGATGCAGACAGGCCAAGAAGACTGCAGAGCTGACTAGATGCATATTTCATTATTCTGGCAGAAGTGGGGTAGTACACACATTGGATCTGCCTTTACTCTTTCAGCAACAGAGAAAGACAAACGCATGGTCCACATTCAGTTATACCCTCAGTGTCATATATGCTTGCAGACAATAATCACAGTCAGCCACAAAGTTACATAGCAGGACTGTATTGGCTTATGGGCTTGCTGAATAGTAGAAATGTATCTGCTTCAGGCAAAGGGAGCCTGACAGACTTTATTTTCCCCATACTCCATCCCTTCAGTGTTTCTCATCTCATCCTCTGGGCATCAGTTGTCGCCTGGAAGAATCCCTGTGTGAGCGGTAGGCCAGGAGTGTGGATCACTGTGCCCAAATTCCACAACTGTATTAGCTGTAGCAACAAAATATGAGTGAGAATACCACACCAAACACAATGAGTACGACGTCCGCCAATCGCTTATGCAGAAAGGCTTCTCACCCATGTCTCGGTCTTATTACATCGCTCTCAGACTAGGGTCTTCACATGGATCAGATGTTGTTCCATAGCTTGTCAGAAGAATTCAATCATTCAATCTTTTCAACCAAAATCTGGGTTTTTTGTTTGTTTGTTTTGTTTTGTTTTTTGTTTTTTGTTTTTTGGTGGCTATGGTCACTTTCCAAGGTAATCCAGTTTCAGAGCTGTTAGGTAACTCTGTGTACACTCAATAACTTGATTGGTTGGTTAACATTATAAAGCTGTGTACCCAGTTCACCAGGGTGTTTGCAGTCATCAAGTTCAGGACAATAAGACAAAGAAGGAGCATTAATAATGGTAAACTAAGCATCAGGTAGGATATAAGCAAGAGGTATAACACTCCAGCTGGCAAAAGTCATAATATTGGCCTCTTATATCAAGCTCAGTGGGATATAGTTTTTAATGGGTATTCATCTACATGAAGAGATACTGGAGAGGCTAGTATTGGCCAGAATGCTACAACAAATGTGCATTTGAACAAAATAGCCCCCTCCTTCCATATGTAATGTAACTTTAGTACTGAGGCCAAATGGCCATTACCCATTGTGTCACTTCTGGGTCATGTGCTATTCCAGCTCCCTGCGGTGACAGCAAGCAAATCAAGCACTGCTGATTTTCTGTACTTGCCATGGCCACCTCCAGGCAACATATCCCCCTCTAGCTCAAGGACAGTGGGAGCAGATAAAAACACATTGTTTTATACTCCAAAATCTGGTTTCACTATGTCAGTGTTTGCAGATGCAGCTAAATGGGTGCTGCTGAATAACGTAGCAAAATCTGCACAGATGCAAGTGCTCCAGCCTGGGACTATTCTTTTAATAAACACAACATTATCCACAGTCTTAGTCCATTCCACCAAAGACCTTGAGTTGATTTTGTTTCTTAAGCTTGCTCCAACAGGATATTATGCCACTCAAGCATTCCAGTTCCTTGGGGATCTGTGGTACATGCAGTTTCTAGTCAATTCTGTCTTCTGAAGCCTGTAAAATGGGTATCATAGTCACTATATTTAACCTGTGGTCATAATCATCTTTACAATGCATGTAAGACAGCTTACTGGTTGGGTTGCCTAGCAGGAATGGCAAAAAGGAGTCCTGTAGCGGTACCTACACAGTTAACAGCATACTTGTCCCCATCACATTGGGCAAAGGTGTATTTGCCACCTTCCAAAGACACTCTCCCTTGCATTACAGTCCTTATACCACTGACACTCAATGGGTATTGTCCTGACTGTAGATAGTATAGTTTGTACAAGCACCTAGAATCTCCTGGTAGGTTACATTTGGATTCCAGGCCTTCACCATACCCTGAATCATCTTTTGTCCTGATATTAAGAGCTGCCATTGTAAAAACTGGGCAACTTCATTTTCTGAGGCCCTTTCCAACCAACATACTTTATTCAGGGTATCAGCCTCATCAGTCTCTAGATGGAAAGGTGTGCATGAGTTGTCACAGGGTATAGTGATGATTTTCTTATTGTGAACCCATCTCCCACAAGTTTTGTCACATGGCTTTGCCTCATAAAGTTTGGCACATGACCATCCAATTTTATATGTGCCATGTTGCCCAACTATTTGTTGAAATAACAACAACCAAGGGCTCATTGAAAGCTGCTCCTTCCCATGAGTCCAGACCAAAAGGCCCAAACTAAACTGTTCGGCAGTGACATCTATATCAAGTTTGCAGAGGTCGGTGAATCAACATATTGAACACTATTATGGCCTGTGCATTTCACTTTGCTACTTGCTCTTTCTCACCCCATTCCTATTAGATTGCTTTCTTTACCAAACAGTACAGTGCCTCAGAATTTGTACTGGAAGCAGGATCAATACTCTTTCATATCCTAACAATCCTACAAATTCCTGTAACTATTTTATGGTTATTGGAGCGGGGAGGTCCTGAATTTTGTCTGTAACTGCCTTAAGAATGACTTTCATCTTACCCAACCAGACAATCCCCAAGAATTTCAGGGTCCCTGAATTTTGGTGTCATTGACTACCCATTCACGTGACTATAATGACTCAATAAATTGAGTATAGATGCTTGGGCATCTGCAAGACAGCCACAGGCTAGCACCACTTCATCAATATAATTGAACATACACACTGTTACAAATATTGGACATCACAGCAAATCTGTCACTATGAAACTATGACATGTTAGGGATATGTACATAGCCTTGTTGGAGAATACTTAGGGTCCATTGCTGACCTATCCAAATGAAGGTAAACTGATCCTGAATCTCAGGAGATCTATCGATAGAAAAGAAGTCATTGACTAAGCCTAAATAATGATAGTTACAAAGTTCATGGTTGAGACAGTTCATAACATTGCTTATAGCTGAAACTGTCACATACAAGGGAAGGACAACTGTACTGAGCTATCAATAACCTATTATTAGCGACCATTTTCCATCTGACTTTCTTACAGGCAATACTGGCAAATTAAATGACCTACATACAAGCCTAATGATGCCATCCTTCTCCAGCTCCCAGATGGTTCATGTAATTTCTTGATTCCCTGGAAGTTCGTATGATTTGGTGTTTGTCACCAACCCAAATGTGAGTAACAGTAATGGTAAGTGGGCAACATGCCTCCTAAGTACACATTTAACCGCACTTATGAATAGGCAGAATATCCCTAGTGAAGTTTTAGCCATAATCCTTGTAGGAATCAGTACCAATATGTCTTCAACTATAATATATATATATATATATATATATATATATATATATATATACATACATTCCTGAGGTGGTTGACTCTAGACTCCCTTTTCCCAGAGGCAAATTTATAGGTTTTACTCATATGAAGTATCTTCCATATTCATCTATGGCTACCAGTAGCACAGGCTACCTCTCAGGGTTGCCATATAGCAGTGTACATCAAGTGCATTGTTAGTCAGCGCCAGGGCACTTGGAACATTAGAAGGGGACCAATGGATAATGAGTTCCATATGGGGCGTCCAGTCTCTACCTATCTCTTAAGTAGGTACCTTGGCCTCACCCCAATCAAAGTTCAATACCCAAACACTAGAGGTAATTTCAGATGGTTTAGGGTCTATCAGAAAATCCTGTAACCCTATTGTTCAAACCCTTTGTGCCCACTTGGGTGGTTTATTTGTACTGGACCTTTTCAATGGGTTGAACTGTTGTACCAGTTTTAATTGTTGCCTTCATTCTGGCAATCTCTTCTGGGCTTACTCATCTAATTTTTTCCCTGTCTACACTCACTACCAGAAGATTGACACACAACTAAGTTCCAGTGATCCTAACTATTTTTTATAAGATTTATTTTTATGTATTTGAAAGGCAGAGTTACAGAGATGCAGAAGCAGAGGGAAAGAGAGGTCTTTCATCTTCTGGTTCACTCCACAGATGCCTGCAATGGCCAGAGCTGAGCTGATCTGAAGTCAGAGACCAGGAGATTCTTCCAGGTCTCCCAAGCAGGTGAAGGGGCTCAAGGACTTGGGCCATCTTCCATTGCTTTCCCAGGCGACAGCAGAGAAGTGGGTCAGAAGTGGAACAGCTGGGACTCGGATCAGTGCCCATATGGGAGGCTGACACTACAGGTGGCAGCTTTACCCGCTATGCCACAGCACTGGCCCCTTACCTATTTTTTTTATCTGCTCTCTTCTCCCAAATCATGGCTCAAACCCCATCTGAGTGTGCAGTTTCAAGCTCCCCTAAACTCATCAATGATACAGGTAATTATAGTGATAGATTGGCTCACATACAGGACTAGTATTGCTACCAAGGCTGTAAACAGGGTAGAGAAATCAGTCTGCAACACGATATTCCTCATCTCTGCAATAAAAACGTCATTATCGGGCCCATGAATTTTATCATTGTATATGGCATTTTGAATGCTCAATTCTCACTATATTTGCTGTAGTTCAGTGTATATCTGCCACCTGCTTATGGCCCCAGGCAAATCTCCAGTGTTAGGCCCTGCCATATGCCCTCTTACTCTAATTCATTCTTGAAGGGACTGATTTGACATATGATGAGAGTTCAAAGCTGCCATTGCAAGGCTGTGTACACAGTAAGGGATTAGAATTCTTCCATTTTCAGTCCTTAGAGCAAGATCTCATTTACCTTTGCATCCTATCATTGAAGCACTCAGGCCTCAACTCAATCAAAGGCCTTCTGCCTAAACTTAGATCAGAGATCTCAGAGCCACATGCTGGACATAGTCAGGGAGCTTTGTTCAGTGCTCCAGGATAGAGGGAGTATCCAATGTGACACCCAAATTGGATGTGTTGGTCCTCCTCTTTTGTATTAGAGTAGAGGGATTGATCAGATCTGTTGGCATAGTCTCACCCTCACCTCTTATCCTCAAAGGCAACCAATGTACAGATGCTAGCTGCAGTGTGTGCAATATTCATCCGAGCTGCCCCAAGAACCACACAAAGGATATGTTCAGTCCTGAATGTGGGCAATGGATCCTGATGCAATGACCTACCCCAGGCAATCAGGGAGCTCCAATTATGTGGAGCTGCCAACAGTGACTGTGCCGTACACCCTGTCACATTGTGCACCCTCTCAGCAGCTACAGTGTTTCACAGAATCAGCACACAAGGCTTCCAAGTATCCACCATGCCTTTCTAGTCTGTATCATCCAGAGAGGCTAGATGCTCTCAGAGCCAACTGCTTCTGGGTACTCTACCTGAGCCCCAGAGCCTGTGACCTCTAGGATGCTGGGGGCACCTCCCAGTCCTATGTGGGTGCCCAGCCCCCTGTCAATCTTTCCAGCCAGATTCCACCATCTCCTCTTGGCTGATTGCTGGGCACACAGACACAAGTTGGCACAGCTATTAGGTTGTCCAAAATGGCACCCACCCTCTCTCAGCCAGTTGCAGAGTGCTATTGTCAGGGAGATGGGAAGAGAGAAACATGCCCCTTTCTCTTCCTCTAGACTTGCAGGTATCCTGTCACACAAGGAGCTCCAGACTGAACTCACGCCAGGCTCTGCCTGTAGCTGTATCTCCAGTGACTGGGGTTGCTACAGTCTGGTCTCACCTCACTCTCCAAAGCTGGTGCTGAGGCTCTCAGCTGCTGGGGCCTTGTGTTGTGTCCATGCTTGTGCTACAAGTATCCCTCTTCCTTCCATGAATTTTCCACTGCCATCTTCTCCCTCTTTCCTGAGATTGCACTCTCCCCACTTTTTTTTTTTTAAATATCTTCTCCTAGCCTAGAGCAGTAAGCTCCCTCCCTATTCTGCCATCTTTGCTAAACTTCTGAAACAATTTTTGATCAATACTAACATATATCAGACATAGGAAGTACTAGATATTGAAGACGCCAATTATTCTTCTGTAGACAAAGGTTTTTAAGGACAAGTGTGAGAGCAGATGTCCCCTGAACATTATGATTGATTCTTAGAAATGGGTACTATATCAACTTCAAAATGAAATAAATAATATTAGTGAGATAGTTGAAACTTGTGAGCCCACAAGTGCTATTTTTGTCTAGGCAAGAAAACTATAAATTGCTTATGACAGAAGTTAGATGAGATACTTCTGTGGCCCTTTTCCTTAGAATCCGATATGTAACTGCAATACAATTTTTTTCTGTTGCATATAAAAGGGGAATCAAAGAAACAAAATGAAATGGTTACAATTCCAAAAGAAGGAGCACAGGATATGCTATCATTAATTTTATTTGCTTTTTAGCGATTGCTGATTACAACATAGATGTTCCTATGGAAAAGAAATACTCTGCAAAATCAGTTGATGAAAATGAATTACTGCATTTCACAGATGTTTTCACTTTAAAATGGAATATTATGATGATACTAAAACTTTTTACCACCGCTACTGTAATTTGCATCCCATTACTGGTGATGTTTATATTTTGAAAACTTGAAATGTTTTTGAGCTCATCATAACCTAGTACTAATGATTCTTAGTACATCTGTGGAAAACCAACATCTAGGCAGTTTTTTCCAGCTCAATCATCTTTGATGAGTTTGTACTGTCTTCCAAAATATTCGGCTAGGGTTTTGTATATATAGTAGTTAATGATTCTACTTTATGTATACACAATCTGAACTAAAACAGAAGGTAACAAATCAAAATTATATGGCTAAGTGTAACCTTGTATTCTGACATCTGCTTTAGTAAAAGCATGTTAGTGGACAAAGGCTATATTTTCAGGATAGTCACCTCAGTTTAATTCTGGATTCACAGGAGACCTAATGTTTAGTTTGCAAACAATGAAGTTGAATTAGACTTAATTCAGAGTTTGAGATTTAGGGAAAAATCAAAATGCTGCAGGTGCCAATAAAAGAAGGCTCTAAAGAAAGAATTGCAAATGTAAAGTGTTTCAGGAAGAAATAATCAGTAAAATTGATGTGAAAATTAAAGAATGAAAACCAGTGATAACAAACAATTAACAGATGGAGTATATATACATACATACATACATACATACATACATACGTATGACCACAAAGTGAAATGGAAATCAGAGCTCTCAGTGCATGGTTTCATTATTCGTTAACTTTCAAAATAAGGATAATTTTCAAATGCCTTTGAACTCTTCTAGGTACAACTATGCTTTTCAGTTTCCTGTTTTCCACATAATCAAAAAAAAAAATCTTACCATATACCATATACATAGTAGTAATGTTAAAATTATCCAACTAGTATCTCATATTAGGCAGCATTTTTTGAGTGAACAAAGCTTCACCATTCTTGTACATCAGTATAATACAAATGTGTACTTATCAGATGCAAGTTGATGTTAACCAGCTTCATTGAGTTAAATTTCTTTTCAAAAAAAAAAGTTCAGAGGAAGCCAATCAGTATGGTGGTTTCCCAATTTAAAAAGGGACACAATTTCACATCTATTTGATATATCCCTACTTATATTGTTGCATTTTTCCTTTATTTTTTCTTATTGTGTTTAAACATGAAATCTATATTCTTTACAAATGTTACTGTTGGATACAGTACAAGTACAGTGTTGTACAGTAGCTCTCTAGAGTTTATTATCCTCATCCATTACAACTGTCAATTAGTCAGTTTCCATTTTCCCTACCCTCTAGCAAACACAGTTCAACTCTTTGATTCTATGAGGTTGACTACTTTAGAAACATAATGTCTTTCTGTGGCTAGCTTATTTCACTTAGAATAATATCCTTAACATTAACCTATTTGGCCACACACCTTTCCTTTGTAAAGCTTTGTATTTGATTTTACAATGTCTTTATTAAATTTTCACTGTCCATTCTTCTGTGGACAAATATTTAGGCTGTTACCACATCTTAGGGATTGTGAAGTGTCACAATGGACATAAGGATGCTAATAAATCCTTAGGGCTCTGATTTTAATTCATTTCCGTAATGGAATAGCTGGGTCTCATAGTAGTCATGGTTATTTTTAATTTTTACAGAAATTGCCATATTATTTTCCATAGACCTGCACCAGTATGCCTTGGTACGAACATTGTGTAAGGGTTCAGATTTCTCCACATCTTTACCAGTCAGTGTGTTGTTTCATGTTTTTTATGACAAACATCTTAGCATACATGAGGTGATGCTTCACTGTAGTTTGGGTTTATATTTATGTAACTATTATCAGAGTTAAATGTTTGTATTTCTGTTGATAATTTGTATATCTTTTGTGGACAAGCACTTATTCAAATCTTAGCCTATTTTTAAGTCATTATTAAATTTTTGTGCTAATTTTTCTTTCAATTGGTGGAGTTCCATGTATATTTATATAGTTTGGGATTAATTTCTTATCAGATAAGTGATTTACAAGTATTTTCTCCCAGTCATTCTGTTTTCATTTCCATTACCGTGGAGAAGCTTTATCGTTCGATATTTATATTCGGTTTTTCTGTCTGTGATTTTGTTCTCATTTCTACAATCTCATTCTAAAGAAAAAGTAATGATTCCTCTCTCATTTTCTTCTTTCAGTTTTATAGTTTATGATCTTATTTAGATCTTTCATCAATTTTAGCTTGATATGTGTGTATCCTGTAGAATAGCTGTCAGTTGTATTCATTCACATGGGGATGTACAGATTTCCCAGTACCATTCATTGAAAGATACTATCCTTTTTCTATTGCATATTGTTCCACCTACTGAAGTTTGTTTGGTCATATATGGGTTTATTTTTGGACTTGCTATAATGTTTCATTGGTCTTTATGTCTGCCATTCTGCAAATAACAAGAGTTTTATAATAAATTTTGAAATCAGGAAGTATGATGCCTCCAGTCTGGTTCTTCCTTGAGAATAAGTAAGCTATCTATTTTATATTTCCTATGAATTTAAGATTGTTTTTTAATTTCTGTAAAAAACCACCATTGTGATTTTGTTTTGATTGTAGACAACATTGGGACATATGGATATATTAACAATATTAAATTTTCCATTCCATGAACATGAATCCATTCCCACTTGTTTGCATCTTATTTCACATCATTTGTCAATGTTTCATTGTTTTCGGCATAAAAAGTCTTTTCCTTCCTTAATAAGTATATTCCTATGTATTTTCTTTTCTTTTGTTTATGGCTTTTTTTATTTTTATTTAGAATATAAATTTCCAAGGTACAACTTGTGGATTGCAATGGCTTCCCCACCCATACCTCCCCTCCCGCCCGCTACCCTCCCCCCTTACCCACTCCCTCTCCCCTTTCATTCACATCCAGATTCATTTTCAATTCTCTTTGTATACAGGAGCTCAGTTTAGTATGTGTTATGAAAAGATTTTAAACCATTTGCCCTCACATAGCATCACAGAGTGAAATATACTCTTTGAGTACTAGTTATAGCATTAAATCACATTGTACAGCACATTAAGGACAGAGATCCTACATGATATTATTTTTTTAATTGATTGATTTTTATGTAACTTCCAATTTTTTTTAATCATTTCCAATTATCTTTATATACAGAAGATCGATTCAGTATATACTAAGCAAATATTTTGTCAGTTTGCACCCGCGCAGAGACACAAGGTGTAAAAATACTGTTTCAGTACTAGTTATTGCATTACTTCACATTGGACAACACATTAAGGACAGATCATACATGGTTGTTTATGGCTTTTTAAAAGTTTATTTAATTATTTTTCGTGTACTTTGAAAACAGAATGAGAGAGTGAGACAGAGAGAAAAAGATCTCTGCTGGTTCATTCTTATATGCCCACAACACCCAAGACTGGGCCAGGCCAAAGCCAAGAGTTGTAGCCTGGAACCTGGAACTCCATCTGGTTCATCCATATGGGTGGCAGGGGCCCAGGCACATGGACTATCATCTCCTGCCTTCAAGGATGCATTAGTAGTAAATTGAAACTGAATCAAAATAGAATAGCTGAGACACAAACCAACACTCCACTATGAGATGTGGTTTCCCAAGTAAAAGCGCAACTCATTGTGTCACAATGGCCACTCTGGTTTGCTATATTGTGAAGGCATTTTCCTCTAATTTATTTTTATGAATTGTTAGTGCATAAAATATAATTGATATGTATCCTGCAAATTTATAGAATTAATATAATATTTTTCTAATATTTAGAACTTATTTGAGGAGCAAACACACAAAGACAGACAAACTAATAGAAAGAGAGGTCTCTTCAACCTCTTCAACTGGTTTCTCTCAGATACCTGTAATGGCCAGGGCTGAGCCCAGCCAAAGCAAGGAACCGGTGTCTCAATGCAAATCTCCTCACATAGGTGGAAGGAACACATTTACTTGAGCTATCCCTCCTGCCTCCTGGGATTTGTATTAGCAGAAAGCTAGAGTCAGGAACCAGAATTAGGAATTGAACTCAGGTACACAGGTATGGTATGCGCATATCTTAACCAATATCTTAAGCCTGTCCTGGATTAATATTTTAAATATTTTTTAATTATTATTATGGAGCCAATAAACTTTTCTATATATGAAGCCATGTTGCATACATACAAGGAAAAGTTCTGTTTTGGAAGATTTCTATTTATTTGTATTGCCTTAATGAGGTGACTGGAACTCTCTGCTTTATTTTTTTTAAATATTGATTATTTATTTTATTTGGAAGTCAGAGTTACACAGAGAGAGAAGGAGAGGCACTGGTTCACTCCCCAGTTGGCCGCAACGGCAGGAGCTGCGCTGATCTGAAGCCAGGAGCCAGGAGCTTCCTCCGGGTCTCCCACATGGGTGCAGGGGCCCAAGGACTTGGGCCATCCTCTACTGTTTTCCCAGGCCACAGCTGAGCACTGGATCAGAAGTGAAGTAGTGGAGTAGCCAGGTCTTGAACCAGCATGACTGCAGTGGTGAGTAGAAGTGGTGAGAGTGAGAATCTTTATCTTCTTACTGATATCAGAATGATAATGAAAAAGGGAGAGAATGATCCAACATGGGAAGCGGGATACACAGCAGACTCATAGAATGGCAGATGTCCTAAATAGCACTTTGGCCTCAGAATCAGCCCTTAAGGCATTCAGATCCAGCTAAAAAGACCTTGAGAGTATTTTAGGCATGGAAAGCCAAGACACTCTGGGAAAAAAATAACCTAAATGAAAGATCTCTGTGAGTGAAATCTCAGTGGAAAGAATGGGCCATCAAAGAAGGAGGAACCTTTCTCTGAAGGGAGGAATGAACTTCCACTTTAACTATGGCCTTGTCTAAGTAAGATCGGAGTTTGTGAGCTCAAGAGGCTTCCATAGCCTTGGCAGCTCGTGTCAAGAGCCTCAGGTGATTGCTAACGTCATAAATAAGAGTGTCAATTGTTAAATCAACAACAGGAGTCACTGTGCACTTACTCCCCATGTGGGATCTCTGTCCTTAATGTGTTGTACTATGTGAATTAATGGTATAACTAATACTCAAACAGTAATTTATACTTTGTGTTTCTGTGTGGGTGCACACTGTTGGAATCTTTACTTAGTAAATACTAAGTAGATCTTCTGTATATAAAGATAATTGAAAATGAATCTTGATGAAGAATGGGATGAGAGAGGGAGTGGGGGATGGGATAGTTGTGGGTAGGAAGGATTTATACGGGGAAAAGCCGTTATAATCCAAAATTTGCACTTTGGAAATTTATATTCATTAAATAAAAGTTAAAAAACCATAATGGCCTATGGTTCCCTCCATTTTGTTAAACATCCAATATCAGGATTTCTCAGATATATGGTAATACTATTTTTTAATTTCTAAAGGAATTTATACACTCTTTTTACAATGGCTATACTAATCTACATGCCCACCAACAATGCAGAAGATTTCCCTTTCTAGGAGTCAGCATTGTGGAGAAGTGCGTTGAGCTGCCACTTATGTTGTAGACCTTGTACATGAGTGCCTGTGAGTCTCAGATGCTCCACTTCCTATCCAGCTCCCTGCTAATGTGCCTGGAACAACAGCAGAAGATGGCCCAAGTGCTTGGATCCCTGCCATCCCTGTTGGAAGCCTGGATGAACTTCCAGGCTCCTTGCTTTAGCCTGGCCAAGCCCTGGTACTGGTATACATTTGGAAACTGAAAGAGCAGACAAGATCTCTTTATTTATCTCTCTTTCTCTATAACTCTGCTTTAAAATAAATCAATTAATCATAAAATAAAACTGGAAAAATCGATTTCCCTTTTTCTAAATGCATAGCAGCATTTGACAGCTTCTGCGTTTATAATAATAGCCATTCTAATTAAAGTGAAGTAAAATTTCAATATGGTTTTTATGTTTTTATTTCAATTTCCTTGATGATTGATGATGATGAGATTTTTTTTTCATATATCTTTTGGCCACTTTTATGTCTTCTTGCAAGAAATGTCAAAACAAGAGTAATCTCAATTTCAAATGAGATCTTTTTTTTTTTTGGCTATTGAATTATTTGTGTTCCTTATATATTCAGGATATTAACTCCCTAAATGGAATAGAAAAATAATATAGACAAATTCATGTTCTTGCATCAGATTTTTGACAATGATACTAAGGACATACAATGAATGGTGAATCAGTGAAAATTTCAGTAAATTGGGCTGAAAAGACTGGATATTCATATGCAGAAAAATGAAACTAACTTTGTTGAAAATGAATAGACTCAGATAAGTCCACAAAAACACAGACAATAAAAGTAAAAATAGACAAGTTGGATTACACAAAACTAAAAAGCTTGTGCCAAGCTACAACAATAATAACAATCTAAGGAAGGTGTCATCTAGAGAATGGGAGAATATTTACAATATTTGTTTCAGGAGTTACATTTTATTCTAGCAAATGACCTAGTGCATAAGTATGTAAGCTAAGATCAGACATCCTTTTCACAGGAATTGAATGGATTGGGACTCCTGTCTTATCTATGTCTGGTTCGTTCCTACCAGAATAGCCAATTTCTAAGAGAGATCCCAGACTGGAAAGAAGGGGAAAAAGGGGGTGTGTGTGGCAGGGGAAATGCAGTGGCAAACTGAAAGCAGACTGCATTAAATGGAATCTACGGGATCCAGAAGGCTAGGATTATCTAAGAAGCCAAAAGAGGGAATCCTCTGGGTGTGAAGGGGAGCTCAAGCAGCAGGTACTGAGAAAGAGGGGACCTGTGAGACTGTGCCTCCTTTAGAATCCATGGACCTTTTTGCTAAACTTTTCAAAAGGACTTGTGAATTAGTTTTATGAATATTCATATATGAAGGGAGAACTTATTTAATTTGCTTGATCTGGTATTGTCCATTAATTGTCCAGAAGTTGTGAGATTGTTGGATTGTAAGTCAGTAAGATGAGGGGAAATAAAGTGATATGTCTCGATCAACTACATGGGTAGGGAATTTTTTAACTAGAGCAATGGTGAAAGGGTACCAAAGAGTTTAAACAATGTATGTGAAACCTAAAAATTGATTCCAAGGCAACAACTTTAATAATCCATTTTATGACATTCTGTACCATGGCACCTTGGCATCATGTTTTAAATGACAAACCATTGCCATTTTAGATATTGATGATATAACAATATCATCTAGCCAATGAATTAAGCATTTCAGTGGGGGCAGTTTTAAAAATATGACTATAAGACACAAAGTTGTTATTTAGAAGTCTGTTAGTTGCTAGTATCTCAGGTGAGACCCATGCAAAAATTTCAGGGATCTCTATAATTCCAAGTATCTGTTTAAGAATTTTGTATTAGTCCATTTTGTAATACTACAGTGAAGAAACGAGTTTTATTTTGGCTCATGATTCTAAAGGTCCAAAACCCAGGGATAGCTCTGGTGATGGCTTCTTGTTGGTAGGTCCTGAGGTAGTGCAGGAAATCACATAGTAAGAGACAGAGAGTGCACTCGTCTACCTACCATCTCCCTCTTCCAACAAGGCCGTCAGTATTTGATCATGGCAATCTACTCTGATGAATTTAAATAATCCTAATCACCTCTCAAAAACTGGTCTCTAAATTTCATATTAAAATTGTTTCTACCCTTTGACATCTAAAAATTTGGACTTGATTCAACTCTTGAACTCTTAGGTGGCCATTAAAAACATATCCAAGCAATAATATGATCTTTAAATATTAAGATTTTTTTCATAGATTAACTTGTAGTTGGCCTGAGTTTTTAATACACAAGTGACAAGATACACCCTTGTAGAGAAGACACCTCCCTTCTTTGCCGTAAATAATCTAATGACAATTGTATATCTAATACTTCTTGGACTAAGTGGTCTAATTGTTGTTATTTGATATTTAGAGTTCCATAAAAGTTTTATACATATTAAGATACAGTGGCTGGCAGTGTTGATTGGTTTCTAGGATTTTGTTTTGTTGAACTACTCCAATGATGCTTGGACAAGTTTTGAAAAGCCAATGGCAAGGTGACTTCTAAGGATGTGAATAAAGATGGCTCACTAGGGCTTGGAGTTTTGAAATAGCACTGTGCCAGGTAGGTACAAGGTACCAGGAAAATCCAAAGGCTGTGGAAGTGTAGTACTTATCCTTTGTTTTTTGGGGAAAAAATTAATTGTAGGAAGCAAAAACGTATATAATGATCTCTCACTGTAGGATCACAGTAGTACATACTGTGTGTTTAGACTTTGTGTATAATGTAGGTCTACAAATTTGCTATTAAGCTATTCCTTGTTGGTACATTTTCATAGGCAATACCTTGCATAACTTAGATACATGGAAATCATAAGACAAGTTTACAGACATGGCCTACATTGGAAAAGTACACTAAGCATAATGACAAGAGTGTATTATTAATTTCAAAGCACCTATGCCTTTGTAGTATATATAAATGAAGGCTAGGCATATTGGGAGTCCTAACAGAGTGACTGTCATTGACGTGAAAGGTATGTAGCAGTCTCTGTAGTAACACATAGAGTGCAAGTTGGGGAATCACACTAGGAACAGGAAGTACATTTAGGATATAAGTGGCAGTGGTTAGGAATGATATCTTGTACCAGAGAGGAGAATGTGGATAACCAAGGAGGGACATAGTGGTTTTGGAGAATACTGAAAGTATTGATATGACAGTGGATGCTGGTGATACATATCTCTATTATCTCTAGTGAATCATTAGTAATACAATGAACAATGGCCTTTGCTGCTTCTAACTTGAATGAACAACTTGTTTGTATCCAAAGTTGATAAATATTTTGGCTACAATTATATGAAAATTTAAAGATTGTTTTGTGAAGGCCCTCTCTGCAGTTAAGGAGTTTATCCTTTTTAGTACAGCTGAAATGTTTGAGCTGAGGATGTACAGCCCTAGCAGGGTGGTAGTTTGATTGCATTGAACCACAGAAGAAAAAGGAGAAAATTATTTCAGTTATGTGTTGGTTCAAAATTATTCATGTGCTGGAGGCATCTTACCCATTTAATAGAGAGATTAGATAATTTTTATTCATTATCCAGGCTGGGTGACAAGAAGACCTCAGATAATTTAGAAGGAATACTCAGCAGTCTGCTCCCTGCCATCCTGGGTACAATTATGATCCAACAGGGCACTGTCGGATCATTTCCCAGCCCGAATTTGTAACCCTAAGGGAATAGCAACTCCCACTACACAATAACAAATAAAAATATTTGTAAATGTAGACTGAGTGAGGATTTGTATTATACTACCTCATGTACCTTAGCCTCTGAACACAGTGCTTACACAATCACCAGTGTTGGAAGGATGAGTTCCTTGGTTCAGGGAATATATCATAATCCTCTCAATTTACGCTGTATATTTGGAGTGCCCCATTCAGAGTGTTGTGTCTTGCATTGATAAAAAAGTGTTCATAGTTGACTACTTGAGAATCATCTTTGGATGTGGTTAGTATACATTAGGCACAATTTATTTTGCCTTATAACAGTGACTCAAATTGTTATACCATAAGGACCTGGTGCCACGATTTCCACCTCTTATAAGAGATCAAGGGCGCTAAGGCTAAGTAGCTATCTCTCATATCCAGTAAATACTGGTAAGACATAGGAGAAGCCACATCCTCCTGTAATTTGAAATGACTTTTAAAATAAGGTTTAGCTCTTTCTTGGAAGTGCAATTCCCATTTTAACAGGGAGGACACACTGGCCGTGTGACAACTCTACCAGGAACCATCTCTAAGTAGAGCACTGAAAGAATTTGTGTGTGTAACATCACCATCTAGGGGCCATAAGCACCTCTGTTTCTAATACAAACCAGGAGAAAATCCAAATTTGGCATTCTAGAGGAATATATTTAGCCATCTGTGGCAATTGCTTGGTCTAGAATCCCATTAGTGACCAAGACTTAGCATGTCATGTCCACGTGGTATAAGAGGCATAATGCAGAGTGTCCAGGGACAACATAAGGAAGTCAGACCCTGGCACACCAAACCAGAACCTGTTTTACTTCCCTATCTTTAGATTTGACCCAGTGGAAGGAATTGGATCTCTGAGTCACAGTTTAGACAGGTTTGAGTCAAAACATTAAATACATAACGTGGGAAGAGGCCCAAAAGGTGTTATGTTTCTGTGATTGGGGTAGTTAGATTGTACATAAAGGACATTTGATTGTATTGGGAATTCTCTTAGCCAACCATATAATCCCTAGGACTTTGTATTTTATGTGGTACAATGGCCCATCCTTGGTCCTGTAAATGTAAGTATTTAAAACTTTACTGTCTCTCTAGAAGGTATTTTTCATGTATACAGCACAAATCCTGGCAAAATTTGCATTTAATTGTTGGAGATCATCTTGGCAAAGGTTGTGGGCAATAGTGGAAATGCTCCAGTAAACCATAAAGAGAAAAATGAATGTACCTTGTACTTCCTTGTCAGTAGAGACAAATTGGCTTTGGAAATATACCAAAACTAAGATAGAGTAAAACATATTGGCTGGGACCACTACTGTTAAATGAGAATCAAGTGTCTTTTAGTTATTTTCAATTAATCCAACAATGTTAGGAATAGGGTCTTAATGAGTGCCACCTGGGCATTTAAATTGTGGTAATTTATAGTCAGTCTTCTTTCATTTGTGGTGGTTTTTTATACCAGCCAAATTGAGTGTTAAAAGGTAAAACAGTAGGGACAATAGGCTATTCACATAAAATATTATTAATTTCTGGTTATAGCTCTTCTACACCTGGTTTTAGCTGATATTGTGGTGTATTAACAACATGGGGGAAAGGGATGGCTTTTGTCTCATTAGACGTTTCCACAAAGCAATGTTATCTAGTTTTCTTGCAGTTGGAAAGGTGACAGACCAATCCATCCATCCCTATAATATGGAACGAGAGCAAGAGAGGCAGTGGATCTACCAGTGCTAGGAGTGAAATATTTCAAATCATTGCAGAAATAAAAATGTGTTTTCCCTGGATAATTTTTAGTGCAATGTATGAGATTATATGAGGCACCGTTGGGATATAAGCTCAGATTTCTCAGGATAATGGCCTTGAGCACCAATATCCAACATGATTAAGAACCCTGGGGAGCTAGGTTTGTTCCAATGAACTACTAATGTTTAAAAGATCTATCGTACCCAAGTAGCAGGATAAGGTTCATGGAGCAACCAAATCCCATTACACAGGGTCACCATTCCTAAATATTGATAAAGGAGTTTGGCTTTCCTTGTTTGAGAGGATTTTCACCTTGAGATTCCAACCAGAAACTCCCAAGGCTACCCCAAAGCTGTGATTGTAAAAGTGCATCTTTTATCCTGGTGAACAAGACCCCAGCAGAAGGAACAGGCCATCAAGGAGAGAGGCGCCTTTCTCTGAAGGGAGGAAGGAACCTCCACTGTGATACAGCCTTGACTAAATAAGTTCAGAGTTGGTGAACTCAAGGGGCTTCCATAGCCTAGACAGCTCATAGCAAGAGCCTCAGGTGATTGCTGATGTCATAAATAAGAGTGCCAATTGTTAAATCAACAACGGGAGTCACTGGGTACATGCTCCCCACATAGGATCTATATCCTTAATGTGTTTTACTATGAAACTTAAAAACAACACTACTAGTCGAACAATACCCTATACCTTGTGCGGTTGTGTGAAGGCAGCCTGTTGAAATCCTTTCTTAGTATATACTAAGTTGATCTTCAGTATATGAAGGTAATTGAAAATGAAACTCGATGAAGGGCGAGATGAGAGGGAGTAGGAGAGGGGAGGCCACGGGAGGGAGAGAGGTTGGGGGGGGGAGCCACAACAATACAAAAGTTGCACTTTGTAAATTCACATTTATTAAATAAAAAAAAAAAGAAAAAAAGAACTTTATACTTTACCCTTTTAGTATTTTTTATGTTCTATTTAAAACTATTGGTTGAACTCTGTAATTAATACACAATTATTCTTAGGTGTTTAATTAATGATATAACTAGTACTCAAATAGTATTTTACACTTTGTGTTTCTGTGTGGGTGCAAACTGTTGAAATCTTTGCTTAATATATGCTAAATTGATCTTCTGTATATAAAGAGAATTGAAAATTAATCTTGCTGTGAATAGAAGGGGAGAGGAAGTGGGAGAGGGGAGTGTTGTGGGTGAGAGGGAAGTTATGGGGTGGTGGGGAAGCTATTGTAATCCATAAGCTGGACTTTGGAAATTTATGTTTATTAAATAAAATTTTAAAAAAAGAAAAAAAATTGCACACTGTTGATGGGAATGTAAATAAGTACAGCCACTGTGGAAAACAGTGTGGAGATTTCTTTAAAAAGTAGAAATAGAATTGCCATATGATCCAGCAATCCCACTTCAGGGTAAATACCCAAAAGACATGAACATGTTGTATCAAAGAGATACCTGCACCACCATGTTCATAGCAGCACTGTTCACTATAGCCAAAGTTTGGAGCCAGCCAAGGGGTCCATCATCAGATCAATGGAATGTTACTCAGCTATTAAAAAGACTGAAAGTCTACCATTTGCTACAAAATGGGTGAAACTGGAGGACCTGATGTTGAGTGAAATAAGCCACAGAAAGACAAATAGCATTCTCCCTTACATGTGGGAGCTAAAATTGAAAAAGAAAAATAAATAAATGACTGTGTGTATCAGTATTTCTGCAAATATAGTTTTGTCAATTTTTGTTTTGTATCTTTGTCCAACCAATGGTTAAGAATATTATATTGTTATACTTTTAATGATCTGTGGTTACTTTCAAATTTACTGCATATGGGTGAAATGATCATCTTTCCATTTGAGTATTGTTTATAGTCCTTGCCCATATTCCCCCTCAACTAGGGTCTTTTTGCTTTTTCCTTGTTAATTTTTTTATTTGGTACAGCATTAAGCCCTTGACTGCAATATAAATTTTAAATATGCTATCTTAGGGCCGGCACTGTGGTGTAGAAGGTATAGCCGCTACCTGCAGGGCTGGCATCCCATATAGGCATTGGTTTGAGACCCAGTTGCTCCACTTCTGATCCAGCTATCTGTTATTACTTGGGAAAGCAGTAGAAGTTGGCCTAAGTCCTTGGGCCTGTGCACCTGCGTGGGAGACCTGGAAGAAGCTCTTAGCTCTTGGCTTCAGATTGGCCCAGTTCTGGCCATGCGGCCATCTGAGGAGTGAACCAGCAGATGGAAGACCTCTCTCTCTCTCTCTGCCTCTGCCTCTCTGTAACTCTGCCTTTCAAATAAAATAAATAAATCTTTTTAAAAAAGAAACTTCTTTATGCTTTTCAGTATCTTTTAACGTTAAGGATGCTCCTTTGTAATTTTAAGAAAGTAATAAAAACTACTCTGTGTTCAGACTGGTGAACTGTAAAAAAAAAAAAAAAAGTGCATCTTTTGCTCTTGTAGCCTAATGTCTGGCAGGCTCTTGATTAATTCATCTTTAATGCCCACATCCCTTAATTACAAATTTAGGAGCCATTTAGGGGCAGTCCTTATGGATATATTAACGAGGAAGCTTTTGGCACAGCGAATGTGCCAAAATATCACCCTCCTTGGGGGAACTCCCTTGGTATTCTAACATTTCAGAATTAGGGTTGTGGTCTCCCTAGGACTTCTTGCAAGGAATCAAATTTATTTGATCAAATATCAAATTTAACAATATTTTAGCCCTAAATTGCTTTAAACAGTAGATTTTAACTGCTCTCATCACAAAAACACATGTGAGGTGATTGATATGGTAACTAGTTTGATTTAATCATTCTACAGGTTTAGATAGATAGATAGATATAGATAGATAGATAGATAGATAGATCCAAATAGCACACTGTAGCTCATGAATACAACAATTATTATTGATCAGTGAAAAATAAAAACAAAAGTCAAAGACTCTTAATACTACTCAGCAGCAAGTCAGAAAAATGTTTTCTCTTATTTCATCATTGGTCCAAAGCTGCTTTTCAGTTTTCCTTTACTTTCTTTCCTTAAGAAATTGTTCTTAATGTACATTTGTTTCTCGATTTATGAAATTATGATATGTACACTTCTAAAGACCTCAGGAAGGGGTGCAATGAGCATACCTTGTAACTGAATTCTCACATCACTTCCCCTCGCAATTTATCTTTGTGAACCCAAACTTCCTGGAAACACTGATAGGGTGGGAGGATGGGGAGAGAGTAGTTGGGGTACTAATTCCCTCCATTGTTTTTATCTTGCCATAGAGTTGGCATCAGCTGTGTTTGACTCCGTTCTGTAGTTACATTTACTGCATGGAGGCCTTTCCCTCTGGCTCCCTGCTCTATCCAGACTCAGAACACTCTTCTTCCCTTCTGTCTCTTTGTCTCAGTTAGATCAGCTTCCAAAGGTTACTAATCCCTGCAGAGTTTGCCACCACTTTTCGATGTTCTTTAGCTCTGTCTGTGCCTCTGTGAATACAGCTTCATTATTCTTGCCTAAGCTAAATCCCTGGAGGCTGCCAGCCACATCTTCCAAAGAGAAGTCTGAACAATGCTTGACACTGTTTTTTTCTTAAGTACTTATTGATGCTTTGATTTCTCATGAGTGTTTCACTTCACTGTAATAACTATTAAAAGCATTCGTTTTTATGTTTGCATTGGGATAATTGAACAAGTATTTTTTAAAAGAAAGCTAGAACTGACAAAACAATAAACAATTTATCTTGGAAATCATGGAAAAAAAAAACATATACTATTCCTCCAAGAATAATTTCACAGTTGACAAATTCATTATTTATTAAAAAACAGTTACTGTGACATCAGAATTTTTACATGATGTGCAGGCTATCTAGTTCCCTGAAATTAAGTAATGAAGATGGATTTTAGGTGTTTGTGTGCATGAGACATGTGAGCATATGTGTGAGTTTTTGTTGAAAGATATTAATACAAATAATTTGATGAATTGTATTAGGGATTTTTTGAGTAATAAAACTGAATATATTGCAAAAACATTAATGATTTATTGAGCAAGTTAATTATTGAAATTCTTTGCAAGTTGTGGTAGACTGTATACCTGAATTTTAAAATAATTAATGAGTAATCAAATCATTTTAGTTCCCTGAATAGCATTTATTTTCCAAATCTTTATTATATGAAATCATCTAAATTTTCTCTAATTATTTATTGCTTTTTTTTAATTTGAAAGGCAGAGAGATATAAAAAAAAAGAGCTCCTATATACTGGTTCACTCCCCATATGAGCATATCTTTTCATAAATAGTTACTTTATGTCTCTAATGCTTATCTTTTAATAGCAGATTAATACAAACATAGAGTATGACAGAAGTCATATATCCTTTTTCTTATCCTAAAACATTTTTGAGAATATTATTGCAAGACATAGGTACTGGCAAAGACTTCTTGGAAAAGACCCCAGAAGCACAGGCACTGAAAACCAAAATTAACTACTGGGATTGCATCAAATTGAAAAGTTTCTGTACTGCAAAAGAAACAGTCAGGAAAGTGAATAGGAAACCGACAGAATGGGAAAATATATTTGCAAACTATGCAACAGATAAAGGGTTGATAACCAGAATCTACACAGAAATTAAGAAACTCCACAACATCAAAACAAACAACCCACTTAAGAGATGGGCCAAGGACCTCAATAGACATTTTTCAAAAGAGGAAATCCAAATGGCCAACAGACACATGAAAAAATGTTCAAGATCCCTAGCAATCAGGGAAATGCAAATCAAAACCACAATGAGGTTTCACCTCACCCCGGTGAGAATGGCTCACATTCAGAAATCCACCAACAATAGATGCTGGAGAGGATGTGGGGAAAAAGGGACACTAATCCACTGTTGGTGGGAATGCAAACTGGTGAAGCCACTATGGAAGTCAGTCTGGAGATTCCGCAGAAACCTGAATATAACCCTACCATTCAACCCAGCCATCCCACTCCTTGGAATTTACCCAAAGGAAATTAAATTGGCAAACAAAAAAGCCGTCTGCACAGCAATGTTTATTGCGGCTCAATTCACAATAGCTAAGACTTGGAACCAACCCAAATGCCCATCAACAGTAGACTGGATTAGGAAATTATGGGACATGTACTCTACAGAATACTATACAGCAGTCAAAAACAATGAAATCCGGTCACTTGCAACAAAATGGAGGAATCTGGAAAACATCATGCTCAGTGAATTAAGTCAGTCCCAAAGAGACAAATATCATTTGTTTCCCTTGATTGGCGATGACTAACTGAGCACCAAAGGGGAAACCTGTTGAAGTGAAATGGACACTATGAGAAACAGTGACTCGATCAGCTCTTGTGCTGACTGTTGTTGTACAATGTAATACTTTATCCATGGTAGTATTTTTTTTTCTTTATCCTAGTACTAGAGGTTGAACTCTGTAATTAACACAGAATTATTCTTAGGTGTTTAAATTTTAACTGAAAAGTGATCTCTGTGAAATATAAGAGTGGGAATAAGAGAGGGAGGAGATGTAAAACTTGGGACATGCTCAATCGGAACGGCCCCAAATGATGGAGTTAGAATTGTGCCAGGGGTTTCCAATACAACCCCATCAAGGTGGCATGTACCAAGGCCATCTCATTAGTCCAAGTGATCAATTTCAGCTCACAATTGATCACACTGATAGGTCTAAGAGCCAAAGGGATCACACAAACAAGACTAGTGTCTGCTAATACTAACTGATAGAATGAAAAAGGGAGAGAATGATCCAACATGGGAAGCAGGATACACAGCAGACTCATAGAATGGCAGATGTCCTAAATAGCACTCTGGCCTCAGAATCAGCCCTTAAGGCATTCGGATCTGGCTCAAGAGCCCATGAGAATATTTTAGGCATGGAAAGCTAAGACACTCTGGAAAAAACAGAAGACCTAAATGAAAGATCTCTGCGAGTGAGATCCCAGTGGAAAGAACGGGGCCATCAAAGAAGGAGGTACCTTTCTCTGAAGGGAGGAGAGAACTTCCACTTTGACTATGGCCCTGTGGGAATAAGATCGAAGTCGGCTAACCCTAAAGGCTTCCATAGCCTCGGCAACTCATGACCAGAGCCTAGGGAGATTACTGACGCCATAAACAAGAGTGTCAAATTGTTAAATCAACATCAGGAGTCACTGTGTACTTGCGTCTCATGGGGGATCTGTCCTTAGTGTGTTATCCAATGTGAAGTGATGCTATTACTAGTACTGAAACAGTATTTTTACACTTTGTGTTTCTGTGTGGGTGCAAACTGATGAAATCCTTACATAGTATATATTGAATCGATCTTCTTTATATAAAGATAATTGCAAATGAAAAAAAAAAATCTTGGTGTTAAACTGGAATTGCATAGACAATTAATCAATTTTTTTAAAAAAAAATCATGTAGGATCTCTGTCCTTAATGTGCTGTACATTGTGAATTAATACTATAACTAGTACTCCAACAGTATTATCATTTTGTGTCTCTATGCGAGGGCAAACCGTTGAAATCTTTACGTAATACGTACTAAATTGATCTCCTGTGTATAAAAAGAATTGAAAATGAATCTTGATGTGAATGGAAGGGGAGAGGGAGCGGGAAAAGGTGAGGGTGGGGGGAGGGAGGGAAGTTGTGTGTGGGGGGAGCCATTGTGGTCCATGAGCTGTTCTTTGGAAATTTATATTCTTTAAATAAAAGCTTTATAAAAAAAAAAAAAAAAAAAAAAAAAAAGAAATTTTTTTTAAAATGAACTTTTGGTATTGTTTTTGTTCGATAATATTTCTCATATAATTACCACTGATTTTAAAAAAACATTTTATCTTTTATTTTAAAATGTTTCACATAATTCACAAAAGAATAAAGAGCAGTTTAATGAGCACATATAGATTTAATATTTTTAACAGTTTACTATTTCAGTTTATACACACACACACACACACATATATATATATATAAACTCCAAATATGACATACATAATTGGTATTTGTCTTTCTCAGTCTGGATTATTTCACTTAGTATAATGATATCCAGTTTTATCTACTTTGATGAAAATTGTTACCGGTGAATGGCCGAGTTCTTGTCTACGTGCAAGAAAGAATTCAGGTGTGAGACAGAGTAGTGGAAAGTAAAGTAACAAAGTTTACTAGGGAAAGGACATCCATTAAGAATGGATGGGCACCTCTCCAGACAGAACCTGAGGCAGCGTGCCCGGTCTACATTTAGGCCGGGGTTTTTAAGGAGATGGGTCTCTGTCTTCACACATTTCCTTCTGAAACAAAGGATTTTCTGGATGTAAATATTAAGAATCTCCTATCTGAGTACTCCCCTGAAGGTATCAGACAGGAGGAAGCCTAGCTGGAGCAGTGCTCAGTTTAGAGGAAGGGTGAGCAAGACACCCTGGAGAATCGGGATCCAGAGAAGGGTATTTGAAATGCAGATACTGGGCTGCATCTGGAAGATTATGGAAGATTGTTAAGCAGAAGGGGTGGGGACCTCCATCTGGCAGGTTATCTGTAGAAGGGGGCAGGGCCGGATGGGAACACTGGGCTGCCCCTGAAACGTTATTGGGATGACTTTGAGATGCAGATGCATATGCTGGACATAGATGTCTTTTCTTTAGGCCTTTGTCACACACACATAAGCTCATATCTGACTTCCTAACTAACAAAAATGTTAGGGTTTCATTCTTTTATTATGATTGGGTAGTGTTTCACTGTGTATACATACTGCACATTTTTAGAGATTTATTTATTTGAAAGGCAAAATGTTGACAGAATGTTGTGTCTGTGGGGAGAGGGAGACAGAGACAGACAGACAGAAGGGATCATCCATCCCCAGATTCATTCCCCAAATGGTTGCAACAGCCATGTGTACGCCAAGCTGAAGCTAGGGACAAGGGACCCCCTTTTGCCCTCCCACATGCCTGCCATGTGTCCACATAATTGGGCCATCTTTTGCTGTCTTCCCAGGTTCATTAGCAGAAGATGAATTGGAAGCAGAACAGCCAAAACTGGAACTAACACTCTGATATAGAATGCCAGTGTTGAAAGTGGTGGCTTAACTGTGCATAAGTACTCCTACCCTTTCCTCCTTTTGTCTTACGTTTCTTTAATGAGTCATCAGTTGATGGACATTTAGGTTGATTTTGTGTCTGTGCTCTTGTAAGTGGTGCTGCAATAAATACGAAGATGAAGGCATCCTTTTCATATGCCTAATTCATCTCCTTTGGATATGTTCCTGGAGTAGGATAGCTGGCTCAGATGGTAGATCTATTTTTAGCTTTTTGAGGATTTTCTGTAATGGCTATACTAATTTGTATTTCCACCAACAGTATATTAAGTTCCTTAGTTTAAGACAATCCCCTTTGCCTAATTTCACTTTTATTGCCTGTGTTTGAGGGTCTTATTCAAAAATTGTTACCTTTTCCAATGTTTTGGAAGATTTCCCCAGTGTTTTCCACTAGAAATTTCATAGTTTCAGTTCTTATGCTTAGCTCTGTGATTCATTTTGAACAGATTTTTATATGAAATGTAAAATAGGGGTCTTGTTTCAAGCATCTGCATATGGAAACCTAGTTTTGGCTATGCCATTTATTGAAAAGACTATCTTAACTTTACAAAATGTTTTTAGAACCTTCATCAAACATAAGTTGATTACAGATGTTTGGATTTATTTCTAGGTTTTCATTCTGTCCCATTGGTCTTTATGTCTACTTTTATGCCATTACCATGCTGTTTTGGTTACAATGCATCTGTCTTAGTTCATAAAATTTGGTTCTATGATGTTTCCTGTCTGGTTTTTATTGTTAAAAATTGCTTATGCTATTCAGGGTTTTATCACCATCTAATTTTAGCTATAGAAATTCTGTAGCTTGAAAAAACATTCCCCTAAACATCAAAAAATATATGGAATGGGAATTTAACAGCTCATTTCAAGAACAGTAAAACATGTCAAGTCACAATTGTGAGTTAACTATCACAAGATTTATGAACATTTCAAATTCAATTTTATTTTAAAATTGTAATTTAAAAATTAAACTGAATACAAATATTATATCTTACCACAGACTTTTTAATAAATTTAGCTTCATAGCTCAAGAATGTTTAGCATTAGATTTACAACAAATTAAATATTACAAAGACTCTGTCCTTTTTATCAGATGGCCTTACAACAAAATTCAAAGGGCTTTGTTGATGGGCTTTACACTGTTCCAGGAGTCTCCAGTTCTATTTGCTCAAGGTTGTGTCTCCTGAATTAAAAGAGTTAAATTAAAAAGAGTGTTTAAAGCAAAAGTAGTTTGTCGAGAAAGAAGCAGAGAAAGCTCGCAACAGTAAGGAAGGATCCTGGAATGAGGGAACCACTGAAGGCTTCTTGTCTAGTGGTTTTTATAGGCTGTAAATGTGAATTTCTTGTTCTTGGTTTGGAGCTGCATTGAAAAGTAAGTTTTGATTGGTTAAACTATGGGAAAGTTAAGACCCAATAAACACAATATGAAACACAAGAAAGTTTCCCCCTCAAATGCATGAAATTGTGGGTCAGTTAACAAGGTAGAAAAATCTTGATTAAAAGGACTAGCACATAACAACAACATCCTTCACAAAAGCCACTTGTTTGAAGTTTCTCAGGTCCTTTGAGACTCATGTCCAAATGGTGGCCCCTAGTGTCTGTATACCTAGCTGGGAGTCTCTCTCTCTCTAACAATCCCCCCTCTGCAGAGGGAAAACTACCTGCCTTTAGGAAGAAGGTGCAATAAGCATTATGGATACTTCCAGCTGGGAGGGGCAACATTGGAAGCAGCAGTAAGGGTCCCTCCTCCGAAGCTCTGTCCAGGGTTCTGTAGAAGACCTGTTTCCATGGTTCCATCTACAAGGACATCTGGAGTTTGACAACCTTTAGGCAAGAAGAGACAAAATATACAAAGAGGTTGAGCTCACAGGGCCAAAATATAAACAGCATCATAAAAATTAGGAAGGCCTAGAAAGGGAAAAACCCATGTCCATATGTTAGAGAGTCCAAAAGAAGACATGAGGGACAGCAGCCATCTAAGAATTAAGTCTGCCATTTCTCTTAGGTTATCTATCAGCCTCATATTGTATTTTTTAAGATTGATTTATTTATTTGAAAGGCAGAGGCAGAGGGGGGAGGGAGAGAGAGAGAGAGAGAGAGAGAGAGAGAGAGAGAGAGAGAAGTCTTGCATCTACTGGTTCACTCCCTGCATGGCCACAATGGCCAGAGCTGCGCAGATCCAAAGCCAAGAGCCAGGAGCTTCTTCAGGTTCTTCGAGGCCATAACAGAGAGCTAGATCAGAAGTGGAACAGCTAGTTCTTGAACCAGTGCCCATAAGGGGTGCCGGCACTGCAGGTGGTAGTTTTACCCATTATGCCACAGTATTGGCCACCATATTGTCTTTTAGAATCTATAGATTTTCCTCCACGTGGTGGGAGCTATTAACCTGAAAGTAATATGTTTCATTTACTAATACACACTTTCTTGTTGGGCCATGAGGATATCTAATACCTGAGAATTTTGCAAGACAGTAGAACTCACAGAGCAAATAGGGGTTTATTGAGCCTCAGTGGCACTTTCACATCCTACCATAATCTGTTGAATCATTAAAGTGAAATGTAAGATACATCTTTCCAAAATGGAGATACCAGCAAACCAAAGGAGTACCTTGGAAAAGGAGAACCCCACTTGCAGATCTTTGAAAGAGGGAATTGTCATGTATGTTCCCCCAAATTAGGGGATGTTTGCAAGCTTTCATTGTGTTGCAATCAATCAAAGGGGTAAAGCTAAGTGAAGTCTTAGCTACTTACCTCCATACCATAGTGAAGGTAAGAAGAGTGAACAGTAAGATGAGAAGAACTAGCACTGCAGATAGCAAGGATATTCCCAAATATCTTCAGCTTGATGATGGGATTGAAAGATGAAGGCTTAAGAGGAGAGTACATAACAGGTTTTTTTTTTATTTTGTAAAGAGGATTTTGAATCCTTCCATGAGTTGGCAGGAGTATGCATCTTCCTTGTAGGTGTCAAAGTTCTTTCCTGGGATCAAATCTAAAGTTGATTCAGAAACTCAGGCCTTCACTTGTAATGATGGATCCAGGAATTCAATTCATACACTTGTACCAAAGTGGGATTAGAAAGAATCACACTATAGCATTACTTTCCAATCCTTCTCTAGAGACAGAGAGTGAATTGGAAGGAGCCTAACTAACAATGAGTCCTGGGGTATATATAGGGCTTCCTAATACCCTGGGTTATATCTCTGGGAGATCTCGAATGACCTGTTTGAATTTTCCAAGTTTTTTGATGGATCTTCTAAGGTATGAGCTCCCACTGTTCATTAGGAGATCAGTGTAAATATTTACATTTTTAGCCTTTTCCAGTTTGAAGGCCCCTGTCAAATCTTTCAGCTCTGCCAGTTGAGCACTCATACCAGGAGAAAGAAGAGAGAGCGCTTAATGGTTTCCTGAAGGTGACTATGGTGCACCCAACATAATGTGTTCTTTGTTCAATAAAGGAACTCCTGTCTATAAACAGAAACTTTATAGACCCATCTGAATGGGTTTCCTTTAGGTTCTCTCTGGCTGCATAAGTCTCTAGAACAACCTGTTCTTCGGTGTGTACTGGGCTTTCCATCTCCTCTGGAAAAAAAAGTAGCAGGATTAAAAGAGGGCAAGTCTTAAGCTGGATTGCAAGGCCATTTAACAGTAATGCCTGGTATTTTAAAATATGATTATCTGGGGGACCAGTGCCGTGGGGCAGTAGGTTAGTCTGCCTGCAGCACTGGCATCCCATATGGGTGTCGGTTCTAGTCTTGGCTGTTCATCTTCCAATCCAGCTCTCTGTTGTGGCCTGGGATAGCAGTAGAAGATGGCTAAAGTTCTTGGGGCCCTGCACCCACACAGGAGAACAGGAAGAAGTATCTAGCTCCTGGCTTCAGATGAGCACAGCTCCAGTCATTGTGGCCACTGGGGAGTGAACCAATGGAAGGAAGAACCTCTCACTGTCTGTAACTCTACCTCTCAAATAAATAAATAAACTCTTTTAAAAAAAGATGATTATCTGATAATAAGAAGATCTCATTTGAGGCTAGTAATCCTATCACATATATTGGGTGTGCACCACTAGGTATTGTTCCAGGATTAATTTGAATCTTCAAGGATTAGAAAGGCAATAGTTGCCACCATTTAGAGAAAGGCTGGCTATCCTTTAATTATCAGGTCAAGATCTTTTCTAAGATACCCTACAAATTGCTGAGCTCCTCCCTTAAACTGAGTGAATACCCCTACAGCCATGCCTTTTCTATCTGTTACATAGACAGAGAAGACATTGTTCTTTGGCAGGCTTAAATCTAGGGTCTTGAATAAGAAATGCTTAAATTGGATAAAGGCCTATTGGGCCTTTGGGCCCCAGGTTAACATATAGTCATTGCCATCTGGCTATTTTTTATTATTCAGTACAAGGGATGGGCTGTTTCATCACATCTCTAGATATTTTAGGGATGGTTGACAGACTTGGGCCTTAGATTTTGAGATTTTTTTTTTCATGAAAATTGAGAAGGGTTTTACTGCCACTTTGGGAACCATCATCCATCTATAGTGTGTATAGTATGATGCATACTATAGAATAGTGCCTGTGGATGGGAAGAATCTGACAGATCCCTGGACAAGATCTGTCCAAACAAATGGGGAATGTCTTGGAACTTTGTGGCAACACAGTCCAAGTTAATTGCATGACTGAGTTGAAGGACCTTTAAAGGCAAACAAATATTAGGAGTTGAGGTATGAAAGTATACAAAAAAGACATCCTTTAATTCTACAACAGTAAACCATTTAGTCCATTCTGGAGATTGGGACAGTAAAGTATAAGGGCTAGCAACCACTGGGTGAATACGCATCATGGTTTTATCAATGAGATAAAATTCCTATACTAGCCTCCATTCTCTATTTGGTTTTTGAACCCCCCAGGACTGCAGTGTTACAGAGATCACTACAACAATTTAAAAGTCTCTGCTATTTTAAGTTGTGTTTTGTGGCTTTTAACCCTTGTCAGATCTCTGGCTTTAAGAGATAATGTTTTTGACCTGGAAAAGAAGAGGAACCCTTAAGATAAATCCATAATCATTGGGTAGTCATTGCTCTGGAAATCTTTCTCTGTGTTGCACAAACCTCTAGGTCAATATATTTCTTAATTAGGGCAAGGCACAAGAACAGCCCTGGGGTCATGAGGATGATGGCTCCCAACTGAGCTAAGAGATTTCTTCCCAGAAGTGGTGTTGGGTTCCCCAGAATGATCACGAGGGCATGTATAAAATACAAACTATCTTAGGTTATCCTACTTACAGCTTAAGGTCTGTGTGAACTATCCAACTAAAGGCTTTGCTGAGACACCTCTCCTGCTCTATGAAGGGCAGAGGGGAGAAAGGACTCTGAGAGAAGGACAGAGAAGGTTGCTCAAGTATCTACAAGGAAGTCAACAGCATCACCAGGGCTCCTGAGTACTGTTGTTCTAGGTGGTAGGAGCCTCTAGGGAAAGCCTTAAGTCCCTTAAGTCCTATTTGGTAATCTGAGTAAGGTGGTCTGACCCCAGAGCCCTTGCAACTATCATGGGACAGTAAGACTTTCTCTGGTGAAGGGAATGTAGAAATTCCTCTTGAATAGCTTCAGCTCACCAGAATCATAGCACCTGGGAGACTCAGGGGACCTACTGGTTCTTGTGTTCATAAGGCTGTTCCGAAAGCTGCAATTTTTTTTCTACTCTCTTCTTCTCATTGTTGGGTCTCCTCTTGGTCACAATGGTAAAAGTTCAGTGTGGCTATATTCAAGAAGTTTTCTAATGTACTGTTAGATCAAATGGCCTGTTTTTGATAATTTCTTTGATCATCTGAGGATGATTGTATAATGAACTTATCCTTTATGATCACCTGTCCTATCAAACCAGGAAAAAGGGAGATATATTTGACTAACGCCTCCCTCAATCTCTCTAGTAAGGTAGAGGTGTTCTCCTCTGGGCCTTAGTTTATTGTGCACAGCTTGGAGTCATTTAATGGCTTGGTCCTGGTCTTTCCCAATTTCTACAGGATACAGGCAATGAAATATTTTTGTTTCCATTTGTCTACACAGTCATCTGGCATCCATTTAGAGTGAGTCTCTTTTTGATGGACAGCCTGTTTTCCTGTAGGATATATCTGTTCCTAGCCTCCTTGATCATGCAAGGACATAAATATCATATAAATTTCATCCCCCACATTTTCTGCAGCTTGGACAGCAGCTTGTTTTTCCATCACTGCTGTGGTCTGACTTCAGAGTGAGATTGCATTCATCAGATTATAGACCTGGAACAAACTCTGGAATCCCACAAAATATCTGTCTGAAAATCATATCAAGGACACTTTATGTGTCAAAATCCCAACAGGGAAAAAGGGACCTGGGCATGCATGAGCAGGCCTGCTGAACATTCTTATAACCTCTTGAAGGATTAAATAGAATTTTGAAGTTGGATATCCTGCTTGATAACAGGTAGTCCTTGATGGGAGGAACATGAAGGAACAGGAGTGGCAGGTGGTGGGATTAGTTTAGACTGTGTGGAAGACTGTGGATGAAGGGAGGGAGGCAGCTGGAATCTGGAGGGTAACTGTTGCTAAAATCACCAGGTCTACCTTACAGAGTTGACAAAGACCTGAATTATCTCCTCAGGCAAAAAATGCTTGGACATAGGGGATCATAGATCATTTCCTGTTCTGCAAAAAAAAAAAAAAGTTTTAGATGAAGGATGCTATATGATATTTAATACTACCTTCTGGGTGCAAAGTGTCTCCACACTCCAGCATGTATCCAATCCATGCTGTGGTGAAGAAAAAGATGAATTGTTCTTCCTCAAAGTTTGGGGGTCAAAAGAATCTTAGTGCCTAATAATTCACTCAAAGGAGTGCCTGATGAAGATGATTTGTTATCTACCTGAAACAAGAGGACCAAAAGCAAATGCTTCCCTAAGTTTTGAGGCAGCCTTCGGGTACCTTGACTGTTAGAGCATAACATCCTGGAGCCCACGGCTGAGAGATTCAAGAACAGGAGTTAGGCATTGCCTAACTATTGCCTGTACCTCCACCTCTTCCCATGTATCCTTGGGATCCTTGATCCTGTGATGGTAGGTGTCTGTGTGACTTGGTACTCATGATGGAGGTGGGATATACTGGCAGGAGTAGCCACCCTTACTTGTGCCTAACTTTGAACCTCACTTATATCTAAGCTCCATTTTTGATTAATATTTCACCTGGCGATATCTGGCTATTTAATATTTAGCTTACCTGTGCTTTTTTCAGAGTCTCTTTAGTGAATCTGGCCTGCTCACCAAGCTTGCATGGGCAGGACTAAAGCACTGCTTATTCATTTGTTGCCTTTCTCTTTGGCTAGCTGCTGCTGCACAGCCAAAATGATGTGCATATCATATGGTTGCCCATGGCAAAAGACCGCACATGGGTGCATCACAAAATCCCCATGCAGACAGTAACATCTCTCACTGGGGAGCTGTTAACCTTTAGTGCCAGGACATGCTATGTAGGGGAGAGTTGTGGGTAAGTATGTGAGAGAAGCAGGGGTGGGCAACCCATCTGTCTTAGTGCTGACATGGCTGCAAACCACTGGGCATGAGGGAAAAAGCACACATACCAGCTTCCCCCCAGTTCCACCATCATGCAAGTAACATAACATGCAGCACAAGCAATGTCTGGTACATAGCAGTGGGAGATGGGTCCAACCTGGAATTATGCCCCAGAAGCAGAGTTTGACTCCAGCTCATATCACTCTAGAACTTAAATAAGTACAACATAGGTTTGACATCATTTTATAACCTTACATTTTACAATCCAATTAACCTGAACATTTTACAATCTAATTAATCTGAGCATGTTAATGAAAGCTGTGGGGCCAGATATAATGGGAATTACGGAGATCATTGAAACAATGAAGAATAGGCAGATAGGGCCAGAATTGTGACATAGCAGTTAGAGCCACCACTTCTGATGCCAGAATCTCATATCAGCACCAGTTTGAGTCCTGGCTGCCCCACTTCTGATACAACTTCCTGCTAATGGGTTTGGGAAAGCAGCAGAAGATGGCTCAAGTCCTTGGGCCCTTGCACCCACGTGGGAGATGTGGAAGAAGCTACTGACTTCTTGCTTCGAACTGGACCTGCCTTGACCACTGTGGCCCTTTGGAGAGTAAATCAGTGAATGGAAGATTCTTTCTCTATGCCTTTCCCTCACTTTCTCTCTGTAACTGTGCCTTTCAAATAAATAGAATAATTTCTTTTAAAAAAAGGATAGGCAGATAATGGTATTTCCCTTAAGATTCAGTTCTCTTAAGCAATAAATAATCAGAAAGTCCTGTTGTTAAGAGCTGAAAAAATTAACAAAGGAGATGCAAACTGTAAAGAAAGGTGAGAAAAACTCTCAGATTCGAAAAATATTTATGGATTAATTATTTTCTCTCTCTCTCTCTCTCTCTCTCTCTCTCTCTCTCTCTCTCCCTTAGTTGGGGAACCTGTCTGGCCAGCTGTGCCAAGAGACACCCCACCCTCACTTTCTACATTTGAGTTTGAGTGAGGATAGGTGATGAATAGAAAGGAGAAAGATAATGAGGAGCATGGAGTGCAGATTTTAGTCTGATATCCCAAATGGGTAGTTGGAATATTGATCCAATTAGGGAGATTTCAGGAAACACTGGGGAGTCACCTTGGCCAGAAACTTTTAATTATTCCAAGACCTTAGTCCAACATCACTCATTATAAGAGCTTCTGTGAAAGGAAACTGAGGCAGAACAATACCAACCTTCCCAGTGCCAAAAAAGTGGAAGGGGATTAATCAGGGCTAAATCTGAAAGTCTCCTCGTTAACTCTTTAAGACTGGTTCTCATCCTAATTGCTTTTAGCTTGATGACAGAGTCCAGATGTTTTCAACTGATAGTGGACTATGGTGGAAAACAAGGATCTCTGAGAAAAGAAGCAGTGGTAATCTTTTTTAAAAATAAATTTTATGTATTTATTTGAGAGTCAAAGTTATAGACAGAGAAAGAGGCAGAGAGAAAGGTCTTCCTTCCAGTACTTCACTCTTCAAATGGCCACAGAGGTCAGATCGTGGCCGATCTGCAGCCAGGAGCCAGGAGTTTTTTCTGGGTCTTTCACGTAGGTGCAGGGGCCCAAGCACTTGGGCCATCTTTCATTGCTTTCCCAGGAGCATTAGCAGAGAGCTGGATCAGAAGAGGAGCAGGCAGGACATGAACCAGTCTGTCTTTACTAACCTTTCTGACAATCCCAGATGGGCCACCAAGAAATGTTTCAGGAGTCTACAGTTCTAATTGCTTGGTTTTTCTCTCAAGGCCACAAAAAACTTATGTGCCTGGACAAGAGTGTAAAGAAGTACTCTACTGAAAGAAGCAGAAACAATGTCCAGCATATAAGAGAGATCTTTGAAGGAGGGAACCATCGAAGGCTGCTTGTTTACAGGGCTTATCTGCTGTGAAAGGGGAAGTTTTTATTATTGGTCCAGGAGGGGCCCTGAGAAGTATTGGTTTTGGTTGGTTAATTAGGTGAAAGTCAAGTCTTCAATCAAGAATCAGTAAAGACAAGAGCAAACACATAAACTGGAATCAAATAAATTCTTATTAGTTCAATTATAACAGTACAGATAAATTTAAATAAAATAACTATAACATGACATCATCATCCTTCACAGTTTTTTGACTGTTTTCAGGTTTTGTGAGACTCATCTCCAGAGGGTAAGGAGGGAATCCCCAGCCCCTGTCTACTTAGCTGGAAGTCTGTATGTTTCTATCAACAACACCAACAAACAAAGAATCTACAGCTCACTCTTCAGTCTCAATACCACTAGTTAATGGATACAAGTTTAAGCTAATAATAACTCAGGGATACTCCACTCCCAAGCTTTTAAATTCATTCTTTTAAAAGAACAGTATCCAGCACAAAATCTTAAATTACAGGCTTTACATATATACTTTCAAAACCCACATACCTACTCTTGTCTTTTATCTTCAATCAAAAATATTCTCTAGATATATCATTAGTAAACTGAAACACAAGAGATAGTTTTCTTTATAGAATTTAATTATTTTAAAGATGTATTTATTTATTTGAAAGGCCGTGTTTCAGAGAGGCATTGGGAGAGAGAGAGAGTAAGAGAGGGAGAGAGACAGACAGACAGACAGACAGAGACAGAGAGAGCTCTTCCATCCACTGGTTCATTCCCCAAATGGCTGCAATGTCCGGGGCTGAGCCAATCTGAAGCCAGGAGCCAGGAGATTCTTCTGGGTGTCCCATGTGGGTGCAGGGGCCCAAGGACTTGGGCCATCTTCTACTGCTTTCCCAGGCCATAGCAGAGAGCTGGATTGGAAGTGCAGCAGGCAGGACTCAAACTGGTGCCCATATGGGATGCCTGGCACCAGAAGCAAGGCTTTACCTGCTATGCCACAGTACCAGCCCCTGAAGTTAATTTTTTATTTGTTTCCTATATTTACTTAGTCACCTTCTAATGTAGCAATAAGATAGTTAAAGCAAAGAGAAGGAGCTAAGTTCACCAGCCCTTTCCTCCAATTGTCCAACACCAATCCAATATTTTCCCCCAACATTTTACTAAGGGAAATCTCTTTTTCTAAGTGCTGCTGCCCAAAACTAGTGTCTAAGTAACCAATGTAGCTGCTGGCTCTGTTCCCTTGATGAGCAGTCATCTATTATAGTGTCATTATAATAAAATTATTATGCACCTGAAACCATGACACCTTTGAGATAACCAAAAGAGTTAACAATGGTGGTATTCAAACCTATCTAAGAAACATCTTCCTCTATGAAGATTCAGTTAAATGCCACCCAGGACAGTATCCACCATGCCTTCCTATCATTTAAAGGAATGAATTCAAAAACCATTGTATACAACTCACTCCTGAGTGTGCTGCATTCCCTCTCAAGTGTGTACTTTCACTTGGCTATAAATACATCTTATTCCTCTGTTAACTATTACCTACATCTCATCCTTGAATTATTTCTTGCTTTGGAGACTAGAACCTGGGCATGTACATTCCAATGCACTACTATATTTCTAGTCATAAGATTAAGGAATTTTAAAATATCTTTAACTTTCGATGTACCTTTTAACTTTTTTGTATTTTCACTGAAATAAAAGATATTTCCCTGCATTTTTTTTCAAATTCTTGTCATCATCATCCTTAAGAGAAAACAACATGCGTTTTCTGAGTATTCACCTTATTTTTAGACTCTTTTCTCCAGACATTATCTGCAATATTGCTGCCGTGGTTATTTTCTGTAATATAATTGGATTCCATCTTGCCACCCTGACAAACAAGCCAATGAACGCTTCCCTTTGCCATTATAATAAATTCCCTATGAAATTCTAAGCATCACTGAGCTACATCTTTCACTAATGTACTATAACTCTTGTTTTTTTTTTAACATTGTGTTAATTTCTAACCTTTATTGATCTATTCGGATTCCTCCCTTAGATTGTAGTTTACTATCTCCCCTGCATTGTCTGTTGCAGACCATCTCAGATAATAATTAAATCATCTTAAATTAGATGTGTAACAGAATATGGACACACACACACACACACACACACAGACTTTTTACAATGAGTTCCTGGAGGTGCTTGCTCACAGATTTTCATGGAACCAAAAACCTTTAATGCAAGTTAATTAGGAGAGGTAAATGAATTACTAATTTAGCTTTTGTGAAGGAAAACCTAGCATTGTTACACAAAGTCTCAGTGTACTCACTGACCTATGTTCACTTAGCATGATGATTTGCAGTCAGGCATATGTGCTCTACAGATGGCTACTGGCTGCCCTTCTACAGGATATAGTGCTACATGTTCCTTCTATAAAAATTTCTCTGTGCTATTATAATTTATCTAGGTAACAGGAATTTTATGCATCTTGAGGGGAAAGTTTCATGTGTTTCCTGTCGTCTTTTTTGTGTCTTGATGAAAGACTTAACTTTCACCTGATGAACTAATGAAAACCAACGCTTCTCCATACCTCTTCTGGATCAATCATGCAAACTTCACCTTTTACAGCTACAAAAACCTGTAGGAGCAAGATCAAGCTCTGTAGCTATCTCCAAAGAATGCTACTGGAAGTGAGACCTTAGAAATAGGGAGGAAATGCTTGGGGGATTGAACTCAGGGAAACATCCTAACAAAATACTTGCTTTGTAAACTTTGGTAGCATTAATCTGTGACTAAGATTGGTATCTGCGACTTCCTTCCCCTTTTTAATTAATTTCTTACCAGAACATGGCTATGCATGAAGTTAGTACTTCTCATCGGTTTAAAACTTCCAACCTCGCTGTTGGAAGGAATGTAAATCAGGAGCCACGTTGTGGTGCAGTGTGTTAAGCCACCACGTATGACACCAGCATCCCACATTTGAGCACCAGTTTGAGTCTTCATACAAGTGATTTTCGTATCCAGCTCTGTGCTAATGCTCCTGGAAAAGCAGCAGCAGATTACCCATATACTTGTGCTCCTATTACCTACATGGAAAAACTGGAAGGGGTTCCAGGTTCTCAGACTTGGTCTGCCCCAGCTCTGGCCCTGTGATCATTTAGGGAGTGAACCAACAGATAGAAGAACTGTAGATAATGCTAATGTGTATTTACAGAATTTATTATGTTGTCACCACAAGAAAATGTTACATTTTTGAGGAGTATATAATTTACCCAAAATAACATCATAAAATGAATATATGTATTGAGACATCACATGGTAAATCCTCAATTTACAATTCTTACTTACCTGTTAGGATTAAATTTTCTACCTTATGGATGTTTCAAATTAAAATTAGATCAGGACAGCTTATATTTATCATTCAGAAATAAAGAAATAATGGTTAACAACTCTTAAAATAGAAAAAAATAAGAAAGTGCAAAATTTGTATGTTAATTAAAATTTTAATGAATCACTGCAATGCATATGTATATAATTTTTAAAATATTTCTTTAATTTAATCAGGAGTATTAAATACCAGTAGATGAAAGATGTACAGTATGCAGGCAGTTGTGTAGACAGAAGGATAAAGGGACAAAAACACAAAGGGGATGTGTGTGTGTATATGCGTGTGTGTGTTGTGTGTGGGGAGAACACATGTTCTAGTACTATAAAACCGAAAAGCACATCAAAGATTACAGAATGAAAAAGTATGTTGTTCTAATTTTTAGTTACAATAGTGTCTCATTTGACCACATTTTCATCTTACTGTTTGGAGCATAGCATTTGTAACTTTTCTCTTGAGTTGAACTGTTCATTGCCAATAGCCACATGTGACTATTTAACATAACATTCAATTAAAATTCAGCTCCTGCATCATACTAAGAACATTTTGAATGCTCCATGGCTCCAGCATTGAGTGGCAATGGGCTTCATGTGTAAAGACTATCATAGGACAATACAGATGCATGTACCAATGCCATCTCACTAGTCCAAGTGATCAATTTCAGTTTACAATTGATCACACTGATAGGTCTAAGAGTCAAAGAAATCACACAAACAAGACTAGTGTCTGCTACTACTAACTGATAGAATAAAAAAGGGAGAGAATGATCCAGCATGGGAAACAGGATACACAGCAGACTCATAGAATGGCAGATGTCCTAAATAGCACTCGGGCCTCAGAATTAGCCCTTAAGGCATTCGGATTTGGCTCAAGAGCCCATGAGAATATTTTAGGCATGGAAAGCCAAGACACTCTGGAAAAAAAAAAGGACCTAAATGAAAGGTCTCTGTGAGTGAGATCTCAGTGGAAAGAACGGGCCATCAAAGAAGGAGGTACCTTTCTCTGAAGGGAGGAGAGAGGAGAGAACTTCCACTTTGACATGACCTTGTCTAAATAAGATTGAAGTCCGCGAACTCCAAAGGCTTCCATAGCCTTGGCATCTTATGACTAGAGCCTAGGGAGATTACTGACGCCATAAACAAGAGTGTCCAATTGTTAAGTCAACAACAGGAGTCACTGTGTACTTACTCCTCATGTAGGATCTCTGTCCTTAATGTGTTGTCCAATGTGAATTAATGCTATAACTAGTACTGAAACACTATTTTACACTTTATGTTCAGGTGGGTGAAAACTGATGAAATCTTTACTTAATATATGCTAAATCAATCTTCTGAATATAAAGATAATGAAAATGAATTTTGATGTGAATGGAAATGGAGAGGGAGCGGGAGATGGGAGGGGTGCAGGAGGGAGGGAAGTTATAGGGAGGAAAAAGCCATTGTAATCCATAAACTGTACTTTGGAAATTTATATTTACTAAATAAATGTTTAAAAATAATTAAATATTTTGTAAAACATTAAAAAAATTACTACATGTGAAACACTTTTTTGTTTTTTTCTTGACAAGACTTACATCTAAAACATTTTAAATTTTTTTTAGTTGAAAGATAATGAAAAATTTACTCAATAATTTTGAAAAGGCTTCACTTTTAATTTTAAGGTATTCTCATACCTTTGGTAACCACAACTGAGAAGAGAATAAAAGCTCAAAGAGAAATAAAATCCTTGCTTAAAATGGAGAAAGTTTGGCAAATACTCAAAGACAACACAAAACAAGAAGGATTTGATGATCACAAACATTTAATTAATGGATAAAGAATGTGATTATGATCTAGAAACAACTGAAAAATATTTCATAATTTTTAAAATGGAACTATGTAGCAACATTTTCATGTTACAAGACAATTATAAAATTGTCTTCTTTTTGATTTTCAAATGCCACAAGACATGGCTATTTGAAAGCCTTAACAGACTGAATAAATTATTAGAATACTATGATTAAGATTTTCATTAATTAAATAATTGTCACATTATTTCTAGTAATTGTATTTTTTAAATAACTTTATATTTACTGAATAGCTGCTATCTGATTTGGACCTCATCATCACCCTATATTTGTTATCTCTATTTTCTGATGAAGAAATGAAGACTGAGAACATGTAGGTAACTTCCTCAAGATCACATTTCTGAATCAAAGTGTAGCTAGATTTTAGTCAGTAGTGTGGCTAGGTTTTAAAGTCTGACATACGATCGCGAAGAGTTCTACCTGAAACTTTTCAGAATAATTTTGGATATTGATGTTTCATGCATTTATTCAATAAAGCATTTTCTGCATCTACTTTGTGTGTGTATCTTTATAAGTGTACTGTTCTTTTCTTCCCAGGGGTATAAGAGCAAATAAAACACACACACACATACACACAGATATGCATTCACTATCTAGAAATTAAGAGTTTCACATTATATGTTTTACTTTTTGAGGATAATGCAGATCTGATCATAAAATCTAATGTTTTTCAAAAAGCATTTTTAAAATCACTTGTTCTCATTTTGTTTTCAAGGCAAAGAAGCAAAGTATGTGTGTGTGTGTGTGTGTGTGTGTGTGAGAAAGAGAGAGAGAGAGAGAGAGAGAGAGAGAGAGAGAGAGAAAGAAAGAGAAAGCAAGAGATCTTCCATATGTTGATTAACTCTCCATTTCCCACGACAGCCAGGACTGGGCCATGCTGAAGCCAGAAGCTATAATAAGGAACCCAGTCTGGATCTCCTACAGGAGTGTCAGGGATTCAACTACCTCAGTCATCATCTGTTTCCACTCAGAATGCCCATTAGCAAGACGGTGCATCCGAAGAAGAGTAGCTAGGACTTGAAAAAGGCAATCTGATATAGAAAGCAGCAACTTAAGTTAATGTAACAAATGCCCACACCACTAAAGGAATTTATTTTTTAATTTCGAGAACTTGACATATTTGGGTACTAGGAATTAAATGGCTTAGTGAAAAAGGAGTATCTTTTTTTTCTGTGCAGTTTTGTTTTAAAAGTAAAATTTGAGCAAGTAATGAAGAATGAAGAAGATAAAAATAAGAGCTACGCTTTGTATTTCACAATAATAAAAAATGATAAATGTAACATAACACAATTATTTACAAAGATAATTCAACACATCTAAATTCACAATATGCTAGCTTTACTGAAATTCTATCACTTGAAAATAATTTCTTTACTCCAATCTGAAAACCATGTATCTAATACTTAGTATTCATATGACATATTTGTGAAAACTTAACTACCTGAATTATGTATTTAATCAAGAAACTTAAATGCAACGTGTTTTTCAATGTCTACTGATTAGGAAAACATGATCAGCTCCCCAAAATTTAGCGTGTAGGGCTAATAGTATGCATAATGCTCATTTAGGATTTAGATTTAAGCCTTGAAATAAAAGTTGAGTGTAAAAACTCCAATATAATGCCTGGTTTAAGTAATGATGCATTCACTTAAGTTAATAAACAACAGAGAGCAGTGAATAAGAATTATCTTAAAATTTATAAATATGTCAATTTTTTGTAGTTCTTAGATGAATAAAATCTTTTGTTGACAATTCTCTTCCCTCTTCTGTTCTTAGGCACAGAGAAAAAGACCTCAGTCGATATAGAATTTTGCATATAAAACTACGCTACAGTTTAAAGATATATCACTCTTCCCAGGTACTGTTCTTGAGGAAAAGGGTCACATATGGGAATTTCGTTATGTGTCCCCCTGTATTATAGTGCACATACCCCAGTCATCCCCTCTCTCATCAGCAGGACATTATCTTTTTCCCTCCATGGCTTACTAAGGATAAGGGGATGAAGACATTGCTGCTTAAGGCTGGCCCTCCAATCCATGAATTATATATCTGTAGATTCAACAAAGTGCAAATTAAAAATATTAGGGACAATTGTTTCTGTAGAGAACATATGCAGACTAGTTTTCTAGCCCATATCTTCTGAACAACGTACTATAACAACCATCTACATAGCATTTATATTTAAAGTACACAGAGGATGTATGGAGGTTGTATACTAATACTATGGTATTTTATCTAAGGGACCTGAATACCTGCAGACTTTGGTATCTGTGGATGTCTTGGTACTGATTCCCTAAGGATTCTGAGGGATGAAGGTATAGTTCAGAATATATCACAAGAGATAATGTTCTTCCTATTCTCTGATATAAATACCATGATTATTGTCAAAGAGCTTACTGTATTTTTCTCTAAAACAAGTGACTTCTTCTGAATTCTTTACTCATCCTTCGAGAGTAGAACAATCTCTTCTCACTGTGCACTTTAAGAAACCCTAGAACAAGTTACCCTCAAAAATAATTTCTTTGAAAGTGACAGCTCTTTCCTAATCTTCACTGTAGAGCTGCAGCTTATTTTCATCTTAAATGTTTATTTTGTATTTATTTTCATGTACTTGAAGCCTGGAACTATATCTGGGATTCCCACATGGGTGACATAGACCCAAGCACTTGAGCCGTCACCTACTGGGTCTCAGAATGCACAAACAAGAAGCTGAATCAGAAGTAGAGTAGCAGAGGCTTAAACCAGCACTCTGATTATGGGATGTGGGCATCACAAGTGGCAGCTTAACCTTACTGTGCCACAACACCTAACCCAAGCACTTTAAGAAACCCTAGAACTCTCTGAGTTTGAAGAACTGCACTTTATTCTTTAGAAGGATCTTGTATTAACTTCATACAAACATAAATTCCAGGTAGCTTATCCTTCTGGCATCAGTAGAGGTAATTAATTAGTTTCAACCAATCTTACCATGTGCCTACACTGTACTTCTACTGATATATAAAATAGTAAACAAAACTGCTATGAGGAAACTTAGTTCAATTGGATGGAGACAGTAGTCAAATAAAGGCACATTTGATAATGCACATCACCACTCAGAGGCTTTAATTGTGCCCCTCATTCAATGAGCACTTTGCAGCACTTTAAACGTTTTGATCAATCTTTCTGGAATTAAATGAAAGGCAGAGAGTACAAAATTCCTAGTGATGTTATTGACATTGATCTGAAACATAGCAACTTTCTTCCCTCTATGGTTCAAAATGTAGCATCTTCATCATTAAAAATAGTCTTGTTGAATCATCCAGGATGTTAATTCCCTGTGGAGTGGATATGGATTGATTATAGAGTTTCTTATGTCAGACAACTACAGCAGTAAATAGGGTAACCAATCCCATAGATTCTTAATGTGATTTAGTGAACTGTGACTGGAAATCCATATATGGAACTCTCTGCATATGTAACCATTGTGTAAATGTATCAAGTGCTATAGTTTGAACATGATTTGGTTCTTCAGTTCATGCAGACATTTAAACCCCAAGTCATAAATCAGCGGTATTGAAGATATTAAACTCAACCCAATTGCGGTGTTCAAGAGGTGAGCATGGTGGGAGGCTCTTAGAACACTGGGAGCATGCCTCGGGAGGTAATTTTTCTCAGAGGGTAGGTTATATAAACCAGAGTTGGGCCCTGTTGCTGGGCCTGCTTCCTGACATGTACCCATTTCTCTGCATACACTCTGCTATGCCAGACAGCCAAACCAATGTGGTCTGCCCTTCGATCAGTGAACTCCAGAACCATAAGACAAAATAAACATCTTTGCTTCATAACAGCATGTCTTGAGCATTTTGTTGTAGTGTTGAAAAATGAAAAATGCAGAAAATTGATACTGAGGAATGGATTATTGCCCTTAACTATACCTGAAGTGCACAAGAGCCTTTGGCATTGTCTTACTGGAAAAGTTTGGCAGAGTTTGGAGGAGAAGGCTAGAGAAAGCCTAAAATTCTGTAAGCAAACCATTATCCAAGATTCTGGTGAGGGTGTTGTAGACCATTAAGCTGCAGAAATGTGGGAAGAAAAGACCAGGTTAATGAGATTTCAGATAATTTCAGATAGAAATATAGCTCCATTAGAAATTAGACTGAAGGCCATCTTGTTAATATTATGGCAATGAACTTGATTCTGTCTATGTTCCGAATACCATATACACTATTTTATTTTGAAGGTGATTTCAAAACAGTGAAAGCATTCAGGCTGTAGCTTTACTGTTATTGGCTGCTGTTATTAAGAAGCCAAAGGGAGCATAGGAGAACAATTTGAAAATTTAGCATCCAGTGAAGGAGCAAAGTAAAAGCATGCCTATAAAGGGACTCTTCTATTTCTACTATCTGTTAGCTGCCATGGTGTGTGATCATAGCCTTCAAGTATAATTCAATTCAGTGAAAAATACAAAATTTAACTACTTAGTGATTAAATAATAACAGAACTTTGGTGGAATAAAATATCAATGAGAAGCTGACAAGATAAACATACCTATTTGTAAAATATAAGGCTTCCTATGGGTCATTAAAGACTAAGGAAGGAACTTCATAAATTTAGCCAATAGAAATACGTGAGAAGGGACCAGCACTATGATGTAATGGGTAAAGCCACCACTTGGGGTGCTGCCAGCATCCCATCTGGGCCCCGGTTCTAGTATTGTCTGCTCCATTTCCAATCCAGCATTCTGCTAATGCAGCTGGAAAAGCATTGGAAAATAACACAAGTAGTTAAGTCACTGCACCCACAGGGAAGATCCAGAAGAAACTCCTGACTCCTGGCTTCAGATCGACCCAACTCTGGCTGTTGCAGCCCTTTGGGGAGTGAATTAGAGAATAAAAGATTCTCTCTCTCTCCCCCTCTCTCTGTCTTTTTCTCAATTCTGTCTTTCAAATAAATAAATAAATATTAAAAAGAAGAAATATGTGAGAATTGGGGGTGAGCATTGTGGAGCAGCAGATTAAGCCAATGCTTGCCAGCATCCCATATGAGAATGCCAGTTTGAGTTCCAGATGTTCCACTTCTTATCCAACTTACTGCTAATGTGCCTGGGAAGGCATCAGAAAATGGCCCAAGTACTTGGACCCCTTCCACCCACATGGGAGACCTGGATAAAGTCCTGGGCTCCTGATTTCAGCCTGGTCTAGCCCTGGCTGTTGTGGCCACTTCGAAAGTGAGAACCAACAGATACAAGATGTCTCTATCTCTTTCAAGCTCTCTCCTTCCCCCTTCCCTCTGCCATACTGCCTTTCAAATAAATAGCTTTTTTCTTTTTTTTTTTAATAAAAAAAGAATATGTGAGATCAATGAGGATCTGGCAGTCAATGCGAAAATACAGGGAATTGGGAAACAAGTTTGTCAAGAGAGAAAGGGAGAAGTTTATATGATGTCTTGAAATGCAGCAGGTGTATCCCTTGATATGAAGGTTCATAAATTATTAGGTGGCAGTAGCATCATGAACGCAGTTCTTGTGAGACTATTTCTTCCTCAGTCTCGATGTTTTATTGTTTGTAGAGGCAGCCTCTTTTTGTCCCTGTACTCCTTTTGTCTCACAAATACCAGAGTTTATCTGGTGGGAAATTGAGCAGTGTTTCACTTAGGTTCACCTATGTCTAATTCTCTTCTGGCAGTAGCATCACCCTTATCCTGCTTGGGTCCTCCTGGATGAAGCTACTATGTCTGGGTGTGTGTCAGTCTAGTACTTTCTCTGTCCATATGGGTCAATTTGCTAGATTCTTAGGTTCAAGTATCAAGTATATTTGGCTCTAATATTAACTAAACTCTCCAACACTGTCTTTTTTGGTATACTAATATTTTGTTCTTCAATTTTTATACTTATGTTTTATTTTCCAATTTCTTGAAAACTTGAGAAAGGAAAAAAGGATGATCTATATTAGACAAGTGAACAGTTTTGAATATCAGTGTGTTTGGAAGAATAGTCTGATAAATTGTTAAATTGAGCCAAATAGAGAATGGAGGGTAAAAATACAGCTAAGCAGCCAATTAATAAAGCATTTCAGTGCTCAGTGATATGTGAAATTGGACATGGTAGTGACTTTAAGAATAAAGATGAAAAATTATATTTGGAAAAAGAATCAGAAAAAGAAAGTCTAGTGTGTGAAATACGTAGAATTTTAGATAATCAAACATACAGCTCTGTGCGCTTGAAAAACAGCAATTCATTAAAGATCATAGTTGCAACTTCTTACCTTATATATAGTTGTAATTTTCATCTGTATTTATGCATTCACTTACTTTTGGGAAAATATGTTCTTGGTTGAGAATTAGGAATAAAAAATTACCTTGTCCACCTAAATGAAGTGTTTTCTAAACAAGTTAATCACATCCACATTTCCTCCATTAGCATATTTCTTAATTGTGGTTCTAATCAAAACTGAATGAACTTTGCCAAAGAACATTTGCAATCTTTACATACACTGTCATACTTGAAAGACTCAGATGAGTCAGCTAATTAGGTTATCACAATTTTTCCCGAGTTTACATTTCTAACCCAGAAGGATGACGAGGGGGAGAAAGAAGTATATAAAATCAAATAAAATTGCAGTCTCTCTCTTACTCAAAAATGTCTGAGACAATTGTGTGACCTTAAGTGCTTCATCACTTGAAACATGTTAAAGAAGGGCAATCATATTTCACATAGGGGTCGCACCTGCAAATAAAATCTGGATTTTCCCTGTCAATAGAGTGCTGAGCCTGACAGTGGTAATCATCTCATTAAAAAATATAAAGTTAGTGATATAGAGGTAATTTCCTCTCATAAAATTGTTTCTCTCTACTGCTTCGTTCTGTAATTGTTGCTTAAATAAATGAGATAAGCTCCCTATGTTATTATGATAACTGAAATATTAAACAATAACAAAAGCAATATTCATAATGATGTTTAATTATAGATTACTGTATGCCTAACATTTGTCCAAATAATATTGATTTTTATATCTAATAAAAAGCTCAAAGTGTATATATTGTGTTTTTTATACATGTACAAAAATGTGTATGTTAAAAGTTACTTTCCATTAGTAACAAAATAAAATTACTGTTAACTTTACATTTCTATTATTTTTTATTTGTTTGAAAGGCAGAAAGAGAGAGAGCTTGTATCCACCACCTTACTCCCCAAATGGTTACTTCCCAAATGGCTGCCACAGCTAGGGCTGTGCCACAGCAAAAGTAGGGGCCCTACTATCTCTCAGATATAGGGGCCCTACAATCTCTAGCAGGAAAATAAATAGCAAAGGCAACTAGGATTTGAACCTAGGCACTCCAATATGAGATGTAAGTGATAAAAGTGCTGTCTAACCACTGCACAAAATACCCACCCCAATAGTAAACGTCTTCTAATTTGATAAGCTTCTATCAATATAGTGTTTGGATGGGAAAATAGTTACAGATACATGAAGACACTGATGTATGACTTTTTTTTTTTCACTCTATCACATTTCTAACAAATTCACAGGAACCACAGGCTTTGAGCTCCTTAAGAAGCACTCTGTGGCTTCTCAATTTGAAAAAAAAAAAGCTTTCCTAATTGCACTGGGTAGCAATTATGAGACGAAATAATGAGATGAATAAGTAAAGGAACTCTGGGAAGATTAGAAAAGGCTGGAATGAAATAAGAGAGGATGGATTACATATTGACAATGGAAAGAAAACAAAAGTTGTAAAAGGATAGCCAGGAGACAACAGTAACAGCTCCTGGCTCTATTTCCATCTTTTTCATCCTAGTGATATCAAGAGAAAAACAGTACTGGCTGCTACATAAAAATTCCAGAAACAGACAAGACTTTCCTTTGAGGGCAGGCAAGCAGATTATTATTCTGCTCTTATGCCAAATTGTATATATAAGCAAATTAGAAATGAATGTTCTGTAATGTTTTGTTTATTTATTATATAAAATGTAAATATTAAAATGTGCTAACTTAACCCATAAATTCCATAGGTGAGAGAAACCAAATAAAAAAAAAACTGAGTACAATTATGAGACAAATATAAATTAACTCTTTATAATACTGATTACAGGTACAGACTCCAGCATCAGATTATCTGAAATTAATTCACAATTCTGCAATAGACTGAATGAACTTAAGGAAGTTCCTTATACTCTCTGTTCTTCTAACTGCTCATCAGAAAAAAAAGGATAAAAATACTTATACATTATTGACCAGGTTCTGAAGATTAAATGAGTCACTAATAGTAATATTTTTATGACTATGCCCATTGTATTTTAAACCTACAAAAATTTGAAAAAGTATCTTTGCAGGTTCTATTCTATTACTAAATTCTAAATAATGCTTAAAAGCATCATCACAAAAATCTGATTCATAGATTTATACCAATCAATTACAATCTGGTTATTTATTTATTTTACAGAGACAGAGAAGCATCCTCAATGGTATTATAGATTGGAAAGAATAATATTTGTTTCCTAAACTCAAGGTTATTCTTAAAATACGAAGAATTAGGACAGGCCATTCTAGGATAATTTCTGATCCTGACTTCCCAAATGGCCAGACTACTCTCATGAACTTGAAGTTGCATTAGCTTTATGTTGGAGGATATGGCCAGTTCATTTTTTAAATAAACTTAACACTGAGGTCTGTAATACAGGATTTTTACAGAATTTACAATCTGTTACAATATTACATTGAAATAATCTCAATTAAACTTAAAATGCTACTAGAATCAGCTAAAATGATGTTTTTGGTTTCCTGATTACTATACTTCTGTTGTTCCATGAAGTTTACACTTGGGCTCATATAGAAAAAATATTTTTTTTCTTATATTTGAACTATATAAGGGCAATGATGCAATGAAGACACATAGAAATTCAAATAATCAGTTTTTATTAGACTTTAGGGCCACTATGGACACTAACATAGGAAGCAAACAATAATGCAAATATTTTTTTCATTATAAGAAAAAATTATTCAGAGTACAGTTATTAAAATAGAGGAGCTAGATTTTGAGGACAGATTAAACAACTTGTTAAAAAAATTAGTAACATTTATTTTCCATTCTTTTTATATACAGAAGATCAGTTTAGTACATATTACGTAAAGATTTCAACAGTTTGCTCTCACATAGGGACACAAAGTGAAAAAACACTGTTGGAGTACTGGTTACAGTATTAATTCAAAATGTATAGCACATTAGGGGCAGAGATCCTACATGATATTTTTTTTAAAAAATTGATTAATTATCTATGCAATTTCCAATTTAACACCAAGTTTTTTTTAAATCATTTTCAATTATCTTTATATACAGAAGATCGATTCCGTATATACTAAGTAAAGATTTCATCAGTTTGCACCCACACAGAAACACAAAGTATAAAAATACTGTTTCAGTACTAGTTATAGCATTACTTCACATTGGACAACACATTAAGGACAGATCCCTCATGAGACGTAAGTACACAGTGACTCCTGAAGTTGATTTAACAATTTGACACTCTTGTTTATGGCGTCAGTAATCTCCCTAGGCTCTAGTCATAAGTTGCCGAGACTATGGAAGCCCTTAGGTTCGCTGACTTCAGTCTTATTTCGACAGGGTCATAGTCAAAGTGGAAGTTCTCTCCTCCCTTCAGAGAAAGGTACCTCCTTCTTTGGTGGCCCGTTTTTTTCACTGGGATCTCACTCGCAGTGATCTTTCATTTGGGTTGTCTTTTTTTTTCAGTGTTTTCTGGCTTTCCATGCCTAGAATATTCTCATGGAATCTTGAGCCAGATCCAAATGCCTTAAGGGCTGATTCTGAGGCCAGAGTGCTATTTAGGACATCTGCCATTCTATGAGTCTGCTGTGTATCTCCCTTCCCATGTTGGATCATTCTCTCCTTTTTGATTCTATCAGTTAGTATTAGCAGACACTAGTCTTGTTTGTGTGATCCCTTTGACTCTTAGAGCTATCAGTGTGATCAATTGTGAACTGAAATTGATCACTTGGACTAGTGAGATGGCTTGGTACATGCCACCTTGATGGGATTATATTGGAATCCCCTGGCATGATTCTAACCCCATCATTTGGGGCAAGTCCGATTGAGCATGTCCCAAATTGTACATCTCCTCCCTCTCTTATTCCCACTCTTATATTATGTGAATGGAAGGGGATAGGGAGAGGGAGAGGGAGAGGGGAGGGTTGCGGGTGGGAGGGAAGTTATGGGGGGGAAACCCATTGTAATACATAAGCTGTACTTTGGAAATATTTATTCTTTAAATAAAAGCTTTATAAAAAATTAGTAACATTCAGAAATCAGATAAAGAAATCAAGTTGAAAAGCAGTTAAGGTTTATTTTTAAATTACATAAAGAATTAAAAATGTTTCTGTGACTCTGGGCAAGATGGCGGAATAGGAAGGGAGCACACCGATAGTCTGGGGAGAGACAGTTTAATAAAAGTGGAGATACTGCAGGTTCAAGGAAGAGTAGGGGAAGAAACAGCAGAGGAAACCCTTCCGGAACTGGAGATTCACAGTGGACCTGCGTGGAGAGCGTGGGAGCTCGCAGTTTGGGACACCAGCAGCAGATTCAACACACCAGCGCTGGAACGCGATGTGAGCCGAAACTCAATAGCCTGAAATACCAGCAGGGAAGCGGAAAGAGGAGCCTAGAGCGAACAAGGCTTGAAACCCTGTGGGGAAAAGTTCACCAGGCTAACTAGAAGAGAGAGAGAGAGAGGGGGAAAAAAAAAAGTGACCCATACGGACACGAGTTTCTCTCTCTCCACTCACCTCTCAAAGGTGAGCAAGACAAAGAGCAGGCGCCATTTTGGAATACGTCATAAGCAGGGCGACCTCGGGTTGGCACAGGCCCCGAGCCTAGCAGAAAAACCTGACTCTGGGTGGGAGGGGTGAAATAACAGGAGATTACAACCTAATGAATGTGTGGTGCTAATGAACTGAGACTGTGAAAAGAGAGACGGTGGGGGAGAGAACTCACAGAAATCACGAATTCATGTGAGTACTCTCCAGAGACGCTACAGTTCAGTAGCCTTGGCAGCCCAGTGGGAGACTACAGGAGAATATCAGCCCACACAAAGGGCCGCAAAGATTCCTTCTCTGGTCCTTGGGAAAGAGCTTCCGATCTCTGGCTCCTGTGGGTATATCATTCGCCTGCTAACCACCCCCAATTCCATTCAGCTGTGTGGAATTACTTCCCTTTTGAACCAAAAAAAAAAAAAAGTAACAGAGAGAGATTTACCACGCCTAACCTGGGAGTGTCTCCTTTGACACACCCTCAACCCTGAGGAACCAAACAGAGCTCTCAGGCCACACCCATCTCAAGCCTCTAAGGCTCCATCAAAAGCAGACAGTCCACTTAATCTAGAGTCATAGTATAACAAGAAAAAAACACCACAGTGAAGAAACCAATATGCCAAACAACAAACGCAAAAACCGAGGTAATAAGAACAAGGAAGACACTATGGCATCCCCAAATGAAAAAGACACCCCAATTCAAGATTACGAAGAGGATGAGATAGAAGAAATGCAAGAAGCAGATCTCAAAAAATTGATAAGAACACTAAGAAGTACTCAAAAACAAATTCTTGAACTACAGAAATCCTTAATGGACAAGGTAGAAAATCTCTCTCGTGAAAATGAAATATTAAGGAGAAATCAAGCTGAAATGAAACAACTAGTAGAACATGAAACTGTGATAGTGACGAGAAATCATAATGAAGTGAAGAATTCAATAGATCAAATGAAAAACACATTAGAGAGCCTTACAAACAGAATGGGTGAGGCAGAAGAGAGAATATCGGACTTAGAAGACAGAGCACAGGAAACTATACAGTCAAACCAAAGACAAGAAGAGGAAATTAGAAATCTAAAAAATATTGTTGGGAATCTACAGGATACTATTAAAAAAACCGAACATTCGAGTTCTAGGAGTTCCTGAAGGCATGGAGAGGGAGAAAGGATTAGAATGCCTTTTTAGTGAGATAATAGCAGAAAATTTCCCAGTTTTGGAGAAGGACAGAGACATCCTAGTACAGGAAGCTTATAGAACCCCTAGTAAACATGACCAAAAGAGGTCCTCACCACGACACGTTGTAATTAAACTCACCACAGTGAAACAGAAAGAAAAGATCCTAAAATGTGCAAGAGAGAAACGTCAAATTACACTCAGAGGATCTCCAATTAGACTCACGGCAGACTTCTCAACAGAAACTCTACAAGCTAGAAGGGAATGGCGAGACATAGCCCAGGTACTCAGAGAGAAAAACTGCCAACCCAGAATATTATATCCTGCCAAGCTCTCATTTGTGAATGAAGGTGAAATAAAGACCTTTCATAACAAACAAAAATTGAAAGAATTTGTTGCCACTCGTCCAGCCCTGCAAAAGATACTTAAAGATGTGTTACACACAGAAACACAGAAACACGGCCATCAACATGAAAGAAGATAAACGAAGGGAACCTCACAGCAAAAGATCACAGGGAATTCAAAGCATACATTTGGATAAAGAAATTATGGGACATGTACTCTATAGAATACTATACAGCAGTCAAAAACAATGAAATCCGGTCATTTGCAATAAGATGGAGGAATCTGGAAAACATCATTCTGAGTGAATTAAGCCAGTCCCAAAGGGACAAATATCTTATGTTCTCCCTGATCGGTGACAACTAATTGAGCACCAAAGGTGAAACCTATTGAAGTGAAATGGACACTATGAGAAACAGTAACTTGATCAGCTCTTGTGCTGACTGTTGTTGTACAATGTAATACTTTATCCATTTTAGTAATTTTTTTATTCTAGTACTATTGGTTGAACTCTGTAATCAACAAACAATTATTCTTAGGTGTTTAAATTTTAACTGAAAAGTGATCCCTGTGAAATATAAGAGTGGGAATAAGAGAGGGAGGAGATGTACAATCTGGGACATGCTCAATCAGTCGTGCCCCAAATGATGGAGTTAGAATCGTGCCAGGGGTTTCCATTACAATCCCATCAAGGTGGCATGTACCAAGGCCATCTCACTAGTCCAAGTGATCAATTTCAGTTCACAATTGATCACTCTGATAGGTCTAAGAGTCAAAGGGATCACACAAACAAGACTAGTGTCTGCTAATGCTAACTGATAGAATCAAAAAGGGAGAGAATGATCCAGCATGGGAAGCGAGATACACAGCAGACTCATAGAATGGCAGATGTCCTAAATAGCACTCTGGCCTCAGAATCAGCCCTTAAGGCATTCAGATCTGGCTCAAGAGCCCATGAGAATATTCTAGGCATGGAAAGCCAAGACACTCTGGAAAAAAAGACCTAAATGAAAGATCTCTGTGAGTGAGATCCCAGTGGAATGAATGGGGCCATCAAAGAAGGAGGTACCTTTCTCTGAAGGGAGGAGAGAACCTCCACTTTGACTATGACCCTGTCGGAATAAGGTTGAAGTCAGCAAACCCTAAAGGTTTCCATAGCCTTGGCAACTCATGACTCGAGCCTAGGGAGATTACTGACGCCATAAACAAGAGTGTCAAATTGTTAAATCAACTTCAGGAGTCACTGTGTACTTACGTCTCATGAGGGATCTGTCCTTAATGTGTTATCCAATGTGAAGTAATGCTATAGCTAGTACTGAAACAGTATTTTACACTTTGTGTTTCTGTGTGGGTGCAAACTGATGAAATCTTTACTTAGTATATACTGAATCAATCTTCTGTATATAGATAATTAAAAATGAAAAAAAAATGTTTCTGTATGGTATAAGCACTTTAAGAGTATTTCTTGAATTTTTACTTTAAGGTTCATTGATGTGTTTTGTAACTACAAAACTGGTGTTTTCTATGATACCGCACTCAAGAGATAGTCCTACACAGAGCTGACCCAAAAATGCTAATTTTTTCAGATAAAATCACTTACACAAGTGTAACAAAGCATGTGTCCTTTTGTCTTTCCTAGGGATATATATAAGCCATATCATGTCTACAAATATACTCCAAAGGTAAAACATAAATCAGTAAATCTTATATTAATATTTATGAGAAAACAGTAATTCATCATGATCTGCCCAGTAAGTGGAAGTTTCAAGAAGGGAACTGATTGATGATATGAACTTCTGTTTGCAATACTGGCAGGAGCTCTATGAAATAGTTGAGGCAAATGAAAAAAAAAATTGATTATTCAGAGAACACATTCAGTCTCATGTAACAGAGTAAACAGATATAATTTTTGCTAGAATTTAGGATATAAATTTGAAGAAAATGCCTGATTTTTTATATTATTCTTTAACTGTATACTCGGTCATAGTTTGTACTATAATTTGGGCAATTTGTCTATGTTTTATTTTTCTTCCACCTCCTGCTTCTGAAGCAGTACTTCACTTAGATTGAGGAGTTGCTGTGATAGAAGATAATGGAGCTTATGGCACTCAGTGGGGCGCCTGTCACTGCTGACTCCAGCCAGTGCCTTTGTTTTTCTTCACACTACTCTGATTTTTTCAGTTACAGTGAGAAACAATTATAAAAGCCATGAGCCATTATAAAATATTATACCGCCAAATGGATGTTTTTAATAGCTTTTCAATCTTTTTGTTTATCCTTAGAAGTGGTAAATTGTATCATTATTTTCCATTCAATCTGCAGCATCTCGATGAGATATTGTCTCTTGCCTTGAGGGAGAAAGTGCTATAGTGTGTACAATTTATAGTATTTCTTATGCTGACTCTCATCACATCAGTCATAACCCTTATGCACCTTGCGGCTTCCACATGAAATCTTCCTTTGCTGACCATGCCAGTGTGGGTTCTTGTGAATTACTTTGTCAGGACCGCAAACATTTGTGAGAGGAGACTATTGTAGACATAAACTGTGTTCACCAATATCCAGTTCTTGTTTCTTTTCTGTCATAAGGAAGACAATATTTGTATTATATTGTATAATATTGTATAATATTATATTGTATTATATTGTATAATATATATATGATAACAAATATTGTCTTCCTTATGTATGTATATATATATTATATATTATATATATTATAATTATATATATATATATAATTTCAAAAATTAAGTCTAACTAGTGAACTAAGGAAACATGACATCTATCTCTTTGGACTCTGAATATACCACTGATGAGTCCTCATTCAGTCTTCCCTCCTGCCATGGCAACCAGAAGCCCAGGGGTCTTGATGAGGCAACTACAGAAGTGCGATACTTCCAAAAGCCTATGTTATGCTGAGCTACTCCCCCTTTTACCATTATGTAGACACAAAAGACTCATAGTATAAGTAACCACATATCTCCAGTTCTTAAGTCACTACCATGTCAGTAACATCTTATGTAATGCAGATTAGCAGGACATAGGTGTGTGTGTGTGTGTGTGTGTGTGTGCATATTTTATATATATATATATATATATATATATATATATTGCTGTCTTGCCATTCTCCACATATACAAATTTCTTGAGGTGATCAGGAATGAGGGGACTAACATGTAGGTCAAAAGGTATGGACAAGAACCGGACTTAGATTGAGTCAGGTGGGCCAATTTTGAAACATACCAGATTTTTGAATTTTTAAAGGTGTAATTTATTTATCTAAAAAGCAGAATTACAGAGAAAGAGAAAGAGAGAGAGAGAGAGAGAGAGAGAGAGAGAGAGAGAGAGATATCTTCCATCAACTGATTTACTCCACAAATGTCTACAACAGCCTTGACTCGGCCAGGTTGAAGCCAGGAGCCTGGGACTCCATCTAAGCCACACATGTGTCATGGGAGTCCAAGTACTTAACGCATATTCCGCTGCTTTCCTAGGCAAATTAGCAGGGAGTTGGATTGAAAGTGGAATATCCAGGACTAGAATACGTGCTGTGGTATGAGATGCCCCTATGGCAAAAAGCAGGTTAACCCACTGCTCCACAAAGCTGACCCATGAATCATTTTTTAATTATTTATTTTCATTTACTTTGAAAGGCAGAGGCAGAGACAGACACACTGATTCACTTCCCAAATGCCTGCCATATATAGGGCTATTTAGAGCCAGAGCCAGCAGCCCAGAACTCAGACCAGACTTCCCATATGAGTGGTATGGAGTTAAACAGTTGAGTCATCACTTGCTGCCTTCCAGAATGGGTATTATAGGACTGTGTGCTGTTCACCACATTATATAATGTTTAACTGTCACTTTGCTCTTCAAAATGAAGAATATTATTATCTATGTTTCGATGTAAGTAATGGGTAAATAATGGGTAAAGTTACTGATCGTAGTCAATAACATCTCTTGTTCTTGAAAACCTACTTGATTATTCTGTAGGGCCTACAGTTGATCACTGTTTATATTTTTTGTGTTCTTTTTCAACTTTTATTTAATAAATATAAATTTCCAAAGTAAAACTGTTGAATTATGGTGACTTTTCCCCCCATAACCTCCCTCCCACCTGCAGCCATTCCATCTCCCACTCCCCCTCCCATCCCATTCTTCATCAAGATTCATTTTTTAATATCTTTATATACAGAAGATCAACTTAGTATATACAAGTAATTGATTATCCTGGACTTGTGACATCATTTATATTTAAATTTTGAAGTATACACACATAGACAATCTACACATAAACTTATTTGATTTTTAATATGTTAATCCTCAAATGTTAAAATTTATTACAAGTTTGTCTAGTAGGCTCTGTAGTCCTTAAATTTTTGATCTGTAAAGTGAATAGCTTGACAAAATACCCTACCCAACCATAATTATAAAATTAAAAGGCATAATAAATGAAATGCAGATATCAAAGATATTAGACATCCAAAACGCTAGCCCCTATTATTATTTGAACAATTGCATAACGTAAGAAGTGCTCTTTTCTACTAATACAAATTCTAGTGCCTTGAATTTTGCTACATATTTTTAATATTTAATTTAAGGTGAGCCAACATGTTATTAAAAATTGTGAGTTATCTGGATCTTAGTTGAACTCTCCATTATACTTGCAACACCGTGAAGAAATCCAGCAAGTGTAAGGACTAAATAGAGTTTGATCTGCTTGGTTTGCTTCTGGTCTGAACTTACCCTCCAGTTGGTGCTGAATGTAGACAAAAATAGGTAGAGGACAAAGCTGTCAGTTTAGCAAGTACAAATTCAGAAGACTTAAAATCATATTATGTATTCCTTAAGGATGCAGACTATGCATTATTTATCTTTGTCCCTTATATAACATTGCTTACACATTTTGGTAAATAATACAATTATTGTGAACAATTTTGTAAATGTATCACACCATTTATGATACTTTCAGGATTTGTGGATTCCTTTACAATGGTTTTCATTTTGCCTCTATTAATTGCTATTGAGCTTATTTTTATGTGATCAATGTTGCATAATCCTAGCAGATTGGTGTATATTACACCAAAATAAAGTATTAATTTTGAGTAGTACAAAAAATGCAGTGGGTTTTCACTATTTCATCCATTACTTCAAATCCATATTTATCAACATTTCTCCATGCTGAGATCTCTGCAAGAAAAATACACAAATAATTGTAAGAGGCAAAAAGTAGATTTAATAGTATATTTTCAATATATTTCCTATGAGCAGTAAGATGTTATGTAAGCTTTTTTAGCAAGAAGTAGCAAATAATTATTTGAGAAATTAAAAAAAACAATGAAACAAAACTTTAAAAAACCTTTGTGTTCTTTGATTTTAACTCAGTAGCAAAAATCATGTAAGAAAACACACAAACATGCTCTCTAAACCTGTGATTCAAAATTATGGCCACCCAGTCTCTGTATTCTCTGAGGAATGTCAGCAAAAGTAATTTATACATTAAACTGTCAAATTTACCACAATCTCATGCAAAAACTCACATTTATTGGCATTATTTTGACAATTTGAGCAAAAATTGATTGACCAGATTGAAGTGCCTTTTCTCTCCATACGCAGCCCTGTTTGTCTCTGAGATACTGCAGTAAAACAAATCTTGAATCCAACAATTACCTCATAATAAAAAGACTACTATCCATATTATTTAAAAATCTGTTGTTTTATAAGTTTCAAACAATATGAGAAAGTACATAGTTGGGGCTGGCATTGAGGCCTAGCAGGTAAAGCTACCACCTATAGTGCAGGCATCCCAGATGGGCATCCGTTCATGATCTGGCCATTCCACTTCCAATCCAGCTCCTGGCTAATGGATTGGGAAAAGCAATAGAAGTTGGCCAAAATATTCAGTCCCCTTGTGTCCATGTGGCAGACATAAATAAAGCTCCTGGCTTCAGACTGATTCAGCCCTGGCCATTGCAGTCTTCTGAAGAGTGAACCAGCACATGGAAGCTCTATCTGTCTCTTCCTCTCCCTCTGTAACTCTGACTTTAAAAACCAATTAAATAAATCATTTTTTTTAAAAGTACTGTTGAGTTATGTGACATAATGCCCTTAACTAATGGCTGCAACAAAGATTTGTGATAAATTAAGATGTTTCTACATTTTTCTTAAACGTTTTATTTACTCATTGAAATCTCACTTTGGGATCTGTATTGATGTTGATATCAATGTGATTTAAAAGACTGTTTTGTGAAAGAGTTTTTTTTTCAATTTTGTTTATTTCTTTTTTTATAATGCTTTTATTTAAAGAATATAAATTTCCAAAATACAGCTTATAGATTACAATGGCTCCCCCCCCATAACTTCCCTCCCACCCGCAACCGTCCCCTTTCCCACTCCCTCTCCCCTTGCTTCACATCAAGATTCATTTTCAATTCTCTTTATATGCAGAAGATCCGTTTAGCATATATTAAGTAAAGATTTCAACAGTTTGCCCTCACATAACAACACAAAGTGAAAAATACTGTTGGAGTACTAGTTATAGTATTAATTCACAATGTATAGCACATTAAGGACAGAGATCCTACATGATATATATTTTTTAAATTGATTAATTTTCTATGCAATTTCCAATTTAACACCAAGTTTTTTTTCATTTTTAATTATCTATATACAGAAAATTGATTCAGTATATACTAAGTAAAGATTTCATCAGTTTGCACCCACACAGAAACACAAAGTGTAAAATACTGTTTCAGTGCTAGTTATAGCATTACTTCACATTGGACAACACATTAAGGACAGATCCCACATGAGACGTAAGTACACAGTGACTCCTGAAGTTGATTTAACAATTTGACACTCTTGTTTATGGCGTCAGTAATCTCCCTAGGGTCTAGTCATGAGTTGCCGAGGCTATGGAAGCCTTTAGGGTTCGCCGACTTCAATCTTATTCCGACAGGGTCATAGTCAAAGTGGAGGTTCTCTCCTCCCTTCAGAGAAAGGTACCTCCTTCTTTGATGGCCCCATTCGTTCCACTGGGATCTCACTCACAGAGATCTTTCATTTAGGTCTTCTTTTTTTTTCCAGAGTGTCTTGGCTTTCCATGCCTAGAATATTCTCATGGGCTCTTGAGCAGATCCGAATGCCTTAAGGGCTGATTCTGAGGCCAGAGTGCTATTTAGGACATCTGCCATTCTATGAGTCTGCTGTGCATCTCGCTTCCCATGTTGGATCATTCTCTCCCTTTTGGATTCTATCAGTATTAGCAGACATTAGTCTTGTTTGTGTGATCCCTTTGACTCTTAGACCTATCAGTGTGATCAATTGTGAACTGAAATTGATCACTTGGACTAGTGAGATGGCCTTGGTACATGCCACCTTGATGGGATTGTATTGGAATCCCCTGGCATGATTCTAACTCCATCATTTGGGGCAGTTCCGATTGAGCATGTCCCAAATTGTACATCTCCTCCCTGTCTTATTCCCACTCTTATATTTCACAGGGATCAATTTTCAGTTAAAATTTAAACACCTAAGAATAATTGTTTGTTAATTACAGAGTTCAACCAATAGTACTAGAATACAAAAAATACTAAAATGGATAAAGTATTACATTGTGCAACAACAGTCAGCACAAGAGCTGATCAAGTTACTGTTTCTCATAGTGTCCATTTCACTTCAATAGGTTTCACCTTTGGTGCTCAGTTAGTTGTCACCGATCAGGGAGAACATATGATATTTGTCCCTTTGGGACTGGCTTAATTCACTCAACATGATGTTTTCCAGATTCCTCCATCTTGTTGCAAATGAACGGATTTCATTGTTTTTGACTGCTGTATAGTATTCTATAGAGTACATGTCCCATAATTTCTTTATCCAAATGTATGCTTTGAATTCCCTGTGATCTTTTGCTGTGAGGTTCCCTTCGTTTAACTTCTTTCATGTTGATGGCCATGTTTCTGTGTTTCTGTGTGTAACACATCTTTAAGTATCTTTTGCAGGGCTGGAGGAGTGGCAACAAATTCTTTCAATTTCTGTTTGCAATGAAAGGTCGTTATTTCACCTTCATTCACAAATGAGAGCTTTGCAGAATATAATATTCTGGGCTGGCAGTTTTTCTCGCTTAGTACCTGGGCTATGTCTCACCATTCCTTTCTAGCTTGTAGGGTTTCTGAAGAGAAGTCTGCTGTGAGTCTAATTGGAGCTCCTCTGAGAGTAATCTGATGTTTCTCTCTTGCACATTTTAGGATCTTTTCTTTCTGTTTCACTGTGGTGAGTTTAATTACAATGTGTTGTGATGAGGATCTCTTTTGGTCATGTTTACTAGGGGTTCTATGAGCTCCCTGTACTAGGATGTCTCTGTCCTTTTCCAAAACTGGGAAATTTTCTCTATTATCTCACTAAAAAGGCATTCTAATCCTTTCTCCCTCTCCATGCCTTCAGGAACTCCTAGTCTTGTTTGTGTGATCCCTTTGACTCTTATAGCTATCAGTGTGATCAATTGTGAACTGAAATTGATCACTTGGACTAGTGAGATGGCCTTGGTACACATGCCACCTTGATGGGATTATATTGGAATCCCCTGGCATGATTGTAACTCCACCATTTGGTGCAAGTCCAATTGAGCATGTCCCAAATTGTTCATCTCCTCCCTCTCTTATTCCCACTCTTATATTTAACAGGGATCACTTTTCAGTTAAATTTAAACACCTAAGAATAATGGTGTGTTAATTACAGAGTTCACCCGCTAGTACTAGAATAAAAAAATTCTAAAATGGATATAGTATTACATTGTACAACAACAGTCAGCACAAGAGCTGATCAAGTCACTGTTTCTCATAGTGTCCATTTCACTTCAACAGATTTCCCCTTGTTGCTCAGTTAGTTGTCTTTTTTAAATTCCTTGAGAGACTGATAGGTTGGTAGGCAGATAGTTAGATGCCACATAGATGGTAGATTGAAAGGTAGATGAGAAATAAGCAGTTAGACAAACAGATGAAGATAGACACACCCCCTCACTCACACATATTTTACTAAAAAAAATTCACTCTCATAAGAGTACTGTTAGGGAACCATTCATGGAGAAAGTAATTGTAGCGCCGTTTGAAACAAAGTAACTGTAGTGCCATTTGAAAGAAAGTAACTGCGCAGTAGCCCAACCTGAAAGAAAAGTAGAAAGGTAACCACCTTAGCTGGTAAGATTTGAAAACAGAGGGCCAAACTAGATGGCCTAACCACAAACTGGCGTTGTCATGACTACATGACCCTGGGGAGTCAGAATGTGGGCGGGGCTAGCCTCTAGAAACTATATAAGAGGACCCTCAGACTCTGTAAACCAGAGGTTGCTCAGCCTCTCTCCGTGGTCCTTAGTGCCTAGTGCCGCCGGGAGAAGCTCCTGGTCCATAGCGCCTAGTGCCCGCAGAAGTGGGCTTGAGTGACCTCTCCTCCTAGTTGCCTAGAGTATCAATAAAGTGTGTTTAGCTTGACCTTCCTCAGTCTCCTCAACTCTTCCTTCATGGTAACCCGGCCAGCTCCCGAAGGGGGAGATCCTGACAGGTACTGATCATTAAAATATGATACAAGGAGTATTCAGGAGTATTATTGTTTCTATTGAGTTGACCATTTTTTAGAGTCCACATATAAATGAAATCAAACAATATTATTCTCTCTGGTTCTTGTTTGTTTCATGTAACATAAGGTATTTTAGGTCCATCCTTGTTGTCACAGATGGCTGTATATTCTTGTTTAAGATTGAATAATATTACATTGCAGATGCTTACCTCACTTTCTTTATCCATTCACTCATTGATGAATAGCAAAGTAGTTTCCATTTCACGGGTATTGTGAATAATGCACAATCAACATGAAAGCACAGAGGTGCTAATTTCATTCCAACCTTCCAACCGTCATTCTATTTACCTTGTACTATTAAAATGCATGATTCTTGAAATAAGTGTTCAGCTTTTATTGTTTCTTTCTCATCTCCATTAATTTATTAAAGTCATATAATCTATTTATCTGGTATACGAATGAGGCTACTCATACTAATTGTAGTACACATTACCGAATTGCCAAATCTAATAGATACTTTATATTGCAAGGTTATCTTTTAGCCTGCAAAATTGTTTATCATTCTTCTTGGATGATTTCCCTTGTGTTACAGAATCCTGCACAGCAATTCTTAATGTATTCTCATTTAGTAGGTTATTATTCTCCTTTCCATCGCTATTGGATAGTTGATAAAAGACAAAAGGGCAAAACCCAGGAGAATATTTACAGTGTTTCTGATCATGAAAAAAACTTCCAATACATGAGATTTCAATTTTTTTAGCCCCTTATTGATATCCTTTCCTAAGATTCTTGCAACATTTACTCACTGCTGTCTTTTTCCATCCAGTTTAACAGAAGTGTCACCATGGGTTTGATGTTTTGAATCAGATATAGACTATCTCACCCCTGGCCTCAGTGTTTTTCACTTGCTCATCAATTATGAGAAGCTGATGTAAAAATAAATCACAAAAAACCTTTTACACAATAGAAATAATTGTGCTCATAATTCAACTTTAGCGATATCTATATGCTAATTCCCAAAAATATTACTTTACTTACAAAAGAAACTTCCAAAGAAATAATTAAATTAAGTATTTAGGATGAAGAGATTATCCGGACTATCCTGTGGATCCAGTATGATCTTAAAGGGTCTAACACTGAAAAAAAGACTTGCTATGCAGAGTTGAAGAAAGCTGTGACTATAGAATATTGGCAAGAAATATAAAGCATTGTTGACTTCAAGAATGAATGATAATTTATTCCTCTGTATTGTATGCAGCCAAACTGAGAAAAAAAAAAAACAGAAAAATCTTGCAGAGGAAATGTAAACCTGCAGATACTATGTATTTTTACTCACTGAGACTCATGTTGAACTTCTAATGCACAGAACTGTATACTATAGTACTTCAGAACATTAAATTTTTGACAATTTTCACATTGGCCATAGAAAATCAGTCTACTTTCTCATCTGCATTATGTTTGTTTTTTTCAACTTAAGGTTATATAATTTAATTCTATCCATAAATAAGTTATGAATTTCACAGACCAAATATTTTTGATGAAAAATAGGACATGCATTAGTTTCCTAAACTGGATTTAGTTTCTATTTTAACTGATATTTCTTAAACTTGTCAGCAGTGAAAATGATCTGAAAATTTTCAGGTAAATATAGTCAAGTAGTCTTTCATTCATTTATATTTAAAATAAGCTTCTTAGTAGTTTTTTTTTCTCCCCCCTATGAACCAATACTGTATAATAACTTCTCTGTTTTTTTATTTGTTTCCCATTCATATTATTGATTTGCTGAAATTTTTTCTATAATCAAAATATTAACTATATGCTCTTTCTTCAGGTCAAAAGACTGCTGTATGTATCTTCTCCTTGTATTTTTGTAAAAAATACAAATTGTAATTAAGGAAAACTTGGCTTTTTAAAAAATTGTCTATTTATTTTAAAATAAATAAATTATTTATTTACACACAGAGAGAGAGGAGAAGCAGAGAGAGAGAGAAAGATCTTCCATCTCATGGTTCACTCCCCAATTGGCCGCAGCAGCTGGTGTTGTACTGATCCAAAGCCAGGAACCAGGAGTTTTTTCCAGTTCTCCCATGTGGGTGCAGGGGCCCAGGGGCTTGGACCATCTTCTACTTCTTTCCCATGCCACAGCAGAGAGTTGCATTGGTCTTGAACCAGCGCCCATAAGGGATGCCGAGACTTCAGGCCAGGCTGTTAACCCACTGTGTCACAGTGCCGGCCCCAAACATGGCTTACTGACAGCTTATGATGACTCCCTTGTTCACCTTTAGTCCATTTGAACAGTAGAGTTGTATGTACAACACATATAGGTTTACTGTTTCCTTATATCTAATTTTGACAATTGAACTTTATATAGTAATTGAAAAATTTAAGTATTATATGAACTGATAAAACATTAATGTTAAACAATAAAGAATCCAGGTGAATATGGAAGTCTAGTGCTTTGGGAAGTCAATAAAGTGAATCACTGAAAATCCTAAGTGTCAATCTTGAAGTGAGACAATTTTTAAACACTGAGAAAAAATTCTTAAAAGTACAAAAGGATCTTAAACTCAAAAATTTGTTCCAAAAGATAGCACTTTAATTCTCACTATGATTAAAACAAAATAACTACAAACTGAAAAAGATGCTTTTGGAATGCATAGCACAAAAAGCCATCTGGAACTTCCTGAATAGAGAACCCTTGTCAAAGCAGAAAGTATTGTCTTTAAAGAAAAGGCAATGAGCATGTACTTTTATTCTTTAAGTTAAAATAAAATGTATTATATCTTATGAGTACCTTAATGCTAATTTACCTTAAAAGATTTATCTAAACTACATATTTCCTGATGTATCATATAAGAGAACTCTCAAAATAATTAAAACAGAGGCAAATAGTTCAGTAGAGTGTTGCAGTTGATTTCTCAACAATGTTGCAGTGGATTCGTTTCTGAGAGGAGCAGCGTGGTGGGGGCAAGAGGCGTGGAGTCAACACACAGACCCCGGGAGTTGGGTGAAAGCGGGCTTGAGGCAAGCAGCCCACAGACTCATTTATTTCAGTTGGAACCACATCTTATATAGCCAAGACCAGCCAATCTGGTCAAGGGGCGGTCTATGCCCCAACCAATCACAGCTTGTTGCCAGGCAGTTTCCAATCCATCCAATCACAGTCTGTTGCCAGGCAGTTTCCAAAGCCATCCAATCACAGCCTGTTGCCAGGCAGGCTCCATTGCCAGGTGGGTTTCAAAGCCATTCCTGAGTAACAGACGCTGGCTTGCCAGTGGCCACCTTGGCATGGCCTTCTCATTCCACCACAATAGAGCATATTAAGAGTCCAAAAGTGGGTCTACAGGTGAGCATCGTATTTGATAAAGTTGGGATCACAGACAGTGAAGAAATCAGTCAGCTTAACATCCAAAAAAGGAAGAAATGATTTATTTTCCATCTCAAGCTGTTCTCTAAAATTCATTTCTTACAACATCCCCACCTCATTTAAATCTAACCCAAATTAGGGATGTTTATAAGATTAAGTAAAGCAGAGAAACTGTAACAATGTACTAGTTCTAATCTCAAATAATTTTACACTAACTGTATTCACTTGATGAGGCTCATTGACAAAAGTACAATGTATCAGGCCTCTATAACTGTGTATATAGTCATCTTTCAATCACTTCCTATAACATAATCCCTTCTTATAAGTGCTCTCTTTTTCTTTTCACATCAGAGTGACAGAACAAGTGATTCATTATATCTCCATCACCTAGTTCACTTCCTCCATGAACACAGTAGCCAGGGCTGGGTCAGGCTGAACTCAAGAGCCAGGAAGTCCATCTAGGTCTCCCATGTGAGTGGCAGGGATCAGAGCACTAGAACCAAGTCTGCTGCCTTCCAGGCTGCATTAGCAGGAAGCCAGAGCAGAATTAGAGGAAGTGGGAGGACTGGAACTGCTTCTCCAGCATGTGAGGCAGGTGTGCAAAGTGACAGCTTATGCATCTGCTCCACTACAATCAACATGGCATAGCTAAGAGCACAGGCTACTATTGAGTACGATAGATGGCAGCTAACCATGAGTGGAGTTTGGAATCTTAGTGTGATGGTGGTAGAGGAAGAAAACCCAGAAAATCAACAAGGTTATCCTTTCTTTTGGGATGGGGAAAAGGTCATGAAGAGTTAGTTTGTCTGTCCAAAGTTTCATTTCTTGAGGAAATCAGAGGGTGTGATTGGGAGGGAAAATAGAATCACTGAAATAGTCCACGTAAGTAAGTAAACAAGCACTCAAATAAGAAAATCAACAATAATAAGCCCCAGAGCAGGAGGAGAGTGTTAATCAATACATAATTCCATCCATATTTATCTAAAGATGTCACTATTTAATCAAATGTAGTGACATATGGAGTGAAACAGAAATGTGTGATGTATGTAGAAGGAAAAAAAAAGCAAGCAAAAGAAACCTCCTTTAAGGGGACCTACATATTTCACCAATCAGACAAAGGGTTTAAGCAGTGATTATTAATCCATTTGAAGAAACAAAACACTATGAGTACAAACTAAAGGGATATATGAAGATGCTGCATCATCAAATGGTGTTATTAATAAAATAGTATTATTATTGAATACAAATATGAAAAGCAAAATTGAACATCTGAGGTGAAAAATAGGACAAGTAAATGAGGAATTCACTAGAGAAGCTTAATAGCAAATGTGAACAGGTAAATGAGAAATTCAGTAAGTTTGAGGTTAGATTTGTAGAGCTTATGCAATCTGAAGAATAGAGGTTCATAAGAATGAAAAATGATGAACCTCCAAAAATGAGGGATACCGTTAAGAACCCCAAGGACAACACATGAAATACAATAGGAAATGGAGAGACAAAAAAGCAAAGACAAAGAGAAAAAGAAGGCGATAATGTGAAAGAGGGAAAAAAGGTGGAAAAAATTGAAGTCTTTGCTAAAACTTTGAAAATATAATGAAAATATTTATAGACCCCTGCAAAAAGCTCAATTAAAATAAAGTAAAATAAATGACATCAAGAAATCTAAATTAAGACACACCATAATAAAACATTTACAGATAAACACAAAATGTTGAAATCAGCAGGAAACAATATATCATGCACAAGATAAAGCCAATAACATTGACAGCAGACTTCATCTGAAATTATGGAAACCATAAAAGAGTGGAATGACATATTCAAAGTACAAAAACAAGCAAGTAAACACAAAAGTACTAATAAAACTTATTTTAACAAAAGCCATCTTTTAAAAACTAAGGCCAAAATGATTTCAATTTTAAAAAGGCAGAGGGAAATTCATTGTCAGTAGTCACCTTACAGGAAATAAAAAGGTAGTTCATTGGCATAAATAAATGAAACTAGGCAATAATTCAAGCCTGTAAGAATAAACAATGAGCCACTTAAAAGTTCTTATGCAGGTGATTATAGGAATGGTAGGCATAATTCTAACCATATCAATAACAATGTTAAATTTAAATGTATTCCTGATTTTGATTTAGTTGTTAAAATTGAATCTATTTTTTTAAAATTTTATTTAGTAAATATAAATTTCCAAAGTACAGTTTATGGATTACAATGGCTTTTCCCCCCATAACTTCCCTCCCACCCACACCCCTCCCATCTCCTGCTCCCTCTCCCTTTCCATTCACATCAAGATTCATTTTCAATTATCTTTATATACAGAAGATCAATTTAGTATACATTAAGTAAAGATTTCATCAGTTTGTACCCACCTGAACATAAAGTGTAAAATACTGTTTCAGTACTGGTTATAGCATTCATTCACATTGGACAACACATTAAGGACAGAGATCCTACATGAGGAGTAAGTACACAGTGACTCCTGTTGTTGACTTAACAATTGGACACTCTTGTTTATAGCATCAGTAATCTCCCTAGGCTCTAGTCATAAGTTGCCAAGGCTATGGAAGCCTTTTGAGTTCTCCGACTTTGATCTTTGAATAGGCTGTCCTTACTCCAGGGATTGGTTTTGGATCCTTGATCAAATATAAGTTGGCTGTAGATGTTTGGATTGATTTCTGGTGTTTCAATTCTGTTCCATTGGTCTATCCATCTGTTTCTGTACCAGTACCATGCTGTTTTGATAACAAGTGCCCTGCAGTATGTCCAGAAATCTGGTATTGTGATGCCACCAGCTTTGTTTTTGTTGTACAAGATTGCTTTAGCTATTCGAGGTCTCCTGTGTCTCCATATGAATTTCAGCATCATTTTGTTATCATTGACATGCTCAGATTTCTTTCTACCATTTGTTTATCAATATTGGTTTGTGGTGATGTTTGTAAAACTGTAAATGTTCTAAAACTATTGAATTGGCAAAAAAATGAGTGAATTGAATATAGAAATGTTGTCTTCATAAAGATGTTAAAATATAATGGAATGTATTTGTATTTTTAGGTACATGTATCCTGCAGTATTTTAGCAATATAAGACTTACATATTTTTAACAATAGAACTCAAAAATACTTGAGAAGTAATAATAGGTCATTCACAGCAAAATCTGTATTTTTTGATATAAGCATTATTCATTAATTATTCATTTAAAAGTGAAGATCTCAATTTAGATTTATAAGTTAAATTCCCATGGAGGAATATGATAATTGATAATTGTGCCTAAGCATTAGCAGCAGTGCTTATCTTTAATCATCATGTACTAAGCAGAGAATAATTAGTATGTATAAGGCACAATATTGTGTTATTGTTTTGTCTCTGTAACCTAAGTGAAGGCTTGTAGCAGCTCAATGAGGAAGATAATTTAATATCTCCCTAATAGTTTGAGAAATTTGAGCTAGTGAATTTTTTTGTATCCTGTCCAAAATGACACAGCTATTATGTGGAAGAGTCTATGTTCAAAGTTAAGTCTGATTGTAAATTTTAAACTACAAACAAAACTGCTAGCTGCTAAAAAGCAAAATTTGCAATTGCACAATTGTCTTGATTTCTTCATATTTTTAATTTTTTATGGGATATTGGCTGAGAAAATAATTAACTATGGGCTCCACTCATCATCTGGATATCGGAAGCTTTCCAGTTTCTCAAGCCTTTGGAAATACAGCTTGTCCATAATCTAGTGGAGAAATTGGTAAATGAAGACAAATATGCCACGTATCATTTGTAACCAAATGTAAATACTTGTCTAGATTTAAATAAATTCAAACCTAACATTTAGAATAGACATCCTATAACAGCTGTTTTGAGGAGTTTAAAAGGATGTTTGCTATATAAGTACGAATGTTTGAATGAACAAATACAAGTAGGATCAAGTTAGTCATGTGGAGTTAATGGGAAGAACTCATAGAGTCATTTAGGTTAAGTTTAATATATTTCCATATACTATAGTTTTAAACTTATTGTAAAGAAATTTGTTAAAATTGTTGCTGCATCAAAGTATTAGATAGCATTCTCCTATAATACATTCAGCATAGATATATTATCTTGTATTAATCTTTAAAGGTGAAACATTTTTCATATTTTGATGAAAATGCTATTTTGCCAAACTGTATACAAAAGAATAAACAAAATGAACTAATTATTTGACTGTTTTAAATATTTAATCCTTTACCTACCTTTGCCTGAAAGACATTTACTTAGGTTAATGCTTGTCTAAATAAGATTGAATTTGGTGAACTCAAAAGGCTTCCATAGCCTTGGAAACTCATGACTAGAGCCTAGGGAGATTACTGATGCCATAAACAAGGTGTCCAATTGTTAAGTCAACAACAGGAGTCACTGTGTACTTACTCCTCATGTAGGATCTCTGTCCTTAATGTGTTGTCCAATGTGAATGAATGCTGTAACTAGTACTGAAACAGTATTTTACACTTTATGTTCAGGTGGGTACAAACTGATGAAATCTTTACTTAATGTATACTAAATTGATCTTCTGTATATAAAGATAATTGAAAATGAATCTTGATGTGAATGGAAAGGGAGAGGGAGCAGGAGATGGGAGGGGTGTGGGTGGGAGGGAAGTTATGGGGGAAAAGCTATTTTAATCTATAAACTGTATTTTGGAAATTTATATTTACTAAATAAAATTTTAAGAAATAATTTAATTTTAGATACCATCTCAATAAGTACAGTGAATTTATGATATTTTAGAATATTTTAAGTATATATATGAATTTTTAACAAATTGAATCAGCTAATTTAGAATACAGTAAGTTTCATATAATTAAGGATAATTTTAAATCACATATTCTAGTTTTTTTAAATTATATAAGCATGTGCTGCCCATATTAATCATCAAGGTCATAGTAGGTGTGGGTAGGATGGGAAGAATCATTATGTTCCTAAAGTTGTACTTAAGAACTGCATAGAGTTTATAGTCCTTAAGTAAAAGATTTCTGGGGGAAAAAATTGGAAGTCACCTATAGTCCTGCCTTATTAAACATAAAAGCTTAGTCTTTTTAATGTTCTATGTAGAGTGACAACAATGATGGGTAGCCCTTTATGGTAACTCTTTTTTTATGGTGATTCTTTAAAACAAACAAAAAAATAATGTCTAAAACAAAACACAGTATTGCAGCCTTCCACAGACCTATCATCAAAATAAGATTCAGTGCCTATTTTGTGATTAGTTTTTGTCTCATTTATTTATTTAAACTGAACTTCAGCACAACATAAATAAAAGAGATACTTTGTTAGGTTTGTTAAGTTTTCTGAAGTAAATCTAATGCGAATCTGTAAGTTATTATTTTTATTTTACTAAGAAATTTATGTCATGAGATCTACACTTTTTACAGATTTAAAATTTACAATACTGTATAGTTAGTTATATTAACAATGTTCAACGTTTTGCAACAGATCTCTACTATTAATTCATTCGGCATAATTGAAACTGTGTTTATTGATTAGCTACCTTAATACTCCAAATAATATCTAATAATCCCTAGCAATCAAATTATAAAACTTCTTTGAGAAAGAAACTGATTTAAATAATGTTTGGATGATTTCTTTTCCTCATAAAATTGTAAGTCATTATTGCAAAAGCCAGTTTTAATAATTTCATTCTGGTTGTTATAAAATGTGAATCTTTGGTGGGAAAAATCACTTCTAGCAATCTTAAGATAGGATGCATTACTCTACCAAAAAAAGACTGATTATCTTGGCAACTTTTATGTAGTGGCTTGATTTATTTCTATTCGTTGTTTTATTCAATTACTGTGGTTTTCAACAAAGTTGTAACTTTAGACAAACGAAAATCTGTGACAATGACTTAAAGGAACCTTAATCTCACAACAGAAAGCAATGCTTGTCAATCAAGAAGTCTTAACCTTTACTATATTGTGACCTTTACATTTTCAAGGTGAGCCTATTATTTAGAAGGGAGAAACACAAGACTCCACAGGATGTTCTGTGATCAATATAATCAACAGACCTTCACGTTGTATGTTTAAAGGTATTAAGAAGATAAACAAACACATCAGAATTTTACCAGTTGGAAAAATCCTGTATTGGAAGCATGCCTTATTTTGGGATTTACAATTGATCTTTCTCTATTCTGAACTGCATGAAATTATTTTCAGTGACTCTACAAAAGGAAAAGAGAGCTACTGGTTAAATGTTAGCAAATGTTCTGAAGTTTACAGTTCAAGACAAGTTATATGCTTATCAATTATATCAATAGAAATATACGAAAGATAGTTTTTTTCAATATTTAGCCATATTTTCCTTTATTCATCTATTTCCAATTTTAAACATTTATGTGTAACTGTTCTGTAGCCTGAGGACACAGCCATGGATAAAACATAAGCATTGCTTTCTCCTTTATAGCTGATATTCTAAAGTCAGTCTCAATGTTGCACTTTTAAGAAGACATTCAGATTTTTAATAAAACTTGTGGTAATACCAAAAAGGAGAAGAAAATGACAAAGCATACACTTCAAGATGTCTTGACATGGACTGGATGGATATACGAAAAGTTACTTGAGGAAATATAATTTGGGTCTCCCTAAAAATGCAAAAGAAATCAACTAGCTTGAAAGTGTGTGACTTGGATGATGACGAAGACTTGGAAATAAAAACAGGGAAGACGGGAGGTACCAGAAATTGTAATACAAAAGTTCAACATCTCTGAGATGGAAAGATCATGAAACAAATATCCATTTACTTTGATATTTCTGATGCTTTTATCTATATCATACTTCTATAATTGTTTTAAACCCCAAATGCAAGGTACTACTTTTTCCCTCAATGGATCATATCTTTGCCATGTTTAAACATCTAAACAATCAATTATCTCTTGAAAATATTATGAATCAAGAAAACATTTGATCTAGTTCAACATATTTGCTGAGTCCAGCACTGTTCATTACTAACTGAAGTCATTGTTCCGTTCTTGTGTCATTCATCACTAAAACTTAGTTTAGCATTTTCTGCAGACAATGAATTCCTCAATTTTAGTTTTTCTTAAATGTTCATTGTTACTTGCAGTTATGATTTCTGTGATAAAAATCCTGGATATTTTTTCCCTTTCTGTCTTTTAAAAGTTATTATTCAACTTCCCTGTGTCTTGCTTTTTCACATGTTTTGAGTGCATGCTGCCATTGACCTTGTATATTACATTTTGGTATGTTTATTTCTTTGTCTGTCTTCAATGAAATTGGAAATTGTTTTGACATAGAAGTAAGTTACTCTCAGATCAATTTGCTCACTTGAGTACTTTGTTAGCATAGGTTTAACATATACCAATGACAGTTAAACTTTATTCTAAGTTGTGGCCTTTCTGGAGTCTCAAGTACTTGACAGTTTTCAATAGTTTATTTGAATGAAATTTAAACATCTCAAGACCTTGTTCCAAGAATTACTCAATTTATAGCTTCCTAATAGTTGGTCTTTATTAACATAATCTCATATAATGCCTTTAAATATATTTAGAAACAGTCAACAGAACCAACCTGCAGATTTCTGAAAGTTTTCATGGTTGCTGTTGTATACTGTAATTCACTTTTCCTTGTACTCTGCTTCAAAATTTCAATCTCTCTTCTCTCTGTCTTGTTAAATCTGGATGTCCTCCATTTTCTGCTTGGGTTCCCATCACTTCTGTAGGGCTAGCTTTGCTTCTGATTTAAACCTAGGAGGATTACCAATGTAACATAATTTGCTGTCCTTCTCTCAAGGAACATAGCTGAGCACTGCTTACGATTTCCAGGTCTAAACATTATTGTTTTATATTCATTGTTCAGTGTTCTAAATTTTTGGTTCAGTACACCAGGTTCCATGCACTAACTCTTCACAACCTGAAGTCTAAATGTGTGTTTGCTCTTAAGTTTGTTAGTGTTAGTGTTGCTATGTTAATAAGTTATTAAATTCTGACAGAAATTAAAAATCTGATCTTTTTATTCCAGTTTATATTGTTTAAGCTTCATATCTTTAAACACATTCCTAATAAACCACATATTGTTATCTTACAAACCACAAGGCTGTGAATGATGTTAGCTAATATACTGACTTATTAATTAAGCTAATATATAGCCATGGATATGCTCTTAATTACTCATGCTCATGCAATTTTAAGTATAATATTTTTCTAGGAGTGGATATTGAAACACAGTCATAGCAACATTTATCTTCTTAGGCTCCTTCAATATACACTGTTTGAAAGATTATTTTTGCTTAAATAAATAAGTATATGTAATCAATATTAGACATATAGCTAATGTATATGACATAAGATATGTACACTATAGTTTAAAATATGTAAGTAATACATTTAAGACGTGTTTGTTTACTGTTTATAAGTTTCTTTTTCTCTGCCTCTAACAACTCTGCCTCAGACATTTTATGTAGAAGCTATTTAGGTGAAATGATTTTCTTGGTAGAAAAATGAAGTTTCAATACAAATATTCAGTTTTACTTCACCAGGTTTTCATCTCATAAACCGATCCAAACTGGAAATTTCATAGCTTCCTTTATGGGAAACATTAGAGCAATAATGTGTAGAGTAAAAATATTGAAACGATATTGAGAAGTCGAATTCAGGAGTAGAAAACAACAAAATATGACACAGATTCTCCTTTTCGAAGTAATTTCTTATGTAGAGTGACTGTTTCCGTGGCTAAAATTGTGGCATCCACACAATTTACAGCCCTGGCAAAAAGATTTACCCAAACCAATGCTACTTAACATTAAGATTGATAAATATAACTCTATTAAAATGTTCTTCCAATGCACTTTAAATTTGAAATAAATTTTAATGATGTCTGCCAGAGCAGAGTTCTAGGAGGAAGTGAAAAATCTTTCATGCTGCTTGAAAGGATAATCTTCCAAGCCTTAAATTCAATACAACCCAACAAGGGTGGCAAAATAAGATATAAAAGGAATTTCTTTGACTCCTTTATAGCTCATGTTTACCTATTTTCTATCCTTTCAAATAATTCTCTCCAATAATTCTCCACTGTGTGGGTAAGACCTCAATAAATATATACACTTAATACCTCTGGCGTCACACAACTGTGTTCTCAGCTAGAAACACACCAGTGAGTAATGCTGAGTTGCTTCCAGTCTGGTAAACAACATAGCTGTAGGGTATTCTTATTGATTTCTGGCTGCTCTGCTGTACCAAATGTGCCTTCTCTTCCAAGTTCACACTATGTGTTTCATAGCACTTATCCCCACTCACATTTAATCAAAATGCCTATTTTCCCAGAATCATCATCCAGTCAACATCTGGTAGAGCACTGATTTTATTCAATAACATGACACTAATGTGTAAAGGACTCATAAGCTTGAATTTAAATTATTAATATTTAATTTGCAGAACATTTAAATTTCTTTTTAATATAAAAAAGGAATAGGAGAAGGTTATTCAAAATGCACAGTGAACTAGAGAATTATGGGAAAACATTATTCTCTGCAGGGATTTCAAACAGAGGAAAAATATCTGGAGGACAGATATTATATGAACTTTCTTTCTTTTTTTTTTACTTTTTTTTTTTTTTTGACAGGCAGAGTGGACAGAGAGAGAGACAGAGAGAAAGGTCTTCCTTTGCCGTTGGTTCACCCTCCAATGGTCTCTGCAGCCGGCACACCACACTGATCCAATGGCAGGAGCCAGGTGCTTATCCTGGTCTCCCATAGGGTGCAGGGCCCAAGCACTTGGGCCATCCTCCACTGCACTCCCGGGCCACAGCAGAGAGCTGGCCTGGAAGAGGGGCAACCAGGACAGAATCCGGCGCCCCGACAGGGACTAGAACCTGGAGTACCGGCGCGGCAGGGCGGAAGATTAGCCTGTTGAGCCATGGCACCGGCATTATATGAACTTTCATCTAAAGAAGGTGGATGTTTAATTTGGCCCAATCATACTGAAAGTTATCTCAAGCCAGTTTTTAAAAAAAGTATTTAAAACTTTGCTGTTCAACATTTGGATTTTTTGGTTATCCATACAAGTAACCCTGGAGATTAGAAACAATTGAGATTTTAAGTGTCCTTTGTCAAAATTTCCCAAACTAGAAAATGCCATAACAGAAAATAGAGTTAGTAGAATTTATATATAAACACTTGAGAGAAAGTTGGCCTGAAAAGGTCAAAGTAGTTCCTACTAGTCAACTAGAGGAGCTTCCTTTTTGAAATTTACTTAGAAAACTTACATCACATGTTTGTATTTAAGAAAAACAGCATCCCTTGGAAACAAATATAGCACAAACATGTTTTTAATCATGGTTATTTTCTCTTTCTTCACTCTTCCTTTTTGTTGTGTTTATTCTAACTGATAGAAAATTATATGGTCATTGAGAAATTGTATATTCTTCTTACAACTCAATTTTCTATGTAGATACAATTTGTCAACAATATAACCAAATGATTTAAATAAATTTAGAATGTATTGTTTCTCTACACATTACCTCTTCAAAGAACACTTATATAATGTGTGACATTTTTGTACTGAAGTTTAAAAAATAATTTAAACTCACAGGTGCTGTGGCGCTGCAGGTTAACGGCCTAGTCTGGAGCCTTTGCATCCCATATGGGTGCTGGCTTGAGACCTGGCTGCTCCACTTCCTATCCAACTCTCTGCTGTGGCCTGAGATAGCAATAGAAGGTGGCCCAAGTCCTTAGGCCCCTGCACCTGCGTGGGAGACTCTGAAGAAGCTCCTGGCTCCTGGCTTCTGATTGGTGCAGCTCCGGCCTTTGCGGCCAGTTGGGGAGTGAACCATAGGATGGAAGACCTCTCTCTCTGTCTCTACCTCTCTATTGTATAACTCCAACTTTCAAATAAATAAAGGTTTAAAAAAGAAATAAACTTATTTTGTTAAAGATTTATTTATTTGAAAGGCAGAATTACAGAGAGGCAGAGGCAGAGAGAGAGGTTTTCCATCCAATGGTTCACTCCCCAGATGGCCGAAATGGCCAGAACTGTGCTGATGCAAAGACTGGAGCCAGGATATTCTAATTCTGTCATGTGGATGTAGGAAACCAAGAACTTGGGCCATCTTTCACTGCTTTCCCAGGCTATAACAGAGAGTAGAACGTGAAGTAGAGTGGCCTGGTCTCGAAACAGCACCCATATGGAATGCCAGCACTGCAAGCCAGTTTTACCCACTATGCCAAATCGCAGGCCCTGTAGACTCATTTTTAAGTAAGAGGTTATACTGTTTTATTCCTGAAATTTCATTGAGTAGATTTTCAGTTCTTTTTTGGTGCTCATGTTACTAGTATATTTCTTTCATTATTGATTTAAAGGAGGTGATAGAAATGGTTTCTGAGACCCTAAAGACATTCTGCTGTGGTTTCAAAAAGGTATAGCACCTAGACCCACATATCCAATTATGGTGCTTAAGAGGTGGGCCTAGTAGGAGAAACTTAAGTCCTTGGAAGTGTTCCCTTAGATGATAATTTTCACGAAAGGTTGAGTTTTGAAATGTCATCTCACCAGTCAAAATGATGTTTCAGTTCATAACTGATCATAATGATAGGATTAAGTGTCAAAGAGATCACAGAAAAAAGCCGAGTGTCTGCGAATACTAACTGATAGAATTAAAAAGGTGAGAAAGATCCAACATGGGAAGTGGGATACACAGAAGACTCATAGAATGGCAGATGTCCTAAATAGCACTCTGGCCTCAGAATCAGCCCTTAAGGCATTTGGATCTGGCTCAAGAGCCTATGAGAGTATTTTAGGCATGGAAAGCCAAGACATTCTGGAAAAAAAAGACCTAAATGAAAGATCTCTGTGAGTGAGATCCCAGCGGAAAGAACGGGCCATCAAAGAAGGGTGTACCTTTTCTTGAAGGGAGGAGAGAACTTCTACTTTGACTATGGCCTTGTCTATGTAAGATGGGAGTTGGTGAACTCAAGAGGCTTCTATAGCCTTGCCAGCTCATGACAAGAACCTCGGGTGATTACTGATGCCATAAATAAGAGTGTCAATTGTTAAATCATCAATAGGAGTCACTGTGCACTTACTCCCATGTAGGATCTCTGTCCTTAATGTGTTGTACTATGCAAATTAATGGTAAAACTAGTACTCAAACAGTACTTTATACTTTTTGTATCTGTGTGGGTGCAACCTGTTGAATTCTTTGCTTAGTATATACTAAATAGATCTTCTGTACATAAAGATAATTGAAAATGAATCTTGATGAAAAATGGGATGGGAGAGGGAGTGGGAGATAGGATGGTTGCATGTGGGTGGGAGATCATGGGGGGAAAAAGATGCTGTAATCCAAAAGCTGTACTTTGGAAATTTATATTTAGTAAATAAAAGTTAAAAAAAAAAAAAGCTGAATTAGGCTTAGCCTAATTTTCAGCTCCCTTGACTTCTAGGTGATTGAATGTATATATATATATGCCTCACTTTTACTATTCTCTGGCCTGGCCAGAAGGCACAACAAATGGGCTGCACAATAGGGGACAATGAATTTCCAAAACAATGAGCCAAAGTAAACTTCTTTCCTTCATAAGTATCTTGTCTCAGGCATTTATTACAGTGTTGGAAATCTGACTAATACATATGTGCATATTTCTCGATTTTTTCTACATTAATGATACAGATCAATAAACATTATAGACTCCTCTAAAATTCTTGAAAAAGTAATATGGATCCCGTTAAATTTCTTCTGACGTATTTTTTTCGAGGAATCTACAAGACATCAAATTTTTGTTCTCTGCCTGACCACCAACTCCATGATAACATTTTTTATTCATTTATTTCCAGGAAACTTAATTGGTTTTAAGAACTTTTATCTAATTCAGAATGAAGAATGTGTTAACAAACTTTAATCAGACAAGGGAAAGATAGCCTTTATTTGCAGTTTCATATATTTTTCACATTAAGTATGTGGAAAAAACAGAAACCAAGTTTATCATCCAAGAAGAGCATAAACTCTGATTGAAGATATAAAATATAGGTTTGTAGCAAATTAATGTTAAAAATTGCTTATTTTCATGGAATGGGAAGTTGCACAAATATTTAAATTCATAAAACTTTCAGATAAAGCATGAATAGGAAACTATGGAGAAAACATTCAGATTTTAAACAATGTGTTATTAAATGTATTTATCTGAATATTATATTGTAGTAAGAAAGAGTTGATTAGGCCGGCACCGTGGCTCAACAGGTTAATCCTCCACCTTGTGGCGCCGGCACACCGGGTTCTAGTCCCGGTCGGGGCGCCGGATTCTGTCCCGGTTGCCCTTCTTCCAGGCCAGCCTTCTGCTGTGGCCCGGAGTGCAGTGGAGGATGGCTCAAGTGCTTGGGCCCTGCACCCCATGGGAGACCAGGAAAAAGCACCTAGTACCTGGCTCCTGACATTGGATGAGCGTGGTGCGCCGGCCGCAGCACGCCATCCGCGGCAGCCATTGGAGGGTGAACCAATGGCAAAGGAAGACCTTTCTCTCTGTCTCTCTCTCTCTCACTGTCCACTCTGCCTGTCAAAAAAAAAAAAAAAAAAGAAAGAGTTGATTAAAAGATGGACTGCAATTCATCTTCAAGAAAATTTAAGTAAAGTACAAGGTCTACCTAAATCTAGACTTACTGATTTTGATGAGACAATGTTAGACAACACAGACTTTAGTATTCAATACATTATTGAATTACTTCATTTCTAAGATTTAGTATTCAATAAATTAGTGAATTATTTCATTTCTAAGATTGAAATATTATATTTCTTCTCAGGTATAATGTTGGAACTTTAATGTTTTGTCACTGATATGATGTTTCATCTGCAGTGATCTAAAATGGAATAATAAAAAAGTATTTGATGGCAAAATGCAGGTTAGAAAAATGTTTTTTTTTAACCTGATTTATGGGTCTCTTAGATTTGTATTAAATCTTGCTGAATTCATGTAATTTTTTTGAAGAGTCTGAGAAAAATTCTAATTTTGTTCAGGTATTTGACTATGAAACTTGCTTTCTAGCACTTTATTCATGAAATAAAGTTTACCGACAATAATACATAAACTTTAGTAACTTATATGAGAACCATTGAAAATTTTAAAATAACTGTGAATAATTGGTCACTAACAGGAGAAAACTACTTGACTACTTGTAGTTCTGGCCAAATTTTGATTAAAGACTCCAATTATATTACCTATTCACTATAACTAATTTATGGAACGTTTCTATATTTTATTTGTAACTCTTACTAAATTCCTCAGAAAGTTTTAAAGCTATCATCATCATCATCAACACCATCTGTCAATCTTTTCTATCCTAATATTCATTCAAACTAATCTGAAGTTTCTCCTCATTACTTTTCCACCCATGCTGGAATTTAACTCTTGTATTTTTAAAATAATGTATAAATTATCATTTGGTGATATAAGATCATATGTTTGCTTAAGTGCCAGACATACTAAAGCTTGTTAATTTACACATGTTGGAAATGTCATGGTAGCACCCACAGATTGACTGTTATTTGGAACTTCTTCTGTAGTCTAAGACCTGGATCTTTCCCTAAATTTGAGGTTGTGTGTTACCATTCGAGAAAGATTGACCATCAAACTTGTGGTTGAATAACCAATAAAATGTTGTATAATTTTAAGATGTTTTGTTCACTCTTCCTAACAGATCTTTTTACTTACAACTAAGTTATTCAAATACAAACTTATCTTAAGTTTATACCTTTATGAACAATGAATTTACTATTTTTTAATAATAGCTACCAGTATAATGACATATTCTTATTCAATACATCTTATTGACTATTGATATTGTTGCATCTATGAAGTCCTCAAAACTAAATTATTATGTATACTCTTCTAGCCTAGGAAGTATAGGGTTTATATACTAATTTCTATTAACTCTGTAATATTTAGATGGATTTTTGATTTTATAAAGAATGTGTGAATATGGACTAACTTCTGTGACATACATGCAACTTTTGCAATATAAGTAAAATGCTTTTTTTCTTTTAACATCTGTTTATTACAGAAACTGGATATATGAGTATCAAGATGCAAAATCATAATGAAGCTACCAATAAAAAGATAACTTGAAGAATGTTTAAAAATATGATGATTTAAACAATTTAAATGATTACTTTCCTGGTTATTGTAGGTTGTATTGCAGAAAGAGTGCAAGTAAAATGAAGTCATGTAAATTTTAAAAAGTTTCCAGAAAATGCTGGTGACATTTTAGAAAAAAATATTTGCCCTTAGGCAAGAAAGCATGAACTTTCCCTGAGTAAAATGGATATTGCAGAAGAAAACCAGATTTAAATGTAATTAAAAGTCCATCTCAAAGAAAGATACCTATAGAGACAAAGACACACTGGGACAAAATAACCAATGTTGTACTGCCTGGAACATGATTGGTAAAAGGCACACCAGTGTGAGAAAAGTTTCAACTCGATCAAACTTTTAAATAACTGAACACAACACAGTTCTTAGAGCTGAAGCTTCTTCGAAGAATTGCTATCCTTCTGGGATATCACTAAGGAGAAAGGAACCGGATCCAAGGATAAATTTCGATAATGATGAAGAAAAAATTTTACTGTAATTTACTGTTTATATCCTTATACCTAAAAGTAACAACTCTTTCATAGGATTCACATTTTGCAAAACCAATTATAGCAATTTTTCAACCAAATGAATATTTGACTCCTAGAAGTAACATTATAGATAATTATAGATTCTCTTTCCTTATAAATGTTCCTCTTAGTATCCTTTTCACCTTACTATGAATTTCTCCACGGAACCCTTCCACAGTTGAATCCTGACAGATCCTGATGATACATCATGCCAGTTTGGTAACAGGGAAGTGCAGACAATGGAAGTGAGTATGATTAGATTATATTGACACTTTCCATGGTTTTAATTTTTTTTAATATTTCTTCTGGAACTATCACTGGGTGAGATTTGGCTTGATAAGAAAATTTCCACGTTCTAGCTTAGTTATACCAGCAGTGGTTTCCCTTATAGCTAACTGAATGTTATATATCATAGTAGTTTTTCTTTAGAAAACAGATTTCAACATTGAAATACATTAGAAAATTATTGGAACTAAAACATAAAAGGAATTAGAAATTTATTCTCTGGAAACTAAATATTTTAAAATTGTCAATGGCCAGCCAGTAATTAATTTTAAAAACTGGGTACAATGTATCTAAGGGATAATGTTTACCAACGGTTGCTTATTATTTTGTCAAAACAAATTATTTCTTCAAATTAAGCTATTCTTGTTTTCTAAGAGTTCTTCTTTGAGGTTTAAGAAAGAAGTGCAAGAAGGATCAGAGGATATAAGTGTCAGGACCAGTACACTACAATAACAATGTGATTTAACACAATTGCCTCGTGTTTCTGGAACTCGGTTGATATACTGAATCTATTACACGTTATTTTTCTTTGAAGTGTTAATTGCATGTGAACTAACATAACAGTGATTGCTTTTTCTTTCATTCATTCTAGTTCTCTGTTCCCCTCTAATTTCTTTTGCTGCTTACATTCTACCAAGGGAAACTCAACTATATTTCATATGATGTGAAACAGAGCTGATGATGCCAATATAATTTAATCTTATTACTTATTCCTAATATATAACTTAAATAATTAACCTTTTATGTTATTTTAAAGTCTGCTATCAATATAAAATAGTATCTCAGTAGAAAATTGCTTTACCTTTCCAAGTCTTACTTTCTTTCTTTCTTTTTTTTTTTTTTTTTTTGACAGGCAGCGTGGACAGTGAGAGAGAGAGAGACAAAGTTCTTCCTTTGCCATTGGTTCACCCCAAAGTGGCTGCTGTGGCCAGCGCACCACGCTGATTCGAAGGCAGGAGCCAGGTGCTTCTCCTAGTCTCCCGTGGAGTGCAGGGCCCAAGCACTTGGGCCATCCTCCCCTGCACTCCCGGGCCACAGCAGAGAGCTGGCCTGGAAGAGGGGCAACCGGGACAGAATCTGGCGCCCCGACCGGGACTAGAACCTGGTGTGCCATCGTCGCAAGGCAGAGGATTAGCCTATTGAGCTGTGAAGCTGGCCTATTTGCATTTCTGATATAAAGGATCAGACTGCAACCATATATGAAAGTAAGGTTTACTAGGAAGGAAGTAGTTACTTTTTCTCCAGTTTCTTTGGAAATGTTACTGTCTTCAGGAAATAATGAGACCTTGACAGCTGACCACAGTTTGAGTTGGGGACATTTTATCTTAAAGTAAGGAGTCAGGTGTGCATGATTTCCTGAGAAGTCTGATTCTCTTCAGGGAATGCCAAGATGGTTGCTTTAGACATGATAAATCCATATAAGTGTAGGGTGTGAGAAGAATTCTATAAGAATTTCATGTTAAATTTTACCTTAAAATCTAGACATGTACTAATTAATGAAATTAGCAAAGAATTCCACAATTTTTTAATCATGCTAATTTTATTCAAATTTATTAAATAATTATCATTTTATTGATGGCTTTTTTATTTCAAAAAAAGATGAATGTGAGTATAAAATGTTAAGTGTATATTATCTGTATTTTACTTCCCATATTAAGAATTTATGTGGACACTTTGGGGAAATCTCTGAGATTTATTCTTCATACTATTAGTGGTTAGAGAGCATAAGTATCATGGGAATAGGATACTAAAACCTACAGCCTTTTATTTCTATTGTCATTTACTTTTATTTTTAATGGGTTTAATAGAAGTGTGAAGTTTTCCCCAGAGAAATAAAGTATATGATTACCATAAATATAGAGCTTAGTGTTCATATTAGTTATTCTCATACCAACAGATTTGTGTAATGCCAGCTGTTCTTTTATTAAAACTACTTTAATAGTTTGGAATATAGCAAAGTGTTGAAGGTAGTGAGGGACTAAGCATTCTAATTATGCATAGGGCAGGTAGGGCTAAGATATAAAAAACAGTGTTTTATTTAAATTTTAAACATTTGAATGGTTTTAAAAGATGAAAATATGTTGATAAAAGCTAATATATAATCTCAAATAAGTGTTTATTTTAAGTATCTATTAATGTGTACATTTTTTAACCTATTATCTATCAAAATTCATAACCCTGTTTAAATTTCACACAAACCCGACTCCTGGTTTGTTAGACAGGGACTAGGGACCCCTCTGTACCATCTGTAGCTGAGTCTCAGAGGACAAGAGAAAAGTCAAACACCTGGCTTCTGTGAAAGATGTTGCTCTAATGTGCTAGTCTTTTAATCAAGGGTTTTCTCTGATGTCATAATTGATCTACATAACAAGAGTCTTATGCATCTTGGGGCAATGTTTCTTGTGTTTTCTGTTGTCTTTATTAGGTCTCACTTGAAGACAACTTTCACTCAACTAGCAACCAATACCATCACTTCTCAATGCCAATTTTATAGCCTATAAAATCTTTTAGACGATCAGTCCTCAAATGCCTCTTCCTTCATGAACCCCTCTTAATGATGCCCAGAGTTTACGCTCCCCATCTTTTCTCCTACCCTTCCCCTACCCACACTTTCTCCTTCCCCTCCTTCTCCTCCTCTTTTTTCAACAAAATTCCTTCACAGATGACCACTTTTCCTTGTTCCTGTTGAACATTCCTCATGGATGTGAGTTAAAGAACCCAGCAGAATGAAAGAGAAAATAATGGTAATCTAAAGAGATGTAACATTACAAAAATTCAGCAGAAGAAAATCTGCAACATTTCTTGGGTAGGAAACACAAGCGATTATAACCACAGACCCCTGCAACATGTCTTGGGGTCTTAGCTGGGACTGTTGGAATGGTGAGTGAAGCAGGGCACTTTCAACCTGTTTTTTGGAGATCCTTGTCTTCCAGTATAGTCCACTAATTTAAGTAAAACATCAGACTCTGTCGGGCAGATAGCTACTGGTCTTAAAAACTCATATGGCAGGCTTGCTGGGGAAGACCTGCTTAATCTCCCTCTGCTTTTTGGTGCTGGGAACATTTGTCTTGTTCTACCTCAGCTTCCTTTCATGAATACTCATCCAAATCACGAGACTGAAGCAAGGTCTTGTAGTAATTACAGGCTTCTAGCCAGGCAATCTCCCATTAGGGTATCGAACTAAAGTCTGTACTCCTCATTCTGTCTTTCTCTCCCCTTCTTGTTCAATAACCCTCCTCATACAATCTGAAATTTCAGGAAGAGGGTTGGGGATACCTCCAGATATAGCAGGACAGACAGGTTTCTACACCTAAGCCAGCAAGATAGACACTTGGAACCATTAACCCTTTTCAACCTGATAAATTGTTTTTCTGCCTTCACTGCAGTAAACATTTTGATGACTGCTTTCTTCAGCTCAAGACAAAAGGATTATCTGGGTCTAGATTAATTTGGAGAAAGGAGTCCTAAGGGAGTCAGCATTATCTGTCTATTTTTAGCTGAGTGATTCCTATTAATTCTTTTCCTCTTTCTTTCTTTCTTCCTTCCTTCCTTCCTTCCTTCCTTCCTTCCTTCCTTCCTTCCTTCCTTCCTTCCTTTCTTTCTTCCTTCCTTCCTTCCTTCCTTCCTTCCTTCCTTTTTTTTTTTTTTTTGACAGGCAGAGAGGACAGTGAGAGAGAGACAGAAAGAAAGGCCTTCCTTTGCCATTGGTTCACCCCAAAATGGCCACTCCGGGGGTGTGCTGTGGCTGGCGCACTGCGCTGATCTGAGGCCAGGAGCCAGGTGCTTCTCCTAGTCTCCCGTGCCATGCAGGGCCCAAGCACTTGGGCCATCCTCCCCTGCACTCCCGGGCCACAGTAGAGAGCTGGCCTGGAAGAGGGGCAACAGGGACAGAGTCCGGTGCCCCGACCGGGACTAGAACCCAGGGTGCCAGCACCACAGGCAGAGGATTAGCCTATTGAGCTGAGGCGCTGGCTTCCTATTAGTTCTGATTACCTCTGGGCCAAAGGTTTGGTTAAAATTCTCAAGCTAAATGGGTTGTGTTTTTCAAGGTTCCAAAGAAGACCCCTCACACATGGATTTGACCTGCATGTTATGTTGGTTGCATAATGGTGGGGGTAGTTAGGATATATGCTTTGCCCCTCATGCCCAGTGTCTGACTGTGACCAGGTTGTTGGTGGGGCAGGGAGCTGGCTGATCTCCTATCCTTTTTGGAAATCTCCCCACTGCAAAGCACATCCTAGCACAGAGCATTCAAGCCTCTAGGGAAGATGTCATCATTTCTATAATGGTCATGGTGAACCCCTGAAGAATCTCTTCCCCTGCGTAGGTGACCCATATAATAATGAGCAGGGAACAGGCCAGTGCTGTGGCTCACTAGGCTAATTCTCTGCCTAGTCTAGTCCCAGTGGGGCACCGGTTCTGTCCCGGTTGGGGCACCGTTTCTGTCCCGGTTGCTCCTCTTCCAGGCCAGCTCTCTGCTGTGGCCGGGCAGGCAGTGGAGGATGGCCCAAGTGCTTGTGTCCTGCAACCGCATGGGAGACCAGGAGGAAGCACCTGGCTCCTGGCTTCAGATTGGCACAGTGCACCGGCTCGAGCAGGCATTTTGGGGGTGAAGGAACGGAAGGAAGTCCTTTCTCTCTGTCTTTCTCTCTCTCATTGTCTAACTCTGCCTGTCAAAAAAAAAAAAAAATGGACAGGGAACCTCCTGGCACATGCACTCTCTCTTTATTCTGGCTGCATGGCTACTTGTAGAAAAAAAAAAAAAAAGAGTAACTGGCACTTTGTCCTGATCAAGCTGGCAGACAAGCTTGGTTGTTTAAACAGGACTGACAAAGGCATAGGCAAGCTAAACATTAAATATCCAGGCATTGCCTATAGAAATCGGTCCCTGGAGACCAATGGAGAAATTAGGCTATGATATATGGTATAAAAGATTCAAGCCTAGCCTACAAAATATAATCCTGAGGAGTATCATCTTCCTGCTCCTCCATGAAACCTGATTTCAGATAAAGGCATGGGATGCGATTGCTGGACAAGGGCAAGATATCTTCAGCAGTCATGCCAAGTCATGACTAAGTCTAGAGGAAATTCATGACAAGGTTTAGGGGAAAGACAAGAATGCAGAAGGGAGGGTCAAAGTTAGGCACTAGTAAAGGCAACTGTTGCTGACTTAACTCTACACAATTGTGAGTACCAGATCACAAGTACACCCATGACCTACAGGATTAAATGTCCCAAACATTAGAAGGGGTGGAAATGCAGATAAGAACATTGACTTTTGTTCTCCAACCTCTCCCTACTGTGGATTCCAGGATGCTGTGCTCCCACAGCCAAGGAACTTGAGAGATGACAATAGTGAGAAAAGGCAGAGACTTAGGGATGACTTTATATTTTGTCCTCTCATTTTAGATTGGTAATAAGTTATGTTAGGCAAGCAATCCCTGGAGATACATCATCAGGTAATGGGATTCCTTTGACCACAAAATCTTGAAGAAAAATGCCTGGTCTTTTTCTATACCCATGATGTGGACAGGATACAAGCTGGAAGAAAGATAGACTTTCATGGATGAACTTTATATGACATTTACTTCCTTGCCTGATCAGAGAGGCCAGGAGCAATTACACCCTACAGGAAAATGAGCTGTTCCTCAGGAAGGGGCTCATCCTAAGTGGACACCAGGTGGCCATGTAGATGAATAGAATTGGAAAATCTTCATTTTTTTCTGTCCTGGAAGGTGTGTGGAGGACCAAGACTAAGGCACTATACTACTCCAAGCTGTCTGTGGTAGACCAAGGTCCAGAAGAGAAACCTCTGGCTGCCTAGATACATTGAAGGTTACATTAAGCAAGCATACCTCCCTATCTGCTGATTCAACGGGACAGAATATTTTAAAAGATAAGTTCATTGACCAATATCTTCAGATATTAGAAGAGAGTTTCAAAAACAGGTTATTAGAACACAATGGTACCTTAGAAAACTTCCAGAAGTCATCAGCTTGGCCCTTACAATATGCATCAGGAGGGGACCCAAAAACAAGAGAGAAAGAATAAGAAAAATGTGGCACCTCTAGCAGTGGTCTTGTGGCCATACCAAACTAAGAGTCCCTAAGGGTCTCTAAAGTGCTATGGTTGTGGTGAGTTGCTTCAAGAAGGAATGTCCACATTTCCTTCACTAGAGAAAACCCCCACATTGCTGTTATATTTGCAATGGGGATCACTGGAAGATTTACTACTTCTGGAGACCAAGGCATCTGGCGTCAGACTCCCTTCCTCAGCTGATCCAAAGTACTTAAGAGGAACAGGACATCTCCAGAAGGCTTCCACTGCCCATACTACCAGCAAGCAGGACTCTCAGGTGGTCCTAACTGTCAAAGGGAAAGAAGTACACTTCCTTATAGACAGTAGAGCCACTTTTTCTGCCCTCTCAAATCTGAGTCTCCCCTCTTTTTTTAAGATTTTATTTATTTATTTGAGAGGTACAGTTACAGACAGTGAGAGAGACAGGGAGAGAGAAAGTCTTCCTTCCGTTGGTTCACTCCCCAGATGGCCGCAATGACTGAAGCTACGCCAATCCGAAGCCAGGAGCCAGATGCTTCTTTCTGGTCTCCCATGTGGGTGCAGGGGCACAAGGACCTGGGCCATCTTCTACTGCTTTCCCAGGCCACAGAGGAGAGCTAGATTGGAAGAGGGACAGCCGGGACTAGAACTGGCGCCCATATGGGATGCCAGCACCACAGGCAGAGTATTAACCTACTACACCATGGAGCCAGCCCCCGAGTCTCCCCTCTTCCCTTGGTATGATCATGAGAGAAGTTACAGGCAAGCCCTCAGGAATTTTACTGTACTCCCAACCTGTAACTTGGACACTTGTCCTTTAAACATGCCTTTCTGATCATACCAGTGGGTCCAACATTACTTCTAAGGAGAGTTCTCTTACTCTCTATGAGAACCACTATCCTCATGGCTCCAGGGCTATCTTTATGACTTTCCCTTATTGAGACAGATATGAAAGAGGTTTGTGTAACCTAGGGAAAGATTAACTGAGCAATAAATGCCCCACCAATAAGGATTTGTTTTAAAGATTTTTCCTCCTCACCCCATCAAAAACAATATCTCTTAAATCCAGAGACCTGACAATAGTTAAAAGTCATAATCAACAACTGAAAGTCACAGAGAGTTTTAAAGCCATGCAGCAGTTGCTGTGGTACTCTAATATTTAAGAACAAGTAAAGAAAGAGAATCTGGATAAAGTAAATAGAAGGGAAATCAAGGAAATGTAGTATTAATTGAAACCAAGGAAAGAAAGAATTTAGGAAAGGAGTGCTAATTTCTTTGAAAGCTGTTGATAAATCTAGATCAACAAAAATAAATACTGAATTTCCATGCATAAATTCTAAATGTATATAATTAGCAAAGAATGGTTTTATGGTAGTGTTCAAGGGGTATATTTGAGACAGACCTAGCTTTAAATCCCAGCTGTTTCTTTCTTTTGTTAGTCTTATTGTCTCATGCAAATGACTAATTTCCTAAGCCTCAGTTTCTTTTCCCTCTCTTGGCATAAGTGTTCAGTTGGCAGAGCTCATAGTTCTGACAAGAGCCTTTGAGCCGAGCAAGGATGAAAGGGTAAACATGTACACCGACTCTAAGTATATCTACCTACTTCTCCGTGCTCATGTGTCTATTTGGAAAGATATGCACTTTCTCACCACAAATGGGTGCCCTACCAAATACCATGAGGAAATGGATTGCTATCTTTAGTGTTCCTCCCCAGGGAAGTTGAAGTTACTGTAAGGGACACCAAGAGGGACAAAAAATGCTGAGAGGAAGCGATTGGCGGATTTGGTGGCCAGAACAGCAGCTAAGGAGGCTCACTCTCTTGATCCTATAGAGACCCTTTGGGGAAAAAACCCTACATAACACCAGGCCACAAAACTCCTCCGAAGAAACTCACTGAGAACTTTCTAGATATCATAGTCTCCAGCCCAATGTATAATTTCAGTCTGAGGAAGGAAGGATCCATCTTCCTTCTTCCAATCAGTGGAAGGCATGTACGGTGCTCTATCAAGTTTTCCTCCTGGAGAGGTGTAAGACTTTTCAGCTGGCCCAGAAGTTTATTGAAAATGACCTCGTTAGGACTATAATACAGGTTGTGGGGGATTGTGAGCTTTGTCTTAGGAACAACTCCTTAAATCAAAGTTTTTTTTTTTTCTCTCCTGAACACAAAGAAAAAGAAGCTATATAGAGAAGACTAGCAATTCAATTTCATTCAGATAACAAAAACAAGGAATATCCAGTATTTATTGGTATGGATAAAAAAAAAAAAAACTTCACTATTTGGGTGGAATCTTTTTCCTGTGGTACTGATAAAGGCTACTGAAGTATTAAAGATGTTGATCCTTGATATAACCCCTATATAACCCCTAGGTTTGGACTTCATAAGAGCCTAAAAAATGGCAATGGCCCCACTTTCAATTTGACTATCACTCAGGACATCTAGAATGTGCTAGGTATACATTATCTTTATTGTGCATGGAGATCCTGATCATAAGTTAGAAAAGACTAGTGACATCCTCCTTTGACAATTCAGGAAGCTATCTCAGGTGACCCACATTCCCTGCATCTCTCTTCTGCTCATAGCCTCAAAGCATATCAGAAATACCTCCCCTCCTCAAAGTCCAGTCTAAGACTCTCAGAAATACAGTCTTCTTCTTTTCTAGCAATCCATTAATGGGCATGATACATGATCAGATCCATCACAACACTTTCCAAATTCAAACATGCCATTCAAGATTTCCCAGAGAAACATCCTGGGGAATCTGGAAGCCTCACGTATACCCCAGGAGGCTCACTGTTAGTCACGGCCTTTCCAAATTACTCTCTCTCTAGAGGTGAGTTGTCAGGAGCCCTATGCTGTGATTCTTTCTGCTTCCACAGTGGTAAAAGTGTCTGAATCAAGCTCCTTGTCCCATAAGTTCCAAGTGAAGAACTGGGTTCTGAACCAACTTCAAAATCAGCCTTGGAGGATGACTTTGACATCTCTAAGAATTTACATACCCCTGTCAGTTCACAAAATGACTGAAACTTCTCTTAAAAAAAATAAATAAGTCTGTTGTGCACATTTCTCCCCAACCTTCATCCCTCAATACAATCATAGTAATTTTGGGAACAGCCTTCCTACTCAGAGTGCTAGTTATTTTCATCTTCTTGTTCCTATGCGTACCTTAACTAACTGTATGCTCTCATTTCCAGGCTTCACTTAACTTTAATTTTTTGACCTTATGCAACAGAGTGAGATTTTTCCAATATATCCTTTATTTTGTGGAACATACCCATGACAACCCCTCTTTGAAAAATCCCAAAGTGGGAAACTACATTTACAGATGCCTCTTTCTGATTCATGGTGTTTCCATTTTAGAGCGTTCCATCTTGAATTACATTTCTATAGTTCTACAACAAATGGGATACCATGACAAGAGCCAAAGAGGTACAAGAAACCTTTATTGACTCACTGGGATTTATGGTCATGCAAAATCTTTGGGTATTACAAATCCACAAGGCCCAATGAGGAAGAAATTGTGTATAAGTAAATAAAACATGTTGCTTTGGGGTTAATAACTCCCACCAATTTGAAGAAAATCTATGGATTCTAAAAGACAATATCGGGCTCATAGATAACCTAAGAGTACAAGTAGGCTCAAATTCTAGATGACTCCAAACCCTTATGTAATTTTTAGGGCTCCATAACAGATGGTCATGGATTTATCTTTTTCTAATCCTTCTTTGCATTTCATGATACCATTTATGTTTTTGATTCTACATACTCAACCTTCTTGTACAGCCTTTCTCTTCTCATCTAGAGGTTACACAATTCCAGATAGTCCTTCCTGCATATGGAACCACAGATTCAAACTTTCTACTGGTGACCACTGGACAGACCTCTGGAAGAGAAACACCAAGTGTTGTCTCCAATGTCACCCCTCCCAAGCTCAAAGGAAACAGAGTGGTTGTCTCTTCTCTCTAATGGCTGCTGGAGTTATCTCTTCAGAGGATGAATTGAAAGAGAGATAGAGTCCTAGTTGGGTAGATAGAGATCAGGGGGTCCCGTCTCTACCATTTACAAATAGGACATTAGAAAAGGCAATCATTGGCTTCTGTAAAATATGTTGATGTCATATGCTAGTCCTTTTTATTTTTAAGGTTATTTATTTGAAAGGCAGAGTAAGAGAGAGAGAGAGAGAGAGAGAGAGAGAGAGAGAGAGATTGATCATCCATCTACTGGTTCACTTCCCAAATGACCATGATGGCCTAAGCTGGCCAGGCTGAAGCAGGAGCCAGGAGCCAAGAGCTGATTATTATTATTTTTTTATTTATTTGAAACGTAGAGTTACAGACAGTGAGAGAGAGAGAGAGAGAGAGAGAGAGAGAGAGGAAGGTCTTCCTTCCATTGGTTCACTCCCCAAATGGTCACCATAGCCAGTGCTGTGTCGATCAGAAGCCAGGAGCCAGGTGCTTCTTCCTGGTCTCCCATGCGGGTGCAGGGGCCCTAGCAATTGGGTCATCCTCCACTGCCTTCCCAGGTCACAGCAGAGAGCTGGACTGGAAGAGGAGCAACCGGGACTAGAACCCGGTGCCCATATGGTATGCCGGCGCCACAGGCAAAAGATGAGCCAAGTGAGCCACAGCACCGTCCCCCAAGAGCTTATTCTGAGTCTCCCACATTGGCTCAGGAGCCCAAGGACTTGGGCCATCTTCAGATGCTTTCCCAGGAGCAGTAACTATCAGGGAGCTGGACTGTTACTGGAGCACCCAGGAAATGACCTGTGTCTCTAGAGAATACCTACACTACAGATGGCTGCTTCACTGGTTGCACCATACCTCTGCCCTCATGCTAGTCCTTTTAATAAAGAATTTTTTCTGTGCCAGTAACTCACTTAGGTTTCACATATTTTCTGTTGTCTTTACTGGGTTTTCAACCAATTAACCAATCAAAAACTGTCACTTCTCCATGTCTTTCCTGGACCAATCACAAAAACTTCCTTATGTGCTTGCTCCCCCCCCCCCCACCTTGATACTCTTCCTTCACTTTGCTTACTCTTCCTTATTTGTACTCATTTCTTGTGAACATGAGACAAAGAATCTGGCAGAGAAAAAGAATGTAAACTGAGAGACCTGTAACATTTCATAAATTTGGGAGAAAGAAAAATCTACAGCATTTCTTGAGACTGAGAAATACTCTCAGTGATTAGAGCCACAGACTCCTGCAACACTATCTCTTAATATTTGTGATCCTGTTCAAATTTCACATGAACTTTTAATGCATAGTAAGGGGCTCAAAGAAGAAGGAGGAAAATAATTCAGTTGAATAATGTCTTAAATTTTTAAAAGATTAGATTTTAATGCTAGCAAAATAAAGATAGCTGTTTAAGTTCACAGCTAACATAGACAATAAGATACAAATCATAAGAAAATGTGTTAATGTGTACTTGAAAAATCATTGTTCCATTTAGGATTCCATAAATCAAACAGTGTTATCATATACTTATTAATTATGTGATCCAATGAATCATTTTTACAAATCTTATACAAACTCAACAGAGTTAAAGACATATAAACATTCTTTTTGAAAGAAAATAAGAGAGAAGAATAATGCTGAACCTTACAATGTACACAAATAATGGGAAAACTATGGTGGCAACACTAATGATTAATCTTCTTATAAAACCATTTCTATTAAAAAAAAAAGCCTGCTACATCCCAGACTACAAACAACTCCATGGCCTAGCACTCTTTCAATATAGAGAAATCTGCTTACATTTATTTTTTTTGTTGACAATTGTAAGCAGAATAATTGTTTGTGTAATTGGCTAATTGCAGGTTCAGTGAGCCTTGCTTGCTCTAAAATGATGGGCAGGTGGCTAATTGTTGTTATAATCATTTCTACACACAGTAAAATGCATGTGTCTGAAATTGAAGTTGTAAAGAGGAAAGCCATTGATGTTAAATTCTGCCTTCAGACATTTCACACAGGTTGACAAAGTTATTTCAAGAGTATCACAGCCATAAAATCTTATAAAATGTTTTATTTTGAAAGAATGTTCACAATGAAAATAGTTTTTCATAAAAGTTGTGGTGATGGACCAGCATTGTGGTGCAATGAGTTAAGTCACTGCTTGTGTCATTAGCAACTCATGTGGGAGCACCACTTCAAGTCCTTGCTGCTCCACTTCTAATCCAGCTCCCTACTACTGAGTTTTGGAAGGCAGCATAAAATGGTTACAAGTACCTAAGACTCTGCCACCCATATAGGTGACCCAAGCGGAGTGCCTGTCTCCTGGCTTTTGCCTGGCCCACCCTGGCTATTGTGTCCATTTGGGGTGTGAATCAGTGGATGGAACATCTCTCTCTTCCCTCTGCCTTTCAAATAAATAAATGAATCTTTTTTTTAAATAGTTAAATATGGAAGTAGGTTCAGATCATCTATAATGAGACATTTGTTAATCAATGTGTTAATTCTGATAAAAAGTCCTAAGTAATTATCAGGTATAAACATAGATTATTTTATATAAAAAAATCTTGTGAAAAGAGAGAGAATGGAGTACTTGTGATCCTGTAGAGCAACAGATAGTCAGTTTTAGAAAAAAAAATTGTACTAGTGAATGAGGGCAAGAAAAAACTGCTCGAGTTTGGAAAATGTATGACTATAGGCAAAAGGGCAGATGTTCTGAATGAATCAAAATGAAAAATTAATGTTCCATAAACAATAATCTTTTTCTGAAAATGGCACTAAGGTCTTACTTTTTTTAGAGTATTCTGAGGGCAAAAAGCAGCCTTTAATGCCTTGCATTATTTTATTAAACACAACTTTTCAGAACCCCACTAAAATATCATTTGTTAGAATATTGACTACTGATACATATCTAAAATACATTCAATGTGTAGAAAAGTGCCATCTTTTCATAAATTAAAATATATATTTGAAAATTTAAAATATAATACTGCAACTCAGTTGTAATTTTATTTATCATTATTTAATTAATGACATTGCCACAAACAGCATTAGTTTCCTGTGTGCATCAAGAGTTATTTTGAATACTAATGCATATTATGAGAAAGTCGCCAATCCATGTTTTTGGCCTGACTTCGCTTATTACTATCTTAATTCAGTTCTAAATATATATCGATAATTATTTTGAAGTATCTGCTGCTTTGTGTCAAGAATTTAATGGAATTACACTAAAAAAGGAAACAAAATGTTTGGCAAAGTCCATTTGAATAAAGACTTGTTTGATTTATTATTTAAAATCAGATTTTTAGCTTCTCATTTTTGGAAACTTGCTTTTATTGACCAATTGAGTATCTACATGAAATGATTTCAAATCATAAAGCAGATAACTATATGAAAGAAGATGTTTAGTTTTGTGTTGCTGTAACTACACATTACTGGATAATGTGGAAAGAAATGAAGATTTAATTCTTTTCAGGCTCATGAGTTGGCTCATGATTCTATTGGATGGAATACCCACCATCTGCCTCCAATATTACAATATGACAGAATGCTTTATTGTATCTGTAGTTAACAATATGGACTGTTTCATGAACAGCAATTTGTTAAGAGTGCAGAACTTGTGTTAAGCATTTTTACTTAAGAAAGTGATTTTTAAAACATCCCACAGAAAACTGAAACAAAAAATTGCATATAAAAATAAAAAGAAAATCATGGTGCATCATACACAAATAATAAAAGACAACAAGGAGATAATCACACAAATAATACAGATATATAGTAATGTAACTATTAGAAATAGTACTCTTATTTAAAATTAAATTAAATAACTTTAAAATTTAAGTTATTTGCAATTTTTAAAATGCATTAGTCTAGTTCAACTATTATGGGAAATATTGCTCCAATACTAATCTCAAGCTTCCATCAGGGTTAGTTCAATGGTATTAGAGAAAGAGCTAGGATTATGGAGAGAGTGAAAGAGAGAGAGAATAAAGATTGGAAAGAAGGAAAAAGGGAAAGTATATATTAACACCCTAATGATACTCCTAATGATAAAGATAAAAAAAATCCAACTGGGAGAATCAATTACTTACAAAGGAATAAAAATCAGATATCATATTTCTATTTTTGTAGAAAATTTTGATTTATTTTCCTCTTATTTGATAGAGAGAACGACCTTCTATTTGCTGGTCCAATCTCTAAATGCCTGCAACAGCCATGGCTGGACCAGGTAGAAACCAGGAACCTATAACTCAATACAGGTCTCCACATTGTTGTTAGGGATTCAAGTACTTGAAAAATTATCTCTTGTCTTTCACAGAGCAAATTGTTGGGGAGCTGGACCAGAAATAGAGGAGCCAGACTCAAACTAATCACTCTAATGTGGGATACTGGCATCCCCAACAGCACCAAAATCCATCCCCACATTTCATGTTTATACAAACCTGCCTATTACATTTAAAACTAAATGCCAGAAGTCAATAGAAACATTTCAAAGAACTGAAATAAGCCTGAGAACCAAGAGTTCTATGTACTGACACTTTGCCATTTCAGATAAAAACAAATAAAATATTTTGCTTTTTTTTTTTTTGTATACAATTTCAGGAAATATATACACAGGAAGTACCTAAATCTAATAAAAATTAAATTGAAGCAATTATCTCAAGAGGGTAAATGATAAACTTATGAGATAGACTTTTTCCAATAACTAACTTTTTTTTTATTAGACAGGTAGAGTGCAGAGAGAGAGAGACAGAGAGAAAGGTCTTCCCTCCATTGGTTCACTCTCCAAATGGCCACAACGGCCAGAGCTATGCTGATCCGAAGCCAGGAGTTTCTTCCTGGTCTCCCATGCAGGTGCAGGGGCCCAAGGACCTGGGGCATCCTCCACTGCTATCCCAGGCCACAGCAGAGAGTTGGATTGGAAGAGGGGCAGCCGAGACTAGAACCAGTGACAATATGGGATGCCAGCGCCGCAGGCGGAGGATTAACCTAGTGCACCACGACACTGGCCCCATAACTAATACTTTAAGTAAAAATCAAGATATGCTTTGTTATAAGCAAAATTTAATTAACTTAAAGCCAATTAAATTATTAATCAAGTATAATACAGAATTTGTGAAAATTTCAACAATACAGTAATTGGTTTGAAAGTTACAAATAATTAGTGAGTTTATAAATTGCTCAGATTATCAGCTTATCAAATAACCAATTGGAATTCACACACATTAATATGAACAGTGAGCTATGTTCATAGTAATATTCAGTATGTTCACCTTTTGGAGAACATTCAGTTGTTCTATACTTAGCGTGATTATTACCTGAAATTCATGGGGGACATACAAGTATGGACTTAGCATTTGCCTACAGCCAATAACTGAAATGATGGGATGGTGCCCATGTTGTATTATTTTCTAATTGTTTTTAAGATCATTCCTGTCTTTATTTTTGTTTTCCTTTATTAAAGATGCATTTATTTGTTTGAAAGTCAGAATGTTAGAGACAAAGAGAGAGATTGATCTTCTAACTATTGGTTCACTCCACAAATTGTCGTAATAGTTGGGGCTGAGCTAGGCCAAAGGCAGGAGTCTAGAACTCTGGCAGGGTCTTCTACGAGGGTGACAAGTGTCCAATAACCCCACTGCTTACCCAGGTGCATCAACAGGGAACTGAAAATCACTTCTGAGTTTGTGACTATTTTGTTACTTTCATAAACTGGAGTTTTGCTCTTTTAGTGATTATTCTTAATTATAGGACACTTCAGAGCTTTGATACAAATTTCTACTGTAGACTTTTCTGTTTCTTTGGTTTTTTATTGGTTAGATGGTTTATTGATTTTCATTCATGATAGTTAGCCTACTTTCTTTTGTAAATACACACCAAAAAAGTTACATTTTTATGAAGCTAATGTTCCTAAAATAGCTTCGTGAACCTGAATCTGAGGAAAAAAAATACATGAAGACAATTGATTAAAAATCCATCTATGATTTACAAGTGTTAAGTACTTTTGACAACTTCAGTTTATAAATTCCAAGCAGGAGATTTCTTCAAATTCTGATTTTAACTGTGTAAACAAAAGGAATTTTTACAAAAAGACACATGAACATGACATGAAGGATATAACTGTGACTGTAGCAACAGTGCTAAAGCTTTCTATAGTAGAAAAATAATTCCTATTTTTGACTTTGTCTTGTTATTTAAAAAAAATAAAATTATACAAAGCATTTTTCTTATAGTAAAACCACTGCAATAGGAGCTGGCATTATGATACAATTGCTTGTCATGCCAGCATCCTATATTGGAGGGCCAGTTCCATTCTCTCCCACTTCCAATCCAGCTTCCTGCTAATACACATGGGAAGGCAGTATTTGGGTCCTTGCCACCCCTGTGGAACACCAGGAAGGTATTCCTGGCTCTTGGCTCCTGGATTCAGCTTGACCCAGACCTGGCTGTTGCAGTCATGTGGGGAGTGAACCAGCTGATAACAGATCTCTGACTCTTTCCTCTGTCTCTGTATTTCTGCCTTTCAAGTAAACAAGTATTTTAGAAAAAAACAAAAATAAATAAATGCATGCTTCCAAATATGTATCTATTCACTTGAAACACTATATTTACCTTAGGTTATTGCATAGTGAATTGGTATAAAAATTTGACTTAGTCTACAGTCAGCACCAGGATCCAAAACAGAGTTCACATTATTTTTTTCTGCATCTAATGACTCTTATCCTTTTCAACTGTTTGCCAATTTTCTATATATAAAGTTGGCTTCGTTTACTTTTTGCATGTTGAGTCAATTTAAGCAAAATTAGTTTGTAACACCTGGTCTAGAGTACATAGCTAGTGAGAAATCCGGTCCCCAAATTATAATAATTTAGAGTTTTATCTGATGACCATGGTGTAAAAATAAAGCCACCTGAGAGTGTTTACATGAAAGCAGGTATACCAACTAAGAAAAAAAAGTTTATTGATTATATAAATATGTGTAATTTTCCAGTGAACAGTGCCACTCCTGTGTGTATATTAAAGTCAGCAAAAAGATTTGAAATGTAAATTGTTGCCTAGAGCCCTTGAGTTCCAGATCTGCATTATATAGACTAGTTTTTAAAGCAATAACTAAAATAACATCACCATTCTATAGATGTCAGCTGGCTTAATCATCTCATAATCTTCAGAAATTAACTCATTTAATATTGGCATTGCTTTCTACTTTCAAATTTAAACTTTAAATATTTGTTCCTTAGAAATCAAAACACAAGTTGTCTTTATTTAATTCTATCTTTTTTCCTGATGGTGGTAAATGTAATTAATTGTTAGAACAGAATATATCTTTGAGTTCTTTTTTTTTTCTTTTTATTTATTTGACAGACAGTGAGAGAGACAGTGAGAAAGGTCTTCGTTCTGTTGGTTCACCCCCCAAATGGCCGCTACTGCTGGAGCTACAACAATCAGAAGCCAGGAGCCAGGGGCTTCCTCCTGGTCTCTCATGCGGGTGCAGGGGCCCAAGCCTCTGGGCCATCCTCCACTGCCTTCCCAGGCCATAGCAGAGAGCTGGACTAGAAGAGGAGCAACCAGGACTAGAACTCGGCGCCCATATGGGATGCTGGCACCGCAGGTGGAGGATTAACCAAGTTAGGCACAGCACCGCCCCCTCTTTGAGTTCTCATACCATATTTTTGACAATCCTAAAACACTTCCTGTTTTGTTAAAGGATTAGGAGGCTGGGGAAGATGATTGGCCTAGCAGTTAAATGACCTGCATCCCATGTCAGAGTGCCCTAATCCAAATCCTGGCTGTGCTTCCAATTTCAGCTTCTTAGTTGTACAGATCCTGGAAGGCAGCAGATGATGACTAAAGTTGGGCTCTTGACACCATGTAGAAAACCTGTATTTGTTTCCTGGATCCTTGTTTCAGCCTGGTCTAGTCTTGGCAAATACATGCATTTATACAATTGTGGGAAGATACATACGTGTGTGTGCAAGTAGATGCACTACTAATAAATAAATAAATAAATAAATAAAAAATTTACAGAAAATAAATTTGAAGTCCACTGATTAGAGCACAAGGTCAAAGTGGTGTGTGAATAGTATCTAATAATACTCAGGGGAAACACTGACTATATGGACCTCTTATAGGGCTTGAAAGAGGAATTCTGTGTCACCTCAGCAAAAGGTGACACAGACCTCATGGGTCTTCTTGTTCCCTAACAAAAGAAGTAAATTAGTCATTTTTGACCCAACACAGTTCTGTAACTTAGTTCAATATTTCATGTGAAATGATGTAATAGTCTCCATCAAAATATATATTGGAAGATTCCTCTACAATCAAGCATTTACTTGACTCAATTGACAATGACTGAGGAGATAAAATCACATAGCTCAAGCAATTTCACTAAGAACAACACAAATGAGGAGAAAATTGTGTGTACTTGTATTGTCCTAGCCTACATGATTTTCTATAATGCATTTTTTTATTTAATAAATATAAATTTCCAAAGTACAGATTATGGATTACAATGGCTCCCCCCCATAATTTCCCTCCCATTACACCCCTCCCATCTCCCACTCCCTCTCCCATTGCATTCACATTAAGATTCATTTTCAATTATCTTTATTCTATAATGCATTTCTAAAAATTTGTTCAGATAACTTTCTTCAGATGTCTTAATTGCAAATGACAAATATGCAATCTTTTCTAAAAATATACTGCAAATCATGCCTAGTTGATAAAAATGACAGTGTCAGTTAGAAGTCATTGAATTACTATTTAATCGGAGGGCTTGAACACTAATTTTAAGTGTTATTATTATTCTCTTTGGATTTAAGTCCACTATTTCATCATGTGATTTTCTATTTTCCCTTCTTTTTTTAAAAAAAGATTTATTTATTAATTTTGGAAGAGCTACAGAGACAGGGAGACACACATGCATGCACACACACACACACTGAGAGAGAGAGAGAGAGAGAGAGAGAGAGAGATCTCCCATTGGCTGGTTCACTCCTTAGATGACTGCAATGGCCAGCACTGAGCCAGGGGGAAGCATAGAGCCAGGAAATGGAACATTGTCTTAACCTGTGTGGCAGGGACCCAAACACTTTGGCTATCCTCCATTGCTTTTTCTTGGGCCATTAGCAGGGAGCTGGGTCAGAAGTGGAGCAGACAGGCTACAACTAGTTCCTGTATGCGATTCTGTGATGCCAGCATGGCTGGTGGCAGCTTTATCCACTATGCCACAACACCAGTCCCAGTTCCCCACGTTTGATATGTTCATCTGTTCTTATTCTCATGCCTTCTTTTGGAGTGATTAAACCTTTTACTTTTGAAATTCAGTTGTATCTTTTAACTTCACATTCTGCTATTTTTTATTTTTAGTACGTTCTCAGAAAGTGATTCCACAACCTTTGTACTATTGTTTTTTGAGTTATTGTAATATTATATGATGTTAACTAGTATCCATAGCTTGTACCTTTTCAACATCATCCTTCCTCTCACTTGTGGCAATAAAAAGTTTTCCCAGGTATTACTAAGTGTCTCAGGGATTGAAATCACTACTTCTAGTGATTCCAATATATATTCTTAACTGCTCACCATCTAATTAGAATTAATATAACAGACATAATGTCTCCTATCTCTTCTTTCCTTTTTTTGTTTAGAACTGTGAAATATATTTCATTGCACTGCACAGTGTTATAATTTTTGCTTTAAGTAACCATATACTTTTTTAAACTTTTATTTAATAAATATAAACTTCAAAAGTACAACTTTTGAATTATAGTGGCTTTCCCCACATAACCTCCCTCCCACCTGCAACCATCCCATCTCCCACTACCTCTCCCATCTCATACACATCAAGATTCATTTTCAATTATCTTTATATACAGAAGATCATTTTAGTATATCCTAAGTAAAGATTTCCACAGACTGCATCCACAAAGACAAACAAAATATAGAGTACTGTTTGGGTAGTAGTTTTACCATTAATTTGCATAGTACAACATATTAAGGACAGAGATCCTACAAGGGAGCAAGTGCACATTGACTCCCGTTGTTGATTTAACAATTGACACTCTTATTTTTGACATCAGTAATCACCCGAGGCTCTTGTCATGAACTGCCAAGGCTATGGAAGCCTTTTGAGTTCGCCAACTCTGATCTTATTTGGAAAAGGTCATAGTCAAAGTGGAAGTTCTCTCCTCCCTTCAGAGAAAAGTACTGCCTTCTTTGATGGCCCATTCATTCTGCTGAGATCTCACTAACAGAGATCTTTCATTTAGGTCATTTTTTTTTTTGGCACAGAGTTTTGGCTTTCCATGCCTGTGAAATTCTCCTGGGCTTTTTAGCTTGATCTGAATGCCTTAAGGGCTGATTCTGAGGCCAGAGTGCTTTTTAGGGCACTTGACATTCTTTCTTTCTTTCTTTATTTATTTATTTTTATTTTTTATTTTTTTTTGCCAGGCAGAGTGGACAGTGAGAGAGAGAGACAGAGAGAAAGGTCTTCCTTTGCCATTGGTTCACCCTCCAATGGCTGCCACGGACAGCGCACTGCGGCCGGTGCACTGCACTCATCCCATGGTAGGAGCCAGGTACTAGGTGCTTATCCTGGTCTCCCATGGGGTGCAGGGCCCAAGCACTTGGGCCATCCTCCACTGCACTCCTGGGCCACAGCAGAGAGCTGGCCTGGAAGAGGGGCAACCGGGACAGAATCCGGCTCCCCGACCGGGACTAGAATCTGGTGTGCCGGCGCCGCAAGGCAGAGGATTAGCCTGTTGAGCCACGGCGCTGGCCGGCACTTGACATTCTATGAGTATTCTGCTTCGTATCTTGCTTCCTATGAAGGATCATTCTCTCCTTTTTAATTCTATAAATTATTATTTGCAGACACTGGTCTTATTTATGCATTCCCTTTGACACTTAATCCTATCTTTTTGATCAATTATGAACTTAAACTGATCACTTTAACAAGTACATTCCACCTCAATGGGATTGAATTGGAATCCCCTGGCACATTACAAGCTCTACCAATAGGGGTAAGTCCGAGTGAGCATGTGCCGAACTGTACATCTCTTCCCTCTGGTATAGCCTGGGAAACAGTAGAAGATGGCCAAAGTCCTTGAGCCCCTGCACCCATGTGGGGTTCCTGGAGGAAGCTCCTGGCTCCTCACTTTAGATCTGTGCAGTTCTAGCTATTGCAGGCATGTGGGGCGTGAACCAATGGATGGATGACCTCTTTCTCTCAGCCTCTCCTTCTCTTTCTGTATAACGCTGACTTTCAAATAAAATAAGTAAATCTTTAAAAAATAAAATAAAAATGTTTAAATATATTTATATATATTTAATGATTATATAGATAAAATTGTGTACATAAAATTTATATCATTGTACATAAAATGTTATAATGAATTTAAATAAACACAACCTAAAATATTTTGAGTAAAGGTATAAAGCTCATCATTATTTAATATGACATAATCATAATGTATACATGATTTTCAAGTAGAACAATGAGGATTATGTATAAACAATATCTCAGATTACTATGCTATTAATCCTTATTTATAAACACAAGCTACACAGACATAAAGAATTAGTGTTGTTTATAGAAATTCTGAGAACTCAGGCCCGCGCTGTGGCTCGACAGGCTAATCCTCCGCCTTTCGGCGCTGGCACACCAGGTTCTAGTCCCAGTCGGGGCGCTGGATTCTGTCCCAGTTGCCCCTCTTCGAGGCCAGCCCTCTGCTGTGGCCCGGGAGTGCAGTGGAGGATGGCCCAAGTGCTTGGGCCCTGCACCCCATAGGAGACCAGGAGAAGCACCTGGCTCCTGCCATCGGATCAGAGCTGTGCGCGGGCCACGGCGGCCATTGGAGGGTGAACCAACGGCAAAGGAAGACCTTTCTCTCTGTCTCTCTCTCTCACTGTCCACTCTGCCTGGCAAAAAAAAGAAAGAAAGGAAGAAAGGAAGAAAGGAAGAAAGGAAGAAAGGAAGAAAGGAAGAAAGGAAGGAAGAAAGGAAGAAAGGAAGAAAGGAAGAAAGGAAGAAAGGAAGAAAGGAAGAAAGGAAGAAAGGAAGAAAGAAAGAAAGAAAGAAAGAAAGAAAGAAAGAAAGAAAGAAAGAAAGAAAGAAAGAAAGAAAGAAGTTCTGAGAACTCAATACATAAAAAAGGAGTGACTAAATAGAAGAAGTTAAAATATAGGATTTGTTTGAATACTTGAGTGCCTGGATCCATTTCTAAGCAGTAAATTGCAGCTTACTTTATGGATGTCTGCTCTGCTCCATCTCTTGTGTTCAGAGCATCTCTGATTCAATGATCCAAGTTACAAGCTTGAAAGCTAAGACACCAGTTCTGTTCTCTTATCAGCCCCTTTAGGTTGGAAGTGAGGCTTTTGAATGCAGTTCTCAGAGAAAAAATGCCAGGCCAAATCAAAACTCTGATGTAAATAAATTTAGTGGAATTATGCTAACACCTATTGTAAGCTAAATTTGTTCATCATTAATGGAAGGTAATCTAACCCCAGAGCAGTATTTTTTAAAATAAATAAAATTCTAATAGACATGCTAATTTTAAGCATCACATCTAAAACATAAGTGGTTTTAGAGAAGGCTTTCTGCTTTCCAGAAAAATACCATAATACAATCAATTATATGACATAAAATAGCACAAATATTTTATTTTTTATAATTGGTAGTAAATGAAGAAAACTTGTATTTGCTATGACTTTAGAAGGGTTTAGAAAACTATCCTTTGTTTAAATGTGCAAAATAAATATCCATGTTACACCTGTTCATAAATTCTTTCAGCCATCGCCTATACTGTTTTTCAATGATTGTATCTGCCACCACTCTGTTCCTTTATATTTGTGTATGTGTCAGAGAGAATGGAAGATGGAGACAGAGAGGTATTCCTGTACAAGTGACAGCTGAATATGATGCTGGTCCTGCAGAAATAGCCCTTCTATGATCAGTGAAACTTTGATATATCAGGTTTCATTGCTGTTCATTCCTGCATGAATAATAAGGTAACAGTGAAATAATAAAGCAATTATTCCAATATTTTCAACATCCTCACTTTTATTTGTTCAGTTTTTGTAAAAATGATTCAAAGAATCTAGTATATTCAGAAATAAAGTTGCTCTGTGATAGTTTTTCTTATAAGCACTTTACTTTACTCAGAATACAGAATATGGTAGAAAACATCAATTTGTGATTTTATGCTAGTAAAATCACATTGTTTTGTGAGGTAGCATGACAGCAATATTTGTTTGATATATCCTAGAAATTGACAATAAAATAAAGAGAATTCATTTTAACAGCAACTCTACAATATTTGAAATGTTCAGGTAATTTTGGTCCATGTTTTCTCTCTTATCTTTGCCTAATCTTGACAAGCAAAATTGCCAAAACCATGTTGTTTTATAATATTTCAGTTTTACCTTGAATTATGGTGTTGTATGTGCTTCAAGTAGTTATAACACAAAATTTGTAAATGAAAAATAATAAATAAGCCAAAATTTCGTGCTGATCAAATTTCCTTCATAAACAAATGCTATCCAATAATAAGTTAAATTTCATGAATGGAAAGAATACAGAATATTAGAATGTATTATTTAATCACACTCAGATTGCTAGTTTGATCAATTTATTTCCTCATAACACTTAATTGCTTATTCAACATAACTAGTTGAATTTTATACACTGCAAGTTAATATATCCAAATCAAACTCCTTTTCACCTATGAAATATTTGCCTCTCATAGTCATCATCAGTGTGTTAAATATGAAACTCTAAACACAATATCTTAGGAAGTCATTCAGGCTCTTACTTCAAAACAGATTTTTAACCATGTTCACTCCTTATGTCTTATCTAAGCAGCTGTCATATTTTACCTTAGCTTTTTAATTATGACTGATCTTTAGTCTTCCATTAATTCGGCTTCCATTTTTGCATCTTTTTTAAATTTTTTTCTATTTCATGTGAATATTTTATTTTATTTTTTTATTATAAAGCTTTTATTTAAAGAATATAAATTTCCAAAATACAGCTTATGGATTACAATGGCTATATCTTCATTTTTGCATCTTTCAATCTCTTTACAATACAACAGTCAGAATAAAACCTTTAAACCCAAATTGCACTGTGACATTCCTTCACTTAATGCCCAATAGGCTCTTCATGTCATTGTATTTAATTTCAGACTTTTAACCATAAGAAAAATTCCTACAGGATTTCCATGATCTAGGCTTTGTAAACTCCATCACATCATCTCCCAGCAATCTACCCCTATGCTGTCAACCTGAGTCACTGTCCATCTTTTTCCTGTTCCTTAACATATAAAGCAATTCTCTCAATTCTCAGGACATTACAGTTCTTGTTTTCTCGAGTATTAAGTACTTGATCTTCATTGATTGTCACATATAAAATACTTTCTCATATCTCCCATCATTTTCTCTACCTCTGGTCTTCCTTTATTTTACAACACTGACTACCATCTGATCCATTATGTCACTTGTAGTAGTCTTTTGTATATTCATATGTTAAAATATAGCACCACCTGTGTATCTGTGTAGCATTTATGATGTGTGAAGATGTACATATATAAATGTATAGAACTCACAGACACTTTAAAGAATGTATATCTGGGGCCAGCGCCACAGCTCAATAGGCTAATCCTCCGCCTGCGGCGCCAGCACACTGATTCTAGTCCCGGTTGGGTTGCTAGATTCTGTCTCAGTTTGTCCTCTTCCAGTCCAGCTCTCTGCTGTGTCCCAGGAGTGTAGTGGAGGATGGCCCAAGTGCTTGGGCCCTGCACCCACATGGGAGACCAGGAGAAGCTCCTGGCTTCGGATCAGCGTGATGCGCTGGCCGCAGCGCTCCGGCCGCGGCGGCCATTGGAGGGTGAACCAATGACAAAGAAAGACCTATCCCTCTGTCTCTCTTTCTCTCTCACTGTCCACTCTGCCTGTCAAAAAATGTATATCTGTATATATTATATGAGTTTCTTCTCCCACTATAATATGATGTCCTAGAAAGAAATAACGTTCCCTTCTTGCACTACAAGTAAATGTGTATTTATTAATTTTTTTTCCATTTAAGTGGATGGAGTATCAGTTTCAGAACCACTAGAGTTCAGCTAACACATCAATAATAAGCAGTAACTGTTATTCAAATGAGGAACAGAATGAAAGAATAAATGACTCTGAAGCTAAAGTCTTAACCAGATCAAATGCAAATGGTTAATTTCCTTTCAAAATATCATATGTATTCCAGAAACAGTCATCTACCTACAATGTGTGATAATGTATATTGATTCATAATACATATAACTTTCATGATTCCACATCTATAATTCATATATGTGTGACCCAAACACTTTCAGAGGTCATCCAGAATGGTAGTGATGGTAGTAAGTAGGAATAAATATTTTTGGAGCATAATCAGATATGCTTTTCACTTATTCCAACCCTAATTCTTCATTTTTAAATATCTTATTCTCAAATTCTTAATTAAAGACTACTTTTCTTACATACCACCTATATTCTTATTTAAATATGAATTGCACCAGCTGGATGAATAAGGCACATTTTAATCAAGAAAATGTGACACAGAGTAACTGGGAAAGTATGGTCTTCCTGAAAAATCTTAATTTGTGCCCTCTCTATAGAACATGTAGGGGGAGAAAGTGTTTGAAATGCAGCAAAATTCATTGTGATTTATTGAGTACTTTGCAGAGAAAGTAAAGCATAAAGTAGTAGAGAAAGTCAAAAAACTGTGACTAGTTCAAACCGAGTCACTAATTAGTTTTGTGAACTGTGGCAAGTCACTTAACCTCTCTGGGTCCCAGTTTTCTTATCTATAATATGAAGTGTTCTGTTCAATTATCTCCAAAATCCACTCTATGTCTGAAATTTTAAAAAATTTGAAAAAGTCTCTGGAGACTCAAAATGGTAAATGCGATCCCTGTCTATTAAATGGGAAAATATGAATTTATCAAATTGATTCAGTTAACATTAGACCTTAAGTCAAGACTTTTAGTCTGACTAAATTGATTTTAAAAGTCCAAAAAAATTGATCAGACATACTGATCAAAAACCTATTAGACTGTAAGAGCATCAGTTCAATTAAAAGTTCTATGATATAGTGGTGATTATTAAATTTAAAAATAAATGTGACACCTACTAAATGATATTTTAATGAAATAGTTAAGAGGTCAAGCTATGAAAAAATTATCCTTGAAAATAAAATCTGTGAGTGATATACTTAAGATATAACTTCATCCATATTATAATAAATTAAACTATATAATCTTATAAATACAAATTGAGAACTATTTTTTCTGTATTGTTCTCATTTTTCAAATTCAATTCTCACTCTTTCAAACTCTACTTTCACTGTATCAGCTCCCAAACAGGATAAACAATTCCATTTTATTTCTAGGGTCACACTGAGGCTATTTTTTTTTTACTTATTTATTTATTTATTTAAAGGCAGAGTTACAATAAGAGGGGAACACACACAGACACACACACAGAGAAAAAGAGAGAGAGAGAGAGAGAGAGAGAGAGAGACCAACCACTGATTCAACCCCAGATGGCCACCAAGCTCAGGGCAGAGTCAGACAAAAGCCAGGAGCCAGAGGTTTAGTCTGGGTCTCCCATGTGGGTGGCAGGGGCCCAAATACTTGGGCCATCTGCTGCTTTTCCAAGTCCAGAAGCAGTTAGCTGGATCAGAAGTGGAGCAGCCAGGACACGAATTGCCATCGATACAGGATGAGAGCATTACAGGCAGTGGCTTTACCAACTGTGCCTCAATGTTGGCCCCTATTTTTTTTTTAATAGAGGCAATTTTTGTAACATTAAGCTGCCAAAAGGAACCTTAATGATAAAATATGAATGATAAATAAGAGTTTTAATAAATGAAAAATATTTGTTTTTATACTATTATTAGTAAAAGCAAAAGTTAATAATGACATCTTGTTCTTGTACATTATTTTCTACAATTACACTGTCCACTATCCTAACCACTGGCCATATTTGACTATTGAGGTATTCAGTTGTGGTCAGTAAGATATATGCTATAACTTTTAAATATTCATTGGATTTCAAGACTTTTAATACTCTACTAGCCCCTCCCAAAAAAACAAGAAGTCATCAGCAATTTATTGAAATTTATAATTATAATTTTAGATATGCTGGATTAAAATAAATGTGCTACTGGTTTTTACCTACTCTAATAGTCCTAACAGGAAATTTTAACTTGTGAATCACATTATATTTCAATGGAAATCACAGGGGCCGGCACTGTGGTGCAGTGGGTTAACGCCCTGGCCTGAAGTGCTGGCATCCCTTATGGGTGCCGGTTCTAGTCCTGGCTGCTCCTCTTCTGATCCAGATCTCCCACATGGGTGCAAGAGGCCCAAGCACTTGCACCATCTTCTACTGCTTTCTCAGGCCACAGCAGAGAGCTGGATCACAAGATGTTCTATTTAGATTATAAATTGTACTGTGAGGGGTCGGCACTGTGGAGTAGCGGGTTAAGCCACTACCTTCAGTGCCGACATCCCATATGGATGCCGGTTTGAGTCACACTTATGCAGCTGTCTGCTATGGACTGAGAAATCAGTAGAAGATCTCCAAATTCCTTGGGCCCCTTCACCCACGTGGGAGTCTCGGAGGAAACTCCTGGCTCCTTGATTTGGATTGGCGAAACTGAGGCCATCGCAGGCATCTGAAGAGTGAACCTTTTTTTTTTTTTTTTTTTTTTTTTTTGACAGGCAGAGTGAACAGTGAGAGAGAGAGAGAGAGAGAGAGAGAGAAAGGTCTTCCTTTGCCGTTGGTTCACCCTCCAATGGCCGCCGTGGCCCGCGCACCGCTCTGATCCGATGGCAGGAGCCAGGTGCTTCTCCTGGTCTCCTATGGGGTGCAGGGCCCAAGCACTTGGGCCATCCTCCACTGCACTCCCTGGCAACAGCAGAGAGCTGGCCTGGAAGAGGGGCAACCGGGACAGAATCCGGCTCCCTGACTGGGACTAGAACCCAGTGTGCCGGCGCTGCAAGGATTAGCCTATTGAGCCACGGCGCCGGCCTGATGAGTGAACCTTTGCCTCTCCTTCTCTCTGTATGTAACTCTGACTTTCAAGTAAATAAATAAATCTTAAAAATAGTTACACTGTGAGTAATGAGTACACATAAAATAAATTTGTCAATTTCATTTAAAATCGTTTCTCATGCATGAAACTAGAATATATCATTCAGTTTCACGTTATCACATAAATGTGGATTTTTACTAAATAAGATTTCAGCTTCACTATTTTATGAAAGGTACACAACTTAATTAGACATGTTATCAATATTTATCCATATCTACTTTACATATCTACTAAAATATTTAAAAATTTAACCTTCAGAGGTAGAATTTAGCCTAGTCGTTAAGATATGGTTAAGACACCCATGTTTCATATCTGAATACCAGTATTCAAGTCCCAGCTTCACTACTAATTCCAGTGACCTATTAATAAGTACCCTAATCTTAGGCAGGTGATGATTAAGGAGGTTAAGTTCATGCCAGCTTTAAAGGAGGCCTAGATTTCAATTCCAGATTTCGTTTTTGGCCTGGCCTAGCCCAAGGTATACTTGGCATTTAGGTAATAGATAAGTGGATAAAAAGTAAATCATTGTGGCTGGTGTGGTGGCTCAGTAGCTTAGGCCATCACCTGCAATGCCAGCATCCCATATTAAAGCACTGGTTCAATTCCCAGCTGCTCTGCTTTCCATCCAGTTTTCTAATAATGTGTCTGGGAAAGTAGTGGAAAATGGGCCGAGCACCTGCCACTCACGTGGGAGAGCTGGATAGACTTGCAGGTGCTGGTTCCCACCTACACCAGCCCTGATCATTGCAAAATTTGGGAAGTAAACCAGTGGATGGACCACCATCTGAGAAGCCAGCATCCTTTTGGGTACCTGTTTGTGTCCCAGCTGTTCCACTTCTGTGCCAGCTCCCTGTTAATGGACTTGGAAAGTAACGGAGGATGGTACAAGTATTTGGGCTCCTGCTACCCATGTTGGATATCCAGATGAAATTCCTGGATTCTGGGTCAGCTTGAGCCATCTCTAGCTGTTATGACCATCTGAGGAGTGAACCAGCACATGGAAGATCTCCTCTCAATCTCCCTCTGTAACTCCGGCTTTCAAATAAATAATCTTTCTAAAAAAGTGGAGTGATTCAGTTTCAGATGCTGATATACTAGTTTTGCTTTGTCATTTGACATATTTGTACCTAAAACTCAATCATTTTTGGAAAAATGAAGTAAAATAGAATGAAATCATCACCATTGCAGAAAATGGTTTAGTTCTGCTTTTTTTTTTGACAAAACAAAAATTTTTAATAAGCCAAACATGCAATAAATGGAAAGATATATCAAACATGACAGTGTAAACTCCAAAATACAGAGATGTTAACTTAGCGGAGCTTATATACAGCAGGCAAAAAGGCAAGATAATGTATTCCCATCCTCCTTTGCTGAATAAACTGGCTGCAACCCAGTTATTTCAAGTTGGCTTTTCTTATTTTATGAAGCCACATTTGCCACTCCTTGTGAGAAATATTTGGGAAATCACATGTTAGGAATTATTGTTCATCTACAATTTGTACATTTTTACTCTTGTAGTTAAACTATTTGCTCCATTATATAGGTGGTTCTCCATCTGTAAAATAATGGTAAATATCCTTATCTAGTATTTCATTGAGTTTATTGTGAGAGTTAAATGAGAAAATGCATATAAAATAGTTAGCAAAATTTCTAGCAAATAAAAATAATGGAACATTTTTAATATTCTCATTTCTTTCTTGCAATCAATGCTCTTTTTAATTTTATTTATTTTATTTTTATTTTTTGACAGGCAGAGTGGACAGTGAGAGAGAGACACAGAGAGAAAGGTCTTCTTTTTCCTTTGGTTCACCCCCACAATGGCCACTGTGGTCGACACACTGTGGCCAGTGCACTGTGTTGATCTGAAGCCAGGAGCCAGGTGCTTCTCCTGGTCTCCCATGTGGGTGCAAGGCCCAAGGACTTGGGCCATCCTCCACTGCACGTCTGGGCCACAGCAGAGAGCTGGACTGGAAGAGGAGCAACCAGGACAGAATCCAGTGCCCTGACCAGGACTAGAACCTAGGGTGCCAGTGTTGCAGGCGGAGGGTAATCAATGCTCTTAATTATAGTACTTAACAAGGATATATTTTAATTTAATCTAGGCACTGATAGGCTATTTTTATTTTTATAAAATATCTCATTTCCACTTTTATGCAAAGTTTGATTTCATTATAGTATCTGTGGAGAAACCATTTCAAAAATATTGTCATTGAATTAGTTGAATGGTAAGGTACATCTGGTGAAGGAAATGGGTTAGTTCTCCACTTTATTCCAATGGATCTATTGAAACAGAGATCCATCTACTGTGAATTTGATTTTCAGTTGTTGACATATACCATTATTGTTACTGAGTGGGAGATGATACTCTCATCTACTGGGAAATGTTAATTTTTAAATTTTCAGAAACCCTGTACTTTCCTGAAGAAATTAACTCTAGAGGAAAGTAATGATTAAGATAATCTTACCCCTCAGTGCATCCAAATCTTGCATTTTTTATTTCAGACTGTTTATAGATGAAACTGAGATGAAAACTTTGGAATTCACAGAAAATGATTTAGTTTATTTTACTAATTATTTTGCTATCCACCATAGGTGATATGCAATGTGTATTAAAATATTGTGGTAGTTCAGACCTATTTTTTAATTATAATTTAACCTCTATTCCAGTTGACTGAATTTTCAGCTAAGTTCTATGTTTTTTTTTTTTAAAGTTGAATTGAGCAATTACACTTTTATTTATTTTTTTTTATAAAGCTTTTATTTAAAGAATATAAATTTCCAAAGAACAGCTCATGGACCACAATGGCTCCCCCCCCACACAACTTCCCTCCCTCCCCCCACCCTCCCCTTTCCCGCTCCCTCTCCCCTTCTGTTCACATCAAGATACATTTTCAATTCTCTTTATACACAGAAGATCAATTTAGTACATATTACGTAAAGATTTCAACGGTTTGCCCTCGCATAAAGACACAAAATGATAATACTGTTGGAGTACTAGTTATAGTATTAATTCACAATGTACAGCACATTAAGGACAGAGATCCTACATGATTTTTTTTTTTTTAAAAATTGATTAATTGCCTATGCAATTTCCAGTTTAACACCAAGATTTTTTAATCATTTGCAATTATCTTTATATAAAGAAGATCGATTCAATATATACTATGTAAGGATTTAATCAGTTTGCACCCACTCAGAAACACAAAGTGTAAAAATACTGTTTCAGTACTAGTAATAGCATCACTTCACATTGGATAACACATTAAGGACAGATCCCTCATGAGACGTAAGTACACAGTGACTCCTGATGTTGATTTAACAATTTGACACTCTTGTTTATGGCGTCAGTAATCTCCCTAGGCTCTGGTCATGAGTTGCTGAGGCTATGGAAGCCTTTAGGGTTCGCCGACTTCGATCTTATTCCCACAGGGCCATAGTCAAAGTGGAAGTTCCCTCCTTCCTTCAGAGAAAGGTACCTCCTTCTTTGATGGCCCCGTTCTTTCCACTGGGATCTCACTCGCAGAGATCTTTCATTTAGGTCTTCTGTTTTTACCAGAGTGTCTTAGCTTTCCATGCCTAAAATATTCTCATGGGCTCTTGAGCCAGATCCGAATGCCTTAAGGGCTGATTCTGAGGCCAGAGTGCTATTTAGGACATCTGCCATTCTATGAGTCTGCTGTGTATCCTGCTTCCCATGTTGGATCATTCTCTCCCTTTTTCATTCTATCAGTTAGTATTAGCAGACACTAGTCTTGTTTGTGTTAAGTTCTATGTTATGTATATATTTTTGTATTTGCTCACTTGTTCATAGATTTTTTTTCCTTCTTAATAGAGATAACACTTTTAGCTTTGAAACTTTAGGAACATTTTAGTTTCCAAGTTTTAGGATCTCAAGCATGGAATGAAATTTAGAGATAACCAAATTCAATACTTTTATATCATAGACAAGAAAACTGAGATCCAGAATGTTTAAAAATGACTTGCTCAGGTCACAATTAGTTAATCAGTTGAAACAATCACTATTTCTGACCTAGATTTCAAAAACTGTCTTAAAAGTGTCAAGGGTCAGGCCAGGACATCTTTGTATTAAAAGTATCAATACCCTGAGGTATGGTAGACATGCTGATGGCACTGTTATGACACTGATACTCAAAACTCATTGTTGCAAAGTGCTTTCTTGGAGAGTGGGATGTCATTGGGCGGAGTGCACATACCAACTTCTGCAACCTAGGGCTATTGTTCGCTGACCTCTTATATTCAAAGAGTGTGATATAAAAATGTGCCCCTGTTTGCAATCAGAAGGCACAGAAAGACTGTTATTGATAGGAATGAGAGGTGGGAGGAAAGATAATGAATAGATAATAGATGACAATAGATAGATAATAGATAAATACAGATAGATTCCATGTAGGTACACCTATGACTGATAGGGATATATAGAGATTAAAAAGATAGAAGACATGATAGATGATCCATAGATAAATAAATGATAGGTAAAGAAAGCAGGTGATAGGTAGGTAGAAAAGAAGGGCAGATAGATGAGAGTAACACAGAAGATAGAGTAATAGATGATAGAAGAGATAGATTTTTAAACATGTAACATACATTTTTGCAGAGTAATTCTATTAACTGATATATTATTCCACAGTTATGATATCTTCAAATTCCTTTTGATATAACAATGTCTTCTCAAATCCTGGGAATCTAGTCAATGTACTTTGATAATTTCTAGCAGTCAGAAATTTAATAATCTATTGAAATTTGGTCCTTATTGAATTCTTATATAGTATGCATTTTCTAAAAATAATTCATGCTTCTGTTTGCAGATGACACCATTCAAAAGGTTGCAAGTGAAGAATTAAATAAAATTTGTCAAGAAAATGATTTACTATATAAGAACTTTTTCAACTTATTTGTTTTACAGTATTGTACTAAGTCAATACTACCATAAATTTTAACAGATGTCACTGAATTTAATTTCCAAGTTTTATTAAAAAATATGTTATTGCTTTAGAATTGATTTCCATGGAGGTTATTAATCCATGTAAGCAAATAATTTCACCTAGCTCACTTTCATTCATTTCCTGATGGACACAAAAATATATCTCATGTAATTGAGCTTGGAATTGGTAACAAATGTCAGTTCTAGCTTTTTATTTCAGAGGCTCCATTAATATTATGAATGCAATGGTGAAATTAGTTTGACTTACATAAGAAAAAAACAATTTGAAAATATAATGAGGATACAGTTCTGAAGACAAATGGAAACTTCTTTTATTTTATTTTTCCAAAATAAGTAATATGTATAACCAAAACAAACTTAAGAAAATTTTTCCAGCTCTGGCGTATGTAATTCTCTCAGTGACATTGATTTAATAATTTATTTTGACATTTTGCTCTTTGATATTTGAAATAATAATTTCTGTTTATAAGAGAAGTATTTTAAAAAAAGAAATAAAGGTCATTTATATATTTCTAATATATTTTTCACCAACAAAAGGAACATTAGAAAACTTTGAAGACTTCATGTCATAAAATTTGAGAGATTATTTTAGAAAATTATGTTCCTGTTGTACACGATTGCTTTAGCTATTCGAGGTCTCTTCCGTCTCCATATGAATTTCAGCATCATTTTTTTTAGCAGTCTTGTACAACAAAAACAAAGCCAGAGGCATCACAATACCAGATTTCAGGACATACTACAGGGCAGTTGTAATCAAAACAGCATAGTACTGGTACAGAAACAGATGGATAGACCAATGAACAGAATAGAAACACAAGAAATCAACCCAAACATCTACAGCCAACTTATACTTGATCAAGGGTCCAAAACCAATCCCTGGAGTAAGGACAGTCTATTCAATAAATGGTGCTGGGAAATTTGGATTTCCACATGCAGAATCATGAAGCAAGACCCCTACCTTACACCTTACACAAAAATCTACTCAACATTGATTAAAGACATAAATCTATGACCCAACACAATCAAATTATTAGAGAACATTGGAGCAACCCTGCAAGATATCGGCACAGGCAAAGACTTCTTGGAAAGACCCCAGAGGCACAAGCAGTCAAAGCCAAAGTTAACTACTGGGATTGCATCAAATTGAGGAGTTTCTGTACTGCAAAAGAAACAGTCCAGAAAGTGAAGAGGCAACCAACAGAATGAGAAAAAAAAAAATTGCAAACTATGCTACAGATAAAGGATTAATTACCAGAATCTACAATGAGATCAAGAAACTCCACAACAACAAAACAAACAACTCACTTAAGAGATGAGCCAAGGACCACAGTAGATATTTTTCAAAAAAGGAAATGGCCAACAGACACATGAAAAAATGCAAAGATCACTAGCAATCAGCAAAATGCAAATCAAAACCACAATGAGGTTTCACCTACCCCATTTAGAATGGATCACATACAGAAATCTACCAACCCCAGATGCTGGTGAGGATGTGGGGGAAATTGGACACTAACCCACTGTTGGTGGGAATGCAAACTGGTTAAGCCTCTATGGAAGTCAGTCTGGAGATTACTCAGAAACCTGAATATAACTCTACCATTCAACCCAGCCATCCCACTCCTTGGAATTTACCTAAAGGAAATTAAATTGGCAAACAATAAAGCGGTCTGCACCTTAATGTTTTTTTTTTTATAAAGCTTTTATTTAAAGAATATAAATTTCCAAAGTACAGCTTATGGATTACAATGGCTCCCCCCCACACAACTTCCCTCCCTCCCGAAACCCTCCCCTTTCCCACTCCCTCTCCCCTTCTGTTCACATCAAGATTCATTTTCAAATCTCTTTATACACAGAAGATCAGTTTAGTACATATTACGTAAAGATTTCAACAGTTTGCCCTCACATAGAGACACAAAATGAAAATACTGTTGGAGTACTAGTTATAGTATTAATTCACAATGTACAGCACATTAAGGACAGAGATCCTACATGATTTTTTTAAAGAATTGATTAATTATCTACGCAATTTCCAATTTAACACCAAGATTTTTTTATCATTTGCAATTATCTTTATATACAGAAGATCGATTCAATATATACTATGTAAAGATTTCATCAGTTTGCACCCACACAGAAACACAAAGTGTAAAAATACTGTTTCAGTACTAGTAATAGCATTATTTCACATTGGATAACACATTAAGGTCAGATCCCTCATGAGACGTAAGTACACAGTGACTCCTGATGTTGATTTAACAATTTGACACTCTTGTTTATGGCGTCAGTAATCTCCCTAGGCTCTAGTCATGAGTTGCTGAGGCTATGGAAGCCTTTAGGGTTCGCCGACTTCGATCTTATTCCGACAGGGTCATAGTCAAAGTGGAAGTTCTCTCCTCCCTTCAGAGAAAGGTACCTCCTTCTTTGATGGCCCCGTTCTTTCCACTGGGATCTCACTCGCAGAGATCTTTCATTTATGTCTTCTTCTTCTTTTTTTTTTTTCCAGAGTGTCTTGGCTTTCATGCCTAAAATATTCTCATGGGCTCTTGAGCCAGATCCGAATGCCTTAAGGGCTGATTCTGAGGCCAGAGTGCTATTTAAGACATCTGCCATTCTATGAGTCTGCTGTGTATCCTGCTTCCCATGTTGGATCATTCTCTCCCTTTTCATTCTATCAGTTAGTATTAGCAGACACTAGTCTTGTTTGTGTGATCCCTTTGACTCTTAGACCTATCAGTGTGATCAATTGTGAGCTGAAATTGATCACTTGGACTAATGAGATGGCCTTGGTGCATGCCACCTTGATGGGATTGTATTGGAATCCCCTGGCACAATTCTAACTCCATCATTAGGGCATCATTTGCACCTTAATGTTTTTTTGCAGCTCAATTCACAATAGCTAAGAAGTGGTATCAACCTAAATGCCAATCAACAGTAGACTGGATAAAGAAATTATGGGACATGTACTCTATAGAATACTATACAGCAGTCAAAAACAATGAAATCCGGTCATTTGCAACAAAATGCGGGAAATCTGGAAAACATCATGCTGAGTGAAATGAGCCAGTCTCAAAGGGACAAATATCATATGTTCTCCCTGGTTGGCGACAACTAACTGAGCACCAAAGGGGATACCTGTTGAAGTGAAATGAACACTATGAGAAATAGTGACTTGATCAGCCTTTTCCTGACTATTGATGTACAATTTAATACTTTATCCCTTTTAGTATTTTTTTTTATTCTAGTTAATACTATTGGTTGAACTCGGTAATTAACACACATTTATTCTTAGATGTTGAAATTTAACTGAAAAGTGATCCCTGTTAACTACAAGAGTGAGAATAAGAGAGGGAGGAGATGTAGAATTTGGGACATGCTCAGTTGGACTTGCCCCAAATGGTAGAGTTAGAAACATGCCAGGGGATTCCAATACAATCTCATCAAGATTGCATGTACCAATGTCATCTCACAAGGCCAAGTGATCAATTTCAGTTCACAATTGATCACACTGATAGCTCTAAGTGTCAAAGGGATCACACAAACAAGACTAGTGTCTGCGAATACTGTTAGAATCAAAAAGTGAGAGAATGATCCAACATGGGAAGTTGGATACACAGCAGACTCATAGAATGGCAGATGTCCTAAACAGCACTCTGGCCTCAGAATCAGCCCTTAAGGCATTTAGATATGGCTGAAGAGCCCATGAGAGTATTTTAGGCATGGAAAACCAAGACACATTGGGAAAAAGAAAAAAAAAAAACCTATATGAAAGATCTCTGCGAGTGAGATCCCAGCGGAAAGAACAGGCCATCAAAGAAGGAGGTACCTTTCTCTGAAGGGAGGAGAGAACTTCCACTTTGACTATGACCCTGTCGGAATAAGATCGAAGTCGGCAAACCCTAAAGGCTTCCATAGCCTCGGCAACTCATGACTAGAGCCTAGGGAGATTACTGACGCCATAAACAAGAGTGTCAAATTGTTAAATCAACTTCAGGAGTCACTGTGTACTTACGTCTCATGAGGGATCTGTCCTTAATGTGTTATCCAATGTGAAATAATGCTATAACTAGTACTTAAACAGTATTTTACACTTTATATTCTATGTGGGTGTAAACTGATGAAATCTTTATGTAATATGTACTAAACTGATCTTCTGTATATAAAGTTCATTGAAAATGAATCTTGATGTGAATGGAATGGGAGAGTGAGTGGGAGATGGGAGGGTTGTGGGTGGGTGGGAAGTTATGGGGGAAAAATGCCATTGTAATCCATAAATTGTACTTTTGAAAATTATATTTACTAAATAAAAGTTAAAAAATGTTCCTAATCAATGTCATTTTCTATACATATTGTAAAGTTATAATTTTAAGAATGTTTATTTATATATCTTTATTTATTTGAAAGGCAGAAAGAGCCAAAGAGGGAATGAGAGGGAGAGAAGGAACTAACAGATAGAGGTTATGCAGACATGGGATGCAGGCATCCAAACCAGTGGCTTAACTGCTGAGCCAAATGCTTATCTTGATTAAAAAAAAACCTTTTGATCTGTTTTAAAAATTAACTGCATTTAGGAAAGGTTTGCAGTAATGTGTATTTTCGAAAGAAAAGGTATTTAATGATAACAAATTATGCCTACCAGAGACCTATAATCCATACTAAATTTTCTGTCCATATTTAAAAATGAATAGGGAAATCACAGAGTGATTTATTCTTCCTCAATTATATTTAAATTTAAAAGCATGATGAATTAGTAGTTTCATTTTATCAAACAAGAAACATATTTAATTTTAACAGAAGATGAGCCAGTCACTAACTTAGTATTATCACTAGCTCATGCCCAGCTAGCAAGTTTAATTTGCTCTTTGTTTTCTGCTTGACTCCCCACTTCCTTGCACACCTGGGGTATTATAATCTTGTAAATGCAAAATTACATTGCATTCCCTCTTCTGCAACCTCTCCCCAATCAAAGCAAATACAATAGAAAGAGAGTAACCATTTCCCACAGCAACATCCCTCCAATAGCTTATCAGCTCGCTATGGTGTCAACCATCCAATCTTCTCAATGCAAAGTATCTTTACAAATGGGTCTGTAGATTCTTTACCCCATGAAAATCATTAGCAAGGATAATTAACTGAGACTGTGGTGATGAATAGAGCTGCATTACTGATCACTGTAATAAAGAACAGAAGCCACTAATTACAAATACAGGGCCTCGAAGCTACTGAGAAATGTAATTTAATGTTGCTATCCGGATTCCACACAGCCCAATACAAGTGTGCAATTAAAACAATCAGGTGTTCCTACAGATAATGCTTTGGGGACCAATACAGGTAAAAGAAAATATGCCCATCTACACAAAGTTGCTGGGTTCTAGTAAGTGCATGCCTTAAGGAAAGCATTTTAAAATTTAAACCTGCCTAAATATTTTGTTAGGTACTTTCATCACAACCCTAGGTTTCTATCACATTCTTGTATAATTTGTTTTAATTTTCGAAAGACTTAATACACTTTAGGAGAAATGTAACACAGAAACAACATAAGTACAATACAGCTACACAGCCATGGAACCACTTTGAATTGTCTGTTCTTAGATACAAGAAAGCTTTTTTATAAAAACAGAGAAAATAGTAGAACAGTGCATCCAAAAACTACCTGACAGTAAAAATCGTGTACAAAACCTTGCCAAAATGCATACTATTAGAAAGTACATTAGGCAACTAGAATTTGATCTCAAAAGATCCAGAGTATATTCATATACAAGCAACTCTCGATGCAGCAGAGGAATGGGACTGGAACACCTAGGATTGGTTCTTTGAAAACTGATCTGCCATTTTATAGATGTATTCCCTATTGAGAGACATCTCTTTTTTTCTGAACTTCTATTTCTTGATTTGCAGAATATGAAAACGCTTATCAATTTTATCTAGTAAATATGCATTTCAAATACTTGATTTTGAATATTCTAATATTTGGTAAATAAAGATTTCAAGTATTTGCAATGTGTAGAAATTGCCAAATAATATGCTTGCACATTATGCAGCCAATATCAATACCATTCCATTTATCCTCTGCTGTAAATGACACAATAAACTTATCTTTAATGTGTTTTTTCTCAATAATATATAGTCTTTTTTAAAAAAAAATGTTTATTTATTTGGAAGGTAGAGTTACCGAGAGTGAGAGGGAGAGACAGACAGAAAGGTATTCCATCCGCTGGTTCACTTCCCAAATGACTACAATGGCCAGAGCTGAGCTGATCCAAAGCCAGAAGCCAGGAGCTGCTTCTGTCTCCCACAGGGGTGCAGGGACCCAAGCACTTGGGCCATTTTTCACTGATTTCCCAGGCCACAGCAGAGAGCTGGATGGGAAGAAAAGTAGCTGGGACTAGAGCCGGCACCCATTTGGGATGCCAGCACTGCAGGCAGAGGACCTACCCACTGTGCCACAACGCCGGCCCATAGTCTTACTAACAGTGATTCAGGTGATGAGAGTCACATTGAAGAAAATGAAATGACAAGAATTCTCTTTGCTTCACAATTTGTAGGACCTTACAGTGTATTTGTATATCTCAGATTTATTACTGTTTTGTAAAGAAGAGGGAGTAAGAAAACAGACTACCAGCCAAGACAGTCCTACTTCTATTATGGTGTTAGAATATGGTACCTGATACATTTAGCGTAAAGAAGGTATCCCATATTGGTGCTTCTGGGTTGAAGTTGCAGCTCTGCTTCTGATTCCAGTCTCCTGATAATATACACCCTGGGAGACAGAGGTGATGGCTTGAGTCCCTGCCATCTACATGTGAGAGAGAACCAGATGGATTTCTAATCTATGACTTCAACCTGGCTCACTCCTGGCTGTCGTGGTGGGCATTTGAGGAGTGAATTAGTTCATGGAAGCACACCTCTCTCTTACTCTCTCTCTCTCTCTTTCAAATTTGAAAGAAGTAGGCGTAAACAGTTACAGCAAGCCAGGTACTAAAATCATCTAGGCATCAGGGGATAGTGATATAATGGTTTGCCATCAACTTCAAAAGATTAAACACCTTGTTTCACCATGAATTTTGATACTGTTCATCCATGAAAGGAATATTTCACAACTTGTTTAACTCACTTATCAAGTAAGATTCTTAAGCCTAAATCATGGGGAAAAATACACGCATGAAAATTTGTGGCATTACTATTTCTGTAGAAACTGTATCATAGTGTCTATTTTAGCACCTAATAGTATCACAAGATACTACTAGATGATTAATAAGTATTTGTTGGATTACTTTATAATGACAAAAAAGAAAACACAACCCATTTGGCCAATATTTTTTTAAATTAATTTATTATTTATTTGAAAGTCAGAATCACAGAGAGGCAGATGCACAGAGAAAGGGAGAGGTTTTCCATACGCTGGTTTACTCCTCAAATGGCCACAAGGGCTAGAGCTGGTCTAATCCAAAGACAGGAGCCAGGAGCTTCTTCCAGGTCTCCCATGTAGGTACATGAGCCAAGGACTTGGGACGTCTTTTACTGCTTTCTCAGGCCATAGCAGAGAATGGAACAGCTGGGACTCGAACTGACATCCAAATGGGATGCTGGCACTGCAGGCAGTGGCTTTACCCACTATGTCACAGTGCCAGCCCTGGCCAATAATCTTAAGTAGCTAAGTTTAATAAATTATGAAATATCTTTCTTCATCATATGTGGGTGCTTAAATTAAAAAAAAATGAAATGCCTGAGTTCATAAGTTTTGCTGCAAATACAGTGTTGGGCCACACTTCATTATAATTCTTATCAAACAAATTGATAGGAATTGCATACTAGTATGGTTTTAATGATTTGGGGATTATTTTAACATTGACTTTATATGAGTGAATTTAAACGTATTTTCCTTTGATTATTGTATATAGCCCATGCCTAGTTTTCTGTTGTACTGTGTACTGTAATCTTATTACTTTTTATTTGTTGAACCCTTTATTTCATAAAAGAAGCAATTTCTATTTATACGAAATGTTTGTGACAAAAAATTTATGTAAAATGATTTGTGAACAAAACATTTCAAAATATGACAGACAATATGTAATTATAAAAATTTTAGTCGTTAAATAAATTTCCTACATAATGTCAATAGCCATGTATTTAGAAATAGCTTCTCAATATTTTTACTATCATAAAGCACAAAAACATATCTTGAAGTACAGTATCAATATTTGGAGTCAGACTCAAGAAGACAGCAAATAATATTCATTAAGAATCTGTACAATCATCTTATTAATTCTAATTCAGTTCCACAAGGAACGACTCAGAGACTAAGGAAGGTAAAATGATTACTTGAATTCAGAGGAGGAGTAAATTACATATAACATGGATGACCATCATATAAACCACTGTGAGCTTATAAAGCTCTTATAATTATTTCAATATATTTAATGACATAGGTCAATTTATAGTCAAATGAAGTTTAGAATGCCAAAAATATACCTCAAACATTTCTTCACTTAGTTTCAGGTCTTTTTTAAAAGTGTCTCTCTATATGTGCCTCCCTTACTATTTTCCCACAGATAAGTTATGTCTACTTAAAGAGGTGTATTAAAGAGATATGTTAATATATCCTTTGAAGATTAATAAAAGTTTATAAAATATACAAATATGAAAAACGTGTGACTGGCATATATTAAATACTCAAGAAATGTCAATCTCTTGGCAGTGCTTCCACTTTCTTCATTTGCTCTTGTTTTATTTGTGCAAATAACAACATTATTATTTGGAGATTTCTAACAGGCTCTTTTGTGTATAAGTATGTGTCAAAATATCCTTTGATAAACATGTATATCAGAAGTAGTTTTGAGATAATGTGAGTAGTATACTGCTTAAGGCTCTGGACACTGAGATGGAACACCTTATACAGATGCACTAATTACCATACACAATTAGTTTGTAGACCTTAATTAAATTTTGACAGTTTACTATTTGAAACATCAACATTGAACCTCACACCTAGAAATTTAGAAGTACTTGCAGGAACATTTAAAAGCATGATTTTAAGAGAATATAAAACTAGTATGGAAAAGACACTCATGAAAGAGTGAAGATATTGAGGAGACAAAGCTAAAGAAAAGCCTTAAATCGGGACTGAAGAGTCCCCCCAACCACCTCTACTCCCCAAATATATATATATAATAATAAATCTAATCTGATTAGGATCATATCAAATAGACATTAATCCTAAAGAAGTTATGTGATTTTTAACTATATACAAAAATCTAAAACATCTTTTCAGGCATCTGCCTCACTCACTGATTGCTCTTTGTATTTAATATTCAAAGTATTTAAATATAAAAGCAGACAATTCAGTAATAGAAGAAAATAAAGTTATGGGACTGGAAATAACAAATTCAAGGTTAACGTTTGCAGATAGAAATGCCTAAGTAGTTGTAGAGATGTACCGAAAGCTTAACTGTGAACTTCTTAGTGGCTAAGTAGGATAAAATTCAGAGACAAATTGACGACAATATTACAGAGGAGGGGAGAAACTGGAGCCAGTTGTTTAAAACAGATGCATCTTCCACTGAAACTAAGGCCTGAGAAGAGCTTCAGCTTTCGCATATATTGACTAATATCCTCAATAACATCAAACCAAAGAAAAGCTAGAAAGCTTCTTGTAGCTATTTCTTATAACGTCCATAAGATAAACTGGTGGTAGAATACCTAATGAACCATAAAAACAATGTTATCAGGGGCCAGGACATTGCTAGCCAATTGATCTCAAACCAGAATTAGTATATTGGGACCTAGGGAAATTTACTTTGCGGATGCACAGAAGGCACTCATCATGATGGGAGGAATGTCTTTCTTTCACTCTTTCTAAAGTTATTAGGATTAAAAATAAGAAAAGGTATTTTCCTCCAATTAAGCTGCAATCTAAGCAATGCCATACTTCTGAAAAGAATGTCACACAGCAGGATGATTTAATGATTAGTTCCCCAGAAAGGGAATCACCATGGGGAATTTCTGTTTTGATTTTTTTTCCCCCTGCAGCCAAAGCAGTAGTCACAATTTTATCTGGCCTTATTCGCTAGCAAAGCTCACTTTGAGCACTTCAAAGGCCACGTCTGGAAAATGAAAATAGTTCTCATTTCTGTTCCCTTTCACTTTAGATCCACATGCAAAAATGGCAGTCTGTTTAATGCCAGGGGAAAAATACTTTTAGACAAACTATGTAAGTGTTCTTTTTTCTGGGAATAAATTAAAAGTAATGTGGAGGAACTGTTACAGAGAATGTGTTGGCACAGTGGGCAACTAAAAATAGAACAGGTAGAAATAGTAACAGTTCTCTACCAATGGAGACTTTGTAGATCTGAGACCCAGCACTTTTAATGGAAACCTTGATGGCAATAATAACATTAAATAATGTACTAGAGATGAAATATTTATTTTTTCCTTTTTGGTAACAATACTTTACATATCACTAGACATGACAAAATAGTAATAGATTGATTTAGAGGATTGATATTTTATATGAAATACATTCCTATTTTATGAATATATGTTAGTCTCAACCTTTTCCTTCCACAATCAAGGGAATGATGCTTTTAGAAAAAATGGAGAACTGCACAAGGACCATATAACACCTGGAAGAGGTTTCACTGGCAACAGAACTTTTCTATTTATCTTTTAGCTACAGTGTTTTCTACCAGTGACCTATGACCTAACTGAAAAACAGACAATGGGGAAAAAGAAAACATCCAGTTTTATCTTTGAGCTAGGGACTGATCTGCTTTAAGAGATCCTACAGATAGTTTTGAGAGTCTTACTTACGTCCTTCTATACCTGTCTGTATTTTTAACTGCTGCAAAATCTTGGGAGGAAAGAGTCCTTAAATTAAGACTGTAATCTCCCAGATATGCTTATTATTGCTATCTGCACATCTTTCAGATAATTTTAGTCAACAAATATGCAAAGTTTCAAACATATTCATAATTTTTGTATAAATCACAAAATCCTGTTTGATATTAATATTGTATCATGACAAAACTGATTAAGCAACATGAGAATTCTAAATAAAATTTTCAACAATGACAAAAAGATTCCTAAGGATTAAAAACTCTTATTTTGTTCCTATAGATATTTGCATTTAAAATTTATTAATGAATCTTCATAAAACACCTTATTTTTTATGCAGTTTCAGTCAATACATAAGCCAATATTAATGGGATTTTCTAAAAGTCCAATTCTAAGTTTTATAAGTCTAGTCATACTTTTCTAAAATACAGATCATCTAACTTCTAATCCAAGGAATGGTCGATCTAGGTATATCACTGAGATATATTAAATAGAGAATTTTTATATTGAAATAAATGGAGTAATTGCTTTGAGTCCTTGACTAAAATAATAATTAGTGAATCAAACTAATATAAACAAACATATAAAGGAAAAGAGAGCTCTTCTTTACCATAAAAAGTTAACTAGATAGATATGACTATAGCTATAGTTAAAGAAGAAATAAGAAAAAATAGTCAGTGATTGCTAACACTAGTGGACAAAAATTAATATGCATCATAATATTTACAAGGAATAGTAATACTATTCTATCTTTTTTTTTCAAAACACAAAGTAAAAAGTGATAAATTCATAGTGCAGAAACCTGGTAGACACCACCTTCAAAATGTGATCCAATTTAGCATCACTGATACTGAAGCCCACCAGCATCATAGTCCTCTTGATTTCATTGACTAAGGATAAAAGAAAAGAGAAATCACTTCCAGAGTATTCCTGCCAGGAATTCATAAAGCAAAGCAAATCAGGAAAAATATCAGATAAATCCAGATTGGGGGACATTCTGCAAAATAACTGACCTTTACTTCTCAAAATAAGATCAGGAAAGACAAAGAAAGATTGCAGATCTGTGCCAGGTTACAGAAGAGGCACAAAGAGTAAATGTCACTCTGATGTGTAATTTTGATAAACACGATCTTTAATAAGATTTACTAAAATAAAGAAATAGTACTGAATATTATCAAGTGTTTGAAAGTGCTGCTAATTCTATTTTAGGTGAAATGAACATTCATTCTTTCTAAGAAAAAGCAGTAAGCAAACTATTTAAAAACGAGACTTTAAAAAGTTTCTTTTTAAAGGGCCAGGAATGGCTGGAGACAGTGAAAAAAATAGAGGAAAAGAGCATAAAAGAAAAAAAATAGAGACATTAATAAAGCAAAGGAAGAAATATAAGCAGTTTGCTGAAACAAATTAAAGTCATCTAGAAATATTCAGTCTAGATGCTTAGGTGAAAACTGAGTGAGTCTTTGTATTATAGTTTGAAACACACTTGTTTTGTCAATAGAAAAATTTTTTAAATAGTTACATGTAAAAAGATTTAAGAGTTTCATCGGAGGTCAAAATGTTTAAAGTGTTCAATGATATAGTAAACTTAAGCACAAAGTGCCTTGGATAACTTGATGATTAAAGGGTGAATGCATGGTTCTCAAAAATTTCTGTTTGAGAGGTTTTTCTATGTGACTGTCACATTATCTTTTATTTTAAAGAAACGTAGTGAAAAAGTACACTAGTGATTTTACCTTGCAATAGATAATCATAAATATATCCTTTACTAGGAATTATGCAAAACAGAAAAAAAAACTAATGGCATTAATCTGAAAATAGATACAAACCAATTAAGGATAATTCATCAAACAATAGAGTTGGCTAGTGTAATTTTTAAATTTATCATTTTGCAATAAGTGCAGATTCACTCTGTATACCCTTCACCCATTTTCCCAGTGATTACAGCTTATTAACTATACTGCAATATCAAAACCAGAAGCTTCATGTCATATATTATCAATATACATATTTTGTGTCTTACATCAATTATTTTAATACAGAGTCCACTCATACCAATATTGGAAGCTTCACAAAATTGAGACATACTAAAGTTAGCTCCAAATCAATTTTAGTTATTAACTATGTCAAATCATCTTAATGTTTCTTCAATTAAAATACTGTACATGAAACAAATATATAGTAAATAATAAATATTATATTGTTATACATGTTGTTATAAACAGACAAAAATCGGTACTTACAAATGTATGTTTGTTGAGAGAGAGAGAGAGAAACTATATGTAGTGGGTTACATGTTACTATATTATGTGGGTGAAAAATAATTGAGGAAGTGATATGGTTAAAGGATGATGAAATTTTACATAAAGTGAACAGAGAAGGCTTCATTTAAACAATTACTTTATCTGAAAACCTGTAAGAACTTATGGAAATAACCATGTGCTGTTTATGTTGAATATTCTAGACAGAAGAAAGAAACCAAGTCCTCAAAGTGAGATCTTGTCTAGTCTGAGGGATAGTAAGCATGCCTGTTTGTCTAAAAGGGGAGAAAAGAAGAGAAAGAAATAGACAATAATGTAATCTAAGTCTTCTCATTAGAAGCAACAAATTGGCTTCAATTCTGTATGACATGAGAAAGCATTTAAGTTCCCAAGCTGAGACGCGACATCACGTAACAGGCTTTAACAGAATCAACTTTGCTACCATTTGAGCACAGATGGCATGTGGATCAAGAGAGCTGGCAATTCAATCCAAGTCCCCTACACACAAGGCAGGTATCCAGACTTGCAGTCATCGCTGCTGCCTACCACGGTCTACAACATGGGAAGCTGGATTCAGGAGCAGGTTCCCACCATAGAATTCAGGAATTTTGATGTGGGATAGATGTTCCCAATGGATGTTTCAAACACCAGGTCAAACATCTATTGAGTAAAACTGAATTAATGATATGCTGGAAATAATTATGAGAAAGAATCAAAATCAAGGCTAATTCTAACATTTTTAACCTGAAATACTGAATGTGTTTTTGTGACTCCTTCCCCCAAAAAACATTTGTAAACAATTACTAAGATGGGGAGATAATGCAGAAGGTGGTGGTTTGGGAGGGAACATCAAGATCACAGGGTGGAAATATTAAGTTGGATACACCAGTTTAAGACTCAGTGAATAGTATCATATTTTTCAGTATATATTCATCTAGAAATTTAATAATTAAACAATCTATAATATTATTGATACTCTTTTTTTTGCTTATTGACACTCTTTTTTTACAAAGTGCTAAGCTCATAGACAATCCATCTGACTCATACAAATACAAGTCCATAAGGTTTTAGCTGGTATTTCCTCCTTCACGTTGGTATTTTTCATCTTTAATAATGTGATCCTTCACCACACTAGAACTTAACACTAACACTCTTCCTTTCCCAGCACTTCATCATTACATAGTCATGCAGTTTTAATTATTCATCTTTTGATTATTGCTGTTTAGTTTCCATTAAGTTTAAACTGAGATTTTCTTAAATTTTATAATTTATCTCAGAATTTCATAATATATCTGATTAATTTCTTAACTTCCAAACTGATTTTCTGTTTGTAAACATTATTTAAATTCTTTTTTTTTTAATGTTTTTTTTCTTTTTACAGGCAGAGTGGACAATGAGAGAGAGGCAGAGAGAAGGGTCTTCCTTTTTGCCGTTGGTTACCCTCCAACGGCCGCCACAGCTGGCGCGGTGCGGCTGGTGCACCGCGCTGATCTGAAGGCAGGATCCAGGTGCTTCTCCTGGTCTCCCATGGGGTGTAGGGCCCAAGCACTTGGGCCATCCTCCACTGCACTCCCGGGCCATGGCAGAGAGCTGGCCTGGAAGAATGGCAACTGGGACAGAATCCAGCGCCCCTGACTGGGACTAGAACCCGGTGTGCCGGCGCCTCAAGGTGGAGGATTAACCTATTGAGCCACGGTGCCGGCCAATTTTAATTCTTAATAATTCATAATTTACATTGCTGACATCATATTTTCAATTTGAAAGCATGCTAATGCCATTCCAATGCACAAACTTTTTTCAGTGCTTTCCATTGCTGGTGAGAAAAAGTTCATATTCATTATCATGCCCTGCAATTTTGGGAAGCAAAACTAATCACAAAACAGTTTTCAAAAAAAATAAGTGGCCAGAGCAGTAGTGTAGTGGGTTAAGCCTATGTCTGTAGTCCTGGTATCCCATATGGGCACTGTTTAAAGTCCCAACTGCTCTACTTCCTATCCTGCTCCCTGCTAATGGCCTAAGAAAGCAAAGGAAGATAGCTCCAGTGCGTGGGTCCCTGCATCTATGTGGAGACCTGGATGAAGGTTGTGGCTCCTAGCTTCGGACCAGCCCAGCCCTGGCTATTCTATTTCAAGAGTGAGCCAGCGAATGGAAGATACTTTATTTCCCTCTCTCTGTAAGGCTGGCTTAGAAGGGGATCAGCATTGTGGCATGGCGAGTTAAGCCACTGCCTGTGATTCTGGTGTACTGTATTAGAGGGCTGCCTTGAGTCTCAGCTCTACTTCTGATCCGGCTCCCTGCTAATGCACCTGGGAAAGTAGTAGAAGTACTTGAGCCCTTGCAACATGTGTCTGAGACCTGAATGGGGTTCCTGACTCCTGGCTGTGATGAGCATTTGGGGAGTGGCCCAGAGGGTGAAAGAGTCTTCCTTTCTGTCCTCTCTCTCTCTCTCATTCTTTCAAGTAAGTAAATAAATATTTTATAAAATGATGCCATTTCTGTAAATAATATAATTTAATTTTAGATATTAAAATCATGAGTAGATGGAACTGGGGGGCTGGTGACATTGTTTTAACCCAAATGATGTTTAAATAGATCAGCACACTTTAAAATAAACTCATTGTGTGTAGAATTATTCCCATTTGATATGTATTTGACAACTTTTTTTTTAAAAAAAGATTATTTATTTGTTTGAAAAGCAGTTACAAAAAGGCAGAGGCAGAAGCAGAAAGAGAGATCTTCCTTCTGCTGGTTCACTCCACAGATGGCCTCAACAGCTGGAGCTGGACCGATCTGAAGCAGGAGTCAGGAGCTTCTTCCCACTCTCCTACATGGGTGCAGGGGCCCAAAGACTTGAACCTTCTTCTGCTTCTTTCCCAGGTACATTAGCAGAAAACTGGGTTGGAAGTGGAGCAGCTGGGATATGAACCTATGCCCATATGGGGAATTCCAGCGCTGCAGGCTCTTGTTTCACCTGCTAAGCCACAGCACCAGCCCTAACAACATTTTATTAAAACCAGAGAATTTAAGAAGAAAAATATACAGTAAAGGGAAAGATACAGCAAATATATGGGGATTTTAATATATAAATCCACTAAATTTCAATATATATTTATTTATATTTACTTTAGATTCACTTATATTAGGTTCTTATCACTCAGAAGTATAATGTTTTATCAATACAGATATTCATATTCTAATAAAGAGCATAAATTTTCCAAAACTTTCCCTCTGCATCAAATAGTTGATCTTGTTACTCTGAAACATTTTCTTTTCAAATAATGCCCATCAGTATATACACAGATACAGATCATATCCGTGTTTACTTAGGTCTTTCCTCTGACCCCACTGCTAACCCACTTGCCTTGTTGTTAGTTCAGTGAGCTGGCACTAGTTTTGCACCTCAGGAGATTTTCTCTGGCTAATTTAGTCACTGATCTTCTGATGTCTGGTGTTTGGCAATAAAGTCCCAGTTGGAGTTTCCAGCCTACAGGAGTTTGTGTTTAGTTTCTAAGTCTGTTTTGCAATCTTAGTACCTTCCCTTCTGATTGCATGAAGACAATTGCTCCTAGGGATACCTGAACCTGAAATGAACTGAAAACATTTTACAGCTTTTCAGCTTGCCAGGCAGTAGAAGAAAAATTCATACCAATCCCAGAGCCCTGAACAGCTGTTTGCTATAAGGTGATATTGCTAAGGAATCTTAAAATAGAACAAGGCAAAACCAGCCCTGTGAGGGTTCAACCATATTTTGGAGATCTCCAGCTGGAAAGTTAATTGTAATTTAAACAGTGCATACAGAAACAGCTTTCCTGAATGTATTCACCACACTTTTATTGAATTAGATAATTCAATCAATAAGTTACAATATTCTCCAGTGTGTAGCTATGTAAACTTCCAGGGGCCAAGATATTTGATCTTTGCTTCCTATTATCTCTACCTTCTTTTATTGCCTTCTTCCAGGAATTGAGGTAATATCTCTGCCCATCCTAATCAAATCTCTAAATATTTGCAGTCTACTATTTTGTTCCTTTTGTTTTAGGCCAAAGCCAAAACCTCTAGCGACACATTTGAGTTTATCCCTATTTGCAACAAAAAAGAACCCACGCAATGAGGAAATGTGGAGTTATCAAAAAGAGGATATTTAAGAGAGTCCGTTGCAGGATTTGAGAATTGTTTGAATGATTTGGGGAAGATGAACTGTGCACTGAATTATCAACTCTCAGGAAGTGGCAGTACTACTGTGACTGCCTCTCACAAAATCTCATCTATGTAGAAAGTAGACTTTTGTGAATCTAATGTTGTAATAGAGAGTGGTTTCACAAATGACTCAAGAATGGAGGTTTACCCTAAGAACTGTGATTTGGACAGTGTTCATGTTTGCTCACTGTTTTCTTGGTTTTATCTTTATGATTAAAGGATTAAAGGGTTTTCTTGGTTTTCTCTTTATCCATTCTGTTCACAGAGTAGTGATACGTGATTTGGGGGTTCTGTGAAATTGTTTATTTTCAATAGGAGACCTAATGATCCCTCTGAGAGCATCCGTTTTTATGAAAAATATCATGCATTTCAAAATGTTGTTGCACCAAAATATAATTTTATGTTAATTCCATTTTGTTCAAAATTTTTCTGTCCCCTTCTATAGGGTCATTTTACTTATCCTTTTACCATGTGCTATTGGGATTTTCTATATCCTTAGTTTCTAACTTAGAATGTTTTTGAGTTGAAGGAAAAATACATATTCAATATATTTTGAGATCAAAATATACTCTTCAGTGCTATCACCGTTATATTTGTAAACGATCTATATTTTATGTTGAGTAGATTATAATATAAATAATATAGAAGCCCTTTTACATTACTTGATTTGTACCATTATTTGGCTACTTAGTTGAAAAAGTGTGTTAATGAAGGTAGCCACGTTGAAAGAAAAAAAAAGTTGGCACACCTGAAAAATGACTTCTCTCAAGTTAAAACACATGCAGACACAGTGTAACTTAAAAAAAACGCTTTGCCTTTGAGGCTTCATTTGCTGATTTGTCTTCCATCTTTTTTACATAAAAGGCTTCCAAATGCCTCATCTTTAATATCTATTCTTGCTTGCATTAGGTGAAGAAAGAATTATAGAAAGTGTGAAACACAGGAGAGAGGTGCTTACCAGCCACAAGAGTCCATAAGAATATTTCAAACTATAATATAAAACTAAGTCTAAAGATTGGTTATGTGAAGATATATTATGAGAGATTCTTGTGGTGAATGAATAGCCTAACAGTTGATTCACTGGCTAAGACAGCCACTTCCTGCTCTAGTGTACCTGGTTTTCATTCCTAACTCTGGCTCCTGATTTCTGGCTCCTGATCAGTTTCTTGATTATATACACCTTGGAAGACAGCTATCATGGCTCAAGTATCTGAGTCCCTGGCAATCACATGGGAAATCTGGATTGAGTTCCTGGATCCCAAATTTGGCTGAGTCCAACCCATCCGAGATGTTGCAGATATTTGGTGAACCAGTGTATGAGAGTCCCTCATCCGCCATCTCTCCTCTTCTCAAATTAAGAAAAGTATTATGGGGCTGGTGCATTAGATTAATCCTCTGCTTGCGGTGCCAGCATGCTGGTCATGCTCTCTGCTGTGGTCTGGGACAGCAGTGGAGGATGGCCCAAGTGCTTAGGACCCTGCATCCACGTGGGAGACCAGGCTCCTGGCTTCAGATCAGTGCAGCTCCAGCCATTGTGGCCATTTGGGGAGTGAATCAACGGAAGGATGACCTTTCTCTCTGTCTCTCTCACTGTCTGTAACTCTACTTTTCAAATAAATAAAATTAAAAAAAAACTTTATAAAAAGGACAGCAAACTTCTGTGTTTTCTATAAATGAAGACAAAGTTCACTTATCAATAAGTGTTTCACCATATTCTCAGACAGGACTTACAATTATTTTGAAGTATTATTAAAGCATCAAACCATAAATCTTAGTTCCCATCCATTAATTAGGGTAGTTTTTCTTTTTTCAATTGCTTACTCTTATGTAACTGCAAACTATTTGGATATTACGAATAGAAAAATAAATCTTAAAATCAAATTTATTTTGGTGGCTAAAATGTGCTAATAATTAGTCATTTAAAAATATGTACTTATATGGGGCTGCTGCTGTGGTGCTGTAGGTTAATCCTCCACCTGTGGTGCCGTATCCAATATGGGCACTGTAGTCCTCGCTGCTCCTCTCCTGATCCAGCTCTCTGATATTGCCTGGGAAAACAGAAGAAATGGCTCAAGTCCTTGGGCTCCTGCACCCTCCTGGGAGAATGGGAGGAAGCTCCTGGTTCCTGGCTTCCTATTGGCTCAGCTCCTGCCGTTGTGTTCATTTGGGGAGTGAAGCAGTGGATGGAAAACCTTTCTCTCTGTCTCTACCCTTCATTGTCTATGACTCTACCTCTCAAATAAATAAACAAAATCTTTAAAAAAATGTATACGCCTAGTAATAAAAGTTACAGACAATAATGTTGTTCATTTTTACAGAAAAATTATGTATGCTATAAGTATTTATTCCCCAAACACCAAAGATACATTTAACATGATCCTACTTGTTAACTATGCTGTCAGTCAAAACAGATATGATTGCTCCTTAATGACATTTGGCGGAGGCAACTGAGATTACAATATAGAGAGATGGGTTCAGGCCTCCAAGCCAATCTGTGCAGCTTTCAATTCCAACCAATCAGTGACACCTGCATGTGGTAATCATTTTCCTTGGTTACAAGTGCTGGCAGAAACTAGAGAACTATTTTGCAAACTAGAGAAAAAGAGCTAAATATAAATGTGAAATACTCTTCACTGAGAAAATTCTAATCTTCCTTTTAGGAATAAAAGAAGGATAGGAAAGTGCTGCATTTCATTCATATTTCTAATGATTTTGCACAAAGGTTTATTAAGCTTAAAGACAACAACGAAGGATAAACATGGTGGGTGTGATTTTTCCTGGCCCATGATAAGGATTCAAACTGCAGCTCAGTATCCAGCATGGGGTTTTAAACTGCTGTGCTGGTGCCTATTACACCAGTCTCCTTTTTAGTTACTTGTTAGAGCTGTGTGAACCTTTCATCTTGTGAAACTTGCCAACTTCAGGAATATTTTATAAGTTACTAGCTTTGCAAGTTTTTCAGAATACATCCAAACATCACTTTTACAGGCAGCATGACTACAAATGTTTCTCCAAAGATTAAAAAAAGTGTATAAAAAGGAAACTATGGCAAGGAAACTAGAAGCATTTTCTCATTATTTTTCAGCAAAGCCTCTTGTTTTCTATGACTTAAAATGCAGTCAGGCTCTGCATAGGGGTTAGCAGACCATCTTCCAGAGGTTATCACTCCCAGTGAAATCTCTTCGCAGAATATCAGAGCAGTGAACGTTCTTGTAATCCCTTTAGGGATTCAACAGCACTCTTGGGTGACAACAAGATTTCATGTGATTTGGTATACTTTCTTTTAAAATCTTTTAACGGATTCTCATTTGTTACAATATAACATTCATTTAATTTAATAAATCATAAAATATGTCAGAGCATTTTTGCAAACCTTAAAGAAGCATAAGAAAAATAACTTTTCTTTTTACAAGTGTCCATAGTAATTTGCCTTGTCATTCTTAACCAAAAACAATAATGATACAACCCCTGATAGTAATAAGGACACCCAGGTTTTAGAGCTGACCAATTAGGTAAGTGTGGTGTTAGAGTTGGAACTAAAGTACTCTGAATTTGATCTGTATAAATAGCTCAGTGAGAAAAATTAAAAGCAATTTGGCCTGCACACCTACACAATTGGCTTTGCTTATGAAGAAAATAAAAGTGATAATTACAGAACACCTGGTTCATTTCAGAGTGTCAATATTGCTGACATTTGTACCTGCTTCCATATATCCATTTTCCCTCTAATCACTATTTGAAATTAACTTGTGGAGTCTCCTATAAGAATCTGTTCCTAATTTGTCTCTGGACCCATCCAGTCAAAGGAATGACCCAAGTTAAATAGCATGTTAAATACTGGATACTCAGATTCCATCTATTCATCTCTATTCTGTCTCCTGCTCTTCCATCACCTGAGTCAGGAATATGTGAGCTCTAATCATCTTGCAACCAAAGAGAGTCTGAGGGTAATTGACCCAAATCACTGGAAATGAAGTCAAGATAAGGTTAGAGAGGAATTAAGACCTGGGATATTGTTCAAGATAAGGTTAGAGAGGAATTAAGACCTGGGATATTGTTTAAAGTGCCACATCAAGTCTGATGAGAATTCACTCCTATGCATGGATTTTCCAGCAAATCAAGCACTGGCCACAAAAGTCTGTGGCATGTGTGAATGCACTATACTGGTGAATCAAATGGCCAGTATAAGAGCAGGTGTTCAGCTTTGCAGTTATTATGCTCACGTACTATAGTGGGGTACCTGGATTCTCACTCCAGGTTCTTGCTGATGTAGACCCTGAGACACAGCAGTTATACTCAATAAATGATATTTTGCTACCTATATGGGAGACCTAGTTTGAGAATCTGGCTCCTGGGCATTGCAGGGATTTGGGGAGTCTCACTGTCTTACTGTATTCTCCTCTTTTTCTCTCTGCCTTCAGATCAATAGTTAATTAGTTTTTGAAAAACATGAGAAGCAGAATGAACACCATCCAGTGCTTCCCATTCTCCACACATCAGGAAAAGTTAGCTCTCCCAATTTACCTGTTAGAGCACATTTCATTTTAACAGCATGTTGATCTTGAAGTAGTGGTATTGGTGGCTTTATCAAGAAAAGTGGAAAGAGAAATGAATTGTTGTTGCTTACTTTAGATGTAACAATTAAGTTAAGATGAGTATATTATTCACTGGACTATGTCTCTCAAGTATTAATAGGTAATACTATGACTTATTTTAATTTATTTAAAGTAACCATTAAAATACTATTCACGAGGTCATCAGCATTGTGGCTCAGTGGGTCTGCAGTACTGGTATCCCATTTGGGTGCAGGTTCAAGTATTGGCTGCTCTGCTTCCGATCTAGGTCTTGCTAATGTACTTTGGAAAGCAGTTGAGGATGGCCCAAGCCCTTGTGCCTCTGTACCCACATGGGAGACCCTGAAGAAGCTCCTTGCTCCTGGCTTCACACTGACTCAGCTCTGGTCATTGTAGCCATTTTAATAGTGAACAAACAGAAGGAAGATTTCTCTCTCTGTGTCCTTCTCTCTCTCCTTGTAACTCTGCCTTTCAAATAAATAAATAAATCCTTAAAAAAATAAAAATAATAGTCACTTAAAAGTGGTAATCTAGTCTAGGAAAATGTAATCAGACAGGATACTAGAAATATGTTTAAACTATGACTGACCTAGAAAACCCAAGGCATACATATAGGCTACTTAAGAGGAATTATAAAACTGGAGAATGAATGAGATGCACACAATAATCTTGAGAGGTTTGACTAACATATAACAGAACTATGAATTGATGAATCACAAAATATTTTTTCAGTAGACTACATGCACCAGGCACTGTGATGCAATTTTTTTTTTTTTTTACAGGCAGAGTGGACAGTGAGAGAAAGACAGAGAGAAAGGTCTTCCTTTTCCATTGACTCACCCCCCAATGGCCACTGCGGCCGGCATGCTGCTGATGGCGCACGGTGCTGACCCGAAGCCAGGAGCCAGGTGCTTCTCCTAGTCTCCCATGTGGGTGCAGAGCCCAAGGACTTGGGCCATTCTCCACTGCACTCCAGGGTCATAGCAGAGAGCTGGACTGGAAGAGGAGCAACCGGGACAGATTCCGGCGCCCCAACCCAGACTAGAACCTGGTGTGCCGGTGCTGCAGGTGGAGGATTAGCTTATTGAGCCGTGGTGCCGGCCACTGTGATGCATTTTAAGAATAAAAGATAATCAGTATAAAAGTCCTTATCCTAAAAGTATATAAATTCATTGACAACAGAAGTTGTGTACTCAGATATTAACAATATAGATATCACAAACAAAGTACAGGCATAACAGAATTGGAAACCAGAGGCTGAATAGTTTACTATGGATGATGATATAAGATAAAAGTACCAGGAATGGTTCCCTAAATGTAAAATTTAGTCGGATAACAATGAAGTAAGAGATACTTGACAAATAAAAAGTAGGAAAATGGAAGAACAATAGCTCATTCAATGGCAAGAAAATAGAAAACATGGAAGCAATGAGGTTCATTAGTCCATTTTGTGCTATTGCATCAGACAACCTGAAGAAGATAGATCAATATCAAAGTGTTGGAATCCAGCAGGAGCCTTTTTGCTACTAAACTGCATGGTGATGGCGGAGAGTAAGAGAGAAAGAAGGACAAACTCACCCTTCTATAAGGAATGAACTCTTGTGATTATAGTATTAATCCAATCATGAGGATGGAGGCTTCATGGCTTACTGACAGCATAACATTCCCACCTTATAACATTGTTACAAGGTCAATTCAATTTCAAAATCAGGGTGACCATTTGCCTTGCTTTTAAGTTGCCATTTGAGTTTCTTGTGTCCCATAGAGGAATGTCTGAATTTGACTCCTAGCCCCACTCCTAATTCTAGCATTCTGATAATGCACACCTGGGAGACAGTAGATTATGGCTCAAGCAGTTGGAGTAACCACCACCTATGTGAGACATCTAGGTTGAGTTTCTGGCTCCTGGCTCAACTTTAGCCATTGTGAGCACTTAGAAAGTGAACCAGTGAATAGGAGATCTCTCTCTCTCTCTCTCTCTCTCTCTCTCTCTCTCTCTCTCTCTCTCTTCCTCTCTCTCAATCTCTCACTCTCTTTATCTCTCCCACTCCCTCTCTACCTCTTAGCTAACTACTTCAATATGAGGAGACATTCCAACCATTTCATTTTGCCTCTGGCCCCCCATCAAACTCATGTTCTTCTCACATACAAAATCCATTCATTCCATAACAATAGTCCCAAAAGTCTAACTCATTGTAATATCAACTCAAAAGTCCAAAATCCAAAATTTCATCTCAATCTGATAAGGCATGATTCAGCCTGAGACAAATCTTCCAACTTAGAAATTTTTCAAAATGCAATGATAGGATAGGCATAGGGTAAACACTCTCATTCCATAAAGGAGCAACAGAAAAGAAAAAAAAAGGGGGGGGGGGGTAAATATTCCAAATAACTGCAAAATTCAACAAGGTAAAGGACATTAAATCTTTCAAGACCAGAATAGTCTTCCTTGACTCTACTTTCCACTTCTGTGAGTTGGTTCCTTCTCAGGGCTGTGAGTGAAAATATATTACATGCACGTCTCCTAGCTTTTCATGGTTCGTTGGCACTGTTTGGTGTTCTTTTGCTTGAGTACAGAAGTATGACCCTGATTGCTTCTCTTGTTTACACATTGTGAGGTATGTGTGCTTATATGCCCAAATTTTCCAGTTTTGTAAGGTTACAATCATATTGCTAGGTTCCGCCATAATGAGCCCAGTAAATTTCATTATCAACTTAACTGAGTTATCTGACAAAGATGAATAAGGCCTTTCGCAGTTCAGCTGGCACTGTAGCATAGAAAGTTAAGCCTGTGCCTGAAGTGTCAGCACCCCATATGGTTTCAACTCCCTGATGCTCCACTTCCCATCAAGCTCCCTGGTAATGCACCTAGGAAAGCAGTGGAAGATTGTCCAAGTACTTGATCCCCTGTATTTACATGCAAGACCTGGATGAAGCTCCTGGCTCCTGGCTTTGGCCTGGCCCAGCCCCAACAGCAGATGGAAGATTCTCTTTCTCTCTCTCTTTCTCTCTGCTTCTCTTCCACTCCTTCTCTGACTTTCAAATAAGTAAATAAATATTTTAAAAAAGACCATTCTCAGGCACCGGGGGTAAGAACTTTAACACATTTTAATTATTCAATCCATAAGAGTGGCTGAGTTTTAAAATGCTTTTTGTGAAGCAGACCAAGTAAATGTTAAGCCATGTGTCACAACACATGAGTGTGAATCATTCTTCATGACTCTTAAAGAATCAAATTTTATGCTTTAGAAATATCCCCGGGTATTCAGACTCTACTTTTTCTAATATACATCATTAATGAAAGATACTCAATGAAGAAAATATGGAAATGAAAACATAAAATTCCTTCAGAAAAATCAAGGATATTAAGGGAAGAATGGACACAAAATAGAGAAATAATAAGAATCTAGAAAAGGTGCTTGAAACAAAAATGTCAAATTAATTTTTCATTGAAGATACAGTATACCCTTTGAAATATGTATGTATATATATTTATTCAAAGCTCTTGCTTGGCTGGCGCTGTGGCTCAATAGGCTAATCCTCCACCTGTGGCACTGTCACATCAGGTTCTAGTCCCGGTTGGGGCTCAGGATTCTGTCCCGGTCGCTCCTCTTCCTGTCCAGCTCTCTGCTGTGGCCCAGGAGTGCAGTGGAGGATGGCCTATGTCCTTAGGCCCTGCACCCACATGAGAGACCAGGAGAAGCACCTGGCTCCTGGCTTTGGATCAGCGCACTGCGCCGGCAGCAGTGCGCCGGCCGCGGCGGCCATTGGAGGGTGAACCAAAGGCAAAAGGAAGACCTTTCTCTCTGTCTCTCTCATTGTCCATTCTGCCTGTCAAAAAAAAAAAAAAAAAAAAAAACAAAAAAGGCCTTTTTTATATTATGTGGTCAAGTAATATGGAAGGCTAATCATCTCTTGGCAATCATCAATATAAAATTAATTCCACAAGAGACACAGTAAATACTAAAATAGTAAGATATCATAAAATGTTTACATCATCTCAGTATATTTCTGACAATATAGTATAAAATGAGAAAGGAAGCACCTGATTAAGTGGTCAAGTTAACAAAAACAGTAATGAGAAATATTGATATCATATGCTCCTGACAAGAATCATTGAGGAGAACTCATTGACTATGTAGAGTTCTTGACAAAACATTCAAAACTTGAATTTAGAAATATCAGAAAATTGATGCTGAGTTGCATTTATGCAAAATTGCTGATCTGACTTTTTTTTAAGAAGTTGTTAGAGATGGAGTACAACTTGGATCCACACAGTCATGCAGGCATTTAACCCCAAAATCTTATGTTAATGGTTAATGGATTAATGCCAATAGTTGATGGATTAAGATGTGAATTGATCCACTTACAGTATCTGATAGTAGGGCATATGGGAGTACTTGGATTAAGTTGCTGGGTTTATCTAGGTGAGAAAGGAGAGATCACCAAGAGCAGAAAGAGAAAGAATGCACTCCCTGCGTCTCTTTGCTTCCTGGATCGCTGTATTATTCTTACTGTACATGTGCTCCACAATGCCAGCCTCCACCAGAAGCCAGACTAATGGAACCACCTGATCTTGTACCATGAACCTCGAAACAATAAGCAAAATAAATATTCCAACTTTATAAATTGCTCCTGTAAGGCATTTTAAAGTATTTTTTTTTTTGACAGGCAGAGTGCTCAGCACGCGTGAGAGAGACAGAGAAAGGTCTTCCTTTTGCCTTTGGTTCACCCTCCAATGGCCACTGCAGCCGGCGTGCTGCGGCTGGCGGCGCACCACGCTGATCCTATGGCTGGAGCCAGGTGCTTCTTCTGGTCTCCCATGCGGGTGCAGGGCCCAAGGACTTGGGCCATCCTCAACTGCACTCCGGGCCATAGCAAAGAGCTGGCCTGGAAGAGGGGCAACCAGAACAGAATCCGGTGCCCCGACCTGGACTAGAACCTGGTTTGCCGGCGCCACTAGGCGGAGGATCAGCCTATTGAGTCATGGTGCAGGCGGTATTTTAAAGTATTTTAAGAGACCTCAAATACAAATACACACCCAACCACAATATTACAATACAGTGTGAAGAGGATGATTTACAAAGTAAGCAGAGAGGCTTCAGAGAGACCAAATATGCTAACAACTTTGTCCTAGAATTTCAGACTTCAGAACTGTGAGAAAAGAATATGTTGTTTAAGCCACCTCACTTGTGGTATTTTGTTATGACACTGCTAACAAACCTATGTAATTCTACCAACAGGTGCATTTTCTTTGATTAAGTCATTAATCTCCATACATGCTTATTAATGGATGTGATATGGATAGGCAAGCAGCTGATGAGCAGTGAGTAGCTCAGGACTGCCAAAGAACTAACCATTTGTACATTCCAAATCCCATCATCTGTGCTGATTCAACATCACTAAAATATCGGCACAACTACTCCCCATCATGCAGATACCCTCATAATCTGTATTCACCAGATGCCATTACACCTGCCTAGAAATTACTACGTGGGCTCAGCCTGACCCCAAACTCTGCCTCCTTTGAATATTCAGTCAGGTTCTGCCCTGAGCACCACCCTTTATCCTACACAAAAAGAATCCCACGCTGAGGGGGGACAGTTCTCCCTCATCAATTTTCCTGTACTCATGTCTGAATGTGTACTATGCCTTTATGTTCCAATAAATTATACCTTTCTGCTCATAGTTATCCATGTCTCCTGGTTGTTTTCTCATACTCCAGAAGATGAGAACCTGCAATAAATCTATTTGGGGGTATTCTCTTAGTCTGAGGATGGATGGTGGGAGTCCCAAGCTCCACGAAAGATATAATAAAATTATGCATCACTATTGCATAGAAGGGGAAAATAAAACAAAATTAAGACAACTCCAGTAGCTCACAGATAGTAAGTAAATGACAACTTATATTGAAGAAAAATATTGCGATTTCTTATCCTTTCAATTTAACAATTTGGCTGAGGCTAAGTTCTTGTTCTAGCTGTTAGCTATCTATGTCTATTTATTTTTAATTTCCATATAGTTTCACAAAACAAAAATTGTGAGTTCACAGAGAGTGCCCATATTAATCTAATATAACTAATTCATTCACCAATTCATAGACCATACATTCACCTAATTTCTACCTAAATATTCCAGCATTTCCAGATTTTCTTTTGGAATTTTTTAAGGGTTAGAATCATACATCATGTATAAAAATGATAAAATTCAATAATGCATTTAATTCAGGAATAATGATATCATAATATCTTGTAAAATCAATTGATTTTTGTTTTGTTAAGTTATTTTATTTTGGATATTAATTTTATCAGATATACATAGGCTACATATTCACTTGACCAATTGATACTTTTGATGTGGCTGCTTTTTACTTCCCTGTAGTCTCACTTATTTTTCCTATTGATGTCTGAGCTATTTTGTGTGAAATCCAAAATAATAATTGCCGAAGCCAATGTCATGGAGATTTTCCCCTATGTTTACTTCTAGGAGTTTTACAGTATCTGATCTTACATTTGTGTTTGAGTAACTGTGTGTGTGTGTGTGTGTGTGTGTGGTGTAGTATGAGCTAAGAAGCCACTTTCAGTTTTTTGCAAATGAATATCAAGTTTTCCCAGCACCATGTAATGAAGGGAATATTGCTTTCTCATAATGTATTCTTGGTGGCTTTGTGGAAAATTCTAATGCGTTATTTCTAGATTCATATTGTATTTTTTGTCTGTTTGCCTGAACTTATGACATTACCATAATTTTTTAATTATTATAACTTTGTAGTATAACTTGAAATCAGGAAGTGTGATAACTTCAATATTTTATCAGGATTGCTTTGGCAATTCAGGGCCCATTGCGGTTCCATAACAACTTTAGGGTTGTGTATTCTGTTTTTGTGAAAAATGTTATTGGAGATTTTATAGATATTTGTTAAATCTGTACATTGTTTTCAATTGTAGGATACTTACACAATACAAATTCCTCTAATTTAGAAATATCTTTCCAATTATTTGCTTCTTATTCAGGTTATTTCCTCAATGTTTCTGATTTTTAAAGTACAGATATTTCACCTCCTTTCTTAAAACTTAAAACATCATTATTTTTGATGCTATTGTGGATTCAATTGTTATCTTTGTTTATTATTCAGTTAGATAATTATTGGTATAAAGAAATTCAGCAGATTTGTGCATGTTAATTTTGTATCCTGAAACATCAACTAAAAACAAATAAACACTTTAAACTAGGCAGATGACTTGAGTAGACATTTCTCTAAAGAAGACATAAAACTAAGAGGCATGTGAAAAGGAGCTCAACATCACTATTAGGGAAATTCAGATCAAAACCACAATGAGACAACATCTCACATGTACTGAGATGACTATTAATTTTTTTTAAATGTCCAGAATGAAAATATAATGTTATCAAGGGGGTTGAGAAAAGACAAACTCTACACTGTTCATAGGAATGTAACCTGTTGCAGCAATTAGAGGAAACTATATGCAGATTCATAAAACAATTAAAAACAAAACTATTATATGACTCAGGAATTCCTTTCTGGACATATACCAAAGGAAATAAAAGCAGTACTCAGTAGAAATTCTTATACTCCCATGTTTATTGTGAAATTATTCACAACAACCAACACATGAACTCAACCTGTCTACCAAGGATTGAATGGTAAACAAATTGTATATGTATATCTACCCATCAGAGTATATAAATATATGGAATGGGATACTATTCAGTCCTCAAGAAAAAGGTGATACTGCCATTTTTGAAAACATGTGATGAACTTGGAGGACATTATGGGAGAAAAATAAACATGACATATTGATATATGTAATCTGGGAAATAAAAAACAGTATAAGTGTGGTTACTAGGGGCAAGGAATGGAGGATTTTATAGGATAAATAAATATAGATATAGAGTTGCATACCATGAATACTATAAGTAATAACACTATGTTGACTACTGGAAATATGCTAAGATATTAGATCTTAGGTGCTTTCATCATACACACAACAGATAATTGTGTAAAATAATCAATATGAGGCCAGCATTGGGGTGTAATGGGTTAAGCCAACTCCTGTGACACTGGCATGTCATGTAGGCACCAATTTGTGTCCAGTCTGCTACACTTCCAAACCAGTTCCCTGATAATAAACCTAAGAAAATACTGGAAGATAGCCCAAGTGCTTGGGCTAATCCATGTGGGAGAGCCAGATGGATTTCCAGAATCCTGGCTTTGGCCTCGTTCAGCCATGGATATTGCAGCCATTTTGGTTGTGGAACAGCATATGGGAAGACACCCCTCTCTTTTTCTTACCCCTCTCTTTATCTCTTCTTCTGCATCTCTGCCTTTCAAATAAATAAATATTTATAAATAATATATTTATAAGCTTGACCTTATTAATTATTTTATGGTGTATATCAAAATATCATGCCATACTATTTAAACATATACTATAAAATAATATATAAAATCAAGATATATGTATACATTAAAATAGAAAACATTTATTGTCAAAATAAAAATACATTATAAAAATTCAGTTGAAACTTATTGGATACTTCCAGATGATGCAAAATATGGTACAATCAAAAATTGATTATTTTGAAGCATATTAATAGGAAAACCCACAAAATAATCCTGACATAAAAAATAGGAATTTCATCCTCAGTGGCTTGAGGAAAGTGAAATCCTAAATAGTACAGTTTTTCTGATGAATGTTTATGCAATAATTCTTAGTAAACTTTTAGATTTTAATTCCTGAAGTGTTATGACCATTATTTTGAGGCTTCCTTAATGATCAATAATCTAAATACTCTATCATCCCCTACACTTATGTTATTTTGTATTGAACTAAATTTTCCTTGAGCTTTGGCTCAAGGAGTCAAAATGTTGATCTACAATCCTAAATGTGAGTACTTAAAATAATTCTGTATCCTAGAATCTTAAAGGATCATTATTAAGTAGAAGACCTTTCTCTCTGTCTTTTCCTCTCACTATCTGTAACTCTACCTCTCAAATAAATAAATAAAATCTTTAAAGAAAAGAAAATACCAATAATAGTCAGATTTATTTATTCCAATGGCAGAGTGATTAAAGGTTTATTTAATCCAAAGACAGAGTGATAGAGGTAGATGGAGAGAGAGATGAGAGAGAGAGAGAAAAGAGAAAGAGAAAGCGAAAGCGAAAGCGAAAGCGAAAGCGAAAGAGAAAGAGAAAGAGAAAGAGAAAGAGAAAGAGAAAGAGAAAGAGAAAGAGAAAGAGAAAGAGAAAGAGAGAGAAACACTCTATGTGTTGGTTCACTCACCAAATGCCTGCAATAGCTGTGGTAAGCCAGTCCAAAGGCTGGAGCCTGGAACTCCATCTGGGTATCCAGTATGGGAAGTCCAAGCACTGGAGCCTCCCAGATGTGTTAACAGGAAGCTGGATCAGAAGCCTAAAGTTATCTGTGAAGGCAAAATAAATAACATTTCTGCAGATCATATTATTCAGTCAAAAGTAATGCTGCATAATACCATGCTATCTAATTGCAATTGATATTCTGAAGGAAATAAATGAAACGCATTGAAATATTTATGAAAGACATCGACATTTTACTTTTTTAAGATATTATTTATTAGTTTGAAAGGTAGAGTTACAGACAGTGAGAGGGAAGACAGAGAGAAAGGTCTTCCATCCATTGGTCACTCCCTAAATGGGCGCAACAGCCAGAGCTGCACCAATCTGAAGCTAGGAGCCAGGTGTTTCTTCCAGTATCCCATGTGGGTGCATGGGCCCCAGCACTTGGGTCATCCCCCACTGCCTTCCCAGGCCACAGCAGAGAGCCGAGACTAGAACTGGTGCCCACAAGGGAAGCTGGCACTGCAGTCAGAGGATTAACCTACTGTGCCACAGTGCTGGTCCCCATTTACTTTTTTATAATATATTTTTCTAGTGGATCATTTTGAATGGAGTCACTTAAAAATGTTGGTATTTCAATGGATCAGGAAATGCAATATTTTATTAAAATTAACAGGCAGGGGTCAGTGCTGTGACATAGCAGGTAAAGCCACCATCTGTAATGCCAGCATCCCATGTAGGTGTCTGTTCAAGTTCCAGCTGCTCCACTTCTGACCCAGCTCTCTGCTATGCCCTGGGAAAGCAGTAGAAGGTGCCCTAAGTCTCCCTAAGGAGATTCAGAAGAAGCTCTGACTCGTGGCTTCAGATAAGCCCAGTCATGGCCATTGAGGCCATCTGGAGAGTCAACCAGCAGATGGAAGACCTCTCTCCTCTCTCTGCCTCTGCCTTTCTGTAGCTCTGCCTTTCAAATAAATAAGTAAATGTTTCTAAAAAAAATTTAACAGGAAGTTTGAAGAATTTAATATTGATTTCCCCTCTTCCACATAATGACATTGATTAGTAAACTATTATTAGTCAAAACCAATATAGAAAGATATTTAGCTGTACAAAGATGAAGACTACACACACAAACACGTACAAGAACGATCCTAATGTTCATGCATGTGCTTACTATGAAAAAACTGAATGGCTACCATTTTTTCCACCAGAAAATCTTTATTTTATGATTTTGTTTTACAAAATAATGTATATAAAAAAGAAAAGTTAATTACAAGACTCTTTTTTTGCTCAGATAATTAATTCAGTCATTAATTTAAGTTTGTTGTGCATTAAATTTAGCATGTTTTAAATTTATCACCTTTATTCTTTAGTAATTCGCAGGCAGTCTTTTTATGACTCGCATATTACAAGAGATCACTTACTTTCTCTGTTCTCCATGAATTTGGTCTTATCAGTGTTGAACACTTGGTTAATTTCCATCTCTGTCATTTTCTATTCCAATTATTTTTAATAAAACAGACCTTTTTTGTCTTTTTAATTCAACCCCTGACATAGTTAAGTATCATCTCTGAAAATTCCTCTGGAAATACAAGGGAAACATAACACATTGGATATTTTGGTGAGTTGGATGTTTCAAAGCAGCCATTGCTTCACTGTAGAAGACTGAGCAGATGACAAGAGGGAAAATCTTAGAATTGATAGGAGGTAAAAGGTATTCATGAAATTCAGTTATTTTCCAAATCCATGTTTTGTCTTTATTCAATTTTTCATAATATCCTTATGCTAAGACACTTTTGCTTGACAAAGGTTCCCTCATGTCGACCTCTCATTTACTAAAGGTTCAACTCAGGTTTCAAGAGAGATTACTTTTCGGTACGCTACCATTTCCCAACACATTCAGTTAGAAGGGAAATTTGATTTGTTATATTTTTCTGAGTGTCTGGGGACTCTTTCTGGAGTATTATACACATTATACTCATGATAAAATCTTGTCAGAATGCCACAGACATTTACTGATTAGCATGCTAAAATGATTGCTTTCCAGAGCATGTTCTGTTTATAGAAAGCCCATTACAAAAACTCCCAGTAGGTATTTGTTTGAAACATATTTCTCTGATTTATTGTGAATCTTCTTTAGAATATTTTGTGGAAATTAAAACATCTATCATTATCACCTGTATATTTTAAATAATGTTTGAAATACTTTATTTTAATTACACATGATTAGACAAAATTCCAGAATATTTTCTAATATAAACACAAATTACCTATGATAAAGTTGTCTGTATTATTCAACTTAATTCCTGTTACTAATTATTGTATTTCAAAAATATTTTGTTAATCAATAAGCATCTGGATTCTGAGTGACATGTTAAGGTAGATATTTTTAAAAATGCTATTGAAATAGGTTATCATTCCTGCATATTATTGACAATTTCCTTTAAATTGAAGAAGCTTAGATAATCTGTGGCTTCTTTAGTTTGTAAACTGAGCAAGAGAGGACAAGCACACTTACCCCTGGCTTTGCTCTTGTTTCTTAAATTACTAGTCACAAAAACTCGACATCTTGCTATGTCCTTTTAGGAATAGGTCTGTACTCCAGTAAAGGAATACCTGCCTTGGCCTGGCAATGCTTTTCTATGAGGGTCTACTGGAAATTTAACTTGGCTTTTTCTCCAAGAGCCTCTCTCCCCTTATCTATGCAGTGGTACTAACTGCAGTTTATTGGCTTGATGTGACTTCTCAATTTTCTCTCAAATGCTCAACCATGAAAATTCTAATAATTTAGGATATACCCAATGAAATTTGATGAAAATATAATTAAAGATATACATATATACTTTAATATACTCCCAAATTTGGCATAAAAAGTAAAAATATGAATGAATTATTTATACTACCATCAAATATTATAGAATTGTAGACCCATGTCTACATATCTAACAGATAATCATTTCCTTTGGCCATAAAACAATTATTAAAATTTAATATACTTATTGATAGAAATAAATTGTTGAAAATTCTGACTAAAGTTATTTTTTTCCATTTTTTTCTTGCAGTTCTTTGGTATTTGTTCATGTATTATAAATCTCTTTAATTTAATGCATAAACATTTAGAGTTCTTATGCCATCATAAGGAGTTGACTCATTTATCAGAATAAAATTTTCTTCTTTATGTAAGAACTATATTTTCCTGATAATTTTGTTTTAAAATTATGCATCATCTTTATGTTTTAATTCATGTTTATATTGATATTTAAAGCGAATCCTGTTTAGTTTGTATGTCACTGAATTTTGCCCCTTTAAACTATCTGAAATTCATTGTCATTTAATTAGAGGGCTTAAATAATGTACATTTGATATCATTGTTGATTCAAGTGAACTTAAATTTACCATCTTACTATATGTTTTATTAACCCATCAACATTTTTCCTTTATCAATACTTTATTGCTGCTTATTTTGCTACCTTTTAATTATACCTAATAATGGTTGATGTTTGTTTCTTTAAGACTTTATAGAACCACATTCTGCTTTCAAATAGTAATATACCAAATCACAAAATACGTAAGACCTTGATAATTTTAAAGTATACTCTTGTTTCCCACTACTGACTTTGCTTCCTTTAACATTTTTTAGGATGCCTATATATTGATAATTAATTGCTTTATCTTTTCTGGGGAACTTTATTTCTCCCAATCCACGCTGCAAGGAGGTTTTATATGGGGGAATGGGATGTTGATTTTTCCTTTCAAAAGCTTCAAACTGTACTTCTGCTGTAACCAGACAAATGCATCTTTGTTTTCCTTTTCATATTATAATAAATAAAAACAAAATTCCAAGCTTCTGGCTGACAAGAGTGTCCCTTTAACCAGATATTAACGGTTGCTTCTGAGTTTCAGTAAACTGTCCTTGAGACAGCCAGCTGAACAAAACCAGGCCTTCCCCAGTCAACACGATCACAGGTTTGAGTAGCAAAATGCAAAGGGGTATAAACAATTAAGGGGGTGGTATAATGGGCTCTAGATTGAGACTGCTTAATCCTAATTAATGAATTCTTTAAGATCTTAACACAATATTTCTCCTGTTTCATGTCATAGCCAAATAATATTTTGCTGCTACTTTGTTGTAGATAATATCCCGTTATGTCCAACCCATGCTAAAGTCAAGCCATCACGAAACTTTTCCCAATTATATTGACATCTGCGATATTAAAATACCACAACTGGATTCACCCCATGGCTCAGCAGCCCAACCTCCTTTGCAGTCTTCTCCCTAAAAGCCACAGACAACCCTCACTAAACAGTCCAGGTCTTGAGTTACCAACGTTGTCTATCACTGTCACATATCAATAGATTAAACTTTCTCTTTCCTTTACTCTCAAACTTTGTTCATTATTTTGATTCGGCTCCAGCAACAAGGAAATATCTTTGAATAACAGTCTCTTTTGACTTCTTTTGTTTATGATAATTTTTGCCATTCTCTGTTTCTCTGTGTGTAATTTTCAGTTTGCTATGGCTGGCTTTAATAGTCTGTATATATACCTTGTTTGTAATTTATGGTGTAATTTGTTTTGATATTAGACATCTTTATAAGGTTTCTTTAAAATGCACATTATGAACAAACTACACATGGATCTAAGAAGTTTTTGCACAATGATAAGCTTATCTTTTATTTCTATTTTCCACAAACTTTTGAAGTTATCATTTCTCACAGTTGTTGTTCATTGTGCTACTTGAATCCATATTTTTCATCAAACCAGGAGTTTCTTGGCTGACTAGTACACTAAATGTGCTTTTTGGACTCTGCATTCTCTGAATATTCCAGTTATAATAAAATATACCCATATTAAGTTATATCAAGGTCTGCCATATTAATATTGTTTTAATTGCCTGCTTTTCATATATACCTTATATTTTGGGTAACTTAATTATAATATCTTCAAGTACATTAATTTTTTGTTTCATGTCTAATTTTATATTAATCATATCCAATATCTTATTTCATCTAATACATTTAAAATGGAATCAAGGAAGTACAGTGTTTGCAAATCATCTATGTGCATTACTAACATAGGATTTTCTCCATCTACTTAAATAGATGAAATGTTATAAAAATAAGTTTTCACCATTAATTTTATTATCTTTTTTCTGGATATTTTAGTTTAAATTCATTTTCCTTACAGAAAATATGTTCCTACTATATATTTGTTTATTTCTACTAATGTTCTTGTGCTCTTCATTTAAATGTGTGTGTGTATGTGTGTATATATATATATATATATATATACATGTAATTTTCAAGCAGTTTCATACTTTCATGATTTTTTAAAAATATTTATTTATTTACTTGAAAAGCAGAGCAACAGAGAGGGGGAGACAGAGGGAGAGGGTTCTTTCATCCACTCTTCAAGTGGCTGCATCATCTAGGGTATACCAAGCTGAAACCAGGAGCCTAGAACTTCATCCAGGCCTTCCACTTGGGTGACAGGGCCCAAGTTCTTGGGCCCACTTCCACTGTTTTCAGAGGCACATTAGAATGGGGCTGGAAGGTGGAGCAACAGGGATTCCAATCAGTACTCATAAGAGATGTTGGCATTGTAGGCAGCAGCTTAACCCACTGCACCACAACACTGGCCCATGTTTGAAGATTTTATTAGGAAAGGTTTTTTAGGTAAAGTCACAGCAGACTTTACTCCAGTATATGTTCCATTAAATATAGAACCACACACCCCTGTTCAAAGAAATATGAACTTAGTGAATGCTTCCCTGAGCTTTGCTCTATTGCAGCTGTTTTTCTGTGGTCTCTAATAGTTTCCTGATACATTTGCATTGATGATTGTTTTGTAAAGCTCAAGGGAGTGCTATCTGGAGATTTCCAGGGTTTGTTCTCTTTGAAGACTTTTTCCCTGTAGTTCTCTTCAACTGGGCCAATTTGTTCTCTTTGTATTCTCAGACACCCTTTTTAACTTTGTGAAATATCCAGACACTCTGTGGGTTACCCTTCCTTAGGAAGCATGTAAACAAATTCTAATGAATTAAAACAAAACATTCATAAGGTTTATTTGATTCATTTCACTTTACTCGATCATTATACTACGTTACCTGATGTCCAACTCTGAAAACCCTTGTCTAGATAATGGGCAAAATAATAACTGTCTACTAACACAGAATTTGCAAAAAATAAGTATAACAAAATCATTAATGACAATATTGAATTGAAGCAAAAACATGTATATTTTAAAGAAAAAAGTATACACAGTGTGCTTTTTGTGAATATTTAATTTGGGAATTTGGTTCTGTAGTAGACAATTTTTTTTAGATTTATGATACTTTTAAAAGTCAGCTGAAGTGCAAATGAAAATATTTACTTGTTAAGTTAACTTAATACTGGATGATCAAATACACAAAATTACCTGTCTCAAAGGGTTACTTCAAATGAATGTATTTCTTACCCGAGGCATAATTCAATGTAACTGTGTATACAAAATGAAATAGGAAGTCAGTGTTCTCTTTTCTTGATTTAACAACTAGAAGCTACCTTAATAAAAAACAATGAAAGAAGGAGACGTAGGCATTGTACAGTGACTCTCTAATCATAATAGTGTGAAAGAGAAAGAAAACACAGAATTTCACATCCTATTGTTAAAAATAGTCATACAAAACAATGGTATTAAAAGGAGTTGGGAAATGTAGAGTGTTTGTAGTATCAAAGTATTATAAATATATTATCATGCCTCTGTAAAGAGTAATTTGTGTATGTTGAAAAAATTCCTTGGATTTCAAAAATTATTGTATCAAACTAAAATTTTTGTATAATTGGTTTGTGTGGAGGGAATGACAGGGGCAGTGTGCTCTTCAAACAACAAATAGTTAGGAGCTGGAGACTCAGTCTAGATATCCCACCTGGGTGACAGGGACCCAACCAATTGAGATATCAACTAATGCCTCCCATACTACACATTAGCAGGAAGCTGGAATCAGGAGCAGAACTGGGACTTGAACCCATGCACTCTGATATGGTATTTTAATATCTGAAGCGAAGTCATAATAGTTATGCTAACTAGCATGAAGAAAAAACAGTGCCTAAACAGTAGAGACAAGGGTTGTAAACAATTGTTAAATCTCAAAATGACCATTTCAAGACAATATATTACATTTAATTATTCTTAGTTACCCCAATCAGCAAAAACATGGCAGTTGTCTTTTGAGGACTGGCTTATTTCACTACATATAATAGTTTACAATTCTATTTTCTTGCAGAATACAGGATTGCATTTTTTTACAGCTGAGTACTACTGTGTAGTACATATATGCCATAATTTCTATATCCAGTAATCAATATATGGAAATTTGGACTTATTCTATGTCTTAGCTATTATGAATGGAGCTGTTATAAATATAGGGTAACATATAGCATTTTCATATGCTGATTTTCTTCCATTTGGGTAAATTACCAGCAGTGCCATGTCTGGGTCATATGATAGGACTATATTGAGATTTACAAGATATACCCACACTGTATTCCACTGTGGATGCACCAGTTTACATTCCACCAGCAGTGGATTGGGGTACATTTTTTCCCACCTCCTCAGCAGCATATATTGTTTGTTGATTTCTGTATAAGAGCCAACATAACTGGGATGAGTTGAAACCTTATTGTTATTTTGATTGGCATTTCCCTGATTCCTGCTGATCCTGAGCATTTTTCATGTGTCTGGTGGCCATACGTAATCCCTCTCTTCAGAAATGCCTCTTCAGGCCCTTTGCCCATTTCTTAATTGGATTGTTTGCTTTATTATTGTTAAATTTCTAAAGCTCTTTATAGATTCTGGATATTGATCCTTTATCAGTCTCATAGTGTGTAAATATTTTCTCCCGTTATGTTGGTTGCTTCTTCCCTTTGCTGAGTGTTTCTTTTGCAGTGCAGAAGCTTCTCAGCTTGATTTAATCTCATTTGTCAATTTTGCCTTTGATTATCTGAACTTCTGAATTTTTTTTCAAGATGCTTTTACCTAAGCCAATATTTTTCAGAGTTTCCCCAATGTTCTCCAGTAATGTGATGGTATCAGATTGTATATTTAAGTCATTGATAAATTCTGAGTATATTTTTGTGTAAAGTATAATTCAGGTATTCCTTATTACATACTTCTACAAGCATAAAACCAGTTTTTCCAGCACCATTTGTTGAAGAGATTGTCCTTTCTCCACGAATTGATTATTGATTTAACTCCATTGTTGAATATAAGTTGATTTAGATGTGTGGATTGATTCTTGGAGTTTTTATTTTGTTTCTTTAGCCTATACATTTTTATTTTTCCATATCCAGGCTGTTTTGATTATAACTGCCCTATAGTATGTCTTGAAATCTGGTATTGTGATATCTCTGATTTGTTTTTGTTGTTTAAGATTGCATTAGCTATCTGTAGTCTCTTGTATTTCAATTTGAATTTTAGCATCATTTTTTCTAGATTGGAAATGAATTTCATTGATATTTTAATTGGGAAACATAGAATTTGTAATTTGTTTTGGTAATAAGGATATTTTGGTGATATTGATTTTTCCAATCTGTGAATGTTGAAGAATTATCCATTTTCAAAAATTTATGAATATTGGCAAGGCCAAGTCATCATTTATCAAAAGTAAACATGAATGCCTTGATTGTTCTGAGGCATATTCCTCTATACCCAATTTGCTTAGATTTTTCATGTTGAAAGGATGTTGTATTTTATCAAATGTTTCTAAGGTCTCTTGAAATAATGATTTTTATTCTTTAAGTTGTTATTGTTATGCATCACATTGATTGATTTGCATATGTTGAATCATCCCTACATACCAGGGATAAATCCCACTTGGTAAGGGTGAATTATTGGTCTGGTGCTGTGGAGCAGTGAGTTAAAGCCCAGGCCTGAAGCGCTGGCATCCCATGCAGGCACTGGTTCAAGTTCCGACTGCTCCTCTTCCAATCCAGCTCTCTCCTGTGGCCTGGGAAAGCAGTAGAGGATGGCGCAAGTCCTTGGACACCTGCACCCATGTGGGAGACCCAGAAGAGGCTCCTAGTTTCAGATCTATGCAGCTCTAGACATTGAGCCCATCTGGAAAGTGAACCAGCGGATAGAACACCTCTCTCTCTCTGTCTTTGGCTCTCTCTGTAACTCTGTCTTTCAAATAAATAAAATACATACTTTTTTTAAAAAAAGGATGAATTATCTTTCTGATATGTTGTTGGATTAGATTGGCTAATATTTTGATTAGGATTTTTGCATCTAGGTTTATCAGGGAAATTGGCCTGTAGTTCTCTGTGTTGCATCTTTTTTTCAGGTTTAGGAGTTAAAGTGATGCTGACTTCATAGAAATAATTTGGGAAGATTCCCCTCTTTCAGTTGTTTTGAATAGCTTGAGATGACTTGGAGTTCTTCTTAAATGTCTGCTAGAAATCAGCAGTGAAGCCTTCTAGTCCAGGGCTATTTTTTGTTTGTTTGGAGAGTCTTAATAGCTGATTTAATTTCCGTCTTCATTATGGATCAGTTTGGGTTTTCTAGTCTTCATGGTTTAATTTAGGAATCTCCATTTCTTCTAGCTTCCATTTTTGTTTGCTTTTTGGAGTAATTTCTGATGATTCTTCTTACTTCCCTGGTATCTGTTGTTACATTTCATTTTTCATATCTAATTTTGTTAATTTCTGTCTTCTCCCTCCTTTTTTTTTGGTTAGTTGGGCCAATTATGTGTCAATATTGTTTGTTTTTTCAAAGAACCAGCTTTTTGTTTTGCCAATCTTTTATATACGTTTTGGTTTTCATTTTGTTTATCTCTTTTCTAATTTTAATTATTTATTTCTCCTACCAGCTTTGAAAATATTTTGCTATTTTTTCCCCAGGATTATTTTATTTAAGGTATACAAAGTTTATGCAACTTTGGATGGAACTTAGTGATTCTTCACACCCACCTATACTTTCACCCTTCTTCCTCCTCCATCTCCTAACTCCATTCATATTTTTTACCACAATCTATTTTCAATTAACTTTATACACATAACATTAACTCTATGATGACATGATGAAGATTTTTGTGTCTTTTCAAGCAGGTGAAATACAATGTAAAAGGGACAGTTTTTAAAGTGAGAGTCATTATTATTACCACTGGATTCTACATATATAAAATTAGAATGTGAATACTCTAAAGACTATCCACAGGTTGACTTCTGTGAAATATCTATTTAAATACACACACACACAATCACAAAGGCCTTGTAGATGATGCTTATTTTTTTCATAGTAAGATAAAATCCATTAGGATATTGGTTTTATATATTGTATCTACCATCTGAAAGAAAATATTTAAAATAGCACATTAAGACTCATAGCATAAGCAATGAAAATAGAAAGATTACCCAGTAAGAAGCTTATTTCAGTTTTGATCATTAACTTATTTTTTGACAGGCAGAGTGGACAGTGAGAGAGAGAGAGAAAGGTCTTCCTTTGCCATTGGTTCACCCTCCGATGGCCGCCATGACCGGCACTCTGCGGCCGGCGCACCACACTCATCTGAAGCCAGGAGCCAGGTGCTTCTCCTGGTCTCCCATGTGGGTACAGGGCCCAAGCACTTGGGCCATCCTCCACTGCACTCCCGGGCCACAGCAGAGAGCTGGCCTGGAAGAGAGCTGGCCAGGACAGAATCCGGCACCATGACCAGGACTAGAACCCGGGGTGCTGGTGCCACAGAGAGAGGATTAGCCTAGTGAGCCACGGCGCTGGCTGATCATTAACTTACTTTGATAGAAATACTGTTATTATTAAAGACCAACTTAATCTTCCTTTAAATGTGATGCATAGTAGTGTGTAAATATTTTATTTATGATCCCATCAATCAGCACCAACTTTGATTTTTGTCTATGTCATCTTGGAAGGTCACTGGATTCTCCTATACATTTTATGTCTTGGGGCACCATGGATCAGCAACCATTTGACTGTCCCAATAAATACCAGACATCTTTGTTGGAAAATCTCCCTAGACTATCATTACATAGCTAATTATGAATAAGCATGCTTACAGTGTTTTCCCATTGCATTCCCTTGTATTTAAAATGTGAATATAAATATATTTTGATTAAGGTGAGTTTCTTTTCTGAATATATTTTGAATTTTTCTGCAAATTAATTTTTGAAAGCACTAGCAATGCATAAATAAATGAAATTACTGTCTTATACACATTCACCCTTATTTTTGTTATAAATATTTCCTATCCATTTGTTAAAATATTTTAAAATTTGTAGTAATTTTAAAGGTACAGACACACATATTCATGTCTCTCATTTATTGATTTACACTTCAAATGCTCTCAACATCCAGAGCTTGGCTAGTCTAAAGCCAGGGGAATGGAACATAATATCGGTTTCCCCTATGAGTGGCAGAGATACAAAGAGTTAAGTTATCACCTTCTGCTTCCTAGGATGTGCATTAGCAGGAATGAGAATTAATAGCATATTGGCCTGGGAAAGCAGCAGAAGATGGCCCAAGTGCTTGGACCCCTATACCTGCGTGGGAGACCCAGAGGAGGCACCTGACTCCTGACTTCAGATTGGCACAGCTCCGGACATTGCAGCCATTTGGGAAGTGAACCGATAGACAGAGGACTTTTCTCTCTATTTTTCCTTCTCACTGTCTGTAACTCTCTCTCTCAAATAAATCAATAAAATATTTAAAATTTATTTAAAAGAAAAGAATTAATAGCATAGCAGAAACTCAAATTCTGGCACAGTGATATTTGATGAGGGCATCACAAATGGTATCTTAGGCATTGTACCATATCCTCACTCTAACAGTTATTTTAAATTTATTTACATACTATTCCACAACCAAATCTGTTTAATTACAAGTAATGGTGGTATCTGCCAAAGCACCAAATCAATGCTTCCTTGATAATATTACATTTCTTTTGTTAACCTTCAAGTTAGTTAGAGAGCAAAGGAAACCACTTAAGGGTATATTTTTGAAGCATGCTTCAACACTTCGCACTAATATATACTACAAATTCCACCTGATTTTATTTGCATCTCTGTCTTCTTAGATGAGGAACACAGCTATGTTGTGCTAGATGTCTTAGTCTCTATGCCATGATACAAAACATGCCTCTAAGAAGCAAGGATGAAATCATTTGTTTTCTCCATCAGATATTTGAGTTACCTTTTAGTCAATTTACATATTATTATATTTAAAATATTTTCTCTAGTGCTTATTTAAATATCGTTTATGGTTTAGTCTAGAACAACTTTATCTGATAGAAGAAGAAATTTCTATAATCTCTTTTTCAAGATCAAATATTGAAATATATAGCAACTCATTTGTTTGACAATTATCTAATTTAAGAAACTCAAAGCAAATAAAATGGTCTCAAAGGCAGAAGCCTGCTTAATGTTTATTTCAATAATGTTCATAGAGATGAAACTACTCTCTACTCCAAAACTTGATGATCAGGAAGGCAAAAGGGGTTGGTTATCAAAACATAACAAACACTACTTCCAAAAATTCTTCATAATTACCTTTTTGATGGAAAGCATTCCTTTATATAGCACCAACATATTTGTCGTAAGAATATTTATTGCAGACAAAGAGCATTTACATATATAGATATTTAAATAACTATTTCTACTGGAAACTTTTCATTTAAAGATAAAAACTAATTCTCATATGGTGAAGAATACGAAAAAACAACAACAGTACCTAAGGAAAAGAAGTGAGTAAAAATGAATTTAATTATATAATCACACACAGAAACCAGCAGCTTATTTTTTAACAACAGAAAAAAAAATCATTACTAAAATGTGAACATTTGCCTTGCATCAAAATGGACCCTATATTGCATAAGCCTATATATATTATTTATTGTTCTTTGTGTACTTCCAGTGCATTTCCAATTCTCCCCAAGAACAGTTCTTTATTGAAATAACAATAATAATCTAAAATATTTTATCCTTTCTTGAAACCTGCCACACAGAGTTAACAACTCATAACTAAATGCACATACAGTAGGGACAAATCCATTAAGGAAATTTAGAACTAGTATTTCTATTGAAATTCACAGCATGATACAAAGTAAAGTTAAAAAAAAATGTTACCACCATTACAGAATTGGACTTAATGGGAATCTAGGTTATTATCCTGCCAATGGAAACCACAGAAATTGATATATTTTGTATTTTTGCCAAGAACAAATCAGCAGAACATGACATTAAAGCATATTTGGTTTTGTTTTAAGAATTTAGAAAATTTTCTTCCTCAAGGTAGCATAAGATTATAGACTCTGAGGGAAGTTACACACTCCTAGCATATTAGATGATAGATGTGCCAAGATGAAATCGCAACAGCTTCCAAAGCAATCAAATAAATAAAACAAATCATTTGGAATGATATTAACAATTGACTAAATTACATTAAAGAAAAAGTTCTAGAAAATTGTCTAGTTCTAAATAAATGTGTTTATCTGTTAAAGAAGCCACTGAACATTAATTTAAAAATTGAAGGTTTACAAAAGTTTTTATTGCTGTTATTATTAACTAGTAACTTCAAACTTGGAAGTTAGAGTTACACCTCTAAATATCTTATAAAATCAATTTATGAGTCCAGTTATAGTTAATACTTTGTGAGACTAATAATATTTCCAGAGTACTGTTCACTATGCATATACAATGTGCTATTCTGGGATGTGCAACTGAAACTACTTCCTTGGGGGATATATCTTATTTGTTCATTTCTGTGATATAAATGCTCTGATTATGGTTGCTTTCAGTATCAATATTATGTCACTGAGAAGAGGTTTATATTATACTTATAAAGCCAATACCAGTTCTTTTCACCACAAAAATATTTTTGCTGCAAGATATTCTGCAAGGTTTTGTGGTAAAAAAAATGATCACCTTTTTTTAAAAAAATTTAAGATATACAAATTTCATGTATTTCATATATACGGATTCAGGAACATAGTAATACTTCCCCACCATTCCTCTCTCCCAAACTTCTACCTTTCCTCCTCACTCTCCTATTCCCACTCTTAATTTTTACAAAGATCTATTTTCAGTTTACTTTATACTCATTAGGTTAACTCTACACTAAGTAAAGAGTTCAACAAATACTATGAAGAAAAAAATCTATTCATCATACAGTTGAGACAAGGGCTGTTAAACATCATTGAATCTCAAAGTGTCAATTTCATTCCAATAGATTGCCTTTAAGTATTCTATTAGTTACCACAGATCAGAGAAAACAGATGGTATTTGTCTTTTTTAGACTGGCTTATTTCACTAAGTATTATGGTTTCCAGTTGCATGGTTTCCAGTTGATAGTGTATTTTTATCATAATTGTTTTATCCAGTCATCAGATGAGGTACATCGCAGTTGATTCTATAACTAAGCTATTGTAAATTGAGTTGCAAAAAACATGGGGATACAAATCACAATTTTATATGCTGATTTCATTCCATTTGTGCAAATTCCCATGAGTGAGAAGACTGGGTCATATGGTAGGTCTATTTTCAGATTTCTGAGATATCTCTGTATTGTCTTCAAAAGTGGTTGTACCAGTTTACATTTCAACCAATAGTGGATTAGGGTATATTTCCCACCACATCCTCACCAGTATTTATTGTTTGTGTATTTCTGTAGGAGACCTTTCTAGTTGGGATAAGGTGAAACCTCATTATGTTTTTGAGTTGAATTTCCCTAATGGCTAGTGATCCTGAGTATTTTTTCATGTGTCTTTTGGACATGTGAATTTCATCTTTTGAAAAATGCCTGTTAATGGAAAGCCAAGACATTGTGGGAAAAAAACATAAATGAAAGATCTCTTTGAGTGAGATCCCAGTGGAAAGAACGGGCCATAAAAGAAGGAGGTACCTTTCTCTGAAGGGATGAGAGTACTTCCACTTTGACTATGGCCTTGACTAAATAAGATCGGAGTTGGTAAACTCAAGAGGCTTCCATAGCCTAGGCAACTCATGACAAGAGTCTCAGATGATTACTGACTCCATAAATAAGAGTGTCAATTGTTACATCAACAACAGTCGTCCCTGTGCACTTACTCCCCATGGAGGATCGCTGTCCTTTAATGTGTTGTACTATGCAAATTAAGTTTAAAACTAGTACTCAAACAGTACTCTGCACTTTGTGTTTCTGTGTGGGTGCAAACTGTTGAAATCTTTACTTACTATATACTAAATTGATCCTCTGTGTATAAAGATAATTGAAAATTAATCTTGATGTGAATGGGATGGGAGAGGGAGCAGTAGATGGGAGCTTGTGGGTGGGAGGGAGGTTATGGGGTGGGGAAAGAGCCAGTGTAATTCAAAAGCTGTACTTTTGAAATTTATATTTATTAAATAAAAGTTAAAAAAATGTTAAAAGAAAGAAAAATGCCTGTTAAAGTCCTTTGCCCATTTCTTAATTGGATTGCCTATTTTGCTGTTTTTGAGTTTCTTGAGCTCTTTGTAGATTCTGTATAAAATCCTTTATATGTTTCTTAGTTTGCAAACATTATTTCCCATTCTGTCTTTTGCCTCTTCACTTAGTTGTTTGTTTCTTTTGAAGTACGGAAGTTCTCAGCTTGAAGTAATCCCATTTGTCAGTTTTTGCTATGATTGCCTGTGCTTCTGGGTTTTTTTTTTCTAGAAGTTGGACTATTCCAATGTCTCACAGATTTTTCCCAATGTCCCCCCTTTGTAATTTGATGATATTGGGTTATAGATTTAGGTCTTTGATGCATTTTGAGTGGATTTTTGTGCAAGGTTTAACTTAAGGGTCTTGTTTCATACTTCTACATGCTGAGATACAGCTTTCCTTGTACCATTTTTCACTATAGGAAAAGCTGTGGAAACCATTGTGCTGAGTATTAGTGAATTTACCCAATGTATGCAGCTAGATGGGGAGAAGGAAAATTCAAACTCCAAATTGCTGTACTAATCCGAAACTTTGTGTGTGTGTGTGTGTGTGTGTGTGTGTTTGTATTCACACATTCAGTCTTAAGGTTGGATGTTTATGTGGATGGAGGAAGATTTTAACTTTAGTAAAAATATCATAGGGGCCAATTCTGGCATAGTAGGCTAAAGCTCAGCCTATAGTGTGAGCATCTCATATTGAAGGCAGTTCATGTTCCAGCTGTTCCTCTTATGGTCCAACTCTCTGCTGTGACCTGGGAAAGCAGTAGAAGATGGCCTACGTTCTTGGGCCCTTGCACCCACATGGGAGACCCAGAGGAAGCTCCTGGCTTCAGATCAGCCCAACTCAAGCTGTTGCAGCCATTTTGAGGAGTGAACCAGTGAATGGAAGGCTTCTTTTTCCAACTCTCCCTCTCTGTTTGTAACTCTAGCTCTCAAATAAATAAATGAATAAAGCTTTTTAAAAAGAAAAAAATATTGCAGAAGTAACTATTTATATCAGTCATTTTCTTTACTACTGTTCATTAATATGAGTCCATTGAAAGTAAGTACGAAACAAATAATGAAACTTCATTGATTCTTACTGTTATTCACATTAGAGTGAATTATCCTATGTATGTTTAAACAAGAGTTATTAAACAAGTGTTTACAAAGGAGTTTTAAAAATTTTCAATGCATATAATGCAATGGCATGTGGCATTTTTTGTTCAACTTTCAAATATTCTATTTTTCTTAGTAATTGAACCACTTTTTTTTCCCTAGAAATCAATTGAGTGACCAACACTGTGGCATGTAAAGTCACTGCCTGTGGTGCCTGCAAACCATATAGAGGTCCATTCAATTCTGGCTGCTCCACTTCTGATCCAGTTCTCTGCTATGGCCTGGGAAACAGTGGAAGATGGCTCAAGTGCTTAGGCCCCTGTACCCCTGTGGGAGACTTAGAAGAGGCTTCTGGCTCCTGCTTCAGATTGGTGCAGCTCTGGCCATTGTGGCCATCTAGAGAGTGAACAGGCAAATGGAAGACCTCTCTGTCTTTCTGCTTCTGACTCTCTGTAACTTTGCCTTCAAATAAGTAACTAAATCTTAAAAAACAACAAGTTGCAGAAATTCATTAAATTCATTTATAATTTGTATACAATATATAATAACTGAGGGTGCTATTTTTATGTAGCAATTCATTGCATTAGCATATGATTTTTAAAAAATAAAGCCTTATTGAAGCATTTTGGAGTGGTAAAAAGAAGGGTAGATTCACCAAAGGAAATTGCTTTTTATTTTGATAATATAATTGATATTCTTGATAAAATTATCACTCTTATTTTATCTCAAAAAAGGTTTCAAATTTTGTGAGATACCTTTTTTGTAGCTTTAAAATTCTGGTAACACAAAAGCAGGCAAATAATATAAAGTTTAATTTTCTCTGACCTCCGTAATCAAGTTTTTGCAATTTCTTTTATTTCCTAGGAACATTCAGAGTAGTTTAATCCCCCCCCCAAAAAAAATCCTATGTTTGGAAATTTTATGTCCAGTTTATTTAAATGAATAGTTTTACTTAAAGAGTGACTTTTATATATGAGAGAGAGGAAGCAACTTTTTAACCAGAAAAACAAAATTATACACTCCATAGTCAGAGTACAGGTTCATTTGAAGAGGAGTGGTCCCTTTTTTGAACTGTGTTTGACATTATATGAGTTGTTTAATGATGGAGGAGATACATATTAACATAGGGAGGGAATATTCATGGTTTTTCTGGCATTTAGGTGTAACTTTCTCAAAATCTAACTACCATCCATTTACACATCTTATATAGTCTGACAAGTGTGTTAGTGAAATAAGCCAGTCCCAGACAGGTATATTTTTTCCCTGATCTGGGATAAGGAATAGAGTACCTAAAATGTAATATATTGGAGTGAAATGGACAGTCTGAGATTCTACAATTGTCTACAGCCCTTGTCTCTTCTATTGCAAAACAATGTTTTCTTCTTCATACTATCTGTTGAACTCTTTACCTAGTGTAGAGTTAGTCTTATGAGTATAAAGTATATAAAGTTAACTGAAAATAGATCTTTGTAAAAATTAAGAGTGGAAGCAGGAGAGGGAGGAGAAAGGAAGGTGGGAGCATGTGCTGGAGGGATTGTAGGATGAGAAGTATCACTGTGTTCCTGAATCTGCATGTATGAAGTACTTGAAATTTGTATACGTTAAATAGGATTTAAAAAAAAAGAAAGTAATGTATACCATCAAAAGAAAACATGAAGGCTTTGTTATCCTAACACTAATGAGGGCAGGATTCAGATTCCTCAGAAACTTGGATATAACCCCTACCATACAACCCAGCCATCCCACTCTTGGAATTTACCCAAAGGAAATTAAATTGGCAAACATAAAAGCTGTCTGCACCTTAATGTTTATTGCAGCTCAATTCACAATAGCTAAGACCTGGAAGCAACCCAAATGCCCATCAACAGTAGACTGGATAAAGAAATTATGGGATATGTACTCTATAGAATACTATACAACAGTCAAAAAAAAAATGAAATCCAATCATTTGCAACAAAATGGAGGAATCTGGAAAACATCATGCTGAGTGAAATAAGCCAGTCCAAAGGGACAAATATCATATGTTCTCCCTGATCGGTGACAACTAACCGAGCACCAAAAAGGAAACCTGTTGAAGTGAAGTGGACACAATGAGAAATGGTGACTTGATCGGCCCTTGTCCTCACTGTTGATGTACAACTTAGTACTTTATCCCTTTTAGAATTTTTTTTTTGTTCTACTTAATACTATTGGTTGAACTATTTAATTAACACACAATTATTCTTAGGTCTTTAAATTTAACTGAAAAGTAATCGTTGTTAAATATAAGAATGGGAATAAGAGAGGGAGGGATGTACAATTTGGGATATGCTCAAGCTGACTTGCCCCAAATAATAGGGTTAGAAATGTGCCAGGGGATTCCAAATCAATCCCATCAAGGTGCCATGTACCAATGCCATCTCACTAGTCCAAGTGATCAATTTCTGTTCACAATAGATCATAATGATAGGTCTAAGAGTCAAAGGGATCACATACACAAGATTAGTGTCTGCTAATACTAACTGATAGAATCAAAAAAGGAGAGAATGATCCAACATGGGAAGCGGGATACACAGCAGACTTATAGAAAGGCAGATGTCCTAAACAGACTTAAAATATTCTTTTAAGATTTTTATTTATTTGAAAGGTAGAATTAGAGAGAGAGAGAGAGAGAGAATCTTCCATGTGATTGTTCAGTCCCCAAATGTCCACAACAGCCAGTATCGAGCCAGTCCAAAGCTAAGAGCCAGGAGATTCTTCTTGGTCTCCCATTTGGGTGCAGGGACCCAAGGACTTGAGCTATCCTCCATTGTTTTCTCAGGGAGCTGAATCAGAAGTGGAGCTGCTAAAATTCCAATTGGCGCCCATAGGGATGCTAGCACTATAGGCAGTTGCTTTATGCAGTAAGCTACAACATGGGCTCTTAGATCCAAAATACTAAGCATATCAAAAAGGAACAATCCTAAATTTTACCACATAACAGTTATGACTACATAACACAGAAAAAAATTAACCTGCTTCATAAACCAAAAAGTACATAAAAAGAAAAGAGAAATAGAAATAAAATTACACACTACTGACAATTCAAGAAACATCTGAAGAACTAAAAGCAAGGAAAAACTTGAGAGTGTTAAACAATATTATTATAAAACCATCGACCTTACAAATATACAGCAGCATTTAAAACCCAATTTTGGAGAATATAATTGTGCCTGAGGTAAACAACAGATTCACAAAAGTTAATTATGTATTAGAACATTAAAAATACTATGTTTTTTGAAGTATAAGTAGTATAATATTTTAAACACAGTGCAGTAAAAATTTGAAAAAGCAATTAATGGCAAAAGAACTAAATTTGACTAATAAAATAAATGAATTTCACAAAAACAACTTAAAAACTGGTAAATGATATAATAAAGAAATATAATTTGTTTTAAATTCCTTCTAAAACAAAATCTACAAATCCAAATGATTTTGCTAATGAATTATATCGAACAAAAGAAACATCAGCAATTTCAGAATACATAGGAAGGGTGGTCATTTTCTAATTTTTCTTAGGAAGCTAGCACAACACAAAAAAGAACTAGACAAAACATTATAATAAAGAAACCTGAAAAAGAAAAAAAGAAAAAGAAGAAAAGAATTCTAGACCAATGACCATTTCGGGTAAGGATAATAAAATTATTTTAATAACTGATCCAATTGAATAAAAGGATTTGTTCAGTACTTCAAGGTTGAATTATTATTTAAAAATTAATCACAAAATTTATTACATTGATAGGACAGAGGAGAGACTATATTATTTTAGTGGATGAAGACTAACATTTCAAAATTTTAATATCAGTCATTGATCAAAATTATCAGTATCATAGACACAGTATGAAAATCATCATATTGACAAATGTCATCTGTGAAAATCTTCAGATCACTAACAAACTTAATAGTGAGTGACTGAATTATTTCCCCCTAGGTTTATTATCAGCCAATGAAGACTATTATCACTGGAACCAAGCTCCCAAACAGGGCGTTGACTGCAGATGCTGGATACCGTCAGGTCCTAGTCTCTTAGTCACATGTTTACCCCACTCCATCTAGGATTGGCTTGCTGAGCTAAGGGATTGGTACAGCCAGAACTACGGTATTCTAAACATTAGACGCATGAGGTCATTTGCTTGTCCACTACATGACATGTTTGTGTTCAGTATTGCCTTGATGGGTTCTGTTTGGGGAAGTCCAGATCTGAAGGGTAAAGTAACTACCACCTACAGGTAGCCCCTGGGCTGACTGAAGCCTGTTTGGACCTGATCACGATAGCACATCTTGTTGATCCTTAATGGCTGGACTGCAGGCCACGCCCTGTGCATTATATTGCTGTATCCCTTGTCTCAACTTATTGTTCAGTCAACCAGAAGACAAAACAGAGAAGGAATACACAAACCTCAGTGTCTGTTGGCAGCCAATAGGCAGTTGCCCCTTCCATTGTCTCCCTTATTCTTAATTCCTCCTTTTAACTTTAGAAACTCCAAAACACCATCTTTCAGTAAAGTGGTAGTATTTGATTCCTGATATCAGCTACCACCTCATCTATTAACAGATTAAATGCTGTGTTTGCTTCACCCCACATCCTTGTCCTAGTTGTTTGAATTGGCACTGGGGGCAGGAACCCAGCTTTCTGTAACACCACATATATTCAGTAGTATATTGAGTAAAGAGTACATTTACTTTCATTGATGACTGAATTTTCCCAGTTACATAGAGGACTAGGTTTCTGTTTGAAAAATCAGAATTGAGAAAGAAGAAAAGTACAAAAGTAACCCATGCAGTGGATAAATAAATGAATGAAGAAGTATGATATTATGCTCTCTGTAACTGTGGCCATAGTTTGATATTCCACAAAAATATACATGAATATTCCTCTCCAGATGTATAGCAATGAGGAACTGTTTCTACTTCAAAGATGCATGTTTTCCAAAATATTCTTTTCAAGTTTTATTATAAACTATAATTATTTTGCTTTAAAATCTGTTGTCAGAAAAGGGAACATGATTTATAAAGGATTCTTTTTAAATAGCAGAAATACAAATTAAGCAATACACATAGAATCAAGTATAAAGTCTTTAACGAAAAAGAAAATATTAAACAGAACTGATTTTATGTAAATTATACGAATTTAATGTTCTCACATATTTCTCTTTATTTTTCTTGGTATATTTAAAAATAAATTGTCATAAAGAAAATTTTACATTTTATGGAATTTTTCTGCATAGGAAGAGTTTATGTTTAGAATTTTAAATATTAGGAAGGAAGCATGTTTGTCTTGAGTGAGAAGATATAGTTATCTTTATTGCTTGACAATAAATGGAGATGTTTTCATTATTATTAAAATGCTGTCAGCATAATGCTCTAAAATAAATTAATGTTATAGAGAATAAAGAAGAAATACATTGAAGATCTTTTAAACTCCAGCTCCTTTCTAAAAAGTGGTGATAATATTTATGGTTTAGTAATTGTAAATAGATTTGCATTAAACTTAATTTTTTCATGAGAATTCATGGTTTATTAAAAAGTGAGACAATTTTAGTATGAACTACTTTCAATAAAATATACAGATTGAGAGTCTATGAAACAAAATAGCAAATAACCATATTAGAAAATGATGCGTACAAGTGAAAAAACATTTGATATAATATACTTTACTTCTTAAAGACTGCTGTGCTCAATTTCTTGGCAATGTAAGTTAATTCAGAAATGTGTTCTATACTATGTGGTGTGACCTCAATCATAAAATAGAGGAAAAAGCATGATATTATACTTGAGTGCAATCATGAAAATAGTTTAACAAAATGTGCCTGTTTGTCATAAGTGGCATTCAGAAAACCAGTTGTAATTTGTTAGCAACTTAATCCTTTTCTATATAAATATTCTAGACTGATGCATATTTCTCTTAAAATAAATCAAAACAGAAACCCTTGTAACAGAGAACTCAAGAAGAAACTGGATGTGTCTAAAATTAGAATATGAAAAATTTCTTTATGTTATACCTAATTCATCTTTGCATTGAATGATTGTAATATGTCTTGTACATTTTGTTACAAGCATCCCAACCCCCATGAGGCTGGTTTGAAGCAGACTTGGATTATAAAACATTTAAGAAAAGTAGTAAAGTTCCTTTAAACTTAGAAGGCCCAGGCTTGTGCAATGTCTAACTGATTGCTAGACAAAAGATACAATAAATGTGAAAAAGTTAAAATGAAATAGAGTGCAAATAAGGAATTAAAAGTTTTAAAGTGAAGGTACAAGACTGTAAGACTCTATGTTCCAGGGTCCTTCATTAGCAGTTAAAAACAGCTCTAAATGTTTTCATTTCAAGTTTCTTTTAGTGACCAAGTAAGATTTTCCCAGTGACCCAGAGGCAAAAAAAAATATACAGCAGCTACATTATCATCAGAAGGTAGGGCTAGGGGAACATTTAAAGGGCAGTAGACTAAGCTACTGCCTGCAACACTGAATCCATATGGGCACCAGCTTCAATCCCCACTTCTAATCCTGTTCTCTGCTAAAGAGCCTGAGAAAGCAGTGGAAGACAGTTCAAGTATTTGGGTCTCCGCCATGCACATGAGAGACCTGATGGAATTCCTGAACCTTAGATTGCACTTGGCAGCACCCTACCAGCCACTGTGGCCTTTTGGAGAATGAACCACAGATGGAAACTCTCTCTCTCTCTCTCTCTCTCTTTCTCTCTTTCTCTCTTTCTCTCTCTCTCTCTCTTCATCTCTATCAAATAAATAAACAAATATTTTTAATGTAGGTCCAAACAAATAGATCAGTATTTATATTCTAACAATTTAGTATTTTTTGAAAAAAGTACCCAAAAAATAAAAGAGAATCTTTCATTCTTAAAGTCAGTTATTTACTAAAAGAATGTGTGCAACACCTGGATACTGCAGAACAACTCAAACTTTGGAATCTATTTAAACAATGGGATCTTAATTCTCCTTACCTATTAAAAACAATCATGAAATTATAGCTTTATTCCCTTCAAATCAATGGTCATTCCTACTAGATACATCATAATTCCCTAAAGGGTAAAATAATGGATAATTAAGTTTGTGTCATTCATAAACCCAAAGGATGGGCAATTTTCTCTTAGAGAAAACTGAGAGTAATGCAGTGAGAAAACAGAGAGAACATTTGATGGTCTTTAATACAAAGTAGAGATGGCGATTATGTAGAGATGTGGCCAATGGGAAGATCATTAATTGGATTATGGGCTGTGTGGTAGTCATTTTAACAGTCCTGTTAAAAGCTGCTGTTACCAGCAGCAGGTAAAAATAGCTGGACTAAAACTTCTATGCACCCTCATCAAAATTTTTGACTTTGTAGGCTGGGCATTCGACCTAGCAGTTAAGTCATCAATTAGAACAACAGCATCCCACTTGTGAGTACTCAGATTTGGTTCTTAACTCTGACTCTTTTTCTAGTTTTCCACTAATGTGGACCCCAAGAGGTAGTGGTAACGGCTCAAGTAACTGGGTTCTTGCAATCAGCTTCAGTAACCTGGAGTAAATTTCCAGCTCCTGAGTCCAGCCCCTGGTCACTGCATGCATTAAGGCAGTAAAACTGTCTTTCTCTTTCACTCTGTGTTCTCTCTTCCTCAAATAAATTAATATTTAAGTAAATAAAAAATTTAAATTACTTTCGATGTCATGTGATACTTGTAGTCATGTTGTATTAATCATTGAAATTGATAAAAATGTATTCTTGATTTAAGCCATATACCCATAAATGAAAGAAATCACTATGTCCATAGTTATTTGTCATTGCTAAATGTGTATCATAGGTTTTCCTACACATATGTCTGTAGAGCCTGTGATTATACCAAGAAATCTATAGGATGTTTTCAATAATCTGGCTGACTAGGCAAGACATCAGACTGTAAATCTTTGATTCTTTTAAATATTTATCTATTTGGGAGGCTGAATTACAGAGAGAGGAAGAGACGGAGATAGATGTCTTCTATTTGCGAGTTTACTCCCAAATAGCTACAATAGCTGGAGCTGGGCCAATCAGAAGCGAGGATCCAGGAGATTCTTCTGGGTATCCTATGTGTGCACAAGGGCCCAAACACTTGGGCTGTCCTTCCATTGCTTTCCCAGGCCATAGCAGAGAGGTTGATCAGAAGTGGAGCAGCTGGGACTTGAACTGGTCCCCATATGGGATGCTGGGCACTGCAGGCTGATGCCTAATTCACTGCACCACAGAACCAGCCCCAGGACTGTAAATCTTTACCACCAAAGAAGGATAGTAGAATCCCAATTCCAGAGTTTAATAAGCCATTTTAATGTTGCAATAACAAGAAGAAAGCAAAAGATAATATGATTCTAAAAAAAATTAATTTTGGCATACACTCTTGGGTCATTGTAAAGGAATATTGGAATATTGGAATATTATCTTGAGATATCTGTTTAAAGGAGACTGGAGAGACTTTGTTGATTTAGATGGATAGCTTTCCTTTTGTCACTCCACTAAAGAGGCCAAGTGTTTATTTTTTTTATTGTGAGTATTTGTCATTGTAAGAATTTATAAAAATTTTGAAAACATATTTTTTCTCACAGTATAATATAATGCTAACAAGTCTTACCAAATCAGAATACTGCTGTTTTTCTCTCCTTAGGTTTGACATCCAAGTAACAGAGATAAGTCTCAATCTCATGCCTTTTACAGTTTGTGTGTGAATACACATTCCAGCTTTCCTGGAGCAACCCCAGTTGATAACTGTTGCCTAGCATACTTATAACCAGATCCTTAAATATCCTTGCATGAAAGATACACTGCATGTTTACTAGAAAAGTGCTGCTTTGAGAGCTCAGTCTCACACATGCATCAATCAACATATGTAGGACTAATAGCAAATCATGGCAGAGATAATTCACATTTTCCTAGAAGGCCAAATAAAGAGTTGAAGAAGCTAAATCTAACTATTTCATATTTATTATTTCAAAAACTTGCATCATCTATTTTTGTTTATAAAATTATTTTTCTAGCTAATTAAAACGTTTTATCACATACTACCCAGTTGTATGATTTACATTTATCAAATATCTTCAAAATGAGGTATATCTAAAATGTGATTACATTAAAAGGGCTGTGAGAGGAAAATTCCCATCATATTATGCTTCTTTCTGTGACTTCCCTAAATTTTGATTCTCCAAAACCTCTTGACTGATTTCATCAATGTGTAATTAACCGACAAAATGGATGCATGCGAAAGAAAATTTATTTAGCCCAGCCTTGCTGCTCTCTCTCTTTCTCTCTAACACACCCACACACCCCACACTCAAACACTACACATACACACACACACATATACACACACACACATACACACACACACCAGCCTGCATCTGTGATCCTGGATAAAGTCAATTTCCTTGCTTTGGTGTGATATCTTTCATCCATCTTCCCCCCTTAATGCCACTGCTCCAAATTTTCTGCCTCTTTTTTTTTACCTGTAATTCTCTCTTATCTGGTTAACATCTCCCGGTTATCCTCCATCAAAGTTTCCTTCTGATCTACTCAAATCAACCATGAAGACCCAGTCTCCTTAAACCTTATCTCTTTTCCATGAGGACCTATAATTTTGTACTGAATATAGTTGTGGGGCAGGCAGGTAACTTAGAGGATGCTCAGTTAAATTTGAACTTAAGAAAAGCTGATGCTTTTTAATGTAAATATGCCCATATGATGCTGTACAAATACTGCATAGAACATACTATACTCAAAAAGGGAGAGAATGATCCAACATGGGAAGCGAGATACACAGCAGACTCATAGAATGGCAGATGTCCTAAATAGCACTCTGGCCTCAGAATCAGCCCTCAAAGCATTCAGATCTGGCTCAAGAGCCCATGAGAATATTTTGGACATGGAAAGCCAAGACACTCTGGGAAAAAAAGAAGACCTAAATGAAAGATTTCCCAGTGGAACGAATGGGGCCATCAAAGAAGGAGGTACCTTTCTCTGAAGGGAGGAGAGAGCCTCCACTTTGACTATGACCCTGTTGGAATTAGATTAAAGATGGTGAACCCTAAAGGCTTCCATAGCCTCGGCAACTCAAGACTAGAGCCTAGGGAGATTACTGATGCCATAAACAAGAGTGCCATGTGGGAGACACCAGCCCCGGCCATTGCACTCATGTGGGAGACCCCAGCCCTGGCCATTTCATCCATTTGGGGAGTGAATCAGTGGATGGAAGATTCTTTCTCTCTCTCTCTCCCTCTCTCTCTCTCTCTCCATATCTCCTCCTCTCTCTATTAACACTGTCTTTCAAATAAATAAAAAGTAAATCTTAAAAAAAAAATCTCAGATAAGTTCCTCATCAATCTCTGATGCAGTTTTCTACCTCAGTACAGGTAAAATTGATAGCATTGGACACTTAATATAATCATATTTGTTTTTAGTTTCTCTTCTGTAAATGTGTGCTTTCTAGAGATTTTTTTTAGACTGAGAATTTCATTTACTTTACTTTCTTTCAATTGTAAATATAGCAATTTCAATGCTTTGGTGTGGTGGAATGAGAAGGCCATGCCAAGATGGCCGCTGGCATATGAGTGTCAGGAATGGCTTTGAAACCTACCTGGCAATGGAGCCTGCCTAGCACCAGGTTGTGATTGGATGGTTTTGGAAATCACGTGGCAAACGGAGCCTGTCTGGCAACAGGCTGTGATTGGTTAAGGCATAAACCGCCCCTTGACCTGATTGGCTGACTTCACTATTTAAGCCACTGTACCAACTGAAATAAAAGAGTCTGTGGGCTGCTCACCTCTGGCCTGCTTTCACCTGACTCCCCGGGGTCTGTGTGGTGACTCCACGCCTCTTGCCCCCACCATGCTCCAAATCTCAGAACGAATCCACAGCAACATTTTGGTGTGGTATTTTGTGGTGCACATCATCATCCAGATTCTTCTATGAGAATTCCTGAAAGGCATTTAATGAATAGACAATGGCCATGCAACATGATCAAAATTCAGGTAAAATCTTCCCATAAATTGCCTTTCTTTAAACCTTTATTTTACAAAAGAGAGAAATTCCCTTTTAGTCACATAGTCTATTATGTCTATCTTTATTGAAGCAAATCAATCCTAGTTTGCCTGTTATATAATTTACTATGAAAAAATTTCATCTTCCAAATTGTTCATAGTATTTATGTAACTAATAAGTCTGGAAATAACAGCAATCTAAGTGTCATAAAAAAACCACATTTCTAGTAAAGCAGATAAGAGTTATTTCATATGCAGCACCAATCTTGAGTAGTACCCAGTAAAAATATTGTAGAGGAAGGCACAGAAATAAGAATATAAGAGAAAAGAATCTATTGGTAATATATTCATGTACTTAATATGATATTTTTAATTATTAAGAAATAATGTATAACAAGATAGATAGATATGCTTTGGGAGATCTTGAAGAAAGAATGGATAATACTTGCAGAGCAAAATATTGGATACAAGGCCAGTAAAAAGCAGAATAGTTTGTAAAGTGGTTAGTTGGGTTTTCCAGATTTTTTAAGCTGGTGATGGTTTCAAATGATATTATTAAAAGAATGCAACATTAAAGGTATTTACACTTGTCATTTAATCTTCAGTTTCTGTATTCATGTGTGCCTTTTCAAATTCAGCAAGGCCTCTTACATTTTGGACATAATGAGATTTTTTTATACTTGTTCATCTGGTAGGTTTTACCCAGTGGTTTTCAGTGCTTTTTCTGCAGACTTGGGGCCACTTCTATTTCTTCTTTTCCACAAAATATTATTATCACAAAGCCATTTTATATGGAATGTTGGTTAAATATGGGGACTAATATATGATATACGGAATCTTTTTTACTATGGCTACTATAATCCCAAATATCAAAACTTATTGTGTGGGACTGGCGCTGTGGCACAGTAGGTTAATCCTCCACCTGCAGTGTCGGCATCCCATATGGACACTGGTTCGAGTCCCAGCTGCTTCTCTTCCAATTCAGCTCTCTGCTAAGTCCTGGGAAAGCAACAGAAGATTGCTCAAGTCTTTGGGCCCTTGCACCCTCTTGGGAGACCAGAAGCAGCTCCTGGATCCTGGCGTTGGATTGGCACAGCTCATGCAGTTGTGGCCATTTGGGGAGTGAACCAGCAGACAGAAGACCTCTCTCTGTCACTCCCTCTCATTGTCTGTAACTTTATCTCTCAAATAAATAAATAAAATAATTAAAAAAACTTATGCTGTACTTAAAGAAGTTTAGTCTCCAAGCTCATTTCCAAATGCACTAAAATGTTTTATTAATAATCATTTATTTTTATAGATAAGGCTTATAGCTGGGTTTCTGAGAAATGACTATGTTTGGCATCAGAGGTACTGAGCTTCCTGACAGCCTGAGGTGGGTCATTGCAGAGGGTTCCATGCTCACACTGAGGACTAAACAGATCCTTTGTGCATTTCATGAGCCAGCATGGGTGGGGATTTTAGCCACTGTGGGCTAACCCTGGGTATTTGTCACATTGGAAGAGAGGAGGTGAGGTTTTTAAATATGCCAACAAGCATGAACATACACTGTCTCTGTTGACGATATAGGATATCTACTACATGCAACCTTGGTGACCCTGGATTCTTGCCCCTTCATTGAGCACTGACCAAAGTACCCTGGCCCCACCAAGCACATGCCTCTGTGTATTCTCTAAAGGAGCAGCTACAAAGGTATAGTTCAAAGATAAAAAAACCAGAGGAATAAAACAACAAATGTTTCCATAAATACCTAAAAACAAATGCAGAAATAGAAGAAATAAGAACCAGGAAAACAACATGGCTCCCAAAAGCAAAACAACACTTTAATATTAGAATGTTAGGACAAGAGATTGATTAAATGTCTAACAATGTATTCAAAAGAATGATAAAATTACTCAGAAACACAAAGAAATTGAGATAAAGAAGTATATACACAATAAGAATGAAAAATTTTGCTGAAATTGAGATATTAAATGAAGAATTCAGTAGGTAAAATAGAATATACAGTGGAAAGCCTCAAAAACAGACTTAGGGTGCAGAAGAAAGAATATCTGAGCTAGAAGACAAATCCATGTAAATATCACAGACAAAAAATGAAGAAGAAATTAGAAAAATTGAAAACAGTATTCAAGATTTATGGGAGGCCGGCGCCGTGGCTCAATAGGCTAATCCTCCGCCTTACGGCACCAGCACACTGGGTTCTAGTCCTGGTTGGGGTGCCGGATTCTGTCCCGGTTGCCCCTCTTCCAGGTCAGCTCTCTGCTGTGGCCCGGGTGTGCAGTGGAGAATGGCCCAAGTGCTTGGGCCCTGCACCCCATGGGAGACCAGGAGAAGTACCGGCCACAGTGTGCTGGCCGCGGCGTCCATTGGAGGGTGAACAAATGGCAAAGGAAGACCTTTCTCTCTGTCTCTCTCTCTCTCTCACTGTCCACTCTGCCTGTAAAAAAAAAAATTTATGGGATACTATCAAACAACCATACATGTGTGTATTAGTAGTTCCTGAAGGTGTGGAAAGACAGAACTGATTAGAGGGCCTCTTCAGGGAAATAATGGCAGAAAATTTCCCTAATTTGGAGAAAGAAAGGGGCATCCAAGTACAGGAAGCACAAAAAAACTCCTAATAGATATGATCAGAAACTATCTTCACCAGGACACGTTATAGTAAAACTTTCAAAAGTAAAACATAATGATAATATACTAAAGTGTGCTCAACAGAAATGTGATTACCTTCAGAGGATCCCCAATTAGAGTAACAGCTGATTTCTCATAAGACACCCCAGAGGCTAGGAGAGAATGAACAGACAGTCTCAGCCCTAAAAGGAAAATACATCAAGCCAAAATATTGTACCCAACAAAGCTCTAATTTACAAATGAAAGTGAAATAAGGTCTTCCAAAACATACAGAAATTGGGGCCAGCGCCATGGCACACTGGGTTAATTCTCTGCCAACAGTGCAGGCATCTCATATGGGTGCCGGTTCAAGTCCTGGCTGCTCCACTTCTGATCCAGCTCTCTGCTATGGCCTGGGAAAGCAGTAGAAGATGGGTCAAATGCTTCAGTCCCTGCAACTGCGTGGGAGACCAGGAAGAAGCACCTGGCTCCTGACAATGGATCCGCGCAGCTCCAACCATTGTGGTCATTTAGGGAATGAACCAACAGAAGGAAGACCTTTCTTTTTGTTCATCTCTCTCACTATCTGTAACTCTACCTGTGAAATAAATAAATAAATCTTAAAAGAAAATACAGAAATCAAAAGAATTTGTTACTACTTATCCAGCTTTCAAAAGATGCTTAAAGATATGCTAGACAGAGAAACAGAAACATTGCCACCCCTATGAAAGAAAGTGAAAGCAGAAAATCTCTCAGTAAAAGTACAAAGGAAACTCAAAGTAAAGAATAGGAATACTTATGGAAAATGTTACGAACAAATCAGTACTTATAAATAATAATCTTGAGTGTAAATGGCCTAAATTCTCTAATTAAAAACCTGATATTGGCTGAATACATTAAAATACAAGACACATTTATGTGTATGACCCATACTCATAGATTCATTCAGATGGAAAGAATGGAAAAAGATATTCCATACTAACAGAAAGAAAAAATGAGCAAAGAAGAACAGAAGGGCAGCAATGATAAAGGGATAAATTCAGCAGGAAGATGTGACAATAATAAATGTATAAGCGCCCCAATGTCAGGTCACCTGGCCATTTAAAACAAATATTAGTGGATATAAAGGGTCGCTATAATAGAATAACATTGGGAAACCTCAATGGCTGACTTTCATACATGGAAAGGTCAAATAGAGATAAAATCAACAAAGACACAACAAAGCAAATATACACTATGGATCAAATAGACCTATGTGATATTTATAGGCATTTCATACCACAGTTGAAGAATACACATTCATTTAATCAATGAATGGAGCTTTCTCTAGAATAGATCATATGGCAGACCATAAAGCATGTCTTAGCAAATTCAAAAACATTGAATTCCTATTAGATACCTTTTCTGACCATGATGGATTGAAGCTGGAATTTAACAATTCAATAATTTCTAGAAAATATGTAAGTACACGGAAACAGAATAACACACTCCTTCCTGAATGAAGAGCGGGTCATGGAAGAAATCAAAGTGATGTAAAAAAATTTTTGTAAATGAAAGAATATGAAAATAGAACATATCAAAGCATATGGAATACAGTAAGAACAGTAAAAGGGATATTTATAGCAAATAGTGCCTATATCAAGAAATTGGAAGGTATCAACTAAAGGAGCTATCAATGCATCTCAATTACCTGGAAAACAACAAACCAAACTTAAAGTTAGTAGGAGAAAAGAAATAATTAAGGCCAGTGCTGTGGCATAGCTGGTAAAATCTCTGCCTGTTGCGCTGGCATCCAATATGGGTGTCAGTTCAAGTCCTAACTGCTACACTTCCCACCCAGCTCCCTGCTATGGCCTGGGAAAGCAGTAGAAGATGACCCAAATTCTTAAGCTCCTGCACCCATATGTGAGACCTGGAAGAAACTCCTAGCTTCTGGCTTCAGATTGGTTCAGCTCTGCCATTGCAGCCATCTGGGGAGTAAACCAGCAGATGGAAGATCTCTTTCTTTTTTCCCTCCATATGCCTCTCTGTAACTCTGCCATTTAAATAAATAAATACATCTTTTTTTTTAAAAAAAGAAAGAAATAATTAAAATTAAAGAAGAAATAAACAAAATTGGAACCAAAAGATCAATGAAATGAAGAGCTGCTTTTTTGAAAAAATAAACAAAATTGACACAGCATTTGCCCAACTAACCTAAAACAAAGGAGAAAAGCCAAATCAATAAAATTAGAGATGAAAAAGGAGATGTAACAACAGATACCACAGAATTTAAAAGATCATCAGGAGTTACTCCCACCAGCTATATGCCAAAAAAATGGAAAATCTAGAAAAAAGAGATTGATTTTTAGATACATGCAATCTACTAAAGTTGAGTAATGAAGACATAGAAAACCTAAACAGACCAATGCCTGAAATGAAGATTGAATCTCTAATAAAGATCCCCCCAACAAAGAAAAACTCAGGACAAGTTAACTTCACCTGAATTCTACCAGACATTTAAAGAACAACTAAGTCCAATATTATTCAAGCTATTCAAAACAATTGAAATTTAGGTAATCCTCGCAAACTTCTTCTACAAGGCTAGCATCATTTTAATTCCCAAACCAGAAAAAGATATAATAAAGAGAACTAGAGACTAAAACCCTGATAAACATAGATGCAAAAATCCTCAAAAATACTAGCTAATTTAATCAAAAATCCTCGAAAAATACTAGCTACTTTAATCAAACAACAGATCAGTAAGATCAATTATGCTGAAAAAGTGGGATTTATCCCTGGTATTCAGGGCTGGATCAACATATGCAAAAACATACGCAAAACAACACATTAATATAATGAATAAAAACTTATGATTACCTCAATAGATTCAGAGAAAGCATTTGATAAAATACATCATGATAAATACCCTAATCAAATTGAATATAAAAGGGACATTCCTCAACACAATCAAGGCAATATACAACTAACACACAGCCAGTATCATATTTAATGGGGAAATGTTAAAATAATTTCCACTAACATCCAGAACCAGACAAGGATACCCACTTTCACCATCGCTATTCAATATAATACTGGAAGTTTTAGCCAGAGACATTAGAAAAGAAAAACAAATCAAAGGCTCAAAAATGGAAAGGGGGAAGTAAAATTACTCCTGTTTGCAGATGACATATGTAGAGGAACAGAAAAACTCCACCAGGAGATTATCAGAACTCCAAAGAGAGTTTGGTAAGTTGGCAGGATATGACATTAACACAGAAAAATCAATAGCTGTTGTAAACACAGACAATGTCGTGGCTGAGAAAGAACTTGTAAGATTAATCCCATTCATCAGCACTACAAAAATAATTTAAATACTTTGGAATATATTTAACCAAGAAATGAAACATATGTATGATTCAAATTACAAAACAAAAAAGAAAAAACGTAAAAATATTTAAAAATCTTCCATGTTAGTGGATTGAAGAAAAAATATCATCAAAATGTCTACTCTATTGAAAGCTATTTACAGATTCAATACACTTTCAGTCAAAAAACCAAGAAAATTCTCAGATCTAGAAGAAAAGATGCTAAAATTCATACGGAAACATAAGAAAGTCTAAATGGCTAAAGCAACCCTAAACAACAAAACAAAACCTAAAGTATCATAATACCAGATTTCAAGACATTTTACAAGGCAGATATAATCAAAGCAGACTGGTACTGGCACAAAAATAGAAATATAGACTGTTGGAACAGAATAGAATCCCCAGAAAGCAATCCATGAATCTACATGCAACTACTCTTTGACAAAGGGGCTAAAATTAAAGGACAGTTGGTGCTGGGAAATTTGGAACATTCCTCAATGTTCACAAATATGAAAAAGACTGCTGCCTCATACTTTACACAAAAATCAACTCAAAGTGGATCAACAATGTAACTCTAAGACCTGATAACTTCAAATTACCAGAGGAGAACACTGGGGAAACTGCAAAGCATTTGCATAGGCAAAGACTTCTTGGAAAAGACCCAGAAGCTCAGGCAATTCAAGCCAAAATTGACAAATAGGATTACATGAAGAGGAGAAGCTTCTGTACTTCCATGGAAACACTCAACAAATGAAGAAGCCACTGACAGAAAGGGAGAATTGCGACTAGTGAAGTATTAATATCTAGAACATATAAAGAGCTCAAGAGATTCAACAATAAAAAACACACAGTCCAGTAAAGAAATGGGCAAAGGACTTGAATAGGAATTTTTCAAAAGGAGAAATTAAAATTTGAATATACACATGTAAAAATGCCGTTAGAGAAATGCAAGTAAAAGCCACAATGAGGTTGAACCTCACTACAGTTAAAATGGATTTCATACAGAAATAAGAAGAAAGAGATTCCACGATGGCAGATTAGGGAGTAATGAGAAGCACCAACTAGGGATAAACAGTAAAATAAAAGGGTGTAAGAAGTGCACTCTCAGAGGAGAATTGAACAGAAAACTGCACTGGAAATCTTATAAGAGGATGAACACCATGGACCTGGGTAGAGGGTGGGGATAAAGAGATAAGAGGGCACAGTGCAGGACTACAGCAGCCACGAGCTGAAGAAGGAGGCAACTTGGAGATGGAAGTGAGACTGGACTGCAACTTATGGCAATATAGCCAGAAGCAGAGTTTGGAACAAGTCTGGCCAGGAGTCCTGTTAAGAAATGGGTAAAGGACTTAAACAGGAGTTTTTCAAGAGAGGAAATTCAAATGGCCAAATACTCTGAGTAAATGCTTAGTATCACTAGTTATCATGGAAAGACAAATCAAAACCATGATGATGTTTCATGTCACTTCAGTTAGAATGCCTCACATACAGAAATCAACAAATAATTGCAGGCAAGGATGTAGAGAAAAAGATACTTTGGTCCATTGATGGTGGGAATGTAAATTGGTGTAACCACTGTGGAAGATAGTATGGAACACCTAGCAATCTGAATATAGAACTACCATATGTTCCAGTGACCCCACGCCTGGGAATTTACCCAAAACAAAATCAATCAGCATATGAAAGCATTATCTATACTCATGTTCATAGCAAAGGTATGGAATCAACCCACATGTCCATCAACTATTGACTGCATAAAGAAATCAAGGTATATATACACTATGAGGTACTTCTCAGCTGTAAATAAAATGAAATTGTGCTTTTGCAACAAAATTGAAACAACTGGAAACTATTATGTTTAGTGATATAAGCCAGTTCCAAAAAGACACATATCATGTTTTCTCTGATCTGAGGTAACTAATAGAGTACCTGAAATGTAATGCATTGCAGTGAAATAGACATTTTGAGATCTGATGTTTGCTTACAGCCCTTATCTCTACTAATGAGCAATAGTGCTTTCTTTTTTTTTTAATCATACTATTTGTTAAAATCTTTTACTTAGCATAGGTCTAGCTATATTGTCATTAAGTGAACTGAAAACAGATCACTAAAATTAAGAGTGGAATTGTGAGATGGAGAAGGAGGAAGCACTGGAACATGGATGGGAGGGTGACCAAGGGGGAAATGTTGCTATTTTGCTAACTGATATATGAAATACATGGAACTTGTATGACTTAAATGGTTTTTAAAAGAAGGAAACAATAAACATTAGCCATATGTGAAGGAAAATATATCCTCACACACATTTGGTTGGTATATAAATTAGTACAGCCATTGTGGAAGAGAGTATGGAGCTTCCTCAGAAATCTAAAATAGGTATACAATATGACCCTGCCATCCCACTCCTGGGAATTTACCCAAATAAAATAAAATCAGAATAGGAAAGAGTTATGTGTACCCCATATTTATATTAGTTCAATTCATACTAGTTAAGATATGGAATCAACCTAGATGTCCATAAATTGATGACTGGATAGAGAAAATGTGATACATATAAATGATGAAATACTACTCAACAGTAAAAAGGATAAAATTTTCTCTTTCTCAACAAAGTGGATGCCCTTGGAAACCATTATACCTTGTGAAATACACCAACCCATAAAGGATAAATATCATGTGTTTTCCCTGATCTGTGGTAACCAAGAGTAAAAAATGCAATATTTATGACCAAAATTGACATTTTGAGATTTGATTATTTTTTACAGCTCTTTACTCTTGAGGAATAGTGCTTTTTTCTTTTTTATGGGTTGAATTATTTATTTAGTGATGGTTACGCTTAAGATTATAAAATGAACTGAATATATATATATTACTGTACAAATTAAAAGAGCGAATAAGAAAGCAAGGAAGAGCTATGGTGGAAAGTGTTACTATGCTCCTAAATCTATATCTATATCTATATCTATATCTATATCTATATCTATATCTACCTATCTATCTATCTATCTATCTATCTATATGTATACGAGTACATGAAATTTTTCACCTAATATAAGTAAAACATTGAAAAATAAATTCCCAATTAGTTCATCATATCATTCTATGTTATTTACAACCATGTATAAGGGCAATGGACCAGGAATTTAGGAAATGTATAGAGTTAATTTACAGATTAATCTTACTTTGTAATGTAAACTAGACACAACCCTAAATGACTATATTCTCAGAAAATCATGCAATATGGATATTAGTGATAAAATGTTTATTATATGAGTATATGCAAGAACTCAACTCCAGAGTATAAAGCATGGGCTATTTTAAGTTCCCAAAATATTCATGAATAAAAGTTATACTGTATTTCCCCTTAGGAACAAAAACACTCTGTTGTATTCTGTATTGTATATACATAGAAAACATATTACTCTTTCCTAAGACAATATTTGAGTGATAATTTATTTTACAGCTTTTCTGATACCTTTGGAAATAATCAGGGAAAGTAATTGGTGAAAATATATTCCTTCATAAAGCAGTGGTATAGAATATGTATTTTAATCATCAATAGATTTAAGAAACTACTCCAGAAAAGAATATGAAACACAAATCTCTCCTATAGCTGGCAGCTATAGTGCCTTATCTCCTAATGCAGTGCCATCATAGGTAAATGAAGAAAATGGGCTTCTTAATATTGAGATTAGCCACAAGAGGGAACACATAAAGACCTGTCAATGTAAGTGAAACATATTAACAATGATAAAAAATGTTAGCCTGTAGAGTTCAAACAAAATTCATTCTCTCCTAGTATGTTTCGGTCTTGAAGTATGAAAGAAAATTTTGAAGAAGTTGATTACTCCTGATAACTCCTGAATTTACATCATAACTATCAGATGTTTTTGTGTATCCAACAGTAATATTTGATTTTGTGTTTAGCTACCTATTTTGTTTTGTTTGTTTATAGGACAATGATAAGAAATCTCATTAAAGATATCACTTTTTATTCTGAATTTCTTTTTTTCTCACTTCTATATTTTTTTCATTTTTTTCTAAGAAACCATTTGTTTAAGCAATACAAGCTTCATACATTTCATAAATACAACTTTAAGGGACATGGTGATTCTTCCCACTATACCTGCCCTCCCACCCACTCTCCCATCCCTCTTCCTCCTCCTTCTATTATTCCCACTTTTCTTTTTTCACTAGGATCTATTTTCAGTTGACATCACACATACATGATTAACTCTGTGTTAAGTAAAGAATTCAACAAATAGTATGAAAAAAAAAATGTTCCACAGCAGTTGAGACAAGTGATGCTTGAAAGTCATTGCTTCTCAAAGTGTAAATTTCACTTCTACAGATTGCCTTTTAGTTTACATTCAAGGTTACTATAGATAAGTAAAGATTTTGCTTTGCCATTTTTTCATAAATATTACTATTGTTTACTTTCCTTTTTGTCTGTGGGACTTTTATTTAAAGATTTATTTATTTATTTGAAAGTCAGAGTTACACAGAGAGAGGAGAGGCAGAGAGAGAATGCAAATTGGTGTAACCACCGTCCAATCGTTCACTCCCAAATTGGCCTCAATGGCTGGAGCTGTGCCAATCTTAAGCCAGTAGTCTGGATCTTCTTCTGGGTCTCCCATTAGGATTCAGGGCCTCAAGGACTTAGGCCATCTTCCACTGCTTTCCCTGGCCATAGCTGAGAGCTGGATCAGAAGAGAAGTAGCCAGGATTAAAATGGGCACCCATATGGGATGCTGGCGCTTCAAGCTGGGGCATTAACCTACTGCACCACAGCACCAGCCCGTTTACTTCCAATTTCCTTTGAATTTTTCTTGGAGATTTTTTGTCTTCATCTTCTTTCATAGTGTTGACTATATTTCTGTGTATCTGTAACACATCCTTAAGCATCTTTGGTAAGGCTGGTAGTGTGGTGACTAATTCTTTCATTTTCTGTTTGTTGCAGAAGGTCTTTCTTTCACCTTTTTTCACAAATGAGAACTTTGCAGGTGCAGTATTATGAGTTGATAGTTTTTTTTTTTCTCTTAAGACTTCAAATATATCTTACCATTCTCTCTTTGCCTGTCGAGTTTCTGATGAGAAGTCCACTTTGAGTCTAACATAAGATACTATGAAAGTATTCTGGTATTGCTCTCATGCATATTTTAGAATCTTTTATTTTGTACTGTGGAGAGTTTGACTGCAATGTGTCATGATGAAGATCTTTTCTGGTCATGTCTATTGGGAGTTCTATATACTTCCATATAGAATATCCCTGGAATGCCCCTTTCTTTCTCCAAATTAGAGAACTTTTCTGTTGCTATTTCACTAAACAGCCTTCTATCTTTTCACTCTTTTTGTGCCTTCAGTAACTCCAAAGCTACATAAGTTGCGTCATTTGATAGTATCCTACAGATATCCAAAAATTATTTTTTAGATTTTTAATTCCTTCCTTTTTGTTGGCCTTACTGTAAATATTCTTTGATTTGTCTTCTAAATTGCATATTCTTTCTGCTGTTTAACCAATTCTGATATTAAAATTTTTCACTGAGCTTTTTTCTGTTGAATTCTTCATTTCCAATATTTCATTCTGATTTCACTTTAAGATTTCAATTTCATGTGAGAAACTTTCTTTCATGTCATGTACAGATTTCATTAGTTCATGGATTTGGTTCTGATTATTTCTAAGTAATCCTATAATCAATTTTTTAATTACATTTTTGGCATTTCTTCAATCTCTTCATCTTCATGTTCTAGTATTGAAGTGTTGTATTTTTTGGGGGTGTCCTGTTGTCTTCTTTATTCTTGTTTCTTGAAACACTATGTTTATTATTTGTGGAGATACTCGTATCTTATTTGTTATTTCCATGTGATCTATTTAATCTTTGGACTATCCCTCTGTGGATTAGTGGGGTGTCTACATTTTCAGTGAATACCTAGAGGTGTGTGGTGGGTGTAGGCAGCAGACTCTGTTCAGTTCTCCCAGGGTGAAGGGAGTTCCAAGGTGACACCCAAATTGGGCACAGTAAATCTTTTTTTTTTTTAATCAAAAGGGAGGTTTGTTCATCTCTGTTGACATAGTCTCAGCTCACCTCCTCTCCTCAAAGAAGACCAGTGTCTGGGTGCTAGCCCTGTGGGTATAATATTCATCCTCACTGCCACAAGAACCACACAAAGGAACTGTGCATTCTTCTGTGTAAGTAGAGATTCCATGGCAAAAACCCTCACCAGGAAATCAGGGAGCCCTTAGCATATGCAGCATCCCACATTGACAGTGGGTCCAGCCACGTCTTGACCATCACACAACCATGGTGTTTTCACAGTCCCAGCACACAAGCCTCCCATAGGGCTGGCCTGCCAGATTCAGACTTCTCCACTCAGTTGTTTGCTGGGCATGTGAACATGAGCTGGTACAGCTCTTACTTATGTCTAATATGGCACCTGCCCTCTCTCAGATTGTTACAGGACACCAGTGCAGGGTGGTCAGGGAGGGGAAAATGCGCCCTCCCTTTTTTTATCCTCTAGTTTGGCAGATACATTGTCCCCAATGTATTGGGAACCCAAGCCAGATTCCCACCACGTTCTTCCCTCAGCTTTTTTTTTTTAGATTTATTTATTTATTTGAAAGACTTTCACAGAAAAAATAGGAGAGACAGAGAGATGGATATATATATATATATATATATATATAGAGAGAGAGAGAGAGAGAGAGAGAGAGGACTTTTATCTGCTGGTTGACTCCCCAGTTGGCTGCAACAGCCGGAGCTGAGCCAATCAGAAACCAGGAGTTTCCTCCTGGCCTCCTATGAGGTGCAGGGGCTCAAGGACTTGGGCCATCTTCTACTGCTTTCCCAGGCCATAACAGAGAGCTGGATTGGAAGTGGAGTAGCTAGGACTCAAACTGGCATCCATATGGGATGCAGGCACTGCAGATGGCAGCTTTAACAACTATACCACAGCTCTGGCCTAGTTCCCTCAGCTTTATTGCCAGTGGCTTGGGACGCTATGGACTGGTTTCACCTCACTCCCGATCTGGTGCTGAGATTCTAAGCTGCCAGGATCCTCTGCTGTGTGTGTCCACACCCTCCATGTAGGTCGACAGTGTCCCTCTAATTTGCTTGGATTTTCCTCTGCCACTGTCTCCCTAACTCTTCCCTGAGACTACAATCTCTCCACTTCTTTAAAGCTATTTTCTCCTAAACTGGAGCAGCAATATCCCTGTCTATTCTGCTGTCTTGAATCTGATTGCACTATGAGTTTCTTACACTGCAATGTCACTCTGGGATTTTGGAAACCTTTTAACACCTCAGGATATGATTCCCTCTCTCTCTTCACAAGCCTCCAAAGAATGACAGCAAAATGACACTTTTCAATAAATGCTCCAAAGCCTGTGACTCTTATGTGATAAAACCAGAAGTAAATATTAAAATAGCATGATAAAATGCTAACCTTTTAAGTATAACACTGGGATTGGCTCTGAAAAGATCCATTCTCCTCAAACATTGGCTAGAGGGTGGGTATCTGCCACTGCAGTTAAGATATCACTTGAAGCACCCCTCTATCTGAACTTCCCTTATATCAGCTTCCAGGTAATGCACCCCCTGGGTGGGAGCAAGTACTTCAATCTCTACTATCCATGTGTGAAACCCTGAATGGTTTCATTGTTACTGGCTTTGGCATAGTCCAGCCCTGGCTATTGTTGCCATGGTTATTGAAGAGTGAACCCGTAAACCAGTAGATGGATGGTCTCTCTTTTTCTTCCTGTTCTCTCCTATGCTCCCCTCACCTCTCATCTTTTGTCATCTCCTTTTCTTTTCCCTTCCTTCTCTTTCAAATGAAATGAAAATTTAAGAAAAATTAAAACATGTTTGAATAAAATAATTACCAATATTGAACCAGAAGGTATCTCCCTTCTTAACACTTTTTTCCTTGAGGACAAGTATTATTCAAATATTAATGAGGAGAGAATCTGGATCCTGCCATCAAAATGCAAAATAAAGTGATCAAGAAATCTGTAGGAAAGGTCATTTCCTGTAATTTTTACTTGATTGGTGATATTTTGTCTCTATAATTCATAGTAAATAATTAAATATAAAATTATATGCTTGATTGTTATTTTAAAAGATGTTCAATTTTTTACTTTATTTATAATGTGTTTTTTTCTTTGGCTGAAAATGTATCTGTGATAAAAATTCTTTTTATATGCATGTAATGTATTTGGTCTAGACTTTAATAACGAGAAATAGTAGTGTCCAATGGTACACCAAGTTTTAAGCAAGAGCATAGAATGAATAAAAATCGAGTAGGTGAACAAATAAGTGTTGCCATAGTAGTCATATAAAAGTATTGAAGAGACGAATAATTTCCGTAGATATTCAGTAGACATCCTGGAATTAAATATCCTTAGATCTAAGAAACTGAAACGATAATTAAGTAGAGATGTCATTATTGTTATTAAAAGCTTTTTTTTAAAGCATAAGATAAATATCTGTCCCCATCACAAAAACAAAATAAGGATTTAAGCAATATCTGGTTGATAAACACCACGACTATTTTTGAAATAAGCTTGTAACATTAAAATTTGATCTTCTCTTGTTGACATAGAAATATAATAAAAATTATAGCTAGTAAAAAACAATGTTGCTCCTTGATATTTTCAAAGAATCTACCTATTATAGAAAATAAATTTGTGTTAGAAAAAGTAAAGTCCAATTCTCCCTTAAAATAGTAAAAGCAAAAGCATCTTAAAATGCAGCTTATCTCCACAGCAATTTTTCTTGCAATTGTTACAAATTCTAGGAAAGAATATGTAACTACATATCTCAGAATTCTTGAGACCTTATTACAATTTCAGTTGCAAACTTGGCTGACTTTAAGTACTTTACAGAAAGATTTCTTTAATGCCAATTTACTGGTCCTACCCTAGAATTAAAGAGTAGGAATCTCTGTGTGTTGGCATTTGAAAAGTACCCTGCATATGATACCATATTGCTGAAATGTCATGAATTTTATCATGTGGATCTGTTACCCTTCATAGTCAATATACATTCATTTATGATGTTTTTCTTAACTCTAGAGTTGTAAGAAGAAAAGTAGCCTTACAAAGATGAGCATATCTTAATTTTTGGAATACAAATTCTGTGAATATATTAGACCATATGATGTCATATTACATCTTGTGGTGCTGTAACAGAAAAAACGAAGATGGAGAAATTTATAAAGGACAAAGATTTATTTCTTCCAATTCTGGAAGATGTGAAGTCCAAGATTAAAGTTCTAAATTCCGTTGAAGCCCATATTGCTGTGACATAACAAGATAGAAAGTATCACATGGCAAGATAGTGTAAGCAAGAACAGGAGGAGGAAGAGAACCAAATTCATCTTCTTATTATATCACAGCATTAACCCATAAATGAGGCAGAGCTTTCATTCCATCTTGAAAGTACTACCTGTTAATACTGTTGCACTTGCAATTAAGTTTCCAACACATACAGTTTGGGGGACACATTCAAACCACAGCAGATAACAAAGAGAAATTAAGGTTAGATACAGAATTTAGGTTCTAATGAACAAATAATAGAACAGGAAGATTACCCTGGATTGCCTTAGTGTAGTCTCAACTTTCTTTATAAGTATGATGGATGAAAGAAAAACAGAAAGACCTAATCATAGAAGAATGGTCAGAGAAGTGCAAGGTTGCTGGCTGTGAAGATGGAATAAGTGGGTCACAATCTAAGAAAAGCAGGTGGTATCTAGAAGCTGATGAAAAACAAGAAAATGGTGTCTTCTCCTCCACCAAAGTCTTCAAAAGGGAATGTGGACATGCTGACACCTTGAGTTACACTCAGTGAGAGCCACATCAGATTTTGACCTATAGAACTATAAGATCATCTGTTTATACTATTTTAAAACACTAAGTCTGGTAATTGACTGCACTAACTATGGAAAACTATGACAGATTTAGGTATTTGAAGAGGAGTGCAGCTGCAATAAATACTTACAAATGTGGAAGTAGCTTTAGAATTGGGCAGTGGTAAGAAGCTGGACGAATTTCGAACAGCATGTAAGAGAAAGCTGAGATTGCCTTGAGCAGCCTTTGAACAGTAATGTGGATGTTAGCAACTCTGTTAGGGAACATTTAGAAGAAAGTGAACAGCATGCTGGGAAAAAACACATACTGGCTTAGATTATACCTAAATAGTGCTGAACAGACTATTTGTAGAAATATGGACATTAAAGGCACTGCTGGTAGTGGTTCAGAAGAAAGTGGGCAAATGTGTTGTTGAAAATTTGAAGAGAGGGGATTCTTGTTACAAGCAAAACTAAATCAAACAGCTGTATGTGAGGAAGAACTTATAAATGAAGAAAACTGAAATGGTTTCAGGCAAAAGGCTGAAGGCTTCTTCTTACTGCATACAATAAAATGAGAGAAGAAAAAGATCAATGAAAACAGAACTTGATGACCTAGAAAAATCTTGGCCTTCTGAGATAACAATAGACTAAAATTAATTGATTTACTTTTTTTAAATAATGCTTTTAATTAAATAATATAAATTTCCAAAGTACAGCTTATGGATTACAATGGCCTCCCCCCCATAACTTCTCTCCCACCCGCAACCCTCCCCTTTCTCACTCACTCTCCCCTTCCATTCACATCAAGATTCATTTTCAATTATCTTTATATACAGAAGATTAGCTTAGTATATATTACGTAAAGATTTCATCAGATTGCCCTCACATAGCAACACAAAGTGAAAAATACTGTTGGAGTACTAGTTATAGTATTCATTCGCAATGTATAGCACATTAAGGACAGAGATCCTACATGATATATATATATATTTTTAAATAGATTAAATTTCTATGCAATTTCCAATTTAACATCAAGTTTTTTTTCATTTTTAATTATCTTTATATACTGAAGATACATACATATACACAATATACACTGTATATATATATATACATACACATACCATATATATGCATATATATACAGTATACATACACATACTGTATATATGTATGTATACATAACTGCACATATGTGTATTCTGTATATATGTATATATGTATATGTATATATATATATATATATACAGTATATACTAAGTAAAGATAAAATCAGTTTGCACCCACACAGAAACACAAAGTGTAAAAATACTGCTTCAGCACTAGTTATAGCATTACTTCACATTGGACAACACATTAAGGACAGATCCCTCATGAGACGTAAGTACACAGTGACTCCTGATGTTGATTTAACAATTTGACACTCCTGTTTATGGCGTCAGTAATCTCCCTAGGCTCTAGTCATGAGTTGCCGAGGCTATGGAAGCCTTTAGGGTTCGACGACTTCAATCTTATTCCAACAGGGTCATAGTCAAAGTGGAGGTTCTCTCCTCCCTTCAGAGAAAGGTACCTCTTTCTTTGCTGGCCCCGTTTTTAAGCTGGGATCTCACGCGCAGAGATCTTTCATTTAGGTCTTATTTTTTTCCCAGAGTGTCTTGGCTTTCCATGCCTAAAATATTCTCATGTGCTCTTGAGCCAGATCTGAATGCCTTAAGGGCTGATTCTGAGCCTGAGTGCTATTTATGACATCTGCCATTCTATGAGTCTGCTGTGTATCTCGCTTCCCATGTTGGATCATTCTCTCCCTTTTTGGTTCTATCTGTTAGTATTAGCAGACACTAGTCTTGTTTGTGAGATCTCTTTGACTCTTAGAGCTATCAGTGTGATCAATTGTGAAATGAAATTGAACACTTGGACTAGTGAGATGGCATTGGTACATGCCACCTTGATGGGATTGTATTGGTGTCCCCTGACACGTTTCTAACTCACCCATTTGGGGCACGTGTGATTGAGTATGTCCCAAATTGTACATCTCCTCCCTCTCTTATTCCCACTCTTATATTTCACAGGGATCACTTTTCAGTTAAAATTTAAATGACTAAGAATAATTGTATGTTAATTACAGAATTCAACCACCAGTACTAGAATAAAAAAATACCAAATTGATAAAGTATTACATTGTACAACAACAGTCAGCACAAGAGCTGATTAAGTCACTGTTTCTCAAGTGTCCATTTCACTTAACAGGTTTCCTTTTTGGTGCTCAGTTAGTTGTCACCGATCAGGGAGAACATATGATATTTGTCCCTTTAGGACTGGCTTAATTCACTCAGAATGATGTTTTCCAGATTCCTCCATCTTGTTGCAAATGACTGGATTTCATTGTTTTTGACTGTTTTTTTTTTTCGGTTGTACAAAATGAGTTTTACCCTGTGTGTTGTGAGAGGGCCGGCTGCAGGCAGCCTCTGAGCTGTAGTCCAACACTGAGAGGGGATGCAGCTTGTGTGGGGGGGTGGCTGAGGGAAAAGGGGGACCGAGGCTCTTGCGGGGAGGCCCGTGTCCGTGGGAGTTAGAGGTGTGCCAGGGGTATGGGGGTGCCAGCAAGTGGAGAGTTGTATGGATTGGGGGAGCCTGGGGGCAGATAGGGGCTGTAGGAGGGAAGCAGCTCCGCCTGGAGTCTGGGGTCGCTCTGAGGGACGGAGCATGGCACAGGCGCCTCTGGTTTATAGTGGGAAGAGCTGTAGTTGGCAGGCAGATAGGCTGTCGGGTAGTTGGGTGGCTGGTACCCGAAACCTCTGCTGCCTTGGGTGGCCGCGTACCCTGGCCCCCAGAGCAGGCCACCGCTTCCCTGGCTGGCGTTGGCAGGTCCGATGCCTGAGTTTATTTTTTTTTTTTCCAGGATATATCCAAACGTGTTTATTGGGAAGGTTTCCCACACATCTTGGTTCAGGGTGCTTTCAGTGCTGCTTCCTCCTGAAGGAGCATCCTTCTGTAAGCCTTGCTTTCCCTCATGTGGGCTGGCAGAGGACAGTGGAGCAGCCAATGCACAAAACTACCGTCTGCATGGCTGAAAACAGTGGTGATTTTATAGCATCCTGGGCACTTCACGTCCATGAAGTATTCTGTAGAGTAAAGGTATGCTTTGAATTCCCTGTGATCTTTTGCTGTGTTGTTCCCTTTGTTTACCTTCTTTCATGTTGATGGCCGTGTTTCTGTGTTTCTGTGTGTAACACATCTTTAAGCATCTTTTGCAGGGCTGGATGAGTGGCGACAAATTCTTTCGATTTCTGTTTGCTGTGAAAGGTCGTTATTTCACCTTCATTCACAAATGAGAGCTTTGCAGGATATAACATTCTGGGCTGGCAGTTTTTCTCTCTTAGTACCTGGGCTATGTCTCGCCATTCCCTTCTAGCTTGTAGGGTTTCTGATGAGAAGTCTGCTGTGAGTCTAATTGGAGGTCCTCTGAGAGTAATCTGACTATTCTCTCTTTCACATTTTAGGATCTTTTCTTTCTGTTTCACTGCGGTGAGTTTGATTACAAAGTGTAGTGGTTGAGGATCTCTTTTGGTCATGTTTACTAGGGGTTCTATGAGGTTCCTGTACTAAGATGTCTTTTTTCCTTCTCCAAAACTGGGAAATTTTCTGCTAGTATCTCACTAAAAAGGCCTTCTAATCCTTTCTCCCTCTCCATGCCTTCAGGAACTCCTAGAACTCGAATGTTGGTGTTTTTAATAGTATCCTGTAGATTCCCAACAATATTTTTTAGATTTCTAATTTCCTCTTCTTTTCTTTGGTTTGACTGCATATTTTCCTGTGCTCTGTCTTCTAAGTCCAATATTTTCTCTTCTGCTTCACCCATTGTGTTTGTAAGGCTCTCTAATGCATTTGTGATTTGATCTATTGAATTCTTCATTTCATTATGATTTCTCATCACTATCACAGTTTCATGTTCTACCAGTTGTTTCTTGTCATTTTGATTCCTCCTTAATATTTCATTTTCATGAGAGAGTTTTTCTATCTTGTCCATTAAGGATTTCTGTAGTTCAAGAATTTGTTTTTGAGTAATTCTTAGTGTTTTTATCAATTTTTTGAGATCTGTTTCTTTCATTTCTTCTATCTCATCATCTTCGTAATCTTGAATTGGGGTATCTTTTTCATTTGGGGGCATCATAGTGTCTCCCTTGTTCTTGTTACCTCGGTTTTTGCGTTTGTTGTTTGGCATATTGGTTTCTTCACTGTGGTGTTTTTTCTTTTTATACTATGACTCTAGATTAAGTGGACTGTCTGCTTTAGATGGAGCCTTAGAGGCTTGAGGTGGGTGTGGCCTGAGAGCTCCATTTGGTTCCTCAGGGTTGAGGGTGTGCCAAAGGTGACCCTCCCAGGGTAGGTGTGGTAAATCTCTCTCTTTCTTTATTCATTTTTGATTCAAAAGGGAAGTAATTCCACACAGCTGAATGGAATTGGGGGTAGTTAGCAGGCGAATGATATACCCACAGGAGCCAGAGAGCAGAAGTTCTTTCCCAAGGACCACAGAGGGAATCTCTGCAGCCCTCAGTGCAGGCTCAAATTCTCCTGCAGTTTCCCACTGGGCTGCCAAGGCTAACGAACTGTAGTGAACTGTAGCATCTCTCGAGAGTACTCAGGTGAATTTGTGAATTCCGTGAGTTCTCTCCCCCACAGTCTCTTTTTTCACAGTCTCAGTTCATTAGCACCACACATTCATTAGGTTCTAATCTCCTGTTATTTCACCCCCATGCCCAGAGTCAGTTTTTTCTGCTAGGCTCAGGGCCAGTGCAGACCTGAAGTCGCCCTGCTTATGACATATGTCCAAAATGGCGCCTGCTCTTTTTCTTGCTCACCTTTGCGAGGTGGGTGGAAAGAGAGAAACTCATGTCTGTATCGGTCACTTTTTTCTTTCTCTCTCTCTTCTAGTTAGCCTGGTGAACTTTTCCCCACAGGGTTTCAAGCCTTGTTCACTCTAGTCTCCTCTTTCCACTTCCCTGCTGTGTCTCGGGCTATTGAGGTTTGGCTCACATCGCATTCCAGCACTGGTTAGTTGAGTCTGCTGCTGGTGTTCCAAACTGCGGGCTTCCACGCTCTCCACACAGGTCCACTGTGAATCACTAGTTCCGGAAGAGTTTCCTCTGATGTTTCTTCCCCTACTCTTCCCCTTGAACCTGCAGTATCTCCACTTTTATTAAACTGTCTCTCCCCGGACTATCATTGTGCTCCCTTCCTATTCCACCATCTTGCCGCCCACCCCTGCCTGCCTTAATTCTACTCCTCTTCCTAGATCATGTGACTGATTTACTCTTCTCAGAATGTATGAGCATCTGACTTGTTAGACAATCGAAAATGAGGTGGTGAATCAGCCCAGTAAACAAAACTGAAACTAATAACCCTAGCCTTACTAAAATAAGAATAATGAGACACTGGTTTGCTAATGTTCCATTTTTCCACGTGAGCAACATGGGGAGAGAGTTAAGTGGATAAAAATTGACATGGGGAATCACTTTATATTTTCCAGACCCAAACCAAAAGATTTGAAAATCAGAAGACATGGAAGAAGTAGAAATGTAAAATACTGATTCCAGGTCAAGGAAAGTTTCAGTCAAAACTTCCAATAATGAGATCTTGGTAGAACTTCCTGGGAATTTCCTTAGCTGTGGCCACTGCCAAGGAGGATTTGGAATTCAAATCTGCATAGGAACATGTCAGGATTGAAAGAAGAAGGACTGGAGTTGAGTCCTTGACTGCCAGTCTCTCTAGCCAAGAGCAATGCATTGGCTTGACACCAAGTCTGAAGTGGGAAGACAGCTCTTCCATCTGAGACCTACTGGGCAAAACCCTGTGATTCTCTACAGTTGACTCCAAAAGAACCCATGTAGGCTATTGGCCCTCTGCTTATACCTTTGAGATAGCAAAAGTTCATATTATGAATTAACTGAAGGAGAAGTTTGAAGAGACTGTGTGATCTATAGATCCCCTCTGTCATCTACGAGCAAGTCAAAGAGAGATATTTGAATATCTAAAGGAAAAAAAATCTATGAAGAAATTTCCTGTTCAATGGAGGGAATTTCACTGACATTCATAAGGGAGTTAAAAAATTCTTGTCTCTGAGACTAGAGGGCAGAGCAGTAATTCCTTACTCCCAGGCCTTGAAACTAAAGAGTTCTCCTAGCTGGAATGCTTATGAATGGTGATTACTTGTCTCCCTTTGTTTCTCCCTTTTTTGTTTTTTTGTTTTGTTTTGTTTTGTTTTGTTTTGTTTTTGACAGGCAGAGTGGACAGTGAGAGAGAGAGACAGAGAGAAAGGTCTTCCTTTGCCGTTGGTTCACCCTCCAATGGCTGCCACGGATGGCGCGCTGCGGCCGGCGCACCACGCTCATCCCATGGTAGGAGCCAGGTGCTAGGTGCTTTTCCTGGTCTCCCATGGGGTGCAGGGCCCAAGCACTTGGGCCATCCTCCACTGCACTCCTGGGCCACAACAGAGGGCTGGCCTGGAAGAGGGGCAACCGGGACAGAATCCGGCGCCCCGACCGGGTCTAGAACCCGGTGTGCCGGCACCGCAAGGCGGAGGATTAGCCTGTTGAGCCACGGCGCCGGCCTATTTCTCCCTTTTTGAATGGGAATTTCTATCACAATTATCCAATGTCTTTCTCATTTGTGTATTTAATGAGAAGAGAGCCTGTTTTCCCATATTCCAGGAAAATACTCACAAAAGAATTTTTCTTTAGGACAAATTATACCCTCACCCAATTCAAATTTAGATGCTTTAGATGATGACATCCATGGCTTTAAAATCTAATGATAGTAAGACTATATTTTGAACTTTGTGAATATCCTCTAATTGGTTCATATTTTTCTTGCTGATAGATAACTGTATTTTTCAAGTGAGGTACATATGACTCTTTGTGACCAGGGAAATGCTGAGGCACAGTGATAGTACCCCATAGCCCCAAAAATGATGTTGCTATCTCAATTCTTGCAACCGGTGAATATACCAAATTATGTGGAAAAGAGGGATTGAGGTTATTAATAAACTGAGTTTAAAACAGAGACATTTTCCTAGATTATCTACTAGAGTACTATATGATTACAGGGACACTTAAGAGTGGAAGGGAGGCAAAAAGCAGAGGGAGATGTAGCTGTAGAGGGGTGATCAAAGAGATACAAAATAACTAACTTGGAAGATGGAGGAATAAACAATAAACCAACAAATATATATATAGTCTCTAGAATATGGAAAAAGCAACCAGAAAGTTCCTTCCCTTGTGCCTGTAGGAAAGAATGCAGCTCTGCCAATATATTAATTTTACCCAGTAACATCTGTGTGCATCTTCTAACTTACAGAACTGTGAGATAATTGATTTGTATTATTTGAAGCCATTATATGGCTATTAATTTGTTATTGGAACAATAGAAATACATGTTAGATCTATTATCTTTAATCAAATAACATTTGCAATTTAGTCAAAATACATCATTGCATTAATCCAACTTAGTGTGTGACTATTTCTAATACATTCAATTATTCATTTTAATATTTCTTCAAAGTTGTATATACTTTTAGTACTTTTGATATGAAACTCAACTGTTCTCTATCTTTTGAATAAAAGTCTAAATCAAATTGAAGTCATCATTTGTTTCTTTGAAATACCAAGTCATTTTGCGAACTACATGCAGATATTTTGTTCTACTCATTGACAATAAAGTCACACAGAAAGAACAAATAATAGTACCAACTCTTTTAAACACAAGAATGAATGAAGCTGTAATAGTTATCAAACAATGCCACCAAAGATTTGATCCTTCTTTCAGCATTCTTTTTCCATTCGTTTCCAAATTTTTTTTGGCAAAACTCTCTTCTGAAGCATCTGATTCCATTCTTGGCTCTTTCACATCAACACAATTTTTACTATTGTTCTTAGCCATAATTGCAATAACCTTGAAGGTATGATTAAGCAGTCATCTTTAATGTCAAAAATTTCAACTGAAGCAGCAATGTTTTATTTTTGATAGCAGAATAGGCAAATTTTAGAACATTTTTGTTCTCTTGGCCTTCTATTCAAACCTTTTGTAAATGATTCTGCCACACTGAGAGTTGGCACTTACTGCTTCTGTCCATCTGTCACAATGGAATTTTGCCGGTTTTAAAATGTGGTAAGACAAATATACTCGAACATAAGTGCCAGCAAAACATGGACATAATTTTTAACTCTGAATAGCATTTCTAACACTACCCTTTGGGCAATATGCCATGAGGTCTTTGGCACATTTTATTTTCAATGGGGAAAAAAAGAAGCACTAGATCTGCTGAATTACATGTTTTGTTCATATCAAATTTACTTTTATATCATGCTCTATTCAAAAATGGCAAAATAATTCTCTGTTGGCACGGCTAAATATCCATACTCTGGATGAAGAAGCACAAATCTCATCAGATGTTATATGTGAAAGTGTAAAGCACTATACAGGTACAACTGAAAAACTGCATTTCATAATATCCAGTTATAAATTTTCCTGGCATCATCATTTTGAATAATTATTTTTGAATGATTTGATATGAAAGGAACATTGAAGAATAAACATGTTCTTTAACAGGCAAAGATTAATCTGATATTTGGCACTTTTGCATTTCTAAAGCAACATGATTACTCATTTATAGATAAGAAGTTTAATAGATATTGAGTACTTCATATTCTCTACTAAATAAATGAGAATATGCTAAATATTTGTTTTCTGTTATATTGGGCCATTGAATGCTGAATAAATATTTTTGTTGTTAGTAAAAGTAGCTAAAATAGAACACAAGTTTTATCAAACATAAAGAACAAAGTGTGTAATAACTATGTTTATGTAAGCATACTTTTTTGTATATATGCGTTTCCTTAGTATCTTTATTTTTTAGAGAGACTAATACACACAAAAGGTAAAAATACATAGTTTTTTAGTGTTTTAATTATAAACCAAAATAAAAAGAACATAAATAGGGTACAGCAAAATAATCACACCATATACAATGATGGCTTTTATTTAATAGTTCAGCATTTAAAGAATACTGAATCTCAGCTGCAGGATTTTTTTTAAGTTTATGCATTAGATATTTTTTACTTGTGGCAGCTCTAAAAATGAGGAAGGAAAGGGAAGGGGAATTTTTTCTTAACCTTCATTTATCAATCTTTGTGTTGGTAATACAGTCCAATGCTCATAATCCAGAGTATTTATGCAAAAATATACACAAAATTTTATTTCCTCACACTTGGCAAATTCACTCTGTTCTTATCAATAAAGTCAGAAATATAAGTGTCTCAGGTTGTTTCCCTAAACTAATATTGTATTTATTATATATAATTATTTATAAATAAATACATTTAGTAAACATTCTCCAACTTATCGTCAAATAATAGGAGTAAATGGAAATCAATTTTTTTGTTTTGTCTATTTAACATGATATATATTCATAAGGAATTTCCACATTTTAGTGACTACACTATATTCAGGTATATATAAGTACTACAATTTCTTTATTTTTATTTTTTAAAATTACTTTTGTTTTCAATTTAATGAAAGTTTTTACAAAAATTATGTATTTTAATATACTATCTAATATTTTCAGATATTCCTATGAGATAATAACTGTTCTCATTGTATACATATGCATTTTAAACTCAGAATTAAAGTACACTTACTTAGTGATGGGGCTATGTTTCTGCAGCTAAAGCTGGCTAAGATAAGGCAAATATCCTAAGCCATTTTTGTGGAATTTGTCTCATGCCACTATCCATTTCAAACTGCTAACAAATTGCTCTGTTTTTTTCCACATTTTTATGAATGTTTCAACAGTTGTTTTATATTTTGTATGCGCCATGGAAAAACGCCATAGTTGAGCCATGGAAAAATGGAAGTAGGTAGTTTTTCCTTGTAGTGATAGATTATGGTTTCCTATACACAAATGCATATTGCTTTTGGTAGGACATCAAAAGACAATGTCGATCTAGCTACTTTGAACTTAGCAAATAGTTGTTTTATGTATTCCATGTTTTTCTTTTGTAAAATTAACTTTTTTTTTTATCTTTTTGCCAGGCAGAGTTAGACAGTGCGAGAGAGAGACAGAGAGAGTTATAGACCATGAGAGAGAGAGAAAGAGAGAGAGAGAGAGAAAGGTCTTCCTTCTGTTGGTTCACTCCCCTAATAGCCGCTATGGCTAGCACTGTTCCAATCCGAAGCCAGGAGCCAGGTACTTCCTCCTAGTCTCCCATGCCGGTGCAGGGTCCAAGAACTTGGGCCATCCTCCACTGCCCTTCTGGGCCACAGCAGAGAGCTGGACTGGAAGAGGAGCAACCGGGACTGGTACCTGGTGCCCCAACTGGGACTAGAACCCGGGGTGCCAGCGCCATGGCGCCGTCCATATTTAATTTTTAAATTGACATATAAGCTGTACTTACTTATGTGTAACAGTTCATGTTTCAATACACGTATTTATGTAAAGTTGTAAAATGTTGATAGATTCAAATCTACCTCTTCAAAATTAGCATATCTTGATGGTAATGACATGTAATATGCATTTGTCCTTTTTTTGAAATATACAATGCAATATCATTATCTATAATCACCCTACAGTCACATAGAACATCAGAAACGATATTTCTCCTGTATAACTGAAGTTTAGTACCACTGACCAAATTTTTCCCATATCTCCATGTCTACTACCCCAGCCCTTGGTAAGTATTCTGTCATCTTTATAAGCAGTGACAATTTCACTTTTTTCTTTCCAATTTTGACAGCTTTTTCCTTTTGTTTACTTAATTGCTCTGGCTAATACTTTCAGTTACAAGAATAAAAGCAACAAAAGTCAGAATCTTTGTCTTATTCTACATCTTGAAGAAGGTGATGACTTTTTCCTGTTCAGTATGATGTAAACTATAGGCATGTTTTACATTTCTTCTATACCTTTGTATTCAGATTTTGATGCAAAAGGATGCTGAATTATATTGAGCGATTTTTATTGTCTGTAGAGATGATCAATGTGTTTTAATACTTTATTCTGTTACTATGATATATCATATAAACTGGTTTGCATACGATGAATTATTCCTCCATTCCTGAGGTGCAAATATTGTTTTTTACATACTGTTGGATGTCTTTTCACTCTGTTGATCATTATCTTTGCTGTGCAAAAGCTTCCCAGTTTGATATAGTCCTATTTGTTTAGTTTTGCTTTTGTTGCCTATGCTTTGGTGGTCTTGTCCAAGAAGTCCTCCCTACACCAGTGTCTTGAGTGTTTCCCCTGTGCTCTATCCCAGTAATTTCATAGATTCAGGTCTTAAATTTAGGACTTTGATCCATCTAGAGATGATTTTTGTATGTGGTGAAAGGTATGGACCTAATTTCGTTCCTCTACATATACACATTTAGTTTTCTTAGCATCATTTGTTAAAGAAACAATCCTTACTCCACTATATGGTCTGAGCACTTTTAGCAAAATTCAGTTGGTTGTAAATATATGGATTAATTTCTGGGTTCCCTATTCTGTTTGATTGATGTATATATCAGTTTTTATGCAAGTTCCATGCTTTTTTAATAACCAAAACTTTGTAGTATGCTTTGAAGTCAGATATTGTGATGCCTCTAGCTCGTTTTTTCTTGTTCAGGATCCCTTTGGCTAATTTGGGTTTTGGTGATTCTACAGAAATTTTAGAAGTGCTTTTTCTAGTTATGTAAAGAATGTCATTGGTATTTTGATAGGGATTGCATTGAATCTGTAGATTACTTTAGATAGTATAGATATTTTGATGATATCAATTCTTCCAACCTATGAGTAAGGAATATTACTTTGTGATTTTTTCATCAATGTTTGATAATTTTCATTGTAGAGCTCTTTTGGTTTTTGGTTAAATTTATTCCTAAACATTTGTTTTTGCGTGCAGCTATTGTGAAAGGACTTTCTCTCATTAATTCTCTTTCTGTGGGTTATCATTAGCATACAAGAAGCTACTTTTTTATATGTTTATTTTGTAACCAGCAACTTTACTGAATTAATTTGTCAATTCTAATAACTTTTTGGTGGAGTGCTTAGGTTTATCGATATACAACATCATGTTATAGGCAAACACGGATAATTTGACTTTCTCTTTTCCAACTTTGATGTCCCTTATTTCCTTCTCTTCCATAATAATTTCTCTAAAATAATTATATTGAATAGGAGTAGTGAAAGTCAACATTCTTTTCTTGTTCCAGGTCTGTGGGGAAATGCTTTCAGCTTTTCCCCATTAAGTATGATAGTGACTGTTGGCTTGCTGTGTATAGCCTTAATAAATTTCTGTACCTAATTTGTGAAGGGTTTTGGCAATGAAGTGGTGTTGAATTTCTTCAAATAATTTCTCTGCCTCTGTTGAGATCACAGTATGGTTTTAGTTCTTTATTCTATTGATGTGATCTATCTTATTTATCAATTGACAAACACTGAACCACCATTCAATTTCTGGGGTAAATCTCACTTGATAGTGATATATGATCTTTTCGATGTGGTTTTGGATTTGATTTTGTAGTATTTTGTTGAGAAACATTGCATCTATATTCATTCAAAATACAGGTTTCTAGTTTTATTTATGTCATTTCTTTGGTTTTGGTACTAAAGTAAAGCTAGCCTCAAAAAACAGTTTGACAGAGTTCCATCTGATTCAATATTTTGGAAAGTTTGAATAGTATTGGAGTTACTTCCTCATTGACAGTTTAATAGAATTCAGTAGTAAAGTCATCAGGCCCCAGATTTTTCTTTATGGAAGACTTTGATTACTAATGCAATCTAATTGTTTTTTATAGGTCTGCTTAGAGTTGTCTGTCTTCTTGATTGAAATCTTGGTAAGTTAGATGAATTCAGGAATTTATCATTTCTTTGACATTTTCCAGCTAATTAACATATAAATCTTCATAGTATTTTCTTATGATCCTTTGTATTTTAGTGGTTTCATTTGTAACATTTACTTTTTCATCTCTAATTTTATTTGTTATTTTTTCTTGTTGCTGGAATACAATGATAGGTTGTTTATTTTAAATTTTGCAAAGAAAAATGGATTTGTTTTTCATAGCATTGATTGCTATGGTTTGCCCTTACTACTGCGTTTACTGTGTCCCATAGGTTTCAGCACGCTGAGTTTCTATTATCTTTTGTCCTAACAAATATTTAAGATTTTTTCTTAATTTCCTCCATTATTCATTGGTTGTTCAGGAGTACATAGTTTAATTCCTAGGCAATGACATATTTTCCATACCTTCAGTTATTATTGATTTCTAGTTTTATTTTGTTTGAGTAAGAAATTTACTCGTTAATATCTCATTTATACATGTATGGAGACTTATTTGAAACCTACTATATGATCTATCCTTCAAAATTTTCAAGTGCTATTAAGAAAGGTATGTTTTCCGAAACTGAAGTCTATGTTCTACAGACTTCTGTTAGGGCCAATTATTCTAGGGTAATGGATTAACACTGTTAATCAACTTATGGATTACAATGGCTTCCCCCCCCATACCTTCCCTCCCCCCTGAAACCCTCCCCCCTTACCCACTCCTTCTCCCCTTTCATTCGCATCCAATTCATTTTCAATTCTCTTTGTATACAGGAGATCAGTTTAGTATGTGTTAAGTAAAGATTTCAACCATTTGCCCTCACATAGCAACACAAAGTGAAATAAATTATTTGAGTACTAGTTATAGCATTGAATGTACAGCACATTAAGGACAGAGACATACATGATTTTTTTTAAAAAAAATTGATTAATTTTCTATGCAATTTCCATTATAACACCGAGTATTTTTTCATTTTCAATTATCTTTATATACAGATATTGATTCAGTATATACTAAGTAAAGATTTCATCAGTTTGCACCCACACAGAAACATAAGGTGTAAAATACTGTTTCAGTACTAGTTATAGCATTACTTCACATTGGACAACACATTAAGGACAGATCCCACATGGGACGTAAGTACACAGTGACTCCTGAAGTTGATTTAACAATTTGGCACTCTTGTTTATAGCGTCAGTAATCTCCCTAGGGTCTAGTCATGAGTTGCCGAGGCTATGGAAGCCTTTACGGTTCGTCTACTTCGATCTTATTCTGACAGGGTCATAGTTAAAGTAGAGGTTCTCTCCTCCCTTCAGAGAAAGGTATCTCCTTGTTTGGTTGCCCTGTTCCATCCACTGGTTTCTCACTCTCAGAGATCTTTAATTTAGGACTTTTTTTTTTCACAGAGTGTCTTGGCTTTCCATGCCTAAAATACTCTCAGAAGCTCGTGAATGCCTTAAGGGCTGATTCTGAGCCAGAGTGCTATTTAGGACATCTGCCATTCTATGAGTCTGCTGTGTATCCCACTTCCCATGTTGGATCAGTCTCTCCCTTTTTGGTTCTATCTGTTAGTATTAGCAGACACTAGTCTTGTTTGTGAGATCCCTTTGACTCTTAGAGCTATCAGTGTGATCAATTGTGAAATGAAATTGATCACTTGGACTACTGCAATGGCATTGGTACATGGCACCTTGATGGGATTGTATTGGAATCCCCTGGTACGATTCTAACTCCATCATTTGGGGCAAGTCCAATTGAGCATGTTCCAAATTGTTCTTCTCCTCCCTCATTATTCCCACTCTTATACTTAACAGGGATCACTTTTCAGTTAAAATTTAAACAGCTAAGAATAGTTGTGTGTTAATTACAGAGTTCAACCAATAGTAATTGAACAAAAACAAACAACAACAAAAATACTAAAATGGGTACAAATTTATATTGTACATCAACAGTCAAGATAAGAGCTGATCAAGTCATATTTTCTCATAGAGTTCATTTTACTTCAACAGGTTTCCTCTTTGGTGCTCAGTTAGTCATTGACAATCAGGGAAAACAAATGATATTTGTCTCTTTGGGTCTGGCTTAATTCATTCAGCATGAGGTTTTCCAGATTCATCCATCTTGTTGTAAATGACCAGATTTCATTGTTTTTGACTGCTGTAGAGTATTCTATAGAGTACATGTCCCATAATTTTTTTATCTAGTCTACTGTTGATGGCATTTGGGTTGATTCCACTTCTTAGTATTGTGAATTGAGCTGCAATAAACATTAAGGTGCAGACCACTTTATTGTTTGCCAATTCAATTTCCTTTGGGTAAATTCCAAGGAGTGGGATGGCTGGTTTGTATGGTAGGGTTATATTCATGTTTCTGAGGAATCTCCAGACTGACTTCCATAGTGGCTTAAACAGTTTGCATTCCCACCAACAGTGGATTAGTGTCCCTTTTCCCCCACATCCTCACGAGCATCTGTTGTTGGTAGATTTCTGAATGTGAGCCATTCTAACCGGGGTGAGGTAAAACCTCATTGTGGTTTTGATTTGCATTTCCCTGATTGCTAGTGATCTTGAACATTTTTTGATGTGTCTGTTGGCCGTTTGGATTTCCTCTTTGGAAAAATGTCTATTGAGGTCCTTGGGCCATCTTTTAAGTGTGTTGTTTGTTTTGATGTTTTGGAGTTTCTTGATTTGTTTGAAGTTTCTGGTTATTAACCCTTTACCTGTTGTATAGTTTGCAAATATTTTTTCCCATTCTGTTGGTTGCCTATTCACTTTCCTGATTGTTTCCATTGAAGTACAGAAACTTCTCAATCTGATGCGATCCCAATAGTTAATTTAGGCTTTGAGTGCCTGTGCTTCTGGGGTATTTTCCAAGAAGTCTTTTCCAGAACCTATATCTTGCAGGGTTTCTCCAATGCTCTCTTATTATTTGATGGTGTCGGGTCGTAGGTTTAAGTTTTTAATCCATGTTGAATGAACTTTTGTGTAAGGTGAAAGGTAGTGATCTTGCTTCCTGATTCTGCATGTGGAAATCCCGTTTTCCCAGCACCATTTATTAAATAGACTGTCTTTGCTCCAGGGATTGATTTTGGATCCTTGATCAAATATAAGTTGGCTGTAGATGTTTGGATTGATTTCTGGTGTTTCTATTCTGTTCCATTAGTCTACCCATTTGTTTCTGTACCATTACCATGCTGTTTTGAAAACTACTGCCCTGTAGTATGTCCTGAAATCTGGTTTTGTGATGCATCTGGCTTTGTTTTTTGTTGTACAAGATTGCTTTAGCTATTTGAGGTCTCTGTGTCTCCATATAAATTTCAGCATCATTTTTTCCAGATCTGAGAAGAATGTCCTTGTTATCTTGATTGGTATTGCATTGAATCTGTAAATTGCTTTTGGGAAGATGGAAATTTTGTTGATATTGATTCTTCCAATCCATGAGCATGAAAGATATTTCCATTTTTTGGTATCCTCTTCTATTTCTTTCTTTAAGGTTTTGTAATTTTCAACATAGAGATCATTAGTGTCCTTGGTTAAGTTTATTCCAAGGTATTTGATTGTTTTTGTAGATATTGTGAATGGGATTGATCTTAGAAGTTCTTCCTCAGCCATGGCATTGCCTGTGTTACAAAGCCTGTTGATTTTGTGCATTGATTTTATATCCTGCTACTTTGCCAAACTCTTCTATGAGTTCCAATAGTCTCTTAGTAGAATTCTTTGGATCCCCTAAATAAAGAATCATATCATCTGCAAAGAGGGATAGTTTGAGTACTTCCTTCCCAATTTGTATCCCTTTAATTTCTTTTACTTGCCTAATAGCTCTGGCTAAGAGTTCCAGCACTATATTGAATAGCAGTGGTGAGAGTGGGCATCCCTGTCTGGTACCAGATCTCAGTGGTAATGCTTCCAACTTTTCCCCATTCAATAGGATATTGGCCGTGGGTCTTTCATAAATTGCTTTTATTATATTGAGGCATGTGCCTTCTATACCCAGTTTGCTTAGGGTTTTCATCATGAAAGGGTGTTGTAATTTATCAAATGCTTTCTCTGCGTCTATTGAGATAATCATATGGTTTTTCTTCTGCAGTCTTTTAATGTGTATCACATTGATTGTTTTGTGTACATTGAACCATCCCTGCATAATAGGGATAAATCCCACTTGGTCTAGGTCGATGATTTTTCTGATGTGTTGTTGCATTCTATTGGCCAGAATCATATTGAGGATTTTTGCATCTATGTTCATCAGGGATATTGTTCTGTAATTCTCTTTCAATTCTGCATCTTTTTCCGGCTTAGGAATTAAGGTGATGCTGGTTTCATAGAAAGAATTTGGGACGATTCCCTCTTTATCGATTGTTCTGAATAGTTTGAAAAGAATTGGAGTTAGATCTTCTTTAAATGTCTGGTAGAATTCAGCAGTAAATCCATCTGGTCCTGGGCTTTTCTTTGTTGGGAGGACCTTTATTACTGTTTCAATTTCTGTCTCAGTTATGGGTCTATTAAGGTTTTCTATGTTTTCCTGGCTCGATTTATGTAGGTTGTATGTGTCCAGGAATCTATCCATTTCTGATATATTTCCCTGTTTGCTGGCATACAAGTCCTTGTAGTAATTTCTGATGATTCTTTTGATTTCTGTGGTGTCTGTTTTTATGTTTCCTTTTTCGTCTCTGATTTTATTGATTTGGGTCTTTTCTCTTCTTTTTTTTTTTGTTAGCTGGGCCAATGTGGTGTCAATTTTGTTTATTTTTTCAAAAAAGCTGCTCCTTGTTTGGCTGATTTTTTTGTAATAATTTTTGATTCAATCCTGTTGATTTCTTCTCTGATTTTAATTATTTCTCTTCTCCTACTAGCTTTGGGTCTGGTTTGCTGCCAATTTTCTAGATCCTTGAGATTTGTGAGCTCATCCATTTGGTGCCTTTCCAATTTCTTGATGTAGGCACCTATTGATATAAACTTTCCTCTTAGCACTGCTTTTGCTGTGTCCCATAGATTTTGGTATGATGTGCTGTTATCCTCATTTACTTCCAGGAAATTTTTGGTTTCCCTTTTAATTTCTTCTATGACCCATTGTTCATTCAGGAGCATGTTGTTTAGTCTTCATGTGTTTGTATATGCTCTAGGGATTCCTGAGTTGCTAATTACCACCTTAATTCCACTGTGGTTTGAGAAGGTGCATGGTATAATACTAATTCTTATGAATTTGCTGAGACTTGCAAAAAGGCCGAGTATGTGGTCAGTCCTAGAGAAGGTTCCATGTACTGCTGAGAATAATGTAAATGTTTTATCTGTAGGATGGAAAGTTCTGTAAATATCTGTTAGGTCCATTTGGGCTATAATGTCAATTAAATTTTCTGTCTCCTTGTTGATCCTCATTCCTGTTGTTCTGTCTATCTCTGAGAGTGGAGTATTTAAGTCCCCCACTATTATTGTATTGGGGTCTAATTCTCACTTTAAGTCCCTTAACGAGTCTTTCATAAAACCGGTGCTCTGTAATTAGGTGCACGTACATTGATAGTCCTTATATCTTCCTGTTGAATGGATCCCTTCATCATTATATAGTGTCCCTCTTTGTCTATGTTAATAGTAAATGGTAAAATTTATGTTATCTGTTATTAAGATGGCTAGGTCAGCTTTTTTTCATTTCTGTTGTCATGGTATATCTTTTTCCATCCTTTCACTTTCAGTCTGTATGGTTCTTTGTTAGAAAGATGTGTTTCTTGTAAGCAGCAAATAGATGGGTTTTGTTCCTTAACCCAGTCAGCCAATCAATGTCTTTTGACTGGGCAGTACAAACCATTCATGTTCGATGTGACTATTGATAAGTAGTAACTTTGACCTGCCATTTGACAAAGATATTTTCTAATATATGCTTTGAGTTTCCTATGATTTTTTGCTGTGAGGTTTCCTTCCTTTACCTTCTTTCAAATTGATGACCACGTTTCTGTGTTTCTGTGTGTAGCACATCTTTAAGCATCTTTTGCAGGGCTGGATGAGTGGCGACAAATTCTTTCAGTTTCTGTTTGCTATGAAAGGTATTTATTTCACTTTCATTCACAAATGAGAGCTTTGCAGGATATAATATTCTGGGCTGGCAGTTTTTCTCTCTTAGTACCTGGGCTATGTCTTGCCATTCCCTTCTAGCTTGTAGGGTTTCTGATGAGAAGTCTGCAGTGAGTCTAATTGGGGATCCTCTGAGAGTAATCTGACGTTTCTCTCTTGCATATTTTAAGATCTTTTCTTTATGTTTCACTGTGGTGAGTTTGATTACAACGTGTAGTGGTTGAGGATCTCTTTTGGTCATGTTTACTAGGGGTTCTATGAGGTTCCTGTACTAGGATGTCTTTTTTCCTTCTCCAAACCTGGGAAATTTTCTTCTAGTAATTCACTAAAAAGGCCTTCTAATCCTTTCTCCCTTTCCATGCCTTCAGGAACTCCTAGAACTCGAATGTTCGATTTTTTAATAGTATCCTGTAGATTCCCAACAATATTTTTTAGATTTCTAATTTCCTCTTCTTTTCTTTGATTTGACTGTTTCCTTTCCTGTTCTCTGTCTTCTAAGTCCGATATTCTCTCTTCTGTTTCACCCATTCTGTTTGTAAGGCTCTCTAATGTGTTTGTCATTTGATCTATTGAATTCTTCATTTCATTATGATTTCTCTTCACTATCGCAGTTTCTTGTTCTACTAGTTGTTTCATTTCATTTTCATGCCTCCTTAATATTTCATTTTCATGAGAGAGATTTTCTCTCTTATCTGTTAAAGAATTTCTGTAGTTCAAGAATTTGTTTTTGAGAACTTCTTAATGTTCTTATCAATTTTTTGAGATCCACTTCTTACATTTCTTCTATCTCATCATTTTCATAATTGAATTGGGGTGTCTTTTTCATTTGGGGGCATCATAGTGTCTTCCTTGCTCTTGTTACCTCGGTTTTTACTTTTGTTTGGCATTTCTCTGCAATCTATCACCGGGTTACCAAGGTTACCTCAGATATTCAGTCTCTGTTTTGTTACCTCCACCCACTTTCCCTAGATCTAACCTGTTAGTGGCTGCTGCCATTTTACTGCTCTTTGTCTGGCTCAGCTTTGTAAGGTGAGTGAAGAGAGAGGCTAGTGTCCATGCATGTTCCCCTTATTTTTTTTTCTCTCCTCCAGTCAGCCTGGTGCACTTTCCCCAGTGGGGTTGCATCCCCCCACCAATGTCTCGGGTTCTTTGTCTTACCTCCCCTTCCAGCGCTGATGCACAGAATCTGCTGCTGGGCTCCGTTCCCGCAGCAGCTCAGTTCTCGCGGTGGCTACCCTCCCACAGCTTCCTCACCATGGGCGAACTTACTTTCCCCTGGGTCCTCTGTGTCTCATCCACTAGATCTGGAAGAGTTTCCTCTGCAGTTTCTTTCACTTTTATTAAACTATCTTTTCCTGGACTATTGGTGCATGCCCTCACTATCCCGCCATCTTCTGAACACTTCTTAATATTGTATTGGAGTGTTTCTCATCCTTAAGTTCTATTAAGATTTGCTTCCAATTCCTAGGAGCTCTGATATGGCTGCAAATATATTATATTTAGGATAGTTATTTCTGCCTGCAGAATTGATCTGTTTTTCATTACACAATTATACCCTTATCTCTTTTATTTTTTTTGATTTGGAATCTGTTACATCTACTATAAATATGGCTATTACTGCCTTCCTTTTACTTCTGTTTTCATGAAATACTGTTTTTAATGTTGTTATTTTCAGTTTATGCATATCCTTATGAGTGAAGCAAGTTTCTTGTAAGCGATACATAATTGGAGCTAATATTTTTAAGCATTAATTTGCAAAATGTATTTTAATTTGAGCATCTAGTCCCTTTACATTTAATTATCAATAGATAAGTTCTTACTACTGTCATATTTATTGCTATTTTTGTTCTACAAGTTTTTTTAGTCCTTTCTTTTTTTCCTTCCCTCTATTACAGGCTTCTTTACTGATTAGGCAATTTTCCTCTAGTATTGTGTTTAAATATTTCCTTATTTTGGGGTGTCTATTTTAGATTTTTTACTTTGTGGTTACATTAATGATAGCAATAATATCTTCATTATAAAAAACTATTTTGAAATAACAGTGACTTGAAATTATTCACAAAGATAGGAAATGAAACAAGAAAAGAAAGAAAAACACTAATAGTAACTATACTTGCAAACCATTCCTCCCCAGTGTTTGAGTTTTTTATAATCCATTACACATCTGTTTATATTGAGTATCTCTGAAATATTAGTGTAATTAATATAATACTTTCATTTTTTAATGTTCATAGCCTTCATACTAAAGATATACCTTGTTTATATAATAGATGAATTCTGAGTTTTCCTGTACGGTTATTTTGTGATGGAGTTTTCGACCTTTTGATATGTTCTTACTCATTACTGTCTTTCCTCCAGTTTGAAGAACTCCCATTAGCATTTCATGAAGGACAGCCCTGGTGTTGATATATTATCTCAGCTTTCATTTATCTGACAATGTCTTTATTTTGCCTTCATTTCTGAAAAATGCCTTTGCTGGATATAGTTTTTTATGGTTGGCGGGTTTTTTTTGTTGTTGTTTTTTCCTTTTGCACTGAGAATATCTCATTCTTCTCCCTCCTGGAGTGTAGAGTTTCTGCTGAAGTATCTGCTGTCAGGTAAATTGGGACACCCTTATGTATTATTTATTTCTTTTTTTCTCTCTCTTTAGAAATTCTCTCTTTTGCTTTAACCTTTGAGGACATGATTATGATATGCCTTGGGGTAGACTTGGTTGAGTTGAATCTGACTGGTGATTTTTGACCTTTCTCTGTCAGGATATTGGTTCTTTTTCTAGGTTAGAGAAGTTTCCAGTTATTATCTCTTTAAATGAGCTTTCTGCCTTCTTGTCATTCTTAAGTCCCCTTTGAACCCCAATAACCTGGATATTTATTCTTTTAATATTACCCTAAGTTATAGAAACATTTTTATTCCTTTTATTATTTTTCTTTTCTCATTACATTTTCAAATGGCCAATATTTGAGTTCACTAATTCTTTTTTTTTATTTGTTCTGTTCTGCTTATGACGTTCTGTGTTTTTCATTCCCTATAGTGAATAAAATATACAAAACTATCTATTTGATATTACTTCATCCTTTTTGTTAAGTATTAAGTTGTTTTCTGTGTTTTCTTCAAATTTGTTGAATTTCTTTGTAACAACTATTTTGAATTCTCTGGGAGTTTGCACTTGACATTTTCTGTATGTGTTTTCTGGCACCTTTCTTTGCCTATTAGGTGAAGTATGATTCCTTGAAAGTTCTTTGATTGCTGGCATACAATTAAGTCTGCACATTGAAGAATTAGGTATTTATTTCAGATTTACAATAAGCCTTGTTTTTATCTGTTCTTTTAGAATTCCTAAGATGGTTGCTTATTTTCTCTGAAACTGTGAACACTGTTGCAATTTCAACAGTAGATGATGCCCAAATCAATGTTTTCCATGAGCTTATGGCTGGTATTTTGTCCCTAGGATGCCCCTAGCTGAAGGTAGTGACAAATCTGCAGTGGGTATGTTGTTCAAGATGGACTGAGGGGGTGCCAAAAAGGGGAGGTTTCCCTCTATGAATCTTCACTCCCTGCCAGGGTGGGCCCGAATGCCTTGTTTGTAGGCACCTGCCAGATACCATAGGGTTCTAACTATCAATGGACCTCATAAGGGGGAGTCTGATCCTAGGCTCAATTAAACAACATGCACCTCCCTCCTTCTAATACCTTCAAGGAAATTTTGCTTTCTTAATATTGTGCTTCCTGGGATTGGGTAGGATAGGGTTGGAAGTCTCGTGGCTGTCACATCTGCCACATTTTGATCACACTCAAACTCCAGAGCCCTCTGAGATCAACATGAGACAGAGACAGGACCAAGACCCATGCTGCTATGTCCTGTCTGTAGCTATTATATTTTTGTGTCCTGTGACAAATGTACCTGACCAGAAGTGATGCTGGCTGGAATATGGGTATGTGCTATGGGGCTACAATTCTCTGCCTGGTGTAAGCATGTGTTCAGAAGCTCAATTCACTGACACTGGCCTGAGGACAGTGGCTGTTAGCTTTTGCTTATAGTTTTGTTTCACTTTGGTCTGAATTGTATTGACTATTAAGGCAAAATCTCATGTATACTTTCTTTCCATCACTTCCCAGGGGATGGACGGCTTCTCTGGGCTGTGCTACTTGAGGTTGTGGAAGGAGTTCTAGAAGTAGCCCATTGGCCATCAATGGTAATTTTTGGTCCAGAAGACCTACCACCAGGCACCAGACTGGGAGTAGGAGTCATGGGGTTCTTTCTTATGCTGTTTTACTGTGGTGGGCCAGGAACTGGGTTCCAAGTCTGAGGCTTGTACTTAATTTCCTCTTCCTCTGCTGTGCTGCTTGGTATTGGGAGAAGGGTGATTCGAATAATTCTGGCTTTTTTCAAATATTTCCTCATTATTATTCTGGAAATGGGTACTATGATCTTTCAAGTGATTTCTGCAACTCTTGTGAAAATAGTTTCCTTGATCACAAGTTGTTCAAAGTTATGTCCCGTGAGGAGATTACTCAAGAATTTGACTCTGGTGCCATCATGCTCCACTCTACTTATGTTTCCTTTATGATCTCCCTTTTATTGACCACAAGCTGTGAATTTTCTATATATCAGACCTTTTGTTTAAATAATCTAAAAATAAACTTCCAACCATATTATAGCATCTGAGAAAAAAGAGGTTAATTTTTATATTTCCATGCAAAATTTTTTGAGAAAGAAAATTTTCTATTTAGTAAAATCATTTTCCTGCTCTTTGTTAATATATGAATTTAATAAAGGAATTTGAATAAATGAATGAATGAATGAACTAATGAATAATAAACATCAGGTAACTCACATGTTTGTAGAATTATAAAAAGGCAAAAATTAATACAAACCATTTTAAAGGTTTGGCTTAGAAAGACATAGACATGTCAAAGCAAAAATTAATGCTCTGAATGTATATCAATTATACTATTGAGTTCAAACATTTAGACAAGTTTACTTTGTGAGGAAAATTATTTATAAATGTTATATTTTTGCCATCTGGTGAAATAATGCTTATTCATATGAAAGTATTTCCTCAGTAGGATGTCTAGGCTTCTGTATTGCATTTGGGAGATGATATTTATAAATTTGAGTCATTCATTTGAAAACAGTTTTTTTCTTACATTTTGTTCCTTACATGATATAACAAAAACAACAGAAAGACATTTATTTCTCTCCTTTTACTTTTATTTTTTGCAAAGCTTGATTTGAGAATGAATTATTTTATTCCTGTTTAAAGATCATTCAGTGAATTCTTTCTATGACTTTACTGTAATTGTGAAATATTAAAATAATATATTATCCTATATATAGAAGAATGGAAAGATTCTACTAAGTGTTTACTGGAATTTATAAGAGAATTTGACAAAGTTACAGGATATAAAGTCAACACAAAAAAATCAATAGCATTTGTATATATAAAAAATGCCATAGCTGAGAAAGAATTTGTAAGATAAGTCACATTTATAAGAGCAGAGCTATTTTTTAAATACCTTGGAGTAAATGTAACCAAGGATGTGAAATTTGTCTATAATGAAGAGTATAAAGCATTATGGAAAGAAATGGAAGAAGAGACAAAAACATGAAAGAAAAAAGTCCACATTCATGGATTGTAAGAACTAATAAAATCCAAATGTCCATACCACCCAAAGCAATTAACCGAGTTAATGTGGTCCCAATGAAAATATCAAAGATGTTCTTCTAAGATGAAGAAAACATATTCCAAAATCCTTATTGAACCACAAGACATCCTGGATAGTTAAAGCAATCCTAAACAATAAAAATAAAGCTGGAGGTTTCATAATACCACATTTGAAGACTTGTTACAAAGAAGTTCCAATCAAAAGAGCCTGGTACTCACACAACAATAGACATGTGGCCAGGAAAGAGATGATAGTCCAGAAATTAATCAAACATTTAAACAAACTAATCTTTGACAAATGAGGTAAAATCACTCCTGAAGAAAGAACAGTTTTTTCAATAAATGATGTTTGGGAAAATTGAATCTCTGCATAAAAATGTGTGAAGCAAGACCTCTACCTCACACCCTACACAAAAATCAGCTTACAATAGATCAGGGTTATAAATATAAGATCATAAATCATGACATTTATAGAGGAAAACAGGGAAATACTATAATAAGAAACAAACTGTAAGAAACAACAACAAAACAATGAATTCAGTTAAGAAATGGGATAAGGATATACAGGTATTTTTCAAAGGATGAAATACTAATGGCCAGCAGACACTTGTAAAGGTACTAAGACTCTTAGTAATCAAGAAAATATGAATAAAAACCACAAGAAAGATTCACTTCCCCCAAGTTAGAATGAATATCACACAAAAGTTTTTTTTAAAATGCTGACAAGAATGTGGGGCAAAACCATACCTTAATATACTCTAAGTGAGAGTGTAAACTAGTACAATCATTATGAACAAGAATACAGAGATTCCTCAGAAATCAGAAAATAGATCTACCATAGGACCTAGCCTTTCCACTCCTGGAAACTTACCTAAACTGTTGATTGAAAAGTATACTAATACTTCAGAAACCTGAAAATAAATCTATTATATGACACAGCCATCCCACTTCTCAGAATTTACTTAATGCAAATGATTTCAACAAATTAAATAATCATCTGTATCCCCATGTTTATCACAGCCCAATTCACAATAGCTAAGATAAGGACTGAACCGAGAGGTTTATCAACTGATGACTGCATATAGAAAATGTGATATATTATCTACATAGATAGATAGATAGATAGATAGACAGACAGACAGACAGACTGTATGGAAAACTACTCAGAGAAAAAATGAAATTCTGACTTTTGAAATTAATTGGGTGGAAATTGAAGTATTATACCTAGTGAAAGACAAATATCTTATGTTTTCTTTGATATGTACCAATTAATATAAAAGACAAAAATTTTTAGGAATGAAACAGGCATCTTGTGATTTGATTGTTATTTTTAACACTGCTTTATTTCTGGGAACTGTGTTCTTTCTAGTTTTTACTTGTTGGAAGAACTAATTCCAATATTAAGCTATTCAAGACATCAAAAGTAAGGGAATCCACCCAAATTATTTCTATGAAGCCAGCATCACCTTAATTCTCAAACCTGAAAAAGATGCACCAGAGAAAGATAACTACAGACCAATCTACCTGATGAAGACTGATGCAAAAAAATGAAATACTAGCCAATCTAATCCAACAACACATGAGAAAGATCATCTACCAGGACCAAATGGGTTGATCCCTGTTATACAGGGATTGTTCAACATTCACAAATCAATGTGATAAATAGCATTAGTAAATGAAAGAACAAAAACCGTGTAATTATCTCAATAGGATCAGGGAAAACATTTGACAAAATACAGCACATTTTCATGATGAAAACTTTAAGTTTAAGGAGCATTTCTCAACACAATCAAGGAAATTTATGAAAAACCCATGACCAGCGTCCTATTGAATGGGGAAAGGTTGGAAACCACCTCACTGAGATCCAGAACCAGAAAAGGATACTCACTGACTCTATCACTTTTCAATAGAGTCCTGGAAGTTTTAGCCAGAGAAATTAGAGAAGAAAAAGAAATCAAAGGGATTCAAATCAGGAAAGAGGAAGTCAAACTATCCCTATTTGCAGATCACATGATCCCATACATAGGGGATCCAAAAGACTCCACTAAGAGACTGTTGGAATTCATAGAAGAGTTTGGAAATGTAACAGGACATAAAATCAACACAAAAAAATCAACAGCCATTGTATACGCAGACTATGCCTTAGCTGAGAAAGAGCTCTTAAGATCAATCCCATTCACAATAGCTACTAAAAAAATCAAATATCTAGGAATAAATTTAACCAAAGATGTGAAAGATCTCAACAATGTGAATTACAAAACCTTAAAGAAAGAATAGAAGAAGAAACAAAAAATAGAATAATCTTCCATGTTTCTGGATTGGAAGATTCAATATCATCAAAATGTCTGTATTACTGAAATCAATTTATAGATTCAATGTGATACCAATCAAAATACCAAAGACTCTTCTCTGATATAGAAAAAATGATGTTGAAATTTACATAGAAACACAGGAGACCCCAAATACCTAAAGCAATCATATATAACAAAAACAAAGCTGGAGGTATCACAATATCAGATTTCAATACATACTTCAAGACATTCTCCCTCTGTCTCTCTATTTCTCTGTCAAATAAATGAATAATCAAATGTTACTTTTTAAAAGAGAAATTTTTGATATGCTTACTTAAACAGAAAGATAAATCCTAAGACCAGAAGGTGCTTGTGTAAGCATTTGTGTAAGCACTGCATCAAATAAGAGAAGCATTTTAGTAATTCTGGAAAAAAAAAAGAAAAAGAAAAGGATGATACAGAAAAAAAAGATAAAACTGGACAGGGTATGTCTTGAGTTTTCAAGGATTCCATAATTTTTTTTTTTGCTTTTTTTTTATTTTTTTATAAAGCTTTTATTTAAAGAATATAAATTTCCAAATACAGCTTATATATTACAATGACTTCCCCCCCATAACTTCCCTCCCACCCAAAACCCTCCCCTTTCCCTCTCACTCTCCCCTTCCATTCACATGAATAATAGCACTCTGGCCTCAGAATCAGCCTGTAAGGCATTTGGATCTGGCTCAAGAGCCCATGAGAATATTTTAGGCATGGAAAGCCAAGACACTCTGGGAAAAACAGAAGACCTAAATGAAAGATCTCTGCAGTGAGATCCCAGTGGAAAGAACGGGGCCATCAAAGAAAGAGGTACCTTTCTCTGAAGGGAGGAGAGAACTTCCACTTTGACTATGACCCTGTCGGAATAAGATTGAAGTCGGCGAACCCTAAAGGCTTGCATAGCCTCGGCAACTCATGACTAGAGCCTAGGGAGATTACTGACGCCATAAAGAAGAGTGTTAAATTGTTAAATCAACGTCAGGAGTCACTGTGTACTTATGTCTCATGAGGGAGCTGTCCTTAATGTGTTGTCCAATGTGAAGTAATGCTATAACTAGTACTGAAACAGTATTTTTACACTTTGTTTTTCTGTGTGGATGCAAACTGATGAAATCTTTACTTAGTATATACTGAAATCTTTACGTAATATGTACTAAACTGATCTTCTGTATATAAAGAGAATAGAAAATGTATCTGGATGTGTAAGGATTCCATAATTTTTAATGTTTCCTGAAGTCTTCTGTCAAAGTACTTGAAAGCCGTAAGTGTCCTGATGAAAAAGGAGTCTTAGAGAAATCATTAAAGATAAAGACCAGTAGCATATGAATTTCTGCTCATTAGATAGATGTCTGCTTTCTCCTCCTCATCTTCTGAAGGCTAAGAGTTGAGCCATGCTCAAGGTTTAGTAGGCGACTTCAACAAGGGATTGAAAGTTCTGGAATTGTTCCTAACTGCTACTTGCTGTGTGAACCTCAGGGAGTTATATGATCTATTTCTGTTTCAGAATTCTAATCCTCTGGCTCTGTTTATAATCTTAAAGTATAGATTTACCTTAATTTTTTTATGTAAAGTATATAATATAGTGTTTTTCCTTTTCAATGTGAAATTTTATATCATATGAATAAATAATTGCTCATGGACTAAACCAGAAATGCAAAAAAAATTAGAATATCTACAAAAAAATGAAAATAAATGTTTTGGAATATTTTTGTTTCTTAATTATTTTAAAATTGTTATTATAATTTCCATTATAGTTTGAGAATCTTTATAACAAGCACACATTATGTGCAAATCAAAAGTGCAAATCTAAATGCACAATCTGTATTTGGGCAAAATAAAGATTTGTGCCAATACAAATGCACAAGGGATGTGAACACCTTGAATAAGATTAACTCTAGTGATTGCTTTCATAAGAGTTTAAATGAAAAAGGCACATTGCTGCCAAATTCTATCCAATATATTAAGTCTTTTTGTTTGTGTAAAGAGAAAATAACCCTGGAATATAACATACTCCAAAAATCTGGTGTTTCATGAAGTGAGAAATTATGGGCTTGGGTTTTTATAAAATTTTAAAGGTCAAGAGGGTAAGCAGATGGCTAGCTGTAGAATTTATTGCACATTAAGCCACTGTTTTTTATGTGCCAGAAAAAGTTCTGGAAGCTTATGAGATTGTAAAATCCAATGACCCTGCATTAGACTGAGAGTTCAGCTCATGGTACACATGCTATTTTAGATATCATAACTATCTCTAGTTTATTATCTGTCAGAAACTTACACTATTCAACACCAATTAATATCCTGCTCTGTAGTTTTTATTATTACTCCTTTTTAACCTCTTTTTTATTTCACACTTCTTTAAAATATTACTAACTTCACAATATTCAAGTGACAGCTCAGCAATGTCGAATGATTTTTCCAGTGGCTTTTCAGGACACATAATAATAAAATTTTATAAGGATTATAAAAAATTTAGATACTCAGTCCCACATACTATCTTCCATTTACCTGAGTAATTTCACTGTCATCAATTGGAGCTTCAGTATGTAGAGAAAAGCAATATTTTTTCATAACTAAAGTTGCTGAAAAATAGCCCATCCTTAAAAAGAGCTAATCATAAGAGGATGACCTGGGACACTGTACTGGCAGAGCATCTCTTAAATCAATAAAACCAAATAAAATCATCAAAAACAAAACAAAACAAAAATCTTCAGGCCCAAGCAAATGCTTTCTGGAGTCTGTTTTTAGTATGATTCTAGCAGAATCTCACCACTGTGTTATGAAAGAGCATGCCATCATGCTTCATTTAAGATGTTTTAAATAAATGATGGGTAATAATTTAATATTTACTGAAGGTCAGAGATGGGTAACAAATGATACACTCTTAAATTACTTATAAATATTTACCCTCCTTCTGAATTTTTGCAACCATAGTGTTTGAAATTTTTAAGAATATGCAAGAATAGCTGTAATCCCATTAAGTGTACTCTTAAATACAGATGATCCAGAAATTTAACTAAGTGACTGGATTGAACTGTATTTTACCATTATGTTCACTTTATTAAAAGTTACTAACTTTTAGTGCATTTGATTTTATTTAGTAATATCTCCAATTGTTTTGCCTACTGGGTAATCGTTAATAAAACAAATGACATTCCAAAAAATCATTAAAGTGATAGCATTTATGTCTCATTTACTTTAACGAAAGCAATTCAAATGTCAAAATGGCACACCTGAAGAACTATTATCTAATTACATCTTCATCTACTACCCTCATTGCAGAGTGTCCTTAATGTAGACTGCTAATAGAGTTTTTTCCCTTTCAGTTCTCTGGGATACACATTCATCATAGTAAATATTTAAGTCAATAAACATGTTTAGCTCTCCATCAAATTAGGACAATTTTAATAATTATTTGTTTGGGGCTGGCGTTGTGGTATAGCAGGTAAAGCCACCACCTGCAGTGCCAGCATCCCGTATGGGTGCTGGTTCCAGTCCCAGGTGCTCCACTTTCAATCAAGCTCTGTGCTATGGCCTGGGAAAGCAGTGGAAGATGGCTCAAGTCCTAGGGCCCCTGTAGCCATGTGGGAGACCTGGAGGAAACTCCAGGCTCCTGGCTTCAGAAGGGTTCAGCTCCGGCCATTGTGGCCAACTGGGGAGTGAACCAGGTGATGAAAGACCTCTCTTTCTCTGCCTCTTTATAAAAATAATTACTTGTTCATAATGCAAGAAAAACTACTAATTTTCACTAATAGAATGTCTTATTTAACTAGATGTCTTGTGTAAGAAGATTTTAAATCATGCTGAATTCTAATGTGCCCTCCCTCTTTATAGCTTCACATCAATGGAGCCAACCAATGATGGATCACAAATTTTATGAGAAAAGCATGCATCCATATTTCTCATAAACAGACATTTTAGTTCATTATTCCATAAATGATACAGTATATTAACATTTTACATAGTATTTACATCATATTGGATGAAATGAATAATCCAGCAATGATATGAAGTGTGCAGAAGTATGTGCACAGATTATATTGATATTATTTATATAAAGAACTTGAGTAGCAGCTAATAAGTGGGGATCCTGGATTCAGTCCTACATGGACAACATGGAATATTTGTATTAATTAAGGCATATGTCCCTAAAATGTGAACCACTCTTAAATTTAGAACTAAAAACAATCTTGAGTAGGTGAATGGCCTAGTACGATGGAAAACAAAGCATTATATGATATCAAGAACACTGCAGTGTGTTCCTTGTGAAAAATGAACTATGCAAGGCATTTGTACTCTGCAGAACAAAGCCAAGTGTCTATTGATATAAAAACATTAGGAACAGCATATCATGTCTAAAGTGGTGCTGCAGTGGGAGAAGTATTTTTGCTCAGAAACAAATCTGAGTTTCAAATCTAACTCAGTTTTTTTTTTTTTCTTATAAGATCTGTGCACTAACCGATTGCGCCACTGGAGCCAATCAGTTTTGTTTTTGTTTTTGTTTTTTTCATAAAGATTCATTCATTTGAATGGCAGAGTTACAAGACAAGCATAGGCAGAGAGAGGTTTTCTATCTGCTGGTTCAGTCCCCACATAGACACAATGGCCAGAATTGCACCAATCCGAAGCTAGGAGCCAGGACCTTCTTTTGGGTCTCCTACACAGGGCCCAAGGACTTGGACCATCTTCTACTGCTTTCCCAGGCCACAGCAGAGAGCTGTATTAAAAGTGGAGTAGCTGGGACTCGAACCAGGGCCCACATGGGATGCCGGCACTGCATGCAGCAGATTTACCTGCCATGCCACAGCACCAGCCCCACTCAGTTTCTTCATCTGTATTATTCATAATGTAATATCTTCCATGAAGCATTGCTATATAAATGAAATGAGATCAATTTAATAGTTTTCTAGATGATGCTAATTTAAAATCTATTCCTTTAATTTTTCCTTTTGTCCTCAAACTATTACTACTTGTCTAAGCTTCAATAATGATTCCTCTCAAATTATTTTGCACACAGGTCTGCATAAGTTCTTTTCTTTTTTTCTTTTTTTGGACAGGCAGAGTTAGACAGTGAGAGAGAGAGACAGAGAGAAAGGTCTTCCTTTTTCCATTGGTTCACCCCCCCCAAGTGGCTGCTACGGCTGGCACATTGCGGCTGGTGCACTGCACTGATCCGAAGCCAGGAGCCAGGTGCTTCCTCCTGTTCTCCCATGCAGGTGCAGGGCCCAAGGACCTGGGCCATCCTCTACTGCACTCCCGGGCCACAGCAGAGAGCTGGACTGGAAGAGAAGCAACTGGGACAGAATCCAGTGCCACAATTGGGACTAGAACCCAGGGTGCCAGTGCCGCAGGTGCGGATTAGCCTATTGAGCCATGGTGCTGGCCCACATAAGTTCTTGAAGTTAGAAAACTATTTTTCAAAAATTCAACTGAGGAACACACATACATATTTGAATCAGTTCAATGTAGATAAATATACTAACAAAAGCCTTTATAAATTATGAAGAGAATCTAATAATAGAGTCAACTATAGAAAACAAAACTTAGAAATAGACATGGCCTAAAATACAAAGAACTATGCTGTCACATCTAGCAGTATCATGAGATCCAATGGAAATTTTAAATTTTCTGAAATCCATATACATTCACGTCTTATGAAAGTGGAAGTAGCATTGTAATTGTAAATTGGGCCATGATCAGATAAAGCCGCAAGTGATAATCACAATTCAAGCTTATTTGAAGGCTTAACTACTGTAAGAGTTTACGTATCTTATAAAAATGAAAGAATTCAAGAGTTTGTAGAATCCCAAAATTTTATCATAGTAAACAGAAGTATTTTGAGATATCATTAAGTTCAAAAGCTCTTAGAATGTGAGGGGGAATTGTAAATTTAAAATCCCAAAAAATAAATGAGACATTAAATTAAAAAAAAACATACAAAAACTAATGTTGGAAAATCCAAAATCCTTACAGAAACATAAAGTTCTCTGTTATCACTTCCCATACTGGTATGCTGACACTATATTTTGATTTCATGTAGCCTCAGATATTTAGTCTTTAAAACGGTGAGAAAGATAGTTACCATCCAATATACCTGTTTCAATGATTGGCAAAACTGTTTATATGGAGTTCTTACATAGTGCTTGGACATAAATGTACAGCAACACCAATTATTATTGAACCTCTTGGGTATCTTCATTGTATTAGTTTTTATAACTATGATGAAATACCTGAAACAGGTTAACTTTATAAAGGAAAGAGGTCATTTACAGAAATATAAGGTCTAGCGACCTCATCGGGCAATCATCTTCCTGCTGGAAAAGTTCTGAGATGTGTGGAACAAGTCAAGAGACAGGCAAGATGCATGTCTGTCCAAATGCATGCTAGGTGTGGTCCCTCTATCCACTTTTTATCTTCTAAGATCAGTAATGGGGACTCCATTCCAATGGCATAATCTAATCTACTAATTTTCTGAGGTCCACTTCCAAACAGCATCAACAGATTAAGATTCCTTCCTTTTAAGATTAAGATATAATTAAAAATGAATCTTAATGAAGAATGGGATGGGGGGGAGTAGCAAGTGGGATGGTTTGGGGTTGGGAGTGTGGGTATGGGGGGAAGAACTACCATAATCCAAAACCTGTACTTATAAAATTTATATTTATTAAATAAAAGCTTTCTATTAAAAAAGGTTAAGATTTAGCACCTTGAGATTCAACTATTGTTTACAGTCCTTGACTCTACTGTTAAGGAACTCTGTGTGTGTGTGTGTGTGTGTGTGTGTGTATGTATTCCTTCTTAATATTTGTTGAACTCTTGACATTGTGTAGGGTTAATATTAGGAGTTTAAAGTAAATTGAAAGTAGATCATTTTAAGAAAGAGAATAAGAGAGGAAGGAGAGGGATGTATGGGAGTGTGGGTGGGAAGGAGGGTAAGGTGGGAAGTATCATTATGTTCCTAAATCTGTATACATGCGATTTCTTTACCTTAAATAAAAAAAGACTACAATTTCATTGATTAAATTACTGGATGATTCTAGAGAGAGAAATTATATTCAAAACAGTACTCCTAAAAATCCTTTATAATTTTCTTGGAAACTCAAAGTGCTCTTTTTTTTAAAGCATTTATGTATTTATGTATTTATTTGAAAGTCAGAATTACAGAGTGAGAGAGAGAATCTTCCATCCTTTAATTCACTCCTCAAATTGCCCTAACAGCCAGGGCTGGGTGAGGCCAAAGCCAGAAGCCAGGAGCTTCTTCTGGGTCAACCACAAGTTTGCAGGGGTCCAACCACTAGGAGCATCTTCCACTGCTTCCCCAGGCGCATTAACAGGGAGCTGGATCAGAAGTGGAGCAGCCGGGACTAAAACCAGGGTATATATGGGATGCTGTCAATACAAACTGAGGCTTCACCAACTACCCCAAAGTGCTGGCCAGATAAAAGTACTCTTTTAAAACTTAAATCTGGTTATCTTGATGTCACTGTATTAAACTGATTTTAATAAAGTCTCTACTACTATATATCTTCTTTGTATATGATTTGTAAAAACATTTGGAATGTTTCAAAAATTAAGCCACTTTAAATATATCTTTAAATATATTGGTAAGAAACATATTTTCTCAATTTTATCTCATGATTTGTTTTGTCAATGATATTTTAACAAATATAAACATTTTTATGTACATATATATTACTGTAAATTTTTTATTCATAGTAATAAACCCTCTATAAAATATATTTGTTTGCCATGTTTTCTACCTATTTATGAAGTTCACTGATTTTTCAGTTTATCTTTCATTTAAACAAAACAAAATGCAGAAAACACTTTCACAAACAATAAAAACAGCAACAATAAAATGTATGCTATGTAAAAGGTAATAAGCTTGATGTATCCCTCCATTTGCAGCATAAACTTATATAGTACCTACTAAAAGTAACCAACTGCCAAGACAAATTATTAGTTAACTAATTCAGAGATGTGAAAGTGGAAATCTGTGGTTAAAGAACATTAATATTTCCTAGAGATTTTCCACTAAATGTCAAAGGCTAGCAAATCGACAAACACATTTTGGAGAATTAAAGGAATGTAAAGTTGGAAATGAATAAAATTGTATACTCTTCTCCTTTGAGTAAAGTGAAAAATAGCATTATCTGTGTAGTGTTTTGCTAGGATAACACCAACTACTAAAATTGGATTAACATCCATTATATTATTATTTTTAATCAAGATTTTGTCCATATCAGTACATAAAGTATTGTATCTACCATATACATTTTTTTTGCAGTTAAGTAACAAGGGGAGAGTTTGAGAATAAAAAGGAAAGCAATCAGTCAATTTGATTTCAGGTAACTATAAGTGCAATGACATCACATGTAAATCAAATGTTGCAGTTAACTTTACTATCAAATTACTTAAAGGATCTTTATGTGGATTCATTCATCTGCTCAGCAAGTAATTTTTGAGAAACTATTAACACAAAGCAGATACTGTAAGTGCATCAAAATACAAAATTGAAAAAGTCCTTCCTCTATAGAATTTATATTCAAAAATAAAATTAAAAGGTTATCCTTCTATTAATACATATTTCATTTAAAGCACAGAAGTTAACTTATTTCTAATGTTAATTTTAGTGAAAATGCTAAACAAAATATTGAGAAGATTAGCCAAAATGTAAGGAAAATGACTCATTTAGATTCTGAACAATGGAGGTAGGAAAGCTTCTTTATGTTTTCAGTTTTCTCAATCTGTTTCACTTCTGGTAAGTGGCATACGATTATTGAAAAATATCACAATCAGGGCTGTAGCAGCTATTTGGGGGGTGAACCAACAGAAGGAAGACCTTTCTCTCTGTCTCTCTCTCTCACTGTCCACTCTGCCTGTAAAAAATAATTTAAAAAAAGAAAAATATCACAATCAGACACTTTAAGCATTAAATGATTAAAATTAATACTTTCATTAATGGTATATTTTGAACTTTTGAGGAAGAAAGAGAAACATGTTCAAATCGTATTGGCATCACCAATGTCCTTGGATATGTACTAGCTTTTCAATTATTGATGAATCAGTGCTGCAGGTTAAGACTAAACTAATGCACTGATGCACCCTTTCTTGTCTTTTCTGATGATGTTATGGCAATATCATATTTCAGCAAATGTACAAATAAGGGGAAATAATAAAATATAAATCATCTTTCGTTAGTTGACACTATTCTAGTATAATGACATAATTGAGACAGAAATTTATTTTAAAAACATTCAATAACTTCCAAAGAATTGATAGAATTAGGAAGGCAGTTTTAATAAACTAATAAAAACTATTTATGAAATGATCATTAATATATACCAAATATGTGTATAAGCATATAGAAGAAAACTAACGCTGGCATGTGATGAATGTAATGATTCATTATAACATTATTAGAATTGGAATAAACATGAAAAACACCTCATACTTAATTCAGTATGGTGTGAACAATATTATCAGATTCATATTCTTTGGGGATTAATTCTTAAAAATAAGAATATTAAAATAGGTATTAAAGGTAGGTCAGGGTTCCGTTGCTGTGGCAAAGCCGGTAAAGCCAATGCCTGCAGTGCCAGCAACCCATATGGGCACAGATTTGAGTCCTTGCTGCTCCAATTTCAATCCAGCTCTCTGCTATGGCCTGGGAAAGCAGTAGAAGATGGCTCAAGTCCTTGGGCCCCTGCGCCCACATGGGAGACCTGGAAGAAGCTCCTGGATAGGCACAGCTCCGGCCATTGTGGCCATCTGGGGAGTGAACAACCAGATGGATGACCTCTCTCTCTCTCTCTCTGCCTCTCTGTGTAACTCTGACTTTCAAATTAATAAATAATCTTAAAAAAAAAGTTGCTCAGATGCTGATAAGCACTGGATTTTGCTTTAGATAAGTTATTCCTTTTTTTGCAGGAAATAATTGGTTTTATGAAATGTTGCTGTGGATTTGTTGTGAGAGGAGGAGCATGGTGGGGGCAAGAGGTGCAGAGTCACCACACAGACACTGGGAGTCGGGTGAAAGCAGGCCAGAAGCGAGCAGCCAGCAGACTCATTTATTTCAGTTGGTATAGCAGCTTATATAGTCGAGGCAGCCAATCCGATCAAGGGGGTGGTTTATGCCCTAACCAAGCACAGCCTGTTGCCAGGAGGGCAACATTGCCAGGTGTGTTTCAAATCCATTCCTGAATAACTGACGCTCACTTGCCAGTGGCCAACTTGGCATGGCCTTCTCATTCTACCACAATGAAAGCATAAAGGTTTTGACCACTCCTCATTTGTCTCATCACATGAAGGAACGTTAGTACAGCATTGTTTTCATTTTATACCCTATGGTTAAAAATGTTAAGTGATTTTATATGTCACTAGTCTGGTAGTGTGTGTATGTGTGTGTGTGTGTGTGCGCGTGTGTGCTTGTATTTTAGCTATGTCTTTCCTCAATTACTTAGTCTCATAATATGTATTGAATTAATAATTATCAGTTTTAATGGAAAATAAGAACATAAGTAAAGTATATAGTCAGTGTATTGGATGCAGTGATACAAGTATTTATAAGCTTGTCCAAGAGGGAAATATAGGATAACTAAATGTAATTATTTATTTCAAATTTTCTTTGGTGCTAAAATTTGCATCAGAGTCTGAATGAGAAGGAAGATATGGGAAGAATGTTTCTTAGCCAGCACCGCGGCTCAATAGGCTAATCCTCCTCCTTGTGGCGCCGGCACACCAGGTTCTAGTCCCGGTCGGGGCGCCGGATTCTGTCCCTGTTGCCCCTCTTCCAGGCCAGCTCTCTGCTGTGGCCCGGGAGTGCAGTGGAGGATGGCCCAGGTCCTTGTGCCCTGCACCCCATGGGAGACCAGGACAAGCACCTGGCACCTTCCATCGGATCAGCGCGGCGCTCCAGCTGCAGCATGCCAGCCGTGGCGGCCATTGGAGGGTGAACCAATGGCAAAAAGGAAGCCCTTTCTCTCTGTCTCTCTCTCTCTCACAGTCCACTCTGTCTGTCAAAAAAAAAAAAAGAATGTTTCTTGTTCTTCCTTCTTTCACTTATTTTCATATCCTGTAGATGTACTTTCCTTTCAAATCAAATTTTACAAATTAAACTTTAATTCATGGACATTATTCAATTAATTATTATTAACTTAAAATTGGGCTAGTCAATAAATTAAACTTTAATTCATGGACATTATTCAATTAATTATTATTAACTTAAAATTGGGCTAGTCAATACTGTCCTAGAATACATAGATATGAAACAAATATTTTAGAATACTTCTGTTTAAACCTGTAAAAAATGACCTTTCATTTCCTCTCTATATTACTTTTCAGGGTGTGTTTACCATTAAGCTTTTCCCAACTAATGCTCCATTGAAATTCCTCAGGCGTTCAGGAGCAGAGAATTATGATGGTTAATTCCTTTGAAAGTCACAGTTAAACAGTAAGTCACAGGAGATTGCCAGAACTTTTATTTGATTTCCCTGTAAATGTTAAATGGGTTTCAAAGAAAGCATTGATAAACTCACAGGTAATATGAAAAGTAAGCCCTATAATATGGATGTTTTTAAAAATAACCAGAAAATAAATAATATGAGGAAGAATGACTTCCCAGAAAGAATTGCTATATATGAGTTCCTTGAGCAATCACATAATTTAACAACCGAACTGATCATTTTGAAACCGCACTATTAATAATACATGGGGACAATACATATGACCTGTGTTTATGTCAGGCAAAATAGGATTTGTGATCACCGATGTACTGCCTACTCAGGAGTTTTCAATGTATATCAGCAGAAAGGTTAACAGTTTAATTATTATAGCTATGGTGCAAACAGAAAAAGGAAGTAAAAAGTTTATTACACTTGGACTAAACACTCAAAAACATTTTTAAAAGTCAAATTCAGATTTTATGTAATAATTTAAAATATGCATACTATCTTTAAAATGCTTGTAGATATATATGCTTAATGTATATTATTTAGTATTGGTAATCTCATAACTATTTTAAAGCCAGAACAAAGAATTAGGAGAAATAAAACAAGCAGATATAATTTCCTTCAAAATAAAAATCTAAAAATATTTTACTCATAAAAAAAGAAATGCAGTTCATTAAAGCATTACTGTTATAAATACTTTCATGTCTTAATCCTTTCAAACTTATTTTAAGATTTAAAGTATGGATGTGGGGAATGATCATGATGGTCAAGTGGAGAATTTCAGTGTTTGTCTCCTCCTCCACTGAGCTCTTCCAAAGCAGCAGTGTCTACAGGTGATTCCTTGAGGAAGACCAGAGACAGTGAGAGAGAAGTAGGATCATAGTGGTAGGCTGATAATCATCATAGCAGCTTGGAGAAAGGAGAAAGGGTCAAGGCCAATCAGGGCAGACTCTGAGGCCCTAGGGCCTGAGGATTCCTGTTTTTTAGGAGAGGGTAAGCTAATCGGGTATGCAGTTCGCTTCTGGGTAGACCTGTCACTCAGGCAATGCTTCCTGGAGAGAAAAAGTAGCTCAGTGAGGTCAGCTTCCAGGAAGACTCGGGGATCCCCGACTTCAGAGAGGGAACCTGTACAGTTCCCTCCCCAACTTTTCAGAGCATTTTGTGGCAGGAAGGCACCATTTTGAGCAGAGTTTCACTGGCAAGAAGTAGTTGTCCTTGTTCTACCCAGAGGCCCCAGCGTCAGTCCTGCATTCTAGCAGTGCAGACTGAGCCCTAGGAGTCCAGCTGGGCTCAGAACGGCCTAGATCCCAGAGCCACACAGTGCTAAGTGATGTGGCAGACTGGGAGCAGGGCACATGGGATAGCTTCTAGAACACTTGAAGGTAGACTATGGGTGCAGGGCAGCTAGGGTAACCCCTAGGACTGTGGAAATAATTGGAATTGATGGCCATTTTCTTTCCCACTCCCTCTTCTCCCTTGGCCATTTGAAAAATTTCAGGTTGCATCTGTGTTTTCATGCACCTGCCCCATCTGTTTACAGATACCAGAGCTCCCAGCACACTGGGAATGGCTCTTTCAGTGGAGTAAGAGGGCACATTACAGAGTGAGTCAGCTCCATCATCCCATCTCCCATCCTCTCACTGACTGTAGCCAAACGTGCTCCACCACACACATCTCAGGTATGACTCTGGAGTCTTGCCACACCTATAAAGGTGGACAAATCTCTCTGACCTTACCTGGCACACAGCCCTGGGACTTGGGTGTAAGCATTAGGAGGGCCAGAGGTAAGAAGCCTGACCTGAACACTGACAGGGAATCCTTGTGCCACCCATACCCACAACACTAATAAAGCCTGTTCTCAACACCCCAAAATTCATCACACCCATCGCTCCATCCAGGGACAGCTGGATACCTGTGTAACAGCAACAGCCCAGATCACTACTGATCCCTACCACTGCTGATACTACAGAATCTAAATGAACTAAAGATAAAGTAGTCTACCAGGCTAATACATAGAAGCACAGTTCCATGTAAAATATCTTCAATAAACAAAAATCATGTTCCAGAAGTGATAGAAATGGAACAACCCCCAAGTGAACAAAAATCAATGTCAAAACACAAGAAATGTTCACAAGGAAAGCAATATGACTCTCCCAAAACAATACAATAATTCCTTTATATTGGACTGTGAAGTCCTTAACAAATTGCTTGAAAAATAATTCAATATAGGCCAGCGCCACGGCTCACTAGGCCAGCGGCGGCATACCAGGTTCTAGTCCCGGTCGGGGCGCCTGATTCTGTCCCTGTTGCCCCTCTTCCAGGCCAGCTCTCTGCTGTGGCCCGGGAGTGCAGTGGAGGATGACCCAAGTGCTTGGGCCCTGCACCCCATGGGAGACCAGGAGAAGCACCTGGCTCCTGCCTTCGGATCAGCGCGTTGCACCGGCTGCAGCGTGCTGACAGCAGCGGCCATTGGAGGGTGAACCAATGGCAAAAAGAAAGACCTTTCTCTCTGTCTCTCTTTCTCACTGTCCACTCTGACTATCAAAAAAAAAAAAAAAGAAAAAGAAAAAGAAAAAAGAAAAGAAAGCATGACCTAGCTATGTGCTTAGTAGAAAAAAAAACCTACTTCACCAATAAATCTACACACAGACTGAAAATGAAAGAATGGAAAAGGATATCAAAAAGAATTCAAAAGTGAGCAGGAGTGGCTACACTCACATCATACAAAATAAACTTTTAGACATAAATGGTTGGCCGGAGCTGTGGCTCACTTGGCTAATCCTCTGCCTGCGGTGCTGGCACCCCAGGTTCTAGTCCTGGTTGGGGCACCAGGTACTAGTCCTGGTTGCTCCTCTTCCAGTCCAGCTCTGTGCTGTGGCCCGGGAGGGCAGTGGAGGATGGTCCAAGTGCTTGGATCCCTGCACCCGCATAAGAGACTGGGAGGAAGCACCCAGCTCCTGGCTTTGGATCGGTGCAGCGCGGGCTGTGGCAGCCATTAGGGGAGTGAACCAACAGAACGAAGACCTTTTTCTCTGTCTCTTTCTCATTGTCTATAACTCTCTCTCTGTCTCTCTCTCTCTCTGCCTGTCCAAAAAAAAGATGTTAGTGGTTGAAGAGAAAAAAGAAGGACAGTATGCAATGATTATGAGAGGAATTCAATAAGAGATGTGACTATGGTAAATGTATATGCATCCAAACATACAAATATAGGGCACTGGATTTAAAAAAAAATTAATGGGTATAATGGTGGACATAAACTCCAGTACGGTACTACAGGGGATCTTCCCAAAGCCATTTTTATCAATTGGCATATCAGACAAAAAATAAACAAACAAAATTAATCTACATTATAGATCCAATAGACCCAATAAATATCTATGAACACTCCATCCCACAGCCAGAGAACACACATTCTTTTCATCAGTACATGGAATATTCTCTTGGATAGATCATATACTAGGCCATAAATCAAGTCTCAACAATCGGAAATTGAAATCATATCATGTATCTTGGTTTAGAGAATTTCATGTCTATGTCACAAACTGGAAATATGTCTTATACACATGTATCTGTCAGTTTATTTCACAAATTAAGTACAGTAAGAGTCTTAGCAACAATACCTATTAGTACAATAGAACAATTAAAACTACATACTAGAATAACAGTTATGTGGATGTGGTCTCTCACTCTCCCTCTCTCTACATAAAGTGAAGACAAATATTAATATTTCAGACAGTTATTGACCTCAGTAACTGAAACTGTGGAAAACAAAGCTTCAAATAATGGAAGAAAATTGTACATGATAGTAAGTACCACTATTCCCTACCCTTCAGTCTTTGTGTTCCTATAGCAACTTGTTAATAGCTTCCAGACATTGTAACCTCATTGAGTTTATGTAATTGGTGACTTAAAACTTCAAATAGCACTCCTCAATTATGATCAAGTCAACACATTCAAACATGAATTCTGGAAGTGAGGAATCCATATTAATAAATATCCTAACCGGAATTTGGATTTCATTTTACATCTAAACTCCACACAAATGTGTGCTCACTCAAATGTTAGTTTATTCAAATCATCCTTTCCCTGTATAAACAGTAATCTTCAAGTGGACATGTATTAGGGGGATATTTTAATTTATCTCTCCATTCAAATTTAGACTATAAAGTAATAGTGAAAAGGATGGGTGGAGGATCCTAAAGATAACATATCTCCTTCTGAGGCAAACTGTAATCATTGAAAGACTTTGATGTGGCTGTAGGCCAACTCCCTTAATGTGAAGTGAGTCTAATATTACCAGCCAAGAATCCTGGAAGAAGATTAGAGTTCAAGTATCTACTTTTGTCTACATATGTCCAAATTTGCCAAATCACATCTCATGGATTCATTCCTTCAGCAATCATCCTTGAATTTTCTAGAAAAAATAGATATAATTTAGGTTCATTTAGTGTGTTGCCACTCAACCTTTAGAACCACATTTGACTTGGAAATATCTCCACTTCTACTGTAAAAGAGAGGAGATTATTAAAACCGATATAGAGCCAGTTAGTCTCCTAAGTCTTCATTTTGATTGTTTTCTTGTCTAAACACTCAAGAGCCATTTAAAACCAGACTCACAATCTACACTGTCTTTCTAATCATTAACCATGATGCTATCATCTCCCTTTTTTTCACTCCGTAAATATTCTGAAGTATTGAAATATAAATTTTTTCACTCTGTAAATATTCTGAAATGTAGAAAGTCTAACCAGTCCTTAAACCATTGAAATTTCCAGAATGAAAAAAGAGAGCATACATACATTAAAAGCTGGTAAAGACTACATGATAAATATGCTTTGTTATTTCAGAGGAAAAATGGCAAGGATAGATAAACGTAGAAGAGCAGATAAGACAATAGAAAGCGACCATTAAGATGAAAAATCAAAATTCAATAATTTAGTAGTTACATGAAAATAAATAGAATCAGCTGGCGCCCTGGCTCAATAGGCTAATCCTCCGCCTGTGGTGCCAGCACACGGGGTTCTATTCCTGGTCAGAGTGCCGGATTCTGTCCCTGTTGCCCCTCTTCCAGTCCAGCTCTTTGCTGTGGAACGGGAGTGCAGTGGAGGATGGCCCAAGTGCTTGGGCCCTGCACCCATGTGGGAGACCAGGAGAAGCACCTGGCTCCTGGCTTCAGATCGGTGTGGTGTGCTGGCTGCAGCGTGCCAACTACAGCGGCCTTTGGGGGGGTGAACCAATGATGTAAAGGAACACCTTTCTCCATGTCTCTCTCTCTCACTGTCCACTCTGCCTGTCCAAAACAAAAGAAAGAAAAGAAATAGAATCTCCAAATAAAAGTCAACATGATAAAAATAACTAAAAAGATTTTCAATATTGAAATATAATTTAATTTCATTTTATAACCTACATATCACAGTATAGACCTATATAATTTAGTAATCTGTATTCTCAATATTTTTCACTAAAAATGCTCAATATTGATAAATTGAAATCCTGTTCAGATAATAATAAATACTATGGAATTATATTAATAGTTAATTATTATAAAATAATTTAAATTATTCTTGATTATGGAAATATTCTTGAGTATTTCTTTCTACATTTATTTCTGTGTGCATGTTTACAAATAAATATTTATTATGTTAAGTAATCTAAAACTTTAATCACAGTGTACAAATAATTCAGCTTAATGCCATTCATACACTATGCTGGTAAGAGTGCTAACTGATAAAAACAATTTGAGGCATAATAATGTTTGAAGTACTGGTAATTGCTATTACTTTCCAACAGAGATTCAAGTAGAACTTTATACAAAAAAAATATTACTCACTAAAATTAAGTGAATGGAAATGGCAGAATAAAATGAAGAATTAAGAAGTATTGCCCATTGAGAAAATCATACACAAATAATTTTGGAATGTAACTGTTAAAATACTTCATTTGAAGAAGTGCATTTGGCACCTGAAAAATGTTAGGATTTGGATTGGATATTACAAAGTATAGACATGTGTCAAAACATCACATGGTTTCCCATAAATATGCATACTTTTGTATTTTTGCTAAAACTTTGGTAAAATTTAAAATTTGAGGATTTTATATTGGAAGCCTCCTTGATCATTGGGGCAAGAATGGAAATTTGGCAGATAATTTACTTTTGAAAATATTTATTTTATTTACTTGAAAGGAAGAGAAAGATAGGATAAGTTCTCATTTACTGTTTTCACTCACTAAATACTGTTTACAGCTGGATCAGGACAGATGCTGAAGACAGGCGGCTAGGACTCAAATCAAGTCTCCCATGTGAGTAGCAGATACTCAAGTACTTACGACATCAAACTGCCTCTCAGGGTGTGCAAGAGGCTGAAATCAGGAATGGGGTTGACCCAAGCATCCAGGTACTCAATTGGATGTGGGCATCCCTGTGGCACTTTAACCACTAGGACAAAAGCCTGTCCTGAAAAAATATTTTATTGCATTAGAATATACATATTTGTGAATATATCTTTTTTAAAAGAAAAATTAGAAATCACAAAATATTTGTTAAATATTAAATAATTTATTTCTAACTTTAGCAGTTATATTTGACTATAAATTTGTACTATAAATGGCACAAATACACTAATATGAGATGGAATTATAGGACATATATGGGAACTCTATGTACTACTACTTCACAATTTTTATTTTGTGTGTTTAAAACTCTACTGTTATACAATGCTAAAAATAAAAATTATTTTGCACCAAAAAGTCCCATAATTTTTTTTGATGAATATGAATTCAAAAGGTATAAAGCTATGACCTTTGGTGAATAGAATTTCAGAAAAAGAATTTTAACACTTTTAAACTACTTTACATTATTATTTAAAGTGACCTGACCCAAGAGTAATTATAGATCTTGGTAATAAATCAAAAAATATAATAATTAGTTTTAATTAAATGAGGTTTCCACATTAATTCTTAGTTTATTTCCATTCAAGATTATTGAGATTACTTTACACTGTTTTCTCTGCACAGAAGACAATATTCTCTCACTGAACTAAGCTGTACTTCTGCCATGCACTAAGATTGGAAAAAAAAATAATATAAATAAGTGATGATAGTAGGAAACAAGGAAAGACAACACCAGCTCAGATACTGATACATTAGATTAAACATTTCCACCTTCCCATGCCACTCAGTAACCTGTGGTTGAATTTCTGCAATTTAGGATTTAGTGTAGATATACTGGGACTCACTTTGACTCTATCCTCCAGTAAGCATTTCCTTTACTCACATTCCAATTCCCTTTGCATAATTTACTATTTGATTGCTGACATGAAAGACTATCTCTATCATCTCCCTTTCATCCCTCTTCTCAGCACACACATGTATTTGGCATAACAACAGTTCTATCACAATGCCAACATTTTTGCTAGAATAATATAAATATTCATTATAACAGTCATATGAATTAAGTACTTCAAAGATACCCATTTTACATAGATGGGACATGTGACCTTGAAAGAACCTGAATAATTTACCCAAATTTACAGGAAACAGGAAGATCTGTCTGAAAACAAAGTTCAAGAAAAGATGGATAGAGTTAATTCATTTTCTTATTAAGTGTTCTTGATTCTTCCTTGAGGATAATGTATAATTTTACAACTTTCTTGTACATCTGCCAATTTATCTGCTCAACATGCTATTCCATGTTTTATTGCTGTTGGTAAGAATAACAAGGAATAGATAAGATCTCTGTAAGTGAAAACTCACTGGGATTTTCAGTTTGTCTTTTAAAAATCAAAAAGCACAAATGTTTCCAATTTCCTTTCCTATCATAGTTCATACTGATGATATTTACTGCTAGCCTTACCTAAACCTGAATTTATAGTAATGTAGAACACTGTTCTCTCCTTTTGATTCACCTTTCAAATTGAATAGGAAAAATGATTCACCTTTCAAATTGAATAGAAAAAATAATGGTGATGCAAACCACATAACATAATTTTAGAAATAAGACTTTTCAGAAACTAACATGCAAAAACTATTTTTTTAGAAATCTGAGCAGCTTTAGCTCTTGATTTAAAGATCTTTAACCAATAATTATCATACTAGCATTGATAGATACCATTAAGTTATCCGAGATGAACCCCTGAAAAGTCATTCATCATTGCTTCTAAAAATATTTAAACATAAAATAAGTCATAATGAAGAAACAATGATTTTCATGTATCAAAGAAGAGAAATATATAACAACTTCACTGTAGTCACTTTGAATAAGTGCACGTATGCAATTTTTTTCCCTGAGCTTATATCCTAATGGTTTCTAAGAGCAATGATACTTTAGCAGCAATGTGTACCTCTACTACCCAGAATTTGGTGTTTAATTATCATTCACATTCTAGTTCTGGAGGAGGAAAATTGCAACATATGTCTGAAACATTCTATTGTACCGAAAATATATAAATGAATGGAGCCATGACTAAAGGACAAAGAGTCCAGTTGAAAGTGAGGCCCTCAGACTAAAGATGACTTGAATTGAGAAGCCTGTAGAAGAAAGACTGATGTTGCTATAAATTCATTTCATTTGTAGAAATCATTAGTTTACAATGATATTCTCAATAGCAAAGGCAATAATTAAAACATTATTCACCACTACTTTAACAGTCATATCATCTATTTACCCTTAAGATTGAAAAAGGGAGGAAATGAAGTACAGAACTTATATTAGTGTGGGAAATGAATAATTCTTTTTTGAATGAAAGAACTTTTTAACAGAAGACTGAGGCCGGCGCCGTGGCTCAACAGGCTAATCCTCCGCCTTGCGGCGCCGGCACACCGGGTTCCAGTCCCGGTCGGGGCGCCGGATTCTGTCCCGGTTGCCCCTCTTCCAGGCCAGCCCTCTGCTGTGGCCCGGGAGTGCAGTGGAGGATGGCCCAAGTGCTTGGGCCCTGCACCCCATGGGAGACCAGGAAAAAGCACCTAGCACCTGGCTCCTGCCATCGGATGAGCGCGGTGCGCCGGCCGCAGCGCGCCGGCCGCGGCAGCCATTGGAGGGTGAACCAACGGCAAAAGGAAGACCTTTCTCTCTGTCTCTCTCTCTCTCACTGTCCACTCTGCCTGTCAAAAAAAAAAATAAAAAAACAGAAGACTGACAGATTTAGAAATAATAATAGAATTAGAAAATTATCATTTTTGATCCCCAGTGAAAACAAATCAAACAACTCACATCGTTTATGATAAAACCAATTACTGAAAGATGAGGACATACCATATATGCTCCATAGATTACTTATTGTCCACATAGAGGACACCATCACCTCATTTCAGTGATATTTCATACTACCATTTAACCACATATTATATGTCTTCTGACCACTCCAAACACTTTGAAACACTATAGCAAAAGATCCTTAACCTGAGCCAATTATATTTCAAGAGAAAATACTTATTTTTTTTTAAGTTGAAAGGCAAAGTGATGGAGAGAGAAAGGCAGAAACAGAGAAGAAATCTTCCATTTCCTGGTTCATCCCACCTCCACAAATGATCCTTGATCAAATATAAGTTGGCTGTAGATTTTTGGGTTGATTTCTGGTGTTTCTGTTCTGTTCCATTGCTCTATTCATCTGTTTCTGTACCAGTACCATGCTGTTTTGAATATAACTGCCCTGTACTATGTCCTGAAATCTGGTATTGTGATGCCTCTGGCTTTGTTTTTGTTGTATACGATTCCTTTAGCTATTCAAGGTCTCCTGTATCTCCATATGAATTTCAGCATCATTTTTCCCAGATCTGAGAAGAATGTCTTTGCTATCTTGAATGTATCGCATTGAATCTATAAAATGCTTTTGGGAGAATGGACATTTTGATGATGTTTATTCTTCCAATCCATGAGCATGGAAGATTTCTCCATTTTTTGGTATCCTCTTCTATTTCTTTCTTTAATGTTTTGTAATTCTCATCATAGAGAACTTTAACGTCTTGGTTAAATTTATTCCAAAGTATTTGATTGTTTTTGTGGCTATTGTGAATGGGATTAATCTTAGCAGTTCTTTTAAAGCCATGGCATTGCCTGTGTTACAAAGCCTGTTGATTTTTGTGCATTGATATTATTATCCTACTACTTTGCCAAAATCTTCTATGAGTTCCAATAGTCTTTTAGTAGAGTTCTTTGGATCCCCTATATAATCATATTGTTTGCAAAGAGGGATAATTTCACTTCTTCCTTCCCAATTTGTATCCCTTTAATTTCTTTTTCTTGCCTGATGACTCTGGCTAAAACTTCCGGAACTATATTGAATAGCAGTGGTGAGAGTGGGCATCACTGTCTGGTACCAGATCTCAGTGGAAATGCTTCCAACTTTTCTACATTCAAAAGGATGCTCTCTGTGGGTTTTTCATAAATTTCTTTGATTGTATTGAGGAATGTTCTTTCTATACCCAATTTGCTTAGTTTTCATCATGAAAGTATATTCAATTTTATTGAATGCTTTCTCTGCATCTATTCAGATAATCATATGGTTTTTCTTCTGCAGTTTGTAAATGTGGTGTATCACATTGATTTATTTTTGAACATTGAACCATCCCTGCCTACTAGGGATAAATCCCACTTGGTCTAGGTCAATGATTTTTCTGATGTGTTGTTGCATTCTACTGACCAGAATCATATTGAGGATTTTTACAACTATATTCATCAGACAAATTGATCTGTAATTCTCTTTCAATGCTGCATCTTTTTCTGGCTTAGGGATTAAGGTGATGCTGGCTTCATAGAAAGAATTTGGGAGGATTCCCTCTTTTTCGATTGTTCTGAATAGTTTGAGAAGAATTGGAGTTAGTTCTTCTTTAAATGTCTGGTAGAATTCAGCAGTGAATCCGTCTGGTCCTGGGCTTTTCTTTGTTGGGAGGGCCTTTATTACTGTTTCAGTTTTTGTCTCAGTTATGGGTCTATTTAGCTTTTGTATGTCTTCATGGTTCATTTAGGTAAATTGCATGTGTCCAGGAATCTATCCATTTCTGATATATTTCCCTGTTTGCTGGCATACTACTCTTTGTAGTAATTTCTTATGATTTTTTTTTATTTCTGTGGTGTCTGTTGTTATGTTTCCTTTTTCATCTCTGATTTTATTGATTTGGGTCTTTTCTCTTCTTTAGTTAGTTGAGCCAATGGTGTTTCAATTTCATTCATTTCTTAAAAAAAACTGCTATTAGTAAGGCTGATTTTTTGTAATGTTTTTTGAATTCAATTCTGTTGATTTCTTCTCTGATTTTAATTATTTCTCTTCTCCTACTAGAGTTGGGTCTGGTTTGCTGCAGTTTTCCTAGATCCTTGAGATGCACTGAAAGCTCCTCTATTTGGTGTGTTTCCAATTTCTTAATGTAGGCACCTATTGCTATAAACTTTCCTCTCAACACTGCTTTTGCCATATCACATAGTTCTAATATGTTGTGCTATTATCCTCATTTACATCAAGAAAGTTTTTGATTTCTCCTATGACTCAGTGTTCATTCAGGAGCATGTTGTTCAATCTCCATGTGTTTGCATACTCTCTAGGGATTCCTGAGTTGCTAAGTTCCAGCTTCATTCCACTGTGGTCTGAGAAGCTGCATGGTATGATTCTAATTCTTTTGAATTTGCTGAGAGTTGCTTTATGGCGTAGTATGTGGTCGATCCTAGAGAAGGTTCCATGCACTGCTGAGAAGAATGCATATTCTTTAACTGTAGGATTAAAAGTTCTGTAGATATCTGTTAGATCCATTTGGGCAATAGTGTTGATTAAATCTGCTGTTAACTTGTTGATCCTCTGTTCGGTTGATCTGTCTATTTCTGAGAGTGGAGTATTGAAGTCCCCCAGTAATATTGTATTGGAATCTAAGTCTGCCTTAAGTCCCTTAACATGTCTTAAACCGGTGCCCTGTAATTAGGTGCATATACCTTTATAACAATTACATCATCCTATTGAATTGAACCCTTAATCATTATATAATGCCCCTTTTTGTCTCTCTTAACAGTTTTTGTGTTAAAATTTTTATTGTCTGATATTAATATGGCTACACCTGCTTTTTTGGTTTCTGTTGTCATGGAATATCTTTTTCCAACCTTTTACTTTCAGTCTGCATGCATCTTTGTTGGAAAGATGTTTCATGTAGACAGCAACTAGATGGGTTTTTTTCCTTAACCCATTCAGCCAGTCTGTGCCTTTTAAGTGGTCAGTACAGGCCATTAACATTCAATGTGACTATTGATAAATAGTAACTTTGCCCTGCCATTTTCCCAAATATATTTTCTAATATATGCTTTGAGCTTCCTATGGTCTTTTACTGGGAGGTTTTATTCCTTTACCTTCTTTCATGTTGATTACTCTGTTTCTGTGTTTCTGTGTGTAACACATCTTTAAGCATCTTTTACAGGGCTGGACGAGTGGCAACAAATTCTTTCAATTTCTGTTTGCTGTGAAAGGTCTTTATTTCACTTTCATTCACAAATGAGAGCTTTGCAGGATATAATATTCTGGGCTGGCAGTTTTTCTCTCTTAGTACCTGGGCTATGTCTTGCCATTCCCTTCTAGCTTGTAGGGTTTCTGTTGAGAAGTCTGCCATGAGTCTAATTGGAGATCCTCTGAGAGTAATCTGACGTTTCTTTCTTGCACATTTTAAGATCTTTTCTTTCTGTTTCACTGTGGTGAGTTTGATTACAAAGTGTCGTGGTTGAGGATCTCTTTTGGTCATGTTTCCTAGGGGTTCTATGAGCTTCCTTTACTAAGATGTCTCTGTCCTTCTCCAAAACTGGGAAGTTTTCTGCTAGTATCTCACTAAAAAGGCCTTCTTATCCTTTCTCCTTCTCGATGCCTTGAGGAACTCAGAGAACCTGAATGTTAGTTTTTTTTTTTTATTTTATTTAAAGAATATAAATTTCAAAGTATAGCTTATGGATTCCAATGGCTCCCCCCCTCACAACTTCCCTCCCTCCCGCCACCCTCTCCTCTCCCGCTCCCTCTCCCCTTCTGTTCACATCAAGATTCATTTTCAATTCTCTTTATACACAGAAGATCAGTTTAGAACATATTATGTAAAGATTTCAACAGTTTGCCCTCACATAGAGACACAAACTGAAATTATTGTTGGAGTACTACTTAACACCAAGATTTTTTAATCATTTGCAATTATCTTTATACACAGAAGTTCGATTTAATATTATAGTATGTAAAGATTTCATCAGTTTGCACCCACACAGAAACACAAAGTGTAAAAATACTGTTTCAGCACTAGTAATAGCATTATTTCACATTGGATAACACATTAAGGACAGATCCCTCATTAGACGCAAGTACACAGTGATTTCTGAAGTTGATTTAACAATTTGACACTCTTGTTTATGGTGTCAGTAATCTCCCCAGGCTCTAGTCATGAGTTGCCGAGGCTATGGAAGCGTTTAGGGTTCGCCGACTTCGATCTTAATCCGACAGGGTCATAGTCAAAGTGGAAGTTCTCTCCTCCCTTCAGAGAAAGGTACCTCCTTCTTTGATGGCCCCGTTCGTTCCACTGGGATCTCACTCACAGAGATCTTTCATTTAGGTCTTCTTTTTTTTTTTTTTTCAGAGTGTCTTAGCTTTCCATGCCTAAAATATTCTCATGGGCTCTTGAGCCAGATCCAAATGCCTTAAGGGCTGATTCTGAGCCAGAGTGCTATTTCTGACACCTGCCATTCTATGAGTCTGCTGTGTATTTCACTTCCCATGTTGGATCATTCTCTCCCTTTTTCATTCTATCAGTTAGTATTAGCAGACACTAGTCTTGTTTGTGTGAACCCTTTTACTCTTAGACCTATCAGTGTGATCAATTGTGAGCTGAAATTGATCACCTGGACTAATGAGATGGCCTTGGTACATGCCACCTTGATGGGAATGTACTGGAATCCCCTGGCACACTTCTAACTCTATCATTTGGGGCAGTTCCGATTGAGCATGTCCCAAATTGTACATCTCCTCCCTCTCTTATTCCCACTCTTATATTTCACAGGGATCACTTTTCATTTAAAATTTAAACACCTACGGCTAATTGTGTGTTAGTTGCCAGATTCAACCCATAGTACTAGAACGAATACAAACAACAAGGGGAGATACTAAAATGGGTAAAGATTTAGATTGTACATCAACAGTTCAGACAGGAGCTGATCATGTCTTATTTTCTCATAGTGTTCATTTCGTTTCAACAGGCTTCCTCTTTGGTGCTCAGTTAATCATCACCAATCAGGGAAAACAAATGATATTTGTCTCTTTGGGACTGGCTTAATTCACTCAGCATGATGTTTTCCAGATCCCTCCATTTTGTTGCAAATGATCGGATTTCATTGTTTTTGACTGCTGTATAGTATTCTGTAGAGTACATGTCCCATAATTTCCTAATCCAGTCTACTGTTGATGGGATTTGAGTTGGTTCCAGGTCTTAGCTATTGTGAACTGAGCTGCAATAAACATTAGTGTGCAGATGGCTTTTTGGTTTTCCAATTTAATTTTCTTTGGGTAAATTCCAAGGAGTGGGATGGCTGGGTTGTATGGTAGGGTTATATTCATGTTTCTGAGGAGTCTCCAGACTGACTTCCATAGTGGTTTAACCAGTTTGCATTCCCACCAACAGTGGATTAGTGTCCCTTTTTCCCCACATCCTCTCCAGCATCTATTGTTGGTAGATTTCTGAATGTGAGCCATTCTGACCGGGGTGAGGTGAAACCTCATTGTGGTTTTGATTTGCATTTCCCTGATTGCCAGTGATCCTGAGCATTTTTTCATGTGTCTGTTGGCCATTTGGATTTCCTCTCTGGAAAAATGTCTATTGAGGTCCTTAGCCCATCTCTTAAGTGGGTTGTTTGTTTTAATGTTGTGTCGTTTCTTGATTTCATTGTAGATTCTCGTTATCAGCCCTTTATCTGTTGCTTAGTTTGCAAATATTTTTTCCCATTCTGAAGGTTGCCTATTCACTTTCCTGACTGTTTCTTTTGCAGTACAGAAACTTCTCAGTTTGATGCGATCCCAATAGTTAATTTTGGCTTTGAGTGCCTGTGCTTTTGGGGTATTTTCCAAGAAGTCTTTGCCAGTACCTATATCTTGCAGGGTTTCTCCTATGCTCTCCAGTAATTTGATGGTGTCGGGTCGTAGGTTTAAGTTTTTGATCCGTGTTGAATGAATTTTTGTGTAAGGTGTAAGGTAGGGGTCTTGCTTCATGATTCTGCAGGTGGAAATCCAGTTTTCCCAGCACCATTTGTTAAATAGACTGTCTTTACTCCAGGGGTTAGTTTTGGGTCCTTGATCAAATATAAGTTGGCTGTAGATGTTTGGATTGATTTCAGGTGTTTCTATTCTGTTCCATTGGTCTATCCATCTGTTTCTGTACCAGTACCATGCTGTTTTGATTACAACTGCCCTGTAGTATGTCCTGAAATCTGGTATTGTGATGCCTCCAGCTTTGTTTTTGTTGTACAAGATTACTTTAGCTATTCGAGGCCTCTTATTCCTCCATACAAATTTCAGCATCATTTTTTCCACATCTGAGAAGAAAGCCTTTGGTATCTTGATTGGGATTGCATTGAATCTGTAAATTGCTTTTGGCAGAATGGACATTTTGATGATATTGATTCTTACAATCCATGAGCATGGGAGATTTCTCCATTTTTTGGTGTCCTCTTCTATTACTTTCTTTAAGATTTTATAATTTTCATCATAGAGATCTTTAACATCCTTGGTTAAGTTTATTCCAAGGTATTTGATTGTTTTTGTGGCTATTGTGAATGGGATTGATTTTAGCAGTTCTTCCTCAGCCATGGCATTGCTTGTGTATATAAAGGCTGTTGATTTTTGTGCATTGATTTTATACCCTGCTACTTTGCCAAACTCCTCTATGAGTTCCAATAGTCTCTTAGTAGAGTTTTTTGGGTCCCCTAAATAAAGAATCATATCATCTACCAAGTGGGATAGTTTGAGTTCTTCCTTCCCAATTTGTATCCCTTTGATTTCTTTTTCTTGCCTAATAGCTCTGGCTAAGACTTCCAGCACTATATTAAATAGCAGTGGCGAGAGTAGGCATCCCTGTTTGGTGCCAGATCTCAGGGGGATTGCTTGCAGCTTTTCCCCGTTCAATAGGATACTGGCCGTGGGTTTTTCATAAATTGCTTGATTATATTGAGGAATGTGCCTTCTATACCCAGTTTTCTTAGGGTTTTCATCATGAAAGGGTGTTGTATTTTATCAAATGCTTTCTCCGCATCTATTGAAATAATCATATGGTTTTTCTTCTGCTGTCTGTTAATGTGGTGTATCACGTTGATGGTTTTGCGAACGTTGAACCATCCCTGCATACCAGGGATAAACCCCACTTGGTCTGGGTGGATGATCTTTCTGATGTGTTGTTGTATTCTATTGGCAAGAATTTTATTGAGGATTTTTGCATCTGTGTTCATCAGGGATATTGGTCTGTAATTCTCTTTCAATACTGCATCTTTTCCCGGTTTCGGAATTAAGGTGATGCTGGCTTCGTAGAAAGAATTTGGGAGGATTCCCTCTTTTTCGATTGTTCTGAATAGTTTGAGAAGTATTGGAGTTAGTTATTCTTTAAATGTCTGGTAGAATTCAGCAGTGAATCCGTCTGGTCCTGGGCTTTTCTTTTTTGGGAGGGAATTTATTACTGTTTCAATTTCTGTCTCAGTTATGGGTCTGTTTAGGTTTTCTATGTCTTCCTGGTTCAGTTTAGGTAGGTTGTATGTGTCCAGGAATCTATCCATTTCTGATAGGTTTTCCTGTTTGCTGGCATACAAGTCCTTTTAGTAATTTCTGATGATTCTTTTGATTTCTGTGGTGTCTGTTGTTATGTTTCCTTTTTCGTCTTTGATATTATTAATTTGGGTCTTTTCTCTTCTTTTTTTAGGTAGTTGGGCCAATGGGGTGTCAATTTTGTTTATTTTTTAAAAAAACCAGCTCCTCAATTGGCTGATTTTTTGTAATGTTTTTTTTGGATTCAATCCTGTTAATTTCTTCTCTCATTTTGATTATTTCTCTTCTCCTACTAGCTTTGGGTCTGGTTTGCTGTTGATTTTCTAGATCCTTGAGATGAACTGAAAGCTCATCTATTTGGTGCCTTTCCAATTTCTTGATGTAGGCACCTATTGATATAAATTTTCCTCTTAACACTGCTTTTGCTGTATCCCATAGGTTTTGGTATGATGTGCTGTTATCTTCATTTACTTCCAGGAAATTTTTAATTTCTCTTTTGATTTCTTCTATGACCCATTGTTGATTCAGGAGCATGTTGTTCATTCTCCATGTGTTTGCATATGCTCTAGAGATTCCTGAGTTGCTAATTTCCAACTTCAATCCCTTATGGTCTGAGAAGATGCATCGTATGATTCTTATTCTTTTGAATTTGCTAAGGCTTGCTTTGTGGCCTAGTATGTGGTCAATCCTGGAGAAGGTTCCATGTACTGCTGAAAAGAATGTAAATTCTTTTTCTGTGGGATAAAAAGTTCTGAAGATATCTGTTAGGTCCATTTGAGCTATAGTGTCGTTTAAATCTACTGTATCCTTGTTGATCCTCTGTCTTGGTGATCTGTCTATCTCTGAGAGTGGAGTGTTGAAATCTCCCAGTACTATTGTACTGGGGTCTAAATCTACCTTTAAGTCCCTTAACAGGTCTTTTAAATAGACCAGTGCCCGGTAATTAGGTGCATATACATTGATAATCGTTATATCTTCCTGTTGAATGGATCCCTTAATCATTATATAGTGCCCCTCTTTGTCTCTCTTAATAGTTTTTGTGGTAAAATTTATGTTATCTGATATTAAGATGGCTACGCCCGATCTTTTTTCATTTCTGCTCGCATTGTATATATTTTTCCAACCTTTCACTTTGAGACTGTATGGATCTTTGTTGGAAAGATGTGTTTCTTGTAGGCAGCAAATAGCTGGGTTTTGTTCCCTCATCCAGTCAGTAAATCTTTGCCTTTTAATAGCACAGTTCCAACCATTCACATTCAATGTGACTATCGATAAGTAGTATTTTTGCCCTACCATTTGCCAATGATTTTCTTATGTATGCTTTGAGTTTCTTATGATCTTTTGCTGTGAGATTTCCTTCCTTTAGCTTCTTTCAAATTGATGACCATGTTTCTGTGTTTCTGCGTGTAGCACATCTTTAAGGATCTTTTGCAGGGCTGGATGAGTGGCGACAAATTCTTTCAGTTTCTGTTTGCAATGATAGGTCTTTATCTCACCTTCATTCACAAATGAGAGCTTTGGAGGGTATAATATTCTGGGCTGGCAGTTTTTCTCTCTTAGTACCTGGGCTATATCTCACCATTCCCTCCTGGCTTTTAGGGTTTCAGATGAGAAATCTGCTGTGAGTCTGATTGGAGATCCTTTGAGGGTAATCTGACGTTTCTCTCTTGCGCATTTTAGGATCTTTTCTTTCTGCTTCACTGTGGTGAGTTTAATTACAATGTGTCGTGGTGAGGATCTCTTTTGGTCATGTTTGTTAGGGGTTCTATGAGCTTCCTGTACTAGGATTTCTCAAACCTGGGATTTTCTCAAACCTGGGAAATTTTCTGTTAGTATCTCACCAAAAAGGCCTTCTAGTCCTTTCTCTCTCTCCATGCCTTCAGGAACTCCTAGAATCCGAATATTAGGTTTTCTAATAGTATCCTGTAGATTCCCGACAATATTTTTTAGATTTCTAATTTCCTCTTCTTGTCTTTGGTTTGACTGTTTCCTTTCCTGTTCTCTGTCTTCTAAGTCCGATATCCTCTCTTCTGCTTCACCCATCCTGGTTTTAAGGCTCTCTAGTGTGCTTGTCATGTGATCAATTGAATTCTTCACTTCATTAAGATTTTTTGTCACTATCGTAGCTTCTTGTTCTACTAGTTGCTTCATTTCATTCTGATTATTCCTTAATAATTCATTTTCGCGAGAGAGGTTTTCTATCTTATCCATTAAAGATTTCTGTAGTTCAAGTATTTGTTTTTGTGAACTTCTTAATGTTCGTATCTTTTGAGATCCGCTTCTTGCATCTCTTCTATCTCATCATCTTCATAATCTTGAATTGGGGTGTCTTTTTCATTTGTGGTCATCATAGTGTCTTCCTTGCTCTTGTTAGGTCAGTGTCTGCTTTTGTTTGGCATTTCTCCACTCTGTCTCACCGGGTTGTCGATGTAATGGAGCTGTCTACAAGTTGGGATCCCTGGCTGCAGCACCCCCTCAGATTTATGCAGCTTCACTTCTTTAGAGGCGGGCGGGCTGCACGGGGGCCTGCTTCTGAGGCGACCAGGCGCAGGTGGGCGGGGTGCCCGAGGGCCTGCTTCCAAGGCGACCAGGTGCAGGCGGGTCGCCCGAGGGCCTGCTTCCGAGGCGACCGGGCGCAGGCGGGCGGGGCGCCCGAGGGCCTGCTTCCGAGGCGACCGGGCGCAGGCGGGCGGGGCGCCCGAGGGCCTGCTTCCGAGGCAACCGGGCGCGGGCGGGACGCGGGGGCCTGCTTCCGAGGCGACCGGGCGCAGGCGGGACGCGGGGGCCTGCTTCCGAGGTGACCGGGCGCGGGTGGGCGGGTCGCCCGAGGGCCTGCTTCCGAGGCGACCGGGGGCAGGCGGGCGGGGGCGTGCGCGCCTGCTTTAATGGCGGGCTGGCGCCGTTTCACCCCTCCTTGTCCCGCTAGACTTTCCAAGGTGAGCGAAGGGGGAGGCTAGTGACAGTGTTGGTTCCCCCTATTTATTCATTTTTTTTTTTTTTTGATGCACTATCCCCAGTGGGGTCTGTCTCTTCCCGGCAATGTCTCGAGTTACCGAGGGATCTCCTGTTCACCTCCCCCTCCGGCGCTGGCTCGCGGATTCCGCGGCTGCGTTCCCCTTCGCGTCTCCTTTCCCGCGGCACGGCCAGTCCGTTCTCCTCTGCGTCAGGTCCACTGGATCAGGGAGAGTTTCCCCCGCATTGTTTCTTGAAGTCTTCACCTGGGGCTACCGTAACTCCACTTTTATTAAACTATCCTTTCCCGGATTGTTTGTGTGCGCCCTCACTATTCCGCCATCTTGGCTCCGCCCCCAGGTTTTTTTTAATAGTATCCTGTAGATTCCCGACAATATTTTTTGGATTTCTTATTTCCTATTCTTTTCTTTGGTTTGACTTTATACTTTCCTGTGCTCTCTCTTCTAATTCCTATATTCTATCTTCTGTTTCACCCATTCTGTTTGTAAGGCTCTGTAATGTGTTTGTCATTTGATCTATTGAATTCCTCATTTCATTATGATTTCTCGTTACTATCACAGTTTCTTGTTCTACTAGTTGTTTCATTTCATTTTCATGCCTCCTTAATATTTCATTTTCATGAGATTTTCTATCCTGTCTAGTAAGGATTTCTGTAGTTCAAGAATTTGTTTTTGAGAACTTCTTAATGTTCTTATCAATTTTTTGATCTGTTTCTTGCATTCCTTCTATCTTATCATCTTCATAATCTTGAATTGAGGTATCTTGTTCATCTGGGGGCATCACACTGTCTTCCTTGTTCTTGTTTCATTGTTTTCTGTGTTTGTTGCTTGACCTTGTGGAGATATTCTTTGGTTTCTTTGTTGTAGTGGTTTTTCTCATTATACTATGACTCTAAATGAAGTAGACTGTCTGCATTTGATGGATCCTTAGAGGATGTGATGGGTGTGGCCAGAGAGCTCTGTTTGGGTCTTCAGGATTAAAGGTATGCCTAAGGTGACTCACCCAGGTTGTTCTCTCTCTCTCTCTCTCTCTCTCTCTCTCTCTCTCTCTCTCTCTTTTAACTCAGAAGGGAAGTAAATCTGCACAGCTCAGCAGAATTGAGGGTAGTTAATGTATGAAATCTGTCCCCTGTGTACAATATTCATCTGCTTTGCCCCAAGTACCACACAAACAGTCTATGCACAAAGGGTCTCTGTAGTCTCCCACCAGGTTGCCAAGTTTACCGAGTTTGTGTACTCCATTAGTTCTCTCACCCACCCTCAGATTTTCGCAGTCTCAGTTCATTAGCTCCACACCTTCACTAGATCCTAACCTCCTGTTATTTCTCCCCACGAGAGTCAGGTTTTTCTACTTGGCTGATGGCGGGTGTCGCTTTATGTATGTTCAAAATGGTGCCTGCTCTTTGTCTTGCTTCCCTTTGTAATGTGAGTGGTGAGAGATGCTAATGTCCATGCTAGTGCTTTTTATTTATTTATTTTTCTCTCCTCTAGTTAGCCTGGTGAACTTTCCTCAGTGGGGCTTCAAGCCTTGTTCCTTCTATGCTCTTTCTGCTGTCCCCCCCCCCCAATGTCTCAGGCTACTGAGGTTTTCCCTCACCTCCCCTTCCAGTGCTAGTGCGTAGACTCTGTGGCTGGGCTCCCAAGCCGTGGGTGTCCTTGCTCTCCCCATAGGTCCTCCATGTCACATCCAGGTCCTCCATGTCACATCCACTAGATCCAGAAAATTTCCTCTGCAATTTTTTCCCTGAGCCTTTCCCTGAAACCACAGTAACTCCACTTTTATTAAACTATCTTTTACCAGACTATCAGTGAGTGCCCTCACTATTGTGCCATCTTGGCTCCGCCCCCTGGCATGCTTTATATACATATTACAGAAAGAAAAATCCTCAATGTAGCATAATTTTCACTGAAGTCAACTTGTCAATTATTTTCATCTCAATTTCAATTGAATTATAGTATAAATATAAATATATTCTGATGCCAAGCTTATCTCAAATTGTACTAATAAAACCAAATTTGTCAAAATGAGACCCTAAAGATGAACCAAGAAACCTTGTAGCTTCAGCTAAGTTATCTCACTCCTTACTTAACTGCTCAGATAAAGCAAGTGTTCCTGTAAACATGCTAATTAGCTGCTTCTTAGTGTAATGGTATAATGCTTGCCATTTTTTTCTGGAATTCTGAATTAGCATGGAATATTCTATCAAAATAATGCTGTGTGACTTTGAAAGAACTTTGAGGAAGTAAGTTTATGATGGAGAAAAGAACATTCTGAAATGGATAGAACATGGTCTTTAAGCAGAGCTATTGGAATTCCTGTTCTTTCAATGATTGCCTAAGGATGATTCTATTCCTATAAAGCAAGAATGCCACATGTGTCTTGTATGTACACTGTGAGAGGGGAAAGATTGCCAAATGAGAAACGGCACAAATACAGGGTGCTATGAAAAAGGTGACTAAAGAAAAATCCTTTTTTTAACACAAATAATAATTCATTTATTTGAAGGTCAGAGTTATAAACACAGAAAGAGAGGGTGAGATGGAAGGAGGGGGAGAGAGAAAAAAGATTTTCCATCTGCTGGTTTAATCCCCAAATGGCTGCAATGACTGGGGCTAGCCAGGCTATATCCAGGAGCCTTGAGCTTCTTCTGAGTATCCAGTGTGAGTGGCAGCTATTTGGGCCATCTTCCACTGTTTTCCCAGGCCATTAGCAGCAATTGGAAGTGGAGCAGCTAGGACTGGAACCAATGTCCATATGGGCTTCCTGGATCATAGAGTTTGCTCGTTATGCCACAATGCTGGCTCCACGGGGTAAAAAAAAATAAAAATAAATAAAAAAACAAACCTTCTTATGAAACAATCCTTCTACAACTAGCTTTAATACAATATTCATATAGAATTCAAAACATTCTAGGACATGTTTCCTAAGAACAATATTTTTTTTTCTTGAATTACTAACAAAATCTGGAGTCCAGTCTTTCTCTCCACCTTTAATTACCTTTACTTTAATTATATTATATAGGTTAGTTACCTGGAACTGAATACATACAGATTGTATTTTGAAAACCTTGACATATGCTCTGAGGCATATAAAAATGAATTCTGGCATGATACTAAATCCAGTAGTTCCAGATTCTAAACTATTTAGATTAATATATTAATTTTCTCTCAGAAATGTTTGATAGCTTAGAAAATATTTTCAATTTGTTTTTTATTCTCGTCTCTATTCTCTAACACTATCTTCACCCTGTCTGAAACCTGAAATATGGGAACTGTTCCTTAGGGAATCTGACAAACTTAAAGGTAAATATATAATTATAACCAGTGTAAAAGGCAGATTCTGTAAATTGTCATAGACTGATTTTTTAATGTCAGAGCTGAGACACTAGCAGTTCTGTAGAATTTTCAGATTTAAGTGTTAAGAGTGTTGACATTTTCAGGCACATGGCAACATTTTTATTCATGCATTTTGATAATTATAGATTTGTATAAAAATTCGTATACATTCCTTGTGAGGTCAATAGATAAATAGCTGCCTTTGGCTTCTGTTTTATTAAGAATGATAGATTTATCTTCTAATGTTGATTTTTATAGAAGGATGTATTTAGATATAAGTATTCAATTATATTGGTGAAAATAATTTGTACTGTCAACTTGAATATCATGTTGATTTTAACAGTAGTAAAAAAAAAGTAGAAAGCCATTTCTTTGTTCCAACTCTTTTACTCTGCATGCTTTTGCTAGTAGGAGAGTGACTGGAATTGATCCAAAAGTAGTATCTTGTACAAGATGTTGTTTTAAGACTAATTCTAGGATACCCGGATATGATATAGCCACAGAAACTTAAGCTGCTCTGGAAAATGAGAAGAACAGAGGAAGGACTACGTTTCCTGGCATCAGTGAAGAGGAAAAAAATGAAGACTGTGGGACAAAAGGAGAGGAAACAGAGACACTACTACAGCCAGAATTTTGACACAGCCAGCTGGTAGCTGTGAGCCATAATCTTATTGTGACAAATTAGGAACAAACTGCCATGCACCCCAACGCTCCCAGTTCAGCTGAGAGGAAATTCTACAATCACCCATTTACTTTTGTTTAGGACTAAAGAGCAGAGTGGGGGCTGAGAAGCTACCAGACTTGGAACAGGGGAGCCAATTGCTTCCTCCCCCACCCCAACTACCACAGAGTCATGCATTAAAAAGTCATACCGCAGGCTTCTGCTCTGCCCCTACAAGCAGAATAGTCAGAGACAGAGCAACACGTGGGTCAAAGGACAGATACCCTGGATCCTGCAACTGTGGGATTTGGGGGACATTAGCCTCAGAATTATCCTCTTGCACTCCACATGAAACAAATGAATCCATGGGGCAAACATATACCTTATAATAACTCTGGAGGACTGGAATAAGTTTCAGTTCACAGCCCCTAGTCAAAGAATTAGGGCATTTGGTATTATTAGTCAAAGTACCACTTGAATTCTCCTTGAAGGACCTGATGAAGGGTCCATCCATATCACATGGTCCTGGAGCCACATCAGTTGGTGCTGCAAGCCCCAGTCCTACTCAGGCTTGACAGTAGGACCAGGGGAAAGCGACCTTGCCCCCCCGCCCCCCACTACACCAAGAATAAGGCCCTGGCTCATACATTCTTCAGGAAGACTAACATTGAACTCTCTGTGGACCACAGATACAAACCCAAGGAAACCCTTATTCATTTCAAAGCCACATTCCTATCCCTACAAAAAGCAGTCAATTAGACCACTATGTCACTTATAGATACAACTTACATTGATTAAGACAAAAGAAATCCAGGCTGTCTCTGTGGCGTAGTGAGTAAAGCCACTGCCTGCAGTGCTGGTATCCCATATGGACACCAGTTCCAGTCCCGGATGCACCACTTCTGATCTGGCTGTCTGCTATGGCCTAGGAAAGCAGTAGAAGATGGCCCAAGTCCTTGGGCCTCTGCACTCACATGGACAATCTGGAGGAAGATCCTGGCTCCTGGCTTTGGATCAGCGCAGCTCTGGCAGCTGTGGTCAAATGGGGAGTGAACCAACAGATGGAGACCTCTCTCTGCATCTCTTTCTCTCTCTCTCTCTATACACACACACACACACACACACACACACACACACACACACACACATATATATATATATATATATATATAAAACTCTGACTTTCAAATAAATAAACAAATATTTTTTTAAAAAAGAAATCACTGTTGGGCTAACCTAGAACCAAATCTAAAGCAACAAGTTGATTAATACCTTGCATTCCAGCTAAGCAATGAAGTTTTGCAATAAAACCATTCCATAAAGAAAGGACAAGTATCCAAGATGGGCAGACATCAAAGTAGGGACACAGGAGACATGAAAGAGAAATATAGCATGAAACCTTCAAAAGAATACAATGATCCTACAGAATTAGATCCTGAGCTGAAAGAAATCCATGGAATGATAGATTTAGAATTCAAAATAATTATTTTAAGGAAACTTAATGAGATGCAAGAGAATACAGGTAGACAGATTAAAGAAATGAGGAAATCATTGAGTGAAAAGAATAAACATATTAATAAGAAGTTAGAACTCATTAAGAAGAACTAAATAGAAATTTTGGAAACAAAATCTTCAATCAGTGAAACAAAATAAACATTACTGAGAGCATTAAAAGCAGAAGACAACAAGTGAAGGAAACAATTCCTGATGTCAAAGCAAGAATTTTGAAATAACCAAATCAGACAAAAATAAGGAGAAAAGAACTAAAACGAATGAATAAAGTCTACATGAGATATGTTATATAATTAAATGACCAAATATTCAATCATAGGTAGCCCCGAAGGAGAAGAAAGGAAATAGGTGTTGAGAACCTGCTAAATAAAATAATAGTTGAAAATTTCCTAGTCTTGAAAGAGACATGGATATACAGATTCAAGATGCTCAAAGAACCCCAAGACTCAACCAAAATAAAGATATTCTCCAAAGCATATTGTTGTCAATTTGTCAAAAGCTAACGACAAGGAAAAAAATCCCAAAGACAGTAAGAGAAAAGTTTCAAGTTACAAATAAAGAAAAACCACTCAGACCAACATTAGACTTGTCAGCAGAAATTCTATTGGTCTGAAGAGAGTGGGATGAAATAGTCAAAGTCTTAAAAGAAAAGCACTTCCAACCAATAATATTATTATATCCATCAAAACTATCCATTAAAAGTGAAGAAGTAAAGTATTTCCCAGATAAGCAAAAACTGAGAGAATTCATCACCACTAGACCAACCTCACAAGAAATCCTAAAGGTATTCTGCATTAGAAGTAAACATGAAAACACATGACACCATCAAATTCACTAACAGAGTAGGTATATTCATTATTTCAATCAACAAAATGACAAGTCTTAATTCTTATCTATCAATACCAACCTTGAATGTCAACGGATTAAATTCGCCAGCAAAAACACTTAAGTTGGCTGAATGTATAAATAATAATGACCCCACTATATGCTGTCTATAAAAAACTCATGTCACAAACATACCCAGGTTCGACAGAATGAAAGTGAAGAGTTGTAAAAAGAAATACCAGACAAACAGAAACCAAAAGCAAGCAGGGGTAGCTAACCTGATGTCAGCTAAAACAGACTGAAATCAGAAACTGTAAAAAGTGATGAAAAAGATATTTTGATAAAATGTTCAATTCATCAAGAAGACATACAATTGTAAATACACAGGCACCCAACATAAGACTACTCAGAAATATACATAAAATGCTATGAGAGCTAAAGAGAGAGAAGTCTTTAATACTTTAATAGTGGGTGGCTTCAACAACCCAGTCTTATCAATTGACAAATCACCCAGACAAAAAATTAATAAAGGTATATCAGAATTAAAACCTACTATTTAGCAAAATGTTCCTATCCAACATTTACAGGACAGTTTACCCAAAAGCTACAGATTACAGATTCTCCTCCAAAGAATATGGAACATTTTCTAGTTTAGACCTCATATTGGGCCACAAATCAAGTCTCAGCAACTTTTTAAAAGATTGAAATCTTCTCAGACCAAAGGAATAAAACTAGAAAACAACAACAAAAAGAACAATGGAACACTCATAAATACTGAGAAATTCAAGAATATGCTACTGAATGGTTAATGGGTCACTGAAGAAATTATAAAGGAAATCAAAAACTTTCTTGAAATAAATGAAAATAAAAATACTATATAGCAAAACATATGGAATGGGGCAAGAGCTGCAGCATCACGGGTAAAGTCACTGCCTGCAGTGCTGGTTCAAGTCCCCGCTGCTCCACTTATGAGCCAACTCTCTGATATAATATGAAAAAGCAGTAAAAGATGGCCCAAGCCCCTGGGCCCCTGTATCCCTGTTGGAGACCCAGAATAGATCCCGGCTCCTGGCTTCAGACTGGCACAGCTCTGGCCGAGCTGCCATCTTGGGAGTGAGCCAGTGGATAGAAGACCTTTCTCTCCCCTCTCTCTCTCTCTGCCTCTGCCTCTCTGTAACTCTGCCTTTCAAATAAATAAATAAATTTTAAAACAAAAACAAAGCAAAACAAAACAAAAAACTGTAGGATGCAGCAAAAGCAATATTAAGAGGGAAGTCATTGGTTGATGGGCATCCTTGTTGACTCCGTATCTTAGCTATTATGACTGGAGCTGAAAATTAAACTTTTTTTTTTACAATATAGTATTTTTTATTTTTTTATTTTTAAGGTTTTATTTAATGAATATAAATTTCCAAAGTACAGCTTATGGATTACAATGGCTCCCCCCCCCCATAACTTCCCTCCCACCTGCAACCCTCCCCTTTCCCGCTTCCTCTCCCCTTCCATTCACATCAAGATTCATTTTCAATTCTCTTTATATACATAAGATCAGTTTAGTATATATTACATAAAGATTTCAACAGTTTGCCCTCACATAGCAACACAAAGTGAAAAATACTGTTGGAGTACTAGTTATAGCATTAAATCACAATGTACAGCACATTAAGGACAGAGATCCTACATGGCATTTTTTTTAAAATTGATTAATTTTCTATACATTTAAGCTTTAAGTGTAATCATGCTCAGTGCTTCCTTAATATGTTTATTTAGACAGTTCAATCCTCAACAGCTCTTCATCCTGATCTTTCAGTATACCTCAGACATACAAGAAGTCTTGTATGAGTTCCTAAAATACACCAAACTCTTTCTTGCATATATTGTTCAGCTGTCACAAATATTCCTTCCTTGGTCAATAACATGCTTATCCTTCGTGGAGAACTGTATATCAGGTTAGATCTTGTGCCATTGGAAATGTTTTTTCCTAGGTACTACCACACAGATCAATAGACAGATGGAGAAAAAGGTGGAGGAGGGAGAGAGAGAGAGAGAGAGGAAGAGAGAGAGAGAGAGATGGAGAGACAGAGAGATATATTGATTTTCAGGACCCCAGAACTTCTTACTCCTAACTAGCTATAACCTACTTTCTATCAGTCAAACTTTACCAGTCTCTCCCTCCCCACTTTCTTTCCCCCTCTCTGTCTCTAGTAACCACAATTCTATTTTTAACTTCTATGAGATAACATGTTTTTTTATAGACTCCACATATGAGTGAGATGATGTGACATTTGTATTTCTGAGCTTTTTTCGCTTCACTTAACATAATGACCTCCAGATGCATCCATATTGTTGAAAATGACAAAATTCCATTCTTCTTGTGGTTCAGTAATTATCCATTGTGTGTGTGTTTGTGTGTATACCACATTTACTTTATTCATTCATCAGTTGATAAACATTTAAATTACTTATATTTCCTGTCTACTGTGAATAGCCCTGCAATAAACATGAAAGTGCAGACATCTCTTTGCCAGACAGATTTCATTTCACTTGGATATAAATACCCAGAAGTGGTATTGATGTTTTATATGGTACTTGTTTTTTTTGTTTGTTTGTTTTGTTTTGAGTTTTTTGAGGAATTTCCATATCATTTTCCTCAATAGATATACTAATTTACATTACTACCATCAGTATGCGAGTGTTCACTTTTATCCACATCCTCCACAATACTTGTTATTTTTGCTTTTCTAATAATAGTCAATTTTATTAGATTGAAGTGACACTAATTGTGGTTTTGCATTTCACTAATGATTAGTGATGCTGACATTTTTTATGTACCTGTTGGCATTAGTAGTATGTCTTTCTTTGAGAAATGTCTGTTTATATATACTGCTCATTCTTTAATTGGATGGTGGTTTTATTATTTTTTTGCTATTGAGTTATTTGTTTATATATCATTGATATTAACCATTTGACAGATAAATAACATGCAAAATCTTTTCTCTCATTTTGTGGGTTGCCTCTTCACTCTGTTTTCTTTACTGAAAAAAGCTCTTTAGTTTTATGAAATTCTATGTCTATTTTTGCTTTTATTTCCTGAGCTTGCTGCTGTTGAAAATCTGCCTTTTACAATGTCCTAAAGTATTTATCCTATCTTCTTCTAATACTCTGAAAGTTTCAGGTCTCTGATTTAGAATTTTAATCCACTTTTAGAATTTTTTTTTTCACCACAAGAGATGAGGGTCTAGTTTCATTGTTCTCCATGTGGATATCCAATTTTCTCAACATTATTTATAGAAAGAATACAATTTTCTGATTTTCTAATGCCTGTTCCTAACACCTTTGTCAAAGATCAGTTGGATGCAGATGGAATGGTTTATTTCTATAATCTCTATTCTGTTTCATGGTCTACGTATCTGTATTTATAACAATACCATTTTGTTTTAATTGCTGTAGCCTTACAGTATATTTTGAAGTCAATTAGTGTAATTTATACGGCTTTATCCTTTTGGCTCAACATCATTTTTTTCTGGGACCTTTGTAGCTCTATACATATTTTAGTATTTTTTCTAGTTCTGTGAAAAATGACACTTGGACTTTAATAGGTATTACATTGTGTCTTTAAATTGTTTAGGCTAATATGCACATTCTAACACTTTTGTCTTTCAGCCAATGAACACAGACTGTCAATTTTTTTGTTTCCTCTTAAATTTCTTTAATCAATATTTATGGTTTTCACTATAGAGATCCTTATCTTCTTTGGTTAAAATTTTTCCCAAACATTTTATTTATTTTTTGTAGTTACTGGAAATAAGATTGTTTTCTTGATTTGCTTCTCTGATGATTCTCTATTGGCAAACTACAAGGATAGTGATTATTATACATTGACTTTATATATTGCAAATTTGCTGCATTTTAATATAGTTATAAGAGCTTTCTCTGGAGTCCTTTGAGTTTTTTGTATATAAAATCACATCATTTGCAAACAATTATAATTTGACTTTCTCTTTCCAATATAGACAACTATGACTACTTTCTCTTGCTTAATTATTATTGCTGAGAAATCTAGTATTATGTTGAATAAAAGTGGTGAAATTGAGCATCCTTGTCTTGTTCCAGATCTTAGTGAGAAAGGCTTCCAATTTTCTGTATTCATTCTGACACTGAGAGTTTTTAGAAAATAAGGATATAATTTTCTACTCTCACAGACCTCAGAAAAAAATAATATGAAATGTAAAATACAAGCACATGCACACACACAAACACACATGATTGTTAGCATCCCCAGGGGATATCCTCCAGGAATACCAAAATCTGTGCATGCATAAGTCCTTTATACAAAATGACTTATTTGCTATGATCTACAAATCATCCTGCATATATGAAATAATCCTAGATTACTGATAATATATATCATTATGTAAACATTTGTTACATGTATTTTTTAAGAAATAATCCTGAAGAAAAAAATCTGTACATGTTCAGTGGGTACACAACCTTTTAAAACACTTTCAATTCAAGATTGGCTGAATTCATATACGTGGAACCAAAGATATTGAGGGTTGACTGTGTATGCAGATATAAATATGTCTGTACGCATGCATGTATATTTGATCATAGAATACTAAAGAAAAATGCAAATAATTTATAAACCTGCAAAAAGGATAATTTTTCTTGATTTTACATTAAAATAAAATTACAAAACAATAAAATTGGACTTTTAAAAACAAAAGTTTTCATTTAGTAGCTCCAAATTAGCCCTTGTTCATTACCATAAGATGCCCTTTTGAATATTCATTCCCCACCCAAGTAAGATGTACTGGCTTTCTTTTGCTTGGGAAACCATAGCTTGGAAAATGATCCCTTATAGTTCCCTTATTTGCTGCAAATAAAGATTACTGCAAATGACAGAAAGAAAAAGACAACAAAAATTTTAAATGCACATTGTAGATAAAAATTTCTTGAGAAATGTTGAAATGATGATAAAAAAAATTTCTTCCATTAAGTTACAAAACAGGAAAAATAAAACCTGCTTTCTTCCTTTCTAGAAGCTACTCAAAATTCGTAAAAAGTTAAAGAAACAAGAGATAGCTGCATCAGCATGTTTATAAGCAGCACTGTTTAATATGACCAAAGTATGTGATCAGCTAATGTATACATGATCAGATGAATGGATAAAGAATATGTGATATACACATACAATGAAATATTATTGTTATACAAAGCAAAGAAATTTGACCACTTGTAGCAAAATAAATGCAGCTGGAGAACCTAAAGTTGAGTGAAATAAGCCAGGCACAGAAAGAAATATGACAGGTCCTTCCTTATACATGAGAGCTAATGTGAAAAAAACATTTTAAAAGAGGAAATAAAAATGAAATCCCTGTGTTTACCAGTTTTGTTGCAAATATTTTTCAAACTCTTTTTATGTCTTTGTCCAACCAGTGGTTAAGAATGTTATAATACTATAGATTTACTAATCTATGATTATTCTAAAATGTAATTTTTATTGGTGAACATATCATATTTTCATTTGATTATTGCTTAAAGTCCTCATCTATATTCTCACTGAACTAGGGTTTTTTTTTTCTTTCTACTGTCAATATCTTATTTTTATGGAACATTAAGCCCTTGAATGACTGAAATGTGAATTAAAATGTTATCTCAAAAACAAAGAAAGGAAGGAAGGAAAAAGAAAGGAAGAAAGAAAAGCAGGCAAGTAGGTGAGGGAGGAAAGGGCTATCTTTATATTCTGAGAATTACATCTATGAACAGTGAATCTATGAACACTGAATTTGTTCTGTTTGTATTAATAATGCATTAGCATGAAATAAAGTATTATAAAAACATTTAGTACTATAGGTACTATATGACTATAGGTTCAGAATTCTTCATTAATGTTTTTAAATGGATCATTTTTATTGGAAACAGAGATTATTGATAACAATGAGCTTTTTTCAAAGATTTATTTATTTATTATTTGAAAGGAGGCATAGGCAGTGAGAGAGAGAGAGAGAGAGAGAGAGAATTATTCCACCTGCTGGTTCATTTCCCAAATGTCCACAAGAGCCAGAGCTGAGCCAATCCAAAGCTACCCACTGAAGAGATGGGCAAAGACCTAAAGAGATATTTTTCAAAAGAGGTAATCCAATGGCGAACAGATACATGAAAAAATGTTCAGGATCACTAGCTATCAGGGAAATGCAAATCAAAACCAAAATGAGGTTTCACCTCACCCAAGTTAGAATGGCTTTCATACAGAAATCAGCAAACAGCAAATGCTGGCAAGGATGCCAGGGGAGGAGGAAAGGTACCCTAATACACTGTTGGTGGGAATGCAAACTGGAACGGCGCTATGGAAGACAGTTTGGAGATTCCTCAGAAACCTGAATATAACCCTACCATATGACCCAGCCACACCACTTCTTGGAATTTATCCAAGGGAAACTAATTTGGCAAATAAAAGAGCTATCTGCACCTCAATGTTTGTTGCAGCTCAATTCCCAATATTAAGACATGAAATCAACCTAAATGTCCATCAACAGAAAACTGGATAAAGTAATTATGGGATATGTACTCTATAGAATACTACACAGCAGTAAAAAAAAGTGAAATCAGGTCATTGGCAACACAATGGAGGAATCTGGAAAACATCATGCTGAGTGAAATAAACCAGTCCCAAAGGGACAAATATCATATGTTCTCCCTGATCTGTGACAACTAACTGAGCACCTAAAGGAAAACCTGTAGAAGTGAAACTGACACTATGAGAAACAATGATTTGATCAGCCCTTGTCCTGACTGTTGGGGAACTGCTTACTATTTTATTCTTTTCAGTTTTTTCTTTTTCTAGTTAATACCATTGGTTGAGCTCTTTAATTAACATACAATTATTCTTAGGTAAATTCGACTGAAGTTTGATCCCTGTTAAAAATAAGAGCAGGAATAAGAGAGGGAAGAGACATAGAGTTTGGCAAACACACACTCAGAATTACCCCTAATGGTAGAGCTGGAAACGTGCCATGGGACTACAAATCCCATTAATGTGGCAAGTACCAATGCCATCTTACTAGTTAAAGTGATCAGTTTAAGTTCATAACTGAACATAAAGATAGGATGAATTGTCAAAGGAATCACATAAATAAGACTAAGTGTCTGCCAAATAATAATTGATAGAATTAAAAAGGAGAAAACAACCCAACCTGGGAAGTGGGATCACAGCAGACTCATAGAATGTCAAGTGCTCTAAACAGCAGCACTCTGGCCTCAGAATCAGCCCTTAAGGCATTCAGATCTGGCTAAAAAGCACATCAGAGTATTTCACGCATGGAAAGCCAAGACACTGTGGCAAAAATAATTACCTAAATGAAAGATCTCTGTGAGTGAAAGCCCAGCAGAAAAAATGGGCCATCAAAGAAGGAGGTTCCTTTCTCTGAAGGGAGGGGATACTTCCACTCTGATTATGGCATTTTTTAAATAAGGTCAGAGTTTGTGAACTCAAGAGGCTTCCATAGCCTTGGCAGCTCATGACAAGAGCCTTGGGTGATTACTGACATTATAAATAAGACTGTCAATTGTTAAATCAACAACAGATGTCACTGTGCACTTACTCCCCATGTAGCATCTCTGTCCTTAATGTGTTGTACCATGCAAATTAATGGTAAAACTAGTATTCAAACAGTACTTTATACTTTGCGTATCTGTGTGAGTGCAATCTATTGAAATATTTACTTAGTATATACTAAGTTTATTTTCTGTATATAAAGATAATTAAAATGAATCTTAACAAAGAATGGGATGGAAGAGGGAATGGGAGATGGGATGTTTTGTGAATGGGAGGGAGGTTATGGGGGAAAAATTGCTATAATCCAAAAGTTGTATATTCAAAATTTATATTTATTACATAAAAGTTTTCTTTAAAAAAAAAAAAAAGAGCTAGGAGCCAGTAGCTTCTTCTGGGTGTCCCACATGGGTCCAATGGTCCGAGGACTTGAGCCATACTCTACTGTTTTCACAGGCCATATTAGAAAGCTGGATCAGAATTGGAGTAGGCTAAACTTCAACCAGTCACCATATGGGATAACAATGCTGCAAGTGGTGGCGTTTCCCACTATGCCATAGCACTGGCTCCAACAATGAACTTTCATAGGAAAACAATATTAAAGGACCATTTAAAATACATTCTTTTCAATTCAAGTCATTTCAATATTTACCAATTTAATCATAAGGTTTAAATATGTTTCTAAATAACAAAATACAGATCTTTCTCTGATTTTAACAGTATGCTTTTTTCAAGGATAAAATATGTATTTGGGTAGACATTCGGTAATTTTAAACTTGGTGAAAACAGCTACTATATAAAAATGACATACTGACAAGAATTTTAGAGATATATGCTGATTGCCAGTTCCACAAAGATGTCTGTAATTTTTGTATCATAATATTTATTGTATGAGTTTTTAATATTATTAGATATGACCACAAGCATCTACAATTATTCCCTTACATAGTGAACTACTTATATTATTTCTAAATTATATAGTCACTTATCAATGATTCCATTTTGTCATTATTCATATTATTATGTGATTAATAATATTTGCTAAGTTATATTTAAAATACTAGATTATAAAATTATGATTAGGTAGTTCCCCAACATCTCTTGGAAATTTCCACAGTACTTTTCTGTAGTTCATACCACATACATAAATTTTTGATAAAATTTGTCTTTTTTACTTGTTTTTTAATTTTTTTCACTTTATTGAGGTGTAGGTGTAATTGACCAAAGGTTAAGGTGTACAATGTAATTCAGGGACATGTATAAATTGTGAAATGATGATGACAATAAAACTATAATTAGCTTACTCATGTATTAATGCTTACCTATCACTCGTATGTCTACTATTTATTGTGGATGAACGTTTAGTATCTCTCTAAGAACAATACAAGTATACAATGCAATATTATTTTTAATTTTAATTTTATTTTAGGTATGCAAATTTCACATATACAGATTTAGGAACATAGTCATCCTTCCCACCTTTCTCTCCCTCATGCCTATGGTTTACCCTTTCTCCTTCTTCCTTTCCTATTCTCATTCTTAATTTTTATTATGATGTACTTTCAGGTTATTTATTTATTTATTTGAAAGGCAGAGCTACAGAAAGGCAGAGGCAGAGAGATAGAGAGAGGTCTTCTATCTGCTGGTTCACTCCCCAAATGGCCTTAATGGCCGGAGCTGAACTGAGCTGAAGCTAGGAACCATGAGCATCTTCTGGATCTCTCACATGGATGCAGGGACCCACATCCACTGCTTTTTCAGTCCACAGCAGAGAGCTGGATGGGAAGTAGAGCAGCCAGGTCTCCAACTGGCACCCATATGGGAAACTGGCACTGTAGATAGTGGCTTTACCTGACACACCACAGCACTGGCCTGTACTTTCAATTTTCTACTCATAAAATTAACCTCAACAAATAGTATTAAGAAAAAAACACTACTCCTCAACAGTTTTGGATACAGGCTATAAACAATCATAGGATTTCAAAAGATCAATTTCACCCATATACATTATATTTTTGGTACTCTATTAGTTGTCAAAGATCAGAGAGAAATATGGTATTTGTCTTTTGGGACTTATTTCACTAAGTATAATGGTTTCCAGTTGCATTCATTTTGTTGCAAAACAGGATTTCATTCTTTTTATGTCTGAGTAGTATTCCTTAGTGTGTGTGTGTGTGTGTGTATATATATATATATATATATATATATATATATATCATAATTTCTTTGTTCAATCATCAGTTGATCAGCATCTTTATTGATTCCGCATTTTAGCTATTGTGAATTGAGCTGCAATAAACATGAGGGTACAGATTACTCTTAGTTTCCATTTGTATATAACATTTCAAACTTACTTGTTCTGTGGAACAAAAACATTTTACACATCCATTTTTCCAGTTCTACCACCAATCCTCCTTTCCTATTTCATTTTAGAGTTGTTTTCTTCTTTTATTTAATTTTCTTCATGAATCTAGCTCTCAGGATTTCTAGTTTCAGTAGGGGGACGAAAGAAGCTCATATAATTGAAGTACTTTTTTACTGTAGAATAATGATATTCATTTGGTCAACCTTCATCTCCCAATCTAGATATTCCTTTCCTAGTAAATGGTCTTCAGTTTGAAAAGATTTACTCAGACTATTATAATATATTCTTGTATTGTTAGCATAAAAAGTAAGGTTTTTGTTAAATGTATAGTAACTTAGCTTCCAAGTTTTAGTGTGCAGAAGATGCCTGTAGATAATTTTAATAGTCTATTCCAGTGCCCCATATTGGTTTATGATCTAAAAATTATGATTTCTGAGATTACTTTCATTGTTGTTAATAACAATGTTTTTTAAAGTTCAGATAACATGATATACTAAGATATTTCAAAGAATTCATAGAAATGAAATTAAAAGATAAATATGTTTTGTGTCAAAGATATTTTGAAAAACATGTATATTTTGTTATAATATATATTCCCATGAGCTTTTAGAAATTCTCCAGTAATACTGATTTTAAGGATCTTGCAAATATAAAAAAGCCCTAGAACACTGCTTTATGTTGAAAACTGAAACATCCATTTGTAGAAGTAACATTTTGATACTCTGGCTCTCATTAAAATTATTTCTTCTGAAAGTATTGACTTTTTGTTCAAATGGCTCTCAAGCCTTGTAAATAAACCCTGATAATTAAAATTTCAATTGCCTTTCATTTAATTGGGATATTGGGTGATGATTTGAATCAAAATCACATATATTTTCAAATCATATGAAAATAAAGCTAGTAGAAATGGTATAAAATATGGAGCTTATTAACACAGATAGTTCAAGTAATGAGTTGTAGGAGAGGTGGTATTTTGTGTTGCTTGTTATTACTCTCTTTATAATTTAACTGCTCTTCTACTTTCTAGCAAATGGACTTAAAAAAGTCTCAGGAGCTCAATGCCACTCAGTTATGTTATCACTAATAAAATTCATAACAGTTATAATTTGCTGCAAGTTCCAGTCTTTGTTTAAATATATGAAGCTATTTAGAAGAGTAATCACAATACTCATCCATTCAAAGGTGAAAAACAGTTTTTCAATTTTATTTTTTTCCAGCCACTGTACACTCAGCATGATTTCTCTAATGAATCAGAGATGCCCTATTATAACTGTCTTTTATTTTCCCAATGAAGCTTTGACAACCTGAAGGATATAGAACAGAAACTATATTGTTAGGAGTTTTTGGTTTTTCAACAGTAATTAATGTATTTAAAAGTAGAGTTATAGAGACAAGTGAGATACACATAAATACACACAGGCACACACACACACACACACACACACACAAAGGAAGAGATAAAGATGAGAGAGAGAACGAGAGAGAGAGAGAGAAAGAGAGAAAAAGAGAGAGAGAATCTTCCATCCATTAGTTCACTTCCAAGATGCTGCAATAGACATGCTGGGCAAGGTCATAGTTAGAAGCCTAGAATTCCAACCCGATTTCCTATGAGGGTGGCAGGAGCCCAAGTACGTGGGCCATCTACCGCTATCTCAGGTGCATTAGCAGGGAGCTGGATCAGAAGCAGGGCATCTGGGAATTGAAGCAGTACTCGTATGGAATGCCAGAGCCTCAGGACCCTGTTAGGTTTTCTTTTTTAACTAAAGGATTCATTTATCCACTCCATTTTTAAAAGAAATTATTTAACATCTGATTTATCTGATAATTCATACAATTTCAAGATTTTCATATCATTTTCAATACTGTACTTTTTGCTAGCTTATATTGATTTGCAACATATTGAATACACAGGAGGAATCTCAATCTTACAAACCAGCAGGGTGGCGCCTCCACTGATGATTGTAACATTGAAATATATGGAGTTATTGACTATGAGACATAGTGTGATTTAATTACTCCAAAAGATAATTTTTTAAAGATTTTATTTATTTATTTGAAAAGTAGAGTTACAGACAGTGAGAAAGAAAGACAGAGAGAAAGGTCTTCCTTCTGTTGGTTCACTCCCAAAATGGCCGCAATGGCCAAAGATGAGCCAATCTAAAGTCAGAAGCCAGGAGCTTCTTCCAAGTCTCCCACAGGGGTGCAGGGTTCCAAGCACTTGGGCCATCTTTACTGCTTTTGCAGGCCATAGCAGAGAGCGGGATTGCAAGAGGGGCAGCTGGGGTGCAAACAAGCACCCATTTGGGAAGCCGGCGCCGCAGGGGAAAGATTAACCTACTGTGCCATGGTGCTGGCCCCAAGATACATTATTTTTTAACCATAGTTAAGTGAAAGTCTAATTAGTCTATGATGAAATAATTAAAAAGTGAGTGATATGGAAAGGGAATTTGAAATCACAAAAAAATGTAAGGAGGTAGAGAAGGGTCTTCTGCTATATGTCAGCATGATTTTCACAGGTATATAAGGTTAAGGTGACACCTTAATTGCTAGCCTGATACCTGGAATTTTCTTTATCTTAACATGTGGGGAAATATGTTTAGAAATCTGAATAAAAATAATATGTGGGACAGTAAATTGTTGAAGAAAAATATGTATGTATTTCTTCAGTAGAAAAAGTATCTGTCACCTTTAATAAATGGATATTGTAAAAGTAGGTAAACATGAATTGTGATAGTAGAATTGAAGCCATTCTTTCTCAGAAATCATGAAATAAGTAATTCCTGGGCATGCTACTTAAATCCCATATCAAAGTGGGATTTTTGCTTCTGTTAACATCTTCCTGCTGTTTCACATTTTGGGAGGCAGCAAGTGGTGTCCAAGTACTTGGGTCCCTGCCACCCAGATTGAGATCCAAGATCCTGGCTTCAGCCCGGCCTAACCATAGCTGTTGCGAGAATGAAGCAGTAGATGGAAGGTGTCTGTCACTTAAAACTTCCAAGTAAATGAAAGGCTGTATGAATAACTAATACCAGGAAAATCCTGGAAATAGATTTTATAATATGGGGTATATAAACCCAGTGTTATTATATTTTGTTGCTATTGTTATTATCTTCCCAATATTATCAGGCTATCTAGTTGGCAGGAATCAACATGTGTATGTTTGAATGATATTTGAGTATATCTAACCTAATCTCATTTGATTGCACCTCCTCTACACACATGTTAATATATTACAGTATCTTTTGTTCTCTTGTTTTATTTTGTTAATAGAAAAATTACTTAATTTGTTGTTTATAAGTAAAATATTCTTTAGCATTTCCCACTTCTGGATTTAAAAGATATCAATTCACTGGTTAAATTCCAGGATTAGTGAAACACATCTGAAGCTCACATGGCTTCTTTGAACACTATAATTTTTCACAGTTACATATGTGGGAACCCCATACCCGAGAGGTATCTTTTCATGGCCTGAAGGTCACATTTCATGCTTCTATATCATTCTGCTCTTGGAAGCTCTCCATTGTTTCTGCTCAGCTTTACCTGTCTTTCTTGTGCCGCAACTTACGCAAGCAAGTTATGCAGTCTTGCTGTTGCTTGGAAGAAAATAAGCAAAACCAGTATTTCAAATAGGATTAATCTATTTTTCAAACTTTCTTTTTATACCTGTATATGCAATTTTAGAGTAAGATAAGAATGTTTAAGTAGACTTTAGAAAACCATCTGTGTTTCTATGTATAAGTGATTTTATATTAATCTTAGAAAAAACTTATTTTTATATTAAACTTACAAAAGCTAATATATTAATTATTTTAAAACTTTACTCTGAGCTTATAAAATCAAAAGAAGAAAACATCTTTATAAATATTGTAGTGCTAAACTCTAAATATTTATATTATTTATTTAATTTTTTGATTTATTTAAATATTAAAGAATATTTACCAACATTTGTACATCCATGAAAACTGACTCAAAACAAAAGCACCCATTAATGGAAATGTGGAAGAGGTATAGATCAAAGTAAAAATTATAATTTCAAGTGAAACTCAGAGATAAAATATTGTTTAAAACTTTGAGGTCTTAGTACTTAAAGATTTAGAACTCAAATTACAAAAGTACATGGGTAGATAATCTGAAGGCTCCCTACAGATATCTTAAATAGAATTTACTTAGAAAGTTTTAAATCCATTATTTATTTTAAGGAGTAGCATAATTTTTAAATAGAGTTATACTAACCTATAATAAGAATTCTCATCTCTGATTACTAGTCCCTGGGTAAATTTAGGAGAATTGAAACTGGAGTTGTATAGGCAATAAAATTGATATTGGAGATAAGCAGACTCAACTAAAATTGTAGTAGTCCTGATTGTGCATATCCCTAAGACAGCTATTTTATTCTCTATGGTCACCTGGTGCCTAGGTTACTGTGTGGGAAAATTTTTCAGAAGTAATAAGCACAAATTCAACGTCTAATGAAGTAATAGTAATAATTTCTATCTCTCAGATGGTTGAATTTAAATGGTCTAAATTCTCCAATTACAATATGAAAACTGGCAGAATGGATTAAAATAAATGATCTATCTATTTACTAGCTACAAGAAACACACCTCACCAACAAAGAAACATGCATACTGAATGTACAAGTATGAAAAAAGATATTCCATGATAATGGAAAGCAAATCTAACAGGTGTAGCCATCCTAATAGCAGACAAAATAAACTTTACCACAAATGCTAAGAAAAGATATAAGGGCATTATATAATGATTAAGGTATCAATTAAAAAGGAAGATGTGATTGTAATAAATGTATATGCCCTCAATGCCAGGGTGCTTGGCAATTTAAAGCAAATGCTAATTGATCTAAAAGGAGGCATAGACTACAACACAACTCTAATGGGGAACTTTAACACCTCACTTTCTAAAAAGTCTTTCTAAACTAGACAGAAAATCAACAAAGAAACAGAAAAGCTAATCAACACTATGGATCAAATGTGCCTATCATGTCTACAGAATCTTTCATCACATAGTTATGGAATAAACATTCCTTTCATCACAGAACTTTCTTTAGGATAGACCATATGCTAGGCCATGAAGCAAGTCTCAGCAAATTCAAAAGAACTGAAATCAAACCATATATCTCTCCTGAACACATTGGACTGAAGCTGGAGATTAACAACTCAGGAATCTCTAGAACATATCCAAACACATGGTAAATGAACAACATGTTGTGTAATGAACAGGTCATAGAGGAAATCTGAAATGAAATAAAAAAAAATTCTGTAAATGAATGAAGATGAAAATACAACTAAAAGAACTAGAAAACCTCTGAATGGTGCAGCTCTGGGCATTGCAGACATTTGGGGAGTGAACCAGCAGAAAAAAGACTTTTCTTTCTCTCCCTCTCACTACCTGTAACTCTACCTTTCAAATAAACAAATGAAATCTTTAAAAAAAATTTAAAATGAGCTATCAATGCAATTCAAGAGCCTAGAAAAACAACAATGAACAAAATCCAAAATTCATGGAAGAAAAAAAAATGAAGAAATTAGAGAAAAGCTAAACAAAATGGAAACAAAGGAAACACAGAAGATCAGTAAAAACAATATTTTTTCTTCAAAAAAATAAACAAAATTGATACACCAATGGCCCAACTAAAAAAAAAAGAGGGATAAGATTCATATTAACAAAATCAGAGAAGAAAATAAACTTAAACAGACCAATAAGCAAGACAAAGACTGAATCATTAATAAACACCCTCCCATCACATTACTAGTGGAGAATATTGAGGGATTTTTTCAAGACATTGGCACAGGCAAGACTTCTTGGAACAGATTCCAAAGGCACAAGCAATCAAAGCCAAAAGAGACAAATGGAATGACATCAATCTGAGAAGCTTCTGAACTGCAAAGGAAACATTCAGCAAAGTGAAGAGGCAACTGACAGAATAGGGGAAAATATTTGCAAACTATGAAAATGATAAATGATTATTATCCAGAATATAAACAGTACTCATGAAACTCAACAACAACAAAACAAACTACCCATTTAAGAAATGGGCAAAGGAATTGAATAGGCATTTTTCAAAAAAGAAAATTTAAAAGGCCATTAGACACAGGAGAAAATGCTCAGGATCACTAGCCATCAGGGAAATGCAAATCACAGCAGCGATGAGGTTTCACCTCACCCTGGTTGAAATGGTCTCAAACAGAAACCAACAAACAACAAATGCTGGTGATGATATGAAAGAAAAGGTATGCTAATCCACTGCTGGTGGGAATGTAAACTAGTACTGACATTGTGGAAAACTGCATGGAGATACTTCTGCAAGCTGAAAATACATATACCATAAGACCCAGCACTCCACTCCTAGGAATTAACTCAGGAAATGGGAAATGAAATCAGCATATGAAAGTTATCTGTACCCCTCATGTATTTGCAACTCAATTCACAATAACTGTGACACAGAACCAACCCATATATCCATCTACTGATGACAGGATAAAGGCATTGTGGTATATATACACTATGGAATACTAATCAGCCACAAAAAGAATGAAATTATGTCTTTTGTAACAAAATAGATGAAGCTGGAAAACATTACACTTATTGAAACAAGCCAGTCCCAAAAAGGCAAATATCATGTTTTCCCTAATCTGTGTTAACTAATGGATTACCAAAAATATAATGTATTCAAGTGAAATTGATATTTTGGGATTCAGTGATTGTCTACATTCCTTTTCTCTACCATTGAGGAACAGTGTATTTTGATCTTACTGTTTGTTGAACACTTTACTTAGTGTAGGATTAATCTTATGAATATAAACTAACTTGACAGTAGATCATTGTGAAAATTAAGAGAGGAAATAAGAGGAGGAGAAGGAGGGGGAAGTGTGCAATCATGGCCAGGAGGGAGAGATGGGAAGGAAGTATGTTTCTGAAATGTATATATTAAATACATATTTTTTTTCTTTTTTAACTTTCATTTAGTAAATATAAATTTCCAAAGTACAGTATGGATTACAATGGCTTCCCCCCCCATAACTTTCCTCCCACCTGCAACCCTCCCATCTCCCATTCCCTCTTCCATTCCTTTCACATCAAGATTCATTTTCAATTATCTTTATACACAGAAGATCGATTCAGTATATACTAAGTAAAGATTTCATCAGTTTGCACCCACACAGAAAATACAAAGTGTAAAAACACTGTTTGAGTACTAGTTATAGCATTAATTCACATTGGACAATACATTAAGGACAGATCCCACATGAGAAGTAAGTACACAGTGACTCCTGTTGTTGACTTAACAATTTGACACTCTTGTTTATGGCAGCAGTAATCTCCCTAGGGTCTAGTCATGAGTTGCCAAGGCTATGGAAGCCTTTTGAGTTTGCTGACTTAGATCTTATTCAGACAGGGTCATAGTCAAAGTGGAAGTTCTCTCCTCCCTTCAGAGAAAGGAACCTCCTTCTTTGATGGCCCCGTTCTTTCCACTGGGATCTCACTCAAAGAGATCTTTCATTTAGGTCTTCCTCTTTTTTTTTTTCCAGAGTGTTTTGGCTTTCCATGCCTAAAATACTCTCTTGGGCTCTTGAGCCAGATCCGAATGCCTTAACGGCTGATTCTGAGGCCTGAGTGCTATTTAGGACATCTGCCATTCTATGAGTCTGCTGTGTCTCCCACTTCCCATGTTGGATCGTTCTTTCCCTTTTTGATTCTATCAGTTAGTACTAGCAGATGCTAGTCTTGTTTGTGTGATCCCTTTGACTCTTAGAACTATCAGTGTGATCAGTTTTGAACTGAAATTGGTCACTTGGACTAGTGAGATGGCATTGGTACATGCAATCTTGATGGGATTGTATTGGGATCCCCTGGCACGTTTCTAACTCCATGATTTGGAGCAAGTCCAATTGAGCATGTCCCAAATTGTACATCTCCTCCCTCTCTTTTTCCCACTCTTATATTTTACAAGGATCATTTTCAGTTAAAATTTAACACCTCCTTCTTTGATGGCCCTGTTCTTTCCACTGGGATCTCACTCACAGAGATCTTTCATTTAGGTCTTCTTTTTTTTTCCCCAGAGTGTCTTGGGTTTCTATGCCTAAAATATTCTCATGTGCTATTGAGCCAGATCCAAATGTCTTAAGGGCTGATTCTGAGGCCAGAGTACTATTTAGGACATCTACCTTTCTATGAGTCTGCTGTGTATCCCACTTCCGATGTTGGATCGTTCTCTCTCTTTTTGATTCTATCAGTTAGTATTAGCAGATGCTAGTCTTGTTTGTGTGATCCCTTTGACTCTTAGACCTATCAGTGTATGAATTGTGAACTGAAATCGATAACTTGGACTAGTGAGATGGCATTGGTACATGCCACCTTGATTGGATTGGATTGGGATCCCCTGACAAAGATCCCAATGGAAACAGCAGGGCCATCAGAGAACGAGGTACCTTTCTCTGAAGGGAGGAGAGAACTTCCACTTTGACTATGACCCTGTCTGAATAAGATCTAAGTCAGCAAACTCAAAAGGCTTCCATAGCCTTGGCAACTCATGACTAGACCCTAGGGAGATTACTGACGCCATAAATAAGAGTGTCAAATTGCTAAATCAATATCAGGAGTCACTGTGTACTTACGTCTCATGAGGGATCTGTCCTTAATGTGTTATGCAATGTGAATTAATTCTATAACTTGTACTCAAACAGTGTTTTTACACTCTGTGTTTCTGTGTGGGTGCAAACTGATGAAATCTTTACTTAGTATATACTGAATCGATCTTCTGTATATAAAGATAATTGAAAATTAAAAAAAAAAAACCTTGGTGCTAAATTGGAAATTGCATAGAAAATTAATCAATTTTTTAAAAACATATCATGTAGGATCTCTGTCCTTAATGTGCTGTACAATGTGAATTAATACTATAACTAGTACTCCAACAGTATTTTTCACTTTGTGTTGCTATGTGGGGGCAAACTGTTGAAATCTTTATGTAATATACACTAAACTAATCTTTTGTATATAAAGAGAATTGAAAATGAATCTTGATGTGAATGGAAGGGGAGAGGAAGCGGGAAAGGGGAGGGTTGCAGGTGGGAGGGAAGTTATGGGGGGGGAGCCATTGTAATCCATAAGCTGTACTTTGGAAATTTATATTCTTTAAATAAATCTTTAAAAAAATTTAAACATCTAAGAATAATTGTGTTTTAATTACAGAGGTCAACCAATAGTACTAGAACAAAAAAATAATACTAAAATGGATAAAGTATTACATTGTACATCAACAATTAGGACAAGAGCTGATCAACTCACTCTTTCTCATAGTGTCCATTTAAATACATAAAATTTTATACACCTTAAATAAAATCTAAAATCAAATACATAATTATAAATAAATAAATAGCTTTATTGCTCATCTTCTCTTTGAGTTCCCAACTTCTTTATTTTTTCTCTTCTTCATTTTTATTATATTTATAAATAATCATTTATTTATGTATTTTCTTTTATTATTTTTGAAAGATTTTATTTATCTATTTGAGAGGTGGGCTTACAGAGAGAAGCAGAGGCAGAGAGAGAGAGAGAAAGAAGTCTTCTATCCGCTGGTTCACTCTCCAGATGGCCTTCAGAGCTGAGTGGATCCAAATCCAGAAGCCAGGAACTTCTTCTGGGTCTCCCATGTTGGTGCAGGGACCCCAGCACTTGGGCCATCTTCCACTCCTTTCTCAGGCATAGCACAGAGCTGGATCAGAAGAAGAGCAGCCAGGACATGAACCAGTGCCCATATGGGATTCTAGTGCCACAATTGGAGGCTTAGCCCCCTACACCACAGTGCCAGCCCCTAATTTATATATTTTAAAAACAAAATGACAGAGAGGAGGGAAGAGATAGAGAGAGAGAGAAAGAGAGAGAGAGAGAGAGAGAGAATCTTTTATCTCCTGATTCTCTCACCAAATGACTGCAGCAGCCAGATTTGGGTCAGATGAACACCAAGAGGCAACAACTTAATCCTCATCTCCCACATGGCAAATGGATAATCGTTTGCTGCTCTGTCATGGGCATTAGTAGGAAGTTTGTTCAGAAGCAGAGCAGCCAAGATTGAACCAGTGCTTAGATACTGGATGTCAAGGTGGCTTGTAGCAGCTTAACCTACTGTACCGTAACACCGGTCCCCTTCCTGTTTCACTTCTTATGTCAGTTTTGATTCCTCTGTGTGTGTGTGTGTGTGTGTGCATGTATGCACACATATTTTGTATATTAAACCATTATACTTTATATTCAGTTTTGCATTCAATTAAATCTGTATGTATCTATCTATTTATCTGTCATTTATTTATACTCTTAATCTCTCTATATTTACTGATAAAATAGGTAGATAGGGAATTAAACAGCTACTGGTTGTTCTGAGCTTTACTTATAGTTTCTTTTCCTTCTTATAGTTTCTTTCCTACTTATAGTTTCTTATTCCTACATAATAAATACATAAAATTCATCTACGTCATTTGTCACTACCTAAAACACTGGCACATAAATAATAATTTTTAATAAATTGACAATTACTGAATGCTTTCTGGTTGAGGTAGTGGGAAATTAGTAGACCCACTAACACTAGTAAAGCGTATGAATCAGTGCTTTGCTCCTGAAAATTATTTAGCCCGTAAGTATACTAGTTTTGTTGCTGACATAAACAACAAAATTACTACTTTATCTTTTAGAAGATAAATCTGCTACATTATAAATAGTCCATGCTTCACTATACTTATAAATTTCATTCAGTTGTACTTATACTTTATTTTCTTTCCTGTAATATCAAAGTTTTCTCTGCTCACTTCTAAAGTTAATCAATTGTATAGAATTTCTTTTTTATATACAGAATAATGTTGCTTCTTTGTATTACTGAATTTCCACACTTTCTTTAAAATCTCCCTCTTTTAAGTTCATGAGCCTTTCAATAAACAACGAACCTCAAGAACCTACAAAAAGAACCAGTGCCTGTATTTTCCATTATCTTTTTTTTTTTTTTTTGACAGGCAGAGTGGACTGTGAGAGAGAGAGAGACAGAGAGAAAGTTCTTCCTTTGCCATTGGTTCACCCTCCAATGGCCGCCACAGCTGGTGCGCTGCTGCCGGCGCACCGCACTGATCCGAAGCCAGAGCCAGGTGCTTCTCCTGGTCTCCCATGGGGTGCAGGGCCCAAGTACTTGGCCATCCTCCACTGCACTCCTGGGCCACAGCAGAGAGCCGGCCTGGAAGAGGGGCAACTGGGGCAGAATCCGGCGCCCTGACCGGGACTAGAACCTGGGGTGCCGGCCCCACAGGCGGAGGAATAGCCTTTGAGTTGTGGCGCCAGCCTCCATTATCTTTCAAAAGTATTTTCTGAAAACGTTTTATGAATTAATTTTCCCTTCCCTCAGCAGTTACTCTCTCCTTGATATATTTTCCAGAAAAAAAATCTGTTTCCCTAAATCTTTTATTTACAAGGGCTTCAATGTCTTGCATGCTACCAAACAATAAGAAATAATAATAAAACAAGAATAGTAGAAAAGTTGGTCCTTGTACTCATTAGGCCACACAATACACATTTTCTCATGTAATCCTCATAGCAATCCTGCACTATAGGTACTAATATTGACTCTTTACAGGTAACAGTTGACAAGACTGCATTGAAGAGTTAACATGATGGTCCTGAGTCACAGAGCAAGTGAGTGACAGTGATAGGACTTCAACACAGATAATGTCTCACATTATTCCTCAGTTTTCACAATGCAACTGCACTATTTTGAAAATCCTTTAGAGTGTCTGGTATTGTATACAATTTTAGGAATTTTTACAGTTTGTGTATTATAGGCGTTTTACTGGTGAGAAAAGGCCCATTAACCACAAAAGTGTTAAATTTGATATCAGCTTTTTATTGTTTTCATAATTGTTGAGTTTTTTAACAGCTGCTTAAGGAAGGGCTAAATTAAGCTTTTGTTAACAAAGTAGTCTTAATATGAAGTCAATATCCAAATTCAAAAAGCAGCATTTTGCTTTTTATAAAAAATTTAGGTATTTTTCTAAAAGTCAGGTTTACAGAGAAGGAGAAACAGAGAAAGAGAGAGAGAGAGAGAGAGAGAGAGAGAGAGAGAAAGACTCAGAGACAGAGAGATAAAGAGAGAGAAAGGGAGATTTTTCATCTGTTAGTTCACTCCCCAGGTGGCTACAATGACCAACACTGGGCCAGGCCAGATTCAGGAGCCAGGAGCTTCCAAATGGGTGGCAGGAGCCCAAGTACTCATGCCGTCTTCTGCTTTTCTCAGGCCATTAGCAGGAAGCTGTATCAGAAGTGGAGCCTCTGATACTCAAGTTGTCTCCCATCTGGGATGCTGGGATCCCAGGTCATGGCCTTGCCCATTATGGCAGAGCACCAGCCCCAATGGAGAACATTTCTAAGATAATTCTCATAATTTACATTTAACTTTTGAATGTAATTTTACTTTGCACAAATGAACCACCCAACAAAAGTCAGCAGTTCAAAGTTTATTCTTTAAGAGGAAGTCAAAGAAGGGGATGGAGAAAGAATGAACATTCCTATCTCTGGTTCACTCACCCAAATGCACACAAGTTCCTGGGGTCTGAAGATGGGGACCAAGAACTCAACTCACATTTCCCAAGAGTGTGGCAGGGACTCAATTGCTTCCCAGGATCTGGATTAACCAGAGTCAAGGGCTGAGATTCAAACAAAGGTACTCCAGTGTGGGAAGGAATGTCTTTTATTTTTTAATATTGATTGATTGATTGATTGATTGATTGATTTGAAAGGCAGTGTTACAGAGGTACAGACACACAGAGAGAGAGGTCTCAACCCACTGGTTCACTCCCCAAATGGCCTTGACTGCCAGAGCTGTCAGATCTGAAGCCAGGAGTCTGGAGTTTTTTCCAGGTCTGCCAGGTGGGGGTAGGGCCCCAAGGACTTGGGTCATCTTCTACTGCTTTCCCAGGCAATAGCAGAGAGTTTGATCAGAAGTGGAGCAGCCAGGACTTGAACTGACATGCATATGGGATACTGGCACTACAGGCTGCAGCTTTACCTGCTATGCCACAGTGCCACCCCTGCAATGTCTTAACAGGCATCTTAATCATCAAGTCAAATACTTGCTCAAATTAAGCACACTTTTTTATGAAACTCCCAAAGTTGTTGAGTAAGGAAACTGAGTTTTGGGTGCAAAGGCAATTATAAAATGTTAAAATGGTAATAATTATTAGTCATTGCCCATCCCAACTCTACTCCTGCAGTCTTTCCACCCTATGATAGAAGATTGCAAGGCTCTTCACACCCTTTCTCTTCCAATGATAACTGGCTAACATTCTAGATATAATATAATATTTACAGCATGGCTGTCTTGACTGGGTTATTTGGCTCCAGTTCTGCAGTGGCAGGGGGACTAAGTTATCATCACACAGACCGCATAGGGGCCAGTCATGACATTGCTGGCTTACAGGATATTTGAAGCAGAATCTTCTCTGCCACGTGCACCAGATGCTTTCCTTCAGAGTGTGATGAAAGACAAGATCTCTTTTCATCACCTAACCAGGGAGACAGCTGGATGGCTAAAGTCCTACTGCTGTTCAAGGTGTCAAGTCTAGTTTGTACCTTCCTCTGACTGGGTTGTTTCAGATGCATGTTTGTTTTCCCTTTCTTATCTTTCTTGCTGATTCAAATCCCTTATTATGTTTGTGAAAAACCACAGTTGTGAAACAAGGCACTTGCAAAATCAGAGTACTGCTTTCAGACTTAAAGCTAAAGATTAACATGCAAAGAATTGCAAAAATATGCTAATTTAAATCAGCAACAATTTGTAGAATGTGTGTGATGGATGATTCTGAAGAAACTAAGGACAGAGAAAAGAATGTGGTCTTCAATCAGTGCAGTTTATTTTACATATAAAAGTATTTTCATGAGATTCTGGATTCAGTGTTTGAGCAGCCCTAGTAATTTAAAATGTGATCTACTAGTTGATGGAAAGTCTTCAAAGGTGCCAGAGTAACCATTCAGGATTCTGGTAGGAATTAAGTAGGTGCTGAGGAGCTTTGAATAGAGTTATTATTTACTAAGATGAGAATTATATGGAGGCAAGGTACAAAAGATGGTGCTTTTTTCTAATGAGGTTTAAATTATGAAGAAGGGAACCAGATAGTATAAGAATATGCTTATAAGTTCTATGGAGAAAAGTAACACATAGAAACAGTAAATTAGGGAGCTGAGAAGAGATAATCTAAACATGGTGTTGAAAATATGCTTGTGAAAAAAGGAGTAAGCAGTGTGTATTAAAAGAATTGTCATAAAGCAGAAACAGTCATAACTGTAAAGACTCAGGTGCCAGTATGCTTAGCAAGTTTAACAAATAAGTAGTAAAAAGACAAGCATGGCTTGGAGAGAGCAAATTAAGGCACAAGTGAAGTTACATTATCCTGAAGACCTAAAATCCTTACACAAACTGACATTCCCTGAATCCCAATCCCAGATTTCTTATCAAGCAAATCTGACTTGTTCAGCATTAGTATTTGACCAGCATACTGCAATCTCCCCACCCCCACCCCCTCACATAGTAAAGATGAGTCAGTGTAAATATTGTGGGCAGTGCTCCATCTTTTTAAAATGATGGGCGATTGGAAAAGGAGGAGGATGGTCTGATAGTTGTGGAAAGCATGCCAGAGAGGCCTGGCAAGACTGCCTTCCATTGTGTGTGACCACAGGATTCTATCAGGACAGTTCCTCAGCATGTTGGACTGGAGCTTAGCCCCAGATTGCGTGACACCCTGTGGAGGAAACTGAGTGTGCAGAAAGAACAATAGCATTGGAGTGATAGCGGGAATTAGAGAGCTCTGTGTCCCCAGTCACTGTGTTATAAGTGAAGCGATAATGTTTGCAGGAGGTTAGTTGATTGTTTTTCCCCAGGATTGAAATCACACAGCTAATTGTGACAGTTCATGGACTAGAACGAATATCTTCTGATTCCTTACTCAATTTGACCCAGAAAATAATGTGACTTAGTTCTGAGGAAACACGCTTTTCCAGACAGTCCCTGAAAACACTTCCAAACACAACTAATTAAAATAGAACTACTGGCAATGTTAAAAGAAATCAGAAAACAGCATTAAAAACAGAATAAATTTAATGCACATCAAAGTACGTCATCATGGGAATGGCTCTTGAACCAAACCCTGAAGGAGAATAATGTGGCCTCAGATCATTTCAGTGCCTAAGGCATGAGTCTTGCATGGAAAACCATATTTTCTAAAATCTTCTAGTGAAAATATGGGCATTCATTAAAGTAGTATCTCAGAAGGAGAAAGAGGAACCTACTACCTTTTTCACCCATGATTTCCTCACTGTGGGTATTATACTATGAAAAGTAACAGAAAGGTGTGAGTTTAAGTTTTGGAAGGTGCCTGGTCTTTATTTGAATTTTTGCTCAGCCATATATTAGAAACATAGATAGGGCAAGTTATTCAATCTCTCTGAATCGTAGATTCCCTATTCATTTAAATGAAACAAAATAAAACAGAAGTCAGGATTTCCTTAATACCACTACTACATTTTAGTGTTAATAATATATATTATGCAAAATAACTTACATATTTATTCAGGCATGTTAGATGTGTATAAACTCCTGATTTTCATAATAGCCAGACACATCATTTGACACAGGGACTCTCCAAATAAGTGATTTTTTATTATTGATTTTGAGTATGTTTTTTCTTATGTCACTATGCTTTGGTTTCCTAACAAGTAACATTTTCAAATGGAAATATAGAATGGAAATTTAGTGAAAAATTTGTTTTTTTTTTTTTCCATAAGGAACAGTACCAGATTTCTAGGAACCCCAGAAGACTGATACACTAATAAAGGCTATAGCGAGTCACTGACAAAGTTTAAATTGGAGAACCAGAAATTTCTGAGCTCTCAGGAGACATTTCAAAGACAAGACAAACTAATTAAAAAGTCAGAGAAAAAGAGAGATCGCTGATGTTTCTTGATGTCTTAAGCAAGGTAGTAGGAAGCAGATTAGTCAGAGGTAACAGGATGGTCAGAATGCGTTTCTAATAGGAGTGAGTCAGGGCACACAATGGGAATTGTCTCAAGAAATAGAATGCCCTGGGAAGACATTTGAATGATTCAGTTTTACAGATATTAGTCCTTCCCCCTTCCCCATGCAATTTATAACTTACCTATTTTAATTCATTCGTTACACAAAAGAAAATAATGAATCTTAAAAGTTTCAAAGACTATCACCAACTTCATTTGATAGGTAATTGTAAATTGTTTTCACTATATTTATAAATCTAGTGCAGGCAATTGGTGGTGATTTCAGTCAGCACAGCCAGCCTTAGTGGAATGTTCATGCATAACTCTAAAAGCTCTGGCTAGTGACTTTCTCAGGAAAGGAAGATGTAAATTGTCTCAGAATTATAACCCTGTCCACAGCTGTATTACAAGTACTCATTTACTTACTGTGTATTTTTTAAACTTGATTTCTACTTTATTATCTACACAATGTCAAAAGGACACACATGCCTAACATTTTAGCATAAACATCAGATTTACATCTCACTGCTACCATTTATCATTTCTTAAGAAAAAGTAAAGAAATAGGAAGACTAGCAGAGACACAAGGAGAGCGCGAGATGGAGGGGAAAAAGGAGTGGGAGGGAAGCAAAAAATGAGGTAAAATGACGTAGACAGAGTTCTCCTAGAAGTGATACACTCTCCAAATGCCCTCAAAGAAAGAGCAGGGCCGGTCTGAAGTCAGGAGCCAGGAACACCATTCACATGTCCCCACTGCATGGCAGCATGCCAGGGATACAAGTATTTGTACCATCATTTGCTGCCTTTCCAGGTGCATTAGCAGAAATCTGGGTCAGAAGTGGAGGAGCTGGGACTCAAAAGTGATGCCAGTCTGTTGAATTCTTCACTTAGTATATACTAAGTTGATCTTCCATATATAAAGATAATTGAAAATGAATCATAATGAAGAATGGGATGGGAGAGGGAGGGGAGATGGGATGACTGCAGGTGGGAGGGAGGTTATCAGTGGGAAAAGCCACTATAATTCAAAAGTTGTACTTTGGAAATTTATATTTATTAAATAAAGGTTAAAAATATGATGCCAGTGTTCCATGCAGTGGCTTTAGCAGCTGCATAATAACGCCTGCCCCTCTGATCATCTTCTGGAGAGGAAGGAAACATTTCCAGCTGAAAGGCAAACCTCATAACCTCATCCAATAATGGAATTAGGCCTACATTTATGGATAGAAAGGACATCAAGAGTTCACCTTGCAACAAAATTATGGGTACCCTGGGAGAAGCATTGTTTCTACTATTTATGATGCTAAATCCAAAGGATTCAAACACTACAATTGATGTTCTTGTGCCAATCTAAAAGTAACTTTGTGAAATGTGTTCATCAAACCCAAAACCCTTGGCATTTCCTTAAACTAACAGTGATTTAAAAAAAAAAAGCAGTTAGACAAACCTATAGATCCATGTGCATTCAATGATCATATTTTAATCTTTGCTTGCCATTACTTTTACAAAAATCTAACTTAATGATTGACCCATCTGTTAATGTCTGGACATTTCATATAGTAATACTGTGCCATTCTGCATCTATTTTCTTGCATTGATTATATCTGGTTTCTTCATAACACATCATATTATGTCTCATATTATTCCCATAACTTGAAATGTCTCCCCACTCTCTTTCATCTTGGTGGAATTTTCTTCCTCATTCTTAAATACTCAGTTATAGTCCCCTCCCCTCAGCTTTCCCTTGTGCACCCTTGATGGGTGGCATAACTCTTTTGTATTGTTGCAATGCTCCTACCTTGCCAGCAATCATCTTGATTTTTTCCTTGTCCTGAACTCTGTACTCCACTCACAGACATTTTGTTATCACAAGGCAATAACCATGTCACATTCATTCAGGAGTGCTTGTTATTAAAAGATGTTTGCAAATTCTCACTAAACAAAAGAAAAAAAAAACAGAATGAACCTTCCAAATATACCAAATATAAGCATATTCTAGTATTCTAGGAATACTCACTTGAAGAATCACAATATTATTTGAAATACACTTTAGTCAGATAGACTGTGTTTTTTAAAGAAATAAACAAATTTGTATTCCTCATTAGAGAGCAGCTGCCACCTTTTGGGAGAAATGGGAAGAATCAATCTCTCTCTCTCTTTCCCTCTCTCTCACAAATACATACACACACACTCCTTCTGCCTCCCTCTCTATATAAACTGAAAGTATATTTTGTTTGAAGTAGTTTCCAGAGAAATAGTTCTTCCTGATATTGAATAAATTAATTGTGAAACCTGTTTTTCTTCGTTTTCTTCCAAGAGGATAAAAAAATTCATGGTTCTAAAGCTGTAAAAGGCTATTCTGAAAGTATCTGCAGACAAAGTTGCTATGGAAACCACCTTTTTTGGAATGGTACAATAAATAGTCATCTAAAAGAATACTGAACACAGTGCTCCTTGTTCAAGTAATTATAGGTGGTCTAGAACTGAAATATCTATGATATGCTTTGCTTTCAGGTGTGCCACCAGAGCATATTTATCACCAAAGTCGAATGTTTTTGTAAATGTGAGACACAAAATGTTTACTTGCAGCAATAAGTCAAGAAATGGAATGACAAAGACAAAGATTTCTGCTTCATAATCCCCAAGGGTGCTCCCACTCCCTACTTATACACACATCCTCTGCACCTACAAACACATAAGGATAAAGGCATGAGACAAAAAATCACATTACTCACTAGAGATCTAGCAAAGCGGAGACAAAAGAATTTGAGAAAACTTCACTCACATACACCAGCCAGAGATAGCTTTAAGTCCTCTTCCCTCATAGACCTCGACTTCTCTTGGGAGACTAGATAAAGTAGACAAGAGGTTGGAGGAATTCGCATAGAATTTGAGGACCTGTGCAATGGAATAACAAAACTGGAACACTTTCTCTTCTGTTTTTCCAGGTAATTGGGCTGCAGGAGGCAGCCAATAAGAGAGTCGATAACTTCTGATTATAGACACTGTTCTTGATTCTCAGCTGAGATCAACTACCTGTGAAACTTAAGCATGTCCCTAGAAGCTAAGGGATGGAGGGAAGCCAGCTTCAGTAGTGGCAATGTTCAAAGTGAAGAAATCCACTGTGCTTAGTTTAGCTAGTCAAGTACCAAGGCTGACTTTCACTTCAAGTGGCTTTGCAATGGTAAAGGAGAGTAGAATATTCATTAGAAGTGAGAATTCAGAACAGCAGTCATGTTTCCATAGCCTCCTCCCCCATGCACAACATGGGATATATGATCATTTTACAAATGAGTTATCAATTGTCACTGCGCTTTGTAAGAAGAAAGGGGAGAAATTTTACAAAGAAATCTCTGAGTGGAACAAACACTAAACTTTTCATACCCAAGTCAAATTGATATTTGGTTTGTAACCTATATCCCAAGGAGAAACAAGGTAACGTTTTGAAAAACTAAGAAAATTAAGTTTTGGGCAAAGTTTTCACTTTAGCTCATATTTACTTCCATAAGTTATTGCACATTGCTTTATTTATAGATCCATTTCTGTACATACATGCTGTGAGTGGTTGATAATGTTAGTTCAGCTCAGAGTGCATACAAATGGCACATGGAAAAACTCAAATGGGTGATCTAATGCAATATTCAAAATTAAGACCTATTTGCTTACTGTGCTACCACTAGCCTATTTATTCTTCTCTGTGTGAATTTGTTCTCCTAATCTCTTTTTAGTGCCAGCAGTAAGAAAGTAAAATTAAAGACAAGAGTATTAGTGTTCTGGAAAGAGTTGAGTTTATTTTCCTTTTTCTACATTAGGGAATCAAAGCAGGGTGTGGCACATTATTGTATTCATAACTTTACTAATGGTCTAGGGAACCTGATTATGGTAGCTACCTAGTGTAAAAACAAATAATATTTTCTTGGGAAGGCATGAGTTCTGTTTATACAGAGCAGGGGGGTGAGGGAGTAAGAGAAAGAGACAGGCGGGCAGAGAGAAAGAGAAGGAGAAGGAGAGAGAGGAAGAGAAGAAGTGAACCCAAGGTCATACTGGTTTGTAAGTATGGGGAGAAAACAATGATGCAATTTTAACAATTTCCTTTCTTTTTTCTTTGCTAAAACAGACTGTTGTTACTATTGTTTGGTATATCTGTCAGGTTTCTTATTGGTGCTACCTAACAGCCTTTACTATCTAGTTAGAAAGGAAGCAAAACTGTGCATGTTATTAAATTTTCACATAATCAAACAGGATAAAAGAATCAAAAAGAGAAATAGACATATTTTAAATAAGGTTTATTCTAAGAAATTCAAAAATTCATTCAACTATGGTCGTTATTTAACTGGAAATATCATAAAATTTATTTTCTCCATTTTAAAAATCTGCAAATTCTACAATCACCTTTTTAATGTAAGAATAAAATACCACAAATTAATTACCAGTTACCATCAACTAATATGAGACTCATTTACTTAAAAATGAATTATCTCCTATTAGCTATCAGTCTAACCATTTGAAAAATTTGTCTTCTTATTTTTATCTTTAAAATAAAATGGTTATATATGATTAATATTGAAACACTAAATATGTATATGTGCATGTCTGTGTGTATGAAAAAAGGGAAAATAAAAATTATATATAGAGAGAGATAAAAAGAGAGAGAGAGACAGAGACAGAGACAGAAAGATAGAGGAAAACTAAAAAGTGAATCATTATTATCTTAGAGAACCCAGAAAATTTTCTCAGTTTAAAAATTTCTCTTGTTATTAGAAAAATCCACAAGGCAGTTCACTGATTCCATTATACTTTGAATATACTTAAAGCTCCATTTGAAACAAATTACATTCTTTCTATTTCTAGACTATTTTCCTGCCCTGTATTCATGGTCTATGCTGAGGAAATGATCAGTCTATCAGAGACATCCGTAGGCTGTAGCTTCAAGAGGTCCCCAGAGAAAAGCAGAAACCAACAGGCAAGCTGTTGAACTCTCTCATATACATGGTGCTGGGTGAACAACTCTCTAGGGAAGAAGTTGACCCTCCTGTGGGAGAAATCCACTGAGCATAACTTTCTACCTCCAGTAGGTCTCTGGGTTACAGCAACACGTAAAGAACAGCAAATTAGGAAGAAAACCCCAAAGGTTTTGTTAACCAGAACCACAGAAAGAAAAAAAAAATTAAGTCAACAGGAAACTGAAACATACCTTCTTGACAAAGTTAAGTTCATGGCTATCTGTTTTAGTAAATATTGGAACAAAAGCTTTATCCCTGACAAGTATTTTGGCCTTATTTTAGTAAAACCTTCAGGGACTATATTTAGATTCAACATAGAAATAAATATCTTTATCATTGCTATCGTTATTATTATAATTATGATTATTGGTTTATGTTTACTTTCTGCCACACATAAGAACATTTTTCTTATTTTAGATATTATTGCTTCATGAAAATAAAATAACCTAAACTTGATGGCTAAATCAACCATATGTTACTACTTCTGGTGATACCATGGATCGATCAAGATCCAGAGGGCAGTGCTTGATCTACATCAATTGTGTAGGGCGATGCTGGTAGAAGTTTCAGCTGACTGAAGACTCCATACTACTGGTCCTTGGACATTGACTCCTCCCATTTTCTTCAGTTCCAAAAAAATACAGATTCTTTATTAAAGCAAAAACCAAATACTCATTACAATTTGGTCATTCCCAGGAAATCCCAAAATTTATGACTTTCCTTCTTCCTGGAACACCGTTTCCATAGTTCAGCCTCCTGGAATAGCAATTTACACCTGACAAGTCTCAGTAACTATGCATTATATAGAGTGAGCAGCTGCCTTAGATTCCTAGCACACTTAAGTATTTGATTATCACCTTTATATGAAGGTGTTGGCAAAGAACATGATTTACATGAGTTTGGAGAATCTGGAAGTTAAGGACTCAAAACATATTTGAAACTTCCTACCTAGCAAGACTCCTATTATTTATTTTAAAAGAAAAGAAATGTTATCTGAAGTAGTTAACTAATAATACAACTGATAAATTCTATGTAGTTCAAGTAATAAGTAATAACTAACATTTATTAGTTTTAGTTATTAACTATAGATTTAAATAGTTACAATAATGATCTCATTTGACCCTGCTAATAACCCAGTGAGGTGCATATTGTTATTCTTCTGATTTTGTGCTAGGTAACTGAGGCATGAAAAGCTTCTTGAAGGTCATACAGATAATAAGCTATAGAACAAATATTCAACATCAGATATGTATTCAGGTTTAATATTGTTAACCATTGAGTTATGTGGTTGAAATATAAAGCAGGCCTCAAGAAAACTGATGAGAAACAAAGAACTAATTACACTTTTCTGCACAAAGAGGCATAATATAATTTTGGGGGAGTATCCAACAAAATCATTTTTCCAGATATATTGTGTTTTGGAGTTATTAGATTAAATCATATCAAATCACCAGTTTTGAGTCATGAAATTTTAATATTGACTATTGCATATGATTAAAACTAATGCTAATAGTACAAATTAAGTATCGTATATGATATCAAGAGGACTTTAACTACCAGTTCTATTTCTATCAATACCACTGAACAAAAAAACAAATAAATCAATTTTAAGTCAGAAATTTGTCCACAATATTGCAAGAAATATTACATTATAAGAAATAATTTGGGCCCAGCGCCGTGGCTCAATAGGCTAATCCTCCGCCTGCGGCACCAGCACACTGGGTTCTAGTCCTGGTCGGGAGCTGGATTCTGTCCCGGTTGCTCCTCTTCCAGTCCAGCTCTCTGCTGTGGCCTGGGAGTGCAGTGGAGGATGGCCCAAGTCCTTGGGCCCTGCACCCACATGAGAGACCAGGAGAAACACCTGGCTACTGGCTTTGGATCAGCACAGCGCGCCAGCCATAGCAGCCATTGGGGGGTGAACCAACAGAAAAAGGAAGATCTTTCTCTCTGTCTCTCTCTCCCACTGTCCACTCTGCCTGTCAAAAAGAAAAAAGAAAAAGAAAAACAAAAGAAATAGTTTGGGCAATGTTCAGAAGGAGATTTCTTCAAAAGATAGCAAATCATTGTTAAGTGAGAGTTTCAAGTCAGTTTAATTACATTCTGCAAAGCAGAAGAATCTGAATTTATTCCTTCATTCCTATTAAGTAAATAAATTTCTATCATTCCATAAAAGTACATATTTTCCTGAAATTTAATTTCTATAACTAGAGAATAATTCCGTGGTGTCTGGTACTGTCACATAGTGGGTCAAGCATTGCATTAATAAAAGCAAATCAAGAAAGAGTGATTGGTAGGCCTGTGACAGAACCAGCCCGTAGAGGAGGTCATCTTCCTAACTCACTGCCACGTACCCTTTCCAATTGGCATTTATCTTTGTGAGTCTGTGTCATTGCAATATGTGACACTCAACTTTGAGGCTCAGAGACTAGAATTTATTAGTTTCTCAAGATTTATGGATATTATTGTCATTGACTCAAAACAACAAACATGACAAGAAATCATTTCATAAAAATGGATATCATAATTTATAAAACAGCATAACTAGTAAACTCATTCAGTATGTTCTGTTTTTCATATACTTTCTTCAAAAGAGGTGTTACATAGGAACATATGTTTTAATCAGAATATTTTAGAGACAGCATGGAGTCTGAATTGGAAAAAAAAACTCAGTATGTAAAAAGCTTTAACAATTTAGCTGACATGTAAAAATAGTATGCATTTATGAGGTACAGTGTGATGTTTCCATATATGTATACATTGTGTAAAATTGAATTAGGATACATATCTATCTATTCAAACACTGACATTTCTTTTTGGTGAAAATATCCAAATACTACTATTTGTTGAATCCTTAGTCTCAATAGAGAAGAAATAGAAGAAATAATCCATTTTAAGTGACATTGACTTCTGCGTTCAGCTTAAGGAAGATGATGAACCTGGTTTTCAAAAGGCATTCATTATTCTGGTCTTTCTGATCATGCAGGTTGATTTGGCTAAGGCACACTCTTCCTTGAACTGAATTTGAAATTTTGTCTGTCACACGCTAACCAATTCTTAAGACAGTTTTTCTGTGATGACATCTCTTGTTGCTGAGTGATTATTTTTCTACACTGAACACTCCTTCAGATATGGGGACCAACAGTGAGCGCCTGAAGTCCAAAACCAATCGGCATGCTCACCAACCATCTACAATCACTCAGTTTTCTAGTCCAAAAGTGATGATACTTGTCCAACACTTTTCTTGGAATTTTGGAGGGAAGTGGGCATAATAGCAATGCATTGGAGTGATGAAATTATGAGAGTGCTGAAATAGTACATCTGCCAACGTAAGCAGGAAAAAATAAGAGGAGAGGCTATGTTGGCTAGTGCAGGAAAAAGGATGAAATCAGGCCACAGTGAAAAAGCAGTTAAGAGAGACTTGCCCTCACAGTTGTCTTATAAACAAAATTGTCTCTTCCAAGGCCATTTAAGTGAATTTCTATTTTGTACAATTTATGTCCTAGTCAAAGAAGCACTGTTAAAATGTCCTCTATGAATTGTCTCTATTTTTCTTGCTTATGAATGCATATTTGTTATTAATACAGTATTTGCAATGTTAACATCATGATTTCCTTTCTTTTTTTTTTTTTATTGACAGGCAGAGTGGACAGTGAGAGAGAGAGACAGAAAGGTCTTCCTTTTCCATTGGTTCACCCCTCAACGGCTGCTGCAGCAGGCGCACCGCACTGACACGAAGCCAGGAGCCAGGTGCTTCTCCTGGTCTCCCCATGGGGTGCAGGGCCCAAGCACTTGGGCCATCCTCCACTGCACTCCTGGGCCACAGCAGAGAGCTGGACTGGAAGAGGAGCAACTGGGACAGAATCCGGCACCCTGACAGGGACTAGAACTCGGTGTGCTGGCGCCGCAGGCGGAGGATTAGCCTATTGAGCCACAGTGCTGGCCAGATCCATGATTTTTGACCTAAGCTACTCCTTGCCTCATGATTTTAGCACAGAAATATTAACTTAAGAGCAACCCAATTCCTCGTTTCCAGGTTATTTTTAACTGTACCTCACTGCCTCCTTACAATTTTGTTTTTCTATTTTTTTTTTAAATCACAAGGACTTCAGTAGGGCAATATTTGGATTTTTGAAATTTATCTTAAATAAGTCATTTGTTATAATGATTAAATTCACTCTAGGAATATATTTGCTTAAAAACAATCAGGCATGAAAAATATACAAATCGGAAGCTTCAGAAATCAAAAGGTATTACAAAATAGATTGTCTATATTATAAAAATAGTTCTTATTTGTATCATACCTTTCTTAATTAAAAAGTAATCTATTCTTGAATCATTTCTGAACATCTTACGTTGATATTAACTGATAACTTTTAACAATCATTTTAGTTTTCAGTATGTAATAAAATTTGAAATGTTAAAAAGATAAAAGTGTTTCCATGACAGCATTTACAAAATGCAAATACTGATACTTGAAAGAGCAAAATGCTCCCTCTATTGTATCTATTTTGTATTTGTTGAGACTTCTTACTTTGCCAAATTTAGAACTCATAAAGGCCTAACAACACAGATTTGACAATTAAAATAGCTTTTTCCAAGTATTTTTCAAGGGAAAATGTAAATTCAAGAATGGATTTCACTATTTTTTCCCAAAACTAAATCTACCTTTTCTGCTAACTTCAATTGTAAATCATCTCTATCAGTCTAACAACTTTGGGATTAGTGCTTTAATCTTCCTTCCTTAATAAATTGATGTATTTTCATTACCTGAAGTTGGTTCAAGGATGCATGATGTGCAAAGACAAGTTTCAAACTCAGATTCTCAGGTCAACATTGCAATTTCAACTGTGTTTTTCATTAATGGCTATTATATTTAATCTGAATTATATGCCAAGTCTCAAGTTACAATCCATCTTACTAAATAAATAGTAGCTTAATAAGGCGACTTAGTGGAGTTAAAACTTAGTAGAAAATCTCAGATTATTTTTTTCTGAATGTTGAACTGTTTATAAGTTATTTACATGTAATTAATAACTAGGTTTTGCCATCCAACACTATAAAGATACCTAACAAATGGCATGTATATAATTTTCCCCTGTCATCAGTGTTTTACACAGGTTTTCAAGTTCTATAGGTCACAGAGATATTGTTTATTAATGTTCAGAAGTAGTTAAGACTAGTCCACTGATGCATTTTATCTACTGTGTTAATCCTTCAATGCTTAATAAAAATTTCTTTTTTATTTATTTAAAAGTCAGAGTTACACAGAGAGGAGAAGAGGCAGAGAGAGAGAGAGAGAGGTCTTTCATCCTCTGGTTAATTCCTCAATTGGCCACAACAGCTGGAACTGTGCTGATCAAAAGCCAGGAGCCAGGAGCCAGGAACTTCTTCCAGGTCTCCCACGCCGGGCGCAGGGACCCAAGGACTTGGGCCGTCTTCTACTGCTTTCCCAAGCCATAGCAGAGAGCTGTATCAGAAGAGGAGCTGCCGAGACTTGAACCAGCAGCAAAGTGGGATGCTGGCACTGTAGGTGGTGACATTATCTGCTAGGCCACAGCGCTGTCTCCAATTTGTCTTTTATCCAAATTAATGACTGAGTCTTAAAGAGATTGGCAAAATAGATTTGAATATGATACTACCTTTGATTTCTAAAAGTAGTAAGAAGACATTTGTATACCACTATGCTTGATGAAACAAGGCAGTCGCAAAAAGACAAATATCATGTGTTTTATCTGATATGTTATGATTTCATGATTTCATTTCTGATAGAAATGAAACATATAACTTGTGATTCGATTTTTTTGCTCTTGTTTATGCTCCACAGAAGTACCTTTTACTTGCTGAATATTATTGTTTGATTAGTGATAAATTAAGCATGCAATTATAGACTGGATGGAATTATGTTTTTGCAAAAATAAAAAAAAAGGAAGGAGGAGGATTAAGGGAGAGAGGGAAATATGGTTTTCTTAGAATTCTTCATATGAAATACATGAGATCTGCTCTATTTATATTAATAATAATGCATTTGTGGGCCTGCGCCATGGCTCTATAGGCTAATGCTCCATCTAGCAGCCCCGGCACACCGGGTTCTAGTCCCTCAGGGCGCCGGATTCTGTCCCAGTTGCTCCTCTTCCAGGCCAGCTCTCTGCTATGGCCCGGGAGTGCAGTGGAGGATGGCCCAAGTGCTTGGGCCCTGCAACCGCATGGGAGACCAGGAGAAGCACCTGGCTCCTGGCTTCGTGTCAGTGCGGTGCGCCTGCTGCAGCAGCCATTGGAGGGTGAACCAAAGGCAAAAGGAAGACCTTTCTCTCTGTCTCTCTCTCTCACTGTCCCCTCTGACTGTTAATATATATATATATATATATATATATACACAAAAATAATGCATTTGTTGAATTAGAAAAATAATTATATCTTTGTTTCTTATTATCTTTTTCCCTACATGCGTTTTCTGAAATACTGTGTTTCAGAGAAGTGCTCAGGTATCTTTTGCTTCTTGATCTCTAAATTTATACTGCTATTGTGTAGATAATCACAATCACAAAGGTGTTCATTTCAATACCAAAAGTTATTACTTCCTGCTACTCCTTGTATAAATGATTTTTACTTCAATGATTGTTTCATGAAACAATCTGATTTTAAAATTCATTTTCAAGATTTCTCCTAAATAAAAAAAAAATCTTAGTCTTCTGAATTATTTTTAAAGGTTATCTCAGCTGATGAATTATGAAAAGTCACTGAGTTAGAGCAATTATTTGGTTTCCATACCCGTGCTTCCAGGTCCTTACTTTCTGTATCTGAAAACAACAAGGAAAAAAAGTTGTAATCATCTTTTTTTACAAAAAATATTAGACTTGTATGTCTGCAACTTAGATTTTATAAATAAATCCCAAAAATGTATGATTCTAACAAATGCTGTTAAAAAAGATAACATAGAAAGTTAGACAACACTGTATATCACAATATAAGGGTACATATGCAAGAACCATATATACATATTGTAATCTATTTTATGTATAAAATTATAAAGATCCTAAATATTGACAATATTTGACTTTTATTCTAGTTTATATCAAACTGCGAAATTGGCACACTACTTTTGCATAAAAAATTTAAAATTTTGTACAAGAATTTCCAAGAAGACAGTTAAAAAATTGCTGTGCTGGCTGGCGCCATGGCTCAACAGGCTAATCCTCTGCCTTGCGGCGCCTGCACACTGGGTTCTAGTCCCGGTTGGGGCGCCAGATTCTGTCCCGGTTGCCCCTCTTCCAGTCCAGCTCTCTGCTTTGGCCTGGGAGTGCAGTGGAGGATGGCCCAAGTGCTTGGGCCCTGTACCCCATGGGAGACCAGGAAAAAGCACCTGGCACCTGGCACCTGGCTCCTGCCATCAGATGAGCGTGGTGCGCCAGCCGCAGCGGCCATTGGAGGGTGAACCAATGGCAAGAGGAAGACCTTTCTCTCTGTCTCTCTCTCTCACTGTCCACTCTGCCTGTCAAAAATAATAAAAAAAAAATTGCTGTGCTAATCTAACATGATACAGACCACCTTAACAAATTCAAAGTGTTCTACATCTGAAAATATATTTTTTAAAATAAAAGTACATTTTGAACATAAGTACTCCACAACAGTCTGACTGAACTGTACGTATATTATTTTTAGAGACACATAAAAGCTAATTTTGATCTGACCTTATAGGTGGACTAAGTGAAACTTGGTTTTATGACCAAACAATCCTTAAATGGATGCTTTTGACTTTTCGATTGCTAAAAATGATAGTAAATAAAGCTCGCAATAAAGTGTTCTGCTAGGATCTACCACAGGAAAGCTTCTATGACTCGAATTCTTAAAAGTGAAATGTGCACTTTGAAAACTTGCATATTTCTTAAGGTCTAAACTAAGTATTTTCTTAAACTAATGCATTTTTCTGTTGTACAGTTGCAGTGACCCTCTCAAACATGTTGGGAGCACTATTTCACACTATGTTTCATTGTGCATAAGAATACCATTTAAATCATGAGAAATTAACAGTTTCCAATGAACAGACTGTATTCAGAAGCTCAATTTATGTTTACTATTTCATACTCAGAATTGTAGTATCCTTTTGAGGTAACATTGATACCAGCCATGTTTTAAAATATACAAAAGAGTTAACAAAGATATATTTTTATTTATAAGATGGTTTTCTATGATAAAAATCAGGCAACCATAATAGTGAAGATAACTTTATTACTTCCTATTATGGATAGTTGTGTAAGCATCAAGGTAAAGCAGGAATTCTACTTTTGTGGGGCAGAGTTATGACTCTTGAATTATTGTGCAAGGAATTCCTGCGCATTCACCTGCCATCTATTTCTGAGAAAGTAGACAGTAGAAATATTCTGGCTTTCATATGAAGATATCATTAATGGTCTTAAGTTTTCCAAATATTTGCATAGATAAATATTATCTTAACTAGTGTTTCTGGATATTTTCTATTCATTTAACCTCTGACAATCTATTGAAGTCTGTGGTTTATTTACCCTTCCCAAAATAAATACTGTTATTTCATTGAAAGCACACATAATTTGGAAAGCTTACAGAAGCTAAAAATCTTTAGTCTTCTAATTTTTTGTCATGAAAATTAAGGACCATACTCTCTTTAAAAATTCTCTTAAAGATTTATTTTATTTATTTATTTGGAAGGTAGAACTATACAGAGGATAGGGAGGAGAGAGAGAGAGAGAGAAAGAGAGAGAGAGAGAGAGAGAGAGAGAGAGAGAGAGAGAAACCACAATAGCCAGGTATGGGCAAGACTAAAGACCAGAACCAGGAACTCTATCCTGGTCTCCCACGTGGTTAACAAGTCCTCAAGTGCCATCTTCCACTGCTTTCCCAGACACACTAGCAGAAAGGTGGATCAAAAAGAAAGCAGTCAGGATGCAAACACGCGCTGTAATATGGGATGGTGGTGTGGTAAGCAATGGCTTAACTGCTATGCTGCAGCGCTCAAGCCATTCTCTTTAATCATCCAGAAGAGTAAATTGTTTGTACATTGTTAGAAATTATTGAGTGAATATCATTTTCTAATAAATATTCATAAGTACACAGAAATTATACAATATTCATATAAACCTATTTATAAATATTTTGAAAACAAATAAATGCTTGTTACAGTTTGAGACAATACCTGATGAAATAGATAACAAAATTTGGTGATAGTTTATAGACTTGCTACTATATATACTTCCTTGGAAAAGCTTTATATATATATCACTGTCAAGCACATTTATCCAGCTACTTCCTATTGTTTTATTTCCTACACCCCATGTTTGATCCTACACCCCATGATCTCAGATGAGACTGAAAAATGATAGATTAAATTATTGAGTGTGACAGACAGTTTTTTTTTTTTTTTGCTTTTAGTATTGAATATTAGAATGATTTCTGGAGTCATAGTTGAGATCTTACCTTGCTGATTTTCCACCTGACATTTTTACCTAATGGGGAAAATTAGAGCTCCCAGGTTATTCAAATTAGATTGATCCTTACCGTCTCTAAAATTAGAGTCCCAGAGTGGGTTTGTGGTGCAGCAGGTTAAGCCACTACTTGGGGTGATCTCATCTTATAAAGGAGTGCCCATTGTGTATTGGCTGCTCTGCTTCACCCACCTTCCTGCCAATGCATCCTGGCAGGCAGTGGAAGATGACCCTGCTTCTTGGGGACCTGCCACCCTTGTGGAAGACCTGGATAGAGTTCCATCTTCTGACTTCAGCCTGGCCTAGCACTGGCTGTTGAAGGCATTTGGAAAGTGAAATCACTGGATAGAATTTCTCTCATTCTCCCTATCTCTCTCTTTCTCTTTCTTCCTCTCTCTCTTCCAGTCTCCTTCCCTCCCTCTCTATCATGCACTCTGTTTTCAAATAGATGAAAAAAAACACTAAAAACTAGAATACCACAGTCCTCAAATACTACACCAAGAGTAATGTTAAGATGCTGACAATTCATTTTCTTATTTAATAAGGTGTCAATTTTCAGGAAGATTTGTTGTCCTAAGCAGGGATCCTATTAGTGAATTGGGCATTGCTAACATCTTCTAGGAAATGATCATGTGGAAATCAGTGAGCATAGCAATGATTTTTCACAGCCTCACCCAACAGGTGCTATTTCACAGAATTGAATGGCTTTCAAGCTTTCAGGTTTGTGGATATTAATTTTATGAGTGAGAAAAAATAAAAATCAAACATTTAGTTTCTCTAATTATTTACAAAGTTGCAAATAACAATATCTTAATTCAGAGAAATAAATTTCAAATACTAATTTATTTAATTTATCTTGTTAAATGTTACTCATTTTTTTTTAAATTAAGTATATAATTTTTCTTGAAAAATGCTAAGTATTCTTACTTTGAGATAATTTGGAATGCATATCACATACATAAACGAATTTATTTATACATCACCTGACACAACTAAATTGCTCTCTTTTGCAGGTCTTTGCCTATTTATTTATAAGGTATGTAAAAATAAATGCGACTTTAGCCCATAAATATTCATAGATTCTATGTATCTGAATATTTATACAGCACCTGCCAACTACTTTGACAGGCATGGTAGCTTAGAATGAATTTACAAAGTAGAGAGGTAGGATGTTTATTTGATGTTAAGTTTCAGATCACTTCTTAAACAAATGCAATGTTAAGTTTATATAGATAATATAACCGAAAGGCAATATTAGAGAGAAATTGAGAAACAATGATATATACGATGCTATAATACTTACAAGCATTAGATTAAAATAGTCCCCATGTAATGAAACTTTGGGGTCTCATTTTGCGATACAAATCATTTCCACAAAGAAACTCCTGGTTTGGACCTTAAACATCATAGTGTGCCCCTTGCTGTTGTTTGAGTGTGTTAATCAGAATGCTTGTGTGGACCCTTCGCAACAATATCAACTGGAGGAGGATTTGGGAAGATCTTAGATCACAGGGACAGAGCCATTGCCCCTAGATTAAGGCCTTCCAGGGATCCTCCTAACCAGAGCCAGTTGTAGTAAGTCAAGGCAGCCCCTTTCTTCTTGTGTGCCTTTTGTGTGTGTTCCTTACCCTTATCCTTTGTTCCTTGAGTTGAATTAGTACAATGTCTTCACTAGAAACCAAGAATATACGCATGCCTGAGCCTCCATGAACCAAATTAATCCTTCCCTCTATTTTTTATAACTCACAGAGTCTTATATATTCTGTTATAGCTACAGAAAATGGGGTATTCCGCTTATATTGGAAATGAGGTTCTTCTTTTAGTAAGAAAGTAGGGTATGAGAAAAAGTTTTGATAGTAAAATTCCAATGCTATCATTCTTTTCTGCAGTTTTTAAAACACTTAACTAACTGCCTTAACGAGTAGGCTTGTATACCTGCTGAATGTTACTATTTCCCAATCCTACTTTATCCCCAAATCTCATGGAAAGCTTGGTGTAGCTCAAAACCCATGTTAAATTAGAGTACCAGAAGACTATGTATTCTGAGTACTTAATACTCACCATTTGCATTTTCTTAAATTGATTATGTTGTCTTCAACACACATCAAATGTCGACATGTCCTTTCTATTTCCAATCCTTAAACATTAACATTACTGTTGATTACTAATATAGCAGTAGTGTTTAACAGACTTCCTAACAGAGCAGAATAGAGTAGGACTTTTCAGATTATGTAATAGGACTATGCAGTCTATTGCCAAATTGGCTTACTTTGACTCTCAGTTCTGACACTCACAAGCAATGTTAAGTTTGGGAAAAGGAACAAATTTCTATGTAAAATAGACATAACAATAGCACTCATCTCTTATGATTATTATGGATATCACAGCACCTAACTGTGAAGTGTCTACCTGTACTGCAACAGTAAACTCCTGAAGCATATTAGAATGGATTTGTAAGCTCTGCTGTTCTAACCCTAAAACTTCTCCCTAAGAGATTGCATATACTTCCTTGGTTGAAATTGGTACCTCTTGGTTGGTGATCAATGCTTTGATATTGGAATCTATTGGTTGATAATCAATAATTGTTACTCACTTGGTTCTATTTCCTAATTGGAGATTGCTTTTTTAAAAAGAATTTCTTGCCAAACTTTAAGTGAGTGCATCTTAAAGAATTTGAATTCTGCTTTCCCCAGGGTTGCCATAGAAACCTGCTGATATTTTGCTTTTCTTTAGCATTAAACCAGACACTAGTCCTTATCTAACAAGCAACAAACATTCCAACTTTTTCAATCACCATCTTTTAAAAAAATGTTTAAGGTGAACATATTTCATGTACTTCATATACACAGATTTAGGAACACAGTGATACTTCCCTTTTTAAGAACATGGCCCTGGGTGCATATCCATTTCTTTTTAACACTCATCTAACATGCCCTTCAGATCTCAATTTCTCTTCATAGATTTCTACTTTGCCTTTTAAGATATAAAACTATCTGAGAAGAAAAAGCTCACTTTCTCCAGCTAATTATTTCTGATATTTAATCCTAAAGCCTTTTTTACCAAGAAACTTTACTTTCTCTTTGGTGTTTTGAGAAAATTCAATACCCAGAGACAGAGTACTGGAGATGCAGAGATTTTTATTGTCCTCTGCCTTTGGATTTCCAGTAATTTAGTAATTCTGCCCGTTGATTTGACATTTAATAATATAGATATCAATTTCTTTTGTAAAATTAGCCAATCCTCTGTGAGTGAAGCTCTGACATAAAACTCATGGTTGTGTCCCACGCCGCGGCTCACTAGGCTAATGCTCTGCCTGCAGCACCAGCACTCTGGGTTCTAGACCTGCTTGGGGCACCAGATTCTGTCCTGGTTGCTCCTCTTCCAGTCCAGCTCTCTGCTATGGCCCAGGAGTGCAGTGGAGGATGGCTCTAGTGCTTGGGCCCCTACACCTGCATGGGAGACCAGGAGGAAACACCTGGTTCCTGGCTTTGTATCAGCGTAGTGCACCAGCCACAATGTGCTGACCGTAGCGGCCACTTGGAGGGTGAACCAACAGAAAAGGAAGACTTTCTGTGTCTCTTTCTTGCTGTCTAACTCTGCCTGTCCAAAAAAAAAAAAAAAAAAACACTCATGGTTGTGGCTTTTAAAATTAACAATCCAAGGTCAAATGATTGCCATATGGTTTAAGTCTACCCTAATCTACAAGAATAACATCTAAAATATTAATAGAAATGGAATTGGACTGTTAATCACTCACAATGTACACGTACTTTGAACTAACACCTCAATGGCAGAATATCCTTAGTCTTTAATAACTCACGTGGTACTTAGCTGCTTTTGAAGTTCGAAGACACTGCTTGCAGAGCTGGCCAATCATCATAGTAATAACAGGAAATATTGTTCCTGAAATACATTCCAATCCCTAGTGTGGTTTTATGAGCCAAAACATTTATCTTCTTTTCCTGTGTCCTCATTTCTCTCTCATCTGCAATTTTAGGAAAAAAGCACAGGATTTAAGGTTTCTTGTAACAGCCCACACAGTGTGTCCAGTGACCATGTTGACTGAGGTTTCTATGACAGCTATTGTCATGTTCCCCAGGTCTGCTATTTGATAATTACTCCATAGCCAATGACTGCTAAAGGCTATTGCAAGACATAATGGCATGCCCAAAGTGAAAATTCCACTTGAGTAATGTTTACTAAGGCCTAAGGCCCAAAAGTCCCTGCACGTTATATCATACCTGGATCTTCATTAAGGTCAAAATTACATTTGTATGGATGCTACTCCTTTTTATAAAACTCTAGCTATAACTCAGTGACATTGCACTTTGTGATTTCGCAGAGATTGTGACAGGGGCTTTGCAGAGATAGCAAAATCCACCTTAGGGAGACTATAACAAGCAGATTACCAATTGCAATTTCAGAAACCTGTTAAATTGAGTTGCAAAAGAAGTTTGGCAAGTTACAATGTAATATTTTTTTAAAGGGGATGGTCTTCCAAGATTCAAAAGAGAGAATTTTTTTTAAACCTAATGTCCAGGTATAGCTAAGCCAATTTCTCATGCACAACATTGTTATTTACCAAAGATATCTTCTTAGCTTTTAATTGAATTTGACTCTAGTTTACCCATCAATAACTTTAGACCAGTGATGCCTAGTCAACAGTTCAACTTTGGACTGCCTCCAAAACAAAAGGTTCAGCAGCTGCAAGAGGATCTCAAGAGTGACTGGGCTAGGCTGATGTGCTAGGGATAAGTGACAAGAAGTCCACTGGAGATTCTTCACCATTATGTTGGGTTTGATGGGAGAGGGCATTCATCAGAGCAGATAGGTACCCCACCAGAGATTCCTAAGGCATCTTTTCATAAATATTTTCATAGCTGTTATTTAACAGTTAAAATCATTTGCTAAATTTGTTATTATCAGTAAGCTATCTGGGAAGCCTGACTTGTTCCTTTATTTCTCTGTTCCCTTCAAGATGGGAAACTGATTCTATTATAAACTACTCTCCAGGATGTACATTTTGATCTTTGGACCTTATAAAATGGATGGCTAACACTTTTATGTAATAATAGCACAGTCAAAATGAGAGCTTAATTTATGATTTCATGGCTAGATTTACTTTGCCATGGGCACAGTAAACAGGCAAAACCTCCCTTTCAGACCAAAGGAAGGGAGTGATAGTTTTTACTAATGACATAAAATTTTATAGATAAGGTGACCATCATGTTTGTTAACGTGAAAACACAGGTTTCCTCATTGGCATTGTTTACCCCACAGAAAAATCACTATCAGAACTTGATTGTGACTATGGATTTCTGGTTTAGGCCACTAAAGATTAGAGATGGAACTAAGCACTCCCTTGACTCTCATCCTCTTAAAGGTTTCCTCTGGTCTGCTTTAACAAAAATGAGGAGGAAGAGGAAGCTAGGCAGCAAAAGCTATGTGAAGATAAGCAGCCAATTAATGGCCAATTAATGGCTGCCTTACATAATGATCTGCCATCAAGGAGACCCAACAGGCCAGTCCTCTGCATTGATTTTTGATGTGGAAAGCCAGGGCTTCAGCAGAAATCAGCTTGTGGAGAGCTCTGGCAGCTCTGCCAGCCAAGAGTTGGGTCACTGGAAATGGAACTGCCCTGGAGTTCAAGGTCTCCCAGGTCAGAACCACAGACTTCGTTGGCTTTAAAACTGAAAAGCCCTTTACTCTGCTCAGTTTCCATAGTAACCACTGCTGTTGAGTAGGGTCACCAACATTGCAGGAAGAAACTGTCAGTTTTGGCCGGCGCCGTGGCTCAACAGGCTAATCCTCCACCTTGCGGCGCCGGCACACCGGGTTTTAGTCCCGGTCGGGGCGCCGGATTCTGTCCCGGTTGCCCCTCTTCCAGTCCAGCCCTCTGCTATGGCCCGGGAGTGCAGTGGAGGATGGCCCAGGTGCTTGGGCCCTGCACCCCATGGGGAGACCAGGAAAAGCACCTGGCTCCTGGCTCCTGCCATCGGACGAGCGCGGTGCGCCGGCCGCAGCGCGCCGTCTGCGGCGGCCATTGGAGGGTGAACCAACGGCAACGGAAGACCTTTCTCTCTGTCTCTCTCTCTCACTGTCCACTCTGCCTGTCAAAAAAAAAAAAAAAGAAACTGTCAGTTTCCTATTAGAGGTAGCACCTGACTTCTCTTCAAGCTAGTTCTTCCCTCAGTTCAGCTAGATAATAGAAGTCAACAAGGTGCCATCCTTAGGGAAGTTCACACCTCCCTTATGATGTCTTTTCCAGTATCTCATATGAAGATAGGTCTGGACCTCATATCTGGTCAGGCTTCAGCCCACCTGATTATTATCAGAACCCTTCTCGCAGTTTCTATCTGCCTCCCAATTGGAAAACTTGCTTATGGTTTAGACAGCACCTTTCTTAGGTCATCTAATAAAGACTGCCATTTGCTTTGGATCCTGTGAGTTTAAACTGCTTATTAGATTTGTTTTCTCCAGACTTGAAACAGTGAAATTTTAGATGGCTATGCACATGAAACCCCAGATGGAAGCACTTTCTGCAACTGGCACTCCCATCCTCCTCGAAGGGCCACCTCCTACTGAGAAACCACCTGCTGATGGAACTCTATCTTGACTGCCCTTCCTAACAACACCCCTTTACAGCAGGAAGCAGCCAGCGTGATCATCCTGCCAGTCCCCCTAACAAATGTTAGTGTCCATTCATCTTGAGGGGAGAATGTAAGGAGTCAGATGGGTTATTAGGCAGTCAGGGTGGTCCCAGTGGAATTTTGGCTGTAGAATACTTGCTTCCCCTAAAAGATTATCTTTTTAAACTTAAACCCTCCCACCTGCAACCATCCCATCTCCAACTCCCTCTCCCATCCGGTTCTTCATCAAGATTCATTTTCAATTATCTTTATATACAGAAGATCAATTTAGTATATGCTAAGTAAAGATTTCAGCAGTTTGTACCAACACAGAAACACGAAGTAGAAAGTACTGTTTGAGTACTAGTTATACAGTTAATTCACGTAGCACAACACATTAAGGACAGAGGTCCTACATGGAGAGTAAGTGCACACTGACTCCTCTTGTTGATTTAACAATTGACACTCTTATTTATGATGTCAGTAATCACCTGAGGCTCTTGTCATGAGTTGCCAAGGCTATGGAAGTCTCTTGAGTTTGCCAACTCCGATCTTATTTCAACAAGGTCATAGTCAAAGTAGAAGTTCTCTCCTCCCTTCAGAGAAAGGTACCTCCTTCTTTGATGGCCCGTCCTAAAAAGATTATCTTTAGCAAGAACAAAATGTCTGCCCTCTTTCCTTAGGACTCTCCAAATCTGTCAGGAAAACAGCAAGGGAGTGGTTATGCTATCCTCTTGAGCTCACAGTTTACTTTGAAAACAAAGTTACCTATCCCACCTTTCTGGAATTTTTTTTTTAACATTAGTAAGCCAAATAGGATAAAGGATTGGAAATCAGATCTTTTGATGGGTTTTGTCCCTGCCTTGTAACTGAATGTCAATCTGATTGATAAGGCTTTATTTATTTATTTTTTTTTCAAAACTGGGCTTAAAAACCTGAATACCACTGGGCATTTCAGGTTTTTTTCCTCTCTTGGAATCCCCACTCCATGCCACTCTGGCTAAAGGTCTCTGACTCAATCTCGCTTTTTAAATCTCAATAAAAACATTGATTTTTGACTATAAAATGCATGATATATTTCTTGACTCTATATTTAGCACTTAGCAACAATTTTGTTCATGTCTTCCATTGACAGAAAGAGTCTAAGAATATTTTTCTTTTCTTTATGACTAGGCTGGAATGAGCCTTGTTTCAACCCACGGAATCACGTGGAAATGATGATGTGTTAATTGCAAGTCTATGATTCAATAGATCCCACATATATTTTTTTCACGTCTTTGAAATTTTACAAAGCTGCTACGTGAGCAATCTTCAGTTGGGCCTCTGGACATTGATATGTACATTTTCATTTCTATTGCTGTATTCAATAGCATTAAAAAACACCAAATATTTGAGGGAGGCCCTTCTAGATCAGTCACTCAAGTCAAAGCACCATGTAGAATGTAGATACATGAGTCTAGCTAAGAATTACTGAATCCAACCTGATTTGCAGAATTAGCTGGATGTCCAAAAGGCATGGGAAAATAATAAGTGCTTGTTGGTTTTAACCATGAAATTTTAAATTATATATTCTCATCTTATTTGAAAAACAGAGAGACAAAAGACAGAAACAGAGAGAGAGAGAGAGAGAGAGAGAGAGACAGTTGAAAGGGAGATATCGTCCATCTGCTGATTCATTCTCTGAATGCTTGCAACAGTCAGGATTGGACCAGACCATAGGCAGGATCCCAGAACTCAACTCAGATCCTCTACAAGAGTGATAGGGAACCAAGAGCTTGAGCCATTATCTACTGCTTCACAGGCTATGGCTCTAGCAGGAAGCTGAATCTGAAGTGCAGGAACTGGGAATCAAACCAGTCACTCTGATATGGGAGAAGGTACCTAAGTATGCATCACAAAGACTACCAATGCCAACAACAAAACCACTAAGTTTTGTGATAGTTTTTTAAGCAGTAATTAGTTCTTACTAAGAACTTTCTAAGTAATCCTCTTTTTTCTTTTATAATATTATTTCATTTAAAGGCAGTATTTAGTGAAACATTGCATCAATAAAACAATGTTTATAGGCCAGTGCCATGGCTCACTGGGCTAATCCTCTGCCTGCAACGCTGGCACCTGGGTTCTAGTCCCGGTTGGGGCACCAGGTACTAGTCCCAGTTGCTCCTCTTCCAGTCCAGCTCTCTGCTGTGGCCCAGGAGGGCAGAAGAGGATGGCCCAAGTGCTTAGGTCCCTGCACCCTCATGGGAGACTGGGAGGAAGTACCCGGCTCCAGGCTTTGGATTGGCGCAGTGACAGCCATAGCGGCCATTAGGGGAGTGAATCACCGGAAGAAAGACCTTTCTCTCTGTCTCGCTCTCACTGTCTATAATTCTCTCTCTGTCTCTCTCCCTCACTGTCTCACTTTGCCTGGCAAAAATTAAAAAGAAATGTTTATAAAAATATAATATATGCAACTTTTACTCTACCTAGGTTTCCTGTTCCAAGAAATTGGATTATCTATGTTACATTTGTCAGCAGAAAAATAGACAAAGATGATAGCTAGTGTTGTTTAATATTATATGAGGGGCCTTCAACAAATTCAGAAAAGTGCGTATTATGAAAAAAAACTATGGGCTTCAAAAATTTTTGCCTAAAGTAATTCTTGTTAACTTTTATAACTTGTCCAAACAGGATGTGGCTTAATGCACAAAGAATGCTAAGCACTAAGAAAGCACAAAGATGAGATATTAGTTCAGAAAGAAGCCCTATCACAGCAACATGGATTCTTCTAGAATTTAAAAATGAACAAACATCAAATTTATAGTTAAGGTTGGGTGGAATAATGGTGAAATCATTTACGCTTTTTGAAAAGTGTATTAGGACAATGTCCCCAAATAAATCAGCAGTTTACAAATTGACAAATTAGGTCTTTGACAGGACATTAGTAAACTAAAGATGAGACTATGTTGAAGCTCACAGAAGAAGGCCATTCACAATTTGTGAGGAAGAAATTGATATTCTTCATGCAGTGATTGAAGAATATTGGTGATTGCCAGCAGAAACAACAGTCAACACCATAAATATTTCAACAGGTTTGACTTACAAAATTCTGACTTAGAAAGTTGACTAAACTTTCCTTTGATGGATACTAAGACTATTTCAGAGAAGCTGCAGAAAAAAGTAGTTTTTAGTGGAAATTGTCAACATGCAAAATCAAGATCCTGCAGTATATTTTTTTTTCAATTTACAGAGCAACTCTTTCTCTGAACCTTACTTACCTCTTTTTATATTCATACATGCTTCTTCTGCAATGACTATATACTAATGCTTTACTTATATTAAGATATATATCATACACATATTTGAAAGGAATATCAATGTGCCCAAAGATTTTTATCTTTTGCTGTTCTGTGTTATATCTCCAACTCTTTTTTTTTTTTTGACAGGCAGAGTGGACAGTAAGAGAGAGAGAGACAGAGAGAAAGGTCTTCCCTTGCCGTTGGTTCACCCTCCAATGGCTGCTGCGGCTGGCGCACTGTGGCCGCCGCATCGCACTGATCTGATGGCAGGAGCCAGGTGCTTCTCCTGGTCTCCCATGTGGGTGCAGGGCCCCAAGCACTTGGGCCATCCTCCACTGCACTCCCTGGCCACAGCAGAGAGCTGGTCTGGAAGAGGGGCAACCGGATCAGAATCCGGCACCCCGACTGGGACTAGAACCTGGTGTGCTGGCGCTGCAAGGCAGAGGATTAACCTAGTGAGCCGTGGCATAGGCCTTATATCCCCAACTCTTAAAAATAGCATGACACACAGTGGACTCATAGAATGACAATCACTTTAATTAAAATTCTGTCCTCAAAATCAGCCCTTAAGTCTTCCTGATCTGGCAGAAAAGCCCACAAGAGCATTTCAGGCATGGAAAACCAAGCCACTGTGGCAAAAATGTTGCACATAAAGGATCTCTTTGATACCCCAGCAGAAAGAAGTGGCCATTAAAGAAGGATGTTCTTTTCTCTAAAGGGAGGAGACAACTTTCACTTTCTTACGTCCTTGTCCAAATATTGAAGGAGTTTGTGGACTAAAAAGGCTTCCATAGCCTAGGCAGCTCATGCCAAGAGCTTTAGGTGGACACTGATGTTATAGATAAGAGTGTTAATTGTTAAATTAAAAATGGGCCACTGTGCACTAACTCCCCATGCAGGACCTCTGTCCCCAATGAGTTGTATTATGAGAGCTGACTTTAAAACAAGTTCTCAAACAGTTTTGTGTGTGTGGGTGTGTATGCAAATTGTTGAATCTCCACTTAGTATAGAGTTGGTGTTCTGTGTGCAAAGTTAGTAGAAAATGAATATTAATGGAGAATGGAGCTGGGAAGGGGAGAGGGAGGAGGAGGAGATGTGAGAGTGTGAGTGAGAGGGTGAGTATGGTGGGAAGAATAACTATATTTCTAAAGTTCTACTTAGGAAATTCATATTCCTTAAAAATAAATTTAAAAATATCATGGGCAAAATGAACATTTAATAAATATCCAATCAATTCATCTTAATAGTTTTGTATATTTTTAAATACAAAATGCTTACTTGTTTTTCATAACTAAAATTTCTTTCCTTTGGCCTTTGATATAATTAATTTTCTTGCAGGATCACATTTGTTGCTACCAAAAATATTAATCATGTTAAAACAGAAATGAATAAAGGAATGAATGTATAATCACTTACATGAGTCATTGTAAAGATGCATGAGACCCTGTTCAACTAAACACAAAATCGTAACTATTCCTAGTGTGAATCACGCATAACATCTGGCACAGAAGAAAATACAACTTAATTAGGAAAACAAAATCCCTGACTGTTCTCAAGAATTTTATTTTAAGAAACTAATACGCGTTTAAGATTCTCAGAATGTGTTAATTGTTTTCAATAAACTTTTACCAGTGATTTTTTTATTTTACAATATTCAAAAATGGAAGATTGGAATGTTTCCAACCAAACAAGAATTATTTTGAGCCTTAATTGAGGAGCACATATAGTTTGTTCATGGATACAAAATTACTCATTTGGTGAATCACTTCTGGAAATCAAATGGTGATGTGCTATAAGTTATTCACTTTCACATTGTATAACATATTTTATTAGGATTTACAAACTGGAAATTATTTTTTAAAATAGATTGATTTCATAACAAGCTCAAAAGTCATTAAATTTATACTAAAATTATTAAGTGAGAAAATATTAATCCATATAATACTAAAACAATTGAAAAGATGAGAATAATATAGGAATTCAAGTAGTGTTACCTTTATTACTTTACATAGATTACTGTAGTATTAAAAGGGCATTTTCAAATGGAAATATTCTTAACTATTTTCTTAAAATCTTATAGTGAACATTGGAAGGCTGGCAAATATTGAGAAAATCTCATAAATGAACCTTGAAAGGTTGTTAAATACTGAGAAAATCTCAGAGTGCATGATAGTAAAACAAAACTTAATTTTTCAAGTCATAGTAATTATGCTGGCTATCACACCATTTTAGAAATAATGTGAAGTTAATAAGCCAAGTAATTAGTATGCTCTAGGTCAGAATTTTCACCTCAGAAATGGAAGGGCAAATGAAGACAAAGCAGTGTAATATTAAACACACAAGCAAAGGAGTAGTAATACATCATAATGAAAATATGAAAAATCACTTAAGAAATAGTGTGATTTTGCTTGCTCATTAAAAAAATACAGAATTTATTTAGTTTGTAAGTTTCATGAAAATTAAAACACATTAAATTCAACAGTTTCTAATTGATTTTATTAAATATGTAGCACATACTTACATGTAATATTTGTTACATATGTATACATCATGCATTACATTACTTGTACTCTTCTCAAATAGCTACTAAGTTCTCCTAATTGTAAAGGTAAGTAAATATTTAAGCTATTTTGAAGAAGATAAAGCTTGCACCAGAGAGCTGTTCTCAGATGGAAGAAAAATAAATCTAATGTAGCCAGATATTGAAAACAGCTTTCCTACTGTCCAATAACAGAGACCAATACGAAACTGAGTATTAAATGAGCTAAATATTCCTGATCTATATTCAGAGAGATGCTAAGATGAGAAACAAGGTAAACTCTGTAAAGCTTCTTAAGAGGCCTTGGAATGGTACTACACTCACGCCCAGTGCAGAAAGAGGATGGTTACCTGAGGGGAAGACAGTGCTCTGGAGGGAGGATATTCCTCGCAAGAAGAGAGATCTGTAGCATCTTCCTCAGGGCATGTTTTGCAAGAAGAAGGATATTTACTACAGAAGTTCATGAGACCAACCCTGTGGAAGGGAGGGCTAGGAAGTAAGAACAGGTAGTTCTGAATCAAAACTACAGACAGCCCTGCGGCTGGATGACTCCTCTGAGCTGACCTGAGTTAAGTTGAAGGTCCCAGTTTTGGCATCTTCACATTATAGAATTATTTGGATGTAGGCCAGACGTGGAAGAAGGCATAGCTTTGAGAAAGACACTTTTCTTTTACTATAAATCTGCATGAAGATCCAGAGTCATGTTTCAGCAAAATTATCAGTATCTAGAGGAATATGGCCTTTATTTCTGAGGCTTGAATAGCATCAGATAGCATATACTTCACTAACCCTATTCAATTCTGACAAGGGAAATTTTCAAGAACTTCCGATAGGAAGAGAGTTGGCACCAGAGGCCTCAACATTTCCAAGGTGACTACATAAATGATGACTACCTGAGTTCAAGGATTGGACAAAAAGTGTAGATAAGATTGATGACTTTCATCTTCTTCAAACATATTCACTGTGAGTATGCAGAGCTGTAGAAAACTATTGTGTATATGCTGGTAGTTTTGAAGCAGCTGAAATACATTGCCATACATCACAAGGTAAAATCAATGCCTTAATAGCTTGTACAGGACAGGAATGCATTTTCTTCTGCCCACATCTAGTCCATGAACATTGGTCATGTCAAACAAGAAGAAAACTGCAATCAAACTTAATTAAAGGAGTAGATATGACTTTTCTTAATCACTCTCCCATCCTATGACTAAAGAAGGAAGTTATAAAGAAGGGAGGAAAAAGTATGCAGCAAATAGTGTATGTAATTTCCATTGCTCCTAATCACTAGAGCTATGGCTAGTGGCATGATCAATCCAAGAATACTGGGAATTTAAGGCCCCTTGATCAATTCATGTGTGAGGGCAAAAGTCAATAATTAGAAGTCTACTTCTTACTCTCTAGAGCATAAAATTTTTATATGCATTATAATATTTTTTGTAATGCTCAGAAGGAACAAGTTCCAGTTACCCTAATTTCTATACCTTATTACAACTTTGTTGCACTTTATTGTTTTCATTTCCCCCCTTTCTCTCAGTTTCTCTCTGTGTATTTTGATGCCCCAGGCTCAAACTGTTCTTTGCAGAAAATCTGAGCTAATACACACAAAATGTGTACTTTGTTTTTATGAATAACAATTTGTTAAATCCTACATTTACATAATCAAGGTGTAATATTAACAATACAAATTACAGAAGTGACATTTTTCATAGAAGACATTTTATTATTTTTGGTGCTCTGTCACTTCTGTGAGATAAATTGGTTTCCTACGAGGAGTCTTGGTATTGAACATATAATTTTGTTCTTCCTACGATTTGATTAATGATATTGGTTGTCCCAAAGTTTTTCTGCTAGATCATAGATCCACATAAGCATTATTTTGTGGTTTTAGAAATTGATAGGCTCGGAAATATGTATTTTAATAAATTCTCTAGCACTGGAAAACTATGAAAATAACGTATTACCACCTTGCATTGGACTTGTATTTAAATAATCACACTGACTATTCTATGTTCTCTTTTTTGAGAAACTACAGTTGTAGGACTATCAAAGTCACTCGAAATAGTCATGATAAAACATATGTAATACCAAACTTTGCAATAGCATACACTTTCATTTGCACTTTATGGTTTCTTCATTTTTTTTCTCTCAGTAAAATGAATACACCTTGGACATTTATATAAATCATCAGTAGAGAAATGTTCGTACCTGTCAAGCTGAACAAATGTTCTACACCTCATTCATTGCTATGAATCTACCAACAGACTGCTTGTTTATTCAATATGTTTGCATGCTTGATTTATAAAGGAACAAAACTACATGATTGGGTACTTTAAGTACTACACCTATTTTTATAATAAATAAATGAGAAACACTGGCAGGTGGGAAGTTCTCTATTAAGATTGGATGTTAAAAGTCTGAACAACAAAATAAAAGAAATTTAAACTAAAATAAGTATAAAATGGTCACTTAAAAGAAACCAGGTTACATATATGAAGCATGTTCCATCACTGTGTTACTCAAACTATTCTGAAAATATGAATTCTACAGTATTATTGTATATGTTGACACATAATGTTATTATTCATGTGGACCCCTTTTTTCCTTTAGTCTAGATGATACCATTTTATATTTTTATTTTTTTAATTTTTTTTTATTTTTTTTATTTTTTTATTTTTATTTTTTTTATTTTTTGACAGGCAGAGTGGACAGTGAGAGAGAGAGAGACAGAGAGAAAGGTCTTCCTTTGCTGTTGGTTCACCCTCCAATGGCTGCCGCGGATGGCGTGCTGCGGCCGGCGCACCGCGCTCATCCGATGGCAGGAGCCAGGTGCTAGGTGCTTTTTCCTGGTCTCCCATGGGGTGCAGGGCCCAAGCACTTGGGCCATCCTCCACTGCACTCCCGGGCCACAGCAGAGGGCTGGCCTGGAAGAGGGGCAACCGGGACAGGATCCAGCGCCCCGACCGGGACTAGAACCCGGTGTGCCGGCGCCGCAAGGTGGAGGATTAGCCTGTTGAGGTACGGCACCCGCCCATTTTATATTTTTAAAGACATCTCCTTTATCAGAGATAATAATGGCCTTTGATTAATAATTTCTATATTTTTCAAAGGCTACACCTTAAAAATGGGAGTAAAACTTCAATGTTTTTCTCTCATCTGTTACCCCATTATCAACCAGTTCTATCTCCTTCCTTTGACTCACCCTTGATTATATATCAGAACTAATTAATTCATGCTTTTGAGACCTAAGAATTTTGAAATTCATTACTAAAACAGATTTAATTATTCTCTCCTTTCCAATTTTTCAATCTAACACTCCTTGGAAAATGTTTACAAATAGCTGTACTTTAATCTCCAACTCAAATATCTTCACTTCATGTAAAGAAAATATCATTTTGCCAAATGATGTTCAAAATGATGAAGAAATTCTCACCCACATCTCAGAAATCAGTACCAGTTGTCAATTCCCTCAAGAGTAGAAGCAAAGCCTAATGAGACAGAAGTACAAATCTGAGGAGTCAGTCCAAAGGCCACTGGAACTAAGGGAGTGTAACCAAAAATGAAGCCACAGCTCAAAGAAAAGGCATGTGCAGTATGAAACACAGACAGGTGCATGCGATACAGACAAGTAGTATTTCTGAAATTCAACCTCTGGTTGCTTCACACATTTATGTAGTAGATGGGAAGAAAGAGATATATGATGTCACTCCTGTAGAGCCAAAAGGGGGACAAATAACAAGTAATCAGAAATAAGGCCCTGATGATCTCAAATCTGTTATAATTGTCTGTCTCCCTCCCTATTATACTGATATTGAATATTTACTCTACTCTGGTAATTTATTGTTTTACTTATTAAGTTCTTGAATTTATGAAGTAAGGAAATATTGTTTTCAGGAAGCAAGAAACTGAAGCATGAACATACTATGAATATCATCAATTATTTACAGTTAGTAGGGATCAAAATCATGACTCAATCCTGGGCAGTTTTTGTTCCAGGAGTCTAGCTAGCTACTATCCCATGCATCACAATAAGAAATCTTCAAACTGTATCTTGAAATATCTACTTAGAGTCACTGAGTTGTTATAATCTTCCAACTAAATTATTTCCTGATGATTTTCAACTTACCTACCCTAATCTGTCATCCAAACTGTTGCCAACGTTGTTCATAAAATGCCAATCAGTTCATGTCTCTGTTACAGTATACCACTAAGTCTTGCCTTTGTAAAATGACATAAAATTTTCACATTGAGTCTATAAAGTAAAATGGGGTCTCCTGTATAATACTTGTGTACACACACCTTTTTTTCCTAGATGTGTAGAACACAGAAAATGGAAGATCTCAAACCTGCGTTGGTTTTCATATTTATGTGCCATCTTAGTCCAGTGCAGGCAGCTCAGATCGTCTTTCAGACAACAGATCTTGGAAGGTCAGTTTGCTTTCTTTTGTGCTCGTGTTTCCAGCAAGTTACTTCTTGTATAATTGTCAGATTTTACAATTGCTTTCTGTAGTGGAAATCCATTCACTGGTGTATTTGTGTCATTCATAGAAGCATATAAGTTAATGACCAAAAGTGAAATAATCCTGTTTACTAACCTTAAATCAAGATCAGTGATTTAGAACTAAGACAATTCCAGATTACAGGTATTGTTTTGCACTACTTTGGCTTTCTCCATCAAATTAACAAAGAGTCCTCTTCAGTGTTTAAATCCTACACCACGACAATATCTTGAGATTTTATTCACAGAGAGAATATTCTTTCTGAGGCAAAATTACATTGGGAGATTCACTCATAAGAACAGCTTCTGGTTATTCATAGATTCTCAAAGCATTCTGAAAGTCTATCAATTTACTTTGTATAACATTAATGGGAAAATGGAACTGTATGGAGGAGAATTTTTGTTCTATGCTTATATATTCAGATGTTTCTTGGTGATGAAGAAATCCCTGTAAATTCACCTAAACTGAGTTGCAAAAGCAATCCAGACTTATGAACAGACATAGATATGTGACTAGTTGAATAATCTCAAAACCTCTGTTTGTTCTAGCTAAACATATGTCCATCTTTTATTTTAAAATATTCCTGCTTGGCCGACATCATGGCTCACTTGGCTAATCCTCCACATGTGGCGCCAGTACCCTGGGATCTAGTCTCGGCTGGGGCACTGGATTCTGTCTTGGTTGCTCCTCTTCCAGTCCATCTTTCTGCTGTAGCCCAAGAAGGCAGTGAAGGATGGCCAAATGCTTGGATCCTGCATCCACATGGGAGACTAGGAGGAAGCACCTGGCCGCTGGCTTAGGATCAGTGCAGTGTGCTGGCTGTAGCAGCCATTTGCGGGGGTGAACCAACGGAAGGAAGACCTTTCTCTCTGTTTTTTCTCTCTCTCTCTCACTAACTCTTGCCTGTCAAAAAAAAAAATTCCTGCTGATCAGTTTGTCTATGGTAGCATTTGATCGACATGATAAACTTGTCAAAAAACCTGAGTGAACAATGCACACTTTTTAAAATGTTTGCCATATCTAAGTTGTTCATTATAATTATATCATCGTTGAAATAAATCTTTTGTTGTCTATGTTGATAAACTGCAAAATAATGTCTTTTGCCATGATGACATGCAATGTAAAGTAATTAGTACATCTGACAACTTATTTCTTGTTTACTTAATTATGTATGTGTCTGTGTTTTGAAATCCTAAATTTAAATCAAAGCACAAGCCTGAAAGTATGATAAACAACAAGATAATGGAGTGGTAATGCAGAGATTTTTCTTAGTGTCTATTTTCTTTACTCTGTTGGACAAAAAAAAAAAAAAAGTTGAAACAAGGAAATAATTAGGAACATGAAATATGTGACTTCTAACACAGACTCTCTTAAAAATACACATTGAAAGGTAAAATGCATAAATGGATAGAATAAAGAAAACTAATAATAAAATCAATGAGCATTTAAAATACTCAGTTTTAACTATGAAATTTAAATTCTGAGCAATGTCAAAGCTTAATAATGCTCAGTGTTTAAGAATTTACAGATAGACATCTTCAAACCTCATTAGAATGTGATGAAATATTTTATAGCATAAGTTGGAAATTTCACTGTTAGTAATTTACTGTGTGTATGTGATTCTGTTTGTAGTTATAAATACTTCCACAATATATATACTGCTGATTTTAGTAGTAATAAAAATGTCAAAATAATTGGTGGATGAGTGACAATTTGTGATGACAATTTCCTCCAATGGAAAACAATGCAACGTTCTTATTTCAAAAATTAGAGGAAAAAAAGTAAAAAACAGAGTGGAATTTAAAGGAAGGGAGAAACAGGCACGTATGGTTATCTTCTCAGAATTGTATATATGAAATACATGAAATCTGTTCTCTTTATATTAATTTAAAAAATAAGTGTCAGATTTATAGATGCTGATATGGAAAAATATATTTTACTTAATAAAAGGAAAAATGAGTCTAAAATAGAAACGGTTATATAAAAAAAGATGTTTTATTTTTCAGAGATAGGGTGAATGCACAATAGGTTACAGCGGGACTCAGAATTTTGCAACTCAAAAACATTTTTTAAATTTCTCCAAAGTTTTCATGCTGAAAAGAATGAATTCTGACAAGGTGGCTAAGGGAAAAACAGACCATGGGATATATTTCTCATTTTAAGCCTTTGAAAAATGTTAACATCAAATAATATGAGAAATGTAGCAACCATGAAGACACATTTTAAAAACAGTAATCAACTGGGAAATAGAACAAAATTTATAGTCTTGAAATCATTTATTAAAAAGTTAGAAGTCCTTTGAAAGTTAGAATATCAACAACAGAAGCTGAAAAATATTTACCTGTGTCCTCCCAAAACAGATGAAAGAACAGAGTTGAGAACTGAAAATAATGAAATAGAAACAACAAAACCAGCACCTATTGTTTTAATAGAAACAACAAAACTAATACCTATCGTTTTTTAAAAGTGTATGTTTTTATAGTTCATAAGACAACAGCAGTATGTGGACATTGACTTAGTTATACTGATTCTAACCAACGTGTCTGATAAAAAGGCTTACACAATAAGAAATATTCATAAAATATGAGATAAAAACTTGAAATAAATATTTGGCCCAGAAAAATAAATTTTAAAATTATGAACTCAGAGTAAAAGACTCTTATAAATGAAATCTAAATAATTGTGATTTCTGTGTTTTGGCAGTATCGAGTGGCAGTTGTCTTATGGGGTGTGTAATATCCAAGTAATTTAAATGAACACTTAAAATCTATGTGCTTATTTATATAAAATTTTGTGAAAATGGCCAGAATATCAATTATGTATAATGATAATGATGATGATGTGGCTAGTACTTCTTAGTCAGCACATATCAAGCGATGCACTGATTGTAGAAAAGACTACATTTAATTACAAGAAAATTTCATACACATGTTTTTAAAAGAATACACTTCATTTATTTTGCTATTCCTCCCTAAAGCTCTAATCCCACCTTGAAATAAAACTAGATCAGGTCTGTACAGTTATAACTTTGTGAAAAGTCACCATCTAAATCTCTTGTATCTGTGAAATGAATGGGAAGCTGTTGAGCCTCAGTGCAGGAAAGACACAGCAAAAAATCTCTGGACAAGAAACAATACGACAATGTGAGACTAGATGGAGATGGAAAGTAGAGAAACAACACATCTCTGTCTACCAATAAAGTGCATGGAAAAATTAAGAAATCGAGGAAAAACATTTTCTGGAAAACTGATATAGTTACTACTTTGTGCAATGTGTATCAATTATCCACTGAATGTGTTATGGGTGTTTGGCTCGGTAGTTAACATGTTGCTTGGGTTTCAATTCAGTTCCAATTCTGTCCATATTCCAACTTCCCATTAATACCCCGTAAAGCAGTAGGTGATGGCTCACGTATTTGGGTCTGAGGCACCCACCTGGAAGACCCAGAGTGAGTTCTGTTCTGATTTGACCGTACTGCTGCAGCTGCTGCAGAATTGGAAGAAATGAAACTGTGACAGGAGCTTCTCTTTTCTCACTATCTCAACAATAAAATAAATAAATAAATATTCAAGTAGCATAGAATAAGCTCATTTTTATTTGTTGTGCTATAATAAATAAGGATATACATATAAGGATATACATATATTAAGTACATTATAATATATAATAATGTATAATTAGCACAATTATATTTCCCTCTTTAATCTATATTAGCACATTTTTAAAATAGAGGCATAAAATAGAATATCATACCATTTATAATTTCTAATGATTATCTTTAAGTCACACATAAATAGTAATTTTTTAAAATCAAAATTTTTTCTTTCACAAGGACCAAACTGAATGTTCCAAAACATTCCACTTAAGTATTAGCCATTCAGTTTGTAAATATTATGGCTCATCTGTGTTTTTTATGTTCATTTCTGCAGAAGTGTTTATGTGTCCAAATATAAAGAGAACTTTGTATGCACATGTTTTTACCCATTTTCTATTTTCCACGAAGTTTTTGAAACACCACTGTGTTTCTTTAAATGCAAGGGGTTTCTTACGGCACTTTAAGCAAAATAAAGACTCTATTCATTTCTCCCAAATGTTATGATATAAAAGCAACATAAACATTAAATTAGTATGTATGTTTCTAAATTCAAAGACATTATACAGAATTAATTTACCACAAAGATTAACATCATAATATTTTGACTAAAAATATTATGAGAGAGAACTTCAAATACACAGACCAGAATGAAAGATAAGAATCCAATAACACTCAAAAAAAGCAGAGAATTGAATCTGTTATAAATTATTTATGCTCCAGGATCATGAGGTTAAAAGGCACAAAAGCTTTAATGTTCATTCATGCAAGAATGAGAAGTCACTGTTCTAGATAAAGCATTTGACAGTAATAAGATTTTAAAAGGTGGTATTTTCTAGTAACATTGTCTGCCATAATAAATAGAGGTCATCAAGCTTTGGTCTAAACATATTCAGTGGGGGTTAATACTGCTAGCAGATCATTCTCTGAACTTTGAGAATGTCCTTATAGGCCAATTGAATAAATGGATAATGGCATAAAGACTACTTGTGAGTTTCAGGGAAATGTATGCCTCTTCCAAGATTTTTCAAAATTAACTAGAATTCTTTTTCCACTGGCTAATTTTTAATTTCAAATTTGTGTAATCCATGTCTACTTTAGAGTCAAGAACACATTACCATTAACTAACAAATAATTCCACCACAAACAATAATAGTTACAGGATAATCCTCCTCCAAAATACCTAAAACTTGCATGTCCATGAAGATAAACAATAGAATAGAAATGCATTTGCTTTCATTAAAATTAACTTTCAATTTGAGTGATTCAGTCATTCAAAACATTGGTTATTCTGGGAATCTACCATGATAGACATTGTTTGTACATGATATTTGACAATCATATTCAATGAAGCTACATGTTAATTTGGAAGACAAGTCAAGTTTGTTACAATAACTTTGGGTTAATGATTAGTCATGATTACTTGAGTCTGTTTGGAACATACAGTGCAAACATCTGGCATGCTTTGAGTATAGAAAAAAAAAATAACCTTTCCACTTGAGTTTTAATTCTCATGTTTTCAACAGATATAGGTATACAGAATTTTCCACGCCCCATCTGAATGTTTTTCCTGTGTCACTTTTTTATTTTAGTCATCCGTTTCAGTAAAAAACAAGTGGTATCTCATTATGGCTTTGGTTTTCTTAATGACTAAGATTTAATTGAATTTCTCATATCCTTATCAGCTGTTTGTATATCTTCTGTAGAGAAATGTATATTACAATTCCCTGCCCAATTTTAATGGTACTAACTACTAAATTATGAATTATATATTGTTTATGTATGCTAGACACTAATTTTACAAAATCATTTCCATTTTTGTTGACTTGTTTCCACTTTCTACGTCATGATTTTTGCAGATAAAGTTATTCATACTAAAGGATTTTTATCTATAAATATGTATATATATATTTCCCATGTTGTTTGTGCATTTGACATAATATGTAACTTCGTAAATATGAAATCTGTTTTCTTTAAAAAGTTTTATGGAGTAACATAATCTAATTATTTAATCCATTTTTATTTAATTTCTGTATGTGGTGTGAGATAGAGAGCCTGATTAATTATTTGCATGTGGATATTTAGTTGTCTAGGAATCATTTCTTGAAAAAAGTTATATTTCTCCCATTAAATTGTACCAGTGTACTTGTCAAAAAATATTGACCAATATACATGTATGGACCAATTTTTGGACTCTCAATTTTATTCTATTGATCTGCATGTCTATTCTATACCAGTACCACATAATCGTATTTACTGTAAATGCAAAATATATTTCAAATTTGTTCTCCCTTTTCTTGATCGTTTTGAGTATTATAGATTCCTTACATTTCCATATGAATTTAAATTAGTCATTTTCTGAAAAATGAAAAAAATGAAAAATCAAAAGCTAAAATAAGTTTAGCTTTTGATAGAGATAATGTTAAACCTGTAGTTCAGTTTCTTGCAATACATGTATGTGGATATTTTTTCATTTAATTAGTATTTCAAGATATTTTGTAGTTCTCAATATACAAATATGGTATGTCTCTGATTAAATTGATTCTTAGGTATTTTATTATTTTTGATGTTAATTTAAATGGAATTGTTGTGAGCTGGCATTATGGTATAGCAGGTAAAACTTCCATCTGCTACACCAGCATCCCATGAGTCCTGGCTGCTTCACTTCTTATTTATTTATTTATTTATTTATTTATTTATTTATTTATTGGCAGAGTTAGTGAGAGAGAGAGACAGACAGAGAGAAAGGTCTTCCTTCAGTTGGCTCACCCCCAAAACGGCTGCCATGGCTGGTGCACTGCGCCAATCTGAAGCCAGGATCTAGGCTCTTCCTCCTGGTCTCCAATGCGGATGCAGGGCCCAAGCACTTGGGCCATCCTCCACCGTCCTCCTGGGCCAAAGCAGAAAGCTGGACTGGAAGAGGAGCAACGCTGCTTCACTTCTGTTTAAACTCCCTGCTCAATCGCCTGGGAAAGAAGCAGAGGATGGCCCAAATACTTGGGCTCTCACCACTCTGTATGGGAGACCTGGTTGAAGCTCCTGGCTCCTACCTTCAGCCTGACCAGAGCTGGCCATTGCAGCCATTTGGGGAATGAACCAGTGGACAGAGGAGCGCTCTGTCTCTATCTAACTCTGAATTTTAAAAATAAATAAATCTTTATATAAAAAGTTGGAATTGTTTTTAAATTTCATTTTCAGATTATTCATGACTAGCTTCTAAAAACACAATTGATCTGTTATTGGTGTATCTAATATCCTGCGACTTGGCTGGATATATTTATTAGGTATTTCTTACAGATTTTTGATGGAAACATTGGAGAACGTAGATCTTTCCAAAGAATTATGTCATTTGCAAATAAATATTTTTACTTCTTCATTTACAATTTGGAAATGTTTCATTTCTTTACCATGTCCCACGGGATATAACTGAAGAGTGTATTTCCTTTTTTTAAAATATTTTATTTATTTATTTGAGAGGCAGAGTCACAGACAGTGAGAGAAGAGACAGAGAGAGGTCCTCCATCCTCTGGTCCACTCCGCAAATGTCTGCAATGGCTGGAGGTGCGGCAATCCAAAGCCAGGAGCCAGGAGCTTCAACTGCGTCTCCCACTTGGGTGCAGGGACCCAAGGACTTGGGCCATCCTCCACTGCCCTCCCAGGCCAGAGCAGAGAGCTGGACTGGAAGAGGAGCAGCCAGGACCACAACCAGAGCCCACATGGGATGCCAGCCCACAGACAGAGGACCAAACCACTGCACCATCGCGCCAGCCCTGTGAAGAGTGTAGTTCCTAATACTTCTGTTCTAGATGTATCCAAATGATTTATTTGAACCAATAGGTCACTTTGAAATTAATGTAAAATTACTTGGAGAATGGTTGCACGTGTGCTTTTATCAGCCTTCCTGTTGTGGAGACACTGTTGGTCTTCAGTAAAGACAGCAGGACTGTCATGAGAAGTGCTACTATCTCTACCTACTAGGAACATTTATTATGAACAAAAAAAGCATTACTCTGGAGTTACTCTCTGAGATTCGAGTTTGGCTTACTAAAAAAGGTAACGTGTTTACTCCAGTGAACACAAATTAATCTTAATTATTGCCTGAGTGTGTCACTGCAAATAAAAAATCCAGCCTCTCCCCAAGGTTCTTAAACCATGTTTTATATGTGGGTATGTCAAAATGTTTGTGGAAAAATGGAATTAAAACAAATGTTTATTTTGGTGCAGGAAGAGGCTGCAGCCCTAGCAGAGGTTTCAGAAAATATTCACTTTCCATGAACTTTTGAAAAAAGATTTTTTAAAAATTTATTTGAAAGTCAGAGTTACAGAGAGGGAGGGAGAGATAGAGATCTTCTATCTGCTGGTTCACTCCCCAGATGGCTAGATTCCTGAGGGCTGGGGTAGGTCTAAGCCAGGAGTTTTTCCTGGCCTCCCATGTGGGTAGTAGGGGGCCAAATGCGTGGGTCATCTGTTGCTGTTTTTTTCAGGCCATGAACTGGATGCTAAGTGGAGCAGCCAGGACATGAATCGACTCCCATATGGAATGTCCACGTTGCAGGCAGCAGCTTTACCCGCTACGCCACAATGCCGGCGCCTTCTGTGAACTTTTTAAAGACTTTTTCATATGGTATTGTGCTTGAGGTTGTCCCACAAGTCTCCGAAGATCTGTTCATTTTTGTTCTTTTTCCTTTCTCTTCCTCAAACTGAGTGTTTCAATTGACCTCTTTTCAAGTGTGCTGATTATTCTGCTATCACAAAACTTCAATTGTGCCACTCTAACAAATATTTCATTTTAGTTGTTACATGTTCGACTACAGAATTTCTGTTTTAAACTTCTTAATAATTTTTGCATATTAACTTATATGCCTTGTTTGGTGAGACTTAATTCTTCTACTCTCTTTTCATTTTCCATACATGGTTTCTGGTATTTCTTTGTATGTATTACTGATTTAAAGTACTTGTGTTATAGCTATAATATCTGCACTTCCTCAGGCAAGTTTCAATTGAAAACTTTTTCTTATATATTGGTCATATTTCTTTGCTTCTTTGAATATATCATACTTTTGTTGAAAACTGGAAATTTTGTAAAACATCTGACAAGAACTATAGAATTGACATGATTACCTTGTTAAAACTATTTATTCCCATTTAGATTTTTCTCATACCTGAGTTTATTGACCTTTCTTTCCATGATGTTATTTTTCACAATTTCAGTTTTCAGTCACAATTTCTTGTTCAGCAATGCTCTTTCTATTTGAGTAGCTGCTTGAAAGAAGAGATAGAAGTGGTGTGTTGCAATTTCAGGCTTCACTGTTAATAGAAGGGTGGTAACTGAACAGAACCTGCTTTACTGTGGCATTATAGTGGCTGATTTTTTAAGCGGAGTGTTCTGTTTTTAATCTGGGGTTTTCTTTGTCTATAATGAAACTGACATTTGTGTTTTAGTATTAGAGATCATTTATTGTGAGGGAACAATTCCCCATGAATCTCTCACTTTCTACTTATTTACGCATTCAGAGCTTACTTGCTGTAGGCAATTATTCTGAAATGTTTGTATAAGCAGACATCCTTGGGAAAACAGATAAATAACTCCTCCTGTAGAAAATGAATTTACCTTCTTAGGTGGCAAGGGTCAAGATGTCCTCCTCATCTGATATGTTCCAGGGTAATGAAGACAGAAAAAGGAGAGATTTACTTAAAGCTCAGCACCTCTCTCAATTCAGGGAGAAACCAAAGTTTGTCAACAGCCCATGGTTAATAACACCATATCTTCAAAAAATGAATTAGAGAAAAGTTCTGTGAGTACCTAAAGTAATTATGTCTGCAATATTACTCTTTTCAAACAGTGATATATTATGGGTCAATGTAATTATATAATTATATATTTATATACATATGTATGTAATACATATTTATGTATCACATATATATGTAATATATACACATATGTATGTACACAATCATAAGTCTTTATAAGACAAGTTTATTAAATTAATTATATATTTACATGAATGCAAACTTATGACTATATTATATTCTAATATTTCCATTAATAGTAAATATAATCACCCAAATATAATATATATTTTCTACTTAAAAGTATTTACTTTTTTTAAAAAAGTTTTTACTTTTTAAAAGTATTTTGTACTTTGTTGAGGTATAATTTGTTGAGTTATAATTGAAAAGTATAATTGCCAAATAGAAAATATATATTCAAAGCCTACAATGTAATATTTCAATATATTTACACTAAATGAAATGATAATTACAACCAAACTTGTCAACTGATCTATCACCTCCAGTAGTTCCATTTTTACACACACTGACTCTACTAAGGAAAGTAGTGATGTTATTTGGTTACATCTTTCTAAAGCAACAACCAAAAATACATGGTTAGAGATTTTATATCCTATGGATTAATTTAAGTTAAGGCAGGCCTTGACAAAAAAATGACTTATTCTCTAGTTTTCCATGTATCAAGGAAATTGTTCATGAAAAATAATATTTTCGAATAACCCTACTGACTTAAGATAAATGTTTGTATACTTAAGAGTGTAAGTGATAATATATACACTTTATTGTTGTTTTTTTACTAAAAGGCAGTGTAACATTACAATAAAGTGTCTGTGTAAGCTAGAACCAAATTGCCTAGATGATTACTCTGACTGCAACTCCTAATCACCAAATAAATTACCCTATTCCTCAAAGTCTCAGCTTCCTCATCTGAAAATGATAGTGCTTCACTGATAGTAGTTTTCATTTTGAGAACTAGAGACTACATTAAGAAAATTAGGAAGTGATTATGTTAGAGTGAGTGGTATCATAGATATGATTTCCAATAAATGAATACTATGTTGGGGTTGGCGCTGTGGCATAGCAGGTAAATCTGCTGCCTGTAGTGCTGGCATCCTATATGGGCTCCAGTTCAAATCCCAGCAGCTTCACTTCCCATCCAGCACTCTTCTATGGCCTGGGATAGGAGTAGAAGATGGCCCAAGACTTTGGGCCCCTGTATCCATGTGGGAGACCTGGAGGGTATTCCTGGTTTCAGATTGGCACAGCTCTGGCCATTGCAGTCATCTAAGGACTGAACCATTGGACGGAAATCTCTCTCTCTCTGCCTCTCCTTCTCCCCTGTGAAATTCTGACTTTCAAAAAAACAAATAAAATTTTTAAAAAATGAATACAATGTGTATTATTGAGATATGTTTTAATGTAAGATTATTGATATTGAATAAAAAAGTAATAACCAATATTTATTACCATGCTAATTCTGTGACCATTTATGGAAAATATGCCTGAAATTTTAAAATTAATACTTATAAAATTCAAATAATTTCAGTTTATTTAAATATACAATTATAAATAATCTCCACCAGAATATTACTGAAAAATTCATAAATTCATAGTATTTTCAGGAAATACATATTAAAATAGCTTTTATTGATATACACAGAAAAAGTAATTCACTTTCTTAAAAAACACTGTTAAATCGATGTAAATAAAAGAAAAAATGTTTGGTGTATAGCTTAGATATATTTGCATATAGGAGAAACCCATTTACAATTAGCTGGAATGCCAAATTTGTATCTTTTTCCTGTCATATACTACACAGACTTTACATTTGTTGCCTAATTGAGAAAAATATAAAAACCACTAACTGTGAATAAGAACATATTATGATTTAAGGAGCATAGAAAACAACCAATGTTACGAGTATAGAAAATGTTGGTTTGGGAGTGTTTCAGACTTTACAAGAGATGGCAATTTCTGTCCTAATTTTCAGGTCTGTACTCTTACACTATGATCAGTTAAAATGTATTGTTTTCACTGGTAGGACAGGACTTTCCTGAGACTATTTTGTGTGTGTGTGCTTTTTCCTGTCACTAAATTAAACATCTAGTGTCTAAGATTATCTTAAAAAAGAAAACTGCATTTTTAAACTTCAAATGTCCAAGAAATTAATATCAAAATGCACTTCTAGCTTTGATGAGATTTATTTTGCTTAAATTTTTTTCCTAAGAATCTTTCTGTATATCTGTTGATCAAGTAGTGAAAATGCAAAACTCATTAGAAGATACGGTGACACTGTCATAAAAGTGTCTTCATAGGCTATATTTCTTCCATTCTCCCCATTACTTTGCACCACAGACCATGAACACTCAGGCTGCGTTTTAAACAATATCTTGATAAAAAAGAAACTATCCAGCCATGGAACATCCCTAAGCATCTGGTTTGGGAAAATAGAACACATAGTCTAAGCATCTCTACACATCTGTACGAAACACAGTGGAGTTAGTTTCATTTGTTTGTTTCCTTTTTACAGTGTAGAAAATGAAATCTGATGCTTTGAGTCTTACAATAATGACAGCAAATATTCCAACATCTTTCATATGCAAATTTTTAATTGCTGAAGACTTGGCATAAAGCTAGCTCACTTGCATTAACATTTCTTTTCTTGGGACTTTTTCTTCACTTTTCATAAAGTTTCTATTATTAATATTTCAATAAAATTTGCATAAGATTTCTTTCTCTTCATCCTTTGTACAGTAGACATTTTTTAAAAGCCTCACACTGAAATTGAATTTCATGGTTAGCATTTAGGCTTTAAGTATGTTCTTAGCAGTTTTACAAAATCACTGCTAAATCAGCTGGTAAGTCTATTCCTTTTTGAAGGATCAAACTTTTGAAATTCTTAGGAAATTGTGATGGCAATTTGAAATCTGAAGAAATTTAGGATTTAAATGACACAGCATTTTCTCCAGAAAAAAAAGTCTCAGTATAATATCAGTTATTTTGAACTCAAATGTAACTGATCTCTTGTGTTCCCCTCTTTTTCCAGGGAGTAGAAATAGAGTACTTCTTCTAGTCTCATTTATAATTAGATGAGACTATGAGATCTATTTTGGCCAATACCAGGTAAGCAAAAAAAAAAAAAAAAAAAGCATGCAATATAAAGCCATGGTCGATAACAAAATCACATGTGTGAATCTGTCTCCATCTTACCTCACTTCCCTGTCAGAGGCTGGATCTGAGTGTCCGGGGGATGACAAAGTAACAAGATGGAAGATGCCATAGTCTCTAGCATTGATAAAGATAAAATAAATGTTTTTGTTAAATCTCATTAAAATTTGGGGTTTGATTCACACTATTCTAATTTCAAGATTATCTTGGCTATTCTTGATTCTGTAATTTTTTATAAAAATTTTGGAATTGGCTGATAAACTGCTGCACACAAATGGGTATGCATATGAAGAAATCACCTTTTAGGATTAGGATATCAATTATATTAAATGTGTTTATACATTAATTCAAAGATAAATTACAACTTCACCATATTCATGCTTCCAATCTACATATCACCACATATCACCTTATTAAGTTGCACAATTTTCCCTGATAATTCATTGTTGTTTTCTATGTAGATGTGTTGTACATTTTTTATTATATATAGTAATGGTATTTGATGATTTCAATATTTATAGATTTTTGATGATGAATTTTCTTATATTAATTGCTAATTCATAGAAAAATCACTGAAAGTTTTACATTTGAGGTATAACACAATAAAATGCATTTATATCGTTTTTAAATATTTATTTATTATTTAAAAGGCAGAATTAGAGATAGATAGAGAGAGAGAGAGAGAGAGAGATCTTCATCTAACATTAAAGCCAGGACCCGGCGTTTCATCCTTGCTTCCTATATGGGTTACAAGGACACAAACACTTGGGTCATCTGCTGCTGCTTTCCCAGACCACAAGCATTGAATCAGTTCAGAAGTGAAGCAGCCAGCACATGAACCAGAGTCACAATGTCAGCACCAGTGCACATTAATTTTAAATGTACAGCCTGTTGAAATGTTACATATATAAGCAGTAATGCAACTCTGACCACGATCAATATAAAAACAATTCTAGAAAACATAATTTGCATACACTTTCCAGTAAATAACCATTCTGTATGAAGATAATATTCCAACCAATTTTTTTAATGATTTTGTTTGAAAGGCAGTGAGTTGGCATGGGGTTGGAAGCAGAGAAAGGGACAGAGTGAGAGATCCATCTTCCATCTGGTGGTTCACTCCTTGAATGTCCATGATTGCTATAGCTGGGCATGAACTGTATCAAGGACCTCAGAACTCAGTCCAGGTCTTCAACATGGGTGGCAGCGACCCAAGTACTTGAGTCATCACTTGCTGCCTCAGAGACTGTGCAGTAACAGAAACTAGATTAGGAAGCTGAGTCAGGACTGAAAAACTCAAACACTGATAAGAAACGCAGTTGTACGAAGTGTTGGCTTCAATGCTGAGCCTTAACGCCTGTCACAAGGTAATGAAGTAGAGATGATACTCAAATGCTGATGCACTGTCCTCTTGGGTGGTATGCAAAACAGCTTCCTTTTTTAACTTTGATCATCTTAAATTATCTATTCATATTTCTTTATTTATGTAAATGGGAGCATATGGTATGCCTTTCTTTTTGATTCTTGCTTTTTGTGCTTCATACAAAGTTTGAGATTTATCCATATTGTTGCCTGCAAAAATAACTCATTCTTGTTTACGTATGGTTACATGAATATGTGTCAATTTAATTATCCATTCTGCTAATAACAATTTGTGTTATTTTCAGCTTTGTGTTTTAGAGGACAACATTTTTTTTATCATAAAATATGTTCATATTTCCTGGGCATATACCTAATAATGAGCATTCTGCATCACAGGAAATATTTATGTCAGCTTTAGGGATACCTCAAAATAGGTTTCAGAAATATTTTTCTCAAAGTTCATTTTTAAAAGCAATGCACGATTGTTTGTGGCTCCACACCCTTACCTACCTTTGATAGTGATTCTTTTAACTAAGAAAGTTATCACTTTGACCATTTCAGCTGGTATGCCATCAATTTTATTGTGATTTAAATTAATTTGTTAGAGAAAGAGAGAGAGGGAGAGAGAAATGTGCTCCAACTTCTGCTGGCCCATTCTCAAAATTCCCGACTGGTTGTGAGAGCAAAGCCAAGAGTGCAAAACTCAGTTCAAGTCTCATATCCCATAATTTCTTTATCCAGTCTTCAGCTAACATTCATTTGGGTTATTTCCATGTCTCAGGTACTGTGAATTGAACAGCAATAAACATGGGAGTACAGATGACACTTTCATATGTTGATCTCATTTCCTTTGGAAAAATTCCAAACAGTGGGGTGGCTGGGTCATATGGTGGGTCTATATTCAGATTTCTGAGGTATGTCCGTTCTGTCTTCCATGGTGGCTGGATCAGTTTACATTCCCACAAACAGTAGATTAGGGCACCTTTTCCCCCACAAACTCACCAGCACTTGTTGTTTACTAATTTCCTTATGAAAGCTATTCTAAGGGGGGGGGGGGTGAGGTGAAACCTCATTGTGGTTTTGACTTACATTCCCTGACAGCTAGTGAACCTGAGCATTTTTTAATGTGCTTGTGGTCATTTGGATTTCCTCTTTTGAAAAATGCCTGTTTATGTCCTTTGCCCATTTAGTTACTGGGTATTTGGTTTTGTTGTTGTGTTTCTTGATCTTCTTAGATATTTTGGTTATTAATTCTTTATCATCTGTATAGTTTGCAAATAGTTTCTCCCAGTCTTTCAGTTTTCTCTTAACATTCCTGAATGTACTTTGGAGTACAGAATCTTCTCAACTTGATGTAATATCATTTGTGAATTTTGGCATTTCTGTTCTGTCCCATTGGTCTATCCATCTATTTTAGTACATTAACAGGCTGTTTTGATTATAACTACCTTATAGTGTGTTTTGAAATCTGGTATTGTGATGCCTTTGGCTTTGTTTTTGTTGTATAAGATTGTTTAGGTTCTCAGGGTCTCCTTTGTTTCCATATGAATTTCAGCATCATTTTTTCTGTATCTGAGAAGAATGGTCATGCTATTTTGATTGGTAATACATTGAATCTATAAACTGCTGTAGATAGTATGGACATTTTGATGATATTGATTCTTCCAACCCATGAACATAGAAGTTTTCCTATTTGTTTGTACCTTCTTCTATTTCTTTCTGTAATGTTTTGTAATTCTCATCATAGAGATCTTTGACATCCTTGGTTAAATTTATTCTAAGATATTCGACGTTTTTGGTAGCTATTGTGAATGTTTGATTATTGTGAATAATCTTTCTCGGGCATGGCATTGTCTGTATACAAAGGCTACTGATTTTTTTGTGTTAATTTTATATCCTGAAACTTTATCAAACTCTTTTTTTAAGTTCTAAAAGTTCTTTAGTGGAGTCTTTTGGGTTCCCTATATAAAGAATCATGTCATCTGCAAATAGGGATAGTTTGTCTTCCACCTTCCCAGTTTGTATCCCTTTGATTTCTTCTTGACTAATGTCTCTGGCTAAAACTTCCAGGACTATATTGAATAGTAGTGGTAAGAGTAGGCATCTACTTTTCGAGATCTTAGTTCTAGATCTTAGTGGGAATGCTATCAACCTCCCCATTCAGTAAGATGGTGGCCAAAGTTTTTTCACAAGTCACTTTGTGTGATTGTGTGGAGGAATGTTCCTTTTATACCAAATTTGCTTGAAATTTACATCATAAAAAGGTTGTTGTATTTTATCAAATGCTTTCTCTACATCTATTTAAATAATCAAATGGTTTTTGTTCTTTAGTTTTTAATGTGATGTATCACATTTATTGATTTGCAAATGTTGAACCATAAATCCCATTTTGTCTGGGTGAAAGACCATTCTCGTGTGTTGGTGATTAAAATTGCTTAATATGTGGTTAGGGAAATTGGTCTGTGGTTCCCTTTCTCTGCTGTATCTTTTTCTGGTTTAGGAATTAAGGTGATACTGGCTTCATAGAAGGAGTGTGGTAGGATTCCATCCCTTTCAATTATTTTGAATAACTTGAGGAGAATTGGAATTAATTCCTCTTTAAAATTTCTGGTAGAATTCAGCAATGAAGCTGTCTGGTCCTGGGCTTTTCTTTGTTGGGATGGTCTTTATATTGTATTCAATCAGTGTCTGGGTTATTGGTCTTTTTATTTTTCCCATGTATACATGGGTCAATTTTGCTAGGTTGTATATTTGCAAGAATCTGACAATTTCCTCTAGGTTCCTCAATTTGTTGGCAAACATATCTTTGTAGTAATTCCTGATGATTCCTTTTATTTTTGTTATATGTTGTTACATTTCTCTTGTCATCTCTGATTATTAATTTAGGTCTTTCCCTCTTGTTTTGTTCATTGGGACATTCTTACATCAATTCTTTTTTCAAACACCAGCTCTTCATTTTGCTGACCTTTTGTATTTTTTGTTGTGTCAATTTTATTTATTTCTTCTTTAATTTTAATTTCTTTTCTCCTACTAATTTTGGGTTTGGTTGTTGTTTTTCTAGGTACTTGAGATGCATAGATAGTTTATTTATTGTTATCTTTCCAATTTTTTGAGTAGGAACTGATTGCTATAACCTTCCCTCTTAACAATACTTTTACTCTAATCCATATGTTTTGATATATTATATTGTCATCTTCATTCATTTACAGAAATTCATTGATTTCTATTTTGATTTCTTCTGCGGTCCACTGTTCATTCATGAGCATGTTGTTCAGTCTCCATGTTCAGAGACTCTTGAATTATGGATTTCTCCCTATGTTCCATTGTGGTGAAAGAAGATGCATGGCATGATTTAGATTTTTTTATTAATTTGCTGAGCTTGCTTTATGGCCTACCATATGGTCTATCCTAGAGAAAGTTCCATGCAGTGGTGAGAATAATGTGTTTCATGCAACTATAGGATAAAAAGTTCTATAGATATTAGTTAAGTCCATTTGGTCTATAGTGTTGATATTGATTAACTCTGTTCTTTCTTTGCTGATTTCCTGTCTGGTTGATCTGTCCATTGCTGAAAGTTGGTTGTTTAACTCTCCAATTACTATTGTATTGGAATATATGTCTCCCTTTAGATCCTTAACTTTTTTAAGTAGCCAAGCATTTTGTAATTGGGTGCATATATGTTTATTACCTTCACATATTCCCATTGAATTTATTCCTTAATCATTACATTGTGACCTTCTTTTTCTCTTTTAACAATTTTTGTGTTAAACTCTATTTTGTCTGATGTTACGATTGCTACACCTCCTCTTTTTTGGTTTCCCTTAGAATGCAATATCTTTCACTTGCAGCTTTCAGGTATCTTGATTGGTGAGACATGTTTCTTGTAAGTAGCTAAAGATCAGTCTTGATTTTTAATCCATTCAGCCAGTCTGTATCCTTTAACTGGATGGTTGAAGCCATTTATATTTAATGTGACTGTTGGTAAGTAATGACTTGGGCCTGTCATTTTTCTATAAATATTCCTATGTTTTACTTTGGATTTGTTTTGTACTTTTTACTGGAGATGTTCTACCTTCATTTTCTTTAAGAGTGATGACTGTGTCTGTGTTCTGGGTGTAACACATCCTTAAGCATCTTTTGGAAGCCTGGATGAATGGTGATAATTCTTTCAATTTCTGTTTGTTATGGAATGTTTTTATTTCACTTTCATTCATAAATGAGAGCTTTGCAAGATAAAGTACTCTGGATTGACAGGTTTTTTTTCTCTTAAACCTTAGACTATATTTCATGATCTCCTAGCCTATAGGGTTTCTGATGAGAAGTCAGCTGTGAGTCTAATAGGAGATCCTTTGAAAGTAATCTGGCATTTCTTTCAAATGCACATTTTAGAAAATTTTCTTTATGTTTTACTTCAATTCATTTTCATTTCTCCACTTTCATCATTATTTTGTTTGTGTCTGAAGAATATTTTGTTTGTAGCATTCCTTTCAGTTCAAAGAGATGTTAATAAACTCTCCATTTTTCTATCAAAGTATCTTTTTGTCCCTTAATTTTTTGAATGAAAATTTTTATTGGTATGAAGTTTTAAGTTGACTATTATTTTATCTGATAACTTTACAGATGCTGTTCCTTCTATATACTATGGCTTTTGACAGTCAACTACCATATGCCTTGTTCACTTAAAAGTAACATTTTCTCCACCCCAAAACATCTAGCTTCTTTGAAGATATTCTTTGTCTGAACATTTCAATAGATTTATATCATGTGTCCATTATAATTTATTTTATATCTTTCATGACTGGAGTCCAAAATTCTATAAACCTTGACATGATATTGTTGATATTGTTTCTAACTATAGAAAAATTACTGGCAATGATTTTCAGTCATTATTTCTGCTCTATTCTTCATTTCTTCTCTTGAGACTTCAATCTTATACAAGTTAATCTCTTTTTGTTGTGGTTTGCTTTTTTGGTAAGGAATTTATTAATACATTATATTCTCAGGGTCATAGAAAATGCATGGTAATTACACAACACAATTCTCATATTAATATGATACTAATACAAGGAGAACAGATTCTGTGTAGTTCATAGTTACAATTCGGACTATAATGATTCTTCTCCTACTAACTCCCTTCCTCCTTTTCCTTTCCCTTTTATTTTTTTCTCCCCTTCCTTTTAATTTTTCAGATAACATTTTTTAAATTTAGAGTATAGCCGAAGGTGTAATGCTCCAACAAATAAATACTTCAGCAAATGAAAAAGTAAATTTGTGACGAATCAGTGTGAATATAAGCAAATCTATAAACAATAATTAAATTAAAGAATGTCCATTCATTGATATACAGTAAATTTGAAACGAGTCTCAGACCATGTTTGTTTTATTGTGTCACACATAGATCCATGCTCTTTAATGTGTGTCTATTCTAGGAATTCAATCTGGACAAAGTCCCACTGACAAATTACCTGTTTGTCTAATCTGCTAACATAACAACCCATATAATTCTTTTTTCTCTCATTTTTTCATTCCTATACTTTCCATTGGAATGCAATTAATAATTCAAAATTTTATAGTAAACTTGCTCATCTGTTCTTTCATCTTATTGAATTCATTATTATATCAATTTTAAAAATACATACTATAAAATATAGTTTCTGGAACTCATGACTCTTTTTTCTATTGTCTACTTTTTATTTTTCTTTTTTTAAACATTTATTTGACTTTGGTTTTTGGTATGCCTGATTAATTTTATTAAATACTACACATCATTTATGGAAAATTTCAGTAACAGTAGCTGATGTTATTTGTGTAAAGTAATACTTAAATTGTTGTTGGCAGATAGAGTTACATGTTATGTAAAGTTATAAAGAATATGAATTCAAAAGTGAGTATTTAAATATTCAGATTTTTTTAAATTTACTTTGGAAAGACCTGGTACAAATTTTGGCAGATGAGTTGTCTCCTAGTCCCATTGTCAGGATAAATTATTTTAAAATTTTGGTGACAAGAAACATAGAAGTTATAACTTTGGCCAGTAACTAAGGAGATAAAATTAGTGATTGGTTACTTAGCAAAGACAACATATCAATGTTAATACCTGAAATGTTTCAACTTGTGATGAATTAAATTTTGCTGAAAGTACTGATAAAGCTGCATAATGGATAAATGTATAAGCAATGGAAAATCTGCAGGATACAGAATTTTTTGCATGCAACATAAACTTTTTAAAGAATGAAAGGTAACAAACCTAATTATTATAATTTTATTTTTTCTTTATAAGTTTAAAATTATGTTATTTTCTTAAACTTTGATGTTCAGTATCTGTTGTTCCATCTTATAAATTTTCATATTAATTTTTTAAGTTGTAAATTGCAAACTGGGCTAGTAGTCAGTTTATTTTTGTTTTTACTTTTGTATTTTTCCTTTAATCTTATATTTTTGTTTTACTTTGTTCAGTTAAAGAATAAAATTTGTACTAAATATCATTACTGAGATTAAAATATCAGATTAAAATATATGCAGATAATTAAAATGGAGGATAAAATGAGAAAAAAAGGTCACACAGATTTATTAGAGAGCTGTAAACCTATAAATCATTGTGCTCTAAGTTTTTTCACAAATACTCAAATCTAGTCTGGTAATAACAGTTCTTCTGATGTTCTATAACAAAAGAATTGTTTATGTTTAAATACATGTTTCTTTATCAGTCCTAAAGAGAGCATAGGCTTTAAAGAGTACTAGTCCTAATAAGCAAATGTTATGCAAATGAGTGAAGTTTCACTCCATTGGTTTAAATCAGTTTATATAATAAATATTAATTCTTTGCTGGATGAGGCATTTTTATGCTTATCTAAAGCTAACAGTGCTGCCACTTTACAAAATTCCTCTGCTTTCTCAGTGAGAAAATGACTTCATATTATATTTAAATAGACAAAGGCTTTGAAATTCTTGCAAAAACTAAATCCCAAGAGAAGACTGTACTGAAAAAAAAAGTCCTTCTTCTGTGTATGGCTACAAAGTTAAACTATTAACATTTTCTAAAACAAAATTGCTTTCAATTTTTTTCTGCTTGTTTTATTCTCATATAGTTGATTTATTTGCTGATTTAGCACAGTGCACAGAAAGATCTGATTCCTTTTCATTAAATTACAAATGAAATGCATATATTTTATAACTGGATTATCATAAACATTATTAAATATCTCTCTATTTTGAAATTTATTGATTAATTAAATATCCAATTTGAAATTTTAATAACTATTCATTTGATTCTCACTCTCAATCAACAAGTGCAAAACATTCCTTCAAGTTGTAATCTCATTGGGCTAGAATTTTTATTTTTAACTACAATAACCAGAGTAGAGAACACCCAACAATACTGAAGGGGAAGTGCTTGCTTGAGATTTTGGAGGATCTTGAAGTGTTTTGTTAAATGTTACACAATCTAAGTACCAAAATTTAAACTATAGCTCATTAAACATAAACAAATAATAATGTGTCATAAGGTGCTTAATTGAATGTTTTCTTCTTCATCCTCTGACTCTGAAATCCCTTTTTCTATTTGTGTTTCTCAAGAAAGTTTTTATTACCAAACATAATCCATGAAAACAATTTTCCTTTTTTTTTTTAAGATTTATTTATTTACTTGAAAGTCAGAATTACACAAAGAGAGAAGGAGAGAGAGAGAGAGAGAGAGAGAGAGAGAGAGAGATGGAAGACCTTCCATCCTCTGGTTTACTCCCTAAAGGGCTGCAATAGCCGAAGCTGTGCTCATCTGAAACCAGGAGCCAGGAGTTTCTTCCAGGTCTCCCACGCGGGGTCATCCTCCACTGCTTTCCCAGGGCACAGCAGAGAGCCGGATCAAAAGGGGAGCAGCCAGGACACGAACCTGCACCCTTATGGGATGCTGGCACTGAGGCGACGACCTTACGCATTATGCCTCAGCGCCAGCCCCATTTTTCTTATTTTTCTATATAGTAAGCTCGCTAAAATGGATAGACAATCTTTTTTTTTTAACAGGTAGTTATAGACATTGATAGAGACAGAAAGGTCTTCCTTCCATTGGTTTACTCCCCAAATGCTCGCCACGGCCGGCGCTGCACCAATCCGAAGCCAGGAACCAGGTGCTTCCTTCTGGTCTCCCAGGCAGGTACAGGGCTCAAGCACTTGGGCCATCCTCCACTGTCCTCCCGGGCCACAGCAGAGAGCTGGACTGGAAGAGGAGCAACCAGGACTAAAACCCAGTGCACATATGGGACGCTGGCACCACAGGCAGAGGATTAACCAAGTAAGCCAAGACACCGGCCTGGGTAGACAATCTTTTAGTAAGTACTAGGGGAAATATCCTTACCTGTTCACACACAGGATGGACTTGGGCTCAGGAAATACAGTGAAAGCAAGACGTTTTTATCAGTCTTGCAAGATTGGTTGTCTGACGAGCAGGCAGGCTTGGGGCAGTTAACATCAAGCAATTTATATCCTATCAGGCGATCCCTTCTTGGGTTCCTCATTGGCTTAATGCAATGTGGCTTACAATATTCCCAGATGTTGCCTGAGTTACAAAGTTACCATGCTTCTTCATTCTCTGTATTTTAACCTTCTCTCCTGTGTTGGCTGCTTCATAACATCCTGTTTGGGTAGTGAGTTTTGCTACATCCCGCAAATCAGCTAACAGTAATTTTTCATTTTATGTTGAAAATCAACCACAAGATATTTTCTTATAGGGCACACATGGAGGAGAGAAAAAAAAAGGATAGTGATTTCCCTCATATTGGGATTGGGTTTCAGGTGTGATATACTCCTGCAGCAGGCTCCATGACTTAGCTCTCAACAGTTCCTTGTACTGGTGAGGTCACTTCCCTGGGGGTGGTTTTCAAGGCCAGTGGAGAGAGATGCACTGGAGGCCCCTACCTGCTGATTACCTAGGCTTAATGGAACTTCTTGTTCATGGCAAAGAAAAAGAGAGCAGCAGAATTTAAAAAGACTATGCACTTGGAAAATGAGGTGAAGGGTAGACTCCATGTGTGCATTTTGCCTCTTCTTTATGATTCAGATATTATTTCAGCCACTCTGATTTTTCTGAATACTAAAAACAAGAAGTAGACTATGTAGAGTTACAAATTATAAGACGTTAGGTCATTGTTTCTAGAAGTAGGATGCAAAAACAATCATTTATTTTTTATCCGCTCACATCGAACTTTGGCTTATGAAAATATTTTCCAAACTGTTCAAGATTTGAAATTCAATGATAACCTATTCCTGCTGAGAGGTTCAAACTGATTCTCATGGGATACTGTGTGGTTCTCAAAAAAATCTTCCTTTAAATGCTGCACCCAAATATGACCCACTGCCTGCCCTCCCCCCATCCCCACATGCCTGAGCAGGAAAACATAGAGCCCAATTTTCAGGACTTCCTCATTGTATATATTCCCTATCATTCTAATATTTCACCCCCTCACCAACTGTGCCATATTACTGTGCACAAAGCACAACAAACCCATGTCTTCTCTCCTAAAATGACTCTGATTCTCTCCTGAAAAGGACAAAATTCACTCTTTCAAGAAACTTTATTCAAGTTTTTAAGGAGAATTACTGTGTATGTAACCAGTTGTGTTTTGTTTTTAATAAGCCGAACTTGATAAAGTAGAATAAGAAAACAATCTTAGTCTTCCTACTACATTGAACTTATTTCCATTTGATAGTGTCAATCCTGATGAAATCTTGAAAAAACCTCATAGCCCATCTGGCTGCTTTATTGAAGTCCAGGAAAGTCATTTAAACTAAGAAAAAGACTCTCCTTTCAATGATCAAATGAATCTCAGACTGGGAAGTCTGAACCAACGACAGGGGTAGTGCTCTGATTCTTTGCCACTCTTCACTCTCATCCCTTTCTTTCCTTGCTGTTCTTTACCATCCAGTGCTAAAAGAGGGGAAAGAGATGGGAAGAACAAAGATATTTTATTCAATAAGTGTATTTATAGTTGGGCATTGCTCTTCACAGAATGGCAAATGTCCAGTGCTAATTTCTATCTCATTATCAATTACATATTGCTGTACAACAATTACTCCCACATTTAGTAAGGGGGAAAACATTTTTTGTGGGTCAGAGAACTGGGCATAAATTAACTGAGTTGTTTTGGCTCAAAAAGTTACTAGAATGAAGCCTGTTTTAGCTGAGACTGTGGTCTCATTTGAAGATTTGAAGATCACTAGAGGAAGGCTGTTGCTAAATTCAGTTTTGTTCACTAGAAGGTCTCAGATCCTTGTGAGAGGTTGGAATGAGGGCTTGTTGACTCTGAAATGGAGATGTTCACTTCCCAGGCCAAGGCATCACAATAAATGTGGATCTTCTGTTACATGAGTGAGGGTGGGCAGAAAGGAGCATGGAGCACTTGCTTCTCAACCACATTGACCCAGGACACAGACTCAGCAACAGGTTGCAGGGTACTGGCTTTTCCTCACAGATACAGGGACCTCTGGCTGGGGTCTGGGGAACATAGAGGGAGTCTGTATTCTTGGCTAAAGTAGTTTGTAGCAAAAGTCTTCATTGTCAACTTGTTGTTATGTTAATAACGGTCATTTCTTGAAGATTTTTAATTTTTTTATTATTTTACAATTTACTTTTTTAAAAATTTATTTAATGAATATAAATTTCCAAAGTACAGCTTATGGATTACAATGGCTCACCCCCCATAAATTCCCTCCAACCCAAAACCCTCCCATTTCCTGCCCCCTTTCCACTTCCATTCACATCAAGATTCATTTTCCATTCTCTTTATATACAGAAGATTCGTTTAGTATATATTAAGTAAAGATTTCAACAGTTGGCCCTCACATAGCAACAAAAAGTGAAAAATACTGTTGGAGTACTAGTTACAGTATTAAAACACAATGTACAGACATTAAGAACAGAAATCATACATGATATTTTTTAAAAAATTGATTAATTTTCTATGGAATTTCCAATTTAAAACCAAGTTTTTTTTTTTTTTCATTTTCAATTATCTTTATATACAGAAGATCGATTCAGTATGTGCTAAGTAAAGTTTACATCAGTTTGCACCCACACAGAAGCACAAAGTGTAAAAATAATGTTTCAGTACTAGTTATAGCATTACTTCACATTGGACAACGCATTAAGGACAGATCCCACATGAGACATAAGTACACAGTGACTCCTGATGTTGATTTAACAAATTGACACTCTTATTTATGGCGTCAGTAATCTTCCTAGGCTCTAGTCATGAGTTGCTGAGGCTATGGAAGCCTTTAGGGTTCGCCGCCTTCGACCTTATTACGACAAGTTCATAGTCAAAGTGGAAATTCACTCCTACATTCAGAGAACGGTACCTCCTTCTTTGCTGGCCCCGTTCTTTCCCTGGGATTTCACTAGCAGAGATCTTTCATTTAGGTCTCCTTTTTTTTTTTTCCAAAGTGTCTTGGCTTTCCATGCCAAAAATACTCTCATGGGCTGTTGAGCCAGAGCAGAATGCCTTAAGGGCTGATTCTGAGACCAGAATGCTATTTAGGATATTTGCCATTATATGAGTCTGCTGTGTATCTCACTTCCCATGTTGGATTATTCTCTCCCTTTTTCATTCTATCAGTCAGTATTAGCAGACACTAGTCTTGTTTGTGTCATCCCTTTGACTCTAAGACCTATCAGTGTGATCAATTGCTAACTGCAGATGATCACATGGACTAGTGAGATGGCATTGGTACATGCCACCTTGATGGGATTGTATTGGAATTCCCTGGCACGATTCTAACCTCATCATTTGGGGCAAGTCCGGTTGAACATGTCCCAAATTGTACATCTCCTCCCTCTCTTATTCCCACGCTTATATTTAACAGGGATCACTTTTAAGTTAAAATTTAAACACCTAAGAATAATTGTGTGTTAATTACAGAGTTCAACCACTACTACTAGAACAAAAAAAGATACTAAAATGCTTTACCCATTCTGTTTTTAAGGCTCTCTAATGTGTTTGTTTAGTTAGTTGGGCCAATGGGGTGTCAATTTTATTTTTTCAAAAAAAAACAGCACCTTGTTTTCCTGATTTTTTGTAATGTTTTATGGATTCAATCCTCTTGATTTCTTCTCTGATTTTAATTATTTCTCTTCTTCTACTAGATTTGGGTCTGGTTTGCTGCAGATTTTCTACATCCTTGAGATGCATTGAAAGCTCATCTATTTGGTGCCTTTCCAATTTCTTGATGTAGACACCTATTGCGATAAACTTTCTTCTTAACACTGCTTTTGCTGTATCCCATAAGTTTTGGTATTTTGTGCTGTTATTCTCATTTACTTCCAGAAAATTTTTGATTTCTCTTTTTATTTCTTCTCTGACTCAGTGTTCATTCAGGAGCATGTTGTTCAGTCTCCATGTGTTTGCATATGCTCTAGGGATTCCTGAGTTGCTAATTTCCTACTTCATTCCTTCATGGTATGAGAAGCTACATGGTATGTGTAATTCTTTTGAATTTGCTGAGCCTTGCTTTTTGGCCTAGTATGTGGTCAATCCTAGAGAAGGTTCCATGTACTACTGAGAAGAATGTAAATGCTTTATGTGTAGGAAGAAAAGTTCTGTAGATATCTGTTAGATCCTTTTGGGCTATAATGACATTTAAATCTACTGTCTCCTTGTTGATCTTGTGTCCTGTTGATCTGTCCATCTCTGAGAGTGGAGTATTGAAGTCCCCCAGTACTACTGTATTGGGGTCTAAGTTTCCCTTTAAGTCCTTTAACAAATATTTTAAATAAACAGGTGCCCTGCATTTAGGTGCATATACATTGATAATCGTTACATCTTCTTGTTGAATGGATCCCTTAATCATTATATAGTGCCCCTCTTTGTCTCTCTTAACAGTTTTTGTGGTAAAGTTTATGTGTCCGATATTAAGATGGCTACGCCCGCTCTTTTTTTCATTTCGGTTTGCATGGTGTAACTTTTTCAAGCCTTTCACTTTCAGTCTGCTTGGATTTTTGTTGGAAAAATGTGTTTCTCGTAAGCAGCAAATAGATGGGTTTTGTTCCTTAACCCAATCAGCCAATCTTTTTCTTTTAACTAGACAGTTCAGACCACTAAGTTTCAACGTGACTATTGATAGGTAGTAACTTTGCCTTGCCATTTGCCAAAGATATTTTGTAATATATGCTTTGAGTTTCCTGTGATCTTTTGCTGTGAGGTTTCCTTCCTTTACCTTCTTTCATAGTGATGTCCGTGTTTCTGTGTTTCTGTGGGTAACACATCTTTAAGCATCTTTTGCAGGTCTGGACGTGTGGTGACAAATTCTTTCAATTTCTGTTTGCTATGAAAGGTCTTTATTTCACCTTCCTTCATAAATGAGAGCTTGGCAAGATATAATTCTGGGCTGGCAGTTTTTCTCTTAGTACCTGGGCTATATCTCGCAATTCCTTGCTAGCTTGTAGGGTTTATGATGACAAGTTTGCTGTGAGTCTATTTGGAGATCCTCTGAGAATAATCTGACGTTTCTCTCTTGCACATTATAAGATCTTTTCTTTATGTTTCACTGTGGTGAGTTTAATTACAATGTGTTGTGGTGACGATCTCTTTTGGTCATGTTTATTACAGGTTCTATGAGCTTCCTGTACTAGGATGTCTCTGTCCTTCTCCAAACCTTGGAAGTTTTCTTCTAGTATCTCACTAAAAAGGCCTTCTAATCCTTTCTCCCTCTCCATGCCTTCAGGAACTCCTAGAACCCGAATGTTAGGTTTTGTAATACCCTGTTGATTCCCAACAATATTTTTTTCGATTTCTAATTTCCTCTTCTTTTCTTTGACTTGACTGTATAATTTCTTGTTCTCTGTCTTCTAAGTCCGATATTCTCTCTTCTGCTTCACCCATTCTGTTTTTAAGGCTCTCTAATGTGTTTGTCATTTGATCTATTGAATTCTTCATTTCATTATGATTTCTTGTTACTATCACAGTTTCTTTTTCTACTAGTTGTTTCATTTCATTTTGATTCCTCCTTAATATTTCATTTTCATGAGAGAGATTTTCTATCTTGTCCAGTAAGGATTTCTGTAGTTCAAGAATTTGTTTTTGAGAACTTCATAATGTTCTTATCAATTTTTTGAGATCAGCTTCTTGCATTTCTTCTATCTCATCATCTTCATCATCTTGAATTGGGGTGTCTTTTTCATTTGAGGGTCATCATAGTGTCTTCTTTGCTCTTGTTACCTTGGTTTCTAAGTTTGTTTGGCATATTGGATATATACTTTGGATCCTTCACTGTGGTGCTTTTTCTCATTATATTATGACTCTAGATTGAGTGGACTGTCTGCTTTTGATGGATCCTTAGAGGCTGTGATATGTGTGACCAGAGAGCTCTGCTTGGTTCCTCAGGTTTAAGGGTGTGCCAAACGTGACTCACCCAGATTGTTCTCTCTCTCTCTCTCTCTCTCTTTCTTTCTTTTTTTTTTTTGACTCAGTAGTTGGGAAGTAAATTCTGCACAGCTGAGTGGTTTTGAGGGTAATTGATTTATGAAATCTGGCCTCTGTGGGTGTTAGTCTACTCTACCCCTGGGACCACACATAGAGTTCATGAAGCCCTCAGTGTGGTCTCAAATTTCTCCACAGTCTCTCACTGGGTTGCCAAAGTTACTGAGTTTGTGTACTCGGTGAGTTCTCTCACTCCCCCTCGGATTTTCACAGTCTCAGTTCGTTAGCTCCACATACTTTCACTAGACTCTGCAGCTGGGCTTCCACACGGTGGGCAACCTTGCTCTCCCTGTAGGTCCTCTGTGTCACATCCACTAGATCTGGAAGTGTTTCCTCTGCAGTTTTTCCTGAGACTTTTCCTGAGGCTACAGTAACTCCCCTTTTATTAAACTATCTTTTCCTGGACTATTGGTTACGCCCTCACTATTCTGCCATCTTCGATAGTCTTATTTTATAATTTTCATCATTTTGTTACATTCACTTCAAATGTAGACACTAAATACATACACATGTATAGTATTTTTTCTTGAAAACAAAAATTAATATCATAGACTGAGTCATTCAGGAAAATGATCATAATGTGGGGAAGAGCAGATGTCTAGGCTGGCACTGTTGTGTAGCTGGTGAGGCCACTGCCTGTAGTGTTGGCATTCCATGTGGACACTGGTTACATACCTGGCTGCTCCACTTTCTATCCAGCTCTCAGCTATGGCCTGGGAAAGCAATGGAAGATGGCCCAAGTGCTTAGGCCCTTGCACCTGTGTGGGAGACCTGGTGGACTCTCCTGTTCCTGGCTTCGGACCAGCTGAGTTCCAGCTGTTGTGGCCATCTGTGGAGTGAACCAGCAGATGGAAGACCTACAAGTCTTTCTCGTTCTGCCTCTGCCTCTCTGTAACTCTGATAAATCTTTTAAAAAAAGAGTATATCATCATTTATATAGTACAATTCAGCAAGGAAGCATTTCTAACTCAATACCAAATAATATGTTATACACACACTTTTGATACTCTTTGAACCTTCACAAACAAGAGAAAACATATGATATTTGTCTTTCTAGGCTTGGCTTATTGCACTTAACATAATGATCTCTAGTTACATCTATTTTGGTGCTAATATCAGGATTTCATTCATTTTTATGGCTGAGAAATATTCATTGATTTACTGAGAAGCACATCAGCAGAGCTTCTCAAAGTATCATGGTTCTCAGTAGAGCATGCAGGTGAAATGATGCAAAAAATGTATAAAATTTGTATTATATTCTTTACTCCTTTCACTGAATTTTTTGTTGTACTAAGAACATATCAAATAAAAATAACAATTAAGTTTCACCTCACCCCAGTTAAAATGACTATCATCCAAAAATCAAAAAAAAAAAATACAAAATGCTGGTGAGGATGTGTGGAAACACTGTTCGTGGCAATATAAACTAGTACAGCTGTTGTGGAAGAGAGGTATGGAGATTATATGAACAGCCATTCCATTCCTGGGAATTTCACCAAAAGAAATAAAATCAGCTCATAAAAGAGTTATCTGTATCCTCATGTATATTACAGCTAAATTCACAATAACTAAGATATGGAATCAGCCCATTTGTCATTAATGGATGACTGGATAAAGAAATTATAGTATATATACACTATGGAATACGACTCAGCCATAAAATGAATGATATCTTTTGTAACAAAATGAGTGCAACTCGAAACTATTATGCTTAGTGAAGCATGCCAGTCTTAAAATGAACAACATATGTTTCCTCTGATATGTGGTGGTTAACCTAGAATACCAAAAAAAATATAAGAATGAAACAGAGATCTTGTGATATTATTATTGTATTTAGCCCTTGTTTATACTCCTATGAAACTATGGTCTTCCTACTTTTCACTTATTGAATATTAGGGTCAGTGGTGAATTAAGCCTGTGATTATAGTGTGAAATGAAAGAGTGTCTGAAAAAATAAAGAAAAAAAAAGCCAGAAGGAAGGAGGGGGTATGAGAGAGGGAGAAGTGAAGGGAGAGGATTATGGTTATCTTCTTAGAACTGTAGCTATGAAATATATGAAATCTGTTTTGTTTGTATCAATAAGAATTTTTTGAAAAGAATACACCAATCAACATTTCTTTTTTTTTTGGTTAGCTAAAAACTGTATATTTTTATAACACTTTTATTTAAAGAACATAAATTTCCAAAATACAGCTTATAGATTACAATGGCTTCCCCCCCATAACTTCCCTCCCACCCGCAACGCTCCCCTTTCCCACTCCCTCTCCCCTTGCTTCACATCAAGATTCATTTTCAATTCTCTTTATATACAGAAGATCAGTTTAGTACATATTACATAAAGATTACAACAGTTTGCCCTCACATAGAAACACAAAGTGAAAAATACTGTTGGAGTACTAGTTATACTATTAATTCAAAATGTACAGCACATTAAGGACAGAGATCCTACATGATATATTTTTTTAAATTGATTAATTATCTATGCAATTTCCAATTTAACACCAAGTTTTTTTTTTTTCATTTTCAATTATCTATATACAGAAGATTGATTCAGTATATACTAAGTAAAGATTTCATCAGTTTGCACCCACACAGAAACACAAAGTGTAAAATACTGTTTCAGTGCTAGTTATAGCATTACTTCACATTGGATAACACATTAAGGACAGATCCCATATGAGACTTAAGTACACAGTGACTCCTGATGTTGATTTAACAATTTGACACTCTTGTTTATGGTGTCAGTAATCTCCCTAGGGTCTAATCATGAGTTGCCGAGGCTATGGAAGCCTTTACGGTTCGCCGACTTCAATCTAATTCCGACAGGGTCATAGTCAAAGTGGAGGTTCTCTCCTCCCTTCAGAGAAAGGTACCTCCTTCTTTGGTTGCCCTGTTCCATCCACTGGGATCTCACTCGCAGAGATCTTTCATTTAGGTCTTCTTTTTTTTCCAGAGTGTCTTGGCTTTCCATGCATAAAATATTCTCATGGGCTCTTGAGCCAGATCTGAATGCCTTAAGGGCTGATTCTGAGGCCAGAGTGCTATTTAGGACATCTGCCATTCTATGAGTCTGCTGTGTATCTCGCTTCCCATGTTGGATCATTCTCTCCTTTTTGATTCTATCAGTTAGTATTAGCAGACACTAGTCTTGTTTGTGTGATCCCTTTGACTCTAAGACCTATCAGTGTGATCAATTGTGAACTGAAATTGATCACTTGGACTAGTGAGATGGCCTTGGTACATGCCACCTTGATGGGATTGTATTGGAATTCCCTGCCACATTTCTAATTCCATCATTTGGGGCACGACTGATTGAGCATGTCCCAAATTGTACATCTCCTCCCTCTCTTATCCCCACTCTTATATTTCACAGGGATCACTTTTCAGTTAAAATTTAAACACCTAAGAATAATTGTGTGTTAATTACAGAGTTCAACCAATAGTACTAGAATAAAAAATACTAAAATGGATAAAGTATTACATTGTACAACAACAGTCAGCACAAGAGCTGATCAAGTTACTGTTTCTCATAGTGTCCATTTCACTTCAATAGGTTTCACCTTTGGTGCTCAATTAGTTGTCACCGATCAGGGACAACATATGATATTTGTCCCTTTGGGACTGGATTAATTCACTCAGAATGATGTTTTCCAGATTCCTCCATCTTGTTGCAAATGACCGGTTTTCATTGTTTTTGACTGCTGTATAGTATTCTATAGAGTACATGTCCCATAATTTCTTTATCCAAATGTATGCTTTGAATTCCCTGAATTTCTAAAGATAATAAAAATACTAGAATTTTTAGTTTTTGAACAGTTTTAGACTTACATAAAATTGTGAAGATAATGGAAACTTTTCCAAGCCCAGTTTGTCCTAGCATTAACCTATTCTGTTGTTATGGAACATTTGACACAGCTTTGCAGTCAACATTCACACACCATTATTACAGGAAGTCCATACTTCATTCAGATTTCCTTCCTATTTACCTAATTTCTTTGTGTTCCAAGATTACATCCATAATCCATGGTAAAGTTACTCATAATTGTTTTTAGACCTGTCTTTTTTGATACTTTACTTATTTATGAAAACTGACAGTTTTCAGAACGGTGAGATTTCTACATAATATTCCTCATTTTGCAATTGGCTAATATTTTGTCAGGATTAGACTTGGTTTATACTTATAGGATATTAGGATTAAGACCATAGCTGCAAAGAGCCACTCTTATCACAATAAACCTGTATATTAGCAGTAGGACTCATCACTACTGTTACCATAGACTTTGGTGATGGAGTTAATGTTCATCATATTTCTTCATTGTACTGTTATCCTTTCTTTCATCCTTTCCTTACTGTACTCTTTAGAGTTGTTTGGCCACCTTTTTTAAGTGTTAATTGAGATGAACTTGATGTATAAAATTTTCACTCTTTTATGTATATAATTTTGTGAATTTAAACACATGAATACACTCAACCAACACTGCAATCAAGGCACTAAACTCATTCATAACCTCTAAATGTTACCTTGTACACTTTTATGTTTTTGTCTTTTGTATTATTTTTGTTTTTGTTTAACCAGGCCATTTAACCTGAAACTTATCATCATCATATATTTTGAAGTATTTAGCTTTCATAATATCCTATTAACTATAAACAGATAAGATCCCTGGAACTTACTCATCTTGAATATATGTAACTTTATACCTATTAACTTTATACCCATCCCCACAACCTAAACTTAAAGAGTAAGATGTTTTGCTTCATTCCTTGAAGAAGGTATATATTGAAAAATTATACGGAAAAATTCAGCATGGGAAATTTTCTATTCTCCCTATTTATGGATATTTATGGATATTTATTTGCATGATTATGCACTTCTGAATATTTGTTTTGTAGATTGGATTAAAATGCATTACCACTTTATTCTGTTGCTCAACTTGATATGAGTTTGGACAATGAATGCTCTTTCAGTTGCTTTTTTGTGTCCCTTTTCTCCATCCCATTTCTTGGATCTGTGTAACATCCTATCACTCTTTAGATATAAACCTCATTATGTCAAGTGAGAAAAGAATTCCTGAAGGCAAAAATCTATTTGATTAAAAACATGATCGTTTTAATTATTTTGACTAGTTTCAGTGATAAAAATTCAGTTTATATTTACAGAGTAAGACTATTTAAGAGAGGGAGAGAGGCTGTTGTTTTCTTTTTTCTTCTTTTTTTTGGTTAAGATTAGTGGTTGGCTTATAAAAATCAAAAAAATCATGGAGAGACTCTTGATTTAAAAATAGTATTGGGGGCCAGCTTAGTGGTATTGCAGATTAAGCTGCAGACTGTAGTGCCAGCATTCCATATGTGTTCCGGTTCAAGTCCAGCTATTCCAGTTATGATCCAGATCCTTGCTAATGCACCTGGGAAAGCAGTAGAAGATGACCCAGGTGCTTGGGTCCCTGCAGCCACGTGTGAGACCTGGAAGAAGCTTCTGGCTACTGGCTTCAGAGAGCCACAGCCCTGGTTGTTGTGGACATTTTGGGAGTGAACCAGCAGATGGAAAATGTGTCTCTCTGTCTCTCCTTCTCTCTCTGTAGCTCTTTATTTCAAATGAATAAATAAATCTTTTTTTAAAAAAATAGAATTTTGGCCAGTGCCATGGCTCAAAAGGCTAGTCCTCCGCCTGTGGTGCTGGCACACCAGGTTATAGTCCTGGTTGGGACACCGGATTCTGTCCTGGTCGCTCCTGTTCCTGTCCAGCTCTCTGCTGTGGCCCGGGAGTGCAGTCCTCAGGCCCTGGACCCTCATGGGAGACCAGGAGAAACACCTGGCTCCTGGCTTCGGATCCACGCGGTGCACTGGCCACAGTGCGCCGGCAGCAGCGGCCAGTGTGGGGTGAACCAACGGAAAAGGAAAACCTTTCTCTCTGTCTCTCTCTCTCCCTGTCCACTCTGCCTGTCAAAAAAAAAAATAGAATTTTAAGCTGATGTTTCACACAGTAGTTAAGGTGTTGATTGGAAAGCCTGCATCCCATGTTCAAATATGTGATTTAAGCCCCAGTTCCTCTGTTTCCAACATAGCATTCTATTAAACTGCTCTGGATGGCAGTAGATGATAGTTCATTTTCTTAATTCTCTGCCATCCATGTAGAATAACTGGATTGAATTCTTGGCATCTAGATTTTCCCCATCCTCCCCTTGGCTCCTGTGGGCATTTGAGGAGTTGAGCAGTGAATGGTAGTTTTCTGACTTTCAAATAAAGTAAAAACACAAATTAAGACATTTTTGAAAATGGGATCTATATTATACAAATATGAAAATTATTTGTTAGCACAACTCATTTGTGTGTGATTAGCAGACTTTATCAAGAAGATACATCAAATTTGTAGTTTTGAACTAGCGTGTATTATCCATCAAATTGTTTCCTTACAAATTCTGTTTGTTGAATCCCTAACCATCATGATTACTGTTCACTACAGCTCTGATCTCTGATGCCTTCCTCTGATATTAGGATGTGGAGAAAGTAGCTTGAGATTTTGTGCACATATACTTGTACCATGGTCTAAATGTATCCCCTTCCAACTCATCCAATGAAAGCTGATGATATGAAGAGACAGAACACCTGGAGTGTGACTAAGTGATGAGGATGCAGCCCTCATGAATAAGAAGCTTGAGCTTCTGCCATGTCCAGGCATAGCTAGAAGCTACTACCTATGAATTGCAAAGCCCTGACCAGACACTGAAAATACCAATGCCTTGAATTGGACTTCCTAGTCTCCAGAACTCTGGGAAAAAGAAAACTTGATTGTTTATACATTACTCAGTATAATGTATTTTATTATAGTGGCCCAAACAAAGACAATATAAAGTCAGAGTGGCTTTATGATGGATCCTGAAATGCATCCTCTGGTGATTTTAAGTTTGCACCATCATATTGTATCATTACACAAATTCAGCTGCCTACAATGTCATGAAGCAATATCATCTTAGGAGAACATTGTTATAGATGTGTCCCATCATTCTTCAAACCTTGTTATGAAGTATGTTACTGTATAGATTAAAATTGAAAAAAAAAGTTTTTGCTTCAGGTTAAATATATTTTTGCTTCATCATTAATTTTGCTTTTTAGGTTAGGACATATCACTGTGCTCCTAAGTCTGTTTATATGGAATACATGAAATTTGCTCACCTTATATAAATAGGAAAGCTATTAAAATAAAGAAAACTTTAATTAAATAGAGAATTCAATACACAAAAGTACTTAGGTACTTGTCAAATGTTTCCTATTTTGCACTTTTATTCATTCAAATCATATTACATAGATCTTAATATATGGGTTTCAGCCATCTGTTACATAATTTCATCCTTTTCTTATGCCCAAGATAATTGGATACCCCAAACCCATTAACTCCAATTTGATCATCTGTCTCAAAAGGCGGAAGTATTACAAATTTTTGCATCATTTATCTTAGGGCAAATATAATGGGGAATAATGACATGTAATTCTAACCCAGTAACCTTGTCTTAGGCAGTCCTTTGGTATGAGAGTTAAGCAGCAAGCCAACAAACTGAGTCCTAATTTTTCACAAAAGCTTTTAAAACATGGCAATCTCTGATCCTGCGGGGGAAGCAGAACACACAGCAGACTCATAGAATGGCAAACGCCCAAAAGAGCACTCCGGCCGCAGAATAAACCCTTGGGGCATTCAGTTCTGGCTAAAAGGCCCATGAGAGTCTCACAGGCATGGAAAGCCATGACACAGTGGCAAAAAAACAATCTAAATGAAAGAACCTGGTGAACAAGACCCCAGCAGAAGGAACAAGCCATCAAGGAGGGAGGCGCCTTTCTCTGAAGGGAGGAAGGAACCTCCACTATGATATGGCCTTGACTAAACAAGTTCAGAGTTGGTGAACTCAAGGGGCTTCCATAGCCTAGACAGCTCATGGCAAGAGCCTCAGGTAATTGATGATGTCATAAATAAGAGTGCCAATTGTTAAATCGACAACAGGAGTCACTGGGTACATGCTCCCCACGTAGGATCTCTGTCCTTAATGTGTTTTACTATGAAACTTAAAAACAATACTACTAGTCGAACAATACCCTATACCTTGTGCGGTTGTGTGAGGGTAGCCTGTTGAAGTCCTTGTTTAGTATATACTAAGTTGATATTCAGTATATGAAGGTAATTGAAAATGAAACTCGATAAAGGGTGGGATGGGAAAGGGTGTGGGAGAGGGGAGGGCCGCGGGAGGGAGGGAGGTTGGGGGTGGAAGCCACAACATTACAAAAGTTGCACTTTGTAAGTTCAAATTTATTAAATCCAAAAAAAAAAGAATACAAAGAAGAAAGAAATTTGGTAAAAAAATGTCATTCTCTCCTCAATGTTTTTCCCAATCACCTCAAAAACTTCACTTATTTTCCCCAAAATCTGTCAGATACTAAGTAATGTATAGCATGAATTTTCTTCATTTATTACATGCCTTCAGATTTCTCCCAAAGCCTCTTGTACCTAAAACTTTAAATGCCTCCTTTGAGCACTGCCTCCCAGCACTGCTACATCAACCTTAATGACGGTGTGGAATTCCTGTGATCCATGAGCACCCATATGTTCTCTTCAGTGGCTCATCCTCTAAACACTAAGAAACAATTAATTGACCAGGTATTAAACTAAAAATTATCAGAAGAGCACCAGCTTACTAAGATTTTGTTACAGACTTGACATTTATTTAAGCATCAAAATGTATCATCTTATTTAATACTCACAATAATTGTGTTAGGTAACATTAATGTGACTTTTTATATAGGAAGAAAATATGGCTCTAACGTAATAAATAACATACTCATCTCTGTGTAGAATAGAAATGGAGGACACAAGTTTAAACCCACTTATTTCTACTTTAGAACCTGAATTCTTAATCACTAATATGTTGCTTCTTTCTCATAATATAACCCTATCTTAACATCAGAGTGAATTTTTCCTAATGGACTCCTCAATTTCTCTAATAGGCTTGGTTAGAAATCCAAGTGAACTCTTAGCATCTCCAGATTTATCTGAATGTCAGTAGGTGATGGAGTGTACACTCAAAAATATTAAACTATAATGAAAATTTTGTGCAGAATTTAGATATGACCTGAAAATAATTGGAAATATTCAATACATCAGCAAACTGAGACATGGAGTTGATTGAATAGTATTTTAATGAGGCAAAGCATATTCAGTGAATTTTGGTGATAAATAATTTAAGCACACTGGATGTTTGGCAGCTTAAAAATATTATTTTTATCTAGAATTTAGATATTTCAAAAACTCCATGTCAGCAGATCATAGTTCAAAACAAAATATATTTCACACTTAATAGCTTAACATGATAAAATGTTGCAAACTATTACATTCATTTTGGACTCATTTAAAACTTTTAGCATTATATGTCTTATATTTTCATATATGTGACATATATAATAACCCAACATATAAATAAGCAAAACTGTGACAATATCCTATCATGACTTGTCATAGACATGTATACTTACATTATTTAGTTAATAAGAGTGAAAATAAGCATAATACTTTGCTAATTTATTCTAATTCATCTTATATGAAAGGCAGACTGAGAGAGAAAAAGAGGGAGACAGAGAAAAAGAGAAGTTCTCATTAATAGTTTATTCCCCAATAAAAGGAAAAAAAGGCTAATTGGAAATAGATGATTCTGAGGCTTGAGCATGAAAATACAGCTAAATATGGTCACTTATTTTATCAAATAGGGACATGCTAACAAGAACTGGGAGGAGACTAAGGAAACTGTTAAAAGGATTCAGGAAATAATCTGGAAGAATTCTTGTTGGGCAAAGTTGAACGAGTTGGGACTAGTGCAATGGCGTAGTACGTTTAGCCTGTCCCTGTGGCACTGGAATCTCATATGGGCACCAGTTCAAGTCCAAGCTGCTCTACTTGTGTTTCAGCTCCCTGCTGGTGGCCTGGGAAGGCAGGGGAGGATGGCGCAGGAGCTTGGGCTCTTGAACCCATGTGGGAAGCCTGGATGAAGCTCCCGGCTCCTGGATCCAGATCAGCCTAGCTCCAGCATTTGTGGCTGTTTGGGGAGTGAACCAGCAGATGGAAGAACTCTGTCTCTCTGTCTCTCTCTTTCTCTCTCTCTGTCTGTAACCCTGCCTCTCAAATAAATAAATCTTTTTAAAAAAAGGTGGATCCCTTTGAGAAAGAATATAAATAATGACAATATTGGATCACAACTAAAGAGATAAAATATCCATAAAACCATACTTTCACAAATTAAAAAGTGAATAAATGGGGGAGAAGAAGAAAATCTTCCTTATGGAGGAATTGCACATAATAGATGATAGAGATTTAGAGGGTACCCACCTCAGAAGACAGAGAGTGATTCTTCCTCAACTGAATCCAGGGGGGTATAATGACCCCCTTTCATAAATATGTAATATTGAAAATAGTATCTTTACAGCTAAGTAACCTAGCAGACAACATTTTAACCTGGTTTACAAGGTTAATATCACCAGTAATAAGTCATGTTGATGTTACGTGCCCTGTGATAAGATGCAAAGAGAAAGACATTTCATCTCCATGGTACTCTTTCATAAAAAATCATAATCAATATAATCATGAGAAAATGTTAGGCAAACCCATATTTGATGACATTTTTTCAAAATATCTGACCAATATTTGTCAAACCTAATAAGATCATTACAAAACAGAGAAGCCCCCAAAACTGTCACAGATTAAAGTAAGGAAACATGGTGACTGAACTCAACCTGGTAGCCTGTGCTGGATCCTGAAACAGAAAGCCATCCTTAGCAGAAAATCTTGTAGATTCTCAATGCAGCCTGCAATTTAGAAGTAGTACTTTATCAGTGTTAATTTATTGAATTTGATAAATATTCTATAGCTTGCTATGTTGTTAACACAGAGGAAGTAGAGTGAAGGATAAACAGGGACTCTACTTACAATTTTTGCAAATGTTCCATAAATCTAAAATTATCTAACAAGAAAGAAACACATTGTAAAATGTTTTCTAGATAACTAATATAATGAAAAGGTGATGAAGTGCTGACAACAATAACTGAAGTCATGTAGAAGCTGTGTATGTTTTTTTGTAACATTTGTGCTAATACATGCAGGAGAAAGGTTTTGAATTTTGATTTATCTATGTCTCAGAGGAGATGGCAATAATGTTAAATTTTCTTAGGTCACACAGTACAAATCATTTCTGATCACAAAACAACTTTTCTTGACTGCCTGTGTCTAACAGCTTAAGATTACTTGAGTAGGTGATGTTCATCTGGTAAGTTTTGAAACCATGCCATATTTAAACAGAAAACTTTGAAACCATATCATAATTAAGCTGGAAAAATATTTTCATATTGGTTAAGTTATTGAGCAAGAGAGAGCAGAGATGGATGAAATAACTAAATCTTCTCTCATGAATTCAACTTCAGCAAGGGACAGTAGCAGCTACACTAATTACCTAAGAAGTTCAGAGTTCATATGGTCTCATGGAGTTTTCTTCAATTCTTATGTTTAGTACAGTTAATCCTACAGGACAAGTATATGGAGAATGAGCCACAAGTTGGTACCCAGTGTGAGGCCATTTCTCTGTTTTAATTATGAATTAAGCATTTAAAGATTGTATCACTGAAGATGTCTGAATCAAGAGTTGTCTGGAGGCATTTCTGGTGTAAAGATAACACAAGAAATAAAAGAGAAATCTTAACGATGTTTTAAGAATCTGCACCCACAATTTTGCTATCAACATAAGTGAAATCAGCATGTACCAGTCACATATAACCACCTGGTAGTCTTAGAAAAATCTTGGAATCAGTCAAGACACACTGGCAAGATGACCAGGACATCTAAGCATGACATCAAATATATCAAACATAAAGTAATCACTGTGCTTCAGAAATATGGGTGTGCTCCAGAAACAAAGTGCACTGTAAGGAGGGACACTCACAAGATTTACTTACTGCGTGAGAATGTCTGTTTGTTGCAATATATAAAAGCAAGAAAAAACTGTGGTGATTTGACACTAAAAGCTGTTTTAGAGAAGACCAGGAAATAACATAGCTGTGAACTACATGCACTAAGACACATAAGTGACAAGAGTGTCCCTTGATGCCCTAGAGGATTTTGAGACTGCAAGGCCAAGAAAGCCACATGAGAATCAGGGCAGAGAAAGGGGCTAGGGGCTGGTCAATTGAATACTAAGTCCACACAACATTTTCCACCACAAAGGAACTCTAGGGATAAGATCTGGGAAGGAAGGAACAATGTTCTGTGAACTCAGGGGAGCAGGGGAAGAATGCCCACAGGTCAGGCAAGATGTGTCTCCACTGGGTATCAGAGCTGAAGACATAACTGATGGAACACATTTCACAGAATTAAGAGATACATACTTGGACATAGCTGGGGAACCAGCTGAACTTGCCTCAATTATTAGATAATTTCTTGAGATTCAAAGACATATGACAGTCTGGGGGAGCACAGAACCCAAAATTGAATTTATCAGTTTCAGAATAACACTGCTTAGAGGATACGATTTGAGAGAGCCATTCATTGAGTGGAAAAAAAATCTCAAGGTGAATGGTAGCTCCATACAAGGCAAGCTGTGAAAACCACACCGAGAAGTCCCAAGTGTGTTCAGACAATCTCCTCTTAGCTTGATTTTAAAGACTGTTTCCTAGGGAATTATGTGACAGAGAGTCTAATTACTCTGCATCTATTAATTCTCCTCCTTTGTTCTCACAACTCTGATGTTCTTCAAGCACTGGGAAGAGACAATTTTGTTTTAGAGAAAGTGGATCCAGTCCTAAGCCTGAGCTTCAAATGAGGCTGACTGGCTGTTGAAACATTTGTTATCAGGACAGTTTTCTCCAGGGAGAAAGGTATCGGAAAAACTTTTTTTCCCTCTCCTTGGTAGAAGAGAGAGTTTCAAGATTCTTTTGTCTAAAACTATGTCATTTCTTAGATTTGAATGGAATGCAAAGCAACAAAGTTTAGAACATCTTTTAAACTTTATGAAAGGCAAGAAAATCAGTGAAATATTAGCCATACCCTTATGGAAAACCATTGAATCAAAATGTAACAAATTTCAATCTCCAAACTTCAATAAGTAAGAAATGTAAACCCCTGCTTATTTAAACCTCTTTACATTGAGTATTGACAACAAGATACATGGTACAAAATAGATTGATACAGATAGATAGGCAATGTAATATATAAAGCTGTCAAAGCAATTTGTTATATACATTTGTAATGTATCCTGATATTTCCTAATCTAAATAGCTTATTGTATGAATATGAATTCTTCTTTATATGAGTTATTGTTTCATGCCGTTTTATTTTCAGTTGCATTGTAATAGAACTTACCCCTCATGCTCAGAAACATTCCAAAAACATGAGTCTGAGAATCTCAAAAATGTTACCAAGTGATCATAATACAGATGAATACCTTTGAAAAATTCATATTGACTTGGCATTGGTCTCACATCAGTCACAAACTGATTAATGTTATGTCTGTGAACTCTGGACAATTTTGATGCTGAAAAGATTTATTAATTTTGAGGAAATAAAGAGCTTTTCTTTGTAATGTTTGCAATAATCTAAAAATTAACTAAATATGATTTTACATGATAATTTATTATATTTTAGTACTGCAAATATTTACATTTAACTTACAAAAGTTTTACCTCTATAGCAATCAAATGTAAATATAAAAGAATCCACTTGTGCCTATATAAATCCAAGAAGTACACTCCAAGAGTTAGTCATAATTTCCTTTCTTTCATTGACATACAGCTCATATCTTATTAGTGGCTCCTAAATCTTGAATTTCTTTTTTCTGAAGAAATCTAATATCATCAGTGAACACTTCTTTTAAATTAGTCTTGAGGCTCTAAGCCAAGAATCTGGGCCATTTTAAGATGCATTCTGCACATAATACTCCAGCATCTTTTCCCTCTTGCTAGTGACTTCACATCTCATAAATTACTGGACTTCTGGATCAGAGTTACTATACTCATTTGAGGTGGAAACTCTTAATCATACCTATTTTTTACAGTGACATCTGCCTGTGGGAATGGACTTGGTATCCATATTATACTTTGAATAAAATAATGTTCTATTCCAACCATACTCACCACCTGAAAATATTAATTTTCATTGCCTGATTTGTCATCACTAATTTCTGCTGTTTTGCTGCCCCTCTCATTCCTAAATTCAAACAAATGCCAAATTAAATCAACCTTATTTCTTCAGTCTTTATTGGCATTTCCAGCCTTCTGTGCAGAAGTCCAGTCCTAGAGTGTAAGACTCCATTTCAGTCATGCCCGATTTCTTCTGCTCAGTGGTTTACTCGCCAACTATGAATATAATAAGCAAATACTCCAGGGTTTATGCTTCCTGATACAGATAACATAAAGAATCTCCATATATTTTCTTTGAATGTTTTCTTTCTTATTTCTTTCTGTTAATATTATATTTATGTTACCTAATATATTTCAGAAGTGGGTGATACATAAGGAATTAAAATATTATATTGGTTCATTTGTCAAAGATTAGTTGGTTGTAGCTGAATGGATTAATTTCTAGGGTTTCTATTTTTTTCCTTTAGTCTACATGCTTATGTTCAAAAAAGAGAAGAGACAAAAATATGATAAAGAAAGTTTAAGAGAGTAATTCTACAATAGCAAATTCTTGACCAGAATACATTTCATTCTACTCATTCTCAATTTAGTTCTCTTCCCATTGTATCATATTGTTTGTCAAATCTTCAATATAGTTTAATTATCTTTTTAAAATATCATTTTGTGATACTTATGTTATAAAAGAAAAATAAGTATAATTATTTTTCAATGTACCTGCAGAAAAAGAATGTCAAACTAACTTACATTGAGTCAAAAAACTCATATTCTAAACCACTTCACAATCCTACCTCACACAATGCATAACATTACCTACCACTATAAGAAGACATAAATCTGTGCCAGCGCAGTGGCTCATATGGGTAATCCTCTGCCTGCGGCACCGGTATCCCATATGGGCACCGGGTTCTAGTCCCAGTTGCTCCTCTTCCAGTCCAGGTCTCTGATGTGGCCCGGGAGGGCAGTGGAGGATGGCCCAAGTACTTGGGCCCCTGTGCCTGTGTAGGAGACCAGGAGGAGGCACCTGGCTCCTGGCTTCGGATCGGCGCAGCGCTGGCCAAGGCGGACATTTGGGGAGTGAACCAATGGAAGGAAGACCTTTCTCTCCATCTCTCTCTCTCACTGTCTATAACTCTACCTGTCAAAAAAAAAAAAAAAAAAAGAAGAAGAAGAAGACATAAATCTGTAGTTGAGTTTAATAAGGATTATGTAAGGAGAAATAATCAATCTTTAAAAAGCAGTGAATGTAATTTGGAACATATAGAAGAGCTACGATTAATGTATTTGTATTATATGGCCTGTAAAATATGAGCCTTGGGCCCAACATTGTGGTGTAACTTGTTAAGCTGCGCTGGCAATGCTAGCATCCCATGTAGCACTGTAGATACATTAGCCATGTATCACATATGACTTGTAAACAATCAGTAAATTCTAACTTTCCCAAACTATTTGATTAATGTAATTGAAGCAATATCATTAAAAACAATCACATGGTATAAATACTTATTAGGAGAACACATTTAAGGACAGAAATATTTCCACTGTTAATAATTACTTTCTCCTTGGAGAATTACACCCTTGAGAAAAAAGTACAAATTACAAGAAATTGTGAAGGATTGGTGCAGTGGTGCAGCGGGTTAATGCCCTGGACTGAAGCATCGGCATCTCATATAGGTGCCGGTTCGAGACCCAGCTCCTTCACTTCCCATCCAGCTCTCTACTATGGCCTGGGAAAGCAGTAGAAGATGGACCAAGCACCAGTGTGGGAGACCTGGAAGAAGCTCCAGACTCCTTGCTTCTGGAGCAGTTCCGGCCGTTGCGGCCAATTGGGGAGTGAACCATCTAATGGAAGACCTCTCTCTCTCTCTCTTCCTCTCTTTCTCTCTCTGTGTAACTCTGACTTTCAAATAAATAAATAAATAAATCTTCAAAAAATTGTGAAATTAAATAAAGAACATGAGACCCACTGTTAGAATTTACTGATTCTCTACAAATCATATGTGATATATGGCTAATTATTCTAGCCACTAATAAGCTCAGATAGGTAGCATCTTTTAATATTTCACATTTTAAAGGACTTTTTAAAATTTAGTTATTGATTTGAAAGGCAGAATTACTGAGAGGCAGAGTTAGTGGGGTGGGAGGGGGGAGACATCTTCCATCTGCTAGGTCATATCCCAGATGACCACAATAGCCGCAGGTGCACCGATCCAAAGTCAGGAGCCAGAAGCTTCTTGTGGGTCTCCTACAAAGGTGCAGGGGCCCAAAAACCTGGGCCATCTACTTCTGCTTTCCCAGGCCATAGCAGAGAGTTGGATTGGAAGAGGAGTAGCTGGGACTTGAACCAGCTCATATGGGTGTATGAGATGCCTGCACTGCAGGCAGCAACTTTATCCACTACACCACAGCACGAGCCTCAGGACAGTTTTAAAAATATACCTTTGGGCTGGCGCCACGGCTCACTAGGCTAATCCTCCGCCTGCAGCACCGGCACCCCGGTTCTAATCCCAGTTGGGGCACCGGATTCTGTCCCGGTTATATATATATATATATATATATATATATATACACATATACATATACATATATATACCTTTGAATTTTCCTTCTTATCTTATAGTTATTAATCTAATTTAATTACCCAGATACAATTATCTCAATCAAAAACTTTGTTATTTATGAATATTTCTTTTCTCTCTACCCTTAAATAAATTTATTGCCATAATATTAGAAAATGCTTTATAAAGTAAACAAAATTGAAGTATCAATTGAAAACTTTTTGCTACTTATATAGTTCTAACATTTTTCTAATGTGAAAGTAATGCTAAGAAAGCTGTTAGTAAAATTTGTATACTAAGCATCCCTACATGAGCAAGATAATCAAACAAAACAGAGAAAAAGAAGAAAAAGCCACAAAATTGGTTAATAAACAAATGACAAGTTGAGAGCCATCAAAATTTGTTTCCATTCATCAAAATCTGCTTTCATTCTGGCTTTATAGAATGACTGCTGTGTCAAACTCTGTTAAATCATGACATTAACTGTGGAGTTAGATCATCCATGCAGAAAATTTTGCAATTCTTCAAAATATGTAAGAAAATTGTCATATATCTACTATGCCTGTTACTGTCTACAAGTGAAAAGAATTGACTTTTTATGTTTTACAAAGTAATTAAGCAGAAAAGAAATGTTCAGTAATTATTTTTAATGCTTCAAATAGCATGAGAAACAATAGAACCCATGACACAAATACAATAATGAACCACACATTAATATTCAAGTAGTCATTTGAAGAGGGAGGTAGATAATAGAAAGTTCATAAAAATTTTCTTCAAGCTTACGTATAAATGTAAAAATAAAAGACTGTTTCTGTAAAGTATAAAATACAAATGGAAAGAAGTTTTAGTACCCCATATTTTACCTTTCTATTCATAAATCAGGTGTTCACTTCTTTGGGCAGTTAATCATTCGAGGGGAATTCACTTCATCATTTTAGTTCAGTGGTTTGTGAATTCTACACTTCCTTGATTTCATCCAATAGGGAGGTTAAAAAAGGATGACCTGCACCACAAATTTGGTTGAGCTTAAGGAAAAGCTAAGTTTGAACCAATTTAGAAATCACATCTGCCCATATCCCACTGGGTTAAGGAAATGAATTGTGGATTTATAGTCTTTAAATCACTAATATGAAACATTAGCAGAACTAACTTTAAATCCTTAACCATGATTGTGTTAAATGAGAGAGATATTTTCACCCAAGGTTAACACCTAACAGAGTCTATTTCTTTCACAGTGCATATTTTATATCCCAATTTCTTTAAGTAAAACCAGCCAAAAGAAAGGTGGCAAAAGAAAAAAAGGGAAATAAAATGAGGAAAAGAATAGTTGCATAATATAGTAAACAATTTTACAGAAAAAACAAAACAAACAAACAAAAAACTAAGGTGCTGGTGATTTAATGATTTTCCAAATGGTTCAGAATCATCTATGTTACAGCCCGTTGAGGACTACGAATTCTCAAAAATTTCAGCCAGATGCATGTGTTATGGCACAGGAGATTAAGCATCACCTGAGATTCCAGAGTGCCATATAAACACCTGATTTAAGTCCCAGTTGCTCCCTGATAATGCACCTGGGAAATCAGCAGAAACATATCCCAAGTTCTTGGGACCCCGTCACCACATGGAAAATGTGGGTGGAATTCCAGGCTCCTGTCTTTGGTGTGGCCTAGACTTTGGCATTGTGGTCATTCAGGGAGTGAACCAGAAGATAGAAGTTATCTCTCTTCTCTCCCTCAATTTCTGTCTCTCTTCACTTTCTAACTCTGCCATTCAAATAAATAAATGATAATAATAAAACAATCTTGAACAATTTATAAATGTCTAGTATGTGAATTATGAATATTGACATAAACATCTGAGAAATAGTGTTTATATGTGTATCTTTCATTGCTTGCAAGAGTGGATTCTGCAATTTTCAGGAATTTTGCAACACTAAAACAAGGCTTGCCAAGATTAAATCACACAGATTAATGATTAGATTAGAAATAAAGATGAGGTTGATAAATACATAAAACTCATAATTTCCTAATTATTTTACTATATTTTGCTACTTTTTATGATCTTGATATTATTTGATGTTTAATATCTTGATTGTGGAAGTAAAATGCTATACTGCAGTGTATCCTTCGAACATTGTATTAATTTTTCAAGTTGGTAGTCATAAATTGGTCATGATTGGAGTCTTTCATGGAAACAAACACTACAAATCAGAAAACATTACAAATCAGAAAGTGACATTATTTTATTTTATTTCATAAGTAGTTATTTATTTGAAAAGTAGAGTTACAGAAATAGTGGAAGAGAGAAAGAGATCTTTCATCCACTGGTTCACTCCCCAAGTGTCCACAATGGCCAGAACTGTACCAGGTTGAAGTGAGGAGCCTGAAACCCATCCAGGTCTCCCACGTGAGTGGCAGGGGCCAACCACTTACGCCATCCTCTACAGTCTTACCAGGAACATTAGCGGCAAGCTGGATAGAAAGCAAGGTAGCTAGGACTCAAACTGGCATTCATATGGGATGTTCTTGTCACAAGTTGCAGGTTAACCAACTGTGCCACAGCACTAGCCCCTGACATATTATTTTATTGGTTACCTGGATTTTATATATTAATAGAGAAAATGTTAATATTTTATATTAAACTGAATAATGTGCCATGTCTGTAACTGTGACATTATGAATTATACAGAAAAGAGGAAATATTCTTCTGTAATTCATGAATTATTTTCAAATCCAGTCTAGAAATTGCTTATGATATCAACAAGCAACTAAGTTCCTGACATACATAATAACATAGCACATTCATCTTATTCATTTGCATGAAAGGAAAAAAATCAACCAACACACATGTTGGAATTACACTCATTTGTCAGTTGCAAATGCCAAGCTACAAGCACAAACGTTTAGCGAAAAGCAAGTAAGGCATTCTGTGAGAATAAATGTGTTATGTATAATTTATATAGTATTGTATATTTTATTATTTTAAATTGTGTGCTACACATTCTTCCTATAGGTATAATTTATATTGAACTTATCAAGATATATTTATGCATGAAGTTTTTCTGTTGATGGTCCCTAACATTTACAACTCAATATTATATCTATAGCATTCACATATGTATCTACTGATCTGACTGTATTTAATTTTTTATTTTGTTTTTGAACTTTTATTTAATAAATATAAATTTCAAAGTACAACTTTTGGATTATAGCGGCTCCCCCCCATAACTTCCCTCCCACCCACAACCATTCCATCTCCCATTCCTTCTCCCATCCCATTCACATTAAGATTCATTTTCAATTATCTTTACAAACAGATGATCAATTTACTGTATACTAAGTGATGATCAAGTAGCCAACTTCTATACCCATAAGCAATTTTAACCCCCCAAAATCATTGTAATTTTACAAGACATACTTCATTGTGTTTTCTTAATGCTATATAGCAGCACTATCTCTAAAATAATGTAAAAATCACCAGAATGGATGTATTTCCTTTAATGAAAATGTTAAAAGAAAAGAAAACCTCTGTCTGTTTATCTCTGTCCTGTAGGCTAAATTTCATTAAATGCTGGTGTTTGCATTGCTTCTGTCTTCTTACTTCCACTTCTTTTCTCCTTACATGAAATTTTTATTTCCATAAGCTCTTTAGTTTTCTGTAAAAACCATATATGTGATTCTGTTTATCTCCCCATCTCTGTGTTAGAATATTTATCTCTTGTAGGGTAAAAGAAAAGGGAATAAATTTTACAAGATAGTTCTAACAATTTAACAAGACTGAATAAATCATGGCTTGCCCGATTTGTTCTCTAAAGGACCACATTGTGAAAATGGAAGGCTGTACAGGGCATATAGTTCTGCTTAACAACAACTCAAGTGTGCTTTGAAAGGTGAAAGCCGTCATAGACGACATATACATGAATAAAAGATGGTGCTAATACAAAGTCTCATTTATAAAATCAAGAAAGGGTCAGATTTTTCCTAGGGTTCTAGACCACTGGCCTCAGTACTAGACCACTGCAACTTGGTCCCAATACAGGTACCCAGTTTTATCTTCCATCCCTAAGCATCCTAAGTGCCTATTTTCCTGTATCAGTCATATACTTCATTGTATTGTTCTTGGCTCTTTCCTTTTCTTTTCTTTTTTTTTATAACGCTTTTATTTAAAGAATATAAATTTCAAAAATACAGCTTATAGATTACAATGGCTTCCCCCCCATAACTTCCCCCCCACCCGCAACCCTCCCCTTTCCCACTCCCTCTCCCCTTGCTTCACATCTAGATTCATTTTCAATTCTCTTTATATACAGAAGATCAGTTTAGTATATATTAAGTAAAGATTTCAACAGTTTGCCCTCACATAGCAACACAAAGTGAAAAATACTGTTGGAGTACTAGTTATAGTATTAATTCACAATGTATAGCACATTAAGGACAGAGATCCTACATGATATATTTTTTTAAATTGATTAAATTTCTATGCAATTTCCAATTTAACACCAAGATTTTTTTTCATTTTTAATTATCTATATACAGAAGATAGATTCAGTATAGACTAAGTAAAGATTTCATCAGTTTGCACCCACACAGAAACACAAAGTGTAAAATACTGTTTCAGTGCTAGTTATAGCATTACTTCATATTGGACAACACATTAAGGACAGATCCCACATGAGACGTAAGTACACAGTGACTCCTGATGTTGATTTAACAATTTGACACTCTTGTTTATGGCATCAGTAATCTCCCTAGGCTCTAGTCATGAGTTGCCAAGGCTATGGAAGCCTTTAGGGTTCGCTGACTTCAATCTTATTCCGACAGGGTCATAGTCAAAGTGGAGGTTCTCGCCTCCCTTCAGAGAAAGGTACCTCCTTCTTTGATGGCCCCATTCGTTCCACTGGGATCTCACTCACACAGATCTTTCATTTAGGTCTTCTTTTTTTTCCAGAGTGTCTTGGCTTTCCATGCCTAGAATATTCTCATGGGCTCTTGAGCCAGATCTGAATGCCTTAAGGGCTGATTCTGAGGCCAGAGTGCTATTTAGGACATCTGCCATTCTATGAGTCTGCTGTGTATCTCGCTTCCCATGTTGGATCATTCTCTCCCTTTTTGATTCTATCAGTTAGTATTAGCAGACACTAGTCTTGTTTGTGTCATCCCTTTGACTCTAAGACCTATCAGTGTGATCAATTGTGAACTGAAATTGATCACTTGGACTAGTGAGATGGCCTTGGTACATGCCACCTTGATGGGATTGTATTGGAATTCCCTGCCACATTTCTAATTCCATCATTTGGGGCACGACTGATTGAGCATGTCCCAAATTGTACATCTCCTCCCTCTCTTATCCCCACTCTTATATTTCTCAGGGATCACTTTTCAGTTAAAATTTAAACACCTAAGAATAATTGTTAATTACAGAGTTCAACCTATAGTACTAGAATAAAAAAATTACTAAAATGGATAAAGTATTACATTGTACAACAACAGTCAGCACAAGAGCTGATCAAGTTACTGTTTCTCATAGTGTCCATTTCACTTCAATAGTTTTCACCTTTGGTGCTCAATTAGTTGTCCCCGATCAGGGAGAACATATGATATTTGTCCCTTTGGGACCGGCATAATTCACGCAGAATGATGTTTTCCAGATTCCTCCATCTTATTGCAAATGACCGGATTTCATTGTTTTTGACTGCTGTATAGTATTCTATAGAGTACATGTCCCATAATTTCTTTATCCAAATGTATGCTTTGAATTCCCTGTGATCTTTTGCTGTGAGGTTCCCTTCGTTTACCTTCTTTCATGTGGATGGCCCTGTTTCTGTGTTTCTGTGTGTAACACATCTTTAAGCATCTTTTGCAGGGCTGGACGAGTGGCAACAAATTCTTTCAATTTTTGTTTGTTATGAAAGGTCTTTATTTCACCTTCATTCACAAATGAGAGCTTGGCAGGATATAATATTCTGGGCTGGCAGTTTTTCTCTCTAAGTACCTGGGCTATGTCTCGCCATTCCCTTCTAGCTTGTAGGGTTTCTGATGAGAAGTCTGCTGTGAGTCTAATTGGAGATCCTCTGAGTGTAATTTGACATTTCTCTCTTGTGCATTTTAGGATCTTTTCTTTCTGTTTCACTGTGGTGAGTTTAATTACAACGTGTCGTGGTGAGGACCTCTTTTGGTCATGTTTACTAGGGGTTCTATGTGCTTCCTGTACTAGGATGTCTCTGTCCTTCTCCAAAACTGGGAAATTTTCTGCTATTATCTCACTAAAAAGGCATTCTAATCCTTTCTCCCTCTCCATGCCTTCAGGAACTCCTAGAACTCGAATGTTGGGTTTTTTAATAGTATCCTGTAGATTCCCAACAATATTTTTTACATTTCTAATTTCCTCTTCTTTTCTTTGGTTTGACTGTATAGTTTCCTGTGCTCTGTCTTCTAAGTCCGATATTCTCTCTTCTGCCTCACCCATTCTGTTTGTAAGGCTCTCTAATGTGTTTTTCATTTGATCTATTGAATTCTTCACTTCATTATGATTTCTCGTCACTATCACAGTTTCATGTTCTACTAGTTGTTTCATTTCAGCTTGATTTCTCCTTAATATTTCATTTTCACGAGAGAGATTTTCTACCTTGTCCATTAAGGATTTCTGTAGTTCAAGAATTTGTTTTTGAGTACTTCTTAGTGTTCTTATCAATTTTTTGAGATCTGCTTCTTGCATCTCTTCTATCTCATCATCTTCGTAATCTTGAATTGGGGTGTCTTTTTCATTTGGGGACGCCATAGTGTCTTCCTTGTTCTTATTACCTCGGTTTTTGCGTTTGTTGTTTGGCATATTGGTTTCTTCACTGTGGTGTTTTTTTCTTGTTATACTATGACTCTAGATTAAGTGGACTGTCTGCTTTTGATGGAGCCTTAGAGGCTTGAGATGGGTGTGGCCTGAGAGCTCTGTTTGGTTCCTCAGGGTTGAAGGTGTGTCAAAGGAGACACTCCCAGGTTAGGTGTGGTAAATCTCTCTCTGTTACTTTTTTTTTTTTTAGTTCAAAAGGGAAGTAATTCCACACAGCTGAATGGAATTGGGGGTGGTTAGCAGGCGAATGATATACCCACAGGAGCCAGAGATCGGAAGCTCTTTCCCAAGGACCAGAGAGGGAATCTTTGCAGCCCTTTGTGTGGGCTGAGATTCTCCTGTAGTCTCCCACTGGGCTGCCAAGGCTACTGAACTGTAGCGTCTCTGGAGAGTACTCACATGAATTCGTGATTTCCGTGAGTTCTCTCCCCCACCGTCTCTTTTTTCACAGTCTCAGTTCATTAGCACCACACATTCATTAGGTTCTAATCTCCTGTTATTTCACCCCTCCCACCCAGAGTCAGGTTTTTCTGCTAGGCTTGGGGCCGGTGCCGACCCGAGGTCGCCCCGCTTATGACGTATTCCAAAATGGCGCCTGCTCTTTGTCTTGCTCACCTTTGAGAGGTGAGCGGAGAGAGAGAAGCTCGTGTCCGTATGGGTCACTTTTTTTTTTTTTTTCCCCTCTCTCTCTCTCTTCTAGTTAGCCTGGTGAACTTTTCCCCACAGGGTTCAAGCCTTGTTCGCTCTAGGCTCCCTTTTCCGCTTCCCTGCTGGTAATTCGGGCTATTGATGTTCTGCTCACCTCGCGTTCCAGCGCTGGTGTGTTGAATCTGCTGCTGGTGTCCCAAACTGTGGGCTCCCATGCTCTCCACGCAGGTCCACTGTGAATCTCCAGTTCCGGAAGGGTTTTCTCTGCTGTATCTTCCCCTACTCTTCCTTGAACCTGCAGTATCTCCACTTTTATTAAACTGTCTCTCCCCAGACTATCGGTGTGCTCCCTTCCTATTCCGCCATCTTGCCGCTCTCGTGGCTCTTTCCTTTTCCTTATTCATTCCTATTGCTGTTTGCATTATTCCCATTGCTTTATTCTATATCTGTACCCACTCCCCTCATGGATAAGAGAAGCAGTAAGCTGTAATGTGCTTTTTTTTTTTTTTACAGGCAGAGTGGAAGAGTGGACAGTGAGAGAGAGAGACAGAGAGAAAGGTCTTCCTTTTGCTGTTGGTTCACCCTCCAATGGCCGCCATGGCCAGCGCGCTGCAGCCGGCGCACTGTGCTGATCCGAAGGCAGGAGCCAGGTGCTTATCCTGGTCTCCCATGGGGTGCAGGGCCCAAGGACTTCGGCCATCCTCCACTGCACTCCTGGGCCATAGCAGAGAGCTGGCCTGAAGACAGAATCCGGCGCCCCCACCGGGACTAGAACCCGGTATGCCAGTGCCGCTAGGTGGAGGATTAGCCTATTGAGCCATGGTGTCGGCCCTGTAATGTGCTTACTTTTGACATTTTGGTTAATAGTCAATTCATTATTTAGGAAAACTTATTAAGGAAGAACATTAAGTTGGAGTTAAGGGAAAATAACAAAAACTGCTTGGAACATGTTGATTTAAAAAAAAAAAAAAAAAACATTGAGTCAGACTTGATTTCCAGGAAGCAGTTAGATGATTCAGAGATCAAGAGCTAACTAAAAAAGATTTATGTATTCTAAAGATGCAAACACTAAAACATCATTAAACACTTCAGCATGTGAAGAACTTACAAACTGTCATTCCTTTTTTTACAAAACAATATCTGGAAAAATCTTGGGTGGTCAGAAAACTGCTGTCCCAAGGCTATCTTCACTTACCTTTGGGAGTGTTCTAGTTGGGTAAGACAAAGATCATTCCCATGTCAGTTACAGACAAGATACAGGTCTTCACCCCAGTGACTTTAAAGCAGGTGCAGGGCTTTGTATGGTTGTTTGGATACTGGAGAGTGTTTATCTCACATCTGGCACAAATTCTGAGGCACTTGTACTATTTTGTAAACAAGGGTTCTGATGGAAATGGGGTGAGCAAGAGCAAGTGGCCTTCACAGTGGCTAAGCAAAATGTGCAGACTCTCCAAGCCTTCACTGTGCTGGATCCAACTGGCTCTGGTGAGTTAGAAATACATGTCACTGCAGAAGGTTTGGGTTGGGGTCTTTGGCAGAGACAAAAAGGGCTAAGACTGCTGATCAAGATTTGGTCCCAAATGTGGAATCATGGCCTACTAGATAGCAACATGGCATGTAGAGAATTTTAGATGGTCATACATTGACCTCTTTGTGACCAAGCCAGGGGATAACACTTAGGTAGATGGGAAACCAAAAGAAAATTGCCAAATACCATGTGATAGGTGATGTGCCACTTGCCTATTAAGGAAATGCTGAGGCTGATGCTATAACTAAGATGCTTTGGCTGGAAAGAGCCCGAGAAAGTGATGGTGGCTGCTGCCCACAGGACAATATATGATGTGGCCTACAGTAAAGGCCTAGCACCTGATTGTAGCCCACAAGGAGCTTCTGGAAACTTGCAAAAGCTCTATCACCTATTCCCAGCACTGTGCCCATAGAGTGCCAGTGACTAATGGAACTGTGATGCAGGGACAAGTGCCTCTTGAAAAGTAGCAAATAAACTGCCTGAATTTTGTTCCAATCTGATAGGTACTGTGTGCTGTTACCAGTATAGACACTGCTATGGGACTGCTTTTTGCTACTCTTGTTAGGTGGTCAGACCACTGAGCAGTCCTGTATTCCATGGAGAGTTTATGTGCTGTGTAGGAAAGAATGCAAGTTATTGAGAGTGACCACCCGGCCCACTTTTACTGATTTAGAAGTGCAAAAATGGGCTAAGTGTCCTGGCATTGACTGGAAATAGATGCAGCATACACATCTCCAATGGGCCAGAATGATTGAAGAATGTAATGACCTAATGGAGAAATCCCTCAAAAATTATGTTGACTCGGGCTGCCTGGTGGGATGGACCAAGAAAATGTTGACTGTGTTACAGTTATTGAATGGATAATCCTAGACTGTAATACTTGCCCATGCAGATGCTTTGCTATATGGCTTTGCTCACTCATTCAACTGCAAGTACAAACCCCTGACATCCTGTTGAAACCTAGTTTTGGAAAACAAAACAGTATGTTCTTACTTTCTCCCACAGCCCTCGAGCTGGAGAAGCATGCCAACTGGCAGTGGACATGGCAAGTATGGAAAGCCAGCAAGGCCTTCTTTGCCTTGTTGTTACCCTGGGGAACAGGAATAGAACACTCCTTAGAGATGATACTCTGCATAATGGCCACTTTGGTCCCTGTGGTCAAGGTACATTATCCATGAAAGCAAGGGGTCTATACCTTGTTCAAAGGCACATTGACCTTACGTGTATGGCCAATGCTAGCCTGTCCAGTATCTCTGCATGTAGAGGAGGACCCTGTAAAAGCTATACCCTTCCAAATCTGGTAAAAGAGGCCAGTGCAAGACCTTTCCCTAGCTGTAGTGTTTTTCAAGATAAATTTCTCACCTGTATCCCACCTGATGGTTAGGATTTACCACTGCTAGTGCCAGATACTTCTCTGTCTTACTATCCTTAGCTTGGCACCTGCAAATACCCAGGCATACTGGGAACATACTTTCACAATAGTAACCAACAACTTGGCTTTTGGATTTGCCCAAGCTGCCTATCAGCTTTGCAGTTGGACTGCTTTGGAAAGTGACCTCAGCCACCGACAAAAACTAGACCTGATCAAAAGGATGGAATTCTAAACTCATTATGGAGGAAAACCAGGATTCATGTGAAGACCGTATTCTAGGATCAGTATAATAACACCTGCCCATGGTTGGGATATTCTGTGTGGGAAAGACAAGGTTGACTTTCATTACATGCTCACTTATATTTGCTGTAGCCTACATTATTGTTGAATGCTCCACAATCCTCGCATACACCCTGCACAGGGATTCTCCCAGAAGACAACTGACTCATAAATTGTGAGTTGAAGAAACTTGGAGGCATGGAGTTTTGGGAAAATGAAGGTAGTCAGGTTCCTTAATTACAAAAGTTGAAAAAATTCTGCAAGTCAGTGGACCCGGGAGCTGATAAAATCCTGCTATGTAACTTTCAGCTACCACTTCTGCCTGTAATTATATATAAGACACTGGGGGCTCAGTTGAGCACAAACCTCTATGTGTACTCTCCTACCACTGTAAGAGTAAAAGTGGATCCACTGTATGTGGTCATCTGCTGTTGAGAAAATAAAGATGTATGAATCTATCATTGACTTCTCAATTGTTTTTTGACCTGTCTGAATCCAGACCTGATCTTCCTGGAGCTGAGCTGCTGAATTATAACCCTCATGCAAACACATATTCTGTGTCTTAGGTTAAAGAAGTCAACACTGCTCTGGGAGACTTTTGGATTGCAGCATCTCTTGTTGTCTGAAAATAGTCAACTGGCAGAAAGCAAAAGGAACAGAAATTATGTAACTGATCACACTAATGGAATCTAAGTCAAAAAGAAAATTTACCTGTAAGCAACTGTGAACCTTTAAGTTGAATTTATTCTTGCCAGGACTGCTTGTAGGTGTTAGCTTAGAATACAAGATTATTGTAGGTGTTATGTTCCTTTGTTAAAATGTTAGAATGGTTAGAAGGAGTTTATATAACGTCACATCAGTCTAATGGAATCACAAACACTTTTTGAAATAACTTCAAAAATAAGTGGAAATGTCAGGATTGGAGTTGGAATGTGACTGTGTTGCACAGCTGTACAGAATAACACCTATACCAGCCTGCTCAAAATTTATACAGTACATGCAGAATTTTATGAAAATTCGTTTCTAAAGTTCCTGGGTTTTAGAGTTTCCTGGCACAAAGCCAACTCAGGACCCACCATAGTTCTTAAAGCATAAAGTGCTAATTATGTTTTTTTCCCAACTTCAATAAAGGTGAAAAGTTTTGGCAGTTGCCAACAGTCTAGCAAAATATAATCTATTTTTGCACAGCATCACATATTTCAGAATACTAGGCTAAAACTCTAAATTATTAAATTTTTATACTCCTATTGCAAATTTGAAGACAAGAACTAGGTGTAACATTCATATTAAAGCATTTATTACTGTGAATGTGTGCTAAATAAAGAAAAGGTGCATGATTTTTGAAAATTATTTGATATCTCCTACTCAAATAGACATTTCTATTGGAGACATCAATTAAGTAAAATAAGTAAAAATATTGATATTATCATTAAATACATTTTGAAGTTTTCAGATTCAAGGGGCCAGAGAACTCTAGTTGGATATAAGGAAAAATATTTTCTTTGTTTTTAACAATTTTATTGAGATTTGATTTACATGCAAAAATGTACAGATTTTGTGTGTTATCTTGATGTATTTGAAGATAAATATATAATGATAAAACTACTATCATGGATATCAAAAACACCCAAAAGCTTCTTTTTTGTTATTGCTCTATGGTAAAAACACCCAGCATATGTATCTTCTGAGGATGTTTTTAAGTATCCAATACAGTATTATTAACTATAGCACTAGGACATAATGTATCTTGATGATTTATGGATCTGATATATTTGAAACTTTGTGTAACTGCATTGATGTTTCCTCCTTCTTTCTCCCCTTAGTCTCTGACAATTATCATTCTACATTTTATTTATGTAAGTTTGATTTTAGATTCCTCATTTAAGTGTCACAGTGTGGTAGTCTCCAAGAGTATCATTGCAAAGCACCATAAACTGGAAGGATAAAATAACACAAATTTATTGCTTCTCAGTTTTGGAGGCTGGAAGGCTGAAATAATGTGTCAACAGGACAATGCTCCTTATGAAACCTGTATGGAAACTCTTCTTGACTCTTCATAGCTTATAGCTATTTGCTGGCAATATTTGCATCTAGGGTTTATGGATGCATCACTCCAATTCTATTAGCAGTATTCTTCCTGTGTCTCTGTCTACACATGGCTTGCTGGTCATGAGAACATCAGTGACCTTGGATTCGTGACCCTCCCTACTCCAGTATAACCCTATATCAATTAATTGCATTTGGGCTACGTATTTCCAAATAAGTTTACATTTTCAGGTACAAGAGTTTATGATTTCCACATTTTAAGGACATGAATGAACTCATATTACCTACCTCTTAAGAAGATGGGGAGGGATAAAAGGGGATAAGAACAGCTAATCTACCATAATATTTCAAACCAAATCATAAATCAAAGTATAGTCATGACATAGAGTGGTATTTTGATTGTTCAGGGTGGATAAAGAGTTATTGATGATACATGATAGATGATGACAGAGAAATAGAGATAGAGAGAAGGAGGAGGACAGAGAATGGGAGAGATATTATCTAAATCTACAAAATCTTTTTTTTATATTGTTGCAAAAATATTTTTTTATAATTTTATATTTATAAGGTGAGCAAATCTCATGTATTTCATATATACAGATTTAGGAGAATAGTGATACTTCCCACCCTATCCTCCCTCCCTTCACAGCAAACAAATACTTCCAAAGAAGGGAAAAACGGCATTTCAGTGTTTTGAAATATTTTATATAGGTAATTGAAAGGGGCACATTTTGAGTATCATATAATCCTTCTTTATATTGAAAGTAAGCATATCAACTCCTTGTAAATGTCTTGTTTGGCAGCAAACAATAAGTAGAAACTATGGTCAAGAAAAAGTAAAAGAATAAGTGTTAAACAACATAGAGAAATTCAACTACGTATTGTTTGGTTTTACTATTAGTTGGTGATATCTATGGAAAGAACTTATGAGCAAGTGAAGACAAAACCTAGTCCCAGAAGGTAAGATGGGTGTCATGTTATTTTCTGAACCATTGCAAGAAAATAGAATAATGATTATTCCCCAAGTCCTTTCATGATTGTGCAATATATTATGAAAATAAGTACACAAGACTAAGATAATACTATCAAAATACATAATTCCTGATAGTTTCTATAGATAATATATAGCCACTTGAAAGAAAATATTCCAAATAAATGCTCTATCTGATTATGAATCCTATGAAATAAAGGGAATACACTTTATTAAACTAGGCATTGAGGATCAGTTAGAGTTGATGCCATGACAATAAAAATATACAATAATAGGCTACACTATATGCCAACCAATGGAGTAAATTTACTTCTCAGTCCTATGATGTAGATTTGGTTACATCTGAATTTACAAAATTTACAGATGAGGAAACCAAGAAGCAGAGTTTAACTAGTCCATTTCACACATTTTACTAGTAGTTCTTCCTGTATTCAAATTTTGGCAACTAGTTCTAAAGATCATGATATGTTGCATTATTTTATGGATACAAAAGCAACTTTACATGATTCAGAAAAGAAATGAAATTAAAAAATAAATTCAATAGAGAATACCACATTTAAAGCCACTAAAGCAGCAATCTTCTCATGGACAGTGTTTTCTTATTTTAACCTGGGAAGAAATGAACCAAGTTCTTCATAGTCAAACATTTATAAGTGACATTTTTCTAATAGTAGTGCATTATTTTCATAACTTTTAAGTCTTTATGTGTGTTTTTTTAAAGCACCTTATGTAACTCATGGATTTGGTAGAGGAGAAACAGAGAGTGTAGTAAAAAAGGATCTAAAGATAGACAACCAAACTGCACGATCTCCCTCACAAGAGTAAATGCCAACCACGAGGATTCCCTCTTCCTAGTGGAAGGAGTGAGGCATCACTAAGATCAACACAAATTGCTACGTCCAACATTATAGGAATGCCCATCAATGGATACAGATTTGTTGAAATAATTCACAATTCCTTCCGCAGATATTCCCCTGACTCTTCTGCTCCAGATGTCTAGGTGCTTCTCATGAAGCTGTTCTACATTGTGCAGAGGCAGAATTCAGAATTTTGATCACAGGAAGGAAGTCCAGATAAAGAAAAGTCAAGAAGAGTCACAATTCCACTTGAGGGTTCTTCTTTGAACACATTCCTAACTCCAAAGAGATTAAATGTCTCTCTATTCCTTATTTTTTGTAAACTCTAAATTTGAAGTAGCAAATTGACTTTTATTACAGACTGATAATTGAATGGGTTCCACCAAAATTGACATCCAAAAATAATAAGCTATTAGTGACATTACTAAGGGGAAAATGAATTTAGGATTCTGTAGAGAGAGTGCTTCAACTGAGTTCCATTCATATTTCTATATGTTATATGTTAAAGAGACACTAAGACATAGCAAGTACACAACTGAGTTCCATTCATATCTCTATATGTTAAAGTGACACTAAGACATAGCAAGTACAATGTAGTATTCACGGGATAGCTTTTTTTTTTTTTTTTTTTTTTTTTTTTTTGACAGGCAGAGTTAGACAGTGAGAGAGAGAGACAGAGAGAAAGATCTTCCTTCCACGGCCACTACAGCTGGAGCACTGCGCTGATCCGAAGCCAGGAGCCAGGTGCTTCCTCCTGGTCTCCTATGCGGGTGAAGGGCCAAGCACTTGGGCCATCCTCCACTGCCTTCCCAGGCCACAGCAGAGAACTGGACTGGAAGAGGAGCAACCAGGACAGAATCCGGTGCCCCAACCGGGACTAGAACCCAGGGTACCAGCGCCGCAGGCAGAGGATTAGCCAAATGAGCCATAGCGCCGACCCGGGATAGCTATTTTTAAAATTTCAGAATTACTTCTTATTACTTATTGTGGAAAATACAGTCAAACTGTATTTCAATGTTTTCTTCCTTTGTTCCCTTTACTGATTTTTATATTAGCCTCTGGATCTGGGTCAAACTACATTGATAATAGGATTTCTTAGCACAAAATTATTTATTGAAGAATAATGAGTTCATTTACTTAAACTATGACTTAACATATGTGAATTTTAACACATTAACACATCACTAAGATATTTATTAAAAAATTATGTCATATCATTTTCTTAAATTATTTATTTATTTGAAATTCAGATTTACAGAAAGGGAGAGAGAAAAGAGGGAGAGGAAAAGATCTTCCATGCACTGTTTCCTCCCCCAGATGGTTGCTGTAGCCAGCACTGGGCCAGGCTTAAGCAGGAGTCAGAAGCTTCATCTGAGTCTCCCACATGAGTGGCAGGGTCCCAAACATGTGGGTCATCTTCCGCTGTTTTCCCAGGCTGTTAGCAGGGAGCTAGATTGGAAATGGAGCAGCTGGGACATGAATTGATGCTCACACGAATGCCTAGATTGCAGGCAGTAGCTTTATCCACTGTGCTACAAGATAGCCAGCCCTTATGTTATGCTATTTTTCACTTGATTACTTCTTTTAGACACTGCACTTTGAGTATGCTTCCAGATTATACATAGGTGGGAAGTCTGATTTTATGCATACAAGTAGTCTGCAGCACATATTACAGAAACATATTTAATTTCATTCTATAAAATGGCAAGTATACCTTCCCAGGTGCAAAAAGTTTGATGTAAGAGAGTCAGCAGATACTGTATAGGTTTGCAGGATAAAATATTTCTGGAATTGTTCTGTAAGAAATAAAGCATCTGGCTATCACTCAATTCAATCAGGGACAAAATTAACAGCAGGGACTGAAAGCAAAATAGTTAACCAGATACACAGTTACTAACCAGGCAACACAAAAAGTAGGAAGATCACATTAAAATATCACCAAGGTAGCAATTCTTGAATGTAGTTACTATAGTTAATATGAAAGAAAACCTCAAGATTTTGTAGAACAATAAAATTAAAAAAATGCTGTTTCAAAAAAATTGAAATCCATCATAATCTTTCTATAATACACATTTTCAATATATATTTAATGTCCTCAAATACTTATATTTGCTTTTCACTGCTGCATAACACATTATTACAAATTTAGTGGCTTAAAGCAATTTGTATTTACTATCTGACAGTTCTATGAGTCAAGAGTCAGGTGTGGCTTAACTGGATTCTCTGTGCAGGGGTTCACAAAGCAGTAGTGAAGTTGTACATTATTTGAATAGCTTTCTCCTTTAGAGAAATGTCCATTCTGCTTACTGCCAAATTTCAATTTCTTGAAGCTGAGGTACCAAGGCCTGCTTTCTCCATAGCAGTATATAACATGGCTTGTTACTTTTCAAGGCCAGCAGAAGATCCTCTCTCTGACGTCACCTGAGACCCATTTTTAAGCACTTTCATCTGATTAAGGCTGTCTTCCCCAGCATAATTTTCCTTTTGATGAACTAAAAATGAACTGATTTGTGACTTTAATTGAATCTGCTCTCACCATTGCTATATTCTGATGGTTAAATGTGCAGAACAGTCTGGCTCTACCCAAGGAGAAGGGATTATAGAAGGCACAGATTTACTGCAGTTATCTTTTATTATGTCTGCAGCCCACTAGAACAGAAAAAGTAAAACGGTAACATTAACTGTGAGAAATATACTAATATGAAATGCTAATAGGGAAATGGGGGGAGGAGTATATGAAAACTCGCAATTTTGTTTTCTAAATTTGAAACTGTTCTGAAAAAAAGTTTTTAAAAATAAAGTAAAAGAATCTGGAATCTAAAAAATAAAAGGGGAAAAGGGTAGGATTATTATCTGAGAATATTGGAGGAAGGCCCTGTGGAGATGAAATTAAGATATCTGGAGAGAATGGCCGGCGCTGTGGCTCAACAGGCTAATCCTCCACCTTGCGGCACCGGCACACCGGCTTCTAGTCCCGGTCAGGGAGCCGGATTCTGTCCTGGTTGCCCCTCTTCCAGGCCAGCTCTCTGCAGTGGCCTGGGAGTGCAGTGGAGGATGGCCCAAATGCTTGGGCCCTGCACCCCATGGGAGACCAGGAAAAGCACCTGGCACCTGGCTCCTGCCATTGGATGAGCACAGTATGCCGACCGCAGCGCGCTGGCCACGGCAGCCATTGGAGGGTGAACCAACGGCAAAGGAAGATCTTTCTCTCTGTCTCTGTCTCTCACTGTCCACTCTGCCTGTCAAAAATAATTAAAAAAAAAAAAGATATCTGGAGAGAAGATTCAAGCTGACTCATGCTGATGTCTTTGGGAGGAGCATGGTGAGACTTTTCTACAAGATTTGGAAAATCTGCAAGCTGAATTCAGCTGCTACTTTGGGAAGAAACTAACTCTGCCTGGGTGCAGGGGAAATAGGAAGCCCCAAAGGAAGCAAACAGGAAGGAATAAATTCCTTCTTCTTCCCCCAGCCTTGGCAGAGCCCATGGAGCCAGCTGGCAAAGCATAAATATGCATCATAAAACAAAGACTAGAAGGACAGCTTTGGAACTGGGAGATGATAGCTTAATAACTAACAATCCACTCTTTTGGCTACTCAGCATCATTACACCCACTTCTACACATATTGGAGCTTCCAGAAAGCATCAAAAACAACTTTTGTTTCCACGTAACAAGATGCAACTAATCTTCGTGCAAATAAAGACATTCTCATCCTCTCCTTAAAATAAATTACAAACTTCTAGCACTTGTCAGATCCATCCATGGAAATCTTTCATACTATTCACTTTCAAGTTATCTTGATTACTCCTCAAATTCAGTCACTTCACAATCTAATCCAAATATCTTGCTGAAGACTGAATTGTATTATTAATGTTCAACAAAATATATTGAGGGGGAAGGTGTAAAAGGAGGAAGGAAAACTACCTTACACAGAGACACGCACACATACCCAGAAAAAAAATGAAAAAATGACTAGATATGGCTGTAGTAGTCCTCATTTATGTTTGGAATTCAGGCCACAGTTCGTGTTTCTTACTTTTTTTCTGCTTCTTTAGTGTTGCCTTTGCCTTCATCATATCTTTAGCTATTTGTGAGTCTCTATTGGATAAATTACCAGTAATTAATTAATTATCTCTCAGATAATTGGTTCACGCATATTTTCTCTGACTTTCTATCTGGAATGAACACTGTAAATGTTTCTTCTGTGACAGCTGGGACAATGGTAAACTCATACCCTTAATTAGTAACGGGTGCATAAGAGACTTTAGGAGAATGGGCGTTCCTCTCCTGGCTGAGGACAGCTCTCTCCCTCTCACTCATGTAATGCATGGCAGCCATTGGTATTTAGCACCTGTGTGCTCAATTCCCATCAAGTTTCCAGGGCAACCCTAAAAGCAGTTTCCCTGTGAGTTCTGCCAGTAACCTCAATGGCATCCCACTGACTTCTGCAGGTACAATTGAGGGAGAATTTCATGTGAGGTTAGGTAAACCAGGATCTCTTTTCCAGCTTCCCAGTGAGTCTCACACAAATTCCTGTGACCGGTTTCCTAGTAAGTCTCCTCTGCATTTTGGCAGATGGTTTACTAATTGATAAAGTCTGTATTGTACTGTCTTCCTACTATCTGAACTCATCCCTACCTACTAAACTTCCCTACCATCCAAGGGACAACATTCACATCCTCTTCCATGAAACCTCAATCTAAGCCATGAAGAGTTCCTCTTCCAACTTTGTTCCTCCCTTGGTTACTCTGTCTCAAACTTTGAGGAAGTGCTTCTTATCCCTATCTGCTTTTTTCATATTCTTTTGCATTTTGTCAGCTCTTTAGTAGTTAAGCTTTAATAGCAAATATTAGCTATCACAGTCTTTGTATTAAAATTTCTTTATTTAATTACTGTGTGATTTCTATCTACTGAAGAGTAATACAGAACAAGTATCAGCAGTGACCCCAGGATATAGTTATGCAAAGATGGGATTTAGAGATTGGTTTGATTGTGTTACTGGTCTTGAGTGCTATGCTGAGCTTTTTGTATGGTAAGTAAAATGATAATAACCCATAACATGAATTGATATAACAATTAATCAATCTATCACCTGTAGTTAACGCTGAAGAGTTGCCTACTGAAGCGATTGCCACTGCAGGCAATGTAATTTCTGCACTTGACTATTATGGCAGTAAGTGACAACAAAATCTGTGGTGTGAATATTTTCTGAGTATACCAGGCACTTACAAATAAAAATGACAAGTTTAGGTAATGCAACTCCAAGCTTAAGTTGCGATCTGAGAACCAGGGAGTTTCTTTGACAGACTTAAAGGAATCACTTATTTTGTTTATCCATAGTGCTGATGTTGCAGAAAATTAAATGTAGAATAAAATTGAATAGGTTGAACTTAGAGTCTCATCATGTTTTCTGTATGAAAGTTAAGACAATAGATGGGATATAATGGGAATCCAAACTTGTAAAGGGGCATCTGTTTGGACATAAATACCGCCGAAAAGCTTGAAACCCCAAGTTACTCTGAGCTTCTGTTGCCACCTTGCCTTCCTAAGCCAGAGCGTCTAAACTACCTTTCTTGAAACACTATAATATCCTAGATTCCTACAGATACCTTGCCCTTTCTACTCAAGGAACACCACAGTACTCTTTGTGGCCACTTGACTCATAACTTGGCTAAAGTTCAACTTGCTCTTAGGATCAGGTAGATGCTAAGATCTATAAAGAAATAGTTTACACATCAAATGAATTATAATAGTTATAGATACTCTCACACACAAATATATTTCTGAGCTCATGGAAAAAGCATATTGTGTGAAACTGAATGGATTTCAATATTTTTGTGCTAAAATAATTATAGCTTGTACATATCAGTAGAAGTGTTGAAACTACATGTGGAAGTGGATTCTGAGCCCATTAGTGCAAGTCAGGGGTACATAACTCTAGATCAAGTAAAATTTACTAATTAAAATATATCTACCATAAATTAATGCTGATTTTTGTGTTTGCTCTTACAGTTGCTAGTGCTTTAGCCATTCAGTTGTTTTGGATGAATGAAAGCTGAACTCAGTGGAGGGCAGTATTTAATGAGTTTGAAATGTCACATTTAGCATGATATGGAGGAAGGAATCACATGCTTTAAGAGATAGGACTGTTGGATGAGTTCATCAAATGGGACCTGCACATTTGCTACAATATTACATCCTCTGAGAAAGTTCAAAGATATCATGTACATTAAGTGTTGAAAACATTATTAAGTGTATCCCTGCACCCCGGAAATATTCTATATAACTTCTTTCCTCTATAGTCTAGATACGACTGTAGCGAATACCATCATGGGTTCTCTGATGTCAATAGGAGTGATGGAATCCTAGAATAACAGAGGCAATTTTTCAGAACTTAATGGCCAAAGACAAAAATCAGACCATTACCAAATGAGTAAGCAGAGAATCTCTTGGCCTATGAGGATATTTTGTTAAGGCTACTTGTTTTGGGGTTCCTGGGAGAAGAGATTACATGCTACTGAAATATTGCTTGGTATATGTAAGAGAAATAAAAGATCTCTAGTCAGAAAGACTGAAAACCATACTTAAGTAAACACAATAGAAAATCATCCATATTGTCTTTCTGACCAGTGTAGAAAAGCCTTAATAAAAGCACCTAGAACTTCTTCGTACCAAGAAAGAAATACTACATGCTTTTTAAACTTGCCTGTTTGGTCTCAAGAGAGGCCAGATGGATATTTGGAAATGACTTAATAATTGCAAATGAAATCTGGTGGTGTTTCTAATTGCAGCTTGTATTTCATGTGTAATATATTTACTGGAACAGATCAACACAGTCTCTGATACTGGACAATTGACCTAGCTAGTGTCTTTTCTCCATAACTAGTTAAAAGGATCTAGGAGTACCAATATTATAACTTCACCCACATAAGTAGTCTTCTAACAAATAATTCCAGGACTCCAGCCAGCTTCAGAGTAAGTCACATAGGTACTCACCATGGTAGTTTCCCAGCAAGACCTAAGGGACCACTGAGGGAAGCTTCCAAGCCAGTTCATTGACACAACTTCCATCACATTCCAGCATGCTTCAGTAGCATCCCAAGCCTACAGCTTCCTAGCAAGCTTGTTTGCCAGCCTGGACTTCTCTCCTTACCGACCATTTCTATGTCTCTTTTGTTATTTTTATTTTTTTGACAGGCAGAGTGGACAGTGAGAGAGAGAGAGAGAGACAAAGAGAAAGGTCTTTCTTTTCCATTGGTTCACCCTGCAAGGCCGCTGCGGCTGGCACGCTGTGCTGATCTGAAGCCAGGAGCCAGGTACTTCTCCTGCATGGGGGTGCAAGGCCCAAGCACTTGGGCCATCCTCCACTGCACTCCCGGGCCACAGCAGAGAGCTGGACTGGAAGAGGAGCAACTGGGACAGAATCTGGCACCCTGACTGGGATTAGAACCCAGGGTGCCGGCTCTGCAGGTGGAGGATTAGCCTATTGAGCCGCAGCACCAGCCATTTCTATGTCTCTTAGCATCCTTTTTTTCTCATCTGTAGTTAGTGATTCTCCATGCATTACTTACCTTTTCAAATTACTGGCATGGTTTGCTTTTATTTCTGAATTCTGAAAGAATTTTACTGTGAGCTTCATTCTTCTGGTATCTCAACAATCAGAGAGTTGATCTGAATGTCATGTTCTTCATTGTATTTGGGTCATAGAGGAAAGACACATACAGCTTTTCAAGAGACTATTACTCACCTCACTAATGCGATTCTCAATGTCCCAGTAAACAATATTCACTGGCATTTCTAGATATAAGTAGAGTGGGAAGGACCAATGCATTGGACACCTCTGACAAGTCCATTCCAAAATCTTTATCTTTAGAAGAGTCTTTTTTGTTAAATTTTTTTATTTTTTAACTTTTATTTAACAAATATAAATTTCAAAAGTACAACTTTTGAATTATAGCGGCTTTTCCTCCCCATAACCTCCCTCCCACCCACAACCATCCCTTCTCCCACACACTCTCCCATCCCATTCTTCAACATGATTCATTTTCAATAAAGACAGAAGAGCCTTGATACCTTCACTGCATTATGCCAAGGAAGTTCCAGCATTCTAGCCTTATTAACATAATTATATAGCTCTTTACAGATGCATAATGAAACATATTAAATATGTACTCTCTAATACATGTATTCTCACCAATAAATATGGGGAGAGCATTTGTTATAGGATATCATCCTTAGTCTAATACCCTTATAGTCTAGCTCCATGCATATTTCCTCAGCTTCTGTTATAAATTAGCAAAGTTGTTCAGTGTGTCAGTCACTTCCTCCCAGTTCAGGCTCTGAACCTATTCTGGAACTGGAGAGTTCTTACCCTGGTTCTGATCTAGTGCATATAAATGGTGATTGGCTGTGTATTAAAGATAATATGCATCTCATTTCAAGTCAAATTTGTCAATGCAATTTCAAGCTAAAAAAGGCCATTCACTTCAAATACACAATTACAAACCCCTTTTTTGGTGAGGAGATTTGGATTCGATGAACCCAACAAGATTTACCAAAGCTTAATTCTACTTTCCCATTCCTTCCTAATAAATATTTCAACTTGCCCACTTGAGAGAAAATCCCATAGACGTTTTCTCATTATCTGAACTTCAGTAGAGATGAGAATTTGGAAACATGAGTTTGTTACCTTCTTCCTATAGGTAGTACTGTGTAATGGTGTAGTCAGAAATATCCACTCCACACACAGAAATTGTAACTGGAATTCCTGTCCTAATAGTCAACTACAGCAGCAACTTGCCTCCCAAAGAACTTACTGTAGTAGACGTTGCTAACAATCAACCATGACATGTGGGAGATAGTATTAGTAAGTTTCTTTACTTAGCTTGTTGACTGATAGAGTGTAGAATTAATACGGAGTAATCTTTATCTCACTTTAGGACTGTTAGTATATTCATCTCTGCTCTTGTCTATGTTCTATTATAATTTGACATAACACAAAATTAATTTTTACTGTCAATTACATGTTTTTCAAGCACTGAATTTTCAGAAATGATAAAAATAAATCAGGCTAGCATGTGTACTTGACCAAAAATGCTGCTAATATTTTTTTTCTAAAAGATATAATGATTTTTTATGTATAAATTGGCATATAATTAAAATTAAACATGCAATGAGAATTTAAAAGGGACAATTACGTGACCACATAGTTAGCTATACTTTGGTTAGTGAAGATGCAAGCTTTAATGAGGTGGCTTGGCACATTGCACTGAAGTTGTTAGGGAATTAGAAAGCTTGTTTTTTAAGATACTCATAAGGCACAGAGAAAGGATATAGCTCAGAAAAAAAGATAATCAGGGTACTCTTGCCTTCATAATACTATTATTTGACTCAAACCTAATTGTTAATTAGAATATTTACACACCCCCTTTGTTCACAATCAAATAAGGATATATAGGAAAATGCTAAAATCAGACCTTTATGACCAACTAGTATAATTCTTTTATTTTCATGCTCATTTCTTCCAAGCTTAAGTTTTGTTGTACAACAGTAATCTAATTACTGAAAGACAGAAGCACTGTTATTTTATCATATATTTTGATGCAAAGGAGAATGTTTCAAAGTAGAGTGATTCTTTTCATAAAATAAAAGCATCTGTAACTATATTGGAAATAAAATAATTTCAGCTAAGCTCAAAATTATCTATGACAGTACAGAACATGATTGCTCTACTTCTCTGTATATAATTTATAATACTGATAAATTTGACTTAATGTATTAGTGTAAATGTAGGAAGAGATGTAATGGTTTTAATATTATGAAGTCCATTTCATGAAGTTAGTAATTTCATTAATGAAATCATTAATTATGTATTTTATAGGAAGAAGATAAGGACATACATAACAGATAATCACCTCAGTAGCAAATTTTTGTATTGGACCACAACCTTGATTATAATTCTTGTCTGTAACTTTGATTGCCCAACAATAACTGTAAAAATGAGAATATATTTAAGGAAGACCTGAAAAAGCAAATGAGACATTTTAAAAATGAAAAAAATATGGGGCCAGTGCCACGGCTCAATAGGCTAATCCTCCGCCTTGCGGCGCTGGACCACCGGGTTCTAGTCCCGGTCGGGGCGCCGGATTCTGTCCCGGTTGCCCCTCTTCCAGGCCAGCTCTCTGCTGTGGCCAGCTCTCTGCTGTGGCCAGGGGGTGCAGTGGAGGATGGCTCAAGTGCTTGGGCCCTGCACCCCATGGGAGACCAGGATAAGCACCTGGCTCCTGCTTTCGGACCAGCACGGTGTGCTGGCCACAGCGCACTGTCTGTGGCGGCCATTGGAGGGTGAACCAATGGCAAAAAGGAAGACCTTTCTCTCTGTCTCTCTCTCTCTCACTATCCACTCTGCCTGTCAATAAAATTTAAAAATATATATTAAAAATATTTTTCCATTGTGAGATTTATAGTTAATGGTATAGTATTTCCTTATCTAATTTATTTCTGAAATAAAAAATTATCAAGTATTATGTGTCATTTATTTTACAGCATCAATTTATTAAACACAAGATTAGAAAAAATTTTCTGGTAATCAAATTATATTTTGACTTTAAGGGATATAGTTATATACTTTTAGCAATGAAAGGATAGATTCCACTCTAAACCACTATATAATTTTAATACAACATAGTTTAGAGAGATAACATGTTATAGTCATACTTAAAGTACTGTTAAAAGAAGAGATAATCAAAAAAAATTTTCTTCCCAAAGTATTTAAGAAGTAGTTTGTATAAAACATTGTTGGGAGTAATAAGGATGCCAATAGTAAATAGTTCCAGCTACTCTAGGTCTTACATAATTATATGCAATAAGAATTTGAATAAATACATATTTGAAAAATAAAGAGCAACCAACTAGCTTCATGCTATGAGAAGCGGTGGTAAGTGGTCACATAGAGTTGGTTCCTCCCTGAAACTGTGCAATAGGGATAGGCTTAGGGGAGGATGATGAGGAAGGTTTCCTGAAACAGATGAATTCTGGTTGTCCCTAAATAATAAGATGACATCATGTTAGAAAAGAAAAATAATTTAAAGAAAACATTTATAGATCTGAAGGTAAGAGCTATTTTGGGGTATTACCCATATTATATAAGAACAGTGATCGTGTTCTCTGTTTTATTCACTATTGTATCCAAAGGGTTTGAAGCAGTCTCTAACAAGCATAAAGTAACTATTCTTTGACTGAATAAATAATTTATGAGAAAGAAGATGTTACCAGAATTCAAACAATGGAAAATATGCCTATGAAATGGTGACACCTTCGAAAATTATTATGGAAACAATAATGAGATAGTGAAAGAATTGAAAACCATAAAGAGCAACTGTGGGCTAACATTTTAGGATAATAAATTTTAAGTCAAGTGGAAAACGGAATTCACAGTTAAGTAAAACAGAGATACTGATCAAGATTGTATTGTAATACTGAAATATGAAATTGTTGGAAGAACTAGAGACTAGTGGAAAACACACACACACACCATATCCATGAGGTAAAAATTTTGTTATTACGTGGTGAGCAAGAGGAGTGAAAGATCAGTTTGTGGCTTGAGACAGTGGATGATCAATGATGTTATCTGATGAAATGGATAAAATAAAATGATAACAGTTTGATAGAAAGATGATGTGTTAAATCTTATATTTCCTTTGGGAGTCTACATGAGAATTTTCAATAATGATAACTGCATATAATGACTGCTATCTTAAGAGAAATATCATATTTGGTAGTTAGATTTGACCAAGTTACTGTGCTGTTGAAATGTTTTTGAAACCATGGAAATGGATGATGTAAGGCTATTAAGACACTAATTTCACTGTCCTAACATTTCTGCTTCTTTCCATCAATATGGAGCATTCTAGAGTACAATTCAAATTATGAGTGCATGACCTTTTGTAGCTCAAACATTAGGCTTCTATTTCAATGTCTAGTGAGATTATAATGGTCACTGATTAGAATCCATAGATGTTTTATTTGCTTCCTCACCTTCCTGCTGCTGGCCATGACATTAAGGTGAGCCCAAGCCACATGTATTACTATAAAAACTCCCATTTGATTAGACATCAGGAGTTCATGAAGAAGTTAATGAAGAAACATTATATTTCTCACAAACCATCCAATACCTGTGACTCACATAAGTAGAGTTAACTTAAGAGATCATGAGGAAGATAAAAGGACCAAAATCACAAGTCCTTAACAGGTAAAATATAACAATGAGAAAATACAAAATAGAATTATGAATAGTGATTCTAATTCTGGATTTGGAGTCTGTCGCAAATAAAAGCGTCAATAAATTTTGGAATGCTCAGGACAGTTGAGTGCTCAGTCCGCTATCAACCAGACACATAAAGCCTCACTAACAGTACTTGCCTTGAGATCATCAAATTTGAACTCACTCTGATATTAATAAATTTTATGACAGGTTGTAATATTGTTTATGCTCAAGAAATCCGGATTTTCCAGAATCCTTCTCATCTCTTAAAATCCAATACAACCCACATACATCAAGATTTTTATTCATACCTTTTCTAAATCCTAAAAGCATATCTACTCCCATTCATCAGCCAAAATACTTGTATCTTCAGTCTCCTCTCAGACCACATTGCTCCTTTCTCTAACTTAAATCTGGCTTTCACTTGAAACCTAGAAAACTTATGTAATTTATCTTTGAAGACATAGATAATAAAGGCTTATTTGATGTTTTCTTCAGAGTGAAATCATACTGCTTCTTCACTTAACTTTCTGGTACCACTTAGACTGTTTTATAAGTCAATGGATATATAAACATATACATATACATATATGTGTACATGTATATTTCTGCTTCCACGATAAACACTACAAGAACCCTAATGTATCATGATTAGCAGTTGAAATTTCATATACTCCACTATGTTGTGGAGTAACTCATCTTGTGTAGTTATTTAAACAAGGGAATTGTGGTCCATTTGAGTTCTCCTTAATCGATTCTCCATATTTGTTACATGGAGTATGCCCACAAAATGTTTGCTAAAAGTACTTCCTTATCGTACCTCCAACATCATTTCCTAAATGTTGGCTCTCTCACACAGGTTCTTCCTATCTATCCTTCACATGCCAACATGAATCCAATTTATTTAATTCCTTAGGTTCTCTAGACAGTAGTGCTCTCATTTTTCCTAGTGATGATCTCCTGTGTCAACCATTGTCTCATAGATGACAAAGTGAAGGTTTCATAAGAAAAAAATGAGTTTTAGCACTCCTTCCATGTGAAGTCTCATTGCTATAATGCTGTGTATGTCCAGCCCTGCCCAAACAATATTTGCTCCCAAGGTCTGGGAATAACTCAGTAGTGCCTGTCTTGTTGATATCACCCACCTCACAACATGGAGGCATTGACTGCTATCAAATGAGATTTAGCTTTCCAGCCACTGACAGAAGAAGGAGATGATTAACTTGGAGGTATAAGGCAGCTACCACCCAGTGGATGAACACCGAGCAATGAATCAGAGGAGGCAGGAAGCCTGTTAAAAATCCCCCCCTCTTCTCTCAAGACCTGCTTCAAAACTTGGTATTTAAATATAGATTTTCACATCAGATTGAATTTAATATAACAATTTTATTTTCTCTCTCAGTTACAAATTTGCTTATAAATTGACCAAGTGCTTACAGACAATTTCTCAGAGAACTTCCCTCACATGTCCTTGCCAGGATGGTTTCTGAATGAACAGTAATCTCTGATAATTTATGCTCAGGAAAAATGAAATGATACATTACAATTTTCTCTAGTTAAAAATCAACATTGAATATAACCATCCAAAAAATTAATGTCTCTATACCATGGTTGTAGTTCAGCATCACAGAATGGTTAATATATAGGTCCATAACATCCCTCCATAAAAATATATCAGAAGACATTATTTCATGGATACACCACTAATTCACTTCACAGAGATAAGTGTGTTATATCTTCAGGTTCCCTCTATTTATACTATGAAGAAAGACAGCTCTGAAAATTATGTCTCTGTTAACCAGAAAATAAGTATTTGCAAGATAGAGTGCATCAGATACTCTTTCAATTTTCAGATGGCTGAATAAATCAGTTAAAGGAGAAAATCAACACAAATGATCAAGGTTGTATGCTTTGTTTGGGCATTAAAAGTTATCTTTGAAATGTTTCATGCAAATGTTTAACTTGATTTTATCTTCTCTTGCTCCAAGATCGTACCACAGTTTATCAAGCCAACTTGCAGCTTAGCTGCTGGAGGAGTATATAGCCAGAATAATTAAATTTCATAGATGATTGAATATAAAATAGTAACCTTTCCACATTAAATAAATGTAATAAAAGTGAATACTATTTGATGAAATATGCACCAAATCTACATTAGAGAAATATTTTAACTCATAAAGATATCAAAGATAGGAGGAGATAACCTATGATATGCTTTTACTAGAGAAATGCCAGATGTATGGCAGTTCTCTTGTAGTGCAGAGTTGAACTAGCATGTATCCAGTGATTTTGGTAAAATGAGCAATAATTTACAAATACACAGGTAACAGTCAGAGGTCATTTGCTTTAAAGAAAGTTTTGTTGTAGAAATGGCCTTGAGTTGCATGGTAGATAAAGAAGACAAAGCAGCATCCAAAATGAGTATCATAAATATGAGGGAAAAAGCATTACAAGTAGATGTTTTCATTTTTGTTTATAGGGGCACTGTAGTTAACCTTATCCAAATAGGAAATACTAGTAACACAGAAGATGGGGAGGAAAATAAAGTAGTGTACCAGGTAACTGGAAGGTAAGGTTTACTAAGTTCCACTCTGGTCCAGCAGCATGAGAATATAGCTTGTCATATTTCTCTTGTACTTCAGAGATCTCATGAAAATTCTAGATTTAATTGATATAGAAAATTTGTAGAACTTCTGGATTGCAGCTTCACTGGTCTTCTGTTGTCACCTGTAGTTCCATTGTCATACTCAACATATTATTTGCTCAAAAATCCTCTTCCTGGATTTTTTTTTCTGTCATGTCATCATCTTTGTTCTGTTTATCTAGTTTGGAAACATAGAAAATTTTCTAGGCCATATTATTTTGTGAATGTGTTTCCCAGTTGTTTATTTTAAACTCTTGTCCCACGTTAGGTAAGAATTCAAAGCAAGCTCAAAGCATTGTACAATAATGGGAGCAGGATCTATTTTAAATAAAAAAGTTAAGTGTAAATCAAGTGTGAATGCAGTCAACTCCACAAGGAGAGACACTCTTCATGGAAGGGCCAGAATGAGCCCTTGAGTCTACCATTATTGAAATAGGAGGTGGTACCTTAAGTGAATACACATGTGGAGTAGAATTTGGCCAGGGTTCCATGCACATAATGTTCTCTGGGACAGTCTTCAGGGCATCTCCATGAGGTGCTCAGTGTACACGTGTTCATGCTGTGTTCTTTGTGTAGAAAGCGCAGGTCCTTCACGGAAAAGTGCATGTGCTGAATTGGCAAGTGGATGTACTGGAGTCAGGATACAGAAATCTGAAAAACTTCCAGTTCATTTATTCCCCATCTGACTCCCTGCTTCTCTTGATTCGGTACCAATACCAGCTGATACACCATCCATTCCCATTAATAATTGATGTTGATTAGTCCATGATCATGTCACTTGCATTCATCTTTTGATTCAATTATTCTTCTCTATGATTGCTATTGCATTGTTATTGTAGGCACAGCTTCACATCCAGGCTATCAAATCAAATCAAGGAAAAATTTGTCTTAATGTTGTTACTTATGCTGTGGAATTAAATAAACCTATTACAAAAAAGAAGTATAGCACTAAATAATTTTTTATGTCTAAGACAAATCCCAAGCCTCAGTATGCTCATCTACAAAATAAATTTAAGCTAAAACAGTAAATTCTCCAGTTTATTGGGTTTCTACATCATCTTTATGACAGTCACACTGCTGTAGTTCTCTGCCTATAAATGCAATAGTATAACATGTTTTTAATGATGTGCGTTTACATCATAATTTCATAAAATTAAAGTTTTGAAAGAAAAAGTCATCAAATTATAATTGATATATTCTTACCAGAAAGGAAAGGGACTCATTCCATTGCCAGTTTTCTAGGACTTTGTCTTCAAAGCAGATTTGATTTTTTTTTTCCTTTAAAGACATTTACCTCACTGTTGTAGAGTTCTTGTCTCTGAGAGAAGTAGCCAAAACAGAGCATAAATAAGTTGCAAAGAGAACAGGACATGAGAGATAGTACACTTTCAGACTTAAATGTGGGTAGCCTCTCTCCATGAGGAAAGAGTGATATCCCCTGCCCATACTCAAGTTCGTATCATCCCTTGATATGATAGGGGTGGTGACCTAATTGAATTTATAAATGGGTCAGTATCTGGTCAGGGCTTCAGTGCAGGTTTTGAGCCTTCTTCTCCACAGTGAGCTCAGCATACATGTGGCCATCATGGTGTCTTGTGCATGAGAAAGAAAGGGAGCCAGGGGAGCACGATGGGTGTGCCAAGCTGGAGTCTTGTTGGATCTGCAAAGAAGGTAGTCGAGAGTTTTGCGGTGTGGAACCCTGGCAAAGAGAATGCTAGCAATCTCTTGACTCATTTTCTACCTAACTAGTTCCCTGCCTAACCTTTATCATTATCTCCAAGTCTGTTTGGTTGGTTGGTTTACTATGATTAAATTGATTTTCTGTGTCTCATTCCTACACCCTGTATATATTCTGAATGTGGTTGTAAGTTTAAAAAAGAGTCAAAGCTTGACTGAAGTAAGAAATGATTGTTTAATTATGTTAATTTGGACACTAACACTATCAAGATTTTCAAATTTTCCCATATATTCCACTCTTTGTTTCTTCACATAAATATTCTCATCATGTCAATTCACAAATACTCCCCTATATACATTTATAAAATTATAATTCTTATCATATCAATATGTGTGCATGAAAAATTTTTGTAAAGCAATTACCCATGTCCTGTGATCACTATTGTTTTTTTAGTTTGTGAAATTTCCTATTTTTTACTTTCAATGTGATTTTTAACCTGACAAATCTTTATGCTAATGAAAATATTCTAATATAAAATAGCTGTTTACAGTTATACATATATAAATTTCAACATTAAATCAATATTTCTTCTTAGACAAAGACTGGGTTTTTAAAAATACAATTACTCTTCGATAGTTCCTTCACAGCTGTGAATTTAGTCAATGACAAAGTTGAGTTTGGTCACTCAAACTTTCCTTGGAGATGTCTTTGGTCAAATATTAATGGGCAGGAACCATTGGCTATTGTTTTTAGAGGTCAGCCTCTAACAACTCAGTGGCCAAAACGATGGTGGCTGGAGAGCATTTTTCATTTTATATTAAGGCAAACAAAAATATTGTGAGAAGGCAGTAAGAAAAATATAGGGAACATAATGGGTCCCTTATGGAGGAGTAGGCTCTTTTGCCAGACCAAACCACACTACAAAGAAACATGTCCCAAGTCCTAAGCAACTGGTTTGGTCAAAATAACCTTCCTTAAGTGAACAGATCAGCATCATTTCTCAACTGTCACATTTCTTGTGTGGTTTAAGGTAACATTTCTTCTTAGTTAGCAATGATCACCACTTCCCATGAGACATAGAAGAAAATAAAGCAGACACCTAACATATAGGAAATATGTAAAATAATTGATGAATTCATACCCACTCCCTATAAGCTCCACATTCCAGGCCTTACTGGAACCCTCCTGTGGGACCCCTCCTGCTTAGCAGACATCTTTGATTCTAAATAAAATCTCTCAACAAAAAATTATATTTGCTCTTGCTCATTTGCTCTCATTGTCTGCATAATCATTCTTATTTACCAAGAGACAACAAATGATTGAAATTCCTGTAACAAAATGTTGCTGGCATTCTCATGGGATAGCATGAAGTTTGGGGGAAACTCAATTCAGGGAAGATTTAAATAGAATAGTAAGATATGAAATTACTGAAGTTCATAAAATTTGTTTCCAGTGTTCAAGATTTGTACAGCACTACAGTTACAATTTCTCTAAAGTTTCATGGTGGAAGCTTTCCTCTAAGTAGAAAGGCTTGGTCTTTAGGGTTGATTGATTTCCACTATGCCTCTCTCCTGCCTCCCCTCCCTTCTTGCCTTCTGAGTTGTGCTCTTCCTTTCTGTGTCTCTGTCTCTGTCTTCTTTTTCCTCCTCGTTCTCCCCTTCTCCTCCCTTCCCTTCTACTTCAAAACTGAAAAAATTGTCATTCTTAAACTCATTGTAATTTTATGCTCTATTTCACTCATTCTTAAACCTGAAAGTCATTACTAACTTTTTTCAGACTCTCCCCAGTACATAAAATGCACACATTAAAATATAAACATTTTTATCTTTGATAAGTATCTGCACATGAATACAGTATCATATAAAGGCAAGAGTATATTTTTTTCATTTTTATTATTTTTGCAAATGTGTCAGAATGTGAAGGTACCCTCATCTATCAAAGAAATCTGTACTGTAGGTTTTGTTGTATACTAGTTGATTTTCTTAATACATATAGCTGAGAGATCATAATGATTTAATTTAATGTAAGAAAAAGTGGAACTCTTTGCTTTCTGAGTACCTAGACTGGGGATAACCACTGAAATTCAAGCAGGCTTTGCATGAAAAAAAGAAGAGGAAAAATACTAAACTATATGTTAGGTAAAATGAAGTATCATAGAAATTAAACATGTTTATTGTATGACTCTTCATTGGATGCACAATAAAAGACCTTCTATCCAAACAACAGAGTTTATTCTCAGTGAATTTTAGTGTGAAAAATTATATGACAAGGAAGGAAAATTACAGTTTCAGAAGTGATAATGTTTACCAGTTTTTCTCTTCAAGCAAAGAAAATACAATTTTGAGATGACATTCAAATATATATTAAAAGCAAGCAGGGTTACATAAACAAAGCTAAGCATATATTTGAAAGGAGTCAAAAACCAGTGATAAAAAAGGAAGTCATGGTATTCTTACAAATATTAATTGTTAGAAAATAAAGCATTTTTATTTGTTAAAAGAATGATTTTCTTCAACAACGATAACATTGGAGAATTCTCTTGTAACTTCAGATTAGAAAAATAAGTCTTAATTGAGTCAAATATATAGTCCATAGAGGTACAAATATATTTGACTAAGGAAAAATTACAATATCTACATGCCCCAAATTACCAAAAGCAAGACGAGAAGATAAATCATAAGATAGCAAAAATATTAAAAACTCCTAGAGCAGAGGTTGAAGCTCAGTGTGTTGTCACCACCTACCCTGTCACATCTCATAGGGGCCCCAGTTGGAGTTCCAGCAGCTCCAACGTTAATCCACTTCTCTGCCAACACACTTGGAATGGGACCCCTGTACCCACATGAGAGACCTGGATGGATTTCCAAGTTCCTGACTTTGTCCTGGCCAGCCTCAGTCATTGTGACTATTTGGAGCGTGATCCACTGAATAGAATCAATCTCTCTCTCTCTCTCTCTCTCTCTCTCTCTCTCTCTCCTCTCTCACTCACAGCCTTTCAGATAAATCTTTAAAAAGAATTAAAGAAAAATATGTAGAGTGGCAGTTCTTATAAAAGGAACAAGGGCATAATTATACTCCATTTTGTTCATAATATGGAAAACAGAACATAAAATTACATTCAGGTAACACATTCACCTATCAGTCACTGACTCAAAAGTTGGCCAATACATTCTGATTATGAGTGGGTAGACATCAATGAATGTTCCATTTTAGTTAATACTGCTAAGAGCCAAACATAATTCCTATGGAGGAAAACTTGCCAATATCCATAAAAGTTGCAATGCAGATACCATGTGTTCAGTAATTCCACTTCTTGGAACTTATCCTACTTTCACACTGTGAAATAACCTATATATGAAATCCTTTATTTCAGCCTCCTTTATAAAAGCAACAAATTGGAAACAAGCTGATATTCAACAGTAAAACACAAGGTAAATTAACAATACGACAGCCACATAATTCTCTCTCATTCCTAAGTAGTTGTATTATGATGTATTGCAAGTAAATTTAAAAATTTTGATGTGGTAAATATTTCTTCAATGAATAAATTAATGCTAATGCTCCTCATTTATGATAAAATTCTTACAAATTGAAAATATTGTAGGGGCCAGTGCAGTGGCTCTGCACCTGGTTAATCCTCCATCTGTGGCTCCGCCATCCCATATGGGCACCGGGTTCTAGTCCCGGTTGCTCCTCTTCCAGTCCAGCTCTCTGCTGTGGCCTGGGAAGGCAGTGGAGGATGGCCCAAGTGCTTGGGCCCCTGCATGTGCATTGGAGACCAAGAAGAAGTACCTGGCTCCTAGCTTTGGATCGGCACAGCACTGGCCATAGCAGCCATTAGGGGAGTGAACCAAAGGAAGGAAGACCTTTCTCTCTGTCTCTCACTATCTATATCTCCTCCTGTGAAATAAATAAATAAAAAGAAAGTTTTGTAAATAAGAAATGCATTTAGCATACCTTACCAAACATCAAGGCTTAACCTGGCCTACCTAAAACATATTTAAAACATTTAACGTTATCTAACTGGGAAAATAATCTAACACAAATCAATTCAATAATAAAGTGTTGGCTGTCTCATAGAACTTATTGCATATCTAAAAGATGTTGACGGCATGGTACACTGCAGAGTATCAGAGGTTCACCCTCTTGATTACACAGCTGACCAGATGCTACAGCTTCATGACATTTCCTAGCATTGGGAGAGAACATTTTGCCATATTTTACTAGCCCAGGAAAAGGTACAGCTTTGAAGTACAGTTTCCACTGAATGTTTATTGGTTTTATACCATTGCAAAGTCAAAGAATTATGTTGAATGATTGTAAGTTGTCCATAGCCTGTACAAAAATTAGAATTATGAAACATCATTATATGTATCACTACGTTTGAAATAAATGTGGTCCAGTCTTCATATAGGTGTCTCCATTAATTTCTGTATTGAAACTTAATCTGCAGTGCAACACTAATAAGAAACAGGACCTATAGGAATTGATTCATTAAATCATGAGAGTAGAGCCTTTATGAATGGGAGCTATGGCCTTGTAAAAAGACTTAAGGGAGCTAGCTAAATCAATTTGTCCCTCCACCCATATCCTGTGAGGATGAAACAAAGAAGTATCACTCTGGAAGCAGATATTGGTCCTTTCTCAGACACTTGCCTGATCTTGGAATTGTAGCCTCTAGAACTGTGTACAATGAATTTATGTTCTTTACAACTACCCAGTCTCAGGTCTATTGTTACAACAGCATGAATGGACTAAAAAGCAGAAATTTTGGTGAGCACAGAAAATGCATTATTAATATATCCATAGTATATTTTTCAGAAAATTATTAAATTTTCCTTACAAATAATGGGCACTATTTCCATAGGACTGTAGAGTAGAACTGCTAACACCAAAATCATACTTGGGGAAAAAAATCTAACACCAATATCAAGAGGAAAGATGAGCCTTCCCAGAACAACTGTGATCTGAAATATGGAGACTCAAGCAGATGTCAGTGTCTGCAGCAGAGATCAGAAAATGATAGGCTATGGTCTAAATCTAACTTGACATCTTTATTTATTTGTTTGTTTATTTATTTAGAGAGAGGGGTATTATCCACTTGCTTACTGCCCAAATGCTCAGAGTAGTCCATCTGGCACCATAACTGGAAATTAAGAACTCAATCCAGGTCTCCCACATGGAAGGCAGAGCCCAATCACGTGTATCATCACTTAAGCCCCCCAGGGTTCACATAATCAGAAAGCTGTATTCAGGAGACAGACCCAGGCACTCTAATAGGGATATGTGGTATCTTAACCACTACACCAATGACAATGCCTGTCGCTGACATCTTTTCATACAAATCAGGTATTGATTGGATCATGACCATGCCTAATAGATTACACATGGGCTATAGATATTTTCATAGTAAAACACCAGAGTTAACTGAGTAATTGGGATAACAAAACAATGTTTGGTGAAATATTTAATATTTACTAATGTTGTTTCAGTTGAATGAAATGCTAACTTTAGTTGAAAGAATCTCTGACTTAACAAATCAGGATAGAACTAGATATCTGGGTGTGAAATGAGAATGGGTGTAGGAGACCAAAAGTTGTATTCCACTTCAGAGAATTTGATGTCAGTAATTATTTGATACCACTAAAATTTCTCCCCATTATTGTAAGCAAGAATAAATGTACTGACCTCATCTAACTAGCTGTCAGAAATGGATGGTAAGTATACACTCTCAAAATATATTATGTATATTTCTTAAAATATAAATATTCTTTAAAAAAAGACCTAAATGAAAGATCTCCGTGAGTGAGATACCAGTTGAAAGAACAGGTCATCAAAGAAGGAGGTACCTTTCTCTAAAGGGAAGAGAGAACTTCCACTTTGATTATGACCTTGTCCAAATATGATCAGAGTTGGCGAACTCAAAAGGCTTCCATTGTCTTGGCAACTCATGACAAGAGCCTAGGGAGATTACTGACGCCATAAACAAGAGTGCCAAATTGTTAAGTCAACAACAGGAGTCACTGTGCACTTACTCCTCTTGTAGGATCTCTGTCCTTAATGTGCTGTACATTGTGATTTAATGCTATAACTAGTACTCAAACAGTATTTTTCACTTTGTGTTTCTGTGTGGGTGAAAACTGATGAAATTTTTTTTATTAGGTTGTGCCCAACTGTCTGTTGTGCCATTATCTGCTGCAGCACCCTTGCTTTTCAAAAAAGAACTAAAGTAGACAGAGGCCTGAGGAATTCTATTACATCACACCAAAGTTAGAATGTACTGTGGTTTAAAAGAAAATGGGCCATCCAGAACAAATCTGAGTGATTAGGAAGGAAGAAATCTTTACTTAATATATACTAAATTGATCTTCTGTATATAAAGATAATTGAAAATGAATCTTAATGTGAATGGAAGGGGAGAGGGAGTCGGAGAGGGGAGGGTTGCGGTTGGGAGGGAATTTCTGGGGGGGAAAAAGCCATTGTAATCCATAAGCTGTACTTTAGAAATTTATATTCATTAAATAAAAGTTAAAAAAAATTTTAAAGTATATTCATCATTATTTCTGTCTCACACACACACACACACCCTTCCATAACCTTTAATATTTCTGATGACATTTGACACCATTAGTTCTGTACTTTTTAAAGTTTAGAAAATGCTGGTAAAAACACATCGTATATTTTTCAGATTTCCTAATAGGTTGTGCCCAACTGTCTGTTGTGCCATTATCTGCTGCAGCACCCTTGCTTTTCAAAAAAGGACTAAAGTAGACAGAGGCCTGAGGAATTCTATTACATCACACCAAAGTTAGAATGTACTGTGGTTTAAAAGAAAATGGGCTATCCAGAACAAATCTGAGTGATTAGGAAGGAAGAAATAGGAAACCAAAATGACTATGAAAAATCAAACTCATCCACAGTTTTGTTTCTGGTTATTTGGGCAAATGAATTTGCACTAGAATAGGAGACATCTGAGAAAGAGTATTGAGGTTAAGAGGCAGAGGGATAATTGTACTGTCCAGCAGAGAGGAAGAAATGCAAGATTACGTATTCAAATAAAAAGCCTTGTAGTTCATCTATTTGGGAATATTTAGAATGTTTATGGAGTACATAAACATTGTTTATAATGAATGTTTGCTGAGTAACTCTTGTATTCATGACTTTGTTTTAGATGCCAGAGATTCCAAGGAACAAAATCAGGCCATTTCACATGAGAAGCTCTTGCTCAATTTTTAGTGATATTATTATACTTTCTTAGAATTAAACCATCATTGTGGCTAAAAATTAAATAAAATTCATTTTAAAGACCTTTAAAAAGTAAATAAGTAAAAACAGTGAAGCAGAATATAAACATAAGTAAAATATAGTATTTTACCCCACAGTACAAGTGCATCTTGAGAGCTCTGGAAATCTCTGAGCTGTAGGAAAGGACTTGCTAGCAAGGTGCTAGCCAAGGAAGTAATGCTAATAGAATCAGTCACAAGGGAGGGGCTGTTTACATAGATCACACTAGGCAAATTAGGTTTGTTGTTGGTTGTTGGTTGGCTAAAGAGAGGAATCCATTTTCTTGACTTTTTCAGTTTCTACAGGCTATTAGCATGATTTTGAGGTGTACATAAAGATTTATAAGTAACATATGAATTAAATAAGCAAAACTAATTAATTTCCTACATTTACAAAATATCACATTTACTACTAATAATTGTGAGATTACAATTAGAGGACAAATAAATCTTCTAAATTAATTTAAGTTTTTACCTCTTAAATTATTTTAGTTTCTACTGCAACCCATTAACTTAATACAATTTCTTTTCAATCACATTAATGACCATAAACACAAAAGCTTTATTTGGTTTTATAAATGAAGCAAAACAAATATAAATAACCTATCGTGCTTGAAAAGATGTTCCTCTTCTTAATTGAAAACAAACGGAACCTAAGCTAAATTAAATGAATGTTTAATCTTTCATCCCAACACAAAGGTTATTAGTTGATGTAAGTGTGTACATAGTTATAGCAGAAGAAGCCAGCAAATGATTGATTTAACTTTGAAAAAGTCTAAGCTTAATAATTCGAAATGTCAATAAGAATTACAGAATTGCATGTTAAGCAGGTCAGAATATTTTAAATGGATTTCTTGGGATTGGCTTATGACTGTAGAGCTCTGGTGGAGAATGAGTATATCTGCTTGTGAAGGGCTTTTGACACTTTCTGAGGGTTTATCAGAACAAAGTGCTTCTATTTAAATGAAGCAAAGTAGTGAAGGGGTTTAGCAAAAACTAGACAAGGACAAAATGTTTATGCTGTAATACTTTTAAGAACTACCTTATTATATGCTGTGACAAATTTCAAATGTTATTAACTAAGTGTTTCCAGAATTATAACTTAATTTCCTCACAATTAAATATTTATATTTCTTGAATCTCAATATTTGCTAGGTGCACTAAACAGCCCACATCCAAACCATTCACTTACATATATTTTTATTTTTCCTCTTTAAGACTGTTAAATCTCTTTTATTCCTTCAACTTATGGTGGCATATTCCTTTCAGAAACTTGCAATCACCAGGTAGAAGTTTTATCATCCATTCTATTCCTTTCACACTCCACTATCTCTTCTTGGGCTCAGGTAGAGAACTCAAGAGAGATGTTCTGAGAATGTGTCAGACCTGTCTCTTCAATCACCCTATACCTGTCAGCAAATGATGGTAGGTATCTACCTACCAGCATTCAGGTATGAGAGAGCGTATGTTCCACCTGTGGATTTTATTTCTTCTGAGGACTTGTGTTCCCCCAACATTTTAGGTGTAATTTAGTCAGCATTTGGAGATATAAGCATGATCTAGGAATGTAGCCATCAATTCATTTCATTGTTGTGAATTATGGTTACATTTAAAATCTAATTAATGAAGCTAATAAACCCCAAAGGGAAATTTTTAATTAAATGCATATAATTCATGCAGAAATAAAATAGGTAGTATACTGAATTAAATTAAGTACATATTTTATTATATTTATTTACTTACAGTATATGCTATTTCCAAAAGTTTCTGTGGCAAGAACACTATCCAAAAGTATGTAACAGGAATACTATGTTGTTTCAATGCGTGACTTCAGCTGCTGTGATACTCTTGGTCGGAATTTCTGCTTTAAGGCAGGATCTGATGAATCCTTTCTTTTCTTCTTTTTTTTTTCTTTTTTTTTTTTGACAGGCAGAGTGGACAGTGAAAGAGAGAGAGACAGAGAGAAAGGTCTTCCTTTGCCATTGATTCACCCTCCAATGGCCACTGTGGCTGGCACACTACAGCCGGCGCACCTCACTGATCCGAAGGCAGGAGCCAGGTGTGTATCCTGGTCTCCCATGGGGTGCAAGGCCCAAGAACTTGGGCCATCCTCCACTGCACTCCCTGGCCACAGCGGAGAGCTGGCCTGGAAGAGGGGCAACCGGGACAGAATCCAACGCCCCAGCCGGGACTAAAACCTGGTGTGCTTGTGCCACAAGGCGGAGGATTAGCCTAGTAAGCTGTGGCGCCAGTGAATCCTTTATTTTCCTTTCTGTCATTCTGATTTCTCTGTCTCAGTAACTGATTTCTATGTCATCAGGTAACTGATGCAGTACCTGAAATTGTATTCAGCACTACTACAGATTTTATAGATAAATTACCTCATTAATAATGTGTGACATTAATAATGTGTACTATGTGAATGAATAAGCAAAAAGGAAAACATTTATGGTGTCCTGTGTATTTGGTAATTATTTTTCAAAATAGACATTAATGAGAGGAATTTTGGGATACAGAACTAAACATAATTATAAAATTTTCTTGAATTTTGAAGACATGGTGGAGATCACAGACTCCCTTTAGGAGTAAGCACCATTTAAATTGGATGTCAAAGAATCAGGAAAATAATACAATTAAAAACCTATGATCAAAATCAAATGATTTAAACTGCTATTAACAATAGCAAGGGGTTATAAACAAGCAAATTGCAGAGCTGCTTTGAGAAATGCTTTCTGTTAAAGTGCTTTTACTTTGTCATTCTCATTTGCTGATCAGTCTACCCCAGCGCAAGAAGGAAGTGAGATCCTTGCCAGAGGCCCCAGAGTACTTTGCCTGGATCTGGCTCTAGCCAAGGTACTCAGTTCAGTTCTGGGCAAACTGAAGCTCATGCAGAAGATGAAAGGTTGGCAAACAATGAAATATTAGAAAGTTGCAGGAGGCTGTAAAGAAGCTTAATGCGGATTTGATAGTAGTTTTCAAATATTAGAAAGGCTGTCATGCAGAAAAAGAATTATTAGGGTTTTTCCACACAGTGGCACAGGACACAGTTAGTTGTTTGAGGGGAAAAGATTCTAGCTAAACAGACACTGAAGCTTTTTAACAAATAGAACTGATTTAAATGGAGAAAATTATGGTACAAAACAGAATGCTCTAGGAAAAGGCAAAAATAATCTATCAAGATAAAAAAATCACCTCTTTATTAAGTAAAAGCTGGGGTAGATGAGCTCAGTTTGTGTTGAATTCTAAGAATCTAGTTTGACATTATATAAAAGTTGTTATAGCAGATGATGATAATCATGCTGTGACATACGGTTATTTTGTCACAGTTGGCCCCAAACAGTCCTCACTCATGGAAGCAGAGAATAAAGATATAAAAGAAAGCTTGCCTACATAACTCTAGCAATGTTCATTGCACATTTTCTTCATAACAAGATTCTTTAGATGTATGTTCAAGGGAAACAAGTACACACAATAAGAGCAATAGGAGACCTGAAGGTTTCCAAGAAGTTGACACTATAGTTGTTGATCATATAGGCTTCATTTGGCATTTTAAGTCAGCTGTCAGGAATATATCCACTGTGGCTGTTTCAAAAGTTCTCTATAGGCGCCCGCACTGTGGCCTGGTGGGTAAAGCCATTGTAGGTGGTGCCAGCATCCCATATGGGCACCTGTTGGAGAGGCAGCTGTTCCACTGCCAATCCAGCTCTCTTCTATGACCTGGGAAAGCAGTAGAAGATGGACCAAGTGCTTGGGCCCCTGCACCTGCATGGGAAACCTGGAGGAAGCTCCTGGCTCCTGACTTCAGATTGCCCCAGCTCCAGCTGTTGCAGCCAATTGGGGCAGTGACTCAGCGGATGGAATCTCTCTCTCTCTCTCTTCTTCACTTTCTCTCTCTCTTTCTCTCTGCCTCTGCCTGTCTGTAAGGTTGCCTTTCAAATAAATAAATCTTGGCCAGCGCCGCAGTTCACTTGGCTAATCCTCTGCCTGTGGTGCCGGCACCCCAGGTTCTAGTACCGATTGGGGCGCCAGGTACTAGTCCCAGTTGCTCCTCTTCCAGTCCAGCTCTCTGCTGTGGCCTGGGAGGGCAGTGGAGATGGCCCAAGTGTTTGTGTCCCTGCACCCACATGGGAGACCGGGAGGAAGAACCCGGCTCCTGGCTTCAGATTGGCACAGCACCGTCTGTAGCGGCCATTAGGGGAGTGAATCAACAGAAGGAAGACCTTTCTCTCTGTGTCTCTCTCACTGTCTATTACTCTCTCAGAGCTGTCTAACTCTGCCTGGCAATAGATAAATAAATCTTTAAAAAAAAAGCTCTCTATAACGGGAAGATTTCTGTTTGGGGACATTCTATGAAAATCCAGCAATAAAGTTCTTTCTCTTCATACTCACCATAATCCTACAATCATTATCTTCTGCTTGAATTGACAAATAAATACAGAATGCATAATGGTAACTTTTAAAGTTAGGGTGAATTTAGATTGAGCATATAAAACAATTTGAAAATTGTGTTAGTGATTCAAAATGCTAATGGGAATATACTTTAGACAACACTTTTTGATTAATGGTCTAATTATGTTTGTGCAATTAAATTACATAGTTCCTTAAAGGAATCTCAAACAGATGCAATGTTCATTGTATCATACATAAATATCAGGATTCACACACATCTAAATGAGGATACTTTAAATAGTTTACAGAAAATGCAACTAAAAGACAGGTTGGTCTGAAAAAATTTTGAAATTCATGAATAATTTTTAATAGTCATTTTAAGATATTTCACACATTTGGAATTAAATTTTTGCATCAGAATATACCTTTTAATTCCATTCTTCATGACCTATTTGAAAGAGCCCTCCTTGCATGTATAATTATATATAGTATCCCAGGCATTGTGGTAGATAAAGGATATATGACAAGAGCATTATAAAGTCCAAGGAAATACAAACAAAAACAAGAAAAATATATAAAGTTTCACATTTTGGGAAAGTTATTAAGAAAGCACATAGTATGAATTGCAAATATGTGGCTTACTAAGTAGAACTACTACCCAACTCTTATAGATATGAGGTATGAAAAATAGCAATGGAAAATACATTTCTGGGGAGAACCACAACTTGGTTATTTTAATGTGTCAGATATCAGAGTTGAGCATATTGAAAAATTTGAAGATGATATCCTAATAGTGTGAAGCCTGGAAAAGAATTAAAAACAAATTCTAAGCACAAGCTTTCCAAAACTCTAACAAACAGCTAAACAATACATAAATGGAAGAGACATAAGGAGGTCCAACGAAAGAAATTTTTAAAAACAAAAAAACAAAGCAGCAAGAGAGCAAAAAGAAGTCTCCTTTTGATATACAGAACTACAGGGAGCCAGATCTGTCAATTCAATGTTTTGCTGAACTGAGCTAATTTTCCAACTATGCACAGCTTGGGGAGCTGAGCTGAAGCCTAACAGGCTTCAAGTTTATAGAGTTGAAAAATGGTATAGCAGCTGGAAATTAATAGGAAATCCCAAGAAGCGAGGAAAGTACAGAGTGAATGACCCTAGCAACATATACTGGCAAATAGAAATTTCAGATATTACTATTTGAAATAGAATCATAAAATATATATTTGGAGTAAATTTAACTAAATAAATGAAATTGTTTATATACTAGTAACTAAGAGTAATAAAAATTAGATAAATCTAAATAAATGAAGAAATGTATAGTGTTCCTTAATTACAAGAGAACATTGTTAAATTCTTCATTCTAATTCTGCTGAAATTAATGCAAAAATAAACAAAATTTCAATCAAAATCCCACAAACTTTTTTTTAAGGGAAATGGTTTGCTGTCAGGTAGGGGAGACCCGACAGGCTGCCTCCCCATGCAGGAGAAAACAGCAGCCAATACTGAAAGAACAAGTCTTACATAGCTTTGCAGATGTAAGGAGATGGGAGCAGAGTGGGAGCAGCAAATCCCATTAGGATGGGTATGGAGCTGTGATTGAGCCAATTGGTCACCTGACTTCTAATAAGCCAGGTGGGCTTAGGAAGATGGCACCATTTTACTAACAAACCCCTCCTTTTTTTTTCATAAAGCAAGTGTTGCATGAGATTACATCTGTCCCCAAAATCCAGGAGGGGTGGAGGGACAATGATCTAACTTCTAGAGCAACTTCCTGCTGACATGGGCTGACAAGTTACTCTCAGCTGGCATGGGGCAATGTCTAAAGTCATGATGTCCTGGGTGGAGAGCCGAGTATATCCCTGTAGTAACATTTGCTTGACTGCCTGGTTGGTGAAGGGTTTGATTCATTCCATTATCACTTTTTGTAAAAACTTAAACAGAATGTAGTGTAAAAGCCAGAATGAAACTAGTAGCCAATGATCCTAGAAGCAACATTAACCAAGTGATGAGGGGCACCATAGCAAGGGAGACAGGAGGAGTTTGTAGAAAAAGTTCTTAATAATCATACAATGTTAAATGGAGGGGAGAGGACTATCAATACACACAGATCAGGAGTAGAGCCATGGATGTAATAATAGAGGGTATGATTACAAAGGATTGAGGCCCCAAATAGGCTAGATGGAGTGTAGAACAAAGGACAGAGTCATTATGAGAAGATCTAAGAAAGGTGTCATCTAAACCACAAGCAAGTTTTTCCATTGAGAGGCAAATAGAAACTGACAGAAGGGGTTTTGTAATAATCAGGGGGCTTTAAGGCCTTGCCAGTTATGATGCTCAGACCTGTCTATCTCTTTACATGAGGCACTTCATAAGGGAGATGTGAACCTCCTTGGGGAAGGCACTCTGTTGATTTCCATTACCTAGTTGGCCTGGGAGGAGAGCTGCTTAGGTAAAGGCAGGTGGCATCTCTAACAGGAAATCTGCAGTTCTGCCTGCAATATTGCTGACCCTATTGGCTGTCCACTCAGCAGTGGTGGTTACTTTGGAAGCTGGGCAGAGTGAATGGCTTTTCATTTTAGAGTCAACAGACCTTGTTGACTTTGTGGCTCTGATCTGGTTATCCATTGACTCCAGGGAGTTCCATTTTCAGTGATCCAACTCTTGGCTGGCAGAGCTACCAGGGATATTCGTGAGCTGACTTTTGCTGAAGCCCTGGCTTTCCATATAAACCAATGCGGTAGACTGGCTTGTTAGGTCTCCTTGATGACAGATCACTGTATAGAGCAGCCATTAATTGGCCTGCCACCTATCTTTACATTGCTTCTGCTGCTTAGCTTTCTTTTCCTCCTGGTTTTGTTAAAGCAGACCAGAGGAAACTCACTAGAATGTAATTCAAGGGGATACTCAAGTCCCATCTCTAATCTTTGATGGTCTAAAGCAGAAGTCTATGGTAAAATAAAAAAAAAAAATCCATTTTAGGCCTCTGGGCCTTTCACATTAAGAAAATCATCATGTCTGGTAATATAAGATCGTTAGACTTTTTAACCTTTGGACATTTGTATCAATAGCATTTCACATTATCACGAGTTAAAATGTAGCACCACATCTTGACAGCTCCTGTTATATAATCCAAATAGCTTGATTAGTTGGTGTCTCTACAAGAAGAGACACTTATATCCTTTGATATTGCTAGGGGCCCAAGTGGAAATATCAAAGTCTGAAGAATTTGGAACTTTGACTTTGTTTTTCAATGCCTGTCAATGATGCCAAGGAGGTTTAAAATATCTAGTAACAATATATCTAGCAGTAAAATATCTAGTCGAAGGATCCCTTAACATCATGACATAATATAGACACGATCTCTGATACAAAGTGATTACTCAAAATCTTTAGAGTGAGAATATATTCAAATGAACCATAACTCTTAATTAAAAAACTCAGCTTTTTTTTAAGATTTTATTTATTTATTTGAAAGTTTGAGTTACAGACAGTGAAAGGAAGAGACAGAAATGTCTTCCTTCTGTTGGTTCACGCCCCAAATGGCTGCGAAGGCCAGAGCTGTGCTGATCTAAAGCCAGGAGCCAGGCACTCCCTTCTAGTCTCCCATGTGGATTCAGGGGCCCAACGAATTGGGCCATCCTCCACTACTTTCCCAGGCCATAGCAGAGAGCTGGACTGGAAGTGGAGCTGCACGGAATAGAACTGGCGCCCGTATGGGATGCTGGCACCACAGATGGAGGATCAACCTACTGCACCACAGAGCTGGCCCCCCCAAACTCAGCTGTTTTTAAACAACTGGAACTTAACAGACATTAAGAGGACACAAAAGATATTTTAGTAGAACACAAAATCTGTCTTTGGTCATTCCAAAAAATAAGAAATAAAACCTCAAATGTAAGAGCTAGTGCATGGAATCATATCCCATAACTTGGAACAATTTTAACAGAGTCAGAACTAGGGAAGAGAAAATAGCTTATTGGAGTTGGTTGGAAAACTGAGAGTCACAAATTAAACAAAACTGTTTAAAGGAGATGCTACAGGTTTTAAATGTATTTTTAAGGTGATTTCAATATATTGTAAAAACATCATTACTTTGACAGAGGATCATATTCTAGTTCTATGTCAAATAATAGCTTTTATTTTCAACCTGCTGATTTCTTTGATTTACATTTTATAATAACACTGTGGAAACCTCCGAACTAAGATAACATTTGATAAATAAGATAACACATCAACCATTAGTTACTTTAAAGTGGTGTTGAACTGTTTTGCATTTGGACAATTTATGAAAACACGTTAACAAACCAAATAGTTTTTCTAAAGAAGGTGTTAAGAGTATCAATGTGGCCACACCATGGCTCACAAAGCTAATCCTCTGCCTTGCAGCGCCAGTACACCAGGTTCTAGTCCCAGTTGGGGCACCGGATTCTGTCCCGGTTGCTTCTCTTCTAGCCCAGCTCTCTGCTGTGGGCCGGGAGTGCAGTGGATGATGGCCCAAGTCCTTGGGCCCTGCACCCCATGGGAGACCAGGAGAAGCACCTGGCTCCAGACTTCGGATTGGCGCGGTGTGCCCACCAGAGCAAGCCAGCCATAGCAGCCATTAGGGGGGGGAACCAACGGAAAAAGAAGACCTTTCTCTCTGTCTCTCTCTCTCTCACTGTCCACTCTGCCCGTAAAAAATAAAAAAAGAGTATCAATGTTTACATTTAGATACATTTATCTTATATGCCTTTACCCAATTTACATTTAATAATAACACCTAGATGGGTGAAGATGGTGGTATTATACCATAGCTTTATCTGACTTAAGGTCAAAATTGCATTCATAAGGGATTCTACTCCTTTTATAAAATTCTAACTATAAATCAATGACATTAAACCAGAGACTACAACATCCACCTTAGGGGCTATAACGAGTACTGATCACTCTCACTGTTTCATTGAGTACTGATTACCCACAGCTCAAAGCATTTCAAAATGTTCATAAACCAGGAAATGGAGGACTATATAGTGAATTTATACATGTAATGGAATAGTAATCATATAAATAAATAAACGCATGTTACAAGGGCAGCAAAATTCAAATAACTGCTTGGAGTAGAGCAAAGAGATGGAGTAAAGGATGGATCACAATAGGCACAAAGAGAGTTGGATAAATCAGTGTGTTGTCAAGTTGTATTGTGGTATTGTCTACAATACTGTGTATGCTATCAAAACTCATGAAACTGAATTCCTAAATAATTAATCTTTCTATGTTCATATTTTACCTTAATAAATCCATCTTTAGAAATACAAGAGAAAAATGTGTACTGTCTATACAAAAAATGCCAATTTATGGAAGTTTCATTGTCACTAGCAATTTAATAATGTCATTAAGTGCTAAGGGGAAATATTTGTCAACTGCAATTTAAGTATCACTTAAGCTATTATTTAAGAGTGAGAACATGAACACAAGTTGTTAGACACATAGCGAACAGACAAATGGTGTCTCAATGAAAAATACTATTAAAGAATGTGCTACAGTATGAGAAAATTAAATGCAAGAGAAAAGAATGAGTTGTAAGATATACATGAACAGAAAACTAAAAGAGAAAGGAGAAAATTACATTCTTGGGGCCAGTGCCGTGGCTCACTTGGCTAATCCTCCACTTGTTGTGCAGGCATCCCATATGGGCGTAAGTTCTACTCCCGGTTGCTCCTCTTCCAGTCCAGCTCTCTGCTGTGGCCCGGGATGGCAGTGGAGGATGGCCTAGGTGCTTGGGCCCTGCACCCGCATGGGAGACCAGGAGGAAGCACCTGGTTCCTGACTTCGGATAGGCGCAGCACGCCAGCCTTAGCGGCCATGTGAGGAGTGAACCAATGGAAGGAAGACCTTTCTCTCTGTCTCACTCTATCATTGTCTATAACTCTGTCAAATAAGAAATAAATACATTTAAAAATAAAATTACGGCCAGCGCCGTGGCTCAACAGGCTAATCCTCCGCCTTGCGGCACCGGCACACCGGGTTCTAGTCCCGGTCGGGGCGCCGGATTCTGTCCCGGTTGCCCCTCTTCCAGGCCAGCCCTCTGCTGTGGCCCGGGAGTGCAGTGGAGGATGGCCCAGGTGCTTGGGCCCTGCACCCCATGGGAGACCAGGAAAAAGCACCTGGCTCCTGGCTCCTGCCATCGGATGAGCGCGGTGTGCCGGCCGCAGCGCGCCGACCGCGGCAGCCATTGGAGGGTGAACCAACGACAAAGGAAGACCTTTCTCTCTGTCTCTCTCTCTCACTGTCCACTCTGCCTGTCAAAAAAAAAATAATAAAATTACATTCTTAATACAAATAATAGAATTTTAAAACAAAAACTAAAATGAAATAAAATAAAAAATTATGAATTGATAACATTATTTCCAATGGAATCTTCAGTCTAAATGTTACACTTCCAAAACATACAACAACACCAAAAAGAGTGTATTGCTGTATAACATACAACCACAAATACAGTAGCTTAAACCAGTGTATTTTTTTTTCTTTTTAAAGATTTTATTTATTTGAAAGTCAGAGTTACACAGAGAGAACAGAGGCAGAGAGAGAGAGAGAGAGAGAGAGAGAGAGAGAGAGAGAGAGGTCTTCCATCTGATGGGTCACTACCCAATTGGCCGCAACAACCAGAGCTATACCGATCCGAAACCAGGAGCCAGGAGCTTCTTCTAGGTCTCCCACTTGGGTTCAGGGGCCCAAGGACTTGGGCCATCCTCCACTGCTTTTCCATGCCATAGCAGAGAGCTGGATTGGAAGTGGAACAGCCAGGTCTTGAACCAGTGCCCATATGGGATGCCGGCACTGCAGGCCAGGGCTTTAGCCTGCTGCACCACAGCACCGACCCTAAACCAGTGTATTTTTAATATTGCACTTTTATTTGGATCAGGATGAGCCTTGACATTGATTAGGTGGGATCTTTGCTTCAGAGTGCATGAAATTACAATCAGGTGTCAGCCAGAGCATGCTTTATGCTTGCAAATATTTGTTTTGCAAATAATGTTTATAATGGTAAATATTTTCTACTTAATGATGCTTCTCATCTCCCACAAAACATTTTGTTAACACTTCTGTGTATCACCTGAATTATAAATTGCATTTTCAACTTATAGAAAATCATGCTTATTCTATTTTGTTAAGCTGTAATTGCTATCACCAACCATATAAGCATTAAAGTTCTGGAAAAATATACATGATGGTCAAAATTATGTAGTTAGGGCTTTCAATGGGGATGTTGTTGGAAAGAAGTATCTTTCATGGAGGATTAAAACAGAAAAGTATTGTATATGTGATGGATATGTTGTGCACAGTACTGCAGTCAATGATTAGGAAAGCATCTGATGTGGGGAATCTTAGATAATCTTAAGTTCATGAGCTGGAAGCCACACCTCCTTCACCCTGTGTTGCTATGTTCACCTACCTGTCAGACAAGGGACCCCTTGCTCAGAAGTAACTCCTCTTACCTGGCACACAGGGGTGACACCATGTAAACATTTCCATTTTTCTAAGCTCATAAAAAGCCGGGTGGAACAGGAGCTCATGATCTCCTCCTCATGAACTCAGGACGAGCAGAGCAGAGTATGGTAATTCCCCTTCCTTGGCCCACTTACCCTAAAAAAGCCTAATGTGCTGTGTATTTTTCTCACTTTGTAAATAAAGTTTATCACATTGCATGCCGTGTTTCTGCCTTTACTTAGACTTCTTCTCTAAATGAAAAGTAAGAATCTAGAAATTAATTTAGGCGCAATCTAGCCCACAACAATATTTGACTGTGATTATATATTTAACATTTACTAGACTACTATCACATATTATATGGTTCCAACTAGACTACTATCACATATCATCATGATTCCAAAAATAATAAAATACTGAGTGAAAAAATGTGTCACTTAGTGATTAGAAACTACCTCATTCTAGGAACAATTAAACTGAAACACCACTTTTCTTGCTTCAATTATTCAGTGCTGGACTGCTTATATTTTAAATTTTAGGTTAGTATTTGCTGTTTCCACCCCACTCCTTGTGAATAACTAATGATATTCCCTATTTCCAGAAAACAAAAAAAACCTGCTTGTAAAATTTTAAGTACTCTTTAAGGGTACTTAAGGGTACTTAAAGGTCAAGAAACAAGGGGAACTTTGAAAAAAATCTGGATTTGCTGGGTGCCTACCTAAAGTAAGGAATTAAATTTATAGTACATGTACTAAAGAAAAGGTTATTTCTGATGCTAAGAGTAATGTATAGGGAGCGATTACAAAACAATTCAATTTTTATGACTTAAGCACATAATGCTTAACAATGGCAGTATTTACTGTCTTTCAAATTTTAAAATGTCACCAAAACTACTGTTGAAATTTCTGAACTGTAGAGGAGTTTATTTTTGCCAATATTACATCTTAAAAATAGATGTTTTCCTTTATTTTGTCATCATTCAGATTGACTTCACAATATCTAAATGTTGATAGCTTAATCACTTATTAAAATATGTATATTCATAGTAAAATTATTTTCAAAATCATTATTGCTTTGCTATGCTTTTCATAACATAAGATTTTACACTGAAAATATTTTTGTAAGACTGTTGTGGATAGTTATATATTTGACCCTCTTCTGATTTCTCACATTTGAATCAAAATGATATTGCGAAGACTAGAATACATGAAAGAAATTGCTCTCCTTACTTTATACAATGTTTCTGTATAAGGGGGAAAAATGGTGAGCATGACTTAGGGACAAAGCACAGCTGTAGTTGATTAGGTGAGGAGAGAAAACAGCACCTCAGGAGAAAGAATATCTTCTTTCATGGCAGTTGGACTTTGGCACATTTTTATTTTATTTCTCTCCATATGTCTGAAGTGAATCAGTGTCTGATTAAAGAGCTCTCGAGGACAACATGGCAGCTGGACATAGACAAAATTTAGTTATTGATGCCTTACGAGGAGGATTTCATGGGAGCTAGCACTGGCATGAAGTATGAATTTCAACCAATCCAGAGTCACCATTCCTTACCCAGGAATTCTTTTCTCTCCTGTACCTCCATATCTTCTGTTCAATGCAAATAAAAGCAGATGGAGAAAATCCCTCAGGAGAATGTGAAGGAGGTTGATAAAGCTTGTGCTGGAGGAGCAAGACTGTTGTTGAGAGGCAGAAGCAGGGTGTCAAGCACAATCACTCTGGACTCCTCCATCCACTGTGACTGCACCCACCAGAGCCCAGCCTGTGTCTTGACAATTAGTACATATTGCAAGCTAAGTTAATTGATTTCACTTGGGAACATATCCACAACATCATAAATAGCATAGAACTAAGGCATTGCCCTGCAATTAAGGAGAGGTAGAGTTTAAGACTATCTTTTGCTTGAGAAAGAATGATCATCTCTTTCTCAAGCAAAAGATAGTCTTAAATTCTGATAGATTTTGAGATATGATAGTATTCCATGAAATATCATGGCTGATTGTTTATTGTTCTCAATATTTCTCCCTTTGCTGCACCCAAGCCTATTCCTATGTTTTTACGTATTTCCTTCAATTACAGACAAAATATATTTCCTCTAAGGCTGACCATATGATTTGATTTATGCACTGATATATGGATTTCTTCAAACCTATGTTTTATGAAGTATGCTTATCTTTGGAACTTCTGCTACAGCAAGTGTGTTAGTCTAATGAAGGTGAAAGATGTGTGGGATGGATCTGGAACAACCTAGATCCAAACTCAACTAAGCCCAGCTTAAGTCCACCAATCCTAGCTCAATGAAGTAAGAATTAAAAAATGCATTAAACTTAGGGGAAGTTCATTTCACTGCACTACCACTTCAATAGCTTAATGATAAATATGCTAATAATTAATTATGTAAAAGTCACATAAATTTATTAAATAGAATATCATGCCTAAGTAAAATTACATTACAGTTAAACACAATGTATTCAGAAACATGCAAAAACATCTTAGCAGACGATTTTTGTACAGTAAGTTACCTCTTTTGTAAAACTCAAACATATTAAAATTGAAAAATATAATATTTCAACATATACATTTATACTTCAATTATTATTTTTTAAAGTTTAAGTAGCAAAGTATATAATATTTAGTGCAGGGTTACACTCATTCCACTGTACCTATCATTGTTTGAGATAAATAAATGTTAATAGTATAACATTGAATATATTATCAAAACATAATAGGTACAAAATTTCTATTTTCCATAGGCTTTTATAATATGAAAACAATGAAGGAAACCTCTCTGAATAATCAGTTTACAAAAATTCTATTTTAATGTGATACAAAACCTTTTATAAAAATGATAGATCTGGTATTTCATTTCACTTCATTTCATTCTTATAGCAATTAATAATTTTATATAACCCCTTTTAATTCAAGATAAATTTAGGAATACATGATTCAGCTTATAAGTGTTCTTTTTAAATGAGCATGTGGGGTTAATCCTCTGCCTGCGGCACTGGCATCCCATATGGGTGCTGGTTCTAGTCCCAGCTGCTCCTCTTCCCATCCAGCTCTCTGCTATGGCCTGGGAAAACAGTAGAGGATGACTCAATTCCTTGGGCTCCTGTACCCACATGGGAGACGCTGAAGAAGCTCATAGCTCCTGGCTTCGGATCGGCACAGCTCCTGCCATTGTGGCCATATGGGGAAGCCGTTGCAGCCATTTGGGTGTGAATCAGGGGATGGGAGACCTTTCTCTTTGTCTCTCCCCCTCTCTAACTGTAACTCTACCTCTCACATAAATAAATAAAAAATCATTTATGAAAAAATGGGCATTTGTTAATAATGTAGAGTTATTTTACTTTCCTGTTAAAGAATAATACTGATACAACTTTTACATTTAAAACTGGTTGATGTTTTAGTCAAATGTATAATCAGTTCTACATAAATTGTTCATGTTGCTATAAAATGATGCACATAAGGTTCAGTGTAGATAGTCCACCCTTACAGTTGTCTTACAGAACACTTATTTTCTTTATTTATGCTTTATTTAATAGACAAGTAAAATAATTATGTCAGCATAGTCTCTATGATGCTTTGATACATGTATGTATTAGGTAGTGTTCAAGTAAGGAGTCATACTTATCTTTTCAAACATTATAAGTGTGTATAGTTTCTATATGTCAACTAAAATATTTATAATTTCATTATTAATTTTGATGAGTTTAATGTTATAAATGGCTTAGATGAAAATTGAAAATTATCACATGGATAAACACTGTTTGTTGTAGCAGACTTGAAGTATATAACCTCTATGAAAGGTAAGAACAGCTGGTGATAGTTTCCTATTTAATGCTCTTAAATCTTGAGGCACTGGAGATATTTATTAATTCCTCATTTGTGAAACAGCATGTTCACACCAGAAAGATATCCAAGATTCTTTATTAAAGGTAATTTAAAATAAACACCTATAGTAATTGGAAATAGTCTGGACAACCTGTAGTGGGATCCTCTTTCTAAGGATTTGTTTTATTTGTTTGTTTATTTCTTTATTTATTTACAGAGTGACAGAGAAGAGGGAGAGAAAGGGAGAGGCAGGGAGGGGAAAGAAGGAGAAGAAGAGAGGGAATGGGAGGAACAGAGAAAATGGAAGGGGGAGGAGGAGGAAGAGAGAGGGAGGGAGATCTTCTCTGCACTGATTCACTCCTCAAATGCCTGTAACTGCAAGAGCAGGACCAGGCTGAAGTTAGGAGCCAGGAACTCCATCTGAGTCTCCCTTGTGTGTGGCAAGGATCCAAGTATTTGGGCTCTTATCTGCTGCCTTCCTTCTTGTACTTAGCCAGCAGCTAAGTTGGAATTGGAGCACTCAGTACTAACTGGCATTCCAATAGTGGAAGCTGTCATAGTAGACCATGGCTTAACCAGCTGAAACTCAATGGTGGCCCTATCATGTGGGATTCTCTTATGAGTGTGATTTTTGATCATGAGGAGGATAGGACAAGAGAAAAAGAGAGAAGAGTCAGAAGTGTCTAAAGAGAGAAGGTGTGAGCTCTTTATGGAGATCTCAGCAATCTGTACTAATTTATTTTAGAATATCTGGTTTAACCATTTGTCTTCAGCAAGATTTCAGTTTAATTAAAATGGTTAATGTCGGTTACAAAGGATAAGAACTATCAAGATTTGAGTCTGTTTACTTCACTATAGGATGTAAAAAGTGGCTGAAAATGACTGTCCCAATGTGTGCACATACTGCTGCAACCTATTAAATTAGTAATAGAAAACTGGCTTTACATGGCATTCATTTCCAAAGTTGATCCTTTCAGTGTTTATAATTTACTACAAGAGCAACACAGTATGATGGTTCCAAGTTAAAGAAGACCAAGAATTTATGGTTGAAACAGTTTCCTCAAAGACATGTTTGAACTATAATCTGTCAAATAAGATTACACACTACAGAAAACCAATGGCTTTTGAGGTACAAAAATATTCATTGTAGAGAGAATTCACACCATTAATAGCTAGTCTGTCCAAGCAGAAAAAAGGCTTTCTAGTATCTAAATATGACAGCTGCTCCCTATTGAGGCCAGGCCATTGGTTGATGATTTTCAAGTCTCATGTTTTCACAGCTTCTTATTCTCTGAAACGAAGCCAAGGGCAAGTGGGGTGCGAGAAGAAACTGTTGGACCTGGTTTGGTAGGGGTGAAAAGCCCCAGGGATGCGGCCAAAATGTGGGTGTAGGCAAGGTTTTGCCTGCTTGCGCTGAAAGCCTTTCAATAAAACTGGCAATATACAGAGATACACATGATTTCATAAACCCTTTGATGCTGAGTCTGTCAAAAGAAAAAAAAATGAAAATCTTCCACTGTGGTATTTTATGCCTCCTGTGACCCAACTTTATGACAAAATAAAAGTCAGAAAAATATGTAATGTTAAATATAATTGGAACACCTGTGTAGAAAAAATGTTTATAAATGGCATTACTGCCTTAACTGTAACAACATGAGCAGAAGTACTATAATCATGTTCAGTGGTAATATGGAACCATATGTGGTGAAATAAAATACAGGACAAATATACAAATACATCTGCTGCTACAGATTTTCAGCCTTTTAACACTCATGGATGTCTGTTTGGGGTCTGACTCTGACTATATCCTACTGTTTTATGTATTTTTCTGTAATTTTGTGAGATTAACTGAGCCAGCTTGCAGTTTCTGTTAAATGTTAATTCTTTTCTTAACTTTTAGAGTGTTGGGGCTATAGCACTGTTTTTCTGAATGAGCAGCTCTCAAAACCAAACTGTTTTGGCACCATCTTACATATTTTCTTAAAGTCTCATAAAATGCCTGTGATAAAAATCTAGCAATTATCCTGGCAAAGCAATGGATATAATATATTTCCCTGTCCAATGGCCACCATAGCCTGACCACAAGAAATCTAATAGGCATGGATTTAAAGACTCATTTTTTTTCATTGCTTCACATTCTCGCTCTCTGTCTCTCTCTGTCTCTTTGTCTCTCTCGCTCTCTCACACACACACACACAAACATGTTCACTGGCAGATGATCTTCTGTGTATAACCTTGAATATTTTTTATTACTATATATCAGTATATTTAAAATTGTCATTGTAAATAAGAAGTTGCCTAAATTATAAATATATATTAATTGTTGATCAATACCTAGGGAATTGTGGCAAAACCTTCCATCTTAAACTTCCATGATCTTGCAAGATAGAAATGGAGATATACCCTATCTTCATTTTGCAATCATTTTTTGAATATGTGACTATTGAAAGAAGAATATATGCTTTATTTTTCTTTCACTAATATGAAAATTACTAGTGAAAGGGAAATTTAATATTTGGATCAACATTTGACAAATACCAATGTTCTGGGAAAGAAACAACAGTAGTAGTTGGGAAAGAGCATACACATATATTTCCTTGGATAAATTGTTACTAAAAGTTTTGTCTGTAGAGTCATTGTCCAGATAATTTAATGATAGTAAGTAATCAATTGCCTGTACTCATACATGGATGGTTTTAATAATTTTGTATGTTCAAAATGAAGAAAATAAATTTCTTTTCTTCTAACCTTGAATATATAAACAAAATATATATTGGAGTTTTCAAAACTCTATAAACCTATGAAGCTAATGATAAAATGAGATTTTAAATGTGAATTACAGATGTCACTCCTTATCTACAGGGAATATATTCCAAGTTCTTTAATGGTTACTGGAAGCAAAGACAATACCAAATGCTACAGAGAATATTTCTTTTAAAGGAAACATGCTGACTTTTCTTTGGCATATCAAAATTCCTAGCATTGCTACCTTTGGGCTTTCAGATCATTATTAATTAAAATATAGATTCTTTGAACACAAGCACTGTGATAATATGATGACTAAAACAGCTACTAAGTGACAAACAAAAAGGTATCATATACAGTATAGGTGCACTGGACAAAGAGATGATCTACATCCTGGACAACCCAAAACAGAATGGCATGAAATTATATCATGTCATTCAAACTGTGATGCAATTTCAAATAGTAATTGCTTAGTTCTGGAATGTTCTATGTAATATTATTGAACCCCATTGAATTTAAGTAACTGAAACCATGGAAAACTAAACTGTGCATATAAAGAGAAACTAAAAGGCAGAAAATAAGTCATTGTTACTTCTTTGGGAGTCTTGACACAAGCAAAATTTCTTCATATTCTTAAATATTTTTCTTTTATTTGAAAAACTGTTGATACTCATTATTTATGGCTTCTATATTTGTTGATTTGCCCAGTAGCAAAAAATGTATTTATAACCTCCAAATCATTGCTTGCAAAGCTTTACTGATTACTCACAGATGATGTGCACTCTTCGAACTGCCCAATGTGCAAATTCTCAAATGAAGTTTAGAAAGGCTACACTCTGCCTTCTTGTTTCAGTTCTCATTACAACAAGCATGTGTTCTTTTCAGGGCCTTATTTAGTGCTACAATGTTTGCACTTCTGTGCCTTTTTATCATCATTTTGCTGTTTAAAAAACAAACAAACATCAGAGCATAATGGTGTTTATAGGCTATGATGTGCCTTACAGAAAGAGAAAAGCAAAAAAGAACTAAATGTGTTACATAAATTTAATTGTTAGGAGTTGTAGTGTTATTATTTTGTTTAATATCACATTTTATTTTTCTTTTTTAAGATTTACTTTATTTAATTTAAACATGGGGATACAGATAACCCTTTCATTTGCTCATTTCATTTCCTTTGGATAAATTTCAAGGAGTGGGATTGATGTGGTTATATGTAGTTTTGGCTTTCTAAGCTGTTTCCAAAGAGTCTTTTGCAATGGCTGTACTAGTTTACATTCCCACAAACAGTGGACAAGGGTACCTTAAAAACCACATCCTCACCAGCATCTATTGTTTGTTTAATTCTGTATGAGAGCCATTCTAACTGGGGTGAGGTGAAACCCCCTTGTGATTTTGATTTGTATTTTCCTGATGGCTAGTGATCATGAGCATTTTTTCATGTCTCTGTTGGCCTTTTGAATTTCTCTTTTGGAAAGAAAAAATGCCTGTTCAAGTTCTTTGCCCATTTCTTAACTTAATTGTTTTTGTTATTATGAGTTTATTGAGCTCTTTATAAATTCTGGATATTAATCTTTTTTTCAGTTTCATGTTTGCATTTTTTTCCATTCTGTCAGTTGCCCCTCCACTTTACTAAGTATTTCCTTTGCAGTGCAAAAGATCCTCAGCGTGTTGTAATCTCATTTGTGAATTTTTGCTTTGATTCTCTGTGCTTCTGGGGTATTTTCCATAGTCTTTGACTATGCCAATGTCCTGTGGAGTTTCCCCCATGGTCTACTCTACTAACTTTATGTATCAGATCATAGATTTACATCCTTGACACAATTTGAGTTAAATTTTGTATAAGGTGTAAGGTAGAGGTCTTGTTTGTTGCTCTACATGTAGAGATCCAACTTTCCTGGCACCATTGATTGAAGAGATTGTCCTTGCTCTGGGAATTGATCTTAGCCACTTTGTCAAAGATTAGTTGATTGTAGATGCATGGATTTATTTATGGAGTTTCTATTCTGCTCCATTGGTCTAAATGTCTATTTTTGTGCCAGTACAAGGCTGTTTTGTTTATAACTGCCCTATAGTATGTTGTGAAATATGGTATTGTGATCCCTCCAGCTTTGTTTTTGTTGCTAAGATTTCTTTAGCTATTTGGGGTCTCTTGTGTTTCAATTAGAAGTTTTGCATTATTTTTTTCCAGATCTGAAAAGAACTTTGTTGGTATTTTTATGATCACACTAACTCTTTAAATTGCTTTTAGTAATATGGACATTGTGATATTTATTCTTCCAATCTGTGAACATGATATGATTTTTCCAATTTTGTGTCTCCTTATATTTCTTTCTTTAATGTTTTGTAATTTCCATAATAGATCTCTTATTTTTTTAATTTTTTTTATTTTATTATTTTTTGAGAGGCAGAGTTAGACAGAGAGAGACAGAGAGAAAGGTCTTCCTTTTTTCCATTGGTTCACCCCCTAAATGGCCGCTATAGCTGGCGCTGTGCCAATCTGAAGCCAGGAGCCAGGTGCTTCCTCCTGGTCTCCCATGCAGGTGCAGGGCCCAAGCACTTGGGCCATCCTTCACTGCCCTCCCAGGCCACAGCAGAGAGCTGGACTGGAAGAGGAACAACCAGGACATAATCCAGCGCCCCAACTGGGACTAGAACCCTGAGGTGCCGGCGCCGCAGGCTGAGGATTATCCTAGTGAGCTGCGGCGCCAGCCTCCAACATAGATCTCTTTCACTTGCTTGGTTAAATTTATTCCAAGCTATTTAATATTTTATAGTTATTGTGAATGGGATTGATCTTAGACTTTCTTTCTCAGTCATGCCATTGTCTGTGTATACAAAGCCTATCGATGCTGTAGAGTTTACCAACTCTTTTATGAGTTCCAATAGTCTCCTAGTGGACTCTAACACACCTGAAAGGGAAGAGTGATAAGAATCATGACTGCGTGGCTGGCACTGTGGTGTAGTGGGTTAATGCCCTGGTCTGAAGCACTGGCATCCCATATGGGCACCGGTTCAAGAACCAGCTGCTCCACTTCCAATCCAGCTCTCTACTGTGGCCTGGGAAAGCAGTGAAAGATGTCCCAAGTCTTTGGGCCCCTGCACCCCTGTGGAAGACCCGGAAGAAGCTCCTGGCTTCTGGTTTCAGATCGGCACAGCTCCAGCTGTTGCAGCCAATAGGGGAGTGAACCCTTAGATGGAAGACCCCCCCACACACACCTCTTTCTGTCTCTCCTCTCTCTGTGTAACTCTTTCAAATAAATAAATAAATAAATCTTAAAAAAAAAAGAAAGGCCGGCGCCGTGGCTCAACAGGCTAATCCTCCGCCTTGCGGCATCGGCACACCGGGTTCTAGTCCCGGTTGGGGCACCGGATTCTGTCCCGGTTGCCCCTCTTCCAGGCCAGCCCTCTGCTGTGGCCCGGGAGTGCAGTGGAGGATGGCCCAGGTGCTTGGGCCCTGCACCCCATGGGGAGACCAGGAAAAGCACCTAGCTCCTGGCTCCTGCCATTGGACGAGCGCGGTGCGCCGGCCACAGCGCGCCGTCCGCGGCGGCCATTGGAGGGTGAACCAACGGCAAAGGAAGACCTTTCTCTCTGTCTCTCTCTCTCACTGTCCACTCTGCCTGTCAAAAAAAAAAAAAAAAAAAGAAAGAAAAAATCATGACTGATGGCAATCTGAAATCAGTCAAACCCGTACTCTCATGGCCCATCTCCCATCTGCCAATTCTCAAATTTGTAACCTTGGTCAAAATAAAGCTCCATCTTTTGGTCTCTAGGTTGTTTGTCTTCAGACCAGGGAGAAAGATGTTGTAGACTAGCACATGCAATGCAGACTTCTCTCTATGCTTAGGCCCCACTCAGACTCTCCAGGTCTTGTTGATGTAGTAAGATTTGTACCCTGGAAGGTATTTAGTGTTTGGACGGGAACTGGGAAATGGAAGCAGCATGCATGAATTCAAGCTGCAACCATTATAGCACCTCTTGGAATAGCTTGTTCCTTTTGAGCCAATGAATGTTCCCTTTGATAAAAATCAAATTAATACAAAGGTTAAAGTTTCAAAATCAGTAGAAAGAGGAGAAAATGCTGAGAAAAGAAAATTGGCTCTGGTTTTCTAAAGTGAATTTAGAATGGGATTAGGAAACAATGACCTTCCTACTTTCTTAATAGCAATTTCCAATCTATTGCAGGTGGTGAATCCCTTACTCATTTACCCAGTGGGCCTTCATTTTGAAAACATAATTAGAGAAATGTAGATGTAATTCAATTCTATGGTTAAAACAATCCACGTTTGCAATAATGTACCTAACTACGAGTTTATGAGCAAGATCCATCATTTTGCTAGACAACATGAAAGCATTATATTCATACAGTATTCATTTTCTCAAGATGAAATTAGTCCCACATTTTACTTCTGATGATCTGTAATGGTGTATGTCTTAATCCATAAACACATTCGTTTGGGTTTTTCAAATAATTCTGAAATTATCGCATGCTTTCAAAATGATTCTTATCTAAGAAATAAAATAAACAACTAAGAAAGATACCTAAACTCTCCCCCAACTGTTTTCAACACTTAAGCTTTTTGACATTTTGAAATATATATCCTGTGGTGATCACATCATCTCTTTGCATAATGGATTTATTTTCTGTTTGATATTAGTTTTAGCATCAATGTTAATGCTTAATAACAAATAAGACAAATAATTCTCTGTAACTGAACTACAATCTTGATAATATTTTGTGAAAATTTGAGTGTTGCTGCAAAATTGAACAAAACATCCAGAACAAGAGAAATGTTAAGACAACTACATGAAAAAATAAAGTGTTTTTATATTAAAAAATGGTTATTACGGGATATTAAGCAATGTAATTTATGTAAAAATAATAAAAAATTCCTAAAATAAGAGACTTTTGGATTCAGAATTATATTACTATTATAATAATTATTTAATTAATCATTCATGCAAACTTAATTTCTGTCAGTAGCAAAGATGCAGATGCTTGTAGTTAGCTCTTTTTATGAATTGTATTTATGCTATAACTTTGATTAATGTTCCCATAGATTTTAAAATATTCAATAAAATCTGAATATTCATATAGTGCTATTGAAGGAAATTGTACAGTTGGTTAAAATATAATTCCTTATGTATGACAACATTTTCTGAAGTGTTTCATATGTAATACTTATTACAAAATTCAGTGTGTTGACCATGGTAAAACCTACTGATTCTAATCACATGATATGGACACCAGGCAAAAATGGATTAAACTTCTGAATATTAATTTCTGTCATAGTCTTACTACCTTGATGATAACTTCATTTCCTCATTCTATGCCAATGGCCACAGTTATACAACCTTACAAGTTTCTATTTTAATGATCCCTATGCATACTTATTGCTCTATTTCCTTTTTTTTTTTTAAAGATTTATTTATTTGAAAGTCAGGGTTATGAAGGGAGAGACAGAATCTTTCATCTTCTGATTCATTCCTCAAATGGCCACAACAGCTGGGGCTGGGCCAGGCCTAAGCGAAGAGCCCAGAACTACTTATGGTTCTCTCACAGCAGTGCAGAGGCCCAAGTACTTGAGCCATCTTCAGCTGCTTTCCTGGCTACATTAGCAGGGAGCTGGATTGGAAGTGGAGAAACCTGGACTTGAACCATCATTCATATGGGATGCTAGCATCACACATGGCAGCTTTCCTTGCTAGGCCACAACAATGGCCCAAACTTAACATCTTAAGCACCTTGATTTCTTAGATCAGAGGTTTCTCAGGCCATAAAAGGTAGTTCAAATGAGGCTCAGAACAGGCCAGAAGAATGGGGATGTTCACATTCTTTTTGTTTTTTTGTTTTGTTTTGTTTTGTTTTTTGACAGGCAGAGTGGACAGTGGAAGAGAGAGAGACAGAGAAAGGTTGCCATTGGTTCACCCTCCAGTGGCAGCTGTGGTAGGTGCACTGTGGCCAGTGCATCGCGCTGATCCAACGGCAGGAGCCAGATGCTTCTTCCAGTCTCCCATGGGGTGCAGGGCCCAAGCACTTGGGCCATCCTCCACTGCACTCCACAGTAGAGAGCTGGCCTGGAATAGGGCAACTGGGACAGAATCCGGCTCCCCGACCGGGACTAGAATTTGGTGTGCCGGCGCCGCAGGCGGAGGATTAACCTATTGAGCGACGGCATTCTAAGGAAGAGCTCTCAGGTTATAGAAACAAGAATTAATGTCTGAAAACTCAGCTTCCTTTCCTCTTATTGGAAAAATCTGAGGTGTGTTCCACAGAGATATTTAGTTGTTTCCCATAAAGGCTGAACCCAGTTGCACCTGCAGTATCCTGCATAGGAATGAAAATTTCACTGCAGTTCATCTGTTTCCTGACTCTCCTCCCCATTCTCTCATCCTGCTCCTTGAAACAATCTTCATAAGACGCTCCTTGCTCCCATCCTTATTTCCCAACCAAAATGCATAGCATGGACTAGCTCTGCCGCTTGAAAGATATGGAGGCCAATGGTGTCAAAATATGTTGTGAAACCAGTTAACTTTTGTAACTTCTTAGAAAACCAAGAACAATGCTTAACGTCAGCCTCAGCCAGGAGTGAACACAAGACATATTATGAAGTCACATGACCTCCACTGTCATATTTAAAGAGATCACATGTCCTACAGGTAGAGCACAGGCTGTATTGGAAACAAAGCAGAAAGTTTTGATGTTGTGGAGTTTCTTGATTTATTTGTAGATTCTGGTTATCAACCCTTTATCTGTTGCATAGTTTGCAAATAATTTTTCCCATTCTGTCGGTTGCCTATTCACTTTCCTGACTGTTTCTTTTACAGTACAGAAACTTCTCAATTTGATGCAATCCCAAATGTTAATTTTGGTTTGGCTGCCTGTGCTTCTGGGGTATAATCCAAGAAGTTTTTCCCAGTACCTATATCGTGCAGGGTATCTCCAATGCTCTCTAATAATTTGATGGTGTCGGGTCGTAGGTTTAAGTCTTAAATCCATGTTGAGTGAATTTTTGTATAAGGTGAAAGGTAACAAACAACCCACTTAACAGATGGGCCAAGGACTTCAATAGACATTTTTCCAAAGAGGAAATCCAAATGGCCAACAGACACATGAAAAAATGTTCAAGATCACTAGCAATCAGGGAAATGCAAATCAAAACCACAATGAGGTTTCACCTCACCCCAGTGAGAATGGCTCACATTCAGAAATCCACCAACAATAGATGCTGGAGAGGATGTGGGGAGAAAGGGAAACTCACCCACTGTTGGTGGGATTGCAAACTGGTGAAGCCACTATGGAAGTTAGTCTGGAGATTCCTCAGAAACCTGAATATAACCCTACTACACAACCCAGCCATCCCACTCCTTGGAATTTATCCAAAGGAAATTAAAATGGCAACAAAAAAGCTGGCTGCACCTTAATGTTTATTACAGCACAGTTCACAATAGCTAAGACCTGGAACCAACCCAAATGCCCATCAACATTAGACTGTATAAAGAAATTATGGCACATGTACTCTATAGAATACTAGCTTTAAATCTTTTTTTTTCACCTATCTGGGTTGCAAGTTGGCATTCTCTCACATTCCACATACTACAGAGGGCTGGCTACATGGAGGGTTTTTCCTTTTCTTAATTGCCAGAGTTAACAGACAGATGATAAAAATGGTTTAAAAACATTGGAAAATCTCTGTCTTAGCAGATCAGTGCAGGATATAATTATTTTGATACGCTGTCAGTCTGAAAGTGCTGTGGGACCATATGTTCTCTCATGTTGGTGGCTCATGTAAAAGGTTTACTATAAAAGCTGAACTACATTCTTGGCTTTTAATCTACCTATCAGAAGCCTTTTAAGGGAAAAAATATAACATGCAAAGGAGGCATTTTTTGTATTCATTTTGGACTCCTGTAAAAAGAAAAAAAAAAGAATACTATACAGTAGTCAAAAACAATGAAACCAGGCATTTGCAACAATATGGAGGAATCTGGAAAACATCATTCTGAATGAATTAAGCCAGTCCCAAAGGGACAAATATCATGTGTTCTCCCTGATCGGTGACAACTAACTGAGCACACAAGGGGAAACCTGTTGAAGTGAAATGGACACTATGAGAAACAGTGACTTGATCAGCTCTTGTGCTGACTGCTGATGTACAATGTAATACTTTATCCATTGTAGTATTTTTTATGTGTTTTGTTTTAGTACTATTGGTTGAACTCTGTAATTAACACACAATTATTCTTAGGTGTTTAACTTTTAACTGAAAAGTGATCCCTGTTAAATATAAGAGTGGGAATAAGCGAGGGAGGAGAAGAATAATTTGGGACATGCTCAATTGGACTTGCCCCAAATGATGGAGTTAGAAACGTGCCAGGGGATTCCAATACAATCCCATCAGGGTGGCATGTACCAACGCCAATCTCACTAGTCCAAGTGATCATCTTCAGTTCACAATTGATCACACTGATAGGTCTAAGAGTCAAAGGGATGACACAAACAAGACTAGTGTCTTCTAATACTAACTTGTAGAATCAAACAGGGAGAGAAGGATCCAACATGGGAAGTGGGAGACAGCAGACTCACAGAATGGCAGATGTCCTAAATAGCACTCTGGCCTCAGAATCAGCCCTTAAGGCATTCAGATCTGACTGAAGAGCCTATGAGAGTATTTTAGGCATGCAAAGCCAAGACACTGTGGAAAAAAAAAAAAAAAACAGAAGACCTAAATGAAAGATCTCTGTGAGTGAGATCCCAGTGGAAAGAACAGGGCCGTCAAAGAAGGAGGTACGTTTCTCTGAAGGGAGGAGAGAACTTCCACTTTGACTATGACCCTGTCGGAATAAGATCGAAGTCGGCAAACTAAAAAGGCTTCCATAGCCTCAGCAACTAATGACTAGAGCCTAGGGAGATTACTGACGCCATAAACAAGAGTGTCAAATTTTTAAGTCAGCAACAGGAGTCACTGTGTACTTAAGTCTCATGTGGGATCTGTCCTTAATGTGTTGTCCAGTGTGAAGTAATGCTATAACTAGTACTGAAAGAGTATTTCATACTTTGTGTTTCTGTGTGGTTGCAAAATGATGAAATCTTTACTTAGTATATACTGAATCAATCTTCTGTATATAGATAATTGAAAAATGAAAAAAAAATCTTGGTGTTAAATTGGAAATTGCATAGAAAATTATCAATTTTTTAAAAAAATATCATGTAGGATCTCTGTCCTTAATGTGCTGTACATTGTAATTTAAAGCTATAATTAGTACTCCAACAGTATTTTTCACTTTGTGTTGCTATGTGAGGGCAAATTGTTGAAATCTTTACTTAATTTATACTAAACTGATCTTCTGTATATAAAGAGAATTGAAAATGAATCTTGATGTGAATGGAAGGGGAGAGGGAGCGGGAAAGTGGAGGGTTGCGGGTGGGAGGGAAGTTATGAGGAGTGAGGGGAAGCCATTGTAATCCATAGGCTCTACTTTGGAAATTTATATTCATTAAATAAAAGTTTTTTTAAAAAAAAAAAAACAAAGCAGAAAGTTGAATTGTAGAAGTAGTGAAATTAGAGACATTCAAAGCCTAACCATAAAATCAGGGATGCAATAATGAAGTAGCAAAGGGCAGATTTCCTGAGAAGTTTGCTAGGCACATGTGAATGAATTCACCTGAATAGGTGGAAAAGCCCTAAAATTTCTAGATTGGCAATACCATTCCCTGCTCATGACAACGGAGAGCCCACCTGCCCACCACTATCATAAATGGAGATGATAAAGGTAAGGCCTCACCTGAGATGGATGCTTCTGAAAATGATGATGGTCTGTTTCAAGGGTGACTCTAATCTCACATTATTTTCAGACCAATTGTCGGTTTTTGGCACAACTCTGAAGAATACTTGCACAAAAAAATTAACAAAAGAAAAGTTGCTGAGTCTGGCTAATCTGTATGAGTAGTAACAAAAGAACAGGCATGCATATGAACCCTGAGGGTGCTGAACCAATAAGGTAGAATTTAAAGCTGGTAAGGGAAGAATTTTTTGATTATAGGGCACTTTTTCTGACACACAATTCACACAATTCAGTATGTTGGCAGGATACCTGTACCTTGTTCCAATATGATGTTTCAGTGGCTCCTTAAAGTTTAGAGAGGATAATGTGGCTATATATATATATATATATATATATATATATATATAGTGAATTAGGTGAACTGATGGATCTACCTTGACAGAGTATAAAGAAATGGAACAAGGTGCACGGTAGAGTGAGTTTAATGTATCAGACTAGAAAATTGATCAGGTCATTATGTTTCCAGATGACCCAGAAGGCATTTTGCCAGTGAAGTGACACTAAAATGTACTAGTAAGACAGTGTCAGCATTCTTGAAGTGTTAGTCCAATTTTCGTCACTATAACAAATACGTGAGCGGAGCTCATCAAGAAGAAGGCTTATTTTCCATCATGATTTTAGGGTGTCACAGACGAAGATCAGACAGCCCTATTGGTCTGATACCTGATGAGGGTGGGAGCCAATAATGATCTAGCATGTGCAGAGGAATGGTCACATGTCAAGCTAGGAATAATAGAGGAGTGTGTGCTCCTCATCCACCTTCTCTATGATCTCATCTGTCCTTATAAAGTCACCATGATGAGCTCAATCATCACGGCTCAATAGGCTAATCCTGCGCCTTGCGGCGCCAGCACACCAGGTTATAGTCCCGGTTGGGGAGCCGGATTCTGTCCAGTTGCCCATATTCCAGGCCAGCTCTCTGCTGTGGCCCGGGAGTGCAGTGGAGGATGGCCCAAGTTCTTGGGCCCTGCACCCCATGGGAGACCAGGATAAGCACCTGGCTCCTACCTTCAGATTAGCGCAGTGGACCAGCCGCAGCGCGCCAGCCCCAGCGGCCATTGGAGGGTGAACCAACGGCAATGGAAGACCTTTCTCTCTGTCTCTCTCTCTCACTGTCCACTCTGCCTGTCAAAAAAAAAAAAAAAGTCACCATGATGAGATCACAGGGACTCCTCCCTAATAACCTAATCCAAGTTATGCACCCACAAACACCATATTGGGATTGTATTAAATCCTATGCTTAATTCATTTTTTTAAAGATTTATTTATTTGAAAGTCAAAGTTACACACAGAGAAAAGGAGAGGCAGAGAGAGAGAGAGAGAGAGAGAGGTCTTTGATCTGCTGGTTCACTCCCTAGATGATCGCTACGGCTGGAACTGTGCTGATCTGAAGCCAGGAACCAGGAACTTCTTCCAGGTCTTCCACATGGGTGCAGGGACCCAAGGACATGGACAAACTTCCATTGCTTTCCCAGGCCAAAGCAGAGAGGTGGATCAAAATGGAGCAGCCAGGACTCAAGTAGGTGCCCATATGGGATGCTGGCACTGCAGGCAGCTGCTTTACCACTACGCAACAGCGCTGGCCTCTCAATGCACTTTTATAGGACTCTGGGAATCAAGACTTCAACATGAAGGCCTTTGAGGGACACCAAGATGATTGTCCATACTATAGCATTTCAGAGTATGCACATGGCTGTAAGTCACAGACCAGGTTGATAGTGGGACATGATTCCCTTTCTGCCAATGGAAGGAACATGATTCTAGAATAGCAGAGACCGAACACTGGTACTTAAATATCTGAGGCAAGTTTGATATATTTATAATATAGAACAATAAAACTGAAATGGCATCCGATAGTTCATCCAGAGATTGGCAATGGTTAACATGTGATTTTCTGGGAACAAAATGTATGTGTAGTCATTGGGAATACGTTCTAGTTTATAAAATCAAGATTATCAACACTGGATGAGCTGAGTAACAATGTCAGTTGTTAAAAGGGTAAACCATTATTCCTTCCTTATTTTCAGATTTAATCCCAATGATTATAAAAAAAAAGTTAGGAGTCCTTGAGGAAGGGTTCTGTAATTTCAAAGAAACGTTGAGCAAGAAAAAGTCCAAAAAGGAAAGATTAAGAATGAAACAAAAAAAGATATTGGACAAATTTTAAAAAATCATAATAATTAAGATAAAATTAAAATAAACTACCTAATGCCAATAAAAGCAAGGTAGAAAGGAACTTATTATGTTTAAGGAACCAAGAGAATATTAGTGTTTAGGAACTGGACTAGATTAAATAAGGTAGAGGTAAAATCATGCAGACTTTCCTGGAACATAGGAAGGAACTTAGCTGATATTTTAAGCACACATAATTGGAGGGTAGTCAGTGAACAGTTATCTGAATTATATATTAAAATATATTTCAGGCTTTTTAAAATATTTGGAACTTTGGAATAAGAGAGATCTTCCTATGGAAAATAAAAAGACAGGAAATACTAAATTGAAGTCATAAATATTTGGCTTCTTGTTTCGTTGGGTTTCCATATTACACTAAAGAAAATTTTAAAAAGACAGGCCTAGAGAAAGAATTTTGCATAGTATATAAAATGTCAACAATAGCATTTATCATTCATAATGTGTACTAAATTACCACAAAATCAGTATGTTTGGACTTAAAATTTGATTTTATATACATATGTAGATACATATATATGCACATATGTACACAACAAACAGAAACTGACTTAGCCAGGATTAAGTGGAAAGGACTTTATTATCAAACTATGAGGCAGCTCACAAAATAATGAGGAAGTTGGAAAATCAGAACTGATTTAAAGGATTTAGGACACTAGAAAACCAGATGTATGAATTAGTTATCTATGCACAATACCTTCAGTGAATGGGATCTACCAGTTTTCCAAAACTCTGTTCACAAAAGCTTTGTTTTTCATTTTGGTTCAGCATTTGTGAAGATATCTGTCTAAATGAACACTGGTCTTTTAGCTTTTCAATTCTGTTACCATGAGAATTCTCTAGAATTTTATTTCAGTTTTGGCTGTTATTAGTAAGGATTTAATCAGAGAAGCAGAAGAGCAATAAGTGGTAGAAAATGAGGGAATTATTACTGGACTTAGTCTCTGTAAGATTGAGGGAAATGTTGGCTCTCTATAAGTGCACCATTGAATTTGAAGTCACTACAGATCATTCACTCCCCAGAAACCAGAAGGAGAGTTAGGGAAAGAGCAAAGGCTCATAGAATCACCTGGAATCCCTAAGACAAACTGGAATCTATGAGGTCAGCTGAAACGTTGGACTTCACACTAGATCTCTTTCCACCTCCAAACTCCATTCCACAGTTGACCTACAAAGGAATCTGTCCACTTTTCACAGAGATACAGTACATTTAGCCCAATTTTGATCAAGCTCCCTGCTAACACATCTGGGAAAATAGCAGAAAATGACCCAAATGTTTGAACCCTGCGTCCACATGAGAGACCGAAATGAAGCTCTTCCAGTCTAATCCAGCCCTGGCCATTTGGCCATTTGGGGAGTGAACCAGTGGGTGGAAGATCTCTCTCTCTCTCTCTCTCTCTCTCTCTCTCTCTCTCTCTCTCTCTCCCCCTTACTCTATGTGTGTGTGTGTGTGTGTTCCTTCCCCTTTTCCTCTGTGAATCTGAATTTAAATAAAATAAAATAAATCATTTTTTAAGAGAACTGATCTATTGGGGCCAACACTGTGGTGTATGAGGTAAAGCCACTGCCTGCAGTACCGTCATCCCATGTGGGCATCAGTTCAATACCCAGCTGCTCCTCTTCCAATCCAGCTCTCTGCTATGGCCTGGGAAAGCAATAGAGGGTGGCTCAGACTTGGGCCCTGCACCCATGTGGGAGACCCAGTGTAAGCTCCTGTTTGGATCAGTGCAACTCTGGACATTGAGGCAATCTGGGGAGTGAATCCGCAGGTGGAAGACCTCTCTCTCTCTTTCTCTCCCTCTGCCTCTCCTCTCTCTGTGTAATTCTGACTTTCAAATAAATAAATCAATCTTAAAAAAAAAAAAAAGAAAAGCCATCTATTTGGTTTGAGGAATTTTGGCTGTTTGTGGGATTCACAACCAATGTGCCTCTGCTCCACGTATGCCACACAGGATCACCAGAGCGGCAGTGACTCTCTGGATTTGCTCTTTTCATGGCAACAACAGCATAATGGAATAAGTCATACCACAAAAACAATTTTTACAATGCTTTTACCATCTCCTCTAACATCACTTTGCAAAGCTAGTCACCTGGTCAAGCTCATAGTAAATACTTGAATTTGCCCTAACACAAACAATTCCTTTAAAAAGTATGCATTTATTATTTATTTGAAAGGCAGAGCCAGAGAGCCAAAGGGAGGTGAGTGACAGACTGATATATCTTCCATCTTCTGATTCACCCCCCAAATGGATAAAATAGCCAGCTCTGGTCCAGACTGTAGCCAGGAGCCAGGAACCTCATCCTGGTCTCCAACTTGCATGGTAAGGGCTCAAGGCCCTTTACTACCTTTCCGAGATATTAGCAGGAAGCTGGACCAAAAAATGGAGTATCTGGGACTCACGCTGATATCTGACATGGAATGCCAGCATCGTAAGAAATGGTTTAACCTGACAGCATCACACTGTGCCCCCAAAAGATTTTCTTTTGTGGCCATATCACTCTTTTTTTAAAAAAAAGATTTATTTATTTATTTGAAAGAGTTACACAGAGAAAGGAGAGACAGAGAAAGAAAGAGAGGGCTTCCATCCGATGGTTCACTCCCCAGATGGCTGCAAGGGCCAGAGCTGTGCCCATTTGAAGCCAGAGCCAGCAGCTTCTTCCTGGTCTCCCATATAGGTGCAGGGGCCCAAGGATTTGGGCCATATTCTACTGCTTTCCTGGGCCACAGCAGAGAGCTGGACAGGAATTGGAGCAACTGGGTCTTGAACCGGCGTCCAAATGGGATGCCGGCGCTTTAGGCCAGGACGTTAACACACTGCGCCACAGCACCGGCCCCAGCCGTATCACTCTTAGGCCCCAGAATAAACAAATTCAATCATCTTGCTTCACTGAGCATACTCAAACATGTCCTATTTTTATTCTTATATAGTATCTCTTATCTAATAATATCTAGTAGCTCTTCGTATTCCTTATACATTCCCTAATCACCAGTGATATTGATTTAAAATACAAAAGTCCTTATCTTGACAAGTCATCTGCTTGTGTAGAGACAGATGCTCCATGGATAGGTGCTTTGTAATACACTTCATAACTATGAGAAAAATGCAGTATAAGAAGGCAAATTTTCATTGCTTCCATGTTACCACATTTTGAAATCAGGTCTGATCTGTTGTTATTCAGTTTGGTTGCAACTTACTAACTTTGATTCTTTTACAAAAATTGTCTACATATACAGATACATATATGTATATATATATATATATATATATATATACACACACACACACACATACATATATAGTGTATGTGTACATATGCTCTCTTCTTCCTTAGGATATCTTCTTTTAAAGCCAGGTATCCATGACATACATACACACACACACACAATGGAATACTACTCAGACAGAAAAAGCATGAAATCATGTCTTTTGCAATTAAATGGATGCAACTGGAGACCATGATTCATAGTGAAATAAGTCTGATCCAAGAAGACAAATATTATATTTTCCCTTATTTGTGCTAGCTAATATATAGTGTAAAAAAACTTAAAGTATATGCACAAAGTTGACATACTGTGATTTGATTACTGTTTATAACTTTGCTTATGTTCCTATGGAACAGATGTCTTTCTAATTTTGGCATGTAGAACTCTTTACTTAGATGGCATTAAGCCTGTGATTATAAAGTACATGGAAAGTATGTTATCACAAAAATTTAAAAGAAAAAAGAAAGGAAGAAAGAAAGGAAGAAATAAGTAGAAAGGGAGGAAAGCATCTTTCTATTTATAGAATCATATTATGAAATATATGAAATAAGTTTTTTCATATTAATGGATGTTAAAAGTTCAAAAAATCACAGGTATTTTGTGTTGCTTTTTTATGTATGACTAAATCATGTACATGCTTTAGGTTGGGCTTTTTCTGTAAATTCATTCTTTTCTCTCTTTATCTAATCTAATCCATCTTTTAAGGACCAAATGATGTTTACTTTTCTCCAAGATACTGTCCTGCACTACTCAAGATGACCTGCCAACTTTCTGTGAACACCAATTGTGTTGCATGCTATGACATGCAATATAAGATTTGCCCAGCCATTTACCATACAACAATATGCTAGTGTTTTCTTTTAAATAAATTATAAACTGAGCATAGGTAAAAACTATTTTTAAATCTCTTCTGGGCTCTTGACATCTGTTGAAACATTGCTAAATAATTCATACAAATTGATGTTATTGATCACCAATGGTTGTGATAGCCTTTATTGTCAAACATGGATTTTACAATCATGAACTGCCTCCGTGATGCTTTATTGGGAAATATGCTGATATTTATGCAAATACAAATGATTAAGCACCTATGAATTATTTTCTATTGTAAGTCACTATTCAACATGTATTATGCTAAATGGGGCTCCTAATGGAACATTCAAAACAGTTGTATTATATCCCTGAAAAGAGAATAAGTCCAAGTTATTCTAATAGCACAATAATATCCACTAAAGAAATAAAATAATTATTGTAAAATAAATTCTCTGTGAAATTTATGCAAGTTCCAATCAGATGATTCTTCTCTGGAAAGCATTAACAGGAGCAAATTTAGAAATATTCCTAGACCTGCATTTGTGTGAGCTATATGTCAAATTATTAAATTGTATCTTTGTTTGTTAGCATTCACTAATATATTGTTAAGATTCTCTTGTTTAAAAATTTTAGGGGCCGGTACCATGGCCAACTTGGTTAATCCTCTGCCTGTGGTTCCGGCATCCCATATGGGAGTCAGTTCTAGTCCCTCTTCCAGTCCAGCTCTCTGCTGTGGCCTGGGAAGGCAGTGGAGAATGGCCCAAGTTCCTGGGCCCTGCACCCACATGGGAGACCAGGAGGAAGCACCTGGCTCCTGGCCTTGGATCGGCACAGCAAGCCGGCCTTAGTGGCCATTTGGGGAGTGAACCAACAGAAGGTAGACCTTTCTCTCTGTCTCTCTCTCACACTCTCTATCTGTCAAATTAAAAAAAAAGAAATTTTAAAAATCTCAATAATCAATATCTAAAGTATTTTGAGGTATTCCTTTATTGGAGCAATCATTTATTATTTATTTATTATTTACTTTGCTTTCTGATTTTTACAACATTCTTTTCAAAAGCCCTAAGATCCTAAATGTTTTCAACCTGACTGCCTGTCTCCTTCCATTTATTTGCCTTGAACTGATGTTTTTACTGAATCTGTTCTTTGTAGGATTTTATTGTCTGTATTCATTTTCCTTGAATTATATGCATATTCTCTTCCCAGATGTCTATCTGTCATGTTATCTAAATTCCTTGACAGTGAACTAATCTATGTCAAGTTTTGCTTATGAGATTTCTCCAGGAAATTACAGTGCTATTTATAGAAAAACAAGATATTTGAAAACACCTTAGATCTTTTCATGAGTACATAATGTTAGTATTGCTTCTAAAGGTAACTGTGAGGGTGATCACAATTTACTAAGTTTTCATTCCAACTCACATGTTTAGGGATAATGAACAATTTGATAAATCTGTCTACTTCTTCCAGTTATAATGTAGTGAACATGAAAAATGCCCTAAAATAAGTAAAAACATGTGGGCTTCCTATTCAGAAGCAATGATGTGAAAACAACATAGAAATATTAATTTTATATCCAAAACTACAAGCCTCATAGGACATTTATATATGTTTCTTTTTTTTCTTTTTTTAATTTATTTTTTATTTAGTAAATATAAATTTCCAAAGTACAGTTTATGGTTTAAAATGGATTCCCTCCCCCACATAATTTCCCTCCCACTCACACTCCTCTCATCTCCCACTCCCTATCCCATTCCATTCATATCAAGATTAATTTTCAATTAACTTTATATACAGAAGAACAATTTAGTATATATTAAGTAAACATATCAGTTTGTACCCACACAGAAACACAAAGTGTAAAATACTATTTCAGTACTAGTTATAGAATTACTTCACATTGGACAACATATTAAGGACAGATCCCACATGGGATGTAAGTACATAGTGACTCCTGTTGCTGATTTAACAATTTGACACTCTTGTTTATGCTGTCAGTAATCTCCCTAGGGTCTAGTCATGAGTTGCCAAATCTATGGAAGCCTTTTGAGTTTGTCAACTTCGATCTTACTCCGACAGGGTCATAGTCAAAGTAGAAGTTCTCTCCTCCCTTCAGAGAAACGTACCTCCTTCTTTGATGGCCCTGTTCTTTCCACTGGGATCTCACTCGCAGAGATCTTTCATTTAGGTCTTCTGTTTTTTTTTTTTTTTTTTTTTTTTTCCCACAGTGTCTTGGCTTTCCATGCCTAAAATACACTCACGGGCTCTTCAGCCATATCTGAATGCCTTAAGGGCTGATTCTGAGGCCAGAGTCCTAATTAGGATATCTGCCATTCTGTGAGTCTGCTGTGTATCCTGCTTACCATGTTGGAGCCTTCTCTCCCAGTTTGATTCTACAAGTTAGTATTAGCAGACACTAGTCTTGTTTGTGTCATCCCTTTGACTCTTAGACCTATCAGTGTGATCAAATGTGAACTGAAGATGATCACTTGGACTAGTGAGATGACATTGGTACATGCCACCCTGATGGGATTGTATAGGACTCCACTGGCATGTTTCTAACTCCATCATTTGGGGCAAGTCCAATTGAGCATGTCCCAAATTGTTCTTCTCCCCCCTCTCTTATCCCCACTCTTATATTTAACAGGGATCACTTTTCAGTTAAAATTTAAACACCTAAGAATAATTGTGTGTTAATTACAGAGTTCAACCAATAGTACTAGAACAAAACACAGAAAAATTACTAAAATGGATAAAGTATTACATTGTACATCAGCAGTCAGCACAAGAGCTGATCAAGTCACTGTTTCTCATAGTGTCCATTTCACTTCAACAGGTTTCCCCCTTGGGTGCTCAGTTAGTTGTCGCCAATCAGGGAGAACATATGAGATTTGTCCCTTTGGGACTGGCTTAATTCACTCAGAATGATGTTTTCCAGATTCCTCCATCTTGTTGCAAATGACAGGTTTCATTGTTTTTGACTACTGTATAGTATTCTATAGAGTACATGTGCCATAATTTCTTTATCCAGTCTAATGTTGATGGGCATTTTGGTTGTTTCCAGGTCTTAGCTATTGTGAACTGTGCTGCAATGAACATTAAGGTGCAGACAGCTTTTTTGTTTGCCATTTTAATTTCCTTTGGATAAATTCCAAGGAGTGGGATGGCTGGGTTGAATGGTAGGGTTATATTCAGGTTTCTGAGGAATCTCCAGACTAACTTCCATAGTGGCTTCACCAGTTTGCAATCCCACCAACAGTGGGTGAGTTTCCCTTTCTGCCCACATCCTCTCCAGCATCTATTGTTGGTAGATTTCTGAATGTGAGCCATTCTCACTGGGGTGAGGTGAAACCTCATTGTGGTTTTGATTTGCATTTCCCTGATTGCTAGTGATCTTGAACTTTTTTTCATGTGTCTGTTGGCCATTTGAATTTCCTCTTTGGAAAAATGTCTATTGAAGTCCTTGGCCCGTCTCTTAAGTGGGTTGTTTATTTTGATGTTGTGGAGTTTCGTGATTTCTTTGTAGGTTCTTGTTATCCTCCATTTATCTCTTACATAGATTGCAAATTATTTTTCCCATTCTCTCAGTTGCCTCTCAACTCTCCTGACTGTTTCTTTTGCAGTGCAGAAATTTATCAATTTAATGCAATGCCAAATGTTAATTGTGGCTTTGACTGCCTGTGCCTCCAGGGTCTTTTCTAGGAAGTCTTTTCCGGTACCAATATCTTGCAGGGTTTGTCCAATGCTCTCTAATAATTTGGTGATGTCGATCGCAGATTTAATCTTCAATCCATGTTGATTGAATTTTTGTGTAAGGTGAAAGGTAGGAGTCTTGCTTCATGATTCTGCACGTGGAAATCCAGTTTTCCCAGCACCATTTATTGAATAGACTGCCCTTACTCCAGGAATTGGTTTTGGATCATTGATCAAATATAAATTGGCTATAGATGTTTGGATTGATTTCTGGTGTTTCTATTCTGTTCCATTGGTCTATCATTCTGTTTCTGTACCAGTACCATGCTGTTTTGATTACAACTGCCCTGTAGTATGTCCTGAAATCTGGTATTGTGAAGCTTCCAGCTTTGTTTTTGTTGTATAAGATTACTTTAGCTATTCGAGGTCTCTTGTGTCTTCATATGAATTTCAGCACCATTTTTTCCAGATCTGAGAAGAAGGTCTTCGGTATCTTGATTGGTATCGCATTGAATGTTTAAATTGCTTTTGGGAGAATGGACATTTTGATGATATTGATTCTTCCAATCCATGAGCATGGAAGATTTCTCCATTTTTTGGTATCCTCTTCTATTTCTTTCTTTAAGGTTTTGTTATTTTCATCGTAGAGATCTTTAATGTCCTTGGTTAAGTTTATTCAAAGTTATTTGATTGTTTTTGTAGCTATTGTGAATGGGATTGATCTTAGAAGCTCTTCCACAGACATGGCATTGCTTGTATATACAAAGGCTGTTGATTGTTGTGCATTGATTTTATATCCTGCTGCTTTGCCAAACTCTTCTATGAGTTCCAATAGTCTCTTGGTAGAGTTCTTTGGATCCCTTAAATAAAGAATCATATCATCTAAAAGAGGGATAGTTTGAGTACTTCCCTCCCAATTTGGAACCCTTTAATTTATTTTTCTTGCCGAATAGCTCTGGCTAAGATTTTGAGGACTATATTGAATAGCAGTGGTGAGAGTGCGCATCCCTTTCTGGTATCAGATCTCAGTGGAAATGCTTCCAACTTTTCCCCATTAAATAGGATGCTGGCCATGTGTTTTTTCATAAATTGCTTTGATTGTATTGAGGAATGTGCCTTCTATACCCAGTTTGCTTAGAGTGTTCATTGTGAAAGGGTGTTGTATTTTATCAAATGCTTTCTCTGCATCTATTGAGATAATCATATGGTTTTTCTTCTGAAGTCTGTTAATGTGGTGTATCATGTTGATTGTTTCCTGAACATTGAACCATTCCTGCATACCAGGGATAAATCCCACTAGGTCTGGGTGGATTATCTTTCTGATGTGTTGTTGCATTCTATTGACCAGAATTTTATTGAGGATTTTTGCATCTATGTTCATCAGGGATATTGGTCTGTAATTCTTTCAATGCTGCATCTTTTACTGGCTTAGGAATTAAGGTGATGCTGGCTTCATAGAAAGAATTTGGGAGGATTCCCTCTTTTTGATAGTTCTGAATAGTTTGAGAAGAATTGGAGTTAGTTCTTCTTTAAATGTCTGGTAGAATTCAGCAGTGAATCCATCTTGTCCTGGACTTTTCTTTGTTGGGAGGGCCTTTATTACTGTTTCAATTTCAGTCCAGTTATGGGTCTGTTTAGGTTTTCTATGTCTTCCTGGTTGAATTTAGGTAGGTTGCTTGTGTCCAGGTATCTATCCATTTCTGATAGGTTTCCCTGTTTGCTGGCATACAAGTCCTTGTAATAATTTCTGAAGATTCATTTTATTTCTGTGGTGTCTGTTGTTATGTTTCCTTTTTCATCTCTGATTTTATTGATTTCGGTCTTTTCTCTTCTTTTTTTGTTAGCTGGGCCAATGGGGTGTCAATTTTTATTATTTTTTCAAAAAGCCAGCTCCTAGATTTGCTGATTTTTTGTAATGCTTTTTGATTCAATCCTGTTGATTTCTCTCTTCTCTGATTTTAATTATTTCTCTTCTCCTACTACATTTGGGTCTGGTTTGCTGTAGATTTTCTACATAATTGAGATTAATTGAAAGCTCATCTATTGGTTCATTTCCAATTTCTTGATGTAGGCACCTATTGCTATAAACTTTCCTCTTAACACTGCTTTTGCTGTATCCCATAGGTTTTGGTATGTTGTGCTGTTATTCTCATTTACTTCCAGATAATTTTTGATTTCTCTTTTAATTTCTTCTATTACCCATTGTTCATTCAGGAGCATGTTTTTCAATCTCCATGTGTTTGCATATGCTCGAGGAATTCCTGAGTTGCTAATTTCCAACTTCATTCCTTTGTGGTCTGAGAAGCTGCATCATATGATTCTAATTCTTTTGAATATGCTGAGACTTGTTTTATGGCCTAGTATGTGGTCAATCCTAGAGAAGGTTCCATGTACTGCTGAGAAGAATGCAAATTTTTTATGTGTAGGCTTGGAAGTTTTGTAGATATCTGTTAGATCCATTTGCCTTACAGTGCTGTTTATATCTATTGTGTCCATGTTGATCTTGTGTCCTGTTGATCTGTCTCTTTCTGAGAGTGGAGTATTGAAGTCCCCCAGTACTACTGTATTGTGGTCTAAATCTCCCTTTAAGTCCCTTAACAAATTTTTAAATAAACCAGAGCCCTGCAATTAGGTGCATATACATTGATAATCATTATATCTAACTCTTTAATTGATCCCTTAATCATTATATAGTGCCCGCTTTGTCTCTCTTAACAGTTTTTGTTGTCCGATATTATGATGGCTATTCCCGCTCTTTTTTCATTTCTGTTGGCAAGGTATATCTTTTTCCAGCCTTTCACTTTCAGTCTGTATGCATCTTTGTTGGAAAGATGTGTTTCTTTCAAGCAGCAAATAGATGGGTTTTTTTCCTTAACCCAATTAGCCAATCGGTGTCTTTTGACTGGACATTTCAGGCCATTAATGTTCAATGTGACTATTGATAGGTAGTAACTTTGACTTGCCATTTGCCAAAGATATTTTCTAATATGTGCTTTGAATTCCCAGGGATCTATTGCTGTGAGGCTTCCTTTGTTTACCTTCTTCATATTGATGACTATCTTCTGTGTTTCTGTGTGTAACATGTCTTTAAGCATCTTTTGCAGGGCTGGACCAGTGGCGACAAATTCTTTCAATTTCTGTTTGCTGTGAAAGATCTTTATTTCACCTTCATTCACAAATGAGAGCTTTGCAGGATATAATATTCTGGGCTGGCAGTTTTATTCTCTTAGTACCTGGGCTATGTCTCGCCATTCCCTTCTTGCTTGTATTGTTTCTGATGAGAAATCTCCTGTGAGTCTAATTGGAGATCCTCTGAGAGTAATCTGACGTTTCTTTCTTGCACATTTTAGGATCTTTTCTTTACGTTTCACTGTGGTGAGTTTAATTACAATGTGTCGTGGTGAGGATCTCTTTTGGTAATAGGGGTTCTATGAGCTTCCTTTACTAGGATGTCTCTGTCCTTCTCCAAACCTGGGAAATTTTCTGCTAGTATCTCACTAAAAAGGCCTTCTAATCCTGTCCATGCCTTCAGGAACTCCTAGAACTCGAATGTTGGGTTTTTTAATAGTATCCTGTAGCTTCCCAACAATATTTTTTTACATTTCTAATTACTCTTCTTTTCTTTGGTTTGACTGTATTCTTTCCTGTTCTGTTTTCTAAGTCTGATATTCTCTCTTCTGCTTCACCCATTCTGTTTGTAACGCTCTCTAATGTGTTTGTCATTTGATCTATTGAATTCTTCATTTCATTATGATTTCTCATCACTATCACAGTTTCATATTCTACTAGTTGTTTCATTTCATTTTGATTCCTCCTTAATATTTCATTTTCACACTAGAGATTTTCTATCTTGTCCATTAAGGATTTCTGTAGTTCAAGAATTTGTTTTTGAGAACTTCTTAATGTTCTTATCAATTTTTTGAGATCTGCTTCTTGCATTTCTTCTATCTCATCACCTTCATAGCTTGAATTGGGGTGGATTCTTCATTTTGGGGCATCATAGTGTCTCCCTTGTTCTTGTTACCTCAGTTTTTGTGTTTGTTGTTTGGCATATTGGAGATATTCTTGGGTTTCTTCACTGTGGTGTTGTTTTGTTATACTGTGACTCTAGATTTAGTGGACTGTCTTGTTTAGATGTAGCCTTAGAGGGCTTGAGATTGGTGTGGCCTGAGAGCTCTGTTTGGTTCCTCAGGGTTGAGGGTGTGCCAAAGGTGACACTCCCAGGTTAGGTGTGGTAAATCTCTCTTTCTTTCTTTTCTTTTTTTTTTGGTTCAAAAGGGAAGTAATTCCACACAGCTGAATGGAATTGGGGGTCGTTAGCAGGCGAATGATATACCCACAGGAGCCAGAGATCAGAAGCTCTTTCCCAATGACCACACAGGGAATCTCTTCGGCCCTCAGTGTGGGCTCAAAATCTCCTGCAGTCTTCCACTTGGTTACCAAGGTTACCAAATTGTAGCGTCTCTGGAGAGTGCTCACATGAATTCTGTGAGTTCTCTCCCCCACCATCTCTTTTGTCACAGTCTCAGTTCATTAGCAACACACATTCATTAGGTTCTAATCTCCTGTTATTTCACCTTCTCCCCTGCCTCCAGAGTCAGGTTTTTCTGCTAGGCTCGGGGCCGGTGCAGACCTGAGGTCACCCTGCTTATGATGTATGTACAAAATGGCACCTGCTCTTTGTCTTGCTCACCTTTGAGAGGTGGGTGGAGAGAGAGAAACTCGTGTCCATATCAGTCACTTTTTTTTCTCTCTCTCTCTCTCTTCTAGTTAGCCTGGTGAACTTTTACCCATGGGATTTCAAGCCTCGTTCACTCTAGTCTCCTCTTTCCACTTCCCTTCCGGTGTCTCAGGCTATTGAGGTTCGGCTCACCTCGTGTTCCAGTGCAGGTCTGTTGAGTCTGCCGCTGGTGTCCCGAACTGTGGGCTCCCATGCTCTCCACGCAGGTCCACTGTGAATCACTACTTCCGGAATAGTTTCCTCTACTTTCTTCCCCTTCTCTTCCTTGAACCTGCAGTATCTCCACTTTTATTAAACTGTCTCTCCCCGGACTCTCAGTGTTCCCTTCCTATTCTGCCATCTTGCCGCTCTCCTATATATGGTTCCTTTGGGGTATTCTGCCAAGATAAAAACACTATATGAGCATTATATTAGACTACCTTGAAAATGGAAAGATATTTGTTCATAATGATTATCACTGCATGATAATTGTTTTTTCAACAGGTGAGGAACAACTCAGCAGATACTGACTGTCTTTACATGGTGCAGCTCCTTTGAGGCAGCCTTATCTAACAAGCTTGCACCAGGACCTCAACTCTGTCAGTGTAAAAGGTCATTCTGTTTGTGCATCTAGCACTGTGCATTCAAAAAAGAAGTTGCCATCCAAAAAAATTGGTTTCATCAGCATTTATGATTCTGTAACTTTTCTCATGCTATTTTCTCTAAAATATTTCTCCCCTTCCTTTCTGTTGAACAAACTCTTACTCACACTTCAAAATAAAACCTTAACAAGAAAACAAACTATCTGCTCAAAATTGGAAAGGTAAAGGAAATGAGGTATGCAATAGACTACCACTCCTTTTTTAAAAAGGAAGTTAGACCTATTATTTGAGACATGTTTGAACCTGTAGGATATTAAGTAAAATAAGCCATGCACAGAAAGACAAATACTATGTGATATCACCTACAAATGGAATCTATATGCATGAAACTCATAGAAGTAGCATAGAATGGTGATTGCCAAGGACTGGGGAGTGAGATGAATGGAACTGGAATAGATGTTGATGAACAGAAAACCAAATTTCAGACAGGAAGAACAAATGAAAGAGATCCGTTGTACATCTTCATGAATATAGATAATAATAACATACTACATACATAAGAATTGCTAACAGAGTAGATTTTAAGTATTTTTCCTTACCAAAAATAAATGAGTATTAGCGATAATACATATCTTGTTTAACTAGATTTAGCCATTTTACAATGTATACTTGTATTTCAGCATCATGCTTTTTGCTACAGATATATACAATTCCGTTTCTGGATTAAAATAAGTAAAAATTTTGCAACAAAGATACTATAGAGAATAAAAGCCCATCTGGCTATAAACTTTAAAAAAAAAGCTTCCAAATGTAACCCATTCTGTGAAATTGCTTAACGTCTTCAGAAAGAGACAGATACTATAGTTGAGTCTCCTCCTGTATGATGCTTATTATATATTTACCTTGTTGGACATAACATATATCTAGTCCTGAAACACAGCCTATCTCTGTTTAGAAATAGGGAGTCTAATTATTTTTACATTTAACAAGGAGAGAAATAATTTTCCACTGGACTGAATTTCCTCTCCTTTACTTAGCACCTTACTGTAAACTTCTGACATGTTACATTATCATCAGAAGGATGCTTATACATCAACATTGATTGAAATTTACATGACAGGGGGATGTGTCCAATACATTAGTATGTTTTATTATGAATTCTTTCTCACTTAAATTAGGAAAAACTTTGTTAATTTATAAAGTTGCATATATTTATAATTAATACTATTCTTAATTCTTGTCTTTATATGGTTGCAAATGTATTCATATGGTCTTGGATATGTGTATCCAGCTCTAATTAGAAATCTGTAATTTGTTATTTTTCTAACATGTGGTATAGTTGTTTCTTAGTGCTTGACATATATCTCCATTTGTAGAATATTGCTCAAAAACTTTGGCAGCATATTAATTTATTTTTTATTGCTTTTAAAATCATTATGTATTAAGACAGCCTTACCTAAGGCATGTCACGATCAGCTGGGAATCTCAGGCTTCTGATATCTTTAGTAATTAATTTTATTTTGAGTATCTTCTTTCTAGAGATGCATAATTTCAGTCATTTGACATTATTATCTATTCAGATTCAAACAGTAACATTTCTAAATAATAAATTATGTAGTCTTTGTAAATTAAAGTTCCACCAAGTACCTACAGTGATTTATATTAGCAGTCATTTTATTGGTATAGCAGGTTAAGCTACTGTTTGCAATGTCAGCATCCCACATGAGAGTGCCAGTTTAAGTAATGGGTACTCTGCTCCCATTCCAGTTTCTTGCTAATGCATGCTGGAAAGTACTGGAAGATGGCCCAAGGACTAGGGCTCTGCCACCCACAAGGGTGACCAGGAAAGAGTATGGATTCCTGGCCTCATCCTGGTCCAGACCTGGTTGTCCCTATCATTTGGGGAGTGAATCAGTGGTTCCAAGATCTTTGTCTCTCTATCTCTCTTTCTCTGTCTCTGTTTCTGTCTCTCTGTCTGGTTCTCCTTATCTCTCTGTTACTCTGCCTTTTAAGTAAATAAAAAGTATTTTAAAAGATTAAAGTTAAATGTGAAAATAGTCATCATATTTTTATATTTATAATGCAAAAGCAACCAATTTGCTACTAGGTCATATATCTTTAATACCTAGCACAATATGTTGCAGTGTTCTTCAGTGGAAATTAATCCAGAGATGGGAATGTGGCCATTTACGTGTAGCAATTTAGTTTGTGATATGTGGCTTGTGTAACTAAGGAATAAAATGGCCTAGTGGTTAAGATGTCAGTTAAAATTGCTGCCTTCTGTATTAGAGTCCCTAGTTCAATTCCTGACTCCAGATTGTTGGTAATGCAGATCCTGGAAGCAGCAGTGAAGACTCGAGTGATTAGGTTCCTGGAACCCTTGTAGGACACATTCAGGGGAGTGACCAAATGACAAGGAAAACACACACTTTATTTCCCCTTCAAATAAATAAACTTTTTAAAAAGATTTATTTATTTATTTGAAAGGCAGATTTACAGAGATTGTGAGGTCTTCTACCTACTGGTTCGCTCCCCAAAAGCCACAACAGCAGGAGCCAGTAGCTTCTTCCAGGTCTCCAACATGGGTGCAGGGGCCCAAGCACTTGAGCGATCTTCTGGTGCTTTCCCAAGCACATTAGTAGAAAACTGGATTGGAAGTGGAGGAGTTAGGACTTGAACCAGTGCCCATATGGGATGCTGGTATCTCAGGTGGTAGCTTTACCTGCTATATCACAGTGCTGGCCCCATGAATAAACTTTTAAAGATTTTTTACCAACTGATACTTTATTTTTTCATGTTAATGTGATATTAAAAAAGAGGACAGTTTCAATCTAGTTAATAGATTCAATTCTAAGAATATAATGATATTCCTTCTCCATCTCCTTCTCTCTCTCTTTCTCTATATATATCTTTCTTTCATTTTTTTATTTTTTGACATTACATATTTTTAATTTACATTAAAGTCAAGGTCTTAATGATATACTAAATAGAGTATTCAATAAATGAAACCAAAATATCATAACTCAGCAGATATATAAGTAAGCCTATAAACAATAACCAGAAGAAAAGATGACTATTTCAACCATGCACAATACATTTTAAAACGATCACGGATAAAGGAAGATATAGTAATTAACCATTAGTTGGACAAATACACAAAACGAATTTTAACAGAAGTATATTTTCAGCAACACAGATACACACAGACCCTAATTTTTAAATTTTAGCCTCCACAAATCAGAGAAAACATGGAGTATTTGTCTTTCTGTGTCTGCATTATTTCAGTCAACAGTACATCCCCAACGTGCATCCATTTTGATGAAAATTATAATATTTCATTTGTATAGCTGAATAATATTCCACTCTGTGTGTGTGTATCACAGTTTCTTTATCCATTCACCTGAAGAATGGACAGATAATCTTGGATTATGTCCTCTGTTTTACACTTGATCTTAGCCAAAAGTCCGAGAAGCAATGTCCTCTGTTTTGAAATGCTAAATGGAATGGTTGATTCCATTTCTTTTTTTGAGGTCTTTTGCCCATTTCTTAGTTGAATTGGTTGTCTTTTGTTTTTGGTTTTTATCTTGAGGTTTTTTAATAATTGAAAGGGAGAATTACAGAGAGAGAGGGAGAGACAGGTGAGAGAGAGAACTCTTCCATCCACAGGTTCACTCCCCAAATGGCCACAGCATCTTGAGCTGGGCCAGGCCAAAGCCAGGAGCCTGGAATTTCATTTGGATCTCCCATGTGGATGAAAGGGACCCAAACATTAGCAGACATCTGGATTAGAATTGGAACATCTGGGACTCAACCAACTCATCTGGGTTGCTGTTGAAACGTGCTGTGCCACAGTTCTGGCCTCAAATAAGAAAATTTTTGAAAAATGCATTTCAGAGCACATGTTGTGGTGCAGTGGCTTGAGACACTTCATGGGATCCCCTACAGAGTCTACAAAATATACCTAACAGAACAGGATAATTGATCCTACATATGATATTATCTGCAAAATGTAAGACATTTTTTAAAACACTATATATTTTGTAAAAGTATTAAAACAGAGATTCCAGTAAGCACACAAATAAATAAATAATAGTATAAATCATGTGGTAGTCATTGATTGTCAATTGTGTTTTAATAGATCCTGTTCAATAAAGACAAGATATACAGAATCAACACATAGACATAACAGGGTCTTTTCCCTCGAGAAATGCACAATCTAAAAGAGAAACCATAATTAGAAACATATACTTATTTTGATGTTTTCTTCATATAAAAACTATCACCACTTTACTGTCATATTTTTGCATTAATTTCTGCCTTCAATTTTTCGTTAGGAAACCCTTTCATTACATAAATTTGAAAAAAAAAATTCTTGCAAAGGAAAATTCAAATAATGTACAGGTATAGTAGTACAGTTATTCCAATACTGGAAGTTCTTGATTGTATGCTAAAGGAAGTGGAAATGTGTTTGGGACAGTTTCCTAGCAAATGGTTTTACATCTGAACATCTTGGACTATGTCCTCTGTTTTGAAATGCTAAAAAAAAAGATCATATAGAATAATTGAGCAGTTTTCCAACAATTGATCTATATGCACATTTTCTAAAAATGTTCTCTTGAAGAGCCAAGTATAAAGAAATATTTGGAGCCGGCGCCGCGGCTCACTAGGCTAATCCTCTGCCTGCGGTGCCGGCACACCGGGTTCTAGTCCTGGTCGGGACACCGGATTCTGTTCCAGTTGCCCCTCTTCCAATCCAGCTCTCTGCTGTGGCCCAGGAGTGTAATGGAGGATGGCCCAAGTCCTTGGGCCCTGCACCCCATGGGAGACCAGAAGAAGCACCTGGCTCCTGGCTTCAGATCAGCGTGGTGCGCCGGCCTCAGTGGCCATTGCGGGTTGAACCAATAGTAAAGGAAGAACTTTATCCCTGTCTCTCTCTCTCTCTCTCACTGTCCACTCTGCCTGTCAAAAAAAAAAAAAGAAATATTTGTATAACTGTGCATGTTACAAAATATAAACCGCTATTTAAACAATGAAATATATCTTATTAATATTCTAGTTTATGTATAACAAAATTATGCATTTTCAATAAATATAATTTTTAAACTTGAAAAAGTTCAAAGTAAATACCTTTGTACATAATTAAATTTATAACGTTGATTTCATGAAAACATATTTGCTTGATATTTGGATTCATTTTTCAGTTTTACTTTGTAGACTGCTAGATATATCCTCTCCTCACTTGTTTGAATAGTACTTGAATAAAGGTCATTTCAACTGATTCACCTTTCTTATCCCCTGTGCTTTCCTTTAATCCCCTGTGCTTCCATTGTAAAAGGATGATCATTTCATTCTCAATGTACATTTTCAGTGTGAGAAGAAATGTTAACATTTCATTAAGTAACCTGAGCCTATTGGACACTCTTCTCTGGTTTGTGTGTGTGAGTGTGCATATATATGTATTTGTGCATGTGTGTGACTGTAATTCTTTTGTAAATCTAAACAGTCTTAATTAACTTGCTCATTATCAATTATTTTGCAGGTTTTATTTATTTATTTATTTATTTATTTATTGACAGGCAGAGTTACACGGTGAAAGAGAGAGACAGAGAGAAAGGTCTTCCTTCCGTTGGTTCACCCCCCAAAAGGCTGCTACCGCCGGCTAGCTGTGCCGATCCAAAGCCAGGAGCCAGGTGCTTCCTCCTGGTCTCCCATGCAGGTGCAGGGCCCAAACACTTGGACCAACTTCCACTGCCCTCCCGGGCCACAGCAGAGAGCTGGACTGGAAGAGGAGCAACCGGGACAGAACTGGTGCCCCAACCGGGACTAGAACCCAGGGTGCCCGTGTGGCAGGCGGAGGATTAGCCTAGTGAGCCGCGGCACCGGCCACAGGTTTTATTTTCAAACACAGTTACATAACCTAATACAGCACATGAATGTAAATGTTTAATAGATGAAAAGTGCTTCCAAAGGGATTATTGCTAATATCATAAACTGAGATTTTCAAGTCATGTTCCATCCCTTGCTGAATCTCATCACTCCTTTATGGGGATAAATCTTGGTTACATAAGTTTCACAAAAACAAAAATAATCTGTTAACTTTTAAATGAAATAACTATGAGACTTTTCACTTTCATAACAGAAAGCAATATAATGTGTCTTACTTATGTTACCTATAATGAAATCCTTACTGTTTTCACAAGAAGCAAATATCCTTATATTCTTTGTTATAAGAACAAATATGCTTGCAATTTAGTTAAGGGAGTTTATTGACTATTCACAGCGTGTGCAATATTACAATGAACCCTAATGAGGAATTGAACAGGACAAGAACGAGTCATTATGACCCAGTTCTTGGGCCCACAAATTCAATGCCACTCTCACTAAAAAAAAAATTCACCTTTGAATTAAAATACATAAAATGTTTCCATATGATCAGAACTTTAACTATAAATGACTGTTCATTTTGTCCCTAACCACTAGTCCTTTTGAAGGCTGATTTCACTTTTGCTGACCATAAAATCTTAGCCATTTATATTTTGCTTCATTAATTGTCATCTATTAATCTGTTGTCAACCACACAATAACTACCTCTGCCATCCTTACTATCTGAAAACTGGTTTCTTCACTCTTCTCTGAATAGTTCTGACCTCCAGAGATAAATAATTTCCCCAGAGAAAGAAGCCTGAACTCTTCCCAACACGGTTTCTTTTATGACTTACCCATGCCCATGGGGCAGTCGAGTCAACAATTCTTGCAGAAAGAACTTCCAGTCCACATCTTCCCTAACTGCTTTTACTAACTGCTGTATGAATGAACAATCCTTGAACCTACGTTTTGCTTCTCAGTGGATAAAACTAACATGCTGTGGATGGCTGAGAGAAAGATGGAAAAAAATAAACTGGCATTTATGATTTTGTTAAAGTGCTGAATTATGTGAAATAGTACATTTTTCTTTGCAATTTTGTGCAGCCATCTACATTCTGATTTCTACAAGTATATCCTGTTATATTCTACTATAATTTGCAATTGAAGTGTGTCCTGGATATTCTATCTGGTAACTCATCTACTGTTTAGTACAGAATATTGATTTCAGCAAAATTCCTCTGAATTTGCCTGTTATTCCAGAATTGGTACCTCTATTAGAATTTACCTGAAAAACATTAAAATATTGACAAAGGAGTTATCTACATTTTAGAAAATTTTAAAATATTTTCCAAAAGATTAAAATTCATACTGCTAAAAATTCTAAACCTAAGACTGTGTTGAGTATTTCCTAACAATGCATAACTACTTTTCAATGCAGATAAGGTTCTCCTTGCTAATATCCTATACAAACTTACATTATGTAGATTTCATTTTATTCTTTACTGAACATACATTAGTTATTGCTCTAATACATTACATTGAAAGACATAAAATTAATGTTACTTGTTAAGCCTATACAAGTTATATTACATTATAGAATTTTGGGAAGAAAATTAAGAAAACCAGTATGTCCAAAAATGACTTATTAGGTACATTAGGAAGTACAAAGAATTTCTGAAGCATATAAAGCATTTAATACCTAAAAATTCCCAATATGTGCAACACCAAATAAGAGCAATTCCCCATTACAACTACATAGCTAAATCATAGTTAAAGATTTGCTCTTATATTTATTGGACATATTGATAAATAACTGGAAATTCCAATAGAGAAGATAAAACTTTGGTACCTGGATTCTAAAAATGTTTCATGGGTGCACGTTTGCCATACTTATTAAGGCACCACTTGGGACACCAGCATCCATATCCACATACCTGTTTCCAGACTCAACTGCTCTACTTCTGATCCAGCATCCTGCTGACATACATGTTCTAAGGCAGAAGTGATGGCACTTGGGTACTTCCATCCCCGTGGGTGACTCAGATTCAATCTTGGGCTCCTAGTTTTAGCTTGTTCCAGTCCTGTTTGTTGTAGACATTTGGGGAATGAATGAGAGAATGGAAAATCTATCTCCATCTGTTCTCTCTTTCTCTCTCTCTACCATCCCTATCTCTCTCTTCTTTGCACATAAAAATAAAAAAAGACAAAAAATTCAAAATGTCTCTTTGGTAACTCTGATAAAATTTTTATTTGAAAAAATAACCAGAAGCCCATATGATCATTGAATAATACTCATGAGCCAAGAGTACTGGGTATTAAAAATAACCATTGTGGCACATTTCTAACTCCACCATTTGGGGCAAGTCCGATTGAGCATGTCCCAAATTGTACATCTCCTCCCTCTCTTATTCCCACTCTTATATGTAACAGGGATCACATTTCAGTTACATTTAAACACGTAAGATTAATTGTGTGTTAATTACAAAGTTCAACCAATAGTATTAACTAGAAAAAAATATTAAAATGGATAAAGTATTAAATTGTATATAAACAGTCAGGACGAGGGCTTATCAAGTCACTGTTTCTCATAGTGTCCATGTCACTTCAACAGGTTTCCTTTTTGGTGCTTGGTTAGTTGTCACCAATCAGGGAGAACATATGTGCCAGAGGATTCCAATACAATCCCATCAAAGTGGCATGTACCAATGCCATCTCACTAGTCAAAGTGATCAATTTCAGTTCACAATTGATCACACTGATAGGTCTAAGAGTCAAGGGGATCACACAAACAAGACGAGTGTCTGCTAATACTAACTGATAGAATAAAAAAGGGAGAGAACGATCCATCGTGGGAAGTGGGAGACATAGCAGACTCATAGAATGGCAGATGTCCTAAATAGCACTCTGGCCTGAGAATCAGCCCTTAAGGCATTCGGATATGGCTCAAGAGCCCATGAGAGTATTTTAGGCATGAAAAGCCAAGACGCTCTGGAAAAAAAAATAAAAAAAAACAACAAAACCACAAACCAAAAAAAACAAAACCTAAATGAATGATCTCTGTGAGTGAGATCCCAGTAGAAAGAACGGGCCATCCAAGAAAGAGGTACCTTTCTCTGAAGGGAGGAGAGAACTTCCACTTTGACCATGACCTTGTCTAAATAAGATCAGAGTTATTGAACTCAAGAGGCTTCCATAGCCTTGGCAACTCATGACTGGAGCCTAGGAAGATTACTGACACCATAAACAAGAGTGTCAAATTGTTACGTCAACAACAGGAGTCACTGTGTACTTACTCCTCATGTAGGATCTCTGTCCTTAATGTGTTGTCCAATGTGAATTAATGCTATAACTAGTACTGAAACAGTATTTTACACTTTATGTTCTGTGTGAATGCAAACTGATGAAATCTTTACTTAACATATACTAAATTGATCTTCTGTATATATAGATAATTGAAAATGAATCTTGATGTGAATGGAATGGGAGAGGGAGCAGGAGATGGAAGGGGTGTAGGTGGGAGGGAAGTTATGGGAGGGGGGAAGCCATTGTAATCCATAAACTCTACTTTGGAAATTTATATTTGCTAAATAAAAGTTTAAAAAAAGAAAAGAAAAGAAAAAGTACAAGAGTCTTAAAAATAAAAATAAAAATAATCATTGTGAATATGCAAAAGTGGAAATGATGATAGTCTACAAATGGTCCTTGAAATTGAACTCAGAGTAGCTTGTTTTGTTCCTTTTTAACTTATATGTTGTTCTCCTGAGTTTTATTTTACCAATTTTATTCATATTTCCAATTGTTGGGTATAATAGAGTTCATTGTTCTTTAGTATTTGCTTTATGAAGAGAAAATGACTGAAAACATTCACTCATCAAAGTCATAGTGTATTAGAACCATTTTTTTTCATTGTTTGGCTGCATTGTTGTTCTAGAGAAATACAAAGATGAAAACAAATAGCTAGGTTATAATATTTATTGCTTTCATTTACATAAACTGACAGAGGCAGAAGTGTGTGGGTGAGAATCACAGTTACCTAGGAAATAGACTAACAGAAGATGCTGCCAACTTCTGATTTCTGAGAAATCTATGTTGCTGGATGGACAAGAAGCCCCATGTTGTACTAGATTCCTGTTCGAGCTTGCCAAAAGAACTGAGCTGTTCAGCTGTTGTTTCTAAAATATACCAACAGTTTTAAAACTAAACCATATATCAGGGGACATTTCTTCAAAATATTGGTAAAATATAAAATAGCATCACTATCTAGATTTATATTTATAGACAATGACATACATGAGATTAATGCAGAAAACATAATCCAGTTGAAGTAAGATGTGGCTGATAAAAGCTATCATTGAGCTCTGATGTTTGAATTGCTATGAGAAGTATGCATAGAAGGCAACTAGATAAAGGATGAGGAACAGGGAAGAGTATGCCAAGAAAAGGCAACAGAAGAACACCAAGACTTGGAGGTACAAAGCAGTACTGTGCATTTGAATACATGAAATATTTAAGGAAAACATAAACATTATGGATGGAGTAATTGAAAATAATTTCAAAAAGTAACTTTTGAAAATTGCTCATCCCAACAGTTTTTGGAAATCATGTTGGATGCCAGGATTATTTTCAAGAAAATAGTCGATTTGGAGAGACCAGATTCTAAACTAATAAGGTAGCATGAAACATGGTAGTAATCATGGATACAGAAGTAAACATGACATAAATTCAACCAGAGTTCACTTAAAATGGATGTGAGGTGAAGGAGAAGATGTCTTACTTCTGTAATTAAATAAATGGGTATGACTTTCATTAAGCACAGGACACAGGCAATATTTACAAGAAAACCTTTTTCTATTCATTTTGAACTCATTCATTTTTGAAGGATATTTAAAACATCCAAATGGAAAATGTAGAGCAACTTTTGGGAATAGTTTATGGAGTTCAGAGATGTGGCAAAGATCTGGCCACAGGTAACACATCAATAGTAAGCGAGGATATGGCATTATTGACATTGATAGAGTTCCTAGAAGCAATCAAGAGTAATTTAACTTGATTTAAAATTTAGTATTATTAGGAGAAAGTTTATAAAGGTTTTTAAAGGACTTCAAATGTTCAATATGCTAAATTCAAGAGATAAGTATACAGTTAACCTCAGTAAAACAGGACCGAAATATTTAGCCATAATTGAAAGTTATTGTATTAATTAGGCCGGTGCCGCAGCTCAATAGGCTAATCCTCTGCCTGTAGCACTGGCACACCAGGTTCTAGTGCCGGTCGGGGCGCCGGTTCTGTCGCCGGTTGCTCCTCTTCCAGTCCAGCTCTCTGCTGTGGCCTGGGAGGGCAGTGGAGGATGGCCCAAGTGCTTGGGCCCTGCACCCGCATGGGAGACCAGGAGGAAGCACCTGGCACATGGCTTCAGATCAGCGCGATGCGCTGGCCACAGCACGCTGGCCGTGGCAGCCAGTGGAGGGTGAACCAACGGCAAAAAGGAAGACCTTCAACGGTAAAAAGGAAGACCTTTCTTTCTGTCTCTCTCTCTCTCACTCTCCACTCTGCCTGTCAAAAAAAACAAAAAAGGAAAGTTATTGTATTAATTAAATATTTCTTTACTGCATTATTGTAACTATGAGTAAGTAGGGACCTAGAATTTATTCATCATCCTCTCAGAGGCATTAATACTATTCATAAATTGAACATATCTAATCTAATTTAAAAATCTGTACATGTCCTTGCCTGCCCATGTTAAACAGATAACTCCCCCTACTGGAGGTGACATATTGATGGAAGAAAACATGCAATTCTATGTCCTGAAATTATCCAAGTTCGATCTTCAAAGTAAAATTTTTCCTTCACTGCAGATTCTTTTCAAATGATACTTTCATTGCTTTAGCTATTTCTGTTTCAATGTGCAATTTCACAAATTTATGAAATACTATAAATTCTGGAGGTGTGAATCTCTATCTACATCTTATACTTGAAAATAGCTACTTACTTTCATATTACTTTATGAGGGGAAACTAATACCATGTAAAAAGTATCATACACTCAATTTCTATTGAAGTTTTTACTTGTTTTTGGTTGGTATAAGTTTATTATTCATATTAAGCTTTATTGATGAAAACTTCTTTGCCATTCAGAACCTTATCTCTGTGGTTACATTTTTTTCTGTTACTACAAAACAATCTGTAAGGTCAAGAACTACAACTTAATCTACTGTTTGTTATGCCAAAGATTGTAAGGTATTTTCCTATGTAAGTAGAACAGAATAACTGTTAGATAAATAGGCAAGTAAATAATTTATAGTGATTTATTTTCCAAAGACATGTCTATTCGCGCAAAGATTTATTAGACAATGTACACTCCAATCTATGGGCAGAAAAAGAGAATCCAACTTTTTGAGTCTGATTTTGTATATTTATATTTTGTATATTGTGAGTCTTAAGACTGTAGAGGATTTTATAACAACAACAAAACAAACTAACCTACTCACTGCTTCTTCAGAAACACATTCTCATTGAGTAAGCTATGACTCACAATATTCTAGATGTTATTTTTTTCTTATAAGTACTTTATCCTTGTTATTCACATCAGTTATATTCTACAAAATTGCCACATACACTGAAATACCCAATACTGAACCATTTCCCTTAGGGAAAACACAGGGTTAGTTTTGGTGAGTCTGACCATAATATTTCACGAATCAATCAATAACTTTGTTATAGGTGAACTACTGTATAAAGACAATTTATTTAATATACATTGAATTCATTAATTTTAGACTTATAGCCAATAGCACTCTAATATAATTCTGCACAATTTCTATCTAACACACAATTTTTCTCTGTACTCATAGCCTTCCTCCACATAGGAACATTAAAAAGTCTTTCAACACTGTGTGTAGGGTCATTTCAAACAGTGATTCATCAACAAAGATCACAAAAGTGCAAAAACCTAGTACTAAAAGACCATAAAAGGCCACTCATTTACTCATTGTATAAACACTGATAGAAAAGGACAAAGCATCATCTTCTTCCACCTCTGCTCTGTGCTTGTCAGAACTTGTCTGGAAATGACCTCAAAAATGCTAGGTGTATTGATGTTGGGACAGTAAGCAAGAATCTGCAAATATAAAATCTACAAATAAGGAAAGTTCACTATTTCAATGGATCATAAAATATATCCCTCCCTGACAATATTTATTGGTGGCCATTTGTGAAAATACAGGAAAACAATGCATAAGGATACATTTCTCATGTAAGAATGAAAAGAAAATACTTAGTTTTATTAGCAGAACAGGGGCAGGCATTTGGCTTAAAGCTTAAGATTCTGGTGAATACATCCACATCACACACTGGAGTATGTAAATTCAATCCCCAACGCTGTTTGACTCCAGCTTCCTTCTAAGGCAGTCCCTGGGAGGCATTAGTAATAGCTAACACGATTTCATCCCGCCCACCAATGTGGAAGACCTGGATTGCATTTCTAGCTCCTGGCCTAGCCCTGGCTAATGTGGCAATGTGGGACGTGAACCAGAGGATGACAGCCCTCTCCCGATTTCTCTCTCTCTGTCTCTCTCTCTCTCTCACCGAATCTCACATAAACACATAAATAAATAATACATATTTTTGAAAAGGCAGAGTATAATCCAATTGCATGTTTACCTTCAAAATTTTTAAATCACATTGAATTAAAACTCAAATTATGACCTTAGGGGCCCGCGCTGTGGCTCACTTGGCTAATCCTCTGCCTATGGCACCAGCACCCTGAGTTCTAGTCCCGGTTGGGGTGCCAGGTACTAGTCCAGGTGGCTCCTCTTCCAGGCCTGCTCTCTGCTGTGGCCCAGGAGGGCAGTGGAGGATGGCCCAAGTGCTTAGGCCCTGCACCCCACATGGGAGACTGGGAGGAAGTACTGGCTCCTGGCTTTGGATCAGCGCAGCGCAAGCCACAGCAGCCATTGGGGTAGTGAACCAATGGAAGGAAGACCTTTCTTTCTGTTTCTCTCTCACTGTCTATAACTCTCTGTCTGTCTCTCTCATTGTCTAACTCTGTCTGGAAAAAACAAATTATGACCTTAAGATTTTCCTGATACAAGCAAGTAGAAGACAAGAAAATTGCTTATTTCCCACAGCAGGTTTTCTATAAACAATATGCTTTTAGGTAGCTACCTTTGTGCTTGGTCTTATTCTTCATTCTTAATATTGAATCATAACCTTCTTAAGTTTGTTAGGAAACTTGTATTTGGTGGGTGCAAACTGCTGGAACCTTTACTTAATATGTACTAAATTGATCTTCTGTATATAAAGATCATTGAAAATGAATCTTGATGTGAAAGAGATGGGAGAGGGAGCAGGAGATGGGATAGTTGTGGGTGGGAGGGAGGTTATGGGAGGAAAAAAAAACCACTATAATCCAAAAGTTGTACTTTGGAAATTTATATTTATTCAATAAAAAGTAAAAAAAAAACGCAATATAACCATATTATATATATTACCCACAAGAAATTGAAGACAAAACAATTTCAGTGATCAACATGTAAAAATAGTACTTTTATAATTCATTGGTAGATTAAACATGTGTTCATCTTGAAAATAAAATATTTAACTTAAACTGAAGTTTTTAATATTTTTATTTATACAGTACTGTAAATCACCCTAAGTTGAAGAACAAGGCCCAAATAAGTAAGGAATAAGAAGCAACTCCAAACCTGTCATTTAGCTCTTGCAGTTACACAATGATTCGAATAAATCTCTTGATATTCTCTCATTTCCAGACTATCCACCTGACTTTTATTTTTTCTTATTCCTTTTCAGTGCACATTGCTCTCAGTTGTGTATTTTTAATGTAGAGATTTTGCTTTGAAAAAGCACAAACTGGAACAAAGCAAGTTGATACTCACTAAAAGATTGGATGTGAAAAATAATCATGGGTGACTGCTTGGTTTACCTTGAAAATGTACTGAGAATAGAGTTCTACTTTCTCTTCATTATTAGTTGCAAGGTGACTCTGAAATAAAAGCAGGTTTCTTACTTTATCTCATGGTCTGGTGATGTTACAAAGAAGTTTTTTGACCTTCTGAGGCTTAATAGCAAGTTGCAAGCTTATAGAAGTTACAAAAAATGTTAGGTAAATGGTTGTCAAATAGCTGAATGGTGGCACTGATTTAAATAAGACCTTGAAGTATTTTACAGGTACTTCTGATTTTTCCTTCTCCATCAGCTTTTTAATTCAAATTAATCACTTGCACCACAACCTGCCAAAATTAGTAATACATACAGTTATTTTTGCTCAGGCCTAAAATTTACTAATATTGCTAAATTTTCAATTAGTTCAAAGCCAGGTCTGTGTCCTAAACCTCTATCTAGAAGACCTTAATTATCCAAAAGCAGACATCAAATGGTAGCTGTGCTTGCATTATCACTACCGCTATTAAAAGCAGTGCTGTACTTTTTGATATGGATCTTTCCTCAATAAAGCCCTTGCTAAACCACAGCCTCTCAGAGCACACAGTGGGGAGTGGTTGGGAGTCTGGTTTGTTCAACAACTGAAGTGAGAGCACTCCATTTTGTATTGTCATGCTCAGTGGCTACTCCCAAATGTCCCCTTCCATGAGATGTCTGACCAAGTAAAGAGGCAGACTCCAGCTTCAGACACAACTTGGAAAAACCCAGGCTCCGCTTCCCTTCATGATGCATTCTCTATTAGGGACCCTGGTACATTTACAGCTAATATATTTAAGGGAGAATTTCTTTTGTCTTTCCAAGAGTTCATAATAAACCTAAGACTCAAAAAGTGATCAGACAGGTTTCACTTCCTTTCCCTTCCAGGAAATTTGCTTGCATCAAAACAAAAATAGTGTAAAACACCATCACATATCATAAAAATGTGTCCTGAAAGATTCCTTAGGACAATACAATCTACTCCTTTTAGAATCATGTAACAAACAGGAGCATTCAAAATCACTCATTCTGTATTAAAAAAAAAAAAAAAAAACTGTTCTCAGGATGCGGATGCCTGCAAAGATTATGGCTACCTCCAAGTAGCAGTCAGGAAAATCTGCCCACTTCAATGTTCTCAATCTTTTTTTAAAAAAATAAAATTATTCATTTACAAGTCAGAGCTACAGAGAGACAGGGAAAGACACACAAATACACACACATATACACAGAGAGAGAGAGAGAGAGAAATAGAGAGAGGGAGAGAGAGAGAAAGAAGAGAGTCATTTTCCATCTGCTAGCTCACTCCTCAAATGGCCACATTGGCCATGGCTGGGCTAGAGGTAAGTCAAGGGCCTGGAACTTCATCGAAGCTTCCACGTAGGTGGCAGGGGCCTGAGTCACACACTGCTTTCTCTGGTGCATTAGCAGAGAGCTGGATGGGAAATAGAGCAACTGGGGCTTGAACTAGCCTTTGGGTATGGGCTGAGAATGTCACAGGTAGCAAATTAACCATGTATGATACAACACTGGTCCCTACTGCCCTACTTCTTAAATACTGTTTAATAAATTACACAACAATAAAGGTATTTAGTGTTATAATAAAATCTGGCTTTCTTTTAAAATTTTTCTGCCTGGTTTTCTCTTTCATGTTTAATTTATCTTTACCCTACACTGAATCCTAATCATCCTGCATTAACATTTGTTGCTAATGTTTGTTGCTATGTTTCAAAAAGGATTTTCACATATCTTACCCCATCACAATCTTTATCACTCAATTAAGAAAATGGAAATAATGGAAAAAAAGTGGAGGGCTAGCTTGTGATTATAATGTAAATTGGAATTATGTCACTATAAAATTAAAAGAAAAGTGAAAAAAGAAGGAGGAGACAGGGTAGGAGTGAGAGAGGGAGGACGGGTACCATGGGAAGTATCATTACGCTATTTAAACTCCATATATGAATGCATAAAATGTATTCCCTTTGTATAAATAAAAAAAATTAAAAGGTTTCTACAGGTATACAAAATCTGTACACCTACCTCTAGTTGTAAACATATTTGTTAATTTCCTTTCAAAAATCTCTAATATTAAATATACAATATCTTTCCTAGAACTTGAGAAATGCAAGTAAATTGCACATTACCTATAACCTACAATGGAAGGTAATAAGGGTTATTCTGAATATGAAAGACAAAATTGGATTCTAATGTTACAATGAGAAACATTTTGAACATTTATAATGTGCAGACACAGCTTTATTAGTATCTCATTTGGTACTCACAAGAAAGCTTAAGAGGTATGTGTCATTACATCTACTAACAGATCAGAAAACATGGGTTTGAGTGTCAGGCCTAAAATCAAGCCTTTCCAGAAGTTAGAAAGATTCTTCTGCAGGATTGAATTAAGAAACATCCATGGGGTTTATGGCAGCAAGGAAATAAATTTTGTGAACAACCATGTGAACTGAGAAGTATACTCTGAAGCTGGTGTGAATCTCAACACCACCAGCACCTTAATTACAGCCTTCAAAGCCCTAAACACAGGACCCAGGTAAGTTATGACTGGGCTGCTGGCACACAAAAACTGTAAGAAATATGTGTTCTTTTAGCCCACTAAGTTTGTGGTAATTTGTTGTGTACCTCTAGATAACTAATGCATCTGCCAAAGTTCACACATCCACCACTGTTAAAAGTCAGTATGTGAAACTATATTTGCTAGATACAAAAGACAAAGTAGTCTTTTTTTAAGTTTTTATTTACTATTTTCATTTTATTTGAAAGGCAGAAATGGGTCAGTTGTGGCATAGCAGGTTAAGCTGCTGCCTGTAATGCTGGCATCCTTTATGAGCACTGCTTTGAGTCCAGGCTGTTTGACTTTCAATCCAGCTCCCTGCTAATGTGCCTGGGAAAGCAGTGTTTGGGGCCCCGCAGTCATGTGAGAGACTTGGAGGAAGCTCCTGGCTTCTAGCTTTGCTTGGCCAACCACAGCCATTGTTGCCATTTAAGGAATGAATCAGCCAATGGAAGACTCTCTCTCCTTCTCCCCCTCTCCCTCTCTTTAACTCTGCCTTTAAAATAAATACAATAAATAATAAAATAAGAGAGAGAGAGAGAGAGAGAGACAAAGATCTTCCATCCACTACTTCACTCCCCAAATGCACCTGAAGCTGGGAGCTGAAACCCAATTCAAGCATCACACCTGGGTGGCAGGGGCCCAAGTACTTGTGTCATTGTTAGCTGCCTCCAGGGTGCACATTAGCATGAAATTAGAATTGCTTGCAGAGCCTAGACTCAAACTCAGGCACTTTGGTATTCTATGCAGCAGCTTAAAAATCACTGTGCCAAATGCTTCCCTACCACCTCCCAGTAGACTCTCTAAAGAATGATTGCCATTTTTCATATTCAGTATAAGTATAAAAAACAAGAGGTAAGAGATAGATCTGATACATGATAGAGCTATAGATATAGATAATAGATGATAAAGATCACAGATAGATAAATAAATAGATAGACTGATTGACATTTTAATAAATCTGGAAGATTAGTGCTTCCCAGGTCTCTAGTATCGAAAAACACAAGTCATTAAAGTCAGATGTGAAGATCCCAAGGGCTCTTTGTATCATTCAGTCATATCAGTTTTAAAAGGGGAAACGTAAACTCTATGAAATGCAAAATTGTGATTAATGAATGATGCTTCTAATAATGGTATCTAATATATTTTTAAAATGAAGCAGAAAATAAGTGAGAATGCATTCATTTGACATTCTATAAAATAATACTTTGAAATCCCAATTTAATTTTCCTCTGAAATTATCTTGGCATTTTAATTTTGAAAAGCTTTATTTTTCCTAGGAGGCACTTGTACATTGCTCCTTTTTCCCTCAGATGTCATTAATTTTTGGCTGGTGCCCTTACTGCAGTGCTGCTTGACAATCTTGTGCTGCTTATCATGTATGAGCATGGAATTCAGAGCCATGTAAAATAAGTTGAAAAACTGAGCCCTACGTTTATTGGCATATAACTTGGGGTACCCCATTTCCTCACCAAACCCTCACTTTTTCAATTGTAAATGACTATTCTAATAGTTTCAAGCTGCCCATGTTGTCATAATTAACAAATGCATATCTTGAAATTCTATGGCATCAAATGCCAATAAACAAATTTCCGTTTGTTTTTATTGTTATTATTGGTGGCATATTGTTTTAGTATGAAAGATGGAGAGTAATTGGTATGTACAACAAGCTATTTTTAAGTTGCCATGTCTTTTCATTATCAAAAATCATCACACTACTTAACCACATTTGAAAGATCTGAAGAATAGATCTACATTTAACAAACATCTACTAATTAAAGTATCTGAGTCCACATTTTGTGAGTCACCTTCTTAATCTTCACCCAAATTTCCTGAGGTGAGCATTCATACTTTAGATTATATATGGAGAAATTTTCCCATTTATATTGAAAGTCCTGAATGAGCTGAGACAAAATACAACTCAAAAAACCAAGATTTTCTTTGTGTTGTTTACGCACACTAATGAGCAAGCCCTGGCTAAAATTAAGATTTGTTGATCACATCACTACCAAAGCAGTGCTTCTCGGACTTGTAATTCAAGCAAAGCACTACAAGTATTTACCAGGGTGCTGTGAAAATGTGTTGGATTACTTCTCTGCTGGTAGCACCGAACAAGTTTTTTTCAATATTTTGGTCACATGAATGCAGCTCTAGAACTTGTGGAACTGGGGGAAGGTTCCCATGTATTTACAATTTGTTCTGTTTTAGTGGTATTTGGAAATTATACAAAGAAATCATAAAATTGTGGTCCAAAGAGTTGATGCATATTTAAAAATCAGACTTGATCACTTTAACACATAAGAAGGCATTTTTACCACTCAGCTTAATGGGATTTGGGATCCCATGACAAGTTTTTAAACAATACCCTTAGAAGTAAGTCCATAGGAATGTATGCAGAACTATACAGTGCTACAGTTACAAACTTCTTCTTCTCTCTCTTATTCTCTTATTTTTTACTGAGATCTATTTTCAATTGACTTTATACACATATGATTAACTCTATGTTAAATAAAGAGTTGAACAAATAGTGTGGAGAAAAAAAAAAAAAACTGTTCCTAGACAAGCAAAACAAAGTGACCATATAGATAGGATTAAGTGCTAAAGGGATCATAGAAATAAGATCAAACGTCTGGTAGTAGCAACAGATAGAATTAAAAAGGGGAGAATAATCTGGCATAGGAAACATCCACACAGCAGGCTCATAGAATGGCAATCACTTGACCTTAGGATCAGCCTTTAAGGTATTCAGTTCTGGCTGAAATGCCCATGAGAGCATGTCAGGCATGGAAAGTCAAGAAACTGTGGCATATGAAGCATCTATTTGAGACAGACCCCAGTGGAAAGAAGTGGCCATCAAGGAAGGATGTACTTTTCTCTGAAGGGAGTAGAGAACTTCCAATTTGCTTATGGCCTTGTCTAAATACTGATAGAATTTGTGGACTCAAAAGCTTCCATAGCCTAGGCAGCTCAATGTCAAGAGCCTCAGGTGATCACTGATAACATACATAAGAGTATTAATCATTAAATTAACAACATGGGGGAGGGAGGAGGAGGTGAGGTGGGAGTAGGAGTGGGAAGGTGAGTATGGTGAGAAGAAACACTATATTCCTAAAGTTGTGCTTGTGAAATTTACACTCATTTAATAAAAAGTTTCTTTGTGGAAACAAAAAGCAGGCAACCCAGCCCAAACACTATAGAAAAATAAAAAGAAATAGAAATAGAAACAGGACTTGAAATACAGAATCACAAAAAAGGATTGTAGATAACACTATTATCTATCAACCAAGAAAGGAAAATAGAATTCAAATTCATGTCTCCTGTGAGAAAGTCACCCAAATTTATTCTACGTGCCTATCTGTAGTTTCAATCCTATATCCAGGACTAGAGTAATAATTGAAAGTCTTGAAAGGGTGAATGCAAAGTAAGTTTAGAGTGTATTTGCATTATGTTGTGATGTGGAAGGACTGAGAATGATACATGCATAATGTTTAAAACTGACTTTGCACTTTAAAATACCTTAGCAATACTGTTCATACGATTCTGAGATTGATGTGGCTCAGGTAACATGGCATACAACATATACCCAGAAAAACAGTGCATTAGACTATTCAAGACTTTTATCAGAACACTTGTAGTCTTCCTGAAAGCTTGATATGACCCTTTCTCAAAGAATAAATTTAGAAATATATTCTCACTGGCTTTTGGGCTATACATTTTTACTGTTCTTAGAGTATGTTGGCTCCTTATTTGCATTCTAACCTATATACTTCCTCTTTCAAATTAAGAAATTTTGTATTATTCAATATTGTCTACAGCTATTCTTTATACACATCTACTCATAATATTGGTGTTTGTTAAGTGCATCTTTGCTCATACATGTCGACATACAGATCATTATTATACTATTTCATATTAGCCTACAAGAAAAAGTCATTGGATACATTTGTCAAATATTTTTTTTTAAATATACAGACACAAAAATCTATTTTTCATTGTGTACCTTGAGGAAATTCTACTGTAGATAATAAATGTAGATAACGTTACCTTGAGTCAATCGTGCCCAAATTGAGTGTTGAATTCTACTCTGTTCAGTTTCAATTTCAATTAACTTTCTACAAGGTTTTTCTATCATACTATGTTGTAGTATCCACACCATGATTAACTTAGAAAACTATGATGTTGGGGCTGGTGCTGTGGCTCAGCGGGTTAACACCCTAGCCTGAAGCTCTGGCATCCCATATAGGGGCCGATTTGAGACCTGGCTGCTCCACTTCCTGTTAGCTCTCTGCTATGGCCTGGGAAAGCAGTAGCAGACAACCCAGGTCCTTGGGTCCCTGCACCTGCGTAAGAGACCTGGAAGAATCTTCTGACTCCTGGCTTCAGATTGGCACAGCTCCAGCAGTTGCAGCCATCTGGGGAGTGAACCATCAGATGAAAGACCTCTCTCTCTCTTTCTCTCTCTGCCTCTCCTCTTTCTGTGAAACTCTGACTTTCAAATAAATAAATAAATAAATCTTTAAAAAAAGAAAACTATGATGTTAAAAATTTTAAATGTCATTAGTTAAAGACTAAGATATATGCATCTTGCCTTTGAAAATCACATTTTAGATAAAAATTACTTTAAAAATCACCTGCTATTGTGAACATTTCTTTTGATCTTTATTGAATGTGTTCTGCTAAAAAGTGGATGAAGAATAGAGTACTGTTATCTAACAAAAGTGGAGACTTGTTGAATGTTATGAAAATGAATATGCATCATTTGCAAAGTAAAGGAGAAAAATTTTAAGCAACTAACATACAAGACTTTTTTTTATTTGACAGGCAGAGTGGACAGTGAGAGAGAGAGACAGAGAGAAAGGTCTTCCTTTTTTTCCATTGCTTCACCCCCCAATGCCCACTGCGGCTGGCATATGGCGCTGACCCAAAGCCAGGAGCCAGGTGCTTCCCCTGGTCTCCCATGAGGGTGCAGGGCGCAAGGACTTGGGCCATCCTCCACTGCACTCCCGGGCCACAGCAGAGAGCTAGACTGGAAAAGGAGCAACCGGGACAGAATCCAGTGCCCTGACCGGGACTGGAACCCAGGGTCCAGCTCCACAGGCGAAGGATTAGCCTATTGAGCTGCGGCACTGGCCACAAAACTTTTCTAACTGCCATCTTTGATATAACAAATATGCAATAATTTTGTTCCTTTTGTATTACATTGGAATGGTTGTCATGTTATTTCTTAGTTTCTTCTAAAATGGTTAATTGATTTCCTAATATAAGCTTGTTATCTCTAGACAAAATAACAAAACTTTAGCATTATTTTAAAAAAGGAAATGTAAGCATGATAAAACCATTATCAATAAAGAGGAACAATTTGGTTCAGCTTTATACCTGAGTTTTAGGAATCTGAATTCATTTTTGAATTTGACCAAACATTGTACTTTACCAAAATAGATAATTTTCAATATAATCATAATTGTATGTATTCTATAGCAATGAAATGGATCTTTGCCTACCACAGTTTCATTCTTGAAAACACTACTGATTCAAAAATAGCTTCCTCCCCTGGGTAGAATATTTGAGGTGATTCAAACATTCTCAAAGAATTATTGGAAATTACTTTATCAAAAAGCAATTAATCTTGAGTTTGAAACTGTTTCACATTATTTTCTCACCATCTACAATTCTATGGGCTCCTCATGGTTGTTTGTGATTTTGCTTTGTTATCCAGTGTTGTAAAGGAACTATTTTGTGACCCTCTGTCACTTACCTCTTTGGTCCTAATCTCTTCTGCTCTGGTCGCTATTGATTGTTCAGAAGGAACCACCATAAACTAAATGTAACAATTATTAAATTTAGTTTGAGAAAAATCTACTGCTAATCTTTTCTGAGTAGATAAAGAGTCATCATCATTATGAATAACCAACAAAATAAAAGCATTTTCCAAAGACATGATTTTTTTAATTGCAACATTTAAATTTAAATCTATATTAGCATCATTAACCCATATTTTCTTTGTTAAAACTGAATTAGACATGTGAATTCTCACATTCACATTCAAAGCAAATGCTTCACACAGCTGGTCCTCCCAAATATACCCATCATGTAATCTCTTTAACTTTGTGCTACTTCCATTCAAAATTTAAATATCTTTCATGGAAAAGAACCATTTGACATAAAATGTATTTTAGTTAAACTCTTTCCTTTTGGAATGCAGAACTATTGAGTCAATAAGATCAGTGGTTGCAGGGACTGAAGATGGAGAGAAAGCATAAATAGGTGGAGCAAAAGTTATTTTTAAGTCAGTGAAATTGTTTTGTAGGACACTGTACTGATGAATATATGTTAATATGTAGCTGTCAAAGCCTATAGAATTGCATAACCAAGAATGAACCTAACTATAAAGTATGGAAATATGGATCTTAGCTAGCATGTATCAATAATGTTTCATCAACTGTGACAAATGTACTATACCAAGGCAAGATGAGAACATAGGATGGTAGTTGTACAGAGGAAGGAAATCACAAGAACTCTCTGTACTTCCTGATCAATTTATTTTTCTCTAAAATTTACCGAAGAAAATTTATTTACAAAGAATTCCCTTTTACCTGCCTGTCTATGCTACACTATGATTCTGTGCATCACTTCCTAAGAGTAACATAAAAATGTGTGAGGAAGAACTTTATATGTCTTTCACTGAATTGAATGGTTCAAACTAAAATACTCAAATAGAATTTCTGTCAGTAAAAATATGAAACATACCTTATGTTGCCTTTTCCACTTAATTTCATTGTGAGGGATCATAGGATTGAAATTCCTATTTATATCTTCCTGAAGGAAACCGAGCATTTGATGACCAAATATATGTTTTTTGTTTGCTTTTTTTTTTTAAAGATTTTATTTATTTATTTACTTGAGAGGTAGAGTTACAGACAGTGAGAGGGAGAGACAGAGAGAAAGGTCTTCCTTCCACTAGGTTCACTCCCCTAATGCTGCAACAGCTGGAGCTGTGCTGATCCAAAGCCAGGAGCCAGGAGTTTCTTCTGGGTCTCCCACAGGGTGCAGGGGCACAATGACTTGAGCCATCTTCTACAGCTATCCCAGGCCATAGCAGAGAGCTGGACCCAAAGAGGAGCAGTCAGGACTAGAACTGGTGCCCATATGGGATGCTGGTGCTGTGGGCAGATGATTAACCTACTGCGCCCTGGCACCAACCCCAAAATAGATGTTTAATAGCTCTTTTGCATTGATTGATATCATTGCCTATGAATTAAATGCCTATGAATTAAATGTCTGTGCACACAAGTGTACAGACTACTAGTTCCTTTAGTTCCCAACCTCTATATAAACAAATTCCATTATGTTTGTTTTTCTATTTATCTTGTTCTGCAGTCTCTCTATACTTTCCTTACATTTGAAAAAAGGAATTATATGTGTTGTAAACCTCAATAACTATCATTGTGTTGTCCCATCTTTTGGGATTATTGAAGAAAGGGGAGGTGATATAAGAAGATAAATAAGAGACATATGGTAACTATCACTTTGTGCTCATAGCTTAACTCTTCCTGAAATGATCTGAGGCATACAGCTATTTGTAGCAACTGCATGAGCCCTCATTTAATGCTCTTAAGTAAAACTGCAGTTCCATATATCCAATAGGATTATTTTTTACTATAGGTTGAAATCAATCAATAGCATGATTTAGTTTCTTCATATCATAGAAATAAAGTATATGTAACATTTAAGTATAGTATTAAAATTGCATTTACTACATAATTTCCTCTATTTTTAAATACTCAGTAATAAAGGAGATTAAAAAAATTTCAGTGAATGGCTTTGATTGATGGAAGAAAGAGAAAGAGGCAAGTAAAAAAGAATTTTTAAAAATCAAGCCACATTCACCAATGTTTCTAGCCTAATGTACTAAAATCGGATTTGAAAAGGACTCACTTATAACACAAATTGAAGAGAGAGAAGCTGCTGAACATTGGAAAACACAGAAATGTGTCCTAAATATGATTTGAACACAGAGCTAATTCCCCTGTCTTTGCAGTAGCTATACTAATCCAAGACTCACCTGTCAACTCACTTTTTCAAATATAAATATTCTCTCTGGTAATTTTTCGGTTACTTAGGTAACAGCAGATAATTTAATGTTTCCTTAAGCATTCCATTTTTTTTGAAAAGAAGAAAAAGAAAGAAAATATTCATAGTTTACCTAGGAAGATGACATGCAAACAGAAGTAAAAAAATCCATTATCTATAACTCATGGCTGATTTTTAAAACCTTGCTGTAAAAAGTCTCCCACAGATTCATGCTTCCAAAGTGGAATTGTGAAACTTGTTCAACTATAGATATGAAGAGCATTGCCAATATGTCAACCACCTTAATACTATCCAAACTTCTTGCAATCACTTCATTTTCTTCTGTAAGAGATGTCAAAATTTCATCAAAAAGTCTTTTTATTTGGATAGTCTCCATACAGTTGTCTGGCTATTTTCACTCTCTGGTTTGCAACTTCTCATATACCAGTTGTCATTTCTGTAACCTTTCCAACAGCAACTGTGCAGTCTTGGGACCAAGATACAGAATATCTCACTCAACAATCCTCCCACCAACCATCTGTTCCTAGAGACATCAACAACTGTTGTCATTGGGAGGCTCCATGCAAAATGGGGAAGAAATTGTTCAAAATGATGTGCTCAAAGATCTTAAATGCCAAACATAATAGGCAAATAATTGACATACAAAGACCTATAGGATTTGAATAAAATAATTCAAGTCTGGAAAATAAAACAAACAAAAAAGAGCAAAATCTCTCAATTATTTAATCAGATTAACACAAATTGTACATAACAAAAACATAAATTATGGGACTAAATCTTTATAAACTCACAAAATATGTATAATGTAACCCTATAACAATTATGAAAGTAGTCACACTATTTACTTCTCCAAACACGTCTATATGTACTTTATTATGTGTATATATGTATATGTACATTTGTGCATATATGTGTACATATTCATATGCACATGTATATGTACATGTATGTTGTCCTTTATTCATCAATTCACTCCCAATTCCCAAGTTAACTTGATCTGTGTCATGACTTTCTGTCAGTAATAATTAAGCACAAATAACAAAATATAGGAAAAATCCTCTCAGTATAACAGTAATGATAAAATGTGTTGTTGTTTCCTGCTCTTTCTGATATTAAAAAAGTTAGCTTTCAGGACAAATATTAGTGAGAAATCTCTGCACCAATTTCAATATGGATTACTCCTCCCTGAAAAAATTTTTTTTTAATTTCTAAGGATCCAGGGACACGTGTGAAAAAGCAACGCTTATGAATAGAACTTTATGTCTTCCTGCATCATGATTTGGAATGACCAATAATTCAAAGTAATTGAACTCACTTACATGGGACAACTGAATTATTTGTACAGGATTCTGTGAGAAAATTGATTTGATATTAAATGATTTTTTTTACTTTTAATATGATTTTCAAAATAACTTTGTGAAATACATGAGGCAAATAGTATCCTCCCCAATTTACAGGACAGTATTGGGTGTTTCATTCAGTCACATACCTCAGAGGCAGGAGAGGCAGAACTCAGAAACCATGTTTCACAATTTCAGAAATAGTTCAAAGTCTATCCAGAAATTGTTTTTTGATTAGATTTTTTAAAAATTAAAGTGTTTTTACTAGAGGTTGGGAGGGGTGGGAGGTACAGAGATAGTTTAAAGAAAAAAGAATTAGGGGGAAGAGGGGTGGTTCATTAATTGTGAAAAATATACCACACTGCCATCAGATGTTAATAACAGAGGAAACTGGGTTAGGAGGGGGTAGATGGGAACTCTGTTATCTCACAATTCCTGTTTTATATATTTAAAACTATTCTGGAATTAAAATAAAAATATTTAAAAGTCTTTTTTCCCCTTAATACTGTATAATTACTCAGCATCACATCAGCTGGGTACATAGACAGTAAGTAGTTTAGAGTTAATATAAACTTAAAACGCAACAACTTTCAATGCCTGTCTACATAATGTCAGGATCTTAAAATGCAGGGCTTGCATGTCGGGAACCACATATTATTGGTTAAACTCAGAAGGCAGTAACAGAGTTGTATTACTGAGCTTAAATTTTATTTTATATCTGTTTCTAATGATTCAAGTTGTCACACAATATGAATTAATTCTGGAAAAGAATTTATACCCAAATACCTTTCCTATTCATTTTTTTTTCCCCACTGAATTCTTTTATGTTGCTTCATTTTGGCTCCTGGCCTGTTAAATTTCATGTCACTAATGTCTAATAGTTAATGTTTTGGTCTATTTAGGGCCTAAAGCTTAAATGATCTGGGTTTGATGATTAGCAAGCCTATAATAGTGCCTTGCCTCTCTTTGGATCTCAGGGCCGTGAACCGGAGTCAGAGCAAGTTTTATCTTGCATGTATTATTCATCACTCTCAGACTCAGAGGGAATTTTCACAGACATGAAAGTACTTCAATTTCTCTTTTTCTCAGAAAATATTCATGTCCAATTGGACTAATTACCACAGCCAGTTAACTCTCAATTAAGTGGGCAAAACAAATTGTGTCATTTAAAAAGGTGTGATTGTCACTACAAGTAGTTCTTTGGTAAATTGGGTGATTATGTCAGCTGCATAGAGTTTCTGTCAAAGGGTTGAGTAATTATAAATCTCCCTTATGTTAGCAAACATTTCCAATGTGATGTCAGACAAGAGTATTTTAGACCATTGCTTCTCAGCCAGAGGAGATTTTTCTACTCAGGTGCTAACTGGCAATGTCTGAAGGCATTCTGGATGCCGCACTGGGAATGAGTAATTTTTGGATCTAGGGTATTGAGTTCAGGGATGAGCTGAACCTCTTACCGTGCACAAGAAAGCCCCTTCTACAGAGTTACGCATATCCACACGTTATTAGTGGCAAGATTGAGAAGCCCTGTGTAGATGATAACACACACATAAAATTTGGCTAACTATACATCAAATAAATTTGCTTTAATTTCAAAAACTGAAGTAATTAGCATAAATTAACATATCTTTCCCCAATTATTTCCATTTTATATACAGCTATAAATTTTAAGTTAAGCATCTTCTTCAATAGTCTCCAGGGCATGATTAAGTAAAATAAAATGGCAATTATCATTTTTGTTTTCAAGTTAAGAAAGAAGATACATAAAGACCTAGTTTAGATTCAGGTCACATGAGTTTCAGCAAAGTGCTCTACCGCGCTTCTCAAGTTACTTTACACAGAAATTGAGAAGCAAATAGATGATAGATGAGGGGGAGAAAGAGAGAAGGAGGGAGAGAGACAATGAGAGAGAGATTTGAAGAGCTTGGACTGAAAGTACAAAATGGTTTCATGACTTATCTGTGCAGTCTTAACAAATTAATTTACATTGTTGGATCATATAGACAGATCAAGGGAGAGACAGATAAGTTTTCCATCTGCTGGTTCACTTCCCAAATGGCCACATCAGCCAAAGCTGGACTGATCCAAAGCCAGGTGCCAGGAGCTTCTTCTGGGACTCTCAAACAGGTACAGAGGTTTAAGCACTTGGGCCATCTTCTACTGCTTTCCCAGGCCATAGCAGAGAGCTGGATAGGAAAAGAGCATCAGGGACTTGAACTGGCTCCCATAAGGGATGCTGACGCCCCAGGCAGACTTAACCCACTGTACCACAGTGCTGGCCCCAATCCTGTATTTCTTTAAATTTATATACTTAGGATAATACAAAGGTTACTGCTTGATTAGGTTTATATTTATGATGAAACACACAGAATCCAGTGGGGTACATCTGGCCTCCAGGCTGTATAAGGCCCACAAAATCATTTGGTCTGGCCCTGCCAAGGCAACTGTAGGAGGGACTCAAAATTCAATCAATCTGTAACAGTCAAATTTTGAAGTTGATAATTTTGTATGGCCTGCAAATGCTGTCATAAATACCCAAATGGTGATGGCAGGAAAAAAAAAATCCTATACCTTTACATATAGAACAATATCTTACATAAGATTATTCTAAAAGATCAGTCATCCACATTATTACTTCTACATGTTAACCTCAAATTACAGTGCTTTAAAAATATTAGGTATAGGTTAGCATTGTGGCACAGCAGGTTAAGTCACCACCAGTGATTTTGAAATCCAGCATAAGCAACAAATTGAGACCCAGTGGCTACTCCAATTCTGATTCAACTCCTGACTTATGTGCTTTGGGAAACAGTGGAAGATGGCCTGGGTGCTTGGGACTTTGTACCCATGTGGGAGGCATGGATGAAGTCCCAGGTACCTGGATTCTGCCTGGCCTACCCCCCGCAGGCAGTGAAACAGAGGATGGAAGATTTCTTTCTCGCCCTTCCATTCTCTTCTCTCTCTGAAACTCTGCCTCTCAAATAAATAAATACAACTTTTTAAAGTATATTGGACAAAGAATTTACAACTTACAGCTTTTCATCTTTTCTGAAACAGAATTCTGAAAATGAAGAAGAGCATCAGATGATAGAAATATGTATACAACCCTACTTCTCTATAAACTTTATTCAATTTTCAGTGCATTTTTGATCATTATTGGAAATGAGGAATAAAAATGAAACGAATGTATCACCAGAAAATAAATGCATTTACTAATCCTTTCTTTCATTTACATTTATTCTTACTTTTTGAACATCATCTGAAATGTAGAATGTAAATAAAATGTATGCATCATCATAAAACAGCTGGATTGACCAATGCTGCTTTTCCATTTATTTCTATTACTGGTTTTATGCTTCAGGTCTGAATTACCCAGGCTTCAGTTTTTATTTTTCTAGACTTTTAAAGTGCTTTGGGTGTTTTTTTTTTTATTGAAGTTACTCATTTTTATCACCACTGTCATTGATCAAAGTCTTCCTATATTTTTGTTCTTCTCCAGAGTGACTTAAAAATGTATTCTCATCTTCAACTTTCTGCTCTAATCTTTCTAGTCTTAAAATGTCTTCTCTCACTCTGTTTGAGCTGGCTTATTCCAAATGACACTCATCAGAGGATTGCCCTCTATTATTCACTACGAAGTGATTAATTCAACAAGCATAGCACTTATTTTTAGAGAGAATAATATGAAGAATTCCATATCATGTTTTATTACATATTTAACCTTTGGCTCTTTAAGGGTATTTATGACTTTTAAGATAAAAATCCTTTATTTATATAATAATATAGCTATTGATGAGTTTTTTTTTAACTTTCATTTAATGAATATAAATTTCCAAAGTACAGATTATGGATTACAATAGCTTCCCCCATCCCATAACTTCACTCCCACCCACAACCCTCCCCTTTACCACTCCCTCTCCCCTTCCATTCACATCAAGATTCATTTTCAATTCTCTTTATATACAGAAGATGAGTTTAGGCTATATTAAGTAAAGGTTTCAACAGTTTGCACCCACATAGAAACACAAAGTGAAAAATACTGTTTGAGTACTAGTTATAGCATTAAATCACAATGTATAGCACATTAAGGACAGAGATCCTACATGAGGAGTAAGTGCACATTGACTCCTGTTGTTGACTTAACAAATTGACACTCTTTTTTTATGGCATCAGTAATAACCCTAGGCTCTAGTCATGAGTTGCCAAGGCTATGCAAGCCTTTTGAGTTCATTGACTCTAATTATATTTAGACAAGGTCGTAGTCAAAGTGGAAGTTATCTCCTCCCTTCAGAGAAAGGTACCTCCTTCTTTGATGACCTGTTCTTTCCACTGGGATCTCACTCACAAAGATCTTTCCTTTAGGTCATTTTTTTTTTTGCCAGAGTGTCTTGGCTTTCCATGCCTGAAATACTCTCATGGGCTTTTCAGCCAGAGCCGCATGACCTAAGGGCTGATTCTGAGGCCAGAGTGCTATTTAGGACATCTGCCATTCTATGAGTCTGCTGTGTATCCTGCTTCCCATGTTGGATCATTCTCTCCCTTTTTGATTATATCAGTTAGTATTAGCAGACACTAGTCTTGTTTGTGTGGTCCCTTTGATTAGACCTATCAGTATGATCAATTGTGAACTGAAATTGATCACTTGGACTAGAGAGATGTCCTTGGTACATGCCACCTTGATGGCATTGAATTAGAATCTGCTGGTATGTTTCTAACTCCACCATTTGGGGCAAGTCAGCTTGAGCATGTCCCAAATTGCACATGTCTTCCCTCTCTTATTCCCACTCTTATATTTAACAGCGATCACATTTCAGTTAATTTTCAACACTTAAGAATAACTGTGTATTGATTGCAGAAATCATCCAAAAGTAGTACATAGAACAAACAAAAAATACTAAGAGGAATAACGTTTTAAGTTGTTCATCAACAGTCAGGGCAAGGGCTGATCAAGTCACCATTTCGCATAGTATTCATCTCACTTCAACAGATTTCCTCCCTGGTGCTGGGTTAGTTGTCACCAATCAGGGAGAACACATGATATTTGTCCCTTAGGGACTGGTTTAATTCCTAACAGGGATCACTTTTCAGTTAAAATTTAAACACCTAAGAATAATTATGTGTTAATTACAGGGTTCAACCAATATTATTAGAACAAAAAAAAATACTAAAATGGATAAAGTATTACAATGTACATCAACATAAGCACAAGAGCAGATCAAGTCACTGATTCTCATAGTGTCCATTTCACTTCAACAGATTTCCACCTTGGTGCTCAGTTAGTTGTCGCCGATCAGGGAGAACACATGAAATTTGTCCCTTTGGAACTGGCTTAATTCATTCAGCATGATGTCTTCCAGATTCCTCCATCTTGTTGCAAATGACCAGATTTCATTGTTTTTGACTGCTGTATAGTATTCTGTAGAGTACATGTCCCATAATTTCTTTATCCAGTCTACTGTTGATGGGTATTTGGGTTGGTTCCAGGTCTAAGCTATTGTGAATTGAGCTGCAATAAACATTAAGGTGCAGACAGCTTTTTTGATTGCCAATTTAATTTCCTTTGGATAAATTCCAAGGAGTGGGATGGCTGGGTTCTATGGTAGGGTTATATTCAGGTTTCTGAGGAATCTCCAGACTAACTTCCATAGTGGCTAGACCAGTTTGCATTCCCACCAACAGTGAGTTAGTGTCTCTTTTTTTCCCACATCCTCTCCAGCATCTATTGTTGGTGGATTTCTGAATGTGAGCCATTCTAACAGGGGTGAGTTGAAACCTCATTGTGGTTTTGATTTGCATTTCCCTGATTGCTAGTGATCTTGAACATTTTTTCATGTGTCTGTTGGCCATTTTTATTTCCTCTTTTGAAAAATGTCTATTGAAGTCCTTGACCCATCTCTTAAGTGGGTTATTAGGTTTGATGTTGTGGAGTATCTTGATTTCTTTGTAGATTCTGGTTATCAACCATTTATCTGTTGCATAGTTTGCAAATATTTTTTTCCCATTCTGTCAGTTGCCTCTTCACTTCCCTCAATGTTACTTTTGAAGTACAGAAACTTCTCAATTTGATGCAATCCCAAATGTTAATTTTGGCTTTGACTGCCTGTACTTCTGGGGTCTTTTCATGAAGTCTTTGCCAGTACCTATATCTTGCAGGGTTTCTCCAATGCTCTCTAATAATTTGATGGTGTCGGGTCGTAGATTTAAGTCTTTAATCCGTGTTGAGTGAATTTTTGTGTAAGGTGCAAGGTAGGGGTCTTGCTTCATGAATCTGCACGTGGAAATCCAATTTTCCCTGCACAACTTATTGAATAGACTGTCCTGACTCCAGGGTTTGGGTTGGATCCTTGATCAAATATAAGTTGGCTATAGATGTTTGGATTGACTGCTGGCGTTTCTATTCTGTTCCATTGGTCTATCCATTTGTTTCTGTACCAGTATCATGCAATATCAGTAGTAACTTTCACCTGCCATTTGCCAAAGGTATTTTCTAATATATGTTTTGAACTTCCTGTCATCTTTTGCTGTGAGGTTTCCTTCCTTTTCCTTCTTTCATATTGATGGCCATGTTTCAGTGTTTCAGTGTGTAACACATCTTTAAACATCTTTGCAGGGCTAGACGAGTGGCGAGAAATTCTTTCAATTTTTGTTTGCTGTGAAAGTTCTTTATTTCACCTTCATTCACAAATGAGAGCTTTGCAGGATATAATATTCTGGGCTGGCAGTTTTATTCTCTTAGCACCTGGGCTATGTCTCACCATTCTCTTCTAGCTTGTTGGGTTTCTGATGAGAAGTCAGCTGTGAGTCAAATTGGAAATCCTCTGAGAGTAACATGACGTTTCTCTCTTGCACATTTTAGGATCTTTTCTTTCTGTTTCACTGTGGTGAGTTTAATTACAATGTGTCGTGGTGAGGATCTCTTTTGGTCATGTTTATTACGGGTTTTTGAGCCCACTTTACTAGGATGTATCTGTCCTTCTCCAAACCTGGGAAATTTTCTGCTAGTATCTCACTAAAAAGGCCTTCTAATACTTTGTCCCTCTCCATGCCTTCAGGAACTCCTAGAACTCGAGTGTTGGGTTTTTTAATAGTATCCTGTAGATCCCCAACAATATTTTTTAGATTTCTAATTTCCTTTTCTTTTCTTTGGTTTGACTCTTTCCTTTCCTGTGTTCTGTCTTCTAAGTCTGATATTCTCTCTTCTGCTTCACCAATCCTGTTTTTAAGGCTCTCTAATGTGTTTGTCATTTGATCTATTGAATTCTTCATTTCATTATGATTTCTCGTCATTATAACAATTTCATGTTCTACTAGTTGTTTCATTTCATTTTGATTCCTCCTTAATATTTCATTTTCGCAAGAGAGATTTTCTATCTTGTCCATTAAGGATTTCTGTAGTTCAAGAATTTGTTTTTGAGAACTTCTTAATGTTCTTATCAATTTTTTGAGATCTGCTTCTTGCATTTCTTCTATCTCATCACCTTCGTAATCTTGAATTCAGGTTTCTTTCTCATTTGGGGACATCATAGTGTCTCCCTTATTCTTGTTACCTTGGTTTTTGTGTTTGTTGTTTGGCATATTGGAGATATTCTTTGGTTTCTTCACTGTGGTGTTTTTTTGTTATACTATGACTCTAGATTAAGTGGACTGTCTGATTTCGATGGATCCTTAGAGGCTGTGATGGGTGTGGCCAGAGAGCTCTGTTTGGTTCTTCAGAGTTAATGGTGTGCCAAAGGTGACTCACCCAGATTGTTCTCTCTTTTGCTCTCTCTCTCTCTCTCTCTCTCTCTCTGTTTTTTTGACTCATTTGGGATGTAATTCCACACAGCTGAGTGGAATTTAGGGTAGTTGATGTATGAAAACTGGTCCCTGTGGGTATTAGTCTGATCTACCCCTGGGACCACACACAGAGTTTATACAGCCCTCAGTGTGGTCTCAAATTTCTCCACAGTCTCTCACCGGGTTGCCAAAGTTACCGAGTTTGTGTAATCGGTGAGTTCTCTTGCTCCCCCTCAGATTTTTACAGTCTCAGTTCATTAGCTCCACACTTTCACTAGTTCCTAACCTCCTGTTATTTCTCCCCACCAGAGTCAGCTTTTTCTGCTTGGCTAATGGTGGGTCCACTTTACATACGTAAAGCTTTATTTATGTTAGTATATATATATAAACAACTGAATTTTAAACATGGTTATATAAATACTGATAGAAATGGTCGGGTAAATCTGCAGATTTTCTTCTATAAATGTTGATGTTCAACATGAAGGATTCTGAGATTGCCCATTGAAAGCTTATACAAACAGAAGTTTGGACATTTTCTCTTTTACAAGACATACTCTAAGTATTCCTTTTAAATTAGTACAAGACAATAAATAAATGATTTTCAAAAACCACCTCAATCTGCAACATTGCCTGCCAATAACTTCAGGTTCTAGTATTACATTAACTTCAATTTTAGGGTTGAAAATTAAGGAGCTTTTCAGTGTCAGGAAATGCATTTTAGTGGTGAAAAATAATAAATCCCTCTTCTATAAGTGGAAAAATCTCACAATTAGCTTTGCAGGCCTGCCCTGTCAGCTTTTCAATGTTATAACAAAACAGAACAATATTTTACAATGCTCGCATTTGCAAATAAAGACATAAGGAAGATAATACAGCTAACAAACAAAGAAATGTGAGTCAAATGCCTATTTTTAATGTGAATACTAAAAGCGTACAGTCACCAGAAATGTCCCTTACATAGAAATTCCTGTAATAAATGTCAGGTCATTTTTTGAAATGGAAAATTTTATATTTTATGAACTAAGAAGAATGGCTTTCAAATTTATAATAATGGACCTAGTTCTAAAATGACATCTAATGTTAATATGAATATGAGATTATAAACTGAAGGCTATGAAAATTACAAACTATTTTGCTTTGTTAGTGTGAAATCTTTCTGATGTTTATGTTATTTTAATTAATTAACCATGATATGGAAATGCACAATTTTTTTTCCTGGTTACTATCAATCTGATATTTGTTTACATATTATATATGTGTGAACAATGGCTACCCCAGGATCTTGGATTAAACTTAAATCGTTTAACTACATTTCTAAACTGATCAGCCTGGTATCTTGCAGCAAAAGCATCATTGGAGCTTGAAATGAAAACTTTTTTTGCCATCTTCCTGTCCTTCAACTTTTGTATAAACAGCTCAAGTGAACCCAGAGAAGGAAACAGATCAAAATGATATTCTATCTCTAACATTAACATACTATTGGCCTTAGGAAACTAAACTGATTTTCCGGATGATTGTTCCTAGTTGTTTATTATGTAGAAAACATCATTACTCTTTCTCAAACCTAAATTTTTGAGAATCCATGAATTAAGTGCTTTTAAAAATCCCTTGGGTTTTTAGAAGTATATAAACCACGACATTAGTAATTAGAATTCAGTGTTATTTAGCTTATGTTTGATTCATGAAGTCTTGTGGTGGAGCATTTAATAATTTTGAAAATGTGTCCATTTGCACACTTGTATATAGAAGGGACACTTAAACTGTGACAGCTTCCTTAAGATTCTCCTTGGTCAAGAATGGAGAAAATTATAAAAATCTGTTGAAGGAATTTCAGCTGCTACTGATAATAATAAGGTAATCATATGCAAATTATTCTTTCCACATATAAAAGAAGAAAGCCTCTTGTACTGAAGACACTTGAAAATTGATCCTGTACTCTGTAAAACAAGGTTTGTTTACTTTGTGCATTTTCAGCATCAATAACAAGATAAGATGTCCAGTGATTCAAATAAATGTTGACTTCTCTTGAATTTTTTTTTAAATATGTGTCTTATTTTTTGGAAAGGCAGAGTTACAGGGAGAAAGGGAAAGAAAATGAAAGACAGGGATAGTGAGGAATCTTACATTGACTGGTTCACTCCCCATATGGCCATAAAGCCAGGACTGGACCAATTTTAAAACAGGAGCCTCATAAACTTGGGCCATCTTCCACTGCATTCCCTTGGGCATTATCAAGGAGCTAGATCTAAGTGGAGCAGCCAGCAATCAAACCGGTTCCCATATGAGCTGTTAGCATGGCAGGCAGTGGCATAATCCACTGTACCACAATGTCAGTCCCAACTTCTATGAATTTTAAATCAATAATAGAAAAGCTGTAAAAATAGTAGTTTCAAAATACCACTCAAATTAATAGTGGAATATTCTAAATTTTGAGACATAGGTTAGTGTTCATTTAACATATTTTATGGCAAAAATGATTAGACTTGTGAAGCTAACACAGACCAAAGTATCATAACAACAGTGTTTACAATAGCGTTGTTGAATGATGAATGTAAATATCCTATAAAATGTCTCCCTTTGGTTATTGAGTTCTAATGCAATTATGAAACCAAATGAGCAAAAAATACTCAAAGTGTTGAAATAACAAAAGTATATGACAAATTTTATATAGAGAATAAAATTTACTCATGTAAGAAAAGTATTTTTTTATTTAGCATGGAGAGCTATTGAATTACAGGTATTTCAGATGATGAAATTTAGCTAAAAATGTACGAACTTTTAATTTTTTATTTTCTGTTAACATAAAGAGAATAGATTTCATGCATTCCATAGGTACAGTTCCAACAGAATCACATTTTTTTCTCTCTCTTCTCCCCACAATCTCTCTACCTCTTTCTCCTCTCGTCCTTTAATCCATTTTTGCAAAGACATAATTTTAAAATACTCTATATCCACCTGCTTAATTCACCACTAACCATAATGTCCAACAAGTAAAAAGTAGGAAGACCACAGTTCCATGGGAGTATAAACAAGGACTAAAAATGACAGTCATAATATAACATATGCATTTTGTACTGTGCATAGTTTTTAAAATTTCAGTAAGATTCCAGAGATCTTGTTTTTTCACACTGAGCTAGCTGCTCCATCTTGCCCAACCCTATCTCTATTTTTTCTTCTTGCACTTTTTTTCCCAGCTCATCTGATATGATCTTCTTGCCTGCTTTTGAATTTTTGGAGATCCTAAAAATAACACATCTGTTCTCTGTGCAATTCTGAATCTGTTGATAGATAATTGTAAAAACTCAGATAAAGAGATTTCAGCTGCTGATAAGAGTAAAGCAGTCATTTGCAAATCATCCCTGCCACAAATAAATAATTAACCACAAAACCTAAACAAAATGCATGTAGATAAATAAATAAGCAAATTTCTTTTAAAGGTATCAAGGAGATTCAAAGTAAACCAGAACTTTATAAAAACTTTCTTTTCCTGAATAGAAATGAGTTCTTTGAGTTTAGCCAAATCTACTCCCTCACACTATAATTCTTATATGACAAGAGTTGAGAGCTAAGAAGATGGAACAGAGTGACAACTGAGATAGAGGTACTTTGAGTTTAGCATTAGCTTCCAGGGGCTTGATCTCAGGAGTTAAGACTCTACATCAAAGATTATATCATCTGACTCCCTTAGTTATATATATGGGCAGCCTACAAAGCTTCAGATTAGTCTCAGATCTCATCCCTTTTACTAAAAACTTCTAGGGCTATCATGAACTGATTTTCTTCACTTCCACCTTCTGAATCAACAATATATGACATCCCAGTTGAAAACCTAAAATAATCATGTAATCAGGTAAAAACCTTTAAGCTTATTTGGCTTATCTGTCTCATGTATGGCATGGAGGAGAGAGATATTTTGCCAAACTCCACTACACTTGCTCCAAATTATAAGGAATTGAAGAAAAGAAGATCACATTGTTCAGGTATTTTTAGATTCTATTAATGTGTTTTTTAATCCAAAAGAATTTTATTTTATGACACTTCCATTTTATGCACATTATCTAATACATATCTTCATCTTACATCCTAGTTTACTTAATATTTTCTAGGTCTTTTCTTTCATGTTTTATCACTTCCATCCACAGAATTCAGGTCAGTTTAGTATTTATATGAAGTGACTAATTCATCAGCAGGTGCTGATATTGCCAATCAAAGTTGCTATAACAACACAAAACTAATTTGTACAGCCAGAAACTGTTTATTAAAATGTCTAGGAATCTTAAGCACAGTATATATATATGATGGTCTTAGCACATTTTCTTGTATTGACAATTTAATAGTGACTATAAGCTTTTTAATGCATTATACTACATATAGCTATTATTTTTAAAATTTCAGTTCATACAAGTAATAATCTACTGTCAGTCTTGTAATTGATGACTATCTGTGGTTGGGTTCTTGGATATTGTTCATATATTATTAAAGGAACCATTGTAATAAACAAGTAAAATGGTAAAACTTCTATCAATATTTATATTTATAAAAAGGAATAAAGTAAAATTCACTAATATTTAATATATATGTATATATTAACATCAGGGCCCTCTATAATACATCACACAGCAAAAGAATCAAAATAATTCAAAAACATCATAGTTAAGAAATTACATGGCTACCGACTCTAAATATAGTTGAGGTTAATCGAAGTTTGAAAGATACCAGGAATTTAAAATAAATACAGTTGCAACTTTCAAAAAATTTGAGTTTCTTTTTTTCCTCACTTGATCAGCTACTATAAAAATTAGGTTCCAAGTTTCTCTATCAAGACATGAAAATCTGCATTTCAATTTCTGTGTCTGGAAATTGGGTAGAAACCAGAAAAATCTGCAGAGCATCTGATTAGTGCTGAAACAATTAATTGGATGGCTAATAGATTGGAATTTAGTCATTTTAAGAATTAAATTCTGTGGAGCACAGCTGCCAAAAACATCCTATGTTTCACAGATTAGACAATGTTTAATTAATAGATTAAAATTAAGCCAAGCAAATCATAAGCAATCCTCAGATTTATATTTTGACTTGTCAAACACAATGTATGGAAGGAAACTTATTATGCTTATTTTAACCAGGAGCCACTCAATTTCAAGCTAAAAAGCATTTACCAGTTTTAGCTACAAGTCATTCCATTTGAGTCACCATCAATTTGATGCTATTCATGATACATAATAGAGACCATTATATTGTACAAAAATATTCTGCCATGTTATTTTTGTAATATCTATTCAAATGCACTATCCAAATGAAAATTATAGAGTATGGCTCTATGGATATCTGACAAACAACATCTACAATATTATACCTTTTTCTACCTAGTCAATATACAATTATTTTTACCAGTGAGTTCAGCAGCTCCATACACTTGCAAACTATTTCCTGGAGAGCATGGAGAATAACTGGGGATGTGAATTACATTCAGCTGTATCTCCAATCCAATGACTGGTAAATGTGTTACTGTAAATGTAAACTCGATATGACCAGTTACCCTGTGCTTCACAATGGGTACGTTCTGTTTCCAGTATTCCAGGGAGGCGATCAAATACAACTTCCAAACAGCGTTAAGATAGAGGAGAAAGGCAGGAGGTGGTTTTAAAAGAAGGTCTCAGAGTCAAAACAACACATTCATCATATTTCTCGTGAACTCTCTAGTTTCTCCTCTCCTTTTGCCAGCACTTCTACAGGCCTTTGTTTCTCTCTGAAAGATGTGATATTTGATGTTTGATGAGATGTTCATCAATGAAGTATGAGTCCCGATTATCTTTCCTTTACCAGGATACAGCTTATATACCAGCCTATTTATTTTTATTATCGCATACTGAACCCCAGGAGGTTTTTCGGGGAATTCTCTGAGATTCAGGCATATTCATCACTGATCTTGTTATGTGATAAGAACTTTCACTTATCATAATCATGGTCAATTATCCCCAACTCCTTTTATTAATTCCTTTTTTGCCTACTTGTTTCTTGGTATGAGGAATCCAAAATGATGGGGTGAAAATTACAGCTGTAAATTTGTTGGAATTTTACTCAAGCCCCTCTAGAACTGTGCAAACTTTCATATGAGAAATTCCAATCCTATCCAGTTCCACCTTCTGGAAATAGGAATTACATGATCTCTAAGCAGGTCACTTGGCTGGACAAAGAGAATTTTCACTACTCATTCCATCCTTCGTCTTCTGGATCCATATAATCTATCTGTAGGGAACACAGCAACATATCATAGTCATTGGTTCAAAGTGTAAAGATGTTTTGGAATTAGTTGGACAATCTAGCAAGTTATCCTCAAGCTAGTGCCTTAGTTATGCTTGTAAGAGGATATTTTCTTCTTTTAAGATAGAAGCCACTAAGTGATAAGGTATATTAAAGACCAATGGACCCCATGATCAGTTGTTTCTTGTCAAACTCTCTTGGATATAAATTCATCTTTTCTCCAAGACAATACTAACAGATACCCTGAAAGGAAATCACATATTCTAAAAGACCTACAAAAAGACACTGAGATCAGGCATAATAATCCTGTCCCAATAAATACAATTTGAATCTTGGGGACGATAAATCATCCTTGCCTCCAATAACTTGGAAAAGCAACTTTGCACTAAGTAGTGTTACATTAATAGATCACCATCACCAGAAACTAAATTCACCACTGCCCTTGGTCTTGGCCTTCCCAACCACCATATCTGTCAGCAGCACATTTGTACTCTTTATAATGTATCTAGACTCATAAATTTTGTTATAGCAGCACAAATGTACTAAGACTCCATATATTACATAATCAAAAAATAAGGAACAAGAAAAGTAACAAATGAGACTAGCAGCTTAAGATAGGTTGAAAAATAAAAAGCAAGAATATGAACAAAAGATGGTCCTTGGAAAACATAAATAATTTTAAGTTTCTAATGGGATAAACATGATAAAGACAAAATATAAAAGCTATCAATATAGGAAATAAAAAGAGCAAGAGTTTGGCTTAGCAATTAAGATTCTTTTTTTTTCCCATTTTGGACTATCTGGTTTTCATTCCCACATCAGGTTTTTGAATCTAGCTCTGATTGTGCAGGATAAGCTGCAACCTGGGACTCCTGCATCACATTTGAGAGCTGATTTGAGTCCTGGAGACTCCACTTCTGATCCAGCTCTCTGCTAACATATCTGTAAAAGCAGCAGAAGATAGTCCAAATACCTGGGCCTCCAACACTCATAACCCTGTTACCCTCTCATGTAAGAGATGCAAATGAAGCTTCTGGCTCCTCGCTTCTGCCTGGCCAAATCCCTACCTTCACAGCAATGTGGGGACTGAGCCAGCAGGTAGAAGAGCACTTTCTCTCTCAGTCTCTGCCTCTCTCTGTAATTCTACTTTTAAAGTAAATAAGTAAGTCTCAAAAAAAAAAGATTCTACCTATAAGGCATTGGACTAACAATTATAAAATCACAATATGTGTCTATTAGAATTAAACAAATTAAGAAATAGAATTAAATTAATTAAAAGATAAGGGGTGAGGAGAATCAATTTCCTCATTCATGGATTGAGAGGTTAAAGAAACACAATGGGAGAATTATAAAAATGTAGATTTGATAACAAATTGGAGTTTGAGTCATGAGCATGCATTCATGCTTAACTTAGATATATATGTATATATTTCGTGTACATAAATGTACATGTTTAGGAGCACGTATTATGCTTGCTTTGGCAGCAAAGCTCATTGAGCACATACTGATGAGCACGTATTGATATAATCCCTTGCTCTCCTAGCTAAGAGGTCCTAGAAACAGTAGTACACTAAAGGCAACAACCACACTTAGTGTTCAGATATTGGATTCTAATATAATTCTCAGTGAAAACAAGCAGGGCACCTTGAAACAATGCCTCAGTCTAGGATTGTGATAAGAAATGTAAGAGGGCAAGATGAGCTTGAAGCATTTTATAATGTCATAAGGTAGAGAAATACTAAAATAATAAAGAAATAAACAAACAACATTCAAAAAATAAAACTCCAAGCAACAATTGAAATTACATCAAAGGACATATGAACCAACTGAGAATAATTTGACTAGCACAGTAAATAAAGTGGCATTTGATAGAAAAACAAAGTGTAAAAATAAATATCCATGATTCTGTAGTGATAGAAATAAATTATTGAATATAAATAAATGGAAAAAATAAACTACCTATTCAGATGTTTAAGAAGTTTATGAATTGAATCTGTGCACGATAATTTTTTTCCAAAATATACAGTATGGATCAACAAAATAGAACAACAACCTTGTAGTGGAGAACTTAAAAAAAAAACACTATATCAACCAGATGACCAAGGTCAAGATCCAGATAAGAGTTGGGTTGATGGTATGCACCCTTGGTAAGATGGGATAAAGTTGGCACTTCACTTCTGTGATCTTCTTGCCCCCAAATCTATCCAACCATAAGAAAAACACCAGATATATCTCAACTGAGGGATATTAAAAATTCTCACTAGTAATACTCAAAATTGTCAAGGTTATCCACAAGAAGCAAAAGCTAAGAAACTGTCTCAGTCAAAAGGAGCCCAAGTAATGTGAACCCAAATGTAATGTGGTATCCTGCATGGATAGAGAAAGAGGATACTACACAAAACTAATGACATTTGTATGTAATATGGACTTTAGTTAATAATAATAATAATGTATATTTGCAAGTACTAGATCATTAATTGTGACAAACAGACCACATCATGTATACTCTCCATAAGAGGGAAGACTAAGGCATAAAGAACTCTGTAAAGTTTCTATGCTATTTCACAATTTTTCTACAAACCTAAAACTACTCTCAAAAACAGTTGTTTTGAAAAGGAAGATTGTTAGTTCAAAGAATAAAAGAGAAAAGAATAATAGATGATTAAAATCCATAAAGAGATGTTAATATTTCAGAATGAGAGATATTAAGAATTAATAGATAGCATTTGAATCAATGGTTTGACAAGTTAGGAAACAAATATTGATAAAACAATATGTGCTGCAATACCAATACACACAGGCATTCTTTCTCTTTATTGCTTTTGCTTTCTTTTTTTCAACTTTGGCTTACACTATAAGGGAGAACATACAGTAGTTTTCTGTGAATTATTTATTTCACTCAACATGATGTCTCCAGTTGCATCCATTTTGAGGTCAGTGGTAGAATCCTACTCTTTTTTTAGGTGAATCATATTGCATTGTGTAATACCACATTTTCTTTCTCTGCTCATGTGATGTTGGACACCTTGGTTGATGCCATACTTTGGCTATTGTGAGCAGTGTTGCTACAAATATGGTGGTGTACTACTATACTTTTAATGATCTGTAATTACTTTAGAATTTATGTATAGGATGAAATGGTCATCTTTCCACTCAATTATTATTTATGGATATTGCCAATATTCCTACTAAATCAGGATCTTTTTGCTTGCTAAACCACTTATTTGGTAAAGGATTAATCCCTTGACTATAATGTAAATTAAAATTTCATGTCAACAATGAAAGAGAAAGAGCAAAATAAAGAGAAAGAGAGAAAGGAAGAAAGAGAAAGAAAGGGAGAGGGAAGTAAGGTGGGATACAGTGAGGGGAGGGAAGGAGGGAGGAAGGGAATATTACTCTAGTCTTAGAATTGTATCTATAAATTATTTTGAATCTGTTAATACGTATAAATTTAAAAAATAATGAAAACAGAAAAATTACTAAATATATAATTTACTTGATACACAAAGATAAGGTAAACATTTGAAAATAAAAAATTGCAAGGCAAAAATTAGAATATAGCAAAAACTCTGAAGATGTTATGATAGGAATGAGTAAGTGGGGGCCAGCACGGTGTCTCACTAGGCTAATCCTCCACCTGTGGCACTGGCACCCCGTTCTAGTCCTGGTTGGGGCACCAGATTCTGTCCTGGTTACTCTTCTTCCAGTCCAGCTCTCTTCTGTGGCCCGGAGGAGCACTGGATGATGGCCCAAGTGCTTGGGCCCTTCAACTGCATGGGAGACCAGGAGAAGCACCTGGCTCCTGGCTTCGGATTGGCACAGCATGCCGTAGCAACCATTTGGGGGGTGAACCAATGGAAAAGGAAGACCTTTCTCTCTGTCTCTCTCTCTCACTGTCCACTCTGCCTGTCAAAAAAAAAAAAAAAAAAGGAATGAGTAAGTGGGAAGCACAAAGCTCAGTGAGGTAAAGATGAATATGAGTACAAATAAAAAACAAGTGAGAGTTATCTCACCTCAGTAAGAAATGTATAGCAATGAGCATAGTCATGACCAAGGTGGAAAACAAAAAAAAACTGGGCACAGTGAGTGGGTGGAATACTGACTATGTCTGAAAGCCTCAGAACAAAGGACTGTTTTTATATTTTTCCCTGTTTTCACAATTGTTGCTCAAATCCCTTAGATGTGCTAAGGTTTCCAAAATAGTTCTTTGCTTCTGTATCTCAGACAATGTCGTACTGTAATTAGGGGTCATGGGTGCTAGGGTCCAAATATGTTAGGCATTTCTCTGTACTATTAAAATAAACAATTTATTTTAAAAATAAAAATAAGTAAACTTTTATTTTGTTCTGCTTTAAGATTTGTTTTATTTCCTTGAAAGGCAAAGTTACAGAAAAAGAGAGGGGAGAAACAGAAAGAGAGAGAGATTTCCATCTGGTGGTTCACCCTCCCAGATGGCCGCTATGGTCTTCTCTGTGGTCTCTCACATTAATGCAGGAACCCAAGGACTTGGATCATCCTCCAGTGCTTTTCCAGATGCATTAGCAGGCAGCTGGATGGGAAGTGGAGTTTCAGCAACAAGACTTAAAACTAGTGCCCATATGGGATGCCAACATTGCAGCCTGTGGCTTTACCTGCTACACCACATTGCCTGCCCCAACAGTAGACTTTTAAAAACAGAAAACAAAAAGGAAATGGTCTTTGATGTGTTCATTTATACTCAAAAATTTAGAAGTGGCATTTCTTGAAAATCAAATTTTGTTGGAAAACTAGTTGACTGTGTATAATTTTAAATTGCAGGTGCCATATTCCAACTTCAAAATAAGAATTAACTAAAAAATTAAAGGAATTCATATCTTTAGTTAAATGATACAATTATACCATATAAAAGCATATATAAATGTGCACAGCTCTTTTATGGCTTACTAATAATTGAAAATATTCACAGAAACACATTTTGTATTTTGATTAATTTGATTCACTATTCAAAAATATTTTTCTTTGTACTTACACAGTACTGTCTGAAACATGCTTTAATAAACTTCTAAAGCAGTGCAAAAGATTTACAAAACATGTGCATCTTTCTCCGAGTTTCATTATAACTCCTTTCCTCAGCAAATGCTTTCAAAAGCTCTAAAAAATACAATTGGGAATGAGGGTAGCTTTTATACATCTAAATACTTTAATAATTCATTAACTTAACACATTTCATTTCCTTTCCTACACTGTATAATATAGTGTTTGTTGCGGGAAAGAGAGAGAACTAAAAATTTTATGCAAACGAAGATAAAAGTTAAAATGAATTTTTAAAATATTTGTTACATAAAAATTCAATTTGACAGTGAATACTTGAAATTTTTGAATTGTTTTCCATAAAAAGAACAATTTAATCAATGACCAAAAATGTTAAAAATATTACTGCTTTCATTTTACAAATTAAAATTTCCAAATTTGGTCCCACATAATATACTTTTTAATTAATACTGACTACTGTTGTCATTTGGAAGAGGAATTATAAGGGAGAATAGCTTGTTGGAGGAATGAAGAGAATTAGGGTTTGGAGGAAAATTTCTGTATATTTTACATATGAGAAATAATAACATGCAAACTCATATTTTACATATGAGAAATAATAACATGCAAATTGCTACCATAATGTCCTGTAGCACTGAACAATTTAAAAGAACTGCAATTTTCTGAAAATATTTCTTTTATACAACATATATGGTGAATCTTTCACTACCAACTATGTTCTGTTTTAGTCTAATGACATACCAGGTGCCTGCGCTATGGTGTAGCATTTAAGCATCTGAGTGCAGCACCAGCAGCAACCTATATGGGCGCTGGTTGGAATCCTGGCTTCTCTACTTCTGATCAGACTCCCTACTAACGGCCCAGAAAAGCAGTGGAAGATGGCCCAAGTACTTGGGTCCCTGCACCAGCATGGGAGACCCGGAGGAAGCTCCTAGCTCTTGGCTTCAGATTGGCCCAGCCAAGGCTTTTGTGGCCATTTGAGGAGTGAACCAGTGAATGGAAGACCTCTCTCGGTCTCTCCTTTTATAACATTGCCTCTCAAGTAAATAAACAAATCTTAAAAATGATATATTAGAAAATTTGTTAAGTAATGGTGTTACTGTAAAGCTGTTAGAAACATTCTGATGTTCATATAAATGATTTTATTACACAAGAAAGTAGAAATATTTAATCCAATCCACAGAATCACCAGAGTAAAACTAAGATATCTAGATGAGTTATCATTTAATTACATCAAAGGAAATAAACATATATACCTCAATACCCACCTAACTAACAAATTTTCAAAAATATTTGAAACAACAATTTATCTGTACTAAACATGTAGACTTTTTTCCTTATTGCTGTTCCCTGAAGAGTACAGAGTCACAATTATATACATAATATTTATTTTGTATTGTAAGTATCTAGAGATAATTAAAGATTCAGAACAATGTCATAGGTTATATGTAAATTCTATACCTTTTATTTAAAGAACTTGAGCATCAAAGGATTTGAGTATCTACAGAAGTCTTGTTTCCAAACCTCTGTGGATATTGAAGGATTGCTGTGTGTCTTTCAAAAGCAAAGCATGGAAATATCTAATGGTATATTTCAAAGATTTTTTTAAATTAAAAGAAAATCAATAAAGATTATCTATAAAATATACAAGTTGCATTGATGTTCTTTCTCAAACCCTCAAAGATACCAAAGCAAGTAGTCCAGTCTAAAATACTTTATTTTTATATTATTTTAATAGTATGTTATAATTCTCATTGGCAGGTAGATGTTTGACAATGAGAAAAATAAAACAAAAATATTTTACCTACTTCCTAAAATGAAAACAGCTCATCATATTATCATAATGTCTAGTTATTTATGACTTTTTCTACTCCTTGGCTTTTTAAATTAATTTGTAAGGGCATGCATTTGGCATAGCAGTTAAGACACCCAAATCAGCGTTCCTGGGATTGGGTTCTGGCCTTCCCAATTATGCGCACTGTAGGAGGCAGTAGGTGAGTAATTGAGTCCCTGCTGACCACATGAGAAACTCAGGTTAAGATTCTGGCTCCCGGCTGTGGTTTGGCCCAGCCTACACTACTGCAAACATTTAGAGAATGAACTAGCAGATGGGAGAGCTCTCTCTCTCTCCCTCTCCTCTCACTGTTAACTGAATAAACTAAATAGTAAAAATAACAAAATCAGTATAATAAATTCCTTAAACAGGAAACTAGAAATACATGATCAGTTACACATTTTTTTAGATCCTATATATTTGCGTTTTAGTCCAGAAAATTCAATGTGTATTTGTGAAATGGCCTGAATTGAGAATAAGGTGGGAAATAAGCAAAATTCAAGAAAAGCACAAGCAATATCAAAAGGCAAAATGAATGAAAGAAAGAGTGAAAAATAATAAAGGAGAGAATTTCCCTAGAATAAAGGATGCATCAAAATAGCTTCCACGCAGAACATCTGAAGGGAGGGGAATTATGACTTAATAGATAATTATGTAGATATAATTAATCACCACTTCATGCTCTCCATGCCAGTTCAGGTCAGCTTCTTATTTTTCATGATATTTAAATACAAAAGTTCAGATATCGTTTTTGGTCTATTTCCATTTGACATTGCAGAATGATTCAGCATGAACAAACAGACTCTGATTTGGGGTAAATTGTATAGCCTCTCTGGGACATTTCCTTAAATATAATATGAACTTTTAAAAAGGTCTACTCTGAGGGCTTAGTGTGTGGAGAAGCAGTTTTAACTTACTACATGAGCTCACTGGGGCAAAATATTCTTGGTAGCTTTGGATCTGCAAGGAGGGAAGGCCTACACTTCTGGAAGTGGAAAGTTCCTACCTGTGCTTCTGGGGAAGAAAAGTCCTTGTCAAGGTCCCTGCGGGTGCCTAAGGGTCAACAATGAGGATCAGACCTGCCTCAACCTTTAACCCTCATGCCTTGAATCTATAAAAGGAGCTCTCCCAATCTCTGATGCGCGACTTCCCCGTCCCCGCTCTGTTGCTCTGTTGGGACAGGGGAACCTCACCCAGGAGAGGAACCCCAATAAAAGCCTGTGAATTAATTGATTCGTCTGCCTGGGAAGATTTGTTACGTGCCAGACACCTTGCAATTCCGTTCTATTTGTCTTCTTTCCATCCATTAGCTCAGAGCCTGGTGCAAACGGATACTTGATAGATATTTAATCCTTTTTTCATTTCTTTCTGCATATGTGAACGTTTTTAAGTATTGTGTTGGTTTTGATCCTGAGACATATCATAGTGAAAATATTTCCGGATCATGCAGAGAAGACTTTGAATTGCAACTGCATACTTCCAACTTATATGGTATAAACCATTATATACTTTCAACTTAAACAACCTCATGTGCATAATCTCATACTGAATTTAAATTTGACAGATGGATATTTAAAACAACGAAACATAACATTGTTGAAAATATGGAAAATAAGATCTATTGTCTGACCTGCTTTTCTTTTTACTTGATCCAGTCAGATTTTTCAGTTTTTACTTTTGAGTCTGAACACAGTGATGGTTCTGTTCCCAAAGAAAAAGCAATCCATCCCCTCCCCTGAAGAAGAGAAAGAGGCAATTTGGCTAAATAGGTTAATAGGGCTAATCACAATTCACACCTCTGTATGAGTCCTTTGCCTTGTGAAATAGGCTGGGGATTCAAAGTCAGGAAAAGCTAAGCCTACATGCTGTTTGCAAAAACAAAAACATAAAATGAAGCTGCAATAACAAATAACCCTTTTTATCCCACACCAGCTAAATAATTGCTACTGCTCTGCTCTCCGTTTTGTCAGTCCAGCTACGATTCATCTTGGGTAGCTTTTGCACCTTTAGTACAGATGGTCTCAACATGTGGCGTTCTGCCTTCTCTCAACAGTGCTTGCCGTGGTTGCGAGTTTATAAGTTTCATTTCTTGGCTCTGGTTTCTCTACTGCTCATGAAAGAAAGAAAGAAAGAAAGAAAGAAAGAAAGAAAGAAAGAAAGAAGAAGAAAGAAAGAAAGAAAGAAAGAAAGAAAGAAAGAAAGAAAGAAAGAAAGAAAGAAAGAAAGAAAGAAAGAAAGAAAGAAGAAAGAAAGAAAGAAAGAAAGAAAGAAAGAAAGAAAGAAAGAAAAGAAAGAAAAGAAAGAAAGAAAGAAAGAAAGAAAGAAAGAAAGAAAGAAAGAAAGAAAGAAAGAAAGAAAGAAGAAGAAAGAAAGAAAGAAAGAAAGAAGCAAAAGCAAAGAAAGAAAGAAAAGAAAGAAAAAAAATCCAGCAAACGGCACTGGTTTGTTAAACAGCTTTGCCGAGTGAACTGGAAAACAGAGAAATTAATCAAATTAATCATACTTTATTTTCATTCTCATTTGAACAAATCTGTGTCTAGAAACAATGGAAGCAGTGGCTTAGGTTTCTGAAAGAAGAATCCTAGAATAGGTAGCTGGGTATTTTTGCAACAGAAGGATGAACTTTACTATTGGGATTTTCTTTTCCTTTTAACTTAGAATGTGTCTGCGTTTGCATCTTTGATCATAAGGGAAAGCCACTGGAATATTCTCAATGTTCTTGACTTGAGAAAGAAGTCAGGTGGGAGGGCAGACACTACCCAGGTCTGTAATCCAGCTTATGTGAAAGCAGGAACCATGTGATCAAGGAAAGAAACAGCATACTGAAAACTCTAGTGTGAATTCTTTGTAATCATTTTATCTCTATGGCAAGGATCAAACATAAGGCAGTGAGAGCTGCTTTTCAAAAAGAGGAGGAAATGAAGCCATAAATCAAGTGAATTAATATGTGAAATATTATGTTAAAGGTGTTCTCAGTGTCAGTTTGAAAATTGAAATAAATGGATACATGTACAAGTAGGTATAAAGTCACATATGTATAGGAAAATATGATTATATGAGGTTTCAGAGCCAGCATATTAGCAGCGAAGTTTCTACTCATTATCATGGAAGTATTATTCCATAAAATGAACACAATAGGACTTATTGTTATAGCCGCATCAGTTTAGTAATGAATTTTACTGTATTACTTTTTAATAGCAATCTTTGTAATTAAGTGGGTGATATAGATAGTTATGTGTGTCTATGTTCTGGGTGGAAGGATATGATAGCACATTCCCTGCTGAGCTCCAAAGTTAGCTGTGAGCATACTGACTTCCAATCTCAAAACTATATGGAACAAATTGATGTAGAAAACAGTCTTCTATAAGGGACACCAGGATTTCTTACATAAAAAAGAAATTAAGATTAATGAGCCAATAAAGTTTCATTTAGTGTGTAGTAAACAGTTCCCTGTGGATGTTACACACCTCCATTTATAGTTTATATATGGCTTTATAGTGAGGAAAAATATTATTTACCCAAGAATCCTTTTCCACACAACCTGTTACTGTCATTGATGGAACAAGGACATAAGCCTTAGCCATTCTTGCTCATTGTCCAAAAGAGAGATAACCTTTGGAATTTTTGCATTGCTCTTGGATCTCAGTTTGGTCTCACGCCCTATTGTTTTGCACTGCTGCATTTTTCCCGTTCTGAAGGCCCTGCAAGGCCACCTGAAAGATCATCCCAGAAATTTACCTCTGCCTGCTATCCCCACCACCACCCCCATCCCTAGCCCTCTTAAATATAAAAAGGCCCAGCCCCTGGGATCCAGGCCTTCTGCCACGCGTTCCATCAATGTTCACGCAGGTAGTTGGTCACCCACCTCTACGGATTTATTTTCTCTGAATAAATTCTGTCTTGCCGTAGATTTGTACACTTCCTCCTCTCTATTCTGCACCTCTTTTCCTAACATTTTTGATGCCCCATGTGAGGAGGCATCAATCTGCACTTCTTTTCCTAATAGTCATCTCCAGACCACTGGTAAGCTGTAATTATGTGTTTATTTTTTATTTAAATAAATGAAATTTACATGTAAATTTTTTTCTTTCTTTGGTTTAGTCTTAAATCATGAGAAAAAATATGTGCATAGTCAAAGACAAAAACTTAATAGCTACATGGGCTTTCAAAATTCAACTTCATTAAGGTCAAGATGTTATTTGGAACAAACGTGTAGAAATTTAGACATGATCACACAAAGAGAATCACAATAAGACACTAGGTTTTTTTCTATTAGGAATAAACATCGCAGGAAACACTTTGAGACATCTATAAAGGCAAATTTTTTATGAGACCCTGAAAGCACAGGCAATATAAACAAATATAAGCAAGTGAGAACATATCAAATTAAGAAGCTTTAGTATAGCAAAGTAAACAATCAATGGACTGAAGAGAAAACCAAACATTAGGAGAAAATTTTCCTGCACCCACAAAGGAGACCTAGAAGGAGATCCTGGTTTCTATCTTAGGTCTGCCCAGCTCCAGCCTTTGTAGCCATTTGAGGAGTGACCCAGCCCGGGAAGATTCTCTCTTTCTCTCTCTCTCTCTCTCTCTCTCTCTCTCTCTCTCTCCACCTCTCTCTCTAAACCTCTCTCTCTACACCTCTCTCTATCTCTCTCTCAAACTCTGCCTTTCAAATAAATAAATGAATCTTTTAAGAAAATAAAAGTGGGTTAAGCCTCTGCACCAAAACACTGATGCCCAGTTTAATTTTTAATAAGTTCACCTTTGTTCAATATGGAATAATTTGCAACATGCAAAACAGGAGGAAACTACTCAAAATGTAAAAAAAAATTACTTTTCTAATTTCCTTATTTTTCTAGATAAGCTATTCACTTTATAATAAGTGTTTTATCCAAAGGTATCCAAAATGATGAATAGTTCAAAGTCCAAATTTCTGTAATTAAGTATTCAATAAAACGCCTGTTCACCTCATTTACACACAGAAGGTTGGCAGTGTTTGGAGTTAAGGTAGTGGACTTGGAGAAAAGTAGATAAAGCATTTGGCAGGTAATTTCCTCCTGCTACAGTAACAAATTATAAGGCCTCTATGGACATAGTGTTTAACAAACACATTATAAAATATAATGAATGTCAATGTGCTAACAATAAAACAGTTCTTTATAAGAATTAGTAAGAATGCTGGGAAAATGTTTTTCAGGTTTTTTTTTTTTTTATTTGCGGACTCATGTAAAAAGACGTAAGAATTTATGCACTTTAGCATGATTTCAAGTTCCCAAAGATAAATATTATGGACACATCCTTTATTTTATTGACATTATTCCTCTTTGAGATTTTTTGTTTATATCTTGTCATTATATGAATATTTAAATTTCATGATGGCATCTATATTTGAAGATAATTGAAGCTTAGATACTTTTAATAAAGATATTGCATGAGCATGCTATTTGATTGTGTATTGGTTATATCTGCCTAGAATATTGCCACAAATAAATTCTAAATAACAATTCGAAACCCAGAAAAATGCAGACTAAAAACTACATTATGATTTAAAGGAAAGATGAGATAATTATTTATGTTCAAGTAAGATTTTGTAAGATTGAGCTCATCCAGTAGTACATAAAACAATCCATTTAAATTCAACACAATAAATAGGCTAAAATTCCTTAAAATCTTGGAACTTGTTATCCCTTTCCAGAAAATGATGGACATACTTTAAGAAAATTGGGAACCGAAAATATGGGTTGTTATTGTATTTATTGAAAGAAAATCATGTTTTGTGTGTGTGTGTGTGTGTGTGTGTGTACACAGTCAACCAGACACAACTTTAGATTCTAGAAACAGAGCAGTGAATTATATACTCCTCTTGCTCTCTAGGAGTACATATTGGATGAAGCAAGTATGTGCACTACCATGTTCAGGCCAGTTTGATACACATTGGATAAATGATTTCAGAGTGTTGTGGAAGGAAACAAATCTGCCCTCAAAAAATGGGACTCAGAGTTTAGAAATCTAAAAGGCAAAAGATTTGGGGACTTAGAGGACATTATATGTAGTGAACCCTGGATAAATAAAAGGATAGTGGTGTCAGCAGCAAAAGTAATAGAGTTAGGATGGCGGAAAGTAGATAGGTTTGAGAGATAAGTGTTTAATAAACCATTTCAGGGAGGAGAAATTTAGCCTAGCAGTTAAGATTAATGCATCCCACATTGATGGATCTCGGTTCAATAACAAGCTGACTGCTGGCTCCTGCCAATGCAGGCATTGGGAGGCAGTGATGGGGCACAAGTAAATTGGGCTCCTGCCACCCATTTAGAAGACATGGACTGAGTTACCAGCTCCTGGTCCTGTCCTGGTCATCACGGACATATAGGAAGTGAGTCAGTGGATGCTGTCTCTCTTTCTCCTTTCCTCTTCCCCACCCTCCACACTCCAGGCCCCATTCCCTCAAATGCATAAAAACAATTCAATGCACAATTTAAAAAAAATCTAAAACAGTATAGTTTGGAGAAATTAGTACCGACTTCTGGGGAGGACAAAGGTAACTGTGGAAGATATAAAAAACTGAAGTTAAAACAGGTTGTAAAGATTATATCGGACATAAACGAGTGGTAATAAAGGTCAGGAGGCATAAAGTGGAATATGCTCTCTTCCATAGCAAGTTTCTTTCTGTACATTATATATTAAACTTACCTCAGGCCTTTGTTTTTGCTGGTGAACAACAGTTCACTCTAATGTGAGATATTTTCTAACTCAAAGAACTTAAGATTTTCTGACATTACAAACTATGCTTCTAAGATAGCACTGCAGAGCCTGTAAATAGTATTAGAGTATCTTTCAAAGATCTTGGTTCAAATCAATATTCTAAGTTATTAATTTTTGAGCTAAAGCAAGCTGGATAAACGCTGCATGCCTCAATTTACTTATTTGTAAATGTCGGAATTGGGTCTGATGGTACTTAGTATCTCATCAGAATCTAACATTCTTTGATAACATTTTGAGCACATTTTTGATGAACCAATGAAAATTGTCTCCTTTCCTATTATAAACGTTCCTAAGTTCTCACTCATATACTAAATTGTTTTTCATTCTTTATATTCAATTTGGACCAACAGATGTTTGATTGAAATCAAAGATACAAGGACTGAGCCATATGTGAATTTTAATGTCACCTTCTTCTATAGCTCTTTCATTTGTGTTCAGTGAGTTTTACTTAGAGTTATTATGGGGAAATTATGAAATATAGATTAATGGTTGCATTTTCCTGCTTTTGATGTGTTGTTTAATGAGGTATGTGCTGTTTTATATCTAACATCAAAGAGACATCTGCTAGAAACCTTCTTATCATACACATCAAGTGATTTTTGCACTAATAAGCATAATCATCTGAATAATGGAATATGGTATCTCTCTTTTATACAAATGAGTTTACCCTATAAATTTGGTTCCCAAATTGAAATACTCTCTAATTTTGAGACTTGCATTACATTTATTATTAGGCATCACTTCCTGAAATAAGCTTCAGTGGTATATAAGATCAGAAAGATGACTTTCCTATAGGTCACAGAATAAAGCTCAGGAAATTACTGGAACAGTATGACCTCCATTATTAATAAGATTTCTACAGGAGCTACTGGCCATGTTGGATTTAGGATGTTCATTTGCAGTTTCTGAGATTCATTATTGTGATGAAATCATCACCATGTTCTAAACTCAAAATGAGACATCATTTCAAGTTAAATGATAGCTTAGGTGTCAACCACCCTATAGGTTACCTGGATACCTGAAGTCCCTCTCCTTTGCCATCACCAAAGCAACATTTATCCTATGCCTGAATGCTTTAAGATCAAAATTTCCTTTCAGGAAAACTTGAAATGCATGATTATTTTCTTTATCTGTAGACTAAGTTAATGCGTGGTTTAATACTGAGCATTACATTCTAATCAACATGTTAATACGGAACAGAGAGGGTGATATTTGTACAAGTAAACTTATAATAGAAGAACTGTATATGATACTACAATGTACCATTTTGTATTTTGCCATATCTTCAGAGTTGTTGCATAATTTAATCAGACACAGACTAGGACAATTATGTGTAAATTCATCATCTTTATTAATCAGCATGTTGGGCTTTAAACTAACAGAAACTTTAGAAAATATTAAGGGTGACCCATCAAACTTGTTTTAGATTTATTTACTTATATGAAGTCAGAGTTACATAGAGCGAGAAGGAGAGGCAGAGAGAGAGGTCTTCCATCCGCTGGTTTACTCCCCAACTGGCCACTGGAGCTGCGCCGTTCTGAAGCCAGGAGCCAGGAGCTTCCTCCAGGTCTCCCATGCTGGTGCAAGGGCCCAAGGACTTGGGTCATCTTCTACTGCTTTTCAGGAAATAGCAGAGAGCTGGTTTGGAAGTGGAACAGCCAGGACTCAAACTGGCACTCATATGGGAAGCTGGTATTGCTATTCTACAGCACCAGCATATTTCTTAGAAACTTGCATTAATTGATGTTTTAACAACTAGTATATACACTAAATTAATGGAAGTATTAGGTTAAGTATGAGAAGGCTTTCCAAAATCAGATCAATACCTGAGATTTATTTTTTAAAGAAACACACACAATAATGAAGCATCGTGAGAAGACTTGGGCTCCAAGTTCCAGTTCTTCCTGAAACTTACTTTCCAACCTAGACCAAATCATAGCCTCTTTGTCCTTATCTTACAATGGAATAAATTGAGTGAAAGTATACTAAAGTTCCTTTAAAATAAAAATATTCATTTCTTAATAGTACATATCACTGTTAATTTAAGTACAATTTTAAATGTCTTCAAAATTGTTACAATAATGTATGATATTTCTTTCCTGCATTTTAAGAATTTTACAAACTCTGTTGTGTATCTGTAATATTTCTAGATGAAACTGAAAGCTATAAATAACACATTAGCTTTAATTTCAACTAAAGAAATGTATCCATCATCATTAAACCAAACATTATTTCGTTATGAGATAGTTTTATCAGTTCTTGTGGTATGAAGCATTATGTGAACATTGTTGATCATTTTTGTATCTGGGCATTTCAGATAAAATACTAAGCCTCTGTTGACATTTGAATTAAAATTTCTCCATGTCTCATTCCTACATATTTTTGGGAAAGCTTTGAGAATCCAACGGATAACAGTTTAATCTTATTTCTGTTTGACCTTACTCACCTCAGTTCAGAAGAATATACAGCATGTCATCGATCTCAATTCCTAAATTCTCTGCCCTTTATCTCATTTCTTATTTAATAAATTGCCTTTTATACTTATAGGCCTGAAAAATGACTTGGGAAGGAGAGAAAGATTGGATTTTAGAAGTAAGTATTGGGGCAAAAATCTACTTTTAAGCAAAAAGTAAAGGTCCTTCTAAATATATGGGAGAAGATTGAGAATGTCATGTAGCAAAAAACGCTTTTTCTAAAGCAGAATACAGAAAAACTGTGAAGTAAAAATGTAATTATTTTTCCATTTTAGAAATGAAGGCTTATAATTCTTATGTGACATGGTGTTAGGTACGAATCATAACAACATCAGTGTGTGGCTGGACTAAGGAAGATGCCTTTCCAAACACATGTGCCGGCCAATGTGTGTGTGTGTGTGTGTGTGTGTGTGAGCATGCTTGCATGCATTCTTACATTTTAAGGAAATTTTCACTTTTAGCTACTGTAAAAAAAATACTCATTTAAAAAATCAGCTGTAATCTTTAACTTTCTATGAAGAAATCTTGACAAAAATAATCAGTCTTGATTCAGAACAAGCATCCAAATTCTGATTTCAAAGAACCACATGGAGCAGAGAATTATTTTAAAATCAATTACAGATGTGCCATCAGAATGCTTTATAATGTGGGACACTCTATTAGAAAATGAACCCATTTCATCAGTTCAAAAAATTTTCAAAGAGCTATATAGACTCTAAAGAAGACATACAAATGGCCAAAAAACGTTAGAAAAAACTGCTCAATATCATTAATCATTAGGGAAATTCAAATAAAAACCATAATGGAGTATCACCTCACTCCATTTAGGGTGAATATTATAAAGCAGACTAAAGATAACAAGTGCTAGGATGATGGGGGGAAACAGTAATCCTTATTTTCTATTAGTGGGAATGTAAATTAGTACAGTCATTATGGAAAACAGTTTGGGAGTTTCTCAAAAAATTAAAAGTATAACTAACTTATTTTTTTCGTAAATTTCACATAGAATTCTGTCATTTGTCACAACTTAGGTGGAAATGGAAAACACTGTGTCAAGTGAAATAAGTAGGTCGCCGAAAGTCTTATATGTCGGGGGAAAAAGCTGATCTCATGGTAGTTGAAAACAAGAAGATTGGCTAGCAGGTGTGGGGGAGACTGAGAAGGAGGACATGTATGGAAATTGTATTTAGTGGGTACTATGTTATAATTGGGAAAAATCATTTACTGCTATTAAGTTACAGTTAACTGAGAGACAAAATTCTGGTGTTCTATTGCACAATAGAGTGACTATACATAATGATAATGTGCTCTATGTCTTAAAAAAGCTAGAGAAAAGACTATCTCATGTTTTCACCGTGAGCAAATGATAAATATTTGAGGAGATAGGTATGTTTACTCTAATTTGAACATTATACAATGTATCAAAACATGTGTCAAAACCTCATCAAGATGTACAATTTTCCTTGTCAATTAAAAATTAAAGATATATTACAAGGAAAGAAAAACAGGTGAAGATAGAATGAAAGGAGATATATGAAATGTAATATATGTGTCCTTTATGAATTGTGGCTAAAACAAACTGTAAAATTTTCAGAAATTATATATCAGTCAGAGGAAAATTAGCCTTAATTGATATTTAATAATGCTAAAGAATTACTGTCATTTTTCAGGGAAAATATCTGCAAGCCTGAGCTGCATCCTTGGTTATTAATTCCAGATCAATGTTCTACCTATCAGAACAGTGCTAAAGATAGTAGGCCCATAATAAATTTATGCTGAATTTGGCTTTTTGATTCACTAATATTTTAATATATGAAATCTAAGTAAACATTTCAAAGAAATAAATTGCAAATAAATAAAAAACTTAAAGCCATATGCATTCTGAGAGTTATGAGAAAGAGTTTCAGAACATGTTAATTTATTCAAATTTTCATGCTACATCAAAATAATTTAATTTTCCTCTCAGACCTTGTATTTTATGGTGAAGGTCAAAGGTTTAAATTTATATGCTCATCTCTCTTTTTGGATTCCAACATTGTCCTAATTGAAATTTGACATATATGCCTATTAGTTGAAATTATTCCTTTTCCATGCTTCATTAACAATGCACTTTACTATACTACAACGATAATGCTCATAATAAAAGTCTCCTATGCAATGTGGATTACATTGAAACATGATTGATTATCTTAAATGTAACATGGAATTCATATTATAAAATTTCATGTGCTGAAATTGAGTTTGTGACCAGAATTTTAATACATATTGGACAAGGCAGATCACTTATCATTACATGAAAATGAACAAAATTATAAGAAACAATTAATTTTTTCTTGACTTTGTCACAATTAGGAATATAGTCAGACTTTAGAAAAATGTTTTATCTATTATTATCATTAATAAAAATTTTTCATTTGCATTTTTTTCTAGAAGGAACATATTTGTATGTATTATAATGACTTTATGTTGAGGTCAAACGGTATAATTTTCAAAGATATGGCTATTTACCAGGACTAATCCTGAAAAGTATATTTAACAACAACACACCCCAAAAAAGAACACTCTAGAAAAAAAATCTGCTACTTTTTCTCTCCAGGTAGATTTTCTTTTTCTTTTACCTAAAGTAGCATGGCTCTCCATGGTGAAGATTACTCTTTCTTGATATTGTCTTAATCAAGAAGTCCTCAGTGCATTTAAGGTAATCAGCCAAGAACATGGACACTAAAGTCGATTTAAATGAAGCTTGAAAAAAATTTTGGCTGAGAATTTCTAGGAATGAAGTGTCCTTTCTCTTCTGAAAAAAAAAAAAACTAAACAAGTTTTTGTTTCTACTAGCAGGTTTGACGTGAGAAAGAGTGAGATCTGGGAATGCTATGGGCATTGTTCTATGTGAGGATGAATCTAATATTGAAGGTGAAGATTCTTAGAACAATGGACACCCAATCCTGACCAAGCACACCTGAATCTTTTCTTATACACAAAAAATAAACTGAAATTTTGAATACTTATAAAATCAGATTTTATTATAGCTTTAACAAAGTTGTGATGCGATTGTAGACAGTGAACTGATAGATTGAAAACTTCTAGGCAACTACACTATGCTAAAGAATGACAATCTCTTTAGAAAGTACCTAGAACTTGCCTTTTCACAGGTATCTTTAGATTATTCTCACAGAGATTAACCATTAGAAAATGTGTTTTAACTTTCTCTCTGCATCAAAATCATGTGGAAGTCCATGTCTGATCCTTCAGATTCCTAGTTTACACATCATTGAGATGGAGTTCATGTAAAAGCATTTAGAGTTACACAAGCGCATTAATCAGCAATTGGAGTTTGCTGCTACAAAGCCAAGCTTCCCAAACTTTTATAGACAAAATAACAGAGTCTGCAAAACTACTGATTCTGATTTAGTGGGTTTGGGGAGGGACGTGGTCCTTATATTTCTGACAAATTCTTGGTGATTCTGGGCACTGTCTATAGAACACTCAGAGCATCAGTGAACTATCAACTTTAATAGTGAATCAAGGTAGGCATGGGATGACTGTGTTACAAATGAAGTGGACAAGGAAAGGCGGGCACTAAGAATCATTCATTGTATTAAGGAAGGTGTTAGGAGCAAAGATCTCGTTAGAATTCTTGGGAAATTCTGTCTAGCAAGGATGATAACTGACGTATATATAGGTCACAGACCAGAAATATACCCATTACTAGAGATAAAGGGAAAGGAGAATGCAGTTTAGTCCAAGTGAGAAATAATGTTAATTCAGTAATTAAGTTTGCAATGATAGCAAATACATAATATTTGAATTTATTTTACAGAGTGTGTAAAAAGAGACCTAAGTAATTTAATACCTTTTTGTGTCAATAATTTTTAAAGGATAGGAAATTCAACTTCAATGTTATGCATTTAAGAGTGAAAATAGGTATTAAAGAAATTAACATTTAACAGTGGGAAAATATTGACTTGGTAGCAGGGAGTCTGTTATCCTTGCTGTTACCCTGAACATTTCAATTTCAGAAAGTTGCATGACTTTCGAATCTCCTCCGTGCAAGACATTATGCTTGACATAAGGATTTATTTCTGGCTTTCCATCAGTTTCTAATTAATAGCACCACTGTGTGCTACATGATGTGAGAATTGAAAATCTCTAAACAGTACCACAGGAACACCACATTGCACTTCTACTTGAAAAAACACCTGATCAGTTACCCAGCTGTTTCCTCCAGATGTTGTCTGTAAACTCAAAGGTCATTGTTTCATTAAAACTGAGATTAATTTGACTTAAAAGTATCTTACTCACTATAAAAAGCACAACTATTAAAATCAAGTTTTTAAACATCCACAGGCTACACAAGAAAAACTTGAAGCACTTACAAAATATAGATGCTTCTAAAAGTACTTTCCATATTTATGAATCTAAATGCAAAAATTGGTAGTTTGAACATTTTAGAAATAAAATGTATAGTGACACATTTTTTTCTGTTTTTAAGAAAAAGGATTGTTCTCCATTTGAGTGAACTCTCATGAAATAAAAGTACATATCACTTCAGACTGAGATGAAAAATAGCAAATGTTTACTGTTTTGAAATGGAAAAAAAAATAAAGTATCAGTAAGATTTCTTCCAGAAGCTTATCTGGAAGCAAAATAGTAACACATGACCTAAAAGAATTTATAGCTCTCTCTGTGTGTATATTTTACTTTTTTAAAAAAAATTGATTTATTTTATTTATTTGAAAAGTTACAGAGAGAGGTAGAGACAGAGAGATTTTTCCATCCTCTGGTTCACTCCCCAAATGGCTGCAACAGCTGTTGCTAAGTGGATCCGAAGCCAAGAGCTTCTTTCAGGGCTCCCATGTGAGCACAAGGGCCCAAGAACTTGAGGCATCCTACACTGCTTTCCCAGGTGCATTAGCAGGGAGCTGCATGGAAAGTGGAACAGCCAGGACTGGAAGCAGCACCCATGTAGGATGTCAGCACTGTAAGCTGGGACTTTAACCCACTGGAAGCAGCACCGATGTAGGATGTCAGCACTGTAAGCTGGGACTTTAACCCACTGCACCACAGCACCAGCTCCCATGATTTACTTTATACTAGTTATTAGAACGCATGAAATTCTGTTAGTCATAGAAATTAAAATTTATCCTTAATAAAAATTGTTTTAGCATTTAGTTAGAAGTATATTTTTATTATAAAATCAGAATACAATCAGAAGTCCTGCAATAACTCTGCATTTTAGTAACAAACTAAATATTCCTGTAATGTTAGCTATCCAAATACATTCAAGCCTATAAAATGATATTAAAGTCTCTATACTGTAGGCTTACCATTTCTGGAATATTACCTATTTTTGTTAATTATATATATCACCTGTTTATTTTCCAAATTAAAATAAAATCAGAACCTCAGAAAAGACTTGGGAAATTGCATTTAGTAAGTGAGCACTATTAAGCCCCATTTTGTATATGGCATCAGAAGTGGTAGTTCGTGATTTATGACCATCCATATAATATTAACTTGACATATTTGCATATCAATATTTATGTGAGTACACACTCCATGACCAGAGTACCTTTGCCTATGAAAAAATGTACCTTGTTTATGAAATCATTAATCTTTTTCCCTTTAAAAGCTTAGAAGCTGTTGAAATACAATGTTATAGTTTTGAATATATCAATACTGTAACCAGATTTTTAAAACACAGTAACCAAAATATGTGGGGAAAATTATTAGGATGGGAGGTTGAAAGACAGAACTGTTTTAAAAAATATGAAATGGATGCATTTTGATCTTAGCATGAGAACAACAAAAACAGCAAAAACAACAATACATACACCAAAATCCACATAGTGTGTTCTACATGCCTGGCACCAAGTGAAGAGCTGTGTATTTTTAGGTATCTCTCATAATCCTTGACACAGGTGATTTTTTAATCTCATTTGAATATAAAGGAATTGATGCTTGAAAAACATCTGATTTATTTACTAAAGATCTCCATTAAGCAGTTAAACTAAGACTGACACCTAGATCTGATATCAAAGGATATATTAACTTAGCTACACTTAGCAGTACAGCTAAAGACACAGAGAGTAGACATATTTAACCAAATAACATTACCCAGAGGTAATTGTTCAATCAAAAGAAATGACCCTAAAATGAAAAATGTTAAAAATCATGCCTACTGGAATTAAGGCAACAATAGAGCTGGCAAACAAGTGTTTATATACCCTGAAGTTTCATCTGCACAAAAACAAAGAAATTATAAATAAAAAAACATTCTAGAATATATAACCACATCCAACACAAGGAAGAAAATATCTCTAGATCAGAAATAGAATGGAAAATCCTCAGCTGAGCAGTGATTTTTTTGGTAAAATAAAACAGATAAGGAATCTCAGCTGACAAGAATCAAACATAGGTGATTATGAAGATGGACAAATTGGAAATAAAGAAAATGAAAATTCTTAACTTTAAGCTAGAAATTTAATAATTCTACATAAATGAAGATAAATAATAAATTGGACAAATGAAGAGTGAAAGATTTAAATATCAATACATAGATTCAGTAGTGATTCTGAGAACAGTTAATAGATGAAATTGAGAAAGCAGGAGAGAAAGTACAAACTTGATTATTGCTCTTATGCAATGATTCATTAACTTTGTAAAACTGCTATAAATCGGTCCTATCATATTCCACTGTGAAAAAAAAAAAAAAAGTGGAGACCAACCAAATGAGAACAAAGTCTACTCAATCAAGCTCATGAGAGCAAGGAAGTTGGCCACTACAACTTGCATTTGGGCAAAGTCTCAAAGGCAAGCAGAGAGAATGTGAAAACTGTAGAGTAGAAAGCAAAGGCCTCAGATACACACTCTGGAGGGTATTGACACAGAGAAGCTGTAGGCAGAGGAACTGTGTCATCTCATATAATTATGAGTGCATCTTTGCTCTCAAGGGATGCTCCTAAATGGGAAGTAGAGACAAACATTAGGGGAGCTATCAGTTATTAATCAAGTCCTGGCCATTTGGGATCTCTTCTCACATATGATTGTTCTTTGGTTTCCTGGATTATAAACAGAGATGGTAATCTGGCTTCTTGTGAATCTGAATTAAAAAGAATAGGTTTTGGGGTTGGCTACCATAGATAAGGGATGGATTTCCTGGACAGATTAGAACTTCTATTTTATATATTGCCTGATTATTGCTTTTTCTCATAGTACTCTCACTAGAGTAGATTTGCAGCAGAATGTTTTAAATTATAATTTACTTAGATTACTTATCTGAAATGTGAAAGGAGGGTGATAGTGAGCGCCAGAGAGGGAGAGATAGAGACAGAAAGGAAAAGGGGGGCGGGGGAGAGAATAAGAATGTCCCTTCTGCTGGTTCTTTCTTCGCCAAAGCCAGAAGCTGAGAATTCAATCTAGGGCTTCTGTGTGAGGGGCAGGGATCCAACTCCTCAAGCTATCGCTACCATCTTCCAGGGTGTGTCTTATCAGGAAGCTGGAATGAACAATGGAGCCAGACCTTGGACCCAAACACACTCATATAGGTGGTGGCTTAACCGCTGTGCCAATTGCCCACATCCCTTTTTTTTTTTTTTTCACTTTAACAATATATTAATGTTAAGATATTAGAACAGTTACAAATTTAGGCTTCCAATTATGGATGCTCACTATAAATCATAATCTTGGAAAAATTTTATGGCTCAGAAAATGTCAACTTTTCTTAGAAAAGACCTCTGATTAAAGCACTCCTCTCCTCTTTCATTTTTTTTCCTCCCTTGCAGAATCAACCACAAGGCATCAGTTCTTGCCCAGTGATCAGTTAAGTGAGGAGATAATTAGTGAGAACCATCTAATTTTTAGATGTGAAAATATTTGTAAATTAGCACTTTAAAAAATACTTAAGAAGTAGTTATGTGTGTCATTCATGTGCAGCCAAACCTAAAGGAGCCCTGATTGCTCTCTGGCAGTTCTGATAATCTCTTTGGCATGAAAATGCACCAGGAACATCTGTGAGAAATCTGCTATGAGAAACTATACCTTCCCATTTAAAACCTCAGAGCAATACTGCATAAAATGGTGAGTAGCCCTATGAAATTTCTGTCAGTATCAAAATGAAAAGATATTTCCCTGTTTTCCCTTATACTAAGTAGAATGGATGAGAGAGAAATTCATCTACTACTCAGGAAGAGAAACTTCTAAAACTATCCCTTCCTTTCAACAACCTTTATGTTAGGATTCTGATTTGGATCTGCTTGATAAAATATAGCTGTTAACCTTCCCACTTTATGAACTCATTCAGCTGCCTTGTCTTTAGATTATCTTTACCCTATCAGGAACACCTAACATTTATTCCTAAAGCACTTACCCTCTGTTTGCCTTCTCTGGCTGCTACCATTTCTATTTTCTGTCCCTTCAGCCTCATCAGCTCATCATAGAAATTGAAGGCACAAGCAGCAAACCCTGGACTGCAAATCCTAGCTGGATTTCCCTTGGAAATGAGCAAATCAATGTACCAGGTGGCATTTCTTATATTAACTGTGGAGGAGTTTTAATGAATTAAATCAAGACATAAAGCTGCCCCTCTTCCAATCCAGCTCTTTTCTATGGCCTGGGAGAGCATTAGAAGATGGCCCAAGTGCTTGGGCCCCTGTACCCACATGGGAGACCCGGAGGAAGCTCCTGGCTCCTGGCTTCGGATCGGCACAGCTCGCAGATCCGGCAGTTGTGGCCATCTGGGGAGTGAACCAGCGGATAGAAGACAACTCTCTCCATCTCTACCTCTATCTGTAACTCTGTCTTTCAAATAAATAAAATAAATCTTAAAAAAAGACATAAAGCTCTCTCTCCCTCTCTCTCTCTCTCTCTCTCTCTCTCTCTATATATATATATATATATATATATATGCACACACACATATGAAGGAAACTCAAATATGTGAACTACTTGGGTGAAGTAAATATGGCCCACCTAAATATAACTATCCAATAAAATCGACTCAATGTTCCACTCTATATCTGGCAGTGATACAGATGATTAAAAGTGTTGCCTACTATTTTTTTAGATCTTACATCTTCTTGAGTTTGCAGTTTGGGAGAGTTTGGAAAGTGGTACAGCTTAGGGAGTATTTTTGTCTACCTCTTGCAATCCTCAGTGAATGAAAATTCTATCAAAGTTAGTCATCTAGAACAAAATGAGTATTCTGCCTATGGAAAATAACTCAGAATCATACATAATCAAGCAGGCACTCTGCACAAATGCCAAAATTTAACATCCACATTAAAGTTATAGAATGGGAACAGACAATTACTGATGAGTAGGTGGAATATAAATTCCTCAGTCCTTCCCAAGTATTTTATCTTTGTATGCCCTGCCTTGACAAAGATAATTACTCTTGCTGCTTGGAATTGTTAGTCATTGAATCTAGGTGCAATTATACAAAATATATATTATACCAAATTACCCAACTGTTTCCCTTTTTTTCACTACAATGTCTAGAGAAATGCCATTAATGAGTGATTAAAGGAGGCATGGAGAGAGAACCCTCAACTTTCAAGTCTAAATCTGAAGTTACACTTTAACTTGATTATAAACATTTTTAAGCTTCACTTTGTATGAAATAAACAGCAAACTAACAACATTTTAGTTTTTTAACATTCATTACTTTATTTTAATTTATTTGAAACAAAGATGGAAACAAAGAGAAACAGAGAGAGAGAGAGAGAGAGAGAGAGAGAGACAGAGACAGAGACAGGAATCGTGTACATCTGTTGGTTTATTCCCTGAATGCCCAGACCTAATTCAGGTCTCCCATGTGGGTAGCAGGAATACAAGTGCTGTGTTCTTCCCAGGGTACTCCTAAGAAGGAATATGGAATTGAAAGAGGAGCCATAACAAAACCCAGGTGTCTGGAACGTGAGCATCTCTAGAGGCAATGTAACAGCTGCCAGTCCTCTAGCATTTTTAAATCCACTTTATTCTATTCTGTTTCTGTATAAATCCAAAATGATAAGCAAGATCCTATTCTATCTCCATCTCTAAGTCAAAAACCATCCTCAGATGAGCAGAAGGCTAGATAACCAAAGTTGTCCATCTCCTAACAGGAGATTCTTCTCTCCTCAGATATGGCTATGGAAGAGAATAGACAATGAATGTACACAGTGCATAGAGTGTGAGAATATAGCTCAATCATTTCAGGAGATAAAGGAACTTATTGTAGCTAGGGAGAGATGCATCTTTAATTCTCAGGAAATAAAGTGTGTCAATGAGAGATCACAGTATGATCTGTTTTCATTTCTTATTAACCAAATGTGAATTATTATAATGGTTGTTTTGTTTGCCTTTGATGATTATAATTAAGTTATAGATAAAAGTAGCAGAAGATGAGAAGACTGATTGGACCCCTGCCACTCACAAGGGAGGCCCAGAAGAAGCTCTTGGCTTGCAGTCATCTGGGGAAGTGAACCAGTTGATGATGGATCTTTCAGTCTTTCCCACTCTTTCTGTAAGTCTGACTTCAAATAAATAAAAAAATTTTAAAAATCATACAAAAGAGTAGCCACACCTAAAAATAATTAAGAAATTCACAAGAACATATGGACTGAGAAGTGATTGCTGCAGATAAATGTGATGATTTTTTTAGTTTTGCTTTTTTTGTTTTTTTGTTATCATTTTGTTTTGAGTGAACTTTAGCTTATAAAAATATATTTTTCTCATTGCTTGGATGGTTAAAAATATATGTAATTGTATTCCAACCAATAAATATGTAATTCTGTAGGAACAACAAGCTATAGTATTCTTTCTTCATTTTAGTAAACCACCAGATCCAGCTTTTGCTGTAAGTTAATTTTTATTTTTGGTCACAATTGAAAGAGCCATCAAAAATAGGGGGAAGGGTACAAAAAATCTGATTCACAGTGATGAAACTTCACAACTGACTCTGAATAACCTTCCCCCCCTTTTTTTTTCTACCTATGATTAATTTCCAGTTTTCATTGCAACTTTTCTCTATTATTTTTTCAGTTTCCTATCCTATATTTTTCTCAAATGATTTCTCTCACAAGGCAACTGTATAAAGAACAGTTTTTTTGGAATTTTTGTGGTAAAATGATAAATATTTAAGCTTATTATTTTCCTCTAAGTATAGGGACTAAGTAGAAGCATAGGGACAGTCTATAAGTTTTGATATGTTCTTTTTTTAAAAAAGATTTAATTTTTATTTATTTGAGTTACAGAGAGAGATAGAGACAGAGAGAGAGGTCTTCCATCTGCTGGTTCATTCCCCAAATGGCTACAACGGCCGGAGTTGAGCCAATATGAAGCCAGAGCCAGGAGCTTCTTCTGAGTCTCCCACGTGGGTGCAGGGGCCCAAGACTTTGAGCCATCTTCTACTGCTTTCCCAGGCCATAGCAGAGAGCTGGATCCAAAAAGGAGCAACTGGGACTAGAACTGGCACACATATGGGATGCCGGCACTTCAGGTCGGGGCTTTAACCCACTGTGCTACAGCGCCAGCCCCTTATATTTTCTTTATAATAGTTTGCAATATCCTTGCTTCTACTCATTTGTTATTTAGAAAATAGTTGTCCAATTTTCAAATATTTAAACATTCTTTCAAGACCTTCATTTATTCTTTTCTGTGCTTATTTAGTTTTGGTAAGATGATATATTGTGCATGGTTTCTATATATGTCAAGGAATTTAAACATTGAAGAAACTATTCTATGGCTGAGAATTTGATTTGCATTTGTGAATGTTCTTATGAGCTTTCTACATGAGCAGTGTTTTGCATAATGATTGGATAAAAACTGTGTGGAGGTTTTTTTTTTTTATTTTTTTAAGTTACCCAAAATAATTTTTGAAGTAGTAGAGCAAAAGTGGAGTACTTCATAATGACCGATTTCAAAGTTTATTATGAAACCGAAGTAACTGGGACGATCACCTTTTAATTTATGATAATTAAAAATATCACCACAGGTTACCAAATCATGTGATAACATAGCTACTTTTAGAGCCACATCAAATTTATTTTCTTGTTTAAAACTTTCATACTATATCTTTTATCATAAAGTTATTTTTATTTATTTTTGTGAATACTTTGCCTAAATTTTTATAAATGAAAAGAACAAATTCGTGTGTTTAATAATTACAATCTCAAGAAGGTAACCATACCTCCACCCTTTTTTTTAATAATGTAACTTTTTCATAGTTTTGGTTTAGATATTTACTGTTTTGTTTTTAACTTTGTCTACAAGTCTGTTCCTATATATTGTTGACTTTTTCCGTAGTCATTGTATTATTGCCTTTAAAACTTATTATCATTTTGTATATTATTTTCTATGATATTAGTGGCTTCTTTATTATCTTTTTATATCCAATTAATATTTTTAGAGATCCTTTATTCCTGTCACTGTTTTCCCAGTATACATTGCATTTTAAGCATTCTTACTTCCTGAATAATGATCAAGGTTAGTGAATGTCTCTATTTTCTCAAAGAATACAAGCAAGGGATTCAAGACTTTTGAGCTCAGATCTCGCTGTTCATGTTACTTGTGTAGTCTGTATTTTAACGATTCTAGAAGTAGGTAGACTACTGCTCTCCTTCTTCTCCCCCAGGTCCTGTAGGTATCTAGACTTATCTAGTAAAGGAGACTTTCAGAGGTGATTAAGGAGCTTATTGGGGAGGCTTGTCCAGATGAGCCCAGTGTAATTGCAGGGCCCCTGTGGGTGAAAGAGGGAGGCAGGAGAGAGAGAGAGCACAACATGATGGTTTTGGTAGAGACTGGAGTGATGGTTTTGCTGGAAGAATGGTAGGGGACAAGAGATCCACAAATCTCCTAGATTAAGAAGAGAAGGAAGAGCAATAGAATCTTTTCCGGAAACTTCACAAGAAAGGCAGCTCTTTTGAAATCTTGATTTTAGCCCAGTGAGAACCATTTCCGATTTCTGTCCTCTGGACTGTGAGATAGTATTTTTTTTTTCTTTAAGTGACTAAGTCTTCAGTATTTTGTGATAGCAGTCATAGGAACTAATAAACCACGTCTAGCCCATACCAATGCCCATTCCCATTCAGAACCCCCTGCTTTTAGGTTTAGTCAATTTACATTTAGTGTTCATGCATACTGATATTTTTCTTCACAACTGCCTCTTGCATCACCTACTATCTTCTGGATTGTCACAAAGAATATCTTCACATCACTCTTAGAATGAAGTTCTTTGTGCAGTGTCTTTTGTATTTGCATTTTTGTGAAATTGTATTTAATATCTTTTAATCCTCCAATGAGTGATTACCTGGGCCGGGAATTATTTTCTTTCAAAGTGATTTCAAGATATTTCTCCACTGCCTTCTTGCTTATAATGTAGCTTTGGGGAGACAATTAGTCATAGAATAGCTTTTACTTTGGTTCTCCTATAAATTGCTTCCTTCCACCATTTTTACTTAATTAGCTACAAATTCAACTATTTCCTCTTTGTAGCTAATTAGATACTAAGGCAGCTAATTAACTATAAAAGTAATTCTCTTATATAAATTTTTTTAAGAAAAGGTTGCTCTTGGGCAGAATCACTTACACTTGTTTTTAAAATTCTACTGAAAGCCAGTGCCTCAAGCACAAGCTTTGTTTCCTTGATTCCTTTCTCTAATTCTTTATTCCCAGCTTTAGTACATATTTCCATATAATTGTTTATTTTCAGTGCCCTTCTATGATCAAGTATTTCAGTTTATCAAGCTTGAACAATTTTATTTTATTTTTTGTTTTGTTTTTAACTTTTATTTAGTAAATATAAATTTCCAAAGTACAGTTTATGGAGTACAATGCCTTTTTCCCCCCATAACTACCCTCTCACCCGCACCCTTCCCATCTCCCACTCCCTCTTCCCTTCCATTCACATCAAGATTCATTTTCAATTATTTCTATATACAAAAGATCAATTTAGTATATGTTAAGTAAAGATTTCATCAGTTTGCATCCACACAGAACATAAAGTGTAAAATACTGTTTCAGTACTAGTTATAGCATTAATTCACAATGGACAACGCATTAAGGACAGAGATCCTACATGAGGAATAAGTACACAGTAACTCCTGTTGTTGACTTAACAATTTGACACTCTTGTTTATGGGGTCAGTAATCTCCCTAGGCTCTATTCATGAGTTGCCAAGGCTATGGAAGCCTTTAGAGTTCGCCGACTTCGATCTTATTTAGACAAGGTCATAGTCAAAGTGGAAATTCCCATCTCCCTTCTGAGGAGGAGACTTTCTTTGATGGCCCGTTCTTGTTCTTTCTACTGGGATCTCACTCGCAGAGATCTTTCATTTAGGGTTTTGTTTTTTGTTTATTTATTGGTTTGTTTTGTTTTGTTTTGCCAGAGTATCTTGGCTTTCCATGCCTAAAATACTCTCATGGGCTCTTCAGCCAGTTCCAAATGATTCTGGCTGATTCTGAGGCCAGAGTGCTGTTTAGGACATCTGCCATTCTGTGAGTCTGCTGTGTATCCCGCTTCCCATGTTGGATCATTCTCTCCCTTTTTTATTTTATCAGTTAGCATTAGCAGACACTAGCCTTGTTTGTGTGATCCCTTTGACTCTTAGACCTATAAGTGTGATCAATTGTGAATTGAAATTGATCACTTGGACTAGTGAGATGATGAATTAAGATTCAAAATATGTTCTCTCTGCAGTATTACTTTGAGTTTTCTTGTGTGTTTACCTGATTATTCTGACTACAAATTAATCAATTTTGTTATATTTTCATAAAACTATTCTTATTTTTTGTGGAATCTTAAATTTTATTTCATTCATATTCACACTGTTTTTTTATTACTTTCCTTCTTCCATTTATTTTATGCCTAATTTGCTCTTATTTTTCTATTTTTTAAGGTGGATACAGAGGGCATGGGTTTGAGATGTTTCTCCTTTTCTAATATAGGTAAATTAGTGCCATGAATATTCCATTTACTACTGCTGAGGCTTTTTATAGATATTTTTCTTGCCTCCATACCTTCATGGTTAAGTAGAGTAAAGTTGAAACTGTTTTAGTGCCTTTGTTGCTAAATCCAATTTTGGTGTCACTTCTGAGGCAGTTTCAATTGGTTTTTATTGATACTCACTAAGTATTATTCTTTTTTTTTTTTTTTTTGCTTCTTCACATGCCTGGAAATTTTGATTGAATACCAGATATCATGAATTTTAGTCTCTAAGGTGCCAGATAATTTTGTTTCTTTTAAAATATTCTTGAGATATGTTCTAAGATTTAGTTACTTAGAAATAATTTGATTTGGTATATTACTTATAAAACTTGTTGGGCAATAATGGAATAGTACTAACTCTAACATTGATTATTCTCTAAGACTGAGATAAGTCATACTATGTTCTAGGTCTCGGCACAATTTCCAGTTTGTAAAAACAAGCTTTATTTTCAGGTTTCATAAATGTATTCATTCTCTAAACCTTGCAAATTGATATTTCCCCATCTTTTAGTAGCTTTTTTTCACAGGTATATGCTGGTCAGTGCTAAGCTGAATTGCCTAGAGAGAACCTTTTACACTCTTTCTCCATGACCTTGTCTAAAGAACTCTAAGTGTCTTGGTGTCCTCTGACTCTAAACTGTTTCCTCAACCCAGGGAGTCCTGAGTTCACCAGACTCTGACCACATTCTCCTTTCTCTGAAGTCTGCCACACAGTGCCACGCAGATCACATCAATTGGCTTTTTTTGTTCTTGTTGGTGAAGATATTCACTTGTCTTAATGCAAGGCTAAAATCAGTCCCTGGTATTTCATCAGAATTACAAAAAATGTTCCAGCTTAGAGAAATCTTAAAGTGGTTTTACATGCATCTCAAATTTCATTGAGTTTTCTGGCCATATGTGAACTCTTCTTCATATTTTATCTATAATTATATATCTACTAATATATGTGATTTCATTCATTCCATGTGTTTTAAATAAAATGGTTTTTAACAGTCAACCAGCAAGTGCATATAGGTGGTTCTACTCTAAAAACTGGACATTAAGGATCTCCTCATTCTAAGTTACACAATTACGTTACTTCCGTTTCTATTAAGGTGCCATTCTTTGTTCCTTTACTGATGCATACAGCTAGCTGCAGGTAAAGTATAAACTTCCCTAAAAGCAATTTCTTCATCTTCTTCATCTCTGCTACTATCAAAGCATTTTGCAGGTGATGTACTTGTAACTTCCTCTCTTTGGGTCTGATTTTTGATTCATTAAAAGAGAGACTGTATATCACTCTGGCATTCTAAGAAAGCTCTACAAAAGTTATTTTCTGAGTCTTTGAACAACAAAGTAACTTTTTCACAATGTTTGGATGAAAGGTCTCCTCTTCAAATCCTTTCTGCTCTAATTCCTTTTATTTTTACCTGTTTGTCAATGCTGCTGAGCACTTGGAAGATGTTTAATATGTTCACTTCTTAGGTAAGTTTAATTTTGATTTTTGATTTGCTTTATTTTTTGCCATTAAGATTCTGCTACATAATACACAATAGCTTTTCCATCCATTTATTAATCAGATAAATTTGAATGGCTATGAATCCCCTTTCTTTACTTTTCTTTGTACCCCAAAGAAGCCCTTTTACTTTGCATTCTCAGATCTGTTGTCTTTTCTGAATAAGGCTTTTTAAATACTTTTGATTAACATTTTTATCTAAATCATTCCTGTTTCTTCCTCATGAATGCCTGTAATTCTAAGGTTTAATCTTCATTATCATTTCTCCGTTTTATTATATAATACACAATCATGTTCATTGCTTGCTCCCTTTGGTCTGCATTCTGGGAGTGTTATTCAGGTCTTTTCACTCTAACACTGATTCATTTTTTATCAGTGTTACTTTTTCTTCTAACCTTTCCTGTAGAGATTTCTTTTCTATCGTTACCACTAAAGGTGCTTTGAAATTCGTTCTTATCTTATTCCACCCTTTGAAAACATCTTAGCTTCTTGTCTTTACTAGTTATTCTCCTTTTTACATTCTGTCATCTTTTCGGCTCATACTATGTACACATAAGAATTTTTAAATTCTGTTACTAGGGTGACCATACATTCTGATTTGTCCATTGTAGACATGGTGTCTGTCTATTGTCTTAGCACAATTGCTATTAATGCCTTTGTTCACTCTGAAAAGTGCAACACTTTATATAATAAGTTACATGTTCATCCTAGAGTCATATAGATATCTTCCAAAAGTTTCTTTTCATCTTCTAAAGTGAGTCATCCAGAGATATTTTTTATTTAATTTTTTATTATTTCTTTCTTTAATTCTCTAGTATTATTTGAGAAATCTATTTGTTTAAATGTTTACTCATTCATGAATGACAGTCAATCTATAAAAATATTTGTGTAGTGATGTGTATATGACCTTAGCTCTATTCATAGAATTCACCCTCACTCTCTTATTTTTAACTATTCTGTACCTGTTTTCTATACTCAAATTGTTAAGTTGTTCTCAGTTTTGAAAATGCAAACACATTATCAAATATACATTTATAACATTTATATTATAAATTATATTATAATTATATGTTATAATATTATATAAATATACTTAATCTGATATATTATAATATGTAATATAATAATATTAATATATTAAATATTTATAAATGTACCTTTGTACAACTATGAATGTGAATTCTTTCTGGAAAATATCAAGAATAGAATGGTTTAAGCTCTAATGGCAGAAAGTTCATCAACACATTTTACTTTCATATAGTGAATATATTTTACAGAAAAATATATGTCATACACACAGAGACACATTCTCGCATATTTAGAATCAGATCCTCCTTCCTGCTATTTATTCTTATGCATGGTAAATAGAAATTCTCTTTAGTTGTGTCTGATTCAACTCTGAAGAAACTTTAAGAAATTAAAAAAGTTAGCAAAATCATAAAATAACAGTAGAGAAAAGGAAAAAAAGATAACGCTCGTAATTTTCTAATTCCTGTTGACATAAAATATTTTACTTTTGTATTTTCCAACATAACATGTTCAATGATTTTAGATGTCAGAGTTTTTTGATCTCTCTGTAAGAAACAGAGAACATTCAAAGACAACTAACAGAAAAGATGAGTATAATCAAACACACGTGATGTAGACTTTGCGGAGAGTCCTTGTCCATGAAGTAAATTTTCATCCATATCATTGCATTCTCTAGATTTTTCCTCTTAAATATTTCCATCATCTAATTCATAGATCTTTACTATTTCTCAGTTGGTTGCCTTCATCTATCAACAGAGCTTTAAGCATCCTTCTCTGTCTTCTCTTGCTTATTTATCAGGAAATAGAATAATAAAAGAGCCCAAGAAAACATTAAAATTCAGCTCCTTAAAAATGTCAAAGCCTTCAAATAGGCTTTACATTGATTCCAATACCACATTTTTTGTTGTATCCTCTGATGACCACTTATAATAAAGAAGAAGAAAGGTTTTATTTTTTCTGAATTAGTTATGTAATAAACTTTTGAGGGGCCGGTGCTGTAGCATAGCAGGTTAAACTGCCACCTGCCGTGCCAGAACCCCATATGGGTACTAGTTCATGTCCTCGCTGCTCCACTTCCAATCCAGTTCCCTACTGATGAACCTGGGAATGCAATGGAGGATGGCCCAAGTGCTTGGGCCTCTGCACCCACGTGAGAGACGTGGCTCCTGGCTTCATATTTGCTCAGCTCCGCTATTGTGGCCATTTGGGGAGTGAACTGAGGGATGGAAAAATCTCTCTCTTTCTCTCTCTCTGACTCTCCTCCTCCCCATCACTCCCCCCCTCCCCCTCCCTCTCTCTCTTTCTCTCTCTCTCTCTGTAACTCTGCTTTTCAAATAAATCTTTCATAAAAAAATAAGAAAATGTTGTTGTCACTGAGGTGGCCCCCAATAAACAGGAAACATCTTTCCTAAGTTCTCAATAGTTGAGGAGCCAAATATTACCTTTGGTGTCTTCAGACAAAGGCTAAAATGTTACTTTCATTGCCATGGGGTAGAAGCCAAGAGAATATGAATTTATCTGCTTGGGCTGAGAAGGCATTACAACACTTGCAGCAAGTAGAATATGGGCCCCCTCAAAATGTCCATGTCCTAAATCCTAGAACCCGATTATGTTGCCTTACATAATAAATGGGAATTTTCAGGTCTGAATAATTTATGTTTCTTATCATAACGAGAGTATTCGAAATTATTACTGTGGTTCTAGGCTAATTTCATAGGTTCCTAACAGCAGGAGATATGAGTCGGAATACTTAGATAGATTTGAATCACTGACAGAGTAGCAACAAGGAACACATAAGAAGGAATATGGGCATTCGATAAGAGCAGACTGCTTTGACTGATAGCCAGCAAAGCAACAGGGCTCTCAGTCCTACAACCACAAGGTATTAGACCTTGCCAATGAGTTTAGGACCATTCCAGGGTAGGAGAATTTGAACCATGGGAAATCTGGAGCACCAAAGCCTGCCAAGAAAACCCAGATTTCTAAACTGTGAAAATATTGTTTGTTTGAAGTCACTGAGTTGCTTACTTAATGTCATCACTAGCAGACTTGTTTGCCCACCTCAAGGACTGATAGATAAGTTCAGGATCCTAAAGAATGAACAAGTCCAAGGAGGACAGAGCACTCTAGCCACGCAGCTGCAAAGGAAATGAAGAACAGGTGAATAGAGCACCAGTCTTTTTTTTCCTCAGTGACCTGTCAACAATTTCTCCTCCAGGTGAAGGATGAACCCTAGAGAACTGGGGTAGTGTTGACTGAGTTCCTTCCCTAGGAAGAAAGCACCAGTGGTAGAGAAGCTTACTCCTTAATGGTACACAATCTAATTTATATTTACACATAATGATTGAGTAAAAAATTACAAACTTAAACCTTATGTTAATTAATATGTACTATATATGTATCTACTCATCTTCAAAGGACTTCATCATTGTATGTGGAAAGATGATATTGCAGCCAAGTATGGGATTTCTTCTTATTATGATGCATGCAGAATGCATATTAAGAAAAAATAATAAAATTAAGAAATAAGAAAATTAAGAGGAAATTTGTCATTACTTATGTAATTAGACCATTATTTTCCCAATTTGTCAAATTGAATTTTCAGAACTTCATATTTGAATTTACTGAAATATTATATAGATTTTATTGTTTACTACAAACATTAGCATTCAAAATTTCAAAATTTATGTCAGCTCTACCTAAGTGTACTATTTAAATTAGAGTTATAAATGAATTTAATTAATTTATAATTAACCTTAATAACAGTAGAAAAAGTATTGACCTTCATTACATTTGCTCATTTAGTTTCAAATTGCACCAGAATTTCTTTCAGCCAACAATACCCTCAAGCTTAAATGTTGATGATATAAAGTAGTAATTAATTAGCAAATGCAAATGAAATGCATTGACATAATATAATACTACAACTCATAACTTTTACTTACTTTATAAAATTCTATTTGATATGTAAGCCAGTATTTGACTATTGTTTTCAAATTGACATGATGAATACTATAATTAATGTTACTATAAATAATGTTAAATTAAATTAAAAGTCTGCCTGAAACATACCTCCTTCAGAAAACTTTTTTTTTCAGGAAAAGTGTATGTTTATTCTGTGTTTGCTTTATTCTTTTTTAATGATGCACCATTAGATAAAGGGAAATCCAGGCTATGTGTACCCATTTACTTCCAAATTAAATAAAATATTAATTTTTTGGTGGACATTACTAGTATCATGAAAGAAAAACAAGAGAGAAATGTTTTTAACTGTAAATTGGGGCGAAATCTCTATTACCCTCACTGATCACTAATGAGAAGTTTATTACAGACAACAATGTTAGTGCGGATCTGTACTGTCCAATTTGTTAGCCAGTGGCACATGTGACTATCTACGTTTAAATTAATAATAAAATAAGCTTTAAAAGTTACTTAGGCATTCATGTTAGTCACATCTCAAGCATTCAGTAAGCCACACATAGCTAGTAGCTACCATATTTGGCAGCACAGGTATAGAATATTTCTGTTACTGCAGAAAATCCTATTGAATGGTTCTGGTTCCAATGGTAAAGACTTGGAACATATAAGACAGAGGTCTTACACTCAAAGACCTTGAAATAGCATTTCAAAAAAATGCTACAGACATTAAAAGCTGATATCAGATGTCATTGTGCACCAATATAAAGGGGTAGGAGCATCAGCAATATGTACGAGTGAAGGGTTATATAATCTTGTCTTTCTTGCATCGAAATCTTTTCAATTACATTAGGGTACAGGGTGGCACTGGAGCAGAGACAAATGAGGGAAAACATTTTTGAGAAGGAGGTGGGTGTCATTTGTGACACCCCCATCCCTTGTTAAAGTGCCTGGTTTGAGTCCCACCTGCACTCCCAAACTAGCTTCTGGCTAATGTGCATCTGTGAGGCATTGGATGATGATGGCTCAAGTGTTTGTTTCCCTGCCACCCATATGAGAGAACAAGATTGGATTCCTGGCTGTGACTGCAGCTTGGGCCAGCCCTGGCTATTGTGAGCAATTGGAAAATGAGCCAGTGGACGGGTATTTCTCTGTTTCTCTCTCATGCTCTCGATCTGCCTTCCAAATAAATAAAAATACAAAAACTAAAAACAGAAGATCCCAGGGAGATCTTCATTCAATTTCATTTTCAAATTCCTCTCTACAAATTTTTCATAGAAATAATGAATTAATTGCAACACAAAAACCCATACAATTAGGCCTGCTCATGAAAACTATCCCAATTGTTGATTCTTTATGCTATAAAGGAAAAAAAAATAGTAATTGCAATCACATTACATGATGCTCTAAAGAGAAGACAATCGGAAAAAATGATTTTGCATAATGTATATTAGTGAATGCCACTATATTAGTTGTAGTAAAAGCACACACTACCATTATTTTTCCTTTTCCAACTCCTCATGTGTTTAGAACATTTTCTTAATAAAACAGCCTGAAGCAATTTTTGAAAGAAAAAAATTGGTGCGTTGAACTTCTGAAAACTTTTTATTAAAAACAATATCCTGGGGCCAGAATTATGGTGCAGTGGGTTAAGCCTCCACCTAAAATGCCAGCATCCCATATGGGTGCAGGTTCATGTACCAGCTGCTCCACATTTTATCCAACTCCCTGTTAATGTTCCTGGGAAAGTAGGTGAAGATGGCCCAAGTGTTTGGGACCCTGCCATCAACATGGGAGACCTAAACCAGCCTTGGCTGCTATAGCCATTTGGGGAGTGAACAAACAAACAGAAGACTCACTCTCTCTCTCTTTCTGTGAATGTGTATGTGTGTGTGTGTATCTCACTCTCTGTAAATCTGACTTTCCAATAAATGAACCTTAAAACAATTATTTTGAGGCCAGCATGTGGTACAGCAGATTTATATTAAGTGCCTGGGATGCCAGATCCACTTCTGCCCCAGCTCCCTACTTTCCTGGGAAGGCAGCAGAAGATGGCCCACGTACATTTCAGTCATTTGGGGAGTGAAACATTAGATGAAAAAACCTTCTCTCTATTGCTTTCTCTCGTTCTCACTCTGTCCCTTTCTCTCTGTAATTCTGCTTTTCAAGTAAATAAATTTTCAAAAAAGAAATACCTTCTCATGTTATTCTTATATTCTTATGCATTTACGTCTTTTTGAACCACCTAAGAGAGGAATAATCATATTTTATGACATAATGACCACAAAAGATAAGTATTGTGTGGTAGAACTGACTTCTGAAAAGTTAAAAAAAAAAAAAAGCTGTACTGTTCTTTGAATGTAAAATGATTACTTTCACTTAAAAAACAAATAGAATATATCATAACTATATGATCTATATGAATTTTAAGACTTTAATTTTCCTATTAAAATAACTGAACAAGGGGCTGAGCTATGGTGTAGAAGATGGCCCAGGTGCTTGGGACCTGCAGTTGAGTGAGAAACTGGGAAGAAGCTCCTGGCTCCTGGCTTCAGATTGGCTCAGCTCTGGCTGTTTCAGCCATTCAGGGACTGAACCAACAGATGGAAGACCTTTCTCTTTTTGTCTCGTTTTCTCTGTCTATAACTCTACTTCTCAAGTAAATAGATTAAAAATATTTTAAAAAGAGAGAGAGATTTACTTCTCTTTAAAAAAATAACAGAAGACAAAAGAAAGAAGCAAAATATGGTCTTATATATTCTTAAATAACTTTTTAAAATCTGAAAGAATTTTTCTGATTGTTCAGCTCATTAATGTTACAAAGAATAGATATATGTATCAATTTCCTAAGCCAATAGTGAGTTCCTGTTAGGACCAGATGAAATACAAATATGTGTGGGAATATATTATCTAATACAATGTACAAAAATACAAATAAGTTCTAGAAGATGACCAACCTGGTCCCAAGGTAAACTGGATAGTTTTCCAGATACGATCTCATCCCATCTTCTGAGCAGCAGCAAGCATCTTTTCTTCTTGATTCAAACCATCCACCATGATAACAATTCACTTATTTTTCTTCATTGATTCTTCATTCTTCATTCTTTTCATCACTAGTAAGTGCCTACTGAGATTTTCATGAAAATTTCACAAAGAATGTAATGATTAATTGGTCAATCATCTGGTAAACAGTGATTTATTTCTTAATCCACACACACCATTAGTCACTAGTTAAACCATAGATAACTTCCTTTGATTGATCGCTGATCATCTTAAGCTGAATAATTGTAGACAAGGCAGTGAGTTCAGTTAATGGCTTATGAATAAAGAAACACTAGAGAAATATACAAATCAAATCATACAAATCAAAATATTTAATTTGATTAAAACTGGAGAATATGATTGTAGTGATAATGAGCGGATGCTTATGACTAATTGTATGATATTTTCAACTGTGAATTCTTTTGTTTACAATAAATATCCATCATTTTGTAATACCCGACCTCACTCCACCAATAAATAAATAAAAATACAAAATTATACAAATAATAAACTGTCGGTCATTTACAAAATTTACTTAAACTTGTGTAATTATCTTCTAATTAAGCAACATATAAACACAAAACACTATTTTCAAATTAACCTCGTAATCAACCCACTAAATTTTAGAATTTTTATCTCATTACTGAATCTTTTTCACTGACAGATTTTTGTCTACCCAATGTGAATTTCTAGTACATCTGTTCTTTTCCTCCTTCTTCTATCTTTACAAAGCCCAAACAAGGTACACATTTTCAAATGGAAGACTAAGACTTGTCCATTTTAAGAGTGGATGACCAGCCATCAGAGCATCAGATTTCAAAAAAGTTATAATTCCCTAAGGCACTGGGTTCTGGCTAAAGGGCCCATCTATTTCTGATGATATTGAAATGCAGACTGCCCACTTACTTTGACCAGACTTACCTATGGGAAGTTAGATCTTGACAGCCTGTTTTAGATATTTTTTCCCCTCAGCAATGGCTAAAATTCAAACTTCCAGGAAGTATTTCTCATTGTACTCTGACATACAACATGTTGATTTTTCTGCTTCACTAGCAAATGAAAATGAAATTACCCACAGGGTTTCCCACTCTGAACAGCATTCTGTCATTCCTGACACTGGAAATTCTGTCTTCCTGTTGCAAAGTATGGCAGGGATATTTTGTGTGAACTCTCTGGTAGCATAAAAAATGGTTTGAAATGAAAATCAAAAATCTTTACCTTTTGAGGGGATTTGGTTGACTTTAGAAATCATTTATGAACCAAGAACTTTAAATAAATCCACATTCAAATTTTAGGTAAGTATGAACAGAAAAATAGTGACATTCTAATATTATATATACATATGATCATTCCAGGTAATTAAAACAAAACAATTTCAAGGCAATAAAAATGCAGCTTACAATTAACCATCTTCTATTTAAAGGTTATTAGGTCCTCTATCAAAGCATCACCAGGATGCATTTTTTTTCTTTTCACATATTCAGACAGTTTTGGGCACTGCAGATTTAAATTTTGAGATATTTACTTTTTGATATCATTTATTTGGGGTCCAGTTAAGATATTAGAATATGTTCTCCAGAATAGTGAGGAGAACAAACATAGTACCTACAGAATGACTATTATATGGGGATAGTTCCAGTATGTCAGACAATGTCTTAAGTGTTTCAAAAGTATTGTAAGAGAATTTCTTATTGTAATCTCAAAACAATTATATATAAGGAATAAGAACTATATTGAATTTGAAGCAGGAGAGACTCAGTGAATTGCCCAAAGTCACCCAATTTAAATAGTAGAAACGGTATTTGAACTTAAGTAGTCTGATTTCTGAACTCAATATTCTTTATATTAAAGTACACTTAATATACAAACTGGTGCCCCTGGAATTATTGAAGCAAGGCCATTGGCATAAAGGAATGAAAAAGTTCTGATAGCCTGTCTGTGGACATGAAATACCTGGAGGCAACATTTCAAACATGTGTGCCTTTATTGAAGAGCTTTTTAAGAATCTCAAATAGCTGCATAGCAAGCATGAGAGATATCATTTCCTGTTGAGTGTTGGGATTTATATTAACAGGCTACAGAGAAATTGCAGTAAATGTTGTTTCCGTAACTCACTAAGTGGAATACTTAGAAAAATATCAGGACTCTCTTTATCACCTTTTACACATTGGATAATCATTGCAACAACCAATTGTTGAATGCACAGCAGTTTTTTTAATTCATTGAAAAGTATATCATAAAGTAAAACTGCACAACGACTTGTAATTCTATATCTGAAAGAAATGTAATTTTCTTGGATAGAACACTGGGGAATTCTCATGATCTAAAGCACAGAAACTTAGAATTATCCTTTAGATTTTAAAACTACTTTAAAATGATCTACCTACAACCAACAGCTGGTTCCCAGTGTTCCTGCCAGTTTCAGTGCAGACTCTCATCAACAGCCTGCAGTGCCTTGTAAGCTTCTTGCTTTGCATTCAAATCTACTATGAAAAAGGCTATTTTAAGAGCTCATGTTTTAAAATAGTGTGTTTTATAAATAAGCTGTGAGCTTTATGATCATCTTTGCCTCCAATACTGTCCTTACATCCTGTAGCAACTCCCTTATACCCTCGGAACCATTCAATTAGATCTTCCTTTTTACCAAACATACCCCCATTTCTCCTAACTACATGCTTCTACCTTTAATAACTATTCCTCCTCTTCCTTTCTTCTTTTTTGCTTATTCCCTAACTCTGATTTGATTGCCACTATAATACAATTTTTATTTATACTAATAAATTGAAATTGCATGGAAATGTCCATAAATTATCTCTAGTTGCAACTTTTGCCATTGATCTTGAAAAGAGCAAAGCAGTACATTGTTCCATTGATTATTCTTTTTTTGAACCATTCCTTCTTTGACTTGCAAGAATCCACACAATTTAAATTGTCCTCATACACCTTTGCTTCTGTTGAGTTCCAATAATTTGCTATAATTTAATTTAATTATTCTAATTAATCCCATTTTACTGATTAGGAAAAGAAAACAAAGAAATTAAATAATTCTTGCAGTTAAGAATAGGCAGAATTTAAATGAGAATACAGTACTATGTGACTATAAACATTTCCTCCTCTGCAGTACAAATGCCTTACATCTCATGCTTTTTTTAAAAAAAAAAAGATTTATTTATTTGAAAGACAAAATTACAAAGGGAGTTAAAGAGAGACAGAAAGAGAGATGCTTCATCCAATGGTTAACTCCTCAAAGGGTCCCAGTAACTGGGGCTGGGCCAGGCTGACTCCCAGAGCCAGGAGCCTCTTCCTGGTCTCCTATGAGAGTGGCAGGGCCCCAGAGAATTGGGCCTTCTTCTGTTTTCTCAAGTTCGTTAGCAGGGAGTTGGATCGGAAGTGGGGCAGCCAGGGGTCAAACCACCTACCATATGGAAGGCTGGCAAGGTAGGCGGGGGCTTAACCCACTGTGTGACAGCAGCAGCCTGATAGCTCCTGTTTGTAAGAGACTCCTGGTTCCACATCCTGCTTTGCAAATGCCTCATTGGAAATTCTGCATCCCCATCTGAGAGCTTTGTGGCTTTAGGTAAGTCAGAAAACAGTTCAACTTTTCTGGATCTGATTCCTCCTTTCTAAAAATAACTATGGAATCATGATATCTTTTCCCAGGTTTGTTTTCCGAGTATTGGAATAAATATAAACCACTTGTTATAAAGTCAGGCCCAGCTATTTATTCAAGAGGTGGATTTGTTATTGCTGCTATTTATGAGACACAAAGAATAAAATGGGGGTAGAAGAAGCCCTTCAAGAAATGGGAGCCTTAAACAATGAATAGGATGTTGAGCCAATTCTAGACACTGAATATTATTTCCAATTTTAAAACATACAGCAAAGAGCCCAAACCTGAGCAGATTATTTTCGTGTCTGTTATTGAGACACTATCATAATTTCTGTGTGCCTCTCTCATTATGTTATAAACTTCTCAGGGAAAGAAACGTTACTTTACTATCTGTGAATCTCCCTCAGGATTTTGTAGATGGAGAAATCTTAATTCATAATCATGACATTAAATTTTATTGATTTTTGACCATTCATCTTCACACTTAGTTAAATCAGGACTTGACACTACACTGACTGGGTTGTGAATACATTTGAATTCAAGAGCTAGTGATACAAAGAAATACTTTGTCTAAATCTCCTTATCAAAGCAGTGAACACAAGTTAACCAAATAGTACAATTAGTGCTGGAAAATAGTGAGCACTTATATAAGTCATAGTTACTAAGCATTTTAATTACTGAAATAATGTAATTGTCTTTCTGATATATATATATATTTATATAATTTATATATATTTATATATATATAAATTTATTTATATATATAAATTTATATATATATTTATATAATTATATATATAATTATATATATAATTTATAATATATTATAAATATATATATATTTATATATATACATATATATATTTATATATATGTATATATATATAAATCTATGATATTTGCAGCAAGAAATTTATGTACTGAGAATTATTGGGAATTTCTAAAATAATATTCTGTAATTTTCATTAAAATTTAAAGACTTACAGCCTGGGGCCAGTGCTGTGCCGCAGTGGGTTAAGCAACCACCTGCAGTTCCAGCATCCCATAGGGGTGTAATTCAAGACCTGGCTGCTCCACTACTGATGGCTTGAGAAAGCAGTAGAAGATGGCCCAAGTCCTTGGGCCCCTACTCTCCTGTGGGAGACTCAGAAGAAGCTCCTGGCTCCTGGCTTCAGATCCGCGCAGCTCTGGTGGTTGCAGCCAACTGGGGAGTAAGCCAGCAGATGAAAGACCTTTCTCTCTCTCTGCCTCTCCTTCTCTCTCTGTGCAAATCTGACTTTCAAATAAATAAATAAATATTTTTAAAAAAGAATTATAGCTTGTAGTAAGTAATCAAACACTAAAAAATTGCCAGAGAATACTATTGGTTTTCATTTGAAGAATAAAGCATTAGATCTTCTAACAAGTTTAATAACACAATATAGAATTATATTTGGATTTTAACTTAATGACTTACTTTGCTTCAGAAGTATTTCTTGAAAACATCTTCATGGATTTTTCTGAAATATCCTTTACATATACTAATATTATTTTATATCCAATACTGATTCACATTAAAAGCAAACAAACCCCAAATCAAACACTAACAGCTAGAGCTGCCAACAAGACTGATCAGAACTGATTAGGACTAAATCTCTTCTTAGTGTTCTTAGAAGTGGAAATGCTGACCCTAACCTGTGACTGCACAACAGCATTCTTTGCTCTTACTTTTAACTGGAACTAGGTGAATTCTTCTGAGCCAGTAACATGTTTATTTTGTTGGTTCAGATTTACTTTCTACAGGACAATTAAAATACATTTTATTTTCCATGTTTCATAACTGAATTTTCTAGATTCAAAAATATATAAATTTCATAATTAAAACTAAAAAGATATTTCCTTATGAAAACATTAAGCAGCTATCTGGGTACCAGATTCAGACTCAACATTTTTAAATTATGAATCATCATTTATGTTTGTATGGTTTTATTTGAAATGGGTATTATATTACATCTTTGAAAAAATCTGCAAAAATTTTCAGAACTTGGACATCTCTGTTGACATATCAAAAAACATGACATTATTAAGAATCTGTAGCTGAGCAACTAGAACCTATAGTTGAGTAGCTGTTCTTTTTTTTTTTTTTAACTTATTCCTGTTTATTTATTAAAAATTGTACTAGGTACAATAAGGCTGTGCAGTTTCTTAAATATTTTGTTTATTACTTTACACATAGAAAACATTTAACAAATCTGTGTGGTTATTTATTTATTTATTTATTTGACAGGCAGAGTGGACAGTGAGACAGAGAGAGAGAGACAGAGTGAAAGGTCTTCCTTTTCCATTGGTTCACCCTCCAATGGCAGCTGTGGCAGGCGTGCTGCAGCTGACGCACCGCACTGATCCGAAGCCAGGAGCCAGGTGCTTCTCCTGGTCTCCCATTTGGGTGAAGGGCCCAAGGACTTGGGCCATCCTCCACTGTACTCCCGGGCCACAGAAGAGAGCTGGCCTGGAAGAGGGGCAACCGGGACAGAATCCGGCACCCCAACCAGAACTAGAACCCGGTGTGCTGGCGCCTCAGGCGGAGGATTAGCCTATTGAGCCGCGGCGCCAGCCCTGGTCTCTATATTTTATCTTGGTATCATATCACTTTTTTTCTTGTTTTTATAAGTTAAATCAGTGTACATATGTGTACATAATTTTAGAAGTTTAAATCTAAAGAAAAAAATGCATTTTGGCCACAATAGTAGTGAGAGGAAAATGATCCAATTCCAAAGCAGGGTGCCTGGATATTTTCTACTATAAGTGACTTTTGATTTTCTAACATTTGCTAGATAGCCATAGTGTAAGTAATATCATATAAATTTTAGATTAGCACATGCTTTAAAATAAGTTGAATTAACTAATTAGTGAGTAAAAATAAATAATAAATATTTTTACATTAATCATAAACTTCTATGGAACGTGTTCTCCATTTCAATATATGGGTACATTTCCTTTAGGATATTAGACAAGCTATTTTAGCAACAGTTTATGAAACAAGTATGAAGTACTCAAATGGAATACTCAACCTCAAGTGTCACACTTTCAATGAAATATTATATACTATGAAGGACATTCATGATTATGCTATTTTTAGGGGAAAAATGAGTGATGGCTTGGTATATGGGAAATCTAAGATTTTAGTTGAAGTAACTACTGTATTCTCTAAACAATTATGGTATAAGACATGAAAATTCATAATCCTAGCAAATTAAAAAAAAGTAAGGTGACATCACAAAGGTGCAAGAATAGGTAAGTGCAAGAAACGTATAAGTGATCTTTCAATTTTCTTATTGAATGACATATTTAAATGCTAGTTAGATATCAAGCTGACTGGTTTGACTGAAGATAAATAGGATTGATCAGGGAAAGCTTCACAGAAGAGGTGAGATCTAGCAGTGCAAGACCGAAAATGTGTAGAGAGAAAGAGAAATACACATGCAAGGGGGAGAGAGGGAGTGCAGGGTGAGGAGGATGTGTACAATCTGATTGCAATAATTATTTTTCATGAATATTAGACTTTAGCTTGGCTGCTATTTAGTCCTTGACCTTCAAATGCATCCCAAGTAGGTTACACAGGTTCCATAATCATTTTACTCTCCCAGATCTTTCAAGAATACAAAATAAATGATATTAAAAGTCAAACTACATAGATTATTGATAATTTTTTATTTTTAAAGGCTCTTGAGGGAGAATCATGAATAGGTATGACCGATAATGACAATTATATCTGTTTTATGAAAAGACAAATTATTTTGAAGACTATAATTCACTAAATGTATTTAACACTAGATAATTTCAAATTCATCTTCCTCAAACATTGCATGAGATGATGATAGAAAAGCTAAATGCTTATTTTTCTAAAAATAATAAAAGTATCTGGGAGTAAATGGATACCAGAAAGATAATCTACAAACATAGGCAGCATAAGTAGGAGCAGATGCTCCTACAGCATCAAACATAAACAGAGTTGTTTTTTTTCTTTTTAGCTCCCTACTCATGTCATCTAGAGCTATAAAAAAATAATAGGCAAGTAAATACACAACTGGCTGATATACTTATTTCAAACTCAACCTTAATTGTTTATAAATCAAGATTTTCACTCTACCGGCACAAATGTTTGGATTTTTATTACCCCTCCTTTGCAATGAACTAGGTTTATGTACAAAAAAGCAAACAAATCAAATACTGTTACCATTTTTCTGGTTTTTTGTTTTCAGTCTGTCACTTTATCAGTAGCCTCAATTTAGTGACAAGGAGTATCATTGATTTACTCTACATGACTTAATGAGTATGCAAGTAAAAATAAATGCTTCAGATGATAACTTCCATGCTATTACCCAGAATGCTTTCTTAGCTCTCAACTGCTTGTTATCATTAGCATCTATATTATTGCTAAGTAACAAAGTGTCTTTTAGTCCACAAAGAGCACTTTAAATTTAAGAAACTGGAGACTCAGAAAATATTTTGAGGATTTGAAAGTCTTCATGCATTTTTTTTCCCTCAGAGATACAGTGGGAGAAAATATGATCATGATTAAAGAGAGCTCTACCTTCTTCTCTCAGTTCTAAAGTTATGTAGTTCAAGAGCAGGTATGTGCAAAGAGAGGGATTAAAATATGTTGACAAAGGTTTACTGGAAATGAAGAGTGAGAATAGTCTCTATCAAAACCTCTCATTATATGTTAAGAAGAATAATGACCCTTAATTTATGTTCCTCAGAACTCAGTGTTTACATATTTTTAAATATATATATATATATATATATATATGTATATATATATATATATATAGTTTAAAGCAGAGTTAGAAAGAGGGAGGGGGCGGAGGAGAGAGAGAGAGAGAGAGAAAGAGAATCTTCCACTTGCTGGTTCACTCCCCAAATGATCACAACAGTCAGGGCTGTGGCATGCAGCAGCCAGGAGTCTGGAATTTCTTCCAGGTCTCCCATGTGGGTGCAAGCACCCAAGCACTTGGGCCATCTTCCACTGCTTTTGCAGGCCCATCTTCACAGATCTGGATCAGAAGTGGAGCAGCCAGGTCTCGAACTGCTGCCCATATAGGATGTCAACATTTCAGGCGGCAGATTAAGCTGTTCGTGGTCCCCATACTTCTTATAATATCACATTAAATGAAGAACTCTGTAACATTTAAGGCTACCAAATTAATGTGTTATTTGCTGTTTAAAATTTTGTTTGTTTCTGTCTGGGAGACCAGCCAAGTGCCTCAAACGTTTGGTGGAAGGTCAGATAAAAGCCAGCAACCAAACACTCAATCCAGGTCTCCCCTATGAGTGGCAGGGATCCAACTATATGGGCCTGCACATTAATGGAAGGCTGGAACTGGGAACAGGGGGATTGAAATCCAGGCATTCTCATGTAGAATGTGGGCATCCTGAATGCCCTCTCAATCCTAGACCTAATGCTACTCAATGCCTCAATGCTGTTAACTTGTGTACATTCTTTTCTATGTATAAATAAATCTACCAAAGTTTTGTATTTTCATCAAAAAATCTTACAACTTGTTTTCACTTATTCTATTTCTTTAAATGTTTAAATAAGGAATAATATATATATATACATATATATATATGTGTGTGTGTGTGTGTGTGTGTATGAGTATGTTTCATTTCTCTCTTCAAATAAGTTAACATATAGACAGGACATCAACAAATGATCATCTTATTTGAACATGTTTTAAATGGAAGGAAAGTTTTGAAATACCGTGGTGTAATGCTTTCTTTTAGTCAATTTGTTGATTTGGTTTGAAGAGAAGGGAGAACATTACCTAAAGGTCTTTAATGTTGTTAAGAAAGTGGACACATATGATAAATCTTTTTTTAAAAAATATATTTATTTTATTTGAAAGGCAAAGTTACAGAGAGGCAGAGGCAGGGAGAGAGAGAGAGAGAGAGAGAGAGAGAGAGAGAGAGAGAGAGAGAGAAATTTTCCAGATGGCCAGAGCTGTGCTGATCTGAAGCCAAGAGCCAGGAGCTTCTTCCGTGTGAGTGCAGGGGCTCAAAGACTTGGGCCATCTTCTACTGCTTTCCCAGGCCATAGCAGAGAGCTGGATAGGAAGTAGAGCAGCCGAGACTCCAGCTGACATCCATATGGGATACTGGCACTGCAGGCAGCGAGTTTACCCGCTATGCCACAGCGTTGGCCCCTGAGAAATCTTGAAAAACACTGTAGTTATCTATTTTCTAGGGAGGAGGTGGGGAGGAGAAAAAGATGACGAATAAGTTAAGTCTCTTTTTTGGAGATTATATGAAGAATCCACAAGACTCATGAGAGAGAGAGCAGAGAAGAAACAAGTAGTGATTGATAGAAATCTGAGTTCCCATCCTGGTACAGAATGGCAATAACGATGGTTTATGCAGTTGCTGGGGCAAAAATAGAGGAATAGATCTAGAAATCCATGATAAAATATTTTCAACTACATAAAACTACTTAGCATTTTCCCTGAAAGTCCTAACAGGAGACTAGATGTTTTTCTGATTGTTTTTCTAATTACCCATAGAGCCATGCTAGAGGAGGTGGGAGTACTGACTGAAAGATTTGCTCAAACAGTACCTGAACTAGAGGGAGAGGAGACCAGGCATATATGGTAGAGCTGCAGAAGTTTGAAAAGGGGACTTTAGGAGGCAGGCATGGCGAAGGATTAAGAGCTGTTGAGAAGATCAGGCTCCATATCGTAGCATCTGGGTTTGATACTCAGCTCTGGCTCCTGACTCCAGGTTCCTGCTAACACAGATTCTGGGAGAAAGCAGCAATTACTAGATATTTGAGTTTTTGCCATTCAGATAGATGGAGTCCCCCACTCCCAACATTTCTGGTAGCTGGAAAGTAGACCAGTAGAAGAGTCCATTCTCTCCCTTACCTCTCACAGCCTCTCAAATAACATGTAAAATAAAATAAATTAGAAAAATGGTCATTTAATGTGTATGTGATCATTTAAATCAAAGGACAATGTACTTGAAATTGTCCATGTTTTGCAGGATTCAAATGAGTTTATATTCTAGCAAAAGTGCTCCTTTGGATTTATTTGGAACACTTCATAATCACCAAACTTCTTGAGAAAATTATTTTATCAAGTCACCTCGGGACACTCTTTATATTTTAGGTGCAATATTCTTCGTAGAAAATGTGATTCTTAGAAGTATGTCTTTAAATTTTAAGAATCTGATACTTAATGTAGTCTATTCTGGTTTTTTTTTTTTTTTGGACAGGCAGAGTGGACAGTGAGAGAGAGAGAGAGACAGAGAGAAAGGTCTTCCTTTTGCCATTGGTTCACCCGCCAATGGCCGCCGCGGCCAGCACAATGCGGCCAGTGCACCACGCTGTTCTGATGGCAGGAGCCAGGTGCTTCTCCCGGTCTCCCATGGGGTGCAGGGCCCAAGCACTTGGGCCATCCTCTACTGCACTCCCGGGCCACAGCAGAGAGCTGGCCTGGAAGAGGGGCAACCAGGATGGAATCCGGCGCCCCGACCGGGACTAGAATTTGGTGTGCCGGCGCCGCAAGGTGGAGGATTAGCCTGTTGAGCCATGGCGCTGGCCCATCTATTCTGTTTTAATAGAACTAGATGAGGAAATATGTTTATTATATTTTTCCAATTTGTATATCCCATTATGATTAATAAATTCATTTTATTAATGTATATTCACCAAGTCATTAGCCAGTATCCAATTTTTGTCAGGCACCTCAGTGGTTCTCTTAATAAAATAATCAAATTGGCATGTTTATTTAAAATTGCATTCTATATTTAAGGAGCATATTATAATGTTTGATATAGTCATATGTATGTATACATTTTATAATAATAAATTAAGCTGGTTAACATAACCATTTCCTCCTCAATTTTTCTAGCAATTTGGAAACACACAATGCATTATTGTTATTGATGATTGTCATATTATTCATTTCATAACTAAAATTTATCCTTATGTATAATTAACAGTTTGTATGCTTTGACCAATATCATTATTTGCCCATCATTCTCTCCTAGTGAGTTGAGGTTTCCTGAGGTACAGTGTGGTGATGGATCTTCAGGAATTACACTGAATGTTACTATGGCCAGGATGGGACAAAGTCAAAACCAGGAGCCAGGAACTCAATCCAGAACTCCTAAGTTGGTGGCAGTAACCCAAATATTTGAGCTATCAATTTCACCACCATTAGTGTGCTTTGGCAGGCTACTGGAGTTTGGCGCCAGAGCCAGGTGCAGAATTCAGATATTATGGAATGGAATGTGAGCATCCTAATTGCCCTCCTAACCACTGCACTAAATGCTAGCCTCCCGTGTTATTTCTTTCATTGCATTTTGGTAAGATGATTACAGTTACTGAGTAATACATGTTGCATAAGTTGACGTCTCTCTATCAGCTCGCATACTGTGAAATTTCATTCCACCTCTTACATCACAAAAACTGATATCAGTCCAGAGTAACATCAAAATAATGATTGATTTTTATCATGCAAAAATGTCATAAATTTAGCTAACCTTTTGTATTTCAGCGAGATTTTTTAGTGTGCTCTATGACAAATTGGAATAAGAATATTTAATAAATTTGTAGAAGCAAATATGACATTGAGCTTTCTTTAAATCAAAATTTTCTAGGGTTAGCAAAGTTCCCAAAATTGTCTTTTACAGGATATTGGAAAAGGATTAGTATTTTAGAATTCATGAAAATAGAATGTTTAGCAAAGATTAACTCAAAATCATGATATAATAAAGGAGCAAATTTCTTATTGTAAGTTATTTTTGTGAAACATGACTCTTCCAAAATCCTGGTCATATATAATATAATAGTCACAATACAGCCAATAAAATGGCCTCTTCATAATTTGAATAAGTAGTCATCATCACATAGTGATTTTTCATTAAGAATAGGCTAAATAAACCATGGTAATTATATTACCTACTGACTTTATAACTTTCCTAATGTGTGTATATTCTAGAGAACACACAAAAACCTAAAACCACGAATTCAACTAACAACCCACTTTCAGAATGTATTTCCATCATTAAGCAGCACATGAATATATGTTAATCAGCACATATTGTAGATCTCATATACAATACAATTTAGAATATTTGCAAAAGCCATCTCATAAAAATTTGATATTGAAATGGAATGTTATGCAATCTAAAAATGACCATTAAATAACTTTCAGATTCTCTTTTTACTGTATATATTTTATTATTTTTTAAAGATTTATTTATTTATTTATTTATTTGAATGTCAGAGTTACACAAAGAGAGGAGAGGCAGAGAGAGGTCCTCCATCTGCAGGTTCACTTCCCAATTGGCCTCAATGGCCAGAGCCTCACCGATCCAAAGCCAAGAGCCAGGAGCTTCTTCCAGGTCTGCCAAGTGGGTACAGGGGCGCAAGAACTTGGGCTTTCTTCTACTGCTTTCCCAGACCATGGCAGAGAGCTGGGTTAGAAGTGGAACATCCAGGACTCGAACTGTCACCCAAATGGGATGCCGGCACTGCAGGTGGTGGCTTTACTCACTATGCCACAGGTCAGGCCCCTACTGTATATATTTTAATGACCAAATAATCAAATTTAGTAAATGCATCTGTCCAACTGTCCTTTGTGTATATTTGTCAACAACATATCTGATATCTGTGATATAAGGAAGCATAATAATATCTCAGAGATAACAGCTAACTTTTAGTACGTTTTTGCTGTGCCAGTCAGCCAGTTAGGCATTTTACATTTATTATGTTACTTAATTGACACAACAATCCTGTGAGGTAGGAACAAGGCCCAATATAAAATAATTCAATTAGGGTTTTCAGACGTTAAAAATTTGCTTAAAACTATTTAACTGGAAAGTATCAGAGCCTTGATTGAAATTCTGCTCTCTCTCACCCCAATTCAAATTTTACTTTATATCAAGGGTATAAACAGAACTTGACTGCATTTGTTTAAAATAAACACAAATGAAGAAAAAATACCATAGAGAAACTGTCAATAACTTTTACATAATAATACTTCTATACGTTATATTTATAAATAATATGCAATGGTGTTATATAATTTGTAATATTTTATATGTGTATAACCACATGATTTCATTTTTCTGTAGGTAATTTGGAATTAATTTAAATGCCTTGAGTAATATTCATAGTTTATATTCAAAATATATAACTTTCATAGGTTTTAATGAATTGTTTTGATCAAAATTAAACTTAAAAATCTGCAAACTAGATTTATATTTGATGTTGAATATGTGTACCCGATTTTGTCAACGTAATTCATATTCCATGACAATATAAAAAAGCAATATATGAGAGTACTTTCACAAGTTCATTGAAAATGGGATCAAATGTTAAGCTCAGTGAGAAGGCACTGTGGCTTACTGGGTAAAGCCACCACCTGTAGTGCCGATATCCCATTTGGGCACCGGTTCAAGTCCCAGCTGTTCCACGTCCCATCCAGCTCTCTGCTATGACCTGGGAAAGCAGTAGAAAGATGGCTCAAATCTGTGGGTCCCTATACCAACATGGGAGACCCAGAAGAAGCTCCTGGCTCCTGGCTTCGGATTCGGCATGGTTCTGGCTTTTGTGGTCATCTGGGGAAGTGAACCATTGGATGGAAGACCACTCTCTCTCTCTCTTTCTACCTCTGCCTCTCTGTAACTCTGCTTTTCAAATAAATAAATAAATCTTTAAAAAAATGAGTGGCTCCACAAAATCCAATATGATGTTCATAGTTCTAGCCATGGGCTTTCACTTTCACTTTAAAAAAAAAAAGTTAAGTTCATTTTAATGCAAAAAAAATTTGAAATTAATGCACACGTTTTTTAAATAAAATAAATGTTCATAAACTTCTAAAGATCCCATTTATACATGGATTTCAAAGCTTTTTTCTTCAAAATGGAGTTATATTTTAATTGTACTGCCATAAACTTTGAGTACTCTCATATTTCATTATACTAATGTATTTCTATATATTATGATCTTTTGTATATAATTCTCCATCCATAAACTTCTAGATACTCCCAAGGATAAACTATTAGTGTTGTTTTTTCTGTACTTACAAGTTCTTTCATTATAATTTCTTAGGCATTGAATTTTCTTTTAGAAATGCAAACACAGAAGATGTAAAAATCACTGAAACAGTTTGCATTGATATTGAAAGGCAGGTTTCACATCTGTGAAATGAAAATTGTCTCCCCATTTCTTGAGATGCTTATTTTTGTGGACTCTTATTTATTTGCTTATATATCTTCCCTTTAGTTTGCTCAATGATCCATTAAATCTACATGTATTAATTACTCACTTGTAAGACACACACACACACACACTCATTAAAAATGAGTATAAATCTTGAAACCTAATGATATTGATTTCATCTTGCTTTTTTTTAAATTTTTGTTTTATTTGAAAGAAAAGCAAGGAGAGAAAGAGAGAGAGAGATCTTCCATCTGCTCATTTAACCCCCACATGACTATAATAGGTAGGACTAGCCAGGTGCAAGCCAAGAGCCTATAATTTTATGTGGGTCTCCTACATGAGATGTAGGGCTTCAAGTACATGAGCCATCACTATGGCCTCCAAAGGTGTGCACTGGCAGGGGACTAGAATTTAGAGTAGAGCAGGAACTTAAACCCAGGCACTCCAATATGATGCATGGGAAACCCAAACAGGGTCCTAAGAACTGTAACAAACACAAACCCCATTATTTTGTTTGACATTTTACTTTGTTATACAAGCTTTGTTGAGACCACGGGCATCCAAAAAAGTAATGTGGAAATAACTAAATCTGTCTTTCTAAACTTAGGCTGGTAAGATCCTCTCAGCATAACACTTTCAAATATCAGGTGATAGCAGGGAGAAAATGTATGGACTTTAATTAATTGGAGTGCTTACAATATAACTTTTATCCAAATAAATAAAGCAAAACATCCAAACATTTAAGAACATCGAAATACAACTTTTAAAAGTCTGGATGCTTTTTGATATTGACTTTGTGACTGAGCCTTAGTCAGCCATGCAATTTTCATCTCTGGCTCTACCTCTCCCTCCACCCTGAATTTTTCATGATTAAGGCTCTGCTCTTCCTTCAAGATTTCATAATAAACAGTGGATGTTTTGGAGAACTTATTTACATCACATAATATAAATAATAGAAAAGGTAAGTTCTAATGTACAAAAAAGAGAGGAGCTAAAAAAAGCACATTATTAAAACTGACATTGGCTCCCCTTACCAGAATTCATATTTGCAAAACATCTATGAGCTCAAACTGTATTTGCAGCTGTGTGCTTTCTTGCTTACCTTCTTGCAGGCCAGGGAAGAGAAGAACCTTTTAGAAGACTTTAATATTCTACTTGCAAATAGAAATAGGAAACGTTGGTCAGGTCTGTACAGTCAAACAAGAGCTTATTAAGAATATATGGATCAGCATGGATGCAAATCTTATTCTACAGACAAAGGAGTACAGTTTAAAGGCAAATGCCTGCCGGCGCTGCGGCTCAATAGGCTAATCCTCCACCTGTGGTGCTGGCACACCAGTTGCTCCTCTTCTAGACCAGCTCTCTGCTGTGGCCCAGGAAGGCAGTGGAAGATGGCCCAGGTCCTCAGGCCCTTTACCCTCATGGGAGACCAGGAGAAGCACCTGGCTCCTGGCTTCGGATCAGCATGGTGCGCTGGCCACAGCGGCCATTGGTGGGGAGGTGAACCATCGGAAACGGAAGACCTTTCTCTCTCTCTCTCACTGTCCACTCTGCCTGTCCAAAAAAAATTTAAAAAAAGCAAATGCTTGGGGCCAGTGCTGTGGCTTAGTGGGTAAAGCTGCTGCCTGCAGTGCCAGCATCCCATATGGGCACCGATTCGATTCTCTGCTACTCCACTTCCGATCCAGCTCTGCGCTAAGGCCTGGAAGAGCAGTAGAAGATGGTCCAAGTCCTTGGGCCCCTGCAACCCACATGGGAGACCAAAAGGAAGCTCCTGGCTCCTGGCTTCGGATGGGTGCAGTTTCCGCCCTTGCAGCCAATTAGGAAATGAACCAGCGGATGGAAGATCTCTCTCTCTCTCTCTCTCTCTCTCTCTCTGTGTGTGTGTGTGTGTCTCCTTCTCCCTCTGTAACTCTTTCAAATAAATAAATCTTAAAAAAAAAAAAAAGTGAACATCACCCTACCTAATAATGTGAAATACTGATTCCATCAAAGTTAACTCCATGAGACACAGATAACCTTTCTCACTTTGAGGTAATTAGGAAAATAATACTGTAATTAGTGTGTTTAGATGCCTCAGAGAATTAATGTCTATTGTCCTAGAAGGGGTAAAGAGGCAAGGGTGTGTAACTGTGTATGTGTGTGTTTGTGTGTGTGTGTTGTTGTCGTTGTTGTTGTTACAATATGAGAAATTAGAAATTACACTGGGGTATGTCTGCAACTTTCTTCCAATGAAATAATCAAGTAAGACAAGCATGATCCTGCAGTGTGTATTGTACTGGTTTGTGAGCCATCCGCAAAATTGCTGGCTGGCATCCTAGGTACATTTTGTTTCTTGGAGGTATCAAATTTAAAGCAATGCACTGCTGGGAGACAGATGATGAATTTGGGGATCATATCAAGCACATAGGTAGGAGACAGGTTTTCCTAAAAGTTGAATGGAGAATGTACATTCAAAATTTGGAGGGAAGGTGTATGGTTTTTGTGGCAGCTAATAGGCTTCTTGGAACACCCACAGTTCATATCAGAATGCCTAGGTTTGACTTCCAATTATCCTGCCAATTCCAACTTCTACCTTGTCTGCACCCTTGGAGGCTATGGGTGACAAGTGGTTAGGTCTCTTCCAGCCACATGAGAATCTCAGAATGAGTTCCTGGATCCTGGCTTCAAGTACCAGTTGTTGCAAGAATTTGAAGAGTGAACCAGTTGTTGAAAATCCTCCCTCTTTGTCTCTCTGCCTTTCCAATAAACAATAAATAGATAGATAGATATAGTATTTTTAAAGTTTGATAAGTAAGTAATTTTCACAGATAGGTAAAACTTTGAAAAAGAGTATTAAAGTTAGGAACTGAAGGCATGTAAGAAGGGATCCCTTTAGAAGAACACTGCAGCAAGGATGTGTTTGCCCTTAGGTACTCTGTGCTATGTGAAAAATCTTACTCAGTACATAGTTCTAAATATTCTATCCTGTGTTTATTAGTTATCGAAACTCATTAATTACTTATTCCAATTTGATATCCTGTATAGACATGAGGGGAGATGCAGAAGGGAACAGGAGATAAGAAATCCAGAGGACCATGGCAATGTCATATTGAGGCCTTTACTGCTTGTTTTTAAAAGCTTTTTATTTTATTCATTTGAAAGACAGTGTTACAGAGAGAGATGAAGAAAGAGAGAGATCTTCCATCTGCTAGTTCATTTCCCAAACGGCTGCAACTTTCAGGGCTGGGCCAGGCCAAAGCCAGGAGCCATGAGCAGTAGCCAGGAGTTTCTTCATGGTCTCCCATGTGGGTATAGGTACCCAAGCACTTGCCCTATCTTCTGCTGCTTTTCCAGGCACATTAGCAAAGAGGTGGATTGGAAATGGAACAGTCAGGACTAGAACTACACCTATATGGGATGCCAATGTCACAGGTGGCAACCTCACCTGCTAGCCACAACATCTTTATTGTTCCTATAATTTATATAAGATAATAAACACAGATAATTCAAAAGAAACATCATACGAATGAATGCTTTATGTCCAGTAACTTCCAATGCTCATAATCACCATTATGTTAAGGGCGGGAAGATGAGGGAAAACTTATAACAGTGAGGTAAGACCATCCAGGAAGCAACACAAACATCTCTCTTTCAAGCATGATGAGGCCTGGAAAACACTGCTTTATTTCCCTGAACTTTTATTTTATCATCTTCAAATAGGAACAAAACAGGCATTTGCTTTGTTCCTAGGTTTAGAAATTCTGTGAAATAGATGAGGAAAAGTTCTGTAAATAAGACAAGTTCTTTCCATATGAAGTTTAATTATAAATTTAAATATAGAATAAATGGCCGAGTTGTTTATCCATAGACACAAGAGAAGGATATTTGTTATTAAGAGATTTACTACTGAACCACAATGCCATGAAGACTCCACACTTATCATTGTGGGTTGGTACTTTGGTTTTGGTTTTTGCTTTTGATTTTGTGTCAACATGTGGATGATTTATTGGCTGGCAACATTCCATCACAAAGTGCTCAGTAGTGATTCAAGAATTAAATTCAATTTAGAATGTAAATCTTTCATTAAAGAGTTCAGAGATTTTTTTTAAGACCTAAAAGCAAATGTGACCAGGAAACAGAATAGACAAAGCCCTTATTTAATAACAGTACATTAGACCTGTCTCTAAATGTAGCAAGAATAACATTGTCAGGAAGTTTACACAGTTGCATTATCATTGACTAAATGCATACATTCTATACACCTAGAAGAAGAATATATTTATACTGATGCATGATATCTAGGGAATAGAAATGACTTATTTAATGCATTGTTAATAAATGGCTTTCAGTGTTCACTTAATTTTAACTGAAGACCAACACAGCTTTTGTCCTCAGAGGTTAGCCGTGCTAAAATCAAATAGCATGAAGACCAGTCTTGCTGTGAACACAGGTAGTATAAGATAATAAATGAAACACAGATAGTCTGGTTAAGAATAGAAGAATTGAAGAAACAGAATGTGTAAAGTTACTTCTAGAAATTCTGCTTAACTCTTTAGGTAAAAGGCCCCACCTTTGTTAGAACCTTCAGTGATACAATTTTACTTAAGATCTTATATATTTTCCAACAATTTGCCCTATAATAGCAGGATAAGTACATATGCTGTTAAGCTAAAGGCATCATGTTAATAGATGTTTATATAAAATTATAATTAATCTTAATTTAAAAAAAAGCATAATAGTCTGTTGGCCTCCCTAAAGAGACTCCCTAAGAGGAGTCTTTCTGGTATACATAGTCAATTCAAGCATGTGAGAAGCACAGGCCTTAAATAAGGCTAGGATCAGGAGGCAAAAAAAAAAATTAATTTAAAAATCCCTGTGTGCTGCAGTTTTCCTCTGTATGTGGATAATTATCTCCTTTCAGAAAGTCAAGAGATGGCTGTGGAAACACAACTTTAAAGGAAAGTGGATAGCTAGGGATTCAGACTCCAATTCTTCTAATTTATTCCAAATCAAATAATGACATTCCTGACTAGTAAGCTTGCAGAAAACATTTGTTTAATAAATGAATTGTAGAACCTATAAATTTATTTTCTTGCAATAGTAGATAGATATGCATGTGTCCTGAATAATACTTGAGAAAATATGCAATCATGTGTGTTTATATTAAGTATCTACTTACATCTCTCATGAGAAAAGACATTCAATTCACAAATTGCATTCATATGAGCAAATATTTCCACTACAAGAAAATTAAAGGACCATCTCTGCCCTATTTCTGTACATCCATAATCAAGAGGATACTGAAGGAAGAAAAAGGTTGTTTATTTTGTGTTTGTGAAATAAGTTACTTAACAATAATTTAGAAGCTAACATGGATGTTGATAATGCTTACAGTTCAGTAAATATTTAGAATATTTAGAAAGGGCATTTTTCCTAAATCAAGAAATCATCCAGGGATGGCGCTGTGGTATAGCAGGTAAAGCTGCCGCCTACAGTGCCAGCATCCCATACGGGTACTGGTTCGAGACCCGGCTGCTCCACTTCCTTTCCAGCTCTCTATTATGGCCTGGGAAAGCAGTACAAGATGGCCCAAGTGCCTGGGCCCCTGCACCCACATGAGAGACCTGGAAGAAGCTCCTGGCTCCTGGCTTCGGATCTGCGCAGCTGATAAACCAGTGGATGAAATACCTCTTTCTCTCTCTGCTTCTTCCTCTGAGTGTGTGGAACTGTGACTTTCAAGTAAAATAAATAAATCTTAAAAAAGAAATTATCCAACCATTATAAAATCTAAAATAAAACACAAGATACTTAAAACACAAGATACTTAATATTGTCAGTGAGATATGAAGATGGAATTCTTCTCATGCAAACCGAATCTGAGAGCACATGATCTTTGTTCTTCACGAACTAAGGAAAGTATTATGTACTTATGAATAAAATAAAAAGTATTTAGAGTAACATTTGGTATTCTTTGAGCAAAGGTCAATATCCAAAGTTTGATTTGATATGGTGTCTCACAAATGCACAGAAGATAAAATGTGATAGATATCATATTACAGTCCTTAGAATATTCTAGATAAAATTGTGATCAGTAGTTAATGTAGTTGAGTCCTAGTTTACAAAATGTGATGCAATTAAAATGCCATAATAGGTTCTAAAGCAAAATAAAGCTTTAAAAGTGTCAATAATTACATAAAGCATATTTTACTAAAGAGGTCTTGCAGTGTAACATCTTAGGTTATTACAAAAATTACTGAGCATAAGATGGCAGAACATCATCAAAGGCAAAGTAAATGATGAAAAAAAAATGAAGTCCTTATTAAGGGCAGTGTACTAAACATGGAAAAACATGGAATTTTGTGGAGATTTTTGCACTATGTGCCTCCTCAACTGGACTTTTGTAGGCCTTGTTTTAATAAGCCTGCAGAATGTACAGTATTCATTCTAAGTCAGCTATGTGGCATAATGGGTGTGGCCATTACCTACAGGCCACACTCCCTCATCAACAGAATGACATGCAAATTGGTCAAAGTTCTGAAAGATGGCCAAGAATTTATTTAACTTCATCTAATGTGGCCTAATTGTTTTACTTCTTAGAAAAGTGAACAATAGCAATGACAATGAATGAAAATCTAATGAGGCACAGCTTGGAGATAAACATGTAGAAGAATCCTTTTTCATAATTTTATAATCTGAAATTGGTCCCTTTATATAATAATACAATTTTCTGAAATTGATCCCTTTATATAATAATACAATTTTCTGTTATAAGGCAACAGAAGTCTAACAACATGATGTATCTACGAAATTAGAAGCCAACAACTTGGTTTTTGTACTTAGTTTGAGAGTATTTATAAATTTTTATTAAGATTTCTTCACTAGCCTTTAAGACTCAGTTTTCTACTTCTTGTGGATATCTTGTTACCAGAGGTCTCAGCCAAGATGACAGAAAAAATCTAATTAGAATGTATCACATTGGTTGTCACTGTCTCCACCTGAAACTTTTTCATGCCCCAGTGAACAGACATGTGCTTAACCCTGAGGAGAGTTTGAGAATTCATCACGGGTGATTCACAGAGGCGTGACCAAGTTTAGGGTGAAAAATAATTATCAGATAGAGCATTCTCAAATTCCTTGGCTTTGAAGATAACAAAATCTTGTTTAGTCAGTCTGGGAATTGGACCTTCTGATTAAATTGATTTTCTGCCTAAATTATGGTAAACTCAAAAAATGTTTTTCATTTATTACAAAAAATGAGCTATATTATTAATAGGAATCATGCTGAGCATAATGATAATATTAAAATATTCATGATTGTTGCTCTCTTGGAAGTATAGAATATATGTTACATCTATATAAATATGAACACAGAGCTAGAGAATACAAAATGTCATTCAGTATACATTAGACATAATTAAATTGATTGAAGATAATGTAGTCATGCTTCCAACACGTATTCAGGTAGCATGAAGAGCGTGGGATGACTGGCCTTTGGAGATGTAGAATTATATGTTGCAACATGTGTTAAAGCCTTTCAAATGCCTTAAATCCTATTATTTCTGAATGAGATGGAGAGAATACCACACAAAATTCTTTTCTTGGTGGCTGAGGACCCGCTGAATAAATAGTTTTATAGAGATCAATTCTCACTAAAAAGATATAGTTTGGAAAAGGAGAAATACTCCAGGAAGAAATAAAAGAAATTCTGATTTTATAACATGCAAAGCATATCGTAGAAGTTAAAGTAAATGAATTCTCTATTCGACTCTCCCTTACTATTGTGTTTTATCAGATAATCTATTTCAGCTTATGAATTTCAAATATATCTAATTCAAACAATTTCCAGTTAACATACCTGTTATTTTATAGAATTTTAGTATATGGAATATTTTAAGTTTACCCCAACATGATTCTTTTTGTCAAAGATGGGGTTATGGCTTCTCAGACAACACACATTGGTTCCATTATTCAGTTAGCTTTCTAACTGAAAGCCAGTGTCCTGGTTGACACCTACGTCATGCAAGTGATCTATAGTATATTAATAGGCTTGATTCATTTCATAGAATGTTATTAATATATGTATACGGACAAAAAACACTAAAGGTGAGTGACATCAATTGACATTGTATATGATTTGAGAGTTAATAACATTGCCCTGAAGTGTAGGAGTAATATGTTTCTTTAGAAAGGATGGTTTGTCTTGCAGATTCCTATTGTAGATACTGAACTGAAAAGCACCATCCTTGTCGCTAATCTTCTAAAGTCATATTGTAAATTCTCAGGCTCCAAGGACATTAGTACAGCCTTTGCACTTATGAAATACCTCAGAGTACACTGTGACATTGGGTTACAAAATCTATCAGACTTAGCAGTAGGTATGAATTACATTTACAGAAATGATAGCTCTAGCAGTAATCAGCTTCTATGTATATGCTGAGTTGGTATTTATAGGCAAAAATTGTTAAAGGGAAAAAGGTCATCTGTTACTGTATTTTAATCATGATCCTCAGATATGACCTCCAGTTTACCATGGTATTACTCAATTGGTTTTACATATCAAAAGATTATGGAAAGTCAGTGGATTTCTGGCTACTTCAGAAATACTCTTTGTTACTGTTCCCTATTCTTAAAGTCTCTACACCTGGAATTTCAGGCCAAAGTCACAGATAAATGAGGGTTTTAGATATTGAATATATTAGAAAAATTCCTGCAAATTCATCAATAAAAATAAAATGTTTAACAGTAAAAGTGAAAGAGTAAGCATTATTTTAATTTTGGGTTTTAGTCCTTTATTTTAAAAAAAAGGTATTATAAATCATTGACATAAGATGGTGGAATAGGGAGGGGGCTCACTGATAGTCCAGAAAAAGATAGTTTAATAAAAGTGGAGATAATGAAGTCTCAGGGAAGAGTTAAGGAAAAAACTGCAGAGGAAACTCTTCCAGAATCAGAGGGACATGGTGTATCTACATGGAGGACACGGCTCAGGAACTCAGCTGCTGAGAGTCCTCTCCTCCACACCAGCACTGGAAAGAGAGGTGAGGCAAAAACCACAGTAGCCCAAGACAGTGACAGAAAAGCAGTAAGAAGATCCTAGAGGAAACAAGCCTTGAAACCCTGTGGAGGAAAGTACACCAGCATAACTAGAGGAGAGAAAAAAATAAAAGGGGCGGTATATACATGATTCTCTCTACACACACCTTACAAAGGTGAGTGAGACAGTAGAACAGGTGCCATTTTGGACATATATAACAGCTGTGCCAGCTCGGGGTTGCACTCACCCTCAGCCAAGCAGAAAAACCTGACTCTGGTTGGGAGTAATACCAAGAGACTAAGACCTAGTGAATAGGTGGAGCTTATGAACCGGGACTGTGAAAAAAAAAAAAAATGAGGGTGTGTTGGAGAACTCACAGTGTGGCTGAGATGTGAGTAGTCTCGGTGGGAGACGCCAAAAACTTGGGTGGCCTTGGTTACCTGGTGAGAGACATCACAGGGGAATCTGAGCTTACACTGAGGACTGCACAGATCCTTTGTGTGGTCCTTGGGACAGAGCAGATGAATATTATACCCACTGGGGCTAGTGCTCTTACACTGATTGCTATCAAGGAAAAGAGCTCAGATGAGCAGAATTACTTCTCTTCTGAATAAAAAAAAGAGAGAGAGAGAGAAGATTTACCACACCAAACCTGAGTGTGTCACTTTTGGCACACCCTTAACCCTGAAGAATTGAATAGAACTCTCTGGCCATACCCACCACAAGCCTCTAGAGATTCACCAAAAGCAGACAGTCCACTTAATCTAGAGTCATAGTATAATGAGAAAAACCACCACAGCAAAAAAAGAATAACAACAAACAACAAATGCAAAAACCAAGGATACAAGATCAAGGAAGACATCATGACATTCCTAAATGAACATGACACTTCAATACAAGATTACGAAGATGATGAGATAGAAGAAATGCAAGATACAGAACTGAAAAAATTTATGATAAGGACACTTAGATGTTATCAAAAACAAATGCATGAACTACAGAAATCCATACAGGACAGGATAGAACATCTTTCTTGTGAAAATGAAATCTTAAGGAGGAATCAAAATGAAATCAGGAATTTAGTAGAACATGAAATTGAGATATTGAAGAGAAATAAAAATGAAACGAAGAATTCAATAGAACAAATAAAAAACACATTTGAGAGCCTTAGAAACAGAATCAGTGAGACAAAAAAGAGAATATTGGACTTAGAAGACAGAGTACAGGAAAGTATACAGTCAAACCAAAGAAAGGAAGAGGAAATTAGAAATCTAAAAAAATATTGTTGGGAATCTATAGGATACTATTAAGAAACCCAACATTCGGGTTCTAGGAGTTCCTGAAGGCATGGAGAGATAGATAGGATTAGAAGGCCATTTTAGTGAGTTACTAACAGACAACTTCCTAGGTTTGTGGGATCTGGCTAAAAAGCCTATGAGAGTTTCGCAGGCATGGAAAGCCAAGACACTTTGGCAAAAAAAATGACCTAAATGAAAGATCTCTGTGAGTGCTGTGAATAAGATCCCAGTGGAAAGAACGGGCCATCAAAGCAGCAGATACCTTTTTCTGAAGGGAGGTGAGAACTTCCACTTTGACTATGGCCTTGTCTAAATAAGATCAAAGTTGGTGAACTCAAGAGGTTTCTATAGCCTTGGAAGCTAATGACTAGAGCCTTGAGTGATTACTGACATCATAAATAAAAATGTCAATTGTTAAATCAACAATGAGAGTCACTGTGCACTTACTCCCCATGTAGGATCCCTGTCCTTAATGTGTTGTACTATGTGAATTAACCATAAAACTACTACTAAAACAGTACTCTATACTTTGTGGGTGCAAGCTGTTGAAATCTTTACTTAGTAAATACTAAGTAGATCTTCTGTATATAAAGATAATTGAAAATGAATCTTGATGGAGAATGGAATGGGAGAGGAAGTGGGAGATGGGGTGGTTGTAGGTGAGTGGGAAGTTATTTGGGGAAAGCCACTATAATCCAAAAGTTGTACTTTGGAAATTTATATTTATTAAATAGAAGTTAAAAAAATTGACATATTTTAATCAAGTTACCTAAGTAATTACTTTATCAAAGGTTCATGCTAATTTACTATGTACCTTACCATTGTGTTAACTGCAAGAACACCAATTTTAAATTTAAATTATTTGTAGAATTGAATGTGCCAGCTTAAAATCAATGTGAATTCATTCAAGTTTTCCTTATACTACAAATTTACTTATCGTTTACCTTCCATACATGGGATGAAAACTGTTTGGAACTGACAGTTTATGAGTGGAATGAGATAAGCTTCACTGAGAAATAAAAGCAATAGCACAATGACGAAGTAGGAAGACATTTTATTTTCTACTGGAAATGTGGCACCTGCCTGAAAAAGATTTTTTATTTACTCTCTTCTTTTTTCTAAAGAAAGAAAACAGTAAAAAATTATTATTTGTAGAAATTGATATTCTCCAAGATGCATTGCAGGTCACAAGGAAGGGTTAAATTATGTATGCCATCCTAAAATACAAACTTAATACTAAAAGGGGTAGATTGATCAAAATTATTAAACTACCATTCCTTTAAAGTCAGTTGGTCAAGTTCTGGGATCAGGGGAAATATTCATGTCAGTTCACTAGAAGGATGGAAAACATTTTCTATTTGGTAACATATATATATATATATATATGTATATATATATATATATGCATTAGTTTTTTTTGTTTGGTTTTGTTTGTTTTTATTTTTATAAATGCTTCAACATAAGAAATGCAAAGAGAATAATATATATAAATCTCAATGTGGAATAGCTCAACATAAAACCAGAAACTGATCTAGAATCCAAATAACAAAAAACAATACATCAGTGGAAAAAGCAAACTTAAGAAGAATGGAAAAAATATTTTCATCTATAAGAAAAGGAGTGAATGTGCTGGCACTGTGGCACAGAGGGCTAAATAGCAATCTGCAATGCCAGCATCCCATATGGGCACTGGTTCTTATCCCAGCAGTTCCACTTCTAATCAAGCTCTCTGCTGATGTGCCTGAGAAAGCAACAGAAGATGGCCCAACTCCCTGGTCCGCAGGATCGATGTGAGACCTGAAAAAAGCTCTGGCTCTTGGCATAGACCTGGCATAGCCTTGGCAGTTGCAGCTATTAGGAGAATGAATCAAGGGATGGGAGTTCTCACTCTCTGCTTCTCCTTCTCACTCTCTGTAACTCCGCTTTCCAAATAAATTCATAAATATTTTTAAAAGGAGGGGCCGGTGTTGTGGCATAGTAGGTTAAGCCCACCACCTACCATGCCAGCATTCTGTATAGACGCCAGTTAGAGACCCAGCTGATCCACTTCCCATCCAGCTCTCTGCTATGACCTGGGAAAGTAATGGAAGATGACCCAAGTGCTTTTGCCCCTGTGCACACATGGGATACCTGAAAGAAGCTCCTGGCTCCTGGCTTCAGATTGGCCTAGCTCCAGCTGTTGTGGCCATTTGGGGAGTGAACCAGTGGATGGAAAACCTTTCCCTCTCTCTTTCTCTTTCTCTCTCTCTCTCTCTCTCTCTGCCTCTCCTTCTCTCTGTGAATCTCTGACTTTCAAACAAATAAATAAATCTTAAAAAAAAAAGAAAAGGAAAGAATTGACACAAAGCATTATGTTACCTCATATCCAAACTTTAGGAGCTTTGGTATCACTCTTAACAATTCAACAAATGTCAAGAAAATAGAAATTGTTGTATGTTTAGAATATCTGTTCTGATACAAAGATCATACGAGGTAACTAATGCTTTGTGTAATTTAAGTTCCACTTAAAAATATTAATTCTTAACTATTAAGTGTCATCTTTAATTTTTAAATAATATTGAACATTCATTTTATGCTTTATTATCATATTCTTTTATATTTTGTTTATTATATGTGTGAGTCAAGTAGGCACATTCATGTTGTTAATGAAAAATATCTTGCCAACATATTTCAACTTATGAAATCATTACATTAGTTTATGATTAAAGTAGTTATACTAATTTGTTTTAAAGAAAATTCCCAAGTATCATAATATCAGATTTCAGCTTACTATCAGGCCCTTATAATCAAAATATCCTAACACTGGCACAAAAATTGACATGTAGACCAATGGAACAGAATAGAACCCAAAAAAATGGATACACACATTCAACAAACTACTCTTCGAAAAAATGTGCAAAAATATTTTTTTAGAAAAGACAGTATCTTTAATAAATGGTGTTGAGAAAATTGGATTCCCATATGCAGAAATTTGAAACCTATACTATGTACCCTATACAAAAATCAGGTCATAATTGGTCAAAGATATACACATAGGACCTGAAACTATCAAATTACTAGAGGGTAAATTAAAGGAAATGCTGCAAGACCATGGCCTTGGCAAAGATTCTTAGATAAGACCCCATAAGCAAAGGCAATAAAAGGAAAAATAGAGAAATAGGATTATATCATTAGCAAGCTTCTGCACAAAGAAACATAAAATAAAGTAAAAGGGCAACTGACAGAATAGGAGAAAATTTTTGCAAACTCTGCATCTAATAAAGGATTAATATCCAGATTATATAAGGAGCTCAAGAAATCCTGGGAAATTAGGCACATGAGGCAATTCAAAGATGGCACCCAAAGAAAGTAAGGTGGGCAGAACCCAAAGTTGTTTACCACCAAAGCTAATTGGCTGTGCAGCATCAGGGGAGGTGACAACAACTAATGACAAGTGTATAGACATATGGCTAGTCCTATAAAAAATTGCCCTGTAAAATGACCTTTAAGTGACTGGTTGGTCCTTATGCCCTGCCCCAATGACTCTGTAGTTGTGTGCTTTAAAAGGCTTTGCAATAAACGAGTTTTTGCCTGACTTGACTCCCCACTGCATCTGACTGTCTTTGGAATCAAGGGAGGCTGCAGAACAAGCGAGCAGCACACTTACCTTTCCTTGGACCCAGTCCATCCTCGTACGGGTAGACTAAGACCCTGCAAAGAAACTCTACAACCAAACAATGCAGTTAAGACATGGGCAAAGGATATGAACAGGCATTTTTCAAAGGATGAAATGCAAATGGCCAACAGACAAATGAAAAATTCTCAGGATCACTAGACAACATGGAAATGAAAGTAAAAACCACAATGACATATTTCATCACCCCTTTTAGAATGACTATTATCCACCTCAAAAAAAATGCTGGCAAGGATGTGGATAAAAATGTACCATAATATATTTTGGAAAGAATGCAAATTGTTATAACGATTATTGAAGATGGCGTGGAGATTCCTCAGAAAACTTAAACTAGATCTACCATCTGAACCAGTTGTTTCACTCCTGGGAATAAATATATTCAAAGTAAATGAAGTCAGCATATGAAAGTGTTACCTAAACTCCCTTATTTACAACAGCTCAATTCACCATAGCTAAGTTATGGAAAATACCTAAGTTATGAAAAATCCATCAACTGATGATTGGATCAAGGAAATGTGGAATATTACTCAGCCATGAGAAAAAATGAAATGTTGACATTTGCAATAAAATGGATGTAACCAGAGATCATTAAGTTTATTGAAGTAAGGTAGAATCAAAAGACAAATATCACATGTTTTCTCCTATTTAAGTAGTTAAAATATAGAAAGAATACAAAATGTTGTGGGTATCACATAATTTGGTAGTTATCTATAGTCCTTCAATAAATCATACCATATAATTGACAGTATACTGTTCATTCTCTCATAAAAGATAAGTGGAGAAGGGGATAATAGTGAGGACCACTGGGGTACTGGTAATGTTTTGTTCTTTATTTAGGTGTTGCTTAGGAGTCTGATAAGAGGATTAAAAACTAATTTATCTGTATAGTCACAAGTGTTTCTTAGTATGCATACTGTATTTCAACACAATGTTTAAGGAAAAAGAAAACCTCTGAAACATTTAAAATAACACTTTCATAAAGATAGCCTGCTTATACTTATGATCACCCATTAGTCCTTGTACATCAAATAAAGTATAACCTGATTTTACCATTTCATGAAACATCTTGGAATGTTTACTTCTTATTTCTAGATCTTAGAGATGGATAGTTTTCAGGAATTTGGAAACATCTGAAACCTCACAGGAGCACCATCACCTAGACCAGGTTTCAGTGGGGCTTTCCCCTATTTGATTTTCTTTCAGTGTAGTGTTTATGTGGTAAAAGACATCATCTCGTTAAAGGAAACACATCCTCAAGAGTAGACAAGTAGCTTCAAGACATCTCTTGAAGGAAGTCAGGGAATAAGGCCAATTTTAATAACATAACTCAAGCAAACAACAAATGGGGTGAAAATGAGTCAGGAATTTTGACCTTTGTCAGCAATATTACTTTGTGGGTATTTGAGGGAAGATGATAAATAAACTGAGAAAAAGAAGAATTAATAGATGAAGAAACAAAATATTACTGATAAGAGCTATATTGAAATACAAACTTTAAAATGCAGCCAATGTGCCATCAACAAATTTTCCAGTCCAAGTGCTGGCATGACTGGCTGAGGGACAGCATCACTCAGGAACAGTGAGCCTGACATGGGAAGGAGAGTAGAGCACCTGCAGTTGGGGGAGAAGCCAACTGCCAAAAGGAAAAACTGAGCCATGGGGGTTATAACCAGCTTAGTTTTCCCAAACTAACAAATCACATAAATCACTCCACCTCCAATATCCAAGGGTGAAATATAAAAAAAAGGTTTTAATTAGTGAGGATTTTAATAGTCCCTATTTTATTCCTTGCACATTAACATCTATGCTTTCTTTATTGCCTCAAATAAACCATGATGTTTTAAAGTAGCTGTTGGGTAAGCAGCAAAATTAGTACATTGCCAATGCCTACTTGTGGTTAAATGGGTTGCTGATTTGTACAACATAACTAGACAATTCTGCCTCTTCAGATCCATCTGAGAAGAAAATGTAAGTACTGGTTGTTGTCTGCAAAAATTCATTGACAATACTTGGAGAAGTTAAGGAAACATCAGCATTAATATTTTTATACTGAAAGTGAATGATGTGGAAGAAATCCCAGAAATAATGGACCACTCTTCAGAAAAGAGAGATGGGTGAAGAAATGTGAAGATTAGTGATGTTGACCCAAGACATTCACAAAAGTTAGACCCTCTATATTAAGTAGTTTCAAAATGTCTTATCCAATTCATTTCACTTATTTTTTTCCTTTTTTTAAATGCATAAGTTATATAGGATTTTAAAGAGTGCTTCCAATTAAATGTTGAAGAGCTAATTCAATAATTGTAAAAGAAAAATTCCAAATCATAAAACATATTCTCATGGTTTAATTGACAGCATCTTTACCTTGGTGGTCCATTTAATAATGGTGTCTCTTACAATCGGTGCCTTCTTACATTCATAAAATAAGAAGAGTGATAAGTTACTTTCATTGAACACTCCCTAATTGCTAGATGTAACACTGTGATTCTAAAAATGTCATTGAATAATTACAAAACCTACAAAAATATGACCTAATACTTTTGCTATTTTAAAGATAATGAAACCGAAGTACTGGGTGAAGGCATTTGTCTTAGCAGTTAAGATGCACACAGCTCACAAGAGAGTGCGGATTTTGTAACTTCCTCCAGCTCCGGATTTCAGCTTCCTCCTCTTAACTCCAGTTTTCCTGCTAATGCAGACCCAAGAAGGAGGCAATGATGGCCAAAATAATTGAGTTACTGACACTCATGTGGGAGATCCTAGTGAGTTCCCAGCTCCTGGCTTCCACCAGTTGTATCCTGGTTGTTGCAGGTATTTGGGTCTTAACCAGCAGATGGCAGCATACTTTCTCACTCCTCTCAGTCTGTGTTTGTGTCTGTGTGTAGCATGCACACGTTTCCCAAAAAAATCATTTTAAAAAACCAGATCCAATATATAGATCTGTATATATTAATTACCCAAAGTCATTCAGCTATCAATTGTACAAACCAATAGTCAAATCCCATCTAACATCTTAAGTCAACCAACTTAAACACTACACTAAATTGTAACACTTAAAATTTACTATTTACTTGGAAGTAATCATCTTACATAAAGGTAAATGAATAAACTCGGGGCTGGTGCTGTGGCTCACTTGGTTAATCCTCCACCTGCAACGCCAGCATCCCATATGGATGCCGGGTTGTTCCTCTTCCAGTCCAGCTCTCTGCTGTGGCCAGGGAAGGCAGTGGAGGATGGCACAGATGGTTGGGTCCCTGCACCCTCATGGGAAACCAGGAGGAAGCACCTGGCTCCTGGCTGCCGATAAGCGCAGTGCACCAGCTGTGGTGGCCATCTGGGGGTGAGCCAACGGAAGGAAGACCTTTCTCTCAGTCTCTCTCTTTCTCACTGTCTAACTCTGCCTGTCAAAAAAAAATGTAAATGAATAAACAATTTTAAAATGGAAATAGAAAATATTGTCCCTCTATATATCTTATTACGGATCTTATTTTAATGATTTAATGATATCTAGCCAAAGATATCTCTTTTAAAAATCTTAAAGTTCTCTTATGAAATACTTCAAAGTTATTGCTAAAAGAAATATTGACCCATGTTATACCAACCTTTTAGCAGCTACACTTTTATCTTTTATGTATAAATATGAGGCTGCAAAGAACCACATCCTGTGTATCTAGTGATGGAAAGAAACAAATTAACCAACACTGGATCAAATTGTTTATGGTAAATTAGGTTTTAGACCTCATTGACCACAAAATGTAATGTTAACAGCTGCAAACTAAACTTAAAGTGGAATTTAAAACCACACCACGTTCAATATTTAGATAGACTTTGTCTGAACAACATTCTCAAACAAAACTAATTCCATGTATACATGTAGGATAATATAACATCTATGCCTAGCACTGCCAAAGAATATAAAAATTACATGGAATAATGTAAAGGGTGAACATTATTAAAGAAAAAGGTCAAATTTATGCCTAAAAATTCCACCAAAATAAACTCCTGAGATTTCAAAATATTTTATATAACTTATATCATATAATATTGATAAGTCATACGAAAGGTTTTCTTAATTCTTAAATGCTGCCTAACATATTCTTCAGGAATTACTTAAGTCAGAATTAACTAGAAAAGCTTTTTTCGTCAACTTCCATTTCTGTCCTATTATATATCTAAATTGTTTTGGGAGCTTTTCAAGGAAATGCAAACTTGCCTTGTAAAACATATCATTTATTATTCGTTAGCTGTTATTATGCTAATGTGACTAAGTGTGAACAAACCACTTTTTCCAGGAAAGAGCATTGCTTTTATTTTGATTACATTATGAACATTCCTGCCTAAATGTGATCATAATGGAAATAGTAGCTGGTGTTGGACCTCTGTGACACACATGATGCTAACTACATGGATTTTTGTTTGTTTTAGTAATCTCACTTCAAATGGTAGCATAGGAGACCAGCGGTAACATATATGTAAGGGTCCTGCGTTGTAGCAAAATGGGTAAACCAGTCAGCCAGGTTGTCAGCAACCTACATGGATATTGGTTCATTCCCAGAAGCTCCACTTCCTATTCAGCTCCCTGCTGATGGTTTGGGAAAAGCAGTGGAAGATGGTCTAGGCACGCAAGCCCCTGATACTTATGTGGAAGACTTGGAAGAAATTTCTGGCTCCTGGCTTTAGCCTGGCTCGGCCTTGACTATTGTGGCAATCTGGAGAATGAAACAGTGGATGGGAGATATCTCTCTCTCTGTGTCTCTCTTTGTCTGATGCCCTGCCTTTCAAATAAATGAATAAATAAAGAATTAGATAATTATAACGCAAGCTTCTTTGCTGATATTTGCGTAACTAAGCATATGCATATTCTTGTAATTAGGGAACATGGAATAATTTTATGAGTGATTAATTGCAGCCAGGTGTTAAGTATTTAAACTTCACATTAAATATTAGTTTGACCTCTATAACTGTAAAATGTTTAACAAATTATGTGAAATGTAAAATGCAAAAACATCACAAGATGAGATCAATTTCTTTTTCAGAAGCAAGTTTTCCCTCAGAATCCACATTTCTTAAATAATTTGCATTTATACAGATCACTAAATCTCTGTCATATTTTATATTTTCTTTTGTACTTCTATATGCATAATGTGGTGAGAAAGCAAGAGAGGGAGAGAGAGAGAGAGGGAGAGGGAGAGAGAGAGAGAGAGAGAGAGACAGAGAGAGAGAGAGAGAGAGAGATTGGAAGAAGAAGAAGCAGAGAGAAGGTTCATGTAAATTCAAAGATCTCTGAGCCAACCAGGAGTTGTTAAAATTACATGTAATTCTCTGCGAGTTTCCCACTCAAGCTCTAGCTGAGATTTTCTTTTCCTCTGAGCTTCCAGGAACATATTGGAAAGCAAAGATAAAAGAGAATTCTCCACTAAGTCATTTAGTAACTGAGAATTTAATTGTAAAGTTGCCAACCATGGTCTGAATTTTTTAGCACTTTTTGTTCCAGGGTCATAAACCTTTCAATTCATTTGTTTTTATAAACAATTCACACCACATTATATGCGTGGATTATTAAGAGTGACTCCCAATAGAATTCTGTCAACTTTCTGCACACAATTAATTAAAAGCCCAAGTTCATTTTTTTTTATCAAAATTTTACAGTAGGTTAGAATGCCTGAAATCTAAAATGAAGGTTTCTTTTAGACCAAATGACTACTGATTTCTTCATTGGGAATGCTTTTTATTACACAGATTTGAAAAGGGGGATTAAAGCCATTGGAGAAATCACCCTGGGCAGAATGTGGCTTTGCTGATAACAAAATTGTGCTTCACAGTAAAGAAGCCAGACTTATATCTAATTAACAAACCAACCATGATTAAAAACAAATCAAAAGAGAAAACTTCTAGCCTGAAACTGTGATCCTACTTGCAAAAGAATGGAGAGGAGTAATAGTCAACCTCTGAGAATGGCAATATTTGCAAAATGTGTTGTATTTATAAGAGGAATTCAACTAAGCAACCTCTGACCCTGCACAGCAGACAAAATCACTTTATCTAATACTGATTCCTTATAGCAACACCTTTGAACAATCTAAGAAACTTTTAAAACCTATCAATGGCTAAAGTTCCAGCATTAGTTAGTTTTAGGTTGTTGGGATGAAACAGAAAACAGTTCTTGATATACTTGTATTATAAATCTTCACATCATTACTTTTTTTTACTTTAATTCATTTCACGATTTTCCCCAAAGAAACCTTTTGTTTAATAAGTACAAATTTTACAAGTACAACTTTAGGAATATAATGATTCTTCCCACCCTCAGACCCCCGCTCCCACCCACCTCTCTTCCTCCTCCCTCTCCAATTCCTAATTTCATTCTCCATTAAGAAAAAAGAAAAAACTATTCCTCAAAAATCAAGACAAGGGCTGTCAATTTCACTTCTACATATTGCCTTTTAGGTGCTCTATTAGTTATCACAGATCAGGGAGAACATATGGTATTTGGCCAATTGGGACTGGCTTATTTCATGAAGTATGATATTTTCTACTGTGTAGTATTCCCATAATTTCTTTTTTTCAATTTTTATTTTATTTGAAAGTCAGTTAGAGAGAGAAGGAGAGGCAGAGAGAGAGAGAGAGAGGCCTTCTAACCTCTGGTTCACTCCCCAAATGGCCATAATGCTCAGAGCTGCACCAATCTGAAGCCAGGATCCAGAAGCTTTTTCAGGGTCTCCCACATGGGTGCAGAGGCCCAAGGACTTTTGGGCCATCTTCTACTGCTTTGCCAGGCCATAGCAGAGAGCTGGACCAGGAGTGGAGTCACTGGGACTTGAACCGGTACCCATATGGGATGCCAGAACTGCAGGCAGCAGCTTTATCCAGTATACCAGAGTGCTGGTCTCCCATAATTTCTTTATACAGTCTTTAGTTGGCAGACATTTAGGCTGATTCAATCTCTTAGCTATTGTAAATTGTGCTGCAATAAACATGAGGGTGCAGATACTTCTTATATTTGGGGATTTCATTTCCCTTGGGTAAATTTCCAGGAATGGATGGCTAGGTCATAGGGAAGGTCTATATACAGATTTCTGAGGTATCTCCAAACTGATTTTCATAGTGGTTTTACCAGTTTACATTCCCACCAACAGTGGATTAGGGTACCTTCCCTCTCCCCCTCCCCTATCCTTTCCAGCAATTGTTGTTTGCTGATTTCTGTATGAGAGTCATTCTAACTGGGGTGAGGTGAAACCTCATTGTGGTTTTGATTTGCATTTCTCTGATAGCTAGTGATCCTAAGGATTTTTTCATGTGTCTGTTGGCTATTAGAATTCCTTGTTTTGTAAAATGCCTGTTCAAGTCCATTGCTGTTGTAGCCAATTAAAGAGTGAACCATCAAATTGGGGATCCCTCTCTCTCTCTCTCTCTCACTCTCTGCTATCTCCCTCTCTTTCTTCCCCTCCCATGCTCTGTCTTTCAAATAACTGAATAAACATTTTTAGAAAACACTGTTTTTTACAGTTTGTAGCGATTGATGTTTTCACTAGCGATAATGAGTTCTTTTCATATATTCTTGCTAAAGTAATAAATTATCATTAATTCTTTATTCTTACTAATCTGATAGACAAAAATCATTTTGTAATTTCATTTAATTGCTAATGAGGCTGCACACATTTTCATATGCTTAGTGGCTATTTGCATTTCTTCTATTTTTAGTTGTAAGCATAGTGCCTTTTTCTGTTTCTCACTTTACATTTTTATTAAGGTAAAATATGCAGCAAACTCAAATACTCAGATTTCCCATAAACAAATTTCAATGATTCAACTAGATATGCTTGGACAACTGCATGCATATGTGTTACCACAGAACAAAACAATTATAGATTATTCACATTACACTAGAAAGCTTAAGGTTTCTTTTAGTTTAACTCCTCCTTCCACAAGGCTTTCGTGCTACAATAGCCTTCTGAATTCTATCACTATAGATTGGTTTCTTCTGTTACTAAACCTCTTATATAAATGAAATAGACAGTACATACATATTTACAGTTGAATTTTTTCACTTAATATATTTGAAATTCAGCCATGTTTTGGATACTTGTTTCCAACTCTCTTTGCTAGATCACTAGCGGTGGAATTACTTGTACATACTGTAGACATGTGTTTCAATTTATTTGAATAATACAAAATAACTTTCCAAAGGGAGATATTTTAAACTTCTAGATCAATGTATCTGTGTCAGTTGCAATACATCCTTACCAACATACAGTGTTTTTACCTGTTTCATAATAGTCCAGGTAGGGTGAAATGATACCTCATTGTAATTTTCACTTGCATTTCCATGGAGTCTTTATATGTGGTTATTAATAATTGATATATCGGCCGGTGCCGCGGCTTAATAAGCTAATCCTCTACCTGCAGCACCGGTACACTGGGTTCTAGTCCTTGGTCAGGGTGCTGGATTCTGTCCCGGTTGCTCCTCTTCCAGTCCAGCTCTCTGCTGTGGTCCGGGAGTGCAGTGGAGGATGGCCCAAGTCCTTGGGCCCTTCACCAGAATGGAAGACCAGGAGAAGCACCTGGCTCCTGGCTTTGGATCAGCGCAGTGCACCATTGGGGGGGGTGAAACAATGGAAAAGGAAGACCTTTCTCTCTCTCTCTCTCACTGTCCATTCTGCCTGTCAAAAAAAAATTGATAATCTTCTTTAAAAATATCTGCTCATTTTGCCCTATTAAAAACGTAGGATTTCCATCTTTTAATTACTAACTTAAAATAAAACTCAACACATTCCAAACACCAGTCTATTGTCATGCAAATAAGTTGTGAATATTTTTGCCTATTTGTGGTTTATATATACATTTCCTTAATTATGTTTTTGATGAATACATTTTTTATAAATTTTATGGAATCCTATTTATTTTCTATTGGTATTCTAATGTACTTGAATCACGAAGCTTTCTCTTACTCCAAGGAAAAAAAATAATTTATGGAGTTTTAGAAGCCCCATAGTACTTTGTTGACATTTTGGGTGACATTTTATTTCAAATTAATTATTCTTTACAAAATGACAAAAAAGATTATTTTATGGTGTTTTCCTATGAAAGTCTAGTTGTTCTGCCATCATTTGGTACAACTGAGAAAATATTTGTGAATCACATATCTGACAAGAAAATTATTAGGAATCCTTAATACTAAACAGTAGCAAAATAAACCAAATTAGTACTTAGGCAATAAACATGAAGATACCTTTAATTATAGAGTTAGGGAGAAAACTGCAGTGGAAAGTTGGTATGTACTTACAGCAAGAGCATGGACACAGCCAAGGACCCTACAAGCCAAAAGACTCAGCACCAGTTTTGCAGTGAGGTGAGATGTCTACAGCTCCTTGTTCAAAATATCATATAACACAAAGTGTAATTACTTATGTTTTGTGTGTCTAGTCCATAATTAGAAAGCAAAAAAAAAACTCATTTTCCTCAGTTCATATGAAATCCCTTTTTTAAACATTATTGATACACTATGGATATTCCATGCATATTTCAATATACATCTCTCTGTACATCTACTCTTGTCCTACTCTATACCAAATCATATTCCAAATTTTTACAATATTTGTTATATGATTCAAGTATTTGATATTATCTAGTGTTTTACTCATTATATATATTAATATAATTAATATAATAGCTTGAAATATATATTAATACATTAATATAATAGCTTGAAAAATCCCATAATTTTTAGTCTTTTCCAGGATGGTTTCCAGGGGCTTTTTACTTTATTCTATCAGAGAATCCAGCTGTCTGAGTGTGGGAATGAATGCTGAAGCATTCAACATTTCATGTCTCTGACATTAGCTGAATTGATCTCTGGACAGGTTGCCCAGATGAAGAGGAGAGAAAATGAGAGGCACTGGAGAATAAGAATTAGGAGGTATTAGAGAGGGGAGACAGTACTATTAAGTCTTCCCAACAGTGTCCTTGGATCTTGTTAGCTGACAGCAACCTAAAAAGAGGAAAAATTCAGAGAGGTACAACTTCATGCTACAAGGGAGCAGGTGCTTTTATTTTCTATCTATGGTTTTCATGATGGAATTGAAAAGCTTTAACTTTCTTTTTTTATAAAGCTTTTATTTAAAGAATATAAATTTCCAAAGTACAGCTTATGGATTACAATGGCTTCCCCCACACATAACTTCCCTCCCACACGCTACCCTCCCCTTCCCCGCTCCCTCTCCCCTTCCATTCACATCAAGATTCATTTTCAATTCTCTTTATACACAGAAGATCAGTTTAGTACATATTGTGTAAAGATTTCAACAGTTTGCCCTCACATAGAGACACAAGTGAAAATACTGTTGGAGTACTAGTTATAGTATTAATTCACAATGTACAGCACCTTAAGGACAGAGATCCTACATGATTTTTTTTTAAAGAATTGATTATCTATGCAATTTCCAATTTAACACCAAGATTTTTTAATCATTTTCAATTATCTTTATATACAGAAGATCGATTCAGTATATACTATGTAAAGATTTCATCAGTTTGCACCCACACAGAAACACAAAGTGTAAAAATACTGTTTCAGTACTAGTACTTCACATTGGATAACAGATTAAGGACAGATCCCTCATGAGACATAAGTACACAGTGACTCCTGCTGTTGATTTAACAATTTGACACTCTTGTTTATGGCGTCAGTAATCTCCCTAGGCTCTAGTCATGAGTTGCCGAGGCTATGGAAGCCTTTAGGGTTCGCTGACTTCAATCTTATTCCGACAGGGTCATAGTCAAAGTGGAAGTTCTCTCCTCCCTTCAGAGAAAGATACCTCCTTCTTTGATGGTCCCGTTCTTTCCACTGGGATCTCACTCGCAGAGATCTCTCATTTAGGTCTTCTTCTTTTTTTTTTTTTTTCCAGAGTGTCTTAGCTTTCCATGCCTAAAATATTCTCATGGGCTCTTGAGCCTGATCTGAATGCCTTAAGGGCTGATTCTGAGGCCAGAGTGCTATTTAGGACATCTGCCATTCTATGAGTCTGCTGTGTATCCCACTTGCCATGTTGGATCATTCTCTCTCTTATACAATCCCATCAAGGTGGCATGTAACAAGGCCATCTCACTAGTCCAAGTGATCAATTTCAGTTCACAATTGATCACACTGATAGGTCTAAGAGTCAAAGGGATCACACAAACAAGACTAGTGTCTGGTAATACTAACTATTAGAATGAAAAAGAGAGAAAAGCTTTAACTTTCAAAGGAAGTGCTTGAAATTAAAGATGGAGCAAATATTGATTGATTACTAATCTGAAGGTCAAAAATCTGAAAATACTCATATGTCTTAGTATATGATATTTGATGAGCTCAGGGTCATAATGTCACACAAATATATATCTTATTCCATGTTACAGAGCAAACTTACAAAAATTAAATTCTCAAGTCAATATTGAATTCTAACATTAAAGATTGGCTCAAATAGTATAAGAACCTCAATAGTTTCACAGATGGATGTGAAAGCACTTGGGAAAATCACATTCTGTCTTTCCAAGAACAGCACTCTCACCATAGAAGAATGTTATAGTTTTTGCATAGAAAATAAATTATTTTTATATAAATTTTATTTAATAAATATAAATTTCAAAAGTACAACTTTTGAATTAAAGTGGTTCTTCCCCCCATAACCACCCTCCCACCCACAAACCATCCCACCTCCTACTCCCTCTCCCATACCGTTCTTTATTCATTTTTAATTTTCTTTATATACAGAAGATTAACTCTATACTAAGTAAATATTTCAACAGTTTGCATCCACACAGAAAGTGTAAAGTAAAATTTGAAGACTAGTTTTACCATTAATTCTCATAGTACAGCACATTAAGGACAGAGGTCCTACATGGGGAACAATGCACAGTGACTTCCGTTGTTGATTTAACAATTGACACTCTTATTTATGACATCAGTAATCACCTGATGCTCTTGTCAAGAGCTGCCAAGGCTATGGAAGCCTCTTGAGTTTGCTAACTCCGAACTTATTTAGACAAGGCCATAATCAAAGTGGATGTTCTCACCTCTCTTCAGAGAAAGGTACCTCCTTCTTTGATGGCCCCTTCTTTCCACCAGGATCTCACTCACTAAGATCTTCCATTTAGGTCATTTTTTGCCACAGTGTCTTGGCTTCCCATGCCTGAAATACTCTCATGGGCTTTTTAGCCATATCTGATTGCCTTAATGGCTGATTCTGAGGCCAGAGGGTTGTTTAGGGCATTTGTCATTCTATGATTCTGCTGTGTATCCCACAAAAATATTTTTTCGTTATAAAACACTTCATTGATTTATGTATAGAATGTGATAATGTATCTATAATATGGACTATAAATTTATATGCAAAACTAATGTTCCTAATAGTCATATTTGATAAGAATTTATCACATAAAGGATTGTTGTAATTTCAATGGGATTTTTAATATGTAAAGGAATTTCTCCCTGTTGTCAGTAACCACATCCTAATTACAAAATTTTTAACAACCAAAATGTTTATTATTATTTAGAGCTTAATTATATTAGACTACTCCTTAATCATAATAAGTGTTTTTTTTTCAGGACACAGAAAGGCAAAAACATATATTCTGCAGTCTGCAATATAAACATAGACAAGAAAATGAAATCATAGAATTCTAATCACATAAAGTGACTTTTTAGGGCTTTAATTTATAGCTAAGTATAGCTATATACCCTGGAAATAACCAAAGATTTAACTAAAGGGAAAATTTAAAAGCTGAAAGAAAGAAGGGGAACTGGTTTGGAAGCCAGGTTCAATAGATACAACACATCTACTGGTTGATTTACATCCTCTCCCACCCAGTTTTGCCAACAGAAGGAAGTGATACAAGCTTAGCCTTTCTTGATTCCAACTGAATTAACAGACAGCCTACATAGGTTTTTTCCTTCTCCACATCAAGCAGAATCTGAGGCAGTCACATATGGGGAAATACCTTCTGGCTTAGGTAGCACCAGCAGAAGCCAGGGAAGATCTGGTGGCACCTTGTACACCTAGTAGACCAAAATAACACAATAAAGGCTGGAAAATTAAACTGTCTCTTGAACCACAGCCCATAAACCTAGACAAGGGCTTGCATGGAAACCTTAAATAGACTGAATGACTGTGAAGTCATTAAAGTAGAACTCTCATAGTCTCCTAATATCCAGAATATAAAAACAATTTGTGAGTTATATACCAGTGAGGTTGTTTGTTGCAGTAATTAAGCCATTGTTTGGGATGTCAGTATCCCGTTTCAGTGTGCTTGGTTTGCGTCCTGGCTACTCTGCTTATGATCTCTTTTCCTGCTAATTCAAATCCTGGAAGGCAGCAGGTTTTGGCTCAAGTACTTGGATCCTTGCCGCTTACATGAGAGACACGTATAGAACTCTGGATTCCTGAGTTCAGCATTGCCTCACCCTGGCTGATATAGGCATTTAGGGAGTGAACCAGTGAATGAAATTCCCTCTCTCTGCTCTTCAAATAAAACAGAAATAACTAAGAAATTAAAATGTACAGAACATAATTTTATCACAGTATTCTGTGCCATCAATCACTAAATGTTATTTCTCCTACGCAGTTAAAACATTGTACCATTTGATGAACAGTACCCCTTTTCCTTCTGCATCCCTCTCCCAATGATGGCCACCATAAAAGAAGTACCCCCTACTTCTAAAAGTTCAACTTCTTTTAGATTCCACATAGCGATGAAATTGTGCTATATTTTCAGTATATGAATTCCCTGGCATGGTTTCTAAAATCCCAGCATTCCATGGACCATACTTTGAGAATCACTAGAAAATAGTCCAGAGACACATAAACAAACAAAATCATTCACTTTATTCTAAAAGTCCACTATAATTCAGCGTAAACGATACAATATTTTCAGTAATTGTGCTTGATCAGTAAATATTCATGTGGAAAAAGCAAACAATAAACAACTTAATACCTATATTTTGTCATATACAAAAATTAATTCTGAATGACTTGTAGGGCTAAATGTTAAAGCTGAAACAAATTCTTAAATAAGAGGGGCTGGAGCTGTGGCGTAGTGGGTAAAGCCGCCACCTGCAGTGCTAGCATCCCATATGGGTTTGAGTCCCGGCTACTCCACTTTACTCTCTGTTATGGTCTGGTAAAGTAGTAGAAGATGGCCCAAGTGCTTGGGATCCTGAACTCACATAGGAGACCTGGAAGAAGCTCCTGGCTTCAGATCAGCATAGCTCTAACCATTGAGGCCATCTGGGGGGTGAACCAGTGGATGGAAGATTCTCTTTCTCTCTCTTTCAGCCTCTCTGTAAATTGCCTTTCAAATAAACAAATAAATATTTTAAAAAATTCTTAAAGAAGAAAATTTGGAAAACTATCTTCATATTTTTTGCACATACAGATGTTCCTTAACAACACATAAAATATCACTAATCATAATAGTAAAGATTAATAAATTTCACATTAAATTATGTATTTTTGTTTATAATCAGGAAGAATTGAGAATTATATGCAACGTAGGAGTGACAAATGTTTCATATTATTATATATAAAGAATAGCTACAAATAAACTAAAACTCCAATATAATGATTGCTCAAGATATTTGAGATGATGCTTAAAAAAAAAAAAAAACAAATCAAGACAAAAGTCTTCAATAGCATTAGCATTATCAGAGAAATTCAACTTAAGACTGAAATTATAAACTACTACACATCCACTGAGCTGACAAAAATGTTTATCCATTGAGTGACAATATTAAATATTGATAAGAATGTGGATCAACTGGAATGTATCGCATTGTTGATTGAATGTAAATAGAAGCATAGCTTTGAAGAACTATTAGGCATTACCTAGATAAACCTACAGATACCCTATGACACATTAGTTTCATTCCTTCGTATATAATCAGTAGAACTGAATGCAAACATCTATTAAAGGCATGCCCAAGTATGTTTAAAGTAGCTTTTATAATAATACAAAACTGGAGACATAACAAATATCTTCAGAGAATAACAACGTGGGGCTAACCCACATTTATGCCAAAATATATGAGTAAACTCATGGCAATATTGTTTGTAAGAGTAAACAACTCTTGACCACCTACATGTCAATCAATAAGGCTTGATTAGTTAAATATGCAACAGTGTGTAAATATCATTAAAAATAATGAGGTAGATCTGTATGTACCAACACAGTGTATTCTCAGGTATGTCAATGATTCAAGCAGGTTGTAGAATAGTATATAAAACCTGATTCAGTTTTTGTGATGATACATACATAAAACAGCTAATAAAAGTTATTTTGGGCAGATGGTATTGTGGCATAGAAAGTAAAGCCCCCCATCTGTAGTGCTAGCATCCTACAAAAATGCTGATTTACATCCTGAATATTCTTCTTCCTACCCAGGTTCCTGCTAATGGCCTGGGAAAGCAGTACAAGATGGTCATAGTGCTTGGACCCCTGTCACCCACAGGGGAGACCCAGTTGAAGACCTAGGCTCCTGGCTTTGGATTGATGCAGCCCTGGCTATTGCAACCATCTGGGGAGTGAACTAGTGAATGAAAAACTTTTCTCTCTGCCTTTCCCTCTCTCTCAGTAATTCTGACTTAAGAACAACTAAATAAATATTTAAAAATTATGCATTCTTTTCATAAGAAAGTGGAACATTCTCTAAAAACAGACCAGCTATTAGGACAGAAAACAAGTCTCAATAAATTTTAAAAAGTTATTTTTAGATAGAACACGATTAGAGATACAGATGACTTTCATTTTGCAATTTACATTTTAATAATTTTTATTTTACTTACAAAAATATTTTTACTTTTATTTTTAAAATAGTACTTTTTAACCTAGAAATCTTTTATTTAAGGTATACAAACATCATGAATTTTATATATACAAATTTTGGAAAATAGTGATCCTTCCCACCCTACCCTCATTCCCACCTGCACTCCTACCTTTGTTCCTCCTCTCTCTCCTAGTCTCATTCTTACTTTTTACAAAGATCTATTTTCAACTAACTTTATACTCATAAGATTAACTGTACTGTATGCAAAGGGTTAAACAAATAGTATGCATTGAAATCTATGCTTAACATGGAATTGGTCCTCTGTATATAAAATCAAACTAAAAATGAACAAAAATGAAGTGGGAGAGGGAGGTGGGATGGGAGTTGGAGGGGGTGAGTATGGAGAAAAGAACCACTATATTCCTAAAGTTGTATCTACGAAAAAATGCATTCAAAAATTAAAAAAAAAAATTTGAAGAAAAAAACTATTCATCAACAATTGAGACAAGGGCTGTTCAAAATTAACTCTTTTCTGTTTTTCATACCTTTAATTCTAAATGATCATTATGAAAACTCTAAGCAGAAACTGAAGCAATCTAAGAATTTTCTTAAGTAATTCTTGGATCAAAATTATATATATATGTATATATATATATATACATATATATATATATAAGCTTTGTTATAAAATTAGAATAGGCAGTAAAGTCATGGCAATGATTCTCTGCAAGTACTTGTCATGTTCAATAGTATTTGAAAGGACACTTTGTTATGAGTTGTTATATTTGAGCATATTCTGAGTTCTTTCTGCTCACTGTGGGAAATAGATTACAGTGATCTGCTTTAGTTCAAAGACTAGTAAAAGTGATTATCTGAACATTTCAAGCAGGAAAGGCTTTTATATAAAGAATTAGGTGTTCATACAACTATTGAAGACCAGCAGAAAAATGTCAGGTATTTTAAGTTTAAGGATATTATTTCTGGAGCTGATATCTGGATCTCAATAAAAAAGCACTACACTCATCAGTCCTCCATTAAAAGGGCCTGTTGCCCTAACAAAACTCGATGATCTCTGACTTGGTAAAAATAGCTTATGCAGCTGCATTTAAACACCCACATTCTGCAATCTTGCCTTGTAGCAGGAAAGAAGAAACCCACTTTTCCTATCATTTATATGTTCAAGTATATATAATTAGAGAAATTGAAAGTGAAGCTAGACTTATGTTTTTTTTTTTTAATTTTTATTTGACAGGTAGAGTTAGACAGTGAGAGAGAGTCAGAGACAGAGAAAAAGGTCTTCCTTCTGTTGGTTCACTCCCCAAATGGCTGCTACAGAAGATGCTGTGCCAATCTGAAGCCAGGAACCAGGTGCTTCTTCCTGGTCTCCCCACGCAGGTGCAGGGGCCCAATCACTTGGGCCATCCTCCACTGCTCTCCTGGGCCACTGCAGAGAACTGGACTGGAAGAAAAGCAACTGGGACTAGAACTGGAGCCCGTATGGGATGCCGGTGCCACAGGCAGAGGATTAACCAAGTGAGCCACAGCACCAGCCTCTAGACCTCTGATTTTAAGAGATGCTGGGAAACATGCTTTATTAATGTATTATTCAATTAATATATAATAATTATATGTATTTTAAGTTACTGGGTGATATTTCAATACATGAGTAAGGTTCAAATTTAGTGTAAGCATATCCATCTCCTCAAATGGTTGTCATTTTTGTGGTATGAACATTCAAAGTTCTTTCTTCTACATTTTTTTGTAAATATTCAAAGCATCATCATTGCATTATTGTCTATAATCATCCTACTGTCCAATAGAACACCATAACTTGTTTGTCCTATTTAAGTGTAACCAATACTCATTGATTAACCTTTTCTTTATTCACTGAACAACATTTTCCCATATCTCCCTGACCCTAGTTTTCTCAGATTCCAGTAACCGTTAATCTAGTCTCAATTTATGTGAGACTCACATTTTTTTAGATTCTACATTTGAATGAAATTATGTGTTATTTTTCTTTCAATGCCTGACTTATCAACACTTCACTTAAAATAATATCCTGCAATTCCATCCAGGAACATGGTATTTGATCTTTTGGTTATAAGTAAAAAAGAGTGGAAAGAAGACTTTGCAACTCAGTAGACACTATTAGCATATGTGTTAATTCTCTACATTTGTAAGCTTCTTGCTCTGCCCCATGTCAGCATTCCTCTTGATCACGTCTCTAGAGCACAGAAACACAGAAGACCCTGAACTGAACTCCAATGTTTCTACCACTCTCTATACTAGATGGATAACTATACTCTCTTGTTTCTTTCTTAAAACACACCAACAATGCCCACAAGCCATTACTACCGCTAACCTTTCATCAGGAGAACCCTTTCCTTGGGTTTCCTCATAGCAAATTACCTATCATCTAGTTAGATGCTAATATGATGCTGTTAAGCAATTATTCCCTGACAATATTATATGAAGTATTAATTCTCTTTAATTACTTTTTTGTATTCTCATTTTTGTCTTCTTAACATTTATTATTACAATTGGTTTTCATTTAACTACCTCTTGGTCTTTTTTTTCCTATTTCTTTCTCTCTCTCTCTCTCTCTCTCTTCCTTCAATACTTATCTAAATAAACATCCAGAACAAAAATAAAAGCAAAACCATATCCAATTTAAAAGCACCTGTTGGGATACAATTTATTCCTTGTGCAAGATCTTGTCATTTTGGAAGATCTGAAATGGACTTGAATGTTCTTATTGAAACACAAAAAGCTTATATGTATTTATCCCATCTCCCACAACCTCTCCCATCCCATTCTTCATCAAGATTCATTTACAATTATCTTTATATACAGAAGTTCAACTTGGTATATACTAAGTAAAGATTTCAACAGTTTGCATCCACACAGATACACAACGTATAAAGTACTGTTTGAGTAGTAGTTTACTGTTAATTCGCATAGTACAACACATTAAAGACAGAGGTAGAAGAGAGAGAGAGTGAGAGGGAAAAGGAGAGGGAGAGGGAGGTAGAGAGGGAGAGAGAGAGATCCAATCCACTAGTTCATTCCTCAAATGGTCACAGTGGCTAGGACTGGGCCAAACCAAATCCAGAAACCATCAACCTCATCATGGTCTCCCACTTGTGTGGCAGGAGTCAAAGCACTTGGAAGATCTGCTGTCTTCACTGGTGTATTAACAGGAGCTGCATTGGAAATGGTACATTTGGATTTGAACTGGCACTCCAATATGGGATCCCAGTGGTACAAGTGCTGCACAGACATCTTCATCAACTTTGCTACAACATGGTATCCATGCTCTAAATTTTTGCATCAGCCAGAGCGGGACCAAGACCAGGACAGAAGCCTTGAACTCAATCTGGGTCTTCAACATTGGTGGCAGAACCATACTACTAGACCTACTACTTCCCAGTGTATGTATTAGCAGGAATCTGCAATTGGAAGCAGAGGCAGAACTCAAACCCAGGTATTCTAGTATGAGATGGACTTTCTCAAGCACCATTTTAACTGCTGTGAGAAAATCCTGATCCTAGAGTTTCTTTCTCTTTTTTTTCTTTTTGCTATAAATTATCTGAAAAAGTTAAATTTTGAAGGATTGATTAAATAATAAAGATTAATGCATTATATTTAATGTTAGACTAAACTAGCAAGATCCTATAAACATACACTCTAATTTTAGTAAGTACACACATTATTTAAGCAGAAATTCAATTCACTGAAGTTTCAGAGTATTTCTATATTGTAAATTACTACTCTATTTTTTTTCTAGATAAAGTTTAAAAGATTCGTTTTCTCCAAGACTATTCATAATATACACTTATAATTAGATTGATAAAAGCATACACTGATTATTTTAAACAAAGCATGATTCTCGATACATCCTAAAGTCATTGCAAATTATAATATATTCATATGTTATTCTCTTACATAACCTTTTTCTCCTAAAGTTATAATATTTCCTGAAAACATAAGACTGAAAATGTTTAATAAGAGAAAATGACGCTCTTAGAAATATTGCCTTAGTTTTATTGGATTGCATGCTTCAAAAGCATCATAATATGTTAATAAGGAATATATATTTTCTCCTACTAGACAATATGATATCTCTAGTGTCTAACCTGCTTAAATAAATGTGGATCCAAGATGACAATTGAGAAAGAAACCCCAGGAATCAACTGCCTGCAGAATAGCTACACACACCAAGTCCCCTTCACAAGAGCTACAGAAGCCAGGTGAGACACCACAGTAACTCATCTTGTTTTAACTATTGGAAAAATCATGTTGGTGAACTGGCATTTCGGCACAGGATGTTAAGCTGCTGCTAGGTTAAATTCCCAAATGCTCTGCTTCCAATCCAGATCCTTGCTAATGAGCCTCAGTAGGCAGTGGAAATGGTCCAGTATTTGAACTCCTGCCACCAATGTTGGAGACCCAGATTGAATTTCTGGTTCCTGGCTTTGGCCTGGACCAGTCTCGGCTGCTGTGGCTGTTTGGAGAATGAAACAATGAGTGAGGCCGGCGCCGTGGCTCAACAGGCTAATCCTCCGCCTTGCGGCGCCGGCACACCGGGTTCTAGTCCCGGTCGGGGCGCCGGATTCTGTCCCGGTTGCCCCTCTTCCAGGCCAGCCCTCTGCTGTGGCCCGGGAGTGCAGTGGAGGATGGCCCAGGTGCTTGGGCCCTGTACCCCATGGGGAGACCAGGAAAAGCACCTGGCTCCTGGCTCCTGCCATCAGACGAGCGCGGTGCGCCGGCCGCAGTGCGCCGTCAGCGGCGGCCATTGGAGGGTGAACCAACGGCAACGGAAGACCTTTCTCTCTGTCTCTCTCTCTCTCACTGTCCACTCTGCCTGTCAAAAAAAAAAAAAAAAGAAACAATGAGTGAAAGAACTCTGTCTTTGTTTCTCCCTCCGTATTTATTGTTTTTCCTTTTAAACAAATAAATAAATAAATTTCTCTTTTCAAAAAAGAGAAAATCACACTGGGGAAAGTAAAAACGAGAGTTACCTGTGACACCCTTGCTCAACTCCAAAGAACACTGTATGGAGAGATATCCCCCATTTGGGAGATGGAGAGTAAGCTGAATCCCATTGACAGACCATTTCCAAAATATAGACAGACAGACAGACAGATAGATACATAGATACATAGATCAGGCTGAGGCCACTGGCCACTGCCTTCAGGCTTTTAAGCATGGAATGAATATTTGGAAATTCCATAGCCAGGTGGCATCCATGATGCTTCATCCATAGCTGGCAGAAAGTAAAATTCCAACCACATGGAAAGGCAGGAGAGAGAGTAGAGAACCACATGTTAGAGATCACAACTAGGCCTATCACATTGAAACCCAGTACTCGATAAAGCCCAAAGGCCCACAGTTCCCTGATAAGTGCTCATAGACTGAACTTCTAGGCTGGCTTAATATCAGAACTGTACTCTGTTGGGTTGGACTCATTTTGGTGTGTGTCACTGTCAGCCTTCAATGGGTTAGGGAGTTACTCCCAGTACTTTGTGGGGCCCACAAACTTGGGATGCAGTTATGACCAGCCTGGTACCAATGTAGCAGTCAAAAAGCTGCCTTTATCATTCTCCTTAAAACTTGAACAAACAGCAAAGGGTCAAGAGACTGGATCTTAACAAATTGGTGCCAGGCTGGTAAAGACCAATGATGAGCAGAAACTATTGTTCTCTGTCCATAGGCCACTGAAGGTGGACGGAATCTTCAGATTTGCACTAATACCAGACAGAGACCTATGCCTTGAATGCACAGAATTGTTTTAGAATGTACCACCACCAGACTCTTGTGGGTCTGAACTGTTTCTCCCAAGATAACAAAGGACTTGTTGACTGTGAGACACCTAGGGCCTGCCTGAATAGCTGAAAAGCTGTGTTTTTCACCCTTCCTACAATCTTGAGACAACATGGAATCACAGGACTATCTTGAAACAGAGTCACACAGATTCTAATGATTTCTGTCCCTCAGGTCGGTGCTTGAAGACTGAGATCCTGCACCTGCAAAGTGCCCTATAGAGTTCCATGGTCCTGCTTGAGCAGTCTTATACCCCAACCAGCATAAACCATGGTAGAGAGGTGCGGCATCAGGCAGTTAGCCCACTTCAGTAGAGGACCATAGTCTATCTTATCAGCAGAACAGACTGCTTAGAATTTCTAGAAAGACATCAAGAAATGAAGATAAATTACAAAAATAATCCTTCAATGTACAGACAACATCATACTTCATTTTGTTTTATTTTTTTTATTTGACAGGTAGAACTACAGACAGTGAGAGGGAGAGACAGAGAGAAAGGTCTTCCTTCCGTTGGTTCACTCCCAAAATGGTTGCCATGACCAGCACCTATCTGAAGCCAGGAGCCAGGTGCTTCCTCCTGGTCTCCCATGCAGGTACAGGAGCTCAAGCACTTGGGGCATCCTCCATTGCTTTCCTGGACCACAGTAGAGAGTTGCACTGGAAGAGGAGCAACCAGGACTATAACTTGACGCCCATATGGGATGCTGGCGTTGCAAGCGGAGGATTAACCAAGTATGCAATGGCGCCGGCCCCGACAACATCATACTTCAACAAACAATGGGAAATTCCAGGTAACCATGACCTCTGCTACAAAGTAAAATAGTGTACAAGAAAAAAAAAATCTAGAAACTGAAATTCTCAGATGCTTGGATAAAGGTTTCAAAATACAAGGCGTGGCCAGCGCCGTGGCTCAACAGGTTAATCCTCCACCTTGCGGTGCCAGAACACCGGGTTCTAGTCCCTGTTGGGGCACCGGATTCTGTCCCGGTTGCCCCTCTTCCAGGCCAGCCCTCTGCTGTGGCCCAGGAGTGCAGTGGAGGATGGCCCAAGTGCTTGGGCCTGCACCCCATGGGAGACCAGGAAAAAGGCCCTGGCACCTGGCTCCTGCCATTGGACGAGCGCGGTGCGCCGGCAGCAGCGCGCCGGCCGCGGCAGCCATTGGAGGGTGAACCAACGGCAAAGGAAGACCTTTCTCTCTGTCTCTCTCTCTCACTGTCCACTCTGCCTGTCAAAAAAAAAAAAATACAAGGCGTAAGGAAACTTAGTGAAATTAAAGAAATCACAGAGAAACAATTCAATATCCTAGCAGAGAATTTAGAGATAGAATTTATAAAATCAAGTAAAAATACTCCAACTGAAAAATACGCTAAGTGAAACTAAAACATCATGGAAAACATCAATATCAGAATCGAGCAAAGAGGGAAAGCACGCAAGGAAGAAAGCAAGTATGAGTGACCTCCAAGAAAGGCTATCTGAAATTATCATTTTGGAGGAGATAAAAAGAATAAAAAAAAATCAAAGAATGATGAAAATTTGCAGGATATATGAAACAACACGGAAAGAATGAACACTGTAGCTAACTGGATTCAAGAGGAACTCGAGAATGCCAAAATGGTAGAAAGTGTATTCAAACAGATAAAAACTTTCCAAAGCTAGAGGACGATATAACTATCAAGATACGGAAAGGTCACTAAATTCCACCCAACCAACTCTACACTAAGACATGTAATGAAGCTCTTCATGGTAACGGATCAAGAGAAAACTCTCAAAGTTGCAAGAGAACAGAAGCAAATATAATATGAAATGGTCTCAATTCATCTGAATGAAGAATTCTCTACAGAAACTTTATAAGCCACAAGGAAGTGGGAAGAAGTTTTTACAGCTCTGAAGAAAAAAAGTGTTACCCAATAATACTGCATTCAGCAAACTATTCTTCAGTATCCAAAGGCAGATACAGACTCCAATAAAGTAATAGTAGTGGAATTAAACATCCTAATTTTGGAAATGGACAGAGCATGTAGACAGAAAAACAATAATTTCATCCTAGATCAAAAACAAACATCTACAGAACTTTCCATCAGCCAGCTACAGAATACACATCTTTCTCAACAGCACTTAGAAGATTTTCTAGGACAGGTCATATGATAGGTCACAAAACAACTCTCAACAGATTTAAAAAGGTAGAAATCATATCAAGTGCCTTTTTTAACAATACAATAAACAAGAAAAGTGTTGTATACTACACAAATATATGTAAACTGGACTGTTCAATCCACACCCTATAAACCTCCGGTGATTTCCCCGCCGTTCTTAACTTTCTGCCTATCCTTTTCCACTTCCATCCTTCCAGTTCACCATCGTCCACGAACCAGGACGACATGTTAGCAACTGCTCTGGTGAATAACCAAATAACGGCTGCTTTCATGGGCGTCCCCTAAGCGGCTTAGCAATAAATTAGTCATCGACGGAGCATTTCCCATTTACACTTTTACTTTATGATTTACCCACGGTTACAATCCTAGGCCTTTTACTTTACCTGCCTAGATTCCCGTGTATGCATGTTTATTCTTTTCTTACCTGCTTCCAGCGATCGGCCTGAGGATTCGAGTCACTGCACCACTTGTCGAACCCTCGCCAGCAAGGGTCCAACGGAGTCACGACACGACCACTGTTGATCGGTTCTCAAGGAACTTTTATTTTTAGTGAGGGCAGAAGGAAAGGAGAGAAAGAAAGAGAAGAAAGAGCAGAAGCAAGAGAAGCAGCCGAGAGAAAGAAGGAGAAAGACTGAAGAAGCTGCCCGACTTCCCCACACCTATCCTGGTCTCTTATCCATCCCCGGTACCCTAGGGTTAGCAGTCCATGGAGCAGATCAAAGGGCATGCATATCCTCAGGTTGAAGGTGTATCTCCTGCATGTCTTGTGGTCAGTACCTCCCAGACTTTGTTTTGCTCAGCAGGTTGAGGCAGATAAAACTTTGTAACGAGGAGGTTCCCACAAGTGGCTGGCCTGTGGTTCCCCACAATTACTTAACCCTCAATGGATCAATGAAGAATTTAAGAACATTAAAAACTGTCTTGAGGGGCCAGCGCTGTGGCATAGTAAGCTAAGCCTCCAGCTACAGCACCAGCATCCCATATGGGCACCAGTTCATGTCCCAGCTGCTCCTCTTCTGATCCAGTTCTCTGCTTATACCTGGGAAAGCAGCAGAAAATGACCCAGGCTTCTTCTGCACCTATGTGGAAGTCCTGGAAGAAATGCTTGGCTCTTGGCTTCGGATTTGCTCAGCTGCAGGCATTGCAGCCATTTTGAGAATGAACTAGCAGCTGGAGGACAATTCCGTCTCTCCTTCTAAAATAAATAAGTCAGTGTCTCAAATAAATAAATGAATAAATATATTTAAAAATTTATTGAATGAAAATAGAAACACAATATACCAAAAAAAAACCTATGGAAAGGGTTGGTGTCGTTGCATAGTGGGTAAAGGCATTGCCTATAACACGGGCATTCCATATGGTCATCAGTTCGTGTCTTGCCTTCTCCACTTCTGATCCAGCTCCCTGATAATGATTTGAGAAAAGTAGCAAAAGAAGGCCCAAATGCTTGAGCTGTAGCACCCACATGGGAGACCCAAATGAAGTTCCAGGCTTCTGGCTTTGGCCAGCCCAACCTGGCCATTTAAGCCAGCAAGGGAATAAACTAGCAGATGGAAGATCTCCCTTCCCCTTGCTCTCTATCTCTCTGTCTGTTAACTCTGACTTCCAAATAAATAAATAAATCTTAAAATATATGGAATATAGTAAAAGCAGTACTAAAAGGCAAATTTATACCAATTAATGCCTGCATCAAATTAACAACTCATTTATGTCCCCCAAGGAACTAGAAAACAAGCACAACTCAAATCCAAATTTAGAGAATAAATAAATGACATAGAGAATAAAAAAATCAATGAAATGAAAACAATTCTTTGAAAAGATAAACAAATTTGATAAACTTGTAACTAGACTAAGCAAGATAGTCACTTATAGCATTTCTTTATGAAGTATGACTAATATTTTGTACCTATGTTGTAATTTTTAAATTTTATTGTTTATCTTTTAGTAATTTTATTAGTTTATGGTATATGAACAAGTTAAGTTTACTAATCAATATAATCAGCTTGCTTTTATGCTTTAAAAACATCCAATTTGAATATGATGTTTTTCAATTGTTGTACGACAGTTACAAATAAAACACTCTTGATGATAACTTGATGGAGTTTCTGTGCTGATTTCCTTTATTCACATTTTGACTTTTTATTCTTTGATATAAAATGACATATCTTTTTTTTCCAATTTAACACCAAGTTTTTTTTAATCATTTTCAATTATCTTTATATACAGAAGATCGATTCAGTATTTACTAAGTAAAGATTTCATCAGTTTGCACCCACACAGAAACACAAAGTGTAAAAATACTGTTTCAGTACTAGTTATAGCATTACTTCACATTGGATAACACATTAAGGACAGATCCCTCATAAAATGACATATTTTATCAGATGGACTTGCTCTTGTAAAATCTAAGCTTTTCATAATAAATTTAATAGTGTGCACTTTTGGGGCCAGCGCAGTGGTGCAGTAAATTAATCCTCTGCCTGTGGCATCAACATCCCATATGGGCACTGGTTCTAGTCCCAGCTGCTCCTCTTCCAATACACCTCTCTGCTGTGGCCTGGGAAAGCAGTAGAAAATGGCCCAGGTCCTTGGGCCCCTGCGCCTATGCAGGAAATTGGGAAGAAGCACCTGAGTCCTGGCTTCAGATCAGCGAAACTCCAGCTGTTGCAGCCATTTGGCGAGTGAACCAACGGACGGAAGACCTCTCTTTCTGCCTCTCATTCTCTCTCTGTGTAACTCTTACTTTCAAATAATTAAATAAATCTTTATTAAAAAAAAGAAAGTGAGAAGAGAGACAGTTAAGAATTCACTAGAAAACCAAGCATTAACTTGATCTTTCCTACTAAAATGGGACAGGCTGTTATTAATATTATTGATGGTATAGCTTTCTATGTGGTATATTTTTGAATATATATATTTTTTCAACAATGAATATTTATATGCCAGACAACATAAGAGTTGAGAATGTAGCTCTTTACCTTGTTGTCCTTAACTATCAAGAAACACGATCTATCAAAGAAGACACACACAAAAAAATCATTACCTGAAATTCAGATGAAGTGTTTTATAGAGACCTGAAGACACGTGATGTCCCTACTGGCACCAAGGAGGAGGAAATTCATAAAAATCATTCCATAGAATGACCATAGACTTTTTGCCATTGGCTACCATGATGTTTTGTTTTTAAATTTATTTTTTGAGATATTTGCTTTCTCCCTTTTCAATAATTTGAATTTAATCTCTAAGATTAATGTGTAAACTACATCTCCTACAGAAATACTCCCTTGATTGTTGCTTATCCTCTGCTCTACAATATATGTAAAATTTCTCATGGAGGGGTACCTAGCCCAACTCTATAGCCAACATAAATTTCAGTGACAGTATTATACTCTTTAACTTGAGGTTTACTGTCTTACTGTAGTTTAAAACTTATACTCCTGTTGAAGAACTAAAACCCTTTGTAGGAGTCTTTTGTCTGACTATGTCCAAACATATGTCAAATTATACATTTGATCTTATTCTTGAATTTTCTATCTTATTCAATTATTTATATATAGCATAAAATATAAGTATATATTCATACATATTTATTATATTTATTATATTTTCCAGATTCATATCCCAGCATTCAATAATATTTATTAATTAAATAAATATTAAATAAATAATATTTATTATTAAATATGCCTTTCAATTCTTATCAAACAATACTTAATGTGTACTTAAGTCTATTATCTATGCTGAGAATCAAGGCTATACCAGAAATCAGCCCATATCTTCCTCAAATAACCTTCTTGTTCATTTTTAAAACTGTGTGTACTATGAAAGTCAATAAAAAAAAATGTTGCTTTATTTTCCTTGATAAATTTGAAACAAAGTCTAGACTTAAAAAATCCATTAATCCATTAAAAGTTTTCCCGGAGTAACATTATTGGCAGAAAACTCTTTAAGACATTAAATTTTATCTATAAGATTGTGTTTGTCAATATATTTATGAACAAAAAGGCTATGAATGCAACAGGGGCCATAATTCTATGCATGCCAGAAGTCTAGCAATAAACTGTTAAAATCAATGCATGAGACTCAATCCCAGAAAGTTATGAATTGTCTTTGCTAAGCTGATAAGGTGAAAGCCATTCTAAAACTGACCTGTAGATTATTTTCATTTAAATTTCATTTTCATTTAAATTCCAAATGTCCATGAAATTGCGACTAAAGTCATTTATTCCTGATATTTTTTCAGTCTGTGTAGTAGTTTTTCTTTACATGTTGTGTTATTGCAGTTAGCATTTGTAAGACTTCAAGCTGGAAGTGAAGTATAAATCAATTTTTCTAAGCCATAATTCGCTTTCCACTCTGATTTATGGATATGTATAACAGCCATTTTTTGCTTAATTTTTTAACTATTAAAAAACTTTTACATCTACAAACATTCATTGAGCATCCAAAGGAAGCATCCCTACTTCCCCTGAATTAACTTCAAGAAGTCACTGGCAACAATACCAGAAAAAACAAATTCTTTCCTTTCCCAGTTCTTCAAATGTTGATTGTATCCTTTACAAATTCAATAAGTCAATACTGGGCAGCCTTTAGTGAGTATCCATTTTTTTTGGAAAATTGTCACTACTAACCTATTTACCTTTCAGAACCGTAAAATTGTTCTTCTAAAGATCTTAAATGGGTTGATAAACTTCTGACTTATGCCAGTACAAAAATAATGTTTATTTATTTGTGTGTATTTTTATTTATTTGAAAGGCAGACTGACAGAAGATACACATCCATGCGCAGAGAGATAGAGAAAGAGAGAGAGAGATCTCCCATCCACTGTTTAACTCATAAAACACCCTCAATAACCAAGGATAAGGAGGCCAAAGTCAGGAGCCAGGAACTTTAGCCAGGTTTCTTATTTGTTATCTGAGCCATCACCTACTATCTCCCAAGATGTACATTAGCAAGAAGTCAAATCAGAAGTGGAATGGCAGGGACCTGTGTCAAGCAATCTGAAATTTAACATACAAGTCCCAAGTAGTGATTTACCAGCTATGCTACAGCACCCACTTTATTTATTTATTTATTCATTCTTTCAGTCCCATGTTATTTATCAACCCACAAATCTAAGGCTACTTAGGTAGGCACCCAGTCACAGGGATCCATCTCTAAGTGACTCTATTACTAATAAAAGTTACCAACAGATCCTCTAACCTCCTATAATGCAACACAGTTTATGATAAATTGATATACATGCCACAACCAAAGTTTTCCTACAAGTAATATTTTTTGTGTTTTAAATAAATTTCTAAGGACGAGTGTTTTACCTACTTGCTAAATCATAGGTTAGGGAATCTGTAGCCCACATCTGAGTTTCTGGGTTCAGTCACTGAATCCTGACTCCAGCTTCCTGCTAATGCTCATGTTGGGAGGCAAGTGATGGCACCAGTAGTTGAGTCCCTATCACCCATACAGGAGACCTGAATTGAGTTCCTAGCTTATAACTTCTGCCAGGTCCAGACACAACTGTTGCAAGCACCTGGGGTGTTAACTAGAAGATGGAAGATCTCTCTCTTTCTCTCTCTCCCCACCCCTCTCTCTCCACCCACTTCTCTTTCTATTTTCCTGTCAAACAAGTTAATAAACATAATTTTTAAAAATATGTCTGTTATACAAGGACAATTCATTTAAGTATTCTCCATAAAAGTATTAAAATAAACCAAAATGTAATGATGGTTCCACAAATATTCCCATAATAAGCAGTCTATTAACTTATTAGTCTATCAAAACATATAAATAATCAATTTATCATTATGAATTTTGCAATTGATAACATGTCAATAGTTACTAGAGTGTTAAAATCATTTTAACAATCCATAGAGTTAGGTAATTAAAGATAAAATCTGCCAGTTTGTACTAGTTTCCTAATTATGTTTTAATTAAGAGAAAGCAAACGGAAGAAAATTGACCACAACTCTTTTATTGTGCTACAAGTGAAAGTTTATAGAATTGATAAGTAGGCAATTTTCTTCTTTTTGACTTATGTGTAAATGTCTTGTATTTATGGATGTATATTCATGTTTGTGTGCTATATTTCTCATTTTTATTTCCCTTCTAGAAGGAAAGCCTCTTGATACCTTACAACTGAAGCTGTGTCACCATGAAATGAAGGATTAGGCAATTGGTCATGAGGTTTTGATAATAGTAGTGAATTTCTATGATCTTAGGAAGGGAGGCACATTTTAAGGCTTAGCAAAGATAAACAATGGCCTTGAGAAGCTGGTGTTTCAGTGTAAGAAAAACGCCACAGGCCTGCTGTTACTAAAAGCCAAGCGAATACATATGCAGGTTGAATACACTGCATGGGTTTTTGAAAGTACCTTGATTCATAATAAAACAGTGCTTAAAATTGTGAAACTTCTTTTCTTTTCTTCTGTAAAAATTGCATGGAGCCTATTGAGCTATTATTATTGTTCAGAAAACATTTTCATAAAGAAATATGTTAGGACTAAACAACTAGATCAACTAGTGTTATCACTTATATAAGAAAAACATATTACATAAAAAGACCCCCTAAGTGTTTTTCTGACTGCATATTATGGGTTTCTAAAATTTAAGCATAACTCAAAGTAATTCAAACAGACCCACCACCAGAAGACCTTGTTTTTATTAAGTCCTCTTCTCTCCTGGCCAAGATTCTTTTCCTCTTTCTTCTAGAAAAATCTCCTCTCAGAAAGTTCCAATAGATTCTACATTTCCTCTCTGTTGACTCTAAAAACTTATCAAATGCTGAATATATGTAAAGTTGACACTGATGTCAGATGTCAGGTTTGACACTTTCAAAATTCACTGTCTATCAGTAATACCTGCCTGACATCTACGAAGCGTCTCTATTAGGAGTGGAGAATATAACATGTCTAATATAAAATTGCCCCCTAGTGGAAGTTAAAAAGCTCTTGCTGATCAACACCTTTAAGATATAGATCAAAGTGAGTTTGGTTTATTTCAGTTCCCTCCGTAACTTGAAGATTTAAATACAGAACATGATACTAAATCTTATTAATTAATCTTTCCCTGATTAGAAGGAGTAGCAGAAACGTTCTACTTCTTGGTTAGGACAATTTTTCTCGGAATGAACCAGCTACTCACACTCCAGGGTCCTTTTAGGCCTTTACAGCCAAGGACGATTTGTTAAAATCATGCTGAAACTGTCATATGGAGGATACCTAAAGGAAGAATAGTATCTTGTTAGAAAATACAATATGCTCACTCTCTCTCTCTCCGCTCTCCTTCCCCCCCGGGCACGGATCAGGCAGGGCACAGCCAGCCGGCCAAGCCGGGTCTCTCTTTAATGATCCTTCCGCAGGTTCACCTACGGAAACCTTGTTACGACTTTTACTTCCTCTAGATAGTCTAGTTCGACCGTCTTCTCAGCGCTCCGCCAGGGCCGTGGGCCGACCCCGGCAGGGTCGATCCGAGGGCCTCACTAAACCATCCAATCGGTAGTAGCGACGGGCGGTGTGTGCACCTTAATGTGTTGTCCAATGTGAAGTAATGCTATAACTAGTACTGAAACAGTATTTTACACTTTGTGTTTCTGTGTGGGTGCAAACTGATGAAATCTTTACTTAGTATATACTGAATCAATCTTCTGTATATAAATATAATTAAAAATGAAAAAAAATCTTGGTGTTAAATTGGAAATTGCATAGAAAATTAATCAATTTAAAAAAAAATATATCATGTAGGATCTCTGTCCTTAATGTGCTATACATTGTGAATTAATACTATAACTAGTACTCCAACAGTATTTTTCACTTTGTGTTGCTATGTGAGGGCAAACTGTTGAAATCTTTACTTAATATCTACTAAACTGATCTTCTGTGTATAAAGAGAATTGAAAATGAATCTTGATGTGAATGCAAGGGGAGAGAGAGTGGGAAAGGGGAGGGTTGCGGGTGGGAGGGAAATTATTGGGGGGGAAGCCATTGTAATCTATAAGCTGTATTTTGGAAATTTATATAGTTTAAATAAAAGCGTTATTAAAAAAAAGAATTTCCCACAAAAAGCTGAAAAATTCTAAAAAAAAAAAAAAGAAAGAAAATACAATATGCTCAAGTTGGAGATTCTACCCACCTTTCTCAACATGTACTCAGTAACATTCCTTACACAAAATTAAGTCAACATGACAAATTTGCTTCTGAGTCAAATGAGTTAATTCAATTTTTAAAATGTTAAAAATATAATCTGTTCACAAGATATCTTAAAGAATTTCGTTTGCCAAAGAACATTCTAATATAAATGAGGAGATGATATTTAAAAAGCACTGTGAAGACAGTCTATTTAAAAAATTAGTAAAGTTTTAAATATTATTTTCAAGCTATTTTGTAATTTTAAAGTATTTTAAAAGGAAAAATATTAATAATTTCTGCTTTCTTTAGTTCATATGAAAACCTAACTTATGGATACACTTATTAACTAGCAAAGAAATTAAAGCCAGTAAGAAAATATTTCATGTCAATTCCAGTCACCATTGAACAGGATGGAAGAGCCAGGTAGGTGACAATTTATAACTTGATAATTCATTAGCATTCTCAATATCATTTCATGTTCTTCCACTCTGATTTCCTCTTGTATTTCTTCCTCTTTTCTTTCCTTTAAACCATTTTTCTTCTTTCCCTTTGTCCTACAAAATGGCGAGGAAGGATTTTGATACTTTTACAGCGCATTTTTCAGCACTGAATATTTCATATATAACTGAAATTTTCAGGAGAAGTAATATTAGTTTTGCAGCAGTGTGAACTATAATAATCATGAAGTGTTTGCAATAATATTCTTATAGTTACTCTTCAACATTTTTAAAATATAAAAATAGGGAAATGGGGAGTAAGACTTTGGATTTAGAGTAGACTATATGTTTCTGCTAGTTGTCATGCCCTGAGTACAATATTGCTTGTTCCACTGACCTAAGTCATAAAAAGGAGTTAATCAAAACTGTGACATTAAAGGCTTTCATATATATATATATATATATATATATATACATATATATATATATATATTAGGGTCTTGTATATGAAAATTGGATAAAACAAGAATATTTTTAAAATTATTACAAGATAAATATATATCAGAAAACAAAATGAAGGAATTTTTGCTTGTATCTTAAATGATCTCTCTGAACTGAACATGGCTTAAAGAAAAATAAGAGGATCTAAACAAACTGAAAGAAGAGAACCAAAAGCATAATTCATTCATTTTATCCAGTCATTGTTACAAGCATGAAAGAATTAGGAACAAGAACTAAATACACATTCTCTAGCAAGAATGAGCTAATGATGGGCTTAAATGTAAATAGTTAAATGTACATTTTTAAATTACTGAGTATGAAAGTGCCAGACATTTCCATTTCTTCATATCTTGCTCCAAATGTTTCCTTTATGCTTATGCATTTTTCTTAGTGTGTTTATTTGAGACAAAGTCTATTTTAAAATCTATTTTACACACCAAAAATAAAAATAAAAATTTTGCATTTAGCTGATTAATTAGGGACTCAAAATAACACAGCTCTTTGCTGACAAATCTCTGAAATATAGGCACTTTGACTACAGATTAAGGGTCTATCCAATATTCAGAATAGTGTGAAGCAGACTGAATTGTTAGTGGCAAGACACTGTAGATATGAATGTCTAGTCTCAATGCATCTCCCACAATCGATGATCAATGCAAAAAGTGTAAGTCTAGTAACTGACTCTTAGAAATTGCTTGTGAAAAACTGGGCTTACACTTGTAGGAGTCAAATAGTGTGGAAGTTGCAATAACTCTAAATTATGTTACAATCTTTCCACACAGAATTAGGAAAGCAGCATACTGCTTTGCATTGTTATTGTACTCAACACCAACTCCTGCACTAAAATTAAATCTATAAAGTAAAATATAATGTTGAATAAGTATGCATAATGTTAGATTTAGGTGTCTATATTTCTTTACGACTTTGATACTTTTATCAACAGGTTGATTTGTTTTAATTGCTCCTTGGCACCAAGCTTACATTTTTATTAAAGTGTTAAGGAAATATGAGGCTTAACAGAAATGAAACATATTGCAACATAAAATAATATCAACCTCTGCTGTCAGATTAACTGGGGAGTCACTTTATTGCTATGTGATACTAAGACGGATACAGACATGCTGTGCCTCAGTTTACTCATTTGTTAAATGAGAATATAATCTGATATTTTTCTCTTTCACAGGCCTGCCCTAAGAATTAAGGTAATAAACTATAATATTTAAACAGTCCTTGACACAGGCTAAACATTCAGTAAATGTTAGATCTTATTATAGAATTATGCAGGCCAGCACCGTGGTTCACTTGGTTAATCCTCCTCCTGCAGCAATGGCATCCCATATGGGCACCAGGTTCTAGTCCCAGTTGCTCTTCTTCCAGTCCAGCTCTTTGCTGTGTCCTGGCAGGGCAGTGGAGGATGGCCTAAGTGCTTGGGCACTGCACCCACATGGGAGACCAGGAAGAAGTACCTGGTTCCTGATCGGCATAGCTCCAGCCATAGCAGCCGTTTGGGGGGTGAACCAACGGAAGGAAGACCTCTCTCTGTCTCTGTCTCTCACAGTCTATAACTCTACCTGTCAAATAAATGAAAAAAATTAATTCCAAGTTAGTGTACCTAAAATTGCTGTTTACTCAAACTGTTTTAGAAACCTGTCACTTTTATTTCATCTTGAGGGAGTCGCATTTCTTCATGGACTCATCAGGATGATCATTCTTATTAGCAAAAAAATAAGCAAAATACCTTTTCTTCTGACTTTATAGAAACCTTTCAATTAACCTTAGTAAACCACAACTTGAAAACAGACACTTTTGGGGTGGGAGGAAATGCTGAATGAACAAGAATCATAACCAATATTCCAGCAAGTTAAATATACTCTTGAGAAACCGCTAGCGATGACAAGAATGAAGTCACAGTTGTGCTGATACTGATGGAAAGTCAAAACACCTAGAGTGAAACTTCACATTTCACTGATGCTTCCAGATGCTTTCACTACTTGTCAATAAGTTCCTTCATGTCCGTATTGCATCCTGTGCTCCACTTACAGCAAGAAGTATCCGACTGGGCTAGAACTCTTGGGTGCAAGTCCACTTACTCACGTCCATGCAGAGAAGATTCTGCAATATTTTCATCTCCTCATCCTCTTATCTGCAAGATGGGTTATCTTGCCCTAGTACTACTGAAACATTCTGAAGTGGTGAATAAGTGAGTTTACTTGTGAAAGTATCCTACCACATTTAAAAATTTAAAATAAATACAAAATATTCCATCACCTATGAAAAATTACTACTAAATAAATAAGCTTTGTTTTTCTTCCTTACCTCACTGTATTCAATATAGTTTTTTTTCCCAAGTCAGTGGCATGATATATCAAACAATAATATTGTAAAATTTCAAAAAGTTCAAAAGCTACTGTTTTAGTGCTTATTTCAATTTTAATAAAGTCTCAATTCGAAATTGTACAAATAATGTACATTAAGCACCCCCTCTGTTTTTCTTTCCATTTGCACTAAATATTTACATTCCATGGAGATAGAAGGCCAAAATTGTTGTTTCATATTGCTTTGTTGTTTGATATCAGCAAATGGAATTTACAGAAATACTTGCACAAAACTATGCTGTACATTTCACGTTATGCTTGGATCAAAGTTAAAATTTGCAAGAGATTCAAGAGCAGAAACTAAAATCTGAACAACTACTACAACAACTTTAAAATGAGAAATTCTCCCAAACAAGCTAGTCTAAATACATCTGTCATTCTCTAATGTGATGTGTTTCTAGTTTTTCACACAGTCTTATTAAAAACCATTGAGTACATAATTTAGAAGGGCTTTCTTTTCATATAGTTGGCATCTCTAGGCAAGTTAATATTTGTTCTGGGGATTGATGAGCACTGGAGATAAAATTAAAGTTAATGCGTAGATCTCTTTTTCATCTATGAAATCCCTCTAAGCTCGTTGACCGAGGCCCAGTGTATGAGTCAGATGTAGAGAATAAAAGAGGAAGATAAAAATGAAGAATTTGAAAAAAAAGCCCTGAATTAAATCTCTCATTTTCTGAAGTTTTATTTTATATACTAACTTGCTATCTCACTTAAATATCTGGGGTTTTTATTAGTTTGATAAAAACTAATTTAGGAAAATACAAATTTCAATAGATGCATTAAGTACTTTGTTGCACCATTATAAACATCACTATAAGTTAAAGAAATATCGATTTAAATATTATAAAGCACTTAAAATATTATATTACCTTATTTTTTAGAAACTTTTTTTTATTTGATAGATGGAGTTAGACAGTGAGAGAAAGAGACAGAGAGAAAGGACTTCTTTTCATTGGTTTACCCCCCAAATGACCGCTACAGCCGGAGCTACGCAGATCCGAAGACAGGAGCCAAATACTTCCCCTGGTCTCTCATGTGGGTGCGGGGGCCTAAGCACTTGGGCCATCCTCCACTGCCTACCCAGGCCACAGCAGAGAGCTGGACTAGAAGAGGAGCAACTGGAACTAGAACCCGGTGCCCATATAGGATACCGGCACCACAGGCGGAAGATTACTAAGTGAGCTATGGCACCAGCCCCTATTATATTACCTTATTAAAGAAACTTTCTATTCTCATTTTCACTTGAAATGAACTTACATAGAGAAATGTTTACAATATATTCTAAATTATTTTGCTTTGTCATTAATGATAGTCACATGCAACACAAGTTCAATAAAATATATTTTATTGATGTTTCATAAATTTCTTATTCAAACAATTGACAAATTACAAATAATGTATATTCACAGCTCCATGATGAAAAATAAGTTGACTAATTTTATATGAGTGTCTTACAAAAACATGGTTTGGCTGGTGTTGGTATTTTGTGAGTGGGGACGTGCTGGAAAAGATGTATCTCTCTCTCTTTTAAAGATTTTTTGTCCTAAGTATGAAAATAAAGATGTATCTCCCTTTCTCTCATTTATTCATCTGATTGTGTTCAGGTTTAAATAGTTGGAATACATATTACACGGTAAATATAACTGATATGGTATAACTGGGCGGTGTTTCCTTTGGGAACTAATTGAAGAACTTGCAGCTGCCTCTCAAATATTCTCTTAGAGATTAACGAATCTCCTCTTATCAAAGGTTAATTTTTAATATTGGATATTACAATGAGGAGTTACTTTAAAATAATGATGCATGAATATATTCAAATTGGAGGAAAGAACTGTTAAATCATAAAAACAAAGGAGTCCTAAATCGTGTTACAGGACTGCAAAATCAAACTATCTTGATTAGGTGTCCACAGCAGAAATTACATTTTAAAATGATAATGCTTCAGAAAGGCAAGGACAATGCAACCATTACAGAGTGGTGACCAGGAGGAACACAGAGCTAACTCAGGTTGAGTTTGTAGTTATTCTAGAAATATGACCCTCATTAATCTGAACATTTTATATCTTGTAGGCTAAGTACAAATATGTGGATTTATTTAAAACATTCGTATCATGTCATACATTTTTTAAAAATTTGTCTTGAGAAATACTATATATATATGTATATATATTACAATGAATAAATAAAGATGAGGAATTTCCTTAAAGCCTAATTTTATTTTCACCTGTCCAATCCACTTCTAATTAATTCAGTGTAGAACGTTTTCCTCTAACAACGGATGGAAGATCTTCAAGCTCCATGTTTCCATCTGTATTCTCTTAAGCAATAGGTAGTTCTATGGTCACTTTAAAGGCAGATAGTAAAAATATAAATCAGCATATAAAGGCATTCAGTCCAAGATACTAATCAATTTCCATTCAATAGAAAGAAACTCCTTCCACTCTAGCAATGATCTTGCTAGCGCAAGAAACTCCTGTTTCTTTGTCATTCAGCACCCATCTTATATTCATCTCTTCTTTCCATCTCATGGAAAGAAATGGTCTTCATGGCTGGTGAATGGTAGATGCCTAAGGAGATGATGGCTCCTCTTCCACTGGAGCCTTCCATCATCTCATGCTCTCTGGGATGTACTGACTCTTTACTCTTCAGGTCCTTGCCTGGCCCTTAGTGCAAATACAGTTACTTCCTATCCTCAGCCCTCTGCCTATTTTACCTATCTATCCTCAGTCCATGGTGTCCCCAAATGTAGGAACACTTCAAGTTTTCTAAGAAATATGTTTGACATTCATTTTATCTATGCTTGAAAAAATAGAACTATCCTCTTGTTCTCCCTTGGATAAAACATACAGGACTGTAGCTCACCTCAGTGAATCTGCTCATTAATGTCATAGCTATTGCTTCTATCCATTTATCATGCCAAGGCGAATGAGGGTAAGTTTTGGGTGCATTGCTAATTTTATGAATCACTGACCATTTTATCAGGTAGTCCTTTAGAAAATTGAAGTCTTGTCTGTCTCACAACTTATTTTTGTATGTGATATCTGTTAGAACTAGGTGCCTCTCCCTAAACTCCAAAATTAATGTCCTTTTATGCAAAGGTGAGGCTATTGTCTGTGGAGAAATTATCATTGTGATGTGTAATTAGTATTTACCTTGTTCATAAAAGAGATTAAGTAAACACATTTGGGTCTCTATTAAATTAGCCAGTGCCTGGTTGTTGCAATTGATTTCTCAACAATGTTGCAGTGGATTGGTTTCTGAGAGTAGGAGCGTGGTGAGGGCAAGAGGTACAGAGTCACCACACAGATCCCGGGAATCGGGTGAAAGTGGGCTTGAGGTAAGCAACCCGCAGACTCATTTATTTCAATTGGTACAACATCTTATATAGCCAAGACCAGCCAATCCGGTCAAGGGGAGGTCTACGCCCCAACCAATCACAGCCTGTTGCCAGGCAGTTTCCAAAGCCATCCAATCACAGCCTGTTGCCAGGCAGGCTCCGTTGCCAGGTGGGTTTCAAAGCCATTCCTGAGTAACTGACGCTTGCTTGCCAGCTTGGCATGGCCTTGTCATTCCACCACACCTGGTGAAGTCAAAGGGTCCTGTAAAGCATTTGAGAAATTGCTTAGGGGAAGTAGATACAGATCAGATGAAGTGTTCATATGATATAGTGGTAATGTTTAATAATATCTAATTGTGCTAAACACAGCTGGTGGGGAAAAAGGTCTGGAAGTATGGAAAGAGTAAATCCCAGAAATTATCATAAAATGAAGGTTAGAGACAAATGCAAATATTAGTCTAGAGAAAGCCTAATGTATTTCAACAAAATAAGTCAAAAAGCTCATGATCTTTTCAGTTGTCCTTTGAAAGCATGAGATAGTGGTCAGATCAAGTTAGAAACGAATTCAAGGTGGTTGAACTGTCAGTTTTGCTTTTATTTCTGCTAAAATTAATGGCTTACTTCAATTATATTAGAAGCAAAATAAAGAAGGGAGTGATTAATATAGTGATAATAAGGATCATGTAAAGACTAACAAAATCAGGGATACCAATCACCGTAAATTAGGGTAGCAATATTTAAATTATGCATTATAAAAGGTAGAATAGTAAAAGACATCAAGAGAACTCCGTCAACTTGTGTCCAGGTCTCTAACCGAACTGGGAAAGATGGTAATAAAAAGTTTGGACAGGCCATACAATCCTCAGTGACTCACTTTCATTAGTTATCAAATAAATAAGATGGGGAGACATTCTCCAATTCTCGTATTAAAATTCTGTTTCTCTTATGAAGGCCATGCATATGTGGGTATCCAGGATGATGACAATGAAAACGATTTTTATTTCAAATCAAGTTAACTGTTTCTCTTTATTTGTACAGTGCAAATAATATTCAGACTGCAACATTTGGAAGAGAGAAAGACCAAACCATTCATCGTGCTCAATATTCAATGAGAGACATGTCCTTTAGCTTAACTCAGTAGTCTTCATTTAATGCCTGTGGCTTCATTTTTCTATTCCTTTTTTTAGGCTCTGTCTTCAAATACCTTCTTCTGATAACAAGTACACACCGTACATCAGTACAGAAATAGATCAAAATTTTAATTTAATGTTAGTTTCTATTATTGTGAATAATTTATTTTAAAATTATTTTAACTCATATTCTAATTAGTTTACATTAGAGAATAATCAGTGCATTTCATAGGTGACTGCATATCACAGTGAGAGGATTACTAAATAAATCCTAATAAAAATATTGAAATGTTGTGGTAATATAAAAGCTTTCATTACACCCATGATATAATTACAGTTCTTGTATATTTAATCCACTGTAATCATAATAATCAGAAGTTATTGACTAGATTTTTTATTTGCAATTTGAGATAGCTATTAATGCTATAACCAATTTTACTACACACTTAAGTGTATTTCTTTCACCATAACATGCTTAGAAAATAAAGACAAAATATGAATGTGACTTACCTGCAGGTTTATATTTGAGCTTCATTTTAAAATTATTCCCTCCATTAAAACAATTGAATTAAGAGTTTGTTGACTAGTTAAAAGTAAATGTGGTCATGACTTCTTTTTCTACATCTGAAAAAACATAAAAAAGTGGGAATCTCCAGGCATGTATAGCATGATTTCCAAAGCAAAGTTAAAGAAGAGGGCAAGCAGGCAGGCAGGCCAACCCATATAGGAAACAATAGAAAGAACAAAGACAAGAAAGAAAAATAAATTAAATGAAAGAGCCAATAAGGAGGGAAGAAGAAAGGCTATTTGATTCAATACACTTTCACACATTTTATTCCATTTAATAGTGCAAAGTAAACCTAATTATTTTATTTCTGCCTTAGTGTAACTGAGATTAACTTAAGAGGTTCAGTCAAGACTGTGAACCTTGTTGAGAGTATTACATTCACAGAGAGTTTAGTAAATAATATCTTTTCCTCAGCTTGTCCCTTGATGAAATAAAACAACATCACAGGTGAAATGTGCATGAGAGCTCCTAAAAATGTTGAAACCAATTCCTCTCTGACCAACAGGTTGAAAAATTGGCCAAATCTATTCATTCAACTCAACCGTAACAAAGGAGTATAAAAGTTTTTCACAAAGATATGAATTTGAGAATAAGTCTGTTTGGTGTCAGCTTCTTATACTTTTTTTCCCCTACTTCTAACTATTCTTTGACTCCAATCTCTGTCTAACCCTGAAACCAAATTCGTGTCATATTTGTATTAATTATAAAAAAGCTCAACTAGAAATACTGATGCTTCTTTTCTGTGTCTTGGAGATGAGGGAGAAAAAAAACCCCACAACTTATGCTGGAACAGTAACATAGGTGAAGGGTTCGAGTAGAGTCATGATGCAGAAAGATATTTGTCTCCAAATGCATCATTATGAAAACTATAGTGATTATCTAAACGCGTTTTTACAGTGAACAGAAACCCAGGCAGTACAGGAAATACTTTAGCATTCACACTATTTTTCTGATACATCCTTTGTGCTACAATGATTTAAAAGCTGCATATTTAGTACTTTAAGCACTGTAGGAAATTTAAAGGAAAATAAAAAATGATCTTTGCTTTCAAATAGACAGAAACCATGTTCAATTGCAATTCAAAGAAAGAGAAGCTCAATCTGAAATGGTGATATAGAATGAAAAAATATGTAAAAATAATGGGTTATGATTGTCATTGAGATATATGATACATTCAGCAGCTACATTGACTTCAGGTTATAGAACTGGTTACAACACAAGAGGAATGGAGGTTTTGTTTAATCTAAAATTGTAGGTACTGAAAAAGCACTATATCATAGAGGAGAAATTATAACTTAGGAGCATGTGAATGATGAGCAGAAGAAATAGAAATTCAGGTTGCTGCACTGTTGTGGTTTACCTACATTGATAGAAATAAGCTTCAGGGGAAGAGGAAGGCTCTTTTGCCTTTTTTTTTTTTTTTTTTTTTTTTTTTTTTTTTTTTTTTTTTTTGGTTATCAACTGCAAGCAATGAAGGTAACAGAGATGAATAGAGAACATGAACTAAATGGTAGGTGATTTTCACAGGAAATGGAATAATAGCCATTTTTATCCAACCATTTGATAGGCGTAAGAGAAGTAAAGCTGCACAAGTAGTTTCAAACCTAGACAAAATGTGTATCATACATCAAAAAACAAGAAAAGTGCCAAGGAAGAGTAAAAAAGAGCAATATTAGAGCACTGATCCGAATGAACTGCAGCTGTGTAGATTTTCCAGCTATCTAAAGCAACTACTTAACCCATAAAAGTGCTATGGGATTTCAACACACATTTCAAGATTAATGAAGCGCAGCTCATCTTTTAATGGCAGTATAATCCAATAACTAGATTTCTTATTTATATCATTTCTTCCAAAAACATGGATCACAGGGGACACATACTTTAAATAGAAGACTTGTCATTTTCTTTGTGTTTATCAGAAATGTCTATAATAAATGATAAGTTCTCATAGTTAAAAGTGGGTAGATAATATGGGAGAAGGAGAAGGGGGTTGTCTGTTTCATCATGGCTTTACCAGAATGAAATGGATGGCGATAAAATGCATCCTCTTTAAAAGACTGAGCAGGAGAATTTCTGAATATATAAGCATACAATATAGACGGCTGTCCACAAGAGGCAGAATAAGTAGCATGTAAATTTATTGTATTTATCTGAGTATAATGCAAACTTCGTCTTTCTCTCAGAAAAAAGGCTTTTCAGGTTAATATTTCATCTAAACACAATCTATAATAATATCATCTTGGTTGTTAAGTTCTAATATTCAAAAGAATTTCTCTGCAATGCCACAAACATCAGTAACACAGGTTTTTTAAAATTGTGGCCTGTAAAACCAAGAATATAAAACAGCAGCTCTCTATAGAAATATTAACTAAAAACCGCAGACTTCCGTGGGCACTAATTTTTCTTTATAACTTCATTCCCAACAGCTCTTTTTCAAAAGCCTTGGATGCCCTGACTGCCCCTGCCCCAGGTGTTCTACTCTCACAGCAATGAGTCTGGGCACAGAAGAATTACACTTGATCTCAAGTACACTGGCAATATCACGCACACATCACCCAACCCAGTATGTGAACTGGTAGTAAAACACTCAATTACACGTCCATCACAACCATGAAACCTTGCATGGAACAGAAACCAGTGTGTTGTACAGTTACAGAAAATAACCCTGAAGATTTTTTGCCATGGTAGCAAATCCAAGTTGTCCTTTGCCAAAGATTACAAACTGAAATAGCAACTTTCTTGCATTTATAGGACAGTGAAATGATTTTCATTTTGTTGAAAGGCATAGATATACTTCTTTCATAACATGTTTTATTTTGTAGTTAATTTGTTAATTCTTTCTCTTGTTCTTCACTGGACCAGGTTTGCTTAATTCATATAACAGTTAATAGCTCTTTCTTCTCTACAAATATTACATCATTAATACCAGGGATTAAAAATATAAGAGAAATAGCAACACTATTCCAATTAAATCACAACTTAAAACTTAGTGCTCAAATGAGAGAACTGAACAAGGTAGCTTCATCACTGTCATCCACTTTCTTTTTTTAATATTTTGTTTTTAATTGGTTTTTAACAGATCCAATATATTCATAAATACAATTATAAGAATATAATGTTATTCCCTTCCTCCCACCATCCCAACTCATCTTTTCCTCCTTCCTTCCTTCCTTCCTTCTTTCCTTCCTTTCTTCCTTCCTTCCTTCCTTCCTTCCTCCCACCTTCCCTTCCGCCCTCCTTCCCTTCTTCCTTCCTTTTTTATTTTGGAGATATCTTTTAAATTTACATTATACTAGAAGGGCTTTAATGTTTCACCAGATAAGAAGCTTAACAAGTAAAAAATCAAAAAGATCCAAGTTTAGTGTGAATAGAGACAATTGCAAACAATAATTGAATGGGAAAATGCTCATTTCACGCATATACATTTTAAAATAGTCACAAAATTAAAACTATAGTAGCATAACATTATTTTTTAAGGTTTATGCTTTATTTATTTGAAAGATTTACAGAGAGAGAGGAAAAGAGACAGAGAGAGAAGGAGAGAGATCTTCCTTCTGCTGGTTCACTCCCCAAATGGCTGAAATGGCCAGGGCAAGGCCAGACCTAAGCCAGGGGCCAGGAGCTTTTTCCGAGTCTCCCAAATGGGTGCAGGGGTCCAAGCACTTGGGCCACCTTCTGCTGCTTTCCCTTTTGCATTAGCAGAGAGCTGGATCAGGAGTGGAGCAGCCTGGTCTTGAAATGGTACCCATATGGGATTCCAACATAACAGCAGGGAAGGATTAATTTTCTATGCCACAATGTTGGCCCCAGCATTCTTATCCATTAGTTTAACCTGTCCTCTACCTTCTGTTTTCATTTAACTAATTGCATGCCAAATTTAATTTTCTAAATAAATTTATTTATTTATTTAATTTTCTAAAATAAATTTCATGTCTAACTAGACCTTAATGAGCAATCTCTGTCTAAACAATCTCACAAATATCCAATATAATAACATTTTTGGTGCCATGGAGTGTGTTAATAATTTTTAATCAATAATAAAAATAATTGTTTCTTCTCTTTTATAAAGAGCTATATTTCAAAGGTCATTATTTCTCATATATTTATGAGGACTATTAGAAAGAATATGTATTGATCGGGGGCTGGCGCTGTGGCACAAAAAGCTAAGTTTCCGCCTGTAGCACTGTAATCCCATATGGACACTGGTTCTAGTCCTGGCTGCTTCTCTTCCTGTCCAACTCTCTGCTATGTCCTAGGAAAGCAGCAGAAGATGGCCCAAGTGCTTGGGCTCCTGTACCCACGTGGGAGACCCAGAAGAAGATCCTGACTCCTGGCTTCAGATAGTCTCAGCTCCAGACATTACGGCCATTTGGAGAGTGACCCAGTGGACGGAAGACCTTTCTGTCTCTCCTCTCAATATCTGTACCTCTACCTCTCAAATATATAAAGAAATAAATCTTCAAAAAAATGAAGAAATAATATGCATTCATTAGCGTTCTTAATTCAACCAGGTACACTTTCATGGTAGCCTACAAAATGCCTGTAACTGTATTTTAGGAGAGAAGGATACTGAAAATTACATATCATGGATGATTTGCATCTTTTTAAAAATATTTCCTGAAAGTCAAAACCGAACTTCTTATTGCCAAGGCATAAAAACCTGGACAACACGATGATACTTGAACTTGTATGCAGGAAAAGGTAATCACAGACAGAATCCTCTAGAAAGGTGAAATGGGTCAAAACAATTTGTTCAAGGGGAAGGTACTACTCTATGCTGTCATTTTCAGGAATGTGATAAATATATATAGTATCAACTTTCCAATGCACAAATAAATTCCCCAGAAGAGGCCTAGAACATATTGTTTATGCAAGTTTATCTTCTGAAGATACTTCGTAAGCCAAAAAAATGGGAGTTGCACATTAGAGCAAAGTGAATGGCAAAAAAATGAAAGACTTAAACCTAAAGATATATATATATGCAACTGTTTCTGAGTAAGAGTATGTGATTAAATATTGAATTAAGCCAAAATGTGAAACCTAAAGGGCAATAAATAGTAAATATTAAATCCTTTATAAAATAAACATAATGACCAATTTCATTGTGCTCATATGAAAGTATATGTTTCTTTTAATACTTTAGCTATGTTATATTAAATGCCAAGCAGATCATATAATTTGGATTTATGTATGGAAAATGCTTTTCCATGTTTCCTAACCTCGGATACAAATACAGTGTTGTTTGTCACCCGTGGTTTTAGCCAACCGTGCAGAGGTGCTGCATGTATCTGATGACCTTCATTTTGGCAGAGGCGCTCAGTGAACAGCTGAACGTTGAGCACTGTGGACACACCCCCAATCTGTCCAGAATGGAGATGCAGCTGGAACACTGGCACTAGGGTGGTGCTAAATGCTGTTTTGCTCAAAACCTTGAGCACTTTTAAAATGACAATTAATAATCAAGTGAAATTGAAAAATTCATATTCCTCTTCTTGGTCCCCTAGAACTTGAATCATTTCTCAAGGAGGAAATGAGATGTATGGTTGTCTAAACATTACACATTTGGTGAATATTTTTTCTATATAAATTCAACTTGTTGCCAATAAAACATTATTAAAATACTTTAGTGCATTCACTTTTTCAAGATAAAAAATTAACCAACAAATTGCTATGATTCAGTTTTATTTAAGAAAAAAATGGAAGAATTTTAATGTGTGTAAATAGCATCCAAATATTAGTTAACTGAATATTACAAAATGTCAGTTAGCTATATATAACATTAAATTTAATATTTAAAACTAATTTTAGGATTTTTCTCCGTTGTCAAATAATTGATAGGTAATATATCTTATTAATTCTTTTTTTTTCATTTTCAATTATCTTTATATACAGAAGATTGATTTAGTATATATTAAGTAAAGAGTTCATCAGTTTGCTCCCACACAGAAACACAATGTGTAAAATACTGTTTCAGGACTAGTTATAGCATTACTTCACATTGGACAACACATTAAGGACAGATCCCACATGAGATGTAAGTACACAGTGACTCCTGTTGTTGACTTAACAATTGGACACTCTTGTTTAAGGCATCAGTAATCTCCCTAGGGTCTAGTCATGAGTTGTCGAGGCTATGGAAGCCTTTTGAGTTCACTGACTTTGATCTTATTCCGACAGGGTCATAGTCAAAGTAGAAGTTCTCTCCTCCCTTCAGAGAAAGGTACCTCCTTCTTTGATGGCCCCGTTCTTTCCACTGGGATCTCACTCACAGAGATCTTTCATTTAGGTCTTCTTTTTTTTTTATATCCAGAGTGTCTTGGCTTTCCATGCCTAAAATACTCTCATGGGCTCTTGAGCCAGATCCGAATGCCTTAAGGGCTGATTCTGAGGCCAGAGTGCTATTTAGGACATCTGCCATTCTATGAGTCTGCTGTGTATCCTGCTTCCCATGTTGGAGCATTCTCTCCCTTTTTGATTCTATCAGTTAGTATTAGCAGACACTAGTAGTCTTGTTTGTGTGATCTCTTTGACTCTTAGACCTATCAGCGTGATCAATTGTGAACTGAAATTGATCACTTGGACTAGTGAGATGGCCTTGGTACATGCCACCTTGATGGGATTGTATTGGAATCCCCTGGCACATTTCTAACTCCACCATTTGGGGCAAGTCTGATTGAGCATGTCCCAAATTGTGCATCTCCTCCCTCTCTTATTCCCACTCTTGCATTTAACAGGGATCACTTTTCAGTTAAAATTTAAACACCTAAGAATAATTGTGTGTTAATTACACAGTTCAACCAATAGTACTAGAACAAAAAAAAAATACTAAAAGGAATAAAATATTACATTGTATACATGATACATCAACAGTCAGCACAAGGGTTGATCAAGTCATTGTTTCTCATAGTGTCCATTTCACTTCCATAGGTTTCCTCTTTGGTGCTCAGTTAGTTGTCGCCTATCAGGGAGAACATAAAGCTGTCTGCACCTTAATGTTTATTGCAGCTCAGTTCACAATAGCTAAGACCTGAAACCAACCCAAATGCCCATCAACAGTAGACTAGATAAAGAAATTATGGGACATGTACTCTATAGAATACTATACAGCAGTCAAAAACAATGAAATCCGGTCATTTGCAACAAGATGGAAGAATCCAGAAAACATTATGCTGAGTAAATTAAGCCAGTCCCAAAAGGACAAATATCATATGTTCTCCATCTTATTAATTCTTACAACAAACATTTTAGTAGGGTCTGCATATTTCAAATATTGAAACTAAAATATTAATGGTTCAGTTTTGTTTTGAACATGGCTATCACCTCCTGATACCATTTCCATGATGGCTTTAAAGACATTATGTTTCTTTAAAAAAAAAAATTAAATTGTTGGTCTCAGTTACCTTGGAATTATATATGCTCTATCCTAGAAAGCATTCCATGGGCTGATACTAAGGATGTAAATTTTATAGATGTTGAGTGAAATATTCTGTAAACATATGTTAGGTTCATTTGCTCAATAGTATAGCTCAACTCTGATGTATCTTGGTTGATTTCTATCTAAAAGATCTTTCCATTTTTGACAGTGGAATATTGAATTCCTCCATTTTTACTATATTGGCGTCTATCTCTTTCCTTAAGTCCAATATTTGCTTATATATTTTGTTGATCTTGTGCTGGGTGCATATATATATATATATATATATATTATTTATTATTGCTGGATCAATACTCACCAATTTGCAATGTCCTTCTTTGTCTCTTTTTATAGCTTTTGATTTCAAGTATGTTATATCTGACATGAGTGTAGCTACCCCTGCTTATTTTGATTTTCCATTTGTGTGGTATCTTTTTTCAATCACTTTTTTATTTATTTGGCTAAACAATGGCATATAAGAACTAACTCCTGTCATCTTCACTGCTTACTGATTGTTTTACCTATTCTGTGTTTCTTTCTGTCTCTATTATTATTATCTGTGTATTTTGGTCTCTTTCTGTTGTGATAAGTTTGGATTCTCTTCTCTTTCCCTTTTGTATATCTCATTCTAGTAAACTGGTGTTGTCATGTGTTTTATGATGGTTAGAATGATTCTTTTACTTTTACTGCATCTTACCACTCAGAATTTCTTATGTAACCATTCTGGAGATGATGAATTCATCAGTTTTTGCCTGTTTGGGAAACAGTTTATTTATCTTTTGCTAAAAAGGTATAGTATTTTTGGTTGAAAGTTTTTTTTTCTTTCAAGATTTTGAATCCAATATCATACTGAATTAAGAAGAGCTGAAAGCATTTCCACTAAGACTTGAAACCACACAGGGATGCTCACTCTTGTCACTCAGATTCTTCATAACTCTGGAAGTTTTAGCCAGATCTATCAGTCAAGAGAAAGAAATAAAATGCATACAAACAGGAAGAAGTCAAATTATCCAAATTTGCAGATGACATGATTCCACATTTAGGGAACTAAGTGACTCTATCAACAGACTATTGAAACTGGTAAATCAGTGAACTTGGAGGGTACAAAATCAGCACACAAAATCCAGTAGCATTTATACATCTATAATCAGTTTTATGAGTTTGGACATACAAGATAAATGTACTCACAGTAGCTATAAAAACTTATACATATTGAGATAAATTTAACTAAGGATATCAAAGACCTCTAAAACAATGATTATAAAACACTAGTGGAAGAAAATGAAGGCATCACAAAAAGGGAAATGGATAGAATTTCTATTACTTATCTATAAATGTTTCAGAAAAGTAGAATATGTGCTCAAGGAATAGAGTAAATCAATGGCAACTCATAACAAGAATAGAATTGTTTTATTTCCAAACTTAGAGTCTACACAATTTTGTTGCTAACATAAGGTGCTATCTGTATTTGTATGTACTCTGCCTTGTAGAGAAAATAAGTTCTTCCCTGAACATCTAACAAAATTTCTAAGCTATTTATTGTCACCAGATAATCCAATCCTTTCTGTGAAGGTGAATAAATGTGTCTGATAGGTTGTTTATTGTAGTAGAAACTATTCCATCAGTTAGACAAAGGCCATGTGTCAGTAACTTACTTTCCAGGGAGTAAATCTCAAAGGCTACCTGAATAAGTAAAGATAAAAGGACAGAATATTTTGATTTACTTCATGATTTCTATCCTCTTTAATCAGCTGAGGACAGAGTTGGGCATTTGAAGTTCTTAGGATTCTTCTCAAAGAGGCATCAAAAAAGATATTTAAAAATTAATTGTAATAAATTCTCAAAAGTCAAAATATAATGAAAAATCATAAATGAGTATGATGTATAAAAAGTCAAATAACAATTAAATTTAGAGTTATTTTAAGATGATATTGGCTGAAGACTAAACTATTTATTGAATAATAACTGCAGTATATGATTTGAAACTTTCCTCTCTTCATTAAGATTTTCTCATGTCAGGAATAATATTTTTCAGCTTATGATCTTATAATGATATGTCTTAAAAGTTGAAACTGCATCAATATCTAAAGAGGATAGTTATAGTCACAAAGGTATGAAAATTAAAAATTAAATTTCTAATTAACATCAAAGGTGAATTTGGAAAGAAGATGCAGTAAAACTTTGATTAACAGAAACCCATGACCAATGCTTCAATTAATCAGGACTTTCCTTAACTTAAGAAGAGAACTATATTAAAATAAAATGATCTGCTATTGAGTTGAACAAAAAATTATTTTAGAGTTACTTTTGGAGTACCTAAATTTCTGTCCTATTCTGTACCTTGCATGCTGCTTAAGATTAAATGATATAGAAATCAGAATCCTGCAACACTTAAACTACTTAGTCCTCATCAAGGATTTAATTTTATACTCAACTTGTTCAAATGTCTGAAATCTAGTCAATGGTTACTGTTCAATTCACTTTTAGATGGCAATGCCTACTTCAGCCTTTGTTAATGCTGATTAACCACACTAAGAGAAGAGCACTATCTTCGCATAAGTATTCATTGAGTAACAGGCACAATAATGCTTATGATTACTGAAATGCTAAATTAATCTGGAATTATCTTGACTCACTTTCATCAATTACACATTCAAAGTTAAAATAACATTTTAAGTCTTAACAGTCTTTTTATGAAGAGCTAGGCCATTGTTTTATCTTTGTGAATGCTATTTATATAAACAATTTGATTTTCATTTAGGGAACATGAGATGTTAGAGTCCATGAGATGCTTATTTGTTGCTTTGTTCAAAAAAATCAGGAAAGTGGAATGGAATTGGGCCATGCAAAAGTACTGACTTTAAAGAAACCATAGATTTATGAGTGTTTCTAGGATCAAACATGTGCCAAGAACTAGAGATATTTGGAGCCTTCTAAAAAGTCAACTAAATTTAATAGAACAGCCAAGCATTCTAACAGTATACATCTTTGTGGAGTTATTTCTCAGTGAGTCATCTGTTGAAGAATCTCCCATTCACCATCTTGTCAAAATTTTCATTCTCACCCACTGTTCTCTTTGGAACCCCCTCATAATTCTGATGAATGAAATAGATGCCTACTCACCACAGACAGGTGGCATGCATCTTCAATGTGATGCTTCCTTTTCCCCTCATACCTCACTTTCACCCACTTCCAATTCCTGGAATGGAAGAGATGGTGTTGTGATTATGTTTTGGTTTGTTTTTAATGCTTCACTCTGTAAATTATAACCATGAGTATTTGGTTCATATTTGTTTCATCACATCTATTACAGCAACTCCTTGGTTGAAACTAGGAGGTACAATGAGTTTCGTACTAATATCCTGTTACACCAATTCATTATCAATGACATTTATGTGTTTGTTCAACATAAAATTATTCTTTGGTTCTTGAATGATAATTTCTGTGAATAGAATTGTGAGCAAAATAATGATGGTTCCCAGTTTCATGTAATTACAGCCTAGTTCAGAGATGTTACCGACGAAGCCACACTCCACTCTTATCAGCTGAGATGGCTGACTTAAATGAAATACATCTTGTCTCAGCATAGTTTTCTAAATAATCACTATAAATGTATCAAAATTTATTTTTATTAACATTTCTTTTTCATTATCTATAAACTATGTGAAAACAATTAGCAAATATTGTTTAACATTATATGCAACAGAATATAATGCTGTTGTATCAATATGTTTAATGTGTACAAAAAGTGTTCCTTGACTTAAATAAATATTCTTGATAATGACTTCTATTCCAGTAATAGCAAACACAAACTATGTGCCTAAGAAATTAAAGAAAAGGATGAGTTTATTCATCTTTTTATGTAAATTTTGAAAGTTGGAAGAGTAAATCACTACTGTAAATGTATAAGGAATTATAAAATGTATACTAATTCATTTTATTGAGCACCTGTGCTAATCCTAGCACTGTTTTAAACATTTAGGAATCATAAATGGAAGAAAGACAGGCCCTCACATTACTTCAAGATGGGAGAGAAAGATCCTATAACAAATAGGGAAAATAAATGGCATATAAAAAAGAAGTAAAAACAGGAAAGGCATAGTGGAGAAAATAAGGGAGAAACTTGCAGGTCTAAATAAGCATTATCAAAGATGGAATTTGAGCAAAGATTTGAAGGAAGTGAAGAAGGTTTCCTATTAGTTTACTGGAGAAAGAACATTCTGAGGCAACAAATTAATATTTATTGAGTGGTAAGTAGAAGGGTAGGCAAAAGATAAAAAATACCAAAATTATAATCTAAATTACATATTTGAAAGTTGATATCATTGGCAAATAAAGAATTAAGTGTAGTGAAGAAAAGGTAGGTAATGTAGACAACATAATAGGAAATACATCTTGGCACTGATATGTAATCAAAAACAAAATACACCATGAACACTTTTATGAGTGTCCAGAAGTAAAAGTAAGTGGATATCTTAATGCACTTTAAAATCGTGTCTTGCAAATTCATTAGAGAAAAAGTTGGAGTCTATAAAAGAAAGAAAATTGAAAAATCCTTTAATAATTGCCCCTTTTCTGTGCCATGAGAATTGTGGGTTTTTATTTTTATATATAAAGCTTTTATTTAAAGAATATAAATTTCCAAAGTACAGCTTATGGATTACAATGGCTCCCTCCCCACAACTTCCCTCCCTCCCGCAACCCTCCCCTTTCCCGCTCCCTCTCCCCTTCCATTCACATCAAGATTCATTTTCAATTCTCTTTATACACAGAAGATCAGTTTAGTACATATTACGTAAAGATTTCAACAGTTTGCCCTCACATAGACACAAAGTGAAAATACTGTTGGAATACTAGTTATAGTATTAATTCACAATGTACAGCACATTAAGGACAGAGATCCTACCTGATGTTTTTAAAGAATTGATTAATTATCTATGCAATTTCCAATTTAACACCAATGTTTTTTAATCATTTGCAATTATCTTTATATACAGAAGATCGATTCAGTATATACTATGTAAAGATTTCATCAGTTTGCACTCACACAGAAACACAAAGTGTAAAAATAGTGTTTCAGTACTAGTTATAGCATTACTTCACATTGGATAACACATTAAGGACAGATCCCTCATGAGACGTAAGTACACAGTGACTCCTGAAGTTGATTTAACAATTTGACACCCTTGTTTATGGCGTCAGTAATCTCCCTAGGCTCTAGTCATGAGTTGCCGAGGCTATGGAAGCCTTTAGGGTTCGCTGACTTCGATCTTATTCCGACATGGTCATAGTCAAAGTAGAAGTTCTCTCCTCCCTTCAAAGAAAGGTACCTCCTTCTTTGATGGCCCCGTTCTTTCCACTGGGATCTCACTCGCAGAGATCTTTCATTTAGGTCTTCTTTAATTTTTTTTTTCAGAGTGTCTTAGCTTTCCATGCCTAAAGTATTCTCATGGGTTCTTGAGCCAGATCCGAATGCCTTAAGGGCTGATTCTGAGGCCAGAGTGCTATTTAGGACATCTGCCATTCTATGAGTCTGCTGTGTATCCTGCTTCCCATGTTGGAGCATTCTCTCCCTTTTTGATTCTATCAGTTAGTATTAGCAGACACTAGTAGTCTTGTTTGTGTGATCTCTTTGACTCTTAGACCTATCAGTGTGATCAATTGTAAACTGAAATTGATCACTTGGACTAGTGAGATGGCCTTGGTACATGCCACCTTGATGGGATTGTATTGGATCCCCTGGCACGATTCTAACTCCATCATTTGGGGCAGGTCCGATTGAGCATGTCTGTTGAAGTGAAATGGACACTATGAGAAACAGTGACTTGATCAGCTCTTGTGCTGACTGTTGTTGTACCATGTAATACTTTATCCATTTTAGTATTTTTTTTATCCTAGTACTAGTGGTTGAGAATTTTGTTTAATAAAGTTTATCTGCTTTCAGCACCTTCCTTCTAGACAGGCTTCTCTCTTATCATATTCAGTCTCGTCTCCTTCTACAGGTTAATCATCCTGCTTTCAAATTTATTCTAGATCTTCCATTTCTATACTAGATTACTTTTTGCCTCTCTTGCATGTTCAATTCTTTTTTCATGATCAATATGTAGAGAGAAAAAAAAAGCTCTGTTTTCCTCCAGAAAGATTAGAAAAAAGTGAAAAATCTCCATTACCTTGAAAAATTATCAGTCTTTGAACTGCTCTCACGGAAGTTGCTCTTCTGAAAGTCATCACAATGGCTGAATCCATTGATCTCTCCTGTTCTACATCACGTTTGATCAGCAGCTTTTGATTCTGCTGACCTGTCTTTATGTGCCAATCACAAATATTTAGCTAATGGGGAATTACACTTTTTGGGCTATGATATACTTCCCTAGGTTCTACTTTTGTGGCCTGTCCTCAAATCCCATTTTATTAATATGGCCTTCAATGCTTTGTCTTTGACCTTATTATTTCATTTGTTTTCTAAAATGAAGCATGAGGATAGAGTTTAGTATGCAGAATATTTGACATCAACACCAGGACAAGAAAGGGGGAGGTAGCATTTTTGGGATCTGAGAGAAATGGAACTACAGAGCAGATTTAATTCAGCCCCACACACTCCATTAAAAGCAGAATCAGCATTGTTCTGAACTGGGATGAAATGGTCCATCTCCCTCAATTTAGGTGAAAATGGCCCAGAAAGGGTAGTGGAGTCAAGCCTTGAAGGCAATAAGATGGAGACTGTGTACTGACAGTACTCGCAGGTGTAGGGAGAGCTGAGCCATGTCCATGTTGTTGCCATGTCCACCCTGGACCTCTTCCCTACCCTTAAGTAATTTCTTTTTATTTGTGTCTTTTTATGATTTTATTCCAAAAACTCATAGTCTTTCACTGTCATGGGCAATCCCAAATGAATACAATGTCTCTGCCTCTGCCTTGCTGTAACTCAGCCTTTCAAATAAATATATAAATCTAAAAAAAAAAAAGAGATTGGAAATGAAGAATGGATTATTTTTATATTCAGTCATATCACAATTGTGCGTAAGACCAGTGAAGTCATAGTTACTATTATTAGGACTCATATACATAATACTTTTAACATATAAATTCAAGTTATGGGGTTAAAAACTCCCCTAAGAAATTATTTTTATTCTACATTTAAAAGAACAACAAATCAGTCTCTGGAAATATTACATATTTGTCCACATTCATTTAAACTTAGTATTATCCTTTCTTTCAGTCCATGTATAATTCAATTGACAGTTGAACTTATAACTAGGAGAGTTCACCTTCTGATTCAGATAATGGTACTCCACAAAAGCTGTTTAAGGTACTTTCAAATATAGGAAATAAATATTTCACCGGTTTCCTAATAATTCACCTTCCTAAACTAAAACAAAGCAAACCTAAGATTCGCTAGATGTTTTCCTACTTTCTTACCTCCTATAATTTTTATAATTATTTGGTGGATATCAAATATAATCATAAAGAAAGCTGTTGCAGAAAATGTATCATTATAAGTTATAGAAAGTCTATCATTATTATCATCTCTATTATTGAATGGGAAATCAATATTTAAGAATTAAACTAAGTATAAATCTTACATCCAAGGCATTGGTCTGCATATAATAATATGTAGGTCTACATATAATAATATAAGGTTATATAATGTAACCTTCTGTGAATGACAAATTCCTCTACTGATGACATGTTTCTCTCAAGCTATTGTGCAATCCATTCCACATATAGCTAAAATTTTTAAGCTATTTTAGAAGTAGACAATGTATTCACATTTATATGTACAAGGAATATATAATACTCCTGGTTGGTTTATATTTTTATCTTTTTAAAATTTTAGTTAAGGTATAGAAATTTCACGTATGTCATATATACAGGTTTAGGAACATAGTGATACTTCCAACAATAGCCTAGCTCTGGCCCATGGTCCCACCTTACCTCCTCCTCCTTCTTCTAATACCTCTCTTAATATTTACAATGATCTACTTCCAGTTCACATTATACTCATAATATTGTTCCTACACGAAGTGAAGAGTTTAACACATAGCAAGAAGAAAATAAAAAAAATGTTCAGGACTGTAAACAGTCATTGAAGCTCAAAATGTCAATTTCACTTCTTCACATTAAAATTTTGGTATGCCGTTAGTTACCAGAGACCAGGGAAGACATGTGGTATTTCTTTTTTGAGACTAGATTACTTCATTAAGTATGATGATTTCTATATATATTAGCTATTGTGAATTGAGTTACAATAAACATGGGGGTACAAATTTAATTTCCTTTGGGTAGACTCTCAGGAGAGGGATTGCTGGGTCTTGTAGTGTATCTATTTTCAGTTTTCTGAGGTATCTCCATACAATCTTCCACAACGGCTGTACTAGTTTATATTCCCACCAACAGTATATTAAGGTACCTTTCTCCCCACTTCCTCACCAGCAGAATCATAACATCTGCAAATAGGGATAATTTGACTTTCTCCTTTCCAATTTGTTTCCTTTTGGTTACTTTTTCTTGCCTAATGACTCTGGCTAAAACCTCTACGACAATACTGAACAACAATTGTGAAAGTGGGCATCCATGTCTCATTTTGGTTATTCGTGGAAATGCCTCCAACTTGCCTATTCAGAAAGATCCTTATTGTAGGTTTGTCATAAATTGCCTTGATAGTGTTGAGAGAAATATTCCTTCTATACCAAATTTGGTTAAGTTTTCATCGTGAGAGGATGTTGTATTTTAGCAAATGCTTTTTTTGCATCTGTTGAGATAATCAACAGATATGGCTTTATTTATTCAGTTTATTAATGTGATGTATCACATTTATTAATTTATGAATGTTGAACCATCCATGCATATTAGAATAATTCCTACTTGATCCTGGTGAATGATCTTTCTTATGTGTTGTTGGATGCTGTTAGCAAGTATTTTGTTGAGGATTTTTGCATCTATGTTCATTAGTGATATTAGTCAATAGTTCTCTTTCTTTGTTGTATCCTTTTCTGGTTTGGGAATTAACGTGATGCAATCTTCATAGAAAGAGTTTGGGAGGATTCCCTCCCCTTAAGTTCTTTCAAATAGCTTCAGAAGAATTGAAATTAATTATTCTTTAAAAGCCTGATAGAGTTCAGCAGTGAAGCCATCTACTCTTGGGCTTTTCTTTGTTGGGAGGGTGTTTACTACTGATTCAGTCTCCTTCCTGTTTATTGATTGGTTCAGGTTTTCTTTGTCCTCATCAGTAAATTTTATTAGATGCATGTTTCCAGGAATCCATCTATTTAATCTAGATTTTCAAATTTATTGGCACATATCTCTTTGTAGTACTTCCTGATGATTCTTTTTTTTATTTCTGCGGTATCCATATTTTCTCTTTATCTCTGATTTTTTTACTCGTGTCTTCTTCCTCTTTATTTTGGATAATTGGGCCAATTTTGTATCAATTTTATTTTATAAACAAACCACTCTTCATTTTATTGAATTCTTTGTTTCAATTTGTTTATTGTTTCTCTAATTTTAATTATTTCTTTCTTCCTACTAATTTTCCATCTGGTTTGTTGTTGTTTTCTAGGTCCTTAATATGCATTAATACTTCATTTATTTCATGCCTTTTTCCCAATTTCTTGATGTAGGCACCAGTTGCTATAAACTCCTCCCATAACACTGCTTTGCTGTATCCCACAAGTTTTGATATGTTATATTTATTTCTTCATTTGTGTCCAGAATTTTTTTATTTCTTTTTTTAATTTTTTATGACCCACTATTCATTCAGGAACATGTTGTTCAATCTCCATTTGTTTGCATATATTCTAGAGATTCTTGAAATGTTAATTTCCAGCTTCATTCCATTGTGTTCAGAAAAGATACCTGGTATAATTTCAAGCTTTTTGAACTTGCTGAGACTTGCTTTATGGGCTAGCATATGGTCTAACCTAGAGAAAGTCTTATTCATTGATGAAAAGAATGTGTATTCCATAACCAGGGGATGAAAATTCTGTTGATATTAGATAGGTCCATTTGACCATGGTATTTATTAGCTCTGTTGTTTGATGATTTTCAGTCTACTCATCAATCCATTGATAATGTGGGGTGTGAATCCCCCCACTACTATTGTATTGGAGTCTGTATCTCCCTTTAGATCCATTATCATTTATTTTAAGTAGCGAGGTGCTCTGGCATTGTGTGCATATACATTCGTTATTGTCACATCTTCCTGTTGGACTGATCCCTTAATAGAGTCCCTCTTTATCTCTTTTTACAATTGTTATATTAAAGACAATTTTATCTGATATTAAGATGGGTATTCCTGCTTTATATTAACATAACATACCTTTTTCCATCTTTCACTTTCAGTCTGTGTGTATCTTTTTTGGTGAGGTGTGTTTCTTGAGGACAACAAATAGATTGGTCTTGTATTTTAATCCATTCAGCCTGTCTGTGTCTTTAACTTGAGAGCGGGCTATTACATTCAAGGTTACTTTTGATAAGTAATTTACCCTGCCATTTTTCTGTAAGTATTCCTATTGTTTGCTGCGGGTCTTTTTGTAGTTTTACTGTATCTATAGCCAAAAAGTGTTATTATAATTCCATGAAACTTATTTGTAGAAAAAGGCTATCTATACATACATGTGTGTATATGTGTATACATAATATGCAGTGAACACAATTGTACAAAGCCCAAAGTAGGAACTAGAGAATGTAGTGTTGGTAGAAATACTCTGTGAAACAGGTAGGAGTTGTACCTGTTGATTTTCTACACATCCTATGGTCTAGCTTTTCTCATCAATAAAATGGGAATACTAACCCAATCATGGATGTTGTAGGACTAAGTGAGACCATCCAAGTTGAAGGAGAAATTTAACTCCATCTAAATGCATCTCAGTATTCCAGGACATGTAAAGAGACATTGCATCCGAGGTACACACTAGCCTACCAGCTGGTGGTAGCACAAGCAGCTTGAATCGCGTTCTTAACCCTCAATCAACCTGTAGGAATTCAATGTGGGAAAACAGCTGAAGGTTCACATGATTGCCATCACTGCAACATGTATTGTGTTGCAGACTAGGTCACCTGTTAGCAAACTACAATAAATAATTTATCCATTTAGTATCATTCCAAACACACTCTGACAAATAAAACTTAAATAATGATTACCATATGGTATGACCTGCTTTTGTGTACATTAAAATGTTTTCTGCCTGCTTGGGTTTTATCTGACATAAAGGTTTTATTTATTTTTTACAGCATTTTCTTATCATTTGGTATCATTTTCTTTTTTTTTTCTTTTTTTTTTTTTTGACAGGCAGAGTGGACAGTGAGAGAGAGAGACAGAGAGAAAGGTCTTCCTTTTGCCTTTGGTTCACCCTCCAATGGCCGCCGTGCATGGCGCGCTGCGGCCGGCGCACCGCGTTCGTCCGATGGCAGGAGCCAGGTGCTAGGTGCTTTTCCTGGTCTCCCCATGGGGTGCAGGGCCCAAGCACTTGGGCCATCCTCCACTGCACTCCTGGGCCACAGCAGAGGGCTGGGCTGGAAGAGGGGCAACCGGGACAGAATCCGGCGCCCTGACCGGGACTAGAACCCGGTGTGCCGGCGCCGCAAGGCGGAGGATTAGCCTGTTGAGCCACGGCGCCGGCTGGTATCATTTTCTAACACTGTATTATCTCCTCAGACATTAGTTACCCAGTACTTCCAATGTATCATATTTTGCCTGGAGATATTTCCCAAATATATGTGTCCATTATAGTGATTTTGATACTTTCTTTTCTTTGAGCACTAAAAGTGGTAGATTTCAAATTCTCTTGATAAAGGTGGATTTCAACATTAGAGTTCTAATTAAGTATTAATTTCAAAATCAGAAATATTTTTGTAATTATACTTCACATTATGTGTGAAAGAAATAGAGGCAGATTTTGTTTGCTTATATGATTTTCATTATGTTTAAATACAGTCATGTACTAAATCACGTTGAGTGGTATTTGTGATTGATACCTCAGAATTCTCAATGGACAATGCCTCAGTGTTGGCTAGATTTAAACATTTAACAGTGACTATATTTCTCAAAACATAATGCTGTATACAATAAATATACAATTTTAAATGCCAAATTTTTAAAGATTTATTATTTATTTGAAAAACAGGTACAGAGAGAGAGAGAGAGAGAGGGAGATACACACAGAGAGAAATCTTTCATCTGCTAGTTCACTCTACAAACAGCTGCAATGGCCAGAACTTGGGCAGTCCAAAACCAGGAGCCTGGAACTTCTTCCAGATTGCTCATGTGGGTGCAGGGACTCTAGTGTTTGGGTCAACCTCTGATTTTTCCCAGGCACAGTAGCAGGGAACTGGATTGGAAATATAGCACCACGAAATAGAACTGATGCCCATATGGGATGTTGGCATCACAGTGGGGGAGCTTTACCTTTTACACTGCAATGCTGGCCCCGAATCTCAATTTTCTTAACAAATATTAAATTTGAAAACCATATATACTAAAATTAAGATCAGACTATGATTATTAAAAATATTATAAAATACACGGATGTTTAAAAATAGTATCTTTCATTTTAATGAGTCGGAAAATGGTATTCATTTGCAAATGCCTAGTATAATTTTAATAGCAAGCTCCCTGTCCAACTATTCTAATACTTCTTAGACTAGTAAGCTGAATGTGTATATTTTTATTACAGATATGGTAGAAGGCATATACCCTAAATAAGCATATTTCAAGCATAACCAAAGGTTTTAATTCTTCTATTCGCATTCCTAGGGCTAAGCATGAAATGGAAGGGGGACTGATGGAAAATATTCTGAATAATAATAAAATCAAATGAAGCAGATATTACATATTCCATTTGAGTTAGGATGGTAGCCTGGAGAAGGAGACAGTGGTGAACATAGAAAGAATTGTAAAATTAAATATATTAAGAATGTAATATAGATAGGACTTAGGGATTGGCTATGATGAGTTTGCGAGGTTTGTTGAAGAAGTGACAAGCAATATTTTTAGGAGTATGATTTGAGAAACTTGATGCCTGATGTGACCCTCCACAAAGATGATGAGTGGTGGAGAAGACTTCATGGTGTTATGGGAGAATGCAAGCAATTATAAATAATGTCATAATTTTAAGTATTTTTATTTCTGCAATGATAATGTTATTTTGAAAATAAAGTTTGCAGTCTTTAATGCTGCACTTCCCATGTTTGGTCTAATAAAGTGAATTTTTGCATTCTCCCAAAATTCCTGTATTAAACATAACTAATGTTTAACATTTAGATGTGGCTTTTGATTAGATTATGAGTACAGGACTTAAATGAAATTGGATCTCTTACACAACAGATGTCAAAGAGATCCCTCACTCTTCCCACCACTGGAGAACTCACTGAGAATATGATCATCTGTGAACCAAGAGGTAGACCCTCACTAGACACTAAATCTGTTGGTGCTTGTATTTTCCAGCCTCTAAAACTCCGTGACGTAAGTGTTTCTTATATGAGCCACCTAGTTCATGGTGCTTTTTTATGGTAATCCAAATAGATTAAAACACATGAGCATAAGTCTTCATTAGGACCTGAAAATCACTCAAGCATGTCTAAAATCATCACCACTTTTAAAAATCTTTACAGAATGGTAACCTAACTAGTCTCCTTTCTCATCTAAATATTGCCACATATGTTCTCCAGTAAAAATCACTGTATCTATTTATTGGTCTGTGCAAAAGTTGTCTTAGGTCCTATTTCTATTTTCTGTTATAAACTTGTATGCATGGATAAGCAGGGATATGCACAAATGTTGCATATAGGCATTCTTTGAATTTTTATAGGTTTTTCCCCACTCTGTAGAACACATATCTTCACTTCCCTTCGCTAAATAGCCACTTCCCACAGTAGTAAATCAACTTGATTAAAAATTTTAATTGTCACAAAAATGTTGCTTCTAATATTTCTAATATTTCTTTGTTCATCAGTTGCAGCTATACAGCAGACACTGTGGCATCTCCCAGGCACTGAGATTCTAAGCCCTGTGCTGATACCAACATTCTGGGTCTCTACTTATTCAAATGATAGCATTAATAGTAAATTGCATATATATAATATATGTTATATATATATATATATATATATATTTATCAATTTGTTTTTAAATGTAGCATAATGGTTCCCTTTCCATCAAAATCTTAGCCACTAAATAATGTAGACTATATTTTGGTAATATATAAAAAGGGCACATTTTGGCAGCGCCACGGCTCAATAGGCTAAACCTCTGCCTATGGCGGCAGCATCCCAGGTTCGAGTCCCAGTTGGGGCACCGGATTCTGTCCGGGTTGCCCCTCTTCCAGGCCAGCTCTCTGCTGTGGCCTGGGAGTGCAGTGGAGGATGGCCCAAGTCCTTGGGCCCTGCACCCACATGGGAGACCAGGAGAAGCACCTGGCTCCTGGCTTTGGATCACCACAGTGCGCCGGCTGCAGTGCGCTGGCCGTGGTGGCCATTGGAGAGTGAACCAATGGCAAAGGAAGACCTTTCTCTCTGTCTCTCTCTCTCTCTCACTGTCCACTCTGCCTGTCAAAAATTTTTAAAAAGGGCACGTTTTTGCTATTATAATTAAGCAATATTCTCAGGCTAGAAATAGAAATGAGGCTTAAAAACAGGAAAAAGAAAACAAAACTTGCTTCTAAAAATGTTTTAACTATTGAAGTAGTTAGACACCATTTAGATAAGTTAGGGAATTGCACTGCTTAGCTTAGTATCCATATATTACATCTCGATGAAACACACACTCACAAAGTTTCTTGTAAATTATTTAGTGTTTTCAGCACAGCTGTATTGTGTGAGTATTTATTCATTGCCTCTAAAATCAGCAAAATATGTTCAGTAAGTGCCAGCTTGGCAGATATTGTACATAATCACACATCTGAGCCACAAAGTTATTCATGTCATTTTATAATCATGCTAATAATTACCAGACAACTAAATTATTCAACCACTAAAATGTTATATTTAATTACTTTATCAATTTTTGCATGTTGCCATGGAGATTAAATTGCTAACTCAATACATATCTTCAGTTCTTTTATAATTTCCATCTATATCAATATAAATGTGGAATGAATTTATAAAACCGGGAACCAAGTGCAAACAAGTTAGTATTTTCTTGATATGATTTCTATTCACATTGCTATGAATGATGCTGTGAAATTTTATCAGGTTCTTTCCACCTTCAAAGCATTCCTGAGCTCTAAACATTAATAGGAGCAGAATAAAATAAATCTTTCATAAGATACAATTTCTACCTCTGTCAGGAACTAACTGATTAGAAAACTCTTTATAGGTTAAACCAAATATTACATTTTTATGGTTCTGCATATTTCTAAACATAAGGACTAAAGGTTTTTCACTATAAACCATCCTTATACAGTAAATGCTAGAATGGGTCATAACAGCAGTCCATGTAATAATTTATTATTTGTCTATTTTTTTTTGTTTTCCTAGAGTATATTTTTATGGAGCTACAAATTTCCCTAAGAATGTCCCTGCATCTAAAGTTATTTATAACATAAAACTATCTTGTTATAAACACTGAATGTATACCACTCTATTCTATAAAACACCTAGCATCCATTTTACAACCTTCTGAGAAGAAAAAAACAAGGGTCACTAGATTGAGTTATCCTTGTTTTAGGTTAACAAGTATTGAAAGTAACCAAAGAAACATGCAAAGCCTTACTATCACTGGGAGAATCTGGTTCCATTTGGGAAAATTAAAACTACATAACAACAATAAAATCTTGAACCTTTATATGCGCAATTATAACCCAACAATGTCCTTCATTGGTCATAACAGATTCAAAATTTCTTAGGCTTAACTGTTCAGTATAAATAGGAGAGATGTTCACAATAAAACATTCGAGCTGATTGTAAGATTATTTATGAATAAAGTTAGCCAGAGAGGATGGAGGCGCTCAAATCTGGGGTTGGGTAGGAAAGATATAGATAAATGCTATTAATTCACTCATTCATAAATATTCATTTATCCAATTATTAATTCAACATGAATGTATAAGATACATGGTAAAATAATAACATATTTTCTAAAAATCTATTATCACTTTATTTATAATTTTCTTACAACTGCATTTAAGAAATGATTAATGAGGTAGACATTGTGGCATTGAGTTTGAAGCTGCTGCCTATGACACCAGCATCCTGTATCGCTGCCCTTTTTTTTTTTTATTTTATTTATTTTTTTTTATTTTCTTTTTTTTTTTTATTTTATTTATTTTTTTTTTTTACAGGCAGAGTGGACAGTGAGAGAGAGAGACAGAGAGAAAGGTCTTCCTTTTGCCGTTGGTTCACCCTCCAATGGCCGCCGCGGACAGCGCGCTGCGGCCGGCGCACCGCGCTCGTCCGATGGCAGGAGCCAGGAGCCAGGTGCTTTTCCTGGTCTCCCCATGGGGTGCAGGGCCCAAGCACCTGGGCCATCCTCCACTGCACTCCCGGGCCACAGCAGAGGGCTGGCCTGGAAGAGGGGCAACCGGGACAGAATCCGGTGCCCCGACCGGGACTAGAACCCGGTGTGCCGGCGCCGCAAGGCGGAGGATTAGCCTGTTGAGCCACGGCGCCGGCCATGCCCTTTTGAGTCCCAGCTGCTCTACTTCCAATCTTGCTAATATGCCTAGGAAAGCAGTAGAAAATGTTCCAAGAGCTTGGTCCCCCGCACCTATATGAGAAACCTAAAAGAATCTCCTGGCGCCTGGCTTCAGTCTGGCCCAGCCCTGGCCATAGCAGCCATTTGGAGAATGAACCAGTGGATGAAAGACCTTGCTCTCTCTCTCTCTCTCTCTCTCTCGCTCTCGCTCTCATTCTCACTCTCACACTCTCTCACTCTCTCTAAATCCATCTTTCAAATAAATAAAATAAATTTTAAAAAGAAAGGTTAATAATACAGTGCTTTAAGTTTTAGCATTTGGAGAAAAGGCGTAAGTGAATGCAAGAAACCACAATAGGAAATGGAATCCTACCAATGCCAACATATAAATAGTGTGCTAAAATTCAAAAGAGAGGAAATTTAAATTATTTCAAACTCCTGAGAATATCAACATATTCTTCTTAAAATCAACAGTGTTATACAAGGATGCCTCAGAAAGTTCATGGAAAATTGAAACATGGGTCACTGAAAACAGCTTATTTTGATGCAAAAATTTTTTAAAATTTCATATACATACATATAAGGTTCTTCAAAAGTTTATCAAGTTTGTATTATGAGAAAACTATGCGTAGGTTTTAATTTTTTACATGAAATAAACTTATTTTTTTATTTCCTGTCTCCATGTACTATTTAGAGTGCCTTCATATGATAGAAGGTAATTAAATATGAAAACATGTAGGCCGGCACCGCGACTCACTAGGCTAATCCTCCGCCTTGCGGCGCCAGTACACCGGGTTCTAGTCCCGGTCAGGGCGCCGGATTCTGTCCCAGTTGCCCCTCTTCCAGGCCAGCTCTCTGCTGTGGCCAGGGAGTGCAGTGGAGGATGGCCCAAATGCTTGGGCCCTGCACTCACTTGGGAGACCAGGAGAAGCACCTGGCTCCTGCCTTCAGATCAGTGCAGTGCGCCGGCCGCAGCGCACCAGCCATGGCGGCCATTGGAGGGTGAACCAAAGGCAAAGGAAGACCTTTCTCTCTGTCTCTCTCTCACTGTCCACTCTGCCAGTCAAAAGAGCAAAAAGCCAAAAAAAAAAAAAAAAAAAAAAAAAGAAAGAAAAGAAAACAAGAAAACATGTAGCCAGATAATTCAAGAAACAGTAAATCTTCCTTGGGTTACTGATAAAAGCTTTCACCTTGTCTGTTGCTTTCTAAGCCAAACTTGATGCAGAAATTGGAGACGTGAGCTGGCCATTTTGGCAGAGCAGGTTAATACACTGCTTGAGATACCTACATCTCATAGCAGAGCAGTGGTTGGAGTCCTACCTACTCCACTTCCAATCCAGCTCCCTAGTAACGTGCCTGGGAAGCAGAAGATGATGGCTCAGGTACTTGAACCCCTGCGATCCATGTGAGACCCAGATAGAATTCTTGGCTACTGGTTTTGACCTTGTGCAGCTTTGGCTATTTGGACCATTTGGGGCATAAACCGTTAGATGAAAGACCTGTGTGTGTGTATGTGTGTCTTTCAAATAAATAAATAATTAAATTTGAGACCTTTTTCTAAAGCACAAATTGTATATATACTAGAACTCTACTTCTATGCCATATTTTCTCTGGAATTAATTCCTACAGCCTACTGTGACATGAAAATCTGTTTCAGACAGCACCCTCGCTCACCTCTCTGAATCCCTGCCTTGATATTTTCCCTTTTACTCTATACACACTAGCCATAGTGAGCTTTAGCTCAGTTATCAGATATATCCCATTTTATTTAGCTTCTGGGATCTATACATAAATTTCCTTCTTTCTCAAAAATATACTTCCCTCCTTTTCCCTAGATAATTTCTAATCAAGCCTCTTTCTCTGATTAGATGTCAGAACTTAACAAATCGTTTTCTACTATTTGAAAATCATGCTAGGTACCTTTCCTATGTCTTTATTTAGTACTTCACCTATGACAGTGCACACCACACAAATTTTCTGTCTATCCTCTCTTTCAGACGATAAACATTCTGTGGGCTTGGATTTCCCAGTTCTTGCATTACATTTTTTAGTATTTGAGCAAATCAGTGTTATTTATTATGAAAAAATAGTAAAACTAAAATGAAAATTGACAGCACTTCCTTTATTAGATAGATTATTCTCAACCCCAAAATCTCAGTCTTGAAAGTTGGTCTTGTGGTCTTGTGGTCTTAGGCTTCATCTGGAGATGCCCATTTCTGAGTGCCAAGGATCAAGTCCTGCCTCTTCTGATCTAGCTTCCTGCGTATTTGTACTCTGGGAGAAAGCAGGTGATGACTCAAGAAGTTGGCACCCTTCCACCTACATGACCAAGATCTGGGTGACCCAGAGTTCCCTGGTTCCTCACTTCTGCCTGGCCCAGCCCCAGCTGTTGTGTGCAGTTAGGTAGTGAATGAGTGGATGAAAGATTCTCTCTCTCTCTCTCTCTCTCAACTTTCTCTTTCAAATAAATAAAGTAAATAAGCTTAAAATTTTTTCAACAATGAAAATTATTTTAAAAAATCTGAATATTAAGGACAAGTAAATCCTTATATGTCATACTCAGCACTTACAAGCACTTAAAATCCCTGTTCAACCCTAATTACCTGATCCAGTATGAGAGGAAGTGTTCAATAATTCAGATCACAATTAAATTTTGTATCAAATCAATATGTAACTAAGTAGGCAATTTATTACATGAAAATAGATATTAGCATTAAAATTTAGAATCAAGATACAAAATAAAGGTCTTCTTCATTTCATTGATATTTACTATTAAATTAAGAAATGATAAACAAATTAGCAAGGTAATGAGGTGTAACAGCACTGAGAGAGCAGATGAGTGTTTATTTTGCCAATAAACAATCGGTTAAGAATTATATGACATCATTAAATGATTCTTTTATTTACATTATAGATTAATATTTGCTATTCACATTTGAGATCTAATAAGCAATTGATTTAACCTAACTTCTTTCCTCCTTCCAAGTTATGCCTCTCTTCAGAAACCATTTTATCCATTGTTTTCTAAAGAATACAACAAACTGCCAACGTGTCCCTGGAGGCTTCTCTGTAGTGTATGGAGACAATCACTCTCAGCCAGCCTGGAACTTTGATATTGATGCGTCTCTCTAGGGGTTGCAGTGAAGATAAATTACTAGTTGTCATTTTTAAAAAGTATGCCTTTTAGCTCAGGACTATAGTATATGAATAAAGTGACTTAAAATAGTAATAAATGGGGGATTATCATTAATGCCATCCCTGCAGTGGCATGTCAATATCAAAGGCCACACTAGCAAAGAAAACCACTAATACTAAACTTCAAGCTGAGACACAGATAATACTCACGTGTCTTCCCTAAAAACTGATGGAAAAAAAATCAAGCATCATAAAGGGAATAGCATAAATCAAGCATCAGCAGGAAAATTAAGGAGTGAAGGGGATTACACAGCACTTTGGGAAAAAGAAAAGTCTATTTATATTCAGTTAGTCTAGAGAAGACTTTTCAAGTATATTTTACGAATCAGATACTTCAGATTGGGCTGAAAGTTTTTGGTATCAACTCAAGCTGTACACATTTATACCTGTTGCATAGCAGATTCTCAATGCATACTTTTATAACAATTGATTGAACTAAGCATGGAGGATCTATTTAGCTAAACTACTTGGTAACCTCCTTGGAACCAAGGCATGCTAGATGAAGGTAAATAGGTGTGGAGTGGAAGCCTTAGGTAAATCACTGGAGGACTAGCTCCATGGACAACACCTGATCCCTTTGTGAGGGGAATTGCAAACATCCAGTTAGATCCCCAGATGTGTCTCCTGGCTTCACTTCCTGGTAATGAAGACTCTGGGAAGCTTCCATAATGTAAACTGGGGCATCATGTGGAAGATCTAGACTAAGTCTCTGGCTTCAGCCCAGGACACTGCAGGTGTATGGGGAGTGAATCAGTAGAGAGGATCTCTCTCTCTCTCTCTCCCATAAAAAAATTACAAAAATAGATTGAAATCTATATTTCAGGAGAATAACATAAAACTTTTGGGGATCCAATGTATAGCAAGTCAAGTTAGGGAGAAGACTTGCTCTCGCTTAAGTGGGAATTCTGTAGTATATGTCAAAAGCCCCAAGGTAAATTGCAAATTCGGAAAGCACTGGGCAGGAAAAGTAACTTCAATTGAGAAACTTAGGCCACTTTATGGAAAGAGATGACAACTTTGATGCTGATAACTAATGTTAGATATATTTAACTATTAAGAGTAATAATGTTTGTGAAAGTGTCCGTCACATATTAAAGCCTCAAAAAATATCAGTATTATACATTTTTCTATTAACAGATACTCTCTGAATGATTCCAGTTTCAATATTGTTATTTTTTCTTCTTCTACCTAAATGGCTTCCATTTTTTCATAGCTTATGATATACATATAAGCGTGTGTGTATGTGTGTGTACATATATAATATTAATTCCATTCTATTGTTCCAAAGGGTAGTTTTTCTCCAGCTCTTAAATAGGGAGCCCCTTACACTGGCTTTTGTAGGGGATGTGAGGCAGCAGGGGCAGGTCTAAATTGGGTTAGTGATGTTAGGTCCTTCCAGGCTTCATGAGGGCGATTTCTGACTACCTTTCCATGAACAGCACAAGCCACACGAAAATGTAGCTTTGCAACAACTTGGGAAGTACAAAGGCGAAGAATACACTCACTTTACAGATGTCCCTAACAACTGTGGCCTCCACTGTGCTTCAAATAACGAGGTTCTTTTTTTTTTTTTTAATTGTGGCTTAATAAATAGTTTTCAATTCCAGGTCTTCTAAGACAAAAAAAAGTTCTGGAGCAGATTTTTTTTTGACAGGCAGAGTGGACACACACACACACACACACACACAGAGAGAGAGAGAGAGAGAGAGAGAGAGAGAAAGGTCTTCCTTTTGCCATTGGTTCACCCTCCAATGGCCGCCACCGCCGGTGCACTGTGGCTGGGGCACTGCGCTGATCTGAAGCCAGAAGCCAGGTGCTTCTCCTGGTCTCCCATGGGGTGCAGGGCCCAAGCACTTCGGCCATCCTCCGCTGCACTCCCCGGGCCACAGCAGAGAGCTGGCCTGGAAGAGGGGCAACCGGGACAGAATCCGGCGCCCCGACCGGGACTAGAACCCGGGATGCTGGCACTGCAGGTGGAGGATTAGCCTATTGAGCAGTGGCGCCGGCCCTGGAGCAGTTTTAATTTCTTAATGCCTTTTTCCTGGGCACACCTCTAGCAAACTTTGTGCACTGAATGGGCTGGCAGCATGCTGGTTTTGGCTTGACAGTTGTTCCTTCTTTTCTTTGTCATGTTGGAAGCAAGGACCTGAAATCACATGTATATATTTTGAAGTAAAATTAACAGTATTTTCCCAGATTAGCTATGGAGAGGTGATGAGGGAAGAGACAAGTTAAAGATGACTCAAGGGTTTTTGCCTGGGCAGTAGGAAGAACTGAGTACCCATTCACAGAATTGAGAAGGGGAGAGAGAAAACTCTAATGCCAAGGTTTGAGGAGTAAGATTCTAATTTGAATACAGTATTTGATAAGCTTTAGACAACCAAGTATTTGGGAATTCAAGCTGACTCTGGAGTTCAAAATAGCAATCAGTGCTAGATATAAATTAGGTTATCATCAAATATGAGAATGAATGAGATCACTGGAAAAGAGTTGTCAGTTCTCAAAAAGAAGAAATGTTCTGAAAGTTGAGCATTAGTGCATTTTAAAGGCAGAGAGATAAAAAGAAATCAAAAAGTAACTAGTAGCCACAATGATGCTTCAAAACAAATTAAAAAAAAAGAGATTGTGTTGTTCTGGGAACCAGGTGGGAAAAGGTAACATTTCAACATCTAATGTGTGCTGTTCATATGTGAAGAGATTTCACCGAGCAGTTATTGTGGTTAGCAGGAGAGTGATCATCGGTAACATGGATAAGCCCGTCTCAGTCAGCCTATACTGTGTCTTGCTGCAAATTAGAGAAAAAGTGTCACTTCCACTGGATAAAGACCCGTAGCCAGTGCATGATTTGGTGAGTGAAACACAGCTTCCAATTCATCTGCCATTTACCAGATACCCTTGAATAATGAGAACATACAGAACTATAAGACGAACCCACATGGCATAAAATTATTTCAATGGCATGATCAGTCTGAGGAAATAATTAGGGTAGGTTGAAGAGAAAATGTGATGAGATAAATACTTGAGTGACTCCTGTAAATGAATTTTGCTATTAAGAGGAGAGAAATAACGTAGTAGCTACAGAGAGATGATACTTGTAAATATTTCAAATTCTGAGTATTTCCACAAGATATTGTCAGTATCCTATCTATGCCTGCATACTCATGTTTTTCCATTATGTACTGACAACTTTCTCTTGCAATTTCATCTTCTACCTGAGGGCTTTCACTTACTGTAGGAACATCACTGAGTCGATTGGAATGGACTGGAGAATTCTGCTGCAGGAGGCAGAACTTAACTTAAGTGGATGAGAATTTGTAATTTAATACACAGAGTCCTACATTCTCATCTTCTGCCCAACGTTCAATTCATGGATAATCTTAGATTGTGTTTCATGTGTCTTATATATTGTTGTAGAGCAAATCAACATAGCATTTTGAACCTGGCATTTTGCTGCTATCCTCGTAAAAGATTTTTTCTTCATTCCAATATTCATGCAGTATGAAAAATGATGCTTGGTTTTCAGTTGGAAAACATAGACGTACATCATTCATTCTTCCTCAAGAATACATCCAATTTTTACTCTGTATCTTATTTAGTTTGCAAGGAGTACTGGTCAGGTATCTATTTAATGTCTATCAATTGAAATTTGCCTTATTTTTATTCATTTATGATAACATTATAATTATGAGTGTTGATGAGAAAGAACATTGAGTACAGGTTCAATCATATCACATCATTTAAAGTCTACATATAATCCACATGACTTTTCAAGACCGGCATTGTTGCATAGCACTGACCACAAGACCAGTATCACATATGGGCACTCATTCATGTCCCTGCTGCTCTGCTTCCAATCCAGCTTCTTGTTAATGGTATGGGAAAAGCAGCTGAAAATGAACCAATTGTTTAAGTTCCTGCTACCCATCTGGGAGATCAGGTGAAAGCTCCTGGATCCTGGATTTGACCTGTGTAAATGATGGCTTCTCTGGCCAGTGAACAGAAGATTCTCTCTCTCTCTCTCTCTCCCTCTCTCTCTCTCTCTCTCTCTCTCCTCTCTCTCTCTCTCTCCTCTCTCTCTCTCTCTCTCTCTCTCTCTCTCTCTCTCTCTCTTTCTCTCTCTCCTCTCTCTGGCTCCCCTTTCTCCCTCTCCTCTCCCCTCTTCTCCTCTCCCTCCTCTCCACTCCCCTGCCATGCTCTCCCTTCCCCTCCTCTCCCCTCCTCTTCTCTTCTTTCCTTTCCCTCTCTCTCTGCAGCTCTAACTTTCTGAAGCTCTGGCTCTCAAATAAGTAAATAAATATTTTTAAAATATGATCAACACAACAAATCATAGCTGATGTTTATTTCCTTTGCTTCTTTTTCATTCAATCCACACCAAGCATTTTGGAAGAATGCTATCATGTACATTTTTTAATCAAGGACTAGTGAGTTTATACTTCTCTTTAAGGATAGAATATCTAAATTTTAAACTTACTTAAAATATTTCTGCATAAATGTATTGCTTCTCCTCCATTCATTTATTTATTCAATGTTTAAATATCAGTATGGATTCATGGCTATGTATTTTGTGCTCTGAGTTATGATCCAATTCTGCTTTATTAACAATGTTGTTCCAATTGTTCTAGCTTTGGCCGCTTCTTTTTGCATTCAGTTCCTGTGTCCCTTTGCTTATCAGTATCATTTGCTCTGTGTTGTGTGTGTGTGTGTGTGTGTGTGTTTCAGAGTTCCCTTACTGCTGGCACTACAAAGTGCTTCGACTCTTATAGTACATCTTATAGTACATCCTAGGATCAGTCATTTCTCCAAGGGGCTTTAGATCCTCTTACTGAAGAGTGGCATTAAACACCAACTTCTGGCACCATATTTGCTTGCTTTCTACTAGGTTAGGGTTGTTTTTAGGCTCTTTCTGCTAATAGCAAGAAAATGCATGCAAGAGTGTATACTACCCTATGGTTATAAAAATATCAGTAAATATTTTGGTATGAAACTAACTCTATATTGTGCTCAACATGATTCATACTGGTATCCCCAACTCTAATCCATCACATGTAGATCATGCCAGTTTTCACTCATATTTTATATATTTGTAAACTCTCATTCCCACAATTTCTTATCTGGCTCCTATCTTCAGTCTTCATGATTCAATTCCATTACACATGTGTAGTAGTATCAGAACTTTATACTATTCCCCATTGGGCAATTACTCTATTAAGTAGAGTATACACTCATATATAGTTAGATTTGCCTTTATACATAAATAATCCACTTGTTTTTAAGGTTTTTTTGGTCAGCACTTTCACCCTCCACTCCCTTCTTAAACGTTGCTGATTCATTTGTCAAACAAAATGTTATACACCTCTAAAAATCTCTATGCCCTTCAACTCTTCAACTTTCTAGCCCACAACACAAGTGGTACTATTAACTTTTTGCTATCTGCATAAACTTGCCTTTTCATCAGTCTCTATGTTGTTTTTTGAATTGGCTTCTTTCACCTAGTAATATTTATTCAAAATTCAGCCATGTCTTTCTTAGCTTAAGATCTCATTTATTTTCAACTTTAAGTAATATCATCTGAATGGGTCATAATTTGCATATCTATTCATCAACTGAAAAAGTATGATTGCTTTGAATCTGAATCTTGATCCTATAAAAATTAAGTTATTGGAAAATTTTTCATGTTAGTTTTTATGCGGTCATAAAATTTCAAGTTAGCTGAGTAAATAGTAAAAGAGATTGCAGGATCTATGGCAGGTTTATAAGAATCTATCAAACTGTCTTTCAAAGTGTTTACACTTTTGAATGTACACCACCAATGAATGACAGTCCCTACTATCTGCATCTTCATCAATAATTGTTATTATCATTTCAAGATATTTTAGATGTTTTTTTATAACGCTTTTATTTAAAGAATATAAATTTCCAAAATACAGCTTATAGATTACAATGGCTTCCCCCCCATAATTTCCCCCCCACCCGCAACCCTCCCCTTTCCCACTCCCTCTCCCCTTGCTTCACATCAAGATTCATTTTCAATTCTCTTTATATACAGAAGATCAGTTTACTATATATTAAGTAAAGATTTCAACAGTTTGCCCTCACATAGCAACACAAAGTGAAAAATACTGTTGGAGTACTAGTTATAGTATTAATTCACAATGTATAGCACATTAAGGACAGAGATCCTACATGATATATTTTTTAAAAAAATTGATTAATTTTCTAGGCAATTTCCAATTTAACACCAAGATTTTTTTTCATTTTTAATTATCTATATACAGAAGATTGATTCAGTATATACTAAGTAAAGATTTCATCAGTTTGCACCCACACAGAAACACAAAGTGTAAAATACTGTTTCAGTGCTAGTTATAGCATTACTTCACATTGGACAACACATTAAGGACAGATCCCACATGAGACGTAAGTACACAGTGACTCCTAAAGTTGATTTAACAATTTGACACTCTTGTTTATGGCCTCAGTAATCTCCGTAGGCTCTAGTCATGAGTTGCCAAGGCTATGGAAGCCTTTAGGGTTCGCTGACTTCAATCTTATTCCGACAGGGTCATAGTCAAAGTGGAAGTTCTCTCCTCCCTTCAGAGAAAGGTACCTCCTTCTTTGATGGCCCCATTCGTTCCACTGGGATCTCACTCACACAGATCTTTCATTTAGGTCTTCTTTTTTTTCCAGAGTGTCTTGGCTTTCCATGCCTAGAATATTCTCATGGGCTCTTGAGCCAGATCTGAATGCTTTAAGGGCTGATTCTGAGGCCAGAGTGCTATTTAGGACATCTGTCATTCTATGAGTCTGCTGTGTATCTCGCTTCCCATGTTGGATCATTCTCTCCCTTTTTGATTCTATCAGTTAGTATTAGCAGACACTAGTCTTGTTTGTGTGATCCCTTTGACTCTTAGACCTATCAGTGTGATCAATTGTGAACTGAAATTGATCACTTGGACTAGTGAGATGGCCTTGGTACATGCTACCTTGATGGGATTGTATTGGAATTCCCTGGCCTGTTTCTAACTCCATCATTTGGGGCACGACTGATTGAGCATGTCCCAAATTGTACATCTCCTCCCTCTCTTATTCCCACTCTTATATTTCACAGGGATCACTTTTCAGTTAAAATTTAAACACCTAAGAATAATTGTTTGTTAATTACAGAGTTCAACCAATAGTACTAGAATAAAAAAATTACTAAATGGGATAAAGTATTACATTGTACAACAACAGTCAGCACAAGAGCTGATCAAGTTACTGTTACTCATAGTGTCCATTTCACTTCAATAGGTTTCCCCTTTGGTGCTCAATTAGTTGTCACCGATCAGGGAGAACATATGATATTTGTCCCTTTGGGACTGGCTTAATTCACGCAGAATGATGTTTTCCAGATTCCTCCATCTTATTGCAAATGACCGGATTTCATTGTTTTTGACTGCTGTATAGTATTCTATAGAGTACATGTCCCATAATTTCTTTATCCAAATGTATGCTTTGAATTCCCTGTGATCTTTTGCCGTGAGGTTCCCTTCGTTTATCTTCTTTCATGTTGATGGCCGTGTTTCTGTGTTTCTGTGTGTAACACATCTTTAAGTATCTTTTGCAGGGCTGGACGAGTGGCAACAAATTCTTTCAATTTTTGTTTGTTATGAAAGGTCTTTATTTCACCTTCATTCACAAATGAGAGCTTGGCAGGATATAATATTCTGGGCTGGCAGTTTTTCTCTCTAAGTACCTGGGCTATGTCTCGCCATTCCCTTCTAGCTTGTAGGGTTTCTGATGAGAAGTCTGCCGTGAGTCTAATTGGAGATCCTCTGAGTGTAATTTGACGTTTCTCTCTTGCGCATTTTAGGATCTTTTCTTTCTGTTTCACTGTGGTGAGTTTAATTACAACGTGTCGTGGTGAGGACCTCTTTTGGTCATGTTTACTAGGGGTTCTATGAGCTTCCTGTACTAGGATGTCTCTGTCCTTCTCCAAAACTGGGAAATTTTCTGCTATTATCTCACTAAAAAGGCATTCTAATCCTTTCTCCCTCTCCATGCCTTCAGGAACTCCTAGAACTCGAATGTTGGGTTTTTTAATAGTATCCTGTAGATTCCCAACAATATTTTTTAGATTTCTAATTTCCTCTTCTTTTCTTTGGTTTGACTGTATAGTTTCCTGTGCTCTGTCTTCTAAGTCCGATATTCTCTCTTCTGCCTCACCCATTCTGTTTGTAAGGCTCTCTAATGTGTTTTTCATTTGATCTATTGAATTCTTCACTTCATTATGATTTCTCGTCACTATCACAGTTTCATGTTCTACTAGTTGTTTCATTTCAGCTTGATTTCTCCTTAATATTTCATTTTCACGAGAGAGATTTTCTACCTTGTCCATTAAGGATTTCTGTAGTTCAAGAATTTGTTTTTGAGTACTTCTTAGTGTTCTTATCAATTTTTTGAGATCTGCTTCTTGCATCTCTTCTATCTCATCATCTTCGTAATCTTGAATTGGGGTGTCTTTTTCATTTGGGGGTGTCATAGTGTCTTCCTTGTTCTTATTACCTCGGTTTTTGCGTTTGTTGTTTGGCATATTGGTTTCTTCACTGTGGTGTTTTTTTCTTGTTATACTGTGACTCTAGATTAAGTGGACCGTCTGCTTTTGATGGAGCCTTAGAGGCTTGAGATGGGTGTGGCCTGAGAGCTCTGTTTGGTTCCTCAGGGATGAGGGTGTGTCAAAGGAGACACTCCCAGGTTAGGCGTGGTAAATCTCTCTCTGTTACTTTTTTTTTTTTTTTTTGGTTCAAAAGGGAAGTAATTCCACACAGCTGAATGGAATTGGGGGTGGTTAGCAGGCGAATGATATACCCACAGGAGCCAGAGATCAGAAGCTCTTTCCCAAGGACCAGAGAGGGAATCTTTGCAGCCCTTAGTGTGGGCTCAGATTCTCCTGTAGTCTCCCACTGGGCTGCCAAGGCTACTGAACTGTAGTGTCTCTGGAGAGTACTCACATGAATTCGTGATTTCCGTGAGTTCTCTCCCCCACAGTCTCTTTTTTCACAGTCTCAGTTCATTAGCACCACACATTCATTGGGTTCTAATCTCCTGTTATTTCACCCCTCCCACCCAGAGTCAGGTTTTTCTGCTAGGCTCGGGGCCAGTGCAGACCCGAGGTCGCCCTGCTTATGACGTATTCCAAAATGGCGCCTGCTCTTTGTCTTGCTCACCTTTGAGAGGTGAGTGGAGAGAGAGAAGCTCGTGTCCGTACGGGTCACTTTTTTTTTTTTCCCTCTCTCTCTCTCTCTCTTCTAGTTAGCCTGGTGAACTTTTCCCTGCAGGGTTTCAAGCCTTGTTCGCTCTAGGCTCCCTTTTCCGCTTCCCTCCTGGTATCTCGGGCTATTGAGATTCTGCTCACCTCGCGTTCCAGCGCTGGTGTGTTGAATCTGCTGCTGGTGTCCCAAACTGCGGGCTCCCACACTCTCCACGCAGGTCCACTGTGAATCTCCAGTTCCGGAAGGGTTTTCTCTGCTGTTTCTTCCCCTACTCTTCCTTGAACCTGCAGTATCTCCACTTTTATTAAACTGTCTCTCCCCAGACTATCGGTGTGCTCCCTTCCTATTCCGCCATCTTGCCGCTCCCTGAGCTAGATGTTTTAATAGATATATACTGACACATTATTATTTCAATTTGAAGTTCTCTAATTACAAGTACATGGATCATATTTTCCTATACTTATTCACTTGTTTTTTCCTTGGTGAAGTATCAATTCAAAACTTCTACTTACACTTTTGATGTATAATAATGATACTTTAATGTAATCCATTGTGATATCTCATTACATTTATATACACTGTGTATTGATCTACAGGATATTTGGGCTATCTGTCATCTCAAATGCTTACCATTTCTTTGTAATGAGAATATTCAAATCCTCTTTTTTGGCTGGGTCATTGTACCTATTAACTAACCTCTATCTTTCCCTTCCCCAACCCTCTGTAGCCTCCCATAATTGCTATTTTGTTTTTTACTTCCATGAGCTCAGTTTTTTTAGATTCCATACATGAATGAAATCATGAGATATCTATCTGTTCCTGGATTATTTGCGTAATTTTTTGAGCTCAGGTCCACTCATGTTGCTGCCAATGATAGGATTTCATGATTTTTATATGTCAAATGGTAGTCCTTTTACACATTTTAGTTGGTTTATTTAGCTCTTTATTATTGAATTTAAAGGTTTCTTTTTATATTTTGGATATAATTTTTGATAGCATATAATTTTTTAAATACTGTCTCTCATTCCACAACTTGACCTTTTATTCTTTTGGCAATGTCTAAATTTTTTGACATGCCAGATTTGCAATGAGAAATCCAAAATTATGTATTTTATGTACTACTATGTTACCAAATGATATGAAAACTTGTGATAAGTTTATCATTTGTCTCCTTTTGCTTTCTGATTTTAAAATCATATCATAAGAAAATAAAATTTTATTACTTTTTTGATTCTTTTTTTAAAGATTGATTTATTTATTTGAAAGACCTACACAGAGAGAGAAGGAGAGGCAGAGAGAGAAAGAGGTCTTCCATCCGCCGGTTCACTCCTCAAATGGCCGTAGGGGCCAGAGCTGTGCTGATTGGAAGCCAGAAGCCAGGAGCTTCTTCCAGGTCTCCCACAGGGGTACTGGGGCCCAAGGACTTGAGCCATTTTCTACTGCTTTCCTAGGCCGTAGCAGAGAGCTGAATTGGAAGTGGAACAGCCAGGACTCAAACCTGCGCCCATATGAGATGCTAGCACTGTAGGTGGTGGTTTTACTTGCTATGCCACAACACCTTCCCCACTTTTTTAATTCTTATTCTTCCAATTGGTTTCTCTCGTCTGATTGCAACAACTAATAAATTCCATTGAATTGTGAGTTGTATAGAAGATAGTAGACATCCTTGTTTTGTTCATGAACATTTTTAATTATCCATTGACTGTTTTCCAACTTGTTAGATTATCTAGATGTTATCACCTTTTCTGTGCTTACATAGTCTTAATAATTGAAATTCTTATCTACCTTTTTTTTTCAGTTTTCTCACAGAAAGTAAAAATTAACATCCTATTTAAAAAAAAAGACAAGGATTGTTCTGTGTAAGGCACTTTTCTTGTTTTATTTATTATGTTTAAAATCTCATTATTCTCTTTAAACCAAGATGTCTTGTGAGAATGTTTTAAATGCACATAAATTATCTTTTGTTAAGACCACATTCTGTTTCATACTTTATTCATTAAGCATTGTATTCTTAAGAGTTATTATTCCTATTGGGTTTATATCTAGCTTGTGTTTCTATTATTTTTAGGGTTCTACAGCACATATTCATCAAGTTTTATTTACACAATCTCCATTTGAGGATGGAAAGGTCACTTTCATCCCCCACTTCATCATAGTTGGCTTCTTTTGCCCTGTTCATGTTATGCAATCAAATGTAGGATTAAGGGACAAAGCATTTAAACATAAACAACCTGACAGTATTCTGAGATGTTGCATATCCAAATTGCCAAAGCAGGATAACTTCTCACAAACAGATCCTCAAAAGTATTTTATTTTTCCAGAAGTCTTATTACTACTTTACACTACTCAATTATTAATTTGTACTACTCAAATGGATGGAGATAGAAATAATTTTAAAGCATATTAATTTATCTAATTATTTATGAGTTCCAGCATTTCTTCATATATTTATCTTCCATATTTTTCTATGAATATTTATTCATCATTTCATTCAATTTTTTCTAAAGCATTTCTTGTTGATTTGCAAGTAATCCTTCTATACTCTACACGTTAACTCATAATTTGTTAATAATATGAAGAGAAAGTTTTATTTCAACTATGTGGTTGTCCTTTACCTCTGCCAATGGTGCTCTTCGGTAAATCAAAATCATTAATTTTAGTGAGAATAAATTGATATCTTTTTCACCTTATTTTTGTAATGTTGATTCTTAATGCACTTCTGTTTAGTGAATTTATATTTATTGTATTTGTATATAATGCTATATTTCACATTGAGTTGTTTAATCCATCTGGGTATTTTTGGTATTTTAATATTAAATAAAGAATTCACAAATTTTAGTTAAACTTTTTCTAGGCTCTCCATTGCACTTAAATACTGGTCTAGCTAAAGGGATACTTTCAAGAAATTTCTTTAGTGAAGTTTAGGAAAGAATTTCCTTTACCAACGATGTGTCTCACAATGTACACTCATGGCCTCTGAAGAAATGTTTCCATGTGCATGCAGCATTTGGATAAGTGTCTCAGAAAGATCAAACCTTTCATTATTTCTCACTTGAGCTGCTACTAATCTAGATTTTATGGCAGATACTTTTTATTTCAATGAAGGTGTGTGCAAATGTGTGATTGAGTGAGAGTTCTTTTTTATGAATGAATCTTTTACATACTTACTGCTGCATAATGGTGATAGTTAATTCTAGGTGTCAACTTGAGAAGAGAGAAAGAGAGAGAAAGAGAGATTTGGTCAAATATTATTCTAGATGTTTCTGTGAAGTATTTTTGGGTAGGGTTAACATTTAAATCAATAAAAATAAGTCAAAACAAATCACCCTCCCAATCAGTTGAAGGTCTTAAGTAAAATAAAAGGAAATTTGTCAGAAGACTATCTTTGGACTAAAACTGCAACTACTCTTTGTGAATCCAGTGCATTGCCACCCTCTTGTGAAGTTTGGACTCACCAGCTTTATAAACTGCATTGACCAATTCTTTCAAAATTCTCTCTTTGACTCTTTAACAAATATTTTTTTCAAAAGAAACATTCATTTGCCTTTGACTGCCTAAGGCCTTGAGATAGAAGCCAATTATTGAGCTTTTCCCTATTTCTTGCCCATGATTCATGTGAATAATTTATTATGTCTAGCCATTATAGGAGAGTTTTTATAACTCTTAATCTAGAAATATTCACAATGTTTTTGAGAAGTTAGAATATGAAAATAGGCACCACTGACAGTCCCAAAATGAATAAAAACCAAATGAATAAGGAATAAACAAATATATAAAATGCTTACATTTACACTTCATAGTTGTTAAGAGAGCTGATAGTGGGATGCTATAGATAAGAAGAAATCATAATTTTATAGCTATATAAGAAATGCTTTATAATCTTATGAGCTGAGAGATGAATTCATGGGGAATTTTGGATTTTAAGAGATTCATGAAAGAAAAAAGAAAGCTGAGTATGCTAACAAAGCAAAGAAGCCCTTTTATCACATTACTTTATATATTAGTGTTTATTTCTCAGTTAACTTTGTAGCAGTTTGCCTTATGATGTGCTCTTTTTTGCTTAGGTAAGTATTTCTGAAGTTATAAAGTCTTTAAGATGTTTTGACAAAAAGAAAAAGTTCTATTTAAAACTAAAGTTTCAGGGTTGTTTTATTTTAGTAATTCTTTTCCTTTTCCTCTAGAAGAAAGTCCAGTGAAAATTATTTACAATGAGATTTTTGTATTAAAGGAAACTTACATACCTGGGTGAAAAACACAGTTGATATCACTTACTGTCTTAAGACTTATAGTATAAATAAATGCTAATACTTTATGCATATCATTGAACAGGACTGAGCTAATAAGATAAAGGGCAAAAAAAAAAAAACTGAGATTGTATCGTTTCCTTTGTCTTGCCTTCTGAGTGATATTTCTCCAGAGATGGGCATCTATTGACATTAAAGTTATTTTGTTAATAGTTGGATAAAAAAGCTACCTGGCATCAAATGGGTGACTGGACTGAATGATTTTAAAGAATTCTTAAAGCCATGATATTATATGATAATTCCACTGGCAAGCATTGTAATATGGTGGAAAGAACAAGAAATAAGAAGTCATGTTGTGTAGATTCTGTGTCTGATATGTGATCAAATAGTTACCTAAGCCTGAAATCCATTACACTCAGTCTCCTAGTTCATAAAATGTGGATGACAATGCTTACTCGTCTTTGTGAATTTGTAAAAATCCAGAAGACAAGATATACATTTATCTTTCTTTTTTCCCTCTCACATGCTATATGGCGATACTGGAGTCTATATTATAGATGGATCTGGTATCAGTGCAAATGTTTTAAACCGTATTTGATGAATTCCTGTATACTCAAGATAGACTCACTGGAGACTACAAGCCTTGCAGAGGTCCAGTACTATGGGAGCCCTGTGGACTTGCACATTTTCCTTTCATGAACTTCACCAAGTTCTCACCCTGAAGTTTGGAAGAAGATCGCCTCATACTTCTGAAGGGGACGATGGGAAAGAATCATTATAATATATACCCAGGGTTCCTTGCCCTCCTTAAGAAGGCATGCCCTCAGTTGAAATCTATTTTATGAAATCCTATTCTGTTGAGTTTTGTCTATATCTAACCAACATGAGATTACAGATACTCAATTCAGACTCACATGAAGACTGACACGTAAACATAGCACTGTAGAACACTTCATATCTTTCATCCTTCTCCAAACGAAGGGAGCTCTAGTATGTCAGGACTGCATTTGAAGGAACTGTAAACCTTAATACCTATTTAACGACTCCAGAAAATTGCTGAAACAACAGCAGAGCCAAAAACAGAGACACAAAAAGCAGCTGTAGGTTCCCATAGAATAACAATAGCAAATATAGCCTAACTCCTAACCAGAAAGACATAAACATCACACTAAAGGATGGTTTGCATTCATTCTGACCTAATTTATGGTACAAATACGGCATATTAATTAAACTATATCAATAACTATTCTAAATGTCAAAAGTCTGAGCAGATCAATTAAAAGACAAATAAGCAACGTCATTACAAATAAAACACTCAGCGATGTGTAATGTACAGGTAGCATAACTGGTTGAGCTCAAAGAAAATACATTTTTTTGACAGGCAGAGTTAGACAGTGAGAGAGAGAGACAGAAAGACAGAGAGAAAGTCTTACTTCTGTTGGTTCACCCCCGAATGGCCGCTGATGCACCGTGCTGATCCGAAGCCAGGAGTCAGGTGCTTCCTCCTGGTCTCCCATGCGGGTGCAGGGCCCAAGCACTTGGGTCATCCTCCACTGCCTTCCTGGGCCACAGCAGAGAGCTGGACTGCTAGAGGAGCAACCAGGACAGAATCCGGCACCCCAACTGGGACTAGAACCAGGGTGCTGGCGCAGCAGGCGGAGGATTAGCCAAGTGAGCAGCGGCCAAGCTCAAAGAAAATATTATTTGTTCATTCCCCTCAGCATTTGTTTTTCCTTCATAAATTATTTCCATATGTTTATAGCTAGTGTATTCCTTAAAGAGCATTAAAAAACAGAAATCTAAGTGAAATGTGTTTCAGTAGAAGACTAAACAATTCAGATCATGCATCCATTTGTCTAAAACCTCAGGTCTAATTTTAACCCAAAGTTCAAGCTGTAGCACCAGAAGCTTGTTTCTCTTCTTGTTTCTTCATTTTGCTTTCTCTACATAGTTTCATTTACAGGGAGATTTTAAAAAGGCTTCCAGAAGTAAGCAGGTTCAAGTAAAACAAAATTGTCCAGATTCATTCCTCACCAACTGTATCCAAATTCCTGTTAGTGCATTGCTCTAAATGGCTCTCTCCAAACATACCATAGTAGCTTGAAAGTTATAATATGTTCTTTAAATTGGATGCATGTCTGTCTTAAAAACATGTGAGACAAGTGAGACCAATGTGTGGTCTTCTTGATAGAAAACAGATGCAGTTTCAAGCACAAAGATCATGGAAACCCAGCCATGAAAACAGAAGTCCGTTTATGTACTTGGATTAAGTTATCAGTATTTTTTCCTACATTGTACTCAGCTCTTTCATTTTTCCTTTTTACACTGTTTCAAATATATAACTAGAATCTCCTGAATTAATTTAAAGCAAACGATATAGAATTAAAAAGAGGTTAATCGAATTAATTGAAAAAGTAAATATTAAGGATTTACTCAACTGCATGTTTCTGCAGGAAATATCATTAGGAACAAGTAGGCAGGTAAACTATTCTTTATTCTATCCTACAGTGCAAATGATAAAGAGGTTAAACAGGCAGTAATACAAGAACAAGATAATCATAATTTTTTTCTTAGTTAGGTATACCTGAGTTTAAAGTTAACCAATGAATAGAAGTTCTGTTCATTATAGCTTTTGTGCTTTTTGCCATAATGATGCCATGTTTTGTTCTATGCAAAAATCACAAATCTTCCAAAAAGAAAATATGTGGAAGAACAATCACAGCACTTCAGAGACATCTTGACATTTTTAGAAAGGGACTCATATCAGTTTCATGCTCTTTCCCACTTAGTCATGGCCTTTTCATATGGAGAGATTATATAAGATAGATTACTGTGATGCAAAGGTGGCTGATTAAGTCATTTTGCCAGACCCAGAATTGTGGTACAGCAGGTTAATGCACCACTTGCAATGCCAACATCCCATAAGGAGGTGCTAGTTCAAGTCCAGGATGCTTTGATTCTGACCCAGATACCTGCTAATGGGTCTGGGAAAACAGCAAAAGATGGCCCAACTACATGGTCCTATGCCACCCACATGGAGGCTCCTGGCTTTATCCTGGCCCAGTCCTGGCCATTTGAGGAGTGAACCAGTTGTAGAAGATCTCTCTCTCTCTCTCTCTCTCTCTCTCTCTCTCTCTCATTCGTTCTTTCTCTCAATCTCTCCCTCCCCATCAACCCCCAACCACTACGCTCCCTCTCTTTCTGTATATGTTGAAATGATTACTTTTTCCATCCTCCATAAGAAGTATTAGGGGATTTTTCTCCAATGTTTTTTCTTACAATATATGTATTAATTTGAATGGCAGAGTTACAGAGAAGCAGAGGGAGAGAGAGAGAAAGAGAGAGAGAGAGAAGTCTTTCATCAGCTGGTAAACTCCCCAAATGGCCTCTAGGGCTGGAGCTGAAAAAATCCAAAGCCAGGACCCAGGAGCTTCTTCCAGGTCTCTGACACAGGTGCAGAGGCCCAAGCACTTGGGCCATCTTCTATTGTTTTTCCTGGCCATAGCAGAGAGCTGGATTGGAGTGGAGCAGCTAGATCTTGAACTGGTGCCCTTATGGATTTGTGGCACTGCAGGTAGAGTCTTTACCCACTAAGCCACAGCACCAACCCCCAATTTTTTTTTTCCAATCTTAACAGTGAGAATTTGGTGAGGGTTCTGAAAATAAAATTCTCAAGACTTTAGGGCTCCCATAATACTGGGCCTCTGTAGAGCTTTTAATCTCGTGAGTCTACCCTAAGTTTACAGGAATTCATCAACTGAAGTTTAAAATATCTTTATAAATGGTCCTTTAAATAATAGATACAATATTTCCTATAACCCAGAAACAATAGTATTCAGCTGAAATACCCAGAATTCGTCAATTAGGAAGTTAAAAAGTGAGACAATTCCATTTAAAATGATTTCATTTTTAAATATTTATTTATTTGTTTATTTGAAAGGAAAAGTTACAGAGAAAAATGGAATGATCTTCCATCTACTGTTCAGTCCCCAAGTGTCCACATTGGCCAGGGCTGAGCCAGATTGAAGCCAGGAGCTAGAGTCTCATTTGAGTCTCCCCTGTGGGTAGCGGGGGCCCAAGCACTTGGGCCATCTTCTACTCTGTTTCCCAAGCCATTAGCAGGGAGCTGGATCAGAAGTGGAGCTGGCAGGACACAAACTGGGCCCACCTGAGATGCTGGCATTGCAAGTGGCAGCTTAACTTGCTATACCACAATTTTGGCCCCAAAACTTGAATCTTTAGCATTCTGTTATTCCCTGTAAGAACTGTAAGAGACAGAATAGCAAAGTAGAGGGTCTAGATATATTCAAATACAAGTCTATAGTAGTTAAGGTGATGTTTTTATCCATTATTCCACAATGCCACTCTCAGTATCTGATTTTTATAAGATTCTGAAGATGTGTGTTTTCTGTTGTGCTATGTAAAATTGTAAGAACAATAATACACAATAACAATAGTTAAAAACGGTCACATTATTCACTTTGCACCTATAGCTAGCACTGAAAACTGGAAATTTAAACTTCCACCCCATTGACAAAAGAACCTGGCAAGGTTAGTGGTGGACATTTGGCATGGTGTTCTACATGCTGCTCGGGAAGCCTCCATCTCATACCAGTGTGCCCAGGTTTGAGTCCCAGCACTGCTTTCAGTTTCAGCATCCAGATACTAAGCATCCTCGGAAGCAGTGATGATGGGTCAAGTATTTGGTTGGATCTATACCACCCATCTGGGAAACTTCAATTGAGTTCTTGAATCCTGGATTTAGCCTGGCCCAGCATCTCTCTCTCTCTCTCTCTCTCTCTCTCACACTGAGTTTCAAATCAATGAACAATAAATAAATAAAAATCAAAGAACCAGGTAAAGTTACCCACACGCTGTCAGAACATTTCTTTGGGTAAAGCCTGAAATAATTTAAAGTGCTATAAATTAACAAATATTTATATTTTGCAGTAACCCCACCCGTTTACCTCTTAACGGTTTCACGCCCTCTTGAACTCTCTCTTCAAAGTTCTTTTCAACTTTCCCTTACGGTACTTGTTGACTATAGGTCTCGTGCCGGTATTTAGCCTTAGATGGAGTTTACCACCCACTTTGGGCTGTATTCCCAAGCAACCCGACTCCGGGAAGACCCGGGCCCGGCGCGCCAGGGGCCGCTACCGTACAGTAACAAATATCTATATTTTGCAGAAACTTTAGTTTCTCACTCTAATCTCTTTGTATAATCTAACTCCCATCATACTTTTCTGGGATAAAAACCACCAAGTGCTCCCAAAGCAATTAAAGTAACACGAGACATTTTGTTTTTGTTTTTGTTTTTGTTTTTGTTTTTTTTGTAAAGCTTTTACGTAAAGAATAAAAATTTCCAAAGTACAGCTTATGGATTACAATGGCTTCCCCCCTCCATAATTCCCCCCCACCCGCTACCCTCTACCCTCCCCTTTCCCTACTCCCTCTCCTCTTGCATTCACATCAAGATTCATTTTCAATTCTCTTTATACACAGAAGATCAATTTAGTACACATTATGTGAAGATTTCAGCAGTTTGCCCTCACATAGAGACACAAAGTGAAAATACTGTTGGAGTACTAGTTATAGTATTAATTCACAATGTACAGCACATTAAGGACAGAGATCCTACATGATTTTTTTTAAAAAAATGATTAATTATCTATGCAATTTCCAATGTAACACCAATATTTTTTAATCATTTCAATTATCTTGATATACAGAAGATCGATTCAGTATATACTATGTAAAGATTTCATCAGTTTGCACCCACACAGAAACACAAAGTGTGAAATACTGTTTCAGTACTAGTTACAGCATTACTTCACATTGGATAACACATTAAGGACAGATCCTTCATGAGACATAAGTACACAGTGACTCCTGTTGTTGACTTAACAATTTGGCACTCTTGTTTATGGCCTCAGTAATCTCCCTAGGCTCTAGACATGAGTTGCCAAGGCTATGGAAGCGTTTTGAGTTCACTGACTTCAATCTTATTTCAACAGGGTCATAGTCAAACTGGAAGTTCTCTCCTCCCTTCAGAGAAAGGTACCTCCTTCTTTGATGGCCCCGTTCTTTCCACTGGGATCTCACTCGCAGAGATCTTTCATTTAGGTCTTCTTTTTTTTTTTTTCCCCCAGAGTGTCTTGGCTTTCCACACCTGAAATACTCTCATGGGCTCTTGAGCCAGATCTGAATGCCTTAAGGGCTGATTCTGAGACCAGAGTGCTATTTAGGACACCTGCATTCTATGAGTGTGCTGTGTATCTCACTTCCCATGTTGGATCATTCTCTCCCTTTTTGATTCTATCAGTTAGTATTAGCAGACACTAGTAGTCTTGTTTGTGTGATCCCTTTGACTCTTAGACCTATCATTATGATCAATTGTGAACTGAAATTGATCACTTGGACTAGTGAGATGGCCTTGGTACATGCCACCTTGATGGGATTGTATTGGAATCCCCTGGCACATTTCTAACTCCATCATTTGGGGCATGTCTGATTGAGCATGTCCCAAATTGTACATCTCTTCCCTCTCTTATTCCCACTCTTGTATTTCACAGGGATCACTTTTCATTTAAAATTTAAACACCTAAGAATAATTGTGTGTTAATTACAGAGTTCAACCACTAGTACTAGGATAAAAAAAATACTAAAATGGATAAAGTATTACATTTTACATCAACAGTCAGCACAAGAGCTGATCAAGTCACTGTTTCTCATAGTGTCCATTTCACTTCAACAGGTTTCCCCTTTGGTGCTCAGTTAGTTGTCGCTGATCAGGGTGAACATATGATATTTGTCCCTTTGGGACTGGCTTAATTCACTCAGAATGACATTCTGTTTTTTTTTTTAAAGATTTATGTATTTATTTGAAAGTCAGAGTTACACAGAGAGAGAAGGAGAGGCAGAGAGCGAGCGAGAGAGAGTGAGAGAGAGAGAGGGAGAGATCTTCCATCCACTGGTTCACTCCCCAAATGGCCACAACAGCTGGAGCTGCACAGATCTGAAGCCAAGAGCCAGGAGCTTCTTCCAGATCTCCCACATTGGTGCAGGGACCCAAGGACTTGGGCCATCTTTTACTGTTTTCCCAGGCTATAACAGAGAGCTGCGTCAGAAGTGGAGCAGCCAGGACTCGAACCAATGCCAATACATGGGATGCTGGCACTGGAGGCGGTGGATTTACCTGCTACACCACAGCGCCAGCCACATCAGTAATTCTTGCAAGGACTACAGAGCCTAGCATGGTCTGGTCAGTGCAGGGCTCCCTGAGCTGGGTTCTTGCTGCTCTTTCTTACATTTATTCTTCATCCATACTCATTTCTTTCTAACTTTACCAGGTTCTCTGATCAGCATAAATAAAAATTCCATTTTCTATTCCAAGTACCAAACCAATCACTGCTCTTGCTGTTTCCTGCATTAAAATACCAGACCTTGATCCTATTGGATTAACATCTATCTTTTTTATAATTTGACCCCATAGTTTGCCTTCCTAGAAGCTTTCGATGGTTTCTCCACATTCCCAGTAATTTCCAATTCTTAAGCACTATCTTATTTTCTTCATAAAGTTTCACCACATTCGTTGTTTACTATCTATCACATCTAATAAATGGCTGGAATGATTAAAACTTTCTCTTTATCTACTATTATTCTTTCTGTGGTGATTAGCACTTCATTAATTGGTGACAGTTGAACATGGTTTGGTTGCAGATTAAGACTCATACAAACATGAAATGGCAATGCTTACAAATGTGCTGTTTATTATTGGAAAAGTGCACTAGAACAAGACCATCAAAGTCAGGATATGCATATCAGTCAAAGCCTGGCTTACATCAAGGAGTCTGGACAGGCCAGAGACAGCTCCAATCATCCTAATCAATAGAGGTCAAATGAACACAACTCTTCTTCCCTATTCAAGAACCACTGACATATACATGGAACACCTGTGTGTGTGTGTGTGTGTGTGTTTAATGGAGTCTGTGCTGCAGTCTCATAGCCTGATGGCCACTTAGATGTATTCTTACAACATGGTCATTCCCAAGATCAGATCCTCTTGGCATCTCACAGAGATCATGTGCAAATCTGCAATCTCAATATTATCAATAAACAATACTGTTGAGTTTGTACAAGATGCCTTGAAACTCATGAGATCCAAGGTTACAAAGCAACACCGTAGTTAGTATACTTCACTTCACACCAGGGATTGGAGTATATTGGCGTCTAAGTGCAATAGAACGTTTAGTTCCCTGGTACATGTAGGTACATTTCACATTTCACTGTATTAGTTTTGGATGATGTCAGTCCTGCTGGAATTAATTCTACCAACAGAGGCACATAAGGTGTATGGGAATGTGTGTGAGTGTGTGTGGGTGTATGTGTTGAAGGGATGAATATATTTACCTTTTCCTTTAAAATATGATTTGAAATTTTTACCTAGATTTGGGCTGGTGCTACGGCTCAATAGGCTAATCCTCTGCCTGCGGCGCCAGCATCCTGGGTTCTAGTCCTGGTCAGGGAGCCGGATTCTGTCCCTGTTGCTCCTCTTCCAGGCCAGCTCTCTGCTGTGGCCCAGGAAGGCAGTGGAGGATGGCCCAAGTGCTTGGGTCCTGCACCCGCATGGGAAACCAGGAAACCTAGCTCCTGGCTTCAGATCAGCACGGTGTGCCAGCCGCAGTGCACCGGCCACGGTGGCCATTGGAGGATGAACCAACAGAAAAGGAAGACCTTTCTCTCTGTCTCTCTCTCTCTCACTGTCCACTCTGCCTGTCAAAAAAAAGAAAAAGAAAGCAAAATTTGCTATATTTATTCTGGTGCCGAGATGACTAAATGCCCCACCAAAATTAATGTTTCCCCTGCCAAATCACTATGCCTTAGTCCATTAGGACTCCTATAACAAAATAACAGACACCAATAGTTTAGGAACAACAGATGCTTATTCTTCACAGTGCAGGAGTGAGAAGTCCAAGATCCAGAAACTGCAATATGCATGTCTGCTGGCTGCCCACTTCCTAGGCCATTGATGGCAGCTCCTCCATGTGCCATCACGGGAACGAAGGGCAAAGCAGCTCTCTCAAGGTGGCTTCTTCGCCTCTCCTTCTCCCTTTCCCTCTTCATTTCCTCCCTCTTTCTCTTCTTCCTCTCCCTCTTCCTCTCCTGTTTTATCTCCCTCCCTCTCCTTCCCCTTCTCCTTACCTTAAAAAAATATTTTTGCCACTAAACTAAATTAATTATATTAATCTTGTACTTTAGCAATGTTTTGGTTAGCATGTAATACTAGCACGCCTTTATGGGACATGGTACTGCCTAAACTGATCACATCAGGCAATCAGACCCCCACCCTTCCTCTGTGTTTGAAGCTTACCAGTGCCTCTCCTCCAGTTCTTGTATGCTGTGAAATATGTTATTGTGACCTTTAGTTACCTTACTGGGTTGTGGAACAGTAGAACCTGCTATTTCCGTAACTGTGTCTTGGTGCCGGTCATATAACCTTCCTTTCTCTCTCTCTCTCTCTCTCTCTCTCTCTCTCTACCCATACTATTATTCACTAATCACTGCTCTGAGCATATTTGGATTCTAATTTTAACTTCCACATATGACTGAGAACATGTCATAGATGTCTTTCTGTGTCTCTCAGTTATTGTACTTTTATCACAGCACGAATCTCATTCATGATCTCTCCTTCTTCATGACTCAATAATCTTCCAAAGCCCTACTTGTTAATACTATCAATTGAGCATAAATTTACAACATATGAATGAAGGTTGCACAAATATTCGTTATTGCTTAGAAGCAGCTGCCAAGTCTAGGGCTACATGCCCAAAATTTCACCAAAGTAAAAACAGAAAACAATCTTGGGTTGTTACTGGGTTAATACAATGAAGAAACAGGCATGGCCTCCCATCCTATCCTTACCACTTGCCCCATAATTTACAGGTTCAGAGAACCACAAGGCCCCAGGGAATGGATAAATCATAAGAAGGGAATCTGATACTTGTTTCACTTGGAGTTTCTCCTGTTCCTAATTATAGGTATATATTTCAAGGACATAGACTTTTGAATGTGTTAATAATATGTACATTATTTCTCCAGATATCACAGCATAATAAATCTTACCCAAATTACAAAAACTTTCTGTTGGTTTGTACAGATTTGTTATGACATGTTTACTATTGTTGCCTTCTTCAGCTATTTTTGAACTGGATATTTACTTTGTAAAGTAACTATTATTTTTTTAAAGATTTTTTAGTTTATTTGGATTCAGAGTTGCGGAGAAGCAGAGGCAGAAACAGAGAGAGAGAGAGAGAGAGAGAGAGAGAGAGAGAGAGAGAGGTCTTCCATCTAATGGTTCACTGTCCAGATGGCTGTAATGTCCAGAACGGTACCAATCCAAAGCCAGGAACCAGGGAGCTTCCTCTGGGTCTCCAACGTGGGGCAGGGCACTTGAGCCAAGGACTTGAGCCATCTTCTGCTGTTTTCCCAGGCCATAGTAGAGAGCTTGATTGGAAGTAGAGCAGCCAGGACAAGTAACTATTATTTTAAGTAATTGCACAGCAGTTATTCCATTCCAGACAACAGTTATTATACAGCTTGCAATTTATTATAAGCACTATTACTGAATTATCAGTAAGATTTTCGTTGCTGTATTAAATATTATATAATACCATTCCCAGAATGCATAATTGAATTTTTAAATATGATAAAAATATATTTCAGATTATTCATTATGGAACATCCATGTACTTTTTAGACAATTGTTTCAAATTCTTAAAATAAAAACTTATAATCTTAGTAGTGCAAAATATTTTGTTTCTTTAGCTCTGCCTTATCTCTCTAAAGCCAGTATGACAATTTGAAGCATGCAATTTAGTCACTTGGATAAAACTACTGTTCAGTATTCTATCAAAAAAGGAATATAAATGTGCATGCCATAAGTGTTTTAGAGACCCCATGATGATGTTTTAATGGAATGAAAAGAATACATCTTTAAGATCTCTTTTTTCTATTACTTTTAAAAAATGTTCCTATTTTCTTCACTTTATTCATATCTGCCCCACCCCTTCCCCAAAGACATTCAGTAATGAGATTTTGTTAAAGGTGTTAACAAAATCATTTCTGCTAAAGAATAGCAATCAAAATTTTTGTACATGCATTCTGGTTTCAACAATTATCTGTCAAATAAAATTGCAGTGCTTATAAATCTAGCCATTACAAAATTTTGAATGACAATGCATCATCCATTATGAAACATAAGTGGTTTGTTTTGCTGTGTTTGGGATCATTTTGTCTTTGCATCACAGCACCTGTTAAGTTGACCTTTATTTCCAGGATCTTTTCTCTTTCTGTAGAAGCAGAGCGAGTCTCAGTACAACCTTGCATTTGGGATGTATTTTGCCATGTTTAGTGGAATTGCCTTTGTGAACAAAATCCACACATTTGAATAAAGTAAGGCTACATCTTAATAAATTACAAGAAGTAAAATCAAGGATGCTTAAAGTATTGGAGACACAGTGATAATTATAAAGCTTTCTATCTGAATTAAGCTCTGTAGTAAAGAACCACATAGGAAAAATCTCTGAAGTGATTGCTCTTATTTCTTCATTGGAGAGAGAATGGTTTACCTTCATCTTAGTAATTGGTTGGGTGAATTTAGTGTAATTATTCATCTAAGAAAAAAATGAAAAATGTGTGATTACTGGCATTAGCATCTATAAACTTCTCAGAAGTAGATCAAAGTACAATCTCTCCCACCAACTTGGGTGTAGTATTAATTAGCTATGTGGTTTAGAATTTCTCAATTGATAATTGGTTACTTATATTGTTAATTGTAGATGTAGTGCATAAAAGGTATGGAAGAGGTTTCTTTATCAAGCATATCTATAATAGTGAGTGCCCAAACAAAACATCAATTGCACATGTTATCTGTACCAACCTTGGTTCTTAACGTCAGTTGACATATTGAGATGATTCCAACATTTGAGTTCAGAGGAACAGTAGTCTGAAGGAATATAAAAGGTCAGGGTTAGGGTGAGGATGCCTAGACTTCAAATTGGATGTCAAATAGAATTTTAATATAATTAAAGAACAAATACTGAGATTGGAAAGTTACTAAGAGGAGTTTTCCAATATTCATAGTTTTGAACATCTTTGGCTTAATTGTACTATGATTTGATTTCCTAGGAGGCTTCAATAAATCATTCTAAAATATAATATAAAAAGTAAGGAGAAAGTCCTGTGTTTTATGAATTCAATAAAAGCCCCAAGATATGATGTTTTATTTTCTGCAATGACTGAGCCTCAATTAAAATAATGTATTCAGAGAGGTAAAGCTTGAAGATGTCTATCTATCTCTGAATTAAGAATGGATATATACTGATAAAGTATTGAAGCACACATTTATAAAACAATTTGTCAAAAAAAGCACAAATTAATTCTAGTATCATGAATTTGCAAAATTTTATACTAGCATTAACATTGATACAATAGTAACATTATATTACTCGGTCATGTTACAGTTACTAAGCCTACTACTGCAGAAGCTGAGGAAAACACTTTGATTAGCACCTTATTTAAAAGTGAAGGGGTATGAGAAAGACTTTAAAAACTATAAACAGCAAGATAAATATTTATATATATGATTCGTAGTATATAGTATATTTTCATCTCTGATTGCATCTCTGACCATCTAGCCACAAAATCTGGGAGTTCCCACTATTCCCTCAGAGTTCCACAGTTTACTAGAATAACTCATGGAATGTGGGAAAAACATTCTATTTATGAGTAAAGTTTTATTGTGGCCAAAGGGTCCATATCACAAATAGCTGAAAGAAATACATAAAGTAAGATCTGGGAAAGTTTCAAACATGAAGCTTCCATGTCTTCTCCTTGCAGATTCAAGGCAGACTGCTCTCCTTTAACACCAAAGTGTGACAGTAACAGTGTTATCCAAGGATGCTCATCTGACCTCCAATATCCAGAGTTTTCACTGCAACTTCATGACATAGGGATGATCGATTGAAATTGTTGTCTACATGGTTGAACTTAGTCTCCAGTCACCCTCTGCTCATGGAAGTAGGCTGGCATAAGAAAACTCAGAACTCCAACACTGTAATCGCAACTTGGTCTTTCTGTCCTATCCATCCCAATCCTGAATCATCTCTTTAGAATAAACTGCCAGAGCTCACCATGAATAATAAATACATTCCTATCAGCTCAAAAATACCCAGACCACAGAGACTACTTTCCTGGAACTGGAGACAAAGACCAGCAAAATTCTATTTTTTCCTTAAATTTTTTAAACAGGCATACACAAATTGTACATGTTTACCATAGGATGGTTTTGTGCATGTATATATGTCCAATCACATTAAATACATATAGCTCCTCAAACACTTGACATTTTTATGGTGAAAATATTGAAATACATTTCTTCTAGTTTTTTAAAGGAAAAATATATAGTACATTAGAATCCCAGAAATTATTATTCCTGACTATAAGTTAGCACCAAGTAAATCTCTCTCTCCTCTCCTTGCCTCTCTGGGCTCTGGCAATCGCACTGTACTTTTAACTTCTATGAGATCATCTTTATTGTTTAGACTCCACAAATGAGTGAGATCATATGATATTTATTGTTCTATTCTTGACTTATTTTAAATAAAATACTGACCGCGGGTTACATCCACATTCTTGCAAATGACAAGATTCCATCCTTTTGTGGCAGAGCAAAATTCCATTGTGCATAAGCACACTTTCTTTATCCATTCATCAGTGAGTAAACACTTATGTTGACATTTCTTGACTAGTGTTAATAATGCTGTAATAAATATAGGAGTATGGATGAATTTTGACAGACTGGTTTCATTTCCCTTGGATAAGTATTCAAAATGGGATTGCTGGATCATTTGCAAGTTTTGCGTTTAGTGTGCTGAGGAAATTCCATGTTGATTTCCACAACTGCTGTCCTAATTTACATTTCCTACTAACCATGTGCAAGAGTTCCCTTTTCTCCACGTCCTCATTAACACTTGTTATCTTTTGTCTTCTTAATAATAGCCAATCGTACTGGAGAGAAATGATAGTTCATTATGAGTCTCACTTGCATTTCCCTCATGATTAATGATGTTGAGTATTTTTTCATGTACAGTGTTGGCTATTGTATGTCATCCTGTGATCTGTAGTTGTTCAAGTCTCTTGTATATTCTCATTATTCATTTCTTCTCAGATATAAAACTTGCATGCATCTTCTCTCATTCTATAGGTTGTCCCTTCCTCTGTTATTTCCTTTGCTGTGCAGAAGTTCTCCCAAAAATTAAATAGTTTAAATATAATTTATAGAATTCAGATTTGTGAGATACAGTGCATGTATAATTTTTTCTAAAACATTGGAAGGCATATAATGTTAAAACCAAGATTTGAGGTAGATGATTTTAAAATATATAGAAACTTGTATATTAGAGGTCATATAGTAGAGCAAAGTGCCTACAAAATGGAAGATTTAAAATAATATGCAGTGTTAGCAAATTCTGTCTTGTGAATATCAGAATGCTTAAAATTCAGACATTGATTACTGAGGTACACAGTTGGTAAAGTTCACAGTATTATAGGAAAAACAGCATCCCTTGCTCCAGAGAGTTTGTATCAATACACAACAGATGAGATATGTTTAAAACTAATTTCAATATAAAGTAAAATTATATAATTTCAGAGAGATTCATGCAGAAATGTATGAAAGCAAAAAGGGGAAAGAGAATACATTATGAATAAACCAATAAACAGAACATTACATTGCATACTTCTGATGAAGGGTTATCAAAAACTATTAGGATAAATAGCAACAATTTCCTGAGAGGGGGAAGAAGGCACTAATGTAAGGAGACAAAACTAGAAAATGAAGTCATAATATAATGTGCCAGATCTACCTGACAAATTTTGAGGAAGAAACATGTTTATTTTGTAACTATAATTAAAAACTTTTGGAAACCATTGTTTAAGTCAAAGGAAAAAAAAAAGAAAGTTCAACCATGCTCATACATGGTGCTGAATGAAATACATAAATAGATACATCTATTTTTTGACAGGCAGAGTTAGACAGTGAGAGAGAGACAGAGAGAAAGGTCTTCCTTCCATTGATTCATCCCCCAAATGTCCGCTATGGCAGGAACTATGCCCATCCAAAGCCAAGAGCCAGGTGCTTCTTCCTGGTCTCCCATGCGGGTGTAGGGTCCAAGCACTTGGGCCATCCTCCACTGCTCTCCTGTGCCACAGCAGAGAGCTGGACTGGAAGAGGAGCAACCAGTACAGAATCCAGTGCTCCAACCGGGACTAGAACCTGGGGTGCCGGCACCGCAGGCGGAGGATTAGCCTAATGAGTGGCAGCGCTGGCCAATACATCTAACTTTTAAAAAAATAAAAGAAATAAAATCTCAGGTGGAAAAATAATAAAAACTTTAATTCATTATTTTTTACTTCTAAAATTATTAGGTCATTTCATAATAGGAAAAAAAGGTAATGAATATGGTTTTAATAAAGCATGTGGATTCCTTTAAAAGTATGTTAAATGATGCTTCCAATATGATCTGGATTGAGTCCTTCAAAAACAAACACCACTTCAAATGTCCTCTCTGCCTTAGCATAATGAATTTTCTTCATAACCAGCAAGATATTTTATAGCCAATAAAGAGAGAAGTGTGAGAGTTCATCAGAAAAATACATTGCTCTTCATAAAAGAAGTGCATAGTGACATAATTCATGCAATTTCTTTGAAGCATTGTGCAGCACGTTGACTTCTCAGTTTGGTTCATTTGTATGATACAAAAGAAAAACAATCATAATTTGTTAGTGTCATTATAATTGGACTTACTTTATAATAAGCTTCTTATTGTTACAATAAGATAGTTAATTGCTAACAAGTATTAATTTGCCTTTGCTGCTTTATAAGCATTATTTTTGAAATTAGTATTTTATTTATCTGAAAGGCAGAGAAACAGAGAGATCTCTCTTGCTTCCCAAGTGCCAATAGCAACTTCAGGTGGGCATAGTCAAAATATGGAGCTGTTAACTCAGTCCAAGTCTCTGTCTGAGTGTCAGGGATTAAACTACTTGGGCCATCACCTGTTTCACATTAGCAAGAAACTGAAATTGAAATGGAGCAGCACCCAAACCCAGGCACTATTGTACAGAATGTGGACATCCTGCAGGTATCCCAAGCAGTGTCTCAACTGCTTTGTAAAACACATATCCATATGGGTTTTAATAGAATAGCAAAAAAAGTAGTAGACTATATGTTCTCCCTGATCTGTGAGAATTAATAGAGTACCTAAAATGAAATCTGTAGAAGTGAAATGACACTTTGAGAAGGGATAACTTGAGCTGCCTTTGTCTTGACTGTCAAGGAACAATTTCATATTATTTGCTCTTCATACTATTTGTTGAACTCTTTACTGACCATAAATATAATCATATGTGTATAAAGTCAATTGAAAATTGATCTCAGTAAAAAATAAAAATGGGAATAAGAGAAGGAGGAGGAAGTTTGTAACTGTAAATTTGTATAGTTCTGTATACATTCCTATGGAGTTACTTGTAAGGGTACAATTTAAAAACTTGTCATGGAACACCAAATCCCATTAAGTGTGGTGGTAAAAACAGCATATAACTGGTTAAAGTGATTATATTAAGTGTAAAAGTGAACATATAGATAGGGTTAAGTGTTAAAGTGATCATATAAATAGGATCAAGTAATAATAATAGTAATAACTGTATATATACAGTTGTGTACATAATAATTATAATATATAATTATAATAAATAATAATAATAATGGTAATAATAATAGATAGAATTAAAAAGAAGAGAATGCTCCAACATGGGAAGCAGTCCACACAGCAGACTCAGAGAATGACAATCACCTTAAGTAACATTCTGACCTCAGAATCAGCCCTTAAGGCTTCCTTATCCAGCTAAAAAGCCTGTAAGAGCATTTCAAGCATGGAAAGCCAAAAAATATTCTATATGAAGGATCTCTGCGAGTGAGACTCCAGGGGAAAGAAGTGGCCATCAAAGAAGGATGTAGTTTTCTCTAAAGGGAGGAGAAAACTTCCACATTGCTTATGGCCTTGTCCAAACACTGACAGAGTTTGTGGATTCAAAAGGATTCCATAGCCTAGGCAGCTCATGTCAAGAACCTCAGGTGGTCTCTGAAGTCATACATAAGAATGTTAATTGTTAAATTAACAGCAGGAGTCACTGTGCACTAACTGCCATTGAAGGACCTCTGTCCTCAATGAGTTGTATTATGAAAGTTTACTGTAAAACTAGTTCTCAGGCTGGCACCATGGCTCACTTGGCTAATCCTCCACCTGTGGTGCCGGCACCCTGGGTTCTAGTCCTGGTTGGGGCCCCAGATTCTGTCCTGGTTGCACCTCTTCTAGTCCAGCTCTCTGCTGTGGCCCAGGAAGGCAATGGAGGATGTCCTGAGTGCTCGGGCCCTACACCCAGATGGGAGACCAGGAGAAAGCACCTGGCTCTTGGCTTTGGACTGGCACAGCAGCAGCCACAGGGCACTGGCTGTAGTGGCCATTTGGGGGGTGAACCAATGGAAGGAATACCTTTATCTCTCTCTCTCTCTCTCTCTCTCACTGTCTAAATCTGTCTGTCAAAACAAAAAACTAGTTTTCAAACTGTGTGTTTGTGTGTGTGTGTGTTCAAATTATTGAAATCTTTATTTAGTGTACAAAGTTAATTGAAAATGAATCTTAGTGGAGAATTGGACTGGCAAGGGGAGACGGAGAAGGAAGGGTGAAGTGTGGGTGGGAGAGCAGGTATGGTGGAATGAATAACTTATTCCTAAAGTTGTACTTATGAAATTTATATTCCTTACAAAATAAATTAAAAATAAAGAAAAGTAATAGAGCATGAAAATAACCAATTGGATAAGAATATTAGATATATTGAGCCTCCATGCTCAAGGCAAATGAGCAAAGAATCTTTACTCCTTAAAGCATCACCAGCCACACTCCACCTTCTCCCTTTAGTTTCCTTTGTTACTAACATGTGATACCGGTCCACCTGAACTGCCACTCCTAAAATTTGACACAGTAATAACAGTATAATTGTGGCAGAATTATGATCTTTTGTGGTATTTATACAGCAACTTCTTAATATAATCACTCTAACACTTTCCAATAATTCTAAGTGAGAGTCTACTATTTAATATTTTGCAGAAAATTGACTGAAATATTTAAAATTCTCAATGAAATTGATCAGATGACTCAAAACTGGCTATTCTGAGTATATAACCGGTACTGTTTCTATCACGTCACTCAATCCACATTTTGCTAAAATCCATCATCAGCATGTTTACCACAGAGCATATATAAGCAACAACACAGTTTTAAAAAGCACATTACCAAGAATAAAGGAGCAGGTAAATAAATATTCTCCTATATAAATAAGTTCAATTGTGTTTCAATCACATAAATATATGTTCAACACATATATTCTTCCTAAATATACTGGAATATTTAGATGAACATAAACGACATATTATCTATATTGTTATATATGCGTATATGTCCTATAAAAGTGTTTGTGTTTACATACATGTACACAAAAACACATATGCAAAATGTCAATCTCTCAGCAGATACTCCTTTTGTGAAGAAACAAATAAATATAATCTTTTAAGTACCTTAAGTGTATCGTATTTTTATGTTTTATGCTAAAATTTTTCAAGTAGTGTTTTGTTTTTATTTTTAATTTTAATGTAAAATATAGTGGAATTCAGATATTTACTCTGCTCCTTCTCATGAAACTTACCAAAATATTTGAAACTCCAAACCATAAATTATTTTACAAAAAACACACTGAAAATACAGAGAAATATGCTTCTACCAAAAAGAATGCTAAACATAGATTCACTGCCCTCCAGATATTTTTTAATCTATTTAAAGTATACAAACCTTATACATTTCATAAATACAAATTTAGGAACATGGTGATTCTTCCACCTTGCCCTCCTTAGCACTTATGTTCTTACCCTTCTTCCACCTCCCGCTCATATTTCCATTATTATTTTTTAAAAAGATCTCTTTTTAGTTAACTTAATACTCATAAGATTACGCCTATACTAAAGAGTTCAACAAATAGTATGAAAAAAGCAATATTCTTCAACAGTAGAAACAAGAGCTGTTCAAAATTATCATATCTCAAAGTGTCAATTTTACTTCAAAAGATTACCTTTAGATACAGTATTAGTTATAAGAGATCAGTGAGAACATATGGTATCTGTCTTTTTGGGAATGGATTATTTCATTAAGTTTAATGGCTTCCAGTTGCATCCATTTTGTTTCAAACAACAGGAAATCATTTTTTGCCCTGTAGTATTTCACAGTGTACATATATGATAATTTCTCTATTCAGTTTTCAGTTGAAGGACATCTGGATTGATTCTATACTTTAACTATTGTGAATTCAGACGCAGTAAACATGGGGAGTAAAGATAACTCTTTCATATGCTGTTTTCTTTCCCAGGAGTGGGATGGCTGGATCATATGATAGGTCTATATGCAGATTGCTGAGATATCTCCATACTGGCTTCCACAGTGGCTGCACCAGTGTACATTCACACCAACAGTGGATTAGGGTACCTTTTTCCCATAGCCTCGCTAAGCATTTGCTGTTTGTTAATTTCTGGATGAGAGTCATTCCAACAGGAGTGAGGTGAAACCTCATTGTGGGGGCCAAGTGCTGTGGCACAGTAGGTAAAATCTAACACCTGCAGTGCCTGCATCCCATATGGGCGCCAGTTCTAGTCTCCACTGCTCCACTTCCAATCCAGCTTTCTGCTATGGTCTGGGAAAGCAGTAGAAGATGGCCCAAGTCTTTGGGCCCTTGCACCCATGTGGGAGACCCAGAGGAAGTTCCTGGCTCCTGGCTTCAGATCAGTGCAGCTCCAGGCATTGCAGTCATTTAGGGAGTGAACCAGAAGATGTAAGACCTCTCTCTCTCTCTGCTTCTCCTTCTCTCTCTGTGTAACTCTTTCAAATAAATAATTTTTAAAAAAGAAACCTCATTGTGGCTTTGATTTGCATTTCCCTGATGGTTAGTGATCTTGAGAATTTTTTCAAGTGTCTGTTGGCCATTTGAATTTCATCTATGAAAAAATGTCTCATCAATTCCTTTTCTCATTTCTTAACTGAATTGTTTGTTTGTTGTTGCTGAATTTTTTGAGCTTCTTCTAGATTCTAGATATTAATCCTTTATCAGTTGCATAGTTTGAAAATATTTTCTTCCATTGTGTCAGTTGCTTCTTCTCTTTGTTGAGTGTTTCTTTTGTAGTGCAGAAGCCTCTCAGCTTGAGATAATCCCATTTGTCAATTTTGTGTTGGATTGCCTGTGCCTCTGGGGCCTTATCCAAGTGTTTTCATATACCCGTGTCTTGTAGGGTTTCTCCAATGTTTTCTAGTAATTTGATGGCATTAAGTCACAGATTTAGGTTTTTGATCCATTTTGAGTAGATTTTTGTGTAAGATGTAACAAAGGGATCATGTTTCATACTTCTGCATATGGAGATCCAGTTTTCCCAGTTTTCCCAGGAGGTTTGTTGAAGTGACTGTCCTTTCTCTGAGAATTTATTTCAACTCCATTTTCAAAGTGTAGTTGGTTGTAGATGCATGGATTGATTTCTATGGTAGAGATATTTTATATTCTTGGTTAAATTTATTCCAAGGTATTGAATTTCTGTAGTTATTTTGAATGTGATTGATTTTAGAAGCTCTTTCTCAGCCATGGCATTGTGTATACAAAGGCTAGTTATTTTGTTTTTTATCATTATATCTTGACAATTCAGCAAGCTCTTTCATGAATTACAATACTCTAAGTGGAGTCTTTTGGACCTTCTATATATTATATATAGAGAGAATCATGTTATCTACAAATTGGAATAGTTTTACTTCATCCTTCCCTATTTGTATCACTTTGATTTCTTTTTCTTGCCTGATGGCTCTGGCTAAAACTTCCAGGACTATATTGAATAGCAAAGGTGAGAGTGAGCATCCTTGTCTGACTACAGATCTTAATGGGAATGCTTTCAATATTTCCCCATTGAACAAGAAGCTGGCTGTTGGTTTCTCATAGATTGGCTTGGTTGTCTGGAGGAATGTTCTTTCTTCTATACCCAATTTGCTTAAGGTTTTTATCATAAAAGGATGTTGTATTTTATTAAATGATTTCTCTGCATCTATTGAGAAATCTATCTATCTATTGAGATAATAATATGTTTTTTATTCAGTTTTTTAATGTGATATATCACACTGATTGATTTGTGATATGTGAACCATTCTTGCATTTCAGGGATAAATCCCACTTGGTCTGGGTGAACGATCTTTCTAATATGTGGTTGGATTCAATTGTCTAGTATTTCATTGAGGATTTTTCATCTACGTTCATCAAGGAAATTGTCCTATAGTTGTCTTTCTCTGTTGTACCATTTTCTGATTGGAAATTAAGGTGATGCTGGCTTCATAGAAGGAGTTCTGTAGAACTCTTTCCCTTTCAATTGTTTTGAATAGATTGAGAAAAATTGGAATTAGTTCTTTTTTAAATGTATGGTAGAATTCAACAGTGAGGCCATCTCATCCTGGACTTTTTTTTGTTAGGAGAATCTGCACTTTTATTCAATCTCTGTCTTGGGTATCAGTCTCTTTAGGTTTCTATGTATTCATGTATCAATTTTGGTCAATTTTATGTGTCTGGGAATCTTTCTGTTTTTTTCTAGGTTTCCCAGTTTGTTGACATACAGCTCTTTGCAGTAATTCCTGATGATTCTGTTTATTCCTGTGGTATCTGTTGCTACGTTTCCTTTTTCATCTCTAATTTTATTGATTTGGGTCTTATCCCACTTTTTTTGTTTGTTTTGGCAGATGGTGTATCAAATTTGTTTATCTTTTCAAAAATCAGCTCTTCATTTCACTTATCTTTTGCGTTTTTGTGTTTTTGTTTGTTTTCTTTTTATTTATTGTCTATTTTCATTATTTATTGTCTATTTTCATTATTCATTCCTACTACTAGTTTGGGGTTTGGTTCATTGTTGTTTTTCTAGACCCATGAGATGCATTGATAGCTTATTTATTTGGAACCTTTAAATTTATTGATGTATGCATCAATTGCTATAAAATTCCCTCTTAACACTGATATTGCTTTGGTCTGTAAGTTTTGATGTATTATAATGTCATCTTCATTCATTTTCAGAAATTCTTTGATTTCTATTTTTATTTCCTCTGTGACCCTTGTTCATTCAAGAGCATGTTCTTAAGTCTCCATATGTTTGCATATGTTTTAGAGATTCTTGAGTTGCTGATTTCTGGCTTCATTTCATTGTCATCAGAAAAGCTGGATTTTTTTCAATTTTTTTGAATATGCTGATAGTCGCTTTATAACCTAGCATATGGTCTATCCTAGAGAAAGTTCCATATACTGATGAGAATACATATTCTGCAACTGTGGGATGAAAAAGTCTGTAGATAGCAATTAGCCCATTTGGTCCATAGTGTCAATTAGCTCTGTTGTTTCTTTGTTGATCACTTCTGTTTGCATAATCATATCCTCACCTCCTCTCTTCCAAGGTGATCAGTGCCATGGTGTTAGCCCACCATGGGTGCAGTACTCAGCCATGCTGTCTTAAGAACTTCACAAAGAATCTGTTCAATCCTTAGTTAACGTACATCCCATTGCAATGACCCACGCCAACTACTCAGGGAGCTTGAGCATGTGGAGCTCCTCACAGTGATTGCCCAGAGACCCAGATATACCCTGCACCCTCTTGTGCAGTCAGAGTTTCCTCAATCTCAGCACATAAGGCTCACACATTCACAGGGTGTGGAGGATATACTCTACCCCACTAGACTGTCCTGTCCACAGAGAGGCAGAGACGTAAAGACACTCCCATAGCCAGCTGCTGTAGGTGCTCTGCTGAGGTGGTTTGAGCCCAAGAGCCTCTGATATGTTGAGGCTGGGGGAACCTCACAGTCTTATGTGGGTTCCCAACCTCCTATCAATCCTCCCAACTAGACTCAAAGTTAATGGAGAATGCAGATTTCTCCCTTTAGTAAAATCCCTCAATCACACACATACACAAGAGCCACAGTTCACAGCCCCTTCTCCTTTCACCGTGGTGCTTTCCTACCACTGGGTGCTGGGTGTGCATACCTGAGCCTCTGCCACAGCTACTAACAAGATGGTGTCCATCTCATTTGGGCCAGTTGTTGGCCACAGCTGTTACATATGTCCATAATGGCTCCTGCCCTCTCTCAGCCATTAGCTGACTTCTATTGTGGTGAGGTAGGGATGGGGAGAGAGAAACATGCCCCTTTTTTGCCTTTCCCATTAGCAGGTACCCTGTCCCCCACAAGGCTCCAGGCCAGACTCATGTCAGACTCTCCCCCCAGCTATATCACCAGTGGCATGGGCTGCTGCAGTCTGATCCCACCTCATTCTCCAAATCTGATGTTCTCTCAGGATCTCAGCTGCTGGGGTCCTGCATTGTATCCATGCCCATGCTACAAGTCTACACCCTCCATATAGATCCACAGATCTCTCTTACTTCCATAGAGCTTCCACTGTAGTTTTCTCCCTGATTCTCCCCCTACAATGCACTCTTCACTTTATTTAAACTCTCTTCCCCTATCCTAGAACAGTAAGTCAGTAATCTTCCTCCTTATTCCACCAGATTTTAGTCTCCTCAATATGTTATGCCTCTTTGTTTTATAGATGACAGAATAGCTTCTTTAAGAAAGCTATTTGTCCGTAGTCACATAGCCATTCAAGTTCTTAGTCCCATGTTTTCCACACAAACAGAAAAATCAAAAATAAATAATTGGAATATGTTAGTAATGAGAAAAAGAAACTCAAGAATATCCAGTTCTTAAGCTTAGTAGTCAATAAATATTTGGCTTACTGCAATAAATTTTCTACTAGAATGACCATAGTTCTCTAAAGTACAATGTCCATGGTAAAAACTTTAGTTTAAACTAACTTACCAGCTCCCCTTATGCAAAGTTAATAAAGCAAACAAAGTGGATTTGTGTTTTTCTTGTTTCAGATTTAGACATGAGGGATGAGAGGGAGAGAGGAATGGAGAAAGAGAGAGAGAAGAAAAGAGAACAAAAAACAGGGAAAGTAGAAGAGGAGATAAAGAGTGGACGAGGAAAAAGAAGAAGGGCAACTCTTTCTAGTGTATTAATTTATAAATAGGTAACAAACTTGCCATACATTTTTTGGTAAGAAAAATAATTGATACAAAAATGTAATTTTTCCATTCAATGTTAATTACCAATGCATTTGTGTTGATGCAAAAATGAATTTTGCCAAAAGTGGTTCAAGCACATTTTAAATTATACAGTGTGTTTATTCAGGAAAGGTCAAATCACACTTTCATTTTTTTCTTTTTTCTTTGGACATTAAACCCCCACATTGAGATCCTTAGTATCACTGTTTTGATGTCCTTACTGGCTGTAATATGATAAACTGTCTTAGAATGTTCTCATATTTACATTGTACCCTCCTTACAGTTTTTCATAGAGAGAAAAAATCAACAAGGTAAAAAAAATCAGAAAACTGACAGCTTCTATTTGTTCAAAAGAGACTGCTGAGAGCGTGAAAGGCCAGTATCTTTCTCATTGATTGTTTGAACAAAAGCAGGATACATTCTCAAGGTTCAATTTTCTTTTTCCCCTAAGTCCTTCAATCTTGTGTCAATGCTTTGAAAAGCCGCAGGTTCAGAGCAATTGTTCTCAAAGTCACCCTTTACTAAGTAGAGTGATGCTGTGTGGAGGCCCGCTCTAAAAGGAAAATATTGGTTGTAATTCATTTTACTCTTGCTCCATTTTTGAAAATGATAAATAGATTTTTATAAGCTTACTGATAAGAAATAAAAAAAAAAAAAACTGATGGTCAGACAACCAAAACCAAACCCCCCCCCCCAAAAAAAAAGAGATTCAAATGCACATACTTTTTATTCTCCACAACTTTTGTTTTCTTTCACAAGTGATTATAATGATGGAATAGTACTCAATACAATGTGTTCCTTAATTGCTCAAAAAGCAGTACTAGTCAATAAAGATAGTTTGAAAACAGATTAAAATAAACTGAAATAAACCTTTATTTTACATTTACCCTAGCTTACTCTAGCTTTCATTGTGCCTACAACAGCAGTGAACAGCAAAATGTTAAGTGAAATATTTGTGTATTTACATAGCTTAATATGGAACTCAATGTTTGACTTTATAATTGCCCTCTGTTATTACTTGAAAAGCTGACATATAAAAATTGAAGAATTCTAACCTCCCTCCTCTGTGTCATCATTGTGTCTTATCCTTTCTTTTTTTTGATAAATTAGGATCCATCTGAAAAGCGTGAGCATTCCTAATATGTTCATTGTATTTGAAATATGCATCTTATACTATGATAACAACAAAGTACTAATGAAAATGAGATATTTGATTGACATTTTAAGTAATTCCAGAATCAGCTCCTGTTCCATACTTGCAACTGACAATTCCAGGTCAGTCTCAACTGGCACCGGATTACAGTAATAGTTGCTTCAAGGTAGTATTCCCAGCAGTATAAAAGTTGGTAGTGAATATTTATTGATTCTCTGTTCTATTTTTAAGGGGTACTTGGTACTTAATATTCTTACAATAATCTTGCAAGATAAGAAGTCTTTTTCTTAATGAGGCCAACAAGTCACACTTTTTAGTTTGTTTGGTATTCATTTTATATAGTTACAAAAATCAAAAGACCCTCATTCTTCTCCTTAACCCATTACTTTACCTCCTTAAAGAACTATAATGATGGTCATTTTTGGCTTGTTAATCAATATGTCTCCAACTTTTCCCTCTTTACCTTTCTCTCTTTTACTACACTTTCCTCTTTTGATGAATAATGCCTAAAGTATCATTCCCTTAGGTAGTTAAATAAAACCCAAGCCATAATTCTTAGCATATAGAGAGATCAAAATGAAGCACAGAAATGTAGTACCCATTAAAGTTTTCAGTGATTTTGCATATAAATGCATGGAAAAGACTGGCATAATAGGTATAGCAGACAAGTACTACAGTTTCTTTAACCATTTCTCTACAGTTAATTTGGGGATTTCAAATAATGCTACAGTGAACATACCCTTAAATATCTTTGTATTTATCCAGTGTTACACCTAAGTGCTGATGAACTCTGAAAAAATGGGTCAGTAATCAAAGGACATAAGACATTTATTTTTCCATTCTCATGGTAACTCTGCCTCCTAGCTTTAAAATATTGGCCAAATGAAGAAATTTTCATCATTTGTACTTACTTCATTATATTTGATGTTGAATAGTTTTCTTATCTCTTGAGCATTTGTAATTTTTTAAACTTTGTTAAAAATATCAGGTACCTATTTATCTTTCTGTTACTTCACTATATATTGTCCCATCTCTTATTTCCTGTTGATTATTTTCTACTTTCTTTTTCATCCTTTTCTGTATTAATTAAAATTTGGTACTTATTTTTATCTATTCGAAATTGCTAATGGCTTCTAGAATAAAATAGAAGAGAGAAAATGGTAGGGCAAAAACCTTTAAAAATCAGCAACCCATTACAATTGGCTAATTTTGCAATCACTTAGAAAGAAATAACAAAGTTAGATCATTTACAAAAGCATATTTAAACAATACAAGTGACATATAAAGTATTTTTTTTAATTTAGCAGCCAGCATAACTGTTAATTTGCCTTCAAATTGCATTTTCAACTTTCTTTGAATTTATAAAAAAAAAGTGTATGTCAACCGACCAGAATTTAAGAGGTGACAAACTGTGAAGAATTAAAACTTCTAATTTAACAGATGAGCAACTGCAAATAACGGAATCTCAGACAAACACAGCTTTAATGAAAGGTGACATACAGGAGATTCTTTTTTTGTTTTGTTCCTTTTCATCAAGTAAAAACAAATTAGTTTAGGAAGCCATGCTGGGATACTGTCATTGCAATATCCAGCTCACAGCCTGGAATGTTAGCTTTGGTTTTGTTTGCTTTCTCAAACTGTACATGGCATTTCTTCTAAACTAATAGATATTTTCTTCTCTCAGATGTATCACAAGCTGTACAAGTCCAGGCTGGTTGTTATAGGCTGTTGCTCTCCCATGCTAGCCTTCCTGTGGCTCCTCCTTCAACAAACCCCATTTTTGTTAGTGTTCAGAACTAGAAAGTACTGCGCTGGGCACATAATAAGGAAATTTCAAGTTTTCTGTGGGATAGAGGAACATCGTGTGTCCTGTGAACAACAGAAACGCTTTCTTGCCTGGCAAGCTCAGAAAGCATTCATTTAAGTTGGAAGGGAAAAGACATGTGGTTGAAAGGTAAAAATTGGATGTGATTAAGGAAATTCACATAATATCATAATATTAGAGATACAATATGTTTTCTTAATTTATTAGGGTTTCTAATAAAATGTTGTTGACTAATTACAGATATATGTATGTACCTATCTCTTACATAATCAAAAGCAGTGAGAGTGAAATGTTCATTATTTGTCAGAAGAATTTGTATGCATCACTCCCACTTACTTAGTTATAAATATGTACCGGTGAGTGTTTACCATTCCCCATTCACTGCTTTGAGTATTTGATTATGCTTTTCTAGCATCCTTTATATTTTGTTCAAACAGTTTTCATACTGTTTCAAAGATACAGTGGGAGTGAATACAATGAGACTATAAACCTCAGAAGAGTATCATTCTTTTTCCTTATTTAAATGAAAATGTGATTTAAGATTTTCTTTTCCTTTCACATACACTTAATTCCTCTAGATTCAAGCATATGCCGTTGGTTGTGCTTGCAGAATATTCTAATTACCACTTTGAAAACATAGTAGTATTCAACCATTTATTTGTAAACATAATTTTATTTACTATTGAGTATCTAAGCACAGTAATTCTCACCTGGGGGCAATTTTATGTCCCAGGAGATTTGGGAAATTTCTGGAAATATGTTTATTCATCACAACTGGAAGGTTCCACTGGTCAGTAAAATCACTGATTGGTAAAGCCAAAGATTTCCAAAGATCTTACAATCCACAGGACAGTTCTTCACAGCAAATGTTATCCAGCTCAAAATGTCAGCAGTGCTGCGGCTGAGAAATGCAGCTCCAGATAACCCTCTTTCATATTCCTAATTATGAAAGTTTCGATCAATGAATTCCCAAAGTCAGATGTAAGACATGAAATTAAATATATCTAAATGTGAGCCTGTGTTCATTTTCTCAAAAGAGAAAACACTGTGCAGCTGGAGTGACAAGAGATTGAAGAGGACCATGGAATGACAGGTGGGTTTAGTTTCCCAGAGATAATTATCATTAGCATCACAGAAATAATGATTTAGAAACATTTTGCTAGGCTTCAAGGTAACAAAGGAGACCGTTTCAGAAAGTCAAAAGCTAATACACAGATAATAGGTATTTCAAATATATAAATCATTTCAGAATTAATAAGCCACTCTGTCAGTATTGATTGAAAGATAAGAGTTTACTAAAAAAGTATATCAATCATGAAAAATAAATTGTTCAGGCAGTTTTCTCTGTCCTATTGCAAGAATTTGAAAAGATTCTGAATTCTGTAAAATAGAAAACACAATGAAAATTGATAGTCTTGATATATTTCTGATCAATGAGATATAACACTATCATTTGTTATAGTAGCTATAAACTGGAATGTTGGCCTTCTGAGGGCTCTCTTTATTCCTATATCAAATATTTTAATAGAATAATTGAATAAAAATACTTGTAGAGAACAAATATACAAAAATACACATGCACAAACACATACACACATACACACACACACAAAGTAAGGACTTTACCAGTGCATAAAAGAAGACCACATCAAAATGATGGAGAAACAAATTGGAGATACAGAAAAGCAAAAGGTAAACAGATGGGGACAGTGACAAAGATGGAGTGGTTATGGGAGTTCCCAAGTCAAAGTTAACCTGTCAAGAGGGTTAAGAGATCCGGCAAAACACACACTAAGTTTGCATATTATGGAAACTTAAACAGTCAACAGACAGAACTGAAAAATAAAATAGTTTTGTAAGGTTTGGGAAAAAAGAAAATGGAAAGTGCAGTGTAAGGAACATAAATATGTTGTTAGTTCCTTATGAGAAGTAATAGACAATACTTAATCCAGTTATTACTTAACTCATTGAGAGGTGAGGGTCATCTTATTAATTTTTCCCTAACTTTAAAACAGAATTTTAATTGTTTAACATCTCTTCAAGACTCTCATTTTATCTTTTATTGTTGGGTGGCAAAGCCTGTTTGCCTCTACCTACCCATAAATATCTAAATATTTAGACTGTATTCCACTGTATTTATACTTACAAGCTAACCACTTATTTTGTGAGCCATATTTAAAAAAAACACAACTTGTCCAAGATCAAAAAACACATACCATTAATATTATTTTTCATTGTCTTCCTTAGAGTTACAAATTCCGTAGGTACACAATCTGACTTCCATTTAGATAGTTTTACAAATATCTTACCATTTTCTCAAATTTCTTTTGCACCTTCCGCTTGACACACAAAGCAATGAAACTTATTTTGAAGGCTTTTGTCTGCTTGCTTGCTGGATTGATTTTATAGTAATAACTTCTTCTACTAACCACTTCTGTATTAGTCAGGATAGGCTAAACAATGTTTGCAGTAACAATTCCTGAATTTCAGAGGTGTTAAACAGAAAAATATATTTTTTGTGCCACATGTAATCTTGGGGCAGCAGAGTGTTTTTCTTCACGGCATCCTTCCTCGAGGACTAAGGCTGCTCTAAAGCTTCATCATCGTTGTCCACTATTGCAGAGGACAACATGAAAGCTTGAGTGCTTACCCTTAAATGTTTCGTCCCAGAAGAATAATGTGTCACTTATATTCATATTACTTTGTCAAATCAAGGCACAAGGCTGCATATAACTGAACAAGGGCAGGTAAAAAAATCCTATTAGATTCCCAAAGAGAGAACACCTGGAAATACCAATAAATAGAGCTAACAAATGTAACAGGTACACTGAAATAAAGTAAAAATTTAAAGGACAAAGTCAGGAATGATCTGAGAATTATATGACCATTGTTGCAAAGTTTATTGTGCTGTATATACCATATAGCCATCTATTTTTTCTCACCAATCCAGTGCAATTTTCATGTTTACTGGATCCCATTTTTTAAACAACCAAAAAGAAAAAAAAGCAAACAAGAGATGGTAAAAAGAAAATAGGTCGAAACATTTATGATATGGGCTCTCACAGTTTGGCTCCATAAAGCCCAGGCCTTGTCCATTTTTCTGACAATATAGCAGATTGGGATGTAAACTGATATGCTATGTTTTAACATGATAACATGATAGGTGTTTATGATAACTGGTGAAAGAAAAATAATTTTGCTTTTGGTTTTAGCAGAATAGTTATTAAATGAACTAGTGAATATGCTTTCTAAGCTATCACAAAAGGAACTATGAAGTAGAATATCTACCTGATTTTATTTTAAATATTGATGAAGTAAAGACATCTATAATGTTCCTTCTTGTCAGGCAAGAAGAATAAGCTATAAGAACATTCATTTCCATATTTATTACAAAGTAATAATTTAGGGGTAGTTACATCTCTTATGAATACCACTGGAGAGCTATTGAACTTTAAAAATTATCAGCCTTCTATAATAAATATTCAATTTCAATGTAATGATTCTGCTATAGTCTATCATTTTAGAAATTTAGTAAGTACAAAAGCCATAGCACAAGAAATGGTGATAAGAAGTGATGGAAAGGAATCAGTAACTACTGAAGTGAACATCCATGTGGACCAAATTCAAGAACTTTTACCAGAGCTGATGAGTCTCAAGTGTAACTCTTCTTCAAAGAAGTGAGTCATTACAAAAATAGCACTATAAATTCTGTAAAGCTTGATTTTGAAATTAATATAATATTTTAGAACATTTAAAATAGTTAATTGAAGTAACTCATGGATTAATCATTCACATTAGGGTTTGTACAAATAAACTAACAGATGATGATCTATGATTTTTTAATATCATAAAGTAAAAGCATTTTCATGTTAGTATATTACAATCAAATATATTAATCTTAATAAATGTGAACTATATAAACAATCTTCAGTCACAATATTTCACTAAGAGTTATTTAATTAATTCACTTTTTAAACAAAAGAAATATATTCCACCATATGTTTACACATTTAAAAGAATATCTGACCTTATGGAAAATGTTACATAAACACATGCACTGTGATACTATTGCAGTCAATCTGATAAACAAAACAGTCCCTAAGTGACTAATGAGTAAGTAACACATACAATATGGATATACATCCAAAGATGATTCATATCCAGAATAGGACAGAAATCATAACACAAGATTTCATCATACTACTCAGCATAGTAAGATCTTTCTTGTATCCAACATTTTTATAAAGATTTATTTGTTTATTTGAAAGACAGAGTAACAGAGCACAATAGACAGAGAGAAAGAAGAAAGAGAGACCTTCCATCTGCTGTTTCACTCCCCAAATGATGACAATAGCCAGATCTGGGCCAGAATGAAGCCTTAAGCTAGAAAACTCCACCCAGATCTCAAATATGGGTGTCAGGCAGCACCCAAGTTCTTGGGTCAGTTTCCACTGCCTTCCCAAGCATTAGCAGGGAGCTGGATGTGAAGTTTAACAGCCAGGACTCGAAGCTGTGCTCCTATATGAGATGCCAGCATTGCAAGTGGTAACTTAACCCACTGCATCACAAAACCAAAACCACATATGATCTTTTCAACTGTGTTATTTTTTCATAATTGCTTACAAGATATTAATAGTGAAAAATAATATTCCAAATGCATCCAGTATTTCATTAGCTAAAGGAACACTTTTGGTTTTAATTAACATTTAAAATGTGTTTATTTTAAAACTTACGTTGAAAGAATTATATCTTTTTAAATGCTTTGTTTCAAAAAATGTTAGAACCTGCTGAGAAACGTTAGGGATTTCCCTAATTTAAGGTTTCTTGTATCTATTACCATGTAAGCATTTGCAATCTCCTTTCCTAACTAGCTATTTGAGTGACTCCATTTTGATTAGTATAGATTCATATTATAATAAGACAAAAAGGAACCATGAGCTCATTTTCCTCTCCTCTCTCAGGCGGCATCATACTTAACTGTCCCTGACAAATATGTGCATCTATTCTGTTTTTAAAGCCATGCTGTAAAGGAAGTTCATATAAATTAATCACAAACATAGCTCTAGAGAATAGAGCTCAGAATGGTACTTGTGATTTAACCAATCAAATTATTATTGATTCCCTCAGCAGCACTTCCAGGGCTCCAACTGCCTCTTCCTTATAAATCAGTAGCACGTTAAAGACACAAAATTTTCATCTACTTATAAGGATGTAAGAAATGACTACTCACTAACATTGTGCTAATCAGACCAAGCAAGGAGTCAAAGCAATTGCATTATTAGGGAAAACAAACTGGCAGTAAGTAAACTAGAATTCCTAATTCCAAACCATACTTTAAAATGGAAATCAATGAAAGTCAAGGTAAATATGGATATACATAAAACATATAATACTAAATAAATGCAAATACTGATAGAGATTTTTCCCTGCTTTAACTTTATATGATCTTTCCCTGTGGTCTTACTTCTATTGCACACATCATTCATTAGATTATGAAAACCATTAATGTCAAGAAGCAGAACAAAATGAATTCACTAAGGGGCTTCTATTAGCATATCAAGCAGCTATTTCTCACTAAATATTCCTGACAGCTCTCATTACATGTGATGGATGAGCTTTATAAGTAGTAGTAGTTTCTGAGGAAAATAAAATCTTTACGCTTCCTACCATTTGCGACGGAGGAAGTAGCAATCATCTTTCAGCAGTTTATATTTTCTCTTTCCCCCTTTTAATAGGAAAGTGTCATAAAATTCACAGGTAGGTTAAATGCCCAAGTCAAAGTTAATTTAGAAATTACAAGTCTAATTTATGATCTCAATACTGTAAATGCCTTTAGTTAAGACACATTGGTCCCAGTCTTCCAAATATTCTACAAATCCAAGCAATGATAGGAAACTGAGAAAACCAGTTGGAAACCAGCATTTTGAAATACACTGGTACTGGATAAACTTAAATGAAGGAGGAAAACTAACACCACTGACTAAAGGCAAAAGTGCAAAAATATATTTTTAAGAAAATTCTGTACTTTTAACGTAGTATGAATGAGAGGAAATAATAATTATTATAAAAATATTGTTTGTTTTCCTACTCAAATGAAAAGGCAGAAATATAAGTCTCAAGGACTATAACCAGGTAACACCGAAGTATTATATTCTGTGAATTATATTTTGAAAACCACCGGGGCTGGGGCCATGGCATAGCGGGTAAAGCTGCTGCCTTCAGTGCCAGCATCCCATATGGGTGCCAGTTCGAGTGCTAGATGCTCCACTTCCCATCTAGCTCTCTGCTATGGCCTGGAAAACAGTGGAGGATGGCCCAAGTCCTTGGGCCCCTGCAGCCCTGTGGGAAGGCCGGGAGGAAGATCCTGGTCCCTGCCTTCGGATCAGTGCAGCTCCAGCTGTTGTGGCCAACTGGGGAATAAACAGTGGAGGGAGGGCCTCTCTCTCTCTCTGCCTCTCCTTCTCTCTCTCTAACTCTGCCTTTCACATAGATATATAAATCTTTGGGGAAAAAAAGAAAAGAAAACCACAGTACAGATTGAATGCAGCTTATAGAAGTGTTTTAGTCTACACAGTATATTCTTAAAACCAGGGGTGAGCTCTGTGGCAAGTGGGTTAAGCCAGGACTTGCAGTGCTAGCACCCTATATAGGACACTAGTTCAAATCCTGGATGCTCCACTTCCAATCCAGCTCCCTGTCAATGCACCTGAGAAAGCAGCAGAGGATGGACCAAGTTATTGCACCCCTGCACCTATGTGGGAGACTCAGAAGAAGCTCGTGGCTCCTGTCTTCAGCCTGGACTAACCCCAGTTGTTGTGTCTACTTGGGGCGTGAACCAATGGGTGAAAGATCTCTCACTCATTCAGTGGTGTTTTCTGTCTCTCCCATTCTCTGTGACTCTGACATTCCAGCAAATAAATAAATCTAAAAAACAAAAAAAACCTAATTAGCAGCATGTATTAAATTTCAAGGGAGCCCAGGTAAATATCTACATATCTACATTTCTGGTTACCTTTAAGAATTTGAGAGTAATTGATAAAAACATTGGCATTAATTCTTCATTTGTCCACAGACTCCCCTAACAGTCCCCCATGAATAAGCAGTGTCTGTGTCTTTCATGTTGCTTTTCCAGTAGCAGAGAATAGTTCTCTAAGCTATGTGGCAAAACAACAGGCAGACTGAGAGAGGGGTTTAGTTTTCATATGTTCCATCCAACCTTTGTGTTTAGACGTATTCCCCATTGCAACGGCCTTCAGAAGTGGGACCCACTGAGAAGTGATTAAGTCATGAGGGTCTGCCCTCTTGTTGGATGAGCGTCTTCTAAAAGGGCTGGGGGAACTAGCATAGGCCCTTTTTGTCTTTTTATCACAAGAGGACCCAGCAACAAAGCACCATCTTGGAAACAGAATGGGCTCTTACCAGACACCAAATTGGATGCTACTTTGATCTTGAACTTCTCAGCATATTGAACTATAAGGGAATGAATTTCTGTTCTTCATAAATTACTCAGTCTCAGGTATTTTGTTGTGGCAGCACAAAACTTATGAAGACAGAGGACTACCTAAAGCATTGATTTAGGTTAACTTATCAAGAATGGGTTCCAGTAACAAGATGAAATTGATCTTTACCTTAAATGTGTGTGTGTGTGTGTGTGTGTGTGTGTACATATCCCCTAGAGTATGTTTTATGTATGTATTCACTGTGATTATGTTTTGAAAATTACAAAAAATAATATATTTATAATCTAAAAGTTACATAGAGAATAAATATTTTACTTAATCTTGTACACATTCCCAACATTTGTTGATTAGTTGTCATGCAAAGTAAACCAACACATCTACATCTCTAAGAACCTATTTAGGAGCCAGTGCTCTGGCACAGCTGGTTATAGCCCTGGCCTGAAGTGCCAGCATCCGATATGGGCACCAATTTGAGTCCTAGATACTCCACTTCTAAACCAGCTCTCTGATATGGTCTGGGGAAGCAGTAGAAGATGGCCCAGGTTCTTGGGCCCCTGTACCCACATGGGAGACCCTGAAGAAGCTCCTGGTTCCTGGCTTTCGATGGGTGCAGCTCCGACCATTGCAGTCATTTTGGGAGTAAATCAGCAGATGGAAGATGGAAGATTCTCTCTCTCTCTCTCTCTCTCTCTCTCTCTCTCTCTCTCTCTCTCTGGCTCTTTACTTTGTAACACTGTCTTTTAAATAAATAAAATAAATCTTTACAAAATTCCAAGGAAACTACCTAAACCCAAAGAATTGCTACTGCCTCTTTTAACTACATCACGTCTAACTATTTTAAGCATCTATTTTACTTACAATAAGTCTTAACTTTTTCAACCAAATATTTAGTGGCTTTTTATTGTTTTATAATTTCAACAGTGTATTACTTGGAGGAGAATAAAGACTTTTTTTCATTTTATCCTAATAGATTGATCCTCAATAACTGCTGAGATATAAACTATAGCTTTCAAAAAGTTAATAGATATTAATTTATCAACATACATAACTATCCTTAGACCTACTTAAAATACACTTAGAGCAAAAGAAAAATCAAGTTGGGTTATGAAGATGCAATGTTGTTTTGCATTCTCTGGTCTCTTCAGGGAGAAACTTTTGAGAGTATCATAACAGAAACAGAAGCTCCAAAGAACATCTGCTTGAGCTTGTAGGGGTGTGTGTGTGTGTGTGTGTGTGTGTGTGTGTAAAATGTGACATTTCATTACAATAATTGTACAGTGAGCTTGAATCTTTCTGTTAGCTGACTTTTGCAATCAATACCCATGAAAAATAACTGTGTTCTGAAAATTCTATCAGGGAGACTTAGACTGGGTACAAAAATAGAAAAAGGGTCTCTGATCTCCACCTTACCAGCTTTGCCATCCGTGTTTTCCATCTCAGATCAGAAATCCAGCAGCATTTGATCTGATGCCCATCCTGGCAAACCAATTGCTCGGAGTCCAGCCTCATCCAATGCTAGTGAATGTTACTTTCAAGATGCATGTATGTTACTCATTATCCCATTTTGCAGGACAGTTATCCTACAGGAGATGGAGCAGTGACTCCAGAATGCTTCACTTTGGAATTACGGAACAATCTATGTTCCGATAAGAGAGAAATGTTTACCAGAAGTTCACAGGTCCCACTTGGGAATATTCTTCCTGAGAGTCTCCAGAAAAGAATGCTACTTTTCTAAGATTCAGCTATAGAATGCATTTCCTACATAATTCCTTTCTGTTTCCACTATACTGAATTATTTGTCTTCTACAAAATAAAGAGAGGAAAGGAGTTGTATATAAGTAAATCATAATCCCGGCGGAGCCAAGATGGCGGAATAGTGAGGACGCGCACTAGCAGTCCGCAAAAAGATAGTTTAATAAAAACAGAGTTACTGTAGCCTCAGGAAAAATCTCACGGAAAAAAATGCAGTGGAAATTCTTCCGGACCCAGTGAATGAGACGCAGAGGACCTAGGGGAAAGTAAGTTTGCGAACGGCAAATCGTGCCTTAGTGGCACGGGAGCTGCCGGGAGGGACGGGAACCGGACGGAACACAGTCGCCATTGGAATCGAGCGCTTAAACGGGAGCCGATACAGGGATCCCGAGACACTGGCGGGGGGAAGCAGACGCCACGGGGGAAACAGCACAATTGAGGCGAGCCCACACGGACACTAGCCTCTTTCGTTGCCCACCCTGCTCACTCGAGCTAGACTGAACACAGTGGGACGGCGCGCGCCCGCCGGCTGAACCGGAAGCCGGGCGGTACACAGTCGACATTGGAACTGAGCGCTTGAACCGGGGCCGATACAGGGATCCCGAGACACTGGCGGGGGGAAGCAGACCCCCCACGGGGGAAACAGCACAATTGAGGCGAGCCTGCACGGACACTAGCCTCTCTCGTCACCCACCCTGCTAATTCGAGCTAGATTAAACGCAGTGGGACAAGGCGCGCCCGCCCGCCCGCCTGCCGGCCCATCACTGAGGCAGACGGAACCAAAAACCCGAGGCTGTAGAAACCTGAAGGGGATCAAAAAACTGGGAACACACCGCGCACACAAATTCCGTTACCTTGACAACCCAGAGAAAGAGTGTGGGGAAAAAAAAAAATGCCAAACAAAAACAGATTCCGAGGGAGCAAGATCAAGGAAGACGCTATGATGACCCCAAACAGAAAAGACACCCCAAGTCAGGATTATGAAGATAATGAGATAGAAGAAATGCAAGAAGCAGATCTCAAAGAATTGATAAGAACATTAAGAAGTTCTCAAAAACAAATTCTTGAACTACAGAAATCCTTAATGGATAAGATAGAAAATCTCTCTCGCGAGAATGAAGTACTACGGAGAAATCAAAACGAAATGAAACAACTAGTAGAACAAGAAGCTACGAGAGTGACAAAAAATCTTAATGAATTGAAGAATTCAATAGATCAAGTGACAAGCAATCTTGAGGGCCTTAAAACCAGAATGGGTGAAGCAGAAGAGAGAATATCGGACCTAGAAGACAGAGAACAGGAGAGGAAACAGTCAAACCAAAGACAAGAAGAGGAAATTAGAAAACTAAAAGATATCGTCGGGAATTTACAGGATACTATTAAAAAACCCAACATTCGGGTTCTAGGTGTTCCTGAAGGTATGGAGAGGGAGAAAGGATTAGAAGGCCTTTTTAGGGAGATACTAGCAGAAAACTTTCCAGGCTTGGAGAAAGACAGAGAAATCCTAATCCAGGAAGCTCATAGAACCCCTAATAAACATGACCAAAAGAGATCCTCTGCACGACATATTGTAATTAAACTCACCACAGTGAAGCAAAAAGAAAAGATCCTAAAATGTGCAAGAGAGAAACGTCAGATTACTCTCAGAGGATCTCCAATTAGACTTACAGCTGACTTCTCAACAGAAACCCTACAAGCTAGAAGGGAATGGCGAGACATAGCCCAGGTACTTAGAGAGAAAAACTGCCAGCCCAGAATATTATATCCTGCCAAGCTCTCATTTGTGAATGAAGGTGAAATAAAGACCTTTCATAACAAACAAAAATTGAAAGAATTTGTTGCCACTCGTCCAGCCCTGCAAAAGATACTTAAAGACGTGTTACACACAGAAACACAGAAACACGACCATCAACATGAAAGAAGGTAAACGAAGGGAACCTCACGGCAAAAGATCACAGGGAATTCAAAGCATACATTAGAAAATATCTGGCAAATGGCAGGGCAAACTTACCACTTATCAATAGTCACATTGAACGTTAAAGGTCTAAACTGTCCTGTTAAAAGACAGAGATTGGCTGATTGGGTTAAGGAACAAAAACCATCTATTTGCTGCCTACAAGAAACACATCTTTCCAACGAAGATCCATACAGACTGAAAATAAAAGGATGGAACAAGATAGAACACGCCAACAGAAATGAAAAAAGAGCGGGTGTAACCATCTTAATATCGGACTACATAAACTTTAACACAGAAACTGTTAAGAGAGACAAAGAGGGGCACTATATAATGATTAAGGGATCAATACTACAGGAAGATATAACAATTCTCAATGTATATGCACCTAATTACAGGCCACAGGTTTATTTAAAAAATTTGTTAAGAAACTTAAAGGGAGACTTAGACCCCAACACAATAGTACTGGGGGACTTCAATACTTCACTCACAGATATTGACAGATCGACAGGACAGAAGATCAACAAGGAGACAGTAGATTTAAACAACACTATAGCCCAAATGGATCTAACAGATATCTACAGAACTTTTCATCCTACAAGTAATGCATTCACATTCTTCTCAGCAGTACATGGAACCTACTCTAGGATTGATCACATATTAGGCCATAAAGCAAGTCTCAGCAAATTCAAAAGAATTAGAATCATACCATGCAACTTCTCAGACCATGAGGGAGTGAAGTTGGAAATTAGCAACTCAGGAATCTCTAGAGCATATGCAAACACATGGAGATTGAACAACATGCTCCTGAATGAACAATGGGTCACTGAAGAAATCAAAAGAGAAATCAAAAATTTTCTGCAAGTAAATGAGGATAACAGCACAACATACCAAAACTTATGGGATACAGCAAAAGCAGTGTTAAGAGGAAAGTTTATATCAATAGGTGCCTACATCAAGAAACTGGAAAGGCACCAAATAGATGAGCTTTCAATGCATCTCAAGGATCTAGAAAATTTGCAGCAAACTAGACCCAAATCTAGTAGAAAAAGAGAAATAATCAAAATCAGAGAAGAAATCAACAGGATTGAATCCAAAAAAACATTACAAAAAATCAGCCAAACGAGGAGCTGGTTTTTTGAAAAAATAAACAAGATTGACACCCCATTGGCCCAACTAACTAAAAAAAGAAGAGAAAAGACCCAAATCAGTAAAATCAGAGATGAAAAAGGAAATATAACAACAGACACCACAGAAATCAAAAGAATCATCAGAAATTACTACAAGGACTTGTATGCCAGGAAACAGGGAAACCTATCAGAAATGGATAGATTCCTGGACACATGCAACCTACCTAAATTGAACCAGGAAGACATAGAAAACCTAAACAGACCCATAAGTGAGTCAGAAATTGAATCAGTAATAAAGGCCCTCCCAACAAAGAAAAGTCCAGGACCAGATGGATTCACTACTGAATTCTACCAGACATTTAAAGAAGAACTAACCCCAATTCTTCTCAAACTATTCAGAACAATCGAAAAAGAGGGAATTCTCCCAAATTCCTTCTATGAAGCCAGCATCACCTTAATTCCTAAGCCAGAAAAAGATGCAGCATTGAAAGAGAATTACAGACCAATATCCCTCATGAACATAGATGCAAAAATCCTCAACAAAATTCTGGCCAATAGACTGCAACAACACATCAGAAAGATCATCCACCCAGACCAAGTGGGATTCATCCCTGGTATGCAGGGATGGTTCAATATTCGCAAAACAATCAACGTGATACACCACATTAACAGACTGCAGAACAAAAACCATATGATTATCTCACTAGACGCAGAGAAAGCATTCGATAAAATTCAACACCCTTTCATGATGAAAACCCTAAGCAAACTGGGTATAGAAGGCACATTCCTCAATACAATCAAAGCAATTTATGAAAAACCCACGGCCAATATCCTATTGAATGGGGAAAAGTTGGAAGCATTTCCACTGAGATCTGGTACCAGACAGGGATGCCCACTCTCACCACTGCTATTCAATATAGTGCTGGAAGTCTTAGCCAGAGCTATTAGGCAAGAAAAAGAAATTAAAGGGATACAAGTTGGGAAGGAAGAACTCAAACTATCCCTCTTTGCAGACGACATGATTCTTTATTTAGGGGACCCAAAGAACTCTACTAAGAGACTATTGGAACTCATAGAAGAGTTTGGCAAAGTAGCAGGATATAAAATCAATGCACAAAAATCAACAGCCTTTGTATACACAGACAATGCCACGGCTGAGGAAGAACTGCTAAGATCCATCCCATTCACAATAGCTACAAAAACAATCAAATACCTTGGAATAAATTTAACTAAGGACATTAAAGATCTCTACAATGAAAATTACAAAACCTTAAAGAAAGAAATAGAAGAGGATACCAAAAAATGGAGAAATCTCCCATGCTCATGGATTGGAAGAATCAATATCATCAAAATGTCCATTCTCCCAAAAGCAATTTACAGATTCAATGCAATACCAATCAAGATACCGAGGACATTCTTCTCAGATCTGGAAAAAATGATGCTGAAATTCATATGGAGACACAGGAGACCTCGAATAGCTAAAGCAATCTTGTACAACAAAAACAAAGCCGGAGGCATCACAATACCAGATTTCAGGACATACTACAGGGCAGTTGTTATCAAAACAGCATGGTACTGGTACAGAAACAGATGGATAGACCAATGGAACAGAATAGAAACTCCAGAAATCAATCCAAACACCTACAGCCAACTTATATTTGATCAACGATCCAAAACCAGTCCCTGGAGTAAGGTCAGTCTGTTTAATAAATGGTGCTGGGAAAACTGGATTTCCATGTGCAGAACCATGAAGCAAGACCCCTACCTTTCACCTTACACAAAAATCCATTCAACATGGATTAAAAATTTAAACCTACGACCCGACACCATCAAATTACTAGAGAGCATAGGAGAAACCCTGCAAGACATAGGTACTGGCAAAGACTTCTTGGAAAAGACCCCAGAAGCACAGGCACTGAAAACCAAAATTAACTACTGGGATTGCATCAAATTGAAAAGTTTCTGTACTGCAAAAGAAACAGTCAGGAAAGTGAATAGGAAACCGACAGAATGGGAAAATATAATTGCAAACTATGCAACAGATAAAGGGTTGATAACCAGAATCTACAAAGAAATTAAGAAACTCCACAACATCAAAACAAACAACCCACTTAAGAGATGGGCCAAGGACCTCAATAGACATTTTTCAAAAGAGGAAATCCAAATGGCCAACAGACACATGAAAAAATTTTCAAGATCCCTAGCAATCAGGGAAATGCAAATCAAAACCACAATGAGGTTTCACCTCACCCCGGTGAGAATGGCTCACATTCAGAAATCCACCAACAATAGATGCTGGAGAGGATGTGGGGAAAAAGGGACACTAATCCACTGTTGGTGGGAATGCAAACTGGTGAAGCCACTATGGAAGTCAGTCTGGAGATTCCTCAGAAACATGAATATAACCCTACCATTCAACCCAGCCATCCCACTCCTTGGAATTTACCCAAAGGAAATTAAATTGGCAAACAAAAAAGCCGTCTGCACAGCAATGTTTATTGCGGCTCAATTCACAATAGCTAAGACTTGGAACCAACCCAAATGCCCATCAACAGTAGACTGGATTAGGAAATTATGGGACATGTACTCTACAGAATACTATACAGCAGTCAAAAACAATGAAATCCGGTCACTTGCAACAAAATGGAGGAATCTGGAAAACATCATGCTGAGTGAATTAAGTCAGTCCCAAAGAGACAAATATCATTTGTTTCCCTTGATTGGCGATGACTAACTGAGCACCAAAGGGGAAACCTGTAGAAGTGAAAGGGACACTATGAGAAACAGTGACTCGATCAGCTCTTGTGCTGACTGTTGTTGTACAATGTAATACTTTATCAATGGTAGTATTTTTTTTTCTTTATCCTAGTACTAGTGGTTGAACTCTGTAATTAACACACAATTATTCTTAGGTGTTTAAATTTTAACTGAAAAGTGATCTCTGTGAAATATAAGAGTGGGAATAAGAGAGGGAGGAGATGTAAAACTTGGGACATGCTCAATCGGAACGGCCCCAAATGATGGAGTTAGAATTGTGCCAGGGGTTTCCAATACAATCCCATCAAGGTGGCATGTACCAAGGCCATCTCATTAGTCCAAATGATCAATTTCAGCTCACAATTGATCACACTGATAGGTCTAAGAGTCAAAGGGATCACACAAACAAGACTAGTGTCTGCTAATACTAACAGATAGAATGAAAAAGGGAGAGAATGATCCAACATGGGAAGCAGGATACACAGCAGACTCATAGAATGGCAGATGTCCTAAATAGCACTCTGGCCTCAGAATCAGCCCTTAAGGCATTCGGATCTGGCTCAAGAGCCCATGAGAATATTTTAGGCATGGAAAGCTAAGACACTCTGGAAAAAACAGAAGACCTAAATGAAAGATCTCTGCGAGTGAGATCCCAGTGGAAAGAACGGGGCCATCAAAGAAGGAGGTACCTTTCTCTGAAGGGAGGAGAGAACTTCCACTTTGACTATGGCCCTGTGGGAATAAGATCGAAGTCGGCTAACCCTAAAGGCTTCCATAGCCTCGGCAACTCATGACCAGATCCTAGGGAGATTACTGACGCCATAAACAAGAGTGTCAAATTGTTAAATTAACATCAGGAGTCACTGTGTACTTACGTCTCATGAGGGATCTGTCCTTAATGTGTTATCCAATGTGAAGTGATGCTATTACTAGTACTGAAACAGTATTTTTACACTTTGTGTTTCTGAGTGGGTGCAAACTGATGAAATCCTTACATAGTATATATTGAATCGATCTTCTTTATATAAAGATAAGTGCAAATGATTAAAAAATCTTGGTGTTAAACTGGAAATTGCATAGACAATTAATCAATTTTTTTAAAAAAAAATCATGTAGGATCTCTGTCCTTAATGTGCTGTACATTGTGAATTAATACTATAACTAGTACTCCAACAGTATTATCATTTTGTGTCTCTATGCGAGGGCAAACCGTTGAAATCTTTACGTAATATGTACTAAATTGATCTTCTGTGTATAAAGAGAATTGAAAATGAATCTTGATGTGAACATAAGGGGAGAGGGAGCGGGAAAGGGGAGGTTGGGGGGAGGGAGGGAAGTTGTGTGTGGGGGGAGTCATTGTGGTCCATGAGCTGTTCTTTGGAAATTTATATTCTTTAAATAAAAGCTTTATTAAAAAAAAAAATCATAATCCCTTGTGCATCCATCATCTTGTAGTCTGAACAGAAACAGAAATAAATAAGACGTGGCTATGTCATGAAGAAACTCATGTTTTAATTCACAGATTTGTATATAAAATGTTAATGGGGAGTGAGTATTGGGCATAGCAGTTTGAGAGGCCTACCTCCCATATTGGAGTAACTGAGTTTGAGTCCCATCTCTACTTCCAATTCCAGCTTCCTGGGAGGCAGCAGGTGGCGCCTGAAGTAGTTCAGTTCCTGTATCCACATAGGAGGCACTGAGCTCTGGAGTTGAGCCTGGCCTCGTCCTTCCAGGCTGTTGTGCAGGCGTTTGAGGTGTGAACAAGCAAATGGGGAGATCTTTGTCTGTCCCCTGCTACCCCAATCTGTCTCTGTTTTTTAAATGCAGAGAAAAAAAATTAAAAGTTAATTGGAATAAAGGAGAAAATTATACCGAACTGTTACAAACACATGATCTTATAAAATAGAAAGATCAGATGACACCATCTTGGGAAAGCATCAGAGAACCCAGTTTATTATGAATAACAATAAATCTTCACTTTCCTTTCTCTCAAGTCATTTCTCAAGTTGTGTTCACCGTGGTATGGTGCTGCTTTATACAAGGCCCCTTTGATGTGGAGAGGACTGAAATATAGACAAGAAAAATATCAGATGAATTATAGCTTATTTGATAGAGAATCTTTCTTTAGTATGCACATAAACTACACTTATTAAATGAGTGTTATTTTCTTTATTAGAGACCATCCTTTAAATTTACTCATTCTACTATAGGTAGGTAGATGGGTAGAAGGGGGATAGATAACTAGATGAGAAGTAGGTAGGTATATATATAAACACAAATTGACAGACACAGCTAAGATCAAACTCTGCAACTCCACTCAAACCCAGAGAGTTCTGAAAAAGAGATTCTGATATTTTCTTTAATACTGGAAGACTTAAAACAATTCCAACAGTTATTACCTCTGGGTAGTGGACTTAAATTTTTTTTTAATTTTATTTAGTGAATATAAATTTCCAAAGTACAGTTTATGGATTACAATGGCTTCCCCCACTCCATAACTTCCCTCCCACTGACACCCCTCCCATCTCCCGCTCCCTCTCCCATTCCATTCACATCAAGATTCATTTTCATTTATCTTTACATACAGAAGATCAATTTAGTATATATTAAGTAAAGATTTCATCAGTTTGCACCCACACAGAAACACAAAGTGTAAAATACTGTTTCAGGACTAATTATAGCATTACTTCACATTGGACAACACATTAAGGACAGATCCCACATGAGATGTAAGTACACAGTGACTTCTGTTGTTGACTTAACAAATTGACACTCTTGTTTATGGCGTCAGTAATCTCCCTAGGCTCTAGTCATGAGTTGCCGAGGCTATGGAAGCCTTTGAGTTCGCCGCCTTTGATCTTATTCCGACAGGGTCATAGTCAAAGTGGAAGTTCTCTCCTCCCTTCAGAGAAAGGTACCTCCTTCTTTGATGGCCCCATTCATTCCACTGGGATCTCACTCACAGAGATCTTTCATTTAGTGTTTTTTTTTGTTTGTTTTTGTTTTTTTTTTTTTTTTTTTTTTTGTTTTTGTTTTTTTTTTTTTGCCAGAGTGTCTTGGCTTTCCACACCTGAAATACTCTCATGGGCTCTTGAGCCAGATCTGAATGCCTTAAGGGCTGATTCTGAGGCCAGAGTGCTGTTTAGGACATCTACCATTCTATGAGTGTGCTGTGTATCCTGCTTCCCATGATGGATCGTTCTCTCCCTTTTTGATTCTATCAGTTAGTATTAGCAAACACCAGTCTTGTTTGTGTGATCCCTTTGACTCTTAGGCCTATCAGTGTGATCAATTGTGAGCTGAAATTGATCACTTGGACTAGTGAGATGGCTTTGGTACATGCCACCTTGATGGGATTGTGTTGGAATCCCCTGGCACGATTCTAACTCCACCATTTGGGGCAAGTCCGATTGAGCATATCCCAAATTGTGCATCTCCTCCCTCTCTTATTCCCACTCTTATATTTAACAGGGATCACTTTTCAGTTAAAATTTAAACACCTAAGAATAATTGTGTGTTAATTACAGAGTTCAACCAATAGTACTGGAACAAAACAAAACAAAAATACTAAAATGGATAAAGTATTACATTTTACATCAACAGTCAGGACAAGAGCTGATCAAGTCACTGACTTAAACTTTTTTTTTAACTTTTTAGTTTAAATAATTTAAGACTCACAAGAAGCCACAAAAATATATGGAGAATCCCTATGTATTCGTCATCCCACTTTCCACAGTTAAACATCATAAATATGGTCTATTTTCAAAACCGATAAATTAGCATTAACAGAAATATTAATTAAACTCCAAACCTTATAAGGATATCATCAATTTTACCTGTTCATACTTTGTAGATAATTTTCAATTTTCTTAAGCTTTCTATATTTTACAATTTCTCTAAAATACACATATGTATAAGCCAGTATATATGTTATAATATGCACATATAAATACCATACATAAATGGATAAATACCAGTTGTCTATTTTTTTGCAAAAATATGTAAATTAGGTTTTCCAAAGTAATGTTATCTATTATTTCCATTACTTTCATATTTCCATCCACTTCAAGAATATTTCACAATTCCATCACTTCCACAATGTAAGTCATGGCAGTGAAATATAGCACTACACAATAAAGGCAATTTCTATTACCTAGTAACTAAGTAGTTAGGAATAATGTTATCTGTGTGTCCAAAATTGAATATTCACCCTGTGTACTTTGAAATTTTGGCCAGATTTGATGATCTCGTTTCAAAGAAACTGTCATACATGAACAATAAACTGAGCCGGAGTTATTTTATTATTCGACCCTTTGAAGAGTTTTCTTTAACTTCAGATATGATTTTCTTTTCACATCTTCTTTTTTCAAAAGCTCGCTCACAAAATGAAATACTTCATTATTCATTCATCAACAAGTGTTGAATGAATGACATATAACTGACAGTAGAGGAGTTAAAAGCATGATTGAGGTGTTATTCCTGCTATTAGAGAGAGAAAATGTGCACATAGATTACTGCAATGCATGGCACGAGGTGTTAAGGCACATAAGACAAATTCAAAGTCCAGTAGAGGGGAGAGTTACTTCAGGCCAGTGGAGATTTTATCAGGTTAGTTGGTAAACTGCACACTCTTACACTGAATTCAAATGTTCTGTTCCTTGTTTGCTTTATTGAAACTTATCTTTCCCTCTGGGCTTCATTTTTCAATCTGTAAAATGGGACTTGAGGCTTCTGAATGTATAAAATAAAATGTTGTATGTGAAATACTTAGAATAAGTCTTGGAACACACATTTTACCTAACTCAGCAGGGTCATCCATGATATTGAATGAACAAAAAGTAACAATGAGACTGTTAGAAAGAGGCAAAGCTTCTCGGCAGGCCACTATGCCTCAATTTTTCTAACAAAATCTCTAAAATTTTTAAGTCCTTTTTTCCAAATAAAATTAAGTTCTCTTTGTATAATCAGAATTGCAATGCTGTTCTCTTTCATGTTTTTAAAATAAATTACATAAGGGGCAGCACTAGTTTAGCATGTAAAGCTGCTGCCTGCAGTACCAGCATCCCATGAATTGGCGCTGGTTTGGGTCCTGGCTGCTCCACTTCCGACCTAGCTCTTTGCTATGGCCTGGGAGAGCAGTAGGAGATAGCCCAAGTCCTTGGGCCCCTGCACCCATGTAGGAGACCTGGAAGAAGTCCCTGGCTCCTGGCTTCATATCAGTACAGCTTCTGATTGGTACAGCTCCAGCAGTTGCAGCCAACTGGGGAGTGAACCTGCAGATGGAAGACCTCTCTCTGCCTCTCGTTCTTTCTCTGTGTAACTCTTTCAAATGAATAAAAAAATATTTTAAAAATAAATAAAATTAAAAAATACATAAACATTTCAAATTTTTGTGTATTTTTTTCACTCTGTTCTTAACTTCTCTATCTTTTTCATTTCGATTAAATTTTTGGGCAACCTTGATTGATTTCTACGAAGGAGACAAAGATCCTGGGTTGAAATAAAGTTTCCACAGGGTCTTTTGGGAAAAAAAGATGCTGACAGCTCTAAACAGCACTGTTTGTCACACACAGGCACTTGCTCACATCCAGGGTATGGTTGAAAGTTGCTACGTGCTAACCATCTGTGCAGTCTGGTCTGATGTTATGCCATCTGCATCTGCTTCAACAGCAGTCCATTGGAGATAAAGGACCAGAGTCTCTTGGGCTGAGCAAAGTTCATTCTCACCAATACACGTCAGTCCTCTGCTCTTTTCCTTCCTTAAGGATATGATGGGATTTACCAAATAAAAAGAGAAACTAATTGATCTTGAGAATATGTCCAAGTAACCTTTCTATGCTGGTCCCATTCAAACAATTTGAATTTAAGTGGAAATATTATATCCTCATGTCAGAGACCCTCAGGATTCTGCCAAAAAAGTTATTTTCAGAAAGAAATAAAAAGAAGTATTACAAAGGGTATGAATTCAGGTAGAAGAAAAAGTCTCTGTGTCACATGAAACAAAGGTTTTAAAAAATGATCATTTGCTCTTTGATTTTCCTTGCCTTAATGAAGTTAATAGGCAACTTAATGGTCTCTTTACACCTGAGAAATCCCAAATTTCTCAATAACTCTCACAGTTTTAGAAGGATATACTTCAGAACTCATTTCAAGTCTGTTGAAAATTTTAATAATATAAAGGAAGCAAGGAAAATAAATCAATGGGAAGAATTTAGCCTAAAAATATTGTCTCAGCAGCATTACAGCTGCAATATAACCACTCACATGCGGTAGCTTGTTAAAGGCCATGGTCATAAATCTTGGCATCCAGGATATTCTGGAAAGTGATGCACTGCTGGTAGCTATCTATCTATCTGCACAAATATATGATCTTTTAATCTATGAACTATAATCACTCCTTAGAAGTGATGATTGAAAATGTGGGCCACAGGCAATTCACCAATGCATAACTTTCACTGCACCTTAAGTAGTAATTTCACTCTTTATCTGAGAAACTATTATCAATCGGATCACCCTCCCTTAGCTTACATATACCAAATCCTATTTTCCTTCCTTTATATAGTCCCACACCCCAAACTGACATCATTGTGATTTGAACTCTAAGCCCTCCACCCTGTTCTCAAATCCAGCCCTGAGCTCTGACAGGAGGCAAATCTGTGGCTGTGTTCCAGGGTCCTCTTTCATGAAGCGTCCTTCGAGGAGCTGCCCCCAGATCTGCCAATTGGACTCCTGCCTTGCCCTCCAGCATCAATTTGTTTACCTCTCCTCTAGTTGTTCCAATTTATATCAATGTTCTTCAGTTTTACTTATTACCCCTAGGGAAATTTGTGTAATTTGTTAGGCTTCAAGAAACAGAAATAGATAAGAACAGCATTTATAGCTTGTGGCATTGGACACACCTGACGTAGGTCAGAATCCCACTTGCACTGGCCACGAGAATTCATGCAAAGTTTTAAATCCCTGGACCTTATTTCCTCAGAAAGCTGCTGTCATGATTAAAATCATTGACATAATGTGGTTTTATGTAAAAGACTTGGTACTGAAAAGTGCCACATAACAACGAAATGACATCTATTTCTTCTTCCCACCTCCTTCTGACAGAGCACTTCCTGAGTTAGCTGGATGGTTAGGACTAGCTATGCATGGATATCTAACTCCAATAAGGAAAATACATGGATTCTAGCGTCCCTCTCCACTTCCCCTCACCTTCCCTCTGGCATTCCAACATTTAAATATAATGCTTCAACCTGGTCCTCACCCCTTTCTTGCCTTTTTTAATTTAAAGAGAACCAAGAGAGTGTGGTAATATCTGAACACAGATGTTCTCCATCAGATTGCACCTAGGCTCTCAGCTGTAGAAGTTCCATCTGTTCTCTTAAAAACCCTCCCACGCTATTAAATGTGTGTGTCCTAACAATTATATCCTCACTTCTGTATATCACCATGAATTCCTAGCTGGGCTGCCTTAAGCCATGAGATAGGGAAAACATTCGTTTGTTCACATTTGCTATGACAGTCAAATTTAGCTACCAGTGATTGTCTAGCAATTCGTGTATCTGTGAATTGTGGATATCATTGGATATTCACAAAGAATTATGTTTCTACTTTAATTGCAGGACTAAATGAATGAAATGTGTTTGTTGGTCATGGGAGTGTCTTAATTTTTAAAGCCATAACTTCCTAACAGTAAATAGGCTTTAAATGTGTGTGTATATATGTATTTATAATTAGAATGATTTAAGTGTAGCAGTGACTTGAAAAAACAAAATGTGTGCACACAAATGCATGTGATATGTTCAGTAGTTGGTTTTCCTGTATTGAAATTTCAGTTTAAATAGGAGTTTCAGCAAGTATTTGTTGTAGGCATAGTGTATAGTCATGATTCAATAACTACATACTATATTTTATAATTCTTTGAGGTCAAAAGAAATGCTCCATAACTAAAAACGTATCACAGTTTTTCAGTGTTAGTTGAATCTGGTCAGATTTGATTTCATCTGGATCTTTATTTAAAGGTTTCTCTCAAGCCCATTCCTGTAGGGCAGACTCAAATCCAGCTCCTTGGGTATCCGTGTATAAGCCCCAACCTCCTCTATGGTGCCATTATAATCCTTTTTAGCTCCATAGCAACTCTCTCCTGTGAGCCTAAGGTACCAGATAACTATCATTTACTGAGCTATTAAAATAAAGGCTTTTCGACTTCCTCAGGTGTAGAATTGGAAAGAAGCCTAGAAGCCTGAAAGGCTTACCTGTCTGGCTTAGTCCCACAATCGATCAATTAAACAGAGTGTTTTATGTCACCAGTGCTCAATGGAATCTAATTCTTCATTCTAGCTTTTTAGTACTGTAGTCCATATCTTCTGATTTCTTGCTATTAAGTCTATTTGTTGCCGGTTTCCTATTTCCTCTCTTGAGTAGTACTATAATTAATGGAAGCTATTGTTTCTTAGACTTTGTTGCCACTTAATCATTTTTACTGTGTATACTAAAGATAAGAAAGTTTTAGAAATGTCATTAAATTGTGACAAGTCTACACTGTTGCAGAAGCCTCCAAGGTTACAAAGCATAATAATAGCAGGTGGTAAGAATTATTATGGTAACTTAATGGTAAAAGTGAATGTCTCTTGAATTAATTAATTTTGTAGGCTTCATGTACAGAATGTTCAAGGAGTTCCCTAACACATTTGCATGAATGTTATGTAGACCAAAGTTTGTTAAGTGGAAGGACACAAGAGAAAAGCATACATCAGTTTTCTGAATGATAATAAACTCCCAGAATAACCTCCCTTATTATTTTTTACACATGACCCCAAAAATACAGGCAACCAAAGCAAAAATAAACAAATGATATTACATCAAACTAAAAAGTATCTACATATCAAAGGAAACAATTGACAGAGTAAAGAGACAACCTACAAAATGAGAGAAAATATTACCAAACTATGCATTTGATAAGTTAATAAACAGACTGTATGAGCATGTCAAATAATTCAATACAAAGGAAACAAATAACCCAATTTAAAAATAGGCTAAAGATCTGAATCAACATTTCTCAGAATTACACACAAATACCAACAGATAAATAAGAAATAGTCAACATCACTAATTACCAGGGAAATGCAATTTGAAACCACAATGAAACACTGCCACATATCTGTTAGGATAGCTGTTATAAAAAATAACACACATTGACAAGGAGATGGATAAAAAGGGAACTTTGACTTCCTGCTAGTAGGAAAGTAAAATAGTACAGCTACTGTGGGAAAAAAAAATAGAGCTTTCTCCAAAAACTTAGAAGTACCACATGACCCATCAATCTCACTACACATGAATACACAAAGGGAATAAAATCAATGTGTTTAAGAGCTATCTGCATGATTATGTTTATTGTAATATTAATTATAATGGTCAAGATATGATCAGCTTAAGTGTCCATCAATTACGAATGTATTTTTTAAAAAGATTTATTTATTTATTTGTAAGCTAGAGAGAGAGAGAGCTTTTCCATCTTCTGGTTCACTCCCCTTATGGCTGAAAGAGCTGGAGCTGAGCCAGGCCAAAGTCAGAAGCCAGGAACTTCTTCAGAGTCTCCCTCGAGAGTACAGGGGTCCAAGCACTTAGGCTATCTTCGCTGCTTTTCCAGGAGCATTAGAAGGGCCTGGATCGGAAGTGGAGCAGCTAGTACTCGAACCAGTGCCAAGATGGGATGTCAGCGCTGAAGGCAGAGGCTTAATCTTCAATGCCACAGCACTGGCCCCAAGAATGTATTTTTTGTTTGTTTCATAGACACAGAGGACAGAATGGTAGCTACTAGAGCCTTAGGTGGTGAAGGATGGTGGGTTGGAGATTTTGATCAAAGAATACAAAAGTCTAGTAAGATAGGAGGAATAAATTAAAGAGATCTACTGTACAATGTGGTGACTGTAGTTAGTAATATATTCTTGAAAAATGCTGAGTGGATGAAAGTTTGTCACCACAAAAATAACTATGTGAAGTAATGTATATGACTTTGTTATTTCACAACATATATAAAGTATAAGTTATGTCATTCCACATAGCATATATAATTCAAAACATCATATTTTACATAATAAAACATTTCCATAAATATAAAATTTAAATGCTTCAAATATTCTAAAAGTGGTATGACATGAATATTGATAATTTTATGCTTCCAAGTAAACTATTTTCTAACTTACAATAAAATAACTCCTTTGGAGATTAAATACATGATGGCAAGACCAGTTACCTGATACTGGTTGCTTCAGAACTGATACTTCTCCCATCCAAGTACTAACCAGGCCTGACCCTGCTTAGCTTCCGAGATTAGACAAGATCGGCACATTCAGGGTGGTTGGCCATAGACTCAGAACTGGTACTTCTACACAAAGTCTGCATTCTACATGGGTTTCCTGAGCTATGCTATATCTGGCCACAAACTTTTTTCTGTTGTTTGGATAGCAAAGCACAAATGTCCAGTTTATAATGAGATAGTTCAAACAGCAGAACAAGATCATTGTAGATAAAAATGAACATCAAATGGGGCACTTTTCATTTTCAAATTAGCAACATAAACATCTCCATTGAAACTCTTAAAAAGTGTGATTACCTATTACACAAAAGAAACAAATACTAAAAAATGGTTGGAAACTTCTAAATAATAAAAAGGTAAGTATTTTGTTTATTGACTTTCACAGAAGTAGTTAAATGGCAGCCATCAAAGAAAGGAAGCTGGTAAACAGTTTTATTAGTTCATTATGTTTTTAAGGATTTTATTACAATCATGATTAAGAAGAGTATCTAAAGCATTTAAGAAAACTTTCACTCTTCTGTTATTAAGTGCTTTCTTGGTTAACAGAATTTCAAAATAAGTCATGTAGCAGTATTTCTTAATGATAATGAATTTTAGCCAGAGAAAAAGACAGGTCTAAAGGTGTTTATGACAGAAAGTTAACCTCTCTTATTCAGCTTCTCTTTTTCTTAATAGCTTTGAGTTCTAACTACATATTATAATTCTGAAAAATATAGTTGGTATGAGTTAATAGACTGAAAAACTTTAACAATCCTATTAAGAGCATTTTTACAGATTAAATACCAGTGAACAGAATGTTCCTACAACATCTCAGTATGCTTACTTTGAAAAGGAAAAGTATCAAATATTCTACAATATAAGGATAAGAATAATCTTTGGGAATAGTATGTTCTTTAGCCAAGGAAACTAGGATTGGAATCTATTTTCACACCTGACCAACCAGGCCATAATTCATTGTCATCATACATCATCACTCCTTTCAGTTACAAAACACAAAAAGTAAAAATATCTTTTCTCATAAAAACAGAAAACAAGGACTATAAAAGGTAATGCACAAATAAATAGTGAAAATTACCCCCAAAACAAATACAAAAATAAGCTACTGTTATTAAAAAACAGGTTTCTAGTATTAGTAAAACTGTAGAGTTTGAAGACATTATACTGTGCAAATCTCCCACCTTTCCAAAACTAACTTCAGGTTGGAAATGATTTCCAAACCTACCTTCTATTTGATAATTCACTAAGGTTGATCACAAAACTCGCTGAAAGTTACTACACTGACGATTACAGTTTATTATAGAGAAAGGATGCGGATTATAAAGAAAGTCATAAAGTGAAATCTAGGTGGATTCCAAACATCATGCTTCTGGTACTCACCTGTCTGGAATCAGAACACATTACTCTCCCAGCATCTAGGAATGAAAATATACAGAGAGCACTGACAATTAGGGAAGCTCACCTGAGTTTAATTGTCTAGAGCTTTCATTGAAAGCTCTTTTGTATGGGCATGATTGATTGCTTAAGTGTCCATGTTGTTAAACTCATTCTTCAGGCTATTACAGCTCCACTCAAAGTTCCTACCCTAAAATCACAATGTCTTTTTGACATGGCCATCCACCTACTCTAAGACAGCAAGATATGTTTACTTTTCTCCCCAAGAATCTGAAAGGACCAGCCCCACACTAAACAAAAGCAATTCTACTAAGCATGGCATGAGTTACCTCTCAAAAGTCATGGGCAAACACTTCTCTTCCTACAAGGACAAATTCTTTATTACACAGGCAACTTCCTGACTTATGTTCAAGCAAAACAAGTATTTTTGTCCCAGCATATACATTTAACAGAGAATGGTATCATTACACATATGCGTACCATTCAAAGGATGTAATTTAGGGTAGGAACAAAGAAAATAACTGATCCATCATATGAAACCATTTCCTTGACTTGCCACTCTTTGGAGCTTACAACAAACTTTTGAGCAACTATTTAGCATAGAAATTAGCTCATGGTTAGACAAATCCAGATTTTCTTTGAGCTAGTATTTTGCATCAGAGTAACATCCTGAAGAGGTTATAATTCCATTTACCAACACATTTGATTATCAATATTAAAATATAACCAACCATGCCACTTTTATAACATATCACAGTATGCCAATATATGAAACATAAAAATAAGAATTAAAACATACTAATACATTACCAAAACCCTAGTTTATTTTTAAAAATTAATAAAGTCTACCACCTTATCATGTGATGAAAATATCTTCCAGTGCAATGCCACTCAGGCTGGCAATCTTGAGATTTCAAAAACACGAATTATCTTTGCAACATATGCCTTCAGGCTTCTAGTATACTTGAGCCAAGAGGCAATACTATTTCTTGTTTTGAACCATTCTCAAGGCATTAGTATAATATTGGATTTTCTTCATTGCATAATCCGTTTGTTAGTTCTTTTACCCTTAGCTCTTATTCCTTCTTTTCTCTACCTTTCCTTTAGTTCAACCTAAACATTTCCTCTTCTATGGGTTATGGGTGCAGAAAGGAAGTAAGCTATTTAAGGAAGGATTATATATAAAATAAAGTAGAGAAATTCGGTAAATGTATTCACTCCCTACTTCCTGCTGCCAACCACCAGAAGGATATCATGGATAGAGTGGATGCTTTGCTAGAAGGAAGCATACGATCTTGGAAATATGAAAACATGCTTTCATGAAACATTATCTGAAAGGTCGATGGTCCTCAGAGAATATAAAAGCCACATCCAACATGATATACATTAAACCGGCCAAACTTCCATGTTAATGGATTGGAAGAGTTGATATCATCAAAATGTCCATACTTCCCAGAGCAATTTACAGATTCAACGTAATCCCAATCAAATAACATAGATGTTCTTCTCAGATATAGAAGAGAACAACTTTCAGTTCCTATAGAATCACAAGATATGCTGAATAGCTAAAGCAATCCTAAACAATAAAAATAAAGGTGGAGGCATCAAAATATCGGATTTCAAGACATATCACAGGGCAGTTACAATCAAAGCAAATTGGTACTCACCCAAGAATAGGCATGTGGACCTATGGAACAGATTAGAAACACCAGAAATTAATCTACATATCTACAAGCTACTAATCTTTAACACATGAGACAAAATCACTACTTGGAGAAAGGGCAGTCTGTTCAACAAATTGTGTTGGCAAATTTGAATTCCTGCATGCAGAAGTATGAAACAAGACCCCTACCTTACACCCTATACAAAATCAAATCACATGGATCAAAACCTAAGACCTGAAACCATCAAATTACTAGAGGAAAACATACAGGAAACACTGCATGATATTAGCATAGGCAAACACCTCTTGGATAAGAACCCAGAAGCACAGTCAATAAATGCAGAAATAGACAAATGAGATTGCATAAAGCTAAGAAGTTTCTGTACAGCAAAGGAAAGGAAACACTCAACTAGGTAAAGAGAGTCAACAGACAGGGCCTGATACAGTAGCTTAGTAGGTAAAGCTGCTGCCTGCAGTGCCAGCAACTCATTTGGCCGGCAGTTCAAGACCTGGCTGTTACACTTCTGATAGTTCTCAGCTATGGCCTCAGAAAGCAGTGGAAGACAGTCCAAGCACTTGGGCCTCTGCACCCACATGAGTGACCCGGAAGAGGCTTCTGGCTCCTGGCTTTGGATCAGCTCAGTTCTGGCCTTTGCGGCCATCTGGGAGTGAACCAGCGGATGGAAGACTTCTCTCTCTCTCTCTCTGCATCTCTCTGTAACTTTGTCTTTCAAGTAAATAAAAAAAAAAATCTTTACAAATAAATAAATAAATCTTAAAAAAGAGGGCACAGACAAAACAGGAGAAAATATTTCCAAATGATGCATCTGATAAAGGATTGATATCCAGAATATATAAGGAGATCAAGAAACTCAACTGCAAAACAAACACTCCAGTTAAGAAATGTGCTAAGGATATGAACAAGCCTTTTTCAAAGGATGAAATACAAATGGGCAACGGACAGATGAAAAGATGCTCAAAATGACTAGCCATCAAAATCACATTGAGGTTTCAACTCACCTCAGAGTGGCTATCATCTTGAAATAAAATTAAAAAAAAAAAATGATGGTAAGGATGTGGGGGAAAAGGTACCCTAATACACTGTTGGTGGGAATGTAAACTAGTACATTAGAGAGGACAGTATGGAAATTCCTCAGAAATCTGAAAATGGAGCTACCATATGACTCAGCCATCCCACTCCTGGGAATTTACCAAAAGAAATGAAAACATCACATGAAAAAATTATCTGTATCTCCATGTTTATGGCAGCTCAACTCACATGGCTAGGATATGGAATCAATCTAGATAGTCATCAACTGATGATTGAATAAAGAAATCATGGTATATATACATGATAGAATGAGAATGGTACTCAGCCATAAAAAAGAATGAAATCCGGTCTTTCACGACAAAATGGATGCAATTGGAGAACATCGTGCTTTGTGGAATAAACCTGCCCCAAAAGACAAATATCATATAATTTCCCTGATTTGTGGTAGCTAATATACAGAATCCATGTAATATATATGAGTGAAATTTACATTTTGAGATTTAATTACTATTTATAGCCCTTGCCTATATTCTTGAGGAGCAATGGTTTTTCTACTACTATTTGACAAATTCTTCATTTAGTAGATATTTAAGCTTATGATTATAAAGTGAATTCAAAGTATGTCATCGTAAAAATTAAAGGAAAAATTAGAAAAGAAGGAGGAAGGAGGGTAGGGGGAGAAATCTCATCATGCTCTTAAAACTTTTTTATGAAATTTATTCCTTTTATATAAATAAAAAATATAATCATATAAAAAGAAATGCATTGAGAAAAAGCAGAGCCATAGCAGCTGAAGGAACCATCAAAGTGCAGCTCACACAAGCCAAAACAACTGGGCAAGATGTTGGCTTCCTATATTATTTTGTCTCCTATATCATATGAAGTTGAACATTGTTTCATACATACATATATATGTGTATATATATATATATATATATATAGGTTAACTTGATGGTGTTGTCTGAATTTCCTATTTGTAACCTATATTTGTTCATACATATTCATATTATTTGTATTGGTAAGTGTATATATATATATATATATATATATTCTACATGTGAATATTGCATGAATTGCAGCTATCTTTCCCAATTTGCTTTATGTCTGTGGTTTGTTTTGTTCTACAAAGTCTTAATTTTGATGTAATCAATTTTACAACTCATTTGCCATATGACTTCTTCTTTGTGTCTTAAAGAAATTCATTTCTACCTAGAATTAATTACAAATGTTCATGTTTTCTAAATAGTTTAAAGTTACTTTTAATATTAAGATCCTTAAACCACCTGTAGTTGATATTTTATATATGGATAGATTCTAACTTCACTTTTGCTGTATGGACATCTAATTGTTCCATTACCCTTTATTGAATAGTTGATCTTTTATTCTCTGATGAATAATGCCTAATGAATCAGTTGTATACTTTATTTTTCTATTAAAATCATCATATGACTCATCTTGTTTGTATTTGTTGGAATTGAGTAACATTTATATAGTCTTTATTATTAAGCAACTTTTGTTTTTCTATATGAACGCTACTTAGTCATGATAAATGAAAATATGTTTATTTTGTGTTAATTCTGGATTTAGTTGCATATTATTTAGTTAAAATTTTGTATCAAAATTCAAAAGTAGGAGTGATCTACGATTTCCCCTCTTGGTACTATTTCCATTATGATTTTGGCCTAGAAAAATTATTCCAGTATTCTAAATAGTTAACAAAGAGTTTAAAGGAGTAAAAAAAGAACAGATGCATTGAGGTACTTCAGAAGGAAATACTTAAAAAGAATATCTTTTCCCATCACCTTCTTCATGTATATAAGTATTTATATCATTAAGTATTTCTCAACCTTCACTCAAGTTATGGCTCACGGCAAATAAAACAAAGAGAAGTTAGTACTGATAGACAGTAAAAAGCTATATTTCCTACATATTATTTATGTAATTAAATGACATCCATTTAATAATTTACAATGTAAGTAATTCATTTATGACATTACAGTTTCTATTTTCATATACAAACACAAATATGTTTTAAACAAATTTATTTTATGATTTTCAATGGAAATACTCAAAATGTGTTATCTACATAACAAAATTTAATTATTTATGCTTCGTCCTTTGAACATAATCCAGTATGCATATTTCTTAAATGGCTAAATTAAGTCATACAGGATGCGAATTTGACAAAATTATTTTAAATGATTTCAAAATACTTTTAATCAGTATATAGGTTGCTTTTTCATATATAGAGAAACAAATGGATGTTATTCCTTTATTACTGGAGAAAATCCTTAATTTATAAGGCTTATAAAAAGTTGATAAAATAAATGTGTTGAGAGAAGAAATTGCATGTACTTCCAATACGTGTACCACCAAGTGATTCTCCAACCTCCACCAGTAGCAATAGTGTTTCTTAGCAACAAAAACCACAACCAGAGAAGTAAGGAATGCAAACAGGAGCACCTTATAGAACACAAGATTTAGGTCTGGAGGCATACAGTATGGAGGAATTAATCAATAATTCGATATCAGTCCTGACTCATCATGATTATATGGCTTCAGTAAGTTACTTAACCTAAGTACTACCCTGCAGAGTACCTTAGGATACAGGGAGCAAGCCAGTTCTGGATCACTTCTTCTTTGTTAATGTCATCCTGTTAAAGTTTATGACAACACAGAACTAGGTGAAGCAGAACTTGCAATATCCCTTCAAACTTCATCTACTCCATAATGTGATACACAAGAAGGATGCACCTAAATGACAACAGAATATGCTCTTAAGTTATTATCAAAGACTATTTTTGGAAGACTTCATGGTGTCACACAGAGTTCTATTTGCCTGAAAGATCAAAGACAAGTAGAGGAGAAAAAAAGACTGCTGGGCCAGTGTTATCTAAATTATGGTATTTCATCACAGGAAAGAGAGAACCAATTAACTGATCATTCTCCATGTTTTCAACATTGAGAAGCTAGAAAATGTCACAAAACTGAGATAAATCCAACTGTTTTTATTATTACTTATAAAACACTGTACTGGGAAGTTGACTTGACTATGGTGGTAACTAACAAGGTACTCATAAAAGCAGCAAATTGCATTTATTCTGCATTGATTATTAGACATTTCCATTGATCTTGAACTATTAATATATTCAAGTAGTTTTAGATCATCAATTCAAATTAATGGGTTTAAGTTAGAAAAAAGGGGAAGTATGGGTAAACCATAAGAAAACAAGAACAGTAAAACTTTTATATGCTATTCACTTGCTACTTGAAGTTTTTGAACAGAACCTGAGGGAATAGTAAAATTAGATCTTCCAAAGTGTATTTTGCTGCAAAATGATCAGCAATATAATTTGTGATGAAATATATTGATGCATTTCATATACTCAAAGTATAAAGAAGTCAATCTCTATCATGTGACCAGGTTCATTTAGTACAATTTATTGGGCTGACTGGGATATTTAAGCCCATGAAAATGGCCATTTCACCAAAGATACAGTACAATACTCAGTTGTAGAAAAAACGTTCACTCACCACCAAGACAACACAAAATATAATGTGGGTTTAGATAGAAGTGACACTTACATTACAATTTTAACTATAAAGCTTATACACTTAACCAGAAAACTAAAAATTGAATGTCATGAGTAATTACCAATGAACATTATAGAAAAAAAAGATATTGTAGAAGTTTGGGAATATGCCATATCACAAAAAACTACTGTTCTAAAAAAAGATTTTTCTGATGATGAATGAACAAAACGTGAATAGGCACCCGATGATGTATCACAGTCTAAGAAAAAAAGTAGAAAAGATGACAGTAATGAAAAAATGTGAATTGAAATGAATAGCTTACATATTTTTCAGAAAAAGACTAGGTTGACATATCTATACAGGAGAGATCAAGAAATAAGGATAAATGAGAAATTGAGATATGGAGAATACCACTATCTTAACAACCTCTACTGTGCATAGCTAAAGGCCCTTTTGATGGACAGCTGGAAGTCAGCCAGAAGTGTTGTCAGTGGTCTCCAGCCCCATAATGAAAATCAAGAAAGGGAAGAAAACCAGAACTACTTAAACCAAGGCTTCGACCACAAAAGTGCAAATGTCCTTTATTCTTCTAGAGCTTTAATGTGAATGCAGTGCAATGAATAGTGTCCAGACAGATATGATGCTTAGGCTGATCCCATCTGTGTACAAATATTATACTCACCTCCATGGTAGGAATATCACTCAATCTGGAGTTTCATTATTTTTGTAGGTGTCAGCAAACAATGCTGGTCAATTAACAAAGAGAGAGAGAATGATGTAAGAAGGAAATAGAAGTAACCAAATGCAGGGTTTTAGTCCACCCATACAAGGATGGACTGAGTCCAAGGAAAGGTAAGTGTGCTGCTCGCCCGTTCCCCAGCCTCACGATCCCGGAGACAATCAGATGCAGCAGGGAGTCAAGTCTAGCAAGAACTCGTTTATTTCGTGCGTAACAGAGCCTGTTATAGCACAAAACTGCAGAGTCATTGGGGCAGGGCTAACGACCAACCAATCACTTAAAGGGTCATTTTACGGGGAGATTTTCATAGGACTTGCCATATGTCTATACACTTGATATCAGTTGTTGCCACTTCCCCTGATGTTGTGTAGCCAATTAACTTTACTGGTAAACAACTTTGGATTCCACCCACCTTACTTCCTTTGGGCACCATCTTTGAATTACCTCATGTAACTAATTTCCCCACAACCAAACAGCACGTCTAGATAATTTGTGCGTGAGTTAAGGTTAAGCATACAAAGTGACTTCATATACAAAGCAAGAAAATATAAATGAAAATCATGTATTTGAAATGAATATTATGACAGACTTTCAACACAAAAATGATAAATAACCATGATATTTTTACTCATTGAGCTGTCATTTATGGGTCCTTGAAGATTCAAACAGCCATGTTTAGAATAGAGTAACGGGTGCAGGTGCCTCCCTAAACAATCTGCACTCAGAGGCCAGTGCTGTGGCTTAGGGGTTAAAGTCGCCTCCTGTGATGCCAGCATCCCATATGGGCACCTCACTGGCTTTACCACTTCTCACCCAGCTCCTGGCTTCTGGCTCCCATCTGTCCATTTGGGAAATGAATCAGCAGATGGAAGATCAATTCATTCTCATTCTCTCTCTCTGTCTCTCTGTCTCTCTCTCTCTCTCTCCCCTTCTCCTTCTCCCTCTTTCTCTCTCTTTCTCTATCTCTGTCTCTTCCCCTCCCTGTCTCTCCCTTTCTATATATATAACTCTGCTTTTAAAATACATAAAATAAATCTTTAAAGAAAATCTGCACTCAAATTTGGACACTGAGGCAGATAAGGAACAGTGGAAACAGATGGCTACCAGTGCTTATGAGGTAATCAAACTGAAAGGCTGGGCTCCTGGACTCTGTGGTAGATTTGGCGAAAGGAAAATAAATAATCCTCAGTGAACTCATCTGATTTGCATGATTATTAGTAGTCTCTCTGGAATAAAGGAGGATTTTTTCATTAGTGTGCCTTGCACCTTGAGACGGAAAAGAATCTCAGATATTGTGAAGGTGATACTGACTGCTGAGGAAGAAGCCCATGTATGGAGTGCAGATGCACATCAGAGAAGCCAAATCAGCTAAAATTTTAAAGTTTTCTGATATTGTATCACTTCATTGTCCAGGCTATTACAGAACTTTAGTTGAGTGGTGTGTTTTGTGCTTTTTATATGAACTGTGATCAAAACATTAATATTATGATGGCCTTGAAAGAGCATCCATTTCCTAAAGTTAGAAATAGGAATAGTTTGTAAATTCCTATAGCTATACCCTGATGCTGGATGGTACTTACGTTATCTTAAATTGTTTTAGCATGAAAAACTCCACCACCTCTAATGTACCACTGCCAATGTTGGAGAGCTCAGTTGCCCTTTGAATCAAATATGTGTTATATAATTTCTGATTCCTTCACCAAACATGCACAGTCCAACTTTTCTGCCTAATCAATTCCAATTATAAATCCAATATTGCATATCTATAATTTTGAGTATTCTATATATCAGTAGCCATATAACAGAAAAAAAACTACATGTAAACCACATAATCAACTATCTAGCTGTCATCAGAACTAAATCACCAAATAAACCTTGAACGGTGAAAAAATACAGCTATCTTATTTTCTTGAGCATATGAATTATTGCTTTTTTAGAATCCCTGTGTAATAATTTCAGTATCTGAATTATTTGAATTATTTCCACCAATTGTCTGTCTTTTTCCCTCTTGGTTTTTTGATTGAAGGCTGAACAATTTTGTGTATGAAAAATTTTGAGGCTGTGGTGCTATCTTCAGCCAAAGAAAGTTAATTATTTTATTCAACAGGCAGATAGAATGGAGGTTGATCACCTTCTTCCAATCAGGGACTGAGCTCTTGTGAGGCTCTTGCAGTTTGGTAGTCAGTCAACCTCTGCTGTGTTATATTCTCAGGACATACTCCTCCGTTGGTTGAGACAACCAACTCCTTCGTTGGTTGAGACAAGTATGTCTCAGGACATACTCCTTCTTAGGCTGAGAGTGCCAGCAGTGTCCACAAGACTTCCCCAGTGAATGCTAATCCTTGAGTGTTAACCACTGTGACACTGCAAAAATCTCTTCCCTAAGTTTTATTCTCTCAGAACAATGTTGCACACAGCCCTTAGCTCTCTCATATTATAGGGATTTCTGGCTCCTTAACTTTCAAATTTTGTCTTTCTAGCCTCTAGGAGACTATCAAAACTTCTACCAGTTTCTCTGTTTCTGAATAATGTCAACTTATATATGAACCTGAGAATCAAACATGCCTTGAGGGGGGAAAATAATGGTTACAGAATAGCCTCTCCTCTGCTCAAAATCTTCTCTATCAAGATATTTTCACCTCAAAACCTAGTTGCTGCAAAGACTATCCATTATTTTTAAATTTATTTTTAAGCATATATTTTTCCTCTAACTTTCCAAGTTTTTTCTCAGAGGGATCATTGGCCTACCACACTCTACTCCACCAAATCTGGAAGCTGACACCTCTTTCTTGGGAATGGGAACTAACTAAAACCAAATGGAAAATAAATAAGCAAGAAAAAATGAAATCAGCAATAGGTTCTAAAACTATAAGGATACAAAAGGGAGAAATTTGAGACAAGGTTAATAGTAATGCTCTAAGTCAAAGTTTAAAAAAAAACTGATAAGACATTAAAATAATACAAGGATGTAAGGCCTTCAATAGCACAGTTTCCATTAATCTGGGTCTCCTTACTGAACAATGAGTCTAATTTAAAAAGACAATATGAGAAATTGAATTGAAGAAAATCAAGCAGATATTTTTAAAATGTGGAAATTATCAATATCTTCAATATATTTCAGACTGTGAATCTCTTAGATATATAACATTATCCTTAAATATGTTTGAGCAGGAAATATTTTTATCACAGAACTGTGAAAACTTGAACACACAGATAATGGTAAGAAATTTAAAAACAGTTGAAAATCTAAAATTCTTAATATATAGAATACACTAACGTCATACAGGATAAATAGAAAAGATTGACTATTAGTGGTTCAACATGTATCATACCAGCTGGCCAGAGAGCAGCAGTCAAATGAGAATATATCAACTGTTGAATCTGTGGCCCTGCAACACTTTAGACACAGGCATGTAGGCCTATACTATTTTTTCTACCTTTCAATCCCACTAGCAATCATAGATTACCCTTGAGAAATGTTTTATTGTTATGGTCAGCTCTCAAGAGCATTCCTTTGAACTCAAAAAATTAGATTTGCCACTAAGGGGTCTTCGTCATTACCATAGATTCTACCAATCAGTATGAAAAAAGCCTACTCTATATCACCTCCTGTGAAATAAAAAATAATGTTTTCTCTGTAAAGTCACTTTTGACCTGAGGACGCTTCTATTACTTTACATTCATTTAATATATTAGTATTATTGTGAGTTTTCATATTAATCTTATCTTTGCTACTCTGTGAAAGAGAAATTTAAAATACCTTTTGTGAATGACTAACAATACAGAATTCAAGGATAAAATATCTCATAAAGCAAAGAAAAATGAGGAAATGAAAATCTATAATATTCATTTTCATTTGTGTTACATTGAGGAAAAAACAGCTAAAGGCAATTAATGAATTCTCTTTAGAGCAATTTTGGAGATGACTTATTGACCCAGTATCCATTTTTCTTATTGCAAGATAATGTAGTACTATTGTCAGGGTTCCTACAAATGCATAAACTCTTTTTATTCTACATCTATGAAAATAGCTTGTAGAGAAGTGGTGGATTTTTTAAATGAGAATCAGAGAAAATAAAGAGCAAAGAAAAATACCATAGACAACTATTGCAGAATAAATAGTTTGAAGGCATCAAGAAAGTGGCCTAGTTTGTCTATTGTGCCAGGTACAAGACAACAAAGTTGCAAGTACTGTGCGAACCTAGAAAGTACATGTTATATTCATACCAAATTCATTGTGTGTAAAGTACTGGGTAAGACAAAATATAGTGAGAGCTAGATCTGACATGGGTGCTGCCATTTTCAACCTCCACTTTAGAAACTAGCAATCTAAGCAGGAAGAAGCAAGCTTAAGAAGGTAGAATAGAATAAGAATAGGAAGCACACCTATGGATTGCTTTTTGTGGATCAGTACTCTTCAAAATGCTTAACAGATATTATATTGACTTAAGAGGCACTGGCTCTTAATAGTCCCATGTTATGAATGAGAACTACAGTAAAATTTAACATTGGTCATTTTCATTTACAGAGTCTGGTCTTTTAAAATAACTTCTTTTTTGAAGCCCTTCCTTATGTTTCAGATGATTTGAGACACTCTGCTAAGTACTATGTGATTTCAGATTCTCTCTGCTAAGAATCGTGTGATTTATTCCTCCAATAACTCTGTGGAGTAGGCTGTTGTCCAAGACACTGAAGTCCCAGTAGTTTAAGGAAATAGTCTAAGTAACTCAGTGGGTAGGCCATGTGGGTGTCTATTACATAATAGCATGTTTAGGAAGCCAGAATTCTTGGCTCCTTTGGGTCTTTTTATAAGTGTGGATGAAAAACAGTTCTGACTCAGAGTGATCATGAGTCATGGAGTCATGTCCCTTAAGCCTCCCCGTCTCTTTGTCTGGAGCAACCAGATATATTTGCCCACACTATGTTGCAAGGATATTCTTATACTTCAGCTGTCATTCCTGGATTTTTCTTTAAAGCATAGCTAGTAATTCTTCATAATTTGCCTTCTTGATCTGGTTGTTTCTATGAAATCCATACTATCTTAATAGAATATTCTTTTCACTAAGAAAACTACTTCCAGACATATACTACTTCCAAAAGAAAATTGCACACACCCCAGAGTTTTTAAGTGTAAGAAGTACATTTGTGTGTGTTTTTCTGCAGTGACACTTTTTTGCCCAGTGCAATTTCTATAAATAAATTTCTATTGTCATGACAATGTGAAAATAATCTCTCATTAGACATTTCAATACCAAATTTCTGTTTCTCTAATTTAAGCCTAAAATGGTTTTTCTCTCCAGAGTTACGTATAAAAATCCAAGAAAATTCACTGATGGCCCCTTTGAAGTTAACCTTAACTCTTGTCTCTCACTCAGTCCTCACTGCTTTCTCTTTATTTCCTATCTAGGTTCTCTAGCTGTTTCCTCCCTCAGTTCCTACGTAATCTCCCTCCCACATGTGTCAGCTCTCAAACTGACAATGCCTTATTCAGTATCCAGGCCCTGGAGCTTCACCAATGTCAGCTTGTACCGCTCAAGGCCGGCTTCAGTAGAAGAGTTCATTTGTGAAGACAAATTTGTGACAAGTTTTCTTTGCAAAGCTATGAGAATCTTAATTACCTCCGACTACTAAACTGACATGTAAAAAAGCACCTCAGGTCTCCAAGAAAACAAAAAGGAAAATCATTTCTATCTAGAGAGAAAGGTGATCAACAGTGATATTTTTCCTATACCTCATGTACATTTGAGGCTTTATACTGGAGACCTCTAATGCTCTATCAAGAATTAGGATCAGGGCCGGCGCCATGGCTCACTAGGTTAATCCTCCGTCTGCAGCACCGGTTCTAGTCCCGGCTACTCCTCCTCCAGTGCAGCTCTCTGCAGTGGCCTGGGAGGGCAGTGGAGGATGGCCCAAGTGCTTGGGCCCCTGCACCGCATGAGAGACCAGGAGGAAGCACCTGACTTCTGGCTTCCGATCAGTACAACGCCAGCCGTGGCAGCCATTTGGGGGGTAAACCAATGAAAAGAAGTCCTTTCTTTCTGTCTCTCTCTCTCTCACTGTAACTCTACCTGTCAAATAAAAAAAAAAGAATTAGGATTAATGTGTGTGGTCATTTCATTGCAGATATCCATGTCCCACATGCTCAATTTCCAGCCCCAGCTCCCACCTCCAGCCTCCTGCCGAAACACACCCTAAGAAGCGATGGTGATGGCTTAAATAATTGAGTTCCTGACACTCATGTGGAGGTGGGAGATGTAGAATGAGCTCCTAGCCCCTGGTTTTGGCTTTTGAGGGCACTTAGGGAGTGAACCTACAGATGGGCTAGTCTTCCTTTTTCTCTGCCTCTTCCGCCCTCCCTCCCTCCGTCCCTTTCCCTCCCAAATAAATGAAAGTAATTTTTAAAATGCAGAGTTAGAATAAATTTGGTCAAAAAAGAAATTTCTTACAGGAATCAAATACTATCAGTTCCCATACCTCTCATTTATATAATTTCCCTGTTGGGACAAAATTGTGAGCCCTGCAGTCTATAGTCTTTTCAGGATCTACCATCAGTTTACAGGTTTTTATATTTAGTCTGTTATTTCAACTGTTCAGATTAAACTCAGAATAAAATATATTGTAAAAAGAAGTTGCAGGGGTCGGCACTGTGGCGTAGCAGGTAAAGCCACAGCATGCAGTGCTGACATCCACATGGTCGCTGGTTCAAGTTCCAGCTGCTCCACTTCCGATCCAGCTCTCTGCAATGGCCTGGGAAAGCAGTAAAAGATGGTCGAAGTCCTTGGGCTCCTGCACCCACCCAGGAGACCACAGCTCGGACCATTTCACCCAATTGGAGAGTGAACCAGTGGATACAAGACCTTTGTCTCTCTTTCTGCCTCTCCTTCTCTCTCTGTGTAATTCTGACTTTCAAATTAATAAATGAATCTTAAAAAAAGAAGAAGAAGAAGAAGAAGAAGTTGTAGCCAGGTAGTTCCTTATATCTCCTTGCTTTAAGTGAAAGTCAGCCCTTCTCCAATATTCTTGCTTGAACCTTCCCATTCTCTAATATCAGGGAATACACTGAAATTCCAGAAGCTTTCCAACCATTAGTTCTTGATATTTGTACAAAACTGAACAAGTAGTAATCGGATGATATTAACGATAATAATAAACTTAAAGTGATGATATTTGCCTACATTCCTGTTTCTGCTCTTTTGCAATTCTCTTCTGACCTCATGATGACCCTGCCATATCTGCCCAGAGTTTGAGTCACTGTCTCATTAGCTTCCTTTCTTCCCTGCCCCCATGGTTATAACCTAATCTCACATGTCATTGACCTCTTTAATTCCAACAAACTTTACTCTCATTCCTCGTGGAGTAGTTTTTCCTATGGTTCTCCTTGGCTTTATCACAGAATGGACAGGCTGATGTAAAGCACTGAAAATGTAGGTCAGAATTTGTGATGATTATAGTAATAAATTTCATAGATATCTCAGGCCGTTAAGATAACACATGCAAAGAATCCAATGCAAAACTGCATCCAAAGGGAGCATAATCTTTAAAGAGCTGTTTCTTTTGAATTGACCTACTCTACTTATAGGCTCTACAGATTAAACCTATAAACCCCTAACCACCATCTTTCCAAGTTTCATGTCCATTAACCACCAATATTTGAATACTTCAACTCTATCATGGCTGTGTAGACCTTTGATCACTCCAATTTCTTTTATATGATCAGTTTTCAGATGTCTTAATTTTATTTCTTGTAAAGAAAGCACAGAATCCATGGTACATGATTTCAACTACCAACTTACCACTGTCTTCTTTATTAAGATGTAAAGACCTGGCTCCATGTTCAACAACCCTGGGAAGGCTTTGAATATCATCTTCAAATGGTTAAAACTACCACTGCTGCACACTCTATCATATATATGTTTCCAGCCAAACACCTGGCATATTTATTGGCTTTATTTGCATTGCTTCAGATCAGACCAGCTACATCCACTGCAACCATTTGGAGAGTGAACCAGAGGATAGAAGATCTCACTCTCTCTCTTTTTCTGTCTCTCACTCTGAATCTCTACAACTCTGCCTTTCAAATAAATAAACCTTTAAAAATGCCCTCTGTCAATTTTTTTACTGTCTCCATAGTTTTGAAATGGCATATATCCTATGGTTAGAATCATATAATATGCAATATTTTATTTTTTGTTTTTTAAATATTTATTTTATTTATTTGAAAGAAAGAGTTACAGAGAGAGATAGAGAATCAGAGAGAGAGATCTCCCATCCGACGGTTCACTCCTCAATTGGCCGTAACAGCTGGAGCTGCCCTGATCTGAAGCTAGGAGCCAGGAGCTTCTCCCGGGTCTCCCCCACGGGTGCAGGGGCCCAAGGACTTGGGCTGTCTTCCACTGCTATCCCAGGCCATAGCAGAGAGCTGAATTGGAAGAGGAATAGCCAGGACTAGAACTGGAGCCCATATGGGATGCCAGCACTTCAGGCCAGGGCTTTAACCCACTGTGCCACTGAGTCGGCCCCAATATGCAATATTTTCAGACTGACTCCCCTTACTTAGTAAAACACATTTGATTTTTTTATTTTCAAGACTTTTTAGCTTATTTCTTCTTATTGCCAAATAATACTCCATTGCAAGAATACATCACAGTTTATCATTTCACCTATTGAAAGATATCTTGGTTCCTTTCAAGTTTTGTCAATTATGAATTAAGCTATCATAAATTTTCACATGCAAGTTTTTGTGAGGACATAATTTTTCATTTAACCTGAGTAAATATAAAGAGTGTTATTGCTTGATCATACGGTAAGAATACGGTTAATTTTGTAAGAAACCAACAAAGTGTTCAAAGTCACTGCACCATTTTTTCCCCACCAACCATGAATAAGAGTCCCTATCTCAATTCACTTTTCAGGATGCAATGGCCCATCTTCTAATATGTGCTCATATTGAACTCTTTTTAGGAAAACTTGCCTTTCACTCAGCACTGATTGCTGCTTTCTCTTTGATCTCCCTGGCATTTGGTAAATACCCTTAAATCTCTTCCCTCATAGTAATTACTGCAGGGCAGTGTAAAGATGTCGTTATTGGGTGAGCATTTTTCACAGTGGTTAATATGCAGCTTAGGACACCTCATTCCATTTACGTGTTCCTGGGTTTAAATCACACCTCTGCTTCTAGTCCCAGCTCTCTGGGAAGCAGCAAGTGATGGCTCAAGTACTTAGATTTCTACTATCCATGTAGGAGACCTGGTTCTGGCTTTTTCCTTGGCCCAGTATTGGCTGTTGTTAACATTTGGGAAATGAATCCGCAAATAGAAGATCTCTCTCTCTCTCTCTCTCTCTCTCTCTCTCTCTGGCATTTGTTTGTCTTTCAATTAAATAAAATGTAGAAATATTTTTAAAAAGACATTCCACTGCTCACACAAGTTTTTACTGTTTTCATCTACCCAAACCATTTATCTATAACAATGCCTATCAACTTTTAACAGATGTGTATTTAGTTAATTCATACATATCTAAGTGGATGAATAATATTAAGCTTTTTCAGTATGCTTTTGTTTGCAATGGCATGGAATGTCATGCCTGTAAAGTCTGATTGTCCCAGTCTTCTTTGTGGCTTCAAATTGAAGAAACTGCAGCATTAGAAGGAAAGTAACAGAACCTGAATTAAGTGTTGCTTCAGATTCCGATGGCAAGGGTGCTACTGTTCTAGCGGAAATTCGACTGGAGAAAGTGTACTGTCCACAAAACAATGAAGACAGCTTACAAAGAGGCTTCATGTCCCATGCCCTTTTGCATAGGGTCAAAATTATACTGAGAGAGATGAAGTGAGAGCAGTAAACACAACACTGGGAAGTGGCAGGTGAGCTGGCACTATTCCTGGTCCTGTGAATGGCTACCTGTGAGATCCATCCTCTCATCTCCCAAAGGTTTCATTCATATAAGACACCTTAGAATACCATCACTAGTACTATGAATTATTTGGTATTCCAAAGGTCATTTAATAATTGCTTTTGAACTCATTTAAAGATGATTTAAGCAAAGAACTCTTTTGAAGTCATTGGTATTAAGCAAATGAAAATACAACTCAAATGCTAGGAAAATAAATTCTTACCTAATTTGTCTATTTAAAGGGATTTAATGAACATTAATCAGCTTTCCTTTTAAATTAGCAGAGCTAACATTCTTGGTGAGTTTTTTATATTCATTAATTTACCACATTTATTATATCCAACTTGATTCTTAGGTAGTTATTATACTCGTAATTAGATTCCAAATAAAAATCTCTGAAATATATATAGCCAATATCATTCTTGATATAATTTACAACAATGTAGCTACATGGAAGCTATATATTAGACATGATAAAATTAATCCTAAGGCAGATAAAGAACTTGTGCAATGGGCACAGTTGATTAATGGTAGGACATGTCTTAGACACCAGATCTTCTTCCTATTATTTACCTTCAACCTATCCAATATTCTTAAGTGTCCTTGTGCCCTAGAAGGTTTCAGAACGAATCAACATGCACCATGGGCTCATTTTGACTCTTGCTGTTCATAATTTTAGATTCTTTCAGGGTTTATATTGGTTCCTGTTTAGGTTTTCAGTGTGCTCTGAGATAAATTGAAGTGATGTTTGGAATTTGAGTCATCAAGTAGATTACAGAAAGAGTAGATACTGATATTCACAAGCTGATTTAATGCTGGCCATTAATCACATATTAAAGCTACATATAATTGTAATTCTAATTAAAAGCATAGAAGATAGGCTTCATTGTGAATGTATAGTTCAAAGAAGTGAAGGCCTCAACTAAATGGGCATGGGTGATACCACTCAATTATTTTGCTTTTAAGCTGATAAAGCAGTCAAAGTATCCATCACTTCTGTCCCAAATCCAGAGTACTGGGTTGCAGCAAATGAAAGAGGTGATGAAAAGCACAAAAGTACAAAAAAAAAATGCAGTTCCCTTCTGACTATTGTAATGCCCTGTCTTTTGTACAGTGACACAAAAGTCATCTGAAATTAAGCAATAGTCAACAGAAAATCATCTGCACTTACAAAAATGAGAGATAGACTCGGGAATTTTTAACCCTCCCAAATAACATTCCCAGCCAAAATGAATGCAATCAGTATTTCAGTTTAGGAAGTAATGGCACTAGTTAGTTAATGATCCCTGCTTTTCCTTTTGACAGTTTTCAAAATGTATAAAGTTTGGATTTTGCAATTGGAAACTATGAAAGTGTTGAATTCTTTATATTATTTGCAATCACAAGGACTTCTTTCTGAGAGTCCAAGAAAATAAGGAAAATGTTGTGAAACTAACCTTACTTCTCAGTCCCCTGGTAGGTTACATATTTGCTTTCATATAGTATCTACAAATGCCATATTTTCCTGTGGGCCTCCCACTTGCCAAAGTCTTGTCAAAAGAATTCTCAGTGCACTTGGTGTTCATCTGCTCCGTGTGCCCTACAGACTTCTTTAATTGAAGTGCAGTTTGCACACTTTGGCAGAGCTCCACTAGGACCAAATCTGTGCAAGAGAAATTGAGGAACATCCTCCCAGAGAATCACGGGCTTCATTTAACTGGCAGCCTCTGCAGAAAATGCTGCCAAAGAGAAAGGACACACTGCCTACGGATCCTACATCCCTGTGAGGGTCATCTTTTAGTCAACTGTAATCTGTTTGAGTGCATCAAAACAGTCTCTTATTAATCTCTATATCTATGGATCTATCATCCATATCTATGCAAAAAAATCATGTTTAATAGAATCATACAAATAAGAAGCAGAAGATTCAGTGATTTAAAATAATTACCGAGTCTTATATGTCTGATTAAATTAGCTTAAGACTTTCTTAAACTGCAAATATTGCAGAACATCAGCACCTAAAGTAAATTCCCTGTTGATCTTTAGCCTTTTAATTGTGTTTGACTTTTTTCCTCATAATTATTTTACTAGGAGCAATTGAGAAAGCTAAAACATCTGAACTGCTTTTCCATTTGTTTAGCTATTAAACTTCCTTCGTGCAATGTATGTTTATTTAAAGTATCTCTAGCTACACATTTACAATGAGTGTGTTAAATTAGTTAAGAGACTTTAATTGGGCATTGGGGATTAGTTGCACTATTCCCAAATCTCTTTACTAAAAATGCATGAGAACAGTGAGCAGTTTATTTATAACCTAGTTAGGCTGGGCCATTAGTGATGCCATAATTTTTCCTCTTCATATTTTAATGTGTCAGACTCAAATCCAATTCATAGCCTGGTTTGCTCATGTTTTATAAAGTAGCCTACAACAATTTTAAGTTAAAATCAGTGCATCCACCTGCTAAATTTGGAACAGCAAAAGATGAGAAAGTTCCCCAAATCGGCTGCATTAAAACTGCAAACAGAATTTGTAGTTTTTCTATTGATTGCCCATGGAATTTACAGTGTTACTCTTAATCTGGGTAGAAGCATACACACACAGAATTACACAACTTGCTTTAGTATGGAAAATCAAAATTAAACAAAAAGAATATTTCCAGAAAGTTTACACACACACACACACAATTGGGATATCATTCAACCACAAAAAACCAACAACAGGCTAATCCTCCGCCTTGCGGCGCCGGCACACCGGGTTCTAGTCCCGGTCGGGGTGCCGGATTCTGTCCCGGTTGCCCCTCTTCCAGGCCAGCCGTCTGCTGTGGCCCGGGAGTGCAGTGGAGGATGGCCCAGGTGCTTGGGCCCTGCACCCCATGGGGAGACCAGGAAAAGCACCTGGCTCCTGGCTCCTGCCATCGGACGAGCGCGGTGCGCCGGCCGCAGCGCGCCAGCCACGGCGGCCATTGGAGGGTGAACCAAAGGCAAAAGGAAGACCTTTCTCTCTGTCTCTCTCTCTCACTGTCCACTCTGCCTGCAAAAAAAAAAAAAAAGACACAGAAAAAATACAGTATGTTCTTTATTATATGTTATTTTTTAAAAAAAAAAAAGTTGATCTGAATTTAGCCTAGTGATTACTGGAGGTCAGGAAGGGGTAGGGGAGGAGATAGAGTGCAGGGAGAAAATGGGCAGTAAAACACAGTCAGAAGCAATAAGTTATGGTGTTTTACAGCAGAGAGGAACGCCTATCACCCACAATAATTTGTGATACACTATGTGAGGAACTGCAAGAGAGGGGCTAGTAGGCTCCAAATAGAACAGAAATATCTAGAAATGGAAAGGCTTCTTGTCTGCTTTGATTGGTTTACTCTGTGCATATGTGTTCAAGTATTGCACCCCATGCATTTGTACAAGTATTACATGTTAATGAAATTTTAATTAAAAATGTTTTAAATAAATAAAAATTCAAAGGCTTTGTTTATCTAAACAGGCTTTCTATGCAGTAATTCCTCCAACTTTTTCTAATTAAGTAACTTTTTTCTAATTAGTACCTTGTTCTAATTAAGGCAATCTGAACCAGGCTCTGAGACATCATGGTCTAGATAAGACCATCTGAACACAGCTTTAGCCCTGTGGTCCAACCTCCAGCTGTGGAAAGAAGGAAAGTCCTCCAGTAAGTACAGGGGCGTATCAACCACTGACCAAGATGGCCGTAACATTGCCTCAGTTTGACTCACCATTAGACAGAGTGCTTCCTGATCCTCAGGCTCTGACTTTGCTTTTCTTAGAAAATTTAGTTTGGGGATTAAAATTAGTTTGGGGAAAAATTTATTTATTTGTGAGAGTTAGAGGGAGAGAGAGGGAGAGAAAGAGAGACACACAGAGAGAGAGATCTTCCATCTACTGGTTCACGCTCAAGATGGCAGCAACAGCCAGGGATGGGTCAGGCTGAAGCCAGGAGCTAGGAGCTTCTTTCAGGTCTCCCACATGGGTAGCAGGGGAACACCCTTGGACCATCTTCCACTGCTTTCCCCAGGCCATTAACGGGAAGCTGGATTGGAAGTGGAGCAGCTGCACAGAAACCTACTTCCATGTGGGATGCTAGCATTGCAGGCCTATGCTTTACCTGCTATGCCACAGTGCCACAGGCCCTCTTCTCCTTTCAGATGTAAATTGTCGCCCAGCCTCTTGCTGATCTCATAACCCAGGAAGATCTCTCTCAAGGACCTTAGAAAAGTTCCATTAAAATGAAGAAGATAGGGGACCAGTACTGTGTCACAGCAGGATAAAGCCCTGGCCTCAAGTGCCGGCATCCTCTATGGGCGCCAGTTCTAGTTCTGGCTGTTCCTATTCCAATCCAGCTCTCTGCTGTGGCCTGGGATAGCAGTGGAGGATGGCCCAAGTCCTTGGGCCCCTGCACCCATGTGGGAGACTCTGAGGAAGCTCCTGACTCCTGGCTTCGGATCAGCACAGCTTCAGCCGTTGCAGCCATCTGGGGAGTGAGCCAGCAGATGTAAGACCTCTCTCTGTCTCTACCTCTCTCTGTAACTCTGACTTTCAACTAAATAAAATAAACCTTTAAAAAGAAAAAAAGTGAAGAAGATGGCTAGTCCATCTCCCAATCTGTGTGGGAGTAGAGTCCAGCTTTAATAAGTGTCAATTAGCAGACTCAGATAACCTATTCACATTGAGCAGCTTCTGGAAGTTTCCCATTACCTCAAGCCAGCATTTAAGACATCCTCACCTTCAGGCCAATCTTTTTCCCCTACTGCAGAAGTCTTGAATAAAGTTTTTCTTGCTGACTTAACCAGTCCAGAGCAATTTCTCTGTAATACCACTCAGTTTTTTCTCAAGAGTGAAACAGATGCTCCAACCTAATTACTAGCAACTAGCCCTTCATTTCAAGAACAGATTTTTCTTTTCTTTATTCTTTAAAAAAAATTTAGTCGACAAAATGAAAATGTCCTAGCTATTGCAGGAACTTTCAGAGAAATGCATTTTTAAAGACTTCAAGCCACCTATATTTTAATAGCTTGGAGATGCATAAAACTCCTCTGTACAGTTCCATCCTCTGACTTGAATACATGCACACAGAATGTAATCCCAAAATTTCTTTTCTACATATTGAAACTGAGTCCTCCTTGCTTCCAAGTTCATGTTAACCGCCTCCCCCTTCTCCCTCAGGACACTCTTTTATCCTTCAGTTGTTAATGAATAATTCTGATTGATGCTTACCAAGGACTGAAGGCACTAGTGGGAAAGAAGTCTGAATGAAGATATGAGAAAATAATTTGTCCATTATCTGTTTAATGATTCCCCAGTGGTGCCAATTCCCTCCAGTCCTGTAAAACCAGGCGGCAAAGATAAAAGCATATTCCTGCTGATGAGGTCTACTGTGATATGAAGAATGAATCTCATTGTGGCTGACAGCAAAAGGTTAACAAGGAAATGATTAACTCACATACAAAAGCTCCTTCCTCTTCCTGTGCCTTCAAAGTGCCTTTTCTTCAAAGAAGAAAATGAATATTCCAGGAAAGAAAACATCATATGTGATTTTTGTGTGTGTGCAGAAATTCTGGAATTTTGCATGAATTTAGTTATGCCATGTTTTATTTTCATGAGCATGGAAAGTAAAATTAATTAGGAGGAAAATTAAAGTGATATCCTATAAATAAAGTGAAGGAAAATTAGCTGTAATAAATTAAACAAAAGAATAAAAATGTGATAAAACAATTTTCTTATCAAACAGCATGCACAAAATTTTAAGTGAATATTGTCTTTACTTTCTGTGAGCTGCAGCATACAATAAACCTATGTTTTTTGAGTAATACACAAGTATGCATTATTTCAAATCTGGAGATTTTCTTTCTTTTTTTTTTTTTTTTTTTTGACAGGCAGAGTGGACAGTGAGAGAGAGAGACAGAGAGAAAGGTCTTCCTTTGCCGTTGGTTCACCCTCCAATGGCCGCCGTGGTCTGCGCGCTGCGGCCGGCCCACCGCGCTCATCCTAAGGCAGGAGCCAGGTGCTAGGTGCTTTTTCCTGGTCTCCCATGGGGTGCAGGGCCCAAGCACTTGAGCCATCCTCCACTGCACTCCTGGGCCACAGCAGAGGGCTGGCCTGGAAGAGGGGCAACTGGGACAGAATCCGGCGCCCCGACCGGGACTAGAACCTGGTGTGCCAGCGCCGCAAGGTGGAGGATTAGCCTGTTGAGCCATGGCGCCGGCCCAAATCTGGAGATTTTCAACAACTACTGACATTATACTTCATGTACCATAGTGAAACCAGAATTTGGGTGCCATATGATATCACTGTGTGCTTATTAATAAATTCCCGGTATTAATAAGCCTGTGTGGGTTCTTATCCAATATTCAAAGAAGAATTTTGAATACTGGCATAAATGAACAGGCAGCATGGTACATTTTAAGCTTTTATTCAGTGCAAAAGATGCATAGGAGAATGAGGGCCCTGTCTACAGGAGAGAGGTAGCTCTGGGTTCTTACCGAGCACCAGGAACCAGCCACATGGAAGAGCATCTAGGCAAGGAACCATGGTGCAGGTAGCCCAAAGGCCATGAACCCTGGAGGCCCAGGGCCGCAATAAGCCCCATATTGGCAAGAGGCCAAGGAATGGAAGGGGCGGGGCGGACACATCGAGTCCCAGACTTTTAATCCACTCTCAAAGGGGAGTGGTTAATTAACCTGATTGGCTGGTGGGTGCTCAGGTGTGGCCAGGTAGGGGCATGAGGTCACACAGGGGTGTGGTGAAGGCGTGGTCTTCCAAGCCTTCAATTTTAACCTGTATGCCTGCCTACATCAATAGTACTTACAAGACTTGACCTTGAATAGAGTGATGTGTGTCTCATGCACATCCCTACACTGTTATACGTATTGTGTATGTGTATAACATGCATGATAGAAATGAAGCTGAAAGATGAATGAGTGATCATGAAATACTCCCTAGTGCCAAACAGAGACCTAGCATTGATTTAAATTTATTTTTGTACCATAAGAGAAGTTCCATACAAGTCATATTGCTGCGTAGTAATGAGTATACAGTTAAACACAAAAATAATAACTATGTGTTTTGTAGAAAGTAAATGTATATAGTGTTTAGATAACTTCCAAGAGTAAGTATCGCATTAGAAAGAAGTTAATCAGAAGTGCTATTATCTAAAGAGTCCAAAACCTTCAAAAACCTCAGAGCTAAGGACAAACATAGCACATCTGAATGAAGCTGGCTGTGTAATTCAATAAGAAGCATGATTCAATAATGAGTACTATTTAGCTGGAAACTGGAAGAATTGCCTCTCCCAAGACATTCAAACTCATTTTTAAAACTCAGTAGTGGCCTTCACAGCTGGTCTTCTGCCCAGATATGTACCCTCTATCTCCAAGGACGTAATCCCCAAAGCATGGGGTGACCCTGTTTCCTGGGTATGAAATGCAATATTTGCATATATATAACACATTAGAATATGAAGGCTTATTCTTTTTTTAAATTTTATTTGACAGTTAGAGTTATAGACAGTGAGTGAGAGAGAGAGAGAGAAAGGTCTTCCTTCCGTTGGTTCACTCCCCAAATGGCCGCAATGGCCGGAGCTGCACTGATCCGAAGCCAGGAGCCAGGTGCCTCTTCCTGGTCTCCCATGCGGGTGCAGGGGCCTAAGGACTTGGGCCATCCTCCACTGTCCTCCCAGGCCACAGCAGAGAGCTGGACTGGAAGAGGAGCAACCGGGACTAGAACCCGGTGCCCTAAGGTTTATTCTAATTATAATATTATTACGACTGGTCAATGAATTGTATTTCAAGTGGCGATTTACTTGTAAAAGAAGTATAAATAAAAACAATGTTAATTATTTTGATAGTTCTTTCTTTGCTGCTTTTTCACCCACTCCCACTCGTGTCCACAAACCTGCACATGCACATCAACGCCAAGATACTTATATTCCCTATACTAAATTATTTCATTTGGACATAGTATCTGGCATGTAATCACCACACACCATCTTCACAAATTTGTGATGAATACTTTAGAGATAGATTTTATCAAGGTCCAGTCATTGGAAAACATTAGATATTAGATGATTAGTTTGATCCTCTGAATGTTCCAGAAACTTTCACCCATGTTCAAATCATTATTTACCAAAGTCTGTAAGCACTGGGATTTTGAAATGGAAAGGAAGCAAGCCTAATGAGTCCTTTTGGGGCTTTTAAAAGCAGTCGAAAAGAAAACTCGGGAGGAACAAGAGGCAGTAAACCAATTGATGGTGCCTGTATGCTGGGGCATACAATAAACCCATGAGTAACTCACAAGTGTGCACTTTCAAATCTGTGGGTTTTCAGTGACTTTTTACATTACATCTCATGTGCCAAAGCAAGTCCAGGGACAGTAATTAATAAATACCAATATCATACACAAGCTCCATTTAAATAAAAGTAGATGTTCTGCATGGCTTCTGAAAGTAAACATTGATTTTAATTACTACAAAGTCTAATTCTGGAACAGATTTTGTTTTGGCTAAAATGACTTTTTCTCTTATTGGTTCACATTTTATATATTTTCCCATGTACAAACCACTAACTCCCAAAGCAGTTATCTTAGACCCTTTCCCCCAAAACTCCCCAAACAAGAATTAAATCAAAAGTCTCAATGTCTCTGTATATATATATATATATATATATATACAGAGACATATATATATGTATATATATACACATATATGCATATATATACACACATATATACATATATACATATATATGTATGTATATATATGTGTGCATATATATGTATGTGTATATATGTACATATATATACAGAGATATATACGTATATACATGTATACATATATATGTATATGTATGTATACATATGTGTATATATGTATACATATGTATATGTGTGTATATATATATGTGTGTATATATATATATATATATATATATATATATATATCAGGGACTAGCAGCAGTGTTCCAAGTGAACAGATAGCTCAATCAAAAGTAGCTACTATTTTCACAATGTGTCTTGATCAATTTAAGACCTCAGATACTGGGAGCCCAGATTCACACCCATCTGGCAGTGCTGAGAGACACACACTCAAATATCAGATGTGCAGCCAAGCGAACGGCACCACATGGGAACTACACAGTCCTCAGTTCTGATTTCGACTGCTCTCCAGGTGCCATAGACTCCCCGGTTCTGCCTTCCAAAGCACAGGCGGAGCAGTAAGGGAGGAGGCTGGGTGGTAATGCAAGAAGAAGCTAATAAAAGGACCAAATAACTCACAGGCAATCTGGAAGGCAGTTATCAGGCCTGCTGTGTTTGCCCAGCTCTACCCAGGCCTTTATCTTCCCCTGGCCAGAGAACGTTTGAATTAGACTTCTGCCTCTGAAAGCTGTAGGCATTACCAAAAAAAAAAAAAAAAAAAAAAAGTCCCTTACCTGTTTTTAGAGGAGAGAGAGAGGAGGGGACATAATCCTGTAAAATGTCAACAGACTTCATTCTTGCAAGTGTTTTGTATTCTCACACACACACACAAATACATACACACACACACAGGAGTACTTCAGTTTATGGAAAACTAAATCAAAAGCTAAGTTTATTATGGGTGCAAGAAGTTTTTAAAATCTATGCAGTTTTGCATAATATGCAATTACTGTGAACTTTCTGAGTATCCCATGTATATATGTGCATAAAATATGTATGTCTCATTTCTTGGTCAAACTACTTTATTATGCTAGTGGTTCCAAGTATAACTTATACTTACAAACAGGGTAATAGCTTTCATCCACAATTAAAATATGAAATATTCATCTTTTATATTTTACAACACACGTTTAAGAAAACATGCATACAAATTTCATTTTCTGTTTGTAGATGTAACATTTGGTAACAGCTCTTTAGCATTTACATTAAGAGTAAGCAGTGTGGGCTGTTGCCACTGTGGGGAGATTTAAAATAAAATCTTCTTTCCTTGAAATTCTGTGGTAAAAGATTTGATACAGTTTTAAAGTTTCTTTATTTATAAGAGTTATCTGTGTAAGTGTGAAAGTACACACAGTGGAAAGTCTAAGAACCATTCAGTAAAGAGCCACAAGTTTACAGGAGTAAACTTGGAATATTCGCCATATAATTACAAACTCAAAGTGGAACTAAAAGTTTGGAGTTTTTCCAATCAAAAGTTGTAAACTTTTCTGAGACCAGCAATTTATTTTTCATTATTCAGTTACTTAAAAGTGAGGTAAAACATTCCCATCTCATCAGAATTGTTGAACCTCATGCACATATTTTGTTTAAAAAATTAAATATTCTATCTGCTGGTTATTCCCCAAACACGTGCAAAAAAAAAAAAAAAAACTGGCTGTTGTCTCTCTCTCACTCTGTCTCTCTGTTTTTCAAATAAAATTAAAAAGGTAAATAATTTTATTTTAAAAAATTTAATGAAATATTGCTCCTTCTCCCCTCCCTCCCTTCCTTCTCCCTTCTTTCCTTCTTTATTTCAAAAACTGTTTTTTAAACATCTGAGTATGCCAAATACAGCTCCAGACACCTGAAAGACATTAACGAAAACAGAAAAATCAGTGCTAGCCTGCCATTGTGAAGCTTATAGTCCAGTAAGTAAACAGATGCCTCATGCATGTGTGCTGCGTGACCTTCATCAAGTCACTAAACATCTCTGTACTTCTTTGTCCTCATTTGCAAAAGGCGGATATTAATGTGGCCTACATAACAAGATTTCCATGAGTATTGAATGAGTGCTTTGAAAAGTGATGTGCTCTGATTTCTGAAATATTAAAATATAAAACAAATTCTTTTTTCATTCTTTGTATAATCCCAAACTAAAACAATGTTAGAATCAGAAACTAAAATTAAAAAAGACTTGGGTATGAAAGGTATTTAAGACACTGATTAGGATGCTACCATCTCACGGCAGAGTACCTGGGTTTGATGCCTACATCCAATATTGACTCTCTATTCCTGCTAATGTGGACCCTGGGAAGCCGTGGTGATGGCTCAACTAGCTGGATTCTGGCCACTCATGTAGCAGCCCTGCACTGAGTCCCAGTTCCAGGGTTTGACTCTGGTTCCGACCCCACACCAGCCTTCCAGGGCATTTGGAGAGTGAATCAGTGAAATGGAAATCTCTCTCTCTCTTTCTCTCCCCCTCTCTCTCCCTCTCCCTCCCTCCCTCTCTCTTTCCTTCTCACTCTCCCTCCCTTTCCCTCCCTCCCTCTTCCTCCCTCTCTCTCTCTCTCTCCCTTCCTCTCTCTCTCTCTCTCCCTCCCTCACTCTCTCTCCCTCCCTCTCCCTCTCTCCCCCCCTCCTTCTCTCTTACCCCCTTCCTGTTTATCTCTTTTTCTCTCTATCCCCCTTCTTCCCCCTCCTCCCTTTCTCCTTCTCTCCCTCTCTCCCTCTCATTCTCCCTCTTCCACTCCTCCCCACCTCTCAAATAAACAAAATTTAGTAACTTAAAATTCCAGGGCTTGTATGTATATATATATATATATTTGATACAAGAAACATAATAAATGATGATACAGAGAAGAGATTGAGGTTAAAGGGAAGTTTTCTAAATATAAAAGGAAACCCTTGAAGAAAGATCACACAATCCACAGACTCAGTATATGTTAAAGATATATTTTCTATCTGATTTTTATTAAATTCAGTATTTAAAATAAAAAGATTGCCCTTTATATAAAGTGAAGTTGATTTTTATGTGAGTTTCAATTGCAACTGTGATTTTATTATTCATTGGGCCTTCCTAGAATCTTAGAATACATAAACTAACCTCTTGAGATTTAGCACTTTCAAAATTGCTGCTAAAAATTCAAGACACTGGATCAGGAAAATAGGTACTCAAGTCTATGTAATTAACTGAACTGCCAGAGAGTTTGACATAGTCCACAACACTGCAACATGAGAAATCTGGCAATTCTTTAAAACCTCCAGAACAGTCTTGGGCTTGATACATAAATACTCAATAAAGATGTGCTAAATAATCCACTCATTCCAACTTTTTCTTAATTGGAGTTTAAATTTGATCAAGAGTATGGAATCCGTTTTTATCTCAAGCTCTTTTCCCTGTGGTGCATAGCTATTTTTAACTCGTCATTTTATTTTTTTTTTCAGTTCTGTATTCTGACTCCCAGCATTGTCCTGCTTTTTGTAAGCAATTACTGTGTATCTAGGGGCAATGTATCCACTGCTGCAAGAAACAGGGAAAAAAATTGACAGAACATCACCAAAAACCCAGCAAAAAGTTAGGAAACTTCCAAATTAAAAAAGATCAAATGTCTTCACTACTATGTTGTAGAAAAAGAAAAGAAAGCAAAATTCCAAATTTTAAGAATAAAAGAAAAGGCTTTGCATTTATTGAACTACAGTTGAATTATTAAATACCAGTAAGGCAAAGCATGTTTCATGATAACTAATCAGAGTTTTTAAATTAAAAATTATAAGTGAGCTTTATAGTTAGATTAGACATGTTACATTCCAATTCTATATTCCTATGGCTTTTGACAATAGATTGAATAATATAAATATTAGTGCCCAATTACAGTGTAAACCAAGTGAATAATAGGACACTGAATATCTCACATGTATATATGTATATAATATACATGAGATCACCATGTGACGATTATAGAATGTGCAACTGATTAAGAAAAACTCAAGGGGCTGGCGCTGTGGCACAGCGGGTTAAAGCCCTGGCCTCAAGCACCCGCATCTCATATGGGCGCTGGTTCTAGTCCTGGCTGCCCCTCTTCTGAGAGGCCATAGCTCTCTGCTATGGGCCGGGAGTGCAGTGGAGGATGGCCAAAGTGCTTGGGCCCTGCACCCACATGGGAGACCAGGAGAAGCATCTGGCTCCTGGCTTCAAAACAGTGTGATGCGCTGGCCACAGTGGCCATTGGAGGGTGAACCAATGGCAAAAGGAAGACCTTTCTTGATGTCTCTCTCTCTCACTGTCCACTCTGCCTGTAAGAAAAAAAATTACCTCTACATGGTAAATTAATTAAAAACTTTCTAAATTATAATAATTTCTGAAAATATATCATGCTTGAAGATACTATAGATAAATATAGATATCATATGTTCTCCCTGATCAGTGACAACTAACTGAGCACCTTAAAGGAAACCTGTTGAAGTAAAATGGACACTATGAGAAACAACGACTTGATCAGCCTCTGTCTTGACTGTCAAGGAACAACTTACTGTTTTATTCCTTTTAGTATTTTTTTGTTCTACTTAATACCATTGGTTGAACTCTTTAATTAACACACAATTATTCTTAGGTGTTTAAATTTAACTGAAAAATGATCCCTGTTAAATATAAGAGTGGGAATAAGAGAGGGAGGAGATGTACAATTCGTCACATGCTCAATCGGACTTACCGATAATGGTAGAGTTAGAAACGTGCCAGGGGATTCCAATACAATCCCATCAGGGTAGCATGTACCAATGCCATCTCACTAGTCCAGGTGATCAATTTCAGTTTACAATTGATCACACTGATAGGCCTAAGAGTCAAAGGGATCACACAAACAAGACTAGTGTCTGCTAATACTAACTGATAGAATTAAAAAGGAAAGAACGATCCAACACATGAAGCAGGATACACAGCAGACTCAGAATGGCAGATGTCCTAAATAGCACTCTGGCCTCAGAATCAGCCCTTAAGGCATTTAGATCTGGCTGAAAAGCTCATGAGAGTATTTTAGGCATGGAAAGACAAGACACTCTGGAAAAAAAAAAAAAAGAAGAAGACCTAAATGAAAGATCTCTGCGAGTGAGATCGTGGTGGAAAGAAGGGGCCATCAAAGAAGGAGGTACCTTTCTCTGAAGGGAGGAGAGAACTTCCACTTTGACTATGACCTTGTCAAAATAAAATCAGAGTTTGTGATCTCAAGAGGTTTCCATAGCCTTGGCAGCTCATGACAAGAGCCTCGGGTGATTACTGACGCCATAAACAAGAGTATCAATTGTTAATTCAACAATAGGAGTCACTGTGCACTTACTCCCCATGTAGGATCTCTCTCCTTAATGTGCTGTACTATGTGAATTAACTGTATAACTAGTACGCAAATAGGACTTTATACTTTGTGTTTCTATGTGGGTGCAAACTGTTGAAATCTCTACTTACTATATACTAAATTGATCTTCTGTATATAAAGATAATTGAAAATGAATCTTGATGTGAATGGAAGGGGAGAGGGAGTGGGAGATAGGATGGCTGTGGGTGGGAGGGAGGTTAAGGAGGGGGGAGCCGCTATACTCCAAAAGTTTTAATTTGGAAATTTATATTTATTAAATAAAAATTTAAAAAATAAATATTGATAATAGAAGGAATACACATATATACACACTCATATAAAGAGAACTCCCAAGATATTTAAAGATAGATCTGTATTCAATACCAATGAAAATAATCATTTTTACATGTATGTATTTTACTACATATTATTAATATATAATTAAAAATATTTCCACCAAAATTTTGTTTTATTCATGCATAATTGTAATCAGCCCTAATCAGAAAGTACTGAGAACTCAATACACATTAAATAACTGAATTGACTTTAAAAATGTGCATTAAATATTTCCTTTGAACTCCTTTATATTCATTCATTATTTTACTTCTTTGACATTTTTAATATTTCTTTAGATTAATATTTAATATAAGTGCATCCTTTCCCTCATGATTTATAACCTATCCCCTTCAGATGATGCTGATGCTGATATGTAACACCATCCCACTCCCAAATGTGCATGATCTATTAGGGTTCCAGGATTTATTGGTAGATACATAAATCACTGGGCTAACCAATTCATAATTAACTTGAGTTAGCTTGTAAGATCTGGATGAACCAACAAAGCAAACTTACAGTGGCTTCTCACTTCCTCCTCTTCCAAATACCATGTTCATCTGTTTCCCTTATAGGGCAGAACAAAAGAGGTAGAATGAAAGACTATTGTTTCTTTTGAGAAGCTTCCTTTACATTTTATGGTCAGACCAGGTACCTCAGAAATTCCCATATATTAGGAACTTTAAGTTATATCCATATTATATATGAAATATGAATTCGTAGAATCATTTTATCATATCACTTCTCTAAATCATGTACTGATAACCAGACTCAAGACAGCAGGCATTCAAACCCTCTTTTTGGTTGTCACATTACCTTCTTTTTATTGTAGAAGAAGGCTCTTGGGAAATTCAGAGCAAATCAAGGTGAGTTGACTAAAGATGACACAATATCAGATGCTTGACAGAAAATGGGAGAGAGGGCATATCTAACAAGCACTCTTCTGCAAGTTGGGCACACATATAGCTCACTTCAGGTCGAGCTCCTACCTGCAAACATTCATGTAAATGTTTCAGATCCCACAGAGACGTCAAGTAGAAATAGTCTATTTAAATAAACTTGGAGAAGTATTTATATCTTGCTGTCAATTTCTCAAATGATTTCATGTATATTGTCACATACAATCTTTACAGTAACCACATGAGGCACTCAGAACAGGAGTCTACATTTTAAATGTTAAAAATATTACATTAAAGTGCTTAACTGGGACAGGAGGTCAACCTAGCAGTTAAGATGCCAGTTGCAAGCCCACATCCCACATCAGAATCCCATGGTTCAAGTCCTGGCTACACTCACCCTGGGAAGAAATAGGTAATGAGGTAATGACTCAAATAGTTGAGTTCCTGTTGCCCACATGGGAGACTTGGATTGAATTTCTGCCTCCAGACTTCAGCCCTGGTGTGGGACCTTTGCAGGCATTTAGGAAATAAACCAGAGGATGGGAGCTCACTTGCACGCACTCTCTCTCTCTTTCTCTGTGTGTGTGTCTGTGTGTGTGTCTTTCTCTTTACCTCTCAAATAAACAAATATTTTAAGTTCATTTTAAGAAAAAGGGATTAAGAAAAAATGCTAGATAACTCATCATATATATATATACATATATATCATTTTAATCATCAATATTTACTGGTTTCTTCTCTGTACTAATCTGGCCCTTATTATGTTCATAGTTTATTGGAGAAGTCAGCCATTTAATTGCTTAATCAATTTTGAGTGTGATAATTTTTATGAAGGGGAAGTTTAGGTTGTAGTAAGTGTAGCTAGCAAGACATGGTCATGACTTCAAGGCTCCTTTATGTAAATGACTTCCAAGCCAACATGTAAAGGGGTAAGGATTATCTAGTTGAAGAGAAATAGTGCATGGGAAACATCTTGTGCTGACTCCACAAGGTCAGTGTTACATTGGAAACTGCATCAAAAAAAATTAATCAGTTTCAAATATATATATATATATATTTCATGTAGGATCTCTGTCCTTAATGTGCTGTACAATGTGACTCAATGCTAAAACGAGAACTCAAAGAGTATATTTCACTTTGTGTTACTATATGAGGGCAAAGGGACGAATTCTTTACTTAACACATGCTAAATTGATCTCATGTATACAAAGAGAATTGAAAATAAATCTGGATGTGAACGAAAGACTGGAGGGAGCGGGCAAGGGGGGAGGGTTGCGGGGGGAGAGGGAAAATATGGGGGGAAAGTCATTGTAATCCATAAGTCGTACCTTGGAAATTTATATCCTAAATAAAAGTTAAAAAAAAAAAGAAAGGCAAGACAGTCACAGGGTAGAATCGAGAGCAATTGGAATAGGTGCTTTATGAGAGTGGTGAAAAGGCAGGGCAGATAAAACCGAGCTTTGTAGACTATATTCAAGATTGTTTTCTTAATTCCAATGCCAGGAGGATGTCAGGAATACATTTCAGTAGTAAAACTTTGCATACAATACTTGCAGCATAGAGGCACTGCTGTGGTTACTGTGTGTGGCACTGGGAGATCTCTCATAAATCAACTGCAGTGGTTCAATCAAGAAGAGTTTCTTAAACTTGGATGATGTCAGAGAAGAGTATGTAGATGAGAAGAGAAGACAAAATTTGACAGAGAAGGAACAATTGTAAAGGCAGTGATTGTTTTCAATGAGGGAGATGTCAGAATAACCTTGAATTTTTAGTTTTGTGCAACATAATAGTGGTGATATTATTCATTTGAGATTTTAAACATTATAAAATAAGAAAACAAATGGCAGAGAGCAAGAATCAATGTTAAGGCACTGAGACTTACCTTTGTGACCTCCAAGATGTGAAGTAAGCAAACCCACTGTAACAGAAGTCTGGACTGGAAATATAAACGTGAAAGTCACTAGCATATGCACAGTATGTGAGCATGTTTGCTCACCTGTCAGGAGAAGGTAGAGCATCAATATTTAAATGACAATCACAAGATAGCCAGTCAAGGAAGCTCAACGGCACAGCCAAGAAAGGAATGAGAAATACATGAGTATTTGTAGTATTGAAAACCATTGGAAGAAATTCTTTTGGTTGAGGAAAATGTTTAAAGCCTGTTATGGAATAAGAAAAAGATTTCTGGAATCATCTTTTTATGTTCAGCCCATAGTCAGGCGAAGGAAACACAATGCCATAAACCCCACTTTCAGCTGAACTATAAGGATATTTATTCACATCAACTATGTCTATGCAATTGTTTTAAACTCTGAAATTTTATTTTACATCTGAATTAGCAAATTGCAAATATTGGCAAAACTGCAAGAAAGCTAAAAAAATCAGTTTTTGTTAACAAAATTGGTGCAATAACTTTATTTTTTAAAAAAGATCTTTTTATTTATTAGAAAGGCAGATTTACAGAGAGGCGGCGGGGGGGGGGGTCTTCCATCCTCTGGTTCGCTCCCCAGATGGCCGCAATCGCTGGAGCTGCACTTATCTGAAGCCAGGAGCAGGGAACTTCTTCTAGGTTTCCTACATGGTGCAGAGGCCCAAGCACTTGGGCCATCTTCTACTGCTTTCCCAAGCCATAGCAGAAAGATGGATCAGCAAAGGAGCATCTGGGACTTGAACCAGTGCCCAGGTGGGATGCTGGCACTGCAGGCAGCAGCTTTAGCTGCTACACCACAACACCATCCCCCTAAAATAACTTTAAAAAATGATATAGTAGGCTGGCGCGGCGGCTCACTTGGCTAATCCTCCGCCTACAGCTCCGGCACCCCAGGTTCTAGTCCTGCTCGGGGCACTGGATTCTGTCCCGGTTGCTCCTCTTCCAGTCCAGCTCTCTGCTGTGGCCTGGGAAGGCAGTGGAGGATGGCCCAAGTGCTTGGACCCTGCACCCACCTGGGAGACCAGGGGGAAGCACCTGGCTCCTGGCTTTGGATTGGCGCAGTGCGCCAGCAGCAGCACGCCAGCCCTAGCGGCCATTTGGGAGGTGAACCAATGGAAAAAGGAAGACCTTTCTTTCTCTCTCTCTCTCTCTCTCTCACTGTCTAAATCTGCTGTCAAAAAAAAAATGATACAGTAATACAAAAAGCCTAAAAATGTGTTTATTGGCACAATAGTCCCACTGCTGCATGTACTATTAATTTAAAGTTTCCCAAATAGCAAATATTAGGAATAATTGTATTGGAGACTAACTCATATAACGTTCACAAGAAAATAATAGTGCATGTAGTACAATAATCTTCATTTCTCAGATGAGCAAACTGAGGTATAGAGAGGTTATGTAACTTTCTTAAATATTTGTGCCATTGGGACTGGCACTATGGCACAATGGGTTAAGCCACTTCCTGGCTTGCCGCAATCCCAACATGAATGCGAATTCATATCTATCTATCTATCTATCTGTCTATCTATCTATCTATCTTTCTTTCTCAATTTCCCTTTTAAATAAGTAAAAACATTCTTTGAAAGATCTCTGCGAGTGAGATCGTGGTGGAAAGAAGGGGCCATCAAAGAAGGAGGTACCTTTCTCTAAAGGGAGGAGAGAACTTCCACTTTGATTATGCCCTTGTCTAAATAAGGTCGGAGTTTGTGAACTCAGGAGCCTTGGCAGCTCATGACAAGAGCCTCGGGTGATCACTGACGTCATAAATAAGAGTGTCAATTGTTAAATCAACAACAGGAGTCCCTCTGTCTTTAATGTGTTGTTCTATAGGAATTAATGGTAAAGCTAATCTTCAAACAGTACTTTATATTTTGTGTGTCTGTGTGGGTGCAAACTGTTAAAATCTTAGTATAGAGTTGATCTTCTGTATATCAATATAATTAAAAATGAATCTTAGTTAAGAATGGGTTGGGAGAGGGAGTAGGAGGTGGGATGATTTGGGGGTTGGAGGGCGGGTGTGGGGAAAGAGCAGTTATAATCCAAAAGTTGTACTTATGAAATTTATATTTATTAAAAAAAGCTTTGTATTAAAAAAAAGGTTGCATGCTTGAATGTTAACAAGTGGTAGACTTAAAGAATAGAATGTGGGAAATCTGCACTGAGAGTTTGCACTCTGCACTCATGTCATTCTGCTATGCCCTTCTGAGCTGTTTTTCCTTTGCATCTTTCATTTAGCTGTGTATCTTCTGTTTCATCCTGTTAATCTTAAGGGTCTTGAAATCCTGTCCTACATCACAGCCACACATACCACATCCCACCCCCAGTGTATGGAACATGACAAGTGTCGGTTTGGTTAAGTAAGCAAAAATGAATGGAATGGATTGAGACTTTTAAAATAGATAAATGAGAAAGAACTATTAGCTTATAATTTGAGGATGTCATATTGGCTTCTAATATTTTGCACAATACTAACACTGTCTTTTCTACTACTGCCTGCCATTCCCATGACTCCAACAAACACCTTTTAAAAATTTACTATGAAATTTTCTTTGTATATTTCAGTCCTCAGGAGCAGGCAAACATTTAAAAACACACTATTTGTGCTTGTGGTATATATAATGTATCTATATAATGAGAGTTAATACTGGTATTGTGATAAAACTATGCAGAATGTCTGTGGGGGAAAAAAGATTTACTCACCCAAAATTGAAGTCTGGAAAAGTGGGAATGATACCTGAACTGAGGCTTAAAGCACCATCTACTCTCTAAGTGATATATTTAGAAAAGCAAAGTATACTCCAGAAAAGGGAAAACACCATGGAATACAGACATGATGAGCACTTGTGTACATGTTTGAGTGCTGTGTGTGCTTGAGGGAGGTAGTGGATACAATGAAGGGAGAATATTCTAAGAACTACTTATGAAACAGCATTAAATTTTCTATTGCTACTCTCTGAATGTTTAGTACTAGTTATTTCATCCTTACTTACAGTCAAATACATTAATCCAGCTATTGATCACAATTCAAAATTATAGATTTTAAATGTGTATTCCGTTTAACAGGACTAGCCCTCTATGAAGTTATAGGAAAAGCCTGGTTTAGTTACCTCCATTCTATACCAGGTCACTTGATCTCAACTCTAAAACGCTTTGATTCCTCGCATAAGCCAAATGCTTTCATTATGTGCTTCCCTTATAAATTATTCATAGACCTTGCTAGATAATCTCTTAAACTTTTTGAATTAATATGTAATTGTCAGATCCTATTTAAAATGACATATTTCCCTTCTACTGGACAACTTCTGCTCTTTGGGTCAATCATTTTAATCCTGTACATGAGCTAATCCCTTTTTATCAGATCTTTTTCTCTATATTCTCAGTTGATGTTTGTAAATTTTGTAAATAAACTTGTGAAAAAAGCAATGTAGCTGTTATCAGACCATTTTTTAATGAAGGAAATGGACTTCAATAAACAATTAAGCATTTCAAGGTCTCAAAGTTCTTGATAGAGCTAATGCTAAAACTCAGCACCATGGCATACATGAAAAGCCGCCCCCAGCATCCCATTTGGGTGCTGGTTCAAGTCCCAGCTGTTCCACTTCCTATACAGCTCCCTGCTAATGTGCCTGGGAAAGCAGTGGAAGATGTTGGGCCATCTTCGTGTGCTTGGGGCCCTGCATCCATGTAGGAGACCTGTAAGAAGCTACTGGTTGCTGACTTTGGATCAGCCCAGTTCTTGTCATTGTGGCTATTTGGGGAGTGAACCAGCAGATGGAAGATTCTCTCTCTGACTTTCAAATAAATAAGTCTTTAAAAAATAAATTTAAAAAGCCTGTATATTTATATTGGGACAAGGAGTAATTTTATTTCTCCCACCTGCCATATTATTTTTTACCACCTACTGTGGTTTGGGTATTTGTTCCCTCCACAACTCATGTTGAAATTTCTCTGCCATTGTATAGTATGAAGAGGTGAGAGCTTTAAGAGGCAATAAAGCAAAAGGTTCCATCATCATGAATGGATTAATGCCATTATCACATTATCGTGAAACTGGGTTTAATGCAGCAAGAAGGCCCTCCTCATATGCCAGCCAGTTGAGCCTTTGTTTAATTCTTCACATTGTAACAAATAAGCATCCTCTGCTCTACTCTACCTATATTGATTGTAAGTGTATTAACTTATTATCTCTATCTTGTGGTAGCAGTCACATAAACAGACATTTAATTGTTTAAATAACAATTATCTTTTTTAGCAAGAATTACACATTTGCTCTTTGATGATTTTAATCTTTTTTTGAATTATAAAAAGGAGAATCAATCACAGATTTAATTTAGAAAATGGAACATATCTTACATAAGGAATTTGGTAGTTAGAAATTCTCTCTGGGTACCATGAAAGGGGCACAGACCTTCCACAGCTCAAAGGAAAGGGTGGAGACAACTTGGCTAAGGGACTGCAGAGCAATTAAAAAGTAGTTTCCAAACAAAGATTGTGCTTCAAGAGGCACAATCCTCAGAAATTGTTCTGGAATGCCACTTCACTTGTATCAACATCATGCTCCTGGTTTAATTTCTTGAACTCCACCACTTGGAAGAAGATGTGCTCAAGTATGTGTTTGGCATCCTGTTGGTTCTTTGGTAGTTTGCTGGTCACTCCAAGAATGTCACCACACTTCCTGACATAGAACTCCAGGTCTTCTTCAGTACACTTATTGGTAATCTGAGCAAGCCGGGCCTTCTCTGAGGAGAATGTCTCATCTAAGTCAAACAGCTCCAGAGGAGGGGGTGGTAACTCCCTGAAACTAGGGGGGAAAACCGCAGGCTGGAGGGCCGGCAGCAGTCTCAAACTGAGGCTGGATGAGCTGAAGTGGTTCATGCTTCACGTTCAGCTGCTCGTGAGCCTTGATGACCTTCGGGAGGGAGGCAGTATCCAGCTGGTAGATGGACAGGTCGAAGAGGGTGGTGACGTCACGTGGGTTCTCATCGCCCTCCTGGAGACACACTCGTAGCCGACTACATCATGTAGTCGGAAATCTCTGGATCCTCAGTATCAATCTGGTTCAGGTGGATGTCTTCTGTCGTGAGCCACTGAACACAACATCCATGATTTTGCTGTTTTCTTCTTTATCCAAATATTGGTCACTGAACATGTGCCAGATTCCCACCTTGGTTTGGGCATTGTTTCCGCTGCTCTCCTCATCGATGATTCCAGGCACGGCCTTACAGCAGCTCAGCTGATTTCCCTGTTTAAGACCCCATTGGAAACCAGAGCTTCCTTAGGGTGGAAATACTTGTAGTAGACATTTCTAACCACAGCATCATTATTAACCATGATTCCATATTCTTCTAATAGAAAGTTAATATTGGTATCAAATCGGGATTCTCCACCTTCTCCTAGCATCACAAGGATGTCTCCACCACCGTCAAGGAACTTCTTGAGGACTTCAAACTCAGCTGCAGTAAATTTTCCCCTGGTCCAGCTGTAACCCACAGTTTCACTCCAATAAGCTTCTCAGATGTAATTTCATCTTTTAAAAGTCAGTTACCTCTCTGGAAAAAAAAAAAAAAAAAAAAAAAAAAAGAAGACCTAAATGAAAGATCTCTGTGAGTGAGATCCCAGTGGAACGAATGGGGCCATCAAAGAAGTAGGTACCTTTCTCTGAAGGGAGGAGAGAACCTCCACTTTGACTATGACCCTGTCGGAATAAGATTGAAGTCGGCGAACCCTAAAGGCTTCCATAGCCTTGGCAACTCATGACTAGAGCCTAGGGAGATTACTGATGCCATAAACAAGGGTGTCAAATTGTTAAATCAACTTCAGGAGTCACTGTGTACTTACGTCTCGTGTGGGATCTGTCCTTAATGTGTTGTCCAATGTGAAGTAATGCTATAACTAGCACTAAAACAGTATTTTACACTTTGTGTTTCTGTGTGGGTGCAAACTGATGAAATCTTTACTTAGTATATACTGAATCAATCTTCTGTATATAGATAATTAAAAATGAAAAAAAAAATCTTGGTGTTAAATTGGAAATTGCATAGAAAATTAATCAATTTTTTAAAAAATATATCATGTAGGATCTCTGTCCTTAATGTGCTATACATTGTGAATTTATACTATAACTAGTACTCCAACAGTATTTTTCACTTTGTGTTGCTATGTGAGGGCAAACTGTTGAAATCTTTACTTAATATATAGTAAATTGATCTTCTGTGTATAAAGAGAATTGAAAATGAATCTTGATGTGAAGCAAGGGGAGAGGGAGTGGGAAAGGGGAGGGTTGCGGGTGGGGGGGAAGTTATGGGGGGGGAAGCCATTGTAATCTATAAGCTGTATTTTGGAAATTTATATTCTTTAAATAAAAGCGTTATAAAAAAAATAAAAAAATAAATGCTTTCAAAGATAAAAAAAAAAAAAAAAGTCAGTTACCTCTGAATCTTCCAATTACTCCGAAGTCTTTTCTGCATGGACTTATAGCCACTGGTGGTGGTAAACACCTCCTTTTTGTGTGCATTGAAAAGAATGGTGCTCCGCAGCTCCTTCTCCATGGTTACCTGCGGCCCAGTGACCACCATCGTCACCTGCCGCGGCCCTGCATCCCGCCGCCAGGTGTTCCGCGCCGCTTAGCAACAACACAGGCGCCCGGGTGCGCTTGGGAAGGCGCGGAGCCCGACGTGCCGCTACCTCCGGGGTGACGTGATGACGAGAGAGCCTGATGATTCTAATCTTAAAACATCAAATGTTTTTGGAAAGACATGGTGTAATTTTAGTGGCATAAATAGTCTGATTATTTTTATTTATGGACTAATGTTATAGCAGGATTTCTGTAAGTTTTTTGCTTTAAATCATTTTGTTCTGACCTTTCACTTACAGTGATTGCCAGAAAATGTTTGACAGGTAAACACAAGTCCTGTGAGGCAAAATCATTGAAAATGTCAAAAAATGGTCACTAGACAGTCAACAAGGAGGGCACAGAGGCAAGAAGGAAATGAATATTAAATGGGCAGTGCAAAATTTAGAGTATTTTAGAGAATCTTCCAGATTATCACCCTGCCCCTTCCACATTTAGGAAATTTTAGCAAGTATGGCTTTATTTAAAACAGCTTGTCCTCATTACTTATATAAAGAAAATCATACTCCTTACCCCTGCCTCTTTGTCTGCCCAACCACCACTTCTCCTTTATATGTTACAGTTAATAACATCAGTATCATCAACCAAAATGAGAAAATTGAATCTTCATGACACATTACTTTTCCCTATTTTTCATGTCAAATCTTCCTCTAATTTGTTTCTTTAATCCTTTCCATAGTCTGATTCCAATTTAGAACAACAATATTCCCACTGGATTATATTAACAACCTTAAAATTATATTAACAACGTTCCACCTCTCTCTCCATCTCTTCTCTGCTAGCCCAAGTATCTTCGTCACATAGATTTCCTCACGTATAGTCTCCTTTAAAAGCTTCAAGTGGCTTCCCAATGTGGATGGGATAAATCTTAACCTCCTTATATGTTTCTCTATGATCTGTCTCCAGTCACGTCTCTAATGACATACTTGTCTATAACAAATGCACACATCCTTAAGGAAAAATTTCACACCAAAGCGTGAGTTCCTGAGAGCTTTACTTAGAATTTACAGGAGTTATTTTCTACATATGAAGGACAGAAGGCTATCTGTATGCTGGGATTTTAGAAGTATAATTTGTTTTTCTTTCTTGATAAAAGTTAGCCCATCTTAGGCTGTTATAAAGTGAAATATCTATTCAGGGATTGGAATAGATACAGCCAGATTGATGTTCTCTTTAGCAAAAGAATTGGCTTGTTTAACGGTAAAACAAAATGAAACAAGTTTTTTGTCTCACTTTCAGCAATTTTCACATGTCAACTTGAATTTTGAAATACCATGGAAAGGAATCAGAATGCCTACTCCCCAAGCATTTTACGGGATTTTTACAATATTCTCGAATACTGCCTCCTTACCTTCTCTTGGACCCAGGGTAGAATTTGGCCAAAGATGACACACACCTTAGTCACACTGAGATTCAAGCTACTTCTCAGAAAATACTGTTGGGTTGGAACAAGGAAAAGTGATAAAGCAAAAAACACAGTACCTAGGATTACAAACGTGTGTGCATTTCAAAGTGTGGAGGAGTGCCATGGAGGAGTGCCACAGTTTTAGAAAGAAGTATGGCATGTGACTCCAAGTCTAGGAAAAGGGAATGAGGAGGTACAAACCTAAATTCAAACTTTGTCTACTTCTTGGACAACCCTCTTCCTAGAAGTCTAATCTGAAATGTGCCAAATTAATAATAAATTATTTAGAATAGAAGGATGACTATTATATATATATGATATAAAAGCATGTCTTTATATACATATATGTATATATACATATTTTATATATATATATAATTCAAGTATTGATATTTCCTCTCAAGTTAAGTAGGAGCCTTTTGACTCTATCCAAAAAAAAGGATACATTAAGAATTGTTATAAGCAAAATTGTTCTAAATATAATTTTTAAATATTTGTTTATTTGAAAGTCAAAGTTACATAGAGAGATAAGGGAAGGCAGAGAGAGAGAGAGGGAGAGAGAGAGAGACGTCTTCCTTCTGCTGGTTCACTCCCCAATTGGCTGCAATGGCTGGAGCTGCACCAATCCGAAGCCAGGAGCCAGGAGCTTCTTTCAGGTCTCCCACAGGGGTGCAGGGGCTCAAGGATTTGGACCATGTTCTGCTGCTTTCTCAGGCCATAGAAGAGAGCTGGATCAGAAATGAAGCAGCTGGGACTTGAACTGATACCCAGACGGGATGCCAGCACTGCAGGCAGTGGCTTTATCTGCTACACCACAGCACCAGCCCGCTAAAATATTATTTTATTTTATTTTTTTTGACAGGCAGAGTGGACAGTGAGAGAGAGAGACAGAGAGAAAGGTCTTCCTTTGCCGTCGGTTCACCCTCCAATGGCCGCCGCGGTCGGCGCACTGCGGCCGGCGCACCGCGCTTGTCCGATGGCAGGAGCCAGGAGCCAGGTACTTTTCCTGGTCTCCCCATGGGGTGCAGGGCCCAAGCACCTGGGCCATCCTCCACTGCACTCCCGGGCCACAGCAGAGGGCTGGCCTGGAAGAGGGGCAACCGGGACAGAATCCGGTGCCCCGACCGGGACTAGAACCCGGTGTGCCGGCGCCGCAAGGTGGAGGATTAGCCTGTTGAGCCACGGCGCCGGCCCTAAAATATTATTTTAATTTGTGGTATCATAGCAGCTCTTTCAAGAGTGAATCATCAACAGTTAAGTTAAAAATAAAATCATTACGTGATTCATCTATCAAACTTTATTCCAATCATTTTGATTATTGTCAATAGCATTTACATTAGCAATTATGCCTAGAATTTTCTCAATAAATCAATAAACCGGGTTAGACATAGAGCATTATTGAAACCAAGCTCTTAACGTTCCACATTTTTTAATTTCTATGTTAAACTAAGGGATCAAAGTAGATATTGTGCAGCTGAACTTTTAAAATTATACTGAAAGTAAAAACTAAGACAAAAATTTGGAATATACAATTCAACTTAATGGTCAGCCTTGGATTTAATTGTTAAAGCTAAAAAACTTAAGGGTCATGCGTCAACTTTGTTGGGAAATAGTTCATCAGAAAAACAGGAAGTCTGAATTCCCTACCTTCAAAGGACTTGAATAAATTCTGGCAATTTCAAGCTTTACATTTCAGAAATAACTCAGCTCTCATTATTTTCTACTTCACAGCGTCTAAGTGAGAAGAATTTAGGTCAGAGTTGAGACTGAGTTAGTTGTGGTAACTGTCAACAAATAATACGGGCCCATATTTCATTCTATATCAAAAATAAATGAGTGTGGGGCAAGAAAATTGACAATCTTATGGAGACGAGAATCTTTTAGCACTTGTATTTGCATCTTAAAATTACTTTTGAAGAAATGACAATAGACTCTCTATATTCTTCTGAAGACATTAAAGTTGGCATTACAGGGTGGCCCATATTTGCTTTTCCGTGTCCCTAATAACTATATGTGAATTATTTTTGACTCTGACATTGATAAAATTAGCTCCATGATATAGCAAACTAACTCTAATAAAAAAATGATTCCAATTAATCATCACCCTCAAAATGACCCTACAAAGTTTGCGTTACCTTCTGTCTTGAAAAAAATGTTTTTAAAAGGCCTGAAAGTACTAAAACAACAAAGATTTTATGCTTATATCATTCATAAGTTCACAAAGTCAGTATTCAAATAATGTTTCATTTTCTGCTCCTACTGACTCTGTTTTTCTTTTTGTGTAGCTTATGAAAAACTCCCTCACTTGTAAAAGTCGTATTTATTTGCATCAGAAAAAATGTGCTGTGAAGCTTTCAAGAAACAGTGACAGAAACTCCATCTCAGGCATTGCAAATTAAAGTGAACACTTTAATTTGGCTAAGAATACCTCTAGTTTGTCTCAGTTTGAGAATGAGGCACCACCTGTGGTAAAGGTGTAGGTAAGAAGAAATATTTTTAGAAATGAAAATAGAGTATTTCAGAAGTTATAAGAACTATGGAGAAAAAAGGATGGAGGGTGATAGTTTGTTAGGGGCAGGTGCTATTTCATCTTGGTAGATCAAGGGAAGTCTCATAAAGAAGATAGTGCAGAAACCTGAAGGCACTGCTGGAGTGAGCAGTGTGACAATGAAACAACACATCAGCTGAACACTGGGTAAAGAAATTATGATATATATGAAATAAGCAGGCAGATAGGATAAAATTGATCCGATTTGTAATCTGGAGACCATGCCCTCCACCACACCCGCTGTGTGATCTTATGCCCCTACCTGATCTCACCTGAATGCCCACCTGCCCATCAGGCTATGTAACCACTCCCCCTCGGCTGCAATTGGGGGTGAACCAATGGTAAAGGAAGACCTTTCTCTCTGTCTCTCTCTCTCTCTCACTGTCCACTCTGCCTGTCAAAAAAAAAAAAAGCATATAAAAATCGCTCTCTGCCTTTGCTTTGCTGCTGCGCTAAGCTACCTATAGCTGCTCATAACCACAAGCTTGCTCCATGGCTCACTCTTGGCCTGCTCTCTGCCTGATATGGAACCAACTTAGCTTCAAGACCTCTCTTTCTTCCTTAAATGAAACCCTCACTTTCCTGCACATTTCTCTCACTGAATAAAAAGCTTAAAAACTTGCCATGTTGTCTAGTCTACTTGAGCCTCTTTCAGAATTCTCTGAATACATGCCATGAACCCACAAGATTACTAATATTGAAAATTATTAATAAGCAGGATGATATCATATACACTATGGAATAGTACACAGCAGTAAAAAATGAAATCCTGTCATTTGCAACAAAATGGATGCAACTGGACATCATTATACTTAGTGAAATTAGCCAGTCATAAAAAGACCATACATATGGTCTCTCACTTGTTGTAACTAATAGGGCATTTAAAATGTAATCATAGGAGTAAAACTGACACCTTAGATGGATGATTTTGAACAGCCCTTGCCTTGACTGTCAAGGAACCATGCTGTTCTTGTTTGGTTGGTTGGTTTTGTTCTTTTCTTCTTTTTTTGTTTTCCTTCATACTAATCAATGTACTCTCTACTTAGAGTTAATCTTATAAGTGTAAAAATTAACTGAAAATTGATCTCTGTAAAAAATAAGAATGCAAAAGAAAGAGGGAGGAGGAAGACGGGAATTATGGGTGGGAGGGAGGAAGGGAGGAAGAATCATCATGTACCCAAATCTGTATACATTAAATTCTTGAAGTTGTATTTCTTAATCAAAATTATAAACAAGAAGCTAAGAGGTAACAGAAGCAAAGATTGGAGAAACGCATCTGCAAGCCAAGGAATGACAGGCAGGACCACAAGCTAAGCATTCGCAAGGGATACTTCCCTAGAACCTTCAGCAAAGCATGGGTGTACTGACATATTAGAATTCTAGCTCTCAGAAAGCTGAGCAAACTCATTTCTACTAATATAACCACACAGTTTGTGGTATTTACAGCAGCCCTAGGAAACTAATACAGGGATCCTTTTGCTTTACATACACGTATCCAAGGTTTCCATCCCATACCAATTAGCACATAATGCCATTCCCCATCAGAGAACCATCCCTCAAATGTCCCGCCACTTAATTGAAAAGAGAATGCTAACTAGACAGCACTGGTCTCAATTCACTGCAAAGGAGACCAGTGTGGCAATGACACTATCCTTTTGAATGATTTGGGCTAGGACTTACTTCTCTTAGATTCTCACAGTGCTGGCTCTAAGTTAAAATATTTGCTGTGGGCTTTTCTGTACATCCTACCTCCTTGCTTTCCCAGTCACCTAACCAGTCCACATGAAAGCTGCCCAGGTACTTCAGTGCTTGATCAGAGGGTAGGTGTTTGAGTGCCCTCCTAGCCACTATTGTTCAAGCTCACAGTGTCAGTAGGTAGGAAGTTGGGGAAGTCATGCCATTCAGCACACTTTGCTGGCACAATTCCGCATGAATTCTTCCTCTACCCTGTAACTCCATTACGGTGTCCATTTCATCAGCTTCTGGAAACTAAATGGGGGAGGATATGGAAATCCTTTCGTCTCGCAACTGTAGTATTTATCCCCGCCTTGCAGTGCGCTACAGACCTCAGGGAGCAACCTTGTTTCCATGCAGAGTTCTGTTCCATCCAATCATTTACAGATAAGATTTCCCTGGGAGGAGAACACAAAATTTATATTTTACCAAGTCCCATTTTAGCAGAAGGAGACAGGCATAGTAATCCCGGATTTGCTTCCTGTGTGAGGAGCTTAGGGAACATTCTACTGGAAAATCTCTCCAAAAAGGCTTCTACAGCCCCTGAAACATTATCCCACAAAATGTTAGACAAGTGTTCCAATCCCTAATTCCCAGGGTTCCATAGGAAGTTATGAACGAGAACAACTAGGATGAGAAGGCTTTGGGTGGAGAGAAAGGGGGTGGATTGATTGAGTCAAGAAGGTTCTATTACCTCAAAATCATGCTTTCAAGACAGAACATCATTACTAGGGAATAAAATCTTTTCCAGCAGAGGTCAAATGAAATTCTAAGGAACTAGAGCTTGTAACCTACTGTCCAAATGCCTTTATCCCTGACTTTGATCTCAGTTAGCCTGGAAACCCTTGCTCCCACTAGATAAAATAGAGAAGAGAAGCACAGATATAGTCTCTGAAATTAAAGTGGTTAAATTAGACCGAGGTCTATGCTAAGTCATTCCTAGGCAGAAAAATGGAATAGCCTAAAGGAAAAATCAAACTAAGATTCTAATAGCCACATACTATGAGTTGCTCAGATATAATAAAGTGTCCTTCTGTAACTTCTATATTTTCTAAGAAAATCTTAGGAGAACCTAAAAAGATAATTTTCATTTCATTAGGAAGAGCCAGAAAAGATGATCTCTTGAATGACTCACTAAGCACGGCAGATGCTCATTTGGACCCAGAGTCTAACTAACTCAAGCAGAACAGGTAAACCACTGACATCATTGAACCAAGTAAATTATAGATGCCTCCTTGATAAGTATGATGCACATGATTTTTCTGAACAGATAAAATAGGTGGGGAAGATTCAACCCTTCATTCGTAGTGATTGTGAAATGGAGAAGAAATAAGAAGGCAAATAGCTCCTGTTAGCAACGAAGCTGTACAAAGAGGACCATGTTATGTAGGCTGAGAAAGCCACTGAATATAGAATTTCTTGTTGTCCCATTTTCCACTAGAAACTACAGGGGAAGCTAGTTTCTGGTGTTCCCAAACCTAGCCACAGGGTTAAGGAGATGAGATCCCGACCTCTTCCCAGATAGATCTCATCAGACATAGATCTTGGCATGAAAAGCATAGGGTCTTGTGGAGAGTGAGCACTGCAATGAAAAATAATAGATCATTTATGTAAGTCTGCATGGTAGAAAACTTCAGGGATCAAATGCAACTTACAGCTTGACCTCAGAGGAGACTGAGGTGGAGCCATGTCAGCAGGAGGGACCTGTGGCCAACTTGAGAAATGACTCAACAGGCAGGAGCCGCCTTAACCACCAGAAAGGCCAAGGTCATCATTGCAGAGATCGGGGGGCAAGAAAACAGGCAACATCTTGTAGATATAAATACTGACATATTTACATCCTTCCATGTTTACAAAACATCACATAGCCTCACCTGACAAAAACATCACATTGGAGAGACGCAAGCAATAGGAGAAAATCTAGAAGACCTCATTATTCAAAAGAGAAATTGATTTTACCCCCATGGGATATTGATTTGCTTTTTTCCTCACTGAAAGTTCATGCCAGATGTAGCAAACAAAGAAGACCCCTGTGAGTGCACATCAGAGTTAATCTAGAGCAACTGAGATAACACAGGATAGCACACAGGGAAGTACCAGCATATCCTGCACCAGTAAAGGGCTGGTAGAATTCTTCAAAATCTCTGTCACCATGGCCATTTACAGATTTCATCCCATACTTTCAGGAAACTAACAAACCAAAAATAAAGGTGAGACAAGAAAAGCTGTTGAAGGCATAAATTCAACTTCCAACTGCCATCTGGATAGGGTAGGAAGAAAAGGGCCTACCTCCATTTTTTCAAATGTTACTCTTAATTGCTGCACAATCAAAACCATCTAAAGCATTTTATACAAAATTAACTATTCAGAATTGCATCTTAAGACTTAAGATGGGACTTAAATGGGCAGGTCAAATTTTATATTGATCTCTGTTCTGAGAGGATATATAATTGCTAAACACAGTGTGAAAATTAAGCAGTCCAGTTTAAGGGAAAATATCTTTTAAGCTTGAAAGGAAAATGACATAAACTATTTGGAAGATTGAGCAATAAATAAAATTCATTATTGTCACAAATGTCAACTGATAACAAAAGTAAATTTCTGATCAATTAAACACCATCTGGCGTATATGTGCTTTCTATACATTAAATCCTCATAATAATCAAATGATTTGTGTATAATAGATTACAACTAACATACATATTACACACACACGTGCATATCTAAAGCATATGTTGACCTTCAATGTTTAATCGGCTATTTACATCATGACTATAACATGGTGGGAAAGAACACGAGCTTATTTTATATGACCTGAAGACAATTTCCACCATAAGGGTACGTAGCTATTCCACATACTTCCCCTCAAGGCAATAAAAATGACTGTGCTAAAAAATTATAAATTTGACAGGGTATCATGGCATAGTGGATAAAGCAGCTGCTGCGAAGTCAGCATCCAATATGGGCAGCAGGTTCATGTCCCAGCTGCTCCACTACCAATCCAGTTCCCTGCGAATGGCCTGGGAAAAGCAGCAGAAGATGGCCCAAGAGCTTGGGCCCCTGCCACTCAGCTGGAAGACCTTGATAAAGCTCCTGGTTTCAGCCTGATTCAGCTCTGGCCATTGCAACCATTTGGGGAGTGAATTAGCAGATGGAAGCTCTCTCTCTCTCTCTCTCTCTTTATCGCTCTCTTTCTCTCTCTCTCTCTCTCTCTCTCTCTTTGTGTGTGTTTCTCCTTTTCTGTAACTCTGACTCAAATAATCTAAAAAAGTAAATTTGAAATTAAATGATGATATAAATTTGGAATTAAAATCACAGATAAATATTTCTGTAGTATAAATTTCATTTAGGATAAATAGACTTGTTTAAGATTCATTTATTTGTAGGGCAGATTTACAGAGAGGCAGAGAGAGAGAGAAAGAGAGAGAGGTCTTCCATGTGCTGGTTCACTCCCCAAATGGCCGCAAAGGCTGGAGTTGCATTAATCTGAAGCCAGGAGCTTCTTCTGGGTCTCCCATTCTCTCACGTGGGTGCAGGGGCCCAAGGACTTGGTCCATCTTCTACTGCTTTCCCAGGCCATAGTAGAGATCAGAAGTGGAGCAGCCGGGACTCAAACCAGCACCTATATGGGATGCTGGCACTGCAGGAGGCAGTTTTACAATGCTGCCCCTGAGAAATAAACTTCTTATTGAATATGTTTGGAAGGATAAGCCCCTCTAGACTTCTAGATATTATTTTACAAGGTAAATTAGAAACAGCTCCCATGGCTATAAAATCTTTCTGGTACACAAGTCATGTCCTATTCTTGTTGAGAGCCCAGAATCTACCATCATATTTCACACTGATTAAATGCAAAACAAATGTGTAGTGGCATAATTATATTTTTCTTAAAAGGAAGATGGTACCTTTTTTGAAGTAAATACTACATATATTTCAAAATAATAACTTCTCTAAATCTACTGTCATGGCTTATTTTTGACCAAGATTCACATTGCTTTCTTAAAGACTTTTTTTAAAAAAATATTTATTTGTTTATTTGAAAGTCATTGCAGAGAGAGAAGGAAAGACAAAGAGATCTTCTGGAAGCACTGGCTCACTTCCTAAATGGCCACAACTGTCATGGTTGGGTCAGACATAAGATAGGAGCCAGGAACTTTAACCACATCTTCAATGAGGGTTCAGGACTTGGACTATCTTCTGCTTTCTCAGGTACATTAGCCGGGTGCTGGATTGGAAATGAAGCAGCCAGGACTCAAACCAGTGCCCATAAGGGATGCTGGCCTCACCAACAGCAGCTTTACCTGCTATGCCACAACACTGCCCCATAATTAAAGAATTTAAATTTAAACACTAATTTAGCAATCAGTTCTATTTCACAAACACAAAAATGAAAATGCATTAAATCAGACTATAGAGCTTTTATTTATAAACTGTCTTAGCTTTCAGAATTTTCACTTTTTAAACACAAGTTATTCTCAGGAACTGCTCTGTGTCTGTACTGAGCTAATTTCAGAAACAATCAGCTGCATGCAGCCCCTCCCTGTGCTTGCAAATATCTGTAGGTGTGAAAATGTCACGAACAAAAGAAAAAGTTCCTATATTAAGCCCACACCTTACTGCGAAATGAATCTGATCAGAAGATGAAAATCAAAATTTCCATTAAGTATTTTCTTCAGTCAGGTTATTGAAGCATTTATTGGTTTTGAAGTAAAGAATTTCAAATAAACAAAGGAGGTCAAACCTCTGAAATCATTTGGTGTCAGGCTTGTTTTGATTTGGAGGCAATGGAAGTCCACCAAGGAGCTTATTTCTTTATTATCTGAGAAACAATAGAAAGAAAGAAAAGAAAGCTCACACTTTAGAAAGGAATTCCTCATCCCCATTACATTGAAATTTAACCAAGAAAGCAGAAGCAGGACATGTTTTCCTTCTTAAATGTGCTCATATCTCATCTGCCAAGGCTGAGAGTTGCAGTAATTCCTATTAGTTTTCCTTGGCAAAGAAAATTTCAGAACCAAGGAAATCTGTGATAATCTTTTCTAATTTCCTAATTTATCTTTATGTGAAAAAGTATCAGAAAAAAATTCCACTCCATTTGGCCACAACATATGCAACCGAATCCACTTCTCAAGATCTACTGACTATAATAAGCAGTCTGATCAAAACTCTTAAAAGTGAAGAAAGGAGTACAATAAAGCCAAGAGATTATTGATAAAAGAAGTAGAAAATACATCCAAAATGAGAAGTGGTGAATTCATTTGCAAGTTATCAGTAAGAATAAGAAAATAAAAAATGCAGTTCTGGAAGCTACAAATTTAAAGGCTTTTAAAGTCCCAAAATGTTGCTGAATGTCAATGTACAAAAACGAAATATGATGTAACAAAGGAGGTTGAAAGTCACTTATTTCCACTACCGTGGCCTATGCAATAAATAAATACCTATGTGTTACTATTTTGGGGAGGAAGAATTCAAAATTACACAGTATTGGGGGACAGCATATAGTCAGTTGTCACAAATAATATAAAAGTAACTGTCACATGTTTTCTTCTTGCTGCAAATATTGAATAAATTTGTTAGAAAAATTCTGTCAGGGTTTATCTGTATTCCACAGGGGGAAAGGAGATAAAGTTAAATTTGTTATGAAAGTATACCCTTGGAAGGGGAGAGATGCAACTTCCTAATCAAAACCTGGTTACAAGCCTGGGCTTTGCTACCAAAAGTCCTCAACTATAAACACCTGTCTACAGTCATGCTACTACAATTCTGGAGGAGTCCTAAGAGTTTTTTGAATTGAAGCTTTGCTCCTTCATGAGAATTTTTTTTTACAGGCAGTTAGACAGAGAGAGAGAGAGAGACGGAGAGTAAGGTCTTCCTTCCGTTGATTCACCCCCAAAATGGCCGCCATGGCCGGCATTACGCCAATCCAAAGCCTGGAGCCAGGTGCTTCCCCCTGGTCTCCCATGGGGTGCAGGGCCCAAGCACCTGGGCCATCCTCCACTGCACTCCCTGGCCACAGCAGAGAGCTGGCCTGGAAGAGGAGCAACCGTGACAGAATCCGGAGCCCCAACCAGAACTAGAACCTGGGGTGCTGATACTGCAGGCTGAGGATTAGCCCAGTGAGCCAAGGCGCCGGCCGAGAATTTTTTTTTTAAATGGTACTTTTTTAGATTTGTTAAGCATATGATATTAGGCCGGCGCCATGGCTCACTTGGTTAATTTTCCGCCTGTGGAGCCGGCATCCCATATGGGCGCCCGGTTCTATTTCCCTATGCCCCTCTTCCAGGCCAGCTCTCTGCTGTGGCCTGGGAAGGCAGTAGAGGATGACCCAAGTGCTTGGGCCCTGCACCCGCATGGGAGACCAGGAGGAAGTACCTGGCTCCTGGCTTCCGATCAGCACAACACCAGCCGTGACGGCCATTTGGGGGGTGAACCAACGGAAGGAAGACCTTTCTCTCTGTCTCTCTCTCACTGTCTAACTCTGCCTGTCAAAATAAAATAAAAAAAAAGAATATGATATTAGATTTTTTATGCAAAATGTATTTAGTACATAATATTGTATTTATTTATATTATGGTAAACAAATAATGGATAAATGAGAACATAATCATTGTCCAATCAGTCATTGTCAACACAAAGGATTGTATCAAAGGAAACTATGAGTTTTATCTTATCAATATATCTATCATATTTTGCACTTCCAAAACTCCCACAGTATGTGGTAATAGTAACAAGAGCAATAATCATTATATAAAGATAATAGTTAGCATTTACTGATCCTAGCTTCATGGTAGACATTCTTCTAAGTTTTAATAGTTTAAAATGTAAAACTTCACAACCATCTTACTAGGCAGGTATTGCTACTTTATTTCACTAAGGAAACTGGGCCCCAGAGGAAAATATTAACTGAGGGTTACACGGCTGATGCATTGGAAACGTGGATGGCTAGAACACCCAGGTACACATTTTCTAGAATCCATATATAGAATTCTATGTGCTAAACCTCTTGTGACGCAAAACTTATTTCAGAGTTGTCATTGGGGCTTTAATAGTACCGTAGCCCAGTGATGAGAGTCATGAGCCGAATTAACATGTACCACGTGCTCTTGTAGTGTCCTCACTAACCTCTTTTATTCATGTTCCCTCTCCCATGTGCAAGTTAAAAACACAGCCCATGTGAACTAGATAATAGCGATTACAAGAGGCTGGGAAACACAGGGGCTGGGTAAAAGAGGTTGGATTATGGATATCTGCTTATCACAACTCAGTTATTTAAAAATGATGAGTTCTAGTGTCCACAGCACAGTTCAGTGACTATAGTTCACAATAACCCACTACATCCTGTACAAAGAACGGCAAAGCTCCAAATAGAAAGGCAAAGAAATGGAAAAGTGAATTACCTGATTTGACTGGTTTGCACTGTGTATATGTGTTGAAAGATTGCACAATATCCCATAAAAACATGAAAGCTTCTTATGTTAATCAAAAATTTCTAGGTGCCAGCACTGTGGCATATTAGGTTAAGCCTCCTCCTGTGTGACCAACATCCCATAAGGGCATGAGTTCAAGGCCTGGCTGCTCCACTTCAGAGCCAGCTCCCAGCTAATGGGAAAGCAGTTGAAGACAGCCCAAGTGTTTGGGACCCTGCTTCCGATGTGGGAGACACAAAAGAAGCTCCTGGCTCCTGCTTCAGATCTGCCCAACTCCAGAAGTCATGACCATTGTGGGAGTGAACCAGTGGCTGAAATACCTCTCCTTCGTGTTTCTCCCTCTCTCTATCTGTAACTCTGCCTCTTCAAATAAATAAATAAATCTTCAAAAAATTTTCTAAAAATAACTTTTAAAAAATGTGAAAATGTCAAAGCATAATCAAAAAGCAGAAATACGCAGTGATATGCAATGATCTAATAATTATGTTTAGGCTAATTCTTTTCAGTGAAGAATGTAATTACTTTTTAATTGCAGCAAAAAAAAAAATGTTAAGCCATTTCACCAAACACTCTGTTTAATTCCAGATTTAAAAATCTTGGAAAGGAATACTAAATTGCCAAGTCATTACAAAGTAAGCACAATTCCAAACCAGTCACACATACTTGCCTGCACACACATACTTATTTACACACTCATATATTAAAAAAAAAAAATTATAAGGCAGTAGCCCACTTTAGCTGTTCATACAATCAGTATGTATCAAAATTGTATGTATCAAAATTCTGCTTAGAATAATTCTTTTTATGCTATTTCTAAAATGAAATCTACCTACCATTAAAGAAAAGCTGGCAGCTGGCGCCTCCTCCGCCTTGCAGCGCCGGCACACCTGGTTCTAGTCCCAGTCAGGGCACCGGATCCTGTCCCGGTTGCCCCTCTTCCAGGCCAGCTCTCTACTGTGGCCAGAGTGCAGTGGAGGATGGCCCAAGTGCTTGGGCCCTGCACCCCATGGGAGACCAGGAGAAGCACCTGGCACCTGGCTCCTGCCATCGGATCAGTGTGATGTGCCGGCCGCAGCGCGCTGCCCACAGCGGCCATTGGAGGGTGAACCAACGGCAAAAAGGAAGACCTTTCTCTCTGTCTCTCTCTCTCTCTCACTGTCCACTCTGCCTGTCAAAAAAAAAAAAAAGTAGAGCTAGCATAGAAAGAATTTTGAACTCATTATGTGAAATCTGTCCTTCAAACTTACAGAAACTCCCTTAAGATTTGTGGATTAAATATGATATCATGAAATGTTAATGAAATTATAAGACAATATTTTATCATGGTAAAAAGTCATTAGGTGCAGGTCAGATAAAAATGATACAATACTGAATTACCCTGCTTCTTAGTTTTGTGATATGGGCAGTTTATTCAATCATCAGTAAAATGAGTATAATACAAATCTAACTTAAAAGACTATTGTGTGTGTGTGAAAGAAAATGATGTGTATAAAGTACTAAATATATAACACATACAAATGCTTGATAATTGTGAACTGTTGGTATCATTTTTATACTCAAAATATTATAGAATAGTATTTGAAATTGCAATCAAATAAATTTTTTGATAACTCAGAGTTCAATAGGTAGAAAAATGTTGTATTTTTCTGAATATCCTGTTTAACATTTTCTTCATTCTTTGTCAAAAAAAGATACATTTTCTTTTTAAGTATTTTTCTATGGAATTAATTCTGCCTGCAGATTCTCAAGGGTAGTCAACTGCAATAAGCTTTTACTAAAAGGACCTTATGCTAGAAATATGATACAAAGTGATGTCTATTCATAAAAATGTGATTACTAAACACAGAAGTGTATATTTCCTACTGAATTTTTGCTGTGCAGCCTAAGAGTTAAAGTTAACATCTGTTATATTTTTCATTGTTCTCAATCTATAGGCGCTTTCTGTTTTATTTTAAAATCTGTTAGTTATCACTCTTGAAAAAGTGGAAATCTGGGATACTCTTATCTGAGAAAACAAGAGGCATACTTTGCACTCTACCTATATAATCTGACTTTAGCTCAACATGGTACAATGAGTTAAGCTATCACCTGTAATGCCAGTATCCTACACCAGAGTATCGTTTGGATTCCTGGCCACTCTGCTTCTGATCCAGCTTCCTTCTACTGTTCCTGGGAAAGTAGCTGAAGATAGCCCAAGTACTTTGATCCCTGAATCCCACATGGAAAGCCCAGATGGAGTTCCTGGCTCTTGGCTTCAGTATGGACCAGATATAACTTTGCAACAGTTTGGAGAGTAAACCACCAGATGCAAGAGCACTTGTCTGTCTCTGCCTCCCTTTCTCTCTCTGTTACTTGGCCTTTTAAATAAATAAAACCTTTTCAAAAATATCAGATTATCAGACATCAAATCCAAAAAGTGAAGCAATGAGTCTCAGAATTCACACATTAAGTCTGTGTTTATATTTTATTGTATTTTACCTACCATCTAACTTTACTTCAATCATCAGATATTTTCTCTTACTGTCATTCAATTGAAAGGTGTGATTAAAAACAGCAAAGATGTTGTAATAAGTTAGAGTTGTCCATACACATAAAAAATTGAAAAATCATTATAAATTGACATAACTAAGAATCTAAATGAACAGAGGATTAATTATACCTCTTACTAGATTTGATAACAGAAATTATCAGTTGAAATCAATTAGAAAAGCATCCTGGGGGCCAGTGCTCTGTCAGTGGGTTAAGCCACGACCTGTGATGCCGGTATCCCATGGAGGAGCATTGGTTCAATCCCAGCTCCTCCGATTCAAGTCTAGGGTCCTGTTGAAGTGCCTGGGAAGGCAGCAGCATATGTCCCAAGTACTTGGACCCCTGCTACACACGTGGGAGGCCTGGGTAGAATTCCTGGCTCTCAGCTTTGGTCTGGCCCAGCCTTGACCGTCATGGCCACTTGGGGAGTGAACCAGCACATGGAAGACTTGTTTGCTTTGACTTTCCCTCTCTATAGTCACTCTGCCTTTCAAATAAATAAAATAAATCTTTGAAAAAAGAATGAAAGAAAATCATCCTGAAAATGGATGCTGGCAACAAGGACAAGACTAAAAGTAAAATCATACCAATCATAGGAATGATCATCTTGGGTAAGGTGGTAGATTCCACCAGTGGTCAACTTAATAAAATAAAATGAATAAAGATACATTCCCAGAGTGTGCTTTTAACAAGTGGCATTCAGAGAAATACCAGAAAATAGCCTTGTCTCTAACCAGGGTTAATAGAAAACAAAGGCTGATGCAGGTTTCTAAACCATGTGTAGTTTGTTCTGAATGGTGGCATTAGCATTTCAAAATGACACATGGTGTTAGATAGATTGAAGTGTCTAATTAAAAATCAATCTCAAATCTTGTAGCTGCTATTGTGCTCCGAACCCACCCACCCCTAACAAGCTCCCAAAAAGCCACATATGTATACTCTATTTATTACTTGAACGATTTTGCAATGCTGGTAAAATTGTTTTAATAATATTTCCGAACATTCATGTTATCAGCTAGGGGTTCAACAGCAAAGGCCTACTGGTTGTTATGTAATTTTGTGCCAAAGCATGGGGCACCCACAACATAAAACTTTATTGATTAGAAATTCTTATTATCCTATGACTTTTGGAAGTTAGTATGTACCTATTGCTATTGCCTGCATTGGAATAACAAATTTACAGACAAAATATATGTTTAATTATATTTTTTGCACCTCACTTGTAAAATGAATCAGAACTTACCTAAAAACAACTAAACCACTCTCAGACCAGCTGTAAAATGCATGCTTCTCAGACTCAGCTTCAGCTGGACCAGAAGAGAGATGGATTTCTCAGATGGAGTTAGGCCGAGGTGAGCTGACAGATGGGAGTAAATAATCCCAGTTTTGGAGACTTGACAGGGACAAGGACTTTAGGCTTAGCAAGCATACTGGCACTTATGATTTATATCAGAAATATATCTTTGGTGCTGATATAATGTGAAGTGCATTCAGAGAAACACCTGTATGGTGATAGTGACATAGATTACTCAAGGATGACAATGCCTGAAAGGAGGCAGCTTTAACTCAGGATTTAGGAGGACACCAAAAGGATTTGTTGAGAATGACTGAGATTGCAATCCAGAAAAGAATTGTACCAGGGTATTTCAAAAAGTTCCTGCAACACGATATTAAGAGATAAGTCTATTTTAGTGAACAAAATGTTAAATGCACATCAGGACCGCTATGGACCTGCACCAGAGTTTTCTCTGGCTTCGCCCTGCCCAGGCATAGTTCACCATCTTTTGGGACCTAACACCTGTGCTTGCGCTCCACCTCCCTGGCGCAGCGGTTCAAACGGGCCGGTCGTGCGCCCTCCACGGACTGGAAGGGCCTCGCGATCCCACATCCAAAAACGACGGCAGGAAACCGCTGCCGGCCTTCACCTTCATTGCGCCATGGCGGCTTTCCTGCGAGCCCCCGACTCGTGCATGTGTTAGACTCCTTGGTCCGTGTTAAATATAACAGTGGGAATAAGAGAGAGAGGAGATGTACAATTTGGAACATGCTCAATCAGACTTGCCCCAAATGATGGAGTTAGAATCCTACCAGGGGATTCCATACAATCCCATCAAGATTGCATGTACCAAGGCCATCTCACTAGTCCAAGTGATCATCTTCAGTTCACTGATAGATCTAAGAGTGAAAGGGATCACACAAATAAGACTCGTGTCTGCTAATACTAACTGATAGAATCAAAAAGTGAGAGAACTATCCAACATGGGAAGCAGAATACACAGCAGACCCATAGAATGGCAGATGTCCTAAACAGCACTCTGGCCTCAGAATCAGCCCTTAAGGCATACGTATCTGGCTCAAGAGCCCATGAGAGTATTTTAGGCATGGGAAACCAAGACACTCTGGAAAAAAAAAAAAAGGAAGACCTAAATGAAAGATCTCTGTGAGTGAGATCCCAGTGGAACGAATGGGGCCATCAAAGAAGGAGGTACCTTTCTCTGAAGGGAGGAGAGAACTTCCACTTTGACTATGACCCTGTCGGAATAAGATCGAAGTCAGCAAAATCAAAAGGCTTCCATAGCCTTGGCAACTCATGACTAGAGCTTAGGGAGATTACTGACGCCATAAACAAGAGTGTCCAATTGTTAAGTCAACAACAGGAGTCTCTGTGTACTTACTCCTCATGTGGGATCTGTCCTTAATGTGTTGTCCAATGTGCAGTAATGCTATAACTAGTCCTGAAACAGTATTTTACACTTTGTGTTTCTGTGTGGGTTCAAACTGAAGAAATCTTTACTTAGTATATACTGAATCGATCTTCTGTATATAAAGATAATTGAAAATGAATCTTGATGTGAATGGAATGGAAGAGGGAGTGGGAGATGGGAGGGGTGTGAGTGGGAGGGAAATTATGGGGGGGGGAGCCATTGTAATCCATAAACTGTACTTTGGACATTTATATTTACTGAACAAAAAATAAATTAAAAAAAAAAAGAAAATGTTAAATGCATACAAATGGGGTGATTTTTAGAAAGGTCACAGAAAATGCAAATTATGAAAAATATGCATTGAAAACTTCTTATCGAGAAAATAAGCTAATTAATTTTATTTTCAGTTATGTCTTGAAACACTCTGGTACAAAAAATAACACATAAAGGTATATGTCCCCACATGGACATACACTGAGCTGTAATATGTCTTGTCAGTGAAGGTATGTATGCTTATGTGTGTGCACACATACATCTAGTTCCTTTTCAACAATCAACTAATGGGGAATTTTAGCATGCATTATGATTCACCCTGGATTCTCCTTACCCCAGAGTCTGTGGAACCCCCTTTTTAGAAGGACATTGTTCTTACGACACATCATTTATTCTAACAGTGGTTGTTTCCTAACACTCTTTGCAGAAGTCATTTTATTTACTGACACTCATTTCACATATAAACTTTATCAAAGTACTTCATTAATGCTTGTTTATCTCCATTGTACTTTACAAAATATGAAATGCTTGCTTATTTAATGTTTATTTCTATTTATTTTCATCTACTTGAAAGGCAGAGAGGAAGAAAGAGCTAGAGAGAAGAAGCAACAAAGAGAGAGAAATTCCATCCATTTGTTCACTCCCCAAAGGCCTGCAGTAGACAAGGCTGGGCCAGACAGAAGTCAGGAGCCTGGAACTTCATCAGGGTCTCCTCTAGGGTGACAGGGCCGAGCACCTGAGCCATCATTTGCTGCCTCTCAATATGCATTAGGAGGAGGTTGGATTGGGAGCAGAGAAGCAGGAACGTGAACACTCCACTAGGGATGTGAGCTTCCCAAGTGGTGGCTTAGCCCATTGTGCCCCAACCCCACCCTTGCCTATTTTTAAAAGAAGTATTTGACTCTGCACATATGATACTACATGACTTCCCTGTCACAATATGATTCTCCTTAGATATTTACTGCTGGAGTAATAAGAAATAACAAAACAATCCTGCCCAAATAAAATCGTATTGTGGTATACACTACAAATTTTCCCTTTCTCATCCATTACAATGGCTTTTTTTTTCTAATTTGACAGAGTTAGACAGTGACAGAGAGAGAGAGAGACAGAGAGAAAGATCTTCCTTCCATTGGTTCACTCCCCAAATGGCTGCTACGGCAGGCACGCTGCGCTGATCTGAAGGCAGGAGCCAGGTGCTTCTTCCTGGTCTCCCATGCGGATGCAGGGCCCAAGCACTTGGGCCATCCTCCACTGCACTCCCAGGCCACAGCAGAGAGCTGGCCTGGAAGAGGGGTAGAGGGTACTAGAACCCCGTGCCCATATGGGATGCCAGCAGCGCAGGCAGAGGAAAAACTCATTGCCCAACATATGGGCCACACTGATTAGGATAATTTTAATTTTCAAAATATGACTATTTCTCAAAAGAATCAGAGATTTAGGAGTAAGTACATCATAATTAAATATTCTGTCCTCAAACATATTATCTTAGGAAGAAAGAAGATAAAAATGAAAAAGAAGAAAAACAACATATATGATTAATTACAAGATCTCATAAAACATCTACAGTTTCAAGACATTCTTTGATATGTCATAAATGAAACATATGTGTGTAATATACTTGAGAGTTGAAATAAAGGCTTATAGAGAACTTATAGTGACATATAGTAAAGTTTACACAGAGTGGCTGATTCTAGAGAATATATAATCAAAATTGTAGAAAACTAAGCTGTAACTGCCTACAAGGTATTATAGAGGGATATGGAAGGTGAGCTGTCTTTCATACCAAGATGCATGAGGTACAGGATGTAAGATAGAGCAAAGTACAGAAACGTTATTGAAAATCCTGTTTAATGAACAGTTGTACTCCCAGAATGCCCTCCCACCCACTACCAGCTGACATTGGCAGAAGATGAAAGGTTTCCTTTTGCAGTTAAGGAGAGATGATCTGAACTGAGTTTCTGAGACATAGCAGAGGGTGGCATTGGATGCCATTCTGAAGTCAAGCAAAATGAGTAAATGTTTGCACAGTACACACTGACATCCTTTCCTGGGCCCAGCACTTTCCCACAGTGCTGGAGGCTACATTTATGCTTCACAGGCAGGAGGGGAAAAAATCTTCTGCAAAGACACAGATATTTTATTTGGGAGCTCCTAACTGAAAGAGCCAACACTGTGAAGCACACCAGTTCACAAAATTCTTTTCACAACAGAAAACTTCCAGTAAGTTCTTGTAGTGCCTGACTCTGAAGTATGACCAGAGCAGAGAGTCATAAAAACACTGGAGAAAATCGTTCCCTGTGGCATTGTACCACAAAAAGGACTCTTCAACACTAATAATCTTTTCAATTTTTTTTTGACAGGCAGAGTTAGACAGTGAGAGAGAGAGAGAGAGAGAGAGAGAGAAAGGTCTTCTTTTTCCTTTGGTTCACTCCTCAAATGGCTGTTACAGCTGGCGCCCTGCGGCCACTGCTGCGCCGATCCAAAGCCAAGAGCCAGGTGCTTCTTCCTGGTCTCCCATGCAGATGCAGGGCCCAAGCACTTGGGCCATCCTCCACTGCCTTCCCAGGGCACAGCAGAGAGTTGGCCTGGAAGAGGGGCAAGCTGAGCAGAAACTAGCGCCCCAACTGGGACTAGAACCCCAGGGTGCCGGCGCCGCAGACGGAGGATTAGCCTAGTGAGCCATGGCACCAGCCAACACTAATTATCTTACACAATAACTAGTCAGGAAGAAGGTTCAGCTGTGCCTTCCAAACTTATTATCTTTAAACGTAATTTTAAAAAGTCGGCTTTGTACACACCTGACATTGTAGACACATTGTAACATCTTTTGAAAGATGAAATACTTGGGTGACCCCACAAATAAAAGCCGATATTATAAGCCATAGTGGAATACATTGAAACATAATTTCCTTTGGATAGGCTCCATAAGCAGAGGACCAAAGAGGATAAGCGACAAGTTATAAGAAATGGCTTGGGCATGGAAAATTTTACACACATAGCAAAAAGAACTGATTATGGGGGAAAAAAAAACCTTCAGCCCAAACAATGCTGACTTTGGTAATCGCAAGCAGTTTCTATTTTTTGGCTAGGAATCAATTACTTAATAACCCAGAATTGCAGTTTTTGAAGTGGCAAAAATATATTCTCCTTTTTTGGGGTCTCATGAAATTACTCCATAGCAATATAGAAAAATATCAATGGAGGAAAAGAAGAGAAATTTCAGGCCATGATATCTATATTTTTTTATTTTTATTTTTTTTGACAGGCAGAGTGGACAGTGAAAGAGAGAGACAGAGAGAAAGGTCTTCCTTTGCCGTTGGTTCACCCTCCAATGGCCGCCACGGCCGGCTGGCGCATTGCGCTGATCCAATGGCAGGAGCCAGGTGCTTATCCTGGTCTCCCATGGGGTGCAGGGCTCAAGCACTTGGGCCATCCTCCACTGCACTCCCTGGCCATAGCAGAGAGCTGGCCTGGAAGAGGGGCAACCGGGACAGAATCCGGCACCCCGACCGGGACTAGAACCTGGTGAGCCAGCGCTGCAAGGCGGAGGATTAGTCTAGTGAGCCGCAGCTCCGGCCAGATATCTATATTTTTAAATAATAATTTGGTACAAAACCATAATCACCATATTCAGATAATATTTAATGTGACTGCCGTATCATTTTGGAAATGTTACTGCTTTGAATTACTTAGGAAAATGTAATTTATTTATTAATCAATAGTTAAAATCTTAAATATAATTTAATTTCAAATAATTTGTGTTTTACTAGTCATGTCAGTAGTATGAGGGGGGTCGGCACTGTGGCACAGTGGGTTGATGCCCTGGCCTGAAGTGCCAGCACCCTATATGGGCGCCGGTTCAAGGACTGGCTGCTCCACTTCCAATCCAGCTCTCTTCTATGGCCTGGGGAAGCAGTAGAAAATGGCCCAAGTCCTTGGGCCCCTGCAGCCGTGTGGGAGACCTGGAAGAAGCTCCTGGCTCCTAGTTTCGGATCGGTGCAGCTCCAGCAGCTGTGGCCAACTGGGGAGTGAACCATTGGATGGAAGATGTCTCTCTCTCTTTCTCTCTCTCTCTGCCTCTCCTCTCTCTGTGTAACTCTGACTTTCAAAATAAATCTTAAAAAAAAGGTAATATGAGAGGACTCAGAAAAGCTTATGAAAATGAAATTAGGCCGGCACCGTGGCTCAACAGGCTAATCCTCCGCCTTGCAGCGCCGGCACACCGGGTTCTAGTCCCGGTCGGGGCGCCGGATTCTGTCCCGGTTGCCCCTCTTCCAGGCCAGCCCTCTGCTGTGGCCTGGGAGTGCAGTGGAGGATGGCCCAGGTGCTTGGGCCCTGCACCCCATGGGGAGACCAGGAAAAGCACCTGGCTCCTGGCTCCTGCCATCGGACGAGCGCGGTGCGCCGGCCGCAGCGCGCCGACCGCGGCGGCCATTGGAGGGTGAACCAACGGCAAAAGGAAGACCTTTCTCTCTGTCTCTCTCTCTCACTGTCCACTCTGCCTGTCAAAAAAAAAAAGAAAATGAAATTAAAAAATAAATTTATTCTGATGCATAAATGTAGAAGACATGCATAATTTTTTCATGATATACATTTCCATTAAACTTGTGAAGGTCTCTTGTATTTAAATATTTAGGAAAATGCTTAATAGAAATATTCATTTTCAAGGATGGGTATTTATCCTAGTAAATTAAGATACCCTCTTTCCTTATTGAGCCAGACTCATTCAGAAATTGTAAAAACCATCATACCACCCCACCTTTCTTATTTTTCATCTGCCAAGAGAGTGATGATGCGCTTACCAGCATCTCTTTGTGCCTGGATATCAGAATCACAGACCTGGGAGGCAAGCCACCTCCAATTTGCAAGCAACATGTAAAACGATCAAGCAAAAAATATGTGACAAAAGGCTCTGTGATTTTAGTGTTGTTTGCTAATCTCTGTTTTCCTATTACTAATAACACAATACCATAGACTGTATGCTACAAAACAAAAAGAAGCTTATGTTGGCTCACATTTCTAGTCTGTGTTTAGGGACCACTGGAAAGATGGCATTTGGAAGCTCCACAAATTTATTTCACTCTTAATTTTCCAGGAAATATAATGATACTCTCAAGCTTGATACTTCATAGAGGATATTTGCTGTCCACTAAATTCTGCAGGATCAAGACCAGATTTCAATTGATTTAGGATAAACTTACTGGTAATGAATTTCTTGATGACATTAAATAAGTATTATACATAAATTTAGTCACCATATTAAGCAAGTAATTATATTTGACCAGAGGTTTCTGAGGAAACTCTTCTATTTAGTGCTATGAAACCCTCTGACATAACCGGCATAGAATTTCTAATTTAGTGCTGATTGCAAGTCAATATTTAACTGTTATAACTTTTGACATGTTCACAGCATTATGAGATTTTTTTAAAAGTGAATTTAAATCAACATCAGGAGTCACTGTGTACTTATGTCTCATGAGGGATCTGTCCTTAATGTGTTATCCAATGTGAAGTAATGCTATAACTAGTACTGAAACAGTATTTTTACACTTTGTGTTTCTGTGTGGGTGCAAACTGATGAAATCTTTACATAGTATATACTGAATCGATCTTCTGTATATAAAGATAATTGGAAATGATTAAAAAATCTTGGTGTTAAATTGGAAATTGCATAATTAATCAATTTTAAAAAATCATGTAGGATCTCTGTCCTTAATGTGCTGTACATTGTGAATTAATACTATAACTAGTACTCCAACAGTATTTTCACTTTGTGTCTCTATGTGAGGGCAAACTGTTGAAATCTTTACGTAATATGTACTAAACTGATCTTCTGTGTATAAAGAGAATTGAAAATGAATCTTGATGTGAATGGAAGGGGAGAGGGAGCGGGAAAGGGGAGGGTTGCGGGTGGGAGGGAAGTTATGAGGGGGAAGCCATTGTAATCCATAAGCTGTACTTTGGAAATTTATATTCTTTAAATAAAAGCTTTATATATAAAAAAAAATTTTTTTTAATTAAAAAAAAAAAAGTGAATTGGGCTTCCTGGTGTTGAAGTCGCACCGCAGCATTAGGTTTGTAGCTCTATTTTTAGTAACGATGTTATTGTTAACTTTTATTGGCAAATATTTTATTTACAACTCTTCATGTATTTTCATCTGGAAAAAAATCTTTACATGATATCCAAAAGAATAATACCTCTTACTTGAGAAACACAACTAGTCAGTCATCCCTATTAACACATTTGTGTTTCTAGAAAGTATAGGCAGAGTCAACTGAAGATATATCCATCATTTAACAGGCCACAAATCACTCAGCTTCAATTCATTATGACAATTACTCATCTTGGTGGGAATAAGTTTATGAAATGCTTTGTTATACTTTCAACTTTGTTTAGACATTATCTTACACAAACCCAGGAGGCATACATCACTTAAATTGACCTTTTGTTGAAATCAAGAAATGCAGTAAACATGAGGTGTATGAAGTTGCTGCCAAAGTAGCACCACATACTGTTTATAAGTAAGCTTTTTTCTTAAGTAGGAGAACATTCTAAAATAATGATTGAAAGCAGTATAGTAACTATACAAGCTTTATGAAGACACTATGATCTTGACTTCTGGCCTGACAGACAGGAACTGGGGGTCCTTCCCAGCCATCTGGAGACAAGTCTTGGAGGATCTGAGAAAAGCCAGGCATCCAGCTTCTCTGAAGGATGCTGCTATCATGTTCTAGACCTTGAAGTCAAGGTTTTTTTCTGTTGTAACTGATCTAGGTAACAAGAAATCCATGCATTTTAGAGGAAAGATTTATGTGTCTTCTGCTGTCTCTACTAAGTCTGCATTGGAGCTTCCACTCAGTTAACCAATCAAAACTGTCCCTGTCCCAGAACAACCATGAACATTTCCTCTTTTATCTGCTGTCTCTACTAAGTCTGCATTGGAGCTTCCACTCAATTAACCAATCAAAACTGTCCCTGTCCCAGAACAACCATGAACATTTCCTCTTTTATAGCCTATAAAATCCCCTAGAAAATCAGCCCTTGGCAGATCCATTCTTCAGGGACCCTTCTTGGTGCTGCTGGGAGATATTTTTTTCATCTTTTGTTTCTCTGCTTTTTTCAATAAACTACTTTTCTTTACACAATCATCCTTTCCTGTGCTCTTCATTCTTTGTGTGTTCAAAAAAAAAAAAAAAAAAAAAAACAACCCTGGGGTTGGGGCAAAGAATTATAATAACTGCAAACTACTGCAATGTTGCTTGGTGGCTCATCCAGGGTCCTCAGAAGGAGAAGTAAAGACCAACTGCTTCTGCTTCTTTTTCTGTAGATCCTGTTCTACACCATGGTCTACTGTCAATGAAAACTCCCAGGTCTCTGTCAGCCAGTTTAAAGTAATTAGCACAACTGCCTATCCCAAAGGCTCAGAAGACATGCTTCCTGTGGTAGACCTGATTAATCTACCTCCATCTTTTGGCATTGGGGATGCTGATCTTTCTCTGCCTCAGTTTGCTTTAGCATAAATTCATCCAATGTGTGAAACTAGAGTAAGCTCTTGAAATAATTAAAGGTTTCTGGCCAGGTAGCTCCCTGGTGCTGCCTGAACTTTCCCTGATCAGATACAGACTCTTCAGAGCATATTAGCATGTTGGACTAAAATCTGCACTTCCCTCTGTCCCTCTCCCTTTCTCTCTCTCTCTTCACCTCACCTATACCTCCTCAGAAAGAGAAGAGGCCGGAGAGATTTCTCCACTTAAGGTAAAAACAGACAGGTCTTTATCCATTCATCTTTTGCAACCTGATAGATTTTTATTCTCCCTTCTCTGTAGTTTATATTTTGTTGATGGCTCTTTTTCTGCAGCTCTTGATGACAGAATTATATTATTCTCTATAGCTTGGAAGAATTGAGTCTTGAAGGAGTTAGCATTGTCTGCCTATGTTTAGTTATTGGAGTGATTACCATAACTCTGATTGGATCTGGCCAACTGCTTTCATTAAAATATTCAGATTAAATGGATTATTACAACTTTTACTTTGGCCAAATGTCAAACCTCTGATAATTTATATGTAAAGCCCTAAACTGAGTACCTTAACCTTTAGATTTCCAGATGGATCCCTGGAACTCTCAAAGATAAGGCTCTCAATTGGGATAGATTATAAGAGTTTGAGTTAATCTAAAATGTTGCCAAACTTACATTATATTTATATAAAGATTTGATATTTTTCACTCCAAAGTCAATGAGACCTGATTTCAGAGCAGACCCATCACTGAGGCTCTTTACCAAGTATCTTGTCCTGAATGTTATGTTGGTTGCATGATTATGGGGAGAAATCAGAATGTATGCTCTCTCCCTTGGCCTCAGTGTCCAAACGGGGCATCATCAGTTCCAGAACACAAACTGACTGCCTTCCTTCCTGCATTTCCAGCCTTACTCACAACCCTCCCTACTTTATGTGTACTGGTGCTAAGGTTTAAAACCCTGGAGGGAGGGTGGATAAATGATGTCACTGTCAGTGTAGATGTCAAGACAATGCACCCATGAGGAGTCTCTACCACTGAGCAGGGAATCCACATCAGGGACAAGGATTAGCTCACTAAACATGAGATAGGTATATATGCACATCATTCTAGCTGCATGGCCACAACTGGCTAAAGAGATAAAAAAGGGCAAACATACTTTATTCCTGTCAAAGACAGTAGGCTCAGTTTGCAGGCAGGATTCTTTAAAGGGTGACTGACAAAGACACAGACAAACTAATCAATCAAAAAGAGAGGTCCAGACTATCAGGACACTGAGAAATTTGGATCCATGAGGCTCATAGAGTAATTAGGCTAAAGTATATGGTGCAAGATATTTAAGCCAAGTCTACATAATATAATGCTGATGTGTATAATCTACCAGACCCTCTAGGAAGCCTGCTTTCAGATATGGGCATATGCTGGCTAGACACAGGATGAATGTCTTCAGCAAGACTTAGAACAAAGACAAGGAGGCTAAAGGGAATCAAAGTTAGGCAGAGGTAAGGGTGACTACTCCTGTTGGTTTAACCTTCCTTTATTGTGATCCCTATGCCACACACAAATCCATGATCTATAGGATCAATGGCCCTGGGGAATCAAGAACAGAGGTAGTTTCGGGAAAGATCACATACTCCTATTCTCCAAATTCTCCACTAAGCTTCCACAGCCTAGGGACTCAAGAGATGCCTCAAGTGGATATAGGCAGAAACTTTGGGAAACTTTGTTTTCTGTCCTCTTATTTCAGATGAGTAATGAACAATTTTGGCATTCACTCCTTTGGAATGCATTGATGCACTGGGTTTCCTTTGACCCACAAAACTTGAAGAAAGAAGATCTAGTCTTGTTTTTCACCATGGCATGAGCAGGATACAAGTTGGAGGATGGGGATACTTAGCCCCCAGAGAGAAAATTAAGTATAACACCATCTTCTAACTATACTCTTTTATTGCAGATCGGGGAAATGCTCTGATATTCCTTTTGATCACACACTTTTTGCCTTGCAGATTAAGCCAGGCTTTTGTCAACTCTATAAGGTAGACCCAGTGTGTTTAGCAATGGTTATCTCAAGACCCCAGCTGCCTGTCTCCCTCTGCCCACCACAAAGCCTACCATACAGTCTACATAGATCCCTCTGACTACTGCTCCTTTTCCCCCAGGCCACCCCATCTGATACTATTTACTATCAAGCAGAACATCTGATTGCCAACTTCTATTTTACCATTCCAGAAGATAACCAAAAGGTTCAGCAGCCCTACTTGTGTCCTGGTCTCCTTTTTCCTGCAGGATCTTTGACATAAAAAATGGACTTGGGAAGATTTTCAGATGGCTCTGAAAGATATATTGAGACCTTCAAAAGTTTGTTACAGGTCTACTATCTCACCTGGAAAAGTGTAATGTTACTCCTATATCAGACCCTAAAAGGAACTGAGAAACAGGCTAGTCTTCAAGCTACAGAATGGAAGGGATGAATTTTCTATGTCATTTACATCCTTGTCTGGTCAGGGAGGCCAGGGACAGTAATATCCCACAGGCTATTCCTCAGGAAGAGCCTCACCCTAGATGGATAATAGATGACCCTGTAGATAAATGGAAATGAAATTATTTCATTGTTCATGTCCTGGAAGTATTGAGTAGGACCAGGACCATGCCCCTAAACCACTGCAAGCTGTACATGATATACTAAGGTCCAGAGGAAACTCCCTCTGCCTTCCTAGAAAGATTAAGGGAGGCATTAGTTAAGCATTCTTCTCTATCTCCTGGCTTGATAGAACAGGCAATGTCTAAGGAAAAATCCATTACTCAATCATCTTCAGATATTAATACAAACTTCAAACACTGTCTATTGGCCTAAGAATACTTTTTTAAAAACCTCCTGAAGGTTTCTACTGCAGTTTTGTACATTCAGGACCATGAGGAGCCCCAACAACAAATGAGAGAAAAGGGATAAGAAAAAGATGTCAGCTCTGAAAGCAACCTTCCAGCCATACTAATGTGAGTGCCTCCAGGAGTCTCCAAAGTATTATAGCTGTGGTCATTTGGGGTACTTCAAAAGGAATGACCATATTCTCATAATCAGAGAAAATCCTCACGAATATGTCCTATTTGCTATGGAGGTCACTGGAAGATTGACTGCCACCAGAGATCAAGGCCTTTGGCATCAAGTTTCCGTCCTCAAATGACACATCAAGACTGAAGAGGCCTGAAGCTTCACTGACAGGCTCCTACCACCCAGATATCAGCACTCAGGAAGGAAGGAAGTTGACTGTCTCATCGATAGTGGAGCTGCCTTTTCTGTCCTTGTGTCAAATCTGAGTCTCCCTTTTCCAATCCACAGACCACTGTTCTATAACATGTGGATGATATTCTCCTTTGCATTCAGAAGAGGCTTCCAAAGAGGGCAGTAAGGCCCTTTTCAAATTTCTGGCAAGAAGAGACTATAAAGTTTTAAAGTCTTAAAGTCTAAAGCCCAACTCTGTCAGCCCCTTGTAAATTACGCTTAAACTTACCCGAAGGAACTTGGACGTGGAATAAGATACACTCAAGCCCATAGCCACATTTCCACTTCTTAAAAAATATAAACAGCTTAGAGTTCTCCTGTGAGTCACAGGATTCTCTTGACTCTGGATCTCTGGGTATAGGGAAATAGCCAGTCCCTTGTACTAACTGATAAATGACACCAGATGACAAAGACCTGTGTTTTGACATGGGGCCCAGACATCCAACAGGTCATTATACATATTAAACAGGCCTTACTCAAGCCCTTGGCTTTAAATCTCCCAATGATTAAAGTCATCAATCTATATATAACCAAGAGAAATGAGATGGCTTTAGGGGTGTTGACTTAGGTTAAGGGACCAGCTTATCTTGTGGAGTGTCTAAACAAAGAATTTGACCTAACAGCCAATGGATGGACAACCTGCTCTGAGTGGTGGCATCCAGCACCCTCCTAATCCCTGAAACCACAGCTGAACTGGGGACAAAATCTAATAATGTGTACACCCATAATGTGACAGGGCTCTTAGCATCAAAAGAGAGCCTCTAATTAACAATCACCTTTTTTTAAAATTTTTTTTGATAGGCAGAGTGGACAGTGAGAGAGAGAGAGATACAGAGAGAGAGACAGAGACAGAGAGAAAGGTCTTCCTTTTTTCCATTGGTTCACCCCCCACAGTGGCTGCTGCTGCCAGCGTGTTGCCGGAGCACCACGCTGATTCGAAGTCTCCCAGCAAGGTGCAGGGCCCAAGGACTTGGGCCATCCTCTACTGCCTTCTCAGGCCACAGCAGAGAGCTGGACTGGAAGAGGAGCAACGGGGACAGAATCTGGTGCCCTGACCAGGACTAGAACCCGGGGTGCCGGCACCACAGGCGGAGGATTAGCCTATTGAGCCGCGGTGCCAGCCAACAATCACCTTTTAAAATATCAGGAAATACTGTGCCGGCGCCGCGGCTCAATAGGCTAATCCTCCGCCTGTGGTGCCAGCACCCCGGGTTCTAGTTCTGGTCAGGGCACCGGATTCTGTCCTGGTTGCCTCTCTTCCAGGCCAGCTCTCTGCTATGGCCCGGGAGTGCAGTGGAGGATGGCCCAAGTCCTTGGGTCCTGCACCCGCATGGGAGACTAGGAGAAGCACCTGGCTCCCGGCTTTGGATCAGCACGGTGTGCCGGCTGCAGCGGCCATTGGAGGGTGAACCAACGGCAAAAAGGAAGACTTTTCTCTCTCTCTCTCTCTCTCTCTCTCTCTCTCTCTCTCTCCACTCTGCCTGTAAAAAAAAGTAAATAAAATAAAATATCAGGAAATACTGCTGTGAGCCCTTAAATCCAGCTGAAAACGTGTTTCTGTCTTAATTTTGCTACTTTTCTCCCTTAGAGAGCCCAGAACTGATTGTGAGTATGTAGACCTGTGCTGCCAGAGAGGACACCAAGTAGACTCCTTTCGAGAATCTGGACTGGGTTCTTTACAGACAGGACTTCATTTGTTGAATAAGGAGCTCTCCAGGCAGGATATACCATAGTCACCATAAATGAGACCACCAAGAGATCTCTTCTTCCTGCAATGACTGCTCAAATGACAGACCTGGTATCTCTGACAAGAGCCCTCCTGCCAGGCAATGATAAAAGTGTAAATATTTAACATGATGTCCTAATGCACAGTGAGACCCCATACATGATCACATCCATCACAGCACCTACCAAAATCCAGTAGGACATTTGATATCTCTAAGAGACAACTGGGGAATCAGGAAGCCCTAAGTATACTCCAAGAGAAACACTGTTAGTTAAGCCCCTTCCAAAACACTGTCTCTCTTGAGAGAAAGGTTGAGAGTGGCCCTATACTGTTTTTCTTTCTACTCCCGCTGTGATAGAAGTATCCAGATTACATGTCTGGATCTACTGTTCTCATATGAAGGCCTGAGTTCCCAAATCAACTTCAGATTTGATCCCAAAGGACAACTTTAACATCTCCAAGGAAGATGGATACTCTTCCAAATGAGCAAAGGAGTCAAACTCCTCTTTACAAAGGATAAGTAAACCTGTTCTGCACATTTCTCTTCAGCCTTCTTCCCTCGATTCCTTCACCTTCAATCCCATCATCAAGCTGCAATTATTTTGGGAATAGCCACCCTGTACTTGGATGCTGGTTCTTTTCATCTTTTTGTTCACTAACTCATAGTGTGGTACCATGACTCAAATTACTTGGCTTTAACCCTGTTGACTGTATGCAACACAGTGAGGGCTTATAAGCATCCCCTTTATTTGGGAGTGAGGGGACATGCCCATGACACCTGCCTCTTACCTTACTGTATAGCTTGTCTCTTCTTAGCTAGAGGCTATCAAACTCCAGATGGTCTTGCAACTAGAACGACAGTTGCAGGACTTCCACCAGGGAACCCTGGACAGAATTCTGAAGGAGGAACCCTGAGTGCTGTCTCCAACATTGCCATTCTCCCACATGCAGTAGCAAGAGTGGTTATTGTCCATTCTCTCTTATGCCAGGTAGAGGTTACTTCTTCACAGGGGGGATTGATAAAATCTCAGCTGGGTAGACATGACTAGGGACCCTTCCCCTATAATTGGGAGATGAGTAATGGAAGACCTGAGAAAACTCACACAGCCAGCTTCTTTGAAGGATGTTGGTCATACACTAGTCTTTGTAATCAAGATATTTCTGTGCTGTTGTAACTGATATAAGCATTGAGGATTTTATGCCACATGGGGAAATTTCATGTGTTTTTTCTTATCTCAACTGAGTCCCCATTGGAACTTTTGCCCAATTAACCAAACAAAATGATCCCTCTCCTGGACCAAACATGAGAATGTTCACTTTTACAGACTATGAAAATGACTACACAATCAGCTCTCAGCAAGTCCCTTCTTCAGAGACCTCTCTTGACACTGCTGGGAGTTTTTTCTTTCACTTTTGCTTCCTCTGCTTTCTTTCAACACTACTTCTGCTTCACCCTTTCTTCCTTGTCCATGCTCTTCATTCTTGGTGTACAGAGAAAATGAACACAGCAGAGGAAAAGGAACTGTAATGATCACAGACTCCAGAAACAATTAAACCATTAAAACCATTAAAATCTTATGATCCTATTGCCCTCTATACAGTGACACATGTCTGAGCTAAAGTATGACCTTACATTATAATGTATATCATCAACAAGATTTTTCAAGTTTTGGCCAACATAATCCTTAAACTTTTTAAGATAAGATTCCAGATTTTTAGTTATAAATCTTATTCATTATCATTTCCAAAGTTAAAAAACTTAATATATTCTATCAGATCACAAAAATGATAGACATATCTATCATTTCAACTATATTTTTGTTCATCTAATGTTAAAGGCTCTAGGCAACAAGATTTCTATGTTTGATTAACTCCCTAGAGGAAAGGGAAGCCTGAAAATTTTCTTTTTCACTTGTGCAGAAAGCTGGCTGCTTTAAATAAAGAGCATAATTTACTATAAAAGGGTAAGTGAAATTATTCATTAAAGGTATAAGATTAGGTACTTCTAGAAATGTATCTTTCAGCTTAAAATTTCCACCTAATTTGTTCAACAGTATTTTTTAAGACAAAGTATTTTTGTATTCCTACATCCATTCTTTAAGGAGACATATATGTTAACTTTTATTATTTGCAATTCTTCTAGCTTTGGAGGTATAGTAAATACACACTGATCTGAATGAAATGGTGTGTATGTAAGTGAATATACTCTCATCCATTTCTCCTGATCTGTTCCTGCATTCAAAGTTATCTTCTGTCTGAATTTGAATATGGAAAGCACCATTTCTCTTTTTTAATTTAACAAAAACTGAAAGCATTTGGGATACACTGACAAAGGAAAACATTATATGATCCTTAAACCCGATGAAACCGAGAATACAAAGAGAAGAAACATCTGTGAATAGAGAAGAGATAGATTAAACATCTGGCAACACAGGTGTTGGATTTTAACTTTTAATTTCTTTTAATTACTTTCTATAGTTTTATTGTTTGTGTATCACTTTTTGTTGGTACAATTTTATGCAGAGAGAAAAGGTACAAGAAACCCTTTTATACTTTCTTTTACATTTTTCTCAAGTTGCTTTATCACTCTGCCTCTCCTTCTTCTTTCCCTAATAGGACTTTTTCTTACTTTATCTCTCCCCACCCAACCTGGCTGCACAGGTATATGTACAAATACACATATTATTGATCTGGGTTTTTGAGAATAAACTGGAGACATCATTCCCCTTTACTTTTAAATCCTTCAGTGTGAAGGAGGGAGAAAGAGAGAGAGATGGAGAAGGAGGGAGAGGGAGAAGGAGGGAGAGAAAGAAGAAGGGAGGGAAGGAGGCAGAGAGAGGGGGAGGAGAGAGAGGGAGAGAGAGAAAGAGAGAGAGAGTGAGAGAGAGATTTTCCATATACTGGTTCATTCCCCAAATAGCTGCAACAGCCATGTTTGGCCCACACCAAAGCCAGGAGCCTGGAGCTTCATCCATATCTCCCATGCAGGTGGCAGGAATACAATTACTTAGAATGCTCTGTTGCTTTCCCAAGCATATTACCAGCAAGCTGGATCAAAAGTAGAGCAGCAGGGACTACAACTGGCACTCTAACATGGGATGTAGCATTTCAGGTGAGAGCTTAGCTCGCTGTACCAGAACATCAGCTCAAGAACATTCTCCTAAATAACCACAGTGAAATAAGAGAGCCAAATATGAGACTGATACAATAACATGATTTAGTCTGTATAATAAAATTTCACTCATTTACCCAATAACATGCTTTATAGCTATTATGTTTTATATAGCCAGCATGCAACCAGGATATTATATTATATTTAAATGTCATGACTTCAATTCTCCTTTAATTTGAAATAGTTTCTCATCCTTTCATTGTCTTTCTTGACCTTAACTTTTTTGAAAAGTTGAAGTGCCAGTTATTCATTAATAGAGCCCTCAGTCTGTGTTGCATAATGTTCCTTCCTGATAAAATTGAAGTTATACAATTTTTTAGGGAAGTTATTTCTTCTGAGTGCACCACATCAGGAATCCAGTAATATGTGATGTTGGCTGCCCCAAAATGTTAATGACAACTTCCATCAACTGATTGCATTATGTTCTCATGGTTTATACATTGTAAAATTTGCATCTTTCATTTTGTAATTAATAAATAATGTTGGATGAGATACTGTGAAACACTTTTGAAATCCTGTTCCTAATCAAATTTTACTCACTAATATTAAAATTAGTAATTTTTAAAAATATTTTCACTTACCAAACTTTAAAAAACATGTTAAAGAAAAAAAAATCTTCTGAACAACCATACATATTATGGACTATAGTGTGACATTTCAATACCTGTATACAATGTGTACGGATGGAATCAGAACAACCAATGCTCCACTCTTCTCATGACTCTGATTAGAGCCCCGAAGCTCCATTATTCTATTTGCATGAAAAATATATAATAGATTGTTATGAGCTACAGTTTCTCCACTGAGCTATGTAATGTGAGGAGCTCACTTCTTCTATCATTTGTTACCCATTGTCAAACCTCTTTCTGGTGCTAGCATTGTGGCACAGCCAATAAAGCCCTATTTGGAAGCTGCATCCAATACAAACATTGGTTTGAGCCCTCTCTATCCCACTTTCGATTCAGCTCATTGCAAATGCTCCTGTAAAAGCAGAGAAAGATGGCCCAAGTACCGGGACTCCTGCCACCCACCTGGGAAACCCAAATGGAGCTCCAGGCACCTGGCTTTCCCCGGCCCAGCACAAGTATTTATGGCCATTTGGGGAGTGAATCAGCAGATAGACAATTTCTCTCTCTCTCTCTCTCTCTCTCTCTCTCTCTCTCTCTCTCTCTCTCTCTAATTCTGCCTTTCAAATAGATAAAACTTTTAAAAAGACTCCTTTTTATCCACACCCTTTACCAGCCTCTAATAGCTATTATTCTAATATGTTCCACGTATGAGAAAATCTTTATGTCTAACTCATTTTGGTGCAAATGGCAGGATTTCATTCATTTTATGGCTGAATGATATTCTGTCTTGTGTGTGCGCATGCATGTACCTATTATATTTTCTTTATGCATTCATCTGTTGACAGTTACTGCCATTTCTGAGCCCCAAGACAGAACTCCTCAAGACTGCATGAAACAAGCAAGCATCACTCCAGAGATTGTGAATGGCAGTTCCATAGCTGTGGTGTGCAGGGGTCTATCCTCTGCCCTATGAAGCACAGTGATTTTGGGGTTTCTGAAGGTAACCAGGAATAAATAACTACCTGCCCCTAAGACTAAATGGAGGGTAGGTAGTACTGTGGTGCAGCATGTTAAGCTTCCACTGCCAACATCAACATCCCATGTGAGTATCAGTTCAAGACCCAGCTGCTCTGCTTCTGATGTGCCTGGGAAATCGGTGAAAGATGGCCCAAGTGCTTGGGCCCCTGCCCCTTACCCCATGTGGAAAACCTAGAAGAAACTTTGGGCTTCTGGGTTCAGCCTGGCCCATCCCCAGATGTAGAAGCCATTTGAGGGAGAGAACCAGTGGATGGAAGATATCTCTCCTCCTCTTCTGCCTCTTCCTCCTCCTCTCTCTATAACTCTTCCTTTCAAATAAATTAAAAAATACATCTTTAACAACAACAAAAGAAAGACTAAATGGAATCTAGCAGTGTCTGTGCTATAGCTGCTTGGGTTCTGGGGCTTAGAGGCAGAGGCAATGTGGGTTCCTTTGCTTTGGGAACAAATAGTCGCTTGGGTACCCAGTACCCAGTCAACTTTCCAGACTGTATTTAAAGCCTGTGAGGACTGTGAAACTCTCCTATATTTACACTGTCAGTCTGCAGCAATGATGGAGATCACTGAACTTTCCTGCTTTTACCTTTTTCTGACAATGTGGAGTTTCTTCAAGCCCAGGAGCTGGGGTGAGAGTTGCAGTGTGCTTCCATCCTTTGACCATGCTGGCTTTCTGAAACTCTGTGCTGTTTATCAATCTCATCAATTCTTCCTGAAGTTTCCCCTCAGTCAGTCTCCTAGAAACATTGTTTCTTTGTTGTCCTGGTTCTTCCCTATGACAGAGGCAAGTGTTGTGTTTTTTCTATTCAGCCATCTTGGATCTGTGACCCCAAATCATTTAGTAATTGTCTAGATCCATTGTTCCTTCTACATATATTGCCAGTGTTCTACTTCAAGAAGGATCTTGTGGGGTGGGTATTTGGCACAACACTTAAGGTGTCCACATCCCTGGTTCAAGTCCCGGCTCTAACACTTCTGACTCAACGTCCTGCTAATGAACACCTTGGGAGGCAACAGATGAGAGTTTAAGTACTTGAGTCCCTGCCACCTGTGTGGGGGATCCAGACTGAAATCTGTACTTAAGGTTCTGGCCTGGCCCAACCTCTCTCTTCTGGGCATTTGAGGAGTGAACCGGTAGATAGGAGTTCTCTCTCCATCTGTTTCTGTCTTTTTGCCTTTCAAACAAAAATGAAAATAAATACATATTTTCAAAAAAGGCTTTTCCTTCACCCAAGCAATTGATTTCATTAATTTATAGATGTTTTGATTCCCCAATATTCACTTATTATTTACTGTCATTTTCATGCCAACATTGTCCCATAGTTGACCAGTGAGAGTCCCACCATGTTTGTTCCTATTAAATTTTGCTGTTTCCCCACCATTTCCTGTATACCTCATGGATTCTTGACTTCTAAGATCATATTACAATTGTTCTGCAGTTAGGATTTATTCCAAAGGGCCTTCATTCTTTTAATTGAAGAATAGCATTTAGAAACTAAGATATGGATATTATGTGTGTTTAAATAATACATGCACATGTGTAAGAACACACAAACACACACATTCACTAGTGTATAGTTATACTTCCAGTTTCTACTAGACATATTTATTCATTTACTTATGCTTAAAGACAGAAAAAGTAGATTTTTAGAATTGTTAATGCATACCACTGGGATTTTAAAGTCATTTTTAAATAAAAATTAATAAATTTTAGTGTACAACTTAATTATTTTATGTATACAGGCACCCAAATAACCCACACTCTTATTAAAATATAGATAATTTCAGTATCCAAGAGTATTCCCTTTTCGATATCACTGACTCTGGGTAAACATTTTTCTGCTTGCTTTTTCACAATAGATTGCTTTATTTGTTCTAGGCTATAAAAATAGAATCTTGCAGTATACATTACTCTGTTCTTGCTTTCTTTAGTTTAGCATAATGTCCCTGAGATTTATCAATGTTTCTGCTTGATTGACAATCTATTCTTTTTTTAATTGCTAATATTCTGTTTGATAAACATACCAAAATTACATGAATATGATACCACTTGTTGACTTAATGTCAAATGCATTACATTGCTAGTATCAGCAACATTGTCTCTAAAATACATTGACAAATACATTTTTTTCTATCTTAAGAATAATTGAAGACTTGGTGAAGAATATATTAAGACTATTAGGGGAAAAATTGTTAATAGAAGTTAGAAGGTCAAGCTAATTTTTCAAAAGAAAGCACATCTTCAACTATGTGATGGCTTAGCTGTTGGTAGAAATACACATTAGTAGAGTCACTATGAAAACAAGATATCCTTTAATTTCATTCGATAGTCTTATTACAGGTATATATTCAAAGGAAATTAAATCACTATATCAAGATAACCTGTACCACCATGTTTATTGCAGCATATTTCACAATAGCTAAGATAAAGAATCAACCAAGGTGTCTATCAAATGGATAATGAAAATACGTATTAGGTTCATGTTAATGCACATTATTTTTTATCCATATTTTTCATGAACTTTTAAAGTCCTCTTGCACTTCAAATGATGTCTTTAGAATCCCCTAAATATATACAATTCTTACAGGAAGTAGACCTGTCAATCTGATGAGGTATAGTTAGGTAACCCCAAACCTGATAAAATCAGGCACACATAATCCAAAACCTAGTGGAATTTTTATTGTTCAGCTTTTGTTTTGGCTCCCTGGCATCAGCTTTTATAAGCCCCTCACCTGAAACATTCACAACTGCTGAGACAATACATTGAAAATAAGTGACTTTACCAATGAGCCTTCCTGTACAGTGACTACCCAACTTAATACAGTCAATGTGACATTCTTCACATCTACATGGCTCCCTCCCAACAAGCACCATAAACAAACCCATTGCCTGCTGTCTGGTGGACCGTAACTTTACTTCAGCCTCATCACACGCTGTCTGGAAAGGCTATAATCTACTACCTCAAACTCCATTCTGCTTTCTTGTTTAAAATAAAAATCATTTCTACCTTAACTGGTTGTCTCCACACCTCCTTCAAACCTTAAAATCCTAAAACCTAACATTGGTGCCGAAACTCAGGAAGATGATTCTGAGGCACAAGTTCATGTAGAATCTCTGCCTCTCCCATACTCCTTTGATATCTATACAGATCACAGCTCTGGAAAATGAGGTGAGTCCCTTTTTGAGCTTCCTCCACAAGGGCCTTGCTACTCTTTTTCCTCCTGCACCAAAAATCTTAGTGCTATGCTGAGATCCATCCTCTGGCTAGGAACATCTGTCCCCAGCCCAGCCTCCCTCTTTCCAGTAACACATGGAGTAAAGACATGGTCTCACTGTTTTCATGTGAACTCAGATATTTGAAGGTACCTGACTCTCTCCCTTCCCCACATGTCTATTTGATTCTTTGAGACTTACTTTCTCCCTCTCATTTCCACATTGAAAGTTTACCTTCGTCTTTTTCTGTAATTCAGTGTGGCTGAGGTATCCCCAGATTCTCCAAGACTCAAGCAATTTCATCTATCACATTGGAAAATTATCCAAGATTCCCTATATACTAGCATTTCTCTTTATTCATAATCACCTTTCATTCTATCATCTGTCAGATTATCCTCTTCAGGGAAAAAGTCAGACTGCTAATCACTAAGCCTCTGAAGTCTGTCAACTCAAAGTTGACTTTGATCCTGCCAATCATGCAAGTCTACCTCTTCCTCCTTCCTTACACTACCTTGGCACCCAGCTGAAAAATCCTCCTCACTCTCAAAGCCTCCTCCACAGACCCCTCACCCCTTCTCGCCCTCCATGGCTCAATCACATTCTCAGTGACCACCCCCAGCTTCTCACTCCCCAATACTCATCCCCTTCTTATCCCTCCTTGAGATGGTTTGTGCTGATCTGACCTGTCGCCACTCTCAGTTCTTTGCTAAGATGCCTGCTGGCCTGTCACATGGATTCTTTCCATTAAATTGTGTAACCTTGTTTATTCTAGTTTGAATGACTGGACATTCTCTCTTTCCCTCTCTTAAGCTCTACCTGGATAGGTGTCCATCCACTCTGACAAGTGCCCTACTCTGTTAAACCTTGCTAATTTGCTTAGTGTTACTCTCTATCTCACAGCTAACTTCGTTCTTGCACAAATACAAGAATCTCTGCTTCAGTCAACCACAGTAATATATTTGACAGAGCCAACCAAGAAAAAAAAATGGACCATGTATCCTTCAGCTACTAAGATAATTCATTCATTCAGTGGTCCAAAACCTCAATGTTTTGTCTTGTTTGGTTGTTTGTTTTGCTGAGAGGCATCCAGTACCAGCCACTAACCATTCCTCAGTCCATAACTGGGAGAAATAAGAAACACTTTTGTAAATAAACCCCTTATCAGCAGATAGCAGCCATGAAGACTTTGGCATCCTTCCCTTTTCCCTGGTTCCCCCTCCCCTAGGACCATTTTCTATGTAACACCAAAAGTTTATTCCTTTCTCTGCATATATTAAAATGCTGGATATGTTTAGGATCTGTTAGGATTCTGAGGCACAAATTATTAATCCTAAACCTGAGAAAACTGGACACTAATAGATAATCTAAAGACTAGTAGAATTTTCATTTCATGATACTCAGTTGTCACGCCACCGACTTTTACAAGCCCCTCCCCTGGGACATCCCAAACTGCTAAGATAATACATTGTAAATAAGTGACTTTGCCAGCAGGCCTTTCTATATACCCCCACTCACCTTATCAGTATCATGTGGCACTCTGCACAACCACATGTCCTCTCCCAACAAGCAGATAAAAAGGGATTACATTTTTATGCTTCATTATTCAATAAGCCAAAAATTTCAGCTGAAACAAAACTCAGCCTTTGTGTTTTGGAGCTTGTAAATGTATTTTTAAATTTAGTGTTGTTTCCTGACTTTTCATAATTTTGTTCCTCTGTTCTACAAATACTAGTTGATTTCTTGTGCAACTAAAAATAAAGAGATGCACATATAAAAAAAAAAAGGGATTACTAGTGCCCAGCATCGTGGTGAAGTGGGTAAAGTGGCCACCTTTGACACCAGCATCCCATATAGATGCCCATTCAAGACTCCATTGCTCCACTTCCAATCCAATGCCCTGCTAGTATACGTGTGAAAGCAGTGGAGGATGATGTCCCTAGTACATGGGCCCCTGCACACATGTGGGAGATCCAGAACAAGCTCCTGGATCCAGGCTTTGGATCATTCCAGATCTGGCCAGTCCAGCCATTTGGGGAGTGAACCAGCAGATCGAAGAGTTCTCTCTCTGTTTCTCCCTTTCTTTTTCAGTAACTCTGCCTTTCAAATAAATAAATAACTCATCAAAAAAGGAGAATGACTACCTGCTGCCAGGGCAGGATGAAATCTGACTTCAAACTCCTTACCCACTGTCTGGTGGGCTAGGCCTTTTATTTCTTCACCCACTCTTTTGTCCCTTCTGAAATAAAGTCTTTTCTGCCTTAAACCTTAAAAATGGATATGTGGTACAGTGTAAAAACACAACTTGGAATGCCTGTTTCCCACATCAGAGTGCCTGGATTCAAGTCCCCAGCCCTATTTCCAATTCTAGAGTCCTCCTAGTATGCATTCCAGTAGGCTGCTGGTTATGACTCAACTACTTGGAAATCTGCCACCCACATGGTAGATCTCTATTTAGCTCTCTATCGAGTTTGTTTTGTCCTGGCCCAGTCCCAGCTGTTACAGGAATTTGGGGATTGAACCTGAAAAAGGGAGATCTCCCTGTCTCTCTCTCAAAAATAAAAGATGATTACATGTTAATAAAAAATGTGTTGACAAATGGAAAAATTTCCAACACAACATTTACTACAATTTAGTATAAAAAGAATTAAACTGACAGCTCAAAGGCATTAGTGCTGAATCAGCCATATGATTTTGGGTATGTCATTTTATCCTCCTATACATCTTTGACCATGTACAAAAAATAATAGAATTTACATCTTAGAGAAAAGTGAAAATCAATTTTTGTGAAATATAATGATCTATGCCAATAAAAGTATTACGATGCTTACCAAAAATATAGAGTTGTAATTGTAGATTTGTGAATTGAACAGCACTGATTATTTTGTATTCATTCTTCTTTTACTTCAAGTGTCTGACATGAGTTGGAAGCTTCTAAACTTGTTCATAAAACTTTATGAGAATTCCTTTCTGGTTTGCAGGAAATAAACTTTAGGGCAAGGATTTGGCAAAGGGGCAAAAATGCCTGGATTTGCATCCCAGTTCTGCATCTGATTCCAGATTCCCACACTGCAAAACCTGGAAGGAAGCAAGTGATGCCCTACCAACTACATGGGGGACCTCTATGGAATCCCTATCTCCCAGCTTTGGCCTGGACCAACCCTGAATGCTAGGGTTATTTGGAAAAGTGAGCCAGCAGATAGAAGATTTCGATCTCTGTTTATCTGTCTCTTTGTGTGTGCATGTATGTGTGTGTATCACTACCTTTCAAATAAACAAATAAAAATTACAGTGGAAAGAAGAATTGACATCCAGACACCTCTGGAATTACTAATTCAAATTTAGACAAGTTCTCAATAATCTTATTAGGTACACAAGAAAGTCCCCAAATCTATCTTTGCTAGTTAACTTAATGTTTCAGAGTATAATTACCTAACCAGATTTTTTACCTTGAGTACCTCAATGTCACTCAGAATTGTGAAGCTAAGCTAGGAATATCTTTCAACACAGCAAAAACATTCGGTGTTATGTCTTTATATATTAATCTCTACAACATCTTCATCTGTTAGCTCACCTGACATGTTAATAAAATTTATATCAATTTATTTTCTGGGGCTCTACAGTGTTTAGCTATAACTATATTCAAAATTCTTTCACTACACTATAATGTTATATCTCAATTAATTTGACTTGAGAAGAACTGAGCGACTGAAAATGACTGAAGAAATTCTTATAACTGTCTATGCAATAAGAGGTAACCTTACAATTCAATTTGAGTAATAAAAATTGAACAACCTAAGAAATGGAAATTTACCACAACTGCAAACTAAGTATGAATCAATACCATGGCTGCAACTGTTCCGGGAAGATAAGAACATAAAGTTTGAGCAGACAGCTTGCTTAAAATCCCTGCTCTGTACCCTCCAGATTAGAAGTGACTTCAGTTTGCTCAATTTGTCAGTCCCTTCTCAGTCCCTGCCTTAGAAACCTACCCCCAAATCATATGTGTAGCAACTTCAATCCAGTAAAAATTCTTTTATAATTGCCTTTTCCAAGTCTTTCTAATTATTGGTGTGCAAGATTATTTAAAAAAAAATTTTTTTTTTGAATAATGGATTTCCTAGTGATTTCTGTAGGAATATTTTCAATTTCATGAGGTTCCATAGTGCTCTCTCTAAGATTCCTCCCTTAAATGACACAAGACCCTTTGTTTTGGGACTAATACTACCAAGGACCCCTTGACCCAATTTTTCCAGGACTATGTTCCAGGCTGCTATAGTGAAACTTCCAAAAAGAGATAGAAGTTCTGATATTCACACAGTTAATGCCCTTCTGTGCTAATCTTTATCCTAGGAATTGGAACTTTAGGAATATTTTATGATGTAATAAAAATTAAATAAATTTCCCCATGGTGAAAGCTACTCATTATATGTTTGCCTCCTAATTTTTCATAACTAAAGAATGTTATGCTATGTTATATATTTTAAAGGTTTATTTGTTTACCAGAACAGACTTACAGAGAGAAACTGAGATTCAGAGAGAGAGGTCTCCCATCTGCTAGGTCACTCTCCAAATGGTCACAACAGCTGACACTGGACCAGGCCTAAGCCAGGAGGCTAGGAACTCCACCAGAGACTCTTACATGGATAGCAGAGGCCCAAGCATTTTGACCATCTTCCAATGCTTTCTGTGGTACATTTTTAGGGAGATGGTTCAGAAGTAAAGCAGCCAGGACTCAAACCAGTGCTCAAATGGAACTGGCATCATAGTTGGAAGCTTAACCTGGCCTAACATGACACCAGTCCCCAAGTTTTGTATTTATATAAGAAAGCCTATAGGAGATAGAAATAGTCCACATTAAATCTATTCTCACTGAAATTGCCCTAATAGCTAATAATTACAAGAGTTTCATAAAATATTATCCTTTCTACAATAAACTTTTCCTTGGGTCACCCTTCGAAGGTATGTAATAACCCATCTACATCTTGTCTGTTGTTTGAGGAACTTACTCTTGGAGAGATTAGTTTTACACAAATTCAGCCTGTCAGGGACCACTAGTTAATTGGTATCAAAGTATTCTGACATCAAAATGTGGTGGAGGATCTAACACATGGACTATTATAACTATATCCTGTTAATCAACCATAATCATATTTGTTCCTCCTGGTTTCTATAATAACACATGCAAACTTTCCCTAGAATATCTGCAGGATTTTATTTCTGCTTACAAGAATACAGATTCCTGAAACAGAAGGATGACTAAAGAGGGTATGAGAGGGGCCAGTGCAGTGGATTAGTGGGTAAAGCTGCAGACTGCAGTGCTGGCATTCCATAGGGGCACTAGTTCAAGTCCTGGCTGCTCCACTTCTGATCAAGCTCTCTGCTATGGCCTGGGAAAGCAGTAGAAGATGGTCAAAGTCCTTTGACCGCTGCACCCATATAGGAGACCAGTAAGAAGCTCCTGGCACCTGGCTTCAGATCAACAAAGCTCCGACAGTTTCAGCCATCTGGGGAGTGAACTAGCACATGGATGACCTCTCTGTCTCTCTGTCTCTCTGTCTCTCTGTCTCTCTGTATCTCTCTCTCTCTCTCTCTCTCTACCTCTGCCCCTCTGTAACTGCGCCTTTCAAAAAATAAATATATATTTTTTAGAAAAAGAGAATATGAGAAATAAAAATACAATTTAAAAATCTAACAAATTAAAATTTATCAAGACCAAATATCAAAAATTCAGCCCCTTTTACACTGCTATGAAAAGGAGAAATAAGAAATTTCAATAAAGAAGACATCAGAGAAACCCTGCAAGATATAGGCACAGGCAAAGACTTCTTGAAAAAGACCCCAGAGGTACAGGCAGTCAGTGCCAAAATTAACAATTGAGATTACAAAAAATTCAGAAGTTTCTGTACTGCAAAAGAAAGTCAGGAAAGTGAAAAGGCAATTGACAGAATGGGAAATAATATTTGCAAACTATGCAACGATAGTATATTTTTTTTTTGGCAGGCAGAGTGGACAGTGAGAGAGAGAGACAGAAAGGTCTTCCTTTGCCATTGGTTCACCCTCCAATGGCCGCTGCAGCTGGCACGCTGTGGCCGGTGCACAGCGCTGATCCAAAGCCAGGAGCCAGGTGCTTCTCTTGGTCTCCCATGGGGTGCAGGGCCCAAGCATTTGGGCCATTCTCCACTGCACTCCCTGGCCACAGCAAAGAGCTGGCCTGGAAGAGGGGCAACCGGGACAGAATCTGGCGCCCCGACTGGGACTAGGACCCTGTGTGCCGGTGCTGCAAGGCGGAGGATTAGCCTGTTGAGCCATGGCACTGGACACAATAAAGTATTAATAACCGGAATCTATAAAGAGATCAAGAAACTCCACAACAACAAAACAAACAACCCACTTAAGAGATGGGCCAATGACCTCAACAGATATTTTTCCAAAGAGGAAATCCAAATGGCCAACAGACACATGAAAAAATGTTCAGGATCACTAGCAATCAGGGAAATGCAAATCAAAACCACAATGAGGTTTCACCTCACCCCAGTCAGAATGGCTCACATACAGAAATCTACCAAAAACAGATGCTGGCGAGGATGTCGGGGAAAAAGGGACACTAACTCACTGTTGGTGGGAATGCAAACTGGTTAAGTGACTATGAAAGACTGTCTGGAGATTCCTCAGAAACCTGAATATAACCCTACCATTCAACCCAGCCATCCCACTCCTTGGAATTTACCCAAAGGAAATTAAATTGGCAAACAAAAAAGCCATCTGTACATTAAAGTTTATTGCAGCTCAATTCACAATAGCTAAGACCTGGAATCAACCTAAATGTCCATCAACAGTAGACTGGATAAAGAAATTATGGGACATGTACTCTACAGAATACTATACAGCAGTCAAAAACAATGAAATCCGGTCATTTGCAACAAAATGGAGGAATCTGGAAAGCATCATGCTGAGTGAAATAAGCCAATCCCAAAGGGACAAATATCATATGTTCTCCCTGATCTGTGACAACTAACTGAGCACCAAAAAGGAAACCTGTTGAAGTGAAATGGACACTATAAGAAACAGTGACTTGATCAGCCCTTGTCCTGACTGTCGATGAACAACTTAATACTTTATTCCTTTTAGTATTTTTTTTGTTCTACTTAACACTATTGGTTGAACTCTGTAATTAACACACAATTATTCTTAGGTGATTAAACTTAAATGAAAAGTGATCCCTATTAAATATAAGAGTGGGAATAAGAGAGGGAGGAGATGTACAATTTGGGACATGCTCAATCGGAAACGTGCCAGGGGATTCCAATTCAATCCCATCAAGACTGCATGTACCAATGCCATCTCACTAGTCCAAGCGATCACAATTGATCACACTGATAGGTCTAAGAGTCAAAGGGATCACACAAAGAAGACTAGTGTCTGCTAATTCTAACTGATAGAATCAAAAAGGGAGAGAACGATCCAACATGGGAAATGGGATACACAGCAGACTCATAGAATGCAGATGTCCTACACAGCACTCTGTCCTCAGAATCAGGCATTCGGATCTGGCTGAAGAGCCCATGAGAGTTTTTAGGCATGGAAAGCCAAGACACTCAAAAAAGGTCTCTGCGAGTGAGATCCTAGTAGAAAGAACGGGCCATCAAAGAAGGAGGTACCTTTCTCTGTAGGGAGGAGAGAACTTCCACATTGACTACAGCCTTATTGAAATAAGATCGGAGTTTGTGAACCCAAGAGGCTTCCATAGCCTTGGCAGCTCATGACAAGAGCCTTGGGTGACTACTGATGTCATAATTAAGATTATCAATAGTTAAAAGAACAACAGGAGTCACTGTGCATCTATTTCCCATGTAGGATCTCTTTCCTTAATGTGTTGTACTATGTGAATTAATGGTAAAACTAGTACTCAAACAGTACTCTTACTTTGTGTGTCTGTATGGGTGCAGTCTGTTGAAACCTTTATTTAGTATATACTAAGTTGATCTTCTGTATATAAAGATAATTGAAAATGAATCTTGATGCAGAATGGGATGGGAGAGGGAGTGGGAGATGGGATGGCTGTAGGTGGGAGGGAGGTTATGGGAGGGGAAAGCTGCTATAATCCAAGAGTTGTACTTTTTTTTTTCTTTTATAAAGCTTTTATTTAAAGAATATAAATTTCCAAAATACAGCCCATGGATTACAATGGCCTCTCCCCCCACAACCTCCCTCCCACCCGCCATCCTCCCCCCTCCCTCCCCCCCTCCCCCTGCATCCACACCAAGATTCACTCTCAATTCTCTCCATATACAGAAGATCAGCCCAGTATATATTACGTAAAGATCTCAACAGTTTGCCCCCACATAGCAACACAAAGTGAAAAATACTGTTGGAGTACTAGTTATAGTATCAATTCACAATGTATTAAGGACAGAGATCCTACATGATATATTTTTGTACTTTGGAAATTTATATTTATTAAATAAAAGTTGAAAAAATAAATAATACCCCTAGCTAATTAAAAGTATTGCTTCTTGACCATTTTATCTTATCCTTAAAGCAGCTTGCTGGTTATAAAGTTTTCTGCCAAGTCACTTAAGTTCTAACATAACCTTGGGGCTAACTTTAAACAACTGCTTCTGTAACTTACCTTTGCAAAAGGCATTGCTAAAACATTGGTCCTAAGGGCATTCTCTCTTGCCAGAAAGACTATGAATAAACCCAGCTTGCTTTAATTTATTTATTTGTATAAAAGGAACATATTTCATCTATTTCAGATATCTTTAAGAACATAGCTTTAAGAACATAATGATTCTTCCAACCCTACCTCTCTCCTCCTTCATTTCATATTTTTTTAAAATTTTTTGACAGAGTGAGAGACAGTGAGAGAGAGACAGAGAGACAGAGAGAAAGGTCTTCCTTCTGTTGATTCACTCCCTAAATGGCCATTATGGCTGAAGCTGCTCTGATCCGAAGTCAGGAGCCAGAAGCCTCCTCCCAGTCTCCCACACAGGTACTTGGGCCATCCTCCACTCCTTCCTGGGCCGCAGCAGGGAGGACTGTAAAGGAGCAACTGGGACTAGAACCCGCCTCCCATATGGGATGCCAGTGTCACAGGTGGAGGATTAACCAAGTGAGCCACGGCACCGGCCCCTAATTTCATACTTTTCTTTTAATTTTTGCAATCACATGCTTTCCACTTACTTTATAATCACAAGTTTAATCCTCCACTAAATACAGAATTTTTGACCTTGGGTTTATTGGTGATTTTTATTGGACTTTAAACAAATTAAATCTTTGATTTCTTTTCTCCTTACTTATGTGTTATGTGTCTATCACCAATATTTTAAAAGATATTAGCTTTAAATATAAAAAGTAGGATTTGGTAAAGCTGGTCATCTTTGACCCAACAATACCATGTTCCTTTGAAATTTACAACGTATACATATTTCTGAAATTGTCAAGTCATTTGTCTACATAATTAACCAAATTGTTACCAAAATATAATTATAAGGGAAAAAGACATTAGGAATTCTAGGCAGCAAAAATTCTTTTCTGAGAACCCTAGTATTCAGTTAACAGAATCCTTGAAGGCATGAACATTCAAGAAAATGGTAAGAAACAGAAAAAAATCCTGTTGATGAAAGGTCTGCATTTCTGAGTCTTTTGTTAAGGAAGTCAGCCTTAGCTATTTTGAGGCTATGCAGTTTGCCTAATTTACCACCCAAAGTCATTTATAAATAAATCAAACAGAAATTATGAAAGGAAGCTAAATCATCCATCATGTCTTTAGAGGCCTAGTCTACCCCAAAACAAACTTCATTTAATTTGAGTTTACTGTAGCAGAAAGTGGAAATAACACAGAGTTCTCATGAGCCTAGCATTGCCTCTTGACACAGAGATTTGGTGCCAAGTTGCTGAGTGATTTCAATATCAGGGTTGAATAATCATTTCCATCATTCATTTTAAATGAACAGTGGCATGTCATTAATTAGTATTAATCAGAAAATTTCCACATAAGCACAGAGAAAATTGTTGCCCATATATGGTTCACTATATTTATATTGATTAAATATGGATTGAAATGTTAGACTCACTATTTACAGAATTCTGGACAAATAACTCATTTAAAATACTTCTAACATAATATGAAACAACAGAAAACACATTTGAAGTAAATCTTCTTAAAGTAAATGAAGTGTTGTCTTTGTGCAATAACCTTGACTATTTGCTTTCATAATAGAAAAAATGCTTTTTACAGCAAAAACAGTACTACAAATGAGAGAATAAATGCCACATGTGAGATAGAAATCCTATCAATAAATTAATATCTCTACATTCTAATTTAAGTCATATTTTTTTAGAATTCAGAATAGGATAATGTATAATAAGCAATTCAATTAAACTACAGTCTAACCAGTAATTTGTTTTTGCTTATTTAAAAAAAAAATTACTTCAAAATAAAAATAAGAAAAGCATATGAATTTTTCTGCATCTTAAGCATTTGGCAGACATTTTCCTGAAAACAGTTGAAATGAATCTGTCACTTCAAGGCAAACAGCAGATATTTATCAACAAAAATTTAAATTTTCCAAGCAAAAAATTAAATTTTATAAAATTTACATCTACTAATATGAACATGAATGCTTCACACAGCATAAAATCTCTTCTGGTGAGATCATTGTTGATATCAACATATGTAGTTTTTTTTTTAATATTGTGCAATGTGGTTCATTAAGTGAACCAGTACTTTACAAAGGACTGATGCATTATGTAAAAAACAAAAATATGCGTGAGTGAAAGATATATGCAAGAGCCAGAAGGGTAAAGGTTTTTAATTCATAGAATACAACATTTATCCATGAATTATCCAATGGATTCCACAGAAATAGAAAGGATCATCAGGAACTACTATAAACAGCTATATGCCAACAAATTGGGAAATCTAGAAGAAATAGATTTCTGGACATATATAATCTACCAATATTGAGTCATGAAGACATATAAAACATAAATATACTAATAATTAAGAAAGAGGTTGCTATACTAACAAAGACCCTCCCAGGAGCCGACACTGTGGCATAGTGGTAGTGGGTAAAGCTGCTGGCTGCAGTGCCAGCATCCCAAATGGGTGCTGGTTCAAGTCCCAGCTGCTCCACTTCAAATCTAGCTCTCTGCTTTGGCCTGGGAAAGCAGTAGAAGATGGGTCCCCCCCTATATTCTCATGGGAGATCTGGAAGAAGTTCCTGGCTCCTGGCTTTAGATCTGCGCAGCTCTGGCCATTGCAGCCATTTGGGTAGTGAACCAGTGGACAGAAGACCTCTCTCTCTCTCTCTCTCTCTCTCTCTCTCTCTGCCTCAGCCTCTCTGTAACTCTGCCTTTCAAAAAAAATTAAATAAATATTAAAGAAAAGACCCTGCCAAAAAGGAGCCAAATTCTACTAAACTTTTAAAGAGATAATTCCAATTCTTCTCAAACTATTCAAATAATTTGAGGGAATCCTTCCAAACTTTTATGAGGCCAGCATCATCTTCATTCCAAAACCAAAAAAGATACAACAAAGAAAGAGAACTATAGACTAATATCACTGATGAACATAGATGCAAAAATCTTCCTCCAAATACTAGCTAACCAAATTTAAAAACACATCAGAAATACTCACCTGGACCTAGTGGGAATTATCCCTGGTAGGCCAGACTGGTTCAACATATGCATATCAATAAATATAATGCATAACATTAACAAACTGAAGAATAAAAACCATATGATTATCTCAATAGATACAGAAAAAGTGTTTGGTAGTATATAACATCATTTCTTGGTAAACACAGCAAGCAAATTGAGTATAGAAGTAATATTCCTTAACACAAGCAAGGTGATACATGATGAACCTACATCATATTGAATGGTGAAAAGTTAGAAGCATTTCCTCTAAGATCCAGGACCAGACAAGGATACCACTCTCACCATCACTATTCAATATGGTCCTGAAAGTTTTAGCCAGGGCCATTACGCAAGAAAAAGAAATTTAAGGGATGCAAATTAGAAAGCAGGAAGTCAAATTATCCCTGTTTGCAGATGACACAATTCTAAAGACAGGTAAACCAAAAGACTCCACTAAAAGAGTTTAGCAAAGTTGCAAGATATAAAATCAACATACAAAAATCAATAGCTATTATATATACAGACAATGGCATGGCTTACAAAGGACTTGTAAAATCAGTACCATTCACAATAGGTACAAATAATATAAATACATTGGAATAAATTTAACCAAGGATATGAAAGATCTCTACAATGAAAATTACAAGACAAGACATTAAAGAAAGAAACAGAAGACACAAAAAGATGTAAAAATTTCCATGTTCATGATATAAAAGAATTAACATCATCAAAATGCCCAAACTACAGATTCAATGTGACCCCCCCCATCAAAATACCAATTACATTCTTCTCAGATCTAGAAAAATGGTGCTAAAATTCATGTGGAAACATGAGACCCTTGAATAGCTAAAGCAATGTTAAACAGTAAAAGCAAAGCCCAAGGCATTGCAATATCAGATTTCAAGACATACTACAGCAAACTAAAAATTATCCCTGAAAGTATAGACTTAAGACATGCTACAGGATACGGGACAGGCATAATCAAAATAATCTGGTACTGGAACAGAAATAGACACATAGGCCAATGGAAAAGACTAGAAACTCCAGAAATCAATCCATGCATCTACAATAACTAATTTTTGACAAAGGAACTAAAATCAATCCCTGGAGCAAGGACCGTCTCTTCAACAAATGGTGCTGGGTAAATTGGATCTCTGAATGCAGAAGTATAAAACAAGACCCCTACCTTATACCTCACTTAAATATTAACTCTAAGTGGATCAAGGATATAATCTATAACCTGATATCAGCAAATTACTACACAAAAACATCAGGGAAACACTGCAAGACCTCAGCATAGGTAAAGACTTCTTGGAAAAGATCACTGAAGCATAGGCAGTAAAACCCAAAATAGAGAAATGGGATAACATCAAGGTAAGAAACTTCTGCACTGCATATGAAACACACAAAGAGAGAAGAGGTAAATGACAGAAGAGAAAAAAAATTGCAAACTATGCAACTTATAAAGAATTAATACCCAGGATCAATAAAAGGCATAAGAAACTCAACAACAAAACTAACAATCCAGTTAAGGAACTGGCAAAGGACTTGAACAGGCATTTTTCAAAAAGTGAAATTCAATTGGCCAACAGACACATGAAAAAATACTCAAGATCTCTAGCCATTAGGGATTTGCAAATAAAAACTACAATGAGGTTTCAGCTCACCCCCATTAGAATAGCTGTCATCTAAAAATCAAAAAGACAATAAATGCTGATGATGCTGTGAGGAAAAAGATATCCTAACCTACTGTTGGTTGGAATGTAAGCTAGTACATCCATTGAGGAAGACAGTATTGAAATTCCTCAGAAATCTGAAAATAGATCTACCATATGACCTAGCCACCCCACTCCTGGAAAATTTACCAAAATGAAATAAAGTCAACTTATGAAAGAGTTATCTATACCCCCATGTTTATTGCAGCTCAGTTCTCAATTAGCTAAGATATGAAATCAACCCAGATGTGCATCAGTTGATGACTGGATAAAGAAAATGTGATACACACACACACACACACACACACACACACACACACACACTATGGAATACTACTCAGCCATAAAAAGAATGAAACCCTGTCTTTTGCAACAAAATGGATGCAACTGAAACTCATTATACTTAGTGAAATAAACCAGTCCCCAAAAAAGCAAATATTATATGTTTTCCCTGATTTGTAGTAATTAATATTTAGAATACAAAAATCTATAATATGTGAGAGTGAAATTGACATTCTGAGATTTGATTATTGTTTACAGCCCTTGTCTGTACTCTTGAGTAACAGTGGTTTTTCTACTTACTTCTTGCCGAATTCTTTATTTGGTGGAGGTTTAAGCTTGTGTTTATAAAATAAACTGAAAGTATATCGTTGTAAAAATTAACTAACAAGATAAAAATGAAGAAAGAGGGAGGGTGGGATTATGGGCAGGAGAGAGCATAGAGTGGGAAGTATCATTATGCTCTTACATCTGTATTATATGAAATACATGAAATTTGTTCACCTTATGGAAATAAATTTTTTTGAAAACTTTGCTTAGTTGTAAAACAATGATATTCATCTTGCAGTAGACCAGTTTCTCAGATGGCTCTCAAGATTATTGCCCCCACCTCTAAAATGTGGGCAGGATCAGTAATCGTATTGGTAAAATCCCTATCTCGATTAGGCCTCTAGATATTACTAAGGTGATGGGACAGCCTTCCCCCACCTATGCTATCATATATGACTCTCTCATAGCAAGCTAGTCACCCCCTGCTGACTTTGCAGAAGATACTATGTTGTGAAACAGTGTACACACAGTATTATTCTATTTCTCAGACTCAAAAACAGATGAAAGCAAGCTACAGTGTTAGAAATAAGAATATTAATTACCATTGTAGTGACCGTCGCAGGGACATGTCACATGAGGATCTGGGGAGCTCTATTTTTCTGGGTGCTAGTTGCATGAATCTGTTCAATTTATAAAACTTCAATAGTATTACAATTAAATTGTATCCTTCGATGTGTGTGTATGTGTCTGTAAAACATGTTACTATTCTCTTCTATGTGTGTGTATGTGTCTGTAAAACATGTTACTATTCTCTTCTATAATCAACAAATATGATCATGAGTCCATGTGTGTTAGATTTCTATTTCTCTCTAGAAAATTACCCCACATTTGACAGTTTAAAATAACACATATTCTTGTTTACCTCACAGTTTCCATGGGTCAGGCGGGCACAGCTTAACCAGGTCATCAACTTGGGGTCATACAAGGCTGCGTATAAGATGTCAGCAAGAATCAATTCTTTGCTGTGTCTCAGAGTCGTCTTCCAAACTCTATAGCTTGCCTTCACAGGCAGCTCATGCCACAGCAGCTCACTTCTTCCTCTGGTCTTCTAAAAGGCATTTTGCATAGCATAACCCAATCAAAGAAACGACATTTCATCACTTCCACCATATTACAAAAAAAAAACCAAATTCTGCCTGTACTTAAGGAGAGGACATTATGCAAATGAGGTGAAGTCCAGAGGAAGGGTTTATCTCCATGCAAAGTCTTAATGGTTACTTAAAACAATGACAGAAAGCAGTCATTGCCATTTTTGTGTAGCATTTCTTCAAATCAAAAAAAAAAAAAATTTTACTTTGAAGATCACCAATATCCATTTCTCTCTTTTGAAGATTTTGGAAGACAATTTCATTATAGCTGAGACTATATGAAATAATGATTAATTTTTGAATAAGAAGTATCAAAATCACCATGTCCCTGCTGTGTTAATCAGAGATTTCTCAGCTGTTAAATTAGCACAAATTATATGAGTAAGTATATTCCCTTGGGTTTCAGATTCCCAACTTTTGAGATTCGGTAAGTCTTTCTTTAACATGTACTTATTCTATAGGGCAGAGTATAAGTTATTCTGTGTGAGTTATAAGAGAATATAAAAGACACCAATGACATCATTCACTAAAAGCTTTCCTAATAGTTTCCAATACATTTTATGTAATCAACAATAAGTTATTTTCCAATGTCTAATCAGTTAATTAATTTCAGATGGTAAATATATTTGAGTGAAACACATCAGACTTGAATAAATTGCAAAGCAGCATTTGCCTTTAAGCTCAGCTATTGAAATATAAGACAGTGGTTCTGCATAATGGCATTTCCTTGTAACATATCGATGTCAAAAGATTTAAAAAATAATGGAAAAAATATTTGGCAATAAGAAATGCAAAATTCAGCTTTTGAACAAAACTAAAGATGTTATATACTTTGGCCTCACTTTCTCAGTCACTTCATCATTAGTTTTTCCATACACTGTTTATTGTCACATTTTTGAAGCCTAAAGAAACCTAAGTACTCCAAAATGATTTGCAAAAGTTAGAATCATGAATGAATAATTGAAACCTATTGGGTATTTTTTTAACATTTTATCACCTAATTCTCACAAAGATTTTATTATTTTATCTTTGTTCTCTCACTTGACTATGCAATCTTAAAAGTGTCAAGAAAAACAATAAAAATTGAAAAGAACTACCTATGTGCTATTGATAATTAAGATAGTATATAGAAAGAAACAATCACAGGTTCCATTCTTGGGAGAAATAAGACCTGAATAAAGAATAAAGCACCAAAAGCATCCTGGAGAGAAGAAATCCCATAGAGAATAGACAATTTCATTGAGGCTATATTTTTTACATTATTCTGGGATGCTGATACAGTTGTCCCTGCTAATGTCACAAGGCAGATGAGCGAGCCTCACTTTCCAGTCCAAAATTTTACAATATCAACTGGAATTAAGCTCCTCAAACTCCGATCAGGAATCATTCAATAACTACACTAAAGAGCTTTTGGCTCTCTATAATTACTTAAAGGACAAGTCCCATACATTTATGGATATCTGGTAATTGATGGACTCTTAACCATGCATAATTTAGTCTTGAATGGAGTTAGAATTGTGCCAGGGGATTCCAATACAATCCCATCAAGGTGGCATGTACCAAGGCCATCTCACTAGTCCAAGTGATCAATTTCAGCTCACAATTGATCACACTGATAGGTCTAAGAGTCAAAGGGATCACACAAACAAGACTAGTGTCTGCTAATACTAACTGATAGAATCAAAAAGGCAGAGAATGATCCAACATGGGAAGTGGGATACACAGCAGACTCATAGAATGGCAGATGTCCTAAATAGCACTCTGGCCTCAGAATCAGCCCTTAAGGCATTCGGATCTGGCTCAAGAGCCCATGAGAATATTTTAGGCATGGAAAGCTAAGACACTCTGAAAAACAAAAAAAAGAAGACCTAAATGAAAGATCTCTGCGAGTGAGATCCCAGTGGAAAGAACGGGGCCATCAAAGAAAGAGGTACCTTTCTCTGAAGGGAGGAGAGAACTTCCACTTTGACTATGACCCTGTCGGAATAAGATTGAAGTTGGCGAACCCTAAAGACTTCCATAGCCTCGGCAACTCATGACTAGAGCCTAGGGAGATTACTGACGCCATAAACAAGAGTGTCAAATTGTTAAATCAACATCAGGAGTCACTGTGTACTTACGTCTCATGAGGGATCTGTCCTTAATGTGTTATCCAATGTGAAATAATGCTATTACTAGTACTGAAACAGTATTTTTACACTTTGTGTTTCTGTGTGGGTGCAAACTGATGAAATCTTTACATAGTATATACTGAATTGATCTTCTGTATATAAAGATAATTGCAAATGATTAAAAGATCTTGGTGTTAAATTGGAAATTGCATAGAAAATTAATCAATTTAAAAATATATATATCATGTAAGATCTCTGTCCTTAACGTGCTATACATTGTGAATTAATACTATAACTGGTACTCCAACAGTATTTTTCACTTTGTGTTGCTATCTGAGGGCAAACTGTTGAAATCTTTACTTAATATATACTAAACTGATCTTCTGTATATAAAGAGAATTGAAAATGAATCTTGATGTGAATGGAAGGGGAGAGGGAGTGGGAAAGGGGAGGGTTGTGGGTGGGAGGGAAGTTATGGGGGGGAAGCCATTGTAATCTATAAGCTGTATTTTGGAAATTTATATTCTTTAAATAAAAGCGTTATTTAAAAAAAGAAATCATTTTTCTATTTATTTTTAATTAAAAAAATTTTTGACAGGCAGAGTTAGACAGTAAGAGAGAGACAGAGAGAAAGGTCTTCCTTTGCCGTTGGTTCACCCTCCAAATGACTGCTACAGGTGGCGCACTGCCAGGAGCCAGGAGCTGGGTGCTTCCCCCTGGTCTCCCATGTGAGTACAGGGCCCAAGCACTTGGGCCATCCTCCATTGCACTCCCGGGCCACAGCAGAGAGCTGGATTGAGAGAGGAGCAAACGGGACAGAATCCAGAGCCCCAACTAGAACCAGAACCAGGTGTGCCGGTGCCACAGGCGGAGGATTAGCCAAGTGAGCTGGTGCGCCGGCCTTAATTCAAAATTTTTAAGAATAAAACAAGATAATGTCTCAACAATCCGTCTGGACAATATCATTTTAGACTTTTATAATTTTAAAAGAGAATTTTATTTTAGGATCTTACATTTCTTAATATAAGACATATTTTATTTAAATTGAATATACTTATCTAAATTCATATAAGGGGTCTTCAAAAATTCATGGAAAGTGAATTTTTTTGAAAACTATGCATAGATTTCAAAATAATATTTCAGTGCAATAAACTTTTTTAAATTTTTATTTTGTTTATTTGAAAAGTAGATTTACAGACAAAGAGAGAAATCTTCCATCTACTGGTTTACTCCCCAGATGGCCACAACAATCAGAGCTGGGTTGATCCAAAGCCAGGAGCCAGGAGCTTCTTCAGGGTCTTCCAAGTGGGTGTAGGGGCGGAAGTACTTGGCCCATCTTCCACTGTTTTCCAGGCACATTAGCAAGGAACTGGATAAAAAGGAGCCACCAGTACTCGACATGGGATCCCAGCACTGTAAGTAGGGGCTTAGCCTACCATACAACAGCAGCAGCCCCTCTAATAAACTTTTTAAAAAAGACTTATTTCATTTATTTGAAAGGCAATTATGGAGAGAAATAGATGCTCCAGGTTCACTCCCTAAATATCTGCAACAGACAGGGCTGAGCTGGACAGAAGCCAGGAGCCTAGAACTCCATTTGGGTGTCCCATATAGGAGGCAGGGGCACACGTTCTTGGCCCATCTTCCCCTGGTTTTCCAGTTGCATTAGCAGGGAGCTGGGTCAAAAGAGGAGCAGCCCGGGCTTGATTTGGCTCTAATATGGGGTACCAGAGGTTCAAGCACTGGCTTATCTTCTGCACCACAATTCTGACAACAATCATATATTTTAAATTCATTTTTCATGAATATTTTGAAATGTTCTTGTATATGACATAGTAAAATCACACAAAAATATACATTAAAGAAGAGATGATCAAAGAATAAAGAATTTTAAGCATGAAGAATACAGAAAGAACATGAAGAGTACAAGAAAGGAGGAAAAATACCAAATAGGAAACCATTGAAAATTGGAGTTTTTGCAAACAGAAGAAATAAAGTGCAAAGAATAAATAGAATTTCCAAATAACATAACCGTCTTCATATATAGAAATGCTAAATTATACAGCTAAATACATCAATTTTATCCAAAAGCTTAGTATGGAAAAAGCAATAAATTATAATGTGAGAAAATGATCCGTGTTAAGACTAGTGATACTTTGATTGAATACAATCAGTCGCACAGTTGACTAGTTAAGCTTGTTGGACTAGTTTCACTGTTTTTCATGGAGTCTGTGGGTGAGGACAGTCTAACCAAACCATATTAAAAAACTTATCATATTTGTATGCCAGGTTTATTCTATAGTGAGTATATCAGTGAAAAATCAGACTAAGTAAGATAAAACAAGCCATTGTCCCTCTTTAGGTAAAAAATTTTAAAGCTTAGTGGCTAAATTTGTGTAAATATATAAACTATTTTATTAATGTCTTTTCTAGATTTAAAGTAAATTTAGAAGAAAGAAGTGTACATTAGTTGTTTCTATGAAAAAACAAGGAACTTAGTTTTCTTAGTGGCATACCCTAACATCTGTTTCTATGCTTACGAATTTTGCAAGTTATCAGAGATTTCAATATCTAGGCTGATATCAACTGAAATAGGCAGGCTCCAGGATTTTGATTGATTCAGGTATGTCCCACATAGTTCACATCCTGAAGCTCAGACTAATTGATGATATAGCAATTATACAGAGCATGTAATGTTCATAGCAATCGCAGAAGCTAAGAATGTGCATAAAGACAACTGATACCTGTTCATATCTCAACTAAAATCCAAAATATCATTGCTACTATCCACATTCCACTAAGCAAGCAAAGTTTATGGTCAACCAAACCACATGGCCAATATAACAGGTAAGTATGCTCTGGCTATGATTATAGGCATTATGGAGCCACATGTGAAAAGGTATATGAGAGTACTTAAAAGCATTCATGGAAAATAAAATTAAAAGATAAATTTATTTTGATTCAAACACTTTTAAAGTCCATACATAATTTTTTTATACTATACATTTTTCCCAAATGCATGAGACTGCTAGTATGTACAGATTTCAAAAAACTGCACCAAAATAAACTTCTCCTTTAATTCCATTTCCCAACAATTTTTTGAAGTAGTCTTATATATTCATACATATAATTTTATTAAAGAATGAAGCAAAGGACTAGAAACTATAGACTAAACCATTACAAGAAGAATTACGTACATCACTGTTTTACATGTGTTTTTTCTGCTTATTTATTGTTATTGCAGAGAAATAGATTTGAGATGGTTTTATTTAAACCAAATACAGGATCATAAGTACGATCAAGAATATTAAGCAAGGCCGGTGCCTCGGCTCAATAGGCTAATCCTCCGCCTTGCGGCGCCGGCACACCTGGTTCTAGTCCCGGTTCAGGAGCCGGATTCTGTCCCAGTTGCCCCTCTTCCAGGCCAGCTCTCTGCTGTGGCCCGGGAGTGCAGTGGAGGATGGCCCAAGTGCTTGGGCCCTGCACCCCATGGGAGACCAGGAGAAGCACCTGGCTCCTGCCATCAGATCAGCACAGTGCGCCAGCCGCAGCACCCCGGCCGTGGCTGCCATTGGAGGGTGAACCAACGGCAAAAGGAAGACTTTCCTCTCTGTCTCTCTCTCTCTCACTGTCCACTCTGCCTGTCAAAAATTAAAAAAAAAAAATTAAAAAAAAAAGAATTTTAAGCGAATCTCAAGAAAATGATCCTTTTAGAATATAATAACACTCTGACATTGATATCTTTCATAAATACTGTACAGAATCACTACTTTCTCTTAAAATTATCCTTTTTGGTGCTGAAATTAGCTTACAATCCAGTTTCTATATAGCAAGAGATGAATGATATCAATTGCTGATGATATTTAGTTTTATTGAAATGAATATGGTAAAAACAAAATATTATACATTATATAATAACCAATACATTACACTTCTTTCAAAATTTTTAGATCGCTTGAAATTTGAAAGTTCTAGATCTCTAGAACAAGTGTTTCTAGAGTTTCTAATATTTATGTTTAACTAATCTAAATCCACATTCAAATGGTACTACATTATTCACATGAACTATAAAGATTTTATAACAGAATATTCCCAATTTTCTCCTGCTGTCCCATATGACACTGCTGTCATTTACTTCATATGTGCACATGACATCAGTTCCAAATATATTGTTGCTTTAGCCAAACACATATTTTAGATTAAGAATAAGAAAAAGGGAGGATTCTATTTCGCCTTCATTTATTCCTTCTCTAATTGCTGTCCTTCCTCTTTACAGGTTCAAAGCTTTTACCTATATCTTTGTCCTTCTCCCTAAAGAATCACTCATAAAATTTATTGTTGGGGAGCCGGTGCTGTGGTGTAGCAGGTGAAGCTGCCATCTGCAGTGCCGGTATCCCACATGGGCGCCAGTTCTAGTCCTAGCTGCACCACTTTTGATCCAGTTCTCTGCTATGGCCTGGGAAAGCAATGGAAGATGGCTCAAGTCCTTGGGCCCCTGCACCAGCATGGGAGATCTGGAAGGGGTAGTGGCTCTTGGCTCCAGATGAGCGCAGCTCCAGCCATTTGGCCATCTGGGGAGTGAATCAGTAGATGGAAGACCGATTCTCTCTCTCTCTCTCTCTCTCTCTCTGCCTATCTGTAATTCTTTCAAATAAATATATAAATATTTTAAAAATGTATTGCTGGGCTTGCCTACTAGTGATATATTCTTCCATTTTATTTTTTCTGGGATCTTGAAAATCTCTCTTTTACTTTTGAAGGGTAATGTTGCTGGTTATAGAGTTCTAGGTTGATGAGGATTTTTCTTTTACTTTTTTATTTTACTCAGTTCTCACATTCTTTGCATAACTCTAGACTGTAAGTCTGACGTTGTTCCTTCCCTTGCTCCTCACAGGGATGGCAATTTCATTCCCCTATGGTTGCTTTCAAGATTTTCTCATTGCCTTTGACTTTCTAATGCTTTGATGTGAAAAAGCATAGGGGTAATATTATTGTTGTTGTCTTTTATCCTTTTTCAGTGTTCTGTGAGCCTCCTGGATCTGTAATTTAGGTGTCTGAACCTAATTTTGGAAAGCCATTATCACTTCAAGTTTCTTGGGCTGTATATTTTTTTCTCCTCCCAGTGTTCTGATTATGAAAACTACAGTATAGTTCTTGAAAATTTCCTGGAGTTCTTAGATCTTCTGGAATTTTGTATGTATTTTAATTTTATTTAACTTATACAAGTTTCTTGTAGGTCATATATACAGATTGAGGAATATAGTGATACTTCCAACCCTATGCTCCATCCCACCTATACTCCATCCCTTCCTCCTCCTACCTCTCACATTCCCACTCTTAATTTTTACAAAGATCTATGTTCAGTTTATTAATGATCATATAGTTAGTCCTATACTAAGTAAAAAAGTTCAACAAATAGTGTGAAGAAAGAAAAAAAAAACACTATCCCTCAACAGAATAGACAAGAGCTATAAACAGTCATTAAATCTCAAATTGTCTATTTCACTCCAAGATATTACGTTTTAGGTACTTCATTAATTACCTCAGATTGAGGAAAATAGATGGTACCTATCTTTTTGGGACCAGCTTATTTCACTAAGTATAATGGTGTCCAGATGCAGAAGAAAGCATTTCATTTTTTTTACAGCTGAATAGTATCCCATAGTGTAGATACACCAAACTTTCTTTATTTAGTAAACAGTTGATGAACATCTGGGTTGAGTCCATGTCTTAACTATTGTGACTTGAGCTGCAATGAAGATAGTGATACAGATAATTGTGTCACATGTTGATTTCCTATGGTTTGGGTAAATTCTCAGGAGTGCATGGCTGGATCATATGATAAGTCTATATTCAGATTTCGAGGTGTCTCCATATTGTCTTCCATAGTGGCTGCACCAGTTTACATTCCCACCAAAGTGAATTACAATAACTTTTTCCCAATATTTTCACCAGAATTTGTTGTTTGTTGATTTCTGTATGAAAAGCCATTCTAACTGGGGTGAGATGAAACCTCATTGTGGTTTGGATTTGCATTTCCCTGAAGGCTAGTGATCCTGAGAATTTTTTCAAGTCTGTTGACTATTTTAATTTCCTCTCTTGAAAAATGCCTGTCTTTGCCAATTAATTGACTGGATTGCTCCTTTGCTGCTGTTGAATTTCTTAAGCTCTTTATAGGTTCTGAATATTAACCGTTTATCAGTTATGTAGTTTGCAAGTATTTCTCCCATTCTGTCGGTTGCCTCTTCATGTTGCTCAGTGTTTCTTTTGCAATGCAGAAGCTTCTCAGCTTGAAGTAACCCCATTTGTCAATTTTGGTGTTGATTGCCTGTGCTTCTGAGGTCTTTCCAAGAGGTCTTTGCCTGTGCTAATGTCTTACCTAGTTTCCCCAATGTTCTCTAGAAATTTGATGGTATCAGGTCATAGATTTAGGCCTCTGATCCATTTTGAGTAGATTTTTGAGTAAGGTTTTAGGAAGGGGTCTAGTTTCATACTTCTAATGCAGAGATCCAGTTTTCTCAGTACCATTTGTTGAAGAGACCGTCCTTACTCCGGTGGCTGATTTTAGTTCCTTTGTCAAAGACAAATTGGTTGTAGAAGTATAGATTGATTTCTGGGGTTTCTATTTGGTTTCATTTGTCTACAAGTCTGTTTTTATGCCAGTAACAGGCTGTTTTAATTACAACTTCCCTTTAGTATGTTTTGAAGTCTGGTACTGTGATGTCTCCGAGTTTGTTTTTGTTGTATAAAATTTCTTTAGCTATGTGGAGTCTCTTGTGTTTCCACATGAATTTTAACATTTTTTCTAGCTCTGAGAATAATATCATTGGTATTTTAATTGGGACCACATTGGATCTGTATATTGCTTTTAGTGGTCTGGACATTTCGATGGTGTTTATTCTTCCAATCCATTAACAAAGAAGATTTTTCTATCTTTTGGTATCTTCTTCCATTTCTTTAATTAATGTCTTGTAATTTGGGGAGGGTATTTATTACTGATTATATTTCCATCTTGGCTATTGGTCTGTTTAGATTTTCTATGTCTTCATGGCTCACTTTTGGTAGGTTTTTATGCATCCACTAATCTGTCTTTGACTTCAAGGTTTCCCAATTTTTGGCATACAGCTCTTTGTTTTAATTCCTAATGATTCATTTTATTTGTATGGCATATATTGTTACATTTCCTTTTTCATCTCTGAATTTATTGATTTGAGTCTTCTCCCACTTTTTTTTTTGGTTAGTTCTACCAATAGTGTATCAATTTTGTTTATTTTTTCAGAAAAATGTTCATTTCACTAATATTTTATAATTTTGGGTTCAATGTTGTTTATTTCTCTTCTATTTTGAATTATTTCTTTCCTCCTACTAATTTTGGGCTTGGCTTGTTGTTGTTTTTCCAGGTCCTTGAGATGCATTCATAGATCATTTATTTGGTATCCATCCAATTTCTTCATGTATATACCAATACCTATAAACTTCCCTCTTAATATTGCTTTTGCTATATCCCACAAATTGTCAGAGAATATGCATGGTATGATTTCAATTTTTTTTTTAAGTTTTAAAACTTTTTTTATGGCCTAGTATGGTCAATCTTACATAAAGTTCCACGCAGTGATAAGAATATGTATTCTGCAACTGTGGGGTGAAAAGTTCTGTAGATTTCCATTAAGTCTATTTGGTCCATAGTGTTTATTAACTTGTTTCTTTGCTGATTTCCTGTCCAATTGATCTCTCCATTGATGAAAGTGGAGTGTTGAAGTCCCCTCTTACTATTGTGTTGAAGACTATGTCTCCTTTTAGATCAATTTACATTTCTTTTAACTAGCCAGGTGCCCTATAACTGGATGTGTAAACATTTTTTATGCTTACATCTTCCTGTTAAATTGATCCCTTAATAATTACATAGTGTCCCTTCTTCATCTCTTTTAACAGTTTTTGTGTTAAAGCTTATTTTTTGTCTGTCATTAAGATGGCAACACCTGCCCTTTTCTGCTTTCCCTTAGCATGGAATATCTTTTTCCATTCATTCACTTTCAGTCTGCATATATCTTTCTGGTGAGATGTGTTTCTTGTAGGCAGCAAATTGGTAGATAATGCTTTTTAATCTCATTGTCCAATCTGTATCTTTTACCTGGAGAATTTAGGCCATTTATATTCAGAGTAACTATTAATAAATTACTACTTAGCCCTGCCATTTTTCCATAAATATTCCTATTGTTTATTTTTGGATTTCTTTTGTAGTTTTACTGTGAGATTTTCTGCCTTCACGTTCTTTCATAATGATGAATATCTTTCTATGTTTCTGTGTGTAGCAAATCCTTAAGCATCTTTTTGTAAGGCTGGAAGAGTGTTAACAAATTCTTTTAATTTTTTTTTGCTATGGAAAGACTTTTTTTTAATTTATTTTATTTATTTCAAAGACAGAGTTGCAGAGAGAGGTAGACAGAGAGGTCTTCCATCTACTAATTCATTCTCCAGATGGCTCCAATAGCCAGACCTGTGTCAATCTGAAGCCAGGAGCCAGAAGCTTCTTCTGGGTCTCCCACATGGGTGCAGGGACCCAAGGACTTGGTCCATTCTCCATTGATATCCCAGGCCACAGCAGAGAACTGGATCAGAATAGGAGCAGCCAGGACTAGAACTGGTGCCCATATGGGATGCTGGTGCCCCAGGCCAGGGCGTTAACCTGCTGCACCACAGCACCAGCCCCAGTGGAAAGTCTTTATTTCACTTTCATTCATAAATGAGAGCTTTAAAGGTACAGTATTCTGGGTTGATAATTTTTTCTCTTAAGACTTTGGGCTATGTCTTACCATTCTCTCCTAGCCAGGAGAGTTTCTTATGAGAAGTAGTCGTGAGTCTAAATGCAGATCCTCTGAACATAATCTGGAGCTTCTCATGCACATTTTAGAAACTTCTTTATGTTGTACTGTTGAAAGTTTCACTACAATGTGTTGTGGTGAAGATCTTTTCTGGTCCTGTCTATTAGGAGTTCTTTGTGCTTTCTGTACTTTGTTATCTCTTTCTTTCTCCAAATTGGGAAAGTATTCTGTAAATATTTCACTAAATAGGCCTTCTAGTTCATTCTCTTTCCAAGACTCTCAAGATAATACTAGCCCACACACATTTTTCACACTTGAGGTAATCCACATTCAACGTGGAAAAATAAGCAAAATTTTCATATATTTACATATATATGTTAATTAATTAATTAGTGAGAGAAAGATAGAGACAGAGAGAGCTCTTATCTGCTGGTTCACTCCCCAAACACTTGCAATGGCCAGGCCTGTACCAAACCAAATGCAATTGCCAGAACTCAATCCACGTCTCCATGTGCATAGTAAGAACCCAATTACTTCAGTCTCCCAGGGTCTGCACCAGCAGGAATCTGAGTCAGGAGGCAGAGCCAACCAATCCACATAGGTACTCCAATATGGGATGTGGCTATCTCAAACAGTATATTAACTGCTAGGCTAAATGCCCATAAAATTCAAATTTAAAAATTACTGCCAGTTTTTGGCTGTAGCAGCTTCTGTTCCAAGTAAACAGCTCTTGGTTATAACTCTCTGGATTTATCTGTCACTACAGTTTTTGTGGGTAATAGTTGTCCTACGACATTAGTGCTGCAATGGGTTAAAACAAGTTGACTTTCAGCTTGTTTTGTTTTCCTCCTGTTGTAAGGATGGACGTGATGACTTCTAAGCTCTTTACATATCAGAACTGAAACTAGATAGATTAAAATTTAGAAAACAGTATTGATTGTTTTGCCTAGTTGTTAAGGTTGGGATACCTGCTTTTCATGTAAAAATGCCTGGGTTTGAACCCTGATACTGTCCCCAACTCCAGTTTGGTGCTGATATGAATCCCAGAAGGCAGCAGATGATGACACAAGTGTTTGTGTCCCTGGTATCACTGTGGAAGACCTGGACTGAATTGATGGCTCCCAACTTTGTCCTGGCCCATCCCCAGAACATTGTGGACAATGGGGAGGAAATTCTCTGTATCTCCATCTCTCTCTCTGTCTCTGTCTCTCTCTCTCATACAAAAATAAAAAAAAAGATAAATAAAATGTGAAAAACACATTTGAACTTACAAAAATAAATAAAATCCTCAACCTTTGTAAGTACTTCTTAAAATAGAAACACAGATATTTTTAAATATTCCCATAATGATGGTCAGATAAGTTGTGAATATTAACAAAATTTATGCTGTTTTCACAAATTTGTGGTACTCTACCTTATCAAGAAAATCAAGGACCCAGCGAACAGTCTGATATAAGCAACATACGCGCATATTATCTCATTTACTTTAAATGTGTGAAGCTGAAGCTAATTACATCTCCAATAGATATGTGAAATTAAATTCCCACCAATCCATAAGATACATGAAGTCCGTTCAACATCATATAATATAACTTCCCCCAGTATAGAGCAATGATTATCAAACTTCTGTGTACAATAGAATCACATGGAAGACTTATTAAAACTGGCCCAGAGCTACACTTTGACAATCACTGATATAGAACATTTGGAGTGTTCAAATCTATGAATTAGTCCAGTATCTCTTTATTTTCTACCTTTGATCATGTGGCACAACACTTTCGCTAAACTTAATCTCTTTGAAATCAGAGATTCTCCTTATGTTATCCAGGAACATTGGAATAATCAGGTGAACATCTGCTTGCTTTATCCACACTGAACCAGAATCTCTAGGAGTGAATTAACATCTTAAAAAGTTCCCAAATGATGATTATGAAAACTACAACTGCTCTAGATCAGTGATTCTCAAAACGGAACTGTGGGCTAGCTTGTTTTAACAAATCCTGGCTGTGATTCTGTTACAGAGTGAAGTGCAATAATCATTGTGCAATACAACAGCAATAAATAGTTGCTTTTACACAGATCACTTCCATTTCTAAAAAAACCTTGAAGCTGTAATGGATTGTATTAAATATTTTTGACATAATTTCAAATAATCAGTGATGATTCAATAAATTCAAGAAAAATAATCAACAGCAGATTTAATACGCTAACTAATTGATTTCCCTGATACCATCAAAATGACTACTTCTATAAGATAATGTAAATTTGCCTTTGTGTTCTATATTGTACTGAATTATTTATCTTCAATATGGAAAATGCTTTGTATCTTACCACATTATTTATCTTCAATTTATGGAAATATTAATTTTATCTGAGGACAGGGAGACACAGACATTTCTCAAATACATCCTATATAAATTATCTTTGAGGTAGAAAAGTCTAGATTGAAATAAATAAATGTTGTTTTCTTTAGTCTTTTATTTACTCCAAAGTGTATAATTTAATAATTTTCAGTTTTCAAAAATTTTGGGAAAATAATATGCATTGAAATAAAAATGTTCTCTTGTATTTTTCCTTGTTTTTAATCTCAAGGTGGATATTAGTATCCACAAAGCTTTAAAAGAGCAAAGCACTTTTACAGTTATTATAGTTACACTGTTAACTATTTTGTAAGCAATTTCAATGTAAATAAATAAAGTACTCAATGACACAATATATGAGCTTAAATGAACTATAAAATGTATGTAACATGATATTCTATAATAATTTTGTTAAATACTAGGGCCAAAGATTATTTTTAATGAATGAGTGATGAAATTAATTAAAACAGTGTAATACTACATCAAACAAATTATGATTTTATTATTTTGGTAGTTCTCATTCCAACCTGGCATATGAGATGGTGTGTTACTCACTCAACTAGTTAATGGTTTGTAAAATTCTTCCCTTGCCTATTTTCAAAGAAAGATAAAGAGATTATCATAAAATTGTAACTATTATAATTGATCCTTTTTTATTTATTTGAAAGGCAGAGAGACAGAGGAAAAGAGCAATATTTTTGCATATAGGATTATATAAAATACTTTCTTTTGTAGGTAATCTGACTCTTTTGACCTGACTATACTTAAGATTACTCTTTTTTTTAAACATTTATTTAATGAATATAAATTTCCAAAGTACAGCTTATGGATTACAATGGCTTCACTCCCCCTATAACTTCCCTCCCACCCACAACCCTCCCCTTTCCCGCTCCCTCTCCCCTTCCATGCACATCAAGATTCATTTTCGATTCTCTTTATATACAGAAGATCAGTTTAGTATATATTAAGTAAAGATTTCAACAGTTTGCCCCCACATAGCAACACAAAGTGAAAAATACTGTTGGAGTACTAGTTATAGCATCAAATCACAATGTACAGCACATTAAGAACAGAGATCCTACATGATTTTTTTTAAATTGATTAATTTTCTATGCAATTTCCAATTTAACAGCAAGGGTTTTTTTTTTTTTTCATTTTCAATTATCTTTATACACAGAAGATCAATTCAGTAAATACTAAGTAAAGATTTCATCAGTTTGCACCCACACAGAAACACAAAGTGTAAAAATACTGTTTCAGTACTAGTTACAACATTACTTCTCATTGGACAACACATTAAGGACAGATCCCACATGAGACATAAGTACACAGTGACTCCTGTTGTTGACTTAACAATTTGACACTCTTGTTTATGGTGTCAGTAACCTCCCTAGGCTCTAGTCATGAGTTGCCAAGGCTATGGAAGCTTTTTGAGTTCGCTGACTTTGATTTTAAACCAACAGGGTCGTAGTCAAAGTGGAAGTTCTCTCCTCCCTTCAGAGAAAGGTACCTCCTTCTTTGATGGGCCCGTTCTTTCCACTGGGATCTCACTCGCAGAGATCTTTCATTTAGGTCTTCTTTTTTTTTTTTCCAGACTGTCTTGGCTTTCCATGCCTAAAATATTCTCATGGGCTCTTGAGCCAGATCCGAATGCCTTAAGGGCTGATTCTGAGGCCAGAGTGCTATTTAGGACATCTGCCATTCTATGAGTCTGCTGTGTATCTCGCTTCCCAGGATGGATTGTTCTCTCCCTTTTTTCATTCTATCAATTAATATTAGCAGATACTAGACTTGTTTGTGTGACCCTTTGACTCTTAGACCTATCAGTGTGATCAATTGTGAACTGAAATTGATCACTTGGACTAGTGAGATGGCCTTGGTACATGCCACCTTGATGGGATTGTATTGGAATCCCCTGGCATGTTTCTAACTCCATCATTTGGGGAAAGTCCGACTGAGCATGTCCCAAATTATATTACACCTCCCTCTCTTTTTCCCACTCTTACATTTAACAAGGATCACTTTTCAGTTAAAATTTAAACACCTAAGAATAATTGTGTGTTAATTACAGAGTTCAACCACTAGTAGTAGAACAAAAAGAATACTAAAATGGATAAAGTATCAGTATATCTTTATATACTGATATATATCAGTATATATACTGATACCAACAGTCAGGACAAGAGCTGATCAAGTCACTGTTTCTCATAGTGTCCATTTCACTTCAACAGGTTTCCCCTTTGGTGCTCAGTTAGTTGTTGCCAATCAGGGAAAACAAATGATATTTGTCCCTTTGGGACTGGCTTAATTAACTCAGCATGATGTTTTACAGATTCTTCCATCTTGTTGCAAATGACTGGATTTTGTTGTTTTTGACTGCTGTTTGGATTTCCTCTTTGGAAAAATGTCTGTTGAGGCCCTTGGCCCATCTCTTAAGTGGGTTGTTTGTTTTGATGTTGTGGAGTTTCTTGATCTCTTTGTAGATTCTGGTTATCAACCCTTTATCTGTTGCATAGATTATAAATGTTCTTCCCATTCTGTCAGTTGCCTATTCACTTTCCTGACTGTTTCTTTTGAAGTACAGAAACTTCTCAATTTGATGCAATCCCAGTAGTTAATTTTGGCTTTGACTGCCTGTGCTTCTGGGGTCTTTTCCAAGAAGTCTTTGCCAGTACCTATATCTTGCAGGGTTTCTCCAATGCTCTCTAATAATTTGATGGTGTTGGGTCATAGATTTAAGTTTTTAATCCATGTTGAGTGAATTTTTGTATAAGGTAAAAGGTAGGGGACTTGCTTAATGATTCTGCATGTGGAAATCCAATTTTCCCAGCATCATTTATTTAATACACTGTCCTTTCTCCAGGGATTGGTTTTGGATCCTTGATCAAATATAAGTTGGCTATAGATGTTTGGATTGATTTCTGCTGTTTCTATTCTGTTCCATTGGTCTATCCATCTGTTTGTGTACCAGTACCATGCTGTTTTGATAATTACTGCCCTGTAGTATGTCCTGAAATCTGGTATTGTGATGCCTCCGGCTTTGTTTTTGTTGTACAAGATTGCTTTAGCTATTTGAGGTCTCCTGTGTCTCCATATGAATTTCAGCATCATTTTTTCCAGAACTAAGAAGAAGGTCTTCAGTATCTTGATTGGTATTGCATTGAATGTATAAATTGCTATTGGTAGAATGGACATTTTGATGATATTGATTCTTCCAATCCATGAGCATGGAAGATTTCTCCATTTTTTGGTATCCTCTTCTATTTCTTTCTTTAAGGTTTTGTAATTTTCATCGTAGAGATCTTTAACGTCCTTGGTTAGGTTTATTCCAAGGTATTTGATTGTTTTTGTAGCATTGCCTGTGTACACAAAGGCTGTTGATTTTTGTGCATTGATTTTATATCCTGCTACTTGCCAAACTCTTCTATGAGTTCCAATAGTCTCTTAGTAGAGTTCTTTGCATCCCCTATATAAAGAATCATATCGTCTGCAAAGAAGGATAGTTTGAGTTCTTCCTTCCCAATTTGTATCCCTTTAATTTCTTTTTCTTGCCTAATAGCTCTGGCTAAATCTTCCATAACTATATTGAATAGCAGTGGTGAGAGTGGGCATCCGTGTCTGGTACCAGATCTCAGTGGAAATGCTTCCAACTTTTCCCCATTCAATAGGATACTGGCCGTCGGTTTTTCATAAATTGCTTTGATTGTATTGAGGAATGTGCCTTCTATACCCAGTTTGCTTAGGGTTTTCATCATGAAAGGGTGTTGTAATTTATCAAATGCTTTCTCTACATCTATTGAGATAATCATATGGTTTTTCTTCTGTAGACTGTTAATGTGGTGTATCACATTGATTGTTTTGCAAACATTGAACCATCCCTGCATACCAGGGATAAATCCCGCTTGGTCTGGGTGCATGATCTTTCTGATGGGTTGTTGCATTCTATTGGCCAGAATTTTATTGAGGATTTTTGCATCTATGATCATCAGGGATATTGGTCTGTAAATCTATTTCAATGCTGCATCTTTTTCCAGCTTAGGAATTAAGGTTCACTGGCTTCATTGAAAGAATTTGGGAGGATTCCCTCTTTTTCGATTGTTCTGAATAATTTGAGAAGAATTGGAGTTAGTTCTTCCTTAAATGTCTGGTAGAATTCAGCAGTGAATCCATCTGGTCCTGGGCTTTTCTTTGTTGGGAGGGCCTTGATTACTGTTTCAATTTCTGTCTCAGTTATGGGTCTGTTTAGGTTTTCTATGTCTTCCTGGCTCAATTTAGGTGGGTTGTATGTGTTCAGGAATCTATCCATTTCTGATAGATTTCCCTGTTTGCTGGCATACAAGTCCTTGTAGTAATTTCTGAGGATTCTTTTGATTTCTGTGGTGTCTGTTGTTACGTTTCCTTTTTCATCTCTGAAAAAAAAAAAAGAAGACCTAAATGAAAGATCTCTGCGAGTGAGATCCCAATGGAAAGAATGGGGCCATCAATGAAGGAAATTTTTGATTTTTCTTTTAATTTCTTCTATGATCCATTGTTCATTCAGGAGCATGTTGTTCAATCTCCATGTGTTTGCATATGCTCTAGGGATTCCTGAGTTGCTAATTTCCAACTTCATTTCCTTATGGTCTGAGAATCTGATGGTATTATTCTAATTCTTTTGAATTTCCTGAGCCTTGCTTTATGGCCTAGTATGTGATCAATCCTAGAGAAGATTCCATGTACTACTGAGAAGAATGTAAATTCTTTATGTGTAGGATGAAAAGTTCTACAGATATCTGTTAGATCCATTTGGGCTATAGTGTCCTTTAAATCTATTGTCTCCTTGTTGATATTGTGTCCTGTGGATTTGTCTATCTCTGAGAGTTTAGTATTGAAGTCCCCCAGTACTATTGTATTTGGGTCTAAGTCTCCCTTTAAGTCCCTTAACAAATCCTTTAAATAAACCAGTGCCCTATAATTAGGTGCATATACATTGATAATCATTATATCTTCCTCTTTAATTGATCCCTTAATCATTATATAGTGGTCCTCTTCGTCTCTCCTAATAGTTTTTTTGGTAAAGTTTATGTTATCCAATATTAAGATGGCCATGCCCACTCTTTTCATTTCTGTTGGCATGGTATATCTTTTTCTTGCCTTTCACTTGCAGTCTGTATGCATCTTTGTTAGAAAGATGTGTTTCTTGTAAGCAGCAAATAGATGGGTTTTGTTCCTTAACCCAATCAGCCAATCTGTGTCTTTTAACTGGACAGTTCAGGCCATTAACATACAATGTGACTATTGATAAGTAGTAACTTTGCCCTGCCCTTTGCCAAAGATATTTTCTAATATATGCTATGAGCTTCCTGTGATCTTTTGCTGTGAGGTTTCCTTCCTTTACCTTCTTTCATATTGACAGCCGTGTTTCTGTGTTTTTATGTGTAACACATCTTTAAGCATCTTTTGCAGGGCTGGACGAGTGGCAACAAGTTCTTTCAATTTCTGTTTGCTGTGAAAGGTCTTTATTTCACCTTCATTCACAAATGAGAGCTTTGCAGGATATAATATTCTGGGCTGGCAGTTTTTCTCTCTTAGTACCTGGGCTATGCCTTGCCATTCCCTCCTAGCTTGCAGGGTTTCTGAAGAGAAGTCAGCTGTGAGTCTAATTGGAGATACTCTGAGAGTAATCTGACGTTTCTCTCTTGCACATTTTAAGATCTTTTCTTTATGTTTCACTGTGGTGAGTTTAATTACAATGTGTCGTGGTGAGGATCTCTTTTGGTCATGTTTATTAGGGGTTCTATGAGCTTCCTGTACTAGGATGTCTCTCTCCTTCTCCAAAACTGGGAAATTTTCTGCTAGTATCTCACTAAAAAGGCCTTCTAATCCTTTCTCCCTCTCCATGCCTTCAGGAAATCCTAGAACCAGAATGTTGGTTTTTTTTAATAGTATCCTGTAGATTCCCAACAATATTTTTTAGATTTCTAATTTCTTCTTCTTTTCTTTGGTTTGACTGTTTCCTTTCCTGTTCTCTGTCTTCTAAGTCCGATATTCTCTCTTCTGCGTCACCCATTCTGTTTGTAAGGCTCTCTAATGTGTTTGTCATTTGATCTATTGAATTCATTTCATTATGATTTCTCATCACTATCACAGTTTCATGTTCTACTAGTTGTTTCATTTCATTTTGATTCCTCCTTAATATTTCATTTTCATGAGAGAGATTTTCTATCTTGTCCATTAAGGATTTCTGTAGTTCAAGAATTTGATTTTGAGAACTTCTTAGTGTTCTTATCAATTTTTTGAAATCTGCTTCTTGCCTTTCTTCTATCTCATCATCTTCATAATCTTGAATTGGGGTGTCTTTTTCATTTGGGAGTGTCATAGTGTCTTCCTAGTTCTTGTTACCTCGGTTTCTACATCTGTTTGGCATATTGGAGATATTCTTTGGTTCTTTCGCTGTGTTGCTTTTTCTCGTAATACTATGACTCTAGATAAGTGGACTGTCTGCTTTTAATGGATCCTTAGAGGCTGTGATGGATGTGGCCAGAGAGCTCTCTTTGGTTCTTCAGGGTTAAGGGTGTGCCAAAGGTGACTCACCCAGATTCTCCTTTCTCTCTCTCGCTCTCCCTCTTTTTTTTTTTTTGGCTCAGTTGGGAAGTAATTCCGCACAGGTGAGTATAATTGAAGGTAGTTGATGTATGAAATCTGGCCTCTGTGGTTATTCGTCTGATCTACCCCTGGGACCACACAAAGAGTTAGGCAGCTCTCAGTGTGGTCTCAAATTTCTCTGCTTTCTCTCACTAGGTTGCCAAGGTTACCGAGTTTGTGTACTCAGTGAGTTCTCTCGCCCCCCTCAGATTTTCACAGTCTCAGTTCGTTAGCTCCACACACTTTCACTAGATCCTAACCTACTGTTATTTCTCCCCACCAGAGTCAGGTGTTTCTACTTGACTAATGGCGGGCACCATTTTACGTACATAAAATGGCACCTGCTCTTTGTCTTGCTGGGCTTTGTAAGGTGAGTGGAGAGAGAGGCTAGTGTCCATACCAGTTCCCCTTATTTATTTGTTTTTTTCTCTCCTCCAGTCAGCCTGGTGCACTTTCCCCAGTGGGGCCTCAGGCCTCATTCTGACTTTCCCCGCCAATGTCTCGGGTTACCAAGATTTTTGTCTCACCTCCCCTTCCAGCACTGGCGTGCAGATTCTGCAGCTGGGCTCCTGCAGCTCCACTCCCGTGGCTCTGCTCCCATGGCTCCGCTCCCATGGCTTGGCTTCCACGTGGTGGGCAACCTTGCTCTCGCCAAACGTCCTCTGTGTCACATCCACCAGATCCAGAAGAGTTTCCTCTGCAGTTTTTTCCTGAGTCTTTTCCTGAGGCTACAGTAACTCCACTCTTATTAAACTATCTTTTCCCAGACTATTGGTGCACGCCCTCACTATTCCGCCATCTTGGCTCCGCCCCCCAAGATTACTGTTTTTATTGTTATTAATTTTAATTTTAATTTTAATTGAAAGGTCCACTCACTAAAAATGAGAGGGGGCAGTAGAGAGAGAATTTCTATCCACTGGCTCACTTCCCCAAATGCATGCAACAATGCAACATCCAAGGAGTCAGCACATAACCCGATTCCTATGTGGGTAACAGGGATTCAAGCATCTGACCCATCTCCTGCTGCCTCCCATGATGTACATTAGCAGAATCCTAGAATCAAGAGTGGAGCTGAGACTCAAATCCAGGCACTCTGAAATGGGGTGCCTTGTGTCTTCTAAACCACTAGGCAAAACACCCAGACTTATCTGGTAACTTTCGGAAACAAAGTTGTGCCTTTATTTTCTTCTTTAGTCACCCAGTCAGGACCTACTGCTTTCTCAGGCCATAGCAGAGAGCTGGATCAGAAGTGGAGCAACCAGGACTCAAACTGGCGCCCATATGGGATGCTGGCACTGCAGGCAACAGCTTTACCCACTACGTGACAGCATCAGCCCCTCAAGGTAGGTTTTGAAGAAAACAATGATAACATTATAATTGAATTTAATCTTATTATGTATGTAGTGCCATATAAATAAAATTCATAAAATAGTCATGAATCAAGATAGAAAATAAATGGGAAACTCAGTTATAGATACAGTTCAAATCAAGCCAAATTTAACCTAGGTTATCTATATTTAAATAAATGCAAGAAAAGAATCTATGGAAATTACCCTTTACTCATTTACTTACCCAGTTAACTAATATTAATTGACCACTTGTTTGCTTTCCCATTCTCATTTCTAAAATTTTGTTCTTCAACATTTCTTCTGGTATCTCAATTTGGTGAGTCAATAGTTTGTTTTCCTTTCGGAAGTCCAAACTCTAGCTTGAAATTTATTATTTCTTTTGCTTTCCTGTGTTTTAATTAATTAACTAGTGTATTTTACCTTTATCTTTTTCCTTTTATTAGCTTTTGGCTTATCTTTTTTATTCAAAGAATATACTGAGTCCATATTTTTATAGCATGAGTAATGTTTCCCATTAAGCAAATAAATGACTAGCTCTCTGAGCCCTATGTTAGCTGTGTGCTTTAGGTTTAACGCATAAAGTTTGAGTTTTCATTATTTTTATCGCCTACCTAATCTTCCAATGATACCTTATATTTTTATCTAAGAGTTTTTAAAAGGAGAATTGTTCTTTTAAATTTTTCATAATGATGGGTTTTTGTTTCCATCCTTGTCTTATGTTATTAATTTGTAGTCTTATTTTTAGTTCAGAAAATTTGTTTGGTATCATTTCTTCATTCACTGCTCTTCATATATGGTCAATTGTATATATCTGTCCTCAATGCTTCTCTCTCTCTCTCTCTCTCTCTCTCTCTCTCTCTCTCTCTCTCTCCCTCCCCGACTTACTCTGTCTCTCTCCAGCCTAGAATATTAGAGCATATTATTTAAACCTACCTAACTAATTATATTAACTTCCCTATAACATGTATTTTATGTATTTTAAGATTTAATTCCTCAAATATGAAAGGGGTATGTTCATGTGTTCTTTTAGAATTATAGTGCTATTATTTTATATTTCCCATGTTTTGTTTGATGAATATTGATGGTATGTTATCTGATACATATAGATCCACAGATTGCATCCTTTTACTTTCTTTTTATGTTATTTCTATTATATTTGAAAAGGGGAGTGGAGGAAGGGGGAGAGAGAAAAAAGGAAAGGGAGAAGGAGAGGGAGAGGGAGAGGGGGAGAGAGAGAGAGAGAGAGAGAGAGAGAATCTTCTTTCTGCTGGTTCACTCCATAAATGTCCACAGCAGCCAGGCTTGGGCCAGGCTGAAGCCAGGAACCTGGACCTCCATCCAGGTCTCTCACATATGTGGGAGGGATCAAGTACTTGTATCATCACCTGCTGCTCCAGAAGGTGTACATTACCAGGAAGCTGGATTTCAAACAGAGCAACTGGGACTCAAACAGGGCATTGCTTTAACCACTGCACCACACACCTACTCCAGATACAAAACACTTCCCAGTTTTTTCTCTTCCATCTCATATATACAGCGGTTAAATAAATGTCATTGCTATTAAAATAATTAGAATTACATTTTAGTAAGGTATATTTGTGATATGACAGGTGTTTAATTTAGTTGCATCATCTTGTTTTTATACTTTCTGTCTTCAGGCTTCCCTAATGTTTTGTCTTTCAGGTGATACAATTTGTGATCTATCTTTTTGTTTCCATTTTTTATAATCATCTGGAAAGGATGATCTATTCTTCTAATGTTTTGCATTACATGTTTAAATATGATAGTTTAATTTCAAAAATTTAACTGCATTCCCACTTTCACTTCCTATTTTGTTAAACATATTATTATTACCATATTATTAAGATTTAAAGTATTTACATTTTCTGTTATAACTGTAATATCCACAGCTGTTATATATTTAAATGATTTAATCTGTATTACCAGTCTCTTTCTTCCCTTTTTTCAATTCATGTAAGCTAGATTTCTTTTGTTCTGTTTTTCCATGATGGATTTGTGTTGCTATAGTTTCTAAATTCTCACATGTTTGGAATATGTTTGCTTGCTGATTTAGCTTTGAACAAGAATTTGGTTGAATAAATAGTTCTTACAGTGTGCTTTCTGTTACTGAAGATGTTATAGACAATGTTTGGATGTTGGATATATAAAGTATAGAGTCAACTTGACTATTTTTCTTGGCAATGACTACAAGTGATTATCTCCAAATGTCTACAATATTTTCAATACTAAGTAGTAGTAACTCTGTCAATACTGTCTCAGCATATATTATTTGTGAATAGCTGATAAAATTTCATATAAAGAATTACCTTGAGAAAATTACATGACACCTTAAAATTTTGTTTTAAAATTAAAATGTGTAGTAAAATAAAGCTTAAAACTGTACATTTTAATTTTATTAAAACAGTTTTTATAAAAATTAGTAATTTTACGTATTGAAATAAATGTTATATTGGGTTTCATACATAAACCACATCAAATGGGCACTTTAAGGCTGGCAAATTCAATTTTAATCTATTAATTTATTTAATTTGAAAAAGAGGCAGAAAGAGACAAAGAGATCTCCCATCTGCTGCTTCATGCCCCAAATGCCCACAGTTGCCAGTATTGGGCTAGGCTGATCCTTGGAGACAGGAACTCATGGTCTTTCATGTGGGTGGATGGGACCTGACTTCTTGAACCATCATTTACCTCCCAGGGTGTGCTTGGCAAGAAGCTGGAACTAGGAGCAGAGCTGGAACTGAAATGAAGACACTCAAATATGAGGTGAGAGTGCTACAAGTGACATCCTATCAACTACACCAAATGTCCTCCCCTGTTCTCATATACTTAACAAATTATATATGATCTTGTAGTTATATTCACTATTACAAATACCAGTAATACTCTCAACTAGATTAGCATTGTGTCCTTTAAAGACATAATTAATATGGTTCAATTATAAGACATAACAAGAAAAAGCTCAATATTTTATTGTCATAAAGAAGTAAAGAAGGAAGAATTAATTAGGAAATTTTTCATAATTTTTTTACCTACCAATAGTCTTAAATATTAAGAATTGTTTTGGTATAATGGGTTAAGTTGATACTTGGGACCCTGACATCTAGTATTAAAGTGCCATTCTGTGTCCCAGTTGTTACACTTCTAATCCAGCTGCCTGCTATTTGCCTGGCAAAGCAGCAGATGAGGACCCAAATATATAGGCACGTGCCATCCAAGTGGGAGATCCAGATAGAATTCTAGGCTCCTGGTCTTTGCAGCCATTTCATGGGTGAATAAGTAGATGGAAAATCTCCATATCTCTGTCTCTGCTTCTGCCTCTCTTTTACTCTGTTGCTGTGTGTTTCACTTTGCCTTTCAAATAAATAAGTAAATCTTTAAAAAAGAAGAAAAAAATTGTGTATACCTCCATATGCCCAGGATATTGTACTTAGTCACTGTCTAAAACTCAGACTATGCCCATAATGCATGCATGCCTATAAAACATGTTAATAAAAGATGGGAGATACCCATATTCTCACCTGAGAATTTTTATATGTTTCTGTTCATTATTAATTGCTTGTTTCACCATCCACTCCCCTTTCTCATCAACTTTCTGCAAAAAAAAAAAAAAAACATGAAGTAATTGATGCCTGTTGTCCCTTTCAAAAAATGCAATCCTTTTCTCTACTTTTACTGATCACAACAACCCTGAATTGCAGAATCACAATGCTGTGACCAATCTTAATCATCTTGAATTTTATGTAAATCTAACTTAAAATCACAAGCTATTGCTAGCAAATTCTATGTGACTTGAACTGTCCTGCCCTTCGTATGTTATTACATAAAGCAGACTGGAAATGAAAGAACATTTAAATTCACTGAAAATATCTTCACTCTAAACTAGTGTGATATCCTCTCTCCCCTGTTTTCTCATGTGAGGCCAAGTATACTCTCCACCGTTCTTTATGAAGGTATGGAACATGGTGTTTGAGTGTCCACATTTTCCTCCAATTTCATTTGAGAATAAATACATCATAACTCTTCTTGCAAATTGTATTGGCCTGTGAATCTCACTTGCCACTCTTTACTAAAAAGTCTCATTTGCTGAGATCTTAGAAAACAAAAAGTGTACACAGAAAAATTCTTAAAGAAATCACCTTTAATGATAAATAAGAAGAAAATGAGAGAATATTGTATGAACTCAGATGAATTTTCACACAGCCCCCAGGATAACCTTCAAAGAAACACAGATTTTTCTTAAAGTTAGTTTGAAAATGAGACAGAGTTTTCTCTAAAGGTGTAAATAATCAAAGCACTATCTAAAGGAGTTATTTTTTCCTGGAATAAAATTGTTAAAGATCTCAGCCGCTTTATGTGTGAAATCTCTGTCAGCTCTTTGGAATTAGTTTTATAGGCTGCAACAAAGCTTTTAGCAACTACAATTTGAAAAAGAAATGGAAACTTAAAAAAAAAATGAAACCACAGAAGTTCTTTATATTAAAACCATGAGAGCACAAGCATCCCAAGGAAAAGAATATGAAGACATAGTTGCAGAAAAATGTGAATGAGAACAAATAAACAGTCTTGGAGTACTCAAAAATACATTGATATTGACACTATATTACAAAACCCGTCCTAGTTTGAAGGACACCAGAGTATAGCATTATGCAAGTGGCTGTGTAGAATGAAGGATGACAGCAGAGGTAATTGAGGTGAGGGTGAAGCTTTACACAATTTTGCTTTTCATTTAGCACGTCGTAGTATCTGCTGTTCTTTGGGAATTTAAATTTTCACACGGTGTGACTTTCTAATACAGCATCTTCTCCCTGGGTTTTATGGATTAATGTGCTTGAAGAAAACAAGGGGCACCCAATTTAGTTAGGTAAATTTTTTGTGTATTTCTCTAGGCATGACCAGGGGAACAAATGCAGTGACTCAGTTAACATAAAAGAGACCAATATTGAGTCACCAGTTTGATTCTCAACATGGAATCTCAAATGGAATATCATTCAAGCAAAGCAGCAAGCATCTCATTGAACCAGCATCAGGTGAGTTGCTATTCCATAAGGTGTCCTGGGATATTGTATCCCTTTGAAAACAACAACCACAAACTTGGTAAACATAGCTGCCTTTTGAATTTTGCAGTTAACTGGTGTTGTTTACCTTATCTCTCCTTTGAATATTTTCCTGGAAACTGTTCTATCTTCCTGATTTCCGCCCCTTTGCTAAGGGATACAGTATTTCAGACAGAACTCAGTTGATGTTTTTGTTGATGAAAAATAAAATATCAGAAATAACCAAACCATCCATGATGTAACAGTAATTAAATAATAATTTTGAGAAAAAAAATGACAAAAGGGAGAAACCATAAATTTACATTGTTGTTAAACATTATGCTTTTCATTAAATTCAACTATGATCTGTCACTGCTTAATTTAGATCTGATAGTGTGATCTAAAATGCAAGTTTACCCCAAATCTCTAGCGAGGCTCAAATATTTCAGAGTTTACTCTTTCTGCCACAGCACTTCAACTCAAAAAGTGACTGCGTGGAAAATCTTAACACCTCAACATTCTATTTTAATTACTTGCTCTCTCTAATTGCCCTGTTGATTGAGGCTTATCTAAAGATGCTTATCTGTACTCTTGTCAGGCTTATTTATCCTTTTGATGAGGGTAACTGCTTCTCTCCTTCACAGACCTCCCACCATACCAGACAGAAGGCAATCAGAGGCATTACACATTGCTTGTCATTAGGAAGACATTTATTCCCATAGCTACCTTCTATTCATTCACACCTTCCTCATTTGGAGTTCATTGCTCATAGCCTTTACTAATTACTTTGTACAAACTGCTAAGATAATAACTTAATGAACCTTGCCATCCTTAGCCACTTAAGAGAATTTTGTCTTTATCTTTTTACAAGTATAATTTTACAAAATAGTTCAGAAGAATTTAAATAAAATTATAAAGTATGTTACTTTGCCTAATTTATCAGATTTTTTTTAAATCTACCTAGAGAATTTAAACTACTTTAAAATATTTTCTTTTCAGGATTGTTGATAGGCTACAGGAAATAAATAATGCATTCTTAATTGGTTTTTCAAGTAGCCTCCCCCTGTTCCCAAATTTCATTAATCCTCTCTCATATATCCATCAACTCTCTGCCTCCTTTAATCTTGTTCTGGTGGTGACAATACGGCCCCACTCTCACACAGTATGCAAATATGTATATTGATTGACAGGTGAGGTCAAGGCAGTCATTTCTATTTGAGAGCTTCCCATCTTCCCAGTAGATTGCACAGCATTGTGATAGTCCTACATTCAAGAAGGCTCCTAGATATCTTGATGGCCTTTTCTGCTCTTGAGAATGAACCCTGCTCTCACTCAAGTAGTAGACTGTGCACTCATGCTCTGCATTACATAATTTCCTTCCCCTGAACACCAAGAACAGTAGTTCCCACTTTCCAAGGAGAGGGCTCACCATACAATATTAGGAACAACACTTGCCAGAAAGTGCAATTTATCAAGTATTGAGGGAACCAATATTCTATAATCTCCCTAAAGATACCTTCTAGGTTTTGTCACTTTTGTGTCTCCCATAGCATCTAATACAATAGTTTACACATAGAAGATAATGAATATATGCCAAATTAGTAGGTGGAGACATTAAAGAGTCACAGGATCACAGTAGTTTTTTAACACCAGAGGCAACAATGGTGATAACTTCCTAGGATAAAAAAAAAATGATGAAAAGAGTAGTAAAGCAAGATTCAGTAGCTGAAAAAAAGTACAATGTTAATTTTAAAATTTGAAAGCAAAATCTATATTCATGGAATTTGTTTAATAAAACTTGTGATTTTTTAAAGTATACATACAGAGAGAAACACCCATAGACACACAACACATAGCTTTCTCCTGGTTGTTCTTCACATACACACACACACACACACACACACACACACACATTTAAAGGCCATAAATCACAAATGTCATAAAGGTCGCCATAGATTAAAGACTAAGCTAGAATCTGTGGCTCCTGTGCTGCCTTCACATGAAGAAAAATAGTGTTTTTAAATTTTCTTAATGAAGTTACATTTATCATCTTCCTTCTCCCCTTTCTTTCTGTTCTCAGTACAATCCTGTCATCTTCAGAGTTGATGTCAATGGACTTGAATTTTTCTTAAGTCAGACTCCCAACTAAGTGAGATGAATGAAATCAATATTCTTCCCTTTACAGGTGAAATGAGTTTAGTAACATATGTAGTACTGTACCTTCCTCTCTTTTTTCCCCTTTGTACTGCAATCCATCACGGTATTGCTCTTGGCATCTGAATGAACACATCTTAATATGAAATTTGAAGCAACAATTCTTTCAAAATGTAATGAAATATTTCAGTCTTTGTTCTTAAAAAAAAAACCCATACTTAGAGCTATGTTCTTTGCTCCTCCATGAGAATTTATTTCTATTATTTTTACAAGGTTCTTAGTATTCACAAGTGATTAGTCAGGTCCTTGAGTTCATGAAATATCTGATCCCCACACGGGGAACTCGAAATGCTTCTCCATTCTGAGGACTGGCACTGAAAAAATAAAACTTTTAAAAAGAAGATTTTATATTCAAGGCCACCACGCTTCATGGCTTTGCTCTGCATCACAGAGCCCGTCTTTACCATTATTCATGAGCTTCCTCCCATTAATTCAAGAATTCCCTCTGCAGTAGTCCATCTTATAAGAAAAAGTAACTTTATCAGATTGCTTGGTGATGCACTTGAGAACTACAAATGCTGTATGCTTTTTAATCTTTTTCAATTCTGCATTTCATGAGTATTAACCTAAGTCTACCCAATTACCTTATATGTTATAATGTATGATGATTTAAGTAGGTGATAAAAATAATTCAGTAAGAAAAATTTAAATTCTTAATTACCAGGAAATAAAAAGCAACTCTTATTTTCACATTTTTCTACACTAGTAAAAAATAAACACACTATTTAGTGCTTATTTTTACAAACTAATGATATATTTGGACTAATGTCTTAAAAATATTGCAGATATTGTGGTAATAGAGCACCTAAAAGGTAATCTATAGTAGTGAAATTGACACTTTAAGAAGCAATGACTTTAAACAGCCTTTGTCTCTACTGTTGAGAAGCAGTTTTTTCCCATACTAATTGTTGAACTCTTTACTTATCATAGAGTTTATCATGTATGTATAAAGTTAATTGAAAATAGATCTTAGTAAAAAATAAGAATGATAATAAGAGGGGGAGGAGGAAGAAAGGTGGGAGTTCGGGTAGAAGGGAGGTTAGGGTGGGAAGAATCACTATGTCCCTATATTTGTATATATGAAATGCACAGAGTTTGTATACCTAACAAAGTTTCTAGGTTAGAAAAAAATCAGTGGAAAAATGTAAATCCTTTGGAGAACACAGATAAAAAGGAAGCAAAATATTTATAGATAAAAAATGCAGATATTAAATTAGTAAACTTGGGGAAACATTTTTAAACAGTAAAATGAAACAAGAAAACCAAACTGCAACCTCTAAGCCACTATTATTATACAGGTGGGATGAATCACAAATGTAGATGAGCTTCAGTCAAGTAGAGAAAAGCCCCTGGTTGAGACAGAACTTAACAGCCACAATTACTAGTTATACTTCACACTCTCCAAAAGTTCATTATAATAATCATATTTTATGTGAAAGTAAAGTAATTCAGAAGTGGTTAATGAAATCCATACTTCAGTTTAGAGGAAGGACTGGGAAAAGAAGTTATTCAATGGACAAAAATGTAATCAAGATGGGGCAGATGTCTGTGAATATTGAAGGATTTTACAAGCAAGATAATTTAGAGAACACCTGAGTAACTCAGTTTTTTGGTCTCCCTCAGTGCAATCAATGTAGATAAATCATTTGATACTCATTTTGCCTCTCTTATTGCCAATAACTGATTTTGGGGAAAAGGGACTATCAGATGACATAGCTCATTCTGCAGTTTTGGTGGTTCCTTTAATGAACCTGAGAGGTAAGGGCTGTAATTCCTGGGTTGTGTGCATTAGTTTCCCTGGTACTCATCACCACCAGTAATGGTTGAATGCACCCAGCAGTTAGGACAGCCTAGCAAGAAGACAAAAATGGGATTACAAGTCTTTCCTCTCCAAATCCTAGTGAAAGGGACCAAAAAATAATCAGTGGCATTAAAACAAACAGTAAAGCAAAGAGTGCTCCTAGCACAAAAAAAGCAAAATTTTTTAAACATAAATTTGGAATGTTGTTACCTGAGAGAAAAGATAGAAGATTCAAGGAATTAATTCTTTCAGATAAATTTTAAACCTGGTATGAATGCATTACACTTGAAAAAGATATAAAATGTAAACCTTAGCAATTACTTATTAATATTAATGTTTCTAGACTGCTTCCTGTCTGCAACTGCAGTAGAAGTTGGTTTCTACCTACTAAACCTCTTGCACGTATATTAACTTTCCATAAAATAAAATCCAGAGTCCTAGCCACAGATGAGCCTAGAAAATACACTTTAGGAATTCCCAGTCTCTCTATATCAAAGAAAACCATATGCTAAATACGGAGTTGCAGAGACCAAAACAACTGTCTTCAGTGGTTTTGAGTTGCTTCCAACACTTAAAGAAAACAATTATGGACTGATTTTGTGGCACAGCTGATTAACCTGCCAACTGTGCGCAGGATTCCCATACCGGAGCAGTGGTTCAAGCCCTGGCTGTTCCACTTCCAGTGCAGCTGCCTGCTAATGCGCCTAAGAAAACAACTGAAAATAAGTGAAGTGCTTGGATCTCTGCCCTCCACATGTAAGGTAGTGATGGGATTCCAGCTCCCGGCTTTAGCCTGGCCCAGCTCTGGCTATTACTGTTCCTCAGGAAATAAACCAGTGTATGGACGATCTCTCCCTCTGTATTTCCTACTCTGTCACAGCCTTTCAAATAATTACATAAATAAATATTTTAAAGTTAAATAAAAAGATTCATTTTTTTTACTTTTTTCTATTAGCCATATGAGCAAATTAGTTATCTACATTGAAACTAAGATATTTTTTTTGACAGGTGGAGTTAAACAGAGGGAGAGAGAGAGAGAGAGAGAGACAGAGACAGAGACAAAGGTTTTCCTTTTTTCCATTGGTTCACCCCTCAACCGGCCACTACGGCCGGTATGTTGTGGCCGGAACACTGTGCCAATCCGAAGTCAGGAGCCAGGTGCTTCCTCCTGGTCTCCCATGTGGGTGCAGGGCCCGAGGACCTGGGCCATTCTCCCCTGCACTCCTGGGCCACAACAGAGAGCTGGACTGGAAGAGGAGTAACTGGGACAGAATCTGGTTCCCCAATCAGAACTAGAACCCGGGGTGCTGGTGCCACAGGAGGAGGATTAGCCTAGTGAGCCACAGTGCCAGCCGAAAATAAGGTATTCTATCAAATACATTAATATTAAAATATTAATTATGACAAAAAATATTAGGAACAATTATAGGAAATTATACACAATATTTATTCATTTTCTCCATTATTTTTTTGTTTTGTTTTGTTTTTGCTTTTTTTTATAACGCTTTTATTTAAAGAATATAAATTTCCAAAATACAGTTATAGATTACAATGGCTTCCCCCCCATAACTTCCCTCCCACCCGCAACCCTCCCCTTTCCCACTCCCTCTCCCATTCCATTCACATCAAGATTCATTTTCAATTCTCTTTATATACAGAAGATCAGTTTACTATATATTAAGTAAAGATTTCAATAGTTTGCCCTCACATAGCAACACAAAGTGAAAAATACTGTTGGAGTACTAGTTATAGTATTAATTCACAATGTACAGGACATTAAGGACAGAGATCCTACATGATATATTTTTTTAATTGCTTAATTTTCTATGCAATTTCCAATTTAACACCAAGGTTTATTTTTTCATTTTTAATTATATTTATATACAGAAGATTGATTCAGTATATACTAAGTAAAGATTTCATCAGTTTGCACCCACACAGAAACATAAAGTGTAATATACTGTTTCAGTGCTAGTTATAGCATTACTTCACATTGGACAACACATTAAGGACAGATCCCAATGAGACGTAAGTACACAGTGACTCCTGAAGTTGATTTAACAATTTGACACTCTTATTTATGGCGTCAGGAATCTCCCTAGGCTCTAGTCATGAGTTGCCAAGGCTATGGAAGCCTTTAGGGTTCGCCGACTTCAATCTTATTCCGACAGGGTCATAGTCAAAGTGGAAGTTCTCTCCTCCCTTCAGAGAAAGGTACCTCCTTCTTTGATGGCCCCATTCGTTACACTTGGATCTCACTCACAGAGATCTTTCATTTAGGTCTTCTTTTTTTTCCAGAGTGTCTTGGCTTTCCATGCCTAAAATATTCTCATGGGCTCTTGAGCCAGATCTGAATGCCTTAAGGGCTGATTCTGAGGCCAGAGTGCTATTTAGGACATCTCCATTCTATGAGTCTGCTGTGTATCTCGCTTCCCATGTTGGATCATTCTCTCCCTTTTTCTTTCTATCAGTTAGTATTAGCAGACACTAGTCTTGCTTGTGTCATCCCTTTGACTCTTAGATCTATCAGTGTGATCAATTGTGAACTGAAATTGATCACTTGGACTAGTGAGATGGCCTTGGTACATGCCACCTTGATGGGATTGTATTGGAATTCCCTGGCATGATTCTAACTCCATCATTTGGGGCGCGACTGATTGAGCATGTCCCAAATTGTACATCTCCTCCCTCTCTTATTCCTACTTTTATATTTCACAGGGATCACTTTTCAGTTAAAATTTAAACACCTAAGAATAATTGTTTGTTAATTACAGAGTTCAACCAATAGTACTAGAATAAAAAAATTACTAAAATGGATAAAGTATTACATTGTACAACAACAGTCAGCACAAGAGCTGATCAAGTTACTGTTTCTCATAGTGTCCATTTCACTTCAATAGGTTTCACCTTTGGTGCTCATTTAGTTGTCACCAATCAGGGAGAACATATGATATTTGTCCCTTTGGGACTGGCTTAATTCACTCAGAATGATGTTTTCCAGATTCCTCCATCTTGTTGCAAATGACCGGATTTCATTGTTTTTGACTGCTGTATAGTATTCTATAGAGTACATGTCCCATAATTTCATTATCCAAATGTATGCTTTGAATTCCCTGTGATATTTTGCTGTGGGGTTCCCTTCCTTTACCTTCTTTCATGTTGATGGCCATGTTTCTGTGTTTCTGTGTGTAACACATCTTTAAGTATCTTTTACAGGGCTGGACGAGTGGCAACAAATTCTTTCAATTTCTGTTTGCAATGAAAGGTCTTTCTTTTACCTTCATTCACAAATGAGAGCTTGGCAGGATATAATATTCTGGGCTGGCAGTTTTTCTCTCTAAGTACCTGGGCTATGTCTCGCCATTCCCTTCTAGCTTGTAGGGTTTCTGATGAGAAGTCTGCTGTGAGTCTAATTGGAGATACTCTGAGAGTAATCTGATGTTTCTCTCTTGCACATTTTAGGATCTTTTCTTTCTATTTCACTGTGGTGAGTTTAATTACAATGTGTCATGATGAGGATCTCTTTTGGTCATGTTTCCTAGGGGTTCTATGAGCTTCCTGTACTATGATGTCTCTGTCCTTCTCCAAAACTGGGAAATTTTCTGCTATTATCTCACTAAAAAGGCATTCTAATCCTTTCTCCCTCTCCATGCCTTCAGGAACTCCTAGAACTCGAATGTTGGGTTTTTTAATAGTATCCTGTAGATACCCAACAATATTTTTTAGATTTGTAATTTCCTCTTCTTGTCTTTGGTTTGACTGTATATTTTCCTGTGCTCTGTCTTCCAAGTCCGATATTCTCTCCTCTGCCTCACCCATTCTGTTTGTAAGGCTCTCTAATGTGTTTTTCATTTGATCTATTGAATTCTTCACTTCATTATGATTTCTCGTCACTATCACAGTTTCATGTTCTACTAGTTGTTTCATTTCATTTTGATTCCTCCTTAATATTTCATTTTCACGAGAGAGATTTTCTACCTTGTCCATTAAGGATTTCTGTAGTTCAAGAATTTGTTTTTGAGTACTTCTTAGTGTTCTTATCAATTTTTTGAGATCTGCTTCTTGCATCTCTTTTATTTCATCATCTTTGTAATCTTGAATTGGGGTGTCTTTTTCATTTGGGGGTGTCATAGTGTCTTCCTTGTTCTTGTTACCTTGGTTTTTGTGTTTGTTGTTTGGCATATTGGTTTCTTCACTGTGGTGTTTTTTTCTTGTTATACTATGACTCTAGATTAAGTGGACTGTCTGCTTTTGATGGAGCCTTAGAAGCTTGAGATGGGTGTGGCCAGAGAGCTCTGTTTGGTTCCTCAGGGTTGAGGGTGTGTCAAAGGAGACACTCCCAGGTAAGGTGTGGAAAATTTCTCTCTGTTACTTTTTTTTTTGGTTCAAAAGGGAAGTAATTCCACACAGCTGAATGGAATTGGGGGTGGTTAGCAGGCGAATGATATACCCACAGGAGCCAGAGATCAGAAGCTCTTTCCCAAGGACCAGAGAGGGAATCTTTGCGGCCCTTAGTGTGGGTTCAGATTCTCCTGTAGTCTCCCACTGGGCTGCCAAGGCTACTGAACTGTAGCGTCTCTGGAGAGTACTCACATGAATTCGTGATTTCCGTGAGTTCTCTCCCCCACTGTCTCTTTTTTCACAGTCTCAGTTCATTAGCACCACACATTCATTAGGTTCTAATCTCCTGTTATTTCACCCCTCCCACCCAGAGTCAGGTTTTTCTGCTAGGCTCGGGGCTGGTGCTGACCCAAGGTCGCCCTGCTTATGACGTATTCCAAAATGGCACCTGCTCTTTGTCTTGCTCACCTTTGAGAGGTGAGCGGAGAGAGAGAAACTCGTGTCCGTATGGGTCACTTTTTTTTTTTATTCCCTCTCTCTCTCTCTCTCTCTTCTAGTTAGCCTGGTGAACTTTTCCCTGCGGGGTTTCAAGCCTTGTTCACTCTAGTCTCCTCTTTCCACTTCCCTTCTGGTATCTCGGGCTATTGAGGTTCGGCTCACCTCACGTTCCAGTGCTGGTGTGTTGAATCTGCTGCTGGTGTCCCAAACTGCGGGCTCCCACGCTCTCCACGCAGGTCCACTGTGAATCACCAGTCCCGGAAGGGTTTCCTCTGCTGTTTCTTCCCCTACTCTTCCTTGAACCTGCTGTATCTCCACTTTTATTAAACTGTCTCTCCCCAGACTATCGGTGTGCTCCCTTCCTATTCCACCATCTTGCCGCTCTCCCTCCATTTTCTCCATTATTTTAATGATAGAGATAAATACACAATAAATATTGTATTTAATTAATTATTGGAGTCATCCAAGATGGTGGAATAGGGAGGGAGCACACTGATAGTCCAGGAAAAGTTAGTTTAATAAAAGTGAAGATACTGTAGTTTCAGGGAAGAGTTAGAGATAAAACAGCAGAAGAAACTCTTTTGGGAGTAGTGGGACACGGTGGACCTACATGGAGGGCATGGGTGCCCATGGCTCGGGACACAAGCCACCAAGTCTACACAGCAAGGCTGGAAAGGCAAGTGAGGCGAAATGTCAGTAGCCCGAGACACTTGCGGGAAAGAGGCAGGAAGACCCTAGAGGGAACAGGGCTTGAAGCCCCGTGGGGGAAAGTTCACCAGGCTAACTAGAGGAGAGAAAAATAAATAAATAAATAAATGGGACATGATGCTCTCTCTGAACTCACCATACAAAGGTGAGCAAGACAAAGAAGAGTTGCCATTTTGGACATACATAAAAGCTGCCCCACCTCAGGACTGTGGCCGCCCTCAGCCAAGCAAAAGAACCTGATTCTGGTGGGGAGAAATAACAGGAGGTTAAGATCTAGTGAATACATGGAGCTTATGAACTGAGATTTTGAAAAAAAAAAAATAGGGTGTGTGAGAGAACTCATGGAGTGCCTAAGACGTGAGTACTCAGTGAGAGACGGCCATCAATACGAAAGAAGGTAAAGTAAGAAAATCTCCCAGTAAAAGATCACAGGAAGTTCAAAGCATATATTAGAAATATCTTTGGGATACTGGCAGGGCAAAATTACTATTTATCAATAGTCACATTGAATGTTAATGGCATCAGCTCTCCAGTTAAAAGACCCAGACTGGCTGAAAGGATTAAAGAACAAAACCCATCTATTTGCTGCTTACAAGAAACATATTTCCAACAAAGATGCATGCAGACTGAAAGTGAAAGGTTGGAAAAAGATATTCTCTGCCTGGATCACCTCAACCTAGCTGAGTTGGCTGTGACCTATCAATAGAGGTAGACACCAACAATCTTCTGTGCTCTGTATGTGAGGAAGTGTAAGCATCAGAAAGCCTTTTCTTTCTCACCCTGTGGCTTAATCACAAACCTTTAATTGTTTTTGCCAAACCCCCAAGGTAAGTAGTCCTGGGTCATCCTCTTGATCTTTTCTTTCTTTTTTTAAGAGTTATTTTATTATTTTTTTAAAAGGCAGAGTTACAGGGGGAGAGGGAGAGACAGAGAAACCTGCATGCACTGGTTCACTCCCCAAGTAGCTACAATGGCTGCGGTTGGACCATATGAAAGCAAGGTGTTTCATTCGGTTCTGCCATGTGGGTTCAGGGGCCCAAGCACTTGGTTTGTCCTCCACTGCTTTCTTAGGCAAATTAGCTGGGAGCAGGATTGAAAATGGAGCTGCCGTTACATGAACTGGTGCCCCTTTGTGATATAGGCACTGCAGGTGGCAGCATAACATGCCATACCGCAATGCAAGCCCCTTGATCTTTTCTTTCAATTATATGTGCACTACCAGTCCAGCACCTGAGTTTTAAAACTGCATGTTATTTTTGAAGAGACAGTCTGTAGACTGGAAGAAAATGCATACAAACTATGCATTCAACAAGGTATTAACACCCACAATCTACAAGGAACTAAAAAAATACCAGAAAACCAAATAATCCCATTTTAAAATGGATTTTTGATCTAAGTAGACATTTATCAAAAGAAGACATACAAATAGCCAGCAAATACATGAAAAACTACTCAACATCTATAATCATTACAGAAAGCAAATGAAAACCACAATGAGTTTCCATCTCAGCCCAGTTAGAATGTCTGTAATCAAAAAGACTAAATTTAACAAATGCTATCAAGGATGTGAATGAAAGAGAGCTATTATACACTAAAGCCATTATGTAAAATACTATGGAAATTACTCAAGAAAGTAAAACTAGAACTATTTTATGATATAGTGATCTCACTACTGTATATACAGCCAAATGAAAGGAAACAATTATGCTAAAGAGAAATCTCCATTCCATGTTTATTGAAGCAGTATTAACAATAGTGACATGTGTCAACCTGGGATGCCCATCAATTCATAAATGGATAAGGAAAATGTGCTACATATACCTATGCAACATTATTCAGCCATAAAATTACATTAATATTCTATCATTTGTGGCCACATAGATGGGCATGGGGGACATTAGGTAAAGCTACGTAAGCTTGGCACTGAAAGATAAATATCATATGTTCTCAATTATATATGGAAGCTAAATAATTTAATCTTATAGAAATAGAGGTACAATAGTGGTTACAGAGATTGAGAATAGAAGAGGGAAGAGGAAAAAAAGGAAGAGGTAGGTCATCAGTGATGAAAAACCAGGTGAACAGGAGAAAAAACTTCCAGTGTTCTATAGCGCAATAAGGTAACTACAGTTAATAATGTATTGTGATCTTCAAAATTGACAGGAGAAAAAATTTTGAGTATTCCCAAGGCAAAGAAATCATAAAGGTTCAAGATGATGGCTATGTTAATTATCCTTATTTGATCATTACACATTGTATTTAAGTAGCAAAATATAATATCATACTATACCTCAAATACATATATATACACCCAATTATTGTGCATCAGTTAAAAATAGCATGTAGGGGCTAGTGCTATGGTGTAGTGGGCTAAGCCGTAGCCTGTGGAGCCGGCATTCTGTATGGGAGCTGGTTCGAGTCCCACTTGCTCCACTTCCGATCCAGTCTTCTGCTATGGCCTGGGAAAGCAGTAGAAGATGGCCCAAGTCCTTGGGCCCCTGCACCCACATGGAATACCTGGAAGAAGCTCCTGGCTCCTAACTTTGAGTCATTCACTTCCATCCCATCTTGCTCTTAGGAAAAAGTTCTTTTTTTAAAAAAAAAAAATATTTATTAGGAAAGCAGAATTACAGAGAGAGAGAGAAGGAGAGTGACAGCAAAAGCGAGAGAGAGAGAGAGATCTTCTACCTACTGTTTCATTCCCCAGATGGGCAAATAGACTGGGCCAGGCCAAAGCCAGGAGCCAGGAGCTTCACCTGCATCTCCCGTGTGAGTGGCAGAGGCCCAAGGACTTGTGCCATTCTCCCCTGATTTCCTAGGCACATTAGCAAGGACCTGGATAAGAAGTGCAGCAGCACCAGTGGGCTGCTGGTGCTGCAGTGACACAGTGACACAGTGTTGGCCCTAGGAAAAGTTCTGAACATGTGTTCATGGGGCTAGCTTTGTGGTGCAGCCAGTTAAACTGCCGCCTAAATGACAGCATCCCATATGGGTGCCTGTGCATGTCCTGGCTGCTCCATCTCCCATCCATCTAATCCTGGGAAAGTAGCTGAAGATGGTCTTAGTGTTTGGGCCCCTACACTCACGTGGGAGACCCAGATGAAGCTCCTGGCTCCTGGCTTTGGCCCGGCCCTGCTTGAAAGTTGCTGCCATTTGGAGAATGAACAAATGGATGGAAGATCTTTCTCTCTCTCTATCTGTCTCCCTCTTTATAACTCCAACTTTCATTAAAAAAAAAAAAAGACCTGTTCACTACAAAGTTTCCACCAAAATTTTTTTACATGCTATTTTTAATTGATTAATTTTCTATGCAATTTCCAATTTAACACCAAGATTTTTTTTCATTTTTAATTATATTTATATACAGAAGATTGATTCAGTATATACTAAGTAAAGATTTCATCAGTTTGCACCCACACAGAAACACAAAGTGTAAAAATACTGTTTCAGTACTAGTAATAGCATTACTTCACATTGGACAACACATTAAGGGCAGATCCCACATGAGACGTAAGTACACAGTGACTCCTGAAGTTGATTTAACAATTTGACACTCTTGTTTATGGCGTCAGGAATCTCCCTAGGCTCTAGTCATGAGTTGCCAAGGCTATGGAAGCCTTTAGGGTTTGCCGACTTCAATCTTATTCCAACAGGGTCATAGTCAAAGTGGAAGTTCTCTCCTCCCTTCAGAGAAAGGTACCTCCTTCTTTGATGGCCCCATTCGTTACACTGGGATCTCACTCGCAGAGATCTTTCATTTAGGTCTTTTTTTTTTTTGCCACAGTGTCTTGGCTTTCCATGCCTAAAATATTCTCATGGGCTCTTGAGCCAGATCTGAATGCCTTAAGGGCTGATTCTGAGGCCAGAGTGCTATTTAGGACATCTGCCATTCTATGAGTCTGCTGTGTATCTCGCTTCCCATGTTGGATCATTCTCTCGCTTTTTGATTCTATCAGAGTGAATTAAGCCAGTCCCAAAGGGACAAATATCATATGTTCTCCCTGATCAGTGACAACTAATTGAGCACCAAAGGGGAAACCTGTTGAAGTGAAATGGACACTATGAGAAACAGTTACTTGATCAGCTCTTGTGCTGACTGTTGTTGTACAATGTAATACTTTATCCATTTTAGTTTTTTTTTATTCTAGTAATATTGGTTGAACTCTATAATCCACCAAAAATTTTAAGAGATCAAAATAAAAATTCAATTAGTTATATTGTATTGTAAAGCCATAACAAAAGATGAGAAAGATATTTCACAAATATACATTAATTCAAATGGAAGAAGCTCTTCACATGTTGAGTTTACTAAGTCATAACACTTATTTTTTTCATTTCTATCTACAATTTATGCTTTTAAAGTTTTTTAAGTTGTTTAATATAAGTCATATATTAACTTGAACCCCCAAAAAATCTTGTCACATATATTATTCCACATTCAATTACGGACCTAAATCAGCGTAATAATAAAAGAACAACAAAGGGACAAGTATCACCATTCACACATAATACTATTATGGACATAGAAAATGAAGTAATCTCTGTCTTCATTGTCAATCCTCTTAACTATCTTGCTGTATTACCTTGCTTATCATGGAAACAGAGAGGAAAAAATCTACCATATCAATTAAAGTTTTTCAAACAACTCCTATAAGATTCAGAGGCTCATAAAATTGTAGGGATCTGAATTTGAAGGGCCAACCTGTGGGCTGGAAACTCACATAAATTTTATAACAGTATTGAGGCAGAATAAAACCTAAGAATTTTCAACTAATTGAAAGAAGTTACCCACATAATTAATGGTAATCTTTCATTAATATGTCAATGGCATCAGCAAAATACCTTCGCAGCAGCACCAAACTAGTGTTTAACCCAACAACTAGGTGGCTTAGGCTGGCCTAGTTGATACATTTAATTAACCACCACACTTAGCAATTTTTTTATTTTTACAAAGTCTGCATGACATCAATATGAAAGTCTGATCGAGGTGTTACAATAAAAACAAGACTACTATTTTAAATGTTGTGCATAAAATCCTAACAGACTTTTTAGAAAATGGAATTAACAAATCTACCAGAACACACCATCACAAATGGGTAACATCTAAATTATGAAAGGATTTGACACTAAAACATGAACTCATATAATCAACAATAACTTCTAATACTACTACAGCTTTTGTTTTTAAGAACATATTATTGTATTTGAAAGATTTACAGAGAGAGAAACACACACACAGAGGCAAAAAAAAAAAAAAAAAGAAAAATATCTTCCACTCACTGTTCACTCTCTGAAAGTCTGCAATAGACAGGTCTGGGCCAGGCCAAAGCCAGGAGCCAGGAGCTTCATCTGGGTCTCCTACATGCATACAGGGGCCCAAGCACCTGGGCCATCCTATGCTGTTTTCCAGTGTATATTGGCAAGGAGCTGGATCAGAAATTGGAGCAGACAGGATTCAAGCCAGTGCCCGTATGGCATGCTGGTACTGCAGATAGTGGCTTAACTCACTGTACCATAGCACTAGCCCTACCACTACAACTTAATACTACTCTGAAGTATCTAATATACTTAGGAAGAGAAAGGAATAAGAAATATTGAAGTTAAAAGACAGAATTAGATATCACCAGTAGCATGGAATATAATGACTGCGGAATATAAAGAGAATCAAATCTTTTAAAGCATTAAAAATAATAAAATTTCTACCATGGCTGGTGACAAAAACCAAGGTCATGAGAGAGAAGACTCTAACTACATACAGCACAACAACAACAACAACAAAAAATACTTTGGAGTAAATACACAAAATGTAGATAAATTCTATATTAAATTCTACTGATATATATATATATAATTGAATAAATGAAAAGAAAGATATTATATTTGTCTATCTATCCAACTCCTTACTCCCAAATGATCCAAAACTTTTCTGTTTCCTCGGGCCAAAATTAGAAATGGAGAGGCTGTGTTTTGATGAGAGATGTCTATGGATAGCAGCACTATGAACAAAAAATTCCATGCAAAAGACTTAAACTTCATACTTTATAACTAGTTTTCTTAACAAAAATGATATCTTGCCACAATTAGAATTCAGATTTTTTTCTTAATCTTCTAAGTTGAACTTCAGAGTTATAGTACATTACCCCAAAATAGCAGACACATTTATTTTTTATTTTATTTGGTCTAATGCTAAAGATATTTTTTTTAAAGCCTGGAAATAACATAGCTTGATATTGCGAGTAAGATAAAAGAATGTAGAGAAAAGAGGAACAGTAGCTGAAAGTTTCTATATATATTCAAGTATAACCAGCATGAAAAAAGGTAGTCATGATTAGCAGCAAAAAAAAAAAAGGAATATATGAGTATTATATGAAAGCGCATTGGATAAGAAATGGAGATTGGGTTTCCCACTAATTCTTGGAAGGGGAAAAAGAAATTAAATTAAAAGAAATTTAGATTCAAGGTTCTTCTGACACTGAGTGTCATGCAGCAAATTTATAGTTATGAATCTGTATGATAGACGTTTGAAAAAAGAATACAAAAAATAGATAGCTAAACTTAGATAGTGAAATTACAGGCAGTAATTTTTCTCCTTGAGCTTTTCATTTCTTTTAAGTTGTTTTCCTTAAGTAAGTTATCTCTTTTTATTGTTAACCAATATGTTGTATAATACTCAACATTAACCAGAAATTGGAAAATTCATATTAAAACTTGCGTGAAATTCATAGTATTGGGAATTAAAATATTTCACTAAATCTGTCCTCAAAATGAGTATGTCAACAATGCTAAGATTTTTTCAATGAAGCTAATGAGAGAAAGTCTTATGGCAAATTTCACACTTATTTACCTCGTTTACTATTTATAAGAAGAGATTACTAATCTGCAGAATTGAATTTTAGATTAAATAGATGGGACTGGGTTACATGAGAAGTCTCTAAATAACTATAGTGGGACTAATCACATTTTGAGGTGCATAATGTACCAAGTTTCTTGATAGTTTTAACTGGAAAGAGAAGTGATATTGAAGGAGAATCCTTTCAGTGTAATGACTGTCACAAATAGACAACACTATTCTGAAAAAGTGTGATTTGTAGTTTCCTGTAAGTAGAAAACATCCTTCTGAAACAAACTTTTCTCTTCTCCTTTGTTTTGTGTGACTCCATATATTGTTTCACATTAGCTTTCAAAATCATAACTTAACTCCTGATAGCAAAATACATAATTACACTCAAACTCACTCAATAATTGTAAGATCATTAGTAAGAGCAATCAGGGTATCTCAATTATTTTCCTACTAAATATTAAAATTTTAAAACATCTAGAGAAATATTTAATAAATGTATTGAAGTTCTGTGTATTTCAACTCTGTCTTTACAATATATATTGTTAAATTCACAACTATTCAGCAGTGATTGTGATTTTTTTTTTGGACAGGCAGAGTTAGACAGTGAGAAAGAGACAGAAAGAAAGGTCTTCCTTTTGTTGGTTCACCCCCCCAAATGGCCACTATGGCTGGTGTGCTGAGCTGATCTGAAGCCAGGAGCCAGGTGCTTCCTCCTGGTCTCCCATGTGGGTGCAGGGGCCAAGCACCTGGGCCATCCTCCACTGCGTTCCTGGGCCACAGCAGAGAGCTGGACTGGAAGAGGAGCAACCAGGACAGAATCTGGTGCCCTGAGTGGGACTAGAACCAGGGGTGCCGGCGCCGCAGGTGGAGGATTAGCCTAATGAGCCGTGGTGCCAGCCTGTGAATTATTCTTAAGAAATATTCATTGTACACAAACTTGAAAACAGTTAAGTGAATACGTATTTAATTTTCTCAAAAATCTCTAGGATTGTTAAAAGCATTCATCTCTAAAGGACTTATTATGATAAACTATGGCCCAAGAGGAAATGGAAAAATTTCCCTTCATTTTCCAGTGAAATGACAGTACTGGGTTTTCTGAGGCTTAGCCATTAACTTGTATATGCAGCATGTGCCTCAATTAAGGAAAAAAGGAAGAAGAAAGAAACCATAGTCGACTCAAATATCATCCAGTGCCTCAAGGAGCACAGGAAGCAAGTTCTCAGATTCCCAGGCCATTAACAAGACTACTCAAAAATAATTCTTTGTGGAGAGGTATAGGGAGAAGTCTGGGTCCATAAGAACACAGTAAAATCAAGCAAATAGACAGACCTAAAGATATGCAGTCAGAGGAGAAGCCTGAAATATTAGACATTAAAAATAGCAAACACAGGGGCCAGCATTGTGGTATAGCACATTAAGCCTCCACCTGTAACACTGACATCCCATTTGTGCTCCGAATCCAGTCCGGCTGCTCCACTTCCAATCCAGCTCCATGTTAATACACCTGAAAAAACAATGGAAGATGGCCCAAGTTCTTGGACCTCTGTTCCCACTGGGAGACTTGGATGAAGCTCCTGGCTCCTGGCTTTGACCAGGCCCAGCCCTGGCTGGTGTAAGCATCTAGTGAGTGAACCAGCAAAGGAAAGATTCTCTCCTCTCTCTTTCTCTCTCTCTTTGTCCCTTTTATTCTCTCTCTCTGTAATGCTGCCTTTCAAATACATTTTTTAAATCTTTTTTAAAAAGGGAAAGAAAAAGAAACGGCAAGCACAGCAGTTCAAAGGACCAAAGAATTAGCTTTTGAAGACATTATTGGAAAAGATGGTGAAAGGATTTTAAGAGAGATGAGCCTGAGTTACTGAAATGGCAGCAGCACCTATGATAACAGTGGAGTTCACAAGAGGAAGATGAAATACAATATAGGTTTTATTTTCTTTGACAAAGAATGATAGCTCATGATAGCCAGAATGGCAAATAAGACTTTATCAAAGACATATTCTGTACCACCATGTAATTCACATAATCAGCAACAATGTTATTAAAACTTACCTTCTGCATAAAAAAACAAAGACATTTCATTTCATCTAGTCAGATATGATTAAAGATTATCACGAACCAATTCATTCAATAGTACACACTGAACATCTCTCGGGCACTTTCCTGGGAGCTAGTGACAAAATGAGGAATATCATTCCTACCAGATACAGGAAGTTCAAGAGATGGGCAAGTAACTACAACTACAGTAAATCAGCACCGCACTCCATCAAAACAGAACGCAGTTGCAAAACTCTTGTTGGAGATGCTAGAAATCATTGAGATGTACGGAAGACAAAGGGGTAAAGGGGAGTGTTCCAAGCAGAGGGAAAGCACACACAATGGCCAATGGGCAAAAGGAAGAGTTTGCATAGCATGATTAAGCTATACAGTTTGAGTGAAGGAGTTGAAAACGTGATCGAAATGAAAACAGAGAAGTAAGTAGGGGAGAGATTCCGGAGAGCCCAGGAAACTGCCAGGTTGGCAAAGTTCAGGTTTTCTTTGAACTTCTGAAGAATATCAGAGAAAGATAAACACATTTTACTTTCTATTTAATTCGTGACTGTATTTGCGATTTCCTGGAGAAAGAGAAAGCAGCAAGGACTTTGAAACATGTTAGAAGAAACCCCTGAAAGTGAGAATCATGGAATTCAAGAGAAGGGAGTTTCTTAGAAGAAAGTGATACATATCTACAAACACTAACCTAAGATGGATACAGGGCAGATGTATCTATAGTATTCATCAATAAAGACCTATCTCTCTGCCTCTCTTTCTCTCTCTGTATAACTCTTTGAAGTAAATAAATAAATCTTTGAAAAATATATAAGGCAATAGAAAATCAGATTCACTGAAGTGGAGTAAGAAGAAGTCAAATTTTAAAAGCTTAGGTATGTATGGAAAGTTAAAAAATGAAAAAAAAAATGGAATAAAGGCATATTCAAGGTCTTACCTGGCAGAAAAGATTTACAACACACATGGGACTGGGCATGAACTAGAGAAGGCTTTGTGAGTAAAAGCTGTTTAAGTATATTTCAGGTCTAGTATAAAGAGTCTAACACAGAGAAAACCTTAGAGATGTTGGTGGGGGGCAGGGCTGGTTATTGATGAATCTGAGTTTATTTAATGAATGGAATTCGCTCTTGCTTTGAATAATAGGAAAAATCATTTACCAGAGAGAGAATGTGAAGAGAAAATTATGGACATAAAATATGTCCTTTTGAAGGCAGGGTGGCAAGAAATGAAGTATAGATATTTAAAACTGTTGCAATTTGCAAGAGCTAAGCAGAGTGATGTAGAGAAAAAATCTGGGAATTTTGCTACACAGAGTGAAGATTTCAAAAGGCAAATGGAAGGCTTTTAGAGAAAGGGGACCTGTGGAAGTTAATTCAAAAGAAAAGAATTTTTAAAAGATTTATTTATTTATTATTTGAAAGAGTTACACAGAGAGAGAAGAGGCAGAGAGAGATCTTCCATCCGATGTTTCACTCTCCAACTGGCTGCAATGGACAGAGCTACGCCAATCTAAAACCAGGAGCCAGGAGCTTCCTCCCGGTCTCCCATGTGGGTGCAGGGACCCAAGGACTTGGACCATCCTCTACCGTTTTCCCAGGCCATAGCAGAGAGCTGGATTGGAAGTGGAGCAGACGGGTCTCGAACCGGCGCCCATACAGGATGCTTGCGCTTCAGGCCAGGGTGTTAACCCACTGCGCCACAGCGCCAGCCCCAGAAAAGAAAATGTTTTAAAGTATGGAGCATTGGTTGCCGAAATGGCTGATATTTGGGGCAATGACTGAAGATGGTAGGTAATTGATGCAAGAAATGTTGACTCTAGAAAGTTTTCCTCAAATATGAGGCTCAACGGTTTCCTGAAGCATGGGCAGCACTTGTTCTTTTTGGAAAGAACTGTAGCCATCATAAATGAATTGCCAAAAAAGCCAATAGATATCACTAAGCACATGGCAGGGTGTGTCCCCAAAGGTTCCCCAGGGCTGGAACTCATGATATATCCTGTTGAGAAATGACTAAAGACAACAGAGAAGCTGCTTCAGAAATTTTCTTGGCCTAATGATTCAGACTGCAGATATGATTCTCAAAATCTATATCAAAGTACTTAACTTCAGTGCCCATCTCTGGTTCCTGCTAGTGCAGACCCTGGGAGGCAGCAGTGCTGGCTCAGGTAATTGGGTTCCTAATACCCACGTGATAAACTCTGGACTGAGTTTCCAGATTCTGGTTTCAGTGCAGCTGTAGGCATTTGGGAAGTGCATCAGCAGATGGACACTCTTTCTGTCCACGTGTCTGTCTCTCTGGCTCTCGAATACATTTAAATTTTTTTCTGTTCAATGTCAAGGACTTTAAAAGTTTCATCTTCAAAATTTTAATGCCCTGAAAGAAATTTTTGTCTTGTCAAATTATAATTTTTCTATAAAATGTTATCTTTAAGAAAAATAGATTATATTTGAATACTAGAGTTCTATTAGGTAACATTTACAAGCTGTATATTTCAGAATTTAAAAATTACTAATTTATTTGTTTAAGTTTGGAATCTATTTTGACTATACCAATACCAGTAAATTATATTTATCTGTAATGAAAAGTCAAAATGTTCTTAATACTACATTAAATAATGTAACCTTAAACTAATGCCACAATTTTTGACATGTTAAAGAAAATACATGTACGATTTGTTTAGTCTTTGTTGTGGAAGGCATTTGGTTCACATACCCACATGAAATCAATACGCATCACCAGAAGCATTCTGACTGACTCTCCAGCTCCCTGGAGGGACAGAGGATCATCATCTTCACACTGTTCTAGAAATCACACAGTGGATGTCAATTTAAATTAAAGATAATATGCATTTTGTGCTACTATGAAAGTGTAAAAAATTCTCATGAAAAGTAATTATATTCTAAATGCATTTGAATTAACCCTCTATTTTTAACCTGGAACAAAAATACAAAAAGCTTATTTTATGCTCTAATGATCACAGTTTTACACCCTGCAGTCTGGAAACTGATCATACTCCATTACAAATAACTAGATAGTTTGCTTTTTTACCCCAAAAAGAGAGAGATACAAGCATAACGAAGTCCCTAACCTGGTATTAATGGATAGGTTCCAGGCCACTGGCGCTGACTAGAACAATTATCTCACACTTTCCTTCCAAATCTTCTTTTTAAAATTTTATTTAAGGTATAAAAGTTTCATGCATGTACAAATTTAGGAACACAGTGATATTTCTCACCCACCCACATTCCAACCCTTCTTTCTCCTCCTTCTCTTATTCCTACTCTTAATTTTTACAAGGAACTCTTTTCAGTATACTTTATACCCATAAGGTTAACCTACACTAAGTAAAGAGTTCAACAAATAGGAAGAAGGAAAAAATACTGCTCCTCAACAGTACAGGCAAGTACAGTATAGACAGGGCTGTAAACAATGGTTAAAGTGTCTGTTTCACTCCAATACATTACATTGTAGGTATTCTATTAATTACCCCAGAGAAGGGAAAATATATTATCTCTATCTTTGTGGTACTGGCTTATTTCACTAAGTATAATTGTTTTCAGTTGTATCCATTTTGTTGCAAAAGAAAACATTTTATTTTCCATAATGTACATATATATATAATACCATAATTTCTTTATCCAGTCAAGAGTTGGTGGACATCTGGATTGATTCTATGCCTTAGCTATTGTGAATTGAGCTGCAATGAACATGGGGGTACAAATAAGCCTTTCATATGCTGATTTATTTTCCTTTGGGTAAATTCTCAGGAGTGAGATTACTGGATCATACATACTGGTCTACATTTAGATTTCTTTTTTTTTTTTTTTTTATTGACAGGCAGAGTGGACAGTGAGAGAGAGAGACAGAGAGAAAGGTCTTCCTTTGCCGTTGGTTCACCCTCCAATGGCCGCCGCAGCCAGCACGCTGCGGCTGGCGCACCACGCTCATCCAATGGCAGGAGCCAGGTGCCAGGTGCTTATCCTGGTCTCCCATGGGGTGCAGGGCCCAAGCACCTGGGCCATCCTCCATTGCACTCCCGGGCCACAGCAGAGAGCTGGCCTGGAAGAGGGGCAACCAGGATAGAACCGGCTCCCCAACCGGGACTAGAACCCGGTGTGCCGGCGCCGCAAGGCGGAGGATTAGCCTGTTGAACCATGGCGCCGGCCCTACATTTAGATTTCTAAATTATCTTTATACTATCTTCCAAAGTGGCTGCACCAGTTTACATTTCCACCAACAGTGGATTAGGGTACCTCTTCCCCCACATCCTCCCCAGCATTTGTCATTTGTTGATTTCTATATATGAGAGCCATTCTAACAAGTGAGATGAATCCTCCTTGTGGTTTTGATTTGCATTTTCTTTTTTTTTTTTTTTTTGGTGACAGGCAGAGTGGACAGTGAGAGAGAGAGACAGAGAGAAAGGTCTTCCTTTGCCGTTTGTTCACCCTCCAATGGCTGCCGCAGACTGTGCGCTGTGGCTGGCGCACCGCGCTCATCCGATGGCAGGAGCCAGGTGCTAGGTGCTTTTTCCTGGTCTCCCATGGGGTGCAGGGCCCAAGCACCTGGGCCATCCTCCACTGCACTCCCGGGCCACAGCAGAGGGCTGGCCTGGAAGAGGGGCAACCGGGACAGAATCCGGCTCCCCGACCGGGACTAGAACCCGGTGTGCCGGCACCGCAAGGCAGAGGATTAGCCTGTTGAGCCATGGCGCCGGCCATTGATTTGCATTTTCTTAATGGCTAGTGATCTTTATCATTTTCTCATTTTTTTCTCTTGAAAAATGCTTGGTTAAGTCCTCTGCCCATTTTTCAACTGCATTGTTTGTTTTGTTGTTGCTGAATTTCTTGAGCTCTGTGTTCTGGATTCTGATTATTAATCCCTTATCAGTTGCCTAGTTTGCAAATATTTTCTTCCATTCTGTCAGTTGCCTTTTTGCTTTACTGAAGGTTTTCTTTTCAGTGCAGAAACTTCTCAGCCTGATATAATCGCATTTGTTAAATTTTGGCTTTGAATGCCTGTGCTTCTGGGGTCTTTTCTAACAAGTTTTTTCTATGCCAATGTCTTGCAGAGTTTCCCCAATGTTCTCTAGGAATTTGATGATATCGGGTCATATATTTAGGCCTTTGATCCATTTTGAGTTGATGTTGATTTTTGTGTAAAGTGTAGGTTGGGATCTTGCTCTATACTTCTGCACATGGAGATCTAGTTTTCCCAGCACCTCCCGCCTTCTTGTATGCATGGTCACCTAGAGTAAAAACTACAGTTCTCAGCCAGGTGTACCTTTATGATTAACTCTCCCCAACAGGATGTGAAAAAAATAATATAAGCAACTTCCACATATTTCCATAAAGGGAGGAGGAATGACTTGTTCCCCCTCCTTCTTCTAAATTGTTCCTTTAAACTTGAACATGGTGAGGATCCATATTGGGACATGCAGACAAAGGTAGCATATTAGAGACTGAAGACCTACAATCAGAAGGAGCCTGGGTCTCTGGACCTCTTGGAGAAAAGTGTCGTACTTACATCTTCTACCTAGGGACTGTTATGTGAGAGTAAAATAAACTTCCACCTCTCAAATGAGTCTGTACACTAACAAAATTGCTAACACATTGTTTAAATTAACCATTGCAGGATATTGGTGACATGTACTCGTCATGAATGGTAATTTCAGAAAGGGAACTATTTCTTCCCTCTGTGATTCCAGACAGTATAAAGCATTCCTCCTAAAATATGATAGAGAAATCATGTGTAAAATACCCGTTACCTATACAATAGAGCAACCTAAGAATAAATCAAATCCCAAAAGTTGATTCAATCCCTATATAGACAATGCTGTGTAATGTCCACCTGCACTATAGACATGTTTTTAGGTGAGAACAAGTTCTTCCAGGTACCAAAAGTGATCATCTCAATTGCGCAGTATGTCAGAGATGATTAATATTCAATAAGTATATATGTGTGTGCTTTTTCCTTTCCCAGCCACCTTCCTCATTAGGTTAAAGTTATGTCACTGGGTATTGGACAAGGAGAGCTCCCTGTAATGGCAGGTTTAAAAGGCATAAGTTCTTTGGAGATCATCTAAAAAATGTAAGAGGACTGTCATCATAGATGCTGTGGTATGCCACCAGGACTCCTCCATCAGAATTGTGAAAGCTCTCTGCTGAGTTGTTCTCTGAGAATTTCTCTCAGCAGAAGAGGACTGCTTGGTCACATTTGTTTTTCTTCTCCAAGGAAATCATACATCCAATAACAGCTAAATGTCAAGGTATGAAGTCATAACCCCTTTCTCCCAATATTAGACAACCCTTATCACACAGAGGAAAGAGACTTAATCTTTTATCCAAACAGTCCAAATAATTCCCTTCCTTGGACCACATCAAGATAGAAGACTTTAGATGCAACCAAACCACTAGGTTATTTGAACTTTAATAAAAGAGTTCTTGGGATCAGTGTAGTGGCATAGTGGATAAAGCCGCCACCTACAATGTTGGCATCCCATATAGGTACTGTTTCATATCTTGGCTGCTCCATGTCCATTCATCTCTCTATTAATGACCTGGGAAAAGCAGCACTTTGACATAAGTCCTTGGGCCCCTGCACCCACATGAGAGATCCAGATGAAGGTGGTTAAAACCATCTGGCGGAGTGAACCAGAGGATGGAAGATCTCTCTCTCTCTCTGTAACTCTTTCAAATTAAATAAATAAATATTTTAAATAATAATAAAATAAAATAAAGGAGTTCTTTGATAATGTTTCTTCATCAGAGTAGCTGATAATAATTATTTGGGACTGACATACATGTGAGAGTATTAGTAATGTCAAACAAAATATAAATTGTCATAGATGACCAACACTTTATGGTCTACCTATGCTACCTAGGCAAATATATTATTATTATTTAGTATAATAATTTAGTATAATATTTTAGTATTATAGCTATTATCAATTAGCAATCATGTAAAAATATTTAATGATATCTCTTAAAATTAAAAAGCAAAAACAAGATTTATTTCCTACCTACCTCCTTGCAATCTCTTTTCTTACTACCTCTCTCTAGATAGGCAATCATATGCATATGTATTTTTAAATACAAATGAAAGGTACTATGGAATTGTCCTATATGAAGCAGAAGCGGTAATAGAAAAATTGCTCACAATACTGCTTCGGCTATCTATCAGTTTCTATTGTTTGAAAGCAAAAATAGCTGTTTTTATTTTATCTCAAAATGATGCTTTTCAAAGTGGCACGTAATAGGACACTCATAGATTTGTTAAAAGCATTTTTGACATTTGTATATGAAAGAATTTATGGTAAAGTTAATATATCAAGGTGCTCACCAAAGAAACATGTAACAACTAAAATTAAGTTTTTGTAACTGGTATGTTTCCATAAGTTTATAATCAGTAGGAGAGATTGTCTAGATGTTGGGCAGCTCTATGATTTGAGTCTGTAACATTTAATAACTAAATTCAATACCGTAGTTTTATGTTATGTATTGGGATTTTCTTGATAAAAGTTACTCTTTCTGTCTCCCCAACCTGCCTTTTCTCCTCTTAATGGCATCTGGATCCGGAGCTCCTTTTGCAGTCTGAAGAGGGCACTACAGTCAGAACCATGTCCTGATGATAAAAGCCTCTGGTAGCACTGAAAGTTGTCCTTAACCTTGGAAAAAAAAGTTTTTAAAAAGAAAGTACTTAAATATCCAAAGCTTTCATTTGAATTGTGTGTGTGTGTGTGTGTGTGTGTGTGTGTGTTTGTGTATGTTCACAATGTTGTCTATTTGTAGACAGGAAACTTTCTGTTTTTCTTGGGCCAACATGTCAAGTTTTCTCTGTATAGTTTACAAGAGGAAGTTGTGGTGAAGACTGAAAAAAGAGGGAGAACAGAGATCAGTATCTTACAATGAAAATACCAAAAGATACAAAGATATGCCAAAAATAGATCTAAAATGCAAAAGAGGTTGTCAACCAAGTAAATACATTTCCATAAGAACTTTTCCTTTGTTAAACCAAAATAAAGGGAAATGATTGACATTAAATGTCAATCAGAATTATAGTGGACATCAGTTAGAATTGATAGCTGCCAGAAATCAACGTAATTGTTGATACTATAAAAAGCTCTTTTTGTTATGTTCTTTCAGAATATCTCACAAGTTTTTCCTCAGTTAAAATTTATGCACTTTTACTAGAGTTACTTTTATAATTTCTTTATACTTTATGATTACTGATTCAGATCTTTGTATCATATTTCTTTAAAGATGTAAAAAAAGATTATGAAAAGCAACCAGTGAGCTTTAAGGTAATCTATGTTCCTGTTGTACACGGCTGTGTCATTTTTCACACAGTGTAGTAATGGGTGAAGTCTGCATTATTCCCTTTTTCATCACAAGTTTGTAATTTTTCTGAAAACAGCATAACTCATATTTTGATACTAATGCTATGAATTTATGAAATGACGGAAACAAATGTTTTTGTAGAAAGATAAGTTTGTGGCACTCATTTACTCAACCGATACTAAAATAGTTTGAGGAATACATAAAGGTTGTGGAGGTAGACCCTTTCATATGCTGTACATTTTTGATTCAAAGACTCTGATGCATATGACTCTGGGTAAGTTGTGAGACCCAGGGGAGCAGATGGGCTGTTTAAGATGGGTGCTTAAACTTAAGTGATGTATGTACAACCACATAAATTTATTTTAAAAGGAGCAATTACAATTGGGCTTACTTAGAGTGGTCATATTTTATACAAGACAACACAGAGTGTTAGAAAGCAGTTGGCACCAAACCTGAGCCAGAGAAAATTTTTCTGAATTATAAATTAGGAAAACAGAAGAATAAAAAATATAGAAGTAAACAAAAACAAATATTAAAGAAAAATAGAAAAGGTGTTATACCGCAGAAGAGCTCCACATCTCTGGGATGAACTAACATGCTCTGGGGGAAGCATGAAAGAAAGACGTCCCTCCCAGTGTAGGTGGAGTCAGTGGTCAAAACGACCCCCCATTACTCACGGAGTTCCCCCTTTATACCCTGCACACAAATCTTTCACTGCATTTTGAGCTAGTATCCAATATTCTGGAACACTGGTTCGCATCCCATATGTGGTAACAGAATACCACAGAGATCAAAATCAAAAGCACTTCCATTACTACCAAAAGTTACCTTCATCCTATTTTATTCTTCCTGAAGTATCATTCTAACTTTTATCATCACCAGTTGCTTTTACCTACCCCTGATCTTCACATCAATGGAATCGTCCAGTGAGGAATCATACTGATTACGTTGTTTTCTTTTTCTCCCCATTCTCGATATCATGCTTTTGAAGTTCAGCAGGCTATTGCTTGCCTACTTTTCTCATCTCTAGAGAATTGTACGTGGCTGATAACATCTCACAAATGTGGCAATCTGGTACCAATATTTACTGGTGTAGGGCACAATAGGCCAGTCTGTTTGCCTCAAGTTCAAAACAACTCTGTGATGTGATTCTCACCATGAATTAAGTCGAGGCTAGTCTTTATTCTCGCTCAGCCTTTTTCCTTCGTTCACCATTGTACTGTTTTCTTAAGAAACACATTGCCCCAGGAAATTATTTAAAATCAAACCATTGAGTGCAATTCTGCCTCTCAGGTTGCATCAGCTTCATAAAATTGGTAGTAAAAATGATCCTAGGAAGCTGAATATGGGAGATTCCAGCCTGGATTTTCCACACATCTCTAATGAAGGATATAAAATTGATAATCTCTGATATGCTACAGGAGTGTAATTGCTCACAATTTCACCTGGGGTGAATGGAACAGGACACATGTTGAAGGGGTTGCACTGGTGTATATAGTATTTCTGACATCTGAAAGGTACAAGGGAGATAGCACTTGTAAGGACTGTAGAATTGGATGGCTGTTGCTGAGTGTCGGGAATACTTTGAAGAGAGAAAATAAACTCAGAACAATCAGACACTAATTCAAAGCAAAATATGAAAGCCAGAGAACTTTTCTGCTAGGTTTTAAATAAGGTCTTGCCATCTGTAGTTAGACTTGATTGCAATGAAAAACAGACTCAAGACCAGAAAAGTGAATTCTCAGCCCTGGCAATATTCCTACACTATAATCAAGGATCTATTAAGGATAAAATGAGTCCTGTAAAAATGGCTGGGGATATTTGCATTTGTGACTCTTGAGTCCACCCAACCACTTCCCTCTTGCTAGTGTAGATGATCACTTAATATGTATATGTATAGGAGCCAGTAAGACAACAAAGTTTAAACAGCCACAGTGAAGAAAAGCAAAGTTCTAATTAGGTTTGCCTGGTGTTGAGGAGAATCTAGTAGAAGTTGAATATCACGAATTCATAGTAGCAATGGCCTTTGAACCAGTGCCCAGAACATAAGATTGAGTACAAAGACAATGGATGACTAAGCTTGACTAGTTTAATGCTTTTACTCTGTTGGTGAAACAGAAAGACAATGAAGAATGATTGTTGAGATTACAGGTCAATAACAATTAGCCATAGAACTAAATAGTGTGGGGTAGGAAGAAGGATGTAATATTATGTTTGTTGGTTGATTCAGAAAAAAAAAATGTATTGGTTAAGCATTAAAGCAATTTTCCAAGATGAAAATCTAAGGAATAAGCCCATCAGAATGGTGACTAAAGTTCTGCCTTTTCATTGAAGGATAAAATCAATAAAGACTGGATGTTGGAATACACCCAAGAATATAGAGACAATTATTTCCAGATTGAAATTAATACTATTAGGTTATGTAACCACTAGTCTTCCTGGTCACTGATAGGAACCCCTTATATGCAAAAGTTTGATTTTTATTCCTGGATATCAGATTTCTTTTCTATGCATGTTTCTATCATACCCTTAGTTAGTCAGGAGTAAAGAGCTGAGATTTTTGAAAATTACACATAAGTATATTGGATTACAACAAAGGTGAGAAAATTAAGAATTTGTGAATATTGCTGAAGAGTATATGGGAATTTTGTAGTATCCTTGAAACTTTTCTAAAAGTTTGGAGTTAAATGCAAACAGTTTGGTAAAAAATAAATCTGGTATGTATCTTAAAACATGTATAACACGAGGTATACTGTAAATATGTACAACATAATTTCTTAAAAAAATTATAGCAATAAAATAACAGTAATTACTGATGACACTATGCTACCTAACAACATTTAGAGAACAATTTGTCCTAATATAACAATATTAATGCATCATCTATGCATTTTAAATATTTTTTCAAATATTTTAATGTAAATAAAACTAATCACTTCATCTGATACCACTGGATTGAGTTCTCAGCTCCTGGCTTCTGTCCCTGATCCTGGGCTAGCATCTGGGGAGTGAACCAAGCATGGGAGCTCTCTCTATCTCTATCTCTATCTCTATCTCTATCTCTATCTCTATCTCTATCTCTATCTCTATCTTCCCTTTCTCTTTTTCCCCCTCTCAAATTAGATATGATAGGTTGGAATGCACAGAATATAGGAAAGATGGGGCCGACGCTGTGGCGCGGTGGGTTGGCGCCCTGGCCTGGGGCGCTGGCATCCCGTGTGGGCGCTGGTTCGAGACCCGGCTGCTCCATTTCCTGCCCGGCTCTCTGCTGTGGCCTGGGATAGCAGTAGAGGATGGTCCAGGTCCTTGGGCTCCTGCATCCATGTGGGAGACCCGGGGGAGGCTCCTGGCTCCTGGCTTCGGATTGGTGCAGCTCCGGCTGTTGCGGCCATCTGGAGAGTGAACCATCGGTTGGAAGACCTCTCTCTCTCTCTCTCTGCCTCTCCTCTCTCTGTGTAACTCTGACTTTCAAATAAATAAATAAATCTTTAAAAAAAAAAAAAGAATATAGGACAGAAGTAGCAGACTGTGTGTCTCAGGTTAAGCCACCATTTGGGATACCCATATCCCATATCAGAATGGCTACAGTGGAATCCCACCTCATTTCTGATCCAGCTTCTTGTTATTGCACCTGGAAGGCAGGAGTTAATGATGTGATGATGCAAGTCCACAGGTTCCTGCCATCTACGTGGGAGACTTAAATGGAGTTCCTATCTTCTGACTTTGGCCTGGCCAAGCCCTAGCTGTCACAGGCATTTGGAGTATGAATCAGTGTTTGGAAGAGTGGAAGAAATCTCTCTCTCTCCCTCTCTGCCTGTGACTCTTTCAAATGAATGAAGGTTTTTAAAAATAATGAAAAAGTAAAATTATATTTTATACAATTGTGAAACAGAAGGCAGAATAATATAGACTTAGGTGTGTTAAATGACATTTGACCTAAACGCATCTCCAAACTTGGGTGATTGGCCAAAGGAAGCCCCATACACAGTGAACTGTAACCTAGCTCAAAATGTGAACAAACTAAAACTCATCCTAAAAGCATATCCTTGCAACCAAGCAAGTGAGTCTCTGCCAATCTTGGTAGCTAAACTTCCAGCCAAGCAGAGGCTGAAAATTTTCATAACCCAATGGTATAAAGCAGATGCCAAATGCAGCACATCAGGATTCTTCTGTATGCTGCTTCCTTCTCATGGTTATCAACATAATCTACAATTGCGGTGATGTGGGATGTTCTAAACCATCTTCAGTCTGGATCTGCTGTATAATTCTGGAACTGCAAGTAAAGCCAAGTAAGATCTGCAAAACTTTGTCTTTTAACAAGCACATTTGCTACAGTGTCAGTAGATCTGCTTCGAATTCTAAACTACTTACCTAAGCCTTTCAGGTGAAGACTCTGAGATGTGGTTTCTAACTGGGGTGCTGATTGCAGCCCCTCACTAATGTCTCTCTGCATTCAAAAGCAAGGCATGACTTCTTCTGGTCAACATGGTATGCTGAAGAAGTAAATTCTTCTAATTAACTTAAGGTGGCAATCTCTCAAAGCTGTCTGTTTTCAGTGCTGTAGGTATTCCATTTTCATTTTCATTCTGTTGTGATCAAGAAGAATATGATGAAGATGATCAGAATTACATCCCATTATGAGCTTGTTAATTTGTCTGCTGTAATTTTCTAAGCGTTTTCTTGGAATGCATCCAGAAATTTATAAAAGAGATCATTTTCCATCTCATAGTGCTACAGATTGTGAAACAATAACTAATCTGAGATAATAAGTATTGTAGCTTATGAAAACATACGTAAAAACAAAACATGCTGGAAAATATACAGTGTTTTGAATTCATTGAGAAGTATAAGCATACCACCAATTAAGACTAAATGAGGGGCCAGCACTGTGGCATACCCGGTGGGCCACTACCTGTAGAAGCCAGTCACTCATTTATATCTTTCCTTAGAAAATGGCACACTAGGGCCAGTGCTGTGGCATAGTGGGTAAGGCTGCCACCTGTAGTGCTGGCATCCCAAATGGAGACCTGGCTGCTCTATGTCTGAGCCAGCTCTCCGCTATGGCCTAGGAAAGCAGTAGAAGATGGTGCAAGTCAGCACTGATGTTAAGACACTGTTTAAGATAAACACATCCCATTTTTTAACATTTGGTTTCTAGTCCCAGATTCAGCTGCTGACAACAGCTTCCTTTTGATGCAGATCCTGGGAGGCAGCAGATGATGCCTCAGTCGGGTCCCTGTCACCCACGTAGAAGATTCAAACCAAATTCCAGGCTATTGGCTTTGCCCAGCTGTCAGCAGGTGCTCAGGAAATGAGCCAACAGAGGGAAAATCTCTCTCTTGCTCTTTCAAATAAATTTTAAAAAATTACTTTCAAAATATTACAACTATTCAAAGTACCACTTAGAAATTTCAAAATACACTTATTATCTTCTTTGGGTAAATACAAGCAAGTGTTATTTTTTAAAAAAAAAAACTATGTATCTAGTATTTTTCAGATAAATGTAAAATTAAATGATACACCTTTGTTATGAAAGGAAGTCTTAATGAAAGAAATTAATAACTCTAAGAAGTTCCAGCAAAGTTATAAATGTAGTCTGTTGCAAGTAAAATGGAAATGCCAAAGACAAATTAGCTATTTCTGCTTGAAAAGTCAGGACAGAAAGTGAAATTCAGTGATTTGAGCTGAGTCTTGAAGGATAAGGAGTTTTCCAAACAGGCAAGGAGACAAAAGGCATTTCAAATCCAAGAGAAAACAAGAGCCCTGCCCTCCTTCCCTCCCTCCTTTCCTTCTTTTCTTTCCCATCCTTTCTCCTGCTGTTGAAGGGCTTTGCCTAAGATCTCTGATGGGGTTGTCCACGGTCCATCTCTGCCTCCCAGAAAATTGATCTCTTTATCACAACTAACTCTTATTCCTGCTGTCAAATTGTTGCTACAACTGGCTTTCAACTAACAGTTGGATCAGATTTAAAATTAAAGATCTCTCCTCAGAGCCATCATTGTAGCACAGCAGGCTAAGCTGCCACCTTCAATGCTGGCATCCCATATGAGTGCCAACTGGAATTCCGCATGCTCAATTTCTGATCCAGCTCCTTGCTAATGCCCGGAAAATTAGCTGAATATGGCCCAAGTACCTGAGGCCCTACCATCCAAACAGGAAACCAGGTGGAGCTCCAGGCTCCTAGCCCTGCCCTGACCATTGTGGCCATCTGGGGAGTGAACCAGCGGGTAAAGGATCTCTGTCTCTCTCTTTCTCTCTGTCTCCTCCTCTTTCTGTCTTTCCCCTTCTCTGCCCCTCTGCTTTTCAAATAAATAAAAATATTTTTTTAAATGTCTCCTTAACTGAATGTTGTCTATCAAATACCATTTTCCTAAGTGTGTTCGTAAAAATTGATATTTTCTCTAAAATTAAAAACTATATTAAGGTACTGCTTATTTTCATTAATCTGAAATATACCAAACACAGAAATGCACCAAGTCAAATGTTTTAAACATCTAAAACAGCATATAATTTCCTTTCATTCCTTGATGAACTTTGTTGTTTCCATGCAGTGGGAGTTCCCAAAAATGAGTTGATGACTTGAATTATCAGAGCTTCACTGCCTAACAAAGCAGAAATACTATTATAAGTGCATTTAATATTTCCACTATAAAAACCCAGACTGTGAGCATCTACAATAGCTCTTTAGCTACAACAGGCTAGCTTGGTAGCAATTTGTCTGGTAGGAATAATAAAATGTACTGAATAATTAGTTTGAGTATCTAATTAATCTATGGATGATTTTTGTTTTAAATTATTTAACATTAAATGTTTCATTAGATTTCAAGGCCCAAAGCCCCAGGCATACATGTATAATTTTAAAAGTATCATTTGTCTCAAATCTTAAAAAGGACTCAATACTAAATAAATTAAATGTTAATATTTCAAGTAATTTTAAAAGAAGATGTAATATCTAAATTTAGAAAGTAGCTTAGAATATAGCAGGGCATCTTTTCAAATGTTCTATGATAATTTAGAAGTTGACAATTCAATATGAGATGTAGATTGTGATTAAGCTATACCCAAAATTAGAAATAAGAAATATATCAGTTTATTGTATACACACATCCTTCTACAAGATAATACAAGATAATTTTTAATTCATTTCCCTGTGGAACTGTGACATTCAGATCAATAACTATTGGTTTCTTAAATCGATTTGAAAAGTAGAGCAACACACACATACAAAGCAGGGGTAGAGGAGTGGTGAAAGATGTTTCCATTACCTAGTTCACTGCAAATTTCCACAACAGCCAATCAGGGCCAGGTGGAAGCCAGGAACCCAGAGCTCCATCTGAATCTCCCATATGGGTGGCAAGAACCAGAGCACTTGATCCATCATCTGCTGCCTCCTGGGATGCATTAGCAGGAAACTGAATTGGAAGTAGAATAGCTAGGACTTAAACTGTCACTCTAGTATAGGATTCAGGCATCCCAAGTGATTACGTAACTTGCTGCACTACAAGGCTCAGCCCTCAAAATTGCTTTCATTAATAGACATTTATTACAAGAAATCAATTATGATTGACACCAATGTGTATCCCAGTCTTTTTTTTTTAAAGATTTATTTTATTTATTTGAAAGGCGGAATAACAAAGAGGGTTACAGAGAGAAAGAGAGAGCAAGAAAGAGAGAGAGAGAGAGAAAGGATCTTCCTTCTGCTGGTTCACTCACCAAATGGCCACAATGGCCAGGGCTGGGCCAAAGCCAGAAACTTCATTTGGGTCTCCCATGTGGGTTTCAGGGGCCCAAGGACTTGGTCCATCTTCTGCTGCCTTTCCAAGCACATTAGCAGGGAGATGGATCAGAAGTGGAACAGCCAGGACTGGAACCAGAGCCCATATGGGATGCCAGCTTCACAGGTGGTGTTTTTACTGATTATGCCGTAATACCAGCCCCCAGATACCACTCTTTTTTTTAGTCCATGAGACTAAAGGCATGAAGGATACCACTCTTAATACTCTAATTTTCTTAATACTCCAGAAGATGAAATTTCTTTTGCTTCTTAATTAGACAGCAAATATAAATTATCCAAAAGTTTTTAAAAATCTAATCTTACAGTTACTTGAAAATATATTACGAATTTACTGGACAAGATCACATGATTGATCTGTGTGGATTAAAACTAAAGCACAGTGAATGAATGAATGAATGAATAGGCCAGTGCTGTGACATAGTAGGCTAAGCCTCCACCTGTGGCCCTTGCAACCCCTATTGTCCTGGCTGCTGCACTTCCAACCTAGCTCTCTGCTTATGGCCTGGGAAAGCAGTGGAAGATAGCCCAAGTGCTTACACCCCTGCACCCATGTGGGAGAACCAGAACACCTTCTGGATCCTGGCTTTGGATAGGCTCAGCTCCAGCCACTGCAGTCATTTGGAGAGTGAACCAATGGATGTGTCTACCCTTCTCTGTGCCTGTAACTCTCTCTCTCAAATAAATAAATAAATAAATCTTAAAAAAAAAAAAACATAGAGCATGGGAACACTAATTTTTATTGGTATTTGTCAAAAATCATGTTATAATTTGTATATAAAAATATGCCCTAGAATCACACATTGGGAATTTCCAGTGAAGGAAAAATTACAAAAGTGTTCTTGTCATCAATGGCTCCATTTCTTTGCTAAAATCTCTCTTTATTTAAACACTTACACACTGTTGGTGGAAATGTAAACTAGAGCAGCCACTGTGGAAAACATTGTGAAGATTTCTTAACAAGCTAGAAACTGACTTGCTAAGGATCCAGCAACCCCACTACTGAGTATCTACCTAAAGACTTGAACACATTGTATCAAAGGGATATCTACACCACCATGTTTATACAGCACATCTCACAGTAGCCAAACTGTGGAGACAAACAAGGTATCCATCATCAAATGAGTATATAAAGGAAATGTGGAAATCTGGACCCAGTAAGATGATTATCACATGTTCTCCCTATTTCATGTTATACTCCTTAAAGATATATTAAAAATCCACAAGGTTTGCCACCTACAGTTGTTTAAGTCATGTCATGGTTTTAATTATGTTGAAAAGCCTTTGGGGAAAATCTTTTATTTCTTTAGCACCTCCTTTATTCTACAGCAGCATATAGTCCCTATATTACAAATATTTTTTAACTTTCTATTTATTCATCTTTATCTGAAAGGCAGAGAGAGAGTGAGAGTCAGAGAGAGAGAGCAAGAGAGAGAGAGAGAGCGAGCACTCTTCCATTTACTGTTTCACTCTGCAAATGCTCTCAGCAGGAAGATCTGTGCCGGGCCAAGTTTAGATACAGGAATTCAGTCTGGGTCTCTCCCAAGGGTGGCAAGCTCTCAAGTATTCCAGCCATCACTGCTGCCCCCCAGGTGTGTTCTCAGGAAATCTGGACTGGACTTTGAAGTGGGACTTGATTCCAGTCCCTCCAATAAAGGATCTGTGTGCCTCCAGCAGCAACTTAACACATTGTACCACAATGGCCACTCCATTATAAGTACTTGGGCAAGTAACACCAATTATACCTCATATTGAGGCAGGATAAACACATTCCAGATTTGGAGTATATTTAAGGATGAGGAAATATTTTTTAAAAAATTAGAAAATGACAAAGGTTGTCAACATCATCTGTATGTATACTATCCATCCTCTTAAATCTGTCTGAAATTAAAAAAATACTAACATAGTATATAAATCAAATTTTGCCACAAAGCAATTTTTTTGTAATTAAAGGAACTGATATATAAATTTTTGCAGATATCTGTGTTACTGTTCAGTGCTGATGCTGATGTTGTAATTCAGGATGAATTTAATAAATAAAGTTTTGTAGTTAAATACTACTGCATATGCCTAATACAAATCTTCTCAACATCATAGTTGTCTTCATCCACAAAAATATGATGCTTTTGTTATTTAATTTCCTTTGTGTCCTAAATGTTAGTGTCAGCTTAGAAAACATAAAAGAGAGCTCACAGAGAATAAATCCTTTCATTGTCATTATTGAAATGGAACTGCAGCTGTTTTGCACCTGTTGCTAAAATCTTTTTAGATGTTCTGCATTGAAACCCTAATAATCCTATGGATATGCAGTTTGATACCCCTGGGGGGACTACATAAATATTATACATGGTTGCAAAGAAACAGCTTTTGTGAGGTTTTTCTTTTTAATATATAATTTTCTACTGAAGCTCTCACAGTAAAACTTTCTTGCTATTTTTATGGTTTGTTTATGTGATCAGTAACAGAAATATTCGAATTAAGAGCTAGACATTAGTTACCTCTCTTTCCTCTCATGATAGATGAGTACATATTACCCATAATTTTATTAATAAAATCTACTATTTACTGAAAGATTTGACATCTAGTTACTAAAAGGCTGTATCACTTAACCAAGATTATGGAACTAGAAAGACACTAACCCAAAATCCTATGTTTTTAGTCATTATGCAAATTTCCTCCACTCTCATAATAGCAGTTGATTGCTAACCTATATCAAACAAGATACATGTGTAAAATTTCTTCAAGGATAGAAAACATAAACTTTTGTAAACCTATTACATCTTTCAGAAGCAACAGTCCATAATCCAAAAAAAAATTTAAATCACAATACATATTGTTTTATTTTAGGAAAATAAATATATTAAATAAAAATATCCTTCATAATTACTACTATTATTTGCTGAATATTTTCTGTCAAGATATTTCTCAATTAATATGTATACCATCTTTAAATAGAAGTTTAAATACATGTAGCAGAAAATCTTAATGGAACCCTATGTTTGAGTAAATACTAAGAGACACAAAGGTTGAGTCCTTTCAATTCTCTTGCAATTTTTTAAAGAAATGTTGTTGATTTGAACATCTTAGAAAAAAATTGCTTAAGAGAGACATTGAAAACAATGTGTAGCAATTATTCTTAGTTGTTTAAATTTAACTGAAAAGTGATCCCTGTTAAATATAATAGTGGGAATAAGAGAGGGAAGAGATGTACAGTTTGTAACAGGCTCATTTGGACTTACCCCTAATGGTAGAATTAGAAACGTGCCAGGGGATTCCAATTCAATCCCATCAAGGTGGCATGTACCAATGCCAGCTCACTAGTCGAAAATGATCAGTTTCAGTTCACAATTGATCATAATGATAGGTCTAAGAATCAAAGGGATTACATAAATTGAACCAGTATCTGCAAATAATTGATAGCATTAAAAAGGAGAGAATGATCCTACATGGAAAGCAGGATACACAGCAGACTCATAGAATGGCAAAAGCCCTAAACAGCACTCTGTCCTCAGAATCAGCCCTTAAGACATTCAGATCTGGCTGAAGAGGCCATGAGAGTTGCGCAGGCATGAAAAGCTCAGACATCATGGCAAAAAAAAAAAAAATGACCTAAAAGAAAGATCTCTGTGAGTGAGACCCCAGCGGAAAGAATGGGCCATCTAAGAAGGCAGGACCTTCCTGTGAAGGGAGGAGAGAACTTCCATTTTGAATATGACCTTGTCTAAATAAGATCAGAGTTGGTGAACTCAAGAGGCTTCAAGAGGCTTCCATAGCCTTGGCAGCTCATGACAAGCGCATCGGGTGATTACTGACGACATAAATGAGAGTATCAGTTCTTAATCAACAATAGGAGTCACTGTGCACCTGTTCCCCATTTAGGACCTCTGCCCTTAATGTGTTGTACTATGAGAATCAACAGTAAAACTATTATTCAAAAAGTACTCTATACTTTGTGTGTCTTTGTGGGTGCAGTCTGTTGAAATCTTTACTTAGTATATACTAAGTTGATCTTCTGTATATAAAGGTAATTGAAATGAATCATGATGAAGAATGGGATGGGAGAAGGAGTGGGAGATGGGATAGTTGTGGGTGGGAGTGAGTTGGGGAAAAGCTGTTATAATTCAAAAGGTATACTTTGGAAATTTATATTTATTAAATAAAAGTTGAAAAAAGGAAAACAATATGTAGAATATCTATTAAACATAAGCCTACCAATTCACCATTAAGAGCCTCTGAAATTCCTTGAAGTAGAAATAGAAACATACTTTAAGGCATGGCATCATATTTTAGAAATAATTTAGGTGAAAATTTTATTTTAAGCCACCAAATTGCAAACACATTAATAAACTGTTCATTAAAAACAAATACTGTATGTTATGCCCATTTCTTCTCCCCCAGACACTTGTTAAAGTATCATCCAATCATTCTTAAATGATTCATTGTGTTCAATTTGTAGATTAAAAATAATATGGGCCGGCGCCGTGGCTCAACAGGCTAATCCTCCGCCTTGCGGCGCCGGCACACCGGGTTCTAGTCCCGGTCAAGGCGCCGGATTCTGTCCCGGTTGCCCCTCTTCCAGGCCAGCCCTCTGCTGTGGCCCAGGAGTGCAGTGGAGGATGGCCCAAGTGCTTGGGCCCTGCACCCCATGGGAGACCAGGATAAGCACCTAGCACCTGGCTCCTGCCATCGGATGAGCGCGGTGCGCCGGCCGCAGCGCGCCAACTGCGGCAGCCATTGGAGGGTGAACCAACGGCAAAGGAAGACCTTTCTCTCTGTCTCTCTCTCTCACTGTCCACTCTGCCTGTCAAAAATAAAAAAAAAAAATAAAATAAAAATAAAAAAGAAAAATAAAAAAATAATAATAATATGGATTTAAACTGTATAATTGGTAATAAACTGACTCAGAAACCTTATAACCTCACAGTACTTGATTAAATAAAAAGAATAATGTCCATTGTTATTTGTTGAACTTGTTATTTTTATGTTGATGCTTGTCATTTAACATAAAATCAACTTTAATATTTTTGCATTTTGATCCTGCCACACAGTATGTAAGTTACGCTTAATTATAACATGTACCTCTGGCCTAAATTTTTTATCTTGAGGACAATATGATATTTTGGAGAAAAGAGTGTATTTTGGATAAGGAATTTTTAATTAAATATATAATATAAATTATAAAACATAGATATATTTAATTACATAATACTGTATACACTTAACCTAACTTGGAAATTAACATATTAAATATACATTCATATCACTATATATCATTATGGATCACAAATCGTAACTAATGGGTAAATGAAAAGAAATTAATATGCTCAATATGCACAGTTCCTGATTTTAAAAAGTGCTTTCTTTGTATTTTTACTATTTTTTTATTTGAAAAGCAGAGAGACAGACAGGAGATCAGAACAGGGATAAAGACAAGGCAGTGTGACTGCAGGGGTCATGCTCCTGTCAACTACACCCCATAAAAAAAGGTAAAAACCATTTTTCTTTTAAATAAGTAAACATATAATACAATGTTGATTTTATTTATTATACTAATTATGCTGCTTACTCAAAATTCTTCTTATGAAGCATACCCTGTGTCACCTGTAATTAGTCAATTGCAAATTACTGTAGTACAAATAGCTTCATTTCTGTTGATCATTTTTAACAAGAGGAAAATATTGAAAATGAGTTTCATAAATTGAATTTGGATTTCGTGATACATTTTAACTTCCTTTTCTTTTTGAAATAACATTTGGGGGCGGTGCTATTGTATAGTGGGTAAAGCCACCACCTGCAGTGCCAGCATCCCATATGGGCTCGGGTTCAAGTCCAGGCTGATATACTTCTGATCTAGCTCTCTGCAATGGCCTGGGAAAGCAGTAGAAGATGGCCCAAATCTTGTGCCTCTGCACCCACGTGGGAGACCTGGAAGAAGCTCCTGTCTCTGGCTTCGGATTGGTGCACTCTGGGTGTTGCGAACAAGGGGGGAGTGAACCAGCGGATGGAAGACCTCTCTCTCTCTGCCTCTCCTTCTCTCTGTATAACTCTGACTTTCAAATAAATAAATAAATCTTTAAAAAAAAGAAATAACATGTGAGATTTGTACATAGTTATTTGGTAAATTATTTCAGTGCATATCTACTGATCAAATCAGGGTTACTGTCATTTTCAGTCTCCTATCATTCCTTTATGTTTGGAGGCTTCAAGTTCTTCTCTTCTAGTTCCTTATTAAATATCTAATAAGTAATAGTGAACTGTAATCACCCTTATTGTATTGTAGAACAATAGAACTCCTTCATCCTTTCAGTGTTTCAATACTCACTATTCAACTTCTCTCTATTCTCCCTTCCACTGTTCCCAGCTTCCAGTAAACACTACGATATCTTCAGATTGATGTTTGGCTTATTTGACTTAACAGAATGCCTCCTAATTTTATCCATGTTCCTGCAAATGATAACTGAACGATATTCCACTGTGTATATATACCACATTTTCTTTATTAGTGAATCCATTGATGGAGATCCTGGTTAATTTTATGACCTGGCTATTGTGAATAGCACTGTAAATTTTAAATTTTTAAATGCTAATTTAATCTCCTTTTCAAATATATACATAAGTGGGATAACTGGGTCAAAAATGTATTTTTAAAGGAACTTTCATACTTCTTTAGCAAGGCTATACTGATTTACATTCTCACCAATGGTATACAATTGTTCCCTTTACTCTACATGCTTATTAGCATTTGTTATTGTTTGATAATTGTATTTTAACTATGGTGAGATGATATATCATTATGGTTTTGATTTGCATTTCCTTGATGGTTAATAATGTTAAGGACTTTTTTTACCATTTTTATTTCTTCTTATGAGAAATATTTGTTCAGATCCTTGATTCATTTTAATTAGATTAGTTATATTTATTATTGTTGAGTTTTTTAGTTCCTTGTGTGTTACAGATATTAACCTTTGTCAAATTGATAGTTTGAAAATATGTTCTCCCATTTTATAGGTTGTCTCTTCACTCCATTTAGTGTGCAGAAGCTTCTAAATTGTTACCACCCTGTTTTTCTATGTTTTCTTTGGTTGCCCCAAGATTTGGGGGCTTATCCAAAAATAAAATCATTACCGATATCAATGTCTTCAAGTGGTTTCTGTGTTCTCTTCTATAAGCTTTGATCCATTTTGAGGTGATTTTGTATAAAGTGAGAGACAGGAATCAAGTTTCGTTCTTTTGCCTACATATATCCAGTTTTCCCACAATCGTTTATTGAAATGGCTAACCTTATGCCAATATATGTTTCCAGTATTTTTATCAAAAATTAATTGGTTTTATATGCATGGATTGATTTCTGGGATCTCTATTCTGTTCCATTGATCTACGTGTTGATTTTTATACCAGTGCTCTGCTATCCTGGTTCCTACAGTGCTGTATCTTGAGGTCAGATATTGTGGTGCCCCCATCTTTGTTCTCTTTGCAATGTGTATTTTGATTAAAGAATAATAATAACCTATGGTTCAAACTGTACATGAGTTCTGAAATTTGTTACAGTTGTGGTAACCAACTCTATCTTTAAATTCAGATTTGAAAATATAATAATAATTAGTGGGAATATAATACTCAATTTCTTTGGAATATGCCTAAAAAGCAAAAACTTACTTTAATTCAACAAGATTTAAAATAAAATAAATTCATGGTGTGGCCTCTGCATTACAAAATAAAGCCCTGGATAGCCTCATTTTTCACTGTGAAAAAAAAATAAAATAAAATAAATTCAGTTACATGCTTGTTTTTTACATTTCTCAATAACCCTACTGGAAGATGGCTGATGATTAGCTATCGTTAATATTCTTTTTCTAAAAATGTGTTTGTTTGAGAGGCAGAGTGGTAGAGATGGGGGGAAGGAGAGAGACTAAAAGAGGATGAGAGAGAGAGAGAGAGAGAGATCTTCCATCCACTGATTCACTCTTAGAATGTCTGCAATAGTTGGGGCTGGGTCAGGTGGAAGACAGGAAGCTGGAACTCTGTCTGGGTCTCCCACATGGGCAGCGGAGACTCAAATACCTGGGCCATCATCGGCTACTTTCCAAAAGCACATCAGCCTGAAACTGAAACTGAAGCGAATTAGCTGGAACATGAATCAGTACTCAAACATGAAATTCAGGCCGTGTCTTAACTTACTGTGCCACAATGCCTAACTCTCATCTTTAATATTATTATGATGGTGTCAATACTAAACTTAGAAATTAAAAACTAACAAATGTGGTCTAAATTATGGCAGAAATTCTATTCCTGAGCATATGGTATATAAAAAAATGTAAGTAATTTTAAAGGCTGCATAATATTATCTGATTTTAAGATTTTGGCGAAAACATGGCTACAATGTTTCTATACTATTTTATTTTGCTTAAAAGAAGGGGAAAGAACTAAATGAGCTCATATTTTTCTTTTTTCCAAGTTCTAAGTACATGAGTCTAAAACTTAATGTATGTTCGTGCTGGAAGAGTTAGACAATCAGCTTTTATGGTTCGTTTTCTATTTCATAGTTCCCTAGCCAGTAGTCTATTTGCAAATACCTTCAATGTGCATGGTAAAGTTAAGGAATAGTATTTTTTATTATTATTTTTTATTTTTTTGACAGGTAGAGTTAGATAGTGAGAGAGACAGACAGAGAGAAAGGTCTTCCTTCCGTTGGTTCACCCCCTAAGCGGCCGCCATGACCGGTGTATTGCGACCAGCGTGCTCCCCGATCCAAAGCCTGGAGCCAGGTGCTCCCTCCTGGTCTCCCATGGGGTGCAGGGCCCAAGGACCTGGGCCATCCTCCACTGCACTCCTGGGCTACAGCAGAGAGTTGGACTGGAAGAGGAGCAACCAGGGTGGAATCCGGCGCCCCAACCGGGATTAGAACCCGGGGTGCCAGTGCCTCAGGTGGAGGATTAGCCTAGTGAGCCGCAGTGCTGGCCAAGGACTATTCTTAAACGATTGTAAGAGTAAACAAGTTTGGGAAAGATGACATGGAGACTGCATTGTAATGAATCAAAATAAATCTCAACATTTCTAGCAACAAACGTTTAAATGAAAGCATTTGAACTCTAGAGATATTATAATTAAAATGGTTTTAATTTTGATCAAATTGAAGTCTTCATAAATGTTTGCTGATTAGGTTCAGAAGATTAAAAATAATAAACTTACTGCTATGACATCTTTTGAGTACAAAATGAAAAATTGTCTTCTAAAATTAACACTTCAGTAATTTTGAAAATTTCAGAAGAGCAGAACTTCATTGTTACAATATAAAATTCATTTTAATTGATTAACAAAGCATTTAAGATCAATGTTATTAATTTCTTAGAACGTGCTATAATATGAGCATTTCATGTTGTGAAGCATAATCATTGTATTGTTTCTTTGTTAGAAACGCTTTCATTTAAAAATTCTTAACCCTTTCATTTAAATCAGAAAACACAATGAATTTGATTCTGTGTTACAAAGGGTTAATCCATTATTCACAGTGAAGAGCACAAATCTCAGCAATAATTTATTCTGCTCCACTGTCGCCTGTATAAAATATTGTTTACACTCCAGGACTATTGCTTCAGGAAATTATTGATGAGAGAAGCAGCTCCTTCAGAAGAAAAGTAGAGAAGTTCTTTCTGTCCAACCAGGGGCATTTTCAGTTCCTTGCTTTATCTCAATGGCACAGAAGCATGCAAGATTGGATTTCAGACTGAATATATAAAAAAATAATAAAATGAAATAAAAATCTTTAGAAAGAAACTCTTTAAAACTTCACTTAGGAACTTTGTCAAGCACTGAGCCATCTCCCTTTACTCAAAATCCTTTGTTAAAAATGAAATGAAAAGCAGAGACTAAGCTACATAGTGTAATCGGCATCCAACTTCAAATGCAACCCACCGCTACTGAACTGAATATTGTAATTGCAATTATAACTCTACACTGGTTCATGCATAAATTATTCAAATTCAGGCAATAGATTATTCAAACATTATCTCCAAGAAGCACTTCTGAAGGCTCACTAACAATTATGCTACAACCCTTCACTGACAAATGCCATGCAATTAAAAGCTTAATGTATTTTCTAGACCCTGAATTGGTCAATGCCATTGTTTTAACATAAATCTATTTTTAACTACAATTGACTATTAAGATTGTCTTTATTGCCAAATTCCCCAAAATTCAATGCCATTTCTATAAGGAAATTGTTGAAAGTTCATCTACATTTTTCAAATTGATACATATACTTCAAAAGGTCAGTAACTCAGTAAATGCTTATGGCTTAAATCTCTGGACAAAGATTTCATTGCTCATCTTATATATCTGCTAGGTCTTCATCATTAGTGGATATCTTATTGTGATTATTTTTCATTGGATCTAGGAGTACCTATTCCTAAGCCAGGCATTGGGGCAGGTGAAATGTAATTTTCAGATTGGCTAAGGCCTAAACCAATGACCAGGAAAAACGTGCAAGAATTATAGTCACACTAACATCTTTTATTTGTAAGTTTAACATACAAATACTTTCTCACTTTGACTTCATACAGATGACTAAATATCAAGAAGCTGTCTTGTTAGTCACTATGTTATTTAACCTTTAGATGTTCTCAGCGACATCTGACTAATACATTCCCTGCATGTGATAGCAAAGGTGAATATTTTGTCTTACTCTCAACTCACAATGTCCTACTGCCAAGTTTAGCAGCTACAGGCTGACCCCACTAGCTGTAATTCAGTCAACATGGCAGAGGAATACAACATGTACAAAAGTGTGAGGTTCTGTATGGACATATGCTTTTATACTCCACACCATCTCATTAAAATTTCCAACATGGTTTTACACACCAAGATGAAACTAAATGAGGGTGAGCATCACAGTTTAAAAAAAAAAAATAAAAGCAAGAGCCATAAGACAACAGAAGCAGGATCTTTAAAGAGAATAATCAGACCAGCGCCTCGGCTCAATAGGCTAATCCTCCACCTGCGGCTCCAGTACCTTGGGTTCTAGTCCCGGTTGGGGCGCTGGATTCTACCCTGGTTGCTCCTCTTCCAGTCCAACTCTCTGCTGTGGCCTGGGAGTGCAGTGGAGGATGGCCCAGGTCCTTGGGCCCTGCACCCACATAGGACACCAGGAGGGGGCACCTGGCCCCTGGCTTCAGATCAACATGGTGCGCCAGCTGCAGTGTGCCAGCTGCAGCAGCCACTGGGGGTGAACCAACAGAAAAGGAAGACCTTACTCGCTGTCTCTCTCTCTCACTATCCACTCTGTCTGTCAAAAAAAAAAAAAAAGAAAGAAAGAAAAAAGAGAATAATCATAGTAACTGTCATAAACAATACTAATTGTATACAATTAATAAATACCATAAATATACTTTTGAACTTCAGACCAAGAGGACCAAGGAGCACATAAACTAAACATATATCACCACAACTAGTGTAACTAGTGTGTGAAATAGAAAGCTAGTGTGATTTAGAAAAATACCTTTCAGTGGGGCCTGCACTGTGGCATAGCAGGTAAAGCCACCGCCTGCAGTGCTGGCATCCCATTTGGGCACCAGTTCAAGTTCTAATCCAGCTCTCTGCTATGGCCTGGGAAAGCAGTAGAAGATGGCCCAAGTGCTTGGGCCCCTGCACCCACGTAGGAGATCTGAAAGAAGCTCCTGGCTCCTGGCTTCGGATTGGTGCAGCTCCAGCCATTGCAGACAACTGGGGAGTGAACCAGCGGTTGGAAGACCTCTCTCTCTGCCTCTCCTTCTTTCTGTGTGCAACTCTGACTTTCAAATAAATAAAATAAATCTTTTTTAAAAAAAAGAAGAAAAACATCTTTCAGTTATCTTCTTAAAGAGATTATTGCTTTAATTAAAGCCTTGCTCAGCACCTGACTGGTATTTCCCACTTAGGGGAACCATAAACACAAAAATGTGAGGTTAGCTAGGAAGTAATCTTGGGGAAGGTGCAGCAAAATGGCAGTCATGATTTCACATCTGACAAGTGAAAACTGGCCCTATTATCATTCTATTTATGAAGCTCTGTGGAAAGAAAGGCAGGGAAATGCAGTTTAAGGATACACTAGAAACTGTTCCATGTACAAGTATGTAATGGCTATGAAACTTTTAGTTTTTGCTGCTTGCAAAGAGAAATTCATGCATCAGGAGCTGCTATTTATCAATTAGGATTCTGAGAATTAAAGAAACCAGGAAAATTCTGCCTTCATCTTTCCTTTGGTATTATAAAACTAAATTGCTGCAGAAACTTTACATGTCAACGTTATATTAATTGTTATTCAAACATATTAAGACCAAAAGTTCTATAATGTCTCTTTTTTCAACTTTGCTGGAGAATAAAGTGATTAGATTTTGGATTTGCATTAATGAATAATTTAGGACTTGTGAAGAAGACACTAATTGTTGATGGAGCAACCTTTGCTGAATAACACATTATTTAAATAAGAAGAATGCCTCAGGGTATTAATGTCTGTCTAAGAGCCGTTTTATTTTACTCTAGGAACTTCTACAGTTCAGTGCCACACTAACCAAAAGAAATAGTTTGTAGTCACACAGATGCTTATCATGGGAAAAATCTCCATAGATGTATTCTTTTCTGACTTTTGACAGAGTGGTAACAGTGTAACAGACCACATAGTGGTCAGAAATAAATATCATAAAGAATTTCACAAAACAGCATTGCCACAGCAATATTACATACCCAGCTGATCTGAATTACACAGTCTGTAGTTACACCAACTGGTAATAAATTCACAGCCTAGAAAATACATCAACAATCACTCTATCAATAACCCAACAAATAATTCAGTCAATTCATATTTATCGAGTGCCTACTATACATCTACTGTACAACTGCTTTTCCAAACACTGAAGTGGGAGGAACTTTGACATATTTACAAATCATAAAAGCTCTCCCATGTTACTTGGAGCACATTAGTGAGCATCAAACCAGAGACCAGAGACCTGATTTTGGATCTTTCAGTCTTTATGTATAAAGGTTAGGTTTGCGAATGCTGCATTCATCTTTAATAAGTAAAAATACAACAGAGAATAAGTTTAAGAATATATGAGTCAGATTTATTTGGGTGTAAGAGATGAGGAATGAAAAAGGGCCAATTTAAAATTCTAAAGTTTAAATTACAGGAAAAAAATGAAAACAAAAGGTTTAAGAGTTTTCTCTTATGCCCAATTATGGTCACATCAGGCAAGTTTCTGCACTGAAAGCAGACCCAAATATTTGATCATGAGTTAATGGTCATTGGCATCTTATACATTTCTTCATTTTCCAATTGTTCGAAATAAAGATCAATTACTTCTTTTTTAATCAATTACTTCAAAAAGATAAAAATTAACTATGATTTTAAATACAATGTAATGTTTAAACAAAGTTAAACATCTGCATTTGCTTTCATATGTTCTAAAGTACATTTAAATATTTTATATAGGGGCTGGCGCAGTGGTGCAGTGGGTTGACACCCTGGCCTGAAATACTGGCATCCCATATGGGCACTGGTTCTAGTCCCAGCTGCTCCTCTTCTGATCCAGCTCTCTGCTATGGCCTGGGAAAGCAGCAGAAGATGGCTCAAGTCCTTAGGCCCCTGCACTCACATAGCAGACCTGGAAGAAGCTCCTGGCTCCTGGCTTTGGATTGGCACAGCTCTGGCCTTTGTGACCATCTGGGGAGTGAACCAGTGCATGGAAGACCTCCTCTCTATCTGTCTCTACCTCTCTCTGTAACTCTGTCTTTCAAATAAATAAAATAAATCTTAAAATAAATAAGTTCAACATGGGAAGTGGGATATGCAACAGACTCATTGAATGGCAGATGTCCTAAACAGCTCTCTGGCCTCAGAATCAGCCCTTAAGGCATTCGGATATGGCTGAAGAGCCCATGAGAGTATTTTAGGCATGGAAAGCCAAGACACTCTGGCAAAAAAAAAAAAAAAAAAAAAAAAAAAAACCCTAAATGAAAGATGTCTGCAAGTCAAGTGAGATCCCAGTAGAAAGAATGGGCCATCAAAGAAGGAGGTACTTTTCTCTGAAGGGAGGAAAGAACTTCAATTTTGACTATGACCTTGTCTAAATAACATCGAAGTCAGTGAACTCAAAAGGCTTCCATAGCCTTGGAAACTCAGGACTAGAGCCTAGGGAGATTTCTGATGCCATAAACAAGAGTGTCAAATTGTTAAGTCAACAACAGGAGACACTGTGTACTTATGTCTCATGTGGGATCTCTGTCCTTACTGTGTTTCCAATATGAATTAATGCTATAACTAGTACTCAAACAGTATTTTACACTTTGTGTTCTGTGTGGGTGCAAACTGATGAAATCTTTACTTAATACATACTAAATAGATCTTCTGTATATAAAGATAATTGAAAATGAATCTTGATGTGAATGGATTGGGAGAGGGAGTGGGAGATGGGAGGGTTGCAGGTGGGAGGGAAGTTATGGGGGGGAATAGTCATTGTAATCCATAAACTGTATTTTGGAAAATTATATTTACTAAATAAAAGTTTAAAAAAAAATAAGTAAATATTTTTAAAATATTCTGTATATATTCACTTGAGTGTACACTTACATATACATATATATACATATATATAATCTATATATTATATCTTCACAAGAGAATTATAGTTTCCACCTCATCGTACAAGTCAAGGCTACTTTAGACTGGGATCATGCCCGGTTGCCCCTCTTCCAGGCCAGCTCTCTGCTGTGGCCAGGGAGTGCAGTGGAGGATGGCCCAAGTGCTTGGGCCCTGCACACCATGGGAGACCAGGAGAAGCACCTGGCTCCTGCCATCGGATCAGCACAGTGCGCCGGCCACAGCGTGCCGGCCGCGGTGGCCATTGGTGGGTGAACCAACGGCAAAAGGAAGACCTTTCTCTCCGTCTCTCTCTCTCTCACTGTCTAACTCTGCCTGTCAAAAAAAAAAACTATTCAGTGTGCATTCTTTAAAAAAAATTTATGTATTTATTTGAAAGTCAGAGTTACACAGAGAGAGAAGGAGAGGCAGAGAGAGAGGCCTTCCATCCTCTGGTTCACTCCTCAATTGGCTGCAACAGCTGGAGCTGCTCCGATCTGAAGTCAGGAGCCAGGAGCTTCTTCTGGGTCTCCCATGTGGGTGCAGGGGCCCAAGGATTTGGGTTATCATCTACTGATTTCCCAGGCCATAGCAGAGAGCTGGATCGGAAGTGGAGCAGCTGGGACTCGAACCGGTGTCCATATCAGATGCCGGCTCTGCCATAGCGCCAGCCCCAGTAAGCATTCTTAGTCCAGTTCTGTTGCTAAAACAAAATACCTGAAACTAGATAGTTATGTAGAAAAGAGGTGAACTTAGCTCAAAGTTTTAAAAGCTGAAAGTCTAGGATCAAGTAGCCCCACCTGTTTAGCATCTGGTAACTGCTCCATTGGCTGCATCCTAAAATAGTAGAGAAGTTAGAGGAAAATGAATAACCCCAACAAAAAGGAGTCAGTTGCATGAGAAGGATCCACCTTATAGCAACCTGTTCTTGTGATGGGTAATTCAGGCCAAAAAACCCACACTAATCCTTTCCAAGGGAAATGCCCCATGACTTAACTATCAACCAATAGGCACCATTTCTTAAAAGTTCCATCACTTCAGCTCTGCTGTACTGAGGACCAAGTCTCATGCACATGAACATTTGGAAGACAAATCACATCCAAACGATAGCATCACCTTAATCTCTTACACCTCTATTGCTATTGCAATTTCTTACCACATTCTTTCACTTACAATTAATACTTTAGGTTATTCAATAGTTTCTTGCTCCCTCTTAAAAGATATTCATCCCATATGGGTGCCGGTTTGAATCCCAGTTGTTCCACTTCTGACCCATCTCTCTACTATGGCCTGAGAAAGCAGTAGAAGATGGCCCAAATTCTTGGACCCCTGCACCACATGGGAGACCCAGAAGAAGCTCCTGGCTCCTGGCTTTGGATCGGGGAGCAGCTTCAGCTGTTGCAGCCAATTGAGGAGTGAACCAGCGGATGAAAAACACCTCTCTCTCTCTCTCTCTCTCTCTCTCTCATCCCCCCTCTCTTTCTCAGTCTCTATTTCTGAAATAAACAAAAAATTTTTAAAAGATGAGTGCATCAAAAAATAATTGTTTTTCTCCCTGTACTTTCTATTTTCCTTCTCATGCCTTTCTTAAAAGAACCTAACTTCCTGCCTCACTCCCTGGGTTATATCAGATCCCACTGAAATGTTCAGGAGCCAATTTACAGAAATAGGATGTTTTCTTGTTTTTTCTTTTGCTTATTTCTTCAGTTATTTATTTGACAGGCAAAAAGGCAGAGAAAGTGCAATAGGTAGAGAGCCCCTATGCCCTCCCTTGCTCACTCCCAAAATGTCTGCAACAGTTTGGGTTGAAAAGTGTGGAGAGAGCAAAACCAGGATCCAGGAAATCAATCCAGATCTTTTACATGGGTGGAAGGAACTGAATTACTTGGGTCATCACTGTTACTCCCAGAGTCTGCATTATCAAGAAGTTGGAGTCAGGAGCAGAGCCAGATATCAAACCCAGAAATTTTTATATGGAACCCGAGATTCTTTTTATTTATTTATTTATTTATTTTTTATTTATTTAGAATATAAATTTCCAAGGTACAACTTGTGGATTGCAATGGCTTCCCCACCCATACCTCCCCTCCCCCCCTGCTACCCTTCCTCCTTACCTACTCCCCCTCCCCTTTCATTCACATCCAGATTCATTTTCAATTCTCTTTGTATACAGGAGCTCAGTTTATATGTGTTAAGAAAAGATTTTAAACCATTTGCCCTCACATATCATCACAGAGTGAAATATACTCTTTGAGTACTAGTTATAGCATTAAATCACATTTTACAGCACATTAAGGACAGAGATCCTACATGATATTATTATTTTTTTAAATTGATTGATTTTTATGTAACTTCCAATTTTTTTAATCAGTATTTTTGCACCTTGTGTCTCTGCGCGGGTGCAAACTGACAAAATCTTTGCTTAGTATATACTGAATCGATCTTCCGTGTATAAAGATAATTGGAGATTCTTAATCATGAGGCCAATTGCCTGCCTCTAACAAAAACAGTTCAAAACTGCTCTTTATTATAGTAGAATCCTAGTTGATAAAGACTGCTCAATAGTGATAGACACCATTTAATATTTACAGTTACTGTGTAAACCTACCTCTTCTTCTCCCCAAATGTATTACTGGATTTTCTCAGCATTAGTAAGTTTTCTTAAGCAGTCTATATCTATATGGCATTTAATGGAAGAGAGAGGGAGAGAGAGAGAGAGAGGAAGAAAAGAAGGAAGGGAGGAAGGAAGGAAGGAAGGAAGGGAGGGAGGGAGGGAGGGAGGGAGGGAGGAAGGAAGGGAGAGAAGGAAGAAGGAATAATGGGAGGAACCCTAATACCAGCTGCATCAAAATATAAAATTCATTTTATAAATCAATTAGCTATTTTAGATCATATAGGTTTTAAAAACTAATTTTGCTTTCAGTTTCACAGTCACTATAAATACTGCCTCAAGGACTGTTAACACATAAAGACAGCATCTGAGCAAACCTCCAAGAAAATCTCAGCTATTAGAAGTTCTGACTCTTCCATTATGCTATACATTTCCTAAATTCCTTTATGCAGTGATTGAGTTATTAATATTTAAGAAGGGAAATCAATTCATATTTAACTTTTGTTGCAGAAGCTCACCATGTTGCAGTTAATTCCTTTGTAAGAACAAGGAAGCCATGTACCTCCAGCTGTGATAGAAATAGGATTGCAGAAGAGTCCCTCCGACAGCTCACCTTTGCATTGTTAGCATGTCATTTACTGTAATAAATCATTATAAGAGGCACATTTTACAGTATCATTTCTGCTTGCTTTATTTGATCATCAATTTTAGATACATGTTGATACACTGAAATATATTCTGCATTTTTATAGAAAACTGAATGAAGCTAAATTTGTTTTTAAACATTGAATTACACAACTTACGTTATATCTTAAAGTATTACAATCCTTAATATTTTGATATTTAAATTCTTGATATTTAAATACCAAATATTATAAAAAGGAAAGAAGCCATTAAGTAGTAGTACTTTCTCTGATTCATATTATTCTAATTAGGTCAAAACCCTCTAGATATTACTTTTTGATGTTGCTGTTATTGTTTTGTTTGAGTTTTTGTGGAGTTTTTCATTTTAAATATCAATGTTGTATGAACACTTAAAATTCGTTCTATCTTCTTTTTTTTTTTTTTTTTTTTTTTTGGACAGGCAGAGTTAGACAGTGAGAGAGAGAAAGAGACAGAGAGAAAGGTCTTCCTTTTTGAATTGGTTTACCCCCCAAGTGTCCGCTACAGCTGGTGCGTTTCGGCCAGTGCGCTGTGCCAATCCAAAGCCAGGACCCAGATGCTTCTCCTGGTCTACCATGCAGGTGCAGGACCCAAGGACTTGGGCCATCCTCCACTGCACTCCCGGGCCACAGCAGAGAGCTGGACTGGAAGAGGAGCAACTGGGACAGAATCCGGCGCCCCAAATGGGACTAGAACCCAGGGTGCCGGCACTGCAGGCAGAGGATTAGCCTAGTGAGCCGCAGTGCCGGCCAGTTCTATCTTCTTTTAAAAAAAACAAATTTATTTATTTATTTGAAGTGCAGGGTTACAGAAAGAGAGAGGGAGAGATAGAGAGAAAGGTCTTTCATCCTTTGGTTCACTCCCCAAATGACCACAAAGGCCAGACCAGGGCTGATCCAAAGCCAAGAGAAAGAAGCTTCTTCCACGTCTCCCACAAGAGTACAGGGGCTTAAACACTTGAGCCATCTTCACCCAGAGCAGAGGCCATAGCAGAGAACTGAATCGTAAGTGGAACAACCAGGACAGGAACTAGTGCCCATGGTGGTGCCAATACCACAGACAGAGGCTTAACCTTCTATGTCACAACGCCGGCCCCTTGACACATCCTCTTAAAGTTTAAAACATACAAACATTATTGTTGACTACAAGTGCAATGTTGTACAGTAGATTTTTGGAGTTTTTTTTCATCTTGGTTAACTGAAACTTTGTATCCATTGATTAGTAACTCTCCATATCCCCCTCTTCCCTGACCCTGGTGACAACAATTCTTTTATTGATTCTAAGAATCTTATTGCATTAGATAACTCATATAAGTGAAATCATGCAATATTTTTCTTCCAATAACAGATTTATTTCACTTAGCAAAATGATATCATGTTCCATCAATATTGTTACAAAAACATACTTAGTAATCAATATACCAGAAAAGAACAATATTTACAAACTATAAAAAAGTCATTAAAAGAAATAAAACAAGTTATGAACAAAAGGAAATTCATTCTCCCTAATAACTGGGAATTGGCTTAGCTCTCACTCCTATCACAGATAAACAATTTTGCAGAATACTACCATCAGACAAATCTACTTCATCATGAAGATGGATGAATACAAGAAAGGGGGGAAAAAGACTATTCTCTAATCTTGTCTGAACATAGACAAAAATTAACATTGTAGAAACAATACAGTTGGCTTAACATTCTCCATCCTGGCTAACACAATCACAGCTTCAGCCTCACTTCATTCCTCCTATCCTCTAGATGCCCGTAATATGGCATTACTGTGTAGACACGTCCCTTACAGAATCCAATGCAGACCAAAGACAACTTCCTTGAACCTCCTCCAAACTCACTTAAGACTTAAATCCTACAATGGCTCCTGTTAAACATTCTCAGATACCTAATGTTTCCCCATAACATGTAGTACACACATCTCTTTTGTCACAAAGACAGTGAATGCAGCTTGTTCAACTGCAGGTTTTCCTTGGTGGTCTTTGTCTGGTGGGCCCTCACACCAGATGGTTAGATTAACAGCACAAACTTACCACTTAACCTAAAACTAAGATTTTTTAATGATTTAAAGATTACAGTTAGAATCCTCACTCACTTTGTGTGTGTTGCAGGCTGGGATTTGCTCAAAATTATCTTCAACATCAAATAGAAGTATAAATGCCTAAGAACATTGTTTAAAGGTGTATAAAAATGGAGATGTAGGTGTGCTTATAAAAAAATCTATATGAGGGATCCTTGTAGTGAGGAAACTGTTCCGTATTTCCACAATGGTAGTAGATAACATGAAAATAAGCATGTGATTAAAAATTATGGGAGCTAAACACAAACATACACATAAATAAGTGCAATAAAACCAGAAAAATCTGAGTAAGATCAGTTTATTGTCCATATTGTCCATATGCTCATTGTGCTATTATGTTAAAATTTGGCATAAATGCTATCATTAGGGAAAATGATACAAGACATATTTCTGTATTATTTCATGAAAATGCCTGTGAATCTACAATTACCTCAAATTTTTTTATTAAAAAATAGGCTAGCAAGCTTTATGAGAGAAGAAAACTTACATTATTAGGATGCATATTTTACTTTAAAGTCAGTGAATATAAACAGTAGGTAATGATATAAAAATAGATAAATCACAAGAGTATATAATTTAGAAATATATTCATTTGTTTGTTATTATTCATATATATTCATATATATTTCCAACTCATATATTGTTGGATTACATCTACAATGAGTATTCCAGACTTCTAGGAAGCAATATGTAGTGCCATGCAAGTTATTATCATCATATTTTATCAATTATTTGTCATACTAAATGTAACCAATGATTCAATGAATAGTAAGCATAATGGTTGCTCTATCACATTAAAGAAAACTCTATTTTTTTAAGATTTATTTATTTATTCGAAAGTCAGAGTTACACAGAGTAAAGAGATGCAAAGAGAGAGAGAGAGAGCGAGAGGTCTTCCTTCTGATGGTTCACTCCAAAGTTGGCAGCAACGCCCGGAACTGTGCCGATCCAAAGCCAGGAGCCAGGAGCTTCTTCCGAGTCTCCCACGCGGGTGTAGGGGTTCAAGGACTTGGGCCATCTTCTACTGCTTTCCCAGGCCATAGCAGAGAGCTGGATGGGAAGTGGAGCAGCTGGGTCTCGAACCGACACCCATATGAGATACCAGTGCTGGGCCACAGCGCTGGCCCCAGAAAACTCTATTTTTTAAAGATACATATTATATTTAAATTAAGCCTTTGCAAAAGAAATTACAGTTTGGGTATATTAAATAGAATTGCTATCCTATTTTCAGTTAAACATTGGAATGTAATTACTAGCATGAAAACCCGTATTTGCAAATATTCGGCAAAGCAAAAGACAACCCGTCAATTCATGCAGCACACAAGACTCTCCAGAAAGATTCCATCTCTGAAAGTTTCTTTATAAGGCCAAGGGATAATTCTTCCAGTCTCCATTACAAGTTTTCAGAGAAATGTAATACTTAATGCCTCTTTCCTAAGTTTGCCTTATCTCAAGGAAGGAAGTTTCCTGTTCCTGCTCTGTTATCATTTATCTTGATTTCTTTAATTATTTTTCAGCCGGTCACCTTAATCCTCTTAATTACAGCTTCTTCAAAACTCGCCCCTATGTACTCTACTTGCACTATTATCAGATCATTTCATTATCAATTATCTGTAAAATTAGTTCTTAAATTATTCTTGGTTTTTAATAACTTATTGTTCTCACCCATCAACCTTTCCAATTCTAAGGTAGTATTTTTAGATACATTTCTTCTTCTTTTTCTCAGGGCCATTAATCAAAGAGCACACTGATTTTCCTTTCTTAAAATTACTGTGGAATTAGCGATCCAGCTCTCTTCGGGGTCTAAGTTCAAAACAGTTCCTCAAAGTTAGGGCCTAAAAAACACCTGAGGTACTTGTCAGATTTCTACCTCCAGTTCCACAGATCCTGACTGGAAGGCCTGAGATGGAATCCAAAATTTTTTGTTTTAAATAAGCATGCCACATGATTCTGATACGGGATGTGTATTAACAATTCTTTATAAACCCAGAACCACAAACAGGAACCACAGATAATTCCCACCCAGGGTTCCTTATAACACATTCAAAAACATCAATGTTGGAAATATCTTAGGAGCTGACGCTGTGGTGTAATAGGCTAAACCTCCTACTCAGCCTCCATATGACACCAGTTCAGGTCCTAGATGCTCCTCCTCCCATCCAGCTTCTTCTTATGGCTTGCAAAAGCAGCAGAAGATGGCACAAGTGCTTGGGTCACTGCACCTTCATGAAAGACCTGGAACAAGCTCCTGGCTTCTGGATTCAGATCTGCTCAGCTCTGGCCCTTACAGACATTGGGGAGTGAACCAGCAGCTGGAAGAACTTTCACTCCATCTCTCTCCCTGTCTGTAACTCTACCTCTCAAATAAATAAATAAAATCTGGGGCCAGCACCATGGCTCACTTGGTTAATCTCCACCTGCAGCACTGGCATCACATATGGGCTCCGGGTTCTAGTCCCGGTTGCTCCTCTTCCAGTCCAGCTCTCTGCTGTGGCCCGGGAGTGCAGTGGAGGATGGCTCAGGTGCTTGGGCCCCTGCACCAGCATGGGAGACCAGGAGAAGCACCTGGCTCCTGGCTTCAGATCGGCACAGCGCCAGCAGTAGTGGCCATTTGGGGAGTGAACCAACAGAAGGAAGACCTTTCTCTCTGTCTCTCTCTCTCTCTCTCACTGTCTAACTCTGCCTATCAAATAATTAAAAAAAAATTAAAAATAAATAAGTAAATAAATAAAATCTTTAAAAAAAAGAAATATATATCTCAGCGGTTTGACCATGAGTTAAAAGAACCAAACACTATTTCTATTTAATCACCTGGTAAGACACAGGTGATGCTTAGGCCTCTCCAAACAAGCAAGTCAGTGAGACAGCACACTTTGAAATAAGGAGAGTCATAGACCAAATAAAGTCAAACAACTCCTTTCAGTTACTTTAACTGAGCCTCAATTTCTTCTTCTAATGGGATGAAAACATAAAAGTAGCTATGAGAGTGAAGTGAGATAGTATGTAAAGCCTTCTCCCCAGACTCAAACTCCTTGTAAGAGCTGAACAAATACTAATTCATTTTTTTTCATCTTGGAACTGTTCACCCTTTCCTTAGATATTTTAATCTTAATAACTGTTCACATCCCTGAAGAGAGGCCCAAGTGACACATCTTGCACTGTCCTGGGATCCTGAAGGTGTTTAATGATCACTGAATCAAAACCTCAACCACAAAAAACTGCTGATTTTCTTCATGTGTTTCTACTTCCTTTGTTTAAAGTGATAAAAACTCTCAACTGAGAGGAAAATACCGTAAGAACAGGGTCTGTGGGAAAGAAAACACCTCCTTCGGTGTCACCATAGCATTTTGCTACTTCACTATGTTCTAGTAAAAACCCAGAAATCCCAGAAGAAGAACATTTCCTTCTGTAGAAACTTGATAGAATCACGAATTAGAGCCATAGATGTGCTCATCCTGTGAGCATTCTAAATATCTCACATTTTTCACCAAGTCTGAAAGAGAAACACACAAACCAAAAGCTGTGAATGTTATCTCATGGAGAACCTTATCAGAGACAACTGCTATCTTCTCCTCACAAGATGTTACATAGAAATGGCTAATGGTTCATGCCCTTAAAAAGAAAAGGGGCCACCCTCTTGGTTTTGATGGAGAGCCCAGAAAAATGATTTTAGTAGGGAGCAATGAGTGCTTACAGAATGCACACCTGAGGGCTCCTAAAACATTTCCAATCCAGCCCCAGAAAACTTTGAGCTGGTCATTCCTACAAAACTCAGCAAATGCCAAATATAATTTCCACCACCTGGTGAGTTCCCAGTCTAATAACAGAAGGTCTTTGACACATACCTCCTCCTCTTAAACTAGATATTCTCTGTCAAATGTCTGTATGTTAAGTCAGGGCTCTCCTAGAGCCATGCAGCTTGGTCTATATATTTTTCCTTTTTTATTTTACTCACTCCACTAAAATTGTCCATTAGCTCAAGTAGCTGAGAATATATTATAGTTAATTTCTTCTGGCCGAGACGATGAGATATTGTAGAGAACTGATATAGTCACCTCAATTCTAGTAAATCTTTTCATTTTAACAAGTACCTCTCCTAAATGGAGAGATGTTTTCGCACAGCATCTTTAAATCATGTTGCATATGCGTCATAAACTTTACATTCCTCTGTCCAACTTCTAAAACATGTTCACTTAATAAAATGAAAATCAAGTGCCTAATACATGCCATACTCTCTCACATTCCAGGCATTTAAAAATTAATTTTAGCTAACATTATTGAGTGTTTATGCTATACCACACTTTATGCCCTTCACATAGATTAACTCACAATAGCCCTATGAGTAAGGAGTTGTTATCTCCATTTTAGGTATGAGAAAGTTGAGAAACAGATACGATACCTTTGCAAAGATCACACAACAAGTAGATGCTAAAGTCCTGATTAAAAAGCAGGCATCTTGGCTCCAGAACCGCATAAGAATCTTACATGAGAGTCAGAGTGTTCATTCCTATTAGACCACAGAAGCGGAAAAATCGAACAAAAACAGCATACAAACTATAGAGTGGATCCCTAAAATTGCTCCAAATTAAAAAAAAACAAATGTTTCCCGGCCAGCCACCTTTGCTGTTCACGTCCATTCTACATGGAGGACTGTTCTGGGAGCCATTCAAAATTCACATTCTGTGGGTCTCATTTTGCTCTTCCTTGGAATATCTTCAAAGCCCCTGATCTCCCACTGTTGGATCTTGCTGTCCTTTTTCTTCCACTGATGCTAGTCCCCAGAACACGCCCCAGAGTGCATCCTGTATTTTTCATCTCCATCTCATAAAGAAGAGTCTGATTTCCATTTTTTATGCTCATCTCCATCTCATGGTCTGATACCTGGGAATCTTGATGTAAAACGTGCCCATAAGGGCACCGATTCTAGTCCTGGCTGCTCCTCTTCCAATCCAGCTCTCAGTTATGCCCTGGGGGAGCAGTAGAAGATGGTCCAAGTGCTTGGGCCCCTGCACCAGCGTGGAGACCCAAAAGAAGCTCCTGGCTTCGGATCGGCTCAGCTTCAGCCGTTGCAGCCATTTGGGGAGTGAACCATCGGAAAGAAGACCTTTCTCTCTGTCTCTTCCTCTCACTATCTGTAATTCTACCTCTCAAATAAATAAATGAAGTCTTTTTTAAAAAAAAAAAAGTGCTTTGGTGTAAGTAAAATTTGAGTGAGGTGACATGTAAAAACTGAAATTCATCAACTTTCAGAGAAAGTTCTATTGATAGTGCGAAGGGATAAAGGGCAGTTTCTAATTCAATTCTGAGTAGCAAATACACTCAAGAAAATCCAATATGGCCTCTTTCAAAGCAAAAAGCTTAATTTTGTAGCTCATAGAATCTCTGAGAGGGTTGGCAAACACACTTGTGAAATTATACCCAAAGAAACAAGGGCCAGCACTGTGGCTTAGTGGGCCAGCATCCCCTCTGGGCACCAATTGGCGTCCTAGTTGCTCTACTTCCTATCCAGCTCCTTGCTAATGGCCTGTAAAGGCAGTGGCCCAAGTGCTTGGGCCCCCACACCCAAATGGGAGACGTGGAGGAAGCTCCTGGGTCCTGTCTTCTGGATCCTGGCTTCAGATCAGCCTAGCTCCAGCCTTTGTGGCCATTTGCAGGGTGAGCCAGCAAATCAAAGATCTCTCTCTCTCTCTCTCTCTCTCTCTCTCTCTCTCTCTCTCTCTCCTTTCTCTTTCTTCCTCTGCCTCTCTGTAACTCTGCCTTTCAAATAAAGAAATAAACATTTTCACGAAAAAGTCCATACACATGCAGAGTATTTCTACCTATGACAAAGTAACTCGGTAATTCTCACATCTGGGCCTGAGTTCCAAAGCTGCCACTCTATGTATTTTTGCCCTCATGCTTATCACAACACCAACTCCATATATGACTGCTTCTGAAGTTTGCTAATCTCTGACTTCATATCTGATGTAAAGAGGCAGTCACCTGCCCGCATCCATCACAGCAAGGGCATGTGACAATGTGCATTTTCACAAAGTGGAAGACATTTGGGAAAATAACAAAATATAAAGAGAACGTCAAAAATGGTGGCTTGCCACAATCAGTGTTCACAATTAAATGAATTTTCATCTTTAATTAGCAGAAAATTATAGAATTTCTCTAGAATGTGTAAATGGAATAGAAATTAATATCCATTCTACCTTTATTAACCAATTGTTTATCATTTTTCCTCCTCTAGATGCTCACAGAAGGTAGGATCAGATTAATTACACATATTTATCATGTTTTGAACCCATCCATAATTCTTTTTAACTTAATTTTTAATGATTTCAATTCATCTTTACATTTTAAATTCATTGGAGATTTTGTATTGCTTAATAACATGAACCAAATGCAATTATCAAATAAAATATGCTATTCCTAACAAATGGTCTCTGGTTGCTGAAAAAGTTGTGGAATTGTGGTACGTATTTACATATTTTACTCAGAATCATAATATACACTTCACTAATTGGTTGAGTTAATTCTGTATTATTTCTCACTTAAATCAAACTACCTTAGTTGCAAGGAACATTTATTATAATAGTTATTATAGTCAATTTATAATAAACCAACTCTGCTGCCATTTTATAACACAAGTTACGACTTAGTATTATAAACTCAAATTACCCTTCTAAATGTATAAGTTTAAATCTTCAAAATTCTGAAATTCTCTTGATATTACTCTGGCTTAATCAAATTAAAAGGTAAACTTACAATGACAGATACCAGATCAGAGAGGTATAAATTTCATTTCAAATCAGCTTGATGTCTAGCATCATTTGCCTGTGACCTGTTGACAAACAAAAGGGCCAAAAATTGCAAGAAAATATGAATTAATTATTCTTTCTATGATTTGGTTAAAAAAATTTTCCACACCAAAACTAAACATACACATACACACATGCAAGCACATAAACACATATACCAGTTAATTTAAAAGGTCTTTTGAAGAAATATTTATTGGACTGTTAGTTGTTAAATGCTTTTATGCATTAGGTTCCACCAAAGTTAAGTACCTCCTTGAGACTTAATCAATTTTTCTTTAGGCCTCACCCAAAAGAAAAATTATAAATATGATAGAAATAGAATTAATAGTATTTATCTTAATGAGAATTAAAAGAAAAGCAGTTCTATTACTTCCTAAAATTCTTAACGTGTGAGACATTTGCCTAAGTACGTGAGTCAAAATCTTTGTGGCTTCTTTCTAAGTCTAAGCTTTTCCTTACATGAAAAATGCTGATGTGCTTGTTAAGACTCCAAGGGATTAATGTAATTTGCATCTGCCAGCTTTGTTTTTCATGGTAATTATGAATCTAGAAAAATGAAAGAATGCAGCTTCTAACAAACTACATATTAGCTTCAAAAAGAAAATCATTTTTAATTAATAAGTGATGTGAAAAGGAAAATAATATTTGACTATTGAACTACCTATACAAAGAAAAATCAACAAATAGATTAATTTAAAAAGTTATTCCAATTACTTTGGGGACCTGGTTTTGAGGAAAAGAGAAAGGCATGATTGACGCTTTTGCTTTTTAACTAATTGCTTTGGCACAGGATTCACACAAGTATGGTTGAACTATCTTTCTGGCACTCCTGAGGAACTCTTCACTGCCATCTTACCCAGGTGGAAAACACTGGAAAATAAATGAAGAGATAATGAAATATCTTTTCATATCATCATATTAAACATGTAAGTATACTTGATGTCAGGATTGTTTATATGCTAATATCCACTAACATGGTCGAACAATTGGAAATTGCAACCAGACAAATTGAAAAACTCAAATCTTAACAGATACGAGGCTAGACAGAAACAAGATCAGATGACAACAAAGATTAAATGCATAGCAAAATCCATTTATTGAGTGTGTTCAAGATAAAAGTAATAGCTAACACTCTATTCTGAATACAAGGCTAAGGGATGTAAGCCATAAAAATCACCTCAGTTTTAGCAAGCAACATAGAGAAAAATTAGTCAGACTAAGACTTGGGTTTGTACCACTTCCTAACTTGAGAGAGTTGCGCTCATTTAGCTCCAGTTTCTTCATCATTAAAATGAAGCCAATGCAAGTATCTTAAACAGATGTTAAAATTAAATTTCCTTTTGTAGAAAATACCCAATATCTATCATGTTTTGAAACAAATACAGTTTACCCAGTTACTGAATTCCTAATAAAAATAGTAAAAAAAAAAGCTGAAAAGTCAAAAATAGTAGACCAATTAAGAGAATTTGAATGTGTGTGAGTATAACAACCTGAAGCACACACTAACAGAATAACTTATTTATGAGAGTTTTCTAAGTGCTCCAGTTTCTCTGATTGCATCCACTCCTGGAATGCCAGTATTGAATATAATTGTCAGATACCCACCAAATCCAAATATTACTGCACTTTCAGATCTAAGATGGTTTCCAATGCTGTTTTTAAAAAGATGAAGATTTTTATTTTCAAGAATCATGAAATAATAAGTTAATGAGAAATTTTCACATATTATTGTATACTCATGGTAGCATTTTTTAAAATGATTAAAAATACAGAAATACCATAACAACTTTGTTTAGCCTCAAACTTGGGTACCACCCAACTATCTTGAGTTAATGTTTAGTTTAACAGAGGCCATGATCTCTAACTACAAATAATATCAAAACAGATCTGTTTCCCAGTCTCCCCACATAAAGCCACTCCTCTTTCCAGTAGAAAGTTGGAGACAACTATCATCTGTTCCTGTTACTCCTTTTTCCTTGAGAACTCATATTATATGAGGTTCAGCAACAAGTTGCAGTCTGGCCCAGACTGAGTAAGACAAATGGGGCAATGTGTGTTGTATAACACATACATATAGGGGCCAGCGCTGTGGCTTACTTTGTTAATCCTCCACCTGCAGCACTGGCATCCCATTTGGGCACCGGGTTCTAGTCCCAGTTGCTCCTCTTCTAGTCCAATTCGATGCTGTGGCCCAGGAGTGTAGTGGAGGATGGCCCAAGTGCTTGGGCCCCTGCACCTGCATGGAAGACCAGAAGAAGGCACCTGGCTCCTGGCCATAATGGCCATTTGGGGGGGGGGGTGAACCAACGGAAGGAAGACCTTTCTCTCTGTCTCTCTCTCTCACTGTCTAACTCTATCTGTCAAATAATAATTTAAAATAATAATAATTTAAATAATTTAAATTTAAATAATTTTAAAAAATAATAATCCATACATATATAAAGACTCTTTCTGTTCTCAACACATTCTTCATCTACAGTTTCTCCTCCAGGAACTTTCTTCCCCAGTCCCACATCTATCAAGTCCTTATGAAGATGATTTTATTTCCATTGTTGTAATGTATATAAAACTGCAGTTTTGAATAGGCACCTATCTTGGTCAAATGGATAACCCAGAAATCAGTCTATGAATGGAGTATCTACTGCTGCAAGGAGAATAGGCATCAGGAAAGTGGGATCAAGATAATAGACACATGAGAAAGCAAGATGAGAACGAAGTTGATTTGAAGGAAATATGCAGGACCAAAATCCAGGCCAAAAACAAGAAAGAAAGTTTTGCCCCAGGCAAACACTCTGATACCAAGAATGGCAACATAGAAATGAATGATTCCATGAGACTAGAAAAGGTCTTTAAGACTTCTGAGGCTCTGCTCTGAGTAACAAATAAGACAATTTGATTTAAATCTTGGTGTCAGCAACTAAGTAAAACCTTTCCCTTCTATAAAAATGATAGCTGTTCATATTCTTCTGAACTCTGTCCAAATTGATAATGACTTGCTTTATTCTGCAGTACCAGCATCTCGCTGACACAATCAAGTGATTTGAATGGTCATGTTTATTCTATGTTTTTCTGAAAGAATCACTATCAATCTGGAATACAAACAAAAAATAGATTTACAATTGGACAGAAATAATTTTGTCGTAGTATTACTTGATAACAACATTAAATATTAGCTCCTGTGAAGGTACCCCTGTTTTAATACTTCAAAACCAACAGAGAAAATACGTCAGATACATAGAAGGGTCAGCATGTTTTCATAGAAAAATATGAATATTCCTTTATTATAAAGTTTTATTTATTTGTTTGAAAGTCAGATTTACAGAGAGAAGGAGAGAGAGAGAGAGAGAGAGAGAGAGAGAGAGAGAGAAAGAAAGGTGAGCTGCGCCAATTTGAAGCCAGGAGCTTCTTTCGGGTCTTCCATGCAGGTGCAGGGACCCAAGGACTTGGGCCATTTTCTACTGCTTCCCAGGCCATGGCAGAGAGCTAGATTGTTAGTGGAGCTGCTAGGACTCAAACTGGCATGCATTATGGGGTGCCAGCATAGCAGGCAGCAGCTTTACCCACTACGCTACAGCGCCAGCCCAGAAAAATATGAATATTCTATACTTCTAGATGATGAGTACTTTTCCTCCCACTAAAAAAACAATACATACTTCTAATTTCAAAAATACTTATATTTATTTCTACTGTGTTTTATCATAAATTATATAGAGACCTCTGTAGGAAAGACAGATGTGTTATCCATACACCAAATTTATGTCCTCCTTATTAAATTTGATACTCCTTAAATTTCTAGATAATCATACATAGTATCTTAAATCTAAAGTGATGATTTCCATTTAAAGTCCACCTAGATAACTACATGTACAGTTGTGTGTCCATCCAACTCTCCTGAGCTTCAGTTCTGCATCCTCAAGTCCTCACTGAGCATCCCTATCTGAGTGTCACCAATGGACATCTCGGTTATGTCCTCTGATTTCCTCCACAAAACCAGTGCTACTCCTGTGGTCCTCACTTCTGTTATTTGAATGATTATTTACCCTCCTTATTAAAAAAATGAGTTTATTTTATAACTACTTTGCTCACTATATTGGAGATACAGTCAAGTTCTACAGATTCTTCCTCAACAATTTATCTTACATATGTTCCCTTATCTCCCCCATTTATAACCCCCAGAATACACTCTTAGACTCTTATCATCTCACATCAGGATTATAGCAAAATCCTTAAGCAGGCCTTGCCGTCAGTCTCTTTCTCTTTCTAATCTATCTTGAACACAATTGCCTCATCTATCTTCCTAGCCATGAAGTCAACTCATTTGCTCTACTCAAAGACTTTTTATAGATTCCTATTGTCAATTAACTAAGGTTCAAATACCTTACTTAGCCTGTTAATCATAGCCCTCTGTGATCAAACCATAATCTATCTTTCCAGTCTCTTCAGTTTATACGCACTTCATCTCAAACTACCAACAGTAGTTACTGAACTGCTTTTCACTGACTTAGCTGTCTGAATATTGTTGAGGACATTATTCAGCTCTCTTATGAGGATAATTCAAAAAGTTCATGGAAATGGAATTAAAAGGCAAGCTTATTATGGTGCAAAATATGTTTAAGCCTATGCAAAGTTTTCACAATATGCATCTCTGGTGAACTCTTTGAAGAGCCCCTCATTCATAAAAGTATAAGCAGGGACCAGCGCTGTGGCATTGCAGGTAAAGCCACCCCTGCAGTGATAGCATCCCATATGGGCACCAGTTCGAATCCTGGCTGCTCCACTTCTGATCCAGTTTCTGCTATGTCCTGGGAAAGAAAACAGCTGAAGATGACCTAAGTCCTTGGGTCCTTGTACCCACGTGGAAGACCCGGAAGAAGCTCCTGGCTCCTGGCTTTAAATTAGCTCAGCTCCAGCCATTGCGGCCATCGGAGGAGTGAACCAGCAGATGAAAGACCTCTCTCTCTCTCTCTCTCTGCCTCTCTTTCTCTGTCTGTGTAACTCCGACTTTCAAATAAATAATTATACTTTTTTTAAAAAGTATATGTAAACAATTGCTTAAGTATTTGTGTTAAAGTATGAGTTCCTCTGGTAAATTTTCCCTGTTTTTAATAGAAGAATTATACAATTGATTATCTTTGGTTATTTCTATGGCTGCCATGTAGTTTAGACAACCTGTGGCTGAATAATATTGATTACAATTTGCTTTATGCTACAGACATTTATATTTTTTTTCTGGTCATTTTTCCCATTTCCATTTATTTTCCTATTGTGCCCTTTATTATCTTTAATGTTTATTTGTTTACTTCTTGTATTCATTTTTAAAAGTATTTCTAGAGTGAGTCAGGGCAAACAAGTTTCTCTTTTCATAAGCCCCACATAATATCACATTCCAACTCAACTCATTTTGTTGGTCTCATAGAATTCATAGCTATGTTTTGATTACATGCACACTTGGTGCCTGTTCTGTCTCAGCATCTTCTAAAAAATTTTTACTTCCTTATTTATTTTTTGTTTTTTATTTGAAGGACAGAGGCAGATACAGATCACTCAATTAGTGGTTCCCAAACACCAGTGACAGCTAAGACTAGGCCAGGCTGAAACTGTGCCCAGGAATTCAATACAGGTGTATCACTTGAGTAACATGGACCCACCTACATGGATCCACCTACAATCCCCTGCAGCCTCCCAGGATGCACAGTAGAGGGGAGCTGGAATCAGAGTGGAGACAGGACTGTAATCCAGGGACTCTGATATGGCATGTGGGTCACCCAAACAACTTAACCATTAATCCAAACCTAGACAAACCCCCACCTCAGCATCTTTAAACAAACCTGCCTCTAAGTCCTTAGCTATTGTTTATGTATTCCCACATTCAGCTCTCTGCTACTTTCTTTCACATAGCTCAATACCTGCTTAGCTTCTGATGCTTTGCTCAGGTTTTCTGCTCTAAGGTTTTTCAAACTTATCTTCCCAACACTTCCTCAAAGTTTTAGGACTGAAATGAATCTCTTCACTCAGGTGGCCCAGCATCATGTAAGAACACAAGGAACCTGAACCACCTGGTCCAAATGCATCAGCTTCTATCAGTAGGAAAACAAGATCAATTATTGTCATTATCCCTGAAAGGCCTTACTCTAATGTACACACTTCTAATCCTAACCATATTTTATTTCTCCACATTCATCTACTCCCATTGGCCTTATTGTGAAATACGTAGTATTTAACTTCTTTGCATAAAGCTTATCTCTTGCTGTTGTAGGGACAAATACAAATTTAAAATAAGAGGTTTAATTCCCTCTATTGAAAAAGAGGGAAAATTTTTTTCTCTTTTTTTGGTAGGGGGGGCTCTAAATTGGAAAACTTGTAATTTTCAGTACTTTCCTCTTCTCTTTGATATGCATATAAATCCTCTTTAGGGCTAAATGGTTTTTGGCAGCTTTGTGACCTGCATCTCTAGGGCCTGGGAGCTATCTCTTTGAAATGTAAACATCAAGGGAGATAGCGCCTCTGCCTTCCAGTTTCTGTAGAAGCATAGGAGTCTAACTGAAGTGGGCACTTTCCTCCAAGTGGCAATATTACCTCCTGTCCGAAAGACTTGAGTCTGCATTTCCTCATTTTGCTAACATAGGTGATTACCCCAGTTACCAGGTTAGATTAGGATAACCAAGAGTGACAAACTGCTATGAAATTCTCCTGTTTGAAGACCGGCTACTAATTATCTTGAAAGGAGATCCGTGAAACATTGCATCTGCTTGACCTGAACGAAAAATGGGATTCGTTTCCATCTTTGCAATATAGCCCATCACCCATGACACATCACATTTTTGTGTTACTACTTATGTAATAACAAAATGTGTCTTTCTTAGTGAAGTTTCATTTTTTTAAGGTTTATTAATTTGAAAGTCAGAGTTACAGAGAGAGAGGAGAAACAGAGTGAGAACTTCCATCTGCTGATTCACTCCCCAAATGGCTGCAACTGCCAGGCTGGGCCAAGCCAGAGTCAGAGCCAGGAGCTAGGAGCTTTTTTTCAGGCCTCCTAAGTGTGTACAGGGACCCAAGGAACATCTTCCACTGCTTTCCTAGGCCATCACCCAAGAGGTGATTCAGAAGCAGAGCATCCAGGACTCACACTGGCACCTATATGGATCACCAGCATTGCACACAGCAGCTTAAGCTGTTGTGCCATAGTACCAGACCTCATTATTTTTTTAATGCATTTTGTTTCTCAACTAACTTTGGGAGGGAGCATTTGGGGCTAAGGAAATTTCATTTTCTTTCTTTTTTTTTTTTCCTGACAGGCAGAGTTAGACAGTGAGAGAGACAGAGAGAAAGGTCTTCTTTTTTCCATTGGTTCACCCCGCAAGTCGCCACTAATGCAGGTATGTTACAGCCGGCGCACCGCACTGATCCAAAGCCAGGAGCCAGGTGCTTCCTCCTGGTCTCCCATGTGGGTGCAGGGCTCAAGCACTTGGGCCATCCTCCACTGCACTCCTGGGCCACAGCAGAGAGCTGGACTGGAAGAGGAACAACCGGGACAGAATCCAGCACCCCAACCAGAACTAGAACCTGGTGTGCCGGCACCGCAGGTGGAGGATTGGCCTATTGAGCCACCGTGCCGGCCAGGAAATTTCATTTTCAATTATATTTCCCCCCAAAAAAATACCATCTATATTTTGGATGTTTCATATCCTTTTCACTTTGAATCACTCTATCTTATTCCATATTCAAGTAATATAACGTTACAAACTAACCTACCACCATTATATTTCTATTGTTATTGTAATTATTAAATATGTTGATAATTACCAATTTATCTCTGATGCCTAAAAGTAGTTGAGGGCATACACACACACATACATTGCTACCACATAATACACCAGCCATTGTAATCTATAAGCTGTATTTTGGAAATTTATATTCTTTAAATAAAAGCGTTATAAAAAAATATGTTAGTTGTGTCATTTTACAAATATTTCTGACCAAGCAAACACAAAATATTATACAATGTATTCATAACTGGATGAAGTCTCTGCTCCCTGTTCTTTAAAGTACACTGAAAATACCAAAATGAAATTTTATTTAAGATAGTTCTAGCAGCAAATCTAGCAGCAAGATCCAACTATATTAATAACCAAGTGTCAGATAACAAAACGCCATGGCACAAGTCAGATGAAAAATGTCACACCTAGGGTACATTGAGAGATATAGGCTATTGGGCTCATTAGACTATTTCATCCAACTTGTGAATACTAAAGATGTTTGTATTTTTCTAGAAAATTCACAAATCTTTATTTCATTAAAAAATCACTCCGGTTTGTCAGAAAGCTTGAGTCCCATAAGCCATAGGGCACATCTAAAGTGTACATTCCTGACCACTATTGATGAAGACCAGCTAACTGCCATAATGTTAGATCAAAACTATATGACAGACGTATATTTACTTTGTTTAGTATATTTACTTTGTTTCTGCCAAAGCACTTTAAATTAATTTAAATTTAAAGACATGTACTTCCAAATTAATAGAGCGCCTTGAGATTTCACACGGACATCAGCAGAAACTTTCATCCCGTAAAGCACTACAGATACTTGAATACTGACATCTGGAGGCTGCAGCCCTCCAAAGCCCAGGCCTAGATTTTGATCTGGGCTTTCTCCTTTGGCGAGTCCATCAGGTCTCAAGGTTTTAAACATCACTATAAGTAATATCTCCAAAATTTTTGTCTCTACCAGAACCTCTCAAGGAACCAATCCCTGGGCTTGTTCATCCAGCTGCCTACTTGTCATCTCCAAATATTGGGTCCACAGTGTTCAGCAGAGTCTAACATATAGTAAATGGTCATCTAGTATTTGTTTTCACTGATTTAACTTGTAATTTTCTTCTTCAATTGTTGCTAAAAAAAAAAAAAAACAAAGATAAAGCTATTTTATTTCAAGTGTAATGTGTGTACAACAGCATTATGTATGTAGTCTGGGGGTATAAATATTAATATAGCAAATAAGTCCACTGATATTTTATATAGGCTCATTTTATCTCTGACAAAAGAAAAGTGACATCAGTATATAAAGTTATCTGGCATTCATTTCATGGACAATACATTGCCACAAGTCATGGAAAAGATCTATCAGCAATATCAAAATCATCATTATATGGTCACAAACCATGTACTTGTCTCTGTTCAAAGGGAAATATTTTTTAATGTTAGGTCTCTTTTAATTAATTAATTAATTTGAAAGGCAGAGGACTAGAGGGAGGGAGCTCTTCCATCTACTGCCTCATTCCCCCCAGAGGCCCACAATAGCTGTGTCAGGCAAAGCCAGAAGCCAGAAATTCGTAAGTGGGTGTCAAACAACCAAGTACTTTAGCCATCACCTGCTGCCTCCCAAGGTGAGCATAACCAGAAAGCTGGAGAGAAAGCAAAGGTCAGACTCGATCCCGGACACTTTGCTAGGAGATGAGGCATCTCAGGAAAAAAGGTGTCCACTTTTCCATTTGCCAACCTCTAGATCCATCTGTGATGCAGACTTAGTAAGGTTTAAAATGAAGTTTAATTCAGCAAACATATGTTAAGAGCCTACTTGCTCCTAGCACTACTGCTGGCAATGCAGCAGGCATGGTGATGTTTTCTTTCTCTTTTTTCTCTCAGAAAGAGATGACAAGAAAGATGATATGAACATCCTCTGCAGAGACATAGATCATTCACTCTATTGAATCTGGGTGTTTTCTTTCTGATTTCCCTACAGTTACACTGCTTGGGAAATCAAGCCGTGAAGTACAGAAACAAATATGCCCCAGTATCCAGCAATACAACTTAATGCTTGATTTTTTAAATTTCTCTATTAGCATGGCTTTCAGCCAGAGTTTTTCAAGGGGAAAAAAGAATTTGAAGGAAAAATGGAAGTGAAAAACAAAACACATATGTGTACATTCACACATACACTCTAACTCAAGAAAATTGCTGAGAGGAGCATGAACTATGATTAGGCATAGCCTGCTAGAAGCTCAAAAGCTAAAGACAAGGAATACATTTGTTTACAAAGTTTTTATCGAAGTGCAATCACATGGCAATAAGTGTAAAATATGCAAATAAAATAGTACATATAAATAAGCAAATACATACTGTCTAAAGAGATGACCAATGGACATGGAGCAGTAGTTACTGTTTTGATAAGGCATGAATCAAATATGTCTCCCTCTTCAACTGTATGAATTCCACGGTAATTTCATCTCACAAAACAAACAACTGAACTGCAGACAGTTCTCAGATACCAAAAGAAATAGCCAATTTAAAATGTTTTTCTGAAGCATATGTATTTAATGTATTATTTTGATACTGTCAGATTCAATTGTAAACCTCTTAATTGGAATTTTTTTGTACTTCACATTTCTGTTGTAAGATGTCATGTGGTTGAGCGTTACAAATAAATGTACTGTTTGGAGAGAAGCAAAGGCAAAGAGGTTCTGAAAAGGGGGCCAGAAATGAAAGTTATATGAATTCCTGCTTTGGCCAGCAAATCTCTTCCCATATATCCAAGAATCTCCCATGTTCTCTCTGCTCATCTTCCTAGCTCTAGCATGCCCTCCAGCCACCCCCACCGCCTTAGCTGGCTTCTTCCTATATGTCTTCTGCGCTAAGTATCTCACAAAGCTCAGAACTGTTGCTTAATGAGTATGTACAGCATGATTAAGTGAAAAGTTGCGTCATGTTTTCAGTAAGATGCAGTATTTAGTCACCTTGACACAGTCAAATAATTTTGAGAAATTTTCCCTGCCTTAGGACTGAATTCCTAACAAAATCATGTCTTGTGTATAACAACTGCAAATCTGTGCTCCAGACACACACACAAAAATATTTTATTATTAAATAATTTAAAAGCAGTAGGAAAATGTCATAGATAAGCTCATAATCTCTCATTAACAGAGTCTATTTTTTTGCTTTGGCAAAGCTATTTATTTTAATCTTTTAATAATGAAAGCTACAGATTATGTATTCACATGCTTGCACATATACAAACATGCAAGCACACACACACACATACACACATAGAGGCACATTTACATTTTCCTTTTTTTCCCTTCTTCTCCCTCCTAGAGTGTAAAACATAGCTATTAGTGAATCAATCAGTCAACCTATGAAATGCAAATAGCAGTTCAGAGTGATTTTTTCCAGGCTTCTTAGCCCAGGCAGCAAAGGTAAAATACATTTTCTAGAGAAAAATCAAAAGAACCTCATGTGAATAAATTGTTTTCTTACCATTTTCATTTGTTAGAAAAAGCAGAAATGCTTTTACCTAGAAAGTACTTTCTTTGACTAAGTTAGTATCATGCCGATTGACCTTTACCTTATTGTTCCTCCAGCTCTCTGGCATTTTAATGTTTTGGTCTGTAATAATGGTCTTGAAGAATGGAATGGGCTTTCTGAAACAATTTTCTCCCTAAGAATTTAAAAATCAGTCTTGATTTTCCACATACTCAAAACAAAGCACTTAAAAATGAAATGGAAATATAGCTAGTACAGAAAGTGGGCTTACAGAAGTCTATACTTGCGCACTTTATATATTTAATTGCTGAATAGAAAAAGAATACCATATATAGACTTAAAATTTTTCTTTCTAAGCTTGATTGATTTTTTTGTTCAGGGTTAAATGGAATATGTTATAAGAGTATGATTTGTTTTCTTTCCAGAGCTTCCTACAATGAAGAATCCTAGGAGAACCCAAGGAGTAGCTAGAATTTCCTGTATATGTGTATATTTTGCTCGATTGGCAATGTCCTTGCACCTGGTACTAATATAACTTTCCTTGGTTCTACAGTTTCCTCTAGTGTAGCCTTTCAGTGACTTCCCAAATAAAAACAAACCAAATAAATAAGAAAATCAAAGCCTTTTATCAAGTTGCCAAACAACTTCCTCCTGCTGAGCTCACAGAATTCTCTCCCTTTTGGCCGGCGCCGTGGCTCAACAGGCTAATCCTCCGCCTTGCGGCACCGGCACACCGGGTTCTAGTCCCGGTCGGGGCGCCGGATTCTGTCCCGGTTGCCCCTCTTCCAGGCCAGCCCTCTGCTGTGGCCCAGGAGTGCAGTGGAGGATGGCCCAAGTGCTTGGGCCCTGCACCCCATGGGAGACCAGGATAAGCACCTAGCACCTGGCTCCTGCCATCGGATGAGCGCGGTGCGCCGGCCGCAGCGCGCCGACCGCGGCAGCCATTGGAGGGTGAACCAACGGCAAAGGAAGACCTTTCTCTCTGTCTCTCTCTCTCACTGTCCACTCTGCCTGTCAAAAAAAAAAAAAAAAAAAAAAAGAATTCTCTCCCTTTTGTCTAAGAGAGGAAACAGAATAGCCTCTTAAACTCTCCTTATTTTAAAGTTTTCCAGGTGTCTCAAAAGTCTATAATTATCATAGCCCTCCTCCAATATTATTCTTTTGATATTTGGACATTTTTTTATATTTTTACATATTATACATTTAAAACTTTTCATAGCAATTCCAATAAAATTTATGATTGTGAGACTTAATACTTTTTCTCAATAATTTTAATTCTTCAATATGCATCAATTAATGATTTGTTTAATTAACACTACTGTTAAAAGTCATTCAAATTTGCTAAATAGAAGAGGTATCAACACTCGTAAGTAAAGTACTTCATCATAAATATATTTTCTAAATAGTCAAGAAAGTGGCCGGAGCCGTGGCTCAATAGGCTAATCTTCCGCCTGTGGCATCGGCACACCGGGTTCAAGTCCTGGTTGGGGCACTGGATTCTGTCCCCGTTGCTCCTCTTCCTGTCCAGCTCTCTGCTGTGGCTCAGAAGTGCAGTGGAGGATGGCCCAAGTGCTTGGGCCCTGCACCCCATGGGAGACCAGGATACAAACCTGGCTCCTGGCTTCAGATCAGCGCAGTGCACCTGCCACAGCGGCCACTGGGGGGGGGGGGGAGTGAACCAATGGAAGGAAGACCTTTCTCTCTGTCTCTCTCTCACTGTCTGCTCCGCCTGTCAAAAAAAAAATAGTCAAGAAAGTATTACTCATAGAAAAGGCCAATTTAAGCTTCTCTGGTATATTAAATGTTTATAATATGTCCTTCAACTGTCAACAAATACTTAAAGAGAGACACAATGACCAAGATACTACTCTGGGCACATACTTAGATTTTACAAAATTCCCACCCACAGGAAATATTAATTTCCATCTTTTAGATGAAATAATAAAGCATGCAGGAAAGAAAGAACAACTAAGAGTACCGTGCACAGCTGCTAGCTACATTGTATAAAAGAATCAGATAGTCATAGTAGTAAGTAAAGAAGGAATCTAGGAATGGAGAGATTATTGTGATTTGGTGAAAATAAAAAGGTTGATAATGAATCTTTCAACTCTTGTCAAATTTTCCTCTCGTCTAGTGTTGACAGGCTTTGGGTTGATCAATTCCTTTACCCTTGTTTCTCTTATCACCAAAGACCATGGATTTCCTGAGATTGTTAAAACTTTCATATTCTCTCCCCTCAACACACAAGCATAGAGTCTCACATTTTTAAATATTTCAGACTCATCTCCTAAATCTCCTTCAGGAGAACCCCTAATGACTTCAGTCTATAATTTTTCTTTCCCAAAAGTGCTTTATGGTGAACATAAAAGTTATACCATCCTGCATCTTTACTATAATCTATGTTAATCCATTTCCACTTATGGATATTTGTTGAACATGTCTGTATTAGTTACTATTCCATCTCTCTCCACACAAACTGTTTTCTTCAATTTGTTGAGTGCCTCCCACTCCCCAGCAATTTGAATCTCATGGTGATGATGTTAACTAATTTTTCATAAGTGCCTTAACTTTCCTTGTGTCTTCTCTAGAGATCAACTTCTTTTTTACCAATCCAACAGCCATCTACCTAAGCACTGTTATAGAAAAACCCCAAAATCGGAGCGGGAGTGGGAAAGGGGAGGGTTGCGGGTGGGAGGGAAGTTATGGGGGGGGGGAAGCCATTGTAATCTATAAGCTGTATTTTGGAAATTTATATTCTTTAAATAAAAGCATTATAAAAAAAAAGAAAAACCCCAAAATCATGTGATTTTTGGTACCAAAAATATTGTATAATGAAAGAAAATAGGCTAGAATGCAAGACACTTGATGCTTCATTCAAGATCTTGATTGTACTGCCATGAGATTGATGTGCTGGTTAAAGTCACAGACAAGACTTAACTCACTTTTGAGAGAACATGATTCAGTGGAGCAATTAGTGGCAAATTAGATGAATGCATAGATGTAAGCTGACATATAGATGACAAAAAACAAAGCATATATTTTCTTTTCTTTTCTTTCTTTCTTTTTTTTTTTTTTCTGACAGGCAGGGTTAGACAGTGAAAGAGAGAGAGACAGAGAGAAAGGTCTTCCTTTGCCGTTGGTTCACCCTCCAATGGCTGCTGCAGCTGGCGTGCTGCGGCTGGCGGTGCACCACGCTGATCCTATGGCTGGAGCCAGGTGCTTTTTCTGGTCTCCCATGTGGGTGCAGGGCCCAAGCACTTGGGCATCCTCCGCTGCACTCCCGGGCCACAGCAGAGAGCTGGACTGGAAGAGGAGCAACCAGGACAGAATCCGGCACCCCAACCGGGACTAGAACCTGGTGTGCAGGTGCCACAGGTGGAGGATTACCCTACTGAGCCATGGCACCGATCACAAAGCATATCTTTTCAAACAGATTGGCAGAAGAAGATATGAAAGATAACATGATAACTAAAAACCTAGATTAGTTTGAATATTTCCTCACTTTTTAAAGTGAGTGATATTTGACCATATTTATAGAACAGTGAGAAGTAAGTGAGAACTGCTGACAATAAAGGAGAGAATAAATAGTCAATTAGTGGATCACTCTATTAGAGAAGGAGGTTAAACATGAGAATGGGGGAGTCACTGCTGTGGCAAAATAGGTTAAGCTTCTGCTTGTGATGCCAGCATCCCATATCAGAGCATCTGTTTGGGTCCCAGCTGCTCTTTACCTGATCCAGCTCCTTCATAATGTACCTGGGAAAGCAACAAAGGGTGGCCCAAGTACTTGGGCCTCTGCCACCTACATGAGAGACCCAGATGGACTTTCTGGCTCCTGGCTTTGGCTTGGCCCAGCGCCAGCCAACAGGACCATTTGGAGAGTGAGCCAGCAGATAGAAACTCTCTCTCTCTTTCTCTCACTCTGCCTGTCAAATAAATACAATTTTTCTTGAAAAAAAATGAGAATAGGGATATAGATAATGAAGGCTATCTCTTGTTCTAGAGAATAGAAGCAAGTAAAATATAACAAGATAATGTCAAGATGAGAAGTTCCCAGCTGAGAATATGTAATGTGTGTTTCTGTGTATGTGAACTTTAGAGAAATCTTTTCATAACAGAAAATTTGAAAATCGAAATTAAGTAGAATTCTAAGGAATGGTAAAATTTTAAAGCCCAAGAGAGACTTAAAAGAACTGTCATTCACAATTCAAGTTATAGAGAAGATTGAAGAACCACGTATTTCAAGTACCAAGAATACAAATAGTTGTTTAGAACAAAAGTTCTATAATTATAATCTATGGTGTTTCAGGAGCTATGTAAGTAGTTACATTCAGATCACTTTTTCTAATCTGCTGATACTGATTGCCAGCTCTGCCCCAATTTTGTCTGTTCTCACACTGTTGCCTGTGAAAAAATTCACAATTCCCATGTCTTCTGATTCTCTGCATCACTTCTGTAACCTAACTGATCCTTTAATTCATAGGCACCCTTTGATTGTCTTGCATCTATTCAGTATTATTATCCTACCACTTGTGTCCAGCTGATTTTCTTGACTCTCTTATGATATAATCTTACCAGACTTTTCATATTCCTATGAGTAGGAAACAGGAATTGTTCCTCAAGGGAACAAGTAAGGTTGTGTTTGGTTTGATTTGATTGTCTATGACATTTGATCCTCTAATATTTTCTATTCCTAAGTTTCATTCATCTACTCATATCATATCCTTAATGATGGTGATACTAGACAGCTATCATTGGAAGTTACCACACAAATATTACTTCTGAAAAACCAGATTGTCCACCTCAGCAGTGAAATGGCAGATGACTGTGTTGGAATTTTCATCACCTGGAGGGAAAGAATCTCCTAATATGCAAGGATTGGTAGGACTCCTGATACTTGAGAGTGGTAGACAAAAAATAAGCATATAAATGAAAAGGAACAAACAAAAAATATGAGTAGAAAATGAATACTAACATGATAAGTGTAAATAAATCAGTTTTTCAATGGTTATCACCACATCCTTTAATGTAAATATTATTCATGTATGCTAATGAAATAATTTGAACTCAAAAATCTTTAAATAATGTCATTCATTTTATCATTATAAAGTACATGCAATTTAATACCCCAAACTGAGTAATTGCTAATTATACAAAGATTCTAAATTCAATTAACAAAAATAAGCTAAAATAAACAATTGAGTTTGCATATGAGTGCCTCCAATGTAAACAGAAATAGGAAAAAAGCAGCCAGAGACAAAAGATGGCTACCAAAGATCAACAACTTGATTGACAGCTGCTTCCCAACAAAAACTGAAGGAAATATAATAGTATTTTCAAAATATTGGAGCAAAATCTTCAGCCAAGAAATAGAAAACCAATCAAAAATAATTCAAGGATGAAGATAAGATTTTAAAATAAATTTTTAAAAATTCAGGCAATCAAAGACTGGAAGAATTCATCTCTAGTAAACTTCCCAGATGAGGATTGTTAAAGGATCTTCTTCAGCTATAAGGAAAATAAATCAAGATTTAACCCAGAAGAGAAAAGCAGCACATTAAAGATGCTAAATATGTGGGTTAATATAAATTCATGTTGACTACTTAATGTTTTCTGGTTTAAACAGATAAAATATTAAAATATGCAACTGTGCTAGAAAACAATGGTGATTTCATAGAAGCTACTATTTTCTTCCAGGATAATTGCATGGAGTGCATCTAAAGCTGTGTCCAGAAACTAAAGAAAAGTCACAAAAAACTAAAAACAAAATCTAAAGTGTAATGGCATCTCCACAGCTCCATCTTTCATCCAATGACCCAGTGACTGACTTGCACCATATGCTGCAGTAACACTGTCTGTTGGATCTGTCCCTCCTCCCAAGAACTGGTAATAGTTTTTTGTTCCTGTTGATCTCTGAATTGCTTCACTGTGCCCTGGTTAGCTTCTGAGTTTTCTATTGATTATAATCAGTTCTATGCATTAAATTCCCTCTGTCATAGACATATTGAGTACTTTTTGTTTTCCTCATTGCTTCTTGACTAAGGAGCCCCCTATGATTTTCTCTGTTATACTAATATGTATACTTGATTTATTTTCTCCATTAGTTTTTGATTGCCTAGATCACCTGAAACAGTGCTGACCACAAAGTAAGTGTTTCACAAATATGTGGAATGGCATTTCTGATGTTTTTGTGAAGTTTAATATTTAATGAAAAATTAGATCAAAATCAAGAACCTAAATTAGGAATGTAGTCATTCACAGTAAATTTACAAACAGCTATTAAAAGCCATTCGGTAATAACTTATCTCCTCATGACACTAGAAGACCAGAGCATTACTGACCTACTACAACAAGCTACCACCCATCCTCTTAGAATTAATAGCAGCCATAACCCTTGTCATAGGTGAAAATGCAGCCCCCTTATGAGAACAGGAATGTAACAACTGTAATGACCTGTAATTTATACCACGATTTGTAAAACACAGGCATTCTGTGATGGTTTCCATGGTTACATGCATAGAGTGAGATTACAGATGAAAATAAGCTATGACTGAAATACAAAAAGTCTAAAGGGTAACTCTGAAAACATAGGAGAAATGTTTTTTAAAAAATGAAAGGTTACAATTGAAACCACATAATAAAAATCTGTGACTGTTATTAGAACCTGACAGTGATGAGATTAAGAGAAATAATATCAGACAAAATAAAAAAAGAAATGAGTTATTTAATGCCAGTGAAAGATAAGTCTACTATACACAAAAAGTCACCAAAGCTGGATACTCAGTAGCACTACCAGGTACAACAACAAGCTTCCTCATTCTCAACAGCCCACTCCGGGGATAGAGAGAAATTGGATAACAATTACAAAACACAATCAGATGAAAGTAGCAAGTTCCAGTATTCTGCAACACAGTGGAGTAAGTGTAATTCACAACAATGTATCATATACTGTACAGAGAACTAGAAGAGAGGAAATGGTAGGCTTAACGTACAAAGGATGAGGAACTGAAAAGCTTGTTTTCTGGTTTGATTGATTCACACTGCGGATACGTGTTAAAATATTGCAGTGTATCCCATAAAACTGTGCAAGTATCACATGTCAATCAAAATTTTGTTTAAAAAATGAGATAATTTTTAAAATCCTCCATCAAAGCACTCGGATACTGAGAGTACAGTTCTTCTCACTGTTGCAGAGACAACTCAGCAAGTAGCAATGCCAGGACATATCTCGTAGTTACTGTAAACCTGGGAGAATTAAAGGTTAATTTTACAGGGTCAATTTCCAAGGATTTTTTCTATCACATACTGTCTTCTTGCTAGCAAGCTTAAACTTCAGTATTGCTGAATCATCATATTGCATTAAAGGACAAATTTAGAAGATACAATTTATATATTTTTTATTTAATGCTTTTAAATGTTTGCTTGCTTGCTTCAGTATTTTAGTACTAAAATAGCACAAATGACAATAAACACATTAAATGAACATCAATGACACAAAATATAGAGTAAACAGGAAATGGACACAATAATCCTCATTTTTTTTAAAGTGGTTCATGTGAAGCTGTTCAAAATTTGACACCTCTTTGCAAAAATATACTCTCTAAATAGCTTTATTTTGCCTTATCACAAAAATAATCAAAACTCTGGCAAAAGACTTAAAGTATTACAAATGTGAATTCCCTGAAGGAGATAAGAGAGAAAAGCTGCCAATCTAAGTTGGAAATGATTGGAGGAGTCTGTTGAGAAGAAAGCCAAAGGAATTACACATAAACACTAAACTGTATGGTCCCTGACTTACAATGCTTTGACTTAAAAGTTTTCAGCTCTGTAATGGTGCCTGCTCCTAGCCTTATGAATGTAAATGGTGTACCTCCAATCAAAGCCAAGAATGCATCAGTGTGAATTCTCTCATTTCTCTTTTCTCAATTTCAGCCTCTTATAGCTGAAATTCTGGAGCACTTCACAAGATTTCTCTTTTCTTTTTATTTTATTTATTTTTTTTTTGACAGGCAGAGTTAGATAGTGAGTGAGAGAGACAGAGAGAAAGGCCTTCCTTTTCCATTGGTTCACTCCCCAAATGGCCACTAAGGCCAGCACGATGCGCCAATCCAAAGCCAGGAGCCAGGTGCTTCCTCCTGGTCTCCCATGCGGGTGCAGGGTCCAAACACTTCGGCCATCCTCCACTGCACTCCCAGGCCACAGCAGAGAGCTAGACTGGAAGAGGGGCAGGGGCAACCGGGACAGAATCCGGCACCCCAACCGGGACTAGAACCCGGGATGCCGGCGCCACAGACAGAGGATTAGCCAAGTGAGCCGCGGCGCCGGCCACAAGATTTCCCTTGACCTCCATCAGAGAGGGAAACTACCTTGGATCTCAGAGAAACTCTGAATGACTGAAAACAAAGAGCACTTCTGCTTTGTTCTTGGGTTTTGAGTGGGCTTATGGGACAGTAAGAATTAATGTACAGATGAAGCCAATGGTAGAACATGCCAAAGATGAGGTTATGGTAGGACATGCCTTGGCCTTTTTTAAAAAAATATTAATTATTTGAGAGGTAGAGTTACAGACAGTGTAACTGCTGGTTCACTCCCCAAATGACCGCAATGGCCATAGCTGGGCCTATCCAAAAGAGCGAGGAACTTCTTCTGGTCTCCCACATGAGTGCAGGGGCCCAAGGACTTGAGCCATCTTCTACTGCTTTCCCAGGCCACAGCAGAGAGCTGGACTGGAAGAGGAGCAGCCGGGACTAGAACCGGCGCCCATATAGGATGCCTGCGCTGCAGGCGGAGGATTAATCTATTGTGCCACAGCGCTGACCCCTGCCTTGGCCATTAAAGTTTTTGTTGTTTTGTTTTGTTTTAATTTGAAATGGAGAAAGAGAGAGAAGAGGAGTGCAGGAGAGAGAGCGAGAGGAAGAGGGAGGGAGTAAGGGAGTGAGAGAGAGATTTTCCATCCACTGATTCATTCCCCAAATGTCTGCAACAACCTTGGCTAAGCCAGGCTGAAGACAGAAGTGTGGAGCATGAAATTCAATCTGTATCTAACCATGTGAGAAACCAAATAATTCAACCATCATCTGCTGCTTCCTAAGGTTATCATAGGAGAAAGCTGGATCAGAAACAGAGGGTAGACTTAATCCCAGATTTTCTGATATGGAATATGGGAGCCCTAAACTATAGCTTAGTGCACTGCACCACATGATCTTTAACAATGATCTTAAAATGTTGCTGGTTACCCTTTAGCCCTCTTTATAGCAGATTTCTGCTACATCTGTCATTGCACTTGGAATGGGGGCAGTGTGGATCTCTTCTATGCAGTCCTGATCATTTTATAGAATTCTATTCAGTTAGGTTTGTTTGAGTTCTCAACTCTCTAATAAATTTCAAAAATAATTTTATAGTTTAACCAGCTTATTAAATTCTTAGAGTGACAGAATCTTGCAACTCTTGACAACCCTACCTGAAGTTGAAGGAACTCTCATATGTTTAAGTTTTCAGAAATTTGGATGCTGGGGCCAGCACTGTGGCACACTAAGTTAATCCTCCACCTGCTGTGCCAGCATTCCATATGGGCACTGGTTCTAGTCCCAGCTGTTCCTCTTCCAGTCCAGCTCTCTGCTGTGGCTGGGAGTGTAGTGGAGGATGGCCCAAGTGCTTGGGCCCCTACACCCGCACGGGAGACAGGGAGAAAGCACCTGGCTCCTGGCTTTTGGATCAGCACAGCTCCAGCCATAGCGACCATTTGGAGGGTGAACCAATGGAAGGAAGTCCTCTCTTTCTGTTTCTCTCTCACCGTCTAACTCTGTCAAATAAATAAATAAAATCCTTAATAAAAAAAATGTGGATGCTAAGAAATTTGAAGCAGAGGAATAGTATAGGATAAAAATAGAATTTAATAAAGTAGGAAACAAGCACAATTGAAAAAATAAAAAGCCAAAAGGTGGTTATTTGATAGGAATAATAAATGTGATTAGCATCTAGTAAAACTTAAAAAAAGGGAGAAAGCAGGAATAGCAGGAATGAGGGCCAAGAAACAATAAAAAAAAAAGATCATAATAAACCATTTAACAGACTTGTGCTAAAAGTTAGAAAATGTAGATAAATAAAACAAAATTATGGAAAAAATAAAACCTTCCAAAACCAACCAAAGACAAAGTAAAAACATCTGGGGGCCAGGACTGTTGCGTAGTAGACTAAGCCTCCACCCATCCATCTCATATGGACACAAGTTCATGTCTCAGCTGCTCCTCTTCTGACCCAGCTTCCTGGTGATGGTCTGAGAAAGCAGTAGAAGATGGCCCAAGAGCTTGGTCCTACACTCACATGAGAGACCTGGAAGAAGCTCCTGGTTCCTAGCTTTGGATGGTCTCAGCTACAGCCATTGTGAATTCTGGGGAGTGAAACAGTGGATGGAAGACCTTTCTCTCTGTCTCTCCTTCTCTTTGTCTGTAACTTTGTCTCTCAAATAAATAAATAAAATCTTTTTTTCAAAAAAGTAAAAACATCTGAATAGTGCTGTATCTATTAGGGAATCAAATATGATCAATATTTCCACAAAAGCAAAAAGTTTCAGATGATTTCAATGGAAAAATTTTGTTTAATAACTGAAAAATACTAATTCTATGTAAAATCTTCAAAATAAAAGCAAATATTACCAAGGTATTCTGTGAAGCCAGTATAATTGTTTCGATGACACATTTATTCAGCATCATGATCAAACTACTAAATTTAGCAATGAACAGCAGGGGTGCAAAAAAGAAAGAAAGAAAGAAAGAAAAAGTTACGTTAAACCCCTTTGTTCGAATGCTTTACAATTTCCACAAAACAGAAACTAAAATAACCTGTTATATAATTCATCACAAATACAACCCTCAAGGTTTTTTGCCACACACATAAATATTGTCTAAAACATATCTTTGTAGTGGTTGGCCCTGCCACCATTGTGCTTGGCTGAGTTGACAAATCTGTTGTAACCTGCAGCTTCCCTGTCCTTTCTCTGGCTCTCCTGGTAAGATTTGTTTCTTGGCAGTTAAGAAAACCTTCTAACACTGCCATAGGTACTGCTACTGCAGAAACAGTAGTCACCTTGATTTCGTGGTTTCGCAAAATATTGGCCACCACCACCATAAGAGCCAGAGCTTCTGTTTCCAAGGTTTCCTTCCTTTACAGCTCCAAAATTTGAAGATTGTTGTAATTGCCAAATCTGTTGCCTCCAAATTTCCCATCCACCAAATCCGTTGTAACCACCCCATGGACACCGTATCAACCACAATCTCAGCTGCCACCAAGGCTGTCATGACCACTGAAGTTTCTTCCACAACCCAAGCTGTCATTGCCATCAAAACCACCTCAATGACCACAACGAAGTTTCCAGAACCATGTCAATATCTTGGGGTGGATGACGTACCAGCCCTCTCCTGCTTCAACAAAGCCTCCCTTTCTCCCAAGTTGTGACAATTCACAGTATGGAATTTCTGAATGACAATCATACCAGAGTCATGGTCATCAAAGTTCACAAACCAAAGCCCCTCTTCTTGCCACTGCCTCAGTCAGTCATTATCTCAATCACTGCAGTTTTCCTCTGCTGTTCAAACTAATCTATGAGGGGATATTCTTCAGTGTCTTCTCTAATGCCACCAAGAAAGACCATTTTCACAATCAGATGGGCATGTTGGCTTTGAGAATATTCTCTTGAAACAATTCTCTTTGGTTCCACAACTCTTCCATCCACCTTGAGTTACCTTGCATTCATGGCTACATCTATCACCTCCACTGTGGCATAATCGACAAACCCTACACCCCTGGAGTGCTTGGTGTTTGAATCTCTCATTACCACACAGACTGTGAGTGTTTCCCAACCCTCAGAATTGTTCCTCAGACTCCAATCAGTTATTTCAAAGTTCAGCTCTCCAATGAAGAGCCTCCATGGTTGTTCGAGTTCTTTAGCTGATTTTCACTTTGACACAATTGTGGTGGTAAGAGAATTCATGACACTGAAGGAGGTCGGCCCATTCTCTGGAAAATCAGCCCTTTCATAATGAAAGACTGTCTGCACAGCACATCCTAGCACCCAACACAACAGCGTGAGTAGGGGTTTGGAAATCGTAAGTTCACATATGTTAAGAGATCTGAAGCATTTGCCTCCGAGAAGCTGGCTTTGTGATATGAGAATTGGTGAAAGAGAATGGCTGTTTCTCATACCAAAGATACCACATTATCTGGTTGCTTTTACTCTGTGTTTCTTAATTGACAAAGATAAAAGTAATCACCTTTAAAGAAGACATCAAAAAACTATGCAAATGTTTACACATATGAATGATAACAGATACTTCAAATTCCATTGTTCTGTCAAGGTGGTGAGAATAGTTAGATATATATGTAGGAATATAGATATTTATAGTTATATGTAGGAATATAGATCAGATATGCATATAAGAACACTCAATATTTAAGTATTTTATAAAATCATTTATCATTTTTAACTCAAAAACATAATAAATAAACTTCTATAAATATATTAATTCATCTGTGAGATGTCCTTTTAGTACTTTATTAAAGTTCTGCAGTACTCCCCCCTTATCCATTAGAAATACTTTCCAAGACCCTCTGAAACCTTGAATAGTTGCTGAGCACATACATTTCATAAAGTTGGAATTTTAAATTTGCCGCAGTAAGAGTTTCAGCAATAATTAATATTAAAGTGTAATAATTATGATTGCATAAATATAAGAATTGTTACTTAAAACTTATGAATTGTTTATTTCTGGAATTTTCCCTTTAATATTTTTGAAACACACTTGACTGTGGATAACTGAAACTGCAGAAAAAGAAACCATAGATAAGCAGACACTACTGAATTGCATAGGATTTTCAGATACGACTTTGAAAAATCTGCCTCTTGTTCTCTGTGGACACACTGCTAATCATGAGAGATGATGCTGTATTTGTGTGTGTAAATAAATATCAATCACCTATCTATCTAGTTATCTATCTTTCTACCTATCTATCATCAATGGTTATCATGGTGAGTTAGAGTTCAGACAACGTAAGAAGACAGGAAATCTAATTTATCTTAACCATTAAAAATCTATAAAAGACTTCTCTGAATAAAGTTGTTGTCAAAAACTCTCCTTTCATCCCTTAGCAAACTCCTACTTAGGGAAATATAAAAATATTTTCCCACAAAGCACTCATTTACATTCCTCCCTCCTCTACCCAGGCATAATCTCTTTGCCCTTCATAGCAAGCACAGAACACAGCATACTGATATTCAGAGCTTCTAAAGCTTGCTTAACAAAAAAAATGAAAAAAATTGATAGATATGTGTAAAAAACCCAGATTCTCCAACCCCTGCCCCATGCATAGGTATTTTTTAAAAACTCCCCAGCTGATTTGTTACAATCATAGTAAACACTCCTTTAAAATAAAAAGCAAATACTTTGGAAGATGAGATATCAGTGTTTTAATCACAGCTGGTGTCACTAGCGACATGACTAACTTCATAAATGGAATAACATGTATTAGAACCTAGCCCAGAGACTAGCATTAAATGGCACAAAGCAAGCATTCTCATCCTTCATTTCAGTCCCCTCCCCTCAACAAGAACCTTATCAATTTGCATTATACTCAATTATTTATAGCTGTGTTTATTGTTGCCAGAACAGGTACCACATTTTCACCCTTTTTTCCCTAACACCTGCCTCTGTTACATGATTGGTTCACAAAAACTAAATACAGAATAAATTGACTTAGGACAATCTCCTAATTACCAGTTCCAATTCCTTCCTTAGATTTACCACCATGTCTAATCCCTTCCACTTCCTCCCACTTCCAATTGATTTCATGTAACAACATATATTCCATGTAATTAAAAAGGTGAAATAGATAAAACAATACTCTTGAGATAGAAATAAAAATTAAATTGGTGGCTAGAAATTGAGAGAAATTAGGTTAAAATTTCAAGGAATGAAAAGTTTGAAATGGTTGTCCATAATTGCTTTTCTGTGCTTCACAAATGTGTTGAATTCATTGTTTTAATTTGCTGTATTTCTGAGAAACAGTAGTCTTAGGTAGGCATTTAGACTTTTCCTAGAATAGAAATGATCATTAGTGTAAGTCTAATTTAGTTCCCTGCTGAAGGTGATAAAAGCAGTTCATTTATTGTTCCTAGCATACTTATAGAAGTCCCTTTCACAAAGTCTTCTCATGATCTGGAAGTTGCAGCCAAAGATAAGATTCCAATAATGACATTAGGGCAGGGAAAATTAAGCTATTTTTCAGGTAACATGTAATCCATTCTTTTGGGGAAAATCATATCATTTTTCAGCGGAATCAAAATGAACTGGTACATTCCCTTCTTATTCATAGCCAATGGTTTTACGAGGTTATCTCAATAGGTTGAATTTTTTACATTGATAATGAAAATTAAGGATTTTTAAAATAATTTCATGCTTACAAGTGTAATTTCATAACCACCTCCTATTAGAGGTATTGTTACCTCTGGAAGCTGTTAAAGAAAATGATTTGAGACCAAGAGCACAGACTTAGAATATAGCACCACCCAAATACTGTTCCTGCCATTTGTTCACCGATTTTGCCTATTGCCTTTTGCTGCAGAACTCAACTCATTTTCCTGGTACTTTTTCTTATGTTGGGAGGTTGCTTGGCAAAATAGTTGAGTGATCGATTTCTAGATATGTACATTTGAAACCCAATATCATGATTTAGCTTGGAGAATTTGGGCAAATATTTAGTGTCTCTCCATTTTTCAGTTATTTGTTTATGAAAAAGAGATATGTATATGTACTCCCTACCGTTGGTTTGAGAATTAAATTAGATAATGAATATATAGTAGTGCCATTGTATAGTTATTATTATGGATTATGGTAGGATGAATCAAGGAATTAGAAAGTTGGAATATAGACATTTTGAGTGCATTTCCGGTGGTTTCAGTTTCTATGTGCAAAACTCTTATGTACTGATTACTATTTTCTAAGCACTGTAATAATAAATTCTTTACTTTTTTTCACAACCAAGCCATGAGATAGATAATCCTCATAATATAAGTAGCCAAACTGAAGCACCAAGAGGTGAAGGATCCTTTGCAGAGACAGCAGCTGGTTAATGGCAAGCTGGGATTTGAATCCAGGCTGTCTGCTGGAGGCTTTTGTTTAAACCACAACATTCTTGGCACCTTGCTTAACACAACCCAGTGGAGAGCAGGTAGGACAGGCAATGTAAACTAAACTTACCACAATTTAGCATTAATTAAAAGAATATCATAATGAGATGAAATGGCTTTTGCAGGGATTTAAAGAAAAACAGCATCAAAGACTTGGTTAAACTCTAAGTGCCAATGTCTTGGGATTTTTGCACATCCCTGCACAGATTGTCCCTCATTTGTAACTGAGAAATGAGAACTGGCTACTCCAAAAACGTTCATTTGTTTGTCGTTTTTCCTGGAAAAATAAAGCATGCCAATAGCAGTATTCTGCTAAATACTTTCTAAATTGACATTTGGTGTCACAGAGACTAGTCTTGTGATAGAGGATTTGGCCTCGAATATTGTGTTATTATGAAGAAATACTATCTCATTACTAACAAATGTCTTATTTCTTTCTTTTGATTTCTTCAAGAATTATGGGAACTTTCATTACTGGTTTACAAACAACAAAATCAGTACATCAGTGTTAAGAGATGTGATGAAATAGTTGAATATAAAATATTACTAGCCTGGACATTTCTGTGCTAGAAATAGTAGTTGTTGTGCCTGAGTTACAGACCTGCAGGTGAATCTGAGAGAGAGTTGGGAATGTCTGTTTAATTTGTCTTCATTTTGACCTCAAAATTTGTCCTCTGGCAAACTAGCCAAGATGTTATAGTCTGAGTTCAAATATGTCCACAAAGAAATTCCATGAATTTCAAATGTAAATGTATATTATATTAAAAACTTTTTTAATAAAATGGAATCGTATTTTATTTTATTTTATTTTCCACTGACTTTCTGAAGTATCTTCATATTTCCTCTTAATAACTCCAGAATTAACAGCATTTCCACTCATAGACATGGCAAACAGCAGCCTGAAGAATGACAGGGTTAAAAATTACTTAAAAGCCACTAAACAACTCATTCAGTATTGAAACACATGCCTTTCTCTAAAGCAAACTTTAGGTTTAATTGCTCCTCTTCGTTCAGCCCCACAGTCAATCTATCACTTAGATTTTACCCTAAATGTGTATATGTTCCTTTTCCCCTCTTTCAATTGTCAGTGCTCTAAATTAAGATCTTTCACCTGATTTCTGAATATTACAATACTCTCCAAGTTGGTTCATGGTTTCCATTTCCTGCCTGCAGTAATTACAGGGTTGCCTTCTGAACATATCACTTACTCAGAAATGCAGCTCTATTTATAGGACAGTTTTCTCTTCCTGGAATTCAACATCCTTCATGAATATTTCCAACCCAACTTTTCTGACCTTATCTTCCACTACTCATATGATTTTACTTTATAATCCAAAATAATAGATTAGTCACATTTGGCAAACATTCTATTCTCATTCATCTTCATGCCTGCAGTTATCTATATAAGGAAATAACATGTTCCCCACTGGTTTGCCTCTTAAAATCTAACCTGTTTTTCACGACAACCATCATTTTTGCCTTTTTGGCATACATTTTAATTCTGTTCACTTTGGTACTCCAGCTGCACTTTGAAGAACTACATCAGGCATCCTGGACAGAGCCTTAATGGCACTGATTGTCTCTGTCTTGCCTTGTTGTGGCAGGGGGAAACATACATGCTCCAAGGTAGGCTGGAGAGGTATTCTCTTTCTAGAATTATACCAGGAATAATACCTGCTGGACATCAGCGCTCCATGAAGACATGAGTCATCAGTTCCTGATTCTTAGGGATGTGGAAATTATTCTGATTCCTGTCCTTTTGAAAGTTGATTTTTCAACATTTCCTTCATTTCTGTATGTTATCCTATTTCATTAAAATAAATACTTCTTAGAAAATTAACTGAAACATGATCACTAGCTTGAAGCCAAGAAACTAACCATTAAATGATATTAGGCCTTTCTCAAGTATCAGCTCCTCAGTAAAGGTATGTATGACCCTGAAAGCAAATTTCAATTATAATTATTTGTGTAATGAACTTTTCTCCTTTGTTCCGTGTCTCAAAATTTTTGCTAGATTAAATATGTGTATTTCATAGTGGCAATAAAAAGCAGATAATTATCCCCCACCTTGTTATCACTTCCTTTTTGGTAAAGATTTTATATATTTATATATGTATATATTAATATAGAAATTCATATATATTGACCTTTCAGTCACCTCCAAAGTATGCAGAACACAAAAACTAATTATTCATATATATTTAAAAGAAATGATATTTTCAATGTAAACTCAATGTAAACCATATTTTAAAGGTTCTCTAATTTTCCTTTAATAAGAAAAAATGAGTCATCCAAGTTTTTTTATTCTAACTGAATTAATAAAGGATTTTTCATTGAGTTTGTTCTTTAGAAAATAGGTGTGATATAGTCACCAATATGTAGTATTTCTCTGGGATTAATTCTGCTTACCTGTCTCCTATGAATTCTCAAAATAAATAAAATTTTTGTATCTTCGAACTCTTCCTTTAATTAAAAAAAGACTGACTTAAGCACTTGTAGAATAGAAAATGAGCATCACTGGTAACTAGGTGGTCAAGATTCCCTAATATTCAACTCTAAACACCAATTGATTGATCTACTTTCATGCATTTTGCTTATATTTGACTCAATTTACCCCTAATCCTAACAATAATGTATGACATAAGCGGTTGTTTTTTTTTTTTTTTTTTTTTTTTTTTTTTAGCTTTTTTTCTTTGCTCATTTATTTAGACCATAGTTGATTTTATTCCAGATAGGTTTAAGGAGTAATTTCTGTGGTTGTGTCACTGTTTTTTATTTTTAACTTCTGTAATTTATGCTTTCTTCTTTCTAGAACACAAAATTCTTTACTAAAACAAATTGTTAGAGAAATTGTAGAAAATTGTTAGAGAACATTAATGTTTTTTTTTTTTTTTACAGAAATTTGCCATTGTTTTTATTTGTGTACCCTTGTACATGTTTAGCCCAAAATTTTTTTTTTTTTTTATAAAGCTTTTATTTAAAGAATATAAATTTCCAAAGAACAGCTCATGGACCACAATGGCTCCCCCCCCACACAACTTCCCTCCCTCCCCCCACCCTCCCCTTTCCCGCTCCCTCTCCCCTTCTGTTCACATCAAGATTCATTTTCAATTCTCTTTATACACAGAAGATCAATTTAGTACATATTACGTAAAGATTTCAACGGTTTGCCCTCGCATAGAGACACAAAATGATAATACTGTTGGAGTACTAGTTATAGTATTAATTCACAATGTATAGCACATTAAGGACAGAGATCCTACATGATTTTTTTTTTTAAAAAATTGATTAATTGTCTATGCGATTTCCAATTTAACACCAAGATTTTTTAATCATTTGCAATTATCTTTATATAAAGAAGATCAATTCAATATATACTATGTAAGGATTTCATCAGTTTGCACCCACTCAGAAACACAAAGTGTAAAAATACTGTTTCAGTACTAGTAATAGCATCACTTCACATTGGATAACACATTAAGGACAGATCCCTCATGAGACGTAAGTACACAGTGACTCCTGATGTTGATTTAACAATTTGACACTCTTGTTTATGGCGTCAGTAATCTCCCTAGGCTCTGGTCATGAGTTGCCGAGGCTATGGAAGCCTTTAGGGTTCGCCGACTTCGATCTTATTCCCACAGGGCCATAGTCAAAGTGGAAGTTCCCTCCTCCCTTCAGAGAAAGGTACCTCCTTCTTTGATGGCCCCGTTCTTTCCACTGGGATCTCACTCGCAGAGATCTTTCATTTAGGTCTTCTGTTTTTTCCAGAGTGTCTTAGCTTTCCATGCCTAAAATATTCTCATGGGCTCTTCAGCCAGATCCAAATGCCTTAAGGGCTGATTCTGAGGCCAGAGTGCTATTTAGGACATCTGCCATTCTATGAGTCTGCTGTGTATCCTGCTTCCCATGTTGGATCATTCTCTCCCTTTTTCATTCTATCAGTTAGTATTAGCAGACACTAGTCTTGTTTGTGTCATCCCTTTGACTCTTAGACCTATCAGTGTGATCAATTGTGAGCTGAAATTGATCACTTGGGCTAATGAGATGGCCTTGGTACATGCCTCCTTGATGGGATTGTATTGGAAACCCCTGGCACAATTCTAACTCCATCATTTGGGGCCGTTCCGATTGAGCATGTCCCAAATTTTACATCTCCTCCCTCTCTTATTCCCACTCTTATATTTCACAGAGATCACTTTTCGGTTAAAATTTAAACACCTAAGTATAATTGTGTGTTAATTACAGAGTTCAACCACTAGTACTAGGATAAAGAGAAAAAAAAAATACTACCATGGATAAAGTATTACATTGTACAACAACAGTCAGCACAAGAGCTGATCGAGTCACTGTTTCTCATAGTGTCCATTTCACTTCTACAGGTTTCCCCTTTGGTGCTCAGTTAGTCATCGCCAATCAAGGGAAACAAATGATATTTGTCTCTTTGGGACTGACTTAATTCACTCAGCATGATGTTTTCTAGATTCCTCCATTTTGTTGCAAGTGACCGGATTTCATTGTTTTTGACTGCTGTATAGTATTCTGTAGAGTACATGTCCCATAATTTCCTAATCCAGTCTACTGTTGAAGGGCATTTGGGTTGGTTCCAAGTCTTAGCTATTGTGAATTGAGCCGCAATAAACATTGCTGTGCAGACGGCTTTTTTGTTTGCCAATTTAATTTCCTTTGGGTAAATTCCAAGGAGTGGGATGGCTGGGTTGAATGGTAGGGTTATATTCATGTTTCTGAGGAATCTCCAGACTGACTTCCATAGTGGCTTCACCAGTTTGCATTCCCACCAACAGTGGATTAGTGTCCCTTTTTCCCCACATCCTCTCCAGCATCTATTGTTGGTGGATTTCTGAATGTGAGCCATTCTCACCGGGGTGAGGTGAAACCTCATTGTGGTTTTGATTTGCATTTCCCTAATTGCTAGGGATCTTGAACATTTTTTCATGTGTCTGTTGGCCATTTGGATTTCCTCTTTGGAAAAATGTCTGTTGAGGTCCTTGGCCCATCTCTTAAGTGGGTTGTTTGTTTTGATGTTGTGGAGTTTCTTAATTTCTTTGTAGATTCTGGTTATCAACCCTTTATCTGTTGCATAGTTTGCAAATATATTTTCCCATTCTGTCGGTTTCCTATTCACTTTCCTGACTGTTTCTTTTGCAGTACAGAAACTTTTCAATTTGATGCAATCCCAGTAGTTAATTTTGGTTTTCAGTGCCTGTGCTTCTGGGGTCTTTTCCAAGAAGTCTTTGCCAGTACCTATGTCTTGCAGGGTTTCTCCTATGCTCTCCAGTAATTTGATGGTGTCGGGTCGTAGGTTTAAATTTTTAATCCATGTTGAATGAATTTTTGTGTAAGGTGAAAGGTAGGGGTCTTGCTTCATGGTTCTGCACGTGGAAATCCAGTTTTCCCAGCACCATTTATTAAACAGACTGACCTTACTCCAGGGATTGGTTTTGGATCGTTGATCAAATATAAGTTGGCTGTAGGTGTTTGGATTGATTTCTGGAGTTTCTATTCTGTTCCATTGGTCTATCCATCTGTTTCTGTACCAGTACCATGCTGTTTTGATAACAACTGCCCTGTAGTATGTCCTGAAATCTGGTATTGTTATGCCTCCGGCTTTGTTTTTGTTGTACAAGATTGCTTTAGCTATTCGAGGTCTCCTGTGTCTCCATATGAATTTCACCATCATTTTTTCCAGATCTGAGAAGAATGTCCTCGGTATCTTGATTGGTATTGCGTTGAATCTGTAAATTGCTTTTGGGAGAATGGACATTTTGATGATATTGATTCTTCCAATCCATGAGCATGGGAGATTTCTCCATTTTTTGGTATCCTCTTCTATTTCTTTCTTTAAGGTTTTGTAATTTTCATTGTAGAGATCTTTAATGTCCTTAGTTAAATTTATTCCAAGGTATTTGATTGTTTTTGTAGCTATTGTGAATGGGATTGATCTTAGAAGTTCTTCCTCAGCCATGGCATTGTCTGTGTATACAAAGGCTGTTGATTTTTGTGCATTGATTTTATATCCTGCTACTTTGCCAAACTCTTCTATGAGTTCCAATAGTCTCTTAGTAGAGTTCTTTGGGTCCCCTAAATAAAGAATCATGTCGTCTGCAAAGAGGGATAGTTTGAGTTCTTCCTTCCCAACTTGTATCCCTTTAATTTCTTTTTCTTGCCTAATAGCTCTGGCTAAGACTTCCAGCACTATATTGAATAGCAGTGGTGAGAGTGGGCATCCCTGTCTGGTACCAGATCTCAGTGGAAATGCTTCCAACTTTTCCCCATTCAATAGGATATTGGCCGTGGGTTTTTCATAAATTGCTTTGATTGTATTGAGGAATGTGCCTTCTATACCCAGTTTGCTTAGGGTTTTCATCATGAAAGGGTGTTGAATTTTATCGAATGCTTTCTCTGCGTCTAGTGAGATAATCATATGGTTTTTCTTCTGCAGTCTGTTAATGTGGTGTATCACGTTGATTGTTTTGCGAATATTGAACCATCCCTGCATACCAGGGATGAATCCCACTTGGTCTGGGTGGATGATCTTTCTGATGTGTTGTTGCAGTCTATTGGCCAGAATTTTGTTGAGGATTTTTGCATCTATGTTCATGAGGGATATTGGTCTGTAATTCTCTTTCAATGCTGCATCTTTTTCTGGCTTAGGAATTAAGGTGATGCTGGCTTCATAGAAGGAATTTGGGAGAATTCCCTCTTTTTCGATTGTTCTGAATAGTTTGAGAAGAATTGGGGTTAGTTCTTCTTTAAATGTCTGGTAGAATTCAGCAGTGAATCCATCTGGTCCTGGGCTTTTCTTTGTTGGGAGGGCCTTTATTACTGATTCAATTTCTGACTCACTTATGGGTCTGTTTAGGTTTTCTATGTCTTCCTGGTTCAATTTAGGTAGGTTGCATGTGTCCAGGAATCTATCCATTTCTGATAGGTTTCCCTGTTTGCTGGCATACAAGTCCTTGTAGTAATTTCTGATGATTCTTTTGATTTCTGTGGTGTCTGTTGTTATATTTCCTTTTTCATCTCTGATTTTACTGATTTGGGTCTTTTCTCTTCTTTTTTTAGTTAGTTGGGCCAATGGGGTGTCAATCTTGTTTATTTTTTCAAAAAACCAGCTCCTCGTTTGGCTGATTTTTTGTAATGTTTTTTTGGATTCAATCCTGTTGATTTCTTCTCTGATTTTGATTATTTCTCTTTTTCTACTAGATTTGGGTCTAGTTTGCTGCAAATTTTCTAGATCCTTGAGATGCATTGAAAGCTCATCTATTTGGTGCCTTTCCAGTTTCTTGATGTAGGCACCTATTGATATAAACTTTCCTCTTAACACTGCTTTTGCTGTATCCCATAAGTTTTGGTATGTTGTGCTGTTATCCTCATTTACTTCCAGAAAATTTTTGATTTCTCTTTTGATTTCTTCAGTGACCCATTGCTCATTCAGGAGCATGTTGTTCAATCTCCATGTGTTTGCATATGCTCTAGAGATTCCTGAGTTGCTAATTTCCAACTTCACTCCCTCATGGTCTGAGAAGTTGCATGGTATGATTCTAATTCTTTTGAATTTGCTGAGACTTGCTTTATGGCCTAATATGTGATCAATCCTAGAGTAGGTTCCATGTACTGCTGAGAAGAATGTGAATGCATTACTTGTAGGATGAAAAGTTCTGTAGATATCTGTTAGATCCATTTGGGCTATAGTGTTGTTTAAATCTACTGTCTCCTTGTTGATCTTCTGTCCTGTCGATCTGTCAATATCTGTGAGTGAAGTATTGAAGTCCCCCAGTACTATTGTGTTGGGGTCTAAGTCTCCCTTTAAGTTTCTTAACAAATTTTTTAAATAAACCTGTGGCCTGTAATTAGGTGCATATACATTGAGAATTGTTATATCTTCCTGTAGTATTGATCCCTTAATCATTATATAGTGCCCCTCTTTGTCTCTCTTAACAGTTTTTGTGTTAAAGTTTATGTAGTCCGATATTAAGATGGTTACACCCGCTCTTTTTTCATTTCTGTTGGCATGGTATATCTTGTTCCATCCTTTTATTTTCAGTCTGTATGGATCTTCGTTGGAAAGATGTGTTTCTTGTAGGCAGCAAATAGATGGTTTTTGTTCCTTAACCCAATCAGCCAATCTCTGTCTTTTAACAGGACAGTTTAGACCTTTAACGTTCAATGTGACTATTGATAAGTGGTAAGTTTGCCCTGCCATTTGCCAGATATTTTCTAATGTATGCTTTGAATTCCCTGTGATCTTTTGCCGTGAGGTTCCCTTCGTTTACCTTCTTTCATGTTGATGGTCGTGTTTCTGTGTTTCTGTGTGTAACACGTCTTTAAGTATCTTTTGCAGGGCTGGACGAGTGGCAACAAATTCTTTCAATTTTTGTTTGTTATGAAAGGTCTTTATTTCACCTTCATTCACAAATGAGAGCTTGGCAGGGTATAATATTCTGGGCTGGCAGTTTTTCTCTCTAAGTACCTGGGCTATGTCTCGCCATTCCCTTCTAGCTTGTAGGGTTTCTGTTGAGAAGTCAGCTGTAAGTCTAATTGGAGATCCTCTGAGAGTAATCTGACGTTTCTCTCTTGCACATTTTAGGATCTTTTCTTTTTGCTTCACTGTGGTGAGTTTAATTACAATATGTCGTGCAGAGGATCTCTTTTGGTCATGTTTATTAGGGGTTCTATGAGCTTCCTGGATTAGGATTTCTCTGTCTTTCTCCAAGCCTGGAAAGTTTTCTGCTAGTATCTCCCTAAAAAGGCCTTCTAATCCTTTCTCCCTCTCCATACCTTCAGGAACACCTAGAACCCGAATGTTGGGTTTTTTAATAGTATCCTGTAAATTCCCAACAATATCTTTTAGTTTTCTAATTTCCTCTTCTTGTCTTTGGTTTGACTGTTTCCTCTCCTGTTCTCTGTCTTCTAGGTCCGATATTCTCTCCTCTGCTTCACCCATTCTGGTTTTAAGGCCCTCAAGATTGCTTGTCACTTGATCTATTGAATTCTTCAATTCATTAAGATTTTTTGTCACTCTCGTAGCTTCTTGTTCTACTAGTTGTTTCATTTCGTTTTGATTTCTCCGTAGTGCTTCATTCTCGCGAGAGAGATTTTCTATCTTATCCATTAAAGATTTCTGTAGTTCAAGAATTTGTTTTTGAGAACTTCTTAATGTTCTTATCTATTCTTTGAGATCTGCTTCTTGCATTTCTTCTATCTCATTATCTTCACAATCCTGACTTGGGGTGTCTTTTCCGTTTGGGGTCATCATAGCGTCTTCCTTGATCTTGCTCCCTCGGAATCTGTTTTTATTTGGCATTTTTTTTTTTTTCCCCACACTCTTTCTCTGGGTTGTCAAGGTAACGGAGTTTGTGTGCGCGGTGTGTTCCCAGTTTTTGGATCCCCTACAGGTTTCTACAGCCTCGGGTTTTTGGTTCCGTCTGCCTCAGTGATGGGCGGGCGGGCGGGCGGGCGCGCCTTGTCCCACTGCGTTTAATCTAGCTCGAATTAGCAGGGTGGGTGACGAGAGAGACTAGTGTCCGTGCAGGCTCGCCTCAATTGTGCTGTTTCCCCCCTGGCGTCTGCTTCCCCCCGCCAGTGTCTCGGGATCCCTGTATCGGCCCCCGTTCAAGCGCTCAGTTCCAATGGCGACTGTGTTCCGCCCGGCTTCCGGTTCAGCCAGCGGGCGCGCCGTCCCACTGCGTTCAGTCCAGCTAGAATTAGCACGGTGGGCAACGAAAGAGGCTAGTGTCCGTGTGGGCTCGCCTCAATTGTGCTGTTTCCCCCCTGGCGTCTGCTTCCCCCCGCCAGTGTCTCGGGATCCCTGTATCGGCTCCCGTTTAAGCGCTCGATTCCAATGGCGACTGTGTTCCGTCCGGTTCCCGTCCCTCCCGGCAGCTCCCGTGCCACTAAGGCACGATTTGCCGTTCGCAAACTTACTTTCCCCTAGGTCCTCTGCGTCTCATTCACTGGGTCCGGAAGAATTTCCACTGCATTTTTTTCCGTGAGATTTTTCCTGAGGCTACAGTAACTCTGTTTTTATTAAACTATCTTTTTGCGGACTGCTAGTGCGCGTCCTCACTATTCCGCCATCTTGGCTCCGCCTCCGGTTGTTTGTTTTTAAAATAAGATTTTTACATAATGTTTTAAAATTTGTTTCTTAGTCAAGTCCAAAATCTTGAACTTGCTTTCAGTGATAGTTAACTATAAGCTTACTATTACTTTAGCAATGAAGTCTAATTTCTTATATACCCAAACAGAACTGTTTGTATGCTGAGCAAAATTAAAGGAAATCTCTTAACCAACCACTCATATTTAAGTACTTCCTTAAAATTATTCAACTTCAACATTTCCTCAAAATCTACTCCCAGACTTTCTGCACTCAACAACCATCACAAATCTTACAAAAGCAAGCACCAAACTCACAACAAGATTTTCCCTGTCCTTATTATTTTCATTAAAAGTATTATTGACTATAACACAATTACTACTTTTGGCAAATCAAGTCCTTGTATTAAATTTTTAGCTAATTGAGTCACTTTTTTCTGCAGGTTTTATTTATCTAGTAACAATTTAGCCCCAACTTTCACACAGAAATATATGTCATATCAACAATACTAACTGCAGCAAGTAATCCATTTTTATTCCACCTTCGTACTTGCTTGTAAGCTGAACTGAGTATAGAATTTTAGGATAAAATTGATTTTACTGAGATATTTGAATACATTTACTTTCTTGTATTCTGGCTTCTATATATATTCATATATATATATATATAGAAGAATTTCAAATATATATACACATATATATATGAAATTTTCTGAAACATGAATAAACAAAATACTGAAAAGGAACAGCATAGTTGAGCATACCAATTTTAAAATTTATTACACACTACAGAAGTATGGAGTACATGCTACAGAAGTCTGTACAAGAACAAGGTCCAGTGACATACTGATTTCCAATATACTCTGAGTCTCAATACTATAGAAACTTAGGATATCTTCTTTATCAATCCTATAATGATATTTCAAAATGTTACACCTTTGTGTAGATTTTCCATTCATTATGGTAGGCATTTGGTAGAATTTCTTTTTTGTTATTTATTGTGTTTTTTTTTTTTTTGTAGACCTTCTTAAGGTCTAAAATCATAGTAAGTTGTAGGAAACATTCTTGCATCATTTGTTCATAATTTGCTCGCCTACTTTTTCGTGGTTTTTCCATTACAGAATTCTCATTTGAAAGATGTGACCCTTTAGTTTAATCTTCTCATTTTATTATATTTTAGAAAATTTTCCATCTCCATGTCCTTTTATTTTTCTCCAGTTGATAGACCCAATTTCAGCTTTTTATCAATCTATTAATTTTTTTAAACTCAGTTCTCTATTTTTAGCTTGTAAGAATTCTTTCTGATTTTAAGAATAATCTCTTTTTTATATTAGCTGCTATTGTTTTATTGTTTTCTACTTCTCTAGGAATTTTTACAACATCATTTGGGGATTGTTTTCCCTACCACCTGCCCTCTTTCTGTTTTCTCTGAGTCCCTTCTTATCTTTATTTCCCTTTCCCCACATCCTGTGTAAAATATTGTCTAACCATTAAAAATGAAATAATGAAAATCTGATGGGATGAAATTTTCTAAAACATGAATAAACAAAATACTAAAAAGGAACAACATAGTTGAGCATACCAATTTTAAAATTTATTACACACTATAGAAGTATGCAGTACATGCTACAGAAGTCTGGGGCAGGTGCTTAGCCTGGCTGTTATGATGCTGGGTAACAGGCAGGCATTGAGTCACAGCGAATAAGGCTACAACTTGGGATGCCTGCATCCAATATCAGAGTGCTGATTCAAGTTTCAGCTCCTCTGCTTCTGATCTAGCTTCCCACAAATGTATCTGGGAAGGCAGAGGATAATGCTGACATATTAGAACCCTGCCCCATATGGGCAATCTAGATGGAGTGCTAAAGTCCTGGCATCAACCTGGCCAGCCCTGGCTGTTGCAGCCCTTTAGAGAATGAAACAGTAAATGAAAATTCTCTCTCTCTCTCTCTCTCTCTCTCTCTTTCTCTTTCTCTTTCTCTTTCTCTTTCTCTTTCTCTTTCTCTCTTTCTCTCTCTCGTCACTTTCAGTTTGTCTTTCAAGTAAACTAATTAACCAATTAATTAATCAATGTCTGTAGAAAGATGTCAGTTGAGATGTCCATTTCCCACATTGGAGTTCCTAGGGTCGATGACCATGTATAATCTCTGACTCCTATTGCACATACTGACTCAAGTTACAGGGCTTCTACCACCCATGCGGGTGCTCAGATTAAGTTCCCAGCTCCTAGCTTTGGCCCTTGGCTCATCCCAGCCCCAGTCATCACAGTCGTTTGAGGACTGAACCAATGACAATTTCCCTCTTCCTCTTGGGCTCCCTCTCTCTTCCTCTTTTCTCCTTCCTCCCCTTCCCTCCCCCTCTCCCTTTCTCATGCAAAAGAGTAAAGTTGGATACCTAAATAATATTATGCACAAAAATCTATTCAAAATGAATGAATTAATTAAACATAAGAGCTAAAACTATAAAACTCTTAGAAAAACAATAAAGAGCAAATCTTCATGACCTTGACCTGTCAGTAGGTTCTTATATTTAACACCAAGAGCACAAGCATCAAAAGAAAAGAAAATAAATTGGACTTCAAGAAAATTTAAAAGTGTGCAACAAAGGATATTAGCATCAAGAATGCAAAAAGACAATCCACAGAATAGGAGAAAATATTTGCAAACCATATATCTGAAAAGAAAGTAGTATCAAGAATTCAAGAATTCTAAAAAAAAAATCCACTTAAAACTCAACAACGAAAGGACAAGCAGCCCAATTATAAATGAGCAAAAGACTGTGGTATACATGTCTCCAAAGAAGGTATATAATTTGGGGTTGGCATTCTGATGTAGTCAGTAAAGCTGCCACCTGCAATGCTGGCATCCCACAGGAGTGGTGAATCAAGTTCTGGCTGATCCAGTTCTCATCCAGTTCCCTGCTAATGTGACTGGGAAAGCAGTGGAAGGTGGGTCAAGTCCTTCGGCCCCTGCACCCACATGGGATACCAGGAAGCACCTCCTGCCTCCTGGCTTCAGAAAGGCCCAGCTTCTACTATTTCAGCTATTTGGGGAGTGAACCAAATCTTGGTGTCTCTCCTTCTTTCTCCTCTTATGCTCAGCCTTTCAAATAAATAAACAATTTTTTTAAAAAAAGAAGGTATATAAATATCCAAGAAGTACATGAAAATATGTTCAAAATCATTAATCATCAACCATTTAGGGAAATGCAAATCAAAACATCCTGTGATACCAGCTTTTCAGAAAATAGTAATTGTTGGTGATGTGAAGAAATTTTAATATCAGCCAACCATAAAAAGGAATCAACTACAGATACATCTACAACAAAGATGAACTTCAGAAGGATTATGCAAAGTGACAGAACACAGACACAAAGGGCTGCACTTATATGAAACATCCAGAATATGAAATCAATAGAGACAGAAAGTGTATCAGAAGTTGCTAGGAACTGGGTTTCATTTTCTTTGAAGTTCTATGATCATTTTCTATGAGAACTTTTAAATTTTATATTGTCATTTTATATTAATGTTTTTTCTTAAAGATTTTACTTTTTATTTGAAATGTAGATTAACAGACAGTGAGAGGGACAGAGAGAAAGGTCTTCCATTTTCTGGTTCACTCCCCAAATGGCCACAATGGCCAGAGATGAGCCAATCCAAAGTCAGAAGCCAGGAGCTTCTTCTGGGTCTCCCACAGGGGTGCAGGGACCCATGCACTTGGGCCATCTTCTACTGCTTTCCCAGGCCATAGCAGAGAGCTGGGATCAGAAGAGAAGCAGCCAGGACTCGAACCGGCACCCATATGGTTTGCCAGCATCGCAGGTATGGGATTAACCTACTGCACCACAGCTCCAGCCCTACTTTTTAAAATTAATAAAAATACAAACATGTGAGACCTCACTGTGGCTTACTAGGTTAAGCCTATGCCTGCCGCTCCATTATCTAATATGGGTGCCAGTCTGAGTCCCAGCTACTCCACGTCAAATCTAGCTTCCTGCTGATGGCCAGAGGAAGCAGTAGAAGATGGCTCAAGTACTTGAGCCTCTGTGCCCATGTGGGAGACCCAAAATAGGCTCCTGGCTCCTGGCTTCAGATCGGCCCAGCTCCAGAAATTGTGGCCATTTGGGGAGTAAACCACCGGATGGAAGGCCTCTCTCTCTCTCTTTTTTTCTCTTTCTCTCTCTCTCTCTGTAACTGTGCCGCTCAAATAAATAAATAAATCTTTAAAAAATACAAACATATTTTACATGATCTCAACTATAGTTTTGAAAGAAAGATATGTCAATCCCTGTGTTGCATTATTTTTAAATAAGATTCCTTGGAATCAGGCCATACAAATGTTTTCAAGGATTTTGAAAGAAGACTGACCAGAGTAGGCTTATTATATTTATGTATTTATATTATATTTATTGTATGTATCCAGGTAACATCAAACAAGTTCTTGAAAGAGACGTGTTAACAATGGTTCAAAAAAAGAATAGAACCTGGTCATCACTAAAACCTCAGATGTGGTCAAGATTTAGGTCTGATCATGCTTAGCACCTTATTCACATTGTTGATGTCATTGAGTCCACAATCATCACCCCATCAAATCAGTAGATCGTCTGTGTTTATTGGCTTTGAATTTTTTTTAAAAAAAGATTTATTTATTATTTGAAATGCAGAGTTACAGAGAGAAAGAAAGAGATCTTCCATTTGTGGGTTCACTCCCCCAGTTGCAATGACCATAGCTGGGCCAGGCTGAAATCAGGAGCCAGGAGCTTCATCAGGGTCTCCCACATGGGTGGCAGGGGTAACAAGTCAGCCTGAGTGGAGATAGCTATGAGAATATTTTTCTGTGCCACCTAATTTAATATGGCAAAGATACACACTTAAAGAGAAATTTTGGCTAAGAAAGGATTTTCAATTTAAGGGTTATATAAAAACAGTAAAAGAGCTGCTTGATATTTTAAAGGATTTTTGTATAGTTGTTTTACCATGATGAGAATTGTTTTTTATTTGAATAGTCCCACACTTAGACAATAACCTACCCCTGCCACTATACATACAAGGCATCATTATTTGTTCTCGTGTGTGTGTGTGCGCACGCACGTGTGATGTGGCTATTAGTCATTGTTGAAGATTTTTTATTCATTATTTTAAAATAATAATTATTTAATAATAATAAAGGTATATAATACATTTTCTTCTTTTTTTGTAAAGATTTATTAATTTACTTGAAAGGCAGAGTTACAGAGAAGCACAGGCAGAGAGAGAGAGAGAGAGAGAGAGAGAGAGAGAGAGAGAGAGAAAGAGGTCTCCTATCCGCTGGTTCACTCCTCAGATGGCTGCAATAGCCGGAGCTGGGTTGATCTGAAGCCAGAGCCAGGAGCTTCTTCCGGGTCTTCCATGCAGGTGCAGGGGCCCAAGGACTTGGGCCATGCTCTGCTGCTTTCCCAGACCGCGGCAGAGATCTGGATCAAAAGTGGAGTGGTTGGGACCCAAACAGGCACCCATATAGGATGCCTGCAGCAGCTTTACCCACTATGCCACAGTGCCGGCCCCTTTGCCCTTATAATATCTTTTCATATTAGCTATATATCAAATCATATTTACAAGACAGACAATATCACTATTCAGGTGGGTCATTTAATGCCTATTAAACACACAAATAACCTACACAAATCAGTATTTTTTCTTGAAAATATAATAATGTTTTTTCCCATTTTGATGTTTTACTTTTTTTTTTTCAGAAATGAGGGCAATAACAGGTTGCTACATTTAAAGTATATCATTAGATTCTAATTGTGATTAAGGAGTATATTTGCAACTCACCTTATGGGCATAGATTAAAGATGTGAAGCAGTCCACAAGGGACCTCATTAGCATGGTGATTACACGTTAATCAGTAATACAAAGAACAGAGAAATAATGAAACAGAAAAACAAATTTTTTGATGCATTCATTATTAGATTTTCTTGGCTTTTAAAGGTTTAAAAACTGTTGGGCTAACGTTTGGTGCTTTCATCTTTCTAGATTGCACTATCCTAAGGGAATAGTTTTGTGCTTTAGGATAAAACCACTGGGAAAGAGGCTTCATTGGGTCATTTATTTTATTATAGTTTTCTCCAACCAATTAACATTTTAGAAAATGAGTACTACGAGGAAGGCGCATTACTAGGCACTGTGATGAATACAAACACAATGACGAATGAAATGAGCAAAACAAGACACATTCACAAAGAAAAATAGACAGTCCATGGAAAAAAGATAGATTCCATGGTTGAGTATATCAGAGAATAATGTGAAAATATTGATTCAATAGAAAACTTGGAGAATAAGATACTATGAGCCAGACAGTAAAATAGCATCTAAGGAAGAAATAGGATAAACAGAAACACAGAAGTAAACATTGTTCAATTGCTTTTGTTTGAACAACACAAAAGAGGACTTATTTTTTCGTAATCTAGGTAACCATAAAAAGAATAAGAGGAGATAAGATTGTGAAAGAAAGGGGCCCAGCATTATGGCACTAAGGGTTTGGTCCCTGTGATTAGGCCTCTGCTTTTGATGACTGCATAACATACCAGAGTGCAGGTTTGAGTCCTGGGGCTCTCCTTCTGATCCAGCTCCCAGCTAATGCACCAGGGAAAACAGCAAATTATTGCCACGCACGTGGAAAGCCCTGATGATGTTCGAGGCTTCTGGGTTTGGCCCAGGATAGCCCAGGCCGATATGGCCATTTGAGGGGGGTGAAAAGACGGATGGAAGGTGTTTCTCTCTCCCTACATCATTTTTCCTATCACATAAATAAGTAAATAAATCTGTTTTAAAACCATGTGAAAGAAAAATTGAGTGCAGGTGCTAGGAGGCACAAATATAATACTAAGGAGTTCTGATTGTCATTTCTAGACACTAGAGATCAATTGGAGAGTGTTGTTTTTAAATAAACAAATTTTACTGTACTTTCATTTTTAAAAAAAGAAAAATTTATGCTCATTCTTGAAATTTGAAAAATAGAAGGAAAAAAGAATAAGTTATGTTTACCATCTGGTCGCTTGAGTATTCTTGTTCATGGAAATAATGGATTAGCAGAGATCATGCTTGGATTTTGAAAATATTCTATGGGGAGTCAAAAGCCATTGTGAAGAATATAAATATGCTGTGATTTTATTTTTTCTTTTGAATGCAAATATAGACCTATGAATTTCTAATGTTTATGTTGTTTTTTTTATATATTTTCCAAGAGACTTTCACATCCATTCACTTGTTTTATTCCTGTAAAACATGTAGCAAGAGTATTATTAGCACCATAGTTTAGTGAAAGTTAAAAGACTTGCCCAAGTTCAAACAACTTATAGTCACAGCTGCCTTGCTGACAAAGGAGGTATCTAAAATTACATTGGGGCAAAATATCACCCTTTATACCTCACATCAAATAAATTCCCTATTAGAGCAAAAGAGCTCTCACTGACTCACAGATAGTAAGATACTAATGTATCAGGTCCTCCTTCTAGAAAACCCTCAGGTAAAAATAAGGCATTGCTCTACTCTAAACCCAGCTACTTTAATGCCAGTTCCAGGGAAAGTGGTCCCCTCCACTCCTGTACTGAGACTATAGACTTGATCTATGCCAGCAGAAGGAACCTAAAAGACAGCTACCTGACTAACGCAGATGAGGTTTGGTTCACCAACAGAAACAGTTTTGTCAGACAGGACGTGCTTCTCAGGGTATGCAACAGTTACAGCATGACATGTTATTGAAGCGTGCTCTACCGCCAGGAACTTTTGCTCAGTTAGAAATGATTGCCTTAACCAGAGCTCTAGATCACACAAGGGATTTGTAAGGCACCTTCACTCTGCATGGAGACCTCAGTCTTCTGGTAAGGTAGAAAGAGCCAACCAGGCTCTATGGAAAACATCACAAGTATAGAAATGTGTGCGTGGTAAGAAAGGTTTAGAAGGAAAGAGTGTTGTTGGCAAGAAGGGTTAAAAAGGAAAGAGCTTTTTAAATAAGGAAAGGACATGGTTTGTAAGAATTCTGATGGCTAGTTTGCTCTAGACTGGAATGGAAATGGTAGAATGTTTCAAGTAAGTTGAAGAAGGTGTGTGAAAGTCACAAAAGGTTATGAAAGAAAGAAATATTGGACATGCTAACTGCTGCTCCAGGAGGTGTCTGTGCCATGTTCCAGGAAGAATGTTGTCACTGAGTCAATCAGACTAGACAGCTACAAATCCAAATTCATACTTTTCCTGGACAAAGCCAAACAACTCCAGGACCAGGCCAAGCAGGGCTGGGATTTCTGGCCTGACATCTGATCATGGAAATCCTGGCTATTTCCTCTCCTTGCCCAATAACTACTGTAATCTTGATGCTTCTCTTTGCACCATGTGTTTTTAATGCCCTTGTTCATTTTTTCTCTAACAGACTAAAAGCTGTCGAACTCCAAATGGTCGTCAGACAAGGCTTCCAGCCCATTCCATTGGATGACCTGAGCAGCCCTCTGGACCAAGCAGGATGGTCTTTCCAAGGCCACTGTGCACATCATAAGACAGATAGCAAGAGGAAATACCCAAATCCCCCTCAATGCCCATATGCCAGCTTTGAAGAAGTTACAGAAAACGGAACTCCATCCATAATCCCAAAGAAGAATTTTGGGTATTGCCTCTTGGGGGGGGGGGGATGTTAGGTAGGAAGTCAGTTATGAGCTTATGTGTGAGCGACATAAAGGCCTAAAGAGAAGACATCTATGTCCAGCATATGCTGCATCTCAAGGTCATCCCGATGGTATTTCAGGGGCAGCCCCCGGTATTCACATTCTGCACTGCCCTGCCCCCTTCCACCTGATAACCTGCCAGGTGGGGGGGGGGTCCCCACTCCTTCTGCCTGACAAATCTTCAAAAATCTCCCAGGTGCAGCCCAGTATCTGCATCTCAAACACCCTGCTCCCTTCCTCCTCTCTGATAACATTTGCATCCATAAAGTCCTTTGTTTCAGACCTTCAAGAGAGAAGTTTTTCTATTTACATCCAAAAAGCCCTTTGTTCCAAGAGGAGCAGAGGTGGGGAAGCAAGACCCATCTCCTTACCCCCCCCACCCCTCCGCGCGCCTCAACCAGACTGTGTGCGCTCAGTGCTCAGCCCTCTGCCTCTCTGCTGAGTCACCCCCCTGGTCTGGCCAGGTGTAATCTCTGCACTCAACCATGTAACCTCGCTCCTCCCCCCACCGCCCAGTCTCTCAGGCTCTGTCTGGAGAGGTGCCCATCCATAGTTACAGATGTCTCTTCCCTAATAAACCTTGCTATTTTACCTCCCCCCCCCAAAAAAAAAACAAAACAAACAAACAAACAAAAAAACAACTTAGAGTCAAACATAGAATTGAGGTTTTCTCAGAACATGTCTTCATTCTTACCATGGTATGTATTCAAATTATAGAACAAAGTCCCAGATTAGGAGTGTTCTGCTTAGTATTCTCACTTATTGCCAAGATACCATTTTAGGTAAGAAGTAAACTAAGCAAGACCATGACCTCTAAGTCTTCAGCCTTTCATAGAAATAATCTTGGTTAAAAATAAGAGTGAACACTCAGCAGAAGCCTCCTCTGTCATTTTTAATATTGAGCTCTGTTTCTTGGAAAGTTTCCTTTACTCTGGAAGAACTTCAATCAGAGTAGAGCATTTTTTTCTGATTGCTATTTGCATTATTAATTCATGCCAAAGAATAGAAATGTCTTTTCCAACAGGTGAGGTTTGGAAAAATACGACTGAATTCCATGAAGGCTTATCTGGGAATAAGTTTGAAAAGCAAATGGGTGCATTTTGGACTTCCCTGTGCTCTGCAGAGCCCCTTTGTGGGAGGCAGATAGTTATCTGATTTTGCCAGGGGCTGGGTTTGTAAGTCTAATTCCAAGGTAAAGTATTTATAAACGCACTTGACAAAGGATCTAAGGTCATGGTCTCCAATTAACTTTCTCACTAATGCAGCTGACATCTTATTTCTTTATGCCTCATTATATCTATCTCAGTTGTAGGTACACTTCGTGTGGAAAAGGAATCATTAGTAATGGCCACATAATTGTTTTATACTTATTATCAACTTATCAACAGTCATGGTAATGTTAGTATGATTTTTTTCAATAATGATATAGAGTCTTATAAGTTAAGTAGGTTAGCCAGAGTTACACAGCTAGTTAATGAGAGAGCAAAGCCATAAGCCCATGAGCAAATTCTCTGTGCTTGACACTTCAAACATAATAAATCAGAGCAACAACAAATTCTTAAGGGATTCATGCCAAGCTATCAGGTATTTGATTCAATAAACAAAAAGAATAATTTGTTTTCTACTAGTAGAAAATCTCAAAGAAGGGGCATTAAAAGTTTTAAGAAGAAAAGGAAGGCATTCATTGGAATGACTCAGCTGAGCAATATTTTCAAAAAGGGAAAAATATCTTCTGATGAGATTTGTGAATCAGATATCATAATTCACCCACTTCTGTTCCATATAATGATTCTCAGTTCCTAGTCCACTTCCTACTTGGTAGAAGAAACTACAAATTCCATTTAGGGAAATAGAGGGCATAGTTACCCATAGGCTGTTCTAATTCCTAAATTGTCCAAATCAGAATCTATTTTCTTAATCCAAGCTGGAATTCAGCCCAATCAGACTCAATGAAATCTGCATTTTATTTAGAGTTATATTACACTTGGAGAACCTTTCTATGAGTCAGTTGCCCAGAACAGCATCACAAAGGAAGATGTGTGGCAAATTCATTATATTGTATTTTAGACAAGATATCATCTATGTTAATCATAATGTAGCTAAAATAATTACATCTAAAACAAGCTGGAAATTCTACTCTGAAAGTCCTCAAGACCACTCACAGGTTTCATGATTTACTATAAGGACTCACAGGAATTAGCATATAGTTCTCTGGGCTATGATTTATTTCAACCAAAGGAGACAAAGCAGCATGAGCAAATATATGCACAAGAAGTGAAGTCTATGGGGAAACAAGTCACAAGCTTCCAAGTGTTTTCTCCCATTGGAGTAATATAAGACACCTTTAATCCCCAGAGCTGGTACAATATACATGAAATGTCACCAACCATGAAAGTTCATTAGAGACCCAGGGCACAGGGTGTTTACTGGAGATTGGGCATGTGGGCAGCCTCAGACTAACACATACTAAAATTTCAGACACTCAGAAAGAAATAAGCTGTCTAACAAAAGCCATTAGTTTGGGGTTAGGCAGAACAATTCAGGCAGAATGATCCACTCTTATCAGTTAATGGTGGGAAATTTAGGTTCCCATATGAACGTCAAGGGCCGGGCTGCAAGCAGGTCTTTCTGAACAGTCTCACACCAGTTGTGTGAAATCTTTTCTGTATAGCCTCCCATGGGAAAAAATAGAGTTCAGTGGCACTTTATTATAAAATAATACAGAGAACAACATCAGATCTTTTTTTTTATTTTTGAGGCAAACAATCTACAATGTTTTACTTTCTTTCGGACTCTAGGCTGTACCACATTGTGTCATTGGGACATATATTTCTTTTAAAGATTTTACTTATTTATCTGACAGGTAGAGTTACAGACAGTGAGAGAGACAGACAGAGAGAAAGGTCTTCCTTCCATTGGCTCACTGCCCAAATGGCCGCAATGGCTGGAGCTGCATCAATCCGAAGACAGGAGCCAGGTGCCTCCCCCTGGTCTCCAATGCAGGTGCAAAGGCCCAAGCACCTAGGCCATCTTCCACTGATATCCCAGGCCACAGCAGAGAGCTGGACTGGAAGAGGAGCAACCAAGACTAGAACCAGTGCCCACATGGGATGCTAGTACCACGGGCAGATGATCAATCTAGTGCACCATGGCGCTGGCCCTAAAGATACATATTTTTTAATCGTTAAGAGTTCAAAATCATTCTCTTGACATATGGTCTAGTGCTCAAAAATAGATAACAAAGACCTGTTTTCTACTTTTTATACCAAGCTACCCTTTCTGCAGCAAAACTGTTTCAAACACTATTTGGTTTCCAGTCAAAAAAATTCAATCAAATGGAGAAGGAATAAAAAAATCATTAGCATTTTAATCATCCTAAGATTGCCATTTTAACTCTTCAGTGTGAATATTTCAGAACTTTGTTTCATACACATGTACAATTGATTTTTTCCTTTACTAGCAAAAATCATGCTTTCTTAATTTATTGATAACCCTTCTCTTATTAAACATATTGCTATATGTACACTGTTTTGCAGTGTATTTTGGGCAAGTATCAATTTGTAATGCCAGACACTGTTGTTGGTAAGATGGGTCTAGAGTAATCCAACTCTCAAGAGGCAACATTCTGTTGGGAATAAGGAAAAGAAAAGTAAAGAAATTAGGCAGTGATAAGAAGTAAACATTACTAAAAACTTACCATTGGACCCCAAATCCCATTAAATTGGCAGGTACCAATGCCATCTTACTAGTTAAAATGATCAGTTTAAGTTCATAACTGATCATAAAGATAGGATTAAATGTTAAAGGGATTACATAAATAAGATCAAGTGTCTGCTAATAATAACTGATAGAATTAAAAAGGAGAGTGATCCAACATGGGAAGCAGGATACACAGCAGACTCATCAAATGACAAATGCCCTAAGCAGCACTCTAGCCTCAGAATCAGCCCTTAAGGTATTCATATCTGGCTAAAAAGCCCATGAGAGCATTTGGCATGGAAAGCCAAGACACTGTGACAACAAATGACCTACATGAAAGATCTCTGTGAGTGAGATCCTCGTGGAAAGAAGGGGCCATCAAAGAAGGAGGTACCTTTCTCTGAAAGGAGGAGAGAACTTACACTTTGATTATGATCTAGTCTAAATAATGTCAGAATTTGTGGACTCAAAAGGCTTCCATAGCCTTATCAGTGTATGACAAGAGCCTTGGGTGATCACTGACATCATAAATAAGAGTGTCATTGGCCAGTGCTGTGGCTCACTTGGTTAATCCTCCGCCTGTGGCACCCGCATCCCATATGGGTGCCAGGTTCTAGTCCCGGTTGCTCCTCTTCTAGTCCAGCTCTCTGCTGTGGCCCAGGAGGACAGTGGAGGATGGCCCAAGTGCTTGGGCACCTATACCCACGTGGGAGACCCGAAGGAAGCACCTGGCTCCTGGCTTCGGATCAGCACAGTGCCAGCAATGGTGGCCATTTGGGGAGTGAACCAACAAAAGGAAGACCTTTCTCTCTCTCTCTCTCTCTCTCACTGTCTATAACTCTACCTGTCAAATAAATAAAATAAAATAAAATAAAATAAATAAGAATGTCAATTGTTAAATCAACAACAAGAGTCACTGTGCACTTGCTCCCCATGTAGGACCTCTTTCCTTAATGTGTTGTACTATGAGAATTAACTGTAAAATTTGTCTTCAAACAGTACTTTATCCTTTGTGTGTCTGTGTGGGTGCAAACTGTTGAGATCTTTACTTAGTATAGAGTTGATCTTCTGTATATAAATATAATTAAAAATAAAGCTTAATGAAGAATGAGATGGGAGAGGGAGTAGAGGTTGGGATGGTTTGGGAGTAGGAGGGGGGTATGGAGGGAAGAACTGCTATAATAAAAAAGTTCTACTTAAAAATTTATATTTATTTAATAAAGGCTTTCTATAAAAAATTACTATGGTAAAGTATCTGATGTTATAGAGTTGGAGGATGAACTGCTTTAGCTCAGAGGGCAACTGAAGATCCCAAGGAAGAAGCATATAGGTTGAGATATGAATGATGACAATTGGGTATCAAGGGAAGGTCTGGAGGGAGAGAATCCTAAGCAGCGGCAATAATCATTGCATAGAACTTGGGCTGAAAAGTCTGGTAGCTATATGCAAGGGTTTGGTATTTTATTCATTAGGCAAGATCAAACCTTTTGAGATTTCTAAATTAGAGAATAATGGGTTAAACTTTGAAAATGTCACTCTGGATATGAAAGGGTATCAATTTCAGAAAGGAAACACTAGGTGGGCAGTCCATTTCAAGAATTTAAGTAGAAGGGAGGGAGGAGCCAAGATAGCAGAATAGGGAGGGAGCCTACTGATAGTCTGGGAGAAGACAGATTAATAAAACTGAAGATAGCGTACTCTCAGGGAAGCATTAGGGAAAAAATGACAGAGGAAACTCTTACGTAATTAGACATGGTGGATCTATGTGGAGGGCACAGGCACCCACAGCTCGGGACCCCAGCTGCTGAGAGAGTCTCCATGCCAGCAATGGAAGGTGAGGTGAGATGAAACCGCAGTAGCAAGAGACACTGGTGAAAAAGCAGCAGGAAGAGCCTAGAGAGAACGAGGCTTGAAGCCCCGTGGGGGAAAGCACACCAGCCGAACTAGAGGAGAGAAAAAATAAAAGGAACAGTGCAGACATGATTCTCTTGCTCCAATCACCTAACAAAAGCCAGAAGGTGATAGAGCAGGTGCCATTTTGGACATACGTAACAGCTGCACCAGCTCAGGGCCGCACCCAGAAACCAGCCAAACAGAGAAACCTGACTCTGGTGGGGAGTAGTAACAGGAGACCAAGACCTAGTGAATGTGTGGAGATTATGAACTGGGACAAAAAAAAAAAAAAAAGAGGCATGTGGGAGAGTTCACAGTGTGGCTGAGACTTGAGTAGTCTTGGTGGGAGATGGCACCAGCTAGGGTGGCCCTGGCTACCTTGTGAGAGACACTGCAGGAGAATCTGAGCTTACAGTGTGGACTGCACAGATCCTTTGTGTGGTCCTTGGGACAGAGCAGACAAATATTATATCCACTGGGGCTAGTGCTCAGGCACTGATCGCCATTGAGGAGAAGAGCTCAGCTGAGTGGAATTACTTCCCCTCTGATTAAAAGAGAGAGAGAGAGAGAGAGAGAGAGAGAGAGAGAGAGAGGATGTACCATGCCAGACCTGGGTGTGTCACCCTTAACCCTAAAGAACTGAACAGAGCTCTCTGGCCACGGCTGCTACAAGCCTCTAAAGAGTCACTGAAAGCAGACAGTCCAATTACAAATGCCAAACAATAAATGCAACAACTGAGGAAACAAGAACAAGAAAGACAACATGAAGCTCCCAAAAGAACGTGACACATCAATACAAGATTATGAAGATGACGAGATAGGAGAAATGCAAGAAATGGAATCTTAAGGAGGAATCAAAATGAAATGAGGAATTTAATAGAACATGAAATTGAGATATTGAAGACAAATCAAAATGAAATGAAGAATTCAGTAGAACAAATAAAAAACAAGTTGAGGGCCTTAAAAACAGAATCAGTGAGGCAGAAGAGAGAATAAGAGAGAAAATCGGAATTAGGAGACAGAGCACAGGAAAGTATACAGTCAAACCAAAGAAAAGAAGAGGAAATTAGAAATCTAAAAAATATTGTTGGGAATCTACAGAATACTATTAAAAACACAACATTCGGGTTCTAGGAGTTCCTGAAGGCATGGAGAGAGAAAAGATTAGAAGACCTTTTTAATGAGATATTAGCAGAAAACATCTCGGGTTTGGAGAAAGAAATAGACATCCAAGTACATGAAGCACGCAGAACTCCCGATAAATATGACCAGAAGAGATCCTCACCACAACGCTTTGTAATCAAACTCTCCACACTGAAACATTCTAAAATGTCCAAGAGAGAAATACCAGATTACTCTCAGAGGATCTGCAATTAGACTCACAGCAGACTTCTCAACGGAAACCCTATAGGCTAGGAGGGAATGGCACCAGCAGGGTGGCCCTGGCCACCCAGTGAGAGACACAGCAGGGGAAATTGAGCTTACACTGAGGACTGCACAGATCCTTTGTGTGGTCCTTGGGATATAGCCCAAGTACTAAGAGAAAAAAACTGCCATCCCAGAATATTATATCCTGAAAAGCTCTCATTTGTGAAGGAAGGTGAAATAAAGACCTTTCACAGCAAATAGAATTTGGAAGAACTTGTCACCACTCGTCCAGCCCTGCAAAAGATGTTTAAAGTTGTGTTACACACAGAAACACAGAAATATGGCCATCAATACAAAAGAAGGTAAAGAAAGAAAACCTCCCAGTAAAAGATCACAGGAAGTTCAAAGCATATATTAGAAATATATTTGGGAAACTGGCAGGGCAAAATTACTACTTATCAATATTCACATTGAATGTTAATGGTCTCAACTCTCCAATTAAGACAGGCTGGCTGAATGGATTTTTAAAAAGCCCATCTATTTGCTGCTTACAAAGATGCAGCAGACTGAAAGTGAAAGGTTGGAAAAAGATATTCCATGCCAAAAAAAAAGCTGGTGTAGCCATCTTAATATCAGACAAAATAAACTTTAACACAAAAAACTGTTAAGAGAGAAAAAGAGGGGCACTATATAATGATTAAAGGATCAATTCAACAGGAAGATGTAACTACTATTATGAACATATATGCATCTAATTACAGGGCACCGGTTTATTTAAAAGATATGTTAAAAGACTTAAAGGGAGGCTTAGACTCCAATACAATACTATTGGGGTACTTCAGTACTCCACTTCCTGCAATAAACAAATCAATCAGACAGAAAATCAACAAGGAAACATCAGATTTAATCGACACTATAGAGCAAATGGATCTAACAGATATCTTCAGAACTTTTTATTCTACACTTGATGAATAGACATTCTTCTAAGCAGTGCATGGAACTTAATCTAGGATTGACCACATACTAGGCCATAAAGCAAGTCTCAGCAATTCAAAAGAATCAAAATCATACCAGGCATCTTCTCTGATCACAATGGAATGAAGCTGAAAATTAGTAACTCAGGAATCCCTAGAGCATTTGCAAACACATGGAGACAACAACATGCTCCTGAGTGAACATGGGTCATAGAAGAAATCAAAAGAGAAATCAAAAACTTTCTGGAAGTAATAAAGATAATGACACAACATATCAAAACTTATGGGGTACAGCAAAAGCCGTGTTCAGAAGAAAGTTTATAGCAATAGGTGCCTACATCAACAAACTGGAAAGGCACCAAACAAATGAGCTATCACTGTATCTCAAGGACAAGAAAAACTGCAGCAAACCAGGACCAAAACTAGTAGGAGAAGAGAAATAATTAAAATTAGAGAAGAAAAAAACAGAATTGAATAAAAAAAAAAAAAACATTACAAAAGAGCATCAAAATGAAGGGCTGGTTTTTTTGAAAAAATAAACAAAATTGACACCCCATTGGCCCAACTAAAAAAAAAGGAGGGAAAAGACCCAAATCAATAAAACCAGAGATGAAAAAGGAAATGTAACAACAGACACCACAGAAATAAAAACAATCATCAGAAATTACTACAAAGAGTTATATGCCAGCAAACTGGGAAATTATCAGAAATGGATAGATTCCTGGGCACATACAACCTACCTAAGTTGAACCATGAAGACATAGAAAATCTAAACAGACCCATAACCATCCAGAAACTGAATCAGTAATAAAGTTCCTCCCAACAAAGAAAAGCCCAGGACAGGATTGACTCACTGCTGAATTCTACCAGACATTTAAAGAAGAGCTAACTCCATTTTTTCTCCAACTATTCAGAACAATTGAAAAAGAGGGAATCCTTCCAAATTCTTTCTACGAAGCCAGCATCACTTTTATTCCTAAACCTGAAAAACATGTAGCAGAGAAAGAGAATTACAGACCAATTTCCCTGATGAACATAGACACAAAAATCCTCAATAAAATTCTGGCCAATAAGGATGGATCAATGTTTGCAAATCAATCAATGTGATACACCACATTAACAAACTCCAGAAGAAAAACTATATGATTATCTCAATAGATGTAGAGAAAGCATTTGATAAAATCAACATACTTTCAGGATGAAAACTCTAAGCAAATTGGGTATAGAAGAAACATACCTCAACAAAATCAAGGCAATCTGAAAAACCCATGGCCAGCATCCTATTGAATGGGGAAAAGTTGGAAACACTTCCACTGAGATCTGATACCAGACAGGGATGCCCACTCTCACCATTGCTATTCAACATAGTACTGGAAATTTTAGCCAGAGCCATTAGGCAAGAGAAAGAAATTAAAGGGATACAAATTGGGAAGGAAGAACTCAAACTATCCCTCTTTGCAGATGATATGATTCTTTATTTAGGGGATCCAAAGAACTCTACTAAGAGACTATTGGAACTCATAGAAGAGTTTGGCAAAGTAGCAGGATATAAAATCAATGCACAAAAATCAACAGCCTTTGTATACACAGGCAATGCCATGGCTGAAAAAGAACTGCTAAGATCAATCCCATTCACAATAGCTACAAAAACAATCAAAAACCTTGGAATAAACTTAACCCAGGATGTCAAAGATCTCTACGATGAGAATTACAAAACATTAAGGAAAGAAATAGAAGAGGATACCCAAAACTGGGAAAAATCTTCCATGATCATGGATTGGAAGAATCAATATCATCAAAATGTCCATTCTCCCAAAAGCAACTTACAGATTTAATGCGGTACCAATCAAAATACCAAAGACTTTCTTCTCAGATCTGGAAAAAATGATGCTGAAATTCATATGGAGACACAGGAGACCTCGAATAGCTAAAGCAATACTGTATAACAAAAACAAAGCCGGAGACATCACAATACCAGATTTCAAAACTTACTACAGGGTAGTTATGATCAAAACAGCTTGGTAGAAGTTGTTCATGGATTGGGTGTGAATGTTAGGGCAATGTATTAAGTTTGACCCATTGATTTTCAGCTTGGATTCTCATTTTAAAGAGTATTTCCCTAAAATTTAAGTTACAGTTCTTTGTCATATGTAAAAGCAAAATTATTTTCCCTGTTTATGGTTTATCATATAATTTGGTTCACCCTGTTTTTAAACATATGGCTATTTAATTTTATGAAGTTAAATGAATCGATCTTTTTTTGACAATAATTTACAGAGTAATTATCTACCTACAAAATTTTTGTTTGGATATATCTATTTTTCCATTGCATCTATGATTTCCTTTTTGTACTCATAATATATCTGGAATTTATTTGTAAGTAAGATGTGAATATAATGAATACAGAATGAACTTTCTCCTCCCTAGTGGCTTTCCAGTTATTCCAACACCATCAATTAGGTAATTGATCTCTATTTAAATTTTTATTTATCTGAAAGGCAGAAAGACAGGGAGACAGAAACAGACAGAGGGAGAAAGAGATCATCCATACACTGATTGACTCCTCAAATGCCTGCAACAGCTGCAACTAGACAAGGCCAAAGAAAGAAGCCCAGAACTCAGTCTAGGTTTCCCACAAGTTCTCGGGTGGCAGGGACTCAGCCACTCGAACCATCACTCTGTACTTCCCAGGGTGTGCATTAACACGAAACTGGGATTGGAAACAGGGCTGAGCCCAAAGCTTGTGAGTCCAATACAGGATGCAGGGGTCTCAAGTGGTGTCTAAACCACGCACCAAATTGCCTGCCCTAGATAATTCAATTTTATCTGCTGATTGAGATGCCACATTTAGCTTTAGTTTATTTGGGTCTACATATGGACTTGATATTTTGTTCCATTTGTCTGCTTGACCTTGGTCCTATTGTGCATGTATTATATGCTTTATTATCAAATAAGGAGAGTCTGCCCTCATTGCTCTTATTTTTCAAAATTATCCAGGTAACTCTCCCATATTTCTTTGCGTTAAGATGAACTGAGAATAATGTCACATTCAATTTGAAAAATCTTTAATATATAGTAAATTACCAAGATGTCAGGTCTATATTTTATTAGAGTTAATGTAAGTGTTTGAAATACAGAGTGTTGAATATAAGAAATGCCCTAAGTGCATAATGAAGAAAAGAAAGAATCATTATTTTATTCTTTATCTTTAACTGTGCCCTTAAGGTAAGTCCAATTTCTTGCCTTTTTTAGCAAACAAAACTTCAAAGATTTGTCATGCTTTGTAATAGGTATGATTTTGCAAGTTTCTTTAATCATAAACATTTCATTTTACAAAACCAAATGATTCATGCTACAGCACATGTGCATAATTAGTCCATTCTTTTAAACTAACAAATCACACTCTTTTCTTTTTTTATCTAAAGGAAGGAAATAATCTAGAGTTGTTTCTTTTTTCCTGTATTTTCAGTCTGATCCAGAACTCAACATTTAAACACTTCATCATTGCCAGGAATTTTACATATGGTTTTTGAGTTTTCTAAGCCAGATACTTTCTGAAAACGCAATTATGCGGTATAGAGTTTCACATGTTAATCTTCATTTGCTTATATATCACATTCCAGCTTCTCAAGAAAACTTGAAATGTCTTATTACATCCCACGTGTGACAGAGATACTACTTAAAATGATACAGATAAGAATGAATTTCAAAAGGCTTGCTTTGATTCACTGGAGGAAATAGCAACCTCATATTTATGTGCATAATTGTAGCTGTGAAGGAGAATTGGGCTAGACTGAAGTAAAGTGAACTAAAAAATCCAATGACAATATCAAGAAATATATGGAGACTTTAGTTAAGATTTAGTAATATCCAAGCAGCTGAAAGGCATTGGCCATACAGTTATTCAGGTGTTATCTTATGGGTTCTGCCCCTGTCTATGCTATGTTTCTGTGTCAGTCTGATACATCCACATGTCCCATGCTCACTGATCCATAAATGTCAGAGGTGTGAAATTGTCTTCATAGTAATTATTCATAATCTTTCCTACTTTCCCTGCTTAAGCCCATGCTTATCCTCTACCAGATCCTTGATTTCATCTCTCTTATTAGTTTAAAAATCCAGTTCCTTCTTTTTGATATTAGCTTTAGCATTGAGTTCCCCTAGCTTCTCATAGTTCCTGTCATTGCTCAAGTTTTATCTTTGTCTTGGGCAAAAAACCTTCCAATTGCTCACTCACTCCAGGCAATCATAATAGAATTCTCCATTCTGATGCCTCAGAACTCCATTACTGGCCCAAAAACATCCACCTATTGCTTATTATAAAAACAAAATAATATAATATGTTAATAAATATGAACAATTTGCCACCATGTAAATCACATCAAAAATACTATTAAGGGTGACTATTGGTAGATATAATGCCATACAATAGCAAGTTATAAAATATAAACAAACTAAAACAAGTTATTGCTTTCTTTAAGTTGCTAAAAAGTAGTTTCGCTAAGTTTATTTTCATTTAATTTAATAAATATTTAGTGTCACAAATAGGATTGGTGTAGAGGTGGTACTGTAGTGGTTGTTGTTATGTTCATTATGTTTTGATATAGGAACAATTTTTGTGTCCATATATAGAAAAGAAGTTGGTAGAGAAAATTATTAAAGATAAAGTAGGATCAGCATGTCATAATTTGTTGGTGACAGCACCAGTTGATACTTATTCCCCTGCTGTTAGTATTGATAATAGCCAGTTTTGCTCTACATCATGACATTATACAACTGAATTTTCCATAATAATGGAAATGGCATCTATCCAGTATATCCAATATGGTAGCTACTGGTCAATGTGGCTTTTGTAACCAATTTTTTTAAGCTTTATTTATTTATTTGAAAGTCAAAGTTATACACACACACACACACTCACACACACACACACACACCGAGAGAGAGAGAGAGAGAGAGAGAGAGAGAGAGAGAGGGGTCTTCCATCCTTTGGTTCACTCCCTAATTGGCTGCAACGACTGGAGCTGCACACATCTGAAGCCAGGAACCTAGAGCTTCTGGGTCTCCCACGTGAGTGCAGGGGCCCAAGGACTTGGGCCATTTTCCACTGCTTTCTCAGGCCATGGCAGATAGCTGGATCAGCAGTAGAGCAGCCAGGGCCTGAACCAGTGCCCATATGGGATGCCAGCACTGCAGGCAGCAGCTTCATCTGCTACGCCACAGTCCCAGCCCTAACCAATTATTTTTATTTAAACTAAATTTAAACTCAATTAGTCACATACTGGATACCATATGGAACAGTACAACTCCAAAGTGTTATGGCCAGAGACATATATTATACGGTTATCCGAAAGCTAAGGTATATTTGGTAGACTCAAGTTTTTAATGACATCAAAGGGGAAATAATGCAATTAGAAAGATTAGTCTTATAAAAGTGAAGTGATCTTGGGCCAGCACTGTAGTGCAGTGGGTTAAAGCCCTGGCCTGGAGTGCTGGCATCCCAGTGGGCATTGGTTCAAGTCCTGGCTGCTCCTCTTCTGATCCAGCTCTCTGCTAAGGCCTGGGAAAGCAGTAGAGGATGGACAAAGTCCTTGGGCCCCTGCACCCATGTGGGAGACCTGGAAGAAGCTCCTGGCTCCTGGCTCTTGGCTTCAGATCAGCTCAGCTCTGGCCGTTGCAATCATTTGGAAGTGAACCAGTGGAATGGAAGCCCTCTCTCTGTAACTGTTTCAAATAAATAAAATAATTCTTTAAAAAAAAACTGAAGTGATCTTCCCTCTTAAGAAGCAAAGAGACTGAGTGACCACACATGGAATGCATGATTATAATGGACTGCACATTTATTTTTAATTTATTTATTTGAAAGAGACAAGAATGTGAATCAGAGAGAGAGAGAGAGAGAGGGAGAGAGAGAGAGAGAGAGATGGAGAGAGAGAGAGAAAGAGATGGCACTCCCATCTGGCAGTTCATTCCTCAAATGCTTACAATAGCTGGGGTTTGACCAAGCCAAAACTTGGAGAATGAAACCCAATCCAGGTCTCCCACACAGGTTCAGGGACCCAACTATTCAAGTCATCACTTGCTGCCTGTCAGGATGCATATTAGCAGGGTCCTAGAATCAGGAGCAGAATCAAATATCCAACCCATGGACAACATTCAGATCTATGCATACCTAGTGGCATCTTTACCACTAGGCCAAATGCCTATCCCCAGAATGGACAATTTAGAAAGCTCAGAGAATAAATTTAAGAAATACCACAAAGTAACAGGTATCTCTGGACAGAGGAGAGGTGCTTTGGAACCACAAATTACCACATATATTAGGAGAAAGCCAAGACTTCATCTGGGAGCTAAGCCTTCTCAGCTGTGATAATGGGGCCTCATGTTCTTGCCATGTTTCTCATTTCATATATGTGTTTATCATTTCATACCTACCACAGTTCAAATATTCTATCACCTCACAAGCTGTTCCTTGTGTTCCTGACTAATTAGCATGCAACTGGTAAGGAAAGAAAGTGACCTTTTCTTGACTAATTTTCCTTCTCCAATTCAACAAGAGCCTATGAAGTACTGTGCAATTAATAAGAATGTAGAAAGAAGTAAAGGTCTCATTTTCTGGTTTAAAAAGGATTAATTTCACAAAGAAGAAGCTAGTTATAACTCTGAAAGGATTTAGTATGTACTCTATAGCACAGAACCTAATAGAGTCATTTTCTGTTTTATAAGACCAACAGAACAAGTGATTGTTTAATTTTTTTTCTTTTCTGTGTTGTTATTGAATGTAGCTCTTCATAAAGTAATAGTTATCAATGACATACAAACTTGATTTATTATCATAGCACTTACTCACACTCAATGTATAATTTGTTTATGTTTGTTCTTATTTAAGGAAAAACTTCTTTTCATTGCAGATATACAAAGTGATTTTTAAATACTTCACCCAATGAGGTTGCTCTATTTGACTTATTTTCTTTCTGCTAAATATCCATAAAACATTAATAAGTATGGGTCATAGTTAATATTATTAATTTGGCTTTGCTGTCTGCTTTCATGGAATCCCCTGAGAATTAGTGATACATGTTTTATTATTGCCTCTAGATAGTATTGTTTTGCAGTGAAAGAGGAAAAGCACTTCATGCTTTTTTGTTTTCCACCTTTCAGAATCTCCAGTCTAACAAAATAACATTACTCTCACTGTCTCTTGTTAAAAAAAAATACTGGACCTAAAACCACACAGCTGGTCTTTTCAATTTTCTTAACTACTGAGTTGGATTAACTGCATGATCCGAGTCAATTGATTGTGCAGAAATCAATGTCTGCGAAGGCCAGATCGTCTCTCCTGGTTGGCCTCTTTCCTAAGCCTCTAAGCATGTGATACTTGCTCAGTGCATCACCAGCTTTTAAAAATAAATTACTTTCTAAATACCCAAGCTACAAACTTTGATGGATTATATTTGTTTCAGTAATATCTAGTGAAATAGAAACAAATATAATATAGGGGCTTGCACTAAAAATAACATTTATTAATTTTTTAGATTGTGTTGATTCTGGAAAAATCTGGATAATAGGGAATGTTAAGAAGACAACAATATCAGTAAAATTCAGTCACCCACTATTAATGTTGTGTGTGTTACACATGTTATATGTGTTTGTGAATATATGTGTATTATGTGTAGTTATACAATTTTACATAAATTTACCATCTTCTTCTGTGTATACACACACACACACACACACACACACACACATATGTGCAGTTTAACCTTCTTGGTATTTAAAAAATATTGTGAAAATTTTAGAATTACTAAGCACAATTGGAAAAATGTTGTAATCTAATTAAAATTAAATTTTAAGCTGTAAGGTCTTGAGTGTGACAGTCAGATCTAATTCTGCCTGTTGAGACACAGCATAGTCATTTTTGGTCAAAATCCCATGCATGTAGTAATATATAGACTTCATTTCCTCATTCTCATCCTTATTTGAAGGACTTCCATTTGAAATTCCAGGAGTGAACAGTATTCAACTAATAAACTTCCTCCTCTCTCCACTGCATCCATTATCTTCACAACCTGAGGAGTGTGACTGACCTGGTTGAGAATTGGCAAGAACCATCATCCAACACAACACAGTATCCAGAGAAAACTCCCTGTATGAAAATTTTGTTAGGTGTTCTGGTTTTCCTTTTGCTCTCTTGAGTCTCCTTCTGCTGTGTAGTTAGTACACTGGATCAAGTATTTCCTTATGTGTTTGGGAAAACTAATAGTCTAAGATTTGATGTTAATAAATTACAATGTACCCAGACAGATTCCTGTTGATGGAAATCAGGTTCTAACCATCAGACTCCAATGCAATAGCATTCGTTCATTTTTAAGAATGTACTGTGGTGTACAAAATTAGTTCTACACATTTGGCAGAGGTTTATAATGAGATTCTTCCTCTCTCTTCTTATTCTTGTAGTTCAGTAGTTTTCAAGCTCAGCTGCAATACAAAATCACTTGTGGAAATTGCGAAACCTGAAGAAATTAGCCATGCCTTCTGGAGATTTTTTTTTTAAATAATGCTTTTATTTAAAGGATATAAATTTCCAAAATACAGCTTATAGATTACAATGGCTTCCCCCCCCATAATTTCCCTCCCACCCGCAACCCTCCCCTTTCCCACTCCCTCTCCCCTTGCATTCACATCAAGATTCATTTTCAATTCTCTTTATATACAGAAGATCAGTTTAGTAGATATTAAGTAAAGATTTCAACAGTTTGCCCTCACATAGCAACACAAAGTGAAAAATACTGTTGGAGTACTAGTTATAGTATTAATTCACAATGTATAGCACATTAAGGACAGAGATCCTACATGATATATATTTTTTTAAATTGATTAATTTTCTATGCAATTTCCAATTTAACACCAAGATTTTTTTTCATTTTTAATTATATTTATACACAGAAGATTGATTCAGTATATACTATGCAAAGATTTCATCAGTTTGCACCCACACAGAACACAAAGTGTAAAATACTCTTTCAGTACTAGTTATAGCATTACTTCACATTGGACAACACATTAAGGACAGATCCCACATGAGACGTAAGTACACAGTGACTCTTGTTGATGATTTAACAATTTGACACTCTTGTTTATGGCGTCAGTAATCTCCCTAGGCTCTAGCCATGAGTTGCCGAGGCTATGGAAGCCTTTAGGGTTTGCCGACTTCGATCTTATTCCGACAGGGCATAGTCAAAGTGGAGGTTCTCTCCTCCCTTCAGAGAAAGGTACCTCCTTCTTTGATGGCCCCATTCGTTCCACTGGGATCTCACTTGCAGAGATCTTTCATTTAGGTCTTCTTTTTTTTCCAGAGTGTCTTGGCTTTCCATGCCTAAAATACTCTCATGGGCTTTTTAGCCAGATCTGAATGCCTTAAGGGCTGATTCTGAGGCCAGAGTGCTATTTAGGACATCTGCCATTCTATGAGTCTGCTGTGTATCCCACTGCCCATGTTGGATCATTCTCTGCCTTTTTGATTCTATCAGTTAGTATTAGCAGACACTAGTCTTGTTTGTGTGATCCCTTTGACTCTTAGACCTATCAGTGTGATCAATTGTGAACTGAAATTGATCACTTGGACTAGTGAGATGGCCTTGGTACATGCCACCTTGATGGGATTGTATTGGAATTCCCTGGCCTGTTTCTAACTCCATCATTTGGGGCAGTTCTGATTGAGCATGTCCCAAATTGTACATCTCCTCCCTCTCTTATTCCCACTCTTATATTTCACAGGGATCACTTTTCAGTTAAAATTTAAACACCTAAGAATAATTGTTTGTTAATTACAGAGTTCAACCAATAGTACTAGAATAAAAAAATACTAAAATGGATAAAGTATTACATTGTACAACAACAGTCAGCACAAGAGCTGATCAAGTTACTGTTTCTCATAGCGTCCATTTCACTTCAACAGGTTATTTCTTTAAAGATTTATTTATTTATTTGAAAGGCAGAGTTATGGAATTGGAGGAGACAGAGAAGTCTACCATTATTGGTTCACTCTCCAAAAGGCTGAAATGGCCAGGGCAAGGCTGGGCCATCGCCAGGATACAGGAGTTTCATCAAGATCTTTCATGTGGTAGCAGGGGCCCTAGTACTTGAGCCATCCTCCACTGCTTTTCTAGGCCCATTAACAGGGAACTGCACCAGAAGTGGAGCAACTGGGACTGTAATCAGTGCTCTTATGGGATGTTGGCATTGCAGGCGGTAGCTGAACATGCTATACCACAATGCCATCTCCCTGGAGATTCTTATTTCACTGATCTGAGGTGGATCCTAATTACTTTTTTAAAAAAACATCTTGAAGGAGATTCTAAGTTGAGTCCTCTATAGCACCATTATCAAATAACTAACTCTTAAAAGCCTGGATGGAGGAATCACATGATATAACATGGTATTTTGGCAATTTTTGCAAGATAGTATGAGTCTTCAACTGCAATGGAAATTAGTTGCTGTCATTTCCAACATATATAGTTTTCCTAGCCTACTGTTACTGCAACACAATCCTGAAGATCAACATCTTTATTTTAGTAAGAGCTCATAGAGGAGCACTCACTCATTTATTTTCTTCCTTACTGGAGAGAGAAGCCCATGGCTATTTCTACTCCCGTTCTAAAATTGGCTTTCCTTCTATCTCTTTGTCTCTTTCTTCTCACCTTCACCCACCATCTCCACAAGAGGAAATTGAATAAAGACAATAAGGGGAAGCATGGAACAGGTAGAAGAAACCCTAAAATTGAAAAAAAAAATGACAGATGTATGGCAGGGACAAGACATAGGAAACAGAGGGAAGGAATTATAGTATAATGTAGATTTACTTCAAATATTAAACATCCAGTGTTAAAATGTCAAATATCTTTCCCATCCAAATTGGAATAAAATGTGATAGGACAGATTAAACAGTATAAAGATTGCATGGGCTCCAAAATTTAACTTAGCATTTGTTCATGTGTTATTATAAATTACATGTGGTAGTTAGGAGGAAGCATGATAAAAATCCAGCTTTGCATAAAACAGTACCATCACCCATACACCTATATGCATTTCGTGTTTTCCTCTGTAATGTGTGTTTGTTATGAATGTGTGAGAGAGAGAATATGCATAAACAAAGAAACAGACACAGAAGAGTAGGGAGTATTCCACATTACACTTCACTGTTCCATAGACTCTGTGTTAGATTTATAAATAAATGCACTATTCTCTACTGGAAACCCTAATATAATCAATGAATCTACACTATGCAAGTTTTATTGATGACTAGTCTGGTCTTACTTTGCAAATAATGAAATTTGGGGATTTGAAGTTATCAAGACCAAATCCCTATTCAGTGATCATCTCAAGACTAAGATCTTAATATCTTATAGAACTCTTTGTTCATATGCTATAATGAAGAATGAAATGAGGTAATGCAAGAAAATTGCTTTGAAACACTTCTAAGAAGTAATCTCAATATTAGCACTTTTGCTAAGGAATATAGTATGGTTACCTGACCTCTGGTGCAGATGCAGTGATGAGCTGCTGACCTAGTGGCTGTGATCTGAAAAGTCTAGGAAACTCCCTTGACACCAGATAAGGGTTTGAGACACTGCCAGAAGCACATATCATCCCAAAGAAATTAGACAACTATAGTCAATGCATTACTTATTAGTAGATAGAATTATGCTTAAAAATTTTAAATGTTGTTATAGTTATAAAAATTACATTTCATACACTGAGTTAGACTCACTCAACATGTTCTTGTGTCTACATCACGTTAAAGTACTTAAAATATGATTGAAAAACAGATGCATCATTAGCAATTGTAAAACCTGGCTGATTATCAGTACACAACACATTCTGAAAAATGCTCATGAAAATTTTCAGAAGTCTTTTTCCAGTATTGGGGAGATAGTCAAACATGTATATTATTTGGATATTAATCTACAGGCATTAACATGGCATATATTTTATTTTCAAAAACATGAAAATATTTAGCGTAATACATATTACATACGCCTGGTGTGTATAAGTAAACATAAGCTTCATGTAAAACAAAACAATGGATGTATAGAAATAACCAAGTGATAATTTGATGTTTACAATTATAATCACACATTCTCATTAATTCAAATGAAATTTATTCTACTTCTTACATCTCAAAAACATAATGACTAAACCTTCAGATAGTTAATATGCCAACATGTGTAGAGAAATGAGCAAGACATGCTTGATTAGCTTAGAAGTGAAGTGTGCATTTCTATGAGATTATTTATCAGGCTGTGACTTATGTATGTTAAATGTCAGGATTCTTAAATTTGATGGAACACCGGTGTCTTGGGATCAATTAATTTAAAACTTAATAACAAAAGATATGTATCATTAGGTATATTTTGAAACACACCAAAAAGCATTCAGTGTGGATAACAACATGTTTCACCCAATATACACCTTCATAGATACTGTTTGAGTCTAAAATATTTGATGTTTCTTATTTCCTAGAGGTGCCTTTGCTTGCTTGGATATCATTTCTTTAACTACACTGTAAATATCCAGTAGTTGTGTTCTGATGGCCTGGAAGTTTAATGTACTTCTATTTTGAGGCATTTACTGAATCACATTAAGAACCATGGTGCTTGGGTTACAGAGGCACTATCATTTTTCTTTATTCCATTAAAAGGGTCTCTCATCTTCTTCCTATATATTTTCCCTAGCTAGAAAAGAAAATATTGCTGTCACTTTCAGTGGGGTTTGTCTTTCATCTCACAGTGGCGTTTCAGGTCTCTTAAGTGGGATCCAATTTATTTGTATTCCAGTGTCACTTTGGGGAAGCATACCTCTCTGTCAGCTGAGCATCAGTTCAGGTACTCAGTACTTGGAAGCCATACCATAAACAAATTGACAATATCAACTGAAACCAGTCAGGGTAGACAATTTCCTCATATCTTTTAGAGAGGCATCCTCAAAATTATTTAGCAGCTCTATCTATATTATTTTTAATGGTAAACTGGCATTCTTTTCCTTGACTTTCTGAAGCTGTGATATTTTAAATTAACTTCTTTCAAATTGAGGATGTATTTAGTATATTTTTAATTTCCATTAAAATAGTTGTCTAATATATTCTTAATCTTTTCCAATTCTTACAATTTACTAATAAAGTCAAAACTTTATTAACTCTGTGATTTGGTTTATGTGTCTTATTATTGCTTTATAACTTTATGATGCCTGAAATCTAAAGGATAACCCAAAATTACAACATATTTGGCATAGCATAGTATAACAACAACATATTCTCTTGTTCCCCTCTTTATAACATTATTTAGTCATTCACTTCTAATGGATTCAGTAATTATAGATCATTATGTGACTACTATGTAATATTTAGGCATTTATTCTAACAGTTAAGTGTCTAAGAAACTTGCCTCCCATTTGGAGTATACAATTAGTGGCCATCTCCAGCTCCTGATTCCAGTGTCTGCTGATTTGCACCCTGGAGATAACAGGTAACGGAACAAAGTAATTGAGTCCCCGCCACCCATGTGAGAGACTCAGATTGATTTCTAGACTCCTGGCTTCAACCCAGCCCAGTGTGTGCAACAGGCATTTGGGGAGTGTATCAGTAGATAGGAGCACTGTCTGTCACCCCTCTTTCTGTTCCACTTTTTTCCAATCCAGCTCCCTGCTAACATTCCTGGGAAAACAGCAGAAGATAGTCTAAATTTTTGGGCTCCTGGCACCCACATGGGAGACCACATGGAACTCCAGACTCCTGTCTTTGGACTGGCCCAACTCTGGGCATTGCAGTCATTAGGGGAGTGAACAAGGAGATGGAGGATTCTCTCTCTCTCTCTCTGTCTCTCTCTCTCTCTCTACTCTGTGATTCTGTTTTTCAAATAAGGAATACAAATCCTTTTTAAAAAGAGTTGATAGCTTAGGAAACAGAGTAAAGAATCATTTAAATGAGGATTTTATCAAATGCAGAGAAACCAAATAATTTGACTATTATAATTTACCAAAGGAAAGAAGATGAAAGCTCAAAGGCAGTGTCATAAAGGAGAGAGAGGAACTAAATTCAGTGTCTTTTCAGAACTGGTATTGCTAGAATTTAAGGACTCATTAAACTAGGTTAGGAAAGAAGGGAGAAAACTAGAGGGAGAAAAAAATACTGTCATGTCCCCAAGATTTCCAGATCAAGAGATGAGGGAGATTGTGATACATCCATTCAAATCAGCTCTAAGAAGGGAAATAATAAATTTGTTTTAAAATAATATATTTGAAGTTAGTTTAAGGACATATAGGTTGACACGGAAATAGAAAATATAATATAAAAATAAAGCTAAAGTTGATGCAATTGCAATTGCCTTCCTCAGCAATTTGACAGCAATTAAAGACATGGCACATTGAGGCTAGCCAGTGATTATGTTAGAGTAACAAAAAAGAAAATTAAAGAATCAAGCCCTGGCACACCCAAAAATCTAAAGGACAAGCAAAGGAGAATCAGCTACTAAAGGACACTTAAAAGCAACTTTCAGATGTGGATAGAAATTTTAAGAATAATTTGAAAATGAATGGCAGAAATTCTTCAAGGAAAAGGTGGTTAACAATGTCAAGTGCTACACAAGGACCAGTGAAATGAGATTTGAAAGAGTAGTGTATTGGCAATTAAGAGGTGACTGCAGAAAGGACATTTCCTCAGGCACTAACCATCCCATGCTTGTTAAGGGAGACTCATGAATAGTTGGGAATTAATTTGAAAAAGTAAGCCCAGACCTCATTGTCATAGATTTTTTGGTGATAAATTGAAGAAATTGAAGGCCAGAGGTGGGCCTTGAAGGAAAGGAAGATTTAGATTGATAATAATGTTTCAGTTTATTTACAGGGTAGAGGGGAGAGATTCCTGGAAAAAAACACTAGCATGGTTTCAGAGAGATAACAGGATATAGTCTTTCTGTTGCAGCTGAAACAAATACCTTTGGGGATTAAAAATAAATAAATAAAGGTACCTCTACATAAGGAAAGAATGAATAGTACTATAGAAGTGTTAAGAGGGACTGCAAAGTACAAGAAATACCACCTGATAATCCATCTATCAATCTCTCTGTGAAATGAAAATCTATTGAGTGTGATGATGTTGAAAGTACAATAGGAATCAGAATAAAATGTTGTATATAGATTATTATGGAAATTGTCAAAGAAAAATTATTTCCCAATAGTTCTTTTTTTAAGATTTATTTTATTTATTTGAAAGGCAGAGTTACAGAAAGGCAAAGGCAGAAAGCAGAGAGGTATTCCATTATCTGGTTCATTCCCCAGATGGCCACAAGGGCCGGAGCTGCACTCATCTGAAGCCAGGAGCCAGGAGTGTCTTCTGGGTCTCCCATGAGGGTTCAGGGGTCCAAGGACTTGGGCCATCTTCTACTGTTTTCCCAGGCCATAGCAGAGAGCTGGATTGGAAGTGGAGCAGCCAGGACTCGAACCAGTGCCCATAAGGGATGCCGGCATTACAGGCAGCAGCCTTACCTGCTACGCCACAGCACCAGCCCCTCCCAACAGTTCTGAGATGCAGGAGAGTATGAAAACCCCGATGTTTATGGTCATAGTGATGCACAATTTGTGTGAAGTAAAGGAGTGGCATGGAGGAAGTGGATGGTTGGATTCATATGAGTGAGAATAGAAGAAAATGAAATGGGTAAAAGCATTGAAAGCCATAACGACACTGTTTTGAGGACAGACTCTATTCAACCTGGGAGCCCAGAATGAAGCAGGGGTGCAACTTACATCTACAAGGATTGAAAATGCAAGGTGAATTTTCTCTAATTCAATACTACCTCAATTTCACTGTGGTGAAAAAATAGATTTTATGTTGGCTTTTTTATAAATAGTTATATTTTAATCACATATGCCATTCTACTTAAACACTAAGTTTAATTTTTCAGTTTTGAATATTTTATTACTATAGCTCTTTTAGTGAACATTTACAATTATAAGCTACATAAAACATGGTTTCCTCTGTTAATAAGACACTATTTTATTTACTTTTCCCAAGCTAAGCTAAATGTCAGGCATAGTTCAAAATAAATCTATAAATCTCAACAGACACATATGATTATTTTATGAATGCCAATGCTAACTCTAAATTGAAATAACTTGGGATTGACATTGCATACATATTTCAGATAAACTAATTTTGCATCTTAATATAAAATACATAAGGAGAGTAATTAAAATACTTGTTGCCCTTTCCTCCTGGTTCCGTGTGCATGGACTTAGAAGATAATCATTAAAATGGATTTGGCCAACTCAAACAAAGACAACGTCAAAATATGAAGGTAGATAGACAGATGGGAAATAGATAAACAGATGGTCATATTAGTTTGGAAAATAAAGTAAAAGTTTGCTTGCCATTCAAATTTTACAATGAGCAGTGTTTTTAAAACTTATACCTTGGGGCCAGCGCCATGGCTCAATAGGCTAATCCTCCGCCTGCGGCGCCGGCACCCTGGATTCTAGTTCTGGTCAGGGCGCTGGATTCTGTCCAGGTTGCCCCTCTTCCAGGCCAGCTCTCTGCTATGGCCCGGGAGTGCAGTGGAGAGTGGCCCAAGTGCTTGGGCCCTGCACCCACATGGGAGACCAGGAGAAGCACCTGGCTCCTGGCTTCGGATCAGCATGATGCACCCGCCACAGTGCACCAGCCACAGAGGCTGTTGGAGGGTGAACCAATGGCAAAAGAAATACCTTTCTCTCTGTCTCTCTCTTTCACTGTCCACTCTGCCTGTCAAAAAAAAAAAAAAAAACTTATACCTTGGATCAGAGATAATAGTGTAATAGTGTAAGTGATAAACTATAGCATGATAACATGTAACCTTTAAACAAAAACAAATACAAAGTGTATTTCAAGATTTTTTACCTCAAAACAATTTGGAAACATGTTAATATGAGTAGCTTCTGTGTTTTTAACAAAAAAGTTTTAAAATTAAATGTATTTGTAAACCATAGACATCAAGAAGTTAGATCCCCTTCCTTCCATAAAATCAAGTTCAGGGATGAGCTCTGGTTTTAAAGGGACTGAAGTAACCAAGTAGAACTAAGAAGACCAAAGTTTAAATTCAATTCTGCAGACTAGCCAATTTGTGCATGTAAAGGGTGAAATGTTTAAAGTAATTTCAAGGAAATTTTAGGTTCCTAAATCTTATTCTCATATTTTATTTGTTTCAGAGAGGATTCAGGGAAATCAACTCTGGAGTTTTAATACTGCCATCACGTCCCATATTTAATGGGTTATTTTAAGCTAGGGAGTAAAGACCATTAACATACTTCCACTTCAACTCTATCAAGATCAGTTCAGAAACTATAACTGAGCTGAAATACAGATAAAACAAGAGTGGGCAGTACCACAAAGAGAGGAAAATCTGATGCAAAATTAATGAATCTGATTTATATTTAAAAGAAGAGATTATTTGCTTTACCTTGTAATGGAACTGTTCATAAGTTTCAAACTATAGCTCAACAAAGTATAAGAGACCAATACAGATAAGACCCATTGATCATGAATTCTTGCTTTTGTTGCACATTATTGAGTAATAGAACTCCCTAATAAACTTGGAAATGAATGCCAATGAAGTCATAATTTGGCCATCAGCATCAGTTCTGAGCATATTTTTCATGCTCATGAGCCAATAAACCCAGGAACAGAAAAGGAGAAATCACATTAAGCATTTCAGCAACAGAGATTGTGTCATAGTATTTGTAATCTTGCCAGTATCATATAGAATAAGAACATAACAAATGAGTAATATAAATATGAAAGAATAAATGAATGAAAATGAGAAATACAGTTTGCTTTTACTTTATTATAATTTAAATATGATGTTATTGAGTATCAATAATGGAAAATACTCACCAAATTTATGACTTGTTTATGAGATATAAAATAATATACCAGAGGGGCAGCGCCATGGCTCACTTGGTTAATCCTCCACCTGTGGCGCTGGCATCCCACATGGCACCAGGTTCTAGTCCCAGTTGCTCCTCTCCCAGTCCAGCTCTCTGCTGTGTCCTGGGAAGGCAGTGGAGGACGGCCCAAGTGCTTGGGCCCTGCACACTCATGGGAGACCAAGGAGAAGCACCTGGCTCCCGGCTTTGGATCGGCACAGCACCGGCCATAGCGGCCATTTGGGAAGTGAACCAACAGAAGGAAGACCTTTCTCTCTGTATCTCTCTCTCACTGTCTATAACTCTACCTGTCAAATAAAAAGTAATAATAATAATAATATACCTGAGAAATCTACTGATAGCCAATGATACTATGACAGATGAAATAATTTATCTAAAATAAATAAATCATTCATTGACAATGTATAGAAATGTTAAGAATATTTAAAATTATTTGGCATTTAAATACAATTAATTGCATATGAATAAGGCACAATGCTCAAAGTGTTTAAAAGCTAGGATCTGTAACCAGAAGGACCTGGATTTGAATTCCAGGTGCCCACCTCACTGACACTATCACATCAGGAATATTTTTTATCCTACTTAGAAGCAGATTAATTAATCTGTTACAGAGATGAGATTCCTGGGGCAGTGACAAAGGTCGTTATTACAGCTCAGAAAACAGCCTAAGCATCAGCACTACGCATCAGCATATTTGTATTGATTCTCCGTGCCCCTAGGTCCCCCAGGCCAATGCAACAGACCCCACTGGGTGCAATACAAGCAATAGATTTGTGTCACAAGTCAGGAAAACTGTGTTTGGCAGATTCACCACTTTTTACAGCAATAAGTAAGCAAGCCAGTCTGCTTTTTTCAAAAGTAGAGGAGAGACGTTACTTCATCTGTCAGCTTGAGAAAGAAACCTAAACCATAATTTAGCTGTTGGGAGTTTGTAGGTTGGCATATCCAACAAGATACCTAAGAGTGAAGGAACCCAAAGTAGTTCAGATGCCACTTGGGAAGCCTACGAGAGTCCAATCTCTGCTTTCAATTCCATCTACACCAATGGATAGACGATCTCTCTCTCCTTCTCTCTCTCTCTCTCTTTCTTGTATCTGTTTTTGTGTGTGCATCTATCTACCTCTCAGATAAACAAATTAAGTTTTTAGGGAAGATATTAATGTGAATGTATCATTACTCATCATAGATCAAAACTGAAAAGACCCCAAATGTCCATCAACATTAGAATGCAGAAATAAAGCAGAATAAACATCTTAACTGCTACAACATATCCCTGCCCCAACTTTCTCTCATTTAATCTATTTTATGTTTTTTGTTGTCTGTTTCTATAATGAGAATAAGCTCTGAGAAAGCACAATTTGTTTCATCCACTGCCATATACATAGAAATTTATACATATATAAATATATATTTGTCATATTTATTTCATTTCAATCATAACGGTGTCCCAGCAACTGGACACTTTTCTAGATATCAATAATATAGTAACTAACAATATGGAGGATGTCTCTAACTTTCCAAATTTTCATCATAAAACATTGCCTATAATAGTGCCTTCTTCATATGGTAGTTGAGAGAATTTAATGAATAATATAAGTAAAATGTTTAGTAAAATTATTATCAATGGTACATACTGTTCATGGTTTGCAATTTTTACTCCATATTTAAAACTTAATCTTTATTTTTTAAAGAGTTATTTATTTATTTGAATGACAGAGTTACAGAAAGAGGTAGAGACAGAGAGAGAGGTCTTCATCCAATGGTTCACTCCCCAGATGGTCGCAATGGCTGGAGCTGTGCTGATCTGAAGCCAGGAGCCAGGAGCTTCTTCCAGGTCTCCCATGCAGGTGCAGGGGCCCAAGGACTTGGGCCATCTGCTACTGCTATCCCAGGCCACAGCAGAGAGCTGGATTAGAAGATGAGCAGCTGGGACAAGAACCAGCATCCATAAGGGATGCCGGCACTTCAGGCCAGGGCGTTAACCCACTGCGCCACAGTGCCGGCCCCTAAAACTTAATATTTAAAATATGTTGAACACACATACTGGTTTGGAAACTAATACAACAAGATTAAATGATGTAAATATTTTATCATTTTTTATTCACAATATTGGTTTTTTTTAAGTTAAAAACACAACAAATGCACCACTCTGTATCTTCTCGCCTTCTCCAGAGTTAACCACATCATCTCCACTCATGCTACTGGAAAATCTGAATTATTTGTGTTTTTACATAAATGTCATCGCACTTCATGTACTGTTTTGCAGCTTTCAAATCTTAAATCCAAACAATATACTCTTTAAGACTTGTCTTTAAGACTTGTCATTGGGCTTGATTCTCCCGAAATCATACCAATGGCATATTTGTACAGAGTGAAAAAGTTTGAAACGGTACCTGAATTTGTCACAATCCAAGTACTTTACCACATCCTGTGCTCTGTTTTAACATCTTTTATTCTTACATGTATATGCACTCATCTTGCACGCAGAAACGAATGTCAGTACTATGACTTTAAAACCTTGATCTTTTAAGGAAATTTTTGTTTGGAACATTTTTCTTCTTATCTTTAGTTCACACTTCAGAGACTTATTAAAATCTTGCTAATTTCACTTGCAAACTATATTGCTCTAACTGATATTTACTGCACTTAACCTTCACCTTTCTGAAAGTGACATTAAGGTGTCATTTACATAAATGAAAATAATTGCATTTGAATACTGTCCCTCTATGTATCTCTAATAACTTTTCATAAATGACATTACAAAAATATTATTTAAAATAATTTTACAAAGCTGTTGAAGTCATCTTTTTTCACAAACTATTTTGATTTTCACACTGAAGATGGATCTTTATCCAATGTAAATTCAACATCAATGTTTGTTGTTAGTTTTCCCAGTAGTCAAACTTTCATCTATTAAGAATCTTTTTATTAAAGCTTTATTTTTAGAGAAATTTTAGGTTCACAGCAAAATTGAAAGAAAGGTACAAAGATTTCCCCATGTGGGCTCTGTCCCCACAAACACATAGCCTCAAGCATTATGAATGTCCCCAATCCCAGAGTTACGACTGATCAGCCTACACGGACACATCATTATCCCTATTAGTGTTCTATTCTGCTGTTGTACATTCTGTAGGTTTGGACAAATGTGCAAGGACACACATCCACCACTGTAGCAGCATACAGAGTAGCTGCATTGCCCTTAATATTCTTGTGCCCTGCTTATACATTCTTCCCTCCCCCCCAACCCCTAGTAATCACTGCTCCTTTTTACTAACTCCATGGTTTTAATTTTTCCAGACGTCATATACTTGGTATCACACACTTTTTAGATTGATTTGTTTCATCTAATAACATACATTTAAGTTTCCTCAATGTTTTTCATGGCTTGATAATGCATTCCTTTTAGCACTGATTAATATTCCATTGTCAGTGAAATGTAAGCAATAGCTCAAAATTAAGGCAAAGTTTGACACTTTATCCAGACAAATGAGCTAGATGCCATGCTATTAAACACTGTGCCTTGGGAGGCAAGCGTTTGGGTTAGAGATTAGTACGTCCAGATCCTCCCTGGGTTCCATTTCCAGCTGTCTCCTGAACCAGTTTCCTGCTAAAGCTGACCCTGGGAGAAAGAGGTGGTAGCTCAAATAGTTCCTGTTGCTCATGTAGGAGACATGGGTTTAGTTCTCAAGTGACCCCTGGATTTAGCCCCAGGCAGTGGCCTTTTGAACATTTGTGGAATTAGCTGGTAGATTAAAGCTCTCTATCTCTCAAATAAATCAATTTTAAAAATACCGTGTCTTGCTTTATTTCCATCTGTATGCATGACTATGTTCCTCACTATTCCAAATAAAAATTAAGATAATTACACATTAGAAATGAATAGTAGGTAGAACTATATGAAATTGCCAATATTACATATTTTGACTTAAAAATGTTAACATTGTATGTTTCAATCCACATTTTAGCTATGTGTACACTCCTTGAAAAAAAAGGTCCTACAAATATCTTTTCCCTCTTATGAATCCATATTTAATTTTATTTAAAATGTGTATCTATGGTTGACTCTGAGCTGAGTGCTGAGTTTTATTTTTATTTTTTTCTCTTATAGTTGGAGTGATACAGGGAATATTCACAAGAGATTTATCATGCTTTCCTTAAAGCATCTAACGTTCACATTTGGAATTTAGCATTTTTTAGCTTTTAGTTCTTTGAGTTCTTTTAGCATCTGTCCTTACCACACTGCTAAGAAAACTCCCCAGTCTAGAACCAAGGACGTCAGAAATATTTTTTCTATTGCTTGGTTAGCCCAACGGAAGCAGCAACATCTCTGATGTGAAAATGTGAGGGAAGTCACCTAATTACATGGAAGCTGACTGTTTAAAAGAACTGTTAATGGATCTAAAGGGAGACATAAACTCCAATACAATAGTAACAGGAAATTTCAATGTCCCAATTTCAGCAATAGACAGCTCAAAAAAACACAAAATCAGCAAGAAAACAAGTTAATTGACTCTACAGACCAAATGAACCTAACGAATATCTACAGAACTTTTATTGCTATAGTTGTAGAATATACATTCTTCTCATCAGTGTCCTGAGTTTTCTCTAGGATTGACCACATGCTAGGCCATAAAACAAGTCTCAGCAAATTCAACAAATCAAAATGCATGGTAATGCATCTTCTCTACCACAATGAGCTGAAGCTGGAAATCAGCAACTCAGGAGTATGAAAACATGTGGAGAGTGAAAAACGTGCTCCTAAATAAACAGTCAGTCATAGAAGAAATCCAAAAGAAAAATAAAAAAATCTCTGGAAATGAATGAAGATGACAATGCAATATATCAAAACTTATGGGATACAGCAAAAATTATGTTAAGAGTAAAGTTTATAGCAACTGGTGCATATATCAAGAAATTTGAAAGGCACCAAATAAATAAGCTTTCAATGCATCTCAAGGACCTAGAAGAAAAACAGGAAAACAAACCCAAAAGTCGTAGGAGAAAAGATAATAAAAATTAGAGAAGAAATAAACAAAATGGAAACAAAAAAAAGAATACAAAAAAAATCAGTAAAACAAAAAGCCAATTTTCTGAAAAAATAAATAAAATTGACACATCATTGGCCCAACTAACCAAAAAAGGAGATGTAAGAGCCAAATCAATAAAATTAGACATGGAAAAGGAAATGTAACAACAGACACCTGAGAAATAAAAGAATCATCAGAAATTACTATAAAGACCTATATGCCAATAAATCGAGAGACCTAGAAGAAATAGATTCCCAGACACATACAACCTACCTAAATTGAGCCATGAAGACATAGAAAACGTAAACAGACAAATAACCATGATGGAAATTAAACCAATAATAAAAATCTCTCAACAAACAAAAGCCCAGGACTGGATGACTTCACTGCTGAATTCTACCAGACAATTAAGGAAGAATTAACTGCAATTCTTCTCAAGCTATTAAAAACACTTGAAAGGGAGGGAATCCACCCAAATTCTTTCTATGAAGCCACCATCACAGAAATTCCTAAACCAGAAAAATATACCGCAAAGAAAGAGAACTACAGACCAATTTCCCTAATGAACACAGATGCAAAAATTCTCAACAAAACATTTGAACCCAACAAAACATCAGAAAGATTATTCACCTAGAACAAGTGGGATTTATTCCTCATATGCAGGGATGGTGCAACGTTCACAGATCAATCAATGTGATGCATCACATTAACAAATTGAAGAAAAAAACCATAAGATTATTTCAATAGATACAGAGAAAGCATTTGATAAAATACAACATACTTTCAGGATGAAAACTCCAAGCAAATTGGGTGTAGAAGAAACATTCCTCAACCCAATCAAGATACTTTATGACAAATTCACAGCCAGCATCTTAATGAATGGGGAAAAGTTGGAAGCATTCCCACTGAGATCCAGAACCAGACAAGTATGTCCATTCTCACTATTGCTATTCAATATAGTCCTGGAAGTTTTAGCCAGAGCCATTAAGCAAGAAAAAGAAATCAAAGGGATCCAAATTGGGAAGGAGGTAACAAACTATCCCTTTTTGCAGATGACATGATCCTATATAGAGAAGATGCAAAGACAACACTAAGAGGCTATTGGAACTCATAAAAGAGTTTGGAACAATGAAACAGAATAGAAACTCCAGGAAAGAATCCATGCACCTACAACCAATTTACCTTTGACAAAGGAGCTAAAATAAATCCTTAAAGCAAGGACAGCCTCTTCAACACATGGTGCTGGGAAAACTGCATCACTGCATGCAGAAGTATGAAGCAAATCCAGTACTCCTTACACGAAAATCCACTCAAAATTGATCAAAGACCTAAATCTATTATCTAATACCATCAAATTAATAGTGAACATTGGGGAAACTCTGCAAGACTTTGGCATAAGCAGAGTTCTTGATAAAGACCGCAAAGGCACAGGCAATCAAAGCCAAAACTGAGAAATGGCATTACATCCAATTGAAAAGCTTCTGCACTGCAAAAGAAGCACTCAGCATAGTGAAGAGGTGACTGACTGAATGGGAGAAAATATTTGCAAAATATGAAAATGATAAAAGATTAGTATCTAGAATCTCAAGAAACTCAACAACAACAAAACAAACCCAATTAAGAAATGGGCAAAGGAATTAATGGGCATTTTTTAAAAGATATCCAAATGACCAATTAAAAAATGCTCAGACATGAAAAAATGTTCTGAATCACTACTGTGTGGGAAATGCAAATCAAAACCAAACTGAGGTTCCACCTCCCCAAGTTGGAATCAATAAACAACAAATGCTGGTGAGGATGTATGAAAAAACTATCCTAATCCACTGTTGGTGGGAAATGTAAACTGGTACAGTCACTGTGGAAGACAGTATCAAGATACCTCGGGAATCTGAATATAGACCTACCATATGACCCAACCATCTCACACTTGGGATTTTACCCAAGGGAAATGAAATCAACATATAAAAGAGTTATCTGTAACCCCATGTTTATTGCAGCTCAATTCACAATAACTATGATATGAAACTAACCCAAATGTCTGTCAACTGAAGACTGGATAAAGAAATTATGGCATATGTACACCATACTACTACACAGCAGTTAAAAAATGAAATCTTGTTGTTTGTAACAAAATAGATGCAACTGAAAAATATCATACTTAGTGAAGTAAGCCAGTCCCAAAAGGACAAATATCATATGTTCTCTATGATCTGTGGTAACTCATAGAATACCTCAAAGGTGATCTATAGAAATGGAACTGACACTTTGAGATGTGATGGCTTTGAACAGCCTTTGTCTCTACTGTTAAGGAACAGTTTTTTTTTTTTTATAGAATTTGTTGAACTCTTTACTTAGTATAGAGTTAAGCTTTTATAAATAAAGTTAATGGAAAATAGATCTTAGTAAAAATTAAGAATGGAAATAGGAGAGGGAGGAAGAAGAAGGGTGGGAGTGTGAGTGGGAGTGTGGGCTGTGTGCAAAGAATCACTATATTCCTAAAGTTATATTTATGGAATGCATGAAGTTTGTATATTTAAATAAAAGATTTCTGGTAAAACAAAAATCCTCTTTCCTTTTATCATATGCTTTTTTTTTCTTAGTCAACTTGATAGTGTCAATTATTTTCTTCCTCATTTATTTTCTTTAAACTTTTTTTTTTGACAGGCAGAGTGGAAAGTGAGAGAGAGAGACAGATAGAAAGGTTTTCCTTTTCTGTTGGTTCACCCACTCAATGGCTGCTGCGGCTGGTGCATCACACTGATCCGAAGCCAGGAGCCAGGTGCTTCTCATGGTCTCCCATGCGGGTGCAGGGCCCGACCACTTGGGCCATCCTCCACTGCACTCCCGGGCCACAGCAGAGAGCTGGCCTGGAAGAGGAGCAACCAAAACAGAATCCGGCACCCCGACTGGGACTAGAACCCGGTGTGCTGGCGCCGCAAGGCGGAGGATTAGCCCATTGAGCCGCGGCGCCGGCCCCTCATTTATTTTTAATTGCATTTCAGGATGTTCTGCTAACTAGTTTAACTTTTTACTTAACTTTTCATTCTACCTCACTTTTATAATTTACTATATTTCTTTTTGTAATCATCTAAATTTTCTCTACATTTAGCATAGCCTTTTTGCAGTCAGAATTGGCAAATTTTTTACCTTTATTGATCCTCCCCAATTCATTTTAAAAACCATTTGTTTCTTTGTAATGAGTCATTTATTTATTTGAAAGACAGAGTTAACAGACAGAAGGAGAGACACATAGAGAGATCGTTCATCCTCTGGTTCACTCAGCAAATGGGCACAATGGCCAGAGCTGGGCAGATCTGAAGCCAAGAGCCAGGAGCTTCTGCCTGTCTCCCAAATGGGTGAGGGGCTCAAGCACTTGGGCCATCATCCACTGCTTTCTCAGGCACATTAGGTGGGAGCTGGATTGGACATGGAGCAGCCACGGATCAAACCAATGCCCATATGGGCTGCAGGCAGCAGCTTTCCCCTCTATGCCACTATGCCTGGCCCTTAAAAACCATTTCTATGAAGCCAATCTTTTGTTAAGGAATTTACTTTTTGTTAGACTTATTTTATTTATTTGAAAGAGCTGCAGTGATAGGTAGAGCCAGAGAGAGAGAAGTCGGTCAGTCTTGCATTCTATTGGTTCACTCCCAAATGACGGCACCTGCCAGAGCTGGGCTGATCCAAAGCTGGGAGCCAGGAGCCTCTTCCAGGTCTCCCATGCGGGTGCAGGGCCCTAAGGATTTCAACCATCTTCCACTGCTTTCCCGGGCCATAGCAGCAAGCTGGTTCAGAAGAGGAGCAGCCAGCACTTGTAGAGATGCTACATAAGTGCTTCTCAGGGGGGCACACCCCCGCCCCAAAATTAGACGGTCAGTTTCTGCTCACACCAAAACAGGCTGGCGATGGGCACACCCACCCCAAAGGAGGCAGCGGGAACAGAAGGGGACTAATGGACATGAACTGGTAGCAGTAATATTTTCGGGAATGTGTAAATTTGTAAGAACATCTAAATGGGTCTCTGCTTGGCTAATTTAGGAATGCAGTTCAGACGCCTGCCCTTTTGCGCTGGGGGCGTGTTCCTGCACCAGGAGGTGCTCCGTGTGTGCTGCACATGCGTGTGTCCGTGTGCAGACGTGACAGGAAGCAGCCGGGGACGTCCGTGCCAGCTGGCGCGGCCTTTTGTCATTCTGCGTCTAGCGGGCACCAGTGAGGAGACAGGTGCTGCTACGTCCGAGCGCGGCCATGGCTGTATCGGGAGATGAGACCTCGTCCCTTGTGGTCTGTCCAGAGCTCTGTGCCACCAGATGCCTCCCTGGAGGTCCGGAGCCCATTCTGTCCATTTCCCTAGGGTCCGAGGAAGCCACACACGTACTGGACCATGATAATTCCGCTAAGCTTCATTGGGGCCGCGTGCTGTGGCTGCAGCCGGCTTCCTCTGTGACAGCAGTGGGTGTTCGCGTCTTTACAATGCTCTGTGGGTCTTTGCTTTCCAAATAGGTCCAAGCAGGCCCCGGAACCCCTTCTCGATTCTGCAAGTCTTCCTACAGCAGTACTTTTCTTCAAGCTTTATTTATCTGAAAAGCAGAGCAACAGAGATGGGGGAGGGGGAGAGGGAAAGAGATTGAGAGATTGAGAATCTTCTCTCTGCTGGTTCCCTCCCTAGAATAATAATAATAATAATAAAATCTGAAGATTTACAACACAGCTCTAATCCCTATCTCAGCCTACCAGACTGAATTCCTTTTCACAGATCCTTAAGTTGATGTGTAACCTTGCCTACATGCCTGCGGGCTTGTAGACTTGATAGTACCCTCTAAATAAAAGTGGACGTGCATATTTCTCCAGAGACGCATTCTTAGAATGGACCGGCCCAAGTTCTGTCTTCGCATTTGAAAAACCCCACAAGGACCTGAATTGTCGCCCATAAAGGATGCTGGTGCTACAGGCTGGGGCTTTAACTGCTGCACCACAGTGCCAGCCCACCAAAATAAAGTATTAAAAAATTTCTCTGTACCGGCCGGCACCGTGGCTCAACAGGCTAATCCTCCGTCTTGCGGCGCCGGCACACAGGGTTCTAGTCCTAGTCGGGGCACCGGATTCTGTCCCGGTTGCCCCTCTCCCAGGCCAGCTCTCTGCTGTGGCCCAGGAGTGCAGTGGAGGATGGCCCAGGTTCTTGGGCCCTGCACCCCATGGGAGACCATGAGAAGCACCTGGCTCCTGCCTTATGATGAGCACGGTGCACCAGCTGCAGCGCGCCAGCCGCGGCAGCCATTGGAGGGTGAACCAACGGCAAAGGAAGACCTTTCTCTCTGTCTCTCTCTCTCACAGTCCACTCTGCCTGACAAAAAATAAAACAAAAATTAAAAAAAATTAAAAAAAAGAATGCACACCAAAAACCCAGGTCACCACAGGGAAAGTGTGTAGCATTGCTGTTCTGCTTCCCCCAAGGTTAGCAGCGACGCCTCCCCAATCCCTAATATGTTAGAGCTATTTTTTTTTTAAATCAAAAACTAAAAACAACAAAAAACAAATGTCTATGTGCATCAGTACTGCTGCAAGTATAGTTGCATCGAATTTTTTTTGACAGGCAGAGTGGACAGTGAGAGAGAGAGAGAAAGAGAGAAAAGTCTTCCTTTGCCATTGGTTCACCCTCCAATGGCCACCGCGGCTGGTGGGCTGCAGCCGGCGCACCGCACTGATCCAATGGCAGGAGCCAGGTGCTTCTCCTGGTCTCCCATGGTGTGCAGGGCCCAAGCACTTGGGCCATCCTCCACTGCACTCCCTGGCCACAGCAGAGAGCTGGCCTGGAAGAGGGGCAACTGGGACAGAATCTGGCACCCCACCCGGGACTAGAACACGGTGTGCTGGCACCTCAGGCGGAGGATTAACCTATTGTCAAACAAATTGTTAAGAATGATATACTACTAACAGTGGAATTCTCACTAATTTATTACTTTGAAGTGCGTGGTTACCATTTTTGTTTGTTTGTTTTTGGAGTTTTGTTCTGAAAGTTTTACAAATGATTAGCATAGGGCAATGGCAGTTTCGAAATAAAGAATACAATTGCGATTACATGAGTTTATTCAATTATAATGGAGATAATCAAGCAGGAAATCATAACATTCTCTTTTAAATTATTTTTATTTTATTTTATAGGAATGATCTACTACTATAACTTTAATGATCTGTGATTACTTTAACACTTATTGTATATGAATAAAATTGACACCTTTTCATTTTATTATTGCTTATCACCCTTATCTATACTTTCACTGAACTAGAGTCTTCTTACTTTTTACTTGTTGAACTGTTTATTTAGTGGAGCATTAAGCCTTTGACTATATGTAAATTAAAAATATAGTATCTCAAAATAGAAATTAAGGAAGGAAGGGAGAAGAAAGAAGAGAGAAAATTAGATTCTTAAAATTATAAAAATTGCATATGACTACATTAAATCTGTTCCTTTTACATTTATATTAACATGCATAAAATGAAATGATCCTGGTTAAAGTTCTGCTTGTCTCCTGTATTAGTCTGCTCAGATTGCTGCAACAAAAGACCATAGACCAGGTGGTTTACAGAACAGACATTTACATGTCACAGTTGTAGAGGCTGGGCAGTAGAAGATCAAGGTATCAGCTGATTCACTTCCTGGTGTGGGGTCTCTCTCCACCTTATGTCAACCTTATTGTGTCCTTACATAGCAGAGAGAGACAGAAGGCAATAAGGGCTTCTTCTTCAAGGACACTTATGAGGCCCACCCTCAGTACCCCGAAGATCTCCACTTCCCAAAGCTTCCATCTGCAAACACAGTCACTTAGCACTCCCAAAGTATTTGTAAGTGGTGTGGGTATAATTTCTTCCACTTCTTTTCTAATCCAAAAACCTCTTTAGTCCTTGTTTTTTCTGTCTGTATTTGAAGACAACAAAATAGTGTTTTTAAATTATTGTACTTTTAAGCAAAATTCTTAAGCTTTAAAAGTGCATTTTGCTGAGAATCGTAGGCTGTAATAAGAACAGCTAGCATTTATTGACATTTGCTAATGGTGTGGACAACACAGGCACTCTTTTAAGAGCTTTCATCTATTAAATTTATTTAATCTTCATAAAAATTCTAGGAGAGAGGCAAAGTTATTTACATTTTACAAAAGAAAACACTGATTCTTGCAGAAACTAAATAACTGTACACGGATGCAAAGGAATCAGGTGTTGAAGCCATAGTGCCTGATTCCAGTACATACTCTCCCTCCTGTGTATCTGTACTATTCCCTTGTTATTCCGACATTAGGTAGCAGTTACCTTGTCCTACTTTAAGTTTGTAGATCTAAATAATAATTGGAGAAGGTAAATGTAGTACTCTTGCCTACAGAAAAAAGTTTTTAAGCTAAAGAATGTTTTATATCTATATGTATCACATTTACTGGAATATTTATACTTTTACTTTCATAATTCAATGCATTTTATACATGCATCAAAGTAAATCTGAAAAAAACATGTTTCCGTAGATGTCAAACAATGGCCAATAACTGCATGTACATCTGATGGAAGTATTTACTCTCATGGGGTGAGGATTAAGATTTTAAATTACATATTACTATTAATTTTAACTTCTCAGAAATAAATGGAAAATATTTGCTTATATTGAGCAACTGATTAAATATCCTGCAAAATCTGTGGAAAATATGAACTGTCAGACATTGGTGACATTTAAGAATGTAGTATATAGACTTTAATCTCCTCACACACACAAATTGGAAACACAAGCTCAGCTTGGCTGTTTTAACTTAGTCACTTTATATTAACTTTGTCCAATGCAAATATCTTTACGTAATAAAAAAAATCATTCACTGGCGTAAATTTAGTCTTGCAGATAAAATAGCACGACAAACATATGGGTTACACAGGCCACCCCAGATGTTATAGGTCCATGCACGCACTTTGTACACAGAGAATGTGATAAAGTTATTTGTTTTAAATCTTCATATGCACAGTGTCTGGGGTAAATTCTTCACTGTGCCAGCAAACTGCTTAAGACCTGTCACATTTCCTATTATGTTGTTACTTGTGCTTTTAGCTAAAAGTTTCCACCAGACTTCTGTCATTTGAATCTCTGCCATCTGATCCTTATGAAACATCTTAAAAGCACCCCTCAACATTATCATTTCATTTCGACTTTAATCAAATAAATATGTTTTTGTGATACCCTTTAATCATAACTTTCTTTATTCAAATGACTTCCCTCACATTTTCACATCATAGATGTTGCTGCTTCTGTTGGGCTAACCAAGCAATAGAAAAAATATTTCTGACGTCTCTGGTTCTAGACTGGGGAGTTTTCTTAGCAGTGTGGTAAGGACAGATGCTAAAAGAACTCAAAGAACTAAAAGCTAAAAAATGCTAAATCCCAAATGTGAACGTTAGATCTTTAAGGAAAGCATGATAAATCTCTTGTGAATATTCCCTGTATCACTCCAACTATAAGAGAAAAAAATAAAAATAAAACAGCACTCAGCTCAGAGTCAACCATAGATACACATTTTAAATAAAATTAAATATGGATTCATAAGAGAGAAAAGATATTCGTAGGACCTTTTTTTTTCAAGGAGTGTACACATAGCTAAAATGTGGATTGAAACATACAATGTTAACATTTTTAAGTCAAAAATATATAATATTGGCAATTTTATATAGTTCTACCTAATATTCATTTCTAAAGTGTAATTATCTTAATTTTTATTTGGAATAGTGAGGAACATAGTCATGCATACAGATGGAAATAAAGCAAGACACGGTATTTTTAAAATTGATTTATTTGAGAGATAGAGAGCTCTAATCTACCAGCTAATTCCACAAATGTTCAAAAGGCCACTGCCTGGGGCTAAAACCAGGAGTCCCTTTAGAACTAAACCCATGTCTCCTACATGAGCAACAGGAACTATTTGAGCTACCACCTCTTTCTCCCAGGGTCAGCTTTAGCAGGAAACTGGTTCAGGAGACAGCTGGAAATGGAACCCAGGGAGGATCTGGACGTACTAATCTCTAACCCAAACGCTTGCCTCCCAAGGCACAGTGTTTAATAGCATGGCATCTAGCTCATTTGTCTGGATAAAGTGTCAAACTTTGCCTTAATTTTGAGCTATTGCTTACATTTCACTGTCTCCAGATGACTGTTGCAGGGAAGATTAAATAGCAGCAATATGAATCACAACTTGTCCTATCTAATCCCGGGGTTTCCAAACACTTTACTGACAAATGATGAGAGTATTATGAACTCTTCAGTTCAATAATCCAATATTCCACAAGTAGTTAAAAAAAGGAGTGTGAAATAAAACACATTCTAAAACAAATGCCAAGATTAAAAATACTGCTTCAAAGTCTATAAACTTATTACATGCTATTATAAAGTGCCAACAGTTTTCCGTTCCAAGTACTTTCATTTTACTTTAAATCAATTAGAATTACCTCATTAAATCTGTGTCTTTGAGAGCTCAGCGTGGGAATAAGCAGTCAGATTAAACAGTACAGTCTACAAAGTCACACTATATAATTATTTGTTCTTATCATTCTAAGCTCTTCACCTGAATCCATATGTATTAAGATTTAAGGAACACACAATTTTCAAAACATTGCATTGTATGCTGTGAAAAAAAAACAAAAATTATAAAACTTCTTTTCCCCTCAAACAGTTTACATTCTAATCTTAGAGACAAGACGTGAACTCATTTTTTTAAAATAATTTTACTTCAAATGGCATGTTAATACAGCAAATAAAAGACTATTATTATATAACTGTCACATGAATATAGTACAAATTGGAACTACAGCTAGAATTCAGAGAGGGAAAGACGCCTTTCGAATCACTTCAGAAAATCTTTGTAGATGAGGTGGAATTTGTGTTACTTTTAAAGGTGCATTAGTATTTAGATGAGGGAAAGGAGAGAAAGATTGTTTTCTTGGCTTTGCTTTGGTTTTTTGTTTTTGTTTTTGTTTTTGTGAGTTTTTTTCTGGCTACAAGTTTAGTTGGCACAAAACAATCCCTTCTACGTTTTCTGAAATGGTTGACCATGACAACAAAATCTGCCTCTATACTAATATGCAGTTGCATCCTGTCTGGGAGTTTCTCTGTGGAAGGCCACTTTTGTAGGTCTTGCAAGTCACTGGCCTTCTAGATCTTTGAGCCAAGCCCTGCTAATCGTGAGAGGATGTAAGGTGACAGGCATGATCTCAGGGGACAGGTGGAGGTCATCATAGAGATCCTGAACCCCCTCCTTGGTTAGCTACCAATAGAAATGTTTACAAGCAAACTACTCCTTCACTTCTCCAAGCCTTGTGACAAGAAATTACATTGCTTTCAATCCTGTCTGCAGGGCCAGATGCTTAGGTTTATAGATTTCCTTCTTGGCTGCCATAATTCCCTTCTTAAAAATATGTTCACAAAAGGGTGATCTTGTTCTTCCCAGACATCAACAGCATCCTGACTGCAGGCTTCAAGACCAAGGCTGGAAAGGAAGGGGTGAAAGACTGAATTTACCCAGGATGCCACGGGCTTGGATTAGAAAGAGGTTGGAAATCAGAGTAAAAATAGTCTTTCCAAAATGGTTTCTAGTTACATATCACTAATGGTTTTAGTTTCACCAAATGTGTCTTATAAAAACTCTCTGCTAAAAAACTGTTACTCATTATTGCCGTCAATTTAGCACCAAAACTTCTTTGAACTCTTCTCAAAATTCCAATTGCATCATTCTATGCTTGTCAAACAGAGGAAGGGGAATTCTCCAGTAGATATATAGACACTGCTTGGGATTTGTTAGAAAAAAAGAAGTCTCACATGTCTGATAGCAAGAGAGTTCTGTTTTATTCATTTCAATATTTCCAAAGTGGAGTTCATAAGGAGTCTCCCTAAATTGGAACCAGATTAATATACGAAATGTCCTAAGTTGTGCTTCTTCTCATCCATAAAGAAACATGAGAAAAAATCTAAACGAAAAGAAATCAAGACCCTTTCTCCCCATTTTCTCCATTTTCACTGGCAGCTTCCAACCATAGCAAAAGACCCCACTACCACCACACACACACACACACACACACACACACTGGAACAATTTTGACCAAAGACAGGAGGCACTGAAAATGACTAGCAAATTTTATTTTTTTATTTTTTTAAATTTTTATTATTTTTTTGGCAGGCAGAGTGGATAGTGAGAGAGAGAGAGACAGAGAGAAAGGTCTTCCTTTTGTCGTTGGTTCACCCTCCAATGGCTGTCACACTGATCGGATGGCAGGAGCCAGGTGCTTATCCTGGTCTCCCATGGGGTGCAGGGCCCAAGCACTTGGGCCATCCTCCACTGCACTCCTGGGCCACAGCAGAGAGCTGGCCTGGAAGAGGGGCAACCGGGACAGAATCCAGCGCCCTGACCAGGACTAGAACCCGGAGTGCATGCGCCGCAAGGTGGAGGATTAGCCTAGTGAGCCGCAGCGCTGGCATGACTAGCATCTTGTAACTCAGAGTAACACTTTGATGCTGTATTGTCTTGCACTCAACATAATTCTAGTTTACTTCATCAGAAACCAGTATATCTACAATTCAACAAAAGCAAACTTTTCCAAGGGATCATTTCCCTCTTCTTCCAAGGTTATCACATTTCTACAGACTTCCTATTCCTAAGGCTTGTGACACTCATTTTATGCAGTCCTTAAATAGTTGTTAATTTGTGAGATCATAACAACATGTTAAGGATTGTTTTGCCATCTTCTGCCCTGATTTCCTGCTACTATTGCTGCTGCTGCTACTGAAGCTTGAACAAGTTTTAACAGAAGGAAGCACTTCTTTGAGTGAAGAAGAAAAATTGTGAATACATAGCATGGCTTGGGGTACTCATCTAAGAAAACGAGTCAGTGAAATATTTAATAGATGAGATGGTGGAACAGAGAAAGGAGAAGATAGAAAAGTCAGGAGGAAAAAAATGAGGAAGAGGTGGCTAAAAGGAGATCAAGGGGGGAAAATGGGAGAATTCTGAGTGGCTAGGAGACACTAGCAATATAGAGGAGAAATATAAATGAGGAAGGGCAAAGAGAACACAGCATACAGAAAGCAGAAAAACTTCTCCAAGTTACCCAAGGAAACCTAGGTCCTGAGAAGCCACCATGGAAATTATCAGACCCTTTATGAATATTTACAAGAAAAGAAGTTTGGCAAATTGTTGACTGATAAATTGTTAGGTAACATTTCATGATAAACTTTCAATATTGTGGCTTGATAATGTGGTTTGAAAATCATAGTGAGCTTCCATAATAAATAGAAGGATTTGCCCTACTTTCGTGTAGACTTTGCTCTTTCCTGTTAACTTTAGCCCACATCTCTTTCTTAAGAGAAATGAGGAATAGTACTGGGTATTTAAAAGTATTGTACATCCTAGATGGCCACTATAGGAAACCTCTACTCCTTATTTGTAATATCTTCTTTACATTGCTATAAATTTCTTATTTAAATGAAAGTGTTACTAAAAACTAAGTAAAACTTAAGAGATTTAAAGGTACTATGAAAATATATGTTCATTTCTAAAATTAACTTCCTTTTGTTATTAAAGATAACTTATAGCTTTTTTCCAAGAAGAATTGATCCACGTTTTAGTAATTGGGGACTTTAGGATCAAAGTTATAGATCATTATTTATATTTTTTATTTTGATGAGAAAATGGACTTTTTCAGTAGTCTGAATGTTAATGTCCCAAACCCCATTCCAGAAATATATATGTTGAAATCCTAACACATAAGATGATAGTATTATGAGGTAGAGTCTTTTGAGATGATTAGATCATGAAGACCAAGCCCTCATAATTGTGAATAGTGTCCTTATAGAAGAGATCAAAGAGAGTTGTCTAGCACCTTCCACTATGTGAGCATGCAGCAAGAGGGCATCACCAGTGAGGATTCAATCAGCCATCATCAGACAGTGAATCTGTTTGTGCTTTGATCATGGCCTTTTCAGCCTACAGGATTGTGAGAAATAGGTTGACTTCATTTACAGGCCACTCATTCTATGGTATTTCATTGCAGCATCCCAAAGACACTAAGTCAATCTTCCATGAAAATTAGTGATTTGACAAGATTGTTCCAAAATCTGGAAACTTAAGCTAAATCTTCTGAATGAAAAGCCAACACTTTTAAAAATAACATCTCAATTAACTAACTGCAATCACTTTTAGATAGTTCTAATGCCAATAACATAACTTCAAAAACAGCATCAACTTCTGTGTAGAATGTATGGGATGTGTTCAATCAGTAAGATTAATTCTAAAGAAACTTCATTTTCTCCAAAATACATGTTCATTACTCTTAAAAATTTGGTAACAGGATTTTCAGTTCAACGATTTTGAAGCGAATACAGAGGCCATCACTGTGGCACAGCGTGTTAAGCCACGGCCTGCAGTGCCAGCACCATCTATGGGTGCCGGTTTTGGTCCCAGCTGCTTCATTTCCAATTGAGCTTCATGCTGATGTGCCTGCAAAAGTGATGGGGGATAGGCCAAGTGCTTGGGCCCCTGCACCCACGTGGGGGACCTGAAAGAAACTTGTGGCTCCGAGTTTCATCCTGACTCCAGCCCTGGTCATTGCAGTCATTTGGTGAGTAAACAAGCATATAGAAGATCTCTCTCTCTCTCTCTCTCTCTCTCTCTCTCTCCCCCCTGTTTTCTCTCTTTCCCTCCCCCCCTTTCCCTCTCTCTCTCATTAACTCTGCCTCTCAAATAAAGAAATAAATATTTTTTTAAATAGAGGTTAAAGATATGCATTGATTTGGGCATGCACAGTTGCCCTATTAACAAACTCTAGTATCTGCTTGGATTATTTATAATGTTTTTTATCTCCACAAACTTCCAAACTCAAACTCAGCTCTAGTTGAGCCAAAAGTTGAGTACATGAGGTTTTAATCTTCCTGTTTGTTAACAAGTTCATCTTTAACAGTTTCATGTATTTTGGTAGAATACATGAGACTCCCATGAAAAAAGAAGGATGAATTTTCCCCCATAGAAAAAGCAGCAGCCACAGTACCAGAGTCTTTGTGCTAGTCCCAAGCCTTATTTACTATAGGGTGACATGAGGAGAGCAAGATGATGCAAGCACACCTAGTGAATTTTGCTGCAGGAAAGAAACCTGAATTTAGATAACCAAAATCTGTAGAGATGGGTAGTGATTGCACTTTGCCTTTGTTCTGGAAGGTGACTTTTTTGTACCAGATAGTAAGCAGAGCCATTACTATCTTCCAAGGTACTAGATAAATTGAAATTGTAGTTCAGAACAAAGGGCAGAGTTTCACTTATGTGCAGAAACACTGTACATCCGTGACACCAGTTTCAAGCTGCCTGCTTCATTTTTCTGATGCTTGTTGCTTTGTGAGTTGGGTTGTTAAATTAATAATCCACCTCATGTTTTACTTTAGCTACATTTCTTAGTTGAAAGCATTTTTACTTGGAATTCAATTTCTTTCTGCTGTCCTCTCCATGTGGTTTCTTTACATGGGAGTATAAAGTCAAATTGCCATGAAACATATGAATTTAATACATTTACTATAATGATTTCTCCTTACAACCAGAAACAGTAATTCCGCCCATCTGGAAAGTTCAAATGTAATTCTGGCTATAGGGAAAACTTTGTCTCATTTCAGTTGTAAGAGATTCCCCATCAGATAAACCTTGTTGTAAGTCTTCTTACTCCCTGGGGTGCCTGCCTTTATAATTATACTGGTAGAGCTGTATCTTTCCATCTGGGGTCTTGTTTTGTTCCTGGAGATTCTCTAAATATGTAAGTCCTGGCCCTTGTTCTATGCTGGTGTGATATCCTGGCTTTGAGACCTTTCTAACAAATGGCCATCAATGGTGTCTCATTTGCCACTATTCTCTTTGGTCCTGAGTCCTATGCTTCCTTTGATAATTTTCTTGATCTTAATCACCAATATGAAGTCACATCCTGTTATCACCACAATCCCCATTCATTTATTCAACAAATAGCTCTTAAAAGACTACTAAGTGTATGGATTTCAATGAAACTCCCAAATACTATATATGACTGGCCCTGATTACCTTATGGCAACTCTATATTGGCTCCTTCTGGGTAATCTCAAGCTCTCTCGGCAGTGAAAAAGCTATGGGTCTTGTTCCATGTTCCAAAAGTTCATTCTGAAGAACACCATACTTTGTAAGTTCGTGATCCCTCCTTAAATTCCCAATATTTGCTATAATTTTCTACTTGCAAGATTTTATTATGAACATTTTAAAGCAAGAGGTGCTGAGACTCTCAGTTAACAAATTGATTTTCTCATAAAATACTAAATCAGAGCGGCATCCTGTTATCTTCTGCCATAATACATGTTCACAGTTATTTGAAGGTGTTGTCAGAAATATAATCTAATATTTTCACCTGTGTCATCCAAAATTTTCTTTCGAATATTAAAAATGTTTAAAAATTTTAAGTCTGCTAATAACAAATTAAACTTTCATTTAGGTTTTATTCATTTTTGGTAAGTTTCCACAAATGTAACTATATATTTTTTACCCCAGAGTCTCCTCATGTCTACAAAAGAATAATGCATAGATAAATGATTTTAATTCTTTTTTCTTTGAAATGGCTTCATCTCAAATTGCAAATGTATATGTGTAAGACATAAGTGTGTGCATGTGTGTGTGTGTATACATGTGTTCCCTCTGATGCAGCTTTTTTATGGCTGATTGTCAAGGTAGGGCTTGCCAATTTTCAATCATCTTTAAAGCAAAAAAATGACTCATTTGAAACATTCATGGTTAAAAGAAATTTGAACCCTGAATTGAAATAAGGATGGATGATTTTAAACACATAATATATATACACCAATTTAATCAATATACATCTGATGTGCTCAGGATTATATATATTCTCATGTAATAGGGGTTTGGGGCTTTATGCACCAATGATTAAGGAAATAAAATCCTCAGCACATGAAACAAAAATCAAAATAATTCAGTTTACAAGGCATAGAAATTGGCATGTATCACAGTAAATTCATGATATCAGCTCAATTTTGCCAGGAAAACACAAAGCCAGATCATCAAGAGACAATTTCTGTATTAATCAGTCCAGGCTGCTTTAATTAAGTATCATAAATTTTTGATTTATAAAAAAGAAAAATTTATTTCTCATAGTTCTGTTGTAGGAAGTCCAAGACAGGGCATGGTCGGGTTGTGGTGAGAGTCCTGTTCTAGATTACAGACTACTATATTCTCACTGTAACCTCATATGGCAAGGAGAAACTAGAGCACTCTCTGTGATCTCTTTTGTAAAGACACAAATCCAATTCATGCGGGCTCTACCACTAACAAACATTTATCCAAGACAAATTAAAAAGTGCAAAGAAAAGGATTAAGTTGAATAATTACAATAGCTTTGTTTATAAGCACCCCAAACTAGAAACAAACTAAATGTCCACAAACAATAGGTAAAATCATACAATTATATAATGAAATACTCTTCAGCAATGTAATAGAATGAATAACTGATGTAAATGTTAATCTCAAGGCATTCTGTTGAGGAAATAAAGCAAATAACATAATATATGATTGCATTTATAGAAATATCAGTAATAAGGAAAGATATTAATGGTGATAGAGGCAAAAATAATGGTGCCTATGGGGGAGGGCTGTGGAACTGACCAAAGAGGACTATGAGGAAATTCATTGTTTTGGGATATATTGTCTATTGGGATGTTGGTTATAAGTGTGCATACAATGGCTAGAATTCTTCCAATTTTATACTCAAGTTTTATACATTCCATACTAAAATTTTATTTCAAACCTCAAAACTAAAGTTAAAAATTTCTTTCCCTTAATTGTGAATTATGTAAAGAAATTTACAGAACTGTGATGCAGAACATTGCCCCAATATCTACTGTGCTGGATTAACTGTATTCAACTACTGGGATCAGAGCAAAACTTGAAAGTATGCTTTGGTGCTTAAGACCCATGTAAATCCAAATAACACTTTAAAGTAATGAGCAATGATTGACATATAAGGAACTACATATATATATATATATATGTACATATATTTATTTTGATGAGTTTAGAAATAAGTATATACACATGAAATCATTGTTATAAATTATACTGAAAGTTTCCTCCTGCCTACTTTATTTCTTTTCTAAAAAGGAATTTTAGAGAACAATTCAACATGGGAAGCAAGATACACAGTAGACTCATAGAATGGCAGATGTCCTAAACAGCACTCTGGCCTCAGAATCAGCCCTTAAGGCATTCAGATCTGGATGAAGAGCCTAGGAGAGTATTTTAGGCATGGAAAGCCAAGACACTCTGGCAAAAAAAAAAAAAGAAAAAAAAAAAAAGAAAGAAAAGAAAAGAAGACCTAAATGAAAGATCTCTGTGAGTGAGATCCCAGTAGAAAGAATGGGGCCATCAAAGAAGGAGGTACCTTTCTCTGAAGGGAGGAGAGAACTTCCACTTTGACTATGACATTGTCTGAATAAGACCAAAGTCGGTTAACTCAAAAGGCTTCCATAGCTTTGGCAACTCATCACTAGAGCCCAGGGAGGTTACTGACACCATAAACAAGAGTGTCCAATTGTTAAGTCAACAACAGGAGTCACTGTGTACTTACTTCTCATGTGGGATCTGTCCTTAGTGTGTTGTCCAATGTGAAGTAATGTTATAACTAGTACTGAAACAGTATTTTACACTGTGTGTTCTGTGTGGGTGCAAACTGATGAAATCTTTACTTAATATATACTAAATCGATCTTCTGTATATAAAGATAATTGAAAATGAATCTTGATGTGAATGGAATGGGAGAGGGAGAGGGAAGGGGAGATGGGAGGGTTGCGAGTGGGAGGGAAGTTATGGTGGGAGGGAAAGCCATTGTAATCCATAAACTGTACTTTGGAAATTTACATTTACTAAATAAAAGTTAAAAAAAAAACTAAAAAAAAAACTAAAAAAAATAAAAAGGAATTTTAAACATCTATTATTTTTAAATGCTTCTTTATTTTCATTTATGTAAAGACAGAGCAACAGGGGTTGGGGGGTTGTCTTTCATGCACTAGTTCACTCCCCAAACACTTAATAGGAAGTGTAACCTCTCAAAAAATTTTGAGTAAACAATACAGTATTATTAACCTCAATAATATTAATTAATTAATTATTAGGGAAAATTATCCAATAAAGCACTAAAACTTGGGGAGAAAAACTTTGTTTATTTTGTTATTTGAATGTGATCATTGTAGGGAGGTGAATATGATACAGATATGACATAAATCACTGTTCTCCTACCCTTGTTAAATTTTTCTTTTTTTAAAAAAATTTATTTATTTATTTATTTATTTTAAAGGTAGAGTTACAGAGAGGCAGAGAGAGAGAGAGAGAGAGAGAGATGTCTTCCATCTGCTGGTTCACTCCCCAGATGGCTGCAATGACCGGAGCTGGGCTGAACCAAAGCCAGGAGCCAGGAGCTTCTTCTGGATCTCCCACATGTGTTCAGGGGCCCAAGTACTTGGGCCATCTTCTACTGCTTTCCCAGGCCATAGCAGAGAGCTGGATGGGAAGTGGAGCAGCCGAGACTCAAACCGGTGCCCATATGGGATGCCAGCACTGCAAGCAAAGGCTTTACTCCGTATGCCACAGCGCCAGCCCCAGCTGAATTTTTCTTTATAGAGTAAATAGAACAGACTCTTCCCCAAACTGTAGGATGAGCACTTGACCAAGATCCACTCAACAAGACCCCCTTTTTTTTTTTTAATTTGACAGGCAGAGTTGTAGACAGTGAGAGAGACAGAGAGAAAGGTCTTCCTTCCATTGGTTCACTCCCCAAATGGCGCTGCGCAGATCTGAAGCCAGGAGCCAGGTGCTTTGCTTCTTCCTGGTCTCCCATGGGGTGCAGGGCCCAAGCACTTGTCCATCTTCCACTGCCCTCCAGGTCCACAGCAGAGAGGACTGGAAGAGGAGCAACTGGGACTAGAACCAGGTGTCCACATGGGATGCCAGCGCCGCAGTCGGAGGATTAACCAAGTGAGCCAAGGCGCCGGCCCCAAGACCACTCTGGGAGCAATCAACAGTGCTGTGTTTTTACTTGCTCTCATAATCTAGGGTAAAAGTTGATCCCAAGTCTGGCTAGAACTATTACAAAAGAAGCTTTTACTTTTTTCTTTGAGGCTGTTAACTTCATCCTTGGCAACAGAATAAAGCTTCCAAAGAATAAAATCAACACAAAGAAAAGAACTGAGAAATGAGAAAAACTTGAGAACCCAGATCTTTTTCATTTTAGCCAGTTTAAGAAAGTTTCTTCTCATCACTACAGTAGTTAAGTTTAGATATGATAGTAAGTATGATGCCATACTTAATGCTAAATTTAAAAGTAGCATTAAAAAGTAGAATTAATGTCATGCTTAACAGTTTCAAAAAATGCTTTGACATACATCTAATTTCAATCAACCCTTACGGAAAGTTGGTATAGTGATTATTATAACCCATTTTAAAGTTATAATAATCAGAGTCTGAGAGTTAATTTTTCGAGGCCTTATACAAATAAACATTGAAGCAAAAGCTTAAATTCCTGGCTTTATAAGATAGGCTATCTTCAAAACAATACAGACCCTTTTAAAGCATATGCCCTTATATATTTTGTTGAATTATTTGTTGTTACTGCTGTTTTTCTTAATGTTATTAACTGTCCTCTATGAACTAGTATGAGCTTGTTTGGGGAAAAACTCTTCAGCAACAAAGGGCCTAGTACTTTTCGATTCTAGCACTCTGATTGCTTCCATAAATCCTGTGTACATATTCCCCTCCATGATATATAAACATCCACTTTATTCAATCAGATTGCTACAATATTCTATTAGAAGCCTACCAAATAGAAGTTCAGAATCCTAATATAATTTCAAAAGGTAGAACTCTTTCTCTATGACTAGATTCTAATCTCAAGAGCCATAGATTTATTTGATTTCTGTAAAGATACCTTTGAGATATTCTTGATTATGTGGTTAATTTCTGAATCCAAATTACCAGTATTTCTAACACCCTATCTTACATTGTCAATACATGTATTGTGTGATTATCTGAACAATCGTCATCATCATCATCATAATCATCTATTCTAAAAAGAAAAACTAATGATTCTTCTTAGATGTGCACGATTTTCAAAGCCTTAAATGAATAATGGGTCATAAACACTTTCCTGTATCTCCAACAGTATTTTTCACTTTGTGTTGCTATGTGAGGGCAAACTGTTGAAATCTTTACTTAATATATAGTAAACTGATCTTCTGTATATAAAGAGAATTGAAAATGAATCTTGATGTGAAGCAAGGGGAGAGGGAGTGGGAAAGGGGAGGGTTGCGGGTGGGAGGGAAGTTATGGGGGGGAGCCATTGTAATCTATAAGCTGTATTTTGGAAATTTATATTCTTTAAATAAAAGCGTTATAAAAAATAGCAAAGATCTCACAAGAAAGTCAACTGTTGGTTTTGACTAGCAGGTTGTTTTCACTTTCCTTTATGAAAGGATGGGTAATGGAAATTTCAAGTTTACCAATATATGTATTTTTTTCTCAACTATTTCTTGAGTTTATTTCAGACTCTGTACATATTCTTGATAAATAAAATAGTTGTATTCAAGCAGAGAAGCCCTTTGAGACGCTCTTAATCATTGACCCTAATGTGAAGAACGGACCCCAAAAGGATAAAATAATTGGCATCCACAAGAGAGGCAAGCTGTTAATCAGCATCAGTTGACATCATTTTGGGGATTTTTGGCCAGACCTTCAGAATAAGAAACTAGTATTCTGAATCTGTCTTTAACGGGTCTTCCCAGTGTAGCTTCATTACCCCAAAAAGAAAGTAGAAAAATGGATCCTGTTAAAAAATAAATGGAGTAGATCATTAGAGGGTTTTATTCAGGGAGAAAGATATGACATGTGACAAAGAAAAGTGGTTGAGAGTTCAAGACTTCTGTTTCAAAAGAATGTGTCGGAGCAACGCTTGAATGTGGAGTCTACAACAGTAGACACTGCCATGAAGGACACACTAAATGGGCAAATAAGAGGAGACCTAGGAGAGACAGACATTCTTCAGGTGAGTTACAGATTATCTTGAAACAATTTCAAAACTCCACTTCCACCCATTCCCCATTTCCACCAAGATCTAAATCTAAATGTGCACTTTTCAGATTTATTTAAACAAGAATACTAAGATCTACGAGACATGCCATAAACACACTCCAATGCTGCTTGCCTTACCCTCTTTATGTGTCCTGATATTAAACTTTAGAAATATTTAGAGATATTTTTGGCTGTGTTACTTACAGGGAAAAACTACATATATAATTGCACTTCTTTTTTAAAGAATACTTTCAACATCAGATACTCCTGGGTCTTGATCCAAATTCATCATCAGAAAAGCCGTATCAACATGAACTGAGGAAAGTGGTCAATGCTGAAAGATGCCTGCTCATTATTTCTGCTTCCAACCCTCCAGGAATCCAGAAAATACTTTTCTCTGCAAATGGGATCCTATCATCCAAAATAAGACAGTTTCAAAAGAGAGAGAAGAACAAATAGTATTACATGTGTCAAAGAGGATGAGTCCTGAAAAGAGACCACTGAGTTTTCAGCCAAGGAGAATCAGGAGACTTTATGGATGTAATTTAATGATTTGAGAGTAAGCATGGAGTGTATGCAAGGTGCAGAAGTTGAGGTAAGGACTGTAACAAACTTACTGCCTTTGGGTTTGTTTCTGGTTTAAAAAATATTTATTTATTTGAAAGGAAGAGTTTACAGACAGAGAGTGACAGATCTTTCATCCACTGTTTCACCCCCAAAATGATCGCAATGGCTAGGGCTGGGCCAAGCTGAATCCAGAAGACTTGAGCTTCCTCTGGTTTTCCCACATGGGTACAGGGGCCCAAGGACTTGGCCCATATTCTGCTGCTTTCCCAGCCACATAAGCAGGGACCTGGATCGAAAGTGGAGCAGCCAAGGCTTAAACCAGTGCCCATATGGGATGCCAGCTTCCCAGGCAGCAGTTTTACTTGCTGTGTCACAATGCTGGGCCCAACTGCTTCCAGTTTTTTGAAAAATATATTTATTTATTTGTTTATTTACTTGAAAAAACCATGCAACAAAGAGAGAAGAAAAGATTCAGAAAAGGAGAGATCTTCCATCTGCTACTTCAGTCCCCTCATGAGCACAACACCCAGGTCTGGGCAGGGCTGAAGCTAGGAGTCTGCATATCCATCGCAGTGTCTCATGTTAATACTTGAACAATCATCCACTGCATTCCCAGGAGCAATAGCAAGGAGCTGAACTGGGGGCAGAGCAGATGAGACAGGAACCAGTGCCCTTATATGGGGTTCCAACACCATAAGCATCATCTTAACCAGCTGCACCACAATACAGGTTCTAGTTTCCAATCTTACCTAACTCCAATCCATTACCCAATCATTTTCAGAGTTTTCTTCTAAATATGACTATTTTATTATCAACTAAAAGCATTCCAGTGCTTATTATTTACTATACATTGTGACTATCCCAACTCTTCAATCATCAATTCTTATTTTTCCTAAAACAGCAGTTTAATTGAAAACCCTCTACATTATTTTTTGAGAGTGGAAATGTTTGATTTGCACATGGTTTAATAAGTTGCACAGACAGACTAGTTTTAGCTATTTACCAGTAGTATATAAAAGATTCCTCAGAAGGATGGCCCAAGTGCTTGGGCCCTGCACCCCATGGGAGACCAGGGAAAAGCACCTAGCACCTGGCTCCTGCCATCGGATGAGCACGGTGCGCCAGCCGTAGCGCGCCATCCACGGCACCCATTGGAGCGTGAACCAACGGCAAAGGAAGACCTTTCTCTCTGTCTCTCTCTCTCACTGTCCACTCTGCCTGTCACAAAAAAAAAAAAAAGATTCCTCAGAAAACTTGTGATTGGTTACCCTGAGACCAAGGTACCTCACACATATCTTGGTGAGTCACAGTCCAAAGACAAGTGCATAGTGTGAAGTTGAGAAAGAGCCACAGAGGTTGTGTCTAAGAATTTCAAATCTAACGCTTGCCCATATTTTCTTTATCCTGTTGTACCAAATCCTTTATTTTTATCAAAGCCTTATTTGAATATTCCCTGTGGAGTCATTTCAATTGTCTCAATCTGTGTGATTGATGCAGCTGACACAATGAGTAGAGTATTAAAATGACCTTACCTCTATAATTTTAAAGGATGGCTAAGACTTTGAGGGAAAAAAATATAGTTTGTTTCCAGCTTTGAGATCAGGCAAGTGTTACAATCACTTATGGCAGAAAAACCTTATCAATGGAACTTAAAGATAGTATATTCTGAAAAAGGGAAATAGCTACAAGAATTGGAAAAGAAATTCTGACAGAGGAAAAGTATGACAAGAATCTTATAAGTTTGACTATTTTAAAAAAAAATGAGGAGCCAGCACTTGATTTAGCAGTTAAGACACTGCATGGAACATGCACATTGCATTTGCCTGAATTCAAGTCCCAATTCTGTTTCTCATTCCAGCTTCCTGCGAATGTACACCCTGGAAGGCATCAGGTGATGTTCAAGTAACTGGATGCCTGCCAACAATTTGGGATACCGGACTGAGTGTCCAGTTCCAAGCTACTGTAGGCATTTGAGTCAGTAAACGAGTCAATGGGAGTTTCTCTCTCTCTCTCTCTCTCTCTCTCCCCCCTCTCCCTCTTCCCCTTTTAAATAAATAAAATAAAAATATTTTAAGCATTTTTAAAAATTAAAATGATGAAAGAACTGAAATTTTCAGGCTTACGAAATTATGGCTCATAATCCTAAAAGAAAGGGACAGTGTGCCAAGGGAAATTAGGCAAAAAATTATTTCATCAGAATGCGACTGGATCTTAATGAGGATCACTAAATAGACGATATAGGTTGTAGGAGAAGGGAATCAGAGATTGACAAAACACAAAACTATTACTCAAAGAGTTCAGTCATTTGTGGAATGATATAAAGAGTTTATTGGTAAAACTTTTAAAAATTATTTTATGCATTCAAATCCAAGGAAGCATTCTCCTTACATTAGATATGCCAATTGCAAGCATTTATTGAGCTTTTTTGGGAAAATCCTAAGTTTGCTGTGATTTTTTACAGATATGATTAAAAGGTCTATCTATCTCCCAAACTATAGAGGTGGTTAAGAGCAAGGTATATAAACCATTCCTATAAAGAGGAAATTATATACTAAATGAATTAACCCTTCTGAAGCTCAAGAAATGTTGAAAATACCAGCAGTTTTGGATTGGTTATATGTGAAGTCTTAATTAACTCCTCTATTTTTATGCCTTTGACTCAAGTGATGATGTTGTAATTTAGTTTCCAAATGTTTGGGCTACCAGGTTACTCCACTGACAAAGGAGAAGAATTATGTAGGGGAAGCTGCTATTGACTTCCTGGCTCTAATGCCATAACAAGGGTTGAATGATAGAAAAGATTAGGATTACTCAAAAGAAAGGAATGAACAGCTGAAAAAACCATTCAAGACATTTAAGCTGGGTGGAATGTATTCACACGATTACTCTAAAAGGGTGCAGAAAGGGAGAAGATAGATGAAGCAGCTACTAAAATTTTAATCCATTACTATAAGAGATTATGTGATCAGACTGCTTTACTAACTCCTCCATTTATCCTGCTCTTGATGAGTTTTTAAAATCTAATGATGACATAAAAGCAGAATCTGCAGTGTTTCCCAAAGCAGTGTGTTTAAAAGAGCAAGAGTTAGAAAAAGAGGATTATGGCCGGCGCCGTGGCTCAACAGGCTAATCCTCCGCCTTGCGGCGCCGGCACACCGGGTTCTAGTCCCGGTCGGGGCACCAGATTCTGTCCCGGTTGCCCCTCTTCCAGGCCAGCCCTCTGCTGTGGCCCGGGAGTGCAGTGGAGGATGGCCCAGGTGCTTGGGCCCTGCACCCCATGGGGAGACCAGGAAAAGCACGTGGCTCCTGGCTCCTGCCATCGGACGAGCGTGGTGCCGGCCGCAGCGCGCCGACCGTGGCGGCCATTGGAGGGTGAACCAACGGCAAAAGGAAGACCTTTCTCTCTGTCTCTCTCTCTCACTGTCCACTCTGCCTGTAAAAAAAAAAAAAAAAAGAGGATTATTCTGAATGGTAAAATAGCCAGAGATATTGATGCAATTCCCAGCAGGCAAACAACCATAGTCAGCGCAGGCTGCAATAACAAAATACCATGGACTAAGTGACTCAACGCACATTTATTTCTCAGTTATGGAGGCTAGAAAAACAAAATGAAAGTGCTGGAAAATATGATTCTCTAAGGAAAGAGAAAAGGGAAGAGGGAGAGGGGAAGGGAGGGAAGGAGGAAGGAGAGGGAGGGAGGGAGGGAGGGAGAGAGAGAGAGAAATGTTCTGGTCTCTCCTTATAAGGGTATTAATAACCCAATCACAGAGTTTCTACTCTCACAACCTCATCTCTACCTAATTATCTCCCAAAAGCCATATGTATATACATATATATACATACATATATATATATATATATATATATATATATATATAAATATATGTATTTGGGGAAGTGCAAACATTCAATCAATAATATTCTACTTACGGTTTCTCAAAACTCAAGCCATTCTCATATACAAAATACACTCAACCTATCTCAATAAAACCCTAATTCCAGCATCAATTCTAAACTCTAAAATCCTCATCTAAATGTCATCTAACTCAGATATATCTGAGTGAGATGAAGTATGATTCATTCTGAGACAAAATTCTTCACCTGTGAACTCTGAAACCAGATTAGTTATATGCTCCCAAAACACAATGAAGGGACAGGCATAAGATAGGCATTCTCATGTCAAAAGGGAGAAGTCAGAAAGCAAAAGGGATGACAGGTATTACAAAAGTTCAAAGCCCAGCAAACTAAATATCATTTGATCCCAAGGCTCAAGAGTAATAATCTTTGGTTTGATGCTCTGCTGACCCACTGGGATTATGGTCATATTGCACAGGTCTATTAATACCCAGGGTTTTGCTAGGAAAAGGCCCCCACCTTGAAGGCTCTTCCAGGTGGTAAAATCCCTTCGCTCCAAGGGGCACCACTCCATGGTACTAGTCATACACTAGCTGGCCTGTTGAAATTGAGAAAGTTGTCTTACTGATCTCTGAATCATCATCAGGGTCATCCCTCCTTCCCTTGAAAGACAATGCATATTCACAGTCAAATACCTTATTGTCCAGTCTTGCAGAATCTAAATAATAGAACAGCCTTCCTTCATTTCATCCCTCCTGTTCCCTTCAATTCAAGCTGACCAAGTTTATATTCATACAATTTCATAATCTCTCCACTAGTGATAGTAACACTGTTGTTCTTCTCTGAAAAATGTTTTCTTGTTTTTTGCAACATGGACAGGTTTAGAATCTTTCAAATTTTTGATTTCTAGTTTATTTTAGCTTAAGAGTCTCTTCTTCAATTCATCTCTGTTTTCTCATATTTTACTGTAAGCAATCAGGAGGAGGAATCAAGCCACTCCAACACTTTTCTTAAAAATGTCTTCAGTTAAATACCCAGTTACATCATGTGCAACCCTTTTACAAAACAGCAGAACACAAACAAAATTCATTCAAGTACTATTCCACTCTATAAGAAGCACATTTGGGGGCTGGAGCTGTGGCATAGCACGTAAAGCTGCCGCCTACAGTGCCAGCATCCCATATGGACGCTGGTTCAAGTCCTGGCTGCTCTACTTCCAATCCAGCTCTCTGCTATGGCCTGGGAAAGCAGTAGAAGATGGATCAAGGCCTTGGGCCCTGCACCTAAGTGGGAGACCCTGAGGAGGCTCCTGGCTCCTGGCTTCATATCAGCACAACTCCAGCCATTACAGCCAATTGGGGAGTGAACCAGCCAAAAGAAGATCTCTCTCTCTCTCTCTCTCTCTCTCTCTCTCTCCTTCTTGCTCTGTGTAACTCTGACTTTCAAATTAACAAATAAATCTTAAAAAAAAAGAAAAGCACGTTTCAATAACATGTTTCAATCACCACTTGAAATCTCACCAAAACAGCCCTTACTCTCCATATTTTAACCAACTTTCTATTCATGATCATTTATGTATTCTCTGAGTGGATGGAAGTTTTCTATACAGCTCTCTGCTTTTCTTTTGGAGCCCTCACCAGAAATAGCTGTAATAGTCCCTCACCACAGTCTTGGGCTTTTGTTTTTTGTTTTTGTGTCAGTGCACCTGAAACCATTACTACCAACTATTACCAGGTTCCAAAGCTGCTTCCACATTTGTAGCTACTTGTCAGAGTAGCAACCCAATTCTTCATACCAAAGTTTATCTTATCTCAGTTTAACTAAAACAAAAATGCCACCAACAAGGTAACCTAGGCATTTATTTCTCACAGCTCTGGAAGCCAGAAGACCAAGATCAGGGTGCTGACCCAGTCAGATCCCTCGTGTGAACTCTCGTCCTGCACATGACTGCCTTCTTGCTGTCCTCACTTGGGAGAGAGAAAAGCAGAAAAAAACACTCTTGCCGTTTTCCTTCTTCCTAAAAAGATATTAATTCAATATGTGGGGGCCCCATTCCCATGACTTGATCTAAATTTAATTTTTTCCCAAAAGCCCCCACCTCTAAGTATTATCACACTAGAGGGAAGGATTTCAACACATGGGTTCAGGGAGAACACAACCATTCCGTCCAAAACAGAAGCCTGGACAATTTGCATCAGTATGTAAAGAAACTAGAAGGGTAATAAAGTAATTTCTCCTAATTTTTACAGACTGGTGTACAATTTTTAGACACAGGTATACTAGTACACTAAAAAAAAGTGAAGGACAATATGGCTAAGTTATTCAAATGTATTCAATAATATAAAATATTCAAAACTAAAAGCATGGCTCAAAGTACAAATTAGTGAAGCTACATAGATTTGTTGTGTGACTCCATATGAAATATGTTACTAAAATGATTAGGACACATGAATGAAGGATTCTGGCTGATCCAAACCATTAAGAGCAAGGATGTCATCAAATCTGCTTTTCATTTTCTTTTAACTGGGGATGTTACTAGATGGTAGCCTTTGGAACTATCTAAAGCCACTTAAGTGATTAGTATAAAACAACATAGGATATCTGGGAAGGGATAAGGGAGAGTAAGGAACTAGAAATTTCAGTTTTGATTAAAGATGTGTCAGATATGGATAAATTAGCATGCACAAATTCCTGGTTTAATGGTCAAGTATAGCATTTGATGGAAGCTGTGGGTCCTGGAAGATAACTTGGGACTGGAGGGAACTGAATAAAAAGAAGTTGAATAGCATTATCCATTCCTAAAGTGGTGCTAAATATTCAAGTTGTGCAACAAGCAAAAAATGATTGGTATTCTAATGTTCAATTTGACTAATGCTTCCTTTTAGGCTTCCATTTTGAAAGAAAATCAAAATCGAATTTATATTCATGTTAAATGGACTCCAGTACACATATCTCTGCTCCTATGGGAAAGTTTTAATTATCATGCTTATTGCTACAACATGGTGAGAAGAAATATTGATGGTAGCAGGGGATTTAAGAAGCAAGCATTCTGAAGTCATCTGTTTGCTGCAACTTCTTAATGCTAATGACACCTTATAGACCAATACCTGAAATAACGCTAATGTAGTTTTGTCTTTTGGTTCTCACTTTAATAAGATATATGTATTAAGGAGAACAGACCTGTTTTGAAAGGTAGCATGTTAGAATATTTGCTTCCCAAATATAGTCACCCTAGCCTTTGTACATGTGTTTGAGTGAGCAATGTAAAATTTATTCAAGTCAGAAACCTCCTGCTGCAATATCAAGAGGGAGGGATCCAAGAAAAGAAGCCCTGAAAAACTTGCCAGAATGTGATCTTTTAAACACAATTTGGGGGAGCATAATAATAGCTAACAATCAATCAGAGGGTAGGGACAAAACATTAGAACAAAACATTAGAACACCCAAATTGTGATTTTGTCTAGCCTGCAAAAGCTAATAGCATTCAGAATTTATTCTGCTAATGGGAACAAAAGAGGTTGGATAACCAGATCTAGTTTCCAGAGAGAGCACTGCTATCCTGTGGATGTGGCAGCAGTAGTGGCTTTGTGAGATCAGTATAATGTGAATCAAGCCCATCTGGAGATTCTGTGAGTTACACAGTCTTCTTCAATCAACTCATTTTTTTCTTAATTTAGTCAGAGTTTTACTGTCTAAATTCACCAAGCTATGTATTTAAAAGTAGGAGGTTGGCGCCAGAATTTGGTCTAACAGTTAAGATGCTGGTTAACATGCTCATGCCCCATGTCAGAGTGATGAGCTCTGCTAATGTAGTCTAAGAGGTAGTGACATGGCTCAAGTGATTGGGTTTCTGCCACCCATGTGGGAGATCCAGATTTAGTTCTAGGCTCCCAGGTTTGGCACCAGCAGGTATTGTTGGTCATTTGGGGATTGAACCAGTGAATGAGGGTGTTTTCTCTCAGTCTCAATCTCTCTCATCTTTGTCTCTCAAATAAATCAATCAATAAATACTAAAAATCAAAGTAGGAGACTATTAAATACTGAATTCTAAAGTGTGGAAACAGATGAATATATAACATATGGGAAAATTAAGTATGCACCATGGAATTCAAGCAAAGACATGGGTGAATCTTACTATACAATCATGATACAATTGAGTCAATTATTGCCTAATCTTTAAGAATCAGATCTAAGATTTAAACAGTCCCAATGAAGTCAATAAAAACAGGGAAATAGGTAGCAAAAAATGTAAATGTTATGACACATCTGTCCTTAGAGTTTTCAGTAAGATCAATATAGCACAAAACAAGAAACTGGTTAAAGGTCATTATTGATCTGGAAGTAGAGAGAAACGGAAACATACATTTTCTAAGAAAGAAAATTTCTCTATATGGCCACAAACTGAACTGACTTAAAGACCGACCATTTAGAGAATGGTGCATTTGGAAAATAGAAACAGAAGTAAAGTAGAGGACAATTAGCAGAAGAAAACACTTAAAGAATAGTCTCTGCTGATCTGAAAAGAAAGAGGGAAAGCCAGGATCAGATACAGAGCTGGATCTCAGCCAGGGAAAGTGACCCAACATCTCAACATTTTAGGAAATGACTATTGTATATGCATCAGTGAAGGCACAATCTGGGCCGTTTACTTCTTAATATAGCATGAAGAAAATCCCAAGTAAGGATGAAACGTCTTAACTCTAAAATACTAGAGTTTCACTACTTGACTTGTATAAGAATCATACTTATTTGCTCTTTGTCCAGGGTTTTGAGAAGCATACTGTATGAAGAAAGGTCAATAACCATTGAAGCTTCCATTCTTTGCCATCTTCCTTCTTATAGAACACGTATCATGACTGAAACAATAAACACATCATTTATAGTAACACTGAAAAAATACTATGTAATTGAAAAATTTGCATAATTGAAAACTTGGGACTTAATAGGTTAAAGCCAAAAGAGTCATTAGGAACCCAGACTAAAGAGTCAGACCCAATTTCAAGCAAGGTATGAATCCAGGAACGGTTACTTCTCTCCTCTTCAAATTTCAGTTTTCTAAGCTTTATGTTACAGGCTATCTCTTCGAGTTTATACATGAATTAAATAACATGAGTAATATAAACTACAAAGGATCTTTTCAGACACTTAGCAAGCACTGGGTGATTACTGTTATGAGTTCTAATCACAAAGCATTTACATGGAGCATGAATCCCAAATTAAGGTTAATAGATATGCTGAAAACTTTCACTTGAAGTTTTAAGGATATTTCCTTAATTAAAAGATTATATAATCATAGCTCTTTTATGCTGTGGCTAATTATTTGATATTTACAGTAATGTTTTCATTATATAAAAAAGATATGAATTACAAATATATAAAAAGCAACAAGGATAATCAGAGATTTGTCTCATAGTAAGACACTCAAGGGAAAATATTTTCTTAAAGAGGCAAAATAAAACTGGCTTCACAATATCTTTATCTCAAAATTTAATAAAGCTTATTGTTCACTTAAGAAAATGAAAATTCAGGGGCCGGTGCCATGGCTCACTTGGTTAATCCTCTGCCTACAGCACCGGCATCACATGTGGACACCAGTTCTAGTCCCGGTTGCTCCTCTTCCAGTCCAGCTCTCTGCTGTAGCCCAGCAGGGCAGTGGAGGATGGCCCAAGTGCTTGGGCCTCTGCACCCACATGGGAGACCAGGAGGAAGCATCTGGCTTCTGGTTTCAGATCGGCATAGCTCCGGCCATGGTGGCCATTTGGGGGGTGAACCAAAGAAGGAAAACCTTTCTCTCTGTCTCTCTCTCTCACTGTCTAACTCTACCTGTCAAATAAAGTGAAAATTCAACAAATATAAGGTAACAGCAGTAACAAATCAAAAATATGGACAAACTGCATTACACAGATTTGAATATTGGTGATATACTTCATCCACTCTTAATCTTCTTTCATCCTACAATCCTAAAGCATTGTAGTAAGGAAAGGCAATCTACAGAACTGAAATTGACACTTTAAGAAGCAATGACTTCGAACAGCTCTTATCTCAACTGTTGAGGAACAGTTTTTTTTTTCTTACTATTTGTTGAACTCATTACTTAACATAGAGTTAATCCTATTTGTATAAAGTTAATTGAAAATAGATCTTAGTAAAAAATAAGAATGAGAATATCAGAGGGAGGAGGAAGAGGATTGGGAGTGTGGCTGGGAAGGTGGGTATGGTGGGAAGAATAACCATGTCCCTAAAGCTTTAATTATGAAATATAAAAATAAATAAGTAAAAAAGTAAATATGGCCACTGTCTCTTACATTCAACATTTAAAAACATAATAATAAATATGATTTGCAATGATTAAAAACAATCACATGAACCAACAAAATCCCGAGAATTACACCCCCTCTTCTTATCCATTGGAAAAAAGCAAATTAAAGATGAGGTTTTACTATGAAGAAAGCCCACCACATTTTCTCAGTACAGCAAGATAAACAGTTAAACATCTTCACTTTGGTATCTCCAGGCTAGATGGACAGCAGATGGGGAGAGAGAAACGACATCATCACTACAGCAGCAATAAACTCTGGCTTATGGGAACTGAAAGGAACACAGAAAGCAAACATGGTGAGAAAACAGGAAGCTAATGGACAAATAAAATGTGAGTTTGTGTTATTCTATAAAACAAACAAAAAACCACTACTTGCATTCAAGAACATGGAGGAATTTCATCAACATAAATTGAACTAAAAAATAAATGCATTAAGAATACAGGCAAGTGAATCCTGTGTTGTTCAAGAGAGCAGAAACAGTTTATTATATACACTTATTAAAATGTCTTTATTTAAATCACACAAATATACCTTTACTTGCCAGAATATTGATGTAGGGTCATGGATTATTTTTTCTAGTGTGAGTCTACAGATTATCTACTCAGGATTATTGTCATTATTGATAATTCCAAATGAGAAGCAACTACTTCAAAACAACTGTTAAGCAAAACGAGTATATATAGTGTGGCAGGTAATCTGGCAGGTTGTTTGAATAGAATTCAGTTAAGAAAGTAACATAAAGTAAAATTGAGATTCATTATTCACAATGCAGAAGAAAACCACAAAGGTGAGAACCGCTAGAGAAAAGATCATCAGCTCGGCGGGATGAACTAGTGATGATGCCACAATGAAAAGTATTTAGCCTTCCTGCAATATTGACCCCAACTGAAGCATAATAAGGATTTCAGTATACACTAAAAGAAAAATTTGTTTAAATAAAGAAAATTTGAATCTGATTATAGAAATGTATAGCAGCATGTTTCAGGGAAAATTAATACAGAGAAATTGGTAGTGATTTGTAGTTTCTTTCCCCCAAATTTCTTCTCTCCAATTGTACTTACGTTGGTAGTTAAATTTGGCCAAAGATCCTTGAGCTTCTACACAAACACAATAGTTTCACTAAACAAAAATCCTAAGCTTAAACAATTATGTGTCTCATTTACTTTACAGCCTAATTATCCACCCCTACCTTTTCTTTTCTTTTTTTCTGCTTTCTCAGTTTAGACACATGATGAAAGAATGAAGAGACAGCATTTCAAGATATTATTCTTGGAGCCTGAGGCTTCAAAACAAAACTATTCGCTGTCTTCCAAAAGTCTACTGTAGCAACAAGATCAAGCAAAGCTCTCCACAGTTGGTACTTGAAGAGAGCTGGGAGAAAGAAGTAAAGAAAAACTGCTGAGAGAGTCAAAATAAGAAAGAAATACAGAAAAAAGGTAATTACTTTCATTTGGTACATCTAGATTCACTCAGGGGATTTTCAGACTTTTATACAATTCACTTTTCCTCACTGGTCATCATGCAACGTTGAAGAACTTGCAGAAGATTCAGAGGCTCTGTCCTGAGACTGTGTGAAGTCTACAGCTTCATTTCATCCAGCCTTGAGAGTCCTTGCTGCTATATTCCAGAAAATTAATTGTCTACCTAGCAATTTATTTAGGTTTTTCTATAATGGAACATTTAAAAATCTACAAATCGACAGATCTCAACAGCTGTAGGCAATATTCAGTCCACTAGTTCTAACACAGCCCAAGATACCCTAAAGTTAAGGACAGAGAATGGAGGCAAATGGAAGATGTGAGGATGAGGGACGACTTTGAAGAAAAGCAAGTATAAAAAGGTCAATAGACTGAGATACATCTTGTTTAGTGCTTACATTTAAGGGATGAAATGAGTAAGGAAGTTATAAAACATATTCCCTTTTGTGTGTATGTGGGTGTGTACTCAAAAAGGTACACGTAGAGCTGTAGTCAGAGTAAAAAAGGTGCACATTTTCACAATTTTTTTTCCAGAAAGTCAAGGCAGATACAAACAAAAGGGAAAAATTTAAATGTGCCAATTTTTTTCATTGGTGACAACAGAGAAACTTCATGAGAATAACAAAAAAGAGAAAAATCAGTTTTTAGAAGAAAAGAGTGAGTGGATGGTCACAAATTATGGTAAAATATGTCAACTAAGCATTTGAAGAACATTGCAGCAAAAGGGAAGAAGTAATTTTTAATTTATCCTACTTTTATTGCCTTTAGCATATATCAAAAGCCATATCTAACTTGCAAATTATGTCTCCCTTTTCAATTGTTTATTGAAAAACTAGCTCTTTAAAATATATATGAAATTAAAGGACAACTTTTCAGCAAACTAGTATTGGTCTTTTGACTCCCAATCTGTTCAACCATGTTAGGCCTAGTTTTAGTCTAATAGAGTAATTTACATATTGAAAGTATACCAAGACTGTGTAGTTCCTTTAACTTAGCCACACTTCAGCTTCAACTAAACAGGTTCAGGATCCTATGGACCTTGAAGAATTTCTCTTTTTAATTGTAAAGGAAATAAATGTAGTTAACTTATATAACAATTCAAAACTCTAATTAATTGCATCTAATTATTATTTTAATTTTATTCAGAAAATATGTCTTGAATCTAGTATAGCAAAACAAAACAAAACAAAAACAAAAACAAAAAACCTAGACAAGGAAAATGATACAATTTACAGTAACCTGGATTTAAACATGGCAACTATGAAGATAAAACCAATTGACTGAGAAGATTAGTTCGGAGCCAGGGAAAAGAAGAATTGGAAAGATATAGGATGCTAGAGGAATGGTTATTGTCCAAACCAGAAAGGGACATAGTTGTAGTTAACATAATAGCAGTAAGAAAAGAAATAATGAGGAAATACTGATAACTGTAATGAAAGAAAAACAGCAGCATTAAGCTGTATATTGGATATACAAATGAAAGAACAGACATAGGATTTTAGAATATACATTAAGATATCTCAGAATAATTTGAGAACCTATGCAAAGGCCAATTTTATGACTAATAATAATGCTTCAATTTTCTATTTTAATTAAATATTATTTGAGAATTAATAACCAACAAAATAATGAAACATTCTGGTTCTATACCTACTAATTCAATTATACTCCCGTGTTTTATATATTAGGGGATGTTGGCCTTTTATGTATCACACACAAATATATTTTGTATATATACACAAAATAACTGATTATATAAACATATAATATTTTAATATATTTGTTAAGCATATATATCACAATTTTAGAATAATAATAAGTAGTATAATCTCTTTAAAATATTTCTTGGCTTGTGAGTATAGAAGATAATATTTTTCTTTCCTTATTAACTTGATTTAATGGATCTCAAATTTCTGTGACAGATTTTTGGTCATTATTTCCATTAAAAGTATTGATTTGGGGGCTGGCCCTGTGGCATACCAGGTAAAGCCACCACCCACAGAGTGGGCATCCCATATGGGCTCTGGTTACAGCTGCTCCACTTCCAATCCAGCTCTCTGCTATACCCTAGGAAATCAGTGGATTGGCCCCAAGTCTTTATGCCCCTGAATGTGGGTAGAAGACCCTGAAGAAGATCCAGCCTCTTGGCTTTGGTTCAGCCCAGCTCTGGCCAGTGTGGCCATTTGGGGAGTGAAACAGCGGATGAGACCTCCTTCTCTCTCTCTGCCTCTGCCTCTCTGAATCTCTGTCTTTCAAACAAATAAATAAATAGTTTTAAAACAGTACTGATTTTGAAAATTAGTAACTTAAAACTACAATACACACACACACACAAACACACACACACAAATGGTCCACAAAATATTCACCCTTCCTAACAATTTTCTGGTGTATTATCATCATTAACCAGTCTTTTACCAATAAATTTAAATGGCCAGTTGAGACAGTCCTGAGACTGTTCTTCCACCACTAATTAAGACAGAGTGGCAGGTACCAGTGATAATGTTCGTTTAACAGACTTGGTGACTTTCCAGGTCCAGCAGCCTTCTTGTCCCCTGCTTTGAAGACACCTACAATATCTGCCTGTCTCATATCATAGACAGCAACGTGGTCCAGAGGGCAACAGTCAGAGAGGCTTTCCACACATGGGGCATGCCAGAAATCTCTAACAATGAAGGGAGCATCACCAGATTCCAAGAATTTAGGAATCTAGCTTTTTTCCAGCTTCTTACCAGAACATCAATCAATCACTTTCTTTAATTTAGCAAACTTGTAATCAATGTGAGCAGTATGAAAATGCAGTACCGAGGCATAGCCAAAACTGGTTTGACCTGGGTGGTTCAGGATAACCATTTGAAGAGTGAAGCCAGTTGTTTCCATTGGTAGGTCATTTTGGCTGTCACCAGCAATGTTGCCAAGACAGATATGTTCTTGACATTGCGTTAAATTGCATGTTTCCCTCAGGAGGAGCATCACTCAATACTTCATGATGCATTTCAACAGCTTTATTGACATTACCGGAGTAAAGGCGACCATGCGCTAGTATGGTCTCTGCTTGGCTCACAGGACGGTACCAATATCACCAATTTTGTAGACATCCAGGAAGGGCAGATTGAAAGACTTGTTGATTGGGAGTTGTTGACAAGATTCAACCCAAGGTGTCAAGCAATGGAACAAATTGGCATTTCAATCTTTATGGGTGATTTTCTATCCCTTGAAGATATCAGCACTCAGCTCCAGTTCATTGTCACCACTCCAGCTGAATGCTAACATGTCAGGGTTGTAGCCAATTTTCTTAATGAAGATGCTGCTTTCTTAAAGATTCCTTCATTGACATTGTGGGAGGGATGTGGGGAGAGAGAGAGGGAGAGGGAGAGAGAGAGAGAGAGAGAAATTGATTCCATCTGCTGGTTCACTACCCAAATGACCACAATGTCCAGGGCTGGGACAGATAAGGCCAGCAACCAGGACCACATCTGGTGATGCATGGGAGGGACCCAAGTACCTGGGTCATCTTCCACTGCCTTCCCAAACACATTAGCAGGAAGTTAGATTGGGGGCCAAGAAGCTTGGACTCAAACTGGCGATCCAATATGGTATGCTGGCATCCATTTGGCAACTTCACCTACTGTGACAATAATAGTACTTCTTTAGACATTTTGATATTTCAAATATGCATGCACACACACATACAAGTCAAAGATGCAGCCTTTTTATGGGAAAGGATAAAATGAGAGAAGTGTACATACTTCTATCTACAGTACTATGAAACATCATCTTGTTTTATAGTGAATGCTCTAATAGCCACTGGAATTGAGATTTAAATCAAGTGTTTTACCTGTTGCTAAATGTCAGAATTTCAAATCTCCAGATTGAAACTTGCTCCTTGGAAGAGGGAAAATCATCCATGACATGTCCACATCATTTTGTCTGGCAAACATCTGTGGTGCTGAGGACTTTACTAAATTAGATAGTAGTGCAACTATCATAATGCCTTGGTAATCTCATATATTGGTAGAAAAACATTTTGAGAAAACATTTGTTTCAGGTTTTTTGAAAGTAAAACCTTGAAACACACACTTCAATTTTTTATTCAACACTTGTTACTTTTATCTGACATTGTACAGATTCATTTTGGCAGTCTATTTAGTTGTTGACAAATCTGTTTTGCCTTCTTGTAAGTGTATTTTAAAGATTTATGTTGAATGTATTTTGTATAAATCTCATAATGATGCAAAAATAAACACCAGGAAAACTGACTGCATCTCAGAAATGTTTACCTTTGTAAGGCAGATTGGAACACGAACAGTAACACAATTTTTTAATGCTTTCATTAAACATGGAGTAAGGAGCTAATACATTCAGTTCACTGACCAAGCACTGGAAGAAAGATGTCACATCAATCACTAAGAAAGCATAATTATGTCTTCCAAATAGCTCAATGCCTTCCACTTTTCCCCATTCTTACTGCCAGGAACTTATAAAATCTCATGAGCTTCTCTACCTTTTACGACTACCACACCCTCACTGAAGATGATGTCTGGAACACAGTGGATTCTTAATAATATTAGTTTATAAATGCACAGTGACAAACAGTTCAGCCACAAAAAGAAAGGGTGAAATCACAATTCACAGCAATATTGATGGAAGTAGAGGTCACTGTATTAAAGGAAATAATCCAAACACAACCAGATGTGATCAACGTGATCTCATTCAAACAAGGAATCTAAAAAAGTGGATCTCATAGAAATAAACAGTAATATAATGCTTATCAGACTAGAAGAGTAGAGGAGAAGAATGAGTGGGGAAATGTAGATTGATGGGAATTAAATTGCAATAAGATAGGAGTAGGTTCTTGTGTTTGTTGCACAGTAGGGCAATTATAAATAATGAAAATTTACTGTATATTTGTATTTTTATTTTTTAAACTTTCATTTAGTAAATATAAATTTTCAAAGTACAGTTTATGGATTACAATGGCTTTTCCACCCCATAACTTCCCTCGAACCCGCAAACCTCCCATCTCCCGCTCCCTCTCCCATTCCATTCACATCAAGATTCATTTTCAATTATCTTTATATACAGAAGGTAGATTTAGTATATATTAAGTAAAGAGTTCATCAATTTACACCCACACAGAACATAAAGTGTAAAATACTGTTTCAGTACTAGTTATAGCATTATTTCACATTGGACAACACATTAAGGACAGAGATCCTACATGAGGAGTAAGTACACAGTGACTCCTGTTGTTGACTTAACAATTGGACACTCTTGTTTATGGTGTCAGTAATCTCCCTAGGCTCTAGTCATGAGTTGCCAAGACAACTTTGATCTTATTTAGACAAAGTCATAGTCAAATGGAAGTTCATTCCTCCCTTCAGAGAAAAGTACCTCCTTCTTTGATGACCCCATTCTTTCCACTGGGATCTCACTCGCAGAAATCTTTCATTTAGGCTTTCCATGCCTAAAATACTCTCATGGGTTCTTTAGCCAGATCCAAGTACCTTAAGGGCTGATTCTGAGGCCAGAGTGCTATTTAGGACATCTGCCATTCTATGAGTCTGCTGTGTATCCCGCTTCCCATGTTGGATCATTCTCTCCCTTTTTGATTCTATCAGTTAGTATTAGCAGGCACTAGTCTTGTTTGTGTGATCCCTTTGACTCTTAGACCTATCAGTATGATCAATTGTGAACTGAAATTGATCACTTTGACTAGTGAGATGGCATTGGTACATGCCACCTTGATGGGATTGTATTGGAATCCCCTGGCACATTTCTAACTCCACCATTTGGGGCAAGTCAGCTTGAGCATATTCTGGTAAATATAAGAGTGGCAATAAGAGAGGAAAGAGATGTACAATTTGGGACATGCTCAAGCTGACTTGCCCCAAATGGTAGAGTTAAAAATAGATTTTTTAAATATCAAAAACAAAATATGAGTTTGAATGAATGAATGAATGAACTTTGTCTCCAAGTTGCTAATTCCTGACATGTAGAAATACAGATGAGGACTGAAAGTGGCTATGCAGAGCAGAAGCTTATGGGAAGAGCAGGGAAGGAAGGGAAAGTCCATGGGATGGGGATATTTGGTCTTACGTTTTATAGTTTCCAGAAAGTCCTTGATGTTTTCACACTGTAGAGTCAACAATAAGTTTTTGAGAGATAACCCAGGGATGTTTTCCACAGTTCTTTTTATAACATTTGTTAAAACATAGTATGCACAAATGCACATATATGAACAGATAAATGAGTTTGTTTGTCATCTGATCACACTCATAGCCAACACCCAAATTAAGAAAAAAGCATTATTAATACCCTGAATCCTATCTATTCTCCTCTAATTCCTGTTTCTTTACATATGAACTAAGAGTATGGTGTCAGCTTCATGGTTGATTCAATGAACTAATATTTACAACTAAATATTCAATGATAGGATATCTACACAATTGTTTATACTCTTTTTATATGTTAACTACCACAAATAAGAGAAAAATGATATTTGTCTTTTGGTATCTTGTTTATTTTACTAAGAATAATGGTCTCTAGTTGCACCCGTTTGCTGCAAATTTTAGGATTTCATTCTTTTTTATGGTTGAGTAATATTCCCTCATGTGTATTTACCACACTTTTTATCAGTTGATGGACATCTATGTTAATTTCATATCTTGGCTATTGTGAATTGAGCTATTAAAATATGGGAGTACATATGTTGCTTTCATCTCTTTTGCATATATTCCCAGGGATGTGATGACTGGGTCATATAGTGGATATTTCTAGTTTCCTGAGGAAACTCCAAACTGTCTTCCACAATGATTGTACCAAGTCACATCATCACCAACAGTATATGAGGTACATTTTTCTCTGCATTCTCACCTGCACCTAGTATTTTTTTATTTTTTGTTGATAGATATTTTAACTGGAGTGAAATGACACCATAGTGTGGTTTTGATTTCCATTTACCTGATGGCTACTGATGCTGAGTAGTTGTTGTGCTAGGCACTGTAAGTTCATCCTTTGAAAGATGCAGTTCACGTCCATTGCCCATTTCTTAATTGTTTTGTTGTTATTGTTGAGTTTTAGAGTTACTTATATACTCTGGATATTAATCTTTTATACAGATCCATAGTCTGCAAATATTTTCTGATAAATGAACTGTTGATATGTTATTTCTTCACTTTGTTGATTGTTTCTTTTGCTATGCAATAGTTTCTTAATTTGATGTAATGCCATTTGTCTCTTTTTGCTTTAATTTCATGTGCTTCAGTGATTAATTTTCCATTGATGAAAGCTGGCTGTTGAGGTTCCCCCATTATTATTGTATTGAACCTTATCTCTCCCTTTAGATCCACTAACATTAGTTTTACAAAACTGGTAACCTAGCATTAGGTTCATATACATTTGTTATACCCACATCTTCTTATTGGAATTGTTCCTTAATCATTATCTGATAGCCTTCTTTGTCTTGTTTTACAGCTTTTTTTCTTATTGTGGATTTTGTCTTATATAATAGCTACTACTGCAAGCTTTAGAATCCCGCTTGCATAGACTATCCTTTCACATTAGGTCTGTGTATATCTTTATTGGTAAAGTGTGTTTCTTATAGGAGGTTGCAGATGGCTCTTGTTTTATGTCCATTCAGTCAGTCTTTATATTTTAATCAGATAGTTTGGTCCACTTACAATAAAGATTATTATTGGTAAATAATGACTTGGTTTTGCCATTTTCCATAAATTCGCCTATTGTTCTCCTTTGTTTTTTTTAAGATTTTATTTATTTATTTGGCATGTAGAATTACAGACAGTGAGAGAGAGAGAGACAGAGAGAAAGGTCTTCCTTCCGTTGGTTCACTCCCCAATTGGCCACAACAGCTGAAGCTGAGCAGATCTGAAGCCAGGAACCAGGTGCTTCTTCCTGGTCTCCTATGTGGGTGCAGGGGCCCAAGCACTTGGGCCATCTTCTACTGCTTTTCCAGGCCACAGCAGAGAGCTGGATTGGAAGAAGAACAACCAGGATAGAACCAGTGCCCATATGGGATGCCGGCTAGGCAGGCGGAGGATTAACCTAGTGCGCCACGGTGCCAGCCTCCTCCTTTGTTCTTTTACTAGGAAGTTGTCTCCCTGCACATCTTTTAATGGTGTGATTATCCTTCTCTGATTCTGTATGTATTATATCCTTAAGTATCATTTGTAATGCTGGTGGGGTAGTGACAAAATATTCCAATTTTTACTTATCTTGAATGATCCTTCATTTACAAGTGACAACTTCACATAGTAAAATATTCTGGATTGGCAGTGTTTTCTTTTAGGACTTGAACTGACAATCTCCATTCTCTCTTGGACTGTAGGATGTCTGGTGAGAAATCCGTTGATCTGATGGGAGGTCCTTTAAAGGTGACCTGGCATATGGAATATTTTCCTTGGCTTTTACTTTTGTATGTTTGACTATAATGTGCCATGGAGAGCTTTTCTAACAGGCCAATTTGGAGCTGTATGTGTTTCTTGTTTTGGATGTCCACATCCTTCTCCAAATTGGGGAATTTTTTTGCCATTATTTCATTGAGTAGGTTTTCTAAGCCATTGCTTTTTCCATACCTTCAGGAACTCCTAAGACTCATATATTTGCTCACTTTATGGTATCCCTTAGACTTCAAACACTGTCTTTGGTCTTTGTAATTTCTTCTGCTCCTTCTTCCTCTTTTATCTGGCTAAGATATTTCAAAAGACTTGTCTTCCAGATCAGCAAGTCTTTTTTTTCCACCTCATCAAGTCTGTGTTAAGGCCTTCCACTCTTTTTATTTGACTTATTGATACTTCATTTCTAATATTTCTATTTAGTTCTTCTTCGATATCTCTATCTTTTTACCAAATTCTCATCCATGACTTGTATGGATTTCTTTATTTCATCTGACTGTCAGATTTTTTTGGTTTTTTTAGTACTCTTAGAATAATTTTTTTGAATTCCTTTTCACACATTTAGTCAATGCCCCCTCCTCACATTCCAGTGTTAATGCATATTGTGTTTGTTTGGAGAATTCATATTACCCTCCTTTTTTGAAGTTCCTTATGCTTTTATATTGTTTTTTATGTATCTGGGGGATCACTTGTTTCTATCTCCCCTGAGGGATGGGTTTTTTAATTTTTGATTGCAGACTTTATTCCTGGTAATGTGCTTCTGTGGCTTGGTGGAGTGCCCATGGCTACTCTTAAGTTCTACCAGTATGTGCTTTGTGGGGCCATGGACCTCTGGCCACTTGTTGTATGGGGGACAAGGGTCCAGTATGACATTCAAGTTCTACAAGGTAGAACACCTCTGGCTCCAGTCAATAGGAGGAGGTAATTTTGGAGCTGGCTAATGTGTGGAGTTTCAGTCCTACTTTGTGTCAGGGTAAGCCAACCAATTTGCATCCTTAAGTGAGTTCATAGTGCCTATGAACCCCACTCACCCAGGACACATATCATACAGAGCAGTTACCCACTCTGCCTTGTGTCCCCCAAGTCCTCCATTAGATCCGTATCCAGTTTCTGTAGTCCAACTAGGTAAGTGCACAAGAACAAACTTGCCATGTCTGATCTCTCAGCTCCACTGCCTATGCCCAGAAATACCTCAGTTACAGGGTACAAGAGATCTGCTCTCTGCTTTTGTGAGATACGCAACGCCTGGCAGAATCCACCTTCTGTTCCCTGAGTGAGGACAAAGTCTGGCTTCAGTTCCACTTCAGCAAATTGAGTCTGGAGCTTTGGTGGCCAGAGGGAGGCAATGTGACCTCCTTCATGGAGCAAAGTGGTAACTTACCACCACCCCCACAAGCTCTCCAGGAGAGACTCAAAGCCAGTGGAGACTGGAATTTTCTGTCAGCCTAAATCTCTAGTGGTTGGGGCTTTGACAGTCTCTTTTCACCTTTCCCATGGAAGATGGTGCTTCCCAACCAGTAGCTGGCCAAATAGATATAGGAGTGCCTGACAGCAACATGTCTGTCTTCTGTCCTCACTCCTCCATGAAATCTGCTTGATTCTGGCCATGCTTCACTAAGAATTTCTTTCAATCAGTCTTCTGGCAATGTGGTCTTTCCTTTTTTTTTTTTTTTTCTGGTGTCCTCTTGTGGCTGAGGTTAGTGTTAAGCCATCTTGAATTCCTGTACAACTATTCTTAAATTATAAAAGTGGCTGATGTATTTCAAATCACAGGCAGAATTTTCTAACAAAATTCTTAAAAACATAGATAAGCCTTTCAAAGCACTGTTCATCATATCAAATTACCAAGTTCATAAAGGGAACTTTATGACATTTTATTCTTGCTTAACATATATTTTTTGTAAAATCCAATTATGTGATATCATGTAAGTCACATAGCAAATATTTAATGAATATTGCTGAATCAAGTAACATTTGCTAACATTTACACAGGGACAGAATTGGATGTTATTTGTAAATTTTCTGTCATCCTTCATAATAATAACCATCTTAATAGTTTGGTGGAAAAAGTTTATTTTTTATGTGTACAGGTACAGTCTTCTTTAAACTAAATAGCATATGATTCAATAATCATGCTTGGAGCCTAAATATTTTGTGGATTCCAATGATGTAATATCTTGTTAATTGGTACAACTATTCATGGAATCCAATGATGTAATAATAACATGTTAATTGGTATAATTAATGGTTTACATTGTAAAAAATCATTTTGCATAAATTTGCATTGTAAAAATGGTCTTTGGTTTCACAGAAAAGTGGTTTTATATCTATTAATGCAACTCTAAACAAGTTTAGAGACTATTCAACAATCAGAAAATTTAGAATGAAATTTGAAAGTATTCAATTACTTTTTTTCCTTCGTATTTGGCAAAGTTAAACCTAAAGGCTTTTTGTTAGGCTAAGACAATATTATACATCCAAATGATTGATCCCCTGTTATCTATTTTCTAAATTGTTTTGAGATGAGTTTTTAGACTTGTAGGTGTAAAATACACTTAGTAAAAATGTACTGTCTTCTTTCATTTTATATTCCTGTATCTTAAAAGTAGCAAAAGCTAGAGGAGATTTCAACAGTAGAGGGATATAATAGCAAAAGTCATAACCTGCAACATGAAATAATTGCAGGATCCATTGTCAGATACTTGAGTTCTGGTCTGCCACTTACTATGAGTGAAAACCCAGATACAGCACTTTAACTACCCAGAGATTCAGTTTATTTTTCTATAAAAGAATAACAAGATACAGTCTATATATCTCAAAGCAATAGGTAAGATAATATACATTAAGCCTGGGTAAAATGGAAAGTATTACTTGCAATTAATTAGCCTTTGATATCTCTTGAAAAGATCCATAAAGAAGCAATATTAAATCAACAAAATTGTGGCGTGTCCCACAGAGTGCCCAGATTTGACTCCCTGATCTGACTCTTGATTGATTACTAAAAAGGATAGTAAGGCATCTGTCTACTTTAGGATAATATCCACTGTGAAATACACTGGATGCCCCTACCATGAATAAATATTCATGGCTGAGATGTTGTACACTCTTTATCAAGGGCAGAGGTGACTTATGAGAGGATGTAGGAGACTCTCCAAAGCTCTCTGCCTGATTGAGTATCATTTCCCTTTCTCAAGAAAATGTACCTGCTCTGCCAGGGTGAGTCTCTTACTGTCTATTAAAGTATTCATGTGTAATCACAGATAATTGACTAAGGATGACCAAAAGATTCTAAGCTAGCCGATCAAATTCTGTTTCCCAGTGATATGTAGTTTTTACCAACAAGATCATATTAATATCAATGCAGTAAATGGAAGATCCACAAATTCTTATTGCAGAGATCCCCAAAGCCTCCCTGGTTGCTCAAATATTCTCAAGATTCTGTGAGATATGTCAGTATTTTTCTAATAAATTTTCCCTTTTTAACCTATCAGAGCTCAAAAATTTCATATAATATGTAAAGTACTATACGACTAAGGTGGGTCATGCAATCTGCTAGCTATGCTGAGTCAAGTTCCATTGTGAGTTGCAAGTGCTGCCAGATTGATGAACCTAGGAAGAACCAGGAATCACTGGAGAAGGCAGCCTAGAAGTAAGAGTGGAACGTTGTTGTTTGGACCATTTATAATATTGAAGACAAAGAATTGAAACCTAGGTAAATGAAGGGAGAATAACAGTCTTCAATTAAAGCAAATGCTAATTTTGTAGTTTAGGGGAAATTTTTTCATATCTAATGGAGAAAGAAATCTTCCAATTAAGGAGGAAAATGTAAACAAATATTGTATAATGAATTTCTATAGCCTTAGAACAACCACAAATATTTGTTGTACATCTAAGATGTCAGCGAGGAAGCAGAATATGAAAACTTAAAATTTCTTCCTCCCAGTTTATGGTTGTAAAATTATCTAATTTTTTTCTCTTATTATCCTTGCAAATGTGGAGGATAGTCCACATCCAAGAATCATTATATTTCAAAATAATAATGCTGGGTTCGGTGCTGTGGTGTAACGGGTAAAGCTGCCCCTTACAGTTCCAGCATCCCATATGGGCGCCCGTTCGAGACCTGGCTGCTCCACTTCTGATCCAGCTCTCTGCTGTGGCCTGGAAAAGCAGTAGAAGATGGCCCCGGTCCTTGGGCTCCTGCACCCGCATGGGAAACCCAGAGGAGGCTCCTGGCTCCTGGACTCGGATCAGCCCAGCTCTGACCGTTGCAGCCAATTGGGGAGTGAACCAGTGGATGGAGGACTGCTCTCTCTCTCTGCCTTTCCTTCTCTCTCTGTGTAACTCTGACTTTCAAATAAATAAATAAATATTTTTTAAAAAGAATAATAATGTCTCCTTATAATTATTTTAAAGGCTTATCATTATGGAATCATTCATTAAGGACCACAGAGAGACACACATTTTAAGCATACTAAATTAATTTTCATAGATTAATCCTATAATAAAAGTCAGGAAATTCAAAATCTTAACTCAATTTAAGCACTATCCTCTAGAGGGATATATTGTTAGAGGAAGAAATAACATTTTTAAAGAGTTTCTGAACACAGGATTAGTACTTAATATCATTAATATTCTAAAGCAGTCCTCTGAGACTCTGCATAGACAAATCATTGATTTTTACATTTATCTTTCTTGGGACTTCGGTAGTTACTTCAAGGTATCTTCATGTAATCCACTCATACTACAGAATGTTTTTCAAGGATATTCTAGATAATTAACCTTCTCTCATTGGAGTTCAAGTGTCTCTTGGTGATAAAACACTTCAACACCTCAAAAGCATAATGATGGGTATACCATTGAGAGCTGGGATATATCAAGTTCTCAAAATAGTGTGGATATTAAAAACTGGTGCAGCAGAAATTAGTCATTGTGAATTTTCTCTACTTTCTAGCCTTTGGAGTATGTATGCATAATATAAATCTGCTTAAAAGAATCCACATATTTTCTGTTTGCCACTTCCAATCCTAAGTCTTGAATTTATTACAGTATTTCAAAGGCAAAACCATCAGAACTACCTTGACTTCCCTTACCGTTTTCTCCTATTGCTAAGTCAGTTGTGGATTAACATAAGGTCCCAGCTGAAGTGGAATTCTTTTCATAAATAAATAAGAAATGATTTTTGTAGGGGAAATACATCATTTAAAAATAATAAAAAGAAATCCTTTCAGAATAAAGAATCATTGACAATGGTCAACATACAAGTATGTAAGTTCAATAAACCTTACAGTTTTTAATGTGCAATGTAAAGTAATTTTCAGTTTTGACCATTTTGTCAAATACCTAAGAGGTGCATGATAAAAAAAAAATTAAAGCCATTCTGGTCAAAAAGATATTTTCACCAATAATATCTTATATACCTTCTAAAGTATAAAAAAAAGTTTTATATTCAGTTCATCCACAAATTAATCTACTTACCAGGGGCCAGCACTGTGGTGCAGCGGGTTAACGCCCTGGCCTGAAGCGCTGGCATCCCATATGGGCACTGGTTCAAGTCCAGGCTGCTCCACTTCCTATCCAGCTCTCTGCTATGGCTTGGGATAGTAGTACAGGATGCTGCCTCTCCTTTCTCTGTTTAACTCTGACATTTAAATAAATAAATAAATCTCTCTTTTTTTTGACAGGCAGAGTGGACAGTGTGAGAGAGAGACAGAGAGAAAGGTCTTCCTTTACCGTTGGTTCACCCTCCAATGGCCACTGCAGCCGGCGCGCTGCGGCTGGCGCACCACGCTGATTCGAAGCCAGGAGCCAGGTGCTTCTCCTGGTCTCCCATGTGAGTGCAGGGCCCAGGACTTGGGCCATCCTCCACAGCTTTCCTGGGCCATAGCAGAGACCTGGCCTGGAAGAGGGGCAACCGGGACAGAATCCATCACCCCAACCAGGACTAGAACCTGGTGTGCTGGTGCCGCAGGTGGAGGATTAGCCTATTGAGCCGCGGTGCCAGCCAAATAAATAAATCTTTTAAAAAAATCTACTTACCAGAATATTTTTCTAAAGTCTCATTCTACTTGAATCATAAAATCAATCCTAATCATTATAATAAAAATAAAGACCATGTCAAGAGAATGGTCATTTTAATATCTTCTTCCTCTGTTTTGGCACATGTATAATGTAACACATAAGTTAGCAAATAACACATATGATCTGAAAGTTTTAGGAAAAATGATCGCTAATAAATAATAAACTGGCTATTTGTAGTTGATTTAGTTTACTTTTTTATTTTTTATTGATAGAAAATACTTATAGATATCTATGAGATAAAATATGATTGTTTTGTTCACATATATATTGGTTAATGATCAACTGAGACAAGTTAGTATATCTATAACCTAAAACTTTTACTACTTCTTTAAAATTAGTATATTCAAAATCCATTTTCCTAGCTATTTTGAGGTGTATAATACATTATTGTTAATTGCATTCACACCACTGTGCCATAGAGCACCAAAACTCACTCCTTGTAACTTATAATAATGTACCATTGATTGAATTCTTCCAAAGTTTTTTTAAAGCATACATTTAAAATTTTTGGCTCTAGCAAATTTGTGGTAATGTCCCTATCTATATTGGAAAATATACGTATATGCACAGAATTCTTATGGGTAGATCATTTAATATATAAAATGCAATTATTGTCCTCAAAACTTTCAGTGATTTCTCATATATTGTAGTTATATCAAAACTCTTTGTCTTACATATTTTTAATGCAGTGTCTGGCACTCTGAAGTTGTTTAATAATTATTTTGCATAAACAAAGAAAGAAAACATGAATAAAAATTTATTTATTTAAAAGGCAGAGAGAGAAAGAGCTCACTTTCACCCACTGGTTCAATTCCAACAGAGTTGGAAGAGGCTGTAATCAGGAACTGGGAATTCAATCTAGAAATCCACATAGGCAGAGGAAACCCAACAACTTGAGACATCATCACTGCTTCCCAAGACATGCTTTAACAGGAAGATGGAGCTAGAAACTGGATCCCAAAAATCAAACCTAGAACTCTAATATGGAATTTATTTATTTTGAATTGAACACAAATATTGATTTTCATACCTGGTATTTTGAATTAAATTTGCCTCAAATTCTGTTTTATCTTGAGGCTTCAAGTCACCTATAATTAATTGCTTTTTACTACAGATAAGTTATACTACTTATAACTCCAATAAGGTAATATATCAATACCAAAATCTACAAAATATCCTAACTTTAGTCATTCATGGTAAATATCAACACATACATCAAAACTACAGCAAAAAAGAACATTGGAAACCATTTCAAAAACTATGATTGCTCCAAAACCAAAAAAAAAAAAAAAAAGAGGAAAGAAGGAAAGGAATGAGGAATGTAGGAAGGACAGGAGGGAAAATTACATGAACTTTCAAACTAGATGTGTAGTTTTAAGATTACCATATGTTTACCATAGTTTTATCTATTGTCTTTAGTTACATTATCTCGTCTTAAAATTCTTTGTGTGAAAACAGTCAGCGACTTCAGTCTTTCAGTGTGTGTTGTTATACACGGAGGTAGTAATAACTACTTATGGAAAATCCAGCTACTCTAATACATTGAACACAATAATAGATTCCTTTCCAGGAAAATCTTAGATAAGAAACATTATTCCTCAACACATACAAAATATACTTTAATTCATAATAGATTTTTTAGTCATTTAATCTTTACTCACTTGTCCTGGTACTTCCAATGGCAACATAAACCATTCACTTGTATGACAAGAAGGCTTCTAATTGACACCCATTCTCTAATCACATTCCTTTTAAACTGTACTTAAAGTCAATTGAATACAAAAACTTTGGCATCTTGTGCTTTATTAAATAACAAAACCTTATCACCTTATTTAATATTCAGATGGACAGTTTAGAATCTGTGTTGATAGATGGAAAATAGAGAGATCGATACTGGATGATCCCATAAAAATGGACTATCGAAAGATAGATCTACTGTATGATTTCTACAAAGTTGTTGAGGAAAGCATCAGCATTAAGAGGACATCATTCTTTTAATTGAGTTCAAGTCACACGAATAACTTAATATGATTTATTGCCAGAAAATAATTTTTTGACAGGCAGAATTAGACAGTGAGAGAGAGACAGAGAGAAAGGTCTTCCTTCCGTTGGTTCACCCTCCCCTCAAATGACCGCTATGGCCCACGCACTGTGCTGATCCAAAGCCAGGAGCCAGGTGCTTCCTCCTGGTCTCCCATGGGGTGCAGGGCCCAAGCACCTGGGCAATCCTCCACTGCACTCCCGGGCCACAGCAGAGAGCTGGACAGGAAGAGGAGCAACCGGGACAGAATCTGGCACCCCAACCAGGACTAGAACCCTGGGTGCTGGTGCCACAGGTGGAAGATTAGCCAAGTGAGCTGTGGTGCTGGCCCAGAAAATAATTTTTAATAGTAAATTAAAAAATTATTAGTTGTGCTATGAAAAGGAAAACAAATAAGTTGCTAAGAAAATAAAATGAAAATGAGAGTTGATGGCTTACTTCATATAGAGTCATGATTGACTTCTCTGAAAAGGTAATACATCAATCAAGACCAGAAACATTCAGCTTAATACATCATGAGAGATGCAAGGGGAAGAGTGGGAAGGAAGAAAGGAAGGCAAAGTTTCTGATCCTGGGATCAGGAGCACAGTGAGCAAGATGGAAAAAGAGCAAGGTAAGCAGGAGTTTGCCACATGGAGTTGATGTAATTCTCAGCCTGGCAGAATACCAAAGAGAGTTCTCATGAGACACCACACAACATGGTGCCCTGACCTTGCACTGCCCAGCCTCAAGAACTGCAAGAATTAAAGATCTGTTGTTTTAACCTACACAATCTATGATACTTTAGCTATAATGGTCCAAATGGATTAAGACACAAAGAGATAATGAGAAAGCTTAATAAAGAAAAGAATGGGAGGAGATGTAAAATTTGGGACATGCTCAATTGGATTTGCCCCAAATGGTGGAGTTAGAATCGTACCAGGGGATTCCAATACAATCCCATCAAGATGGCATGTACCAATGCCATCTCACTAGTCCAAGTGATCAATTTCAGTTCATAATTGATCATACTGATAGATCTAAGAGTCAAAGGGATCACACAAACAAGACTAGTGTCTGCTAATACTAACTGATGGAATCAAAAAGGGAGAGAACGATCCATCATGGGAAGCAGGATACACAGCAGACTCATAGAATGGGAGATGTCCTAAATAGCACTCTGGCCTCAGAATCAGCCCTTAAGGCATTCGGATCTGGCTGAAGAGCCCATGAGAGTATTTTAGGCATGGAAAGCCAAGACACTCTGAAAAGAAAAAAGAGGACCTAAATGAAAGATCTCTTTGAGTGAGATCCCAGTGGAAAGAATGGGGCCATCAAAGAAGGAGATACCTTTCTCTGAAGGGAGGAGAGAACTTCCACTTTGACTATGACCCTATTGGAATAAGATCGAAGTCGGCAAACTCAAAAGTCTTCCATAGCCTTGGCAATTCATGACTAGAGCCTAGGGAGATTACTGACACCATAAACAAGAGTGTCCAATTGTTAAGTCAACAACAGGAGTCACTGTGTACTTACTTCTCATGTGGGATCTGTCCTTAATGTGCTGTCCAATGTGAAATAATGCTATAACTAGTACTGAAACAGTATTTTACACTGTGTGTTTCTGTGTGGGTGCAAACTGATGAACTCTTTACTTAATATATACTAAATCAACCTTTTGTATATAAAGATAATTGAAAATGAATCCTGATGTGAATGGAATGGGAGAGGGAGCGGGAGATGGGAAGGGTGTGAGTGGGAGGGAAATTATGGGGGGGAAGCCATTTTAGTCTATAAACTACTTTGGAAATTTATATTTACTAAATAAGAAAGAAAGAAAGAAAGAAAGAAAGAAAGAAAGAAAGAAAGAAAGAAAGAAAGAAAGAAAGAAAGAAAGAAAGAAAGAAAGAAAGAAAGAAAGAAAGAAAGAGAGAGAGAGAGAGAGAGAGGGAGGAAGGAAAGGAAAGGAAAGGAAAGGAAAGGAAAGGAAAGGAAAGGAAAGGAAAGGAAAGGAAAGGAAAGGAAAGGAAAGGAAAGGAAAGGAAAGGAAAGGAAAGGAAAGGAAAGGAAAGGAAAGGAAAGGAAAGGAAAGGAAAGGAAAGGATGCCACACTGGAGGAAGAATTGGTACGCTGAATTGTTAGATTGGAACTGAGGTCTGTAGACGAGATAGAAATCAAAGATGGTACTTCTATGTTTCACTTACGTAACTGAGATGATGGGGATAAACTACCAAAAGAAGAACTTTGGGGGTGAGTATAGTGTGAAATGGATGAAAATACAGTTAGAGGGAAATGCCAAAACAAAAGGCAATTGTTATATTTAAGAGCTGACGACATCTCCAAGTGTAGATACTGGTAGATATTTTGAGACCCAGATCAGCAGTTCAGAGGCATGGCTAACACTGGTAGTTACCATCTACTTGTCTCTCTCCAGACACACATTGAAAAAAGTTTGTGACAGAGTGGGGAGGCTGTGAATTGGAAAGTTGCACTTCTGGGTGACTTTCTGCAACCGAATAAATATGCTGACTATTCCAGCAGCTTCCTTCTGCCCTTTGTTCAGTGAAAATTAGAGCCGTAAAGGAGAAGCTGAACGGAGTTGGGGAAACTGGAGCCGTGACAATCTCCATGTCCCACCCTCTTTCTCTCCCCACCTTGCCTGCCTCCTCCACTTTTGTTTCTCCTCTTCTCTTCCTCCCCCTCTTCATCTTCCTTCTTCCTCCTCTGTTTTTATTACATTCTCTCCCTTTCCTTGCCTCCTGCCTCTTGATGACCCAGTTTCCTCACCTCCACCACTATCCATTGTATTTTATTCTATACACAGCTTAGGGGAGAAATTTGAAAATTTGTTTTGAAGGATTTTTAAGAAAGCAGGTCTTACCCACCCACAGCCTGTTTCCATTTTTAGCTATAAAATCTACCCTACTGAAGAAAAATGTAGCCCTAGGTCACTCACTTGTTCTCTGTGCTATGGGTGAAAACCAAAGACCAACCAACAATAAAGTAATGCTTTCTTCCTGTATGTCCTTTTCCTTGTGAATACATCCCCATGAAAGAGTGACTGTGGTCTATGGCAAATTCTAAGTACACTGGATGTCCCAAGTCATCATTACTTCTGACAAAGCTAAAACTTCTCCGTTAAGACCCACATCATACCTGTTAGATAGTTAATTGCCTATTTTGTTAGTTTACTTGCAGAATTTAATAATTAAGACATGCACTATATAAAATCTACTCTTTGGACTATATTCTTGGTGAATATGAATACTCTGCTGATTCCATTTAATTTGAGACAGACCCTGCACCTGCTTCTGGGCGGCAGCACATCTCAGCTGTGAAGTTTTTTAAATGCTCCAGCTATTGAACTGCATCTTCACTATTGAATCGCATTCCTCATCTGTAAAGTCCTTTACAAACTTTACTGATCAAGCTCTACATTTCTGAGTTGGATTTAATCTACAGAGCCTTCTGCAAACTGAAGTGAATCCTTTACTAATCATGGGCAACGGAAGAGTTTATTTGGTTTGTGATAATTTGCATTATTTGTTTATTATACCCTTTGGTTCCTGCTACACACTGCTGTGCTGTCTTGCTGGAGCTAGAAAGTCACTCGTCACATCATTCTACTCCCGAGGTGAGAGCATTTGGTTGCAGAAGAAATATCCTCTTAATGTGAAAATTTCACCATTCATGCATGCATATATTCACTAGGTTCACATGATGTCATGAGTCCTGACTTGATTGACTCATAAATCTCTATGAAGTTATGATGTTCTAAGTATTAAACCAGCATTACCTCATTTGTCTACAGACACTGAACAACTTTCCTCAGCCTAATACAGCAAACATTGTATTCCATATTCCACGTTCACTAACACTAATAAAATTGTTACTGTGCTGTGTGTCCTGCACTCTTACCCTGAAAACAAGGCAGAAATTAAACTGTATGATAATGTGGAAGTATTTTAATCCACCTTAGATACCACTTTATGATTCCTCCTACAAAAAATATGGCTTGATTCTGACTAAAATATACAGAATCAATGACTTAAAGTTCCATGAATTAAACATACACAAGCACAGATTTTTACTCCTGGTTATCAACCATAGTCTGCCACAAATTATTACCGCACAGCAAAGTGAAGCAGTGTTTTAAAAACTAAACAACACCTCCATAATATTCTAGTGAACACATTGTTTTATATGTAGAAAGAGTAAGCCCTAGTAGAAAAGGATTATATTCACATCTGTTAGTATCTGAGCCAACATCTAAACTTGTCAGGTAAGATCAATATACTTGCTTCATGTTTGTATCACAGAATAGCAAGAGGGCTTTTTACTGGATAAGATAACACACAGAGTTTAATCCTGGTATATCGGAAGATAAAACACTCAATTGTCCAAGAGATTATAAAATTTATGTTTCAGTACATTGTAGACATTAACCATACAGACATTAGACCAGATAAGAGAATATATACATTCCTGAGGGCAAAAATAGAACACGGATTCACTCTTTATATGTGTTGACGATTTTCTCAAGAAAGCACATAAAAATGACTAAGGTCGCCCACAATATGCAGACAAGAAAATACATAGTCCAATAATAAAATCAGGAAATACATTCTGTATGAACAGATCCACTACTCAACCAAAAAGTTCTAAGCAAGGATGATTAAATAATTGTAACGTGACAGAATTTGTTTAAAGTTTCATATGTATATATATATATATATATAGAGAGAGAGAGAGAGAGAGAGAGAAGTCTTCACCTTTTTAAAATTAAACTCCCCCACATTTACTAATGAGGAATCAGGATCAACAATATCAACAATATTTACCCCATTTGTAGTTCCTACTCAGTTTGTCTGCTGAGATATAAAGTTCTATATATCAAATTAACTTGCAAAACTATTGAAAATGGTCATTAGATCTTTAATTGTTTTGGCGTCTATAGCATTTAATAGACTAAAGGCAAATCTATATCAAAAAATAACTTTTGAGATTTTAATAAACGTATTTCTCCTTTAACACAAATTCTTCAATCTTGTGCAAATTTCTCTGGTATTCAGAAAATCCAATTGATTTTGAAGGCAGCTTCTAGTGTTCCAGGAATCTGCCAAATGTCAAAAAGAAAAGTTTTGTTTCAAAGGTTTTAGATTGTTTATATTTAATGCCCTTTAAAAGTAATCATTGATATATTGTAGAGAATGAGATATCAGAAAACATCAAAGAATACTTTAAAATATGCATTAAGCCTTTTATTGTTTTTGAGGTAATTTGTATGGTGTGCATGTAGGTGAGAACATGCTCACAAAACCTCTGAACTTGCTCTTAGACTTTTACCAAATACAGTAGAGAAGAAAGACAGCTCAAATGGAACTAGAAAGAGGAAAATTCTGTCCTTTGATACAATGTACAATGGTTCAGTCTGTCCCAGACATTTCCTTGGATCTTTCATCCTTCAAAGATGAACAATGCCACAGCCCTAGAGGGATCTAGGTCTGTGGAAATGAATTACTGAAGTTCGTCAATTGTTAACTATCAAGGTAGGATTTCTCATTCCAGCTTTTTCTGACATTCTTTCTAAACCAAAATGTGGGTCTGGTGCCGTGGCTTACTTGGTTAATCCTCTGCCTGTGGCGCCAGCATCCCATATGGGTGCCGGGTTCTAGTCCCGGTTGCTCCTCTTCCAGTCCGGCTCTCTGCTGTGGCCTGGGAAGGCAGTGGAAGATGGCCCAAGTGCTTGGGCCTTGCACCCGCATGGGAGACCAGGAAGAAGGACCTGGCTCCTGGCTTGGGCCCCTGCACCCACGTGGGAGACCAGAAGGAAGCACTTGGCTCCTGTCTTCGGATCGTCTCAGAGCCAGCCGTAGCAGCCATTTGGAGGATGAGCCAACAGAAGGAAGACCCTTCTCTCTGTCTCTCTCTTTCTCACACCGTCTAACTCTGTCAAAAAATTAAAAAAATTAAAAATAAACCAAAATGTGGGACAGATTGCCCACCACAATCCAGTGTGCTCTAGACCATACTACTTCATCTATCCCAAGAGAAAAATTGATTCAAGAAGTTAGCTTTCCTTGGAAGCAGAAAGGAGAGATAAGTGTGGGATCTGTCCTTAATGTGTTGTCCAAGGTGAAGTAATGCTTTAACTAGTACTGAAATAGTATTTTACACTTTGTGTTTCTGTGTGGGTGCAAACTGATGAACTCTTTACTTAATATATACTAAATCAACCTTCTGTATATAAAGATAATTGAAAATGAATCTTGATGTGAATGGAATGGGAGATGGAGCGGGAGATAGGAGGGGTGTGAGTGGGAGGGAAATTATGGGGGGGAAGCCATTTTAATCCATAAACTGTACTTTGGAAATTTATATTTACTAAAGAAAAAAAGAAAAAAAAAGAGTGAAGGGAAGTTACTGCCAGATCCTTTGTCATTTACCATATTTTTCCCTTTTCAAAGTTTTTTGTGTTGAGAGTGCTTGATCTGATCTGATATAATTAAGAATATGCTTAGGAACTGTGTAGAATCCCTCAGTTATTTCATAGCTCAGATACATTAGGAATCTGAAAGAAAACACAAGTATAAAACAATGAAGTAGAAAGTGATAGTGCACCCAACTCAGTTTATGTACTTCCTCAGATTTGCTCAGCCTTAGATCCTGCCCAATGCCACTGTGATGTTCCAAGAGTACTACTTTCTAACCTACTACCAGTTAATTATAGTTAAATCTGTTCTATTTCGTGTAAAATATAGAAATCTTTCATCAGCCAAAAAAAAAAAAAAAGAGTACTACCTATCCCAATCACATTTTAGTAGAAGGTAACTTTTAATTATCAATGGACAATTTGGGCTTTGCCTCTGCCTTTGTAATCAAGGCCAAATAGATCATTGAGGTATTCGACCTACTAGACCCACTTAGGTTCCAGGCAGTAGTTGCTTCTTGTCCCCAAGCTCCCTGGGGCACAACCCAATTTACTCCATCTCATGCCTCACAACACATATTTTCTGCCTCCTCTCCAGGAGATTCTCTCTCACCACTGGGGCTGAAGTGGACACCCACTCAGCTTCAAAGATCAGCACAGCTTTACCCACCTGGATCTGCGCAGCTATGGGCTGCAAGAGAGCAGCAGTGCCTGGGGCTGATCCTTCATATAATACTTTATGGTACAAGTGCTACCACTGCAGCCACTATGGAGCACGTTTTCCTGCAGGAGCTTGGTAACACAGCTTAGAAGAAATGCCAAATTCAAGATATAAAAGATAAGTCTTCTTTGTCTTCCCCCCAAGAGGTTGATACTTTCTCCTGAAAGATGTCATGTGAAATTGGGCAATGTCTAGAGCTTGTGAACCTGAGGTTCGCATGCTAAAATATCCTCATGCACATATGTCCCCTCTTTTCCTGACTTGCTTCCTTCTTCTCCTCTCCAAGGCTGCTGGGCTTGCATCGCACAGTATAGTGTTAGCATCCAAACTGATGCTTCAGAGTCTTTTTACTAGGAAAAATAGGTTAACACAAGTACTGGAAAATAAAATAACAAGATGATTACATGTTGAGTTTGAGGCTTCTCCGGAACATCCAAGATAAATTTTTCAGCAAATAAGCAGATATAGGAATCTAAAGATTTGTATATCTGGATTGAAGTTAATGCATTTTACAGTGAAAAGTCTTATAGTATGCAGGATTTGATTCCTTTGACCCATTATTTTAGATTTGAAATTAAGAAATATGTTATTTTTCACTGAGTGTCTATTATTTCCTGGCCATAGATAAAAAATCAATTATGTTATAGTATAGGAGCATTTAAAAATCATATCATAGAACAGGGGTTCTTTACTTTGGGGCAATGAGTTTGCATGGAAAAAAAAATTGATATCTTTATTTTCACTAAACCCTAACTGAAATTTCAATTATAAATGGGAAAAGCAAGCCACAGTAAAATTATCTGCACTTTGTGACATTTTCAGTATAAGAAATCACAGGTTTTTTCCTTTTACATTATAGCCTTCAAAGATAAGTTATAAAGCCACTACTGATTAAATTATGATAGTTATTAGACTTACTTGGATATATGTCATAGTTAATATGCTAATTTTTGGGTATCACAAAATATTTAAAATAAATATTTATAGTATTTTAATAATCATATTTAATGTAGTTCATTTATTTTTCAATACTAGTTATTTATTGTAAGTTTAAAAAGATTACCCAGGGGCCGGTGCTGTGGCACAGCGGATTAACACCCTGGCCTGAAGCACCGGCATCCCTTATGGGTGCCGGACGGATAGGGACCCGTCTGCTCCTCTTCCAATCCTGCTCTCTGCCTATGGCCTAGGATAGCAGTGGAAGATGGCCCAAGTCCTTGGGCCCCTGCGCCCGTGTAGGAGACCCTGAGGAAGCTCCTGTCTCCCGGCTTCGGATCGGCACAGCTCCTGCCTTTGCAACCAATTGGGGAGTGAACCATCAGATGGAGGACATTTTTCTCTTTCTGCCTCTCCTCTCTCTCTGTAACTCTGTCTTTAAAATAAATAAATGAATCTTTAAAAAAGAAAAAAAGATTACCCAATGAATGAATAGGTTGCTAGAATACCAAAACAAAGTACCACCAACTGGTTTAAACACCAGAAATTTATTGTCTCTCCATTCTAGAGGTTAGTTCAAATCAAGGTTTTGGAGGTATGAAGTTCAAGGTGAAGTTTTCACAAGGTTGGTTTTATCTGAATGCTGAAAAAAAAACTGCTCTATGCCTCTCCCCTGGATTCTCAAGGAGGTTTTCTGGCAGTTTTCCTGGCAGTCTTTTGCATTCTGTGACTTGCAGAAGCATTACTCCAATATTTGTTTGCACTTCCACATGGTATCTTTGGTAGTGTAACTGTCTCCAAATGTCCTCCTTTTCATAAGGACACTGGTCCTTGAGGTTAGGATCAACACTAATTACTTCATTTTAACTTGATTATTACTAGAAGGTCCCTATCTCCAAATAAGACCACATTCAGAAGTACTCTGGGTTACAATTCCAACATATATTTTTCAACAGGAGGATATAACTCTGTAACAACAGGCTTCAACAAACTGCTGGGGCAGCAGTTTGAAGCTGAGAATCCTATTATAGAATAGCCAACATAACGGCCAGTGCCGAGGCTCAATAGGCTAATCCTCTACCTTGGGACACCAGCACACCAGGTTCTAGTCCCGATCAGGGTGCCGGATTTGGTCCCGGTTGCCCCTCTTCCAGGCCAGCTCTCTGCTGTGGCCAGGGAGTGCAGTGGAGGATGGCCCAAGTGCTTGGGCCCTGCACCCCATGGGAGACCAGGAGAAGCACCTGGCTCCTGCTTTCGGATCAGCGCGGTGCGCCGGCCACAGCGCACCAGCCGCGGCGGCCATTGGAGGGTGAACCAACGGCAAAGGAAGACCTTTCTCTCTGTCTCTCTCACTGTCCACTCTGCCTGTCAAAAATAAATAAATAAATAAATATTTAAAAAAAGAGACAATTACAATCTAGAATAGCCAACATAGGAAAATACTTTAACATATTCAAATTAGAAAAAATAAGACAAATATCTGTTTTTACAGTTTTTTTCTGATTTTACAAACACACACACATACATACATGTAAAAGGCTAGGACAATATTCGTCAAAAATACATCAGTGTTTTCTTTTTAATGTTGAGATTGAGAAGTACATAAGACTTGTTTTCTCCTCTGTGCTCTTATGAATTTCTCAAAAGTTCATTATCTTAGCATTTCAAATTGTCTGTATCTCTGAAACAAATGTTATATAATAAAAATCTTTAAATATTTTAAAGATAAAAGTATCTTCTGTCTTTGAATTTTAATTCAACCCTACAATTCTACCTTCAGTGCCCCAACTCATTAATGCTTTCTACCCTAACTATTTATTAACGAATAAATTTTCCCTATTGTTTTTGTACAAAAAACCTAAGGTTTTTATTTAAAATATATAAAAGATGCTACCAATTTGACTATAATCATCAATTAGTCACCTCAAAAATAAAATAGAAAGCATGAATGATTTTCTATCAGACTGCATATATAATTATTTCTTCCTATACTATGAATAAATGTATTTAGGAATAAATCTCAAGTAAGGTCAGTGAATGAATAATATGAGGTGAAACAGTTGAGATGAGAAAACAGTCACAACCAGTGACTCATGTGTCTGCAGGACTTTTATTAATTTTTATTAATATAAAGAGAACAGATTTCAAGTACCTCATAGGTACAGTTTTGAGAATATGATACTTCCCTCCCTTTCTTTCCTTTTTCCTTTCTTTTTTTAAAATTTTTGTGATAACATATTTTTAGTTTATTTTATAATCACAGGCTTTATGTTCTACAAAATAAAGAGTTTAAAAAGTAACAAGTAGAAAGACTTGTTCAGCAGGAATACAGACAAGGGGCATAAAAAATAAGTACAAAGAAAGCAATTGGCTGAGATATGTTGAGAGTTACAGTAATTCTGCCTACTGCATATACATAATAAAAGTTTAAAAAAAGTTCAGTTCAACCAGTGAAACATTAAATTTTTAAGCAATTACCTGAATAATAGATCTAATCCTCCTTGAAATTTCCCCCTTAAAAAATTTCACAGCATTGCCAGAATTTTCTACTTCTCTTTGACTACAATTATCAATATTAATGTACAAGGGGAGACCAATTAGGTAGCATATAAGATCCATATTCCAGAAAACACGCTTTTTAATTAAAAAAACAAAATTTGAACTCTTTATTGAGTATAGGGTTAATTTTGTGTGTATAAAGTTAATTGAAAATATAGTTCTTTGTAAAAAATAAGGATGGAAATAAGAGAGGAAGGAGGAAGAAGGGTGAGAGTACCGGCAGGAGAGAGGGTAGAGTGGGAAGAATTAGTATGTTCTTAAATTTGTATATGTGAAATGAATGAATAAATAACTAGGTAAAAAAATTAAAATAAACAAGGATATAAATGTGAAAATCTTTACAGAGGGCAATGCCAAGGTGAACATGGACAACACCAAAATGGATCCTTTCTCTGATGTAGTCATTTGGCAAAGTCCTAGCCTTGGCACCTGTACGGGGATTAACCTTTAAAATGCCTGAAAAAACTAGGCATGCTGCTCTGCTCTCTGTCTTCTAGGAACAAAGTCAATCAATGCAATGTCAGCCACCTGAGTTTTGCAGTCAGACTTTCTGGGATGAAAACCAAGGTCTGACCTGAAGTGCTCGCTTGATGTTAGCTAAGTTATTGATCCTCCTGGTGCCTCAGCTTTTTCCTCAGTAAAACTGGCACAAAATTATTTAGCACCTGATATTATTATGCAGATTAAACTCAGAGACACATGCAAGAGGTTTTTTTGTTTGTTTATTTTGTTTTTGTTTTTTTGTCTGTGGATTAGCCCCTAAACAATGTTAACTGTTATTATTACTATTGATTCTCTAACTCCCATCATATCTACATAGAGATTAAATTTCCACAGTGGTTCACATAGCTTAGGCCTATTAAGAAACCACTGGGAGATCAAAATTTAATGTTCTGCATCTATTGATGCTTATGTATTTAAAACCAATTTCTTTTGCTCTTCTGCATTGTAATTGTCAACATAGTGTGGTAATCCTTGTCTGTCTCTTGCTGACCGAGGCCCTTGTCCTATTTTGTCCTGCATTTGTTCTCTCTTTCCTTCAAACACAGAATAAGGAAGGGAAAAGGAGTGGAGGGGAGGGGAAGGGGTGAGAGAAGGAAAGAAAGAAAAGAGAAGAGTTCAAGTCCCTGCTGCTCTACCTCCAACCCAGCTCCCTGCTAATGAGCCTGGGAAAGCAGCCAAGGATGGCCCAAGTAGTTGGGCCCCTGCCATCCCTGTTGGGAGACCCAAATGAAGTTCCAGGCTCCTGGCTTGACCTGGCCCAGCTCTGGGTGTTGCAGCCATTTGTGGAGTGAATCAGTAGTTAGAAGATCTCTCTCTCTCTCTCTCTCTCTCTCTCTCTCTCTCTCTCTGTCTCACCTTCTCACTGTGTAACTCTGCTTAAAGAAAAGAAAATTTGACATGAGATCACAACTCCATTGACTTTAATGGGAGTTCTAAGATGACTGTAAGAAGCTGTACATTTGTGCATTAAACCACTTTATGAGTATGCAAATAACACAATCACAATGTTGATATATGTTCAGTATTGGTAGAGTTTGTTAATTGCATTGTGTGCACAGTCTAACACTGCTGAGCTCATTCTCAGAATCATGGGGAAAATTATAAATACAAAGACAGGAAAAAATAAAGCTACTGTATGAGCTATTATCAATAAGGGTGCTTGTGCCTCTGATTTAAACATAATCCGGCTTTGCCTGCTACAGATATTAATTGATCTCTTATTATTTTTTCTTGTCTCACAAGCTAAAGGGTATATTTATCTATTTTTGTGCTCTTATGAGCAACTTTTTTGAGAGCACATAGAAGTTCAAATTGAATAGTAACTATCCAATTGTAATTTCATGTGCACCGATTACTATTGGAACTGGCAATAAAATTTTTGTGGAGAGGAATTCTACGCGTCATGTTCTAAGCTGGCTTCTTGGCATAGGATCACATGTAATATTGTAAAACAGTTTGTTCTAGTCAGCCTCAACTGGAGCTACTGTGACAACATTTTGCAGATGATGAGACTTAATTGCATGTAAATGTCATTTTGCAGAGATCCTGGAAACAAAGGAAAAATCTGGATTCAAGAAAAAAATCCCACATGGCAAGGTCACCAGAAATCGGCCTTTGATCAGATGACTAGATAAACGAACTCGGAGGTGTCCTATATTTGAATTTAAGAAATTGCAAATATAACCTTAGAACCTCAAATTAAAAACAAAAAACAAAGCAAACAATTTTCTTAACTGGTAACTCTTATCTCCTAAATAAGCGCTTTTATTGTAAAAACAGATTAAATGTTTACTAAACCGACAAAGATCTAACTATAGATTTGCAGAATTACATAAGGATTTAACAAAGTATACAGGGATTTTTGCAGCATGTTGACTCACAAAAAGAGATGACTATATAAGCCTGCAAGCCTGAAATTTATTTTTAGTGGTCCAGCTTCCAATATGTAAGATGCAACCTATTATACAGTGACATGCTGGTCATGCCTCATCCAACTAATTATATACCATTTTATGGGATGTAATCCATTGAGACTTAAGTAGTCCAGTGTAATCAGTTAAAATAAATAGATCAGTATAGGTTGTAAAAATATCAAATCTTCCCAGCAACAGTTCAGGACAGATAAAGTTCTATATTTTGAAGATCTCTGGATTCTGGCAGACAAACTATAATTATAGGACTTTTATGGTTTAGTTTCAACCAATTTCTTCATAAGTCAGCACAATAAATAATTTCTTTAAGCTCTACCCATGATATAATCTTTATCTTTAATTTTAAAAACCAATCGAAGATGTTTCTTTTTTCAGAAATCTTCTCACTTGCTAAATCACAAGTCAATGATTTCTCTGTTTTACTGACCCACAGAAAATATCCTAATTTTCCTAAAACCAAATATTTTAACTTTCTACCTCTAAAAATTAAAAATAACTTGGACTGGAGAAGTGAATAGGATATGAGTAGGGTTATACAGGGGACAAGTTGTGTGCACTAAACTTCTAGAGTCATTAGCACATCTTTGACCCACAGAGATGAGAAATTAAAGGGAACCAAAGTTCCTACCTTCCCATCTGCTTGATCACAAAGCTTGAAACTTGCATCCATCTCTCTCTCTATCCAAGGTGCACCCTTTCCTTCTCTCCCTTCTACTTAGCTCTGTCCTGTTTTCCTTTTCTCGCCTCTCCTCTGCTATCTCTCCCTCAGTTCTATCTATCCTTGTTCTTTGCTATGGTTTCGATACAGTTTGAGCTTGTCTGCCTCAGGTTCATGTGTTGAAAGCTTGGTCTCCAGTGTGGTAATTTTAAGAGACAAAGGAACTTTCAGAGGGGACTAGACCATTGGGAGTATCATTTTTTGGAAAAGATTAGTCTATTCTTGCTGGTCCAGGCTAGTTTAGGCAAGAACGGGTTATGTGGGAGCCTGGCACTGCCCATGAATCCTCTTCTTGTGTGTGGCTATTTCCATTTCCATTTCCCTGTCATGTTGTGGCCTAGCCAGGGACCCTCAATAGAGACCAAACAAATACAGCTATTAGATCTTGGACTTTCTGTTTCTATAACTGTGAGCCAAATAATCTCTTTTCTTTATAAAGTACTCAGCCTCAAGTATTTTGTTACAGCAACAAAAAATGGGCTAAGACCCTCTTCTTGTACTAAACTGCCTTTTTCTCTTTCTAGTTTAGCCTTTACCCTCAGACTTCCTCTTTTCCTTACTAGCACTGTACTGTGACATAATCTATACCTAATTAAATGATAAAGGGCGTAGATGGACCTCATGTTTGCATGGACTAAAATTAACTAGCATTAATAATGAGTATTCAATATGGCTAAGAATTAGAAAAGCACCTATATGAATCATATTCTATACTTTCATCCTCAAATATTCTACTGAGATGTATTCTATTATTTTTCCCATTTCCTAGATTAGGATGCCACGGATAAAAAGGAACCAATTTAACAAGAGTTAGAATCTGCTTAAATAAAATAAAAATCAAATTTAATATTTTTTACACACCACATGACAATGGCTCAGAGGAATTTTACCAAATTCAGAGAAAATGTTTGGGATAGTCAGACCTGAAATGTTCACACTGGATAATATATAAAATTCGCATTAGAAGACCCAGGGAGGTCCATCCAGACAGCTGACTGAAATCTTCCAGAGAAAGTCTAGCTGGGCTTAAAAGGCTTACATAATTGCATTCAGGAAGGACAAACAGTGACTGAAAATGTGACCTCCAAATCTGAAGTCAGCCTCTCTGTCTCTCTCCTCAACTCTCTATATCTCTATCCTTTTCCATATATAATTTTATAAGCATTGATTTGTATTGAAGTTGTTTCTTATAGAGACAAGTCCACAAAGCATGTTCTAATAGTAGGAAGCCATGTATTTAATGGTGACTTATAGTTCTAGGGAGAATCTTAGAATATACAATATAAAAGAGACCCTACCAAAACGACTATTCTCTCAAAGATGTAGTCTGCAGAATTTTTAATACAGGGTGTTCCACAAACCACAGATTACCCTCTGGGCATCCTTTGCTGTTTGCCAGAGTTTTGACATCCAATGAACAATGCCAAAGCTGTTCACTAGGAAGAACCTTTCGTAATGAAGCATGCCAAGTTAATCAGGAGAGAGTAGAATGTGTTGTCGTTGATTAAGAGCTTACACTACAGATGGAAAGCCAATCCAAAAAAATAGTAGCTATCAGATGTAGGCTACAGCCCCCAGAGTCCCTCCAATCCCAGCAGTAGTAGAAATACATTTGCCCAATCATTACTTAGTGTGTTGGGTAGAACACAGTCTTCAGAATTACAGATGTCTGTTCAGATAGCAGCTCTGCCAGTAACCACTGAGCACCCCACCCATTTCCACTGCAAGCCTCAGTTTTTAATTTGTTTTATTTTTTAACAATAATAGCACATTGCACCCTTTCTGTAAAGATGTGATATCAAATATGTGGTCAGATATGAAAGTTTTGGTAAGTTGCAGTTACCATTATTTGTATATTTTTTAAATTGAGTAGCACAAATCGAATGAAAAATTTCATTAACTTATCAGATGACTATTCACTAAAACCCACCTCAATCCACCTCTGAAGTGCCTATCCACTTCACTCCCAATTGTATCTATTGTGTATATTCTTGGTGTTATGATGGCCACTTTATTAAAACAGCCTCTTGAACTGAGATTACAAACAAAATCCAAAATATACAATTTCATTATTCTTCATAGCCAAATTACCCTATTTTGTCTTTGTTCTTTGATCTCCAATCCTCTATTTCATACAATTTCTTACTAGGTTGCATCCTTGAAGAAAGTTTTTGCAAGAGTGATTTATAAGTACAAGAAGTTGTTTTCCAAGAATTGCATCCTATAAATGCTGAAAGATGTGACTGGTGTCTAAATGCATTAAAAAGAAACAAAATTATGTTCACATTATGTGGGGAAACATTGCCATTTTTATTTTCCTTTAGTATAAATCAGTGCACAGATTAATTCACTCATATAATTATATTCACAGTTCCTTTACCTTTATTCATGGCTATAACTTCCTTTATGGGAAACAGCACACTGCAAGTCAGTATAAAAAGTCTTTTGAGCACTTAGAGGGAAGGTCAGAGATGATATGTGGGCCTGTGGACATTGTGAACCATCTGAATTCTGCCAGAATGAAAAAGAAGATTCCTCAATGCTTTTACATTATAAACATCAGGAAGATCTTTAGACAATACATCTTTGATTTCCAAGCTGCTGAAGATGGTTATTTCATCTTTGGAACATAATTGGTCTGCTGGCATTACACCCATGTTACATGAAGGTATGAAAATAAAATTATAAAGTGCAGTGTAAAGCCTGAAATGGCTACCTCTAAGTTTAATCTTCCCCCCCTAATGTTGTAGGGTTCATAAAATATGCATTAATTCCAATTTTTAATAGCTTTTATCAATATATTTTTCTTCAAAACAGACAATGCCTAACAGAAAAATTTCTCACAATGCACTTCCAATCCCTGATGTATCTTGTAATTTTGTTTGTTCTTTTTTCCTTTGGTTTCTTTACTAAATAAAGCACATACATACAAAAAATAAAATAAACAGCTCTACAATACTGAAACTACAAGAAAAACTAGGATCATTTTGACTAGCCAGCTCATTCATTTTGAGCAGATTAGACTTTCACTGACAAAATACTATTATAATATTTTTAAAGATTTAAGCTTATAAAATGTTTACTTTTTGAAACAATTCCTTCTAGTTTGCACTTGTCTTCATATCATATTTCTTTAATTCAAGGTAAAACATTCCAATTTTTTTTGTTAAAGATTTTATTTATTTATTTGAAAGGTAGAGTTACAGACAGTGAGAGGGAGAGACAGAGAGAGGTCTTCCATCTGCTGGTTCACTCCCCAAATGGCCACAAGGGCCAGAGCTGCACTGATCTGAAGCCAGGAGCAAGGTGCTTCTTCCTGGTCTCCCATGCAGGAGCAGGGGCCCAAGCACTTGGGCATTCTTCTACTGCTTCTCCAGGCCACAGCAGAGAACTGGATCGGAAGAGGAGCAGCCAGGACTAGAACCAGTGCCACAGGCACGACAGGCAGAGAATTAACCTACTGCACCAAGGCACTGGCCCCAAAACATTTCACTTTTAAAAGTCTACCCAAAAAATCTGGGAGTTTTGTCGCAGATGTTAATTATCACATTTATCAGACTTCCTGTTTACCACCACCTGTCAAACTCCTGAATTTTTCAACAGCAATTAAAGAATAACAAATGCAAACGAAACAAACCTAAGCATAACCTCCTAAAATTTAAAATCAACTTAATTGTACCCAAAACAGATGACAGACTAAATAAACAATAGGATATTCAGGAAAGAAACATAATTAATAACATGAGCTAATGTTTTCAGTATTATGCTAAGTGAAAAGGCTAGGGGGAAAAGGTGTATAGCAAAATCACTTTAATTTTATTAAAAAACAAAAAAAGAAAGGAAGGAAGGCAGGAAGGCAGGAAGGCAGGAAGGCAGGAAGGCAGGAAGGCAGGAAGGCAGGAAGGCAGGAAGAAAAGAACAAGTCGGGCCAATGCTGCGAAGTGAATAAAGCCACCGCCTGCGGTACCAGCATCCCATATGGGCAACAGTTTGTGTCCTGGCTGCTCCATTTTTGTTACAGCTCCCTGCTAATGGTGTGGAAAATGAAGTGGAAGATGCTCTAAGTGCTTGAGCCCCTACCAACCACATGGGAAACCCAGATGAAGCTCCTAACTCCTGGCTCCTGGCTTCAGCTTGGCTCAACTCTGGCCATTGCAGCCATCTGAGGAGTGAACTAGAGGATGGAAATCTTCTTTCTCGCTGTGCGTGTGTCTCTCCCTCTCTCTCTGTACCTCTGCCTTTCAAATAAATAAATAAATAAATCTTTAATATATATACACGTACATTATATATAAGTTTGTGGGTAAAATGTTTTCTTGTCTAAAACCTTCAACATTTAAAAATTTTTTTCTCTGACCTTTTACTGTATGTGTGAATCTGACAAAGATTAAAATATTTTAAAATAATGAAGAAAGCTTCCTCAGTTATTAACTGATGAAGCTGCCATGGTGCAATTTGCATTAATTACTAACAACCACAATGAATTGTTAATTAAATAAAAAGGTGAAACATTTTGAAACTTTTATTCATTTATTTGAAAGAGAGCTCTCATCCACTGGTTCACTCCCCAAATGTCTGCAATGGCCAGGACTGGATCAGACAAAAGTCAGGTGCTGGGAACACCAACCGGGTCTCCCATGTGGATGGAAGGAATCCAATCACTTGAAACACCACCACAGCCTCTCACGGCTTGCATTAGTGGAAAGTTGGAGTCAGGAGCAGTCAGACATAAAATCTAGATATTCTAATAAGGGACCCAGGGATGTTAGCATTAGCCTAACTTCCCACCACAAGTAGAGTGTTATAACATGAGATTTGACAAGTCTTTGTGACATTACTTATGGATCTGCTGGCAATACAGCTGTATGACTTGGTGGTTGGTCAACCTAGACTGAGTTCACTGTGCTGTAGTTCTACTTCAGCATTGCACAAAGCTAGGACAAATGACTATTCTCATCATCAAAATCAATTTAGCTTTTTTTTCCAAAAAGTGAAAGACCAAAAACAATAAAATTTTTAAAATTATGAATATAACATTCAATAAGTTACTTGCAAAAGTGTACAACCAAGAAATGTGGATTCAGAAGTTGTATGAAGAGGGTATAGGTAGAGATGTGATTGACTCTGAGACCAAAATGAGCTAAGAGCATGCCTCTGCCACTGAAACAAGCAAACAAAGACAATCTTAGACCCAGATTTCAACTGAAATATAATCTCTGGATCCAGGAAAACCAAAAATTACTATGTTCAATTCTGCATATATTGGTTTTAAAGACTGATATATTGTGATAAAGGCATAAAAGGTAAACAGGTTGTCTAGTAGTCTGTAAAACACGATGTCACCTGAATAGTTTGGGAATGGCTGGCCTGAAGAAGAGAAACGTGTGTGTAGTATCAGTTTGGAATAGGGCATTTGTTGCAGTATATCAGCTGACTAAATGTTTGATGATGAAATACTGTGTGAAACAAGGATTATACTTATAGTGAATAATTTCTGAAAATTAAGCCAAAAGGCTAAGAATTGCAGAGGAAACAATTTTCCTTGTACTATGAAAGAAACAATCAAAGTTGTTCAATAATCAAATAAAATTCATGGAAAATTAATGTGTTTTGGGATACTAGAACTAATCAAGAATAAATTGAAGGACCACCTATCAACAATGATTTTGAAACAATTCTTAGATATGTGATTCAGCAGGATGATCTCTAATATTTTGTCAAAGTAAAATAGCTATTGAACAGACACAAATGCAAAAGAAATAGTGAACAAAGAATGGCATGTGAAAGACCAGATGTGATAAGACAAAGGAGAAAAATGGATTTTCAGCTTGACATAGCATGTCACACATCTTAGGGTAAAGTAGAAGAATTCCAACTTGCCAAGTACCCACCACACATCCTGTGTGTCTTATTTTATCACCCACCCAGCTCATCACTTGGGAGGGTGTGACCCATAGCAGCTATAGTAGGGATCAATGCAAGTTGCTCTTTATGAGTTAAATTCTCTGTTTTATCTCTCAAAGGCTGTCAGAAGCACCAAGAGTGCTGCCAGATGTCCATGAGCAGGTAACTGCATATACAATCCCCGCTTCAAAGTCACATTCTCCTAGTCCAAAGGAAGAAATAGAACATATCAGAAGAAAATCTGCATCATTATTATGAGTTGTGGTAGATACCATTAAGTAATTCCCTTTATGATTGTCAGAATAAATGTATATTGTCAAAAAAATTCCTGACATAAAAACAGCTGGAGAAAAGTAGGACTTTTACCAACATTTCACTTTGAGAAATGTAGATTAAGTATAAATAATTATAGAAAGAAGTCAAAAGGCAATAAAAGAAAATGAAAAGCAGCTTAAGACTTTTCAATCATCATGTGAAAACCAGAATATTCAAGTTTTATTCATTCCTATGTGCTTTATATTATTAGCGTTTTATTATGCAAAGCTGTAAATTTGGTTTTACAATGAAAATAAAATTGGTTTCCTTAAATCTTTTTCCTTTTCTGTAAAATGAGGGGTTAGAGCAACAATATTTCTACAGCACACTTCAATTCTAAACTTAAACAATTAATCAGCTATATTTACTATTTGCAATAGCCATGAGAGTGCACAATTTTGAGGTATCTTATTCAAATAACTCTCAAACCACTTTTAGACACTCATTAGCAAACAAGAGTTGAAATAACAGAAACTGTATTTTCCCAACTACCATCAGTATGCAAGCCTTAAAGGAAGATGATAGAAGCAAACAGCCTCAATCATTAGATGTACGATTTCCATATCAGTAGACCGAGAGTACACATCAGAATGTTGATGACCCTAGAAATGCTCTCTCCACTCACATTCTACAATGGTGCGCATGGAATTAGAAACGAAACAGAGCTTTTAAGTCAATTCGAGACTTTCTGGCTGTCTTTCTGGGGAACCAGGAGCATTACCATGGACTCTCATGGCAATCAAGAAGTTGAAGTGATAATTATTCTTGTTAAATTCTACATCACAATAGGTTATCCTCCTAGAATATTGGATTAAAAATATTCAAATTGGGTTCTGTTAGTCCTAATAATGTGTCTCTTTTGACAATTTGAGCATATTTAGCACACCAAGCATGCCTATTAAGTGACAGAACTTCTGCACTAACTTAAGAAATATATTGGAAACTAAAGGAGAAGTCTGTGATTAAACTTTTTGGATCAAGGCCGTGTGTTGTGAGCTCACAATATGAAAGATAAGAACATAGCCTGTGAAAGTATCTAAAAATACCCAAGATTTTCAAAATTAGAGAAGATAATTAAAAATCATGCAAAGATTCTTATCAGCCTTCAAAGTGTATCTTAACAAAAATATTTCATATGTTTCTGAGAGAACCCAAATAACAGTGAACAAAACATCCCTATCAATCTTTATCAGACTCCAGTGATGCTGTGTCATATCATTCGATATCATAGATGAGTAAGGGATTGAATATGACAATATTGGATTAATCATATAATACAATATAAACTAACCAATGCAAAGTAGATGGCTAATAAAAGTTAGCTGCCCTGGGAAAGTAACCATGTCTAATATTGTCCTTGGATATTATATAGACAAAGAATAAGGAATATTTGTGAAAACAGTTTATTTCTCACAGATCAAAAATTTAAGCAGAATATTCTCTATATTTTGGTTCTAAGCTGTTATGGTTCTGTGTTTTTTTTTTAATGTATGTCATATTTCTAAATCCCAGCCCTTAGTTCCAAAATACTCTAGAGAATAATTGAAAGTAAAAAGCTGCTTGCTATTAAGATGAGCAGTGGCACATTGTACTACAAACCACAGAAATTATGTTTGATGTTCAAATAGTTACAGGAGCTGTTCCTCACAAAATAGAACTTTTCAAACTTTAGTGAGCCTAAGAATCATTCAGAGGGTTTCTAATATTGATATTTTATACGAACACTTATTTGCATCTTTACCTCAGCTGGGTGTTTCGAAAACACATGAATTCTTGGGCTATACTTGGAGAAACAATGTCCCACGATACGTGGCTGCTTCACAAGAACTTCATTGACGAAAATAGGAAACGTGGTGTCTGAGCATCAATGACACTTTTTGAGTGGATTTCAAATGCAGTGGCACACTACCTCCGCATTGGACAGCCCATCGTGATTGAGTGGCTTGGGTGGGGACCTGATGTAACTATTGTGAATGTGATTGATGGCACAGCCGATAAAGCTGAACTGTACTCACTAATGTGCCGCGCTCTGGGAGGTTCTTTATGCTGGAGGCTGGGAATGCTGCCCAGACACTGTGATTGTAATGAAGATAGGCATGGGTCTTTAGTGTTTTCCATCCCCCACTCCAAAATCTGAAAAATGCTTAGCACTGGGTATTTTTATACATAGCAAGAACAAGATTGACTGAGCAGGAAATTCTACCCTCATATATCCCAGGGACAATATTCTAATATAATTTCCTTTCTAATGTTCTATTAAAATGATTGATGTCAAATTAAACCTTTAGAATGGTGGCTGATCATGTGAAAGAGTGACAGTTGGCCAGGATGCCATTATTAACAGTTTGCATTCTGAAGGCCTTATCTACTGCATTCCATTCTGCTATACAAGTGTGAGTTTACCCCAATTTGTACTTCCTAAAAAGAGGTGTTCTTTAATGCATAAACTGGATCGTGACAGCTGTTGCCTGATGCTCTTTCCCTAAATCTTATTTGTCAACAAGACTCAGCTATCCAATAACCAAAATGTTGTCATAGATTAATTTGCTAAATTTTCCAGATCCAAGTGACTTTTTCAGAGGGCAATATTCATTTGGAATATCATTCATTATATATTTACTGCCTATATGCAGGCCAAGGTTTAAAAATAAGGTCCTCTAGAATGGATACAAAAGAAAATCAAAGAGTTAGATACAATATTCCAAATTTTGCAGAGTAAAATTGTCATTATATGCAAACCTGGTGCATTCCATATCCTGAGTGCCATTCCTTAGCCTTCCAGTGCACTGGCAAGCTACAGAAATCACCTGATCCAGGCTATCAGAATACCAAAACACCTGAATGCTGCGTCTAAAATTAGACTATTGAAATTCTCCCCGGACTGTCACTTTCCTTTATTACAAACACGTTTTGTCTCTTGGCATCAGTGCTGCTTTAAATAAGTAAAGAGTGCCACCAAGTGGTTGGATATCATATTCCGAGATCTATTATTTTCCTTTTAAAACAAATCTACTTCATTTTTGTCAATTTGTTAATTGTACTCACACTCTTAAAAGATACCAGTTTGGGGTGGGCATTTGGTGCAGTGGTTATGACACCTCTTGGGATGCCTGCACCCCATTCTTGAGTGCCTGGGTTCAAGTCTCTGCTCCACTTCCAATGCCAGCTTACTGCTGATTCACATCCAGGAAGGCAGCAATGATGACTCAAGTGCTTGAGTCTCTGCCACCTACATAAGAAACCCACATCGAGTGTCTGCCCTGGTTACTGTCAGCATTCGGAGGGTGAAACAGCAGATGGGAAATCTCCCACTCCCTCTCTCTCCCTCTCCCTCTCTCTCACCCCCAGCCCACCTTTCAAATTAATGAAAGTAAATAACATTCTTTAAAAGAGAGCCAGGCTTCTTTACATGACTTAATCATGTTTCCAGTTTGTGAGTTTATCTCACTTTAAAAAAATACATCTTGTTAGATTATTGAGCAAATTTACCATAATAAAATTTTAAACATGAAAATTCTATCTGCAGCTAATGACATTTGTAAAAAGAAATATTAGTAAGAATCCAATCCGTTTCCAAAACTTACTGGGTGATAGTGACTATTGGTATAGACATTTTAAAAGTCACAGGAAGAAGGTTTTCTTACATAAAATGTTATTTCTGTCCAGATACATGATGCATATCAAATCAAGGGCAAAGCATCAAGGTTTTTAGGTACTATGTAATCCTAACAATTTTGTTCTCTAGCTCCACATTGAGAAATTAGGTACTCCTATTACTCAATCTCTCTTTTCAAAGGATTGTGAAAAATTTTGAGAATAAAATCCAAGGATAGTCCCCTAAATCTATGGTAGTATCAGCTTTCCTTCTGTGTTCATTAAACACTGAGCATCTACCCTGCCACGAACAGTGCTGAGAAGAAAATGAGGAGGACAGCGCCTGTTCTAATGTTCATCACAAGCAGATGTCCCTGGTTCTGGTGGCCTCTGTTGAAAACCTCAAACTCCTTAAATTTATGAAATTTTATTTTTGATAACACACTATATTTGTGATTTTTCTAAGAAACTTTTCTGATGATTTATCATGTCATTTAGAATTACATGACTCTGACCATGAACAACAGCTGTAAGAATTGTTATTATTTTTATATATGGCTCATGGCCTGGTTAAATAACTTACCTAAGATGTCAGAAAGATGGCTGTGGCAAGATTAAAATTAAAATTAAAATCTCCTGATTTCCAAACTGTACTCTTTCTAGGAGGCCAGTGCTCCCTCTGGTAAATACATTAAAGTTACTATGCTAATTCCAGGAAGGTCACCATGACAGGAGGTTTGACAAGAATTAGAGTGATGCTGACATTGCTCAAAATATTTCTGGAGCTCTAGCTTTACAGGAACTATATATGAAACCAGTCTCATTACACATTCAATCCAACATAGATTTATTCAGCATCAGTCACTTGAATAGTACGACACTGGGTGATGTCAAGGTACAAAGATGGTGCAATTTGCAAGAAATCTATGCCTTAGCAGGCACAAAGAGAGCAGTAGTACTGGTAGTACCAGTGCTTCTTTTTTAATATCAGTAAGTTTTCCAGTCACTGGACATAATACATATTACACTTTACCAGATCTGAACAGCTGTTATATACATTGTTTGATGCCTTGTAAGACAAGGACAAATTGTGTGACAAGTCAGCTTTCCCACCATTTAAAACCTTTTTATGTTTAATCTCTTTTAATCTTATTTCGACATGAATTTCCTTAAATATATAACTCTGTTACATATGTTAGAAGGAAATACCAATATAAATTGGTTAAGACAATGATGAACATGACACAATTGCAGCCTGGTGGTTAATAATTGTAAAACACCAATGATTACTATATGCACTCTAATTAAGAGGTCTTAATCTGTGAAAAGGGCATTTTAGAAAGCTTGTATTTTCTGTGAAGATTCTAAATTAGTCATTGTGTGATAAAGCTAGGACGAGTTAAGGAAAAATTTAGAACAATGGTTTCATTCATTTACTTCCATCTTTGAGTGCTGTCATTAATTGCCACGGTAGTTAAAACAACCACTGTAGAGTCAGTGAACTTGAGATCAATTATGAGCTGTACTTCTTACAAGTTATGTGACCTTTGGGTAGGTCAATAAACCTTTATGAACTGAAGAACCCCATACATAAAAGAGGAACAATAGGAACTTCTACTTACGGTTAAATAAAGTAATGCACTCATTACTAACTTGGCACATACGCAATAGTACAATATATTTGAGTGTGGCTAAGCTGCAGGAATTCTAAATGAAATGATACTAAACTATTAAACCCAGACTAGTTAGAAACCATTTCCTCCACTGTCCAGGATTGAATGTGTAGCATCAGCCTTTCAACTGACCCTTTCAAAGGCTCTGGATTCCAGTTTCAAAAAGGTAAGAAAAGCATTAAGTGCTCTGGCTTAAAGCCATTCTCAAGTAGCTACCTATTTGTCAAGAATAATAAATAAACCTGAAAGAAATTCAATATATGATTTCATCCCCTATCCTCAATTTTAAGAAGACTGTTCAAAAAGCTTTTATTCCTAGCATATTCATATAGACAAATCACAGAATTACAAAATGAGCTGAATTTGAAATTAAACATTATCAGATATGCTAACCATCCTACAAGGTGCAGTGCAAGCTGAAAATGAAATAGAAAGAATATCAGGTAGTTTGCCTTTTCAGATAATGTGGCCACCAGAGTCATAGTAATAGAAGACAATTCAGGAAACACAGCAAGGAAAGGATTCTCAATCAGTTGGTTACTGTGAACTCTTGGGTAACTAATGGCTCAGCTGCTGCTTTTGCTTCCCCAGTATACCTCAGTGAGAGGTGGAACCAAGTCAAGCCCATAAATCAGACAGCCTGCAGGTTGGGACTTGTTAATAGAACATAAAGACAAACTTCAGAGACAACTTGCTCTACTCAACACTCCCTAAGGCAGGCAAGGCCAAATATCCTAAGGCACTGACAGCCATTTCTAGGTCACTTTCTGAATAGGAATGAGAGATTCAACTTAGAATGTTCCTGAATTCAGATGTTTGATCATCATCAGTAATCTTTACCATGTATTATTTATGTCTTATTTATAAGATATACATAAACAGCAATATTCCTTACAAGTGGAATAAAAAAAAAAAACAGTATTTCTAAAAATATATTTCTCAACTGGGAACACTTTCTACTCATTTCCATTTAAAAAGAGAGGGGAAATAAGCTTAATCCTCTGGACAGAAATGAGTAAAATGGACAAATAAACAAATATTTGGAAAGGTGTACAGTTATTTATTTCTATTTCACCATAGGGAGATCTGTTTCATTATTCATAAACCATGTTTTTAGTGTAGTTTTTCTGCTTCCTAAATATCAGGAATGTCCTCTGCCTCAGGCTACAGACTCCCATAAGTGACAGCTGAATTTCATTCACTGCATTATGGCAAAAAAAAAATTAAATCACAAAGCATGTAAGTAACTGTTCAGAGTTAGTTTCCTTTTTCATGTGTGGAGCATTGCAAGCACAATTCCTTTGACATCAGAAATACCTTTGTGTATTATGAGTGCCCATGTGGGAAACTAATACAACGTACATTTTATGCTAATTTTTATTACTTTTTGTATTCCTAAAGGTTAAAAATCACTTAATTGTTGCTCTATTGTGAATCTAGATGTAGTTCTAAGGTCAAAAAGGATAATAAGGTAACTTTCAAGTTAATAGTGCTCACAATTATGAAATCATTGTGAAGCTCTAGATTATTCTCATAGTAGCTACAATTGTTCTTTAAACTGCAAGCTAAAAACTAGGCTCAGAAATTAGTCTCTCGCTCAAGCAATATGCTTTAAGTGCCCTCTTAAACATGACAAGGATTGCCAAATGGACAAGTTAAGTAAATTTAAATTTCTGACTATTCATAGTCTTCAGTAGGAAAAACCCATCTGAAGTTATAACTCAAGAACTAAAAACTATTTGACTAACACTATTTCCTAGAAATTCAGGTGAAAACTACAATAAACTATCATCTCATCCTAGTTTAAACAGCTGCTAACAAAAAGACAAAAGATAACAAGTCTTGCCAGGAATGTGAAGAAAAGCAAGCACTTTTAAACTGTTGGTGGGAATGTAATTTAGTGGAGACACTATAGAAAATTATATCAACCATGGGACCTAGCTATCTTACTTCTGGGTATGTATCTGAAGACAATGAATTCAGCAGATCAAAGATATTCCTGCATTCCCACGTTCACTGCAGTACCACTCACAATAGCCAAGAGATGGACTCAATCTAAGTACCTACTAGCTGATGAATGGATAAAGAAAATGTGATCTGTACACACAATGGAATATAGTTCAGACATGAAAAATGAATGAAATTCTGACACTTGTAGCAAAACAGATGGGACCTGAGATCATTTGTGCTAAGTGAATAAGCTACACATAGAAACACAAATACTGCATATTCTCTCACATATGTAGAAGTTTTTTAAAAAATCAGTATGAACTAAAATAGTGATAACTAGAAACTGGGAATGGTGGGAAGCAAGCGATATAGCAGCAAGAAGGATAAGGGGCACCAAAACTCAGATTAAAAAAATAATGATATACTCTAGTGTTCCACAACACAGTGTGGCAATGACTTCACAAGTATGTGTTTTATTCTGTGTAAAGAACTGGAAGAGAAGAGTTAATAGGCTTGAAAGTATAAAGAACAGATAAAAAAAAATAAATGCCAATTGCCCAATTTGAGCAGCTTATGTTGCAATTTGTTAGCATACTTCATGATACCCCATAAAAATGTATGTTACATGTTAATCAAAATTTTAATAAAATAAAATAAAAAGCTACTCATCTTAATCTGGTTTAGTTCCAAAATTAAGTTTTAACTATGAAATAATACATTTAAGCTCTCAAGATAATTGTTCAATATAATTGACACATTCAAAATGCAAGGAAAATTTTTTCCAAGGAACGCCACCCAAAACACTAATCACAACATGCAAAGGTTTTGAAGGCTCCAAGGTTATGGGAGATGAAAAGCAATAGTATTGACAGGGTTATCTGAAAAATATAATGAGATTTCAAAAAGCTTGAAGAAATGGAATTAAAAATATGTTTATTTTGTGTAAAAAAATTGGAGTTTATACACATGAATGGTCTCAAAAGTTCATAAGAAAATGCTTGTTATGGAAAAAATCTATGCATGAATTTCAAAAATTTATGTGCCAGAATAAACTTCTTTTAGTCACATTTTTCATATTTTATGGAAAACAAAGGGGTAAAGTACTTCAGGTACTTCTTGAGTGTTTCTTGGGACATTTATGTCCTATTTATTCATTTGAAAATGAATATGGCCGGTGCCGTGGCTCAATAGGCTAATCCTCCACCTGCAGTGCCAGCACACCAGGTTCTAGTCCTGGTCAGGGTGCCAGATTCTGTCCCTGTTGCCCCTCTTCCAGGCCAGCTCTCTGCTGTGGCCCAGGAGTGCAGAGGAGGATGGCCCAAGTGCTTGGGCCCTGCACCCCATGGGAGACCAGGATAAGCACCTAGCACCTGGCTCCTGCCATCGGATGAGCGCGGTGCGCCGGCCGCAGCGCGCCGACCGCGGCAGCCATTGGAGGGTGAACCAACGGCAAAGGAAGACCTTTCTCTCTGTCTCTCTCTCTCACTGTCCACTCTGCCTGTCAAAAAAAAAAAAAAAAAAAAAAGAATTCTCTCCCTTTTGTCTAAGAGAGGAAACAGAATAGCCTCTTAAACTCTCCTTATTTTAAAGTTTTCCAGGTGTCTCAAAAGTCTATAATTATCATAGCCCTCCTCCAATATTATTCTTTTGATATTTGGACATTTTTTTATATTTTTACATATTATACATTTAAAACTTTTCATAGCAATTCCAATAAAATTTATGATTGTGAGACTTAATACTTTTTCTCAATAATTTTAATTCTTCAATATGCATCAATTAATGATTTGTTTAATTAACACTACTGTTAAAAGTCATTCAAATTTGCTAAATAGAAGAGGTATCAACACTCGTAAGTAAAGTACTTCATCATAAATATATTTTCTAAATAGTCAAGAAAGTGGCCGGAGCCGTGGCTCAATAGGCTAATCTTCCGCCTGTGGCATCGGCACACCGGGTTCAAGTCCTGGTTGGGGCACTGGATTCTGTCCCCGTTGCTCCTCTTCCTGTCCAGCTCTCTGCTGTGGCTCAGAAGTGCAGTGGAGGATGGCCCAAGTGCTTGGGCCCTGCACCCTATGGGAGACCAGGAGAAGCACCTGGCTCCTGGCTTCGGATCTGCGTGGTGCGCTGGCTGCAGTGCGCCAGCCTCAGTGGCCATTGGAGGGTGAACCAACGGTAAAGGAAGACCTTTCTCTCTGTCTCTCTCTCTCACTGTCCACTCTGCTTATCCAAAAAAAAAAAAAAAGAAAGAAAGAAAGAAAATGAATATGACCTGATTACCTCTAATTTCATTCAAAACTATTAAACGAGTCTGACCCAAACCTCAAATTCACAAACTGTCATCCCCTTTAGATCAAAATATCAACTGTTTTATTGTATTAACCATTACCATTTTGGTTTGTCAATTATTTACCAAGATCATGATTGGACTGTAAAAATATTAAGACAGTTTAAAGACAAAAGGAAGATAAAAGTCTGAGGAGATATGAAGAACCTTCAGAAATGCTATTAAAGAATATCCTTGTCTATGGAAGTGTGGAACTGGGTTTGGTCTCTAAGAAGAGTGAAGTACTTCTATGAAATTAGAAGGAGTAAAAGAAGAAAAAGTTCTAATTGAAAAAAAAATAGGGAGTGTGCCTTTAGCCTAGCAGTTAAGATGCCCACATTCCACACTCCAGTGCCTGTATTCAATTTCTCACCCTGGCTCCTGACTCCAGCATCCTGCCAATCCACAACTTGAGAGGAGGCAGTGATGGCTCTAGAAACTGGGTCTCTGCCACCCATGGGGGAGTTCCCAACTTTTGGCTCCAGCTCCCAGGCTACTCCCAAGCATAATGGGCATTCAGGCAATGGTACCAGCAGGTAGGACGTCTTTGCTTATCTGTCTCTATATATCTGTTTTTTTTGTGTGTCTCTAACTCAAAGAAAAGTAATAAATTTTTTTTCAAAAAAAAATCAAAACTGGGTAAAGAGGTGCCAAACATCATTATGGCTGCTCCCCAAAGCTCTCTAAGATTGGCTTTAGTCATTAGTAGAATAGATGTCAATCAGTTTTGATGATTTTCATTAACTCTTGAAAACAAAACTATTGTACTGGTATGGACAGATAATATGTATAAGGTCACTTTAAAAAGTTTATGAAAAATGGAGTTAAGAGATAAGGTTATTTTGCTGAAAAAAAAAAAACTTTGAAATCTATCCATAGCTTTTTCAAGATACACATTTCCCATTAGTATTTTGAAAACTTCTTGTATCAGAATATGAGTTAAGAGACTATAACTTGTGGGGACCCATGGATAAGCCTGCAATGGGACCCCCCCATGCTGGGCTTGGCTTATAGCAGTAATGCGGATGTAGCAGCTGATTGAACTTTCCATCTAGCTGAGGATCATGGAAAACAACAAGATGGCGCTGATGCCCTGCCTGCTGCGTGACTCCACAGCTGAGAGTGATCAAGTGCCAGATTGGAGAACTCTGTGCATGGACTGTGATTGGTTGACTGTGATTGGTTGAATTCTGTATATAAGCGGACCGCAGGAGAGGGAACGCACACGCCAGCTTTCCCCCTTAAGGAATGTGCGTGCCATCTCTCCCCCTTCTCCTGGTTCCCCACTCTTTTTCCTACTCTTTCTAAGTAAAAGTCTTTTGAAGACCGATTAACCGCGAGCAGCGTCATTCCTTTTGCGGCCGAAGGAGCGACAATAACTAGGTTCTAGTTAACACATTTAAGATATGTTTGTTGTTTTAGTGTGAAAAGTGTGTTAAAGATTCAAAAGGGATAGAAGAATAAGATCCCAATCCACAAAAACACCACCTGTGAAACTCTGATTAGTTCAAGTAAATAAAGTCAGCACATGAGTAATGATCACTGTCAATGATCTATTGAACAGAACGTCAATCTTTGTGATCCTTTCCTCAGTTCCTAGCCCTTCCTAGTAGTCAGCAGAACCATCTACCAAGAGGAGCGCTCAAGCTGACATGGAAGACTGCAATAAAAACTCTTCACGTCAGGGTTGGGGTTAAGAGATGGCGCTGATGTGGATACGGAAGAGGAATAGGTGATCCTTGGTAATATAAGTGAAAAAAAAAAAAACGGGCAAAAACTCCCGTGTAAAGTAACATTTTTAGTTGCTGACGGCTAGGCATTCATCTTCTGTGATTTATGGTAAAGCTAGCTGGAGAATAAAACCTGCCTACATTAATTCTATTCCCTAATCCCTAATCGATATTTAACCATGGGAAGCCTTAACTATCAAGAACAGGGCCAGGGAATGCAGAAGATGTATAGTTTTACTTCTTTACAATTTATTTAATGTGATAAAATACACAACTACACCAGAAATGGGGGAAAAAAGAAACTGAAGTTATAATGTGCAATGTTCAACTAAGCAGAGACATTATGAATAATTTGATTTCATTTATTCAAACACAAGTTCTTAGCACCCAAACTGAACTCTGTTCTAGTGTGAAGCACACTCTTGAATTTCAAAAGAAAAGTTAGGCATTAGGATTCCACATAACTCTATAGTCAGTATAAGACTGTTCCTCAGAAGAGAATATAATGACAAAATGAATGTATTAGACCTTCTTAAATCCTACACCTAAATATTTCTAAGTATAGGGACACAAAGCTTCATTTAATTTTTATAAATAATTCACCAATTTTAACTATTTAAGAAGAGGCACCCTCATTCAATTTGAGGAATTCTCCACTCCTCATCCACACTCTGAAACTTGAGGGAATGAAGTAAAAATAACTCAAATAACAGCACTAGATAGGGTTCTTCAAATGACCTTCCACACAGTCCTTATTACTCAAGCAGTACACAAAGTAAATTTATGTGTCAAAGAGAAGAGGTATAATTGTTGCTAAATCCTGGGGTCATCCAGTGAGGAAATCATTATAATATTTGTGTAACATAGTAAGACATGACCTTTTCTTGAAAAAACATCATCTGAATTTTTCATTAGAGATTTTTTAAAGACTCCTTTTCTCTTTATTTCTATCAACAAATAACTTCCAAATAGAAAAATGGCCATCTATTCTTGTGCTAATCATGTTTTTTCCTTTTTGAATCCAAGAAATAAAATGAGATCAATTAAGCCAGGAAACATGTAAAGTAGTGGAAAGTTTCAAAGTTCTCCCAATTTATTTAAAATGATTTATCAGAACTCCTGATCTGCCTCCCCCAGAGAGCCAAAACAATTGTGAAATAATGGTCACTGATGCTTCTTGAATTTGTTTCCTAACAGGAAATCTCCAAAAGAATTCATGGCAGTTACCTAAACCTTGAGTGCTCACAGGGTCAAACCCTGCATTTTTTTCCTCCCCTGCCAGCCCAACTACTCTCACCACTGTCTTTTTCTCTCTCTTCAAATTTATACAAACTTGGAGAAGACTTTTTAGATATTTGCCAAACATTCCCTAAAAAAAAAATTCCACCAGCTAATATTTTTAATCATCCACTTTATTTTCAATTACACTTAGTATGTTGCTTATGAATCTGTTTTCTTTCATTAAAACAGTAGCCATCTCTCCCTGTCCATCTCTGGGCAACTCAAAGTTAGCTGCTCTATTTGATTAATCTCTTTAAAAGTAGTTTCCAGATGTGCCTAGTTTTCATATTCAGTAAAAATAGGAGTTTGTACACAGTTCCATTTTCACATCTTCTGCTTTATTTCTGGGTTATCCGTCAGATTCATTTATGTTCCACAGCTTTTCCTCCAGAAATGTGCTAGAAATATGCCCACACGTGTGATTGTCCCCATAGATCAGAAATGCTAAGCCACCCCCTTAATTTAAACTGCAGAAAAGTTTGAAATAGTGTTTTTCAGACAGTTCAAGTAGAAAATACAATTTTATAATAGTATGACTCCTTTTTTAATTCTCGTTGAAACAGATAACTAATCAGTAAGTTCAAGATTCTTAAACCTATTCTTAACAAGTAAACCACCAGGTGTTTGGTGTGATGAGACATCTTATGCCAAATTTGTTGATGTTCGAAAAATCAAAGAAAGGCAAATTTAAGCACTTTGTCTTTGGCACAAAGCTTCTTACTTTTTTGAAATTTTAGATTCTTATTTAGCAGAATTCTGCATATTGGAGGATGGGAGGAAACCAATGACATAATTTTTCAAGATTACAAAATTAATAAAGTAAATTAATTTCTTGGTTTCACTGAATTCAAAACTAGGAAAGAGGTGTTCCTTTAAAAGTTCACCTGTGCTTTCAATAGTAACTACAGAGGAGAACCGAAGGTTTCAGATTTTAATTTGTTCCACCCTTCCTCTACCTTAAGCATACAAAATTATAACTACTCTAAGTACCCTGTTGGGGCCATGAAATAAATCAGTTTTTAAAACCTCAATAGCTATACTGGTTTAGAGAAAAACTTGCAAGTCCTAACATTCTACAGCAGTCTTTTTCTGTGGCATAATTTTCTATTAAGTGGAATTTGGAGTATGGATCATCTTGAATCCTTTCCTTTGTCAAATAACAAAGGAACATGTGAAGGCAATTTTTCTAAAAAGCCCTTCCTCATCACTGTTCTCAGGAGTAGCATCCTAGAAAGTACCTAATGCAATAGTCATTTTTTAAAACATTTACTCTATATTACAGCTTTTCATCTTCATCTTATCCTTCGGTGAGTACAAAACAAGAGATCTGTGCACGAGACTTTGATAGGTTTTGCAATGCATGAAACACTTGTAATAGTAACCTGCTTTTACTTTGTGTGAATCATCCATTATTAATCTGTGCAGTACATTCACATTTGCATGAGTATGCATTTTTGTATATATTTAAATGATTTAAAATATATAATGACTTTAATTTTGTAGCTATATAGTAAGTCTGAGTTCAGAATTAGCACCTTTGTAGTTGAAGCAGAATCTTCACAACGCTTAAAAGGAGTTGTGATTCTTAAGGGAACAATACTAAAAGTGACAAGAAAGTTAACTTCAAAGTACAAGTTTTCTGAGGAGGAAGAACATTTGCAGACAAAAGATTATTACATCACTTTTATTAATGTTTGTAAGGAATCAACTTACATTTGGTTTCTATTTTATCAATTTCTGTTATTTTTGCCTGTCTTAGTCATTCTTACTATTCTTTTCCTAATTCTGAAAGAGCTACTTAGCTAGCGAATTTTCAGACTCTTATCTTTTTAATTATCAATATCACTCCTTCACCTGAATCTCAAATTATAAGGCTTCTAGTCCCATATGATCATGCTATAAATGTACATTTAGTACATTTGGCAGGTTTCTATCCTAATATAGAGGGGGGAAAGCCTGAGAATAAAGTCAATGCACAGAACAAATGAATGTCATTATATTGAGGGGATCTCGCCCATGATGCCTTAGACTTCTTAGTTACATAAGCAGGGGCACAAGGACTTGGTCCATCTTCTATTGCTTACTCAGGTCGTAGCAGAGAACTGGATTGGAAGTGGAGCAGCCGGGACTAGAACCAGTGCCCATATAGGATGCCAGTGCTTCAGGCCAGGGCGTTAACCCACTGTGCCACAGCGCCAGCCCCAGACCATAAATATTTTTAAAAGTTAACTTTCATCTACCTGAAAGGCAAGCAAAAGAGAAAAGGAGAGACTTTCCATATGCTGGTTCACTCCCCAAATAGCCACAGCAGCCATGAGTCAGAAGCCCAGAACTCCACCCAGGTCTCCCATGTGGAGTTGGACGCTGAATAGGAAATAGAGTAGCCAGGGCTTGAACCAACTCTAATATGGAAATGTGCACATCCCGTTAATGAGCTACACCACAATTCCACCCATATAAATTTTCTACCATTCAAATAACACTATGCTTAAAAGAATGATACACAAATAATGTTTCAGTCAGGTTCCCACAGAGAACAGAAGGATCGCTCAAGATCATTAAGGGAGAGTTTTCTTAACATTCAAGAAAATTACAAAGGTTTATTTAGAAAGGTGCCAACAGAGTAAGAAGAATCACAAAGCATGGTGCTCTAACCCAGTTTATTAACATCAAAGGAATAAGGGTAGGGAGCAGTTACTGTATAAAGGAGAAAATCATGCATGGGCGGCTACTTTGAAAAAAGTTATCTTCCATTAGAGTAATAAAAATAGTCTAAAGCTTCCTTACATGGAGGAAGCCAGGAAAGTAAACACTTTGACTCATTTATTATGAGTCTTTCTTGGCCAAACCCAACCATAAACCAGAAGGCAATAGTCTCTTTCCATAGTGCATATTGTCCAGTTTCCCTAAATTGAGTAAACAGAGAAGAGTGGATCTGAAAAGATAAAGGGTAGAGAGATAAAAACAGAAGCATGAGTACAACTTAGACCCATTGTTATTATCAAATTATCAAAATTAATATCTCCCCCTAATATTTTTTCTTGATTTGAAATATTTTATATAAGGCATGATAGGTTATAATACAGGTACTTTTTTAAAGGAACTCTTAAATACAATGGGTTAAAAAAAAAAGTAGGCATGTATCGTTGACCCCGTCCAGGGAGCGTGGCCCCCTTGGTAGGGTGGCTCCATGTCCTTCAGTTAATCAAGAGTTATACCCTGATGGTCTGCTATACTCTAGGGCATAGTTCTCATTCTATGGTAAAACTGGATCATCAGTATGTCGAAGGTTCCAGTTCCCAAGCTGTGTAAAGAGGATAAGCCCAGAAGTAGGTGAAGACAAAATTTTCTCATTTAAAAGCACAAAGGAATTTCTAAATGTTTGTGGGGAAGTGGTATCAAAAGCTAATTTTATTTTGGTGGATAAAGACATTAATTTTATAGTAATGAATGTAAGGATTCTTGAGAATCATTGAGTGCCTATTGCTGGTGTTGTATAGGCAGAGACTCCTTGTATTTTATATATATATATATATATATATATATATATATATATATAAAATACACATTTTCCATCATGGACTTTTGAAAATGCACTCATATATGCCTCATCCTCTCAATTTGTACTGAAAATTAGAGGTATAGTGGGGATGTTTAAACTGACCCAAGTTATGGAGTAAAGTCCTGTTTTATAGAAAGGCTAGATACAATTATATTTGGACCTAAGGAATGACTGAGAGGGAAACTCCATAAATGGGCGGAAGATTATAACAAAAAGAGAAGGCTGGCGCCATGGCTCAACAGGCTAATCCTCTGCCTTGCAGTGCCGGCACACCAGGTTCTAGTTCCGGTTGGGGCGCCGGATTCTGTCCCGGTTGCCCCTCTTCCAGGCCAGCTCTCTGCTGTGGCCCGGGAGTGCAGTAGAGGATGGCCCAAGTGCTTGGGCCCTGCACCCCATGGGAGACCAGGAAAAGCACCTGGCACCTGGCTCCCGCCATTGGATGAGCATGGTGCACCGGCCGCAGCGCGCCAGCCGCGGCGGCCATTGGAGGGTGAACCAACGGCAAAGGAAGACCTTTCTCTCTGTCTCTCTCTCTCACTGTCCACTCTGTCTGTCAAAAAAAAAGAGAGAGAAGAAAATTTTGCATAGTGACATGAATTTCAGACAAATATGAGTTGTGAATTCTACCTGCAACTCTCCAGTGCTGCCTGGATTTAGGAAAGTCCTACAGAATGATTTTTATACCATATGATACATAGTGATTTCTCAAGTTTTAACTTTCATTTTTAAGGAAGATATTGGTTTATTTTACATGCCCCAAAGGAAATTCCTGAGTCACTTCAGTTTCGAAAACAGAGCTAGCAATGAGAAGAAATATCACTCCAGTAAAATCTCTAACTTTGTACCAGTTTTGGATATGTCTAAAGAACCTGTTTCCATTTGTATATTTAGGAAAGAACTTCCAAACTTGAAGATTAATTCATATGTTTTAATTATGGTACAGATAGCAGCACTTAACATAGCACTTTCAGTATAATTTTAGCATTCAAATTAGTTTAATTTAATCATGAAACCTGTTGCTGCTACAATTAAATCACTCTTTTTACATTTGTACAAATCGATTTCAAATAGAATCAAGAAAGTAAATATAACAGCACCTTCTGTCTTGAAAGACACACAGAATACTTGCAATTTTAATGTGGTTATTAGTATTCAATCTACTATCAAAAAGTCTTATTTAATTATCAGTCTTTAGCATTTAACATTTCAAGTTTCAGAAGTTCACAAACTTAACACTTTTCACTTGTTTTTGAGAAGTATTTCCATGCAGGTGCCATATATGGGTTTAACAGAATCTTAATACTTTCATGTTTTTACATGGTTTTCTAAAATAACCATTAAGGTGATTTCTAGATCATCTTTCTTATTTGTTTCTACTTCAGTTATTATCTATCATGTGTTTTGGATAATTATAAGCTTTAGGTACTGGTTGTTTTACTTCAATTGCCATTATCTTTTATTCGACTGGTTGAGGAACAGTAATTACTAAGTGTATAAAGCTTTTCTTTCTACAGGTGGGCAAAGATGATGGGCAAAAGTTTGTTATCATTAATATTGTCTAACCCCAAATAGATTCACACAACAAAACTTTCCAAATCCAAACTCAATTTTAGAAGTATAAAACATAACTAACTAAATTGTTTCATCTAGGGCAAGCCCAAAAAAAAACATTTCAGTAAGCCTTATCCAATCTTTCCCAAAGTGAAATATCTGTCCTCCCACATTACAGCTGTGGCTAAATACTCACTTTTGGAATTATTTTTGAGTGTACTCTTCCAATAAATTAAAATTCTGTATTATCATACATTCACAAAGCCACTGTAATTCTTCAAGAAAGTGAACAATAATTTCTTAGGAATCAGAATCTTTAAGAAGTTGTTTAACCTACATACACACGCCCACTTCCACCACCTTCAGAGACAACTACACCAAACATACCCCAGCCAGATGGAAATCTAAATCTCTTAAAAAACAAATTCCATAATCCACTACTCACTGTCAGGAAATTCTCCTTTATGTTTAGACTACAAAGCTCAGGCTACAGATTAAGCCTGTTTCCTCTAGTTCTATTCCTGGTAGAGAAGGAAAAACAGATGGACACATCCGTCATGTAGATAAAAACAATAGTTAGGTCACCCCTTCTGCAGCATAAAACAGAAAAAACTTCCTTCAGTGTTTTGCATGTATTTTATTCCCTAATCTTATCTAACTATGTATGATGAGATATACATATAAACTATTTCAGTAAAAATATAAGTCAGAGCCTTCTGTGCAAAATTGATTAGCAACTGGTTTCTACTTAGGTAGCTCATCTTCCGGCTCTCAGTAATCTCATATTCCTTCCCCCTCTTTGTCTGTATTGCCTTTGGGCACAGAAGAATATAGGATAAGGCTGATAATGAGGTGGACAAGACGCAGCTGACACAGGCACTTTATTTTGACCTGAGAACTTAGAGCATCTGCAACAAAGCTGTAGGCAAGAAGTAAGTGAAAGGTGTGAGTCCCTAATAAGGACTCTAAGCAACAAACAATCAAATCAGCTTTAACAGGAACTGAAGGTGGGCATTCAGCAGCTGATACTTCTGCCACAAGGCAAGGTGTTTTTCATGTGAGCAAAGTTATATGAATAGAATGATCATAGGAATAAAAACTTGAATTGGGTCTGCAGTGAAGCACCACCTTCCAACCTGAGCCACATGGGGAAATTATTGGGAAACTTGGAGAACATGGTGGGAAGCACACCCCCCTACCTCCTGGATCTGATTAATGAGGGGGTGACATAGAAGAGAAAGAGGGAAAGGACAGGAACAGACAGCTACTGGTTATTTTGGCTCAAATCATTCACTGCATTGAGGAAATTGAATTTATCAAAACTTGCCCTGCAGAAATTTAAACACATCCTCAACACAAAATTTGACAGAGGTGTAAGCCTTAACGTTTTTCATTTATTTACACAGGTTTCTGGACCTGTGTGTACCAGGTGCTAGGTAATAACAGTGAACATAATAGAAAAAAAAAAGTCTTATGGAGCTCACATTCTAGTAATACAGACCATCAACCTGATAATAAGTAAAAAATGTATGTGAAACAAACTGTACATTGTTCTTAAAGCACACAAAACTATCTTAAGTCAGGTGAAGTTTCTTTACATCCATCACGACAATGAATTGAATGAGGAAGAATGTGGGAAGAAGGACACAGTCTTTGCAGAGCTTTCATAACTGCAGAACACAGCGGGCACTCACTCCTCCCCTTGGAATCTAACTTCTCCACCTACCCAGAAACTGGATTTGGGGGGACTATCATATATTAAATGATAAAGGTAAAGCTTTGAAACTATTAAATACTATACAAATAAAGATGCCTTCTCTTTATTGCTGAGCCATTATTCAGGCAGAGCATTATTAACTAAAATGTCTTTGGTAGCTGGCTGCTAGACTGTGTCTTTGCCCTTTGCCTTTCATGTTTTCAAAAGCAGCCTGGATGAAGGCACAGAAATCTTGGTTATCAGTTTTACAAATAATGCTAAGTTGAAAGGCAGAGCTAATATGTTGGCTGACAAGATTAAGATTCAAAATGATCTTGACAAGGCAGAACACTGAGGTGAAACCCGTAAAATTAAATCAAAAGTCATGCTATGGTTAAAACGGCAACAAATGCACAAACATACACCCTGGATCTATACAAGGTGGGTAGACCAGGCATGATAGCATTCTTAATGGGGTGGGAGAAGTAACTAGAGGCTTTAGTTTATCTCTAGTTGAGCATTAGCCAACATTGTAATACAGTTACAAAAAAAAAAGCTGTATTATAAGTAATATATCAATCAGAGTTAACAATAGTTATCTGAGAGAGTATTCATCCCTGGGTGCCATACTGAGAGCAATATTTCAAAATTTTTAAATATTCATGAAACAGTGACATATAAGAAAGTCTTTGTATCATTTAAGAGAGAGCCTACAGATATTAAGACATTTTAAAATATTATAAGCTGCCTTTACAGATAAGAATACTTCATTATATTTAGTTATATTAACTGTGTGGCTTCAGAGATCTTTGGCCTTCTGGCCTCAATTTTTTTTTTCTAAAATAGAGCTTGTCTCAGCTGTTGAAGAAAAGGGTTTTTTTTCGTATTATTTTTTGAACTCTTAGTATAAAGTTAATCTTATGTACATAAAGTTAATTGAAAGTAGGTCTTAGTAAAAAATAAGAATGGGAATAGGAGAGGGAGGAAGAAGAAGGGTAGGAGTGCAGATGGGAAGAATCAGTATTTTCCTAAAGTTGTATTTATGAAATGCATGAAGCTTGTATAAATAAAAGGCTTGCGGCATATCAATTCTACAGATTATTAAAATTATTACTAGTGTCACATGTACATTTAGGATGAAAAGATGAATTAGGCAGAGCCTATGATAATGTATAAGTAGTCAGAGACTCCTAAAATAGTTAACTCCTCCCCAAGAATTTCCCATGGAGACACTGAATGACTATCAGTGAATTCAGCGGTAGTTGGATGAGGTGGTTTCTAAGTTCACATCACATTTTTAAGTTTCCTTCTAATGCTAAGATTTGTAATCCTGTCTGATTTCTGTCCGTCCATGGAAGAAATGTTTCTGTCATGGATAAAACTGAATACACAGAGACAGCTGCAGGTACGTTTCTCTCTGCTTTCCTCTACCTCACTCTAAGAAGTGACCAGGTTTATTATCTCGTTTTCACAAATGAGGAAACTGGGGAGGAGAATTGTCACAGAGTGTGACGAAGATCACACAGTTCATCAGTTGCCAAGAAATGATTTGAACCTGGGCTTTCACATTCAGAGCCAGTGAGTTGTGATTCATGAGCCAGACTTCCTATAGGTCTTGCAGCAAGTGGTTCCCCAGAGGTTTTGGGACATCCTAGGGCTTCTGTCGTCATCTCCAAGCTATTTTACAAACACTTTTAAACTTTAAAGTAAGTAAACTTAAAACCACAAGATGCCACTTCGAGGTAAATTGAAAAATATGTTCTTCATTAATAGGAAATGACATACTCAACAGAAATTTATTGTATAAATTAATTAGGTTCATTTATTATCTGCCCAAACTTTTAAAAAGTTCATCTGATTTGGATGGAACTCATGCAGCAATGAACTGCCCTCTTCTTGTTCCAATTTATTCTAATTTACAGCAAATTAGTGAACTTGTATTTTTACGTGAGATCAACTTATTGTGAACATTACTTATTATTTTGTGAATCAAAATTGGAGTCCTCAGGAGGTACTGGACAGTGTCTAAATAAGCAGATTTTGAATGAGCACCTAAGGAACTCTCCCAAGAGGAAATCCTAGTTGTAGAGTGTAGTCTTTGTGAGTCTCCTTGCTGCTTAGAAACAGTAGTTGTTTTCTTCCTGGTTCCAGATTTTTCCGATGGGTGTAGTTGCAAGATGAAAGACATCAAGTTATGTAAGACAGTGCTGCTTACTCAGAGTAAATTTCAGTGCCTATCAGATAATAAAAGAAAAAACAAAGGTTGGGAATTGGTACATGGTGAGACACACACACAAAAAAATAACTGAACAGTGTGATTTCTGAAGCCACAGGCTATTTTGTCTATTGAGGTAGTGGATTGCTGAGAGGAAGCTGAAGGAATCGATGGAGAATGAGAAACTTTAAATTACACTCAAGAAATTAAAATTCCATGCCACCTTAATACTTAAGTCATTCTTTATGTTTACTTTGTTAAGTTTTGCTTCCTATTTGTCATAATGGCTTTAAATTTCTAGTTCCTATGTCTGTGTGTTTAAGCTTTCAGTACAGGTGCATTTAAGCTCTCAAATGTTTATAGCATTTCTGAGCATCCTCTCTCCTGAAATTTAAATAGTTTTATATTTGATCTTATAAATATGTTTTTATTCTTTTCATAAAAAGCTATAACTTAGGACTTACTTGGAAATTTACTTTTGAAACTTAAGATAATGATCTACAAATATTTCCCTGAGAAAGAGCTTTCACCTAAGTAAATAGATTTCATGTGCTGAAGCTCTAATTTGACTGAAATTTGATGGATATTTGTTTTGTTGGTTAATCTTTCTGCTTGTCTTACCAAATATTTGAATAGATGTCTGACTACTGAACATTACCTAAAGAATAGGAGTAATTAAACTTCATAGCATAATAGGGTGTATACAAACTTCATAATAACTTAATTTGCCACTGTACAAGGACCTCCCAAATAATTGTCAACTCAATAAACATTTATTGGGACTTATTATGGTTAAGCCCTGTGCCAAGTACTGAACATACAAGGGAGTTTAATGGAGGAGAAAGCCCTACATCACACAATGTAATAAATATTCAAGTGATAGTAACCCAAATGAGAAAGAGACAATAATGCTTAACAATCAGGGACTAGTTAAAGACGAGAATTAACCACAAGAATAGAGTGGCATTGGGATAGCAGAAAGGACAGCTAGTCAAGAAAGACAATGAGCTCAGGTCAAGAGATAAAGTACAAATGTGTGTTTAAAACTCGTGTGCTTTATGTATATTCTCCTATTGTTCTTGTCCCTTCTTCCTTCAATCACTTTTATATCATTTTTTGTCATTTTCCTGAAATAGCTTTTACCGTTAATCCCAAAGGCATCCATTTTAATTCCAATTCCAATAATTTTCTGTTGCTGCTATAATAAATTACTTACAACACAAATGTGTTCTTACAGCTCTGTAGATTATATATCTTACTTAGGTCTCACTGGGCCAAAATCAAGATGTCACTCAATTCATGAGAATTTTCTTTCAACAGAAATACTACAAGTTTGTACTAAAAGATGGGAGACAAAATGAAATAAAACTCAGACCCCCTAAAATTCTACAGGCAATCAACACTGGAAAAAACTACTCAGCTACAAAGATATTCTACCTTTAGGAAAGTGGAAAAGTATTCCCAAAAATGGATTTGCATATGCTGAACTTTGCATATGTTGCATCATCTTTGTATCCCTCGCATGAATCTCGGTTGATATGCTGAATTATCTTTTCAGTTCCTGATGAATTCTAATTTTTAGTATTTTGTTGAGAGTTTCGCATCTTTTTCATCAAGGATATTATAATGTAGCTATGTTTTTGTTTTTGTTGTTGTTGTTTTTTGTCTTGTTTTGGTAAAAATGTAATGCTGCCTATAGAATGAGTTTAAAAGAATTCCCTCCTCTTTTGTTAAATAATAATAATTGTTGTTAATCCTTCTTTATATATTGGGTAGAATTCAGCAATGAATTCCTGGAACTGGGCTTTTCTTTGGTGGGAAAATTTTTATTATTGATTCAACATTGTTCCTTGTGTTAAGTTTTCTATTTATTCATGAGGCAATCTTAATCAATTATATATGGCCAAGAATTTTTCTGTTTCTTCTGGGTTGGTATCAAATTTATTACCATAGAACTGTTCATAGTAAACTTTAATGATCCTTTGTGTTTCTGTGTTATTATTCATGTCTTGATTTTGATCTTTGATTTTAAGTATTTGAATCTTCTCTTTCCTCAGTTTGACTAAGGTTTTTGTACTTTTTTAGTCTCTATTTCATTTATTTCTTTCCTGAGTTTTATTATTTCTTTCCTTCTATTAATTTTGAGTGTGCTTCTTGTATTCTAGTTTATAGGATACAAAAATGAGTTGCTTATTTTATATATCTGTCTGCTATTTGATGTAGGCATTGATTGTTAGAAACTTCCTTCTTAGTACCATGTTTCCATTTTCATTCATTTACAGAAATTTAATTTCTTTGTTAATTTCTTCCTTGATCCATGAGTTATTCAAGGGTGAATTGTTTAATTTACATGCATTCATATGGTTTCCAGTGTTTTTTGTTATCAATTTCTATTTTTATGGCATTGAGGTCATGAAGTTTTGTCTTTAACCTTAGAGAACATATTTATAATATGTCCTGTCATAGATTTAGTTGAGTTGATTCTGACTGGTAACTTCCTACCTTTCTGCACCTGGATAGTTATGTTCTTCTCTAGGCTTGGGAAATTTTCTGCTATTATCTCTTTGAATTTACTTTCCACCCATTTGTCTTCCTCAAGTTCCTCTTGAACATCAGTTCTTTGGATATATGCTCTATTCATGCTGTCACAATGTTCTTACAAACTTTCTCCATTCTTCTTGATTCTTTTTGTCTCCACTGACTGTGTATTTTCAAATAAGCTGTCATTGAACTCCTTGATTCTTCTGTTAGATTTATTCTAATATTCTTCTATTCCATTTTTCATTTCATTTAGTGTGCTTTTCAGTTGGAAGATGTCTATTTGATGGAAAGTTACTTGCATTTCTCTGACAAGCCCTCTGTTGGAGTATTAAATTATATCTCTAGATTTCTATATTGTATTTCTTATATTTCTCTTAAAATTGTGTTTCCTTAAAACAACCATTTTAAGTTCTTCACCTGAGCATTTTAAAATGTCTGTCTCTAGGATGATTTGTTTCTGGCACCTGATTTTGTTTATCATTTGAGATCATGGTTCTCTCAGAGTTCTTGACACATGATTTGGCGCATCATCCTCTGCATATTGAAGGATTACTTGTTTTTTCCAGTCTTCAGTATCTGTCTTTGTTTATGCTGTCCTTTAGAAATTCTAAGCAGTCCATTTATTTTCTCTGAGCCTGTGAACACTTACATAACTTCAGCATTAGATGTGGCCCTAAACTGAGGCTTTCTACAAATCCACTGAAAATGCTCCATTATTGCCTCCATCCCAGAGGATGCCCTGAGCTTATATTTGTTCCAAATTTGCAGCTGTTCAGAATGAACTACTGAAATGTACCATCTTTAAAGCCTCATCATGGCACCAGAGCAAACCCAGGCACCCAGTTCTCTGGTCACCAACACTACAATGTTAAATCGCATGTAGAACCCACAGCCTACTGAGGACAGTTCAACATGGAGATAAACACCAAACTCACACTGCTGTCTCCTGTTGAGATCCACTTACAGACCAAGGTTGTTGCAACCATCCACACATAATGTTCCCTGGAATTTAAGTCCATTCAACTAAAGCCACAGGACTCCACTTAGCATTGGAACAGGTTTAGAAATTTCCCTCACAGGTACTGGCCTGGGGACATGGACTGCTCAGATCTTCCCAATGTTAGATTTTACCAACTTGGCAATAACTTACAACATAGAATCTTTTGGTTCCTTGCTGAGTCCCAAAACAGAATCCTGGGGGGATAAAGCCACCTTTGTCCACTTAGGCTGACGCTAAGCAGGATCATATCTGAGTCTCACAGTAACCAGACCCTGTGTAATCTCTGAGGTCCGTGCCAGGCTCATGTGAGGCTGCAGTACTACAGGTCATAACACATCCATCTCGGTGGGGCACAGATCTCTGATGCTGGGGCAACTGTCTACAAGCACTGGACTGGAGGCAGTGGCCTTTGCTTTTTATAAAGCACTGGGTCTCACAGCAGTGGACCAGCACTGAATTTCAAGCAGGGGTTTATGTTCCCTTTCTTTTTTTTTCTTTCTTTCTTTTTTTTTTTTTTACATGCAGAGTGACAGTGAGAGAGAGAAAGACAGAGAGAAAGGTCTTCCTTTGCCATTGGTTCACCTTCCAATGGCCACCGTGGCCAGCGCGCTGCGGCCGTCACACCGCGCTCATCCGATGGCAGGAGCCAGGTGCCAGGTGCTTTTCCTGGTCTCCCATGGGGTGCAGGGCCCAAGCACCTGGGCCATCCTCCACTGCACTCTGGGGCCACAGCAGAGAGCTGGCCTGGAAGAGGGGCAACCGGGACAGAATCCAGTGCCCCGACCGGGATTAGAACCCGGTGTGCCGGAAACGCAAGGCGGAGGATTAGCCTGTTGAGCCACGGCGCCGGCCTTATGTTCCCTTTCTTGCACTACTCAGTAGCTGGAGTCTAGCTCTGTAGTCTGCCAAAAGTTAGGGGAAGGGTGGTGGAGGCAGTATCTTGGCCACCTGGCTTAAGAAGATATAAAGTCTCAATCTGCAGTTATTGGCCTAAAGGAGGGGGCTACAGGGCCCTGAGGAGCACTAGTTTTTATCATCCTGAGCCTGGCACTGGATTTCTAGACTAAGGTGTGGAATTAATTTACTCTTCCTTTCCCAATCGAGAGGTGAGATTTCTCCCTCCACATTATGCTGCTTGGAGATAGGGAAGTGGTAACATGGGCAACTCTTTCCTTCCTGCTTTTCTTTTAAATGTATTTTTTTCTCACTGTTATACTAAAACCAAGTACTGGGACCAAGAACCTGGTACTCAAGCCTCCTCTGAAGGTGAATGGGTGCATACCTATTCAAATTGGTGTCTCCGTGGGGAGATGTTTGCCCTAGTGTCTTACTCAGCTGCCATCTCGCTCTACTTCCCCTAGTGAGATTTTATGAGATTTTTTTTCTTGAACTTTTAAGGATCTAGAGAATGGGTGAATTTATGTTGCATGTGGAACACATATGAATCTTTGAGAGTCAGAGGGAGGACTATAGTAGGCATAATAATAGCCTTCCACATATATCCCTATCTTAATCTCTTAAACCTATAAATGTACTACATCACAATGCAATGGCTAGACAAGTTTACAGATGGTATTAAACTTGCCAATAAGGTGACTTTAAAATAAGGAGATTATCCTGGATTATCATGATAATTGAAACATAATACATGGATCTTTAAATAGAAAAAAAAAAAAGGTAAGCAGAAGGGTCAGAATCAGAGAGATGGCATTGTGAGGACTTGGCCAGTTGCTGCTGACTTTGAAGATAAAAGAGACTAAGTCAAAGCACTGCCAACAGTCTCTGGAACTTGGAAAGAGAAAGAAAATGGATTATTCCCAACAGACTCAAGAAAGGAACACAGCCCTGCAGACACTTTGATTTTAGCCGAGCTCCATTTTCTGACATCTGACATCCAGAACAATAAAGTAATAAATTTTCACTGTTTTAAGCCACTACTAAAAACTATCAAACTATCACAGAACAGAGAAGACTAAATGCAATCTGACGTACTGGATTGAATCTTGGAACCAAAAAAAGACATTACTAAAAAGCCTGTTGAAATTCAAATAAGGTCTAGAATTTACTTAGCAGTATCAGACCAATGCTAATTCCTTAGTTTTGACAAGTGTAACATGGTTAAGTAAGATGTTAACATTAGGAGGAGGTAAGCGAAAATTATGTAGTGTCTGAAAAAAAAAATTTCTCTAAATTAAATTTATTCTATTGTACCCCTTGCATTATAATATATACTTTTTCCCTCAGTTAATAATCTTTGTCATGAATACCACATTATGATTTGCTGAATGTCCACAACTGAATTTTTAAAATACTATGTATTTTTGTACATATAATATTTACATGTGAAGCAAATATAGCAAAATGTGAAAGCTGTTAAATCTATGTCTGAAGTCATCTTTATACTCTTCTGTGTTATTTGAAATATTTAAAGAAAGGCAATAAATAAATTTATTCTAAAATAAAAAGTTTACCTATGAAAAAAGTGAGTTTGGATAGCTAATTCATGCACATACTATGCCCAAGAGTAATTTTTATTTATCATTGCATGATGGTTTTGAATGCATAATTTTAAAAGTTTGCCAAAGCAATTTATTTGATATTTTTCAATAAATCATAGACAGATAACAAATAAAATGTTTATTTTGCACATGGCTAATCTCAGTAAAATTAGGAACTATGTAGCTTACATAACAAATCTTACTTCATTCATTTCTGCCTTCTTTTCCAACTTTTCCTTGCCTTCAGTTTATTCATTTCTTCCCCTAAATGGCTTCATGTGGTCCTTTTCTGCTGAAGAAAATGGAACTGGTAAAAGTAATTTGTACTAATGCACTCAGTAACAAAGCATTCAGTACTCTTCTCTGAAAACTGGCACTTTAAAATAGCAGGCACTGAAAAATATGGAAACTCTACAGAGCATATGAACAATTTTTTTCAGAATTTTTTGCTATTGTCACTGCTTTCATATGCAGTAGCTAGATTATTTAATGCATTTTATCTCACCCTGTAACATGAATACAATGGATAATTTGGGACAAACTTTTTAATATATCCCCAAAATTCACTATTGCTTTAAAGTTCCTGAGCTATCAAGCAACAAGCCATCCCAAGTCTTAATGAAATTTCCTTCTGGTGAAATCTGAGATTCTAGAATTTCTTAATAAATCATACAATTTTACACTACAAGAACACACACAGTGTGTTACCCTACCAAAGTAATTTCATCTTCACAATAACAGTATTTCAAGTCAGCGCCACGCGTCACTAGGCTAATCCTCCGCCTGCGGTGCCGGTACCCTGGGTTCTAGTCCTGACTGGGGTGCCGGATTCTATCCTGGTTGCTCCTCTTCCAGGCCAGCTCTCTGCTGTGGCCTGGGAGTGCAGTGGAGGATGGCCCAAGTGCTTGTGCCCTGCACCCGCATGGGAGACCAGAAGAAGCACCTGGCTCCTGGCTTCAGATCAGCACAGTGCACCTGCCGCAGCGGCCATTGTGGGGTGAACCAACAGAAAAGGAAGACCTTTCTCTGTCTCTCTCTCTCACTGTCCACTCTTCCAGACAAAAAAAAAAAACAGTATTTCATACAGAAGATACTACCATTATCCCCAGGTAAGGAGGCTGAGACTTAGAGAATGTATGCAGTTTACCCAACATTAAACAAGTAGATGAAGCTAGAGATGGGATTTGAAGTGAGGTAGGCCCAACTCTGGAGAGCAATCCCGGCTTTGCTCTGTTCCTATTCCTCTACCCTTATCTTCAATCTGGACAATACAGCAGTAAATTTGCTAATTTACTTCTTTGTCCACTGTCATATAATACCAGCACTTTCTAACAAGAAAATACAAACTGTATGTGGTATCCGGTAATTACATTGGAATGCACTTTTGTTAAAATAAATATCATGTACTCTCTACTTATACAAAGTAGTCTCAGAGCCATGACTTTTCTTTTTCAGTGTGAGTATGATAATGCCTCATTCTGCTCATGGGCAGACTGTGGGCATTGTGATACAGTTTGTGCCAGTAAAGTGCATGTTACAGAACAAAGGGTGCAGGTACTACAGATAAAAGAAAAATTGTTTCCCTTTCACTTTGGGTGCTAAAACAGAAAAGTAGCTTTTCCAGAACAGTGAATTCCCATCATATGCCATCACTGCCTTTAGGAATTTGATAAGGAAGGCACAGGTGTCATTTCTTTCATGAGAATTTAAAGGCATGGTGGGCAGGTACATCTTTAGAATCTCATTTTCCGCTCTGTCTTGATCAGTTTGGCTGCTATACTAATGCTGTGCCCAGGATGTCCAACATGAAGGTGCTGGCAGATTTGGGTCCCAGTGAGGCTTCTCTTCCTGACTTGGGGACAGCTGCCTCCTTGCTGTGGTCTTTTCTCAGTGCATATTCATGGAGAAACAAATGTTCCTCTTCATATAAAGGCACTAAACCCAACACCAGTGTCCTACCCCCATGGCTTCATCTAAACCTAATTACCTCCCCCAAGCCTCACCCCCAACAGACATCACCTCAGGGACTAGGACTTCAACAAACGGATTTTGAGGGCACATCGACATTCAATCTAAACATCCTCCTGAAATGTGGCTGTAAGCACATTGTAATGGAATTAGTGAAAGATATCTTGAGTAATGCAGTACTAGTTTGTCAAAAATCATACTCACTTGGTCAGCAAAATATGTGAAAGACAACTTAAAGGACTTGATTAGGGAGGGTAAAATCTGCTAGAACTGTTCAAAGTGGAGGTGTCAGGGACTGGAGCCCCTATTCATGGAGAAGAACAGACATGCGAGATGTAACTCAGACTACTGATTCTGCCTGATATCCTGACAATGTCACAGACAACCAGAGGGGAGCGCAAGAAAATTCCTCTGAATCACAATTATACTTATGGGCCTGGCACTGTGGCATAGCAGGTAAAGCCACCTCCTGCAGTGCCTGCATCCCATATGGACACCAGTCCAAGGCCTGGCTGCTCTACTTCCAATCCAGCTCTCTGCTATGGCCTGGGAAAGCAGTAGGAGATGGCCCAAATTCTTGGGCCCCCGCACCTATGTGGGAGACCTGGAGGAAGCTCCTGGCTCCTGATCGGCACAGCTATGGCCATTTACAGCAATCTGGGGAGTAGGCCAGCAGATGGAAGACCTCTTTCTCTCTCTCTCTCTCTGCTTCTGCACCTTTGTAACTCTGCCATTCAAATAAATAAATAAGTAAATAAATCTTTAAAAATTATATTCACATACTGTTTAGAGTAACCTGATAGAACAATCAATGATTGTATTTTTAGAGAATTCAAGAGTGCTTAAGGCACAACCATGATTTAGAACCTATCCCTACAAGAAGGTGAAGGGGAAAAAATGAGAAGTCCAATCCTCAAATCAACTCAAACAAGTTTCCTCCCTATAGCCAGGAGAAAAGCTAGAGATTAAGGGGAGAGAGAAGACTAACATTAGCTTGAACCAATCTACAGACTAAACTTCAGTAGGCATTGTATCCTATTTTATTTAATCTTCAATGCAATATCATATGATGTAATTTTCAAAAGTCATACTTTATAAATGAGATACAGAAATTCTAAAAGTGTAATCTGCACAAGATAAAACAGAAATATGAGACAAGACTTCTGTTTTGAGTCAAGTGCTCTTTCCAATGAAGAACAAATGGGAACTAATGCGCTCTGATCTGGAGTGTACAGGAAACCACCCCTAAAATTACTACTCACAAAAATGGCATAGTTTCCCCAAATCACTCATTATCGCTCCTTAAAGTCTTCCAATTAGCTTTTTCTAATTAGCTTGTATATTTCAAATGCAACAATAAGCTGTCAAGTTAAAAAAAAATTACCAAGAAATACAGAACCAACTGAAAACAATGTTTTCAATGCCCCAAAATACAAGTATGATTAAATAATTTGTAGGGAGATTCAGCCACTAACATAACTATTTCTGCTAACAAAAAACTAAGTTAACCTATAACTTACACAAAAATTACAGGTTGCGGCTGGCGCCATGGCTCATAGGCTAATCCTCCACCTTGCGGCACCGGCACAATGGTTTCTAGTCCCGGTCACGGCACTGGATTCTGTCCTGGTTGCTCCTCTTCCAGGCCAGCTCTCTGCTGTGGCCCAGGAGTGCAGTGGAGGATGGCCCAAGTGCTTGGGCCCTGCACCCCATGGGAGACCAGGAGAAGCACCTGGCTCTTTCAGATCAGCGAGGTGCGCCAGCCTCAGCGCGCTGGCCACAGTGGCCATTGGGGGTGAACCAATGGCAAAGGAAGACCTTTCTCTCTGTCTCTCTCTCACTGTCCACTCTGCCTGTCAAAAAAAAAAAAATTACAAGTTGCAAAGTAGCATGTAGGGTGAAATTACAACTATGTTCAAATGCATAGAAAATGAAAGGTATGTGTTTATAAAGCTGATGAATTAAAGTAACAAAATTATGAATAGTTATTCCCTTGTTTTTGCTATTGTCGATGTTTCTATAATGTACTTCAATTAGCTTTTATAAATGTTTAATCAGAAATCAGTGAACATTTAGAAGCTGTAAGTTCTATTATTTTACACAAGCTATACAATAGCTTCCTCCTTGAAAGTCAGACACTTTTTTTAAAATTTTGTTTCCTGTAGTGGACAGTTCCTTATTAGTCAATGCTCAATACTTCTTATGAAACATTATTACAAAGAATAGGAAGATTTCCACTCTGCTTAGAAAATATATCCTAAAGAGATTCATCAGAGATTTGTGTAAATGAGTTCCTCTTTTAAAATGCAAATACATCAAATACCTAATTGAGCAAAAAAGGATGAACAGAGAGCACACTAGGGGAAATACAAATGTCTAGTAAACATTAAATGAAAAGTTCAACCTCATTAATAATCAAAGAAATTAAAATTAAAATTATAGCAGTTTTCCTTATGAAACTACAAATTTTTTATGTTAATTCTCAGTGATGAGCGGGATATAAAGAACAGAAATATATGCATCTCTTATAATTGCTGCTAAAACTGAAAAATTGGTACAAACTTTCAGAAAACAATTTAGCAAACTGCTAGTAACTTTGACTCAAGAAATCCATTTCTTGAAATTCAACTTAAAGAAAAGGAATCAGATATATATGTGAAAAGCATATCTTCATGGATGTTCAATGCAGCATAATAATTCCAGAAATATTTAAACAATTTGAATATTTTACAATAATAGAAAAGAAAGCTAAATTTTTTTAAAAAGACTTGTTTTATTTATTTGAAGGACGGAATTACAGAGTTAGAGACAGACAAAGAGGTCTTTTATCCACCGGTTCACTCCCCAAATGGCCACAACAGCTTGAGCTGCGCCAATCTGATGCCAGGAGCCAGGAGTTTCTTCCAGGTCTCTCACGTGGGTACCCAGGCCTAAGGACTTGGGCCATCCTCCTCAGCTTTCCTAGGTTCATTAACAGGGAGCTGGATCGAAAGTGGAGCAGCCAGGACTGGAACCATCACCCACATAAGATGCTGTTGTTGCTGGCCAGAACTTTATCCGATTGTGCCACAGCACTGGCACCAGAAACTAAATTTTTACAAATCGATTCAGTAAAACATTACTTAACCTTTATAATCAAATTTTCAAGAAATATCAGAAAACCCTCATGATATCTGTTAGAGAGATGTAAGACAAAATATTTGTACATCATAGTCTCGTTTTACCAATATGTAAGCGTAAAAAACAGTAATAATGCCTTTGTGAGGCTGAACCTATTTAACATGACTTTTGTTGTCTTAATTCTCCTCCATACCAAATTTTCTTATAGTGTATTACATGTAATAATTTTAAGATATATCCTGCCTATTCTGGTTGCAATTTCTAGTAGTCTATCCCAGATGAAGATGTTTCTACACATTGATGTTCATACAGAGTTCTATGTAAAACAGTAAAACTGCGGGAGAATAAAGAATTAATTAAAAATAATATGGCACAAGCTATAAAATAGACCACATCACTTATTAAAATTACATTTAGTTATTTTTACTTTAAGCAAATAAATCATTTTATTTAAGTATGGCAGCATGAAAGATACTGGGGAAGCTAGAAAGAGATGCACACACACACACACACACTCCCATCTTCTTTCAAGGTCAACTCAGAATTAGAGTCTGAGATTGATTTTCTTGTTCTTTAGTAACAAAGAACAAGGTGAAGAAATTACTCCTCTCCCCTGTGAGTTTAGGCTACATTTTCTAACCATTCAAAACACATATAGTAAATAGAGAAATAATTTTTAATAATATGAACAAATATTTTTGACACAGTTAAACTGAAACCAGAGCAAAATTTCTAGAAAAAGAAAGATACTCAATTCACATTAGAAAAACTGGGCCAAATATTGAGACAAATTGCAAGTAAGTTTCCAAATTTTTTGTATATCCTCTAGAATCTATACAGCTTTTAAATATATATTGTTTAGATTACTGAAGCTGTATCACTCATGTTTAGCATTCTTTTATTTTTTCATAATATTCTAAATCAAAAATAGTCTCTACGCATTTTAGTTAATGCATGCACATGTACACACGCATACACATTTAGATAGATAGATAGATGGATAGATAGATAGATAGATAGATAGATAGATAGAGGGATTTGTGGGTGAGCATTGTGGCCCAACAGGTTAAGTTGCCGCTTGGGAAACTCATATCCAATATCTCAGTGCCAGTTTGAATACCCACCCCTATGTTTCCAATTCAGCTTCCTGATAAACCTGTGAAGAAGCAGATTCAAGCACTTCTGTTCCTGCCACCCACATGGGGGACCCAGAGAGAGTTCCAATCCTGGCTTCAGCCCAGCCCAGCCCCAGCTGTTACAGGCACTTTGGGAGTAAACCAGCAGATTTAAGATACCTCTCTCTCTCTCTCTCTCTCTCTCGCTCTCGCTCTCGCTCTCGCTCTCGTTCTCTCTCTCTCTCTCTCTCTCGCTCTCGCTCTCGCTCTCGCTCTCGCTCTCTCTCTCTCTCTCTGTTGCTCTACCTTTCAAATAAACATTTAAAAATGAATAAATGAAATTCTCATTATTCATTAATCCAGGGAAAAACACTTAATGTAGGCTACTTAGAACCACTGCAGAATTTTATATATTTAGTGAAACAAAATGTAAAATTGGGCTTTACTTTGAAAAATAAAACTAAAATTGTAAGTTAATATTCAATGTGAAGAAATAGAGTTAATATTGGTAACCCCTTACCAATATTCAGAATTTACAGAGAAAATGAAGTTACCTTAATTGGGATTTTTTAAATTTTTCAAACAAAATTATATGATGTGTTTTTACCTCAAACTTCACTTGCACAGCAGGATTGTACAAGAAGATTGTTCTCTTGCAGAACTGCTCAAGGATTCATCCATTTTCCCAAAGGGCCTCTCTTAATTCTTTGATATTCAAATCATTCTCTTTTGAAGCACTGGTCCACTCCTCGTGATTGCCGCTTTCACTCCTACTCTTTACTTGTTTAACTCTGCCAGAACCTCACTTATAATATCACTTTCCACAGCCTTCAGAGGTGGGTTCAGTATTTATGATTGCACAATGAAATATTTGCAAAAACTAAATGTTTGTACGTCCCTATAATCACCAATAAACACAAAGACTGAAAAAACATAGCCTCTAATACATAAGAATAAATAAGTTCAGCTGACACTTTCATTTTCCTAACAATTTTATTTCAATAAAAGGAGATCAAAGGGTGACAACTAGATAGTGAGAAGAAGTTTGCTGATTAAATTCCTACACCATGAGTATATCTAGGTGCTGGGAAAACTTCAGGTGCTAAGCATGAATTAAGGTAACCATCCTCTCCATATTCAGTCTCCAAATATAGAAACATACTAGAGGAGTTAAAATAGATCTTTTTGTAAATTATGGCCAGAAAACCACCTAGTTTGGGAATTCAGCTTCAGTGAAACATATTTTAAAGAGGGTAGAAAAGAACAGAAATTTAAGTTGGAATTGAGATATTTCTGGAAGGAAAAACTGAACCTTTAGAGGTGCTTAAATGTGAACACTTTGAAGATTTGTGCTTTGAGCTGCTAAATGGCAGCATCAATGTCTTGATTAAAGACAAAGAAAAATAATTACAAATGTACAGAAAGTAATACTTGGCCACTTTGAATGTCACCAATATAGTTGGTAATTTCAGAGTTAGCACAAACATATAAACAATCTTTGTTATTATACAGTTTCTAAATTAATATTAATTTATACAATAAGTATTTATTAAATGCTATCTTATGCTAGACTCTTTTAGACAATAAGTTATAACCCAACAAGACATATTTAATTTTAAAGTTCTCTTAAACAGAAAATGGATTTTCATTATTTTATATCTCAGTAAATCTAATCTCTTCTAAACATTTTCAGACTCCTTATTAAATTACTACTCATTTCTATAATTTACCAGAAAATTCATTAAAGACTTCATTAATTTTTCACCCATCTATAAACCTTATCACTTCAGTTTTTATTAGCTAAGTTATAATTAACTAGGTTTGACTTTTTCATTTTAAGGACACGTCATTTACCTACACTAGCAACAGTTTTATAGTAATTACATTTTTACTCCATCAGTTTTCCTCCATCAGATCTAGTAATTGGAACTCCATACTTAATATCTCATAGTCATCATTACATTTACATCAGTCTTTTTTATCCTGACTCTTTAAACACTGAATAGTTCATAATTGTAGCCATTTTTAAAAAAAAAATCACTATCAATAACATGCACAAAACCACAGAATATATTAAAGACATATCCACTAATGAAAAACTAATCCTCATATCCTGACATTTATGTCATAAATATATATATATATCCATTGACTCTCAATTTTCTTCATATAGCGAGATATAAATTCAGTGTTAATGGTTCTTGACAGATAGAAACAGCAATTACACAATTGCATCTCTCTTGAAACAAACAGGGATTGACTGAATTGTTAATGTTAATTCCTCCAGTAGATTCATGCGTTCTGAAATGTAGTTCCTCTAAAAGGTTAGGAACCAAAAAATGTATAATGGCAAACAATTTAGTCTGTTCAGTTACATTCTAGAAACTCCACAGAATTTTTTTCCCCACATAGACACAACACAAATTTAAAAAAAAAAAAAATGAAAAGGAGTCATGGAAACATTGCTTAAGCTAAGAATTCTTTTAACTAAATAATTCCATCAATTTAGGCTTGGCTTAATATGTTTAAATATATTTAAATTTATTAAATATTTCCCTAATCTAGACTTAAACTGAAATAAGAGTAAATAACAGCAGGTATTGTGGTGCAGTGTGTTAAGCCACAGCTTGGGATGCCCAAATCCCCTCCTAAAGTGCCTGGGATCCAGCTCTGCCTCCATTTCAAATCCAGCTTCCTGCTAATGCACCTGGGAGGCAGCAGATGGTGCCCCAAGTTCTTGGGTTCTGAACAACTCTGTGGGAGGCCCAGATGCAGTTTCTTATGGGTTGGGCCTGGAACAGCTCCAGCTATCACAGGTATCTAGAGAATGAAGATCTGTCTCTATCTTTTTCTCTGGCACTCTTTATTTCAAAAAAATAAACAAATAAAATATTTTTAAAACAGTTTAAATAACAATTATCTACATCTATTATTATTTTGCTTACATAATTTTCAGTAGCATTTACAGATAGTGTATTTATATGAAATGTCCAGGTTATTTTAATGATTTTTCTTTTCAAAATAAAAAATTTTAGATGAAATATATTTATTTATATTGCAAGAAAACTTATGTGAATTTAGGAGAAACTGCTTTCAGAAGAACTAGATGCTACATGAAAATTCAGGAGTAAAATTCATGACTGAAAAAATGAGAAGCATTTGAAAAGTATCTTAGAACAATGTCTTTTGACATGGTCTATGATATGAATTTAATGCACTTATGTGTTCTCGTTGTGCAAATATAAACACTGTATTATATCTTCCATTAAATATGTTTTCACTCTTCCAAAATCTGTTGTATTGATAGATTCAAAGATTATGAGATGTGAGAGTAGGCATTTGGCCTGGCAGTTTAGATACCTGAATTGTCCCAAATTGGAGTGACATGGTTCAATACCCGACTCTGTTCCTGATCCCAGCTTCCTGTTAATGCAGACCCTGGGAGGCAGCAGCGCTGCTTCGTGTGGCTGTGTTCCTTTCTCCCACTTGGAAGACCTGGGTTCCTGGCTCTCAGCTTTAGCCCCAGGCAAGAGCACTGCAGGCATTTGGATAGAAGGCCAGTGAATGGGAGGGGTCTCTCCTCCCCCCCCCACACACACACTTGCTCTCACACTCTCGCTCTCACTCTTGCTCTCCCTCTCAAACTACAAAAACAATTACAAGGTGTAGAATAAAATAAGAACTAAGCCTGTGATATAGTGTATAATAATGACAACACTGGGGTCGGCACTGTGGCGCAGCAGGTTAATGCCCTGGCCTGAAGCACCCGCATCCCATATGGGCGCCGGTTTGAGTCCCAGCTGCTCCACTTCTGGTCTCTGCTATGGCCTGAGAAAGCAGTAGAAGATGGCCCAAGTCGTTGGGCCCCTGCACCCACGTGGGAGACCTACAAGAAGCTCCTGGCTCCTGGCTTCGGATCAACACAGTTCCAGCCATTGCAGCCAATTGGGGAGTGAACCAGCGGATGGAAGATCTCTCTCTCTTTCTCTCTCTCTCTCTCTCTCTCTCTCTCTCTGCCTCTCCTTTCTGTGTAACTCTGACTTTCAGGTAAGTAAATAAATCTTTGTTTAAAAAATGACAACAAAATATCAGATAAGTATTTTTCTGCTAAAGATGCTGAAACAGGAATTTTAAAGAAAAATAATAGTAAAAGCTAACAGAAATGATCATGTCTTTAAGTTGCTCAAATAAGGAATGTGAACAAAAACATGTTCTTCGAAAAATAGTAGACTCTTGATATTTCCAAGCCTTTTAAATGATCAGTCACACATTTGAGAACTTAGCCAGAAGTTCCAAAAGCTTTGCAGTATGAAAGATTAAATTGAGAATTCACATTATGTTTAGATGGTCCTCACTGTTAGACAGACTGTCCAACAATTTTTTCTAAATAAATCTTCTAGGATTTTAAGACAGACTTGAAAGTGAATTTTTTCATTGAATAATGTAAACTAGAAATTGAAAGTAGATATCTGAATATATTTTGTCAATCAGAGAACATGGATTTAGTACCAACAAATGACAAATATAAAAATGTGTCAGACACATTTTCAAAAGCTTACAATAAAAAAATACACTCACACAGAGTTTAAATAAAAAAGTAAATGAAATGTGTTATGAACTGAATGTGTGAGGCCTTCCAAAATTCATGTGTTGAAGCTGTTACCCTAATGTGGCTACATTTGGAGATGGGGTCTTTAAGCAAGTAATTAATGTTTAACAGAGCTCATAAAGGTGGAACCCTTATCCCATAAGAGTAGTGCTCTTACAAGAAGAGTCAGCAAAGACTTGAGGCTGTCTCTCTCCACCTTTCTGTGGGTACTCAGAGAAAGAGCTGTGGAGGACACAACAAGAAGGCCCGCAAACCAGGAAAAGAAGACTCACTAGAACCTCAACCCTAATGAGTTTTGGTCCAACGCATCTCTACTGTTTAAGCCACATATTCTGCAATATTCCGAGAAGACTAACAGAAAGTGACTGCCACAAGATTAGCACAATGTGCTAGTTAGACAACTTGCCTGAGTTATAATTAACAGGAGAATGAGACCATGATAAGAATGAAGGGGAAGAGAGCTCTAAAGAAGAGAAAACCTATCTGTGACTGATACGGATATAGAAGACTGGCTAGTGGTAAAAGTGAGTGCAGATTTTAAAGATGGAAACTGGGGATGTTCCAGAGACAATGAGTATTCATCATCCAGAGTATCCAAATATCCATCATCAGAGTAGAAACCGAGAATTCAAGTAACATAAGAGATGAGTGCAGCAAATGAAATAATGAAACATTTCCTTTTCTCTCTTGTCATATTCTCAACCAGAAGAATTTAGTCAGCCCAGGAGACCTTCTCTGGGCAACGAAGATGACATTCATTAAAAGTGTTTTACTGTCATGTATTATCCCCATATATTAGAGCCAGAAAGAGCTCAGAGACCAGTGAAATGGGCCCATTGTCCCTAACAGACCCTACAGCTAGAGGAGGGGAAATCTAGCTGTGTTTTAGACCCCAAAATAGACAAATGAATAAGCAAAAGCTTTACTTTGTAGAGATGTGCTTATTTGATTAAATCACCAGACGTGGACACTAATAGGGACATAGGAAGTGTAGACAGGGAGTAAATAAGCCACCTCCATCTTTTTGATTAAATGAAGCCCATTGTGTACCTGGAGCCTGTGAGATGGCAAAAAGATGGCCACCAGCTTTCATTCACTGTCTTACTTGAAACCGAAGTCCTATTTCTGTGATAAGACAAAGGATTCTCAAGAGACAGATTTGTGCAGAATCTCTTGAAGACTCAGTGGAAAAGAAAAGTCCAAATGAGTTAAATAATCAACTACTATTGTCAAGTCCTTCAGAGGTAAACTCTAGACCTAGAATATTGGTGTGAAGAAGGGATAGAAGGATGGGTGTTCACGGCATTGGTTCTGAGACTGACAGGAAAGAAGAGATTCAGTGAGGGTAGTCATTATTGGTTGTAACCCTAGAGTTCATGAAAGAGATATTTATAAGAAGAAAGTAAGAGTAAGTTTTTAATTGCCACCATGGTTTATTAAAGGTTGTAATTTGAGGCCAGCGCTGCAGCTCAATATGCTAATCCTCTGCCTTCCGCCGCCGGCACAACAGATTCTAGTCCCGGTCAGGGCACTGGATTCTGTCCTGGTTGCTCCTCTTCCAGTCCAGCTCTCTGCTGTGGCCCAGGAGTGCAGTGGAGGATGGCCCAAGTGCTTGGGCCCTGCACCCCATGGGAGACCAGGAGAAGCACCTGGCTCCTGCCTTCGGATCAGTGCAGTGCGCCGGCCACAGCCCGCCGGCCACAATGGCCATTGGGGGTGAACCAGCGGCAAAGGAAGACCTTTCTCTCTGTCTCTCTCTCTCACTGTCCACTCTGCCTGTCAAAAAAAAAAAAAATGAACAAACAAAAAGTTGTAATTTGAAGGAAATGGGGTAAGATTGGGGGACATCAAATCTCTACTAAAGTAAGTTAAATAAATAGTTGGAAACAAACTTTAAGCAGTTAATAAATGAACACTGCATTGAGCTAAAAGGCTCCATTTGTAAATGCTCACAATCCCACAAAGTCATGATTAATCTTTGTTTATTTGTCCAATCAAAGCAATGTGTCTTTTTCTTAAATTCCTCTTTGTACTGATTCTTCCTCTGCATACAGTAGCTAAGTAGAAGAGTGTCAGCTCTAATTGGAAAATGGTTTGGAGGTTTTGAATTTCCTGGAGGTTAAGTAATGTAGCATAGAGCCTGTGTTATTCAGAGGGAATGTTTTAATTCACAGGGAGAAACGTGGCCACGCAGCAGCTGCGTGAACTCTGGCAGGCATGCTGCCCTGAAGCAGCCCTGGATCGTCTCTAATACCTGAAGTTCAGCAGTTTTAATTCCCACTTCTGTGTGATGTTTGACAGTTCATTCATTTAGAGAGCTTCAGCGAAGCACAGGTGACTCGAGTTCAGATAGTTATTTTAGGGATGTGTCGCTTCTGTTTATTTTTTAATGCTAAGGAGAACACACTGAGTGAGTCGGAGGAAGACCTTTTGCACACAAAAGAAACTGTTCTTTCAAAAAGGAGAATGTTTTGACATTTAGAGACTCAGCACTTCTTTAGGGGATAGACTTCCTAAGTCTGAAACATTGATTGGTAGTTAGAGTCTAACCACACAGTACCCCTCTCTGAATAGCGGGTTGTAAAACACTCCATGCCGTAAAGCAGGGATCCAGCTGAGCTGCATAAAGCTGTCTGTTACCTGTTGCAGTGTCCCGAACATGCCCACTTTATCCAGGTTGTGAAGGGTAATTAGCAACTTGAATCTTGGTTTTGAATTAGAAACATTTCCAACAGCAGTTAACAGAAGGAGATTTGTTCTTCATACCAGCAGTATTACCTACAACATTTAACCAAGGTTTCTTGGTGTAGTTTTGGTCAGTTAACAGGGATTTTGTCTATAAAAGTATCAATTGAAGAGGTAAGGAGAAAGATGAGAGGATATGCCAGACCACTTACGAGTGAAGGGATAAAAATCTGGAAGACCCTGTGGCAGGGGCCTCTGTCTTATAATTAAACTTGTTTCTAATTGACATGAATGTTAAAGTTGTGGTAGAGGCCTTCCCAAGGTTAGAAGAAGAAAAAGGGAGGCATCTGTCCTGGAAATGAAATGTGGTTGTTATCTGCTTGCCTGTGAATCCTTCAACTGTAGTCCCTATCTGCCCATATGTAACCATTTCAGGTTCTGCTTGTTAGTACAGAGCAATGATGTTAACCCTTGCTAGACACCTTATACTTCAATAAGTATGGAAAAAAAAAAACCAACTACATTCACATGCACAGTATAGTATCAATCCTGTGGCTGCCATGTAACATCAGAATATCCAATCAAATGTATGCAAGTAACCATGTAAGGGAGACAAAGACTAAAACCATGTGTAAGGGAAAACCCTTCTTCACTCAGGGCTCAGGATTTTGGATAAGAAATTCCACCTTGGCTTTATGCTGACATAATAAAAGACTACTCCTGTTAATAGGCCTTGATGTCTTGTATCAATACACGAATCCTGCTACAAGCTGAGAAGTCTAAGACAGGAAGGGTAGCAAAAGAGGTCCTAGAGCAAATCAATGTAGATAGATAGATAGATAGATAGATAGATAGATAGAAAAATATATAATAGTTATATTCCTCAGAAAAATATCTTATCAAAAGAAGTTCATAGCACCATCTAGAAGCTATTAGCATTTCTATTTTTAAAAAAACCTGATGAACATACTGATGTAACAAGAACATTCCCATGAATGTATTAGCAACATTCAAAATATTATTTCTTGTGTTCCATACTAACATTTTTATTTCAATGGAACGTGATTCATTTTGACCACATTTAAATAGCATAAAAATAGTGTAGAAATTATATTGAACTTATACTTAACATAAAAATTGTGTAGAAATTATATTGAATTTCATAGTGCATGAAGATGAATCAGGTTTCATCAACACAAAAATGTCAACTGCTATTCACAGAATCAATCCTTGAAGCCTACACAATTCATTGCTCAAATACAAAATGTTATGTTTTTAATTATTTTAAACTTTTATTTAATAAATATAAATTTCCAAAGTACAACTTTTGGATTATAGTGGCTTTTTCCCTCCATAACCACCCTCCCACCCACAACCATCCCATCTCCCACTCCTTCTCCCATCCCATTCTTCATCAAGATTCATTTTCAATTATCTTTAAATACAGAAGATCAATTTAGTATATACTAAGTAAAGATTTCAACAGTTTGCACTCACACAGAAACACAAAGTATAAAGTACTGTTTGAGTACTAGTTATAAATTAATTTACATTTTACAACACATTAAAGACAGAGATCTTACATGGGGAGTAAGTGCACGGTGACTCCTTTTGTTTATTTAACAATTGACACTCTTATTTATGGTGTCAGTAATCACCCAAGTCTCTTGTCATGAGCTGCTAAGGCTATGGAAGCCTCTTGAGGTCGCCAACTCCAATCTTATTTAGACAAGGCCATAGTCAAAGTGGAAGTTCTTGTCAACAACAGGAATCACTGTGCACTTACTCCTCATGTAGGATCTCTGTCCTTAATGTGCTGTACATTGTGATTTAATGCTAAACTAGTACTAAAACAGTATTTTATACTTTGTGTTTTTGTGTGGGTGCAAACTGTTGAAAGCTTTACTTAATATATGCTAAACTGATCTTCTGTATATAAAGATAATTGAAAATGAAACTTGATGTGCATGGAAGGGGAGAGAGAGTGGGAGAGGGGAGGGTTGTGGGTGTGAGGAAGTTATGGGGGGTGGAAAAAGCCATTGTAATCCATAAGCTGTACTTTGGAAATTGATATTCGTTAAATAAAAGTTTTTTAAAAAGTGAAAGTTCTCTTCTCCCTTCAGAGAAAGTCACCTCCTTCTTTGATGGCCCATTCTTTCCACTGGGGTCTCACTCACAGAGATCTTTCATTTAGGTTTTGTAGTTGTTTTTTTGTTTGTTTTTTTGTTTTGTTTAGTTTTGTTTTTGCCAGAGTGTCTTGGCTTTCCATTCCTGAAAAACTCTCATGGGCTTTTTAGCCAGATCTGAATGCCTTAAGGGCTGATTCTGAGGCCAGAGTGCTGTTTAGGACATCTGCCATTCTATGAGTCTGCTGTGTATCCCGCTTCCCATGTTGGATCGTTCTCTCCCTTTTTAATTCTATCAGTTAGTATTAGCAGACACTAGTCTTATTTATGTGATCACTTTGACACTTAATCCTATTATTATGATCAATTGTGAACTGAAACTGATCACTTTGATTAGTGAGATGGCATTGACATTCCTCCTTGATGGGAATGAATTGGAACCCCCTGGCACATTTCTAACTCTACCACTAGGGATAAGTCTGATTGAGCATGTCCCAACTTTTACATCTCCTCCCTCTCTTATTCCCACTCTTATATTTAACAGGGATCACTTTTCAGTTAACTTTAAACACCTAAGAATAATTGTGTGCTAATTAAAGAGTTCAACCAATGGTATTAAGTAGAACAGTAACAAAAAAATCCTAAATGGATAAAGTATTAAGCTGTTCCTCAACAGTCAGGACAAGGGCTGATCAAGTCACTGTTTCTCATAGTGTCCATTTCACTTAAGCAGGTTTCCTTTTTGGTGCTTGGTTAGTTGTCACCAATCAGGGAGAACATATGATATTTGTCCCTTTGGAACTGGCTTATTTCACTCAGCATGATGTGATCCAGATTCCTCCATCTTGGTCCAAATGAACAGATTTCATTGTTTTTTACTGCTGTATAGTATTCTATAAAGTACATGCCCCATAATTTCTTTATCCAGTCTACTGTTGATAGGCATTTAGGTTGATTCCAGGTCTTAGCTATTGTGAATTGAGCTGCAATAAACATTGAGGTACAGACAGCTCTTTTATTTACCAAATTAATTTTCTTTGCTTTAATTCCAAGGAGTTGTGGCTGGGTTGTACGGTAGGGCTATATTCAGGTTTCTGAGGAATCTCCAAGCTGACTTCCATAGTGGTTTTACCAGTTTGCATTCCCACCAACAGTGGGTTAGTGCCCCTTTTTCCCCTCATCCTTCCCAGCATCTGTTGTTGGTAGATTTCTGTATGTGATCCATTCTAACTAGGGTGAGGTGAAACCTCATTGTGGTTTTGATTTGCATTTCCCTGATGGCTAGTGATCCTGAACAATTTTTTCATATGTCTGTTGGCCATTTGGAATTCCTCTTTTGAAAACACAAAAGATTATCTTTTTAACATAAGTGGCTCATACTTTTTCTTCTTCTGTCTTTTTTATAGCCCATTTCTTTGTATCACTATCTCCTTAGAGCTCTTAACCTAAATCCTCATTCTATTCATCACATCCAAATAAGAAATACATTCTGCCAAACCTTTTTTCATAATACATATTTCTTTGTTCTGTCTTTCAGTTTCTCTTTCCACAACCTGGCCCATCCCTATTTAGAGTTCCCAGAATTTCCCACTGTTCCATTGATTCTCCTTTGGAGGTTAGGGAATTACCAAAGGAGCCAGTGGGAGAAGTGCTTCTAATTCTCCCAGGAGCAATAAGTCTACGAATGTCCTGCACCCATCCCTTATAACCCTACTCTCTTGGAAATCACAGCTCCTCTGTTTCAGACATACAGTACTATTAATCATCTTACTCAAGTGTCATTTTGATTATAATGTGCCTTTTCAGAAACTTACAATCATTTTCAGTTGCCATTTTAGTAAAATTGAAATGGATGATCTTTTATATTTTTAAATAATAATTTTTCAATTGCACAACAACATATAATTCTTTCAGTAATATTTCAAGCAAATCTTATTAGCATGTCTTTCATTTGAGGTATTTATATTTTCCCTGTAAAATGCAAGCAATATCACTGAAGGCTTAGGCACTTAACCTAATTAAAACATAAATGTTAAATGCTTGCTTCTTTTAACCCAGATATTATCATGAAAATGTGCACTTTCCTTGATATAGAAGACATTCACAGGAAACTAGAGCCTTCCTTTGAATGAGTAAATTAAGTTTTAAAATATATTCATATTAGTGCCACATTGAATTATAAGCTGTCATTTCTAATAATCATTTGGTTCTGACATTTCTATTTTAGCAAATTGTATTTCTGAGAAAAAGCAGTGTCTTGGGAAGGCATTTTGTTATTGTGCATGTAAAATATTTTTAAAAATCTACCTAAGATTTTGTTTGCTTGTTCTATCACCAATACAATATGTTCCATGATCTTCAGAAGATAAAACTTTTTAATACTTAGTAATTAATTTAAAAATGCATGTGGCATTATATGAATAAGCATATTGCTAATCATTTTTCTAAATTTTGAAAACAACATTTACCAGATATGAAAAAGTATTACACTCATGTGGTCAATTTTCACCTTTTCAAGAATATAGATAAAAAATTAGAGCAGGTTCATGAAAATGGCCTTGGGCAAAAATGTCTTTATCAGTAGATATTTCTATAATGTAAATCATGCCTGTTTTGATTTGTGATTTCTTCTCACAGTCTATTGCTGAGTAACAAGCCACTTCAAATTTGGTAACCTAAAATAACAGAAGTAGTGTGTTTTGCTCTCAACTAGGAAATTGGATCAGGAATCAGTAGCTACATTTATGTTGGTGCAAGAGCATGAGAATGACCCGATCAGAGCAGGAATCATCTGAAGGCTTGCTCACTCAACATCCAGAAGTTGATGAAGGCTGTTGGATAGATAGAACTATAATTGTAGCTAATGGCCAGGGCACCTATATGTGGTCCTTTATGTGGACGCTTAACTTCCTAATAGCTTGATGGTGGACTTCTGAACATGAACGTCCCAGAAGTACAACATGAATGTGCAAGTAATTTCTGCAACTTGCATGTACAGCCACATAAGCATCCCTCAGCTATGCCATATTCTAGATCTACCCACCAGTAAGGACTTCTCAGTTCAAAGGGAGGGAATATAGATGCTTCAAATTGCTGAGAGAATTGTCAATCTCACAGCATGGAAATTGCTTTGGAGAAAAAATATGTTGCAGAGGCCATCCTTGGAAAAAATAATCCTTCATATGTGCAAATATGGGTAATTTCAGAAGAGGTGGCTTCTAGGCCATACATCTTTCATTAAATACTTTCAGCAAAGCTGCTCTTGCCAAACACTTTTTTTCTGCATGGAGAATTTCTATTAATTTGATTTTGAAAATGTTGTGAATAATGTCTAGGTTGAACGCTATTCAAAAAAGTTCCCCTTCTAATGAGCAGCACACATAAACTTCCATTGGACCATTCTGTGTCACTACTCTTGGTGGAATACACAATTCACTGCTTTATTTCATTAGATATCTACCATAAGAAACTAACTGTCCTTGGCTGGTCTAACCCCACACCTTTAAGTTGATATGTTGGCTCCTTTCCCTCCACATTTGATAATTATGAGCCCTGGTATCATTGCTTTGATCTCAATATTAATCATCAGCCTTGGCCCATTCACATGGTATTCTTGACCTTATCATCAGCCCCAAAGCTCTTGCTTCAGCTCTTGACTGTGGTCTCACATTCATTGTGTTTAAATCTGATGACAGATAGGAAAAGATTTAGGTCCTTTTCTTGGATCTGACCCTCATTTTTCTCCCAGGCTACATCTCTTCTCTTATTCCAGACAATAGGCTTCTTCACTTCTTGTACCCAGCCCAACCTCTGTAACCCCTACTTGAAAGCCAACCTATCCAGATCCCACTTTGGGGGCCTGGGAAAGCTGAAGAAATGATGCTACCAACCACGGAGAACAGAAATGTGAATTATGTATATGTCATCTCCAATTAGTTTTGTATCTTGTTTAAGATGCAATATACATAAACAATGGAATGTCATACATTTAATAATAAGGATTGCTATGACAGAAATACACACTCACTACTGGTAATTTTTGAGAGTTCAGATAAACAACTTACCAAACATGTCCAACATTCTTAGAAAATGATTTAATGTTGACAGGTAGCTACTATATATAATAATTAAACCTCAATCAATAGGTTCCTTGTTCAGTCAGGATATGCACCTAACCCAAAAGAAGATAGAAATATGCTATTGAGCACTAGTGAAAAATGGTATCCTTGGACTGAACATGTCTGAACATGACTGATAGCTCCCACTATCCCCAATCTCGTTTTCCTATGTCAGTGGTGGCATGGGTGGCATGGTGCAGTGTCACTTGAATTTCTAGCCAAGTGACTTGACTCCAAGTATTCCAACATACTGACATTTTTCATTGAAGTCCCTGTGAAAACAGAAAAAACAATTATTGCAGAAGCTCAGAGATACAGACATACCCATGGGAATATTTCTGATGTCACTTATCCTTGAGTTCTTGGCTACACATAACCCCAGTAGTGTGTATATTCAAGTATAAATGATCACACTTAACCACATGAATGTTTGAGTATAAATTAGATCATTTTGGCCGGCACCACGGCTCACTTGGCTAATCCTCCGCCTGAGGCACCAGCACTCCCAATTCTAGTTCCGGTTGGGGCGCCGGATTCTGTCCCGGTTGCTCCTCTTCCAGTCCAGCTCTCTGCTGTGGCCCAGGAAGGCAGTGGAGGATGGTCCAAGTGCTTGGGCCCTGCAACCGCATGGGAGACCAAAGAGGAAGCACCTGGTTCCTGGCTTCGGATCGGCTCAGCGCACCTGCCGTGGCGGCCATTTCAGGGTAAATCAACGAAAGGAAGACCTTTCTCTCTCTCTCTCTCTCTCTCTCTCTCACTGTCTAACTCTGCCTGTTCAAAAAAAAAAAATTGGGTCATTTATCCTTGAATATTTGGTTACACAACGCTCCAGCCGTGTTTGATAGTTACTGACTATGCTGTTATGTCCTATGCAAAAATTCCTGCTTGTTTATTTTGGATATTATTTAAATTTCCTCCCTCCGTGTGTTTCTTTCCAAAATTCTAAACCTTGCCTTTGATCTTTTCATTTTATTTAACTAGTTTGACCTCCTGAAATTCCAAGATATGTTTTGGCACAGGACAAAAAGGACTGAATATTTTTTTCTGATTCTTTTTTTATCTTTGAAGACAAAAGTTAAAGTTATTGTCAAGTCCACAAGACTCAATGAAAATTCTGAATGTGTTTTTTTCCAATGCACTTCAGATGAATATTTGCTACTGTTATCCTTTGTATAATATAGTTGAGCCTCTTAGCTCATTTTTCTTTTATAAAAATTGTTAGGTTAAGATTGCTTTTATGCTTTACTTTTAATTGCTGGAGAAAGCCTTAAGCATTCCAAGAAAGTAAGATTAAAAAAATAATAAAGCAAGCTTCTGTTTGTAGAAACCATCAAATGTGTGTGACTAATGTTTGGGGAATGAATCATCATTGCTTACAGTCGTGGGTGGCAGCTTCTTCACAGCCTGTGGACAAATTTGTAATAAAAGTCTAATTGTATTTCTTTGTCTTAGATAATCCAAAGTAAATTATTTGGCATATTTGAAATGTAGATAATTTTTTTTCACGAACTAAGCACCATTTTAGAAAATCATTTCTGCATCCCAACAGTCCATACAGTGTGTTGTCGCTCTGACTACTGTCAATCTGCCTCTGACCCAATAATGGTCACCCTTGCGTGAGAAAGTTTATGAGTGTGGACTCTGCTCCCTGCTCTGAGAGTCCTGCCATCCTCGTCCTCCAGCCATCACAGCAGACACAGTGGGCCCCTTCTGTGCCAGGCTAGGTTCCAGCCTGAGGTGGACCAAGATTCTGTAGCCCTGGATCCACTTTAGAGTAGAACCTTTAGTTGAGCCTCCCTAGATTCATCCTGATATAAAGGTTACTCATCTCCAAGACATTGTAAAGCTGTTCATCATCTCTTCCTAGCATCTCAGTTGCTTTCTGGAACTGGAATCCCATCCTGATCTTGAGCCAGCAGGAAGGTCCGACACCCCTTTCTTTTACCTTCTTTCCCCTCTGAAGCACTGATCTGATCAGTGCTTAATCAGTGCATAAGTTTGTATTGTAAATGCATCCCCTTCAGGATTACATCAGCCTGCTCTCCCTTCGCCCCTGATCATTGAGTCCCACACTGTGTATATCAAGCATCACAGATTACTTCTCCACAGATTCAGCTCTGAGAAGATTTAATCAATAACCAATGATGTTCCTTTGATCATCATAAGATGGCAATCTTATTTCTTCAGTGTCTCTTCAAAAGACCCCAGCCTATTCTCCAGTCCAAACTAGTTTATGATTGATTGTAAGCATGGTTGTATTAACAAAGCTATGCTGACTGCATTCCAGTGGTCAGAGTCAGGCTATAGGTTTCTTCTCCCATCTCCTTCAAACTGTTTATGCTTTGAGCTGTTCTTCCCTATTCCCACTGATTGCCTTGTAATTGGATTTTATCTGCCTGCTTAGAATCTTCATCTTGTCTCTTCTGCCAATCCACCTGATTTTCCATTTTAATTCCACCTTTGCACTCGCTCACTGACAGCTTTCAGTTCCCCCGACTCATCACCATCTGAGGACCAAACCAACACAAGTCCAACATCCAGATTAGACCCTGCAGATCTGGCTAAAGCCCAGCACTCAAGAGAAGGCATGGCTAGAAAGAGAGTTTGGGAACTACTTAAATTAAAATATTTCGTTTAATTCTGAATTGTCTATTCAAAACACTGGTCCTCTACAATACAAGTATACCTATTTGCTTCATTAAGGTAGCCCATGTAAATTCCCAGAGCACAGGAAAAGCATTTAATCTAGCAGTAAAATTGCCCATTTCCCACACTGAAGTACCTGGATTTGACTCCCAGCTCTGGCTCTTTTTTCCAGCTTCTTGCTAAAGCAAACCATGAAAGGCAATAGTGATAGCTCAAGTAATTGATTTCCTGCCACTCATGTGGGAGATCTGGATTGAATTACCAATTTCAGCCTCAGCCCAGCCCTGGCCATTGTGAACATTTTAGGAGTGAACAAGCAGTTAAGAGCTCTTCTCTCCTCCTCCCCATCCCCATCACATACATACATATATGCATACACACCTAAATTCACCTAATATGAACCCAAAACTTATCATCACCTAAGAGGACTAGTAGAAAACACGGGCCATAGAAATGACAGTAAAGTCTTTGTATTTCCCTACTGGTTACAAAGCACTGATCTTCATTACACATTAACATGCAAAATATGAGAAGTATCTTTTAAAACTGAATTTTGTTATGAATGTCAGAAACGCAAAATAAAATTTATTTCTCTTGTCCAAGCCTAGTATAAGACGCCATGGATCTATAAGACTGTAGTATAAGACTCAGGATCTCAGTACAGGGCTGTTCCAGTGGTAACAATCATATCTGCATTCTGGATGTCCCTTGAAGGAATGCCAAGAAATGTGGTCTTTATTCCAAGTGCCCATGTGTCCACCAAAAAATTAATTTAAAAAAGATGCAGATGGAGATTAGAAGATGACTAACTTCTAATTTCTAATGCAATTTCTAGCAATGCATCCCCTGCAGTAGATTTGTGAACAGAGTTTGGATCCCTATCTTTCCATTTTCATCATAGCATTTTGTAAACAAATTTTCATAGCTATCTAATCATATCTAGAAAAATCATAAGAATTGTGAAGTGTTTGAATCTTTTCTAGAAACTCATCTTATTATATGCTTTTAAGAGGCATTCTCTCTATTTTCGCATCATAATATATGAGGAAAATATAGAAATAAACATTTGATTAACTTTATGAGAGGTCCAGTATAAATAATTAGCTAACAGTTCTTTCCAGGGATTCTTCTCTGCCCTCTCCCTCAAACAATAAACAACAAGTAAAAATAATCTCTTAATTAAAGGAAAGGACTATTTCCAAAGCTTCTTTGATTTTTTTCTCCTATATCAACTCATAAGTTTTAAATGTCATCATCAGAACTTTATGTATTCCCTTAAAAAATAAAGCTTATGTGGCAGAAGCTATTGCTATATCTTACAGTTTATGAAACTGACAGATATCACACAGCTAATTGGGGTGACTGTAGGACTAGAAGCAGTTCTCTGACTTTTAAATCAATCCCCATGCATAACTGCATTCACTCATGCATGCACACATCCCTTCAGTAGCTACTTAGTAAATTGTGTCTTGATAAAAGGGTCCTTAGCATACTCTCCTTTGAGAAGTCTAAAAACTACCAAAGGAAATGACCCTTTCAAATAAGACATGCTTTTGTCTTAGGCTCTTCCCTTCAAATGGTTGCTGGCTACTTTTTTATGTAAACAAAACAAAACAGACTGCTGCAACTTTGATTATGACAGAAGAATACATTCAGATGCCAATGCCATATTTGACATTCCAGGATGGGTTTAGATTTGAACTTAGTATTGTTAAAAATTAACGATTTTCTTTTACTGAGCAGACTGGCCTCTGGAAGACCTTCACTGTGATCACACAGCTCAGATTCTCAGCTGTGGTAGCCCAGATGTCCTGGCACTTCACTGCCTGACAATTCACAATAAATGCCAGGATTATACCCAGCCAGGTCCATGGAACAACCATGGACCCATCTGGTTTATTTCTCTTCTAACAAAACAAGGTTAAACCAGTATGAGAGAGTCTTCAAAAAGTTTATGGAAAATGCTTATTATAAAAAAATTTGTGACTGGGTTTTTAAAATATTTTGAACCAAAGTAAATTGGTTTTTAATTCATTTTCTAAGACTTTCTGAAGCACCCTCATATTTTTGAGAATCTGTGGCTTCTTAGAACATGCTCATCTTCCCCTTCCATCATCAGCATGTGCCAAGCAAAGCCTGAAGAGTCAACTTTAGCCATCCACTAACTCCCATTTTTGTTGGACTGATTCTTATCTTTGTTACAAGTCTGTGCCTTAATGTAAAAACACACTCAGTTGGAAAAAACAACCTGCTTCTAGCTATACCTCTAGGACCAGAGCATCTTTTTTGGGGGGATAACATTAATATGCAACTTCTGCCTAGCAAGGATAAAATGAAGATGAAAGAAGCAAAGGTAGGAGAGAGGGAAGGTGTGAAGGAAGGAAAGGAAGAAGAGGGGAAATGAAGGGAGGGAGGGAGGGAGGGAGGGAGGGGAGGGAAGGGAGGGAGGGAAAGAACTGAGGAACAGCATGGCTTGCGCTGCTCTCAGTGAAGGGTGTGAGCTGTGGTCCTGTGCTGAGATGCAAGGTGTACCAGTTAAAGCCACTTTGTCCCCCAGAGTTCACCTTTCCCTTTGTCACAACACCTGAAAGTCCCACTCTAAATATTTGGCTTTACCGATTGAATTGCCCAGCATGTAGACGGAATTCAATACACACTGAATAATGAATGAATATTATAACATGAACTCTTTAGCCCCAGCCTTTCACCAGATTGAAAAAAAAATTGGATATAATGCATGTGTATTTAGAAATTTGTTCTAGAACACCATGAAAGCACCAGCCTCCCAGAGGGATCAGTTAGATGGACACTCACACATTTGCTCATAGCCAACTGAGCTGAAGACAATATATTATTATTATTTGCTAGGCCAGGCTTCAAAAATTCAGTGTAAATAACTAATCATCCTCTGACATGACTATTTTCATAGAGGTAAAACTAATAGTTATGCCACAGAAACTTCTAATATCAGCCCCTGGAAACCACATTCAGTGCTGACCTACTTTTACTATTGGCCCCGTTAAAAGAGAAAAATCGAAACAGATTTCCCTTGATAGTTTATCCCTTTTCCATGAAATAGGCTCCAGCAACTGAATTTCACTACCGTTCTAAGGAAGAACTATTATAATGCCTTTCTAGTCTTTAAAGTTTTCTATGGTAGTGTGGGATAAAATTAGAGATTAATTCCATGGAGGGGATCATAGAAAGTTAAGTTTCAGTTTTGAATCATCTATGAGCCACTTGGCAACTCTGTGAACTGCATTCATAATTCTCACCCATTCTTGCAGCCGCTAACAAGGGAAGCATTCAAGCAGTCAGTTTCTGAAAAAAATATTTGAGGGTCTAAACTTGTGAGAGAGAATACATAGCTGGGCAAAAACTTATCCTTCTTGAAAATTCTGAATCAGTGGTTTTGTATTTCATCAAACATTAGTTATATATCTAAAATGTATCAGGTCCTATGTTGTTAAGCAGATTCACAAATCATCAATAGCAATGCAATTAAGTAAGTCTTAAGATAGAGGTATGCAATGGTGCTACTAGAATGTAAAGGAAGGAGTGGATAACTACATGTGATGACAAGAATAGATTTTTCTTGTTATTATATTTGTGTGTATATATGTGTGTTCTAATTTTATAGTCTGTTTTTACTACATTCTAGGCACTGCACTGAGTACTTTTCAGACATTCTGATCAAGTATTTATAGCATTCTAGAAAGTGATCAATTATTTTCTCCATTTCAGCCTTGCATGTGTGAAGGAAAGCTGGAGGGGTGGGCGGTAAGAATGGTGGCATCAAAGATAAGAAGGGTTATGCAATGAATGGGCTTTGCAGTACATGTAACATGAAGTCAGAGGACTATTGTAGAATTTCTATGCAAATAGTAGCATGGTCTCCTTTTGTATCACAAAGAGCACTCAGTATTTACAATGGAATGATGAAGATAAGTGCTCAAGAACTTTCTTCAGAAATGTTTTTCTGGGTCACAAACATTAGACAAGGTCAGTATAACCTAAAGCTCTTAGAGAATAAGTCACATAAAAAAGCATATGAGGGGCTGGCACTGTGGTGTAGCAGGTAAAGCCATGGCCTGCAGTGCTGGCATCCCAGATGGGTGCCGGTTCGAGTCTTGGCAGCTCCACTTCTGATCCTGCTCTCTGCTGTGGCCTGGGAAAGAGTTGAAGATGGCCCAAGTCCTCGGGCCCCTGCACCTGTGTAGGAAACCCAGAAGAAGCTCTTGGCCCCTGGTTTTGGTCAGCTCAGCTCTGGCCATTGTATTTCATCAAACATTAGTTATATACCTAAAATGCATCAGGTCCTATGCAGTGCTTGGGCCCCTGCACCCACATGGGATATCAGGAGAAATCACCTGGCTCCTGGCTTCAGATCAGCGTAGCTCTGGCTGTTGTGGCCACTTGGGGAGTGAACCAGTGGATGGAAAACCTCTCTCCTCTCTCTCTCTCTCTCTCTCTCTCTCTCTCTCTCTCTTTGCCTCTGCCTCTCTGTAGCTCTGCCTTTCAAATAAATAAATAAATCTTTTTTAAAAAAAAGTAGCATATGGAGCCTTGAATAAGATAACTGTCAAGGCAAGGTAGAATCCCCCAGTCATCATGCTGATAGCTCTAAAAATACTGCCTTAAGTACTGGTTCATTCATTCCATGGCATTATGTTTCTACTGGTGGTACTTTGTGGGGATTGGAGAATCAATAATAACCTGAAAAATGCATTGCTAGCTTCTTCCTGATAAATGTGATAAAGTTCTTACCCAGAGAATGAATCAGAATTGCTTCCAATTTTGCGAATTAAGTAAAAGAACAACATACATTCTGCTTCACCTAATACCTGTCGATAGTGGGTTTTTTTTTTTTTAAGATTTTTATTTATTTATTCGACAGGTACAGGTTCAGGGGCCCAAGGACTTGGGCCATTTTCTACATATTTCCCAAGCCACAGCCAAGAGCTGGATCGGAAGAGGAGCAGCTGGGACTAGAACCGTCACCCATATGGGATGCTGGTGCTTCAGGCCAGGGCATTAACCCAATACGCCACAGCGCCAGCCCCAAAGCTGTTTTTTATTATAGAATTTGAGTGTTACAGTTTGTTGTCAACCCTTCTTGTATCTTTCAAGCTAGTACTAAACTCTCTAAGGAATACATGGAGCTGTGAAAGCTTTTATGACAATATGTTTGAGTTTCTACAGCTTATCTGCATCTGACAAATAAGATCCACGTCTAGTATTGTCTTTTGGAAATGAGAGAATTCTATACTGGCCTTATCCAGTCTCTACCAGGGAGATAACCCCAAAATTGTGAGTATACCTTCCCATAACAAAGAAAGACAGATGTTGTACTATATGTTGTACTATATGAACCTAACACTGTTTGCCTGTACAAAATCAAAAGATGGTCTTTTTTTAATGATAAGGAGGCAATTTTCCAATGTCAATATTACAAGGAGTAGAAGTTTTCCATTTCCAAATGTTACTGGAGCTAAGTGGAATTTTTGGAAAATATCTCTAAGGCCCAGATAAATCTTTTTCAGGTGTAGTTTAGAGTTATTAAAAACAACCATTTGGGCTGGTGCTGTAGCACAATGGGTAAAGCCGCCGCCTACAGTGCCTGCATCCCATTGGGCACCGGTTCCAGTCCCTACTGCTCTAGTTCCGACCCAGCTCTCCGCTATGGCCTGGGAAAGAAGTAGAAAATGCCTGAAGTCCTTGGGCCCCTGCACCTCCATGGGAGGCCCGGAAGAAACTCCTGGCTCCCGGCTTTGGATTGGTGCAGCCAACTGGGAAGTGAACCAGTGGATGGAAGACCTCTCTCTTTCTCTGCTTCTCCTCTCTCTGTGTAACTCTGACTTTCAAAAAATAAATAAAACTTTAAAAAAAAACTATTAAATACTCAATTGAGAAAGACATTCTACAAATTCCAGTACTCTCAGTTATGAAAAACATTTTAAAAATTTAAATTAATTTCTTAATAAAATTTTCAAGAACATTATTTCACTTTATTCTAGTGCCCAATTGAATCATTATACAAAGCCTAGGAACTCAAGGTTTTCTATAGAAAATGATCCACCTCTTGAATAGGATTCAATATGAAGTCAAATGTATTTAGGACTCAAATTGAACATGCATTAATATGTCCTTATTTATTCCAATTAAGTTGCTGGAAAAAAATTGAACACCTTCGTGTTAAGCTATTTTGATTAGAAGGGGTGATTCACAGTGAAACTGCATGGACACCAGCAGCAGAATCAACACACCAGCGCGGGAATGCAAGGTGAGCTGAACCTCAATAGCCCGAGACACCGGCGGGAAAGTGGAAGGAGGAGACTACAGAGAATGAGGCTTGAAGCCCCGTGGGGGAAAGTTCACCAGGCTAACTAGAAGAGAGAGGGAAAAAAAAGTGACCAGTATAGACATGAGTTTCACTCTCTCCGATAACCTCTCAAAGGCAAGCAAGACAAAGAGCAGGCACCATTTTGGACATAAGTCATAAGTGGGGCGACCTCAGAGCTGCACCGCCCTCAAACAAGCAGAAAAACCTGACTCTGGGAGGGTGAAATAACAGGACATTAGGACCTAGAGAATGTGTGGTGCTAATGAACTGAGTGAAAAAAAGAGACTGTAGGTGAGAGAACTCACGGAGTTCACGTGAGTACTCTCCAGAGATGCTACAATTCAGTAACCTTGGCAACCCAGGGAGAGACTGCAAGAGAATTTGAGCCCACACTGAGGGCAGAAGAGACTCCCTGTGTGGTGCTTGGGAAAGAGCAGGTGAAAGATATACCCATAGGAGCCAGAGATCAGAAGCTGACTAACTTCAATTCCACTCAGCTGTGTGAACTTACTTCCCTTCTGAATCAAACAGAGAGAGAGAGAGAGAGAGAGAGAGAGAGTAAGATTTGCCACGCCTAACCTGGGAGTGTCACCTATGGTACACCCTTAACCCTGAGGAACCAAACAAAGCTCTCTGGCCACACCCATCACAAGCCTCTAAGGTTCCATAAAAGCAGACAGTCCACTTAATACAGTCATAGTATAACAAGAAAAAAACACCACAGCGAGGGAAGAAGAATCCAAAGAATATGGCCAATATATTCTTATCATAAATTTTTCGAAAGCCGTATCTTGCATTTCTTCTATCTCATCATCTTCATAATCTTGGCTTGGGGTGTCTTGTTCACTTGGGGGCCTCATAATGTCTTCCTTGTTCTTGTTTCCTCGGTTTCTGCATTTGTTACTTGGCATTGTGGCGATATTCTTTGGATTCTTCTTCCCTCGCTGTGGTGTTTTTTTCTTGTTATACTATGACTGTATTAAGTGGACTGTCTGCTTTTATGGAGCCTTAGAGGCTTGTGATGGGTGTGGCCAGAGAGCTTTGTTTGGTTCCTCAGGGTTAAGGGTGTACCATAGGTGACACACCCAGATTTGTCATGGTAAATCAATCTCTCTCTCTCTCTCTCTGCACAGCTGAGCTGTTCTCCTTGAAGGCTATCAGTGCCTGAGTGCTAGCCCCAGTGGGTGTAATATTTGTCTGCTCTGTCCCAAGGACCACACAAAGGATCAGTGCAGTCCTCAGTATAAGCTCAGTTTCCCCTGCAATGTCTCCCACCGGGTTGCCAAGGTTACTGAGTTTGTGGCATCTCCCAAGAGTACTCACATCTCAGGCTCTCCATGAGTTCTCCCACACATCCTCATTTTTTTTCACAGTCCCAATTCATAAGCTCCACACATTCACTAGTTCTTAATCTCCTGTTATTTCTCACCACCAGAGTCTGTTTTTTTCTGTTTGGTTGAGGGCAGGTGCAGCGCTGAGCTGGTGCAGCTGTTATGTATGTCCAAAATGGCACCTGCTCTTTGTCTTGATCGCCTTTTTATGGTGAGTAGAGAGAGAGAGAATCATGTCCATACCGGTCCCTTTTATTTTTTTTCTCCTCTAGTTATGCTGGTGTACTTTCCCCCACAGAGCTTCAAGCCTTGTTCCCTCTAGGCTCTTTCTGCCAGTGTCTCAGGCTACTGCAGTTTCACCTCACCTCCCTTTCCAGCGCTGGTGCAAAGACTCAGTAGCTGGCATCCCAAGCCATGGGTGCCCGTGCCCTCCACATAAGTCCACCATGTCCCACTAGTTCCGGAAGAGTTTCCTTTGCAGTTTTTTCCCTAATTCTTCCCTGAGACTACAGTAGCTCCACTTTTATTAAACTATCTTTTCTCAGACTATCAGTGCACTCCCTCCCTATTCCACCATCTTGGAGCTCCCCAAAAGACTTTCAATGTTTGAAGATGTGCCTGCTTTTTTATCTTGAAGCTATTGATCAAATGACCATTGCAAACATCTCTGTGCTTTAAGAGCTTAGAGTCTTGTGTTGGGATAAAATGAATACACACAATAGAATTTATAGACTGCATGAAATATATTTTATTCTGCAGATAGGATTGCATGAAACAGAGAAAGTGGCACATGCATACTTTTAAGTAAAGGAAGTAAACTATATATTGAGATTTAAACAGGCAATATTTACAAATAAATTTAGATAGGATGAAGCTGAAAGAGACTTATCAATAGCTATCTCAATCACCAAAAAACCTGAAAGATAGAAGTAATGAAGCAAAATAGTGTCATGGTAGTCTGAATTTCGTCATTTTAAACAAGCAGCTATGTAACCACATCCTTTGCAGAGCATGGAATACATTTCAGTAATGGATTGTCAGATGTTTTCCAACTGAAAGTGCTCAACACAGAGGTTTCTAAGTTTATTCCCCATCTACTCCACAAACTCTTAACCAAAAGCAAGAACTTGAAAAGCTTCTATCACTTATCTGGCAATGTAGCAAGTTCATCGATTACCGCACCTGAAAGCACCTGGTTCTGTTCTCTGAGAAAATATTCCTCCTTCCTTGTGTACTGTCCCTGGTGGCCTCTAAAGTTGCCTGCTAAGGGATGCTTACTTCATTTTCCCTGCAAGACCATATCTGAGACACACATACCCTGCTCAAAAACATACATCAAGAACATCATACATCAATATGTCAGGAACATGCCCTGCTTGGCAAGCTGCAGTCTATGAAGCCTGTTTTCTACTGGTTCATATGGTACGGGAGGTGTGAGGAGGTTGCCCGGCTCCTCACAAAGGACTGAGCAGGCTTTCACTAAACAGAATTCTTGTTTCTTTCTCTTTTTTAAAATAAATTGTAATGCACATTGATGCTATGATATATGTATACATTATGGAATGGTTGAAGCAAGATAAATAACATATCTGCCACCTTAATGACTTACCATTCATTCTCCTACCTACAACTTTCTACCCTTAACCAACATCTTCCTAATCCCCCAACCCCACTCCATGGCCTCTGGTAACCACCATTTTACTGTCTACTCCTGGGAATTTTATTGTTTTGGAATCTACATAGAAGTGAGTACATTTTTCCTTTCTGTGCCTGGTTTATTCCACCTAGTATAATGTCTTCTGGTTTATCCATATTGACACAAACAACAGAATTTGTTCTTTTTAAAAGCTTTAATAAGACTCAATTGTATTTATTTATATATATATATATATATATTTGTAGATGTAGCATTTTCTTTACTTAATTGACAATTAAAAGATCCTTATGTTGTTTCATAACCTGGCTATTGTAAATAATGCTGCAATGAACATGGGAATGAAGGCAGCTCTTTGTCATACTAATCTGTTTTGGATTATTTACCCAGTAGTAGGATTGCTGCTAGTTCCATCTTAAATTTTTTGAGGGAACTCCATACAGTTTTCCTCAATGTCTGCACTACTTTATATTACTGCCAATGACATGCAAGTGTTCATTTCTATCCAAATCACCATCAATATTTTTTATTCTTTGTCCTTTTCATAATAACCATTCTAAATGGCATTAATACCTGCCAACTTAATGGGATTTGATTTCTTCCTTTTTTAGATTTGGCTGTTAGTGTGTTAGTATGCTTCTGGTTTTGTGTGTTCATTTTTATATCGTACAGCTTTACTGAGTTAATATATTAGTTCTAACTGTTTTGGGGGAAAATCTTTGTAAGATTGTGTTTGTCAGCAAACAGTGATGACTCCCTTACTTTCTTCCATATCTGTATTCCTTTTATTTCTTTCTCTAAGCTTCTCTAGCAATTATCTTTAGTATTGTATTGAACAAAAGTGGTGAGAGGAGACAACCTTGTCTTGTACATGCTCTTAGGGGAAAAGCTCTCAACTTTTCACCTTTAAAAATGATGTTAGCTATCGGTTTGTCATATATGTTCTTTATTGTGTTGAGGTACAATTCTTCTGTCTTAACTTGTTGATAGTTTTTGACATATATTTATTAAGTATTAAGTTAACTAAAAATATATCTTTTAAAAAAATAAGAACGGAAATAGGAGAGGGAGGAAGAAGAAGGATGGGAATGTGGGTGGAAGGGAGGATAGGATAGAAAATATCACTATGTTCCTGAATCTGTGTATGTGAAATACATGAAATATTTATACCTTACATTTAAAAAAATAAAATAGCTTCATAGTACTTAGGGACCTGGGACTTTCCTTTTCTTCTTCTATGTCATTCTCAACATATAGTGGCATCCTGCAGCCCAAGAAAACAACTCCAGTTCCAGTCACTGGTTCTAAACAATCTCATAGAAAGGAGAAGGGGACAAGGAATTTATCCTCCCTCACTTTAAGTACATCCCATAAAACTGGCACAAATACATTTCATTTATATCCAAATAATTTTTTGTCACATCACTAAGTGCAAAGGACCTGGAAAAAGAGTCTTTATTTCACACAGCCCTTTGATCAGCTATGGATTAAGAGTCCAATACTGTGTAAAAAAGGAATGTTGAAAGCAGCTATCAGTATCTGTCAAACCTACTATGTAATTGAGATGAAATGCATTTTCAAAGAATAAAAAGCACTAATAACAATACCATAGAATCAACTCTTTAAATCATCATAAATATGTATAAATATATAGATGTCTTTAAATTTTTTTATTTATGGCCTAAGGAGAAAAATTTTTGATAAATACAACAAAACATTTCTTAGGCTATTTTACACAGTAAAATAAGAATTGGTAGCAATTTTTCAAGCATAAACATTTAGGTATGGTAATGACAGTAAGGCAGGTGTATCAGCTCTGAGCACATAAACTACATTCATAAATAAGTATTCAAAGGGACTGGTGCTGTGGCGTAGTGGGTAAAGCCACCTCTTGCAGTTTTCTGGATTTTACCTCTCAAGAGTTCAAAATTCAGATTTTAATTCTCCCTGGGATGTGACTATCAAAATTTCCAACTTTAGGAATTTTTATATTGGGGGAGTTTAGCATCTGAGATTGTACTGTTTAGGATTATTACCAGTACAACATCCTGGTTAATATCATATGTTAATAATAAACATCAAGGCCAAAATTTCTGGGCAAATTTAAAAGTGCTTTTTAAGTACTTAATCATGATGAGTTTAAGACATCAGAAAAAAAAAGATGAACAAAATACGAAAATCCTCAAATTAATGAAGACATTAAAACTTAATAGGGAGGGAGCAGGAATAAATGCAGAATATGAGAAATAATTCAATCAATATGACACTAAAATATATATAAGCATTGTCAAGATCACATATAATCAGAGATATTAATATTAACATGCAATGAGACATTATTTATTGTAATACTAATTAATTTAACAAAGTTTTTTTTATATTTCACAATATTTTATGTTGTGATTATTAATTCTACTTGTTCATTATTAAATGTTGGTGAAGACATAAAACAACAGGTAGTGGTAATCGGAGTACAGATTGCTACTTATATTTGGAGAAGAATTTTGGCAATACCTAGTAAAATTCAATATGCACATATACAATAACCAGAAAAATAGCCCTAAAAACAGCTAGAAACACTCACTATGACATAACAAATATCTTTTGAAAAGCATAAATGCATTCATAAGCAAATAAAGCAAATCTCTTGAGGGCAAAAAGAAAAAGAGAACTGAAAAATAGATTTGTTTTATACAAGCTGTCATTCAAGAGTGTGGAAGCTCTGTTATTCCTGTAAAAAATGATTTGAATCTCCATGACCACACAGGAGTAGAACAGTTGCAAGTCAGAAATGAAATATTCATTCCCCCCTTCAAACTACCACACACCACAATGACTGGTCAACACCTTCGCACACACCCACACCCATGCATACAGAGTCATTTGGTGCTTGCAAGTTAGAAACTTTCAGTGAAAGATTGGAATAAAAATAGACCCACCCATCAACATTGAGCAATATGTATATATTATATATAATTTGTTTTTTACAGGCTGTGGGTAGAAAATTTTCTCCTTTGAAAATTTATAATACCAAGTCTGTGTCATGCCTAAGTTTGCAACTGAAATGCACATTACCAACTGGCCAGAGAACACTTGATTGAAGAAATAAACCAAAGTTGTCCAGGCTGAACACATGGCAGAAATAAGAGCAAATCTTCCTCGAAACAACATCCAGGATGGGATGCAGGAGTCAGTAATTCTAGCCATTGTGTGAAAGGATGGCTTTAAGTTTAAGGTTTTCCCACAGGACACAGCCTGCCCAAGTGGTTATAGGTTATCTTGGTTGCTTCAGAGCAGAGACTGTTCCTTTGAGAGAAACAAGTTATAGATGTCAGTCTGATCCTGCTGCTGTAACCAGCATATTTCTGGCTTCTGTACCTCTGCTTGCTTGCTTGATAATGGCCAAGGCCACCAAAATGTAGTTTCTGCTTTTAAAAACCCACACCCACCCTGCCACTGCAACTTAGGACTGTCTTCTCCAGACTTGCTCTGTGAGAGGGCGGTCGCCAGCTGGCTAATAAGACTCCAAATTTGACCTCAAAAGCCTCGCTGTGCCTTGACTAAATAAGTTCAGAGTTGGTGAACTCAAGGGGCTTCCATACCCTTGACAGCTCATGGCAAGAGCCTTGGGTGATTACTGACGTCATAAACAAGAGTGTGCACATGCTCCCCATGTAGGACTTCTGTCCTTAATGTGTTTTACTATGAGAGTTAACAGTAAAACTACTTGTCGAACAGTACTCTATATCTTGTGTGGTTGTGTGGGTGCAGTCTGTTGAAATCTTTGCTTAGTATATACTAAGTTTATCTTCTGTATATAAAGATAATTGAAAATGAATCTTGATGAAGAGTGGAATGAGAGAAGGAGTGGGAGAGGGGATGGCTGCAGGTGGGAGGGAGGTTGCGGGGGGGAAGCCACAACAACGCAAAAGTTGCACTTTGTAAATTTACATTTATTAAATAAAAAAATTACAGGTTAAAAAAAAAGTCTCGCTGTGTTTTTAATCTGTGTGCCCCACAACAATTCGTGTTCATGCCCTGTGGCCACAAAGAATGAGGGGCATGGATAAATAAGGGCAAGCAGAGAAGCAAAGTTTATTGAAGCACAGCAGGAAGGATCCCTGAGTAGGATGCCACTAAGGCAAAGTTGTCTAAGGGTTTATGTTTCTTGGGCTATGAGGAAGATTATATAAGGTTTTGTAAACATGCCATTTAGTCACCAGTGACTTTCTCACAACCAAACAGTTCATATCTGGAGCTGAACAGGTCCAGCTGTAACTGCATCCTGTTTTGTTTTCAGTTTCTCTATCTTGTTTTTGATTAATGGGGGTGTTTTGTTCTGGGCATCTTCGCACATCAGCCTTGAGTATCCTGGCCCTTTGCATCCCTGACTGTCTGGCTAGAGTTACATCTTAGCTGTCTCCTGTCTCTATCAACCCTGCCTCTGAAAAGGTTACTCTGCCACTAGGAAACAGGGGTGATGACTGCGCTAGCTGCTTCATGCTGGCAAGGAGCAGTGAAGAGTGGTCTCTTTAAGGGTCCTCAGTCAAAGAAACTGTTCTCCTGTGGGTCAAGGGGAAGTATAATTTGTAACGGGATTGCCTTTTTTGTTTCTTTAGCTGCCTGTGACTCTAAAGTCATACACAAAACCATGGAGATGGGTCTGCTCTGAAGTCCTGTCCCATTGATTCCAGAGCACAAAACATAGGACAGTCAAAAACATCATGCAAAACCAGGCAATCCTCTTTTCTGGACTTTTTAGATAGAGGAGCTGAACTTTAAAATAATTTCCTTCTACTCTCATCCATGCTCACCTCCCAGAGCTCTTAACTTACACAAATCTTCAACAACATGCATTTTCCTCATTTTATTTTTCTTAATCTTTCTCATCGGAAATCCATTCTCATGCTTACAGCTTTCTCCACAGTTTTTTCCCACTATACGGGGTCCTTTAATTCATATCCTGAAATAGTCCTCTAACACATCTGAATTAAGAGAAAAACATCTTTTAACTCATAGTTACTTTAGAATAGTTTTTAGTTTTGATCATGGGAGGAAGATGTTATTTGGAGAAAAAAGACCCAGCACTTAGAAAACTTTTGTCCTGACAGTTTTAACCAGGAAGTTAGACCTCCAGGAGGGAATCTCCTGTGACATGGAGAGCAAGCATGGATAACTAGTGTAAGAGGATAAGAGCCATCTGCAGGTTATTAGAGACTAAGGCAGAATAAAGTCTAGTCATGGCACAGTACTGTTAGTAGAGGTAAGTAATTGAACAAGAAGATAAAAAGAATTAGCACACAAAGTAGAACTACTCCTAGAATGACTGCGGCTTAATCATGGGATTGCAGGATAAAAGGTTGGGGTGCAGAGAGGAGGTTGAGAGTGTCTGTAGCAAAAATCATTTATCTTTTTAAAGAGAATTGTAAGCTCTTTAGTGTCTTGACAGGAGTATATGTCTTCCTTGGAGGTGTCAAAGTTCAGGAATTTTGGACAGCAAAGAATGGGAGGGACCACCAGGTAAATGGGAGTAATGGCTTCATCAATAAGATAAAGATCCTGTACTAATCTGCCCTCATTTGGCTTTCAGACTCCCAGGATTACAAAGTTGCATGGCTTTAAAAGTTCTTGTGGGAACCAGCATTGTGGCATAGCATGTTGAGTCACTGCCTGTGAGCTGACATCCCATGTGAGTGCCAGTACAAGTCATGGCTACTTCAATTCCTATCCTATTCCCTAATGATGCACTGTTAAAACAGCAGAAGATAGCCCAAGTATTTGAACCCCTGCACCCAATTGGGAGACCCAGATGAACCTCCTGGCTTCTGGCTTGGCCTGGCCCAGCCCTGGCTATAGGAGAAACTTAGAAGTGAACCAGTGGGTGGAAGAACCCAATCTCTCTCTCTCCCTCTCTCTCCCCCTCCTTCCCTCCCTTTCAAATAATAAAAAATGTTACAGACTCAATGAGATGTCAATCAAAATAACAACACTATTCTTCTCAGATATAGAAAAAATTATGCAGAAATTCATATGGAAACATAGGAGACCCCAAATATCTAAAGCAATACTATAAAACAAAAATAAAGCTGGAGACATCACAATAACAAATTTCAAGACATACTATAGGGAAGTCATAATCAAAACAGCCTGGTATTGGTACAAAAACCGATGAATAGACCAATGGAACATAATAGAAAAGCAAGAAATCAATTCAAGCATCTACAATGAACTTATCTTCAACAAAAGAGCTAAAATCAATCCCTAGGGCAAGTACAGTCTCTTCAACATATGGTGCTGGGAAAATTGGATTTCCGCATGCATAAGTATGAAGCAGGATCTCTACCTTACACCTTACACAAAAATCCACTCAAAATGGATTAAAGACCTAAATCTATGACCTGATACCATAAAATTATTAGAGAACATTGGGGAAACCCTGCAAGACATAGGCTTGGGCAAAGAATTCTTGGAAAAGAGCTCAGAGACACAGGCAATCAAAGCTAAAATTAACAGGTGGGATTACATCAAATTGAGCAGCTTCTGTATTGCAAAAGAAACAGTCAGGAAAATGAAGAGGCAACCAACAGAATGGGAGAAAATATTTGCAAACTATACAACTGATATAGGATTAATAACCAGAATATATAAAAAGATCAAGAAACTCCACAACAACAAAATACAACTCAGTTAAGAAATGGGCAAAGGACTTAAACAAACACTTTTCAAAAGAGGAAATCCAAATGGCCAACAAACACATGAAAAAATGCTCAGGATCACTAGTTACCAAGGAAATGCAAATCAAAACCACAATGAGGTTTCACCTCACCCCAGTTAGAATGGCTCACATACAGAAATCTACCAACAACAGATGCTGGCAAGGATGTGGAGAAAAAGGGACACTAACCCCTGTTGATGGGAATGTAAACTGGTAAAGCCACTATGGAAGACAGTTTGGAGATAATTCAGAAATCCTAACATAGACCTACCAAATGATCCAGACATCCCACTCCTGAGAATTTACCCAGGAGAAATGAAATCAGCATATGAAAGAGTTATCGGTACTCCCATGTTTATTGCAGCTCAATTCACAATAGCTAAGTCATGGAATCAACCCAAATCCCTGTCAACTGAAGACTGGATAAAGAAATCATGTGCTATGTGCACCATGGGATACCCCACAGCAGTAAAATTAACCCAGTCATTTGCAACAAAATGGATGAATCTGGAAAACATCATACTTAGTGAAATAAGAAAGTCCCAGAGGGACAAATACCATATGCTTTCCCTGACCTGTGATAACTAATAGAGTGCCTAAAAGGCAATTTGTAAACATGAAATTGAAACTTTGAGAAGCAATGACTTGAACAGCCCTTGTCTTGTCTTGACTGTTGAGGAATAGTTTTTTTATACTACTTGTTGAACTCTTTAATTAACATAGAGCTAATCATATATGTATAAAGTCAATTGAAAATAAATCTCAGTAAAAAATAAGAGTGGGAAATAGAGAGGAAGGAGGAAAAAAGATTAGGAGTATGGGTGGAAGGGTAGGCACAGTGGAAAGAATCACCATGTTCCTAAAGCTGTAATTATGAAGTGTACGAAGTTTGCAACTGTAAAGCTGTATTTTTCTGTATACATTCCTATGGACTTACTTCTAATGATACAGTTTTAAAACTACCCAAGGGGCCCCAAATCCCCTTAAGCTGGGTGGTAACAATACCCTCATGTTAACACATGTTAACACATTAAGGTAATAATAATAGATAGAATTGAAAAGGAGTTAATGCTCCAACTTGGGAAGCTGTCCACACAGCAGACTCAGAGAGTGACAATCACTTTAAATAACACTCTCACCTCAGAATCAGCCCTTAAGGCATTCTGGTCTGGCTGAAAAGCCCATGAGAGCAATTCAGGCATAGAAAGCCAAGATACTGAGGCAAAAAATGTCCTACATGAGGATCTCTGTGGCTGAGATCTCATTGGGAAGAAGTGGTCATCAAAGAAGGAGGTATTTATCTCTGAAGGGAGAAGAGAACTTACACTTTGCTGGTAGCTTTGTCTAAATACTGATGGAATTTGTGGGTTCAAAAGATTCCCATAGCCTTGACAGCTTATGTCAAGAGCCTTTGGTGATCACTGATGTCATACATAAGAGTATTAATTGTTAGATTAACAATAGGAGCCACTATTTACTGACTTCCCATGCAGGACCTCTGTCCTCAAAGAGTTGTGTTATGAAAGTTAACAGTAAAACTTGTACTCAAAGATTTATTGTGTTTTAGTGCATTAAGTGGAGGATATTCTTATGTGTCATAACGTTTATTATGCCTAAATGTCCAACTCTGTGGCTTCTTTAATTAATGATAAAACTCATTATCAAGGACTTACTTTCTTTTAATGCATTAAGTAGAGCATATTCTTATGTCTCGTAAGATACTTATATCTAAGTTTCCACAAAAGATGTATCATTCTTGGGCACTTCTTAAAGTTAATTAAGTTTCAAAAAAAAAGAAGAAGAAGAAGAAGAAATGAAATTAACTTCAATATGCAATGACTTTGACAGTCCTTGTCTTGACTGTTGAGGAAGAGTTTTTTGTTTAGGGGGGTTTTTTGAGCAAATTATTGAATTCTTTACTTAGTGTAGAGTTGATTTTCTGTGTATAAAGTTAACTGAAAATGGATCTTAGTGGAGAATGGTACTGGTAATGTGAGAAGGAGAGGTGGGAGTCTGAGTGGGAGGGTGGGTATGGTGCAAAGAATCACTATATTCTTAAAGTTGTACTTATGAAAGGTATGAAATTTGTATTCCTTAAATAAAACGTTTCTTTGAGGAAAAAGAATCCTTGTTTCTATTATTGTTTTCAATACTCTTTGGGTCTCTGGATTTAAGGAGTGTTGTTGCTGATGAGGGAAAGAGGAAGGATCTTTAAGATCAATCTACACTTGTTGGTCAGTTATTGCTTGGCCAATTGTTCCTTGAATTTCCCAAACCCCTGGATTAATATCTGCCTCAATTAGGAGAAGGCATAAAGATTGCCCTGTGTCCATGAAGATGGGTGTTTCTATTCAGGGTAAGATATGTCTCCCTAGAAGTGGTATTGGGTTGTCATGTATGCTCAAGAAGGTATGCATGAAAACCAAGCTACCCTAGTTACATCCTAGGGGCTGTGTGAAATATCTAACTAGTGGATTTCCTCTCCTTTTCTTTTCCCTCCTGACTCTCACAGTCAGGATAAGGGAAAAAGTTGGCCTAGATTTGAGGGAAGGTCAGAAAAAGAGGCTCCAGTATCCAGGAGGAAATCAACTTTCTTCCCTTTGATGGTTAGGAACACCTAGGGCTCTTAAGTGCTGATCAGCTGGATGGCAGGAGGCTACAGGAGAAGTCCTGGGTCCCTTCAGTCTTGTTGGGTCATTCAAGGTGGGAGCCCAATCCCAGAGATCTTAGTCTCCTGGGACAGTTATCCCTGCAACAATCTTTATTGCAAATAGGACAGGGTAGGAGGAGTGGTATTTTCTGGATGGTGATGTGGACTCTCCTTCTAGAAGTGTCCCATCTGACCACAACCATAGCACTTTAGAGACCCATGGGGACCCTCACAACACTGTTGCTGTAATATTGCTACCAAAGTTGTGACTGTTTCCTTATGCCTTCTCCTTCTTTGTTAGGTCTCCTCCTAGTCCTGACCATAAAAGACTGAAGTAGTGACCTGTGGGAGATTTTCTAATGCATTGTCAGGTCAGTAGCCTGGTTTTGAAGCTATCTTGTAATATCTGAGACTCACTGAGTAATAAACATATCCTTCAGGATTGCCTGTCAGGAGATATGGAGGTACATTTGACCAAATCCTCTCTCAATCTCTCTAAGAAGGCCAAAATATTTTATTTAGGTCTAAATTTCTGTGTTATCCATGGTCTATCATAGATAGGTTGGAGTAATTTAAGACTTGGCCTTGGTTCTCCTCCATCCCTCCAGAATACGAGCTATGAAATGCTTTCACTTTTGGTCATCTGTAGGATTATCTTGTTTCCATTTATGGTAAAGGTACACCTGAGGGGGAACTACTTTCCTGTACCATATAGCAGCCCTGGGCCTCCCTGAGCAGTTGAGAATGTAAAGGCCATATAAAGTTCAAAAATATTTCTGCAACTTGTGGGGGGGGTCTGTTTCCATTCCCTTTTAAGTCGTGATTTAGGAGAACATTACATCTTTCGAGAAGAGTCCATAAATTTCATTTAAAGTCTGGAAAGCCTCTATATGCTTATCAAGTTCATCTGAAAAGTCTGCCTGAGTCTCCTTTTATCTGTCCTGCAGGGAAAAAAAAAAGGAGTCTGGACCTATGTGGGAACACCAAGGCTTCTGGAAATCTCCTGGAGGGATAAAAAAGAAGTTGGCCATCAGATGTCCTGCTTGCTAACAGCTACTTTCAGATAGAGGGGGACAGGAGAACTGGAGGGACAGCAGACAGCGAAAGGGAGGTAGTTGAGATACTGAGGGTAGTTCCTACTAAAAGCGCTTGGCTAGTTTACAGAGTTGGTGAAGGTCTGGCTTATCCTACAGGGAAAAGAATGCTTGGACATAAGAGTTCTCAGATCATTTTCCTGCCTTGCAGTTGAAGAGGTCTAGATGGTGAATAGTGTTATAGTTAATACTTCCCCCTGGGGGCCAAGTCTCTCCAGCCTCCAGTTTGTATCCTGGTCACATTGAGGTGCAGAAAAAGACAAAGTATTTTTCTTCAAGGTTTCAGGATCAAAATAATTCCAGTTCCTGATGAAATACACCAAAGGGGTTCCTGCTGAAGATAGCCTGTTGCCCTTCTAAAATGAGAAGACAAGGAACAAATGTGTCCCTAAGTTTCTAATTATTTGCCACTCCCCACTTGAGGCATTCCCTTAAGTCCCTGACTGTGGGAGCATACCATCATAAAGCCCGCTGCAGGGAGAGGTCAAAGAGCAGAAGTAGATACGCTTACCTGTGCCTCTGCTCCTTCCCTTGATTCCCTGGGATGTGAACACCCTTCTTAGGTCACCTCATGGTTTGTCATGACTGGAAGTCTAGGATCTGAAACTGGGCCTCCTGAAAAAGCCTCTCAACAAAGACTCTAACAGCAAAGAGCTTCCTTGGTGCCAGGTTCATTTGACAAGGATACTAGTGAAAAGAGGGGCTCAGGAGAAGAAAAAACTTGCCCCAACAGACCACCCCTGGAAGGTGAGCTACAAAGAGATCCTGCCTGAAGTGAGTCCACTATCAGAGGTCCTCAGACAAGTGCCACCTTGCGGCTGGCAATAAAGAGTATGAGCAAGTGCAGTCCACCAAACCTCTGAGGGGTCAGGTGACTGGTGTCTAAGGAGAAAACTAGAAGGAACCAGTCCTCTGAGCTTCCAGAGTGGGCATCTAAGGGTCAGCTAGGGTAGGTAAGTATTGCGGTAGATTTTTTTCTGAGAGGAGGAGCGTGGTGGGGGCAAGAGGCACAGAGTCACCACACAGACCCCGGGAGTCAGGTGAAAGTGGGCCAGAGGCGAGCAGCCTGCAGACTCCTTATTTCAGCTGATACAACAGCTTATATAGCCAAAACAGCCAATCCGATCAAGGGGCGATTTATGCCCTAACCAATCACAGCCTGTTGCCAGGCAGGCTCTGTTGCCAGGTGGGTTTCAAAGCCGTTTTGGAGTAACTGACACTCGCTTGCCAGCAGCCATCTTGGCATGGCCTTCTCATTCCACCACATTTCCCCCTTTTCATTTATTTTTGAGCAACAAGAGGCATGATTCTTGGCCATAGCATTGTTGACCCCGTTTCCATGTGGTCTCTGTACATGGCTGTGCTTGTCTTAGGTTGTCGCCCAGGGGATCTTACCCACCATTGACTAATCAGTGCTCAAAATGAGAGACCACAGGAGTGCTTGCTCAGATAGGGGGGTAGGAATGAGGAGCCAGGTGACTGGTGTCTAAGGAGACAACTAGAAGGAACCAGTCATCTGAGCTTCCAGAGTGGGCACCTAAGGGTCAACTAGGGTAAGTAAGGAACTCCAGGAGAGCCTGATTAAGAGGAGAAGGAACCTGGGTCAAGGGAACTTGACAGAGAAGAGTGGAGAGGTCACAGGGTGAAGAGAGCAGCCAAAAGGCATAAAGAGTAAGGTGTGGAGATCAAAGGAAAACTGTGAGACGGTGGGCCAGGAAGAATGAACATGGAATAGAATGCAGACTCCATCCCAAAACGCTGGTGGGCACTCAGAGTCTGGGTCAGCTCCAGGGGCCTTCAGGAAATTCCAGAGTGTCACCGCAGCCTGAAAACATCAGTTGCTTCTACACGTTATCCCACTTTCATGCGTCAGATAGATCTCTACAAGAGGAAACTGACCAGAACAACATCAACACTCCCAGTGCCGAAAGGCAGAGGAGGATGAATCAGGTCTTCCCTGCAAATCTAGCCTCTGAGTCTTCAAGATCAGCAGCCATACTAGCTGCCTTTAACTAGCTGACAGGGGCCCAGAGATTTTAAACAATAGAGGACTGCAATGAGAGCCAAGATCTCCAGAAAAGAGGCTAAAGTCGTCCATTTTCCATTAACCTTTCTGATGATCCTGGACAAGACCCCAAGAAATGATTCAGGAGTTAGTAGTTCTAGACATTTGGGTTCATGCCCCAAGGCCACAAAGAATAAGGAGCATGTACAAAGAAGAGCAAGCAAAGAAACACAATTTATTGAAGCAAGGGAAAGCTCCTACAGTGGGAGGGGTCCCAGAGCAGGGATGCCACTAAAGGAAAGTTGTCTAGAGGTTCATATTCTTTGGGCTATGAGGAAATTATTCAGGGTTTTGTAAGCCTGTCATTTAGTCACTGATGGCCTTCTCATTAATGCGGAGTTGATATCTGGAGCTGGATGGATCCAGCTATAACCACATCTCTATCTTGTCTTGAGTAGTGGAGGTGTTTTGTTCCAGGTGTTTCCTTCTGCACATCAGGTTTGTGTCTCCTGGGCCCTTTGCATCCCTATTTGCCTAGGGTTATATCGTGGCTGTCTCCCCCACTTCAACCCCTTTTTCAAAAAGACTATTTACAGTTACGGAGACAAAGGAACTCTAAGGGACAAAAATACCCTAGTCCTGATGGTGGCAGAGATATTATCCCCCCTAGCAGGAAGTAATAAGGGAAGAGAGAATATTGGAGTCCAGGCAACAAGTAAGGTAGAGAACTTATTTCAAGAGATTTTTGCTTGAGGAATACCTGAAGAATTATGTACATACACAGACATGCACAAGAATGTTCTCTGCCCCACTGTTTGTAAGTGCAAAATAAGAAAGAGGGTACATTTATTTATTTTTATTTATTTGAGAGAAGAATGAGAAGGACACAGACAGAACTCACATACGCTGGTTCATTCTCCAAATGCCTACCCCAGCCAGTGCTGGACCAGGGCAAAACTGGGAGCCAAGAACTCAATCAAGGTTTCCCTTGTGGGTGGTAGAGACCCTAGTACTTACACCATCATCTGCTGCCTTCCAGAGTGTATATTAGCAGACAGCTGGAATTCACAGCAGAGCCAGGACTAGAACCCAGGCATTCCGAATGGGATGTGCATATCCCAAGCACCATATAACCACTAGATCCAACATCCACCTGTAGCTACATTTTAAATGTTCATCACTGAGATAACATATGAATAATTCATCATAGAGCCATTCATAGGAATACTGTATAACAATTATGAATATGAAAAAGTACACTTATCAATGTGCATACATTCCAAAATATAAGTGGAAGAAAGGGCGGTTTGCAAAAGATTCCACAATATGATAACATTTGTATAAATTCTCATTTGCAAGACTACATTTGTGTTATTTTTATTTACATACATGTATAATAAAAGTACAAAACAGTACTATAAACATGATTTAGGTATAGAGAACAACTTTTAGAAAATATTCTGAAGGAGAATGAATTTGAGGACGAACACATAAATATTGATGCATGGCTATATATTGCATGTTTTGCTTCTTTAAAAATCTGGTGCAGGCTCTCTTTCCCTCTCTGTGTAACTTTGACTTTCAATAAATAAATAAATATTTTTTAAAAAAAAGGCTGGTGCTGGTGGTAGGCATTTGGAATTTGACACTTGACTTGCAAGTTCAAAGTCCAATTTTAGGAAAAATTATACTTTTTCCCCTTTAAAAAATTTTTAACAATTTATAGTATCGCAACATTCAGAAAAGCGCAAGGTAATGTCCACATTGTGCTGTAGGAAAAAAAGAGGCTCAAAACACTACATCTATAGGCAGGAAGAAATCTTTGTGTTAGATGGATTTGCTTCTATCAGAATTAGAATAACAGTTCTTCCCTAGCTAAGATTATAAGGCTTTTTTTGTTTTCTTAATAATTTATATACCTGACCTTATTTCATTGTATCTACCTGATTTCATTCCAAATTTGTTAAGTAAATTAAATTAATATAAATACTCCTATATAACATACACTTATTTTGCATACATACATATAAACACATATACAAGTATGTGAGGAATAAAATGTGCTTGTCCAGAGATGAAGATTTGATTGACTAAATGAGATTACATAAAGATTTGTTTTTGACTTAAAAGTAAGTTATATTAACATACAACAGGGACAAAATACTGAAATAACTAAGCACACGCCTGTCTTTGTGTTCCTGCCTTCCAAGTGGAAAAGATCATTTGCTGCTTAAGCAGATCGCCACCTGGGACTGAGCCATGCTAGAAAGCTGGGCTGCAGAGCTGCTGATTTATGTGGTTACAGGCATTCCGTGAGTTCACTAAATTGAAGAAGTCGGCGAAATCCCCATGTGACAGTCCAGGCTGAGAGTCAATTTGCACAGACATTCAATTTCTTACGGTTTTAGAATCCTTTCTGAAAGAAAAGAGGAAGGCAATGATACAGAAGAATGGATGGACTCAGAGCCCTTGCTCCATTTAGGACTGGGTCTCTCGGAGGCTAAGTTGCTTCCCAGGATGTCTGGAACCATAAAGGCTACTTATCTCCAGACACTGCCACAAGTCAGAAACACAGGTGTAACATACATTATAATCACAACCTTTTTTTTTTTCTGATTGGTTGTGGGTCTCTCATTCCTATAAAGTAAGCTCCCTGAGAACAGAGATATATTTTGACACCTTGTTGATAATCAAAAAATATTTGATGAGTGATTGTGTTTGAATAGTTAACCTATGCCACCAAAACACTACGATGACAGACTCTTATCACTGACATGGCTTGAGTCTAAGTGAAAATTTCAAGGTCCAAAAATGAGGACTTATGTAAGGAACTACAGACACGAAGACCTTTGTTTTCATACTAATCATCTAGTTGCACAGAAAGAATATTTCATGTAGAGGGATGAAAATGTACACATAATAATACTAAACAGGCAAAGTAAATATAGCTGTGTTGTTTTTCCAGAATTGATTTGATCTTCTCACAAGCTCCCACTGAAGACTGGGAAGCTGAAAAGGGCATGAAGGGACATCATGCCAATGTGCAATGTTTCAGGCTCTAACAGATTTTGATTTCTTTAGGAGCAATCCAACATGTAAGTAAATCCTCAGTCTTTCAGAAACTCTCCCCTTTCCCCTCTTCTCCCCAGCATGGCATCTGGCTTTGTGGTTAGGGATTATTTGACTTCAAGATGATGGAGGCCTTGTGATGTTGAGAACAGATCTAACCCATCCTCTGATCTGCCAGTGATCTCTACTACACAATTACCGGTCAAATGTCTCTGGTCTATCTGTCAATTCCAGCCTGAGGTTTATGGACTCAGCTACCTGCCTCCATTCATATCCTTATGTCCATCCATGGGCCCACGAAAGTTCTTTCAGCATCAGAAAATCCCACTCTCTCCATCATCCACGAAGATACATAGGTGCAAGATATCTAGCGTACCACAACAGGCCATGGAAGATAGGAGCTCTGATAGGCCCAAGTAAATACCCACCACTCCTCATGAAAGAGACACTAGTCCTTCATCACAATGTTGGACATAACTCTAAGTCTGCCAAGGAGTTTGCCCCAGATGCTATTAGTCAGATCCATTCTCCTCCAAAATCTAACATCTCACTCTACCTTTTACTTACCTTCCCTCTCTTCATTTCATCAGGCTTTGAAGGGGAAGACTATCCTTCCTTCTTAGATAGCAGAAAATGTCCTTTATTTCTGGCTTATAGAAGCCCATCAGATCTCATTCTTAATATATTAATAGAAGTTTAAAGAATTTTATAAACTTGGGGCCGGCAGTGAGGCTCAGCAGGTTAACACCCTGGCCTGAAGTGCCACAATCCCATATGGGCACCAGTTTGAGACCTGGCTGCTCCACTTCCAATCCAGCTCTCTGCTATGGCTGGGATAGCAGTAGAAGATGACCCAAGTCCTTGGGCCCTTGCACCCATGTGGGAGACCTGGAAGAAGCTCCTGGCTCCTGACTTTGTATCGGCACAGCTCCGGCCATTGAGGCCATCTAGGGAGTGAACCAGCAGATTGAAGACCTCTCTCTCTCTCTCTCTACCTCTCCTCTCTCTGTGTAGCTCTGACTTTCAAATAAATAAATAAATCTTTAAAAAAAGAATTTTAAAAACTCATTCTCTACAATACTCAACTTTTGAGGTACTGTTGTTTTAGTACCAATTAGAGAAGCTGAAAATAGACTCTGTTTTGCTAATATGCTGCTCAATGCTAATCATCTAATCATCTTAAAAGCAAACAAATGATTCATCTTCCTAGTCATAAGTTCATATAATAAGGCAACAGACAGTACAATTATAGTGTTGAATAATCTATAGAACAAGTGACTGAATAATATCAGTGTCAAAGGAATCAATAGTCAGAATTGCCATTGACTTGAATTATCATAGCTTCTTAGCCATGATAACTAGAAAGAGTTAAGAGAAAGCAGCCACCGTGGTGATCCTCAAGAAGCATGATCAATTTTTTATTTCATAATAGTCAGCAGGGTGACCCTGGAACCAAAGTATCATACATAGGTGTGATTCTCTCGCTTGATATCAGATTCCCAAACATCATAATTCCAGTGAATAGAAATAAGTGATTGCTTCTTCTCAGGGGACCTTCTTGAAGCCAGCTTAGAACTTGAGTCTTAGTAGGACCTTAAGAGGTTACACTAATCTGCTTCTAACATAGTGAGATTCACAAACAGAATTACCAGCTAGGCACTAATTTTCTGGTTCTTCGGGATGCATTGTGTTGTGGGACAAAATCCATAACAATCCATGATTGCCCAGAACTTTGGAAGTGTAGAAATATATTCATTTATTTTGACCATGATATGGAAAACTCTCTATGGACCCAAGGCAGCCAGGAAGAGAAACAGTCAATGAACACCATATACCTTCTCTGCCATAAACTTGTCCTTCTAGGTGAGCAGAAATGAAATTCTGATTGATTTTTGGGACTCTTACAAACCTGGAACCTATATTTAGTATCAGTAAACTAGACAGAAAAAGCTTAATTGAGTCAATCTTTAAAGAAAACAGTCCTGGGGCTGGCGCTGTGGCGTAGCAGATGAGGTTGCTGCATGCAGTACTGGCATCCCCTATGGATGCCGATTCAGGTCCCAGCGGCTCCACTCCTGATCAAGCTCTCTGCAATGGCCTGGGAAAGCAGTAGACTATGGCCCAAGTCCTTGGGTCCTTTCGTGGGAGACCCAGAAAAAGCTCCTGGCTCCTGGCTTCAGATTGGCACAGCTCCGGCCATTGCAACCAATTGAAGAGTGAACCAGAAGATGGAAGACCTCTCTCTGCATCTCTTCCTCTCTGCGTGTAACTCTGACTTTCAAGTAAATAAATAAATAAATAATTTAAAAAAGAAGAAGAAGAAAACAGTCTTGATGGCTGATAAGATGCTAATGAACAGTTTGGTGTTTGGGTGAAGACCTAGGGAAAAAAAAATGGGGGCAAGTGGTTAGGGGAAACAACAGTTTTGTGATATGGAGAAAACATGGCGAGAATATTTTTAGGATGCTGTTATGGAGGAAGGGGAGTCCATCATTGGTCTTCTCAGAACCTATAGAGTTCTAGAGTTGGAGTTCTGTTGGTGTGCGTGATTGTGTATAGGTGATTGTATGCATGAATGACTGTGTGCATAATTGTCTGGGTGTGTATTTGGTTAGTAAAAGATAGCAGTTCCTTTATTATGATTGATTGTCTACAATGACCCAATAGCAAGTAACACAATTGATAAAGAACACTGAAAGAATTTTCCCTGCGAGTACTCATGGACAAGGCTTCCCCCTCTCATTATCTCTTTTCAACATGGTTCTGGAAGTATAGTAAAGGAAATTAAACAACCAAAATAAAATATTAGGTATAAAGATAAGCTTTTGGGGCCGGCACTGTGGTACAGCGGGTTAAAACCCTGGCCTGCAGTGCAAGCATCCCCTATGGGAGCCAGATCGAGTTCCAGCATCTCCACTTTTGCTCCAGCTCTCTGGTATGGCCTGGGAAAGCAGAAGCTGGCCGAAGTTCTTGGGTTCCTGTACCCACATGGGAGACCTGGAAGAAGCTCCTGGCTCCTGGCTTCGGATCAACTCTGCTCTGACTGTTGTGGTCATGTGGGCAGTGAACCAGTGGATGGAAGACCTCTCTCTCTCTCTCTCTTTCTCTCTCTCTCTGTCTGGCTCTACCTCTCTCTCTAACTTTGTCTTTCAAATAATAAATAAAATAAATTTAAAACAAAAAAGATCAGCTTTTAAAAAAGATCAACAAACTGGTGATGTATGTGAATGAGATTATTGTGGGTATGTACATTTAAAAGAGAATTCCATGCTCCTACCAGCACTGGTGTGACTCAGCTTATGCAGGTTCCATATAGAAAGGTAAATTTTTTAAACAATTTACAATTTTATGGTATTTCTACTTTTTGTCCTATAAATATAGTAATACTGATAACATGTTACTTTATAAAAGCAGAATTTTATAGATTAAAACTATTATAAAATTTATCTAGTTCCTAAACTGAAAACGGGTGAAGTTAAAAAGTTTCCAATATAACTCAGCTAGTGAGTAAGGCAGTAAAAACCAGAGACAGGTCAAGAATGAAATTTCTTAATTCCTACTCCAACACAATTCCCTGTAGAAGAAAAACTGTCTCAAACCTGGTATGGAAGCCAACCTTTTCTCCCTTTGTAGAAGAAATTAACATTTCTGGCAAAATGCTTAAGCAAATATATCATGAACTTTAATTAAAATCTTGTTATGGGACAATATTTCCTTTCCACAGAGCTGTCAGTCAAAAGTGACCTTTAACCAGACTTCTTTTTTTTTTCATTTATATCTAATCCAGAGTATCCCAATTTTACTGCACATTAGAATGACCAGGAGAGGCTTTTAAATTCCCAAAATCTAGCTCAAACCTCAAGCCAATTAAATCTGAATGTATGAGGACAGAAATCAGGCATCAGTATCAAACATCTTTTAAATATCTCTTCCCCACACAAATCCCCAGATAACCCCAATGTTCAGTAAAATTGAAGATCACTATTGTATGAACAATAAACTTTAGCAAGCACTGCGGCTCACTAGGCTAATCTTCCGCCTGCGGCGCCAGCACACCAGGTTCTATTCCCAGTCGGGTCGCCTGATTCTGTCCCAGCTGCTCCTCTTCCTGTCCAGCTCTCTGCTGTGGCCCGGGAGGGCAGTGGAGGATGGCCCAAGTGCTTGGGCCCTGCACCCGCATGGGAGACCAGGAGGAAGCACCTGGCTCCTGGCTTCGGATCAGCGCGGTGCACCGACCGCAATGCACCGGCCGCAATGCACTGGCCATAGAGGCCACTTGGGGGATGAACCAACAGAAAAAGGAAGACCTTTCTCTCTGTCTCTCTCTCACTGTCTAACTCTGGCTGTCAAAAAAATAAATAAATAAAAATTTTAAAAATAATACTTTTAAAGGACAAATATTTATCACTTAAAAGTCTTTGTAGTTACATTAGGAAAATCTATGGTAACTTAGTTACTGAGGATAAATAAAATCATGACTAACAATCTCCTGCCAGAAAAATACTCTTTGATTAACACCAAAAAATTATTTAAGTACTTTGCATTTCTTCTGTTTTGCGGAAGCACTTGCTTGCTCTTCATTACACAATTATTGGACTGCTAATGCCTTTCTGAGCACTAATCACTTTTTTAGCCTCTTCCCAAGAATAGCTGTAGCTCTAATTGAGCTTACCAAGGAAGTACATTATGCAGTTGTCCATCATAGATTGACAGGCCAATTTCCTGACTTCCTAAATAGCTAATCATAGAGCTAAAACATCTGGCAGAGAACACCAGAAGTCAAATGCCTTCATTGTTAAAATATTATTTTACTATCAGATTAGTCAATTATCTAAACTTTTCCTATGTATTCATTAACTTTCAAGATTAAATATGTACTTAAATTATATGAAAAAGGGCAATGCTAATATTATTGATATGAGAAGGAGATTTATTGAACTTCCAATAGGTACCAGATTAGTTGAGAGTTTACATACATTGCCTTATTTAATATTTACAAAAATTCTAAGATTCATCTTTATTTTACAGTAAGGTATATTGAGACTCTGAAAGATTAAATAATGTACTCAACAGAACTTAGTTGGGTGGTAACAGGGTCAGGTTTTTATACTGTCAAGGAATAAAAAAGAAAAGGCAGTAGGTGTTTCGTTGTTGTTGTTAAACAAAAATCTATCGACTTTCCAAACAAGGGAACACACATGAAGGAAGAAATTCACTAAGTAGTTTACTGATAGAAAAAGTTAGAAATTTTAATTTATGCTAGTCCAATGTTAAAAATCAGCCCTCAAGACAGAATCAGATAAGTACTTATCATCTGTAAACAGTTTGTTAAAACAAATCTCAATTCTCAAAATTTTTTTTAGAATTTACATTTTTAAAACATCTCAAAAATCCAATAATAAAAAGTAACCCTATTTTTAGATATTAGAAAAAATATTTAAGCTACTAATTTACTAAAGAAAATCTATAGATGGTAAATAAACACTTGATAATATGCTCAACATCATTAGTCTTTAAATTGAAACCACTTTGGGATATCACTGAAAACCTATTAGCATAACCAAAATTCAAAAAACTAACAATACCAGTGCTAGCAAGAATGAATACCAAATGGAAGTTTTAAACATTTCTGGAACACAAGGGTGTAACACAATAGAGATATTTTTGGAAAACAGCTTAGCTGCTTCTTATCAAATTAAATATATACCTACTGTATGATCCAATAATCTCACTTATTTCACAAATACAAGAAATAAAATCTTATTTCCTACAAAAACTTGACACAAGAATACGTATAGCAGTTTTACTCATAACCTTCAAAAGAAGAGGAGGGAAGACAAATTTCTTCCAATAGATGAATATGTAACAAATATGTTACAGTTGTACAATGAACCACTCACTGTAGAGCAATTAAGATATAAACTATGTCATGCACAACAATATGAATGAATCTCAAAGGCGTTGTGTTAAGTGAAAGAAGCCAGTTTTGAAGGCTATATATAGATCAAATGATTCCAAGTGTGTAACATCCTAGAGAAAGCCAAAACACAGAGAATAGATCAGTGGTCACCAAGGGATAAGGGTAAGGGAGGTATTTCACTACAAAAGGCCAGTGGGACAAAAGTTTGAGGAGTGATGAATTGTTCTGTGTTCTGATTGGGATGATTACATAAATCTACAGAAAAGTTAAAACTCTTAAATGAATATATCCTTGTACACACAAAGATAATTTTATGATATGTTATGTTCTCATTTTGTAAACAAAATCAAATTTTTAGTAGAGGAGGAAAAGTCCCATTGTTTATTCAACAGGAAATAATCTTTATTTAGATATGCAAGGGTTCTGGTGTGCTGGGGAAAGTCAAAGTTTCTGGTTATTTATCAGCTTCAATAAATTGGAATCAACTGTGGCAGAGCCTTACATTCAGCTTTCATAACTCTTTCTTTAAAAAAATTATTGTTTGGGGTCGATGTTGGGGCATAGCAGATAAAGTCACCAACTGTGACTGGTACCCTTAGGCGTGCTGAGCAAGTCCCAGCTGCTCCACTTCCAATCCAGCTCCCTGATAATGCACCTGGGAAAGCAGTAGAAGATGGCCCAGGTGTGTGGGCCATAGTACCCACGCGGGAGACCCGGAAGAAGTTCTTAGTTCCTGGTTTTCATCTGGCCCAGCCCTGTCCATTGAGGCCATTTGGGAAACAAACCAGCAGATAGAAGATCTCAGTCTCTCCCTCTCTCTTTAATTCTGATTTTCAAATAAATAAAGTAAATCTTTTTTAAAAATTTAAAAGTGTTGCAGTAAGCTGAATAAAACATTGTCTTTCTGGTCACTCTTCTTGGTGCCCCTTCACCCTGAGGCAAAAAGATGAGCCAACAAAAGATAAGAAAATTATCAGCTTTTAGAGTCTACCATATTTTTTGTTTGTCATTCTCACAAAATTCTACTGTACTTATTAAAGTGAATTTAGTTTCCTGTTGATGTAGAATTTTATAATAGATGAACCTCCAGGATGATGAATGCTAAAGAGCGCTTAAGGCCCTATTAACAGCAATACATTTATGGGGGGGGGGGGGGTGTGGAGCAATAGTCATTCCACAGCAGAGTGTCTCCATTTCAGGTCCAGTTTCCTGGTAATGTGCACCCTGGGAGGCAGCAAATGATGGCTGAAGTTCTTGATCTTGATCTCCTATGGAGTTCCTAGCCCTTGGCTTTGGCCTGGCACAGCCCTGGCTGTTGTGCTATCGTGGACATTTGGGAGGATGGAAGATTACTCTCTTTCTCTTTCTGTCATTTTGCCTTTCAAATAAATAAAAATAAGCATTTTTACAAATAATACATCTGACAACAATTAGACACAACATAACAAATGTCTCCAGAGCATCTACAATTTTTTATTTGGACAAGCCCAAAACAAGTGCAAAATCCAATGGGCTGAGTTTTGCTGCTTTAAACATCCAACTTGTTCTTGAATTCCACACAGGATATAAATGCAATAGGATTTGTGAACTAGTTCATAAATGTTACTTAGTTTGTGAGTAAAATACCTAATGTGATAATACTGTCCAACACCTTTGCACATCAAAGCTTCCTTGTGTTGAGAAAGTGAATAGCTTCATTTTTTGTTTGTACCATTGAAAGGGTAGTTTCAAATGCTATGTCCAGGAGCTTCAAACCAAGGGATAAACCTGTGCTCTATGCAGCAAAAATAGCATCTTTAATCTCTCCCGAGAGGTTTGCTTGTCAACAAACATCTAGCTGAGAGAAGAGTAATTTATCTTAGACATTACCATTGCAGAAATATGAAAACCCTACATGGCCTACAGACACTCCCAATATAGTACACTGTGTCCTCTCTCCAAGACCCTCAAAGTGAGGGGACATTACTATGGTATGAATACACCAAGTGACATGGACACAACAGAAAATTTTCTAGATTCCATCAGTATATTTCTTCATATCTTAAGTTACAACAGAAAAGAATACAGTTAATCAGGCTGTGTGGAAAAAAACTTTCCTTGGTAAATTTATTAAGATAAAAAGTGCTGTGATTTTCTGTGATATAATGTCATCATCAGTATTTTACATTACATGAATTATAGAAGAGAGATTGTATTTATAGAAAGTATTAATACTATATTCATGTGGATAAAACATTAAGAATATATCTTAAATTTTTGGCCATTGTACTTTGTCTTGTTTTTTGACAAATAAAGTAGTTGAATATTATCAACATGAGAAATACAAATTTTACAGATAAGGTTATTAATTGTGGAATAATCATAAACATAAATTAATTTCCATGGATAATTCTTATCATAGTCGCAGCAGCCAGTATTTTTAGCAGAATGCCCTAATAGACAGAAACCTCCCTGTTATTCCACAAGGATGACAAATTCTACTTAATTAGATTTCCTAGTGCGAATGTGGTCTGCCTGAATGCAACAAATAACTGCTTATATAAAGAGTTATTCCTGAGATTAGAATGGCCAAATAATAAGAGAAGTTTCATGATTAAAATAGTTAATAAATGCAAACAAGTAGCCTCATTTGTAGGCATTGATATAGATATGAGGTGATCCATTTTAGATTATTAAAAGGGAAATCAGTGAATTAAATGTTGTCACTAAAGGAAAAATCTTTGAAATATCTAATCTATTCTCTTGGAGGAAAGAACAGCTCATGAACAAATGTAAATAGTGATAATGATGAAACCTAAAGACAGACAACCAATAACACTACCCAATACTGAACTAAAAAGAGTTAGAATCGAGACCCATGCAGAAAGTACTTTTCAACATCAGGCCAAGCCAATGGAACTTTTTTTTTTTTCATTTTATTTGAAAGGCAGAAAGACATGGGGAAAGAGAGAGACAGACAGACTGACTAAGAAATATCCTCTATGTTCTTGTTCACTTCCTAAATGCCAGAAACAACCAGGGTTGGGCCAGCAGGAAGCCAGGAGACTTGAACTCAATACAGATATCCCATGTGGTGGGAGGGCCCAAGTTCTTTAGTCATCAACTGTTGTCTCCTATGGTGCTCTTTAGCAGGAAGCTGGATCAGAAGCAAAAGCATGACTCCAATCCAAGCACTCCAGTATGGTATGTAAGTGTTTGAAGTGGCATCCTAATCCCCGCACCAAATGAGACTTCTGAGGGAGAAATTATCAAGAATGAATTATGACATTAAAACAAAGCACTCTTACTACTTATTTTTTCTAGCCATTAACCAAGAGAGACCGCAATAATTAGAACTACTAAGACTCTAAAGTCCAGAACGAAAGAAGGGTGGCCGGCACTGTGACTTAGCAGAAAAGCCACCACTTGCAACGCTGGTGTCTCACATGGGCACAAGTTCGTTTCCAGGTTGCTCCATTTCCGTCCAACTCTCTACTGATGGTCTGAGAAAAGCAGCAGAAGATAGCCCAAATGTTTGGACCCTTGCTGCCCACTGGGAGACCCAGAAGAAGCTCCTGGATCCTGGTTGCTCTTGGCTTTGGCCTTGCCTAGCCTTGGCTGTTGCCACCATCTGAAGAGTGAACCAGAGGATGGAAAAATCTCTGAGTGTCCCTCCTTCTCTCTGTGTGTCCCTCCTGCTCTCTGTGTGTAACTCTGACTTTCAAATAAATACATAAATCTTAAAAAAAAAAATGAAGGAAGGTAGGAAGGGCGAGAACAAGTCACAAACAAGCTAAATGCATCAGGTAGGGGATGGAATTGTAGAAGCCCTTGATTGCGGAGCAGTTTGTCCAGAATAAATCTTAGAATGAAGATTTTTGGCTGTTTTTGGTTATCTTTGGTATAACAACCATACATTTAATTATCCAAGCTGGAATCCCTTTAAGAAAAACAAAGCATTAAAACTAATTAAAGTTTCACAGTTTTTTGAGATATTATTAGCCAAAAAATTATTCACAACATGTTATTGAACTATTTAAATAGTTCTTTAAAGTCATTTAAATAGAACCATTTAAATACAATTTTTCAAGAAGTCTTTTTCTAAAAAGTTTATTGTATTTATTTGAAAAACAGAGTAACAGAAAGAGGGAGAGAAAGGGTTCTTCCATCACTTGATTCACTCCCTAAATGGCTATAATATCTCTGGCTGGTCCAAATCAAAACCAGAAGCCCAGAACTCTCTGGGAAGCCCATATGAGTGGCAGGGGCCCAAGTACTTGAACCATGTTCCCCCGCTTTCCCAGGTGCATCAGCAGGAACCTATATTGTAAGCCTCATAGCTAGGACACCAAATGGCACTCCAGATACGGGATATTGATATTGCAAATGGTGGCTTAATCTGCTACACCACAATGCCAGCCACTCAAATAATATTTTTGAAAATACAACTTTCTAAGAAACTAAAAATAACGTATATCTATATACACTAAGCGAAATGTTTAAAAATTATATTGAATTCTGAATATTAATAAATATCAAAATAGAAAAATAATCTGTAATCAGTTTTTAAAACAATATTTCTCTCTAATACCATGTCTTGGTACTTTTCTGAAAAGTTTATTTTTCTATATAATATTATTTTTTATTGTTTTTATAAAACTGACTGCATTATTCTGAGATATTATGAAATAATTAAATCTATAATACAATACTTCTCTGTACACCATCATATTTTTAATTTGCTAAACTGGGAATAATTCCTAATAAATAGGGGATATTATCATCAGTAATTTTTGCACTGAAATGGGTGATTATTTCAACCCAAATATTTTAACAAGTATTGCATTTTGCCTCAAAAAAATGTTTTTCAAAGTACTTCTCTTTGATAAACATATTTATAAGACAAATCAAATAAATCATCTTTCTTCATGATTCTTCTTAACACTTTTCCTAACTTGGATGCTGCACAGTCATAATGCCTCTCAGTTTTATTCCATTCTGGCATAAAACATAAATTTATTTGTTTGAAAATAGAAGCTCCATCATAATATTCTTCTAACAAGTCAAGTTATTTAAATATGAAATGATATAATTTGAAATTTAAATCTTATACTATGTTTTAGATCATAAATTAATTTGTTCAGTTCCATCACTGGAAAAAGTTCAATGCTATAAAGTTTTGCAATAATCATAATTTTTTAAAAGTTTGACATGCTGTGTTGGAGAAATTATGTTCATTAAGCACATTGTTTAAAATTGTCAACCTATTTTGGCAAAAATACAATGATAATTTAGTACATGTTTAGGTAAAATTCCTTTATCATTAGATTTAAACTCAAGTTGATTTACAAAGAAAATCTCCAAAGAATTAAATATTCCAAAAATCTGCATGATAATGAACAATAAAAATAAAATATTAATATAAAAACTTTCTGGTTACAGTATTTTTTTTAATTTTTAATTTAGTTTCAGGACAAAAATTCATAGTTCCCTGCTTATGAATTAAAATATTTGTAAATTCCATTACTACAACTTCTGCTTTGATTGGTAGAATAACACTTTCTATTGTATACATTATTCCATAACAACCATTTCCAGAATATGAGTTTTAATAAGAACATTGCTTTTATCATGACTGCTCCACCAAATATGCATGTGTATTACCATGCAAACTAGGTATATTTTATCAACATTGTTGAATATTTTAACTGAATTTACATTAGCATTCATAGTACTCTCAGGTGGCTCAGCTTTGACAGAACAAATTTTCAGGTTTTTTTTTAACTTTCATGAGTTGGGTGAAAATATCAAGCCATTATAGAAATAAATAATTTTCTATCTGATGGCATGATATTAAAGTATTGACATCATTTAAGTGATTGCAAAGTTCTGCTAGCAGAGCTTGTGAGAGAAAATGGAATCTAATGGAGCAAAACTAATTTAGAATAGTGTTTTGATACAAATAAAATGTCATGCTTTCTAGAGTGTTATGTGAAGACACATTATGTAGACTCACCTGTTAAAATGTGGTTTTCAGACATAATCTTCTCAAAGAATTGCTGTATTTTGAGGTATCTGCTCATATTTCTTCAGTTTTTTGCTTTCAGATTTTCATATGGTCAGGTACACCACACTGAAAGTGCCTTCTCACATCTTGTGTCCATATCTTGTAAGAGTTACCCTCGGGAACAGAAGGTCACCATTTAGTTTCTTTTTACCTTACTTTTGATTTTTGAAAGTTATTAAAAATTAAAGACCTTTATCAAATACAAAAATATAAGAATAGGTCTAGATTTGTGACATACTGAAAATGACATTGTAGGCAGAGCAATCTCTGTAGTATTTTCAAGGGTAGGGCAGTTGAACCTCTATTCTGCATACATTTTTTTCAAACATAACTTAGTTAAAATCCCCATTCCCTCCGACCATAATGAGTGGTAATGACTTCATGATTTTCATAAGCTGTGACATGGGCCATTGTGCAACTGCCTGATACTTTGAGATTCTGCCTCCCACCATCACTTGAGATCAAAAATACTGGCCGACGCCATCGCTCAATAGGCTAATCCTCCGCCTGCGGTGCCAGTACCCTGGGTTCTAGTCCCGGTTGGGGCGCCAGTTCTGTCCCAGCTGCTCCTCTTCCTGTCCAGCTCTCTGCTGTGGCCCAGGAGTGCAGTGGAGGATGGCCCAGTGCTTGAGCCCTGCAACTGCATGGGAGACCAGGAGGAAGCACCTGGCTCCTGGCTTTGGATTGGCACAGCGTGCCAATAGCGAAATGGCGTAGCGGCCATTGTGGGGTGAACCAACGGAAGGAAGACCTTTCTCTGTGTGTGTGTCTCTCTCTCACTGTCTAACTCTGTCAAATAAAAAAAAAATATTGTGCTGGTGCTGGCACTGTGGTGTAGTGGGTAAATCCCCCACATGCAGTGCCAGCATCCCATATGGGCACCAGACCTCCTGCTCCACTTCTGATCTAGCTCTCTGCTGTGGCCTGGGAAAGCAGTAGAAGTCCTTGGGCCCTTGCACGTGAGTGGGAGACCCAGAAGAAGCTCCTGGCTCCTGGATTTGAATCAGCTCAGCTCCAGCTATTGCAGCCATTTGGGGAGTGAACCTGCAGATGGAAGATTCTCTCTCTCTCTCTCTCTCTCTCTCTCTCTCTCTCTCTCTCTGCTTCTCTTTAGCTCTGCCCTTCAAATAAATAAATAAATAAAATATTTTTAAAAAATATTGTGCTGTCCCTGTTTCATATCTTGATGCATTCCATTTTATCAACAAGGGCCCTCTCTGCTATCCTCAACTGGTGGAAGTCAGATACACTACATCCAAAAAGGCTAATACTGCTTATATTTCAGGTTTAACTGTAACACATATTGGTGAGAATGCTGGTCAACAGAAAAATATATACATAGCATTATGGTAAAAGATAAAATATAAAAGAGAATGGACAAACCCATCCCAGCTTATTTACATACATATGTTTATAATGCAATAGTTTAAAATCTGGACACTAGCACTACAGATGTAAGCTGAGACTGGCACTTTTCTTACATGGGCCCTACTATATGTGATATTCAATACACAGGAAAAGTTTCCTCTTGCATCCTATAAATGTTGTTAAATCTCCACGTTGTAATGTTTCTCTCTTTTGTACACAGAAAGAAACATGCAGAGGCCATACACTTTGAACTTCCAAGGCCACCCTTGGAAGTTTATAAGTACTCTGAAATTTTATAAATATTCCTCTGTTTACATAGAAGTAGACAAAAGTGAAGACAGTAGCAGGTACTTAGGAAATAACTACCTAGGTGTGCTAATTGGCACATCAAATTTTCTTCAAGTAATACTTTTACATTTATTATACTTGAAAAGATAAACAATGCTCATCTATCAAACTTATAAGTGTTTATTTTATTAAAACAAGCAAATTTATTACAAAATCCCCAATGATAATACATAATTTAATTTCATTAAACTTTTGTTCTCATCAATAAGAAAAGCCTCAGCTCCTACTTGATAAGAGCTCACAGTGAATTATTAACTCACATTACTTGCAAAGATCAACATTATATCAAGGCAACTGACTAACATGGATTATTGTTTTAAATTGAAAAAATAATATTCCCAAATCCATGTGTTTATTCAATTATAATATGATGAGTACCCATCACATATAAAACCGATACTAAGGGTTTCAGATATACATTGGTGAAAAAGATATGATATTATCCATGACAATTTATAACAGCCTTAAGAATCTATAGCTGCACTTTAAATCACCGAGGCCTCTGCCATCAAATAAATTTCTTTGGTGGGCATAAAATGAATGAGATCTATTGAGCTCTATATATGAGAAGTAAACAATATGAAAGTGCAATTAAGAATACAATTTCATTCACAATAGTTAAAAAAGAATAAAGGACTTTGGAATAAATTTGACAATAGAAGTACTATGCTTATACACAGGAAGTTGTAAAACTTTGCTGAGAAAGATAAATATGTTTGTGGATTAGAAGACTCACTACCAATAAGATTAAAAATCTCCCTACCTGGATTATAGATTTAATAGAATTTTGCCGTATCTCTATAAAAATACCAGCAGCCCTTTTAAGAGTAATTAACAATAAGATCCTGAAATTTATATGAGAATACAAAACTAGGCTAATACAATTTTGAAAAAGAAGAAATTTGAAAATATTTTATTTTTCAATTTCAAAACTTACTATAAAGTTACAGTCATCTAGACAGTGTAATACAGACATAGGATAGACATATGCAAATCAATTAGACAAAATTAGGAGTCCAGAATTTATATATGATCAATTTCTTTTTGAGAAAAGGTGTCAAGGCAACTTATTGAGGAAAGTTGATTCTATTGAACAACCTAGTAGAACAACTGTCACCCATTCAAAGACTTGCACATGAATGTTCATAGTAGTGTTATTCATAGCAGCCCACAACTAGAAACAACATAAAAATCCATCAGAGAGTTTTGATAGGTAACATATATCATACCCATACAATGGGATACTCGTCAACAATGTATAGTAATTAATTTCATATGCTACAACATGAAAGACTTTGTTCCAGTTTTGTTTATGCTAATTACCAAACTTATATGTTTCAGAACTCAACAACTTCTTGGAATACCTGACCATGCAAGAGACACAGCCATTGGCAGTGACTGAAATTGCTCCAGCTGATAAAGCAAATTTGTTAAATGAGATAGGCAGAGACTTCCAGAACCAGGATAGGCAGGGCCTGCACTATGCCCCTCATAAGCAGGAAGCAGCTATAGAAGTTATGTTGATTCTATGCACTTCAACAGCCCTTAGGATTAAGGGCTGGAATCTCTCTGCACGGGGAATGATGTAGGGAGGCAGACAGGATAAATTCGATTAGATTTGTGATCTGGAAGACCATTCCCTCAACCTGTGTGATATTATGCCCTTACCTGATCTCACCTGTATGCCCACCTGCCAACCAGGCTATGTAACCACTCCCCTTTGGAAGTGGATAAAAGGCCTGGAACAAGGTGCCCCCCCTTTTTGCTGTCCTTGCTGCCTGTGCCTTCGGGACACATGGCCTTCAGGCTGCCCACTCCCTGCTCTCCTGCCTGCACACTTGGTGCAAGTGACTTGTTCTTGGCCTGCTCTCTGCTTGGTATGGACCCCAAATTAGCCTCTATACTTTTCTTTCTCCCCTAAATAAAGCCCTCACTCTCCTGTGCATTTCTCTCACTGAATACAATCCTTAAAACTTAAAAAAAAAAAAAAAAAAAAAAAAGTCCTATACTTAGAGATTGAGCGTTACTTAGCCATCTAGTGGTGGCCTGGAAGATCTTACTTACAGACTTTATTTGACCTGACTCAGCTCATCTATGCAAACAATCCTTTGTCAAAAAATAATCAGAAGCACTTGAATTTTGGATGTCTCAAACACAAAAGAGCTCACAGCGCTTTAAGCACTATCGTTATTTTCATCCTTTAAGTAGTTCAAATCTTTATTTCATTTCTAATTTTATGCAGAACTAAAAACCTACTTCGTTACATAATATATCTTATCGATTTCAGTTTTTAAGCATCCAAGCAATGCAAACTGAAGTATTTTGTTTTACGGCAACAACACACTTATGTACTGAGCTTCAAAGATAGGAACAATTCTGTTAAAAATAACTGATGCACTCTTCTGCCCAAAGACATATGAATTAAGGCTTAACATTATAATCACACAAATGGTATGCAGAAGAAAGGAAAAAAACAAGATGGTCCAATATAATCAATGTATTCTTCTAAAAAGATTCAAAAACAGATTGCCTTAATATGTGACTAAATTCCCAGTAACAGGATATTCTGAAATCTAAGGAACTACAGGAAAAACAAATGAGAGTAAGTTCAATTTCCCTGACATTTTTCCGTAAATGTTCCTATTGTTGGGAGATTTTTCTACCTTCACCATTTTTCATAGTGATGACCATGTTTCTGTATATAGCACATCCTTAAGTATCTTTTGTAAGGCTGGAAGAGTGGTGACAAATTCAATTTCTGTTTGTTATGGAAGGTCTTTATTTCACCTTCATTCATAAATGAGAACTTTGTAGGATATATTATTCTGTGTTGACAGTTTTTTTTTTCTCTTAAGATTTGAATATATCTCACTATTCTCTCCCAGCCTATTGGGTTTCTGATGAAAAGTCAATTGTGAGTCTAATTGGAGATCCTTTGAAAGTAATCTGGCATGTTTCTCATGTGCATTAAGGAATCTTTTCTTTGTTTTACTGTAGGGAGTTTTACTACAATGTGCCATGGTGATCTTTTCTGGTCATGTCTATTAAAAGTTCTATGTACTTTCTGTACATGGATGTCTCTTTCTTTCTCCAAATTAGGGAAGTTTTCTGAAATTATTTCACTAAAAAGGCCTTCTAATCCATTCTCTTTCCATGCCTTCAGGAACTCAGAAGACCCATATGTTGAGTTGTTTGATAGTATCTCATAAATCTCCAACACTGTTTTTTAGTTTTCTAATTTCTTTTGGTCTGATTGTAAAATTTCCAGACATTTGTCTTCTAAACTTGGATATTCTTTCTTCTGCCTCACAGAGTCTTTCCACTGCATTTTCTATTTGATCTATTGAATTCTTCATTTCCAGTATTTCATTTTGTTTTCTCTTTTTATAAATCTTAAATTCATGGGGAAAAAATGATCATTCATGTCATAGATTTCTTTAATTTGTGGAAATGCATTTGATTATTTCTAAATAATCATACCATAATTTTTAATTCCATTTCTAGCATTTCTTCTATCTCTTCATTTTCACATTCTAATATTAAAGGGTTGTTGTGTTCCTTTGGAGGCATCATGTTGTCTTCCTTATTCTTGTTTCTTGAGTTACTGCATTTATTTTTGGGCACTTGTGGAGATATTTTTTTTTCCTTTGTGATGCCTTCTATCTTTGGACTATGCCTCTGTGGATTAGTGGAGTGTCTGCTCTTTCAGTGAATACCTTGAAGTGTGTGCTAGGTGTGGCCAGGGAGCTCTGTTCAGTGCCCCAAGGTGAGGCAGTGTCCCAGGTGACACCCAAATTGGGCATGGTAAATCTTTTTGGTTTTTTATCAGAGGTGAAGATTTATCTACTCTGTCAGCATAGTCTTATGCTTACCCTCTCTCCTCCAAGGAGACCAATGCTTGGGAGCTAGCCCCAGTGGGTATAATATGTGTTCGCACTGCCACAAGAACCACATAAGGATCTTTGCAGTCCTTGATATGAGTACAGATCCCGCAGCAATGACTTTCACCAGAGAATCGGGGAACCCCAGACATGTGAAGCTTCCCACAGTGACTACCTAAAGACTCAACCACCCCCTGCCTCTGACATGCAGTCACAGTGTTTAAATAGTACCAGCACACAAGACTCCCACAGTCACAAGAACCTGTTAATTGTCCCAGCCAGACTAAAGTACCTCCACTCCAATGGTGGCTGGGCATGCAGATACAAGCTCTTACAGCTGTTACATATGCTCCAAAATATCACCTGCTCTCTCTCCAGTAGTTACACCAGTGCCAGCTGGGTGAGGAAAGAGAAACGTGACCCTTTTTGTTTTCCTCTAGGTTGGCAGTTACACTGTCCCTCACAGGGCTCTAAGCCATACTCATGCCAGGGTCTTCCCATAGCTTTATTGCCAGTGGCTTGGGCTGCTGCAGTCTGGTCTCACCTCACTCTCCAAACCTGGTGCTGAGGCTCTCAGCTGCTAGGGTGTTAAGTTGTACTCATCCACACCCTCCATGTAGATCCACAGTGACCCTCTAATTTGTGTGGAGTTCCTCTGCCATTTTCTCCCTACCTCTTCCCTGAGATTTGACTCTCTCCACAATTTTTAACTGTCTTCTCCTAGACTACAGCTCCCTTCCTATTCTACCATCTTGGTTGGAAGCTGAAACCATCTTTGTGGCACACCAAGATAAGCCATCACCTGCAATGTCAGCATCCCATATGAGCTCTGGTTCAAGCCCTGGCTGCTCTAATTCCAATCCAGTTCTCTGCTAATGCAACTGGGAAATCAGAATGAGATGGTATCTGCCACTTATGTGGAAACCTGATGGAGTTCCAGGCTCCTAGCTCCTGCTTGGGCCATCCCAGCTGTTATGGCCATATGGGAAATGAACCAGTTCTCTGTCTTTTCTCTCTCTCTCTCTCTCTCTCTCTCTCTCTCTCTCTCTCTCCTGAATTTGAAATAAATAAATAAACATTTGCAAAAATCAGGAGCAATCATTAAGCATCACAACTGCCTGAACTATTGGATAAGAAGTGGGGCTTGATTGGGCTCCATAATTCCCCTAGGTTTTCTTCATCCTTTTACATTCTTCCATATTTGTGTATCTCTGACTGACTAATTTTAAATGGATTGTCTTCAAAATCACTGATTCTTGGGCTAGATCAAGTCCTCTGTTGAAAACCTCTATGTAAATTTTCATTTCAGTCATTGTGTTCTTTAGGTCCAAGATTTCTGTTTGGTGCTTTTCTATTGAAATTCTTATTTTGCTTATGTAGTTTTCTTGTTCTTGTTCATATATTGATTTCCTGATTTTGTTCAGTTGTCTATATTTATTTTTTTGTAGCTTACTGAGATTCTTTAAGAGGATTATTTTGAATTCTGTCAGGCAATTCATAAATCTTTCTGGATTTGTAGATAGGAAGATCAGGCACCTGGTTCTGGCAGGGTTGAGCCTGGCACCAGGGCCCACTTGAATAAGTCAGGACCTTAACACCACAATGAGATATCACCTCTTATATATTAGAATAGCTATTACCAAAAATGAAGGAAGGAAGAAAGGAAGAAAATTTTTAGAGAGCATGTAGAGAAAAAGTGACCCGTGAACATTGTCAGGGGTAATACAAGTAGTATAGGCATTATGGAAAAGTGTATGTTGGTTCCTCAAAAAACTAAAACCACCATATGTTCCAGCAATCATGCTATAGAGTATATATCTAAAGGAAATTATATTAGTATGCCAAAGAGATACCTGCACTCCCATGTTCATTGTAGAATTATGCAAAATAACTCAGAGATGGAATTAACCAGAGTATGTATCAACTGATGGGTACCTTAAAATGTAGCATATACATACAAAGGAATACTAGTAAGCCACAACAAAAGAAAGAAATCATGTCATTTTTAACAACATAGATTATCATGGTGGACATTACATTAAGTGAAATAAACCAGGCACAGGATGACAAATATTTTCACATAAATTTACAACATTAAGAGATGAATTCATAGAACCAGAGAGTATAATAGTGGTTACTAGGGGCCATGGGTGACTTTGAGTGGAGTAAAGCTTAGAGAAATATTAGTCAAAGAATATAGAATTTCAGTTAGTCAGGAGGAATAACTTCAAGAATCTATTATACAAATTAATAACCATAGTTGACACTACTAAGAGAGTATTTTTTTCACCTTTATTTAATAAATATAAATTTCCAAAGTACAGCTTATGGATTACAATGGCTTTCCTTCCCCCATAACTTCCCTCCCACCTGCAACCCTCCATCTCCTGCTCCCTCTCTCATTCCATTCACATCAAGATTCATTTTCAATTACTTTATATATAGAAGATCAATTTAGTATGTATTAAGTAAAGATTTCAACAGTTTGCACCCACACAGAAACACAAAGTGTAAAAATACTGTTTGAGTACTAGTTATAGCATTAATTCACATTGAACAACACATTAAGGACAGAGCTCCTACATGAGGAGTAAGTGCACAGTGACTCCTGTCGTTGACTTAACAAATTGGCATTCTTGTTTAGGGCGTCAGTAATCTCCCTAAGCTCTTGCCATGAGTTGCCAAGGCTATGGAAGCCTCTTGAGTTAGCCAACTCCAATCTTATTTACACAAGGCCATAGCCAAAGTGGAAGTTCTCTCCTCCCTTCAGAGAAAGGTACCTCCTTCTTTGATGGCCCATTCTTTCCACTGGAATCTCACTCACAGAGATCTTTCATTTAGGTTTTTTTTTTTTTTTTTTTAGCCAGAGTGTCTTGGCTTTCCATGTGTATACTACTCTCATGGGCTCTTGAGCCAGAGCCGAATGCCTTAAGGGCTGATTCTGAGGCCAGAGTGCTATTTAGGACATCTGCCACTCTATGAGTCTGCTATGTATCCCGCTTCCCATGTTGGATCATTCTCTCCCTTTTTTATTCTATCAGTTAGTATTAGCAGGCACTAGTCTTGTTTGTGAGATCCCTTTGACTCTTTGTCCTATCATTATGCTCAATTGTGAACAGAAATTGATCACTTGAACTAGTGAGATGGCATTGGTACATGCCACCTTGATGGGATTGAATTGGAATCCCCTGGCATGTTTCTAACTCTACCATTTGGGGCAAGTCAGCTTGAGCTTGTCCCAAATTGTACATCTTCTCCCTCTCTTATTCCCACTCTTATATTTAACAGAGATCACTTTTCAGTTAAAATTTCAACACCTAAGAATAATTGTGTGTTAATTACAGTATTAAGAGAGTATATTTTAAGTATTGACATACTTAAGTGTGTGAGATAATATACATAATAATTTGATTTAGGCATGCCACAACACACACACACACACACACACACACACACACACATATATTTCAAATCATCATGTTATTTACCACATATACATACAATTTGTATTAGTCAAATCAAAAAATTATTTTTAAAACTTGATATGGAACAATCAGTAGGCTACCCGAAAAGGAAAATCTGAGGAAGAAAATGTCCATAGGTGGTTTGAAAAGCTCCAATATATTCCTTGGAGTTAAAAGGTCATGCATGTGTTCAGGTCACCTCTATTCTCCGAATTTCTGCTGTAATTATTGTGACAACCACATCATTTAACATTTAATTAGATGGAAGCACATATGGCTTTTAATTTCAGGTTACTTTCGCCTTCCCAACATTATATTAACATGTAACTTTTGTGTAGCATTGCCTATATACCAGGAAATGTTCTAAGAGCTTTAGATGTGTTGACTCATGTAATCCTCATAATTAAGTTAAATATTATTATTATCCCTCATTTTATAGAGGAGGAAAATAAGGTTTAGAGTAGTTAAAATCCCAAAGTCAAATACCTGCTAAGTGGTGGAAACTGGGATTCAAATGTCAGCCTTTCAATCTGACAGGCCATTCTTGCAAACACCAAATTGCATCACCTCAAGCTGAGCTCAGTTTGTAGAAAGGGCAAAGACTTTGGAGTCAGACACTTAGGCACATGCTCCTTTCTCATTTCGGTAAATCTCTAGCCTTGAGTTTTCTCCTTTGTGAAATCAGCTTGACAATACTACCTATTTGTTATTATAAAAACTAAATAGCAGTGTGCTAGAAAATACAGTTTGTATATAGAAAAGTGCTAATAAAAATGTCACACATGAGAAACCTGAGTCAGAGGGAAGGCAAGAACTGCATGGTAGAGCTTAGTCAATATAATCTGGATTTGATTCGGACTTCAAAAATTTCTGTCACTGAGACTATGGGCAAATTGTTTAACCTTTAGGGTCTTAGTTTGGGCTTCTGTGAGAGCAAGATACTGCATCTCTTGGTTTTGAGGATTATTAAGAAAAATAACCAAAACACCTGACAAATATATGCAGCAAATATAATTTTCCTCCCTATTCCCCTTTATTATCATAAAACAATGTCCCTTTTCCACTCACTTTACTTTTCTACATAGCCCTGTCAGCCTCTGGTATATTATATATTGATTTGCTTCTTTATTGTCCCTCATTCTCGTCTAGGATGTAAATTCCTTGAGGGCAAGGACTTGTCATTTTCTTCACTTCTGTATTCCTAAGACCTGGAAAACACTAGGTCCTGAATATTATCATTTATTAATGTCATTTATTGTAACTAAGGTAAGGGATTATATCTCTATAAATACTCAGAATATGAGTCAAATATTCATTAAGTAACTTTAAATCATATATATTCTCTCAATCCAGTTGTTTCAAAGATTAATCCCAAACCACTTGTATCAGAATCACCCGACATAACAATAGAACTGCTGAATCAAAAATAGAGGTATCAAAATAGAAGAATGTGTCTTTGAAACAAACTCCACCTTTGTTTTCCTTCTCATCTTTTGTTTTAATTTGAAGTCCTATTTTTAACCACTTAAAATTTGAACTACTTTCTATACTTTTTTTATAATTTGGAGGAAGAGAAAATAAGGCTTCTATATTTTAAATTCAAAGATTGTCTCACAAACAGATGTTATTTTGACTATGTACTTATGAATTAAAACCAGGAAAAAATATATTTCCCAGTCATTTAAATGTATATGTCAGTTATAAAGTCCAAACATTCTTTTTTGGCCTAGATCATTTGTCATAATCTTATGAAATTTATTTTTCTAAGTTTTCTCTCTCATGTATTGTTTATAATACATCTCTGATAATATGAACTCATTAGCATTTACAATTTTTAGCCAAGAGTCTATCATTCAAAAGATATCTAGGAATCCATATTTACAAAGGTAAAATATTGCCTCATTTTCATTTTTAATGGTTTTCAGTGGTGTGGACCTACAGTACATAAATATGATAGTAACTCCAAAGCCACAACAGCACCCTTGGCCACCCAACTGTTCTAAAGATCAGTGGCACATGCCACAGCATGAAGGGTATTCATACCTAGTTGTGCCCTAGGGCTATAACTTATCGGCAGTTTTCCTCCTGTTTTCATATGGTCTAGAGTTCAAAATGTAGAGATGCTAGTCTATAGAGAGATTACACATTTACTCAACTAAATCTTAAGTGTGAATAATTACATAGACTTTTCTACATTTTATCCATCAGCTCTGACAGTCTATGCAAAGGGATGAGTGAGGAGATGGTAGAAACAAGAAATTGAGGGCCTGCACTGTGGCTTAATGGATTAAACAGCCATCTGCAGCACCACCATCCCGTATGGGTACCTGTTCAAGTCTGGGCTGCTCCACTTCTGATCCAGAGCCTTAATAATGCTCCTGGGAAAGTAGCAGAAGATGATCCAAGTGCTTGGGTCCCTGCACCCCTATCGTATACCAGGAAGAAGCTCCTGGCTCCTAGCTTAAGAACAGCCCACCTCTGGCCATTGCAGCCATTTGGGGAGTGAACTAATGGAAGGAAGATCTCTCTCTCTCTCTCTCTCCCTCTCTCTCTCTCTCTCTCTCTTTGTAACTCTGCCTTTCAAGTACTTAAAAAAATCAGGAAGATGGAAGGAAGGAAGACGGAGGGAGGGAGCAAGAAAAGAAAGAAATGAGGAAAGGAAGGAAGGAAGGAAGGAAGGAAGGAAGGAAGGAAGGAAGGAAGGAAGGAAGAAAGAAAGAAAGAAAGAAAGAAAGAAAGAAAGAAAGAAAGAAAGAAAGAAAGAAAGAAAGAAAGAAAGAAAGAAATTACTCCAAATAACACCTGGACATAGAATCACAATGGCAGAGAGGGTCAAGAGAAGTTCCTGACTTCTTGTTGAGCCAGTTTTTCTTCCCTTTTACTCATTGTCCATCATCAAGCAAACACATAGATAGAAATCGGCAAAGAATTCGGTGACTGTATGACGTGACCTCTCTGCCACCAAGGCTTTAGGTATATCAAAAAGAATCAAACGGCAAGTTTATGCTCAGCACTACTACAAACATGCAGTGAAAAACATATGCAGAAGATTGAACTTCTTACATCTTAGCTGGGGTGAGTGTGATAGTGGTAACTAATGAAAGCTAAATATAACACTAGTACACAAACAAGAAATATTTGTCAATACACTATAGACAATAGAACATAGTGCTTCAAAAACCATTTTTCACAGATTAGCGTTTGAATCCTGCCTTTACCATTTATTGCTTTTCCTTTGTGTCTTTTTAATCTTGCTAAACAAAAATTCCTTTATCTATTCAATTATGATCAGCCTACTTCCCAGTGAGTTCTCATATGTATTAAAAGTCAGATGTCATATGCATTCAATAGTAACAATAATATAAAGGCAAACATTGATTGAGTGTTTGTATTTAATAGATACTTTGCTATGTAGTCTTCATGTATTAACATGCTTAATTCTCTTAGGAAGACTGTTAAGTACTACAGCATAGAAAACTGAGAAACAGATAGTTTATGTATTAGTTTCAAAGCACATACTATATGGTGCAGTTGAGAGGTAACCTAAGAGCTCATACCCTTAATCATGGTGCCTTTCTGTCATTCATAAATGTTAACAAAAGAAAAACCATAGCCAGAGGCAAGTGACATAATAAATGCTTAGTCACACCTTTCAGACAACTAGTTATAATATAAGTAAGTCACTAGTAGATGGCAAACTCTTTATGAACACTTATATCAAAAGCTAGAATCTCCTAAGGAAATGAGATACAGAGCAGTCAATAGCCTACTCAAATCAATAGCCTACTCAAAGTCAACTATAGAAATAGAAAAAAAAAGTTTATCCCAATGAAAGAACCACTAACTGTAACAGAATAATCACACTGCGATAAAGATTTTATACCCACAATAATACATGCACTTTTATGACATTCCCTGTATCCCTGTAGCCTAACTAGTCTCTTATTTCAGTTGCTGTTACTTGACTCAGTCTTACCCTACCCTCTCTTGGAAACCACTTAGAAGCCTGCAACACCATCATCGTCAGTAGCTTGCTCCACAACACGTGGAGGTAGCCAATGCCTAAACTAGGAGAGTTATAGCAGCCTTTAATCTTTATAATAACACACTTAGTCCCTAATTATCCAGGCAAATAATTCATGCTGCAACTGTGTGAGCAAAGGTCCTTTTGCTCATTCCTCCCAGTGTTTTCTTCTAACTGAACTCAGAGAGACCATGGCAGTTATCCAAAGTGTACCTACCATGAAACAGAATAATGTCTCTCTGGGGAGACCATGACTACCTTAAAGATACTTGATCACAGAGTAGGAACAATTTCTTAAGTCCTGCAGTATAATCAAGCCTCACAAACCGCTAAACAATAGTCACCAGTTGTGGATAACTGCAACTTTTAAAATCTAGTCTCCTAAAAGAACAGAATAGCTTTATCCCAATGTTCTTTAAAAATATAGAGCTATAAATGATTCTTTAAAAATTCTGTCCTCCTTAATGCATTATGAACATGGTTAGCCCTCAAAACCATGACTTAATGGAACACAGGCAACTTTTTTCCTTTTAAAAATTATTTCTTTGTGTAACAGCAAATCAGAGTTAGATTGAAAGAATAAGTTCCTGGTGTTACACAACATAGTGGGTGACTATAGTTCACAATAATCTCTCATGTATTTCATGTGCAAGTAGAAGAGAGAAGCTCCAGGGTTCCATTCATAAAGCATAAAGCAGTGACAAGGAAGAGGAAATGTTGATTATGCTGGTTTGTCCAGTACATGTGGTACAGTTGTACATATATAGTGAAATGTCACATTGTGGCCCAAAAATATTATTATTGTTAATAAAAATATATATGTATTTATAAATATAGAGCTGTAGCTTTCATAAGAGATAGGACCAGCATTAATTTAAAAAAGAAAAATATAATGTAACATACTATTATATGTACTAAGGGGAAAAAAATCAGACAGGAAAATGTTCTCAGTAAGCTAGAGTACAGGTGAAATATTTTATAATAACATGTTTCTTATTCTCACTTCAGAGATGAGTAAAGTGAGATTGTCACATAACCCATATGTAAGGATTCAAACCCAAGTCCTCTGACGTAAGAATCTAGACTCACTTCATTACGCTGGACTATCTCTTCTGAAAATGATAGAATTTAAACTGGATTTTAAATAAGTATAGAATTTATCAAAATCAAGAGAAGAGTACAACGCATCCCAAAAAGGAGAAGGAATCAGAAAAGGCACACAAGTAGACTGAAATGTCTTGGAAGGATACAACAAACAGGGTGGTGCAACTTAAGCAGAGAATTTAGCTAGAGATCAATTAGAAAATATGAGATTAGGAAAAGGACTTCAAAGGAGGGAAAAAAAGACAGTGATCGTTCATGGAAATGATCTAATAGCTATATGTTTGGAAATAATTCCATTTGTTGACTGCTTCTTATGTTCTAGGCAAACGTCTCAAATTTCCCAGCAGCTTTGGAAATACAGTTATTATTATTATTATCATAGGCCGGCGCCGTGGCTCAACAGGCTAATCCTCCGCCTTGCGGCGCCGGCACACCGGGTTCTAGTCCCGGTCGGGGCACCGGATTCTGTCCTGGTTGCCCCTCTTCCAGGCCAGCCCTCTGCTGTGGCCCAGGAGTGCAGTGGAGGATGGCCCAGGTGCTTGGGCCCTGCACCCCACGGGGAGACCAGGAAAAGCACCTGGCTCCTGGCTCCTGCCATCGGACGAGCGCGGTGCGCCGGCCGCAGCACGCCGACCGCGGCGGCCATTGGAGGGTGAACCAACGGCAAAAGGAAGACCTTTCTCTCTGTCTCTCTCTCTCTCTCTCACTGTCCACTCTGCCTGTAAAAAAAAAAAAAAAAACCTATTATTATTATCATGATTATTATTTCTATTGTTTTGACATCAAATCTTTCTTTGCAAAAATTACATGATATTTTTCTATATCTACACATAGAATAATGAAATCCTTAATACTTAGATAACAGGAACCATTAGAAAGACATTTTGTGTTCAGATTTTTTAACCTGACAATGATTTCCAGAAATTCTAGATAAAAATTAACATGATTTTAAAATTTGGAGTATAAAATATCAAATTATGCCCCATTTTAAAGAATTGTTTTTCACAAATCTGGATGTATTTAACATGTGATTGCAAAAGTGTGTGTGAATAATCAGATTTTATAAATAGAAAATGATGAAATAGTACAATTAGTTTTGGATGGATAAGTACTTAATCAAGTATCGTATCCTAAGCACACTCTTTGAGGAAAACAAGAATCCTAATTATTGTGGTGAGAGTTGAGCCAAGTTTTACTCACATTATATTTAAAATCAAGGCAATTTGAAATATATTCACAAAAGATCTACTATGATAAGCATTTTCTGGAGTTTTTGGAAGAATTACCCCCTTCAACAGTTCCTACGACACTAATAGTTGTGGTTTTTGTCTCATGTGCTGGCCCCTTTCCTGACTTTGCATAATTGTTTAGACTCAGGTATACACCCAGTTCAAGGGTAACCAATTCTTAGTTTTCCCAATAACCTACACTAAATTATGGTCTGGCTCAAAAATAAGCACTGCAAGATTCCCTTTGGAAAACTTTGAGCTAAGTGACTACAGAGAAAGCTGATAGGTAAGTGATGAAAGCTGAAAAACCAAAGGTCACGTACAGTCCGTGCTAGAACAGTGTGGGCATTGTGCCATCAAATTTAGAGGAAATTCGTCGGACAGAGAAAACATGAGACAGAAATGAGAAAGGCCATGTATCCCCCGAGGGAGAGAAAGAGATAAAAAACCTCATTCTGTGTTTCAAATGTCTTCCCAGATCTGGTTCCCGAGAGTCTTATACATACTCCAGCGCCTGTATTTAGATTTCTGGTTCATTTCACTGGTTGTCCTTACAATAACCTTCTTGTTGCTTTTCAGTTCTTCTCTCTTCCCTGCCAGGGAAATATCCTTGCCTAAGACACCTGCTGGTATACAAGCTGTGACCTATCATTCCCAGAGTTCAAAGAAAACTTAGGGAGAGTCCTGTTCTCAAAAACCTTTCAACCAGGTGGAAAATAAATACAGGCACATTTCAAACACAATACAAGAGAGACTGTGTCCAAGAGTCCAAAGTTCAATGAAAGAACGATGGAAAGACTGCCTGATTCAAATCGGTCGCATCTGGGAAGTCTTCTTGTAGAAGGCGAAATTTTCACTGTATCTTAAATAATGCTAGGACTTCAAAAGTAAGAAAAGGTGTAGGCACTCCAATGCATGAGAACAGAAGCAGCCAACACAATGTTGGAAAAGGGCTTTTTTGCAGAAGGGCAACTGCTCTGAAATTGTTTTACTGTGCAGTGAATGTAGAGTGGGAGAATTTTGGAATGTTGAAATTACCATGTAGCCCATTGAGACTTTGAATACGGGAAGTTATTTTATTAATGAAAGGCCATTAAAAGGTTAAATTTTAGTATTTAATATTTACTAGAAGCAAAGGAAATGAATCATCACAGTTATTGGGCTAACTTATTATTGTAAGCCTGATCCTAAAAAGATTTAGAAGGTTTAAAAATTATTTTCTTGGTTTTAAATGTATAAGCAAGATTTAAGAAAAATTTGTTTAGTAGGATATAGAGTTCTGCAGGTCACTATGGAAAGGATTAAAAAGGAGTCAGTGGGAAGAGGCTTCACCAGGAGAGGAAAGGCAGGGCAGTGCAAAATTACAAGCACAGGAGAAAATAAATGACAGATAAGGTTGACAGAGTTGAGAGTAGAAATGAAGTTAATTAGCCTTGTGGTTTCAAAACAGTCATAAAGCAATAGAATTTTTGAAGCCACAAAAATTATCTAGGTACCAGGGAAATTCAAATTAGTGAGTACACAGAGCCATTAGATATTTGGAACCCACCTTGCTGGATTTCTTGAATCCTAGGCAAAATTTCTTCATAACCTCACTCCTAAGAGGAATATTAAAACAAAGCTACAATAAATATTAGACATTTCTAATTCTGAAAAGGCATTAATGTTCTTATTTTTCCCTTTAATTGACTATGATTAACTTTGTAAATGAATTGCAAATGCCCTAGTAGTCTATACTTTGAGATATCAATCTAGATACTACATTATTTATGAAGTATCCACTGGAAATCTTTTATTCTCCCCCCACCCTTTCTTCCATGACAAGTTGAATGCATGAACAGCATCAGTATTTTACATATAAGCAAGAAAACAGAATTAAGATGAAAGGGAATTTCAAGTCACTACCAAAACAACTTCTGAAATGTGTAGTGGTTAATGGAGCATGAGGACAAAAAGTGTAAATAAAGCAATGTTGGAATTGGCATTTTAAATTCTTTATGTTTATGTCTTCGTTTCTCTTTGCAAATCCAGCCTACAGATCCATGGTCACAGATCTCATGTGCTATCCTGAGATCATGAAATTATTGAAGGAACCTGGAAACAGAGAAAGAGCTATAAACCGTGGAAGGTAAAAAACATCACATGTACTGACACCATTTTATACTCAGAGTGAAAATCATGTTTACTAAATATAAATATGAATTCTCAAAAATGAACTCTAGGCAGCCACTACCAATAAGGTAATAGACCAGCATGTCCATAGTGTGGACATTCCTACAAATATGAGACAGCTGTGGCCTTCTGCTAATTTCAGCCATGCTCCTCCAAAATAAATTAGACATGGTGAAGTGGAAGCACTGGAGCTAAGGAGCCACCTGCAGGGGGAATATTATGCTTGTACTGCCACAAAAACCTTTTAGGTAATATTATCTCTTTCTGGGTCATCAGGGTGTGCTAAACCCATTGATTAGCAACACATACTGATTCAACAGTTCCTTGGATCATCAGTAACCGCCTCTTAAAACACTTTGCCATTTACATAAGGAGTCATCAAGAGAATGAAGCCATATGCACTACTCAGCCTACTACACTGAAAAAAAAAATTATACTACAAAATTTCCAAATCTTGGGGCTGCTATCTGACTCACTTTTTTTTTTTTTTTTGGAAAGGGGGAGTTTGGAAGAAGCTGCACTGTGGGAAGGAATTTTTTCTTGTGTATAGAAGAGTTTTTATTCATTTTGCAGATTTGAAAGACTTAAGTTTTCTCATTTTACTTTATGTATAAGTGTATGTGTGTGTGTATCACAAAAACATAGCAAATGAGGGGCCAGCACCGTGGCTCACTTGGTTAATTGTCTGCCTGCAGCGCTGGCATCCCATTTGGGCACGGGTTCTAGTTCCGGCTGCTCCTCTTCTAGTCCAGCTCTCTGCTGTGGCCCAAGAAGGCAGTGGGGGATGGTCCAGGTGCTCGGGCCCTGCACCTGCAAGGGAGACCAGGAGGAAGCACCTGGCTCCTGGCTTCGGATCGACACAGCGCAGGCTGTAGCAGCCATTTGGGGGGTGAACCAACGGAAGGAAGACCTTTCTCTCTGTCTCTCTCTTTCTCTCTCACTGTCTAACTCTGCCTGTTAAAAAAAAAAGAACATAGCAAATGAGCTTACCATGAGAAGTGATTCATCAAAGATGCCCCATCAAACAAGTCAGCAAAATATATTGGGCATCTATTGTGGGCCACCCTTAGGGAATATCAGACCACAGGAACACAACATTGAGTTTAACTTTTCCACTTATGTACAAATCTTTAAAGACTTTACAAGATGCATATATAATTTACAAATTCTGAAAGAACATGCTAGGGGCAACAATAAATATGTATAAACTAAGTTGAGGCAGCAGAGGGGAGGAGCTCAAGTGATTAATATTTGGGAAGCTCCTTAACTAAATGGCAGCTGGTTGGGCTGTGAAGGATAAATATTTCAAAGGGGAGGATGGGCAAAAGAATACTCTATTACCATTAGAAAACTATATATGGACTGTCCTAGGACTCAGTTCCCCCAAGGGGCTTAAAAATTACCCAAATCTGGGCACTACCTCACTCCCACCAATGCACACTTGGAGTAATTAATCTGGGGTAAAACCTGAGATGAGAATTTTTAAATCTCCCAAGTAATTCAATGTGAAATCAAGGTTAAAAATCCCTGCAATGGCTGATGTTTGAACTGCCCAAAAATATTTGAGTCTTGCAGTAATAGATCTGTTTCACTGTAGGACATAGCAGTGTCTTCTTTGCTCATAGGATCCCCATAATTCCTGTCCAACATGTGTCTTGAGTGTAGTGCTTGCAATGTTTTCCTTTACAACTGTCAAATCAGAAAATTGCCACTTTTCTGGATGTATATTAAAATCAGCATTTTAAAACCATGCCAGTTGCTTTGCTTGCTTTTATAAACAGAAGTGGTGACAGTTTTAGCACTAGTAACAAATTAGGCTTTACTTTAAGCCAAAATCTACCTCAAGTGAAATGAAAGAAGATTGCCCATCTTTTGGTCATTAATGCTTAATTATGCATTTCATTAAGTACGTTTTTTATTTTAAAAGGTTCATTAGTAACAATTAGTTTTCTCTCTCCTGCAATTTATATGCACCTGTTTCTAATTACAGCAGCACTATGTCAGCCTTAGAAAATGTATTTTAAACTCTTTAAATTAACTTGGATATTTTTGCCTACCCAAGGATATTTGTCTTCCTTTTTAAGAGATACTCCACTTTTATTCCAAATGTGTTTCTTGTTTTATCTAATGTAATGATTTTTGTACTCCTCCAATATTGTAAAAGGTAAATATAAGCATTGCTATTTTCTTGTTCTAAAGGCTTACTTCTCACTGAAGGAGGTGATCATGTCAATAAAAAGGAGACAGATGTGCATTTAGCCTAGGAGATAAGATGCCAACTAGGCATGGCATATGTTTCTCTTATAGAGTACCTGAGTTCAATTCCTGGGTCCAGCTCTAACTCCAACTTCCTGCTAATGCAGATTATAGGAGCCAGTGGTGATGACCCAAGTGATTGGGTTTCTGCCACCCACACAGGGAATGTGGATTGAGTTCCTAGCTCATGACTTTGGCCTTGGCACCACCCTAGCCACTGTGAAAATTTCCAGAGTGAATAGCAAATGGAATATCTCTCTCTCTCTCTCTCTTTCTGCCTGCCTTCCTCCCTCACTTTTCAGATAAATATCTTTTTAGAAATTACCAAAAAAAGTATTCTGTATTCTTTTTCTCCTCTGATCATGAATAATTGACAAATACATTCAAAATATATTCATATTTAGTAGTAAGCTCAATGCCAAGTACAATTACAAATATTCATAATTATCATTTAGAGCTTCTATTTTTAAAATTATAAATTTGTCTTAATGCTGAAAATTGGAGTAATTCTTTGAAGAAAAATATACTAAACAAGGTACCAAAAAATCTAGTTTTACAACTCTGAGTAAATTGATCCTCAACTTAAGCAAGTGTCAAATGTTTGCAATACCTACCCCTTTTTGGTGTGAGTATTATATAAAGATTATTATATAAGCAAAGGAATTTTGAAGTTTTTAATATATGCAGGTACTTTAAGTGTTTCTGTGTATTTGTATATGCACATATACATGCATATATAGAATAAGACTGCATTATTCACTTAATATAACTGAGCACATGGAACTTGCAGCCCTGGCTTCTACAATTGTCAAATGAACGACCAGTTAGGATAATAGATGAAAAAAGGAAGAGAAATGACCTTTCAAAAGAAAAGGATTACTGTATGCCTTGGAGACTACCACTGAGATGCCCAGAGAAATGGCTTTTAGAAAAATAGTCACCATTTCATACCTTTAGCCTTCCATATCCAATACAGGTGCATTTGACACAGTAGGAGAACACAGAATAAAAATGGCCCTGCAGGTAATTTTGTCCTATTATGTTTATATGAAAGGAAATCTGTGAGCTCTAGGGTTTTTTTTTTTTTCACTTTTCTTTCTTGGAGTTTTAATGCTCTGATAAGAACCAACCTCAAGCTCTGAGCTGAAAGCTGTAATTTCAACGAAAGTTTCACAGTAAAAAAAAAAAAATGATAGATGTATATCCATAAGGAGATCACCCCAGGAAAGCATCAGAAACAAAATCTCATTGTCTTAAGTAAACCCACTTAAGATTAGCCTATTGTATAGACTCCAACACTGCAAAATTATGGATTGGTTAAGAATAGCCGAAAATCATGTAAGATATGCTGAGGAAACAGGTTCAAGCTAATGTGTTATCTTAAAGCTGCTGAGGCAGGAAAATTATTAATTGTATTTTCTGAGTGGCATCTTTGATCATCCTCCCTTCTAATGAAAGAGGATCTTCTGGAAATTGAAAGAGTGTTCAGACGTCAAAAAATCAGCCAAGTGGAGGCGTGTTTCCCCAGAACACCATTTTCTGCTTTTGTGGGCTTAGCAACAAGGCAGGTGTTGTTGATGATGAGGAGGATGATTTCCCCAGAAATCACACTGTATCTGAGCAGTTGCTTAGGATGGGCCACATGCCCAATATTTCCTGACATGACCACGGAAGTGGGAAGAAATTCATACTAACAAGACATAAATTTCGGCAGCTCCCTTTCCTTATAATTTCTCAGAAAAATCTTATATAAATGCAGTGATAACAACAAGCGATGGGATTCCTCAGTGAAGAAAGAAAGCAATGGAATGATTAATAGGCTTCAGGTCAAGCACAACATCAAATGGCACAGAGAGGAGCCTAGCAGTGTCATACTGAAAGATTATTAGGAAACCAACAGCGTAATCTCCACTAATATGTAGGTGGTTGTGCAACTATTATAGCTTTATCATTCATATGGTGGTAAATGCTATTTCCTATAGCAAGAAAGAATCTAAATAGTCAGACTCAGGTTATGGTGCTGCTGAATGCATGAAATGGCCACACTTTAACACACTCATTAAAAGGAAGCCACTGGCATTTTGGGAAGAGAGCTACTCTTCACATCCTGAAAGCCATGAACTCACCTGAGTACCTAGTGAGCTAACAGATAATCAAGTCCCTGGATAGAACAGGGGAGAAGACAGGGACCAGCATTGTGGTGCGGTAGGCCAGTATCCCAAGTTGGAGTGTTGCTTCAAGTCCTGGCTGCTCCACTTCCAATCTAGCTTCCTCCAAATGTGCCTGGAATTCAGTGAATGATGGATCAAGTAGTTGAGTTCTTGCCATCCACATGGAGGACCACCAGGTTGGAGTTCCTGGTCCCTGGCTTCAGCCTGGCCCAGCCCTTACTGCTGTCACCATTTGGCAGATAGAAGATAACTCTACCTCTCTCCATCTCTCTCTCTCTCTCTCTTTTCTCATTCTTTCAAATTGATAACTTTTTTAATGTACAAGACAGAAGACAAAAGGGCACTCTCACCTCCTTTAAGGTCTTTTTTCTACCCTTTGCCCCAGAAATGCTTAACTTGGCTGTTTAAATATTACTGCAGTAGTTTTAACTATTTACAGTTGGTTAATATGTATCTCAGTAGTTCAGTGCTACTTTAAATTAGACAAATGTTAGATAAGCTTTATATATTTATTTTGTTTCAACACTAAATTTTATTTCTATTATTTTATTTTATTGTCCTCCCAATTTGCTGGTCATATGACCCATTCCTAATCCACAACTTTTAAACATGAAAAAAAGACTTTGTCACCTATTTCACAGAAATTGTTATAAACTCCAGCTTTCACAGTCTCCCTCCCCCGATCCATATTCCTGACAAACTAGTCCATCTGGATAAAGTAAACAATGTTGAGAGGATTTAACACTGGCAAAAAAGGAAGATGTAGCTGTCTCACAATACCAAGTAACATATTTTTCCTAGACAATACTTTCCAAAAAGGATTCATTGAACCCCTGCTACATGACTACCTGTTCTCAAAACTATGGGAAAGACAAAGAAAAATAGCAATAGAATCTTCAGGCTTATTTAACTGAATATATATGTATATGTATATATATTCACAGGAAGGAAGAATAATACCTACATTATAAAAAGTGCATTCATGATTCTGTTAATAAATAATAAGTTAATTATAAATAAATAAATTATGTCATAATCATGATTACAAATTAATAATTCATGAAATCAGGGACCAGTATTGTAGCACAATGGGTTAAGCCAAACTTGCAATGCCAACATTTCATAGCAGAATGCAAGTTCCAAGTCCCAGTTGCTCCACTTCAATCCAGCATTCCAGCCAATGCACCTAGGAAGGCAACAGGTGACAGATTTAGTACTTGGTCTCCTACCCCTGTGTGGGAGACCAGGATGGTGTACAACTCCTGGTGTTGGCCTGGCCCAGATCTGGCTGTTGTGACCACTTGCAGAGTGAACCAGATGGAAGATCTCTCCTTCTCCATCCTCTCTCTCTCCCTCTCTTTCTTTTGCTCTTTCAAGTAAACAATTAAATCTTTTTTTAAAAATCAAGTTTAAAAAATCATGATTAGGTCAACATAACATGTATATCATGCTAAACACTGTGAATTAGAATGAGAAGCAATATAAAATTTGTATTTAATTATTTTATTATTTGGGTTGCTTTCCTTTTTTACATTATTAAAATAGAAAAATAAATGTGAAACTGAGGCTGGTTTTGTGATGCAGTGAGCTAAGCTGCCACCTGCAACACCCGCAGCTCATGTCAGAGTATTGTCTTGAGGGGCTAGCATTGTGGCATGCCAGCAGCCATCTGTGACACTGGCAGCGCATATGTGTACCAGTTCAAATCCTGCTTCTCCACTTCTGATCCAGCTCCCTGCTGGTGGTCTTGGAAAGCAGTGGAAGATAATTCAAGTGCTTAGGCCCCTGAATCACATAGGAGAAGCTCCTGGCTCCTGGCATCAAATCAGCGCAGCTCCGGCCAATGTGGCCATGTCGAGAGTGAACCAGCAGTTGGAAGATCTTTCTCTTTGTCTCTCCCTCTCTCTGCCTGTAACTCTGTTTCTCAAATAAATAAATTAATCTTAAAATAATAATAATAATGGCTCCTAAGAGAATTACTATTCTAATTTAAAATAGATATACATGGTCACATTGTTGGACTTCCAAAGGCTGTCAATGTCTGTGTATTTAGGGCTCAGTCCATAGATCAGCATCCAGAAGTCTAAAGGCAAAGTGAAAGGGTCATTTGGGTAAGTCTAGGGAAGAAGTTTTTTCCTATTGACTAACTAAACAAGATGAGCCTCAAAACAGAACAGTGCTGACAAACTGCAAATTAACTGGAAACTGTGTGGGAAAAATGAGCCTTCAGGTCAAGGTAAGCCCATACATAGTGAAAGGGAAGTCATGGGGGAATTGAATAAAGCTGAAGATCTTGGAGATGCACTTGAACCTCCTTCATTGAAAAGAGCTGAAGCCAAAAAGCACTCATGGTTTCATATCACATTATAACAGGACAGGACATAGCATGGGTTTTTAATTGCTTCCTCCTCTGAACTACCGTTTATACTTCTTTTTGCTGAGAATATCCTGTTACAATATTTCACCAACTCTTCTATTCTAAAAGTCTCTTGGAATCTTCTAGAACCTAGTGTGCTAATTCTTGTATAGCAGGGAAAATGATTGTGTATAGCAGGAAAAATTATCAGAATGTGGATGTTTTCTCACTTCATTGTACATGATCCTTCTCTTTTTTAATCCATGTCCAAAGAAGAATTGAGATTTTTATAACATAAATAAAAAATCAATATACTCTGCTTTTGACTCTTGAAGTAAAAAAGTGAAGCCATTATTCTTAGTGAAATAAGCCAATCCATAAAACACAAATATAATATCTTTTCTCTGGTATGTGGTAATAAATATAGAATACAAAAAAGGATATCTTGTTATATGATTGTTGTTTTTAGCCTTGTTTATACTCCTGTGGAACTGTGGTCTTCTTACTTTTTACTTGTTGAATATTATGGTTAGTGGTGAATTAAGCCTGTGATTATAGAAGGGATTTAAATTATATCTTTTCACAAATTTAAGATAAAAAGAATAGAAGGAAGGAGGGGAATTGAGGGAGGAGGAGGGAGGGAAGTGTAGTTATTATGTAGGTCTGTATCTATGAAAGACATGAATTCTGTTCTCTTTATATTAATATTTTTTTAAAAGGTGAAGCCCAATATTCTCTTCCCATTACTTTTTTAAAGAAAGAAACAGAGTTTCTACATTTCAAAAGAGCCAAGCATGGCTGACTCAGATCAAAAAGTTAAGATGTGGAACTAATGAAAAATATAGTTAAAGGAAATTTACACCATGAAGAGAAAACAGGAAACATTCTGAAGTGGTAGGAGTGAAAGGGTCTTGGAGATGATGCAATAGTGTCAAGGATATCCTCATCCTATTCTTGGAGGAATCTATCCACTCCAAGACCACAACTAAAGTATAGAAGAGTATAAACATTTCAGTATATACAGCCTCCTACTTAAACTGTATTCACTCACCTTGTAGAGCCCAGCAAGGCAGAGGCAGGGCCACAAGGTCTGTTGGAAATATCTATTCTAGATAGAATGGCTAATATTATGTGTCAAGTTGGCCAATGTATGGTGCCCAGATGTCTGGTTAAATATCAGTATAGAAATTTCTGTGGAAGTATTTTTCAGATGTAATTAACCTCTGAACCACTAGACTGAGGAGAGCAACTTGCCTTCCATAATAATACGGATGGGCATCATCCAAGCAGTTGAAGGCCTTAGGAAAAAGAATGGGATCTCTTGCAGGAGAAGGAATTCTGCCTTCAGACAGCCCTTAATATGCAATAGCCTCATCAACTCTTCCCTGAATGTCTATCCTCCCAACACGCCTTGAAGATTTCCGACTTGCCAGCCCCTACATCACTTGAGACAATTCCTTAAAAATGAATCTTTCTTTATCTCTCTTTCTTTCTTTCTCTTTCTTTTGTTCTTCCTTTCTTTCTTTCCTTCTTTTTCTTTTTTAAATATGCACTTTTTCCCTTGATCTTTCTGGACAAACTCAGAGGAATACAGTCAACATGCAAAAATTGTTTCCTTGAGGTCACATTGCATGAAAATACCATGGAGGAGCCCCATGAGGACTAGGAGGCACAGAGAGAACAGCAGACCATCTGAGACTAAGGGTCAGAAGAAGGGGACTTCAGCAACAGAAATTCCAAGACCAGAGTCCTGTAAGTAGCAGCAGTCAGAGCTGTCAGCAGCAGTGTACCATAGGATTTTAAAAAATGCCAAGTAACACCTAAGAAAACACGAACTCACAGCACCCAAGTGTCTCCTCAGAGAAATCAAGAGAGAGGGCACTAAGAACAGCACATGAGCCAGTCCACACTCCTAACCCTCCACAGTGGGGTCTTGCTGAGCATCCTTCATGGGAAGAGATGCCTGCAAAGAGCAGAATAATAGCCCTAAAACAAAATTTGCACTTTTAATAATAGAATACACTAGATTATTTCTAAATAGACCACAATAAACTTAAACCTACCTTTATTTGGAAAGATTCTTTTCTCTCTCTCATTGTGAAAGTTTAGATATTCTAGAAAATAAAGTTAGCTGTCAGTGACTATGTACTAGAACATGAACCTTTCCTTTAAACATGCAGGAGAAAATAAAACTGACATTTTCGCAGAGAGGAGCCCGGGCAACAATGGTGCACATTGTCAGGCTGCCCTAGAATGTTTGCCACGTGCCTTCCATTGTCCCAATTTCATCTCTGAAACATTCACAGGGCACAATGATCAGCACCATCTCACTCTGCATGATTAATTTGAAGGTCTAGGCTATTCTTTGGCTTGTCACTTTAGTTTTATGAAAGGAATCCTCACTTATTTTGAATGTCCTTGTATTTAATCTTGATCAATTTTATGGCCAAGTGAAACAGAGGCCAAATTTACTACACACACTCTGGTTCATGAAATTATTTGAACAACTATTAGCATTGGACCGAGAAGACTATTACTTTTTAATATCTAATTCATGTCCAAACAGGTAACAAGTCAGGGACATTTATCTTCTGAAACTTTGTATATCAAAGGACAATATGTACTATTGGGAAGAGTCATAAATCGTTTATTAAACAATGTTTTGGCACAAGTATGGTTTAGAATATGAAATTAGTTGTCAATGTCCTAAAACAGTTTTAATAGATTTATAGGCAAAGGTAATAAGGACACTAACTGTTGTAAAATAAAAAAAGAAAAGAAAGTGGAGAGACTCAAATGTCAGAAGCAGTCAAAATATCCTTAAATGTCAGTAATTTATCTAAAAGATTCTATCTTTTAATACATTTTCATTTATGGACAAAACATTCTATTTAATAATACAAATAAGAATCCCATGTTCTTTTAACCTTTCAATTTTAACATTAATGACCTTATGCTTTAATGGAATCTCTGAGTATGTTTTAAAACTTTTATTTTAAAAATGGCTATTCATACAATGATAATTTCTTCTAAGTATATCATCAAAGATAAAACTAATTAATTCGGTCATTTGCAATAAGATGGAGGAATCTGGAAAACATCATTCTGCGTGAATTAAGCCAGTCCCAAAGGGACAAATATCATATGTTCTCCCTGATCAGTGACAACTAATTGAGCACCAAAGGGGAAACCTATTGAAGTGAAATGGACACTATGAGAAACAGTAACTTGATCAGCTCTTGTGCTGACTGTTGTTGTACAATGTAATACTTTATCCATTTTAGTAATTTTTTTATTCTAGTACTAGTGGTTGAACTCTGTAATTAACAAACAATTATTCTTAGGTGTTTAAATTTTAACTGAAAAGTGATCCCTGTGAAATATAAGAGTGGGAATAAGAGAGGGAGGAGATGTACAATTTGGGACATGCTCAATCGGAACTGCCCCAAATGATGGAGTTAGAAACGTCCCAGGGAATTCCAATACAATCCCATCAAGGTGGCATATACCAATGCCATCTCATTAGTCCAAGTGATCAATTTCAGTTCACAATTGATCACACTGATAGGTCTAAGAGTCAAAGGGATCACACAAACAAGACTAGTGTCTGCTAATACTAACTGATAGAATCAAAAAGGGAGAGAATGATCCAACATGGGAAGCGAGATACACAGCAGACTCATAGAATGACAGATGTCCTAAATAGCACTCTGGCCTCAGAATCAGCCCTTAAAGCATTCAGATCTGGCTCAAGAGCCCATGAGAATATTCTAGGCATGGAAAGCCAAGACACTCTGGAAAAAAAAGAAGACCTAAATGAAAGATCTCTAGGAGTGAGATCCCAGTGGAACGAATGGGGCCATCAAAGAAGGAGGTACCTTTCTCTGAAGGGAGGAGAGAACCTCCACTTTGACTATGACCCTGTCGGAATAAGATTGAAGTCAGCGAACCCTAAAGGCTTCCATAGCCTTGGCAACTCATGACTAGAGCCTAGGGAGATTACTGAGGCCATAAACAAGAGTGTCAAATTGTTAAATCAACTTCAGGAGTCACTGTGTACTTACGTCTCATGTAGGATCTGTCCTTAATGTGTTGTCCAATGTGAAGTAATGCTATAACTAGCACTGAAACAGTATTTTACACTCTGTGTTTCTGTGTGGGTGCAAACTGATGAAATCTTTACTTAGTATATACTGAATCAATCTTCTGTATATAGATAATTAAAAATGAAAAAAAAATCTTGGTGTTAAATTGGAAAAAAAACTAATTAATTCAAAGGCAGATAAGATTCTGGAACAACAACAAAACCAACTTCAATACAATCATTAGGAAATAGTTTAAAAGCAGAGTTATCATGAATCACTAAGTAAATAGAAGTTCTAGAATATTTATGAAGCTTCAAGCAACTCAAATTATCTGGTCCATTTACCATTTTTTGATAAGTCTACAATTAAAAGCTATCTTCACCAAACAGTTGTCAATAATTCTTCTAAACATGCTTGGAGCACTCCATGACCATCAGTTCCAGGGTCCACCATTTATTATTATGTTCTAGAATATCCTCACCTCTTTCCCTGAGTTCTCTGCTATTTCATCTGATTCACCTCCTGAAAAAATTTTAAATGATCTTTCACAAACTAGAGCAGTGTTTATCAAGCTTCAGTCCAACCAGTATTTTCACTGTAGGGAAAATGGAAATGTTAGAATGTGTTAAATAAAGAGAAATGTTGATTCATGGTGCTTGTTTCAATTATACATATGTACATATATATGAACTGGATATTTATTTACACAAACAACTACAAGTGTGTCGAGATTGATCTATTTTTTGCTAAGTATATGGTATGGAAATTCCCTGGTGGGCAACATTCTGGTGTAGCAGGTTAAGCTGCCATTTGCAGTGCCAGCATCCCATATGGGCACCAGTTCCAGTCTCGGCTTCTCCATTTTGATCCAGCTCCCTGCTAATACACCTGGGAAAGCAGCAGAGGATGGCCCAAGTACTTGGGCCTCTGCACCCATGTGGGGGACCCTGAGGAAGCTTCTGGCTCTTGGCTTCAGATCAGCCCAGTTCTGGCCACTGTAGCTATTTGGGAAGGGAACCAGCAGATGGAAGATCTCTCTCTATCTCTCTCTCTCTCTCTCTTTCTCCCTGTGTGTGTGTGTGTGTGTGTGTGTAACTCTGCTTTTCAAAAAAAAATCACTGAAAAATACAAGTGTCCATTATGATATCAAGAATTTTATTCCTTCTATAATTGAGTATTTTTATCACATTTCTCCTCTTCAAGAATTAAAAAAATTAGTATTGTTGTTATTCACACAATTATACTCCTTTTGATTGTCCAGTTTTGCTCTGGAAAAACTCAAAACATTTTCTTAGAGACTTTTTTTACTAAATTATATAAACCTAAAATTGTGATTCTTTGAAAATGAGACTAATTTAAAACATTAGATGTATGATTCATGGCCTGACTGCTGTTTAGCATTTACATCAACGAGAATAGCTCACAATGTCTTTATGTATCAACAAACATTTAAATTGTTATCAGAATTGCTGATATAGCTAAGAATTTCTGTATATGGTATAATCAAATCCTCAATTATGGTACAATAAATATCATTGCTTTGGCATGTAAAACAAAAAGGCATTTAAGACTTTTTTCAAGCTGGCGCCACGGCTCAATATGCTAATCCTCCACCTGCAGCGCCGGTTCTAGTCCCGGTCGGGGCACCAGATTGTGTCCTGGTTGCCCCTCTTCCAGGCCAGCTCTCTGCTGTGGCCTGGGAGTGCAGTGCAGGATGGCCCAAGTGCTTGGGTCCTACACTTGCATGGGAGACCAGGAAAAGCACCTGGCTCCTGGCTTCGGATCAGCGCGGTGTACCAGCCACAGCACGCTGGCCGCAGCAGCCATTGGAGGGTGAACCAACAGTAAAGGAAGACCTTTCTCTCTGTCTCTCTCTCTGTCTCTGTCTCTCATTGTCCACTCTGCCTGTCAAAAAAAAAGACTTTCCACACCAAGTCTGCACAATTTCTCATTACTAAAGGCAGAATTAACAATTTGGATTTAATTTCCAGCATTGATAATATGAACCTTTCCTAAAATAAAAACCAAAGATGAACATGTATATAATATTACAAAATCCAACTTTTCCTTTAGAGAATTTTTCTTCTTCAATCAGCTGTGTTCAGATATAATATACATAAAAGAAAATGCCACACATCTTTAAGCATAAAGTCTGCTATCTATATATGCATCCTTTTAACTACCACCCTTTCCAGTCAATCCTTCTTAACCCACATTTATTTACTTCTGTGCCTGGCCAATATGATTGAAATTTGGGTTTTTTACTGTGTAATTTGCTTCTTTTTATTGCTAAGTAATATTACTTTACAGGAATATATCACAATTTGTTCATTTACCCATGTATTGATAAATATTTGAGTTGTTTCTAATTTTCAGCTCTTATGAATAAAACTGCTATAAATATTTGTCTATACATGTTTATAGATATGTATATTCATTTAACTTGCGTAAATACCAAAGATTCATGTTGCTGAATCATATGTAAATTGTTTAACATTCTTGGCTATACATCCTTACCATTACTTAATATTTTGTCTTTTTAGTTTTGGGTTTTGTATTAGTCACAGTTATCCAAAGAAACAGAAATAATAGGAAAAATACATATACACTTACAAATATTGTGCATGTATATTGTATGTGTTAACAGTATATAAATGTATACATATAATATACATATGATAGGATATTACAAAGATATGAGGATACTTTGAAAAGTCCGTGAAAATGAAATTAAAAGATGTTTATTTTGTTGTAAAAAGTTTTTGAAATTCATTCATAGTTTTTCATGACTCAGATTTTCCATGAAATTTTTGAAGATACCTTATCTCTATATATCGATATCAATATCAATAGATATACCTTTATATGTGTGTGGAAGAGAGAGAAGGAGAGAGAAACAGACTTATAAGGGATTGGCTCACACGATATAGATGCTGAGAAGTCCCAAGATCTGCAGTTGGCACACTAAAGACCCAAATACTTGATGTGTAGCTCCAATCAAGAAACCAGGAGGGGCCAGCATTGTAAGCCACCACCTATGATGCCATCATCCCATATATCCAAGATGCTCCTCTTCCAATCCAGCTCTCTGCTAATGCATCTCAGAAAGTAGCAGAAGATGACCCAAGTGCTTGAGTCCCTGAACCCATGTGGGAGACCCAGGTGTAGATCCAAGCTCCTGGCTTTGGACTGGCCTAAGCCAAGACATTACAGCCACCTGCGTAGTGAACCAGTGGATTGAAGACCTCTCTCTCTCTCTCTCTCTCTCTCTCTCTCTCTCTCTCTCTCTCTCTCTCTCAATCTCTCTGTAACTCTGTCTTTCAAATAAATAAATAAATATGTTTAAAAAGATGTCAACAGACTTGACCAATGTTTCTGTCCAAATCCAAAAGCTAAAAAAGACCAATACCACCAACTCAAGCAGGTGGTCAGCAGTAGTTCTCACTCACTTAACCCTTTCCATCTATGCAGTACTTCAGCTGATTGGGAGAGGCCCACCCATAATGAGGAGAGTAATCTACTTTACTTAATCATCCAAAAATACCTTCAAAGACATACCAAGAGAAAGATTCAGACAGTTATTTGGACACCCTGTGGCCCAGTAAGCTTAACACATAAAATTAGCTATCACAGCTATTCCCTATGTAATCTCATATCTCACAGTACATTCTAAATACTAAGAAGAATTCCTGTGGTATAATACCAGTAAGATTCAGAAAAGACAAACTAACTGGGGAAGAAAAATGGGAGAAAAAAGTAGGTAAGAAAGTGAGTGAGGAGGGGGCTTATCAGACTGAAGTATGTATCTCAGTAGACTTTTTACAGGAAAACATCAAAAAGTTCATGGAAAATGGAATTTAAAAATAAGTACTTTGGTCCAAAAAATGAAATCGATGGTTTTTCATATTACCTATTTGTCATGAACTTTTTGAAAACCACTCATATTAGCTGCAATTGGATGCTATAAATTCTTCATTGTTGTAAAAGGACACCCTTTGTAAAACTAAATTCTGAAAAGGTTTCTGGAGACCTGTCTTGTGGCTTAGCTTAGAGTTCAAAAATTGCTAAGGCCACTTATTTATTTTTTTAAAGATTTATTTATTTATTTGAAAGTCAGAGTTACACAGAGAGAGTAGAGGAAGAGAGAGAGAGGTCTTCCATCTGCTGGTTCACTCCCCAGATGGCTGTAATGGCCAGAGCTGAGCCAATCCAAAGCCAGGAGCCAGGAGCTTCCTCCAAGTCTCCCACATGGGTGCCGGGGCCCAAGGACCTGGGCCATCTTCTACTGCTTTCACAAGGCCATGGCAGAGAGCTGGATTGGAAGTGGAGCAGCTGGGACTAGAACCGGTGCCCATATGGGATGCCGGCAATGCAGGCAGCGGCTTTACCTGCTATGCCACAGTGCTGGCCCCCAAGCCACTTACTTTAATTATTTGCCTAATATTCCACATTTTCATCCTCCAAATAAACAGGTCCCTTCTTGGGAGTTAAATGGTAAATGGGAAAAACTGCTCCTGAAAGTGGACACACTACATTCTGAAAATCTGATTTGCTTGAATCCCCTCTTCTTTGGGTTAGAATTTAGAAGAAATGTTCACATTTCCCACTATTCCATTCTTTCATGTATCCAGGCAATAAAATAAAAATAGGATCCTGACCACTGGCTTTTGTAAGGACCACCTTGACCGCTGTATACTTGACCATCAACCAATTCTTTTTTAAGTTTATTTATCTGAAAGTTATAGTTACAGAGATAGAGGGAGGGACACAGAGAGAAATCTTCCATCCACTGGTTCACTCCTCAGATGGCACCAACAGGCCAGGGTAGGCCAGGAGCCAGAAGCTTCATCTGGGTCTCCCACGTGGGTGGCAGGGGCTCAAGCAATTGAGCCATCTTCTGCTGCTTTTCCCAGGCCACTTGTAAGGAGATGGATCAAAAGTGGAGCAGCTGGTACACAAACTGGTGCCCTTATGGAATGCCAGAATTACAGAGGGCGGCTTTTCCCACTATGCCACAATGCCAACCCCAACCATCAGCCAATTGTAGTGAGTCAATTCTGGGTTCTCATAGAATTAGTACATGATTATCATTATGAATTCCTCACTTTGTGATATTAATATTTCTGTTTCCAATGAAAAATAGTATAAATGTGTGTGAATGCATCGAGTGTCTACATATGAAGTGAGTGTGGAAAAATATTAAACATTTTTCAGTTTAAAGCTAAAACCTAAGCTTATAAAAATTTTTTCAAGATTTATTTACTTGAATGGCAGAATCAGAGAGAGAGAGGGAGAGAGAGAGAGAGAACATGAGATCTTCCATCTACTGGTTCATTCCCCCAGGACTGGGCCATATTGAAACCAGGAGCCTGGAACTCCATTAAAATCTCCCGCATGAATGGCAGGAGCCCAAGGACATGTGACATCCTCTGCTACCTTCCCAGGCACATCAGCAGGGAACTGGATCAGAAGTGGAGCTGTCGGTCCGAAACTGGCACCCAAATGGGATGTTGGTATTGCAAGCAGTGGCTCAACACACTGTTCCATAAAGTTGGCCCTAAAAAAATTTTTTTAAAACACAAAGAACCTCTCAAATATTAGTTTGTTGATATGGGGAATGCACTAACATAACAGAACATTTTGTCATTTTCCTTTGTTTGATATAGAATCTTGAAATATATCTGTTTCAGGGGGGATATGGGGAGATGTGAAGGAACAGTCCTACTGTAAAGGACGTGTCAGTCAATCCGAGTTTCCATGCTCAAATTGCATTTGGCAGAGATTCAGTGATAGATTGTCCAATCCGGGCATTGTATGTTTTTAATATTATATGAGAATTTTCAAGTTTACAAATGTCTGGAACAATTTTCTTAATATTTGTAAGCTTGTACAACTTTCAGATGTATGCACTGGAACATTTTATAGGAGTTTCATCCTTTGGGGGCTATAGTATTATAAATATGGGCACCTAAGTTTTGTTACTGGGGTTTTTGCACACTGACATTTTGTCACAATTGGGTACAATGTGCTAAGAGCTGTTTTTGAAGTGCTTGATGAGTTTTTACTTATTTAATCATTAATCTTCATAATCATAGGTGTTAGTTAACAATATTATCTTATTCTGTCTTTGGCACAGAAAGGAATGAATAATTTGCACAATTTTGCACACCTAGTAAACGAAAAGAGCTAGGAATCCAATCCAGCCAGATTGGCTGTTCCACATCCTTAGCTACAGAGCTATACTGCCTATCCATAGAGTGGTCCATTCTCTCTTCTGGAGTTGGTTTACTCACTCAAGTTAAAAAGGAGGCTAGGGGCTCAGCACTGTGGCATAATGGGTAAAGCCACTGCCTGCAATGCAGGAATCCCATATGGGCACCAGTTCGAATCCTGACTGCTCCACTTCCAGTCCAGCTCTCTGCTATGGTCTAGGAGATAGCCCAAGTGCTTGGGGCCCCTGCACCTGAGTGGGAGACCTGGAAAGCTCTGGCTCCTGGCTCCTGGCTCCTGGCTCCAGGCTCCTGGCTTTGGACTGGCCCAGCTCTGACTGTTGCAGTCATTTGGAGAGTGAACCAGTAGATAGAAGACTTCTCTCTGTCTCTCCCTCTTCCTCTGTCTATAACTTTACCTCTCAAATAAATAAATAAAATCTTTTTTAAAATGAGGCTAATATAAGATGTTGCATTTTATATCAGACAGCATGAGAAGGGCGTTACACCGAGATCCTCACATACTTCTTATTATACTATTATAGGAAAGCTTATATGCTTTCCCAAACTAAAATAGATACACAACAAGTACGTGGGTAGTGGAATTAACATTCAGTCATAACAGCCAAGATTTGGAATCAACCTAGATGTTCATCTATGGATGAATGAATAAAAAATGTGGTATAAGTACACAATGGAAGATTATTTGGCCACAAAAGTATAAAAACCTGACATTTGCAGTAGTTATTGGAGCTGGAGTCATCACCTACATGAAATAAACCAGATGCAGAAAGAGAAAAACTTATGTTCCCTCTCATATTAGGAAGTTTAAAAAGAAATAGTAAATGTGAACTTGGAATAGTGATTGCAGGATCAGCATTGCGGTGCAATGAGTTGGGCCACCGCCTGTGATGCCAGCTCCTGTTGGAGTCCCAGCTGCTCTGCCTCTATTCCAGCTCCATGCTAATGTGCCTTGAAAAACAGCTGAGGATGACTCAAGTACTTGGGCTCCTGCTACCCAAGTGGAAGACCCCAAAAGTGTTCCTGGCTCTTGGCTTGACCCAGCAATAGCTGTTGCATTTGGAGAGTGAACCAGAGGGTGGAAAATCGCACGCTCTCTCTCTCTTCTCTCTCTAAAATAAATAAATAAATAAATAGCTCTTTAAAAAAAAGAGAGAGAGAGAGTAAGGAGACACCTTTCTCTGAAAGGAAGAAGGAACCTCCACTGTGATACGGCCTTGACTAAATAAAAGTTCGGAGTTGGTGAACTCAAGAGGCTTCCATAGCCTTGACAGCTCATGGCAAGAGCCTTGGGTGATTACTGAAGTCATAAATAAAAGTGTCAATTGTTAAATCAACAATGGGAGTCACTGTGCACCTGTTCCCCATGTAGGCGCTCTGTTTTAAATGTGTTTTACTATGAGAATTAATGGTAAAACTACTAGTCGAACAGTACTCTATATCTTGTGAGGTTGTGTGGGTGCAGTCTGTTGAAATCTTTGCTTAGTATATACCAGGTTGATCTTTTGTATATAAAGATAATTGAAAATGAATCTTGATGAAGAGTGGGATGGGAGAGAGAGTGGGAGATTGGAGAGCTACAGGTGGGAGGGAGGTTATGGGGGAAAAAGCCACAACAATGCAAAAGTTGCACTTTGTAAATTTACATTTATTAAATAAAAAAAGAAGTAAAAAAAAAAAGAGAGAGAGAGAGAATAGTGACTGCTACAGTTTGGAAATAACTGGGAAGGTATATAGGAAGATTGAATAATGGGTACCAAAAAAAGTTCAGATGAAAGTAACAAATTCTAGTTCCACAGCAGAGTAGAGAGACAATAGTTCACAGCAGTGTATTATATACTGTAGAAAGAACTGGAAGAGAGCTCATGGGCTCCAGTCACAAAAATAAGGAAATGGAAAGGCTAGTTGCCCAGTTTAATTGGTTTGTGTGGAATATATATGTTGAAATATCACACTATACCAGGTTAAATGTACAAGTATCACTTGTTGCTAATAAATAATTTTATAAGAGGTAATAAATACTCAAAATTCAAAAAAGATATGTTTATACCATATGCATGTGTGGAAATATTACCCTGTGTACCATAAACTGTATAAATATTACATGTCAATAAAAATAATATTTTAAAATATAAGTTCATTTTGTTGTAAAAAATTTTTGAAATCCATTCATAGCTTTTTTCATAATATACACTTCCTATGCAGATTTTGGAGTAGCCACACATGCTACCATTTAGTTGCTGTAATTTTTAGATATTACAGAAATAGAAGAAAAACCAGAGATGCTTTTTTCTACCCTCTGCTCACTATTCACACACTTAATGGAATGCTTTTTTTCTTCATCTTTTCCTTCTTTTTTCAACATAAAATTTCTGCTTCCTCCCCCCTCACACACACACATATGCAGCTAGCAATTCTGTAGCGGATTCTCCAGTTAGACAATAGCTAATTTAACTCAATTCTGCCTTGGAGACAGTGTCAAAGCCCACAGATTGAAGACTCAGTCCCACAAAAATGCCCTAGTCTTCAGCTGTCAATTGCAAAGCTGTGGTCTATGTTCTGACTGACTGGCTGTCAACCATGGTTCTCAAGATCCTCACCTTAGAGTTCACAGAATACAGAGCAACACTCACTGTTGCTGTTGTACTGGTCTATAAGAAATGGTGTTACCAGAAAATACAGATGGACAGCCAAGATGGAAAAGGTGCCTTGGGCAAGCCATGGGGAGCTCTCGTGCCCTTCCTGGGAACAGCGCCCCCCAGGGCCTTCCACATGTTCAGTTCTCCAGAAGCTCCTCAAATCTTGTCCAAGAATGTTAATGATGCTTGACCTCCAGCCACCCTTCCCTTCCTGAAGTCCGGTGGGTGGAGCTGGAAGATCCAACCACCTAATCCTTGATAATGTGGTCTTTCTGATGACTGGTCCCTTCCTGAAGCTTTCTTGGGGCCCCACCTTATGTCGCCTCATTAGCATAAATCCAGGTGTGACCAAAAGGGCTTGAAACAAAAGCCACTCCTAGGACTCAGAAAATTACAAGGGATTTAGGATCTCTGTGTCAGAAACCAGGGACAAAGATGAAACTTATTTCCCATTAAACCACAGGTATGTTAATCTAAATTATTTTTAAAATAGCATCAGGCAAATATTAATAATTCAAAAAATTTGATTCTACCAATGATCTCATTTCATCAATTTTTCCTGTTCAACATTTTCATAGAATTTTATATCCCCAAAATAATCTCATTTGCAAATGATTAAACAGGGAAGTAACTACTCTGTACTTAAATAGCAGGTATCACCAATTTTCTTTTTTTTTTTTTTTTTTTTTTTTTTTTTTGTATTTTTTTTTTTTATAAAGCTTTTATTTAAAGAATATAAATTTCCAAAGAACAGCTCATGGACCACAATGGCTCCCCCCACACACAACTTCCCTCCCTCCCCCCACCCTCCCCTTTTCCCGCTCCCTCTCCCCTTCCATTCACATCAAGATTCATTTTCAATTCTTTTTATACACAGGAGATCAATTTAGTACGTATTACGTAAAGATTTCAACGGTTTGCCCTCGCATAGAGACACAAAATGATAATACTGTTGGAGTACTAGTTATAGTATTAATTCACAATGTACAGCACATTAAGGACAGAGATCCTACATGATTTTTTTTTTTTTAAAAATTGATTAATTGTCTATGCAATTTCCAGTTTAACACCAAGATTTTTTTTTTCATTTGCAATTATCTTTATATAAAGAAGATCGATTCAATATATACTATGTAAGGATTTCATCAGTTTGCAATTTTCTTTTCTCTACCTGTGACTGGTGAAGAGAATGCATCTAGGTATTATTCTCTGAATAATAACATCATATATAACTGAAGTTAGGAATTAAATTTCCCCTGAAGGCTTAATAACTGTGATTCTTGAAATGCCCTTTTTAAATTCCATTTTCCAAACCTTTATTCAGTTACTCTGACTGATTTTTGCCAAGTTCTCTTCATTTTTTCATTTCTTTTAAGATTGGTAAAATCCAAATTGGACATGTTCCATAATTCGCTGTTAAAATATCTGTCATATTCCTTGCAAATACTGGTTTTGGAATCAGGAGACTTAGTACCTACTCCCTACTTTCCGACTTACCAGAGGTTCTGTGTTAGATAAGTTATCTAGCTTATCTTCGTCTTGTTGATAGTAGTTACTGGACTAAAAGCATTTGCTTTCTTAAGACGGCATGATTTTTTTATTCATCTGTGAAACAATAATTGTCAATGAGTATCTGTACAGCTATCTTTTTTTGCATTCTCTTTCAAAGAGCTTTTTCCTTTACAAAGCAAATTATCCTTCTTTTATCCTGTATTAGTTTCGGTATATTTATTTTTTCTGCTTGTCAAAGTCACTCAGAATTTTAATTAACTACAAGGTAAGGAATTCACTTAAAATATTTGTCCTTCAATTGCAACACTCACTCCTTAGGGAGAAAGAAAAGCAGAATATTCCTATATATTTCCTATATATCGAATGAGTTTCAGGAATTTGTATAAGATAAAGGTGTATTTTATAACTAGTCTCATAAAAGAGAGGTTTAGCAGAATCAGCAAATAGACCAAAAGATGAGATTAACCAATCTTTACTGTTTTTACAATTTCTCTTCTTCTAATAATATTTATTTAACATCTTAATTTACTGAGCTATGTTTTATGCCAAGAAAACATAACAGATGTATTTCTTGTCATTGAAAAACTCAGAACCTAAAATAGATATCATTAAAGTGAGAAAAAGGGTAAGAAATAGACTTAAAATTCTCAGAAAATTTGTGCCTCTTTCAAAGCACATGCATTTTTACCAGCATGGGTTGTTTGGCCAACGTTGACCTCATGACTTGGGCAAGGGCTTCTGCCCTGCTTGCCTCTATACGAGTTTTAGAAAGGGAGGGTCGTCTCTGGAAACTGTCTATTCTTCTCCCCCTGCTGTCTTCTCACATCTGCCTCCTCCCTTTCCCCTTTCCACCTTCCCCGCACACTTATTGCTCTACAGAAAGACAGTCCAGTTCCATTCCTTCATGTAGAGCCAGCCCATACTCCCTTTTCCACAATTTTTCTTTCCTGATTTTTTCAAAGCTTTTTTCAATTATCTTATAGAGTTCCTTTATCATGCTTTTCTTATTCTTACAGACTGTAGCTATCCTATTCAGACATGTAGAGAATTTTTCTCTTTGACGATCTTATTCATGTCTAGAAAGTTCTTTTAGTGATCTTCATAATGGGAAATAACATTTATGCTGTTTTTTCCTCTTACAAAATGATAGACTAGAGAAACACAAAAAATGAAAGCAGCAGTAAATAAAACCTTGGTAATGGGGACATGCTGGATCAGATAAACACAATGTGGAAAATAAATCAAATTTTCAAAAATTCATTTTACAGAAACATGCATTTAAATTGCTCTTTAGGTGCTCTTACATGTTACTGTTTATAGAGTAAAGTTTAAATTCATTGTTTAGTTACAGCTCAGTTGGTAAGTGTGTTCATGAACAAGGTACAGTTTGAGCTGTTTATTTAAGACAGGCAAATACCATCAGGCAAGGAAAAAGGGTCTTCCCCTCTGTAGAGCACATATGTAGGAAACACTGAGTTTATGTTGATTCTGGTGACAATGTTAGAGTCAATAAGAGCTTAAAGTTAAATGCTTTATTAGGATTTGTATAATCAGGAATAAGAAAATTCAGTGCAGTTGTGTTCAAATACTTTAATTTTTGCTTCGCATTTTAAAAATGCTTCCAGAGGTAATGTTTTATTGATTAGCCAACACAACAATTTTTTACTATGTATAAATTATTACTAGGTGTTTCAGCAAATTCTGGTTATAAAAGCAACTGAAGTCAACACTATCTGGTATACTATAACTCCTTACTGAATTTTTTTTGTGTTTCAATTAACTTTTTTCCTCCATAAGTGATAAATAATGAACTAAATATGTAGTTAGAAATAGTTTTGTCATGCCTGAACATTCCTGTTTCATAAGAAGCAATCATTTTTGGATATACAAGCTTGAGTAAAATAATTGCATTTACCTTTTAATTGATGCTTAAGCCTCTTTAAGATCATCATTAGCAAGCCTCCTTTAATGATTAGCCAGAAAACTATCTTCACATAACTAGCACTTTTCTGACACCAAGCAATCCACCATTATGCAAAAGGGGAAGAGAGTGAAAGAATTTTTGAGGCAACCCACACAACAAACTTCTAGACCAGATATTCCCAATAGCCACAGAGGGTGAATATCCGGAACCATATAATAAAACTCCTATGACAAGAAGAGAAATTTGTTTCACATCATCATCACTTTGAAATGGTGGGTTGGGTTTCAGACATTCTGTTTTCCCTGTATGAATACAGAACATCTATAGTAGCAAATGCCTGTGCAGGCTGTGCAAACAAAAATAGAAAGATTTCCATTTCAAAATATTCCCGGATATCGTTGAGGTTGAAGGAAGAAAAATAAATCCAGATCCGTTTTATAGCATTTAAGTTGATATTTACAGTTGCTACAGAGGAAACCAGGTTTGCCCATTGTTTCAAGACAATGATCCTATTGATAGTGTTCCTAATGTCCCCAAACATAAGATTCATCTGTGTAGATAGAGGAAGATTGATGCAATGCCTTTAATGAAGACAGATTCCATTACTTTCTGCTTACTTCAAAGTTTCCAAGATTGCAGATCAGAACCTAATTTGAAAAGGACAAATTCTATTCCCTCAGTGTCTTCTGATACAGGTTACCATTCCAGATTACTTTTAAAAACGTATGTGTTGATTTTATTAAAGTAATAATTAGGATATTAGATTTTACTCAGCGATTTTTTTATTTTTGCTATCACATTCTTAAACTAATTTCCCTTGTCATCCCAAGTTAACTGACTAAACAATTGGAAACAACACAGGAAGGTAGTGACTACAGCAATAGGAATAATTTGAGTTTTTTCTTCCCCTCAGGTGTTTTATACCTTTCAACGAGCCAAAGAACATATCCTGATTTGAATTTAGAAATTTTTTACACTACAAAAGAATTTCACATAAGAATCAGAAATCAGGGCCGGCGCCGTGGCTCAACAGGCTAATCCTCCGCCTTGCGGCGCCGGCACACCGGGTTCTAGTCCCGGTCGGGGCACCGATTCTGTCCCGGTTGCCCCTCTTCCAGGCCAGCCCTCTGCTGTGGCCCAGGAGTGCAGTGGAGGATGGCCCAGGTGCTTGGGCCCTGCACCCCATGGGGAGACCAGGAAAAGCACCTGGCTCCTGGCTCCTGCCATTGGACGAGCGCGGTGCGCCGGCCGCAGCGCGCCGACCGCGGCGGCCATTGGAGGGTGAACCAACGGCAAAAGGAAGACCTTTCTCTCTGTCTCTCTCTCTCACTGTCCACTCTGCCTGTAAAAAAAAAAAAAAAAAAAAAAAAAAAAGAATCAGAAATCAGTAAATATTCTTTTGGTCTTTCTGGTTGAAAACAGACTTTTTTAAGTTACTTTACAGTTGCCAGCATTTACTATCTCATAAGTAATTCCCATCTGATTTTATTCTCCATATAGTGTAACACAAAATTCCTAATTTGTAGCATTTAGCAAATAATTATCAAAGGCATCCTTTATATCTCCCAAAGAAGTGATTTTAAAAACATTTTAGGAGAAATATGTCATATATTAAAAATATGTGCTGTAAACTTTCTTTAGTGTGTTCTAATTTGAAAATGTCAGTCCAATTATATTTTTTAAACTTCTATGTTTCAATTTAACTTAATGCACTGAGTAAAACACCATGGTTGTTGTCAAGAAGTTATAAATAATTTATAAAGCATAAGGCAAATTTTTTGAGATTAAACACCAGTGTTGTATGCACTGTGATGAAAGAATGACACACCACTCCTGTCATATGAGAGTGGTAAGGTGATACTTTACAGGAGATAAAAGCCTGAAATTGTTTGGAAAACTTTAGTGCACCCACCAAACCAGAAACCTGCCAATAACAGATTATCAATTATTCTAAAAGTTCTTAGAAAATTAATTTAGTATTATCTAACCCCAAATTGTCTTGTCACTTCCGCATTTAAAAAGTAATTTTCCATATGATAAATGTAAAATTCGAAATAATATTCATCACTTTTGTTGAAATGCATTGAATATTTTTGCTGAATAGAGAAAGTATTTTAAAACCCTCGATTGTTCTTTTTACATGTTCTTATTATCCTTAAATTTATAACTTTTACCTTCTTTTCTGGTCTCGGTAATTGGAAAACATAGGGAAATTTGTTGCTAGAAAGTTTAATGCATCCCATTGTGGTTTATGGGTATGAAGTCTAACTCATCAAAAGTGTATTATGTAGCTTGATTAGCCTTCTTACAAAGATCTTTTGGAATCATATCACATACTTTGCATGCAATTAGAAGCAAAGATGTGGATGAATACAGAGAAAACGGACTTGATGTCTTTGATTGTGCTTGCTGAGCTCCAGAATTGAAATGGAAATGTTTTCATAATTACCATTTATTTTAGCTCCATGTCAATCTCTACTTGTATTTCTTTTTATAAACAACAACCATACAGATAAAAACATTAAAAATAAAATTATGTGCTGTAGAGGACACAGAACAAGTTATGAATTTTGGCTTTGAGGAACTATGAGGTTTTTATAATTTATTTATTTGAAAGGTAGAGATGGGGCCAGCACAGCGGATTAACAGCCCTGGTCTGAAGCACCAGCATCCCATATGGGCGCTGGTTCTAGTCTCAGCTGCTCCTCTTCTGATCCAGCTCTTTGCTGTGTCATGGGAAAGCAGTAGAAGATGGCCCAAGTCCTTGGGCCCCTGTGCACACGTGGGAGACTGGAAAGAAGCACCTAGCTCTTGGCTCCTGGCTTCAGATCAGCACAGCTCCAGCCGTTGCGGCCATCTGGGGAGTGAACCAGCAGATGGAAGACCTCTCTCTCTCTCTTTTTGTCTCTACCTCTCTCTGTAACTCTTTCAAATAAATTTTTAAAAATCTTAAAAAAAAAAGGGGGGGGTAGAGATACAGAGAGGCAGACACAGACAGACAGAAAGCAAACTCCCATCTGCTGACTACTGTCTGGCTGGGCCAGGCTGAAGCAAGAACCTAGGAACCCAGTCTGGGTCTCCCATGCAGGTGACTGGGATGCAAGTGCTTGAGCCATTACCCGCTGCCTCCCAGCATGTGCTTTAGCAGAAAGCTGGGATTAGGAGCAGATCAGAGACTCAAAAGCAGACATTCGATATGGGATGCAGTCCATGTGGCATCTTAACCACTATGGCACATGCCTGCCCCAAGCAGCTAAAGATCACCATAAACAAGAGATGAAAGGTGACTTAAAAATGAATGGCTGAGCAGTCAGTGTTGCTGGTGTTATGGGGTAATGGGATAAGCCACTGCCTGCGAAGCCAGCATCCCATAAGGGCACAGTTCATGTCCGAGCTGCTCCATTTCTGATCCAGCTCCTTGCAAATGCACCTGGGAGAACAGCAGAAGATGGCCCAAGTGCTTGGACCCCTGCACTCACATGTGAGACCCAGAAGAAGCTGGCTTCAGTCTGGCCCAGTTGTTATGGCCATTTGGGGAGTTAAACAGCAGATAAAAGATCCCTCTCACTCTCTCTCTCTCTCTCTCTCTCTAACTCTGCTTTTCAAATAAATGAATGACTCTTAAATAAATAAATAACCTCATAAAATAAATGAATGGCCAGGATAAAAAGTAAAGAGGAAAATAACTTCAGAGAAGGCCTGGTGAGGAAAACAGATGAGTTTTGGGAATAAATCCAGTAGAAACAATCAGAAGATAAAGAAGGCAGGAAGTTCATGAAGCTAAAACCGCTGATAACGAGGGAGGGATTGTAATACTAAATTGCCAGACTCGAGGAGCTGCAGCCAGGCTGGATCAGGGCAGGGGAGATCTGGAGGTTCTGAGACTGCTCTCAGCCTCTGCCCAGGTCTGCTCATTTTCAGCTCTTCCCCGTTTGCCTTTCACATTTCAAAAGGCAACCCTATGAATGTTATGAAGATTGAAGGCAGCTAAGGGACTCCTTTTGATGAATTTCTGCAATTTATTTTCTCCTTTTGCCATCCCATTTTAATGAACAGAATAACACATAGGGGAGGTTCATTTTCTAACAATGTTCTTTTCACACCAAACTCCAAGGCAACATCTGAGAGCCTGCAATTTAGCATTGGAGGGGCTGTGCTGGTGATGAGAGGGGAAGTGGTTTTTCAGATGAGGCACAGCTGAGCCAAGCTGACACCACGAGAACTTCAGGTCACTAGGGATTCCCAGACCATTTGCTGCAGAAGGACTAATGGCAACCTCAGGTCCTGGGTGGATGCCAACTAGGATAATTGCTTGGGGAAAAATTAACTTGGGTAAATTGAAAACTGCTTTTTGCTCATCTATTAAACAATCTGGAATCTCTTGTTTTTCCATATGGTTTTTGTTTCTGGGCAGCCTGATTATAGCTACAGGCTGTATATTTTATGTTATTCCTTGTAGAACATTGGGTAACTAGAAAAGGTTTAGGTAATTGAATTAAATTTGGGGTACACTGCTGCAAATATGTAGGATTTGGGGTGAACTGCATTCTTGAGCCTTTTAAGGTAGTCATTAGCAAGTACATTGTGGCTACAGAAGATGAAATTTATCTCATTAATTTTAATTGGAGAAAGTAAGTCATCTTTACTTCCTTTTCCTAAAGCCTACACTTCATTCCATGGTTTAATTATGTTATTAATGCACCTCACCAAAAAAGCAGTTCATCTCTTCTTAATCTCCTAATAAGCGTCCCACAACAGTTCATCCAAAACTTCCCCACTGTTTGCAGGCTCTCAGCTCTCCACACTCATTCTCAACACATGAGCTCACTCCTGTTTTATGAAGGAGCTCAAAGTCAGTTAGCACTCATTTCTTCATCTGTTCTCTTCCAGTCTGGGTTTATACACCTATCACATCTCTTTGCCTAATTTAGTTTCAAGGAAAGAGGTCTTTCCTTTACTTTCTGAGCTCAATTCTCATTGTCTGGGCCCTTCCCTTCTCCAATTACGGCCCAAAATTGCAGAAACATCAGCATCACTGGGGGGGGGGGGGGAGCGGGGGTTCCAAGTACAAAATCTCAAAATGTTTGCTCGAGGTAAGAATCAAAATCTAGATATCTGGAAGATCCCAAGGTGATTTGGATACAGATTCGTATTTCGTTTTTGGTCCTACTCAGTCTACATCCTCTAGAGCTATTTTTCTTTTTATCATGACTTTCATCACACTATGTCAATTCCCTCCTCTGTTGGCTTTTTAAGTGCTTACAGCTTTTTCTATCTTATAAATCCTTCTTTTCCTATCACTACTCACTTAAATTACATTTTGCAAGATTTCTTAAGATATCCTTACCTAATTGCTTGTTTGCCTTTGCAGCTTTCATGATGACTCCCAATATTTTACGTCTTTGTGGAATTTGGCACTGCTCGGCATTTTCTTGAAACTTTCTGCTCTGGCTTTCATGACACTGGACTCTGTCCAAAGCTAAGGCACGGTATCAGTCTTTTTTTTTTTCCTGTTCTCAAATACCACTGAAGGATTAGCAGATGAGAGCCTGCATCACTATAAACATGAGACACTTAAATCACAAGTGTGATTAAATAATTGGGGTCCCATAATTGTACCATTCTAGGGTAAATGAAAGTAAAATCCAGATTTGTTCAAAACAAAAGGGAAGAAGGAGTCTTAAAGTAAAAATTTTAGAGACTACAAGTGGTACAGGTCCCTATTCGACTTTTGTTTTGCATGCCATTTGCTTGCTTTCTTCTTTCTTTCTTTCTTTCTTTCTTTCTTTCTTTCTTTCTTTCTTTCTTTCTTTCTTTCAGATTTATTATTTATCTGAAAGGCAGAGTTACAGAGAGGCAGAGGCAGAAAGAGAGAGAGGGGTCTTCCATCTGCTGGTTCAATCCCTAGATGACCACAACGGCCAGAGCTGCGCTGATCGGAAGCTAGAAGTCAGGAGATTCTTCTGGGTCTCCCACATGGGTGCAGGGTTCCAAGGACTTGGGCCATCTTCTAGTGCTTTCTCAGGCCATTGCACAGAGCTGGATCAGAAGTGGAGCAGCCGAGACTCGAACCGGTATCCATATGGGATGCCAGCACTGCAGGTGGCAGCCTCACCTACAATGCCACAGCAGCGGCCCCAGTATGCCATTTTCTAAGGGAAAAATAAATGAGTGAACAGCTTTTACATTTTTATTCATGATTGAGGATTTGGGTATGAAAATTATTCCTCTGATGAGAAGTCACTCAACTGAATTCTTACTCTTCCCCTAACTTGATGGAAGTAAATTTAGGGATCACAAAAAATGTCAATACAGAAAGTTAAAAAGAAAGCATGACCCAGAATCCAGTCCTAAGTTTATATTTTGGGATTCATGTACAGGTTTTCAGAGAGAGAGAAAGAGAAATAAAATACACAAACTTTTTTGTTACTATATTTGAGCTGTTCTTTTTAGTTGCTAAGTTTCTAAGTAAGGCACACATAGCTATTTTATGTTTTTAATTTCTCAATATCACTAGGGTGAATGACTGTGACATAATTTATTTTAACAATTGTTTACCATTCTTTTCAATGTCTTACTCCTTTAAATAATGTTTAAATGAACATTAATATGCAAATCCCTTATTTATTTATCATATTATTTTCATTAAATCCCCAAAATGGAATTTTTATGTAAAGGTTATGTATATTTTAACTGTAACTGTATATTGCCAAGCTATACACCCATTCACAGTGTATGTGACTGCTTATTTCTCTTGATAATTTACCAACATGTGTAGGGGCAAGATTAATATCATTTAGATGCAGGGCTGGATCCTGTCTGCTTGAAATTTTGATAGCTTGATCACTATAGACTTTCTTGTATTAATTTGCATCAAAACATTATTACTGAGTTTTAATGACCTCATTAAATTTGTGCCTGAGGCAAGTAATTTGTCTCACCCTTAGTCCCAACCCTATATATTGGGCCACACCCCTAAAAAACAAAAACAAACAAAAAGCCAATGTGACTGCTATGATAATAGTGAATGATTACTTTCACATTTTTTAAAAATTTTTAATGAGGGTGATCAACTTTTCACATTTAATGATAATTTCTATTCCCTCCTGTAAATTGTTTGTGTTATCTCAACTTTTCTTTGATGATTGAGAAAGGCAAACTGAGAGAAATCTGTCATCTGCTGGTTCACTCCCCACATGCCCACAATAAGCAGGGACTGAGGCAGATTGAAAAACAGCAACTCAGAGCATAACCTGAGAATCCCATGTGGGTATGGCAAGGAGCTAAGTACTTGAGCCATCACCTGCTGCCTCCTGGGGTTTGCATTAGCAGGCAGCTGGATCAGAAACAGAGCCAGAACTCCAGTATGGGATAAAGGATGCAGGCAGCCCAAGCAGCTATGCCAGACACCTACCTCTCATTGCCAAGCTTTCTATAGGGTGCTGTCTTCTGCTTTTTGAATTGTAGAAACTTTTTTTATATTTATCATACAGTTTGCAGTAATTTCCCAAGCTGTTTATTTTAAACCTTCAAGATGTTTTTGGCATGATTCTTTTCTACATAGAAGTCTGAAAATTTTTTGTAGTTATGATTTGAATGCCAAGACTGATTATTACAAAAAATTAACCTTTTAGCTCTCCTTCATTCCTTGGGCCTCTGCACCCACATAGGAGACCTGAAGAAGCTCCTGTTCCTGGCTTCAGATTGGTCCAGTTCCAGTTGTTGCGGCCAAATGGGGAGTGAACCAGTGGATGGAAGACCTCTCTCTCTCTCTCCCTCTCTCCCTCCCTTCCTCTCTCTCTCTCTACCTCTGCCTTTCAAATAAATAAATAAATTAGTGTTAAAAATATTTAATAGTTTGAGTATTTTCAAATACATTACCAAAGCCCCTTTTAATAGGAAAAGTGGAAGCACAGATAGGAGAGAAACGAAGTGGAGAATCGGAAGGTAGTGTGGAGTCTCCCCCATCATGGCAAAGAGCTCCACAGAGAAGACACTTTCAGAGCTGCCTCTGGGAGGGCACTGGGGAGACGGCACAATCCCAGAGAGGATGGGGTGTGGGTTTCAATCATTCCTGTGGGCAGAAGAGACTCTGTCTCCAAGTGACACTAAAGCCACAAGAGAGCTACCTCCTCACAGGACCTTCTAAGCACCAGATACTGAGAATGGCCACGTGAGAAAATCGCCCAGAATCAAAGCCGCTGACATTTGCCTCATCCTTCCCTGCTCCACCCTCAAACCCACCTAACTTTCCTGCTATGCCAATAGCATTTCTAGCAGCACTGCCATCTTGGGGCAGAAAAGAGTATCAATTGGAATAAGGTTGTGATTAGATTAATTTAAAGGAAACAAAGTCTTACTGCCTCTATACTTGAGTTTGCAAACCTAAGTGCTAAATGATTAACTTTAACAATCTTCTTAGGTTTTTTATTTTCATGTAAAATTAAAAAGAGGCTCCCCCTCTAAGAAAGAAAAATTATCTGTTGATTTTTCTAGTTGTTTAATGGCTCCATATTTATTCTTGAATCTTTAATTCATCATAGTTTATTTTAGTGTATTTTGTATATAGTAGGAATGTAATTTTAAAACTAGTTCCCAAATAGCCAATTTAATATAATCTAAATCACATATAAACTGGACATCCTAGTATGCAAAGTCAGAAGTTGCTATTTTTCCCCTTTGTACATTTTATCTGTCTAGTCCTTTCCTACCTCCCTTCAGCTTTTTTCCTCTTTCCACTTAGTCCACCATGAAGCCAGAACTCAAAATAAAATGAATTCAAGAAAAGAACTACAGGCCAGCGCTGCGGCTCACTAGGCTAATCCTCCACCTGCGGCACAGGTACCCAGGGTTCTAGTCCCGGCTGAGGCGCCGGATTCTGTCCCGGTTATGTCCCGGTTGCTCCTCTTCCAGTCCAGCTCTCTGCTGTGGCCTGGGAAGGCAGTGGAGGATGGCCCAAGTGCTTGGGCGCCTGCACCCACATGGGAGACCAGGGGAAAGCACCTGGCTCCTGGCTTTGGATTGGCGCAGCGCTGGCCATAGCGGCCATTTGGGGGGTGAACCAATGGAAGGAAGACCTTTCTCTCTGTCTCTCTCACTGTCTAATTCTGCCTGTCAAAAAAGAAAAGAAAAGAAAAGAACTACACTTGTTGATGTATCTTCTGCATAAACATATTCATTTCTTGGTAGAATTTTACAAAATATTATACGGTCATTTGGGATGACTGTAGAGTTTTTTCACAGTAGAAAATTGTGAAGTTTGAAATGATATGCTATTAAGTGTTGTGTTTAATGATTTTAGAATAATGGAATTTAATTTTGGAGGTATCTAATATTTTTATTTATGAATATTTCCTTTGCTATCAATATAATATTTTATAACAAAACAATATTCTTATCAAATGTTAACATATATTCTCTTAGTCTTAAATATTTAACTGTGACCTACTAAATATACAGAACTGTACTAGCCAGAATTTCATCTTAAGATAATTCATTAAAGTAATTTCTTTTAGTATGAAGTAATATTAGATCACACCTTAGGTTTAAATTTTGAAACAAAAAGTTTCATTATACTTTTTTAGCAATGTTCATCAGCTCAGTCCTGATTGTTGTATGTGTTGGGAGCAGGTAGAGCATCAGAACTTCGTGGTTTAGTGATGCAGTCTCTGAACCAGAATTTAGTTAAGGGCAGAGCTGCAGGGTTACTAATATATTAGGACTGAGGTCACAGAAGGGAATCAAATGCCTTATGCCTTGATTTGATTATTATTAAATGTTTCCCTTCAGGAACATTACATTAATTTTCAATTTTAGAAAGAAAATTACTTTTCAATGCTTAGAACAGGATGCTAAGTTCATCCAAAACCTGGACATTTGCCAACTGCCTTGAGATATTCTTGATAGATAACTTCCACCTTCCTCCTCCCTGCGTGCACTATGTTCAATTGTCTAGTGGGTGAAAAATATAATTTTGTGCTAAACGAATTTCTGTATCTGCTATTTGGAGTATTTATATGATCTAGACACTTATTCACAAGGGGCCATTTGCCTGGATAAAGACTTTAAATATATAGTGGTTGTGAATTCTGCATATTTGCCAAAAAATTTTCTTAATAACATTTCTCTTTTTTTAATGTATACAATTTAAACTGTGAAGGAGTTCAGATGACGGGGGATGGCAGAGGAAAGGAACAGCTCACTCAATATGGAAATGTTTAGGTGTCTACTGTGTCTACAGCACTCTCAAAACTTTATTCTCCCATGGATAGCACACTGTTTTAACAAATCTACCTTCTAAATTTTCTAGATTGCACATAAGTGGATTAACACATGTCAGAACACTCCAAGCTTTAAAATTCTTACTTATTTAACATTACTATGAGCACTTTTTTGTGTTTTAGTCTAATTTGGGACTTTTTCAATGAGTACTACATTCTTTGTACCAGTTTATACATGGCACAAGCTGTGAATTCACTAATGTAGCAGAGAACTTAAAAGTGCAATGCCACAGTCAGATGTTTTAGTGCAGTTTTTCCCAACCTCGATCCAGCAAACACAAAATTGAGTATATTTCAATTCTTGTGTATCAATACTCCAAAGCTGTATGGCAAACCACCTAAAATTGCAGTGACTTTGAAAACCACCACTTTAATTGCTCACCAATCTGGGTTGCCTGAGGGGTCCCCTGGTGGTCCCAGCTACAGTGGGGTGTATGTTCTCTGAACCTCCTGGGAAGCAGAGCTGTGTCTCCTCACAAGGCTGATTCTTCACATAGCAACCAGATCCAAAAGTGTCCAATTACACTTAATCCCCATGTAGGACCTCTCTTCTTAATGAGTTGTAATATGAGAATCGACTATAAATCCTGTTCTCAAATTGGACTCTATATCTTGTGAGTACGTGTGGGTGCAAACTGTTAAAATCTGTGCTTAACATGGAGTTGGTCCTCTGTGTATAAAATCAAAATTAAAATGAACCACAATGGGCTGGCGCCGCAGCTCACTTGACCAATCCTCCGCCTGCGGCACCGGCACCCTGGGTTCTAGTCCCGGTTGGGGCGCCGGATTCTGTCCCGGTTGCCCCTCTTCCAGTCCAGCTCTCTGCTGTGGCCCTGGAAGGCAGTGGAGGATGGCCCAAGTGCTTGGGCCCTGCACCCGCATAGGAGATCAGGAGGAAGCACCTGGCTCCTGGCTTCAGATCCGCGCAGTGTGCTGGCGGCGACAGCCTTTTGGGGGGGGGAACCAACGGAAAAGGAAGACCTTTCTTTCTGTCTCTCTTACTGTCTAACTCTGCCTGTCAAAAAAAAAAAAAAAAAAAAAGAACCACTAAAGTTGTATCTATGAAAAAATGCATTCATTAAATAAAAACTTAAAAAAAAAGTGCAGTTATAGATGAGCAGTCTATGAATGCTTCAGCTTGAACCTAACACAGTGTCACCTTTACTGCATTCCACTGGCCAAAGTAAATTACAAGGGCAGCTGAAATCCAAGAATGTGGAGAAATAGATACTATCTCTCTCTGGATTGAATGAATGGCAGTGTCATCTCTCAGGATGTCACAAAATTTTGGCCGGATTTTAAAATGCATTGCCATGGGAAGTAAGGAAGTGAACATGAATGCAATCTAATCAGTCATAAAAACTAAATCAAAATCTCAAGAAATTATAAAATAAAAGTAATCCATACAACTCAATTAAACATTTTTAAATAGGAAAAGTTATAATGGACACATTAAAAAAAAAGTTATATAAATAAGTACAAGTAAAGATCTCAATGCCACTTGTCATCAGGGAAATGCAAATTAATACATCTATAGACACATCACATTGTGTCCCTAAAGTATATATAATTATTATATTTAAAGTCAATCCAGGGGCCAGTGCCTGGCCTGAAGCGCCAGCATTCCATATGGGTGCCTGTTTGGCTGCTCCACTTCCGAACCAGTTCTCTGCTATGGCCTGGGAAACAGTAGAAGATGGTCCAAGTCCTTGGGCCCCTGCACCTTCATGGGAGACACGGAAGAAGCTCCTGGCTCCTGGCTTCGGATCGGTGCAGCTCTGGCCATTGCAGCCAATTGGGGAGTGAACCAGCAAATGGAAGACTTCTCTCTCTCTCTCTCTCTGTCTCTCTCTCTCTCTGTCTCTCCTCTGTCTGTGTAACTCTGACTCTCAAGTAAAAAATAAATAAATCTATAAAAAAAAGTCAATCCAATGAGATAATACACATAAGACACCTCACTCTCTCATTCATTTGCTCAACTTACATGTATTATTTTCTCAGTAACAAGGTATTATGATAAGCAATGCTTATGTAAATGCTTCTTGAGATGCCCAAAGACTTGGATGGGTTGGTGCAAGACCAATGGCTATTATAATAGAAATACACAGATTTATGAAGGCGTAGACCAACTTTGAGGGACTACAGAAGGAGGAGACAGACTGAGTCTTCAGATAGTTTTGAAGGAAGTGGGAGTTCACAAGAAACAACAGAGAGAAAGAAGAAACCAGGGCACAGGGCCATGGTAGAGCATGGCAGATTTGGAGAAATACAAGAAAGCTTGGCCTCCAAGGGAGAGGAGCTAAGTTCATTGTGATGATCCATGGTGGGGAGGGGAACAGTACATTGGGCAATAAGACATGATCACTTTCCTCTACTGCTTAATTTTTTGCACCAGCATAAAGCAACAACTTTTCTTTCAAATTCTTGAATCTTCCCTTTCCCCCATAATAACAAAAAAATTTCACATCTCCATGATCATCAATAGCACTTTACTTGAATATTTATCTCATTTTACTTCCTATTTAGGTTATCTCCATATCTAATCTCTATTAGACTGATAGCCCCTGTCAAGACAGAACCTTTGTCATTAATTTTTCTCCAAAATACTTTGCATGATTCTTTACTTTTACAAGACCCAAATATATATATATATATATATATTTATTTATTAATCAAATATTTACTGTATCTATCAATTATGTTTCTTTTTTGAAGATTTATTTATTTATTTGAAAGGCAGAGTTACAAAGAGTCAGAGGCAGACAGAGATAGATAGAGAGAGAGAGATCTCTTCCATCTACTGGTTCACTCCCCAGATGGCAGCAACAGGAGCCAGGAACTTCTTTCAGGTCTCCCACATGGGTGCAGGGTCCCAAGCACTTGAGCCATCCTCCACTGCTTTCCCAAGCACATTAGCAGATAGCTGGATGGGAAGTGGAACAGCTGAGACTCCAACTGGTGCCCATATGGGATGCCAAAACTGCAGGCGGCAGCTTTACCTGCTACACCACTGTACCGGCCCCTCTATCAATTATTTTTCGGTACATCATGTTGAAACATTTTAAGGAAAAGACCAAATACAGCAGTTTACTCCAGTGGCTGCATAGATTTTAGTTGCAATGAAACTCAAATTTTCAATCTTATATATTGTAGATTTCTTTCAAATCAAGATTCTTATACATTTTTAAATAGTTTTAATTTTGGGTATATTTTTAAATTTTTGAATGTTTATTATTTAAAATATGGGTTCCCTTCATTCCAGATTTAGTTAAACTCAGGCTTTTCTGGATTTACATATCAGAATTTTCTCTCAGTACAGGCTCTTCATCCTGGAATCACTTTCTAACAGTAATTTATAAAAGATATTTAAATATATTGACAGGGTAAAATAAAAACTGCATTTATCTGTGGACTAGTAATAAATTCAAAATACACTCTAGCAATTCTGAGAGAGTAGGCTTGAGATAACAGGGAGTAGTCTCACAGGCCAGAATACAGATAGTGTGGAACTGTAAATTTGAACTTCATGGCATATATATTCTATTTATAGAATTAAAAAATGTACAAAACATGTCTTGGCTAAAGCTTCTTGGCTAGTATAAATATTGAACATGGAGTAAAAAAAACAGATGAGTAAGAAAACAGTTTTAATAGCTAATGTACACTAAACCCTTATGAATTCGGTGAGAAAAAACTCAATAATTCAAGACAGAAAATGAGTTTTTTCTAATTAACAAAATTAACTGAGTTCATTGAGTATCTATTATGTAGTCATATAAAAAGTTTTTACTTTCTACTTTGTATTACATATGTAGACAGCGGCTTTGTTTCTTCCTAAGGCTAAAGGACACTTAATTAATTTATTCCCAGCTACATGGATTTCTCCTCTAACTCCTATCAGTCCTACTCCATCAATCAGGTCAGTTCCTAAATAAATAGATGAGATTTTCACTCAGTTCTGACTGCCAATAGGCATTGTTGAGCCAAGAATGAAAATTAATGAATGAAATTAATTCCATGGACTATAACCTTCTTCTAAAAATGCTTACATAGTCAAGGTTTGCATTCAATCATTCTAAGAAAATGTATTTGACTTGATTTAAGAGAAGCCTTTCTTTTTATTAGTATATTGCTTGCTATTGAAGAGGAATTCATGGGGAGGGTATTTTTCACAAGGCACGGTTCTCTGTCTCTTTACAAATAATGAGGTACAGGTCAAAAACTTTCCCCTTCTATGTCTTATCACAAAGACCTCAAAATCATGTCACCTCCAAGGAAGTTTGTCATTCACTCAAAAAGAAATCAATTTCGAAACAAAAATAACTCTTCATTGTTTTAGAAGTGATAAATGCAGCCCTTATCCGGAAGTATTTAAAAATCAGGGGGTAGATATTTAACCTAGTGGTTGAGACATTCATGTCCCACATCTGAATGTTCCAGATTCCAGCTCCCCATCACTTCAGACCCTGGAAGTCAGCAGTAAGAGCTCAAGTAATTGGGTTTCTCCCACCCACATAGGAGACCTGGGTTGAGTTCCCAGTTCCTAGCTTTAAGCATTGCCCAACCAGCCATTGCAGGTATTTGGGGAAATGAACCAACAGAAGGGAGTTCACCCTCTCTCTCAAATAAACAAAAAAATTAAAAGGAATCAGCCATGAAACCTTGCTGCTCTGCTTTTTAAACATATTTTTAATGAAATGAAAACTTAAATGGTAGCCACATAGGCTTCAAAAAAATTTTCTAACTTTAGCTGAATGTAACAGCTAAGTTGGGAATTTTTCTTAACCTACAAAAGTAATTAATTCACCACCTGGCTTAGTGCCTCAAAAGGATTAAATATAAAACATGAAAATTGCTTTCAGTTAAGGGGCAGTGAGATGAGATCACATGAGAACTTAGTAAAAGACTCAGGAGATCAAAGACAGCACATTGGCAGCAGGTCAGGAGTATCTGTTTAAGCACAGTTTCTCTCAAGGTTCAAACAATTGGCGTTTATGTGGAGCTATAAATAAGCAGGCTCGGTCAAGAAAGTGTCCCCAGTTTCTACTCTTTAGAAACGGCTGGAGAGAGTTCTATTTATCCTGATCTCGGCCACCAACAGGTTTTTGGAACCAAGTATCATTGGCATACAGTGAAAGACATCCCTGGATCCCCCACCCAAAGAAAAAGTTTTAAATAACTGTGCAATATAGGTGTCTGATTCATGTAGAGCTTTTTATGACTCTAAATTTCCTTTTTCATCCCTTAGAGGGATAATTCAGATAACATTCATATTTCTTTCCCTCATTCCTAGCACATGTCCTGGCATATAACATACTTTCCAAAAAAAAATTTGATGTCACAATCATCAGGTTGGTAAGCCAGGGATATCCACAACACAATATATCACTCAGGAAGCCAATAAAACAGTCAGTGATTAAACTCTGGAGGCAGATTGTCTAAGGTCAAATTCTCACTCGATCATTTACTAGCTTTATTATCTCAGTCTTTATAAAAATGAAGAATAGTGTTCTAAACCCATCACATAAAATTCAGTATAATAATAGGAAGTACTCAATGTACATTAGTGCTTCTTATTATTATTGGCCTGGAATCCAGTAGGATATTTTCCAGGTTTAGTCATGATATTTTTGTGGTTCACACAGAGAAATAAATATAGGATGAATGATGGTTCCATCAGAATACCAGCTAGGTAAGTGAATGTATGAGAGAGGTGAGAAATGACCAGAGGGAGTTTTCAGGATTTGCTCTTCAGGGCTCTATCTTTAGCATCTTCTGATCAATATCATTATCAGTGACTTGTTTGGACATTTATCACATTTAAAGGCTACTTGAGACATCCGATATAAAATGGCACTTAACATTCTTTCATTCAGCCTTTCTCTGCTTCTCATTAAAATGTCTGTTTAAAAAGAAAAAAAAGAACATTATAAAAATTATAAAAAGCTGAAACTGGTGATCAATCGATTGTGGGATTCAAGAAGCAACTGTCTATCAATGCGACTTAAGAAATTTCTACATTAATGTATCACAATCAATACCAGCCTGGAACATATTAATTCTGTTCAATTAATACTTATTGATTGCCTAAAATGCAGTGTTTTAGGAACGTGGAATCTATCAGCAAACAAAAGAAAAACCCCTGTCCATCTGGAACATGGTGGCAGAGAGAGAGTCATTATAATTAACACATAAAATAAAATATGCAGTGTGTTACATGTTGTTAAATGCTCTGGAATAAACTGGGGGTAGGGAGGGGATGGCCGAGAACGGGGGTTACAGTGTTAAACAAGGTGGTCAGGCAAGTCTTCATCATTGAGAAGCAGCCTAGGACCAAGGATCAAAGACTGCTGAAAGCAGTAAGGGACTTAGCTATGCAGACATTGAGGGAGGAACATCCCAAGTAGAGGAAAGAGTTAAAAGGAAGCTCTAAGGTGGCTACAAAGAAAGAAGGTATTTCCATTATCTCCTCCAATGCTGGGCTCTAAGTGGGAAAAAAAAATAATAATAATAATAGAGTGAACCAAAGGAATTTGTTTGAGAAAAGAATAATGTGCCCGTTGAGGGGAAGAGTCAGAATCACATATCAAGAAAGGCCAATTGAGTAAGATATTTAATTGAGGGCTCTGTGCTGTGGTACAGCAGATTAAGGCACCACCTGCAGTGCCAGCATCCCAAATGAGCCCCAGTTTGTGACCCACATGCTCCACTTCCAATCCAGCTCCCTTCTAATGGCCTGGGAAACCAGCAAAAGATGGCCCAAGTGCTCGGGCCCCTGCACCCACATAGGAGACCCAAATGAAGCTCTGGCTCCTGGCCTGCCCAGCTGTGGCTGTTTCGGCCATTTGGAGAATGAATCAGCAGAAGGAAGATCTCTCAGTATCTCTCTCTCTCTTTATAACTCTGCCTTTCAAATAAGTAAAATTAATCCTTAAGAAAAGATGTTTAATGGAGATAAACGAAGAGGAGTGGAATTGAGGTTCGGAAATAAAATTACCTATCTACAGTCTAGCTTAAGAACAGGATGCATCAAAGTCATGGGGATTTTAGATGATTTTGTAAAAATCTAATCTAAATCAATGCTGGGAGTGGCTGCCAAAATAGCCTGATATTAAAATGCAAAATTGCTGTGTAGTGTCCCAAACCAGGAAAATGGGGTTTTGATCCACTCTGCACAGTTAGTCAAGTCCTGGAGTATATTGATTAGTCTGTGTTCCACACTTAAAATGTACTCAGAGGAATGCAAACACTCTATTTAGAAGACTGATAGCCAGACCCCTGAGACATTTTTAGGAACTGAAACTGAGCAGCTGGGAAAAGGAATGAACACAGTAGGAGCAAGAAAGTGTTTATGGAGCTATAAGTACATGCGTGGAATACTTTCAACTAACTTTCCCTGTTTAACCTTCACAGTCTCTAGGGATAATTATTACTATGATTATTGCCGTTTTTTATCATTTCGTAAGGTTGAGACCCAGTGACACTCAGGAGAGGACAGGCCACACTTGACTTGGGCTCTTGGGTGTTAGCATACGTGTTCCACTGAGTGTTGCTCCAGTCTAAGCAGAGCTCTCTGCCCCCAGGACAAGTTCTCCATTCCTAACACCTCCTTACCCACTGCCTGATAGACCAAGCATTCCAAGTTGCCAAATGACTATAAATCACTGTGAAACCAGGTATAATTTCTTCTTCATTTTCTCCTTGTGTTGGCTTTGGTCATCATTACCCTCATCTCCCAACACATTTTGTTCTTCCCTCCACTTTGAAAAGTAATCAGTATTTCTGAAGTATCCACGTGTGCATGGCAGCAGAGATATCATTGGGTGAAGGCGGAATAAAGAGGTAGAGATGAATGCCTAGTAAGTTGCAAACACAAATACATCATGAGTTGGCCATTCCTTTTGTAGATGTATTTCCTAGAGAGATTTTGCACATGTTCACAAGGAGACAAGCAGGATGATATAGTTCTTTTATTTATAATGTTGAAAAAATTGAATAGAATCTAAAGATCCACCAATAGAAACATAGCTAAGCAGAAGAGTAAAATAAATGAACTAGATCTATATGGAGCTGTGTAGTTCACAAAAATAAAGCTTAGTGAAAAAACAAGTTGCAAGATGCTTATAAGTCATTTAATGATTATTTGCACATGTATGCAAGTATATACACACGTGTGTGTGTGTGTGTTTCTTTGCTTGTGTTCCTTCTTGCAAGAACTTCAATCCACTTGTCACTTCACTTCCTCCTCTGTGTAGATACACCTACTTGTTCTTTAGCAAGGACATGGTAAAGATCTCACAAACAGGAGTTCTTGCCTTGGGAAGGAGGTAAATAGGAAAGACTATCTGGGAAAACTGTCACTTGGGTTTTTGCTCACCAAAATCACCTGATATAAAATCCTTATCCATCCTTCAAGACTCAATTGAAACCAGGCACCTAAAATGTTCCTAATTGACCTTAACTGGAATCTCATTCTCCTTTCTCCTATTCTCTTAGTACCTCTCTCAACTACAATGTCAACACATCTTGTAAAACTATTTGTATATGTCTCCCCCCAACTTGACTGTCTCTAGAGACCATGTATTTTTTTTAAAGATTTATTTATTTATTTGAAACGCAGAGTTACACAGAGAAGGGAGACAGAGAAACCACTGGTTCACTCCCCCAAATGGCCACAACAGCCAGAGTTGGGTGGTTCTGAAGCCAGGAGCCAGGAGATTCTTCTGGGTCTCCCACGCAGGTGCAGGGACCCAAGGACTTAGGCTATCTTCTACTACTTTCCCAGGCCATAGCAGGGAGCTGGATCAGAAGTGGAGCAGCCGGGACTAGAACCAACGCCTATAAAGGATGCGAGCACTGCAGGCGGCGGCTTTACTTGCTATGCCACAGTGCCAGGCCAATAGACCATGGATTTTTACCTTACTTGTTTCTGAATTCCTCGTCAATACCTAATACATGTGATGGACCATAGGAAGAGCTCAATAAATGTTTGCTTCTTTCAGTCTGACAGCTTTGCTGTCTGAAGGCTTTGATGTCTTGACAGCACGTTTCCTGGAGCTGATGCCTTTTTTCCATTCTCCTAAAGCTGGTTTGGAGCTTTGTACAATAGACCTAACTTAACTCTCAATCAATTGCTACTTTTCTACCTTGGCAGACTTTGCCTGACTTGAAATACACTTCAGCTGTTTCTTGAAATTGCACTCTCCTACACTGTTACGTTGTGCGTGCGTGTGTGTTTCTACTTTCAAGCCAAATTTAATTATTTTCAATACTGAGAGCCATACACTACTCATAGAGATCACCAAATTGAATTATGTCTAATTTTTCAGCTATTTCAATGCTAATTTAACATCCATAACATACAATCTCGGAATACAATAGCAGCAATAATCTATAAACAAGCTGCTTTTAAATGGATCTTCTCAATTCATTACAAGATTAGGAAGTTATTGGAGTTGGAAGAAGCACTTTTTGGAGGCTCTGGGATTTTTTTGAAAGATATTCTGATTTAGCAGATAGTGGGGAGCTTTCTTTGATAGTTAATTTATGATTGCACCTAAATAATAACCAATCCTAAAGAAAACTCACTTGTATAATATAACAATTCTAATTTTTAAACTTTTCTTTATCTATTTGAAAGGGAGAAAGAGAGAAGATCTTCCAGCTGCTGATTCACTTCTGAAGTGTCCTCCATATCCAGGGCTCATCCAGGCCAATGCCAGGAGCCTGGAACTCCACCTGGGTCTCCCATGTGGGTGGCTCAAGCCCCTGAGCCACTCTAGTCAGGATGCATTAGCAGGAAGCTGGATTGGAAGTGGCACAGCCAAGACACAAACTGGCAATCTAGCCTGAAATGTAGGCATTGCCAGAGGCAGCTTAACTGCTGTACCCTAACGCCCACCCCCACAAATGTATTTTTATTCTAAGAGCTCAGCTCTTTCCTGTCTAACTATATTAATAGCACTCTGCTCCACTGCTAGAACAGTGTGAGAACAGCTTGGGCAGTTTTCTCTAATTCTAGAAAATTTTCATCAATTGCCTCTTCAAATCCATTTTTTTACAATTCTCCTAGATAACTTTTAGGCATAAAATAGATTATATCAAACCGATCTTCCTTGCTCTAAACTGTTCTTCCACGCTTTTAATTATTTATCTCTCTTTTTTCTACATAGCGTTCTGGGTAAATTCTTCATCATCTTCCAATTTATTAATCCCCTCTTCATATCGTGCTCCATTTAGAGTCTTGATATGTTTTATAATTTTGGCTTACAGATTCATTTTTAATAAGAAGAATTCCCTTTCTAATCTACCCAGTCTTTCCAATCTGACAGTTTAGTGAATTGAACTGCACAGCCTGCTAGGGAAAACAGTTTGAAATTTTGATTAGAGGCTAGGGCTAATGCACGACTTTCCTCAGATCCTGCCTTTAGGCTAATCCAGGTCTTCCTGCCTCTCTGAGCACCAAGTTTCCTATAGCCCTAGGCAACTGTCATTAGCCACTCTTTACAGCTTCCTTGACAAGAGGGAGCCAAACAGCCCCTGATTTCAAATGATACCCCTGGCTCTAGTACTGCATCTTGTGTGCAGTTCTAGTTTCCTGTACTCAACAGACAGAAATTCCTGAGAGCCCCACATTGCTCAACACTTGGCAATTGTGTTCGCTTTCTGAGCCATCATCATGTGTATCGCATCTTGACAAGGCTAAATATCCTTCTAGTTTTTTCCTTTTTATATGTGACCAATAGCTGGAGTTGGGGCAAAGGATGCCCGAGGTTTAGCCTGTGCCACCACCATCTACAGTTTAGCTCTTTTTGAAGCAATTCTTCCTGTCTCACCAGAAATCTCCCTTCCTCTGTGCATCGAACTAATGGATTATCGCATGAGATCTGAGTTCCTTCATATGAGCCCAAGACTATGAGATTGTTTCTCAGATGGTAGTAATCACACTGCTCTGAATCTATGGACTCTCTCATTCTGGTCAAATGCCTTACAAATTTGTGGACACTGTTCTCTACTGACAGTGGGGTTGTAGCATCATTGTACAACCAATTTGTGCATCCCATCTATTTCAATCTATTTTAACAACAAGAAAGGGATCCATGGCCTCCGCACTAAAAAAACTTAGATGCTCACAGGATCTATCTTGGACTTTGACAGTGAATCTTAGGAGGCTCCTGGATGACTTGAGTTCTCCTTTATGTTTTCACCTGGTAACTTGGGCCATCCATGAGCAATCTGTCCCCTTGGTAGAGACTGCAGAATACATATGAGGCTCCTTGTAAGGGGAGATTGGTGACTTGTCTTTCAGCTTTATCTGAGCCACAAAAACACAGTTTTAACTTAGATTATGTTTCTGCTGGTAGAGTTTTAAGATGGTTGGTAGAATGTGGCTGCAAGATGCAGCATGTATTACAGAAAGAGTTAGCAATTGGCTGATAACAGAGCAAGTTGGTAACCCATGGCAACAATCGCTACTCTCAAACAGCACTTTCAAAAATAATTAAGAGCTTAATCACCACTTTTTCAATACTGCGTCTCCAAAATACTTACATGGATTTATTTGTGTAGAAGAGATGAAAAAGAGAAAAATGCTGTTAATGGAAAAGGCAGAAAGCAGAATTAATAGAAACTCTAATCCAGAATCTGCCAATTTCTACTGTTAGCACCACTTTGAATACCTCACATCCTTTCTCTTCCTACAAAGTAGAAATGCTGATATTTGCCATCTCTTCAGCTGTAAACACTCTTTGAACAATGGGGATTAACAGTCCACATAAGTACAGTAGTGTGCTATTTTTACTTACATTTCTCTAAGCCTTCTGAAAATTTTAATCCTGAAAATAATTGCTTAATTACATGAAAAGTCGTGAACATCTGACTAAAATAAGATTTCACACCCTGTGGGAGAATTCACATAGAACTGCCCCATGGATTTACAGAAGGAATAAATTGGGCCTATAAACTTGGAGCCTTAGGATAGGTTTACCCCCATCTAAAGCTTTTTTCAAATGTGAGGGAAAAAATTAGCCTTGTTTCATGGGATGAGAAAGTCATAAAACATGCTGCTCTTACACAACTGAGTGGCTCAAAGCAATTTCTCTCGGCAATTATCTTATGAGCTACAGGACCCAGATGTATTCAGGGGACGCTACAGGCCACTGTAAAATGCCAGCGTCTATGTTTCAAATGAAATAGCTGAACATCGTCAAGTGAAGAGTCGCGTTGTGAACACTGCCAGCATTTACCATGGATCCAGGACTCTGCTTTATTATTCATCGCCCGTGTGTGTGTGTGTGTGTGTGTGTGTGTGCTGTGAGTGGAGGAGGCTGGGGTTAGCATGATACACCTTTGCTTTCTCCATTTTTTAAAACATGCTTATTTTTAAAACGTGTTCAAGTGTCACTCATGACTGCTAACTGCAAATTTGCCGCATACAGTGATCTTCGCTCAATCTACTTTAATGTCTCTGTCTTTAATCTACTTTAATGTCTACTTTAATGTCTACTTTAAGCATAAATGGCTTCCCATCCTAAAATAGCTCAAGCATTTCACCAGGTATCCCTAGATGGCTCTTTCTGCCTTTTTCTACATTTCTTGATTCACTATTTTTTAAAGATTATTTTATTTTATTTGAAAGTCAAAGTTACAAAGAGAGAGAGAGAGAGAAAGAGGTCTTCCATCTGCTGGTTCACTCCCCAAATGGCCCATAACAGCCAGGCTGAAGCCAGGAGCCAGGAGCTGCATCCAGATCTCCCATCTTGGTGTCAGGGGTCAAGCACTTGGGCCATCTTCCATTGCTTTCCTTTCATTTTTTTTATAATTTTGGTTTTTGTTCTTTTTTTAAGATTTTATTTATTTATTTGAGAGGTAGAGTTAAAGACAGTGAGCGGGAGAGACAGAGAGAAAGGTCTTCTTTCCGTTGGTTCAGTCCCCAGAGGCCACAGAGGCCAGAGCTGCACCCATCCACAGCCAGAAGGCAGGAGCCAGGAGCTTCTTCCAGGTCTCTCACGTGGGTGCAGAGGCCCAAGCACTTGGGCCATTTTCCACTACTTTCCCTGGCCATAGCATAGAGCTGGACTGGAAGAGGAGCAGCCAGAACTAGAACTGGCGCCCATATGGGATGCCAGCACCGCAGGTGTAGGATTAACCTACTGTGCCACGGCACCAGCCCTCCATTGCTTTTGCAGGTGCATTAGCAGAGAGCTGGTTTGGAAGTGGAGCAGCCAGAACTGGAATCAGCACCCACATATGATGTTGGTGCCACAGGCAGCAGCTTTACCTGCTATGCCACGGAACCAATCCTCTCTTTAGTCACTCTTGACTGTCTATATTTTGTTTCTTCTAGCACTTCTGTGTTGAAGACTCTCATCACTACACATCTAACTCCAATCTCTCTCCAATCTTTAAATTTACATTATAAACATCTCAGGCTCTAAATTTACATTACTAAAGCTTTCACTGATGGAACTTATCAACTCAGTATCTCTAAACATCCTAAAAGGAACCATCCAGTAACCCTCTATTTCCTAAACTCAGTGTTAGGTCTTTGTGTAGTGCTTGTTGTAATCAAGTCTCTCCTTCTCATTCTCACTATTCTTGCTGCGGATCATTGCCTTCATTCCTGTCTGCACTGTTTCTCACCTAACCTGTTATCGTAGTCTCCTACCCTGTCTCAGTAACTTATTATACTGGCCTGATGGATCTGAAACCCTGGGAAGAGGGGTCCACTTTCCCTGTGGAACATGGCTCCTCCCCAGACCCTCAACATGCCTGTGATACCAAGCCACTAAGCTCCTAAATCACTGCCACATGTGGCCCAGTCTCACGTTGCTGATGTCTATCCTTCACAAGCCTTCACCACTGCCTTCTATTATGGACTGAATTTTATTCTCCCCAAATGCGTATGTTGAAGAGCCGACCCTCAATGTGACAGCAATAGAAGATAGGGCTTTGAAAAAGGCAGTTAAGGTCGAGACAGGTTATAAGGGTGGTACCCTAATCCAATACAATACAACTACCATCCTTATTAGAAAAGGAAGAGACACCAGGAGTGTGAGTTCAAAGAGTAAAGGCCATGTGAGGGCACAGCAAGGAGGCAGCAGCCTTAGAAGAAACCAAACCTGCTACAATCTTGATCTTTGGACTTTCAGCTTCTAGAATTGTGAAAAACAAATTTCTGTTATTTAAGCCACTCAGTCTATGGCTTTTTGTTGTGACTGACCAAGGAGACTAATACAGCCTTCTGGCTGAATGCATTCTCCCCTCTGTGGACCCCTCTAACACTTTCCCCTACATTGCTATCATGGTACAGGCTTAGCATCCCTTGCCCCAAATGCTTAGAACTAGCAGTGTTTCAAATTTTTTTTTTTTTGGACTATTTGCACACATGTATGAGATATCTTGGGGCTAGAACTCAAGTGGAAGTATGGATTTCACTCATGTTTTATATACACCTTATACATATCACCAGAAAGTAATTTTACATGATATTTTTAGTGCGCCTACATTTTGACTGTGACCTGTCATATGAGGTCAGGAGTAGAATTTTCCACTTATGGCAAAATGTCAGCGTCCAAACAATATTAGATAACGGACCATTTCAGATTTCAGAGCATTTTGGATTTTCAGATTAGAAATGTTCAACCTGTACTTTTCTCTTTACTTTTTGATTTGAAATAATTTTCGAATTATAAAAATGTTGCAGAAATAGTACAAAGAGTTCTTGAATACCCTTCGCCATCCTTTCCCTATTGTTAACATCTTATACTGATATAAGAAGAAAATGTACTTTGGTACCATATTAGAAACTTGTAACCTCATTTCACCAGCTTTTCTCTAATGTCCACGTCCCAGCCCAGGGCAATACAGAATTGCACAGTGCTGCTAGTGGCCCTACCTCCTTAGACGCCTCCAATCTATGATATTTCTTCAGCCTTTTCTCACTTCTCATGATCTTTACACATTTGGGGGGGGGGTTAAAATAAATTTTTTATTTCAGAATTGTTCTAAATTTATGAGCAAAACTTATGTGATACAAAGAGTTCCAGTGTACCTGGCACCCAGCTTCCCCTATTATTAACATTTTATATAGTATGATATATTTGTCACAGTTAAGGAACCACACCCAGTTTTCCCTACTTTTTTAAGCCAAAATTCCTCTATTATTCCCACTTCTTTCAACCTGTAGCAACCACCATTCTGTATTCATGTTGAGTTTCTTTTATAGCTCCCATAAATGTAGAGAACACACAATGTTTGTCTTTCTGTGTCTGGCTTGTTTCACTTAACATCATGTCCTCCTGTTCCATCTATTTTGCTGCAAATGACAGGATGTCATTCTTTTTTGGAAGAATACTATTCCATTATACATACATACTGCATTTTCTTTATTCATTCATCTAATAATGGACATTTTGATTATTCCATATCTTGGCTATTGTAAACAGTGTTAAATTATTTAATGTATTGAATGGTTGTATCGTAGAATGTCCCTCAACTACGGCTTATCTAACTTTTTCTCACAATTCAACTGAGGTCATGCATTCTTGACCAGAAGACCACAGAAGTGAGGTCAGACCTTTCTTAGTGCATCATGACAATAGTGACCAGCGAACATAATGCCAGTATCTTATTTTGAGTGATATTAACCTGGATACTTGGTTAAGGTGGTATCTGAAAAGTTTCTTTAGGGTAAAGTTGTTATTTTCATCTTATAATTATTAAATAACTCAAAATAGTTTAAAGTATGTGGATATTATTTCTTTTCATGCATACTTTTTTCCATGAATTTTAACATCTGTTGATGCAGCAACTATCACTGTAGGGTTTACACAATGGTAGTTGTTCTATTTCTCTCATTTATTTCGCATTAATAAACTGAGTTTCTTCTATAAGAATGGCTGGTCATTCTCCTTCATTTATTTATTTAAATCAGTATAGGGTCATGAGTATTTCATAAGTTATAATTCATCAGTGTCATTATTTGCATTATTGCTAACATTGTTTTAGCTCTGGCTTTCAATTTTGGATCTTCTAAATGCTGGTTTGTAATCCCTTTCTGGCTTCAAAACCAGCAGTGGCTGGCTAAGTCCTTATCACCTTGCAACACTCTGAGTCTGGCTCTCCTTTCTCTCCTTCTTTCACTTATGATTGTGTTAGGACCACAGAGATAATCCAGGATAAAATCCCTACTTTTAAAAGTTTGTTTGTTTATGTATATTAGTATTTGAAAGCATTTGTATTTGAAATTATGTATATTTGAAATTATGTATATTAGTATTTGAACCCACTAGTATTTGAAAGGTAGAGAGACAGAGATCTTTCATCCACTGGTTCATTCCCCTAAATGCTCACAACAGCCAGAGCTGGGCCAGGATGAAGCCTGGAGCTAGGAACAAGTCTCCCACAGAGGTAACAGGGACCCAAGTACTTTGATGTCATTTGCTGCCTTCCCAGGCACATAATCAAGAAGCTGGATCAGAAGCATGGTAACTAGGACTCAAACCAGCACTCTGATATGGAATATGGGCATCCCAAAAGACGGCTTAAACTGTTGCATCACAATACCCTCCCCAGTCCCCCTATTTTAAGATCAGCTGGTTGGCAGTCTAATTTCCTTGCCATTCATGTAACAGTCACAAAACACATTTGTTGGTTCTGAAAATTCATATATGTATAAAAGCATAGCCTAAAATTTCATGGAAAATAGAATTAACAAGTAATGCACATTTCCATGAACCTTGAAGGGGCATTATTCTGCCTGCCACAGTATGTATGTCTTTGATTTTTATCTAACACCCAGTGTTCATTCAAGTCTTTCCCCTTTCCCTACTTGAAATTTCTTTCTCTGGCAATTAGAAATTTGACTGTCATTATCTATGATTTATTTACTTGTTCACTCCTAGTATTTACATAAAATAGTTTCAGAATTGCATACCTCCATATCTTCTGAGAAATAAACGTACCGATTGTGTTATATTATTTATACACAATTCCTTCTGTCAGATGTCAGAGTATATGCCAAAGTCAATTAGGTAGTTGCTTAGGTAATTTTAATCTTCCCTTTCTTCACTGTGATTATGTTATTCATTTGCAGCAGTTAGTACTCTATGCATGGTCCCCACCACATCATAGCTGATTTTAACTATTTACTGGGGGCAATGATACAAAGAAAAAAGGAATTTCTTCCAAATACATTCTTACTAGAAAATCCTTTACATCATGTGTGAAAGACAGGATTTCCTGATGGTAAATAAGAAACCAACTACTCAAAAACAGCTCGATATTTCCTGCAGAGGTTTCAAACTGGTGGACAACAGGTCAAACACAGCCAAAAGACCTGTCTTCTTTGAAATGCTGTTTTCCAATATTGAATATCATTTTGTTTTACATCCCTAAACTGCTTATAAAAATACCAATATTCACTCTTTCATCCAAATGTAAAGAACTGGCAGTTTTGAACTTATATTTCCATATGGTAACAATTAGTCAGATGTGTTATAAACTTTTCCATTTAATAACACATCTGCTACTTCTAACCTAGCCTGTTTCCTACATTGTACTCTGCGTAGGCTCTATGAGTACATGCATTTGGGTTTATAACCAAATGTTCAGTGCAGATACTAAATAGGTAACAAATTCAGTCTGTACTAATATTGTTAGAACAGTAGGAACCATCTTGGGGATGCCAAGAATTTACTGATCATTGAGGGTGCCAAGTATTTTATATACATCACATAATTGAAATCTTACAAAAAGTTCTGTGAAGGAAGCTAATCTTCCCATTTTTCAAAAGAGAACAATGAAGCTCCAAGTAGACCTAAGGACACACTCCTATGAGTAGGGATCCAAAGTATGTAAAGACAACAGATGGTAAATACAGATGGAGTGCCAATGTAGAGAGTATTAGATGAATATGTACAGAGAATGGTCAAAGAACAACCAGAAACAAGAAAAATAGTACAACAAAGAAAGAGAAGAATACAAAAGCAAAAGTGTAAGAATTTGTAGAAGCAATAGTGAACTCTCAGCAAGAAACTATTGAGACACAGCACAAAAGGCAAGACAAGAAAGGAAGCTAAGGAGACAGCAAAACTTCAGACCAGAAAGGTGACATGGGGACAGGACCACCAGCACACATGCTCATTGGACACAGGATACATTTCTGGGTTCTCTGACTTTCCTCACAGTCTATTAAATCATTCTTGTTTAATTGATCTGCACAGTAAATGTGTTTCTAATGTTGTGGATTGTCTGAAATAAATACTTGAGAAGGTAGGTGGACGCCAATGGTCCTGTTCAGCAGTTCTGCCTTCACAAAATTCTCTCACTATCATGTGGAAAAGATATTCACAGGCTGAAAGCTGGGTCTTTGGACTCAATCATTTCCTTGAACCTATTCTCTTCTTGTTGTCAACCTCTCAATACTTTATTGTTCTCTTTTTTATTGTTATTCTTTCTTTGTGCTCATTGGTATGCTACAAAATGTTTGAAAAAAAATCTCTTCAAAGTGAGAAAGAAGGGGAGTGGAGGAGGAAAAGAGGAAAAACAAGGAAGAGAAGGAAAAGAAGAAAAAAAGAAAGAAAGTTCTTAATTTGTGGCATTTGCCAATTCCATAGTGTAAATACTTCAGCCATGACAAATTCAAGTCACTTCTGTGACATCAATGAAAACAAACTTGGGAAGATGTGTAGTAAAACACCATTTAATAAGATTTCATCATACTGAACATTCATAATAGACATGTGAACTGTAGAGATTCCAGTAAAATGTAGAGAAATAAATAGAAATTTGTTTGGAGTGTTTATTAGTTTTCTTTTATTATAATGTATTAAATTATAAATTGATACTTAATTTTTTATAAATGTCATGTTTTACAACCAGCTAACAAAATACCTGCAACCTGAACAGTCAGTTCTCCTGAGCCCGTGTGAGCCAGCTCAAGTTCATCATCGCTGGAATTTCAACCTTCTCCAGAAGAACACGAGACACTGAGGTGGGTTATAGATCTATTTTTTTTTTAATAATGAAATGTAGCTTTTGACAGCGGGACCCTTTATTCTGTGAGACTGCCATAGAAAAGAGGAAATTTCATCTCACCCTTTGTACCTCTTCTCCATAACTTGTGTCACCCAGTTCGGAGGCCATTCCAAGTATCGGAAGCTATCCACTGCTTTCTCAGTTGCTAGTGCAAAGAGGTGCCACTGGGCTGCTCATTGTCCTTGCCTACACAGTATCCAGGGTAGCCTCCCTCTGCTCCTCTGTGCCGTGTGTGGACACTCCAGTTCTGTGGTGGCTACCTTTGCCCTACCCACCACAGAAACCACATCCCTGCTTAGCTGACTCCCCTTCCCTAGCCTCATGGCAGGAGGACAGAGTGAAGGTCCTATATCTCAGTCCCTGTACGATCCCTGTTTTCCTTTGCTCTCTGTCCCCAGTTCCATCAGAATTGTTTTCCATTCTGGGAAGCACTGTGCTTCAAGAAAACATAAGACGGCTTCAGAAAATTTGCTTATTCTGAGAATCCTCTCCCCCATTGGAAAGCTTAGTTTCTTTGAAACAACAGCAAGAAAGACTCCCCAGTAATTTCCACAACTTGCCCTGTCATATCCCTCCCCTGAGATAATGGGTGCCTGGAAACTATGAGCTTAATTACAGGAAAAGAAAAGAGTGGGAGGAGGAATATAGTAATGAAATACAGGTTAATTAAAAAAAAAAAATCATACTCTAAACATAAGGTTGTCCCTTGACATCTTTTCCCCGGCCATGCTTTGAGTGAATACTCTTTTTTTTTTTTTTTTTTTTTTTTTTGACAGGCAGAGTGGACAGTGAGAGAGAGAGACAGAGAGAAAGGTCTTCCTCTGCCGTTGGTTCACCCTCCAATGGCTGCTGTGGCCAGCGCACTGCGCTGATTCGAAGGCAGGAGCCAGGTGCTTCTCCTGGTCTCCCATGGGGTGCAGGGCCCAAGCACTTGGGCCATCCTCCACTGCACTCCCGGGCCACAGCAGAGAGCTGGCCTGGAAAGGGGGCAACCAGGACAGAACCCAGTGCCCCGACCGGGACTAGCACCCGGTGTGCCGGCGCCGCAAAGCAGAGGATTAGCCTATTAGAGCCGCTGTGCCGGGCTTGAGTGAATACTCTTCTGGAAGAAGAATGATAGTCAAAACTGGTCCTTTGCAAAAAAATGGTTCCTGCTGCATGCAGTAGACCTAGGTTCAGCTAAGACAAGATGAGGTTTGGGGAAGCAAGGGGCCGGCGCCGCGGCTCACTAGGCTAACCCTCTGCCTTGCGGCACCAGCACACCAGGTTCTAGTCCAGGTCAGGGCACTGGATTCTGTCCTGGTTGCCCCTCTTCCAGTCTAGCTCTCTGCTGTGGTCCGGGAGTGCTGTGGAGGATGGCCCAAGTGCTTGGGCCCTGCACCCCATGGGAGACCAGGAGAAGCACCTGGCTCCTGGCTTCTGATCAGCGTGGTTCACCGGCCGTGGTGGCCATTGGAAGTTGAACCAACGGCAAAGGAAGACCTTTCTCTTTGTCTCTCTCTCTCTCCCTATCCACTCTGCCTGTCAAAAAATAAAAAATAAAAAAGTAAAATAAAATAGCGGAGCAAGAGAAGTGTGCAGAACAAAGCAAAGCCAATGCAGGCTCCGGAACAAACACTTCTACTCTTCGTTTTCACAAGCTGCAGTGCCACCCCCTCTTCTCTCTGCAGAGTAGCCCTCAGCTCTCTTTCCTAACTCTACCCTTTGGAAATGTTTCTTCAGTCCTTTCAGGTCAGTGCAGCTTCCCTGCAAACCTCTGCTGAAGTTCTTGTTCGAGTGACAAGGAGAGCCATGCTTGGAAGCTCTTCAGGGCAGACCCAGTGTCACGTCTGCGATATTCTAAGCTTTCGAGGAAGTGCGTGTGCTGTCCCTTCTGTGCCCACGGTCTCTCAGTCAGTTCACTTCAACATTCATTTATCAAATGCTTTCTATGAGCAAGGCATTGCTGTGGTCAACTGAGAATATACGATAAATAACATCCTCTTGCCCCACTGCTGCTCATGCTCTGTAGGGTGGTTCTCCAGAGGAAGAGGCCAGCCTAGTCAGGCCTGAGCTCTCAGCGATGGTGTTTTGGGGAGCATCATGTCTTAGGTAAAGATCAGGCAAAAGACTGACAACTGAAAAAGAGGAGCAAAAGAAAACATTCCAGTCAGAAGCAGCAACCTGAGGAAAGGCAGAGAGATGTGACAAAAAAAAAAAATGGAGGGGACAAACTTCCAAAAGAAACACAGGTCCTTAGAAGCTCCAGAGAGAGTCAGATGGTACAAGTACTGATCAAGAGAGGATAGGATGACTGGGACCATGTCGCACACCATGGTGTTCATTCTTGAACTGTTGGAGCTGGGAAGCCATTGATGGCTTTAACGTAGTTGAACAGCAGAAACCAATGTCATCTTTCAGTGAACAGCAATACTAACTCCCAGGTGACTTTCAGTGACTTAGCAAATATCACACCACTAACAAGCAGAGTCTGGGTGGTGACTCAAGTCTTCCGTCTCTAAACCTGACAGCACATAGGGAGCCCTTCGTGACTAATCCCTCGCACTTGCACTTTCTATGGTGTGCTCCTGTGCCCAGCCTTGCTGTCCTTGTCCTCCTGCAGCATGTTTGTCTTCGTATTTCTAGACCTGGACTACTCTGATCTCACCATTTGAAAGCCTTTCCCTCATTTAAGCTCCTCCCACTTCAAACAAGAATTCATAACTTAGAACTTGTCAGTTAAGACTTTATGGGGGACTCTGCTCTTTGGACTCCGGTACATGTCTTTCTTAAAAAGAAAAAAAAAAAGCCCTTATCACACTTTACTACGATTGTCTGTGTTTGCATTTGTCTCACCCAGTAAACTGAGCTTCTTGAAAGACAGGTCCAATATTTCAATGTAGCTCATTATTACCACCGTGTCTAGCATGCAGCACATACTCAGAAATTGTGGGCATTAAAATGACCCTAAAGGGGCTGGCGCTATGTAAAGCTGCCACCTACAGCACGAGAATCCCCTATGGACAACAGTTCCAATCCCAGCTGCTCCCTGCTAACACACTGGGGAAAGCAACAAAGGATGACCCAACCCAAGTGCCTGGGCCCTTGCACCCACATAGGAGACCCAGATGAAGCTCCTGGATCCTGGCTTCGACCTGGCTCAGCCCTGGCCATTAGGGCAATTTGGGGAGTGAAACAGCTGTTGGAAGAATTCTCTCTTTCTCTCTCTGTCTCTGCTTCTCCCTCGTTGTAACTCTTTCAAATAAATAAATACATTTTTAAAAATAATTGAAAAAATAAAATAACCCTAAAAATAAGTGGGCCCCATGTAATAATTTTTAAAAGGATTATTTATTATGCAAATAACCTAAGGGCTACAAATTAAACCAGTAATCTAGTCAAGATTCTAACTGGCTGGAACTGTAGCAGGTTACCTGTGTGATTGAAATAAAACTAAAAGCAGTGCCCCTGGAGCAGTGCACAATCACCTGGGAACTATTAGCCACAGAGCAGGGGAGTAGGAGTGGGGGCAGGGTCAACATCCTGTTTTCCCAGCAGCTGTTGCAGCGAATTCAGCGTTCCGTAATCAAAGTCACTGTCCATTGTCCACCACATCAACAGCAATGTAAAAGCAGCAGCTACAGACATCAGATGAGAGGAGTTTCCTAATTTTAAATAGGCCCACATTTTCTAAAGGTCCACACACAAAAAAAATTCCGCCACAAGCCCCATAATGCCAGTATTTATAAAAATTTGCAGGCAGAACCAAACCACCTTCTTTTCTGCTCTAGTTAAAATCTTATATGTATTCTTTCCTTCAAGCATCCATCTGCCCCTTGTTATAGGTTAAATCATGTTGCCCCCAAATTCAAATGTCAAAATCACAACCCCCAGTATTAGAGAATGTGACTTTCCTTGGTGATAGGGTCTTTACAGAAATAATCAAGTTAAAATAAACTCAATAGGATGGCTCTGATCCAATATGGTTGATGTCCTAATGAAAAGGAGAAATTTGGAGACTGTCACGCACACTAGGAGAATCCAATGGGAAGACAAGGGAAAAATATGGCTATGTAAAAGCCAAGGGGATGGGTTGGAATAATCCTCCCATCAGGGCTCTCAGAAGAAGCCAACCCTGCCTACACCTCTTCAGAACTACAGCTTACAGAACTGTGAGATACAAAATGTCTTTTTTAAGACACTCATTATGGTATTTTGTTACAGCAGTTCCAGAGAACTAATACATTCTATCTAAAAATTTCCCCCCAGACCTCTCCCTATTCTTCCAACATTTCCCAAGAAGGAAAAAATCATCTTGCAGTTATGTTTGTCTCCTTTTCACACTGATGGATAATCTTACCTCACAAAATTAGATAGACCTCAGGAAAAACCTCTACAATTTTCAAACCCACAATAATTAAGTTCTATAATTACTAAAAAAGAAGTACAATAGAAAACCAATGCTGAGACCTTTTATAAATCAAACACAAAGATAGAAGACAAAATTGGCTGTGCACTATCATTAACTAAAGCTATCACAGTTCCTTTGTAATCTTAAGCAGCTATTCCATGTTCTTTTCACTTGCAGACTTTTGATAAAAGAAAATATTTGATCTCCCTTTAGCCCAAAATCTTCCTTTTATAAGCCCATTTAATATTCTAGAAGGGTTTTCTTTCCTTTGAAGAAGCACGAGTTTGACATTCTAAAGGTATTCGTATTTTAAAACCTACAAAAAGACTTTTGGAGAGTACTCAGTGAAGTACTGACTTGCCCCCATGGCTCAAAGGTTCAATTATTATAGACATTTCACTCAGAATAGCATTTCTACCTTTTAACCTTCATCTAAATAATGTTCATTTATCTTTCACTGTGATAGAGTTCAAGCCCTTGCAATACACTGTGAAAGTTGTAGGAGATAGAAAATTGTACTTCTTTTTCTTTGTTCTTGGGTTTTAAACCTTTGTCTATACCTCTGAAATAAAATGAAGCTTCGTGTTTTCTTCAGATACAAGTTTTTCTAGAAGAAACCAGTAAGGAAATATTGCAAATCTCTCAGAGAATGAGCATGTCTCAGGCAAGCATATTTCTTGTATTGTGCTGCTCTTCTGAAACACAAGAAATAGATACCTACTTCTGGAAACCTGATTCTTACAAAAGCATCTCTAAACTGTGAAAAAATTATCTCAACAATGAGGAATGAAACTCCCTTTTCAAAAATATTTACATGGTTGGCAAAGAGAGGGCTGAAGCACATCTTAACAGGCAGCTTGTGTTTGTTGTAGGTGGAGAAGGCTAAAGAAAAGTGATTCAACATGACAAGACTTAGCTTTTAAAAACTGACTTCACTTGGCAACTAATGAAAAGAATTGCATTTAGTTAATTCATGACATTTTTCCTATATGAGAAATTGTAAAATCCAAAGTAAAAAGAATATAAAGATAACCAAAATGTATTTTGAAACTATGATGAAAATAAATCCAGGATGTAATGACCTTCCCTACCATGTTAGTGGGGCTTTTTTGTTGATAACCAACAGAAACTGACCCTGCTGAACCTAAACAGAAAGAGAACTTACAGGAAAAATACGGCACACTCAAGTAATAAAGCAACCTGAAAGACGGCTATCTCCAGCAAGCTGGGTAGCAAGAAGGAACTGGCAATTTTTTAAAATATATTTTTATTTACTTATTTTATTGAGAAGCAGAGAGATGAACGAGTCTGGAAGAGAGAGATGGAAAGAGAAAGAGTTTCCTTCATCGATTCACTCCACAACAGGCACTAGGTAAGGGTGAAGTTAGGAGCTGGGGATTCAGTCCAGATCTCCCACATAGAAGGCAGGGACCCAACTACTTGAGGCATTACCAGCTGCCTTCCAGGGAATATATGAGCAGAAAGCTGGAATTGGGAACCAATGGAAGAAATCAATGCCATCACTGAGGAGAGAAAGAGGGAAGCTAGTGGGGTTGAAATTCAAAGAGAAAAATACTGATCTCCATTTCCAGCTGGAGAATCTCCACAAAGATCTGTTCACCACTGCTTCCTTTCCATAATTCCCAGAAGGGTTACAAGGTGTTTCTTTGTGAACATACATAAAAGTTTATTGTACAATCATTGATCCCATTAAAATCGGTTAGCCTGCAAAAAAAATTTTCATGTTAAAAGCCTAGTGACATTTTAAAAATGTTTACTACATCAGCAATTAACCTAAGTAATTTTAAGCTTTTGACACAATAAAAAAAAAGTTAGCTTTAGGTTCTTCTATGTTTACAAGTTAGCATGAATATATTAAGTTGTTCCTTAGAAAATTTTTTATCTAAGGAAACTTATATTTGTATACTCTAAGAATGCAGACATTCCTCATAAAAATTCATTCTCTATCCTGCCTGTTTGTTAGCTAATCATTTGAAAATAATACCCACATGTAATGTTAATATTTTAAACTTTGAAGTTAAACAACATGAATCAGAAAAATAAATGTGAAGAATTTTACAGCTCAGCTTGCGAGATTGATTCAGGGACTACTATTAAAGTTGTAAGATAAAGATGTGGCCATTAGCCACTGAAACATTTAATATTTCTGAGCATAAAAAAATTATGGAAATGTAGTATTGATCTTACATTTTCAAAAATATAGTAAGTGAACAAATCAATTGAACAGGCAGTTAACACCAATTCTCTGCCAAATTCTGAGGCCACAAAGATGAATGGGACATAGACATTCCCTTCAAATCACTCAAATTGAGACACCTGGCCATAAATAATGAAAATGTTATGTGAAGAGGCAATAAAAGAATTATGTGTAAGATATGAAATAATCTAGAGGGGAGAAAACTGCAGAGGAGATGGGAGCTTGATCTGAACTTTGAAGGATGAGAAGGCAATCAGATTGGGGAAAACTTGATAACTGAGAACACAAATAATAAAGACCTTGAAATACTAAGAAACATGGAGACACCTGGGAAAGGCAATAAATTTGTTATGGCAAAACATAACTTTGTCATGACCACAGAACTAGTAGCTAGAGCCAGGGGTCACATCCTAAAAGCTGATCACGCTGTAAGGAATTTGAGATCTTATGGATCAGCATTTTCTAAACTATTTGTCCTATGAACAAAGAGCTCCTCGTCAAATAAGCTTGAGAAATGCCGTCCACTAAAAACCTGTGTCTGGGCATCACAGGTGACTGAATGACCTCTATTTTACCAACTCTCCACTAAGATCTCATAACAGTTTGAGAAACAAATTCCCTCTCCAAAGGAGAACATTGATTATTATAAACAGTTACAATATCTAGTCTGTTTTGCCCAAGATTGGTTAAGGAACCCTAACCTCAGCCAGTTAGCACATTGAATTCTGCTAGTGACAGTTAGTGGTTTAAACAACTATAGCAGGCCAAGAGAAGTAGCATTGTTTTATTGGAGAAAAGCACTCTCCCCTTTTGTGCCAGAGGGCTTCAGTGAGAATACATGTGGCTTTCATGCTACAGGCAATGGGCACTGATCCTATCACTCCAAGAAGAATCACACTTACAATGAGGTCAACAGAGTGGGGGGCAGAGCAAACCATGGAAAGAACCAGAATCCTTGGTGACATCATTGAATTACTGGATCAACCAGTGCTGAAGAGAAGAACGAGACCTGGTTCATGAAGCCGAGGGGCACATTACCTCACAGGGAAGAAGGCACATACACAAAATTTCAGTGTACTACAAAGAAACAAAGAAGAGACTCGTTCAGGCAGGCAGTGCACAGAAAGCATTATGCGCTCTTTGCCTGAGTCTTCACTGATGTGCAGGAGTCCACAGTCTACAAATGATTTTGTTTTTAAGTATTGATTTACTTGACATTTTATATTACAACAAAAACTTCATAAAATTAGGAAAAATAAAATTATGTTTTAAACGAAGGTACTGACAAGTAGTTGAGAAGCTAGATGTAAATTAAAATTAATTAAACATAGTTTATAATTTAGTATCATTAAACATGGTAAGAGTTAATGGGACTTTTTAAAAATTTAATAATCTGGCCGGCACCGTGGCTCAACAGGCTAATCCTCCGCCTTGTGGCGCCGGCACACCGGGTTCTAGTCCCGGTCGGGGCACCGGATTCTGTCCCGGTTGCCCCTCTTCCAGGCCAGCCCTCTGCTGTGGCCCGGGAGTGCAGTGGAGGATGGCCCAGGTGCTTGGGCCCTGCACCCCATGGGGAGACCAGGAAAAGCACCTGGCTCCTGGCTCCTGTCATCGGACGAGCGCGGTGTGCCGGCTGCAGCGCGCAGGCCGCGGCGGCCATTGGAGGGTGAACCAACGGCAAAAAGGAAGACCTTTCTCTCTGTCTCTCTCTCTCACTGTCCACTCTGCCTGTCAAAAAAAAAAAAAAATTTAATAATCTGGGGGCTGGTGCTGTGGCGTAGCAGTAAAGCTACCACCTGCAGTGTTAGCATCCCATGTGGGCACCAGTTCGTGTCCCTGCTGCTCCACTTCTGATCCAGCTCCCTGCTATGCTAATGTGCTTGAGAAAGCAGACGAAAATGGTCCAAGTGCTTGGGCCACTGCACCCACATGGGAGATCCAGAAGATACTCCTGGCTCCTGGCTCCAAACTAGCCCAGCTCTGACCATTGCAGCCATTTGGGGAGTGAACCAATGAATGGAAGATTTCTTTCTCTCTCTGTCTCTCTGCTTCTCTTCTTCTCTGTAACTCTGCTTTTCAAATACATAAATAAACCTTTAAAAAAATGTAATAGTCTGGTAAGACCTACAACCCCTAGAATAAAATAAAAGATTTAATTATGCACACTTATTTTTCTTCATTTCAAAAATACTACCATTGTAACATCATAAATTACTTTAATTCCTTGTTTCTCAGTTTTGCATTTATATTCCATTTTACCCATATCATTCTTTTCAATGGTATTTCACTTTATATCAGCATGCAGTTAATGCCATTTATCAAATATAGTTGCCAATCCATGATACAATTTAAATGGTCTGAAAATGGCTTTGTTTGTTGGCAATATGGAAGGTCATGGTTAGGAAATTCTGAAAAAGTGCCCAAATTTTTAAGTTCTCATCAATATGAAAGTCTTGTAATTACTGTTCAGCAAACCATATTTTTAATAGTGAGGTATTTTCCCATCAATAAAACTCCACCTGTTCCAAAAATGCCATTTGAATTGGATTTTGCTTTGCTTAAAAGAGAGTTGTCAGGGTAGGTGTTAAGGTGAAGCCAGTTTGGCTATCCACATCCCATATCAGAGTGCCTGTTCAAATCCTGGCTCCACCACTGCTAACCCAGCTTCTTCCTGATGCACCTGGGAAAGTAGTGGATAATATCTCACATTCTTGGATCCCCACCACTTAGGCGGGAGACCAGTATAGACTTCCTGGATCCTGGCTTCCGTCCGGTTCAGCCCTGGTTTTTGTAGGTATTTGAGAATACATTCCCTAGCAGATGAAAGATCTTTCTCTAGCTCTAGCTCTATCATCTCTATCTCTCTATCTTTCCCCTCTCCTCATCACTCTGCCTTTCAAGTAGGTTAAAAAAAAAAAAAAAAAAAGAAGAAACACCAAAAAAATTAAAGAGGGACATAAAAATTATAATTGGTGATACCATTTATTGCCTGAAAACATCAATCCTAACAAGCTTTGTTTCTCTACCTAATAATTTGTTGGGCATGCTCTTGTCCAAAAAAATCCTGGCAGTTTCTCATCACTAATAAAACAAGCTGTTAAATTATCCTTAAGTCTTCTCAAGAAATCTTGAGAAATATATAGCTTGAAAAAGAAATCTTATATCAAATAGGTTTTATTTCCAGAAATAAAATTTGATTATTTTAAAAAGTTTTAAATACTCTTCAAACTTAATTGGATCTCTTTAAGTTGATGAAAATGAGAACGTTCTCACTTCTTTTATCTTAGCAAAATGGAGATAAATATAAAACGTCGTGTGCTTTCTTTATTTAAAATGAAGATCTCTGTAGAGTCAAGGCTTCAGGCATTAAGTTCTTCATCTAAAAACAATATTATGACTGCCTTTAAACTGGACTCTTCATTTTGACAGTCTCGCAGCTGTGCAAGTTTGCAGCTTCTTGGGCTAAACTCAGGAGGCTTTCTGTCCATGCCAGCTGTCTTTCAATTTCACATCAACTCTCCTGGTATTCTGTCAGTTTAAAGCTTTTGCAAAGTTTGCAGGGCCTGAATTCATTAGATAAGGGAAGTGGGTCGTCTAAATCTTAGCCAACCTCAACTGCCATAGACATTCTGTATTGTACATTTCCTTTGAGACTGAATTAGAAAATAGACCCCATGGGTTTTTTGTCAATGTTGGTATTCGATGACACCCTTGTAACAAGGGCTGCTGTATGTGCCTCAATAAAAATTCCTCTTTTAGATTCCCTTTTCACATTTTCCATATAAAATTTGATGCCAACAGCTACAATAATAAGAGCACAAAGATCATATAAAGGTCAGTTTGCTAAGCAGATGATAGACAGTAAATTCATCACAAAGGTACTTGTTCAAAATAATGGTGGTTACTAAAAGGAGAAAAATTCATCTCATTTTTAAAGAATTCTGTAGCATTCTAAAACAGACAGGAAACAGATTTTTGGGGATAGTTAAGTAAATTGTAACCCAAAGTGTTAAACAGCAAAAGGATATAATGATTCCCCTAAGTGTAAGCACCTGCCTATCACAAGACAACACATTATCAATGTTTTGGCATAGTGTGAATCTTAGATCTATAGACGCTCAGCCACTGCCATGTCTTCTTATTAGAAATATTTGAATGCATGTTTCTATTTTAAACTGAAAGGGGATGAAACAAATAGTACATTGAACAGGAAGAAGTATTGGTAACATCCTGTAATACTGCAAATGAGTGGGTGCTTTACCATAAAAAGATTAAAGTCTCTATAAAGTTTGCCTTTTAGATGTCATTTCCAAGACAGTGGGGAAAGAAAAAAAAAATATCAAGGCAGGAGAGCTTACAGAGAAATAGAAATTGCTTTCAATATAATTTTAGGTTATGGGAACCAAAGTTTATTCCCAAATGCTTTTCTGTAACTAAACTGTAAGCTGAAGCATGGTCTGAAGATTAGAAAAATCCACTTTACATCTGACTGACTACTTATTATATGATCTTGGGCATGAAATGCATACTTTCTCAGCCTTGTATTCAAAGTCTCAGCCCAACTCTGTGAATAAAATTCCAAGCTTTCAACCAGGAATTAGTATGTCTGCGTCAACAGGTACACACATTAGCCTGAGCAGAACCATATAAGGATCCACATTGGTAGGAGCCAATGGCAAAACCTGCAACATAGGAGGGATGATGTTTTCCCACCATCTCAGGAGAGCTGAAGAGCCCTTAAAACCCACCTAATTTGTAAGCCTGGTCAACAAGTTTCGTGACATTGTTTCTTTCCCATTTTTATGTTGTAAGTTTTAGTATGATGACACTTCTATAGACTTTATGTGAGTGACCCAATTTCATCTCAGCTATGAAATCAAGTAAGGGAAGACTTGTTACAGAGCTAGAGTTTTAGGAGAAGTACAAACCCCCAGCACCATGAGATCAGGACAATGGCAGCAGTAGACAACCAAGAGAAACTACAAGAGAAGGTGAGTCTATGAACTGTGATCGGTCCACCAGAAGGCACTTCTTTCCATAAGAGTGGTAGAATACCCAAGTTTTATTTTCATCAGGTGATTCTTATTTCTTTACAGCCTACATTATGGAAATTCTATCATAAATGCTTCCTTTTTAGTGTTTATTTATTTTACATTAAAGGCAGGGCAACAACAAGAGAAAGAGATCTTCTACCTACTGGTTCACTCCCCAAATGTCCACAACAGTCAGGGCTGGCCAAGTCAAATACAGGAGCCCAGAATTCCTTCCAGGTTTCCCATGTGTGCGGCAGGGGTCCACGCACTTGATCCATCTTTGGCTGCCTCCCAGGATGCATTAATAGGAAGCTGGATTGATATAAGAGGAGCCAGGACTCTCAGAAGCACTTAGCTGTAGAACACAGGTGTCCCACTGTGCTACAATACCTGCCCCCATAAATGTTTCTTAAGCATGTTTGTTTTACTTAGTTCTTCATGAGGCTCAGATAGAAATATGCCATCTAGTATTAGATTTTTCTCATTTTTGGTATATAATGGAATGTAGAAAAATAAAATTAGTAGAGATAAAGCCTTTTATGTAATATAGTTTATATTTGTTTCTCCTAAATAAAACAGCAAGTAATTAAGACCAAGATTACAACAAATCATCTGAAATTTAATGTTAAAAATGTAAACGTTGCTGGTAACCACATTAATAATATTAAAAACAAAGAAAGAATAATTACCTATTTTCACAAATGAACAAAATCTGAATACAACATTATTTTAAAACTATATTATGGGCAAGATTTTTTGGAGGTTGTATATAATTGGATCATTCCAAACTGTCATGTTGCTAGAAATAAATAATTTATCAAATACCTTCCATGTTCCAGAGATAACAGTAAATTATGTATGTACATAAAGTCTTTAATTCTTACAAAAATACTACATGGTTGTTATTAGTTCATCCTACTTTTGGAGAGTTTAAGTAACTTGTCTGCATTCACAGTGTTGGTAAGCAATGGAGTAAGGATTCTAGGGTGATCTATTTTAAAATTTGTGCCCCTACATACTATGTTACAGGACCTCGTTAGGGTAAAAGTAACTACATATTCCAATCCTAAAATTCTCTCTGATACTCACAGGCTTATGTGACTTAAAATCTCCCTATTATGAAGGTATCATATTACTTCTAATGACATCTAAGTCTTGACTTCTTCCTCTCCTTGCTCATTCTCAAAATAGATTCCAGGTTGTACTAAAATATCACCCTAAAGCAAGGATAAATTTGAGCTTTTTATATGCTTTTTTAAACTTTTTTTTATTTGAGGTAGAGTTACAGACAGTGAGAGAGAGAGACAGGAAGAAAGGTCTTCATTCCATTGGTTCACTCCCTTAATGGCCGCCACAGCCAGCACTGCGCCGATCTGAAGCCAGGAGCCAGGTGCTTTCTCCTGGCCTCCCTTGGGGTGCAGAGCCCAAGCACTTGTGCCATCCTCCACAGCCCTCCCTGGCCACAGCAGAGAGCTGGACTGGAAGAGGAGCAACCAGGACTAGAACCCGGTGCCCATATGGGATGCTGGCACCGCAGGCGGAGGATTAACCAAGTGAGCCACAGCGCCGACCTCTAGCTTTTTATATGTTTTTAAAATATTTTTTAATATTTATATATTATTTTATTTTACTTGGAAGACAGAGTGACTTAGACAGAAAAACATCTTCCCTCTCCTCGTCATTCACCAAATGGTTGCAATGGTCGAGACTGGGCCAGACTGGAGCTAGGACCAGGAGTCAGGAGCCACCCACATGGGAGACCAAAATGTAGTTCCTGGCTCCTGACTCCTGGTCCTAACTCCAGTCTGGCCCAGTGATTAGGCCATCTTCAACTGCTTTCTCAAGCACATTAGCAGGGAGCTGGAATGAAAGTGGAACAGCCAGGACTCAATTGGCTGTTCTGATATGGGATGTCAGCATCACAAGGCAATGCCTTAACCCACTGTGCCACAACACCAGGCACAAGTTTGGGTTTTTTTAAATGCACTTAACATAATTAACACTACCAGGAAAAGAAGTTGGACAGATTAGGTACAGCAAACAATTTTTCTGCAATGAGCTTTTTAAAAACTGAACTTGAGGGGTGGCTATTTGTCACAGAGATTGAAGCATCACTTGGGACACCCACATCCCTTATCAGAGTGCCTGCTTAAAGTTCCACCTTCTCTTTCTGATTCAGTTCCTGCTGTGCACATCCAGAGGCAGCAGGTAATGGCTCAAGTAGTTGGGTCCCTGCCACTCATCAAGGAGATCCAGATTGAATTCCAGGCTCCTGGCTACAGCCTGGCCCAGCCCCTGACTGCTGCAGGCATTTGAAGAGTGAATGGAAGATTCTCTGTCTGTCTCTCTCTCTCTCTTTTTCTCTTCTCCGCCCCCCATTTCCTTCTGTCTCCACCTTTCAACTAAAATGAAAATAAATGAATTTTTTATTTAAAAATAAAATTGTAAATTGAAAAAAAAACTAAAATTAGGGGAGAAAAGAGACTACAAAACACCCAACCCAGGTGATTAATTTTATGTCCATCTCATATAGCAGTGGTAAAACCAAGACTCATTTTCAAAACAAGAATGCCTTTCCCATGATGACATAAATTGTAAGAGTCTGGAACATTTGGTTCCATTTTTCGAGTTACTAAACTTTTGTTCAAACACTATACAAGTAAAAATAAGCAAAAGAAGTATAAATACATGCGAACAATAAAGCAGCTGAAAAAGTCAAGTTCAAATTGGGTTTAACCCTGGAATGAGACTGTTATCTTCCTCTTCATTACATAGTGCATAAACACGTGAGCTGATAATTTTCTTTAGGTTGGTGTACTGCACAGGATGATTTCCACAACAGGTCAGTCTTCTGATACCTGGCCCAGACCAGTTCTTACAAAATAAGTAAACAAGCAGACAGGATAGGTCCCCTGCACAGATCAAAGAATTCCTCTGTCTCTGTAAACGTTCTTCTGGGAAACTAAGTAAAGGAGTGGCATGTATGTGGGAACAATATTTCTGTCCTCTCTCAGTGACAGAAGACTTTAGACCTCATATCAATATTTGTCCTTTTACTTTAGCTACTTATGTCCGTTCTTATGGGATTTTTTTTTAATTAAAGAAATTTGACAATCAAAAGTCACTGTTTCCTGATACAAAAAAGAGGAAGTAAGAGAGGAAAAGTGTGCAGTTGCACTTACAGACATTCTAACTCCAAACTGAAGGTTATTATTTTCCCTTCACCAGTACAGGGGCAAAATGAAATATCCCCTCCACTCTCTAAGGGTTCACTGGAACATGCTGACAAAGACACATTAAGCAGGAGAAAAGACATACAAATTGATTAATGTGCAAAAGGGGGAAATCATGGCCCAGGGACATGACAGGAGTGTGATTACCCACTAGACCAACATGATTGAGAAACACATATGCCCTTTTCTCTACAGGGGAACAGAAAGAATGGGGGCTGTCAATAAGAATATTTAGTGGAACTCAGTGGGCTGGGAACCTACCACGGCCTGGGACAAAGTCAGTTGGGCCCACAGGAAAAGAACAGGGATTGTAAATTATTCCCTATGAGACCCAAATAGAGGACAACAGTGAGGGACAAAAGTCTGTCCATGTACATTGGCACATTTTGGTCTCTGCCTGCAATAGGAGTTTTGTCTTCTCTAGCTAATGTATTGTCCTGGAGAAAACTGAAGGCAACCGGGGGCCTCTTTTGGTGGATCTAACCAGGTGGATAAGCAAGCTGCAGAAAGCCTCTCCCTGTGCAAGGCCTGGGAGAAACAAAGGAAGGCGCGAGAGGCCTGGATTCTGTGGAAGGAACGAAGCCTCTCAGTGTGTCAAGGCACCAGGCTTTGGAGTTTCGTTGTCTGAAACCCAACTCCAGTCATTTTCTTCCCTCAGGTAATCACAAACATAAACACATCACTGAGTTCCTGCTTAACGTGGATCTTTATGTAGGAAAAAAGGTAGAATAGGATTTTGAAGTCCCCTCACTGGCTTTGAAGAGGAAGACAGATCTCCCTGGGAGACTTAGCAAGCAACTGTACTGTTTTATAGCTGGGGAGACACTGAGCTCATCTGCCTACTTTTATCCCTATAAGAACCATAAGGTTAGGCAACCTCCAAGATTTAATTGAAAGTATGTTATTATGTATCACTGAGGAATTTCTTTTTCCATATCACAGTGATAAATCTTTTAGATTGTAGAGTATTTTGCAAGGTTTTGATTCAGTGTTGCATCACAAATTCATGTGTTATTTTCAAAGATTTTGTCCAGGGGTGGGCTTTGTGGTGCAGGGAGTTAAGCCACAGCTTGGGATACCTACAATCCCACATGACAATGCCTGGGATCAGTCCTGTCTCTACTCCCAATCCAGCTTCCTGCTAATGTGCACGGTGGAAGCAGCACATGATTGCTTAAATACTTGGGTCCCTGCCACCCACACAGGGGACCTGGATGGAGTTCCTAGATCCTGGCTTTGGCTTAGCCCTGCCCTACCTGATGCAGGTATTTTTTTGTGTGTACTTTTTTTTAACTTTTATTTAATAAATATAAATTTCCAGAGTACAGTTTATAGATTACAATGGCTTCCCCCCCATAACTTCCCTCCCGCCCGCAACCCTCCCATCTCCTGCTCCCTCTGCCATTCCATTCGTGATGCAGGTATTTGAGAAGTGAATCAGAAGATGAAGGAGCTCCCTCTTCTCTCTCTCTCTCTTTCTCTCTCTCTCATATGCACGCATGTCACTCTGCCTTTCAAACAAATAAAAAATAAATAAATTAGCTTTAATAGATTTTTTCCCAGAAAAAAAAGCTCTGATGATAAATGACAGGATATAATTATCACTGAATTATTATCCCAAAAGAAACACATTTAAATATAACTATTCAACACATTTACTATTACAAACATAGCACTACAAGAACATAACAATATCACCTAAACAGCATCTGGGAGATTAAGTAAAATTGCTAAAAAGCATTGAACACTGGAGAATATATGCTCACACAGCCCTCAATAGAATGATGCTCAATTTTTTTTTTTTTTTTGACAGGCAGAGGGGACAGTGAGAGAGAGAGACAGAGAGAAAGGTCTTCCTTTGCCGTTGGTTCACCCTCCAATGGCTGCCACGGATGGCACGCTGCGGCCAGCACACCGCACTCATCTGATGGCAGGAGCCAGGTGCTAGGTGCTTTTTCCTGGTCTCCCATGGGGTGCAGGGCCCAAGCACTTGGGCCATCCTCCTCTGCACTCCTGGGCCACAGCAGAGGGCTGGCCTGGAAGAGGGGCAACCAGGACAGAATCCGGCGCCTGGACCGGGACTAGAACCTGGTGTGCCGGCGCCGCAAGGCGGAGGATTAGCCTGTTGAGCCACGGCGCCGGCCCGAATGATGCTCAATTTTGAAAAAATGTAGCATCATACAATATTCATTTACCTGCACGAGTTGAGGACAACAAAGATTATCAAAAAGACTGACAGCTGTGGTGTGGACATGGTTTGAATGTTCATGGTTTGGGAGGCTGGTCCTCAGTGAAGTGAAGTTAGGAGGTAGCAGGAACTTCAAGACTTGGAACCCACCAGGAGATCTGTAGGCCTCTGGGAGCCATGCTCTCAAAAAGGGTATGATGTGACTCTTATCTCTCTCTCTGGATTCCAATCTGGCCATGTGATCTGTCTCACACATGCTCCTGTTTCATGATGTCATCCACCACAAGGTCTTCACCAGAGCAAAGCAAATAGCAACATTCCCTTAAACTCAAAACTGTGAGCTAAATAAACTTTAATCACCCAGCCTCCAGTATGTTGTAGCACCAATGGAAAACTAATACTCTAAACAAAGCCTTTATATTTAATTGTAAGGTTAATATAATGACTTCCCACGTTAAACTGACTTTTGTAAACTATTTTACTTAGTTCAAGAGAGAAGACTTTTTTAGGCATCAATTTAACTTAAATGTTGACTCATTCTTACAGCTTTCTCTGTCAAAAACAAAGCATCCTTTTTTTATATTTTATTTAAGGTCAACAAATTTCATGTATTTTGTATGTATGGGTTTAGGAACGTAGTGCTACTTCCCACCCTACCTTCCCTCCTGACCAAGCTCCCAACCTCCTCCTCCTTCCTTTCTTATTCCCTCTCTTAATTTTTACAATGGTTTACTTTCAGTTTGCTTTATACTCATAAGATTAACCCTACACTAAGAAAAGAGTTCAACAAATAGTAAAAAGAGAAAAACACCCCGGCGCTGTGGCTCACTAGGCTAATCCTCCACCTTGCGGCACCGGCACACCGGGTGCTAGTCCCGGTTGGGGCGCCGGATTCTGTCCCGGTTGCCCCTCTTCCAGGCCAGCCCTCTGCTGTGGCCCAGGAGTGCAGTGGAGGATGGCCCAAGTGCTTGGGCCCTGCACCCCATGGGAGACCAGGAAAAAGCACCTAGCACCTGGCTCCTGCCATCAGATGAGTGCGGTGCGCCAGCCGCAGCGCGCCGGCTGCAGCGGCCATTGGAGGGTGAACCAATGGCAAAGGAAGATCTTTCTCTCTGTCTCTCTCTCTCACTGTCCACTCTGCCTGTCAAAAATTAAAAAAAAAGAGAGAAAGAGAGAGAGAGAGAAACACCATTCCTCAACAGTAGAGGAACAATTTCAAAATGTCAGTTTCACCTCTATATATTACATTTTTGGTACTCTATTAGTTAGCACAGATCAGGGAAAACATATGGTATTTATCATTTGGGGATTCACTTATTTCACTAAGTATAATGGTTTCCAGTTACATCTATTTGTTTTCAAAAGGATTTGATTCTTTTTTACAGCTGAGTAGTATTCATAATGTATATATAGCATAATTTCTTTATCCAGTCATTGGTTGATAGACATCTTAGTTGATTCTATATCTTGGCTATTGTGAATTGAGCTGCAATAAACATGGGGGTGCAGATAACTCTTCCATATGCTGATTTCATTTCACTTGGGTAAATTCCCATGAGTAGGATTGCTGGGTCATATGATAGATCTATTTTCAGCTTTCTGAGGTATCTCTATAGTGTCTTCCACATTGGCTGTACTGGTTTGCATTCCCATCAACAGTGGATTAGGGCAACTTTTTCCCCACATCCTTGTCAGTATTTGTTGCGTGTTGATTTTTGTATGAGAGCCATTCTGAAGATGAAACCTCATTGTGGTTTTGATTTGCATTTCCCTGACAGCTAGTGATCCTGTGCATTTTTTCATGTGTCTGTTGGCCATTTGAACATCCTCTTTTGAAAATGCTTTTGCCCATTTCTTAACTCAATTTTTGTTTTGCTGTTGTTGAGTTTCTTGCACCTTCATAGATTCTGGATATTAATCCTTTATCAGCTTCATAGCTGACAAATATCTTCCCCCATTCTGTTGGTTGCCTCTTCATTTTACTGAGTGTTTCGTTTGCAGTGCAGAAACTTCTCAACTTATGTAATCCCATTTGTCTATTTTGGCTTTGATTGCCTGTGCTTCTGGGGAGTGTTTTCCAAGAAGTCTTTATCTTGCAGAGTTTCTCCAATATTCTCCTCTAGTAGTTTGATGGTATCAAGTCATAGATTTAGATCCTTGATCAATTTTGAGTTGATTCTTACATAGGGTAAGGATAAGGTAGGGATCTTGTTTCATATTTCTGCATGCAGATATCCAATTTTCCCAGCACCATTTTTTGAAAAGACTGACTTCTCCATGGAATGATTTCAGCTCCCTTGTCAAAAATTGGTTGTAGATGCATGGATTGATTACTGGAGTTTCTAGTCTAAAAACAAATCACACTTAATCAACTTATTTAATCCTTAATTAATCTCATCACTCATTAGGTGTTATTAATCCCTAATATTTTCATGACTTTCCTCAGGAAAATGTTCCCAGGTCTGGATTAGGGGTACAGCGTTGGTCTCCAACAATTTTTTTAATCTTTTTATTTGACAGGTAGAGTTATAGACAGTGAGAGAGAGAGAGAGAGAGAGAGAAAGGTCTTCCTTCCGTTGGTTCACTCCCCAAATGGCTGCAACAGCCAGAGCTGCACCGATCCGAAGCCAGGAGTCAGGTGCCTCTTCTTGGTCTCCCATGCGAGTGCAGGGGCCCAAGCACTTGGGCCATCCTCCACTGCCCTCCAAGGCCACAGCCGAGAGCTGGACTGGAAGAGGAGCAACCAAGACTAGAACCCAGCACCCATATGGGATGCTGGCGTTGTAGGTGGAAGATTAACCAAGTGAGCCACAGCCCTGGCCCCAAGTCTCCAACAACTTTTAACTCAGTGTACAAAACTTTCTAAAGTCAGTAGATTTCAACTTCAAAAAAACATTTTAAAGATTTATTTATTTATTTATTTATTTGAGAGCTGGAGTGACAGAGACAGAGGGTGAGTTAGAGAGAGATCTTCCATCCATGAGTTCACTTCCTCAATGGGTTTAAGAGCCAGGAGCCAGGAATGAGCCAGACCAAAGCCAGAAGCCAGGAATCTCAACCCAGTCTCAGACATGGGTGACAAAGACCCAGTATTTGGTCCATCTTCTGCTGCTTTCCCGGGTGCATTAGCTGGGAACTAGATCAGAAACAGCGTAGCTGGAACTTGAACTGACACTCAGATATAGTGTACTGATGTTGTCAATGGAGGCTTAACCCACTATGCCACAATTTCAGCCTCAACTTAGAAATATTTGTGATGCCTCCAAGACTAACAACCAGAAATTTTTAAAAATCAACTTATAAAAAATTTCCTCATATCACCCTGTGCCCTGATTATAATCAGAAACCATAAATGTTATCCACAGTGGCACTCTACCTACTTCTGTATATTTTCCAAATACTACATATCTATGTAGTCTTCTAAAGCACAAGACTCAAATGGGAAATATTATGTCTGCTGGAATTCATGAGTGTAGCACCTTCACCTTCAACCTCTTCAGCCTTTCAGTCTTAGAGAGATATGTTACACTCAGCAGGGGTGAGTACTGCCAATCACGCAATAGCAGAATATTAGTGTTGAGACACCAAGGAAATTACTTAATCAACACCTGAATTTATATTTGAGCAAATCAAGACCTAGAGAGAAGTTGGTGATGAACCCTTATGATTTTATAAAATAACTTCAAAAGCAGGTTTTGTTTAGAAGGCATTATTTACCATCCCTCCCCCCTTATAGTTAATTAATAGGCATAAATTTGTTTTGAATGAGCCTACTGTTTCCTTAATGCACAATGTGGAATAGTGGTCAGTTGCTGACTTTTGCCTGCCTGGTTACCCTCAGGTCCTCCCCAGATATACACAGCACTGAATGTTACCTCATCCAGAGTTGAAACAACTTGTGGCTTAGGAAGCCAGTCTCTGACCCTCAGTTGGTTAACTGGAGCATGAATTAGCCCTGCCCACAGTCATCGATTCTCGGATGAGCTCAGGACACAATTAGCACTAGTCACAGGACTGAGAAGTCCTAGTTACAGAGTTAAACAGAAGAAGAAAATTCAGTCAGTCACAGAGAGAAAGCCTACCCACAAAGTTCGCCAGCACAGTTGAAGGCAGAAAAAAGAGATGCAAAGAAACTGAGATCCAATGACATTGCTAGGCCTGATTCAGTGTGTCTGTTCTCTGATTATTCATGTACTTGAGTCAGGACACTGAGCTGGGTTTTCTGTTATATGCCACCAAAGTATGCCAGCTAAGAAATGATGGCAAAAGAAAAGCAGACACTGAGATATGATATAGATAGCTGTTTGAATACACAAGAGTAGAACTCTTCACATTCATTTGCCTTCAGTAAAGAGGACCGACTACCACTCCGAATCTGGAAGCAGTACAGACATAATTAACAAGTTTCTTGGCTCTAGTTTAAAGCAAGGGGTCTACTGTCTGAGTTTTAATCATCTGCACTTTTTCTTCTATTCCAATTTCCAGCAGAAATAAGTGTTCATAAATTGTTCTGGAAAGACAAAAAAAACCTTATGAATCAAATTTCTATTTTTACTGGCTTATTAAAAAGTTTTTAATATAAAAAGACACTAATAAAAAGCTGCAGCTGCAAAAATTAAGATCAATTTGAAGATTTGTTTTTATTCCTCAGGCAAAAAATTGATAACTGTGACAACTGCATACATAACTACTCATAGTTCCTGTGACCCCCAAATGTGGCTACAAAAAAGATGCTGTTGTGCATCCCAGCTTTCAGCTGTGGGGAATAACAGTGCCAGCCAGAGGAGCTCAATTTTCCCTTCTCTCTGTGTGGGGTCACTCACCTAGTACAGCCAGCTGTAATAACAACCAGTAAAACAAAATGGAAAAGCTACATTGAGATAAGCACTTTTCAATTTCAACCTTATTTAAAGGGGTCGGGGGGAATAGTAAAAATCCTATTTTAGCAACACATTATCCCATCCTGATGAGCTCTGGAAGGTTGAATGTGCCCTCAGTTCTCTCTGGGGGGCTACAATCCATGAGTCATTTGGCTAACTACTCTGCTTTTCCTCAACAACTTAAACATTTATTTGTAATTAGACTGGAGGTAGAGTCCCAGTTGCTGTGGTTATACATGGTTCTGTCTACACAGAAGCAAAAGTTGTGCTTATAAACAATAGTGAAGAAAATTAAATCAATCCACAAAGTTAGGAGAAAACGTGTACTCTCACTTAATGGTGAATAAATTGACACCCATGTATTTTTATTGTAAATTAGACAGAAAATACTTCAGTTCTTTGCTTACATTTGTAAAAGGAACAGAAATGAATTGAGAGTCTCTAATTCAAAAGTGGATCGACATAGTAAAGATGTCCATTCCCCCCCAAATTAATCTATTGCCTTAATGTGATTCTTAACAAAATCCCAGCAAGGTGTTTTTTTTGTTGTTTTTGTTTTTTGTTTTTTGTTTTTTTTTTTTTTTGACAGGCAGAGTTAGACAGTGAGAGAGAGAGACAGAGAGAAAGGTCTTCCTTCCATTTGTTCACCCCCCAAATGGCCGCCACAGCCAGTGCTGGGCCAATCCGAAGCCAGGAGCCAGGTGTTTCCTCCTGGTTTCCCAGACGGGTGCAGGGCCCAAGCACTTGGGCCATCCCCCACTGCCTTCCCTGGCTACAGCAGAGAGCTGGACTGGCCCCAGAGCATTATTTAGTGAAGGTGGATTAATGGAACACAACGTTGAATGATGAAATGATTTTTAGACAAGCCTCGCTGAGCTAGTCACATCTTTACTATTATTCACTGAAGTCGGAGAATTTCCTTTATTTCACCTCATTTTGCCCTTTAAGAAATGGAAACCGCTAACAATGGAATTTCCTCCAGTTACGTTCCTGCGGTGGCTAGCAGGACAGACAGGATTCATCCCAGGTTCTGCCACAGAAGCGATTCAGAGCTGTGTAAAGCACGTGGTTCCTGGTGTTATAAAATCAAATTCCAGATGTGTCTCCTGCAGGAGCTATGAAACGGATACAGGACATCGCCTCTTCAAAGTCAGGGTTGTAAAATGGTGTAGTAATAATATCTGACAGAATTCTGTAAAAATTAAATGTGATAAAATATGCAAGCAACGGGCCTTATAAAAGGATTAAACAATTATTGCTCTTCAAGTGAAATAAAGCCACGATGACACTTCAGGGCTTACCTGCCAACTCCTGGATTTTGTAGCTAAGACATCTGAGGTCAAGGAAAGTGACAGAGCAGACAGAGAGGGGCCCATCAATAAGGAGCAAATGCTCTGCATTGCCAATCTCATTTGTCTCAATTGAAAGATTTTAAGCATTTGAAGGAATCACCCCTTATCCTGCTTCTTTTTAATCTCTTCTCTGCACACAGGAAATAGTACACACAATACGGTATTTTCTGAATGAGGACTGATTCAATTACCACAGAAAACGACATAGGCAATTTTTTTTTTTTTTGCCAGACAGAGTTAGACAATGAAAGAGAGAGAGAGTTATAGACAGTGAGAGACAGACAGAGAGAAAGGTCTTCCTTTCCCTTGGTTCACTCCCTCAATGGCCGCCACAGCCCGCGCTGCGCCGATCGGAAGCCAGGAGCCAGGGGCTTCCTCCCCATCTCCCATGTAGGTGCAGGGACCCAACCACTTGGGCTATCCTCCACTGCACTCCCGGGCCACAGCAGAGAGCTGGACTGGAAGAGGAGCAGCCCATATGGGCTGCCGGCACTGCAGGAATTGGCTCTAACCACTACGTCACAGCGCCAGTCCCAACACCTCTGTTTTTAATTAATTAAAATTATATTCTGTGTATGATCTTCGGCACAGTAGTTAAGATGCCACATGGGATGGCCACATCCCATATGTGAGTGCCTGGGTTTGAGTCTCAGCTCTGCTTCTGCGTCCAACTTCCTGTTCACTCTGAAAGCCAGTGGTGATGGCTCAAGCACTTGGATCCCTGCCACCCAGGTGGGAGACCTGGATTGAGTTCCAGGCTCCTGGCTTCGACTTGACCCAACCTCAGTTGTTGTGGGCACATCGGGAGTGAACCAACAGATGGAAGATCTTTCCCTCTAATCTAACCCTTCAGATAAAACGAAAACTAACAAACTAAAAAATGTTAATCCAAAGAGTGTCAATTTCTTCATGGGCTTTACTTCAGAAAATAAACTTTCTGATGTTTTCCCTTTATGGAACTGACCAGATGTTAAAACTGACACATTTTTTCTTGGGGAATATCAGGACATTTTATATTCTTACTCTATTTCTATAAAGTCATTCTGAATAAAAACCCTAGGATTCGGTTTTAAACAGTGCTTTATTTCTCTCAGGCCACCTGTCTGAAGACTTTTCATACTGCTTTAGAAACCTGAATCTTTAAATTCTTACCTGAGCCAATAATAGAACTACATTTAAGAAGATGGCTTCTCCTGAGTCCCTGTACCAGAAATAGATTCATCTTTATTTATGCATGTTCTGATAGCTTTCTACATCTTATTCTTGGGCGAGTTTCTTTTGTAAGCCAGACCTGCTGAACAATACCCCTGAGGGCTTCTCTGCCAGAAAATCAACTTCCCTGGACTCCATGACACCACATTCCCCAGGGCTCTGGAATAACAGAAACTTCTACATGCACAACACTTAGATTTCCCAAAGTCTGTTAACCCACATAATTTTATCCTGTGACTCCCAGCAAAAACTAATTTTCTTTTGTCTGTTTAAAAGTGAGAATGGGGATGGCCGCACAGCACAAGAGTTAAGATGCCTACATTCCATATCAGACTACTTGGGGTCTAGTTCCAGCTCCACTTCCAATTCAGCTTCCTGTGAAAACTCACCCTGGGAGGCAGCAGGTGATGGTTTGAGTGTCTGGGTCCCTGCCACCCATGCGAGAGACTTGGATTAAGATCCTGGCTCCTGGTTTCGGCTTGGCCCAGACCCAACTGTTGCCAGCATTTGGGGATGAACCAAAAAATAGGAAATCTCTACCCCTCTCCCTGTCTCTCAATAAATAAATATACAATTTGAAAGAAATAAAAAGTCAGAAGAAAAAGAGAGAGGAAAAGAAATTGCTTATGTTCTCAGAGATGGAGTTTAGACCAAAATGTTAGCATCCTTTGGACTTTGGACGCAGGCTCAGTCCCTGCACTGACTGATACCAGCCACTTGCCCTGAGCTTTCCAGAAGGCTGTGTCAGAACAGGCCCCAGGAGGACAGTCTACCGAAGTGCTCCCAGCCCCGGGGTGTTCACACACAAACTGAAAGGCCAAGTAACTTGGATTCAGTCGAGTGAATGGTTACATAAGAAAACAAAAAGTCATTTCTAACATGGAAATTCTGTGATTATAACAAAATATTTTTGCACTCTAGGTCATAATTTATTTCAATAAATTGCTTTCTTATCTTTCTTTTTCCTCACAAATGAGGATTATTTAAAAGAAAAAATGATAAAGTTATTACACACAAAATCATCTATGGCATGTAAATGTTTGACTCATTTTCTGAGTCAATACTCCATTACCTAATAAATTCTTAGCTGTTTTTTCTGCTAACAGCTTTTCCCTTCTCCAATTCACCCTTTGTGTTACTGTCACCCAATAGAATTCCTACGCTAATAAGTGCTCTGTATTGTCCAAAGAAGCAACCACCTGCAGCTATTAAGCTACTAAAGTAATATAACTTTTAATTACATTTTATCTTAAATAATTTTAATTTAAATAGCCACATGTAGTAGTGGCTACTCTATTTGGCAACAGCCTATATGATCATCAAGGTAATACTCCTAAAATTAACTGTTCCTCTGTTTAAAAATTTCTCCTGGAATCCATTTGCAAATTCAAGGGTGGCAGAATATGCCATCCCAAAATAGGCCACTTTGGCATAAGGAATATTTTTAGCTAAAGACACTTCAGGAAGAGCAGATGCAAGAAAACCACGCTGACGTTCCTTCTTCCTCTTCCAAACAGGAAATGCAATTCCCATGCAGAAGGAAAGCAAACATTCTTACCAAGGACCAGAAATTAAGACACAGAGGATACTGTACACACAGACTTGCTAAAAGATTTCTTATCTTTCTTTAGCCTTCCCACATGATTCAGTTCCTTTCCTACAATTGCCTCTCTTTTTTTTCAACCTATAAAATAAATAATTAGGTTATTTCTTGAGTTTTCATTTCCTTGTAAGGACTCCCACATCATGTAAAGCTGATGTAAATTTGTATTTTTTCCTATTATTAATCTTTTTTAGATCAATTTAATTCTTAGACACAGCCAAAAACTCAACTAGAGTAAAGATGAAAATATGGCTCCCCGACACCACATCAGCATTTCTCAAAGTTCTCTCCCAGTGAAGGCTGGAAAGCATTTCCTATATCTAACAGTCTGACCTAAAGCTAGAGAAGTTGGCAATTAATTTGCAGTGTCATTGTTATCTTCAAAATATATGTGAAATATGCCATCTTCAACATGATATAACTAAAAATGTATTCATATGTAAAAGTTTTAGATGTCTTGCCAACAGATAAAAAAGCAAATGTATCCTATTTCTATTTGTGTATTTTAAAAACCTGAAAGATAAGATTTTGAATATTTTCACTATAAAAAAATGCTACATGTTTGAAGGGTAAATATATTTACTTCATTGGACAATACACAATCTATACATGTATCAAAACATGACATGGTATGCCACAAATACAAATTATTTTATGTGTCTACTAAGAATATTCAATAAAATTTTTAAAGAAGGTGTCCTACCTCCCTCATTGATTAACAGACGAGAAACTATTGCATTCATGATATCACTAAAGAAATTAATTGTCAGCAATTTGAGAAAATCCAGCAGAAGGAGACTGCCACCACACTGCTGACACACATTTCAGATTTGACATCCAGTCGATTTCTCATCTGAGTTTGAGTGTCACAATATTTTGAGAACTGAGACTCGCATAAGTATATGGGTACAAATGGCAACAGTTTTTCTTTTTTTCAATACTTCATGAGCTCTGTCAGAATAAGACTTGGAAGGATATTGCCAAAAATGGTGGTGGTGAGTGAAAAATAATTTTAGGTACTCTTTGGCAGATATTTTGGTCATGGTACCAATTTGTTGGGAAGTAAAATCTCAGATGTTATATGGTCAATGATATGATATCTCTTACTTTCAAGAGAAAGTCTTCTTAAGTTACTTTTCCAGTGTACAAAGAAGGCTGCTGGTATTCTTGATTTTCAGAAATATTGTCACTTTCATCAAATAAAAAATATACACCAAACTCACTTTGAAAATCAGTTTTTGAATAAAATATTTTTAACACAAAAAGACAGTAGTCACAGAAGAATATAAAACAAGGCAGCTTCCTTTGTTTTCAATAATTGAATTAAACCAGCTTATGAGAAAGACTCCCACCCCACCACTGGGGAGAGACAACAGTACCTTTAAATTTACCAATTAAAGCTAATTCTCACCTTCTTACTTAAAATACACTTAAACATATTTATTTGTGTGTTTATTTATTTATTTGAAAGAGCAATAGAGAGAGATATTCTATCTACTGGTTTACTCTCCAAATGGCCACAACAGCCACATCTGGGCCACGCTAAAGCTACAGGAGCCACAAACTCCATTTTGGTTTCTCATGTGGGTACAGGGGCCCAAATGCTCGAGTCATCTTTTGTTGACTTCCTAGGTGCACTAGTAGGGAGCTGGATCAGAAGCAGAGCAGCTGGCATTGCACGCAGCAACTTAACCCTCTGCACCACAACAGCAGCCCCTAAAGCATTCATTTTCAAGTAAATAGTCAGTCAATTTGAAATATATCTTCCTAGGAGGCCTTTTCCCTCCCTCCTCCTTTCTTCTAGGATGAAGACTGTTTAGGGCCTATAGTTTATCTGATATTCAAGGGACCATCATTCAAGGCTTCCTTTGCTTGGGGACTATGCTTTTCATGGCATTGCTTCTAGCTATGTTGTCTATTTAGCTGCAAAGTTTCTTGTGATTTTTCCTTTAAAATGTGCATAATTTTTTAATGTCATTGCAACAGTAAATCTGCAAAAGACATCACACTTTAGACCTTTTCACATCTCCCTGATCACAAGCCCCATGCTTTAAAGAAACACCTAAGTATACCCTTCTCTCTTTTAATCTGGTTTCTCTATGCATTTTTGTAGCTGTGGTTGTCATGGTGTTCTCATCTTACTGCTGGTGTCAGTACAAAGGGTCAACTTGTTCAAAATTTGCTCATTATCGTGAATGTTTACAGGGGCTTCAAACATTCTATTTTTGTCCATTGATCCATGCTCCCAGTTGTTTTTATAATTTTAAATTTTTTAAAATGTAGGTTGACTTACATGAAGAAAAAAAAATCATCTAAAACTTCTGCATGGGGCAGGTATTTGGCATAGCAATTAAGATTAAGTTACTGCTTGGGCTGCCTGTACCCCACATTGGAGTGCACGGGTTCAGGTACTGGCTCTAATCCCAATTCCAATTTCTTATTAATGTGCACCCAGGGAGGCAGCAGGTGATGGCTCAAAATTGTGGGTCTCTGACACCCACATGGGAGGCCTAAACTGAGTTCCTAGCTCGCAGTTTCAGCCTGGCCCAGCCTTGGCTGTTGTAGGCATTGTAGGCACAGAGATCTCTGTGCATGATTGCATGTATGTGTGTCTGTCTCCCTCTCAGTCTCTCTGCCTTTCAAATTAATTAAATACATAAAATTTAAAACTGCTTCACGATGTCAATATTTCTATGTTATCAGAAAGCACTCCACAAGAAGCTGAGCATACCAGCAATAACATATATACATATAAATTAATATTTTTGTATCAGAAGTGATGCAGCAGGGATTCAAACCAGCACTCTGATATGGGATGCCAGCATCGCAAACTATGGTTTAACCTGCTGCACCACAACAGCAGCCCCAATGGCTGATTCTCAGTCTTTATACCAAACTTTTCAGATACACTTCCCAAAGTCCATCCACTCCCTTGTTAAAGCACAGTCTCAGGCTTCTTTGTTGGCTCCTCTTCATCTTCTCATTCTCTGCACAGTACTTTGCTGCAAGGTTCATCTCTTCTCTTTCTGTCTAGGGGATTACTCCAATTTTATGACTTTAGGTAGCATCTGTATGCTTGAGATTCCCAAATGTAAATTCCAAGTTCAGACAACTCCCCTGAACACCAAGCTTATTTATCCCAGCTAACTATTTCAATCTAATGGATATCTAATTGTCATGTCACACATACCATGTCCAAAACAAAACATAATTCCTAACAATACCTGCTCCTTCTCTAATCTCTTCAATCTTAGTTAATAGCAATGCCAACCTAGTTGTTCTAAGACTTTAGTAAATTTGAATTGTTCTTGTTGATTCTTTGCCATAAAGTCTGTTAGCCCTAACTTTATAATATATCTAGAATAAGGCCACTTCCCATCACCACCCTTCTGCCTCCTAGCTAAGAAACCATTATCTGTCTACATAAATCTCAAGGTCCTTAGAGGTCAACAGGCCTACTCTACTTACCCCAATTTGCCTGTCTGGACTCATATCCTCCAACTGTCTTCCATGAATGTTTCTCACAGAATACATTGTAAAAATGCATCATAATTTATGTCATTCTTTCCTACAAAACTGTGAGCAGACTCATAGTTGTCTCTTAATTCCCATTCACACTGCAGTGACCGAACACAAATCTAAGGTTTCAATAGATGGTAAGAGGATGAATAATGAATGAATGAATGAATGTTACAATATAGACTAGAATGGATAAAAAGATATATTGATCTGTTCTACAGAAATTTTAAGAGGCTATTATTAGCTACATTCACTGTGTATGCCAACTGGAAAGAATTTCACACTTGCTATGATGTATTCATTTTTCTCCTTGATTCAATTGGTAGAATTGGATTGCCTTTCTTCTTTTCAGAGACTGATTAATTTAAACAAAAGGGCATGTGTGATGACCCTCATAGCGCACTGACCAAATAGGTTGACTCTAATAATTCAATATGTCCAAAGAAAGCCTGTTGAAACAAGGCAGGAGCTAATGAAGCCAGCAAAATCAATCCTAAAAGTTTAGAAGGCAGTAATAATCTGTATATTTTTAAATTATCTCAAAATTATTTATAACGAGAGTATATAGCTGTTACATATTCCTAGAGAACTCAAGTTGCCAGAATATAATTTTTTAAATTGTTGGCCTTTTTTAGTTTTTATTTTTAATGTTGATCTGCTTGATATTGATTCAGAGAAGCTTACACCTGGACTAAAATTAAAATTACCATGCATTTCCTTATTAAGAATGACTTTATGATTTGCATTTATATTAATTCTCAACAGGCTTTCCTAAAATTGTTTTGAATTAGAGTTTCATAATTAGGACTTAACATTTAAATTGTATTCAGGAGACTGTGCATATGGTTAAACAGACTGCCAGAATAAATTATGAACTAACAAAATAGTAATCTATTACGTTAAGGCATTTGGTAAGTCATATTGTAGTTATCATTTTACATCTTCTTATGAAAAGATTCTTTTGGGTTTCTTAACCTCCACCACCACCATTTGACCTGTGACATGTGCTCACAGTGATGTCGCCTTCACTATCCCATCCTAGGGCTTCAAACTTCAGTGAAGTCAGTAAACATATATGTATCTGTTCATGTTCTTACCAACCTGGACTCTGCTCTCTTTGCCTTCCAGCATAGGTTAGCCTTCCATAATGCTTTCTCAACTGGAAATGTCACCTTTGCAATATCTTATTTTAGAATTCCCAAAAACTGCAAAATCAGGCGCTCACAAATATACTTCTGAAATGTAAACATTATTTTATGGGTTATCTTGCCTCCTAACTTTCCCATCTGCCATTCCCCTACAACTTCATTGTATCTTAATACTCTTGCTGCAAATTATAAGGTTTCACAGTCTCAATACTAGTGGCATTTTGGGCCTGATGATTCGTGTACAGTGGAGTGTTAGCAGTATTCCAGGGCTTTCCTCAACAGAAATACCAGCAGCACCTCCTCCCACCCCACCCTGGTCATAACAACCAAAAATGTTTTCAGAAATTATCAAGTGTCTTCTGGCAGTTGTTGGAGGAGAGAGCTGTTGGGGTGGGGGTGGTAGCAAACAGGCCCCAGTTGACACGTGCTACTCTGTGACAACTGAAGCTGGTGTTCTTTCCAAACGGCACTGCGTTAAGAAAGGATCACTGAGATCCAAATCCATGTTGTCTTTCCCCTAACATGAGAAATCTTGCACTACATTCATACCAATTTAGCCATGATGTGGTCCTGGAGATCTTGAGTATAATGGCACGTGTTGGTTCATTTTATGCTAAAAGGGTATGTTGGGAGAGGTTATCATTTGAATCGGTGAACTCTAAGTAAAGCAGACCGTCCTCCATAATGTGGGAAGGCTTCATTCAATCAGCTGAAGACCTAAGAACACAAAAAGATGATTCCCCACAGTCAAGAGGGCAATCCCAGCAGTCTTGTACCCAGAACGGCACCTCAGCTCCCTCAGGCCTCAAGCCTACTGCCCCCCAGTGCAGATTTCGGACATGCCAGCCTCAATAATCTCGAAAGCCCCTTCTTACACTGTGAGCTAGTCTTCGCTGAAGAACTGTGACACATGACAGAACTGTAATAACGATCCTTATGTTTTCCTTCCCTTCCACACACACACACACACACACACACAAACACACACACACACACACACCATGTCCTAAGTCAGCAGAGTCATTCACATGGCTGTGAGAAACATAAGCACAGTCAGTTTTTTAATTCTTGGACACTGCCAAAGAATCAAAAGGAAGTTTAATGCAAGTACTGTCCAGAGCATCTGCAATCATGGAAGAATTATCGATAAAGTAGGCTAGCTGAGAGGAGTGGCGCAGGAGGAAGTGACCTGGACCTCGGACTCACATAGAAAGGAACAGAGCCACTCTTACGGCCCAAAGGATGCTGGGAAAGGAGGATCCAGAGCCCAGTAGGGGTTAGGCCTGGGAGGCAATTCAGGGCCTGCAGGGAGCAGCTTACATCAATCACCAGGACGGAGAACCGCCGACCAGTCCTGTGACTGCACAGTGCCTTCCAGCAGCTGCCCGGGTGTTTTCCACAAAGTGTGCTCTGAGACTGTTCAGAGATCTGTTGACACTGCAGAATGTAGAAGCAACCTGCCTATCTTCCCTGGCCAGAGCACTTATAAAACTCTTTCAGAACAAAGAAATATTCTTCAGCCCCAGAGACAAGGAAGAGAAAGTGACTGCATTGGTGAAATCATGAGTGCTCCTGCCGTACTTCCTCATGCTGACAACGATGTTCTGTGGGAAAGAAAAGTCATGAGATGGGAAATACAGGTCTTAAGTAAGTCGGGCAGAGCAGAAAACGCTGCAAAATACCATACTAGTGTACCTGGGTTCAGTCTCGGCTTTGCTTCTGATCCAGCTCCCTGCTGAAGCACCTGGGAAGACAGTGGGTAAAGTCCAAGTACTTGGGCTTCTGTAACTCACATAGGAGACCCAGATGGAGTTCTAAGCTCCTGGCTTTGACCTGGCCCAACCCTAGATGTCACACGTATATGAGAAGTAAAGCAACAGATGAAAGAGATTCTCTCTCTCCCCCCCACCATTAAAAAATAAATTAAAAATATTTTTGAAAGGTTCTGAGCTGTGCATCAGGCATAATTTTAAAAATAAGGTACCATTTGGACTCCCCCATCTTGTATCATAGTGTCTGGGTTCGAATCCCAGCTCTGCTTCCAATTCCAGCTTCCAGCTGAGAGACACCCTGGGGGACAGCAGATGATGGCTCAAGTGCTGGGGTCCCTGACATCCATATAGGAAACCCAGACTGAGTACCAGATACCTGTTGTTGTAGGCATTTGGGAAGTGAACCCACTTATGGAAGATTATCTCCCTCTCCCTTACCCTCTCCCTCTTCTTCTCCTTCTCCCTCTCCCTCTCCCTCATCATCTTTCTCTCCCTCTCCCCCTCCCCCTCCCTCTCTCTCTCTAAAGAGCACTGGCAATGTAGGGTCACCCTCTGAAGTGATTAAAAACATTTGTATTTTCATCTAGACAGTGATTATCAGGTATTGACATATAAAGCTTCGCCAAGCTACATATTTAACAATAGTCTTTACTGAATGTATGTTATACCTTAATTTTTTAAAGACAGATGTATCTATAGATATGCAGAGAGAGAGCTGAGCATATAATTCCCCTAGAGGAGTCTCAAGGGCAATAACTTACAGCCAGTCACACTCTAGTGTAGAGCACCCAAAACTGAGGCACCTGCTGATTTAAAGAGTATGCTACCTGTTCATGTGACATAATCAGAAAGAGTGATTCCAGTATGAAAACCAAATAGAACACTATGAGTGGCTATTTGAGGCAACAGACATTGATTCGCTGTCCAGCTGCCTCTCATATAGTGTATTATTAATATTTTGTTGCCATCATAACAACTTACCACACACTTAGTGGCTTTAAACAACAAAAATATCTTCTCTCTGCTTCCATTGAGCAGACCTCGGTAGCTCAGCTTGTTTCTCTGTTCGCAATCTCACAAGGCCAAAAATCAAGGTGTCAACCAACTGGGCTTTTTATTCAGAGGCTCTAGGAAGACATCATTTCCAGGTCCTTCAAATTATTGGTGGAATCCAGGTCCCGTGGTCGTAGGCTCCTTTGTCCTTGCTGTCTGTCAGCAAGGAATAACCTTCAGCTCTGAAAGGCTGATAACTCTGCCTCAATGGTGGTTCTCTTGCATCTCTGAGCCAGCAGTGACACATCGAGTTCTTCTCACACTGAAAATCTCCCTGATTTCTTCTGCCACATCATCTCTCTGCCTCCAGCCAAAGATCTTCTCATTTAAGGGCCATATGATTAGAGTAGGATCGCAGGTATAATCCCCTATTGTATCTATGTTTACAAAATCCTTTTTGCCACATGACCTAGTACATTCACAAGTTCCAAGAATCAAGGTCCACTGTTTAGGGTCCATTATTCCACCTACTACACAGGGACAGCTCCATTTGAAATAGAACAACTTTCCTTGTATTGTATTACTTGACCACTTCTAGTCCTATTTTGATCTTAAAGATTATTCCCAGAAAATATCTGCTTCCCACAAAACAAAATAATTCTCTGCTACTGAAGACTAGGTGCTTGACAAATGTAAGCCTGCAGTGTTGAATTGTGCTTAGCCATACTGCCCAATTTTTCCCAGGTGGATACAGCTCCTGCCTCTGCCAGTCCCTGTGCTACCACTCAGGAGTAGAAACTAGACTAGCAGGTACTAACCTGGAAAATGAAGGGTAGAGAAGGGAAAGGAAGGGGAGGGAAGGGGAGGGAACAACATGAGCCATAAAAGAAAATCTGTTGGCCGGCGCTGCGGCTCACTAGGCTAATCCTCCACCTGCGGCACCGGAACTCCAAGTTCTAGTCCCAGTCGGGGTGCCGGATTCTGTCCCGGTTGCTCCTCTTCCTGTCCATCTCTCTGCTGTGGCCTGGGAGTGCAGTGGAGGATGGCCCAAGTGCTTGGGCCCTGCACCTACATGAGAGAGCAGGAGAAGCACCTGGCTCCTGGCTTCGGATCAGCGCGTTGTGCCGGCCACAGCAGCCAATTAGGGGTGAACCAATGGAAAAGGAAGACCTTTCTCTCTGTCTGTCTCTCTCTCTCTCTCTCTCTCTCTCTCTCACTGTCCGTGCTGCCTGTCAAAGAAGAAAATCTGTTCACTTTATCCCAATTGTACATGGAAGGAAATATATGAATCATGGTCATCCCAATTGTCAGAATCCTAAGTACGATGATGGAATGAGTCCAGGATCCACCTTATGTCATAGGTAGAAGTTGGTCTGGCCACATTTCCTTTCCCTTTGGTTGTTCCCCTAGTATCTTTACTTTGCATACCATGTCACAGTTTTTAGTCATATCTATTAGATAAATCAAGCAAGCATTATTATCCCAAATCTTATATATGATACATCAAGGATGTTAAATGACTCCAAGTTTATAGGTGAGTAGTAAGCAAGAGTATATATTCAGCAGTGTTTCCAACTGCACCATAGTAATATCTGTACCAGTTGCTAAAATGCTCCTGCACTTAATCCCTACCCCCAAACAAAATCCAGGCCCTGGGGCAGGCATCATGGTATAGCAGGGTAAGCTGCCACTTGGGATGCTACATCCCATGTTAGAGTGCTGTTCAAGTCCTGACTGTTCTGCTTCCAACCTAGCTTCCTGCTAATGCACGGAGGCAGCTGGTGATGGCTCAAGTACTTGAGTCCCTGCCACCCAACTGGGAGACCTGGATGGAGTTCTAGACTCCTGTTTTTGGCCTGGATCAGCCCTGGCTATTGTGGGCAATTGGGAAGTGAACCAGCAAATGGAAGACATTCTCTCTCCCTCCCCCTCTCCCTCTCCCCCTCTCCCTCCCCCTCCCCTTCTTCCCCTCTCCCTCCCCCTCCCCTTCTTCCCCTCTCCCTCCCCCTCCCCCTCCCCTCTCCCTCTCCCCCTCTCCTTCCCCCTCCCCTTCTCCCCCTCTCCCTCCTCCTTCCCCTCCCCCTCTCCCTCCCCCTACTCTCCCTCCTCCTCCCCCTCCCCCTCTCCCTCTCCCTCTTTCCCTCTCCATTACAATAAAATGTGAGTGACTGTCTTCCCAGCAGTATCTGCACTCTGATCTCAAAGGAAGGGAATTCAAAGATAAAATTTCAGGCGTCAGCAATCAAATCAAGGTAAAATGGCTTGGCACTGGAGGAGGTATAGGAGGAATCAGCTGTAACTAATACTGCTTAAAATGACATCCAGAAGATTCTTCCAAATGTATCTAAATGTTAAACTCAGCACCAGATTCTCACAAAAGTTAAACATGAAGTTAAATTGCTTCAGACAAATCTTATTTTATTCCAAAAATGCAATCAACAGATAATAAGGAAAGATGTAAAGTTTTGAAAGAATTAGAACAAGCAAGTAATCAGAAGAATTTGGTAGCTGCCAAAAGAGGCATGTGAGACAGAAAAAAATTTCAAGTTATTATGTTAAATCAAAGTGTGATATTCATCAACAAATGGAGAAATTGAAAATTTGTCCTCCTCTCCCAAATGACAGAATAACAACAATGCTTATATTTTACCTATAGTCTTCAGAAAAATTCCCCTGCACTGAACTCATAAAAACTCAAAAAGCCCGTGTTAGAGAAATACAAACATCTCTGAAACCACAGTGTCTGTCAACGGGAAATATCATGTAAATCCCCACCCGCCTCTTTTTTCCCTGCAGTGTCTTTTTCATTTACTTTTTGTCCTCCTATTAGTTCTTGGCCTCTATTATCCTATCAACTTCTCAAATGTCTTTTAATAATATATAGGAAATTATCTCCTTGATGTTCCCTGATTGAAACTTTAAGCTACCAGAACAATTAAATTATCTGAGGCTGATAAAATCAGATGAAACCCTTCTTTGAAGCAGTGCTTGGTGGGTGGGATGCCTTTCTTTCTTGTTTAAGTTCAGAAAGTAAAAACAAAAAAAAAATCAGAAAATAGCATCTTTTTATATCATTGTAAAGGTGAAAAGGACATTGGCTAGTTATCTAATTGGTTACATGCATTGAGAACATACTATATTAAAACCATCAAATGAGTCTGTATTCTGATTGGTATCTTTTTGAAGTGTTTCATTGCTGATTTATAAAGAGAGACAAGTGTAAAGAAAGAGATTATCTCTTGCACTGGTTCACTCCTGCAACAATCAGGGCTGGACCAGGCCAAGGTCAGAATTCTGGAACTTAATCTGTGTCTCCCATGTGAGCAGCAGAGACCCAACCACCTAAGCCACCACTTGCTGACTCCCAGAGTTCATATCATCAGGAAAGTGGCATGGCCAGGATTCGAACCCAAGCATTTGAATATAGGATGCAAGTGTCCCAAAAAATGTGTTAACCACTATGACTATGCCCACATCTCCTGTTCTTATTTATTTATTTTAAATCTTCAGTGAAGATAATGTCAAAGAATATTGTTCTCTTTATAAACAAAAAAACAATTATCGTGATCAGAGTTGATAAAATGAATGTGCATCTAATTATAAGATATTGATTTTATTGCTATTAGAGTATACTTTCTAGAAACTGTGATCTTGTGTTTCTGTTTGTTTAAGAGGAAATGATAGATACAGGGAATGGAAAGTAAGCCTTCTAGGGGCCAATGTTGTGGCGCAGAAGTTTAAAATACAGAGGTTTCCAAGATGGTGGAATAGGGAGGGAGCTTACTGCTCTAGTCCAGGGAAAGATAGTTAAAGTGAAAAGAGTGCAGTCTCGGGGAAGAGTAAGGGAGAAAACTTCAGAGGAAACTCTACACAAATTAGAAGGACACTGTGGACATATGTGGAGGGTGTGGACATGCACAACTCAAGACCTCAGTAGCTGAGAGCCTCAGCACCAGCTCTGGAGTGAGGTGAGACTGCATGCCCAACAACCAGCAGAGAAGAGATGCCTGAGTCTGGCTGAGAGAATTGACAGGGGACTAGGTGCTTGTGACTGTAGGAGACTTGTGTGCCAGGACTGTGAACATACTGTGGCTGCATGGGAAGACACAGGGTGTGGCTGTGACTTTGGGCTGTCACTTTGGGCAGCTCTACACATATGGGGCTCCCTGTTTCCCTGGTGAGGGTCATTGCTGTGGGATCTGTGCTCAGACCAAGCCGAGGACTGCATGGATCCCTTGTGTGGTTCTTGAGGCAGCATCGATGAACATTGTACTCACTGGGGCTAGCATTCAGGCATTGGTCTATTTGGAGGAGAGGAGGTGAGCATGAGACTACACCAACAGAGCTGAACAAATTTCCTCTCTGATTAAAAAACAAACAAACAAAAAAATACCACACCTAACTTGGATGTCACTTTGGACACTCCCCTCACCCTGGAGCACTAACCAGAGCTCCCTGAATATACCCATCACTTGCCTATAGGTATTCACTGAAAAAGCAGATGCTCCACTAAGCCACAGAGGAATTCTTCAAAGATGAAAGTCATCACAGGGGAAACAACAACAACAAAAACAAGTATCTCCTCAAATGTCTAATAATAAATGCAGCAATTCAAGAACAAGAATAAGAAAAACAACATGATGCCCCCAAAAGAAAACAGCAACATTTCAATATTAGAATGTGAAGATGAAGAGATTGAAGAAATGTCAGAAATGGAATTTTAAAAATTGATCATAGGGTTACTTAAAAGTAATCAGAATTGAGGATGGATCTCAATTAAATAAATAAGAGTGGAAATAAGAAAGGGAGGAGGAAGTTTGTAACTATAAAGCTATTTAGTTCTGCATACGTTCCTATGGACTTACTTCTAAGGGTACATGGACCCAAAATCCCATTAAGCTGGATGATAAAAATGCCATCTTAATTGTTAAAGTGACCATATTAAGTGTTGAATTGAACATATAGATAAGATTAAGTATTAAAGTGATCATATAAATAGGATCAAGTGTCTGGTAATAATAATAGATAGAATTAAAAAGGAGAAAGTTCTAACATGAGAACTAGTCCACACAAAAGACATATATAATGACAATCGCTTTAACTAACACTCTGACCTAAGAATCAGCCCTTAAGGCTCCCTGAATAATGCCTTGCATTTTGCTTATGCCAAATATATGCTTATGCTATGCTCCCCTCATATGTCTTACCCAAATTTACTAACTTCTTTTATGTCACAGTTTTCTAAAGTATAAACTAATTTACCTGCGCAAGATTATGATTAAGAAAAAGTTAACTTGTCTAACAATTATATAAAAACAACAACAAAAAATCATTTACATAGCATTGTAGTTGCAGAGATAGTGACTAATGTTCATTTGTTGTGACCAGCCAATGGAATGAACCAACACATGGAAACTTTCTTTTTCTGTCTCTTTCCTCTACTCAAGAAATACATGTCTAAAATTCAATTAAATTAAGTATCTCAAATGTTCATAAGAGTGGTATTTAGTGAGTTTAAATATAATCTTATTTTATAAAATATCCATATATGTACATAATATGTATGATGTATTATGACCATTTAATCTATAGATATAACATGGTCATTCTCCCACCCATAGTACACTATTATTAATCTCTTGCACAGAGTGCCTGGGTTCAAGTCCCAGCTCTGTTCTTGGTCCCAGCTTCCCAATAATGTTCACTCTGGTAGGCAGCAAATGATAGTTGAAGTACTTGGGTCCCTGCTACTCACATGGAAGACTTGGATTGATTACTAGGCTCCTGGCTTCTGTCTGTGAATCAGCAAAGATTCCCTTTTTCCTTCCTCCCTTCCCTCTTTCCTTCCTTCCTTCCTCTGTCTTTCTTTCTTTCTCTTTCTTTATTCTCTCTCTCTCTCTCATAATTTTTTTATTTATTTATTTTTTGACAAGCAGAGTGGACAGTGAGAGAGAGACAGAGAGAAAGGTCTTCCTTTTTCCATTGGTTCACCCCCAGTGGCCACTGCTGGGCTGATCCGAAGCCAGGAGCCAGGTGCTTCTCCTGGTCTCCCATGTGGGAGCAGGGCCCAAAGATTTGGACCATCCTCCACTGCACTCCCAGGCCACAGCAGAGAGCTGGACTGGAAGAGGAGCAACTGGGACAGAATCCGGCACCACGACCTGAACTAGAACCCGGAGTGCCGGTGCCGGAGGCAGAGGATTAGCCTATTGAGCCTCAGCGCCGGCCTCTCTCATAATTTTTTAAAAACCATAATGGGTTAAACCAAATTCCCAACAGCTGCCTATGTAGACTCATTCCTCTCTCTAAGATAATAAATCTGAATGACTCATTTAATGATGATGAACTGATAATAAGGCTGAATGAGGTAGAATATCGCACTAAGGGAAACCATGAGAAAGGAAAGGGGGCTAAATGATGTGGGGGGTGAAGGAGGGAGGAAACAAAGCAGGAATTTATTCTCTTTATTTTATGTAGCTTAGACTCCCTATTCTGTCCTTGAGCCTTATCCAGACTCTGAAGCTGGAATAAAGTGAAAGCCAGGTTTTGTCTCCTACTTGTTACTAAGGACGACAGCTGATTACATGGGAACTACTTGATGGAATTTGATTTGGAGCCAGTGATTTTACTCTTTGTAGAGATTTATCCCTGTCTTAACATTGATGGCACAAATCAAGTAGGAATATCACCTTATCACAAAACACATATGAGAATTATTATTCCCCTCTCTATTTTAATAAGGGAACTTAATTATTTCAGGTTCTTTTTGTTTGTAATTGGAGTGAGCTAGTCTAGAAAACAAAGTAGTTAAGGTACTGATACTGATAATTATACAATTTAGTCAAATCTTCCAGATACATCTTTAAACATCCTTAAATAATCACATGCTAGGCATTCCAAACAATAGGTTAATAACTAAGAACTGTCATATAAAATAAGCCTACTATTTCAGCTCCAGTATTCCACTGATATTTGCAGTTCCACATGCAAATTTGTTATACTCAAAACCCCAATAATACTGACAGGATAGAAATGACTTTATAATTAATCTGCCTTATAAGAAAAAAATTAATGAGCTTTATTATTAAGGAACACTGGCCTATCATGCATTTCTTATTTCTGTACACCTTCTAACCCAGTTTCAGGACCATTTTCAAGCTCCTGTCATCAGGTAAGAAGAAAATTAGCAGATAGCCTCATCCTCTGCCACAAAGGAATGGGTATTGTACATTGTAAAAATATAAACAAAGTCCCAAATCAATTTTAGATTTAGTAAAAGTCAGAGGCAGTTTTAATTATGTTTGGTTTTCATCTTGAACAAAAGGGAGACAGTGAAATAAAGGAATAATCTTTAGAAAATATATTCCAAATTTTATCCATGCTAAAACCAAAAAGTTAAATTAATTTTTAAGTTTCATTATGTTGAAAGAAAGCTAAGTTCCACTTCTGAACTATCATTTCTCTTTTATGCCAGTCATGCTTTCTATCCTCTCATAATTATCCAAATATGTCTCATAATTTTGACAACCGAAGGGTTGACATCCTTGTTGGCTAACAAAACATTATGAGAGCAAGAGAGTCTGTTTCTTTTGACAATGAATGACTGTGAAACACATCCCAAGAATCTGCCAATTACTGTTGAACAGAACCAAGTTGCAATCTTATACTTGAGAGATTTTCTCAATCTGATCTGTAAGAAGACAAGGGTTTTTTTTAGATCCATGGGTTTTCATATTCTGTTTGTGGTAGTTTTCTTTCTCATCAGAAATAAAAAAAAAAAATTAGCAACATAGTACTTGAATCAAAAGAGTACTTTTAGATTCAATTTGCCTCACATTTCCTCTACCATTAAAACTGATTTTCTATTTAAATCAAGACTCACATGACTAACTTCTTTCTTTCTTCAAAGAAAGAATTTTTATTATTGTGTTCCTACAGCTCTACAAATCATATTCTTGCAAATTTTACTTTCTAAGCCGTATTTCTAGGCTCACAGAATATAGAGCATATAAAATGTTCACACTGCATGCTGATATTCTGTTACCCTTTCCTATCTTCAAATTCATACTCCTGACCCATAATAAATGCATTCTTGGGCAGATATACATTCTCATATATGCTTATGAATAACAAACACAAATGTGGTAGATAATCAAAAACCAAAGCTCAGTTATCTATTTTTTGTTTATATTTTGATAAGAGAATTGCTAGCTTATTTTAACAATGTTGTTAGTTCATTAAATCTGCCTTGTTTAGGCAAAAAGATAATTTGTCAGAAATATTTACAATAGCTCACATAATTGGTATAAAGTCTGAACAATTAGACTTAAAGGAATTTGAGGAGTCATGAAATACATTTTTTTTTTTTTGACAGGCAGAGTGGACAGTGAGAGAGAGAGACAGAGAGAAAGATCTTCCTTTGCCGTTGGTTCACCCTCCAATGGCTGCCGCGGTCGGCGCGCTGAGGCCGGCGTACCGCGCAGATCCGATGGCAGGAGCCAGGTACTAGATGCTTTTTCCTGGTCTCCCATGGGGTGTAGGGCCCAAGCACTTGGGCCATCCTCCACTGCACTCCTGGGCCACAGCAGAGGGCTGTCCTGGAAGAGGGGCAACCGGGACAGAATCCGGTGCCCCGACCGGGACTAGAACCCGGTGTGCCGGCGCCGCAAGGCGTAGGATTAGCCTGTTGAGCCACGGCGCCGGCCCATGAAATAAATTTGTTCAAACCAACTTCAGTCTTGTCTGTATTCTATTCATTTCATGTTTACAGAACAAAGCATCTGATGAACTTAACTACAATCATATGATCCCCTCCTCCCGTTTTTCAAAATGGAGAGAAGGTAGTCCTCAAGCAAAATTTGACAGGACCAAAAGTTGGAATGGATGTTAGACATTTGGAAACAAAGACTGTGTTCACCATAATCCAGCCCCTTGACTTACCAATTTCCTTCATAGGTCTAAAATGTCCACGTCCAGTACTTTGTAACTATTTCAGGCAAAATGATCATCCTCACAAAGAAAGAAAACCTAAGTTGGTCAATTTCTGGTAAATTTGCCAATGTGGCATATGATTTACTCTAGCCAATAATTTGGGGCATTTTTCCCTAGAAATAGGGATTGGTTCAATGAAAAGTATAGGACCTATGGTAGACCAGTGGGTCAGTGAGATTTTCTTTATTCCCCAAACTGTCTTCCAAATTATGTATTACATTCATTCAGTGTCATATGAAACTTCAAGTTGTTCCACATCCTTGACAATACTTAGTATTATGTTCTTTTTCATTATTGTCTCTCTGGTTGGTATGTGATGTGTTCTCCTGATGTTTAAATATGCATTTCCTCAATCGATACAGGGAGCCAGGCGGGAAGATTAGGTGGAAATAATTGAGCTGGAATTTCTAAAAGTCCTGCATTGTAACTCTATCCCTGTCAGTCCAGCACACCCACTTGCCCAGGATGCACCTGTGTCTTACCTGGAACTGGGAAAGAGAAGATACCATGATGGTCATGTCAAACTTAAACTCCACAGGGAGGTGCTATAAAAATCCCAGTTTCATGCATAGTGAAATAAGCCAGTCCCAAAAAGAGAGATAACATATCCTTTCTCTGATCTAGGGTAACTAATAGAGTATCTAAAATGCAATGTATTGGACTGAAATGGACATTTTGAGATTCATGATTATTTACAGCTCTTGTCTCTTCTGTTGAGGAACACTGGATTTTTTCTTCATAATATTTGTTGAACTCTTCACTTAGTGTATGGTTAACCTTATGAATATTAATAACCTGAAAAGAGATCTTTGTAAAAATTAAGAGTGGGAATAGGAGAGGGAGGAGGAAGAAGGATTGGAACATGGGTTAGGATGTATCACTATGTTCTTGAATCTGTATATATGAACTATATGAAACTTGCATAACTAAACAAATTTTTAAAAATAAATAAATCTTAAAGAAAGGAAAGGGAAAGAAAGGAGAGGAGGGGAGAGGAGAGGAGAGGAGAGGAGAGGAGAGGAGAGGAGAGGAGAGGAGAGGAGAGGAGAGGAGAGGAGAGGAGAGGAGAGGAGAGGAGAGAAGGAAGGAAGCCTCAAGTATAGTAAATTCTACCAGGGCTCCATCCTCCATCTCATAAAAGAGACTGATAGTGTGGTAGGAGCCCTTGTTTTTCCTTGTTCATGCTTGGGGATCCTTCTTGGGGCTCCTCCTTCCTCTCTCTTTCTTCATAGGCAACTCTCCAGCCAGTGATGATAGATATCTCCCCAGACACATAGGGTGGCCCACACTTAAATGTGAATGTATGTTCACACTCTCTCTTTGAAATAAATCCTCTCCTCATTTTTGCACTATATATCTGCCTCTGCTTTGAATTGTTATCTCTGTGGAGGTAAGAACCTAGAATAAAGATTCGGATAACTAGGCCATAACATAATGACTGATAAGCATCTTTTTTTCCTTTTTTTAGAATATATTTTATTTTTTTAACTTTTATTTAATAAATGTAAATTTCCAAACTACAACTTTTGGATTATAGTGGCTTTTCCCCCCATAACCTCCCACCCGCAACCCTCCCATCTCCCACTCCCTCTCCTATCCCATTCACATCAAGATTCATTTTCAATTATCTTTAAATACAGAAGATCAATTTAGTATATACTAAGTAAAGATTTCAACAGTTTGCACCCACAAAGAAACACAAAGTGTAAAGTACAGTTTGTGCACTAGTTATACCATTAATTCACATTGTACAACACATTAAGGACAGAGATTCTACATGGTGAGTAAGCGCACAGTGACCCTGTTGTTGATTTAACAATTTACACTCCTATTTATGGCATCAGTAATCACCCAAGGCTCTTGTCATGAGTTGCCAAGGCTATGGAAGCCTCTTGAGTTTGCCAACTCAAATCTTATTTAGACAAGGCCATAGTCAAAGTGGAAGTTCTCTCCTCCCTTCAGAGAAAGGTACCTCCTTGTTTGATGGCCCATTCTTTCCACTGGGATCTCACTTGCAGAGATCTTTCATTTAGGGTTGTTTTGTTTTGTTTTGTTTTGTTTTGTTTTGCCACAGTGTCTTGGCTTTCCATGCCTGAAATACTCTCATGGGCTTTTTAGCCAGATTCAAATGTCTTAAGGACTGATTCTGAGGCCAGAGTGCTATTTAGGACATGTGCCATTCTATGAGTCTGCTGTGTATCCCACTTCCCATGTTGGATCATTCTCTCCTTTTTAATTCTATCAGTTAGTATTAACAGACACTAGTTTTGTCTATGTGATCCCTTTGACTCTTAATCCTATCATTGTGATTAATTGTGAACTGAAACTGATCACTTGGACTAGTGAGATGTCATTGGTACATGCCACCTTGATGGGATTGAATTGGAGTCCCTTGGCACGTTTTTAACTCTACCGTTTTGGGCAAGTCCAATTGAGCTTGTGCCGAACTGTACATCTCCCTCTCTTATTCCCACTCTTATATTTAATGGGAATTAATTTTCAGTTAAATTTAAACACCTAAGAATAATTGTGTGTTAATTAAAGAGTTAGCATCTTTGTAAGATTGTATATACCTTCTTGGTGACATCTTTGTCACCAAAAATTTCAAGAAGATTTATTTATTTGCTTGAAAGGCAGAGTGATGATCAGACAGAGAGAGCTCTATTCACTGGTTCATTCTCCCCAAATGCCAACCATACCTAGGGCTAGGCCAGGGCAAACCGAGAGCCAGAAACTCCAGTCAGGTCTCCCAAATGGCTGGCTGTACTTGCACCACTATCTGTTGCCTCCCAGGTACTTTAGCAGGAAGCTCTATCAGAAAGAGAAGACTCAATTCAGGCATGCCAGGATGGGACTTGGCCATCCCATGTGGTGGCTTAACCAACTGCACCACAACATCTGCTCTATTTTTGAGTTATGAGAGTTATTTCTATATTCTGCAAACAGTTCTTTATGGTGTGTGTTATTTTTAAATATTTTCCCTCAATTCATAATCATTGCCAGTCTTTATGCCCAAATTATTGTCACCTGCTGAAAGGAATAGTAGGGAAACTAATAACAATGTTTGTTGAGTCAGAGTGATATTAGGTATCTTAAAGAAGTATTTGTAATAATAGATAGAATTAAAGAGGAGTGAACACTCTAACATGGAAAGCAGTCCATACAGCAGACTTACAGAATTTCAATCACTTTAACTAGCACTCTGACCTCAGAATCAGCCCTTAAGACATTCTGGTGGCCAGTGCCACAGCTCAATAGGCTAATCCTCTGCCTGTGGCGCCAGCACACCAGGTTCTAGTCCCGGTCAAGGTGCTGGATCCTGTCCCAGTTGCCCTTCTTCCAGGCCAGCTCTCTGCTATGGCCCAGGAATGCAGTGGAGGATGGCCCAAGTGCTTGGGCACTGCACCTGCATGGGAGACTAGGAGAAGCACCTGGCTCCTGGCTTCGGATCAGTGCAATGCACCAGCCTCAGCGAGCTGGCAGCAGCGGCCATTGGAGGGTGAACCAACGGCAAAAGGAAGACCTTTCTTTCTCTCTTTCTCTCTCTCTCTCTCTCTGTCCTCTCTCACTGTCCACTTTGCCTGTAAAAAAAAAAAAGACATTCTGGTCTGGCTGAAAAGCCCATGAGAACATTATTTTTTTTAAGAATTTATTTATTTATTTGAGATGTAGAGTAACAGACAGTGAGAGGGAGAAACAGAGAGAAAGGTCTTCCGTCCATTGGTTCACTCCCCAAGTGGCCGCAACAGCCAGAGCTGTGTCAATCCAAAGCCAAAAGCCAGGTGCTTCTTCCTGGTCTCCCATGCTTGTGCAGGAGGCTTAGGATTGGGCCATCTTCTACTCCTTTCCCAGGCCACAGCAGAGAGCTGGATTAGAAGAGGAGCAGCTGGGACTAGAACCAGCATCTATATGGGATGCCAGTTCCACAGGTGGAGGATTAACCTAGTGTTCAACAGCACCGACCCCAAGAGCATTTCAGGCATTGAAAGCCAAGACACTGTGGCAAAAAATGTCCTACATGAAGGACCTGAGTGAGTGAGACTCCAGTAGACAGAAGTGGTTATCAAAGAAGGAGGTACTTTTCCCTGAAGCAAGAAGAGACCTTCCACTTTTCTCATGGCTTTGTCTAAATACTGATGGATTTTGTGGGATTCAAAAGGCTTCCATAGCCTAGGTAGTTCATGTCAAGAGCCTCGAGTGATCACTGATGTCATATATAAAAATATTAAATTAACAACAGGAGTCACTGTACACTAACTTCCCATGCAGGACCTCTGTCCTCAAAGAGTTGTATTACAAATATGTGTAAGTGTTTGCAAAAGATGTATCATTCTTGGATGCTTCTTTAAAGTTAAGTTTCTTTTTTAAAAAAAATGTGAAATTAACTTCAAGATGCAATGACCTTATACAGCCCTTGTCTCGACTGTTGAAGAACAGTTGTTTTCTGTTTGTTTTTTCGTGAAAATTGTTGAAATCTTTGCTTGGTATAGAGTTGGTTTTCTGTGTATAAAGTTAATTGAAAATGGATCTTAGTGGAGAATGGGACTGGGAATGGGAGAAGGCGGAGTAGGAGGTGTGAGAGTGTGAGTAGGAGGGCAGGTATGGTGAGAAGAATCACTATATTCCTAAAGTTGTGCTTATGAAATGCATGAAGTTTCAATTCCTTAAATAAAAGGTTTATTTTGGGAAAAAAAGAAAGTATCTTATTTTGTTAATTCAAAACAAACTTTGGAAGTAGGTACTCTTATTATCCCCATATCACAAATGAGGAAAGTGCATTTTTGAGGGATTAAGTAGTTTGCCCAGGATCACAAGGCAAGTAAGCAGTGGAGCCAAGAAGTGAAGAGTATAGCAAGGGACTTTCCCTGACACACTCCTCTATTGATTGCTGGCCATTCAAGACAGTTTTCTTGCCAAGACTCTTGATGCCCCTAGAGGCTCACGTTTCCTCAAGGAAAAAAAAAAAAAAAGATGTACAGCTATAGCCCTTTGATTCCTTTTGTGCCCACTGGAAATAATAAAAGCTATTCAAGCAGGAAGCAACAAACAATTCCACATGTCACTCAAATTCTTGCCAATTGTCCAATATTCAGATGCCAGAGGCCACTGAGCAGTGGAAATAATAGTAAGAGACAAGTCAAAGGAATAGAAATCAGTCTCATGCTTCATGACAGTCTAGGCCAAAAAGTTTACATTTTTTTAAAAAAAAGTTTTCAGTCTGTCCACTAAGCATTCAGAGTTCAAGACAAAAAGTAGGAGCAAGGTAGAGGCAATTTCCCCCACTTCGGCCAAGAACTGCATGGCCTGCATGCATGAGGGCTGAAATGCAGTACTCGTGGCAGTGTGTTTTCAGCAGAGAATGCCCCAACTAAGTATTATCCAGCAGGGGGAGCCTGAGCAGAAGGAAAAAAAATGGCAGCCAAGACAGGGTCATCTATGGGACTTGTTCATTAGTTTCTCTGTCTCTATCTCTGTCTCTCTGCCTCTTTCTCTCTCTTTCTGTCACACACACACACACACACACACACACACACACACACAAGTTCTTCAGTTTTGCATGATACAATGTGTATTCAGTATACTGATAAGATAAAACTTAGACAACTAGAGTGCTAGTGCTAGTCTTTGTCCTGCCCATACTACACCCCAATCACTCCAAGGAAGTTAATTAATACACTCTAGGTGTCAACTTCCTCTTCCTTCGAAAGACACAATTGGGCTCTAACCATCTCAAATGTTCAAAGGGCTTCCTAGGTCACCTTTGTCAAGAGAATTATAACATTTCTTGTGAAGGAATGCTCTGATTCTCACCTTAAACAAAAGCAAAGTCTGTTTCATTCTCTAAATGCTCTAAATGTTTAAGATATTCCATCTTTTCTTTTTAAAGAAAGTGCCCTTCAGGCAAAAGAAAACTTTTCCTCGTCTGTTGGCTGGTCCTCTTCAAGGCTCAATGCATTCTAACTTCTAACCTTGGCAAGGCACTTCTTTTTTTCTTTTTCCTTTTGTAAGAGCTCTCTAAAGTCTTGTTTGCAGAATAATGAAGAAAACATCACTGTCTGCAAGTCTGCTTGTCACCTCTGAATATACTCCATCAACATGCCGCCACTTCATCTTGTTTAGGCTCATCGACTACTTTGTAGAAGGACACTGATGTCCACATCTATCTCCTTGAGACAGGCAGAGAAACAAATCCTTTTTCCTGTCTCAAAAACAGCTGACAAGCTTTTAGTAGTGTTTATCTTCACTGAAGGGTGATAACCTTGAAAATGAAAGTTAAAAGAGACTGATACAATTAAGTGTATAGTTGCCATTCTATATCACAGTTGGTTTTCTTTTTAGTTTAACATGTCAACGTTCTTCATTGTCCATAGCAATTTTTCTAAAACTGAATTTAAAGTTAGAGTTTATTTACAAAATGCAAGTGCATCAAGTTGTGACTATTCCACAAAAATATAACTCCTCTGTTAAGCCTTAAATGGAATTAAAATTACTATTCCTTCAATATTTTCCTTCCTGTTTACTACTCTTTCCAGATCATCCATGCCATTTTTTTCTCTTCCTTGGCTTTTCTTGACCCCATATCATGCCATATTCAAAGTTTGAGATTTCCCCAAAATAATGTCCTCTGATTATGGGCAGGTCTTAAAATTCTAATTCTTTGTATTGCATTGACTCAAGAACCATAAAGGATGAATTTGACATTTCATTAATGACTCTGTATGAGGGTTCCCTTGTGACCTAATTGTACCTATCACTGAGGCTCAAACAGACACACATGCATCCAACAAGCTGGTAGCAGGTCCTCCAGAGCTCCATTTGCCTGAGGGACCGCAAGCCCCTTAGGAAAGAGCTCATCCCACCAGGGAGCCAGGCACAAAGCTTCTGGGTCTAGCATCATGGCCAGCTTCCCAAGGTTTTGTGTTTAAGACTTGGGGGGAAAGAGTCCCACAAGCAAAAAATTAAGTGAAACTCAAAATAGAAGAGAGACCTTCTCCCCCACCCTGTAACAAAGCAACTTACAGCTGTAGCCTGTTGCTGGCACCAGACTTGGCTACAAGGGAGCACAGTAGTTCCTAGGGAGTGACTGAAAGGGCAGCAGTCGGTAGACATCAACTGGTGCCAAGCACTCATGAATCCCTCTCTGGAGACTTATGGACACACTGAAGGGTCGTTCTCGAGGGATTGAAGTCCTACAGAAGCATGTAGGCGGCATATTCTATGGCACCCTTGCCACTCTGTCTTCTCTGCTATGGCTGCCTTTCCATTCTTCCCTGGCTCTCCATGGGTGTGCAGGACTGAATCACACATTCCTGGGGATAAGAGCCAGAGAGGCCTTGGAGGCCAGCTTTGCCCTGGTCTATCCGCTCTCTGCAGCCACTTGGCACTGGTGCTGGCAGGGCTCTTATTACCAGTGGAGTCTGTGAGTCAGCATCCACCTACAGCTGAGTGTTGCTGCTTGTTCTCAGTGGGAGCTGAGTGCGGACAAACTATCCCTGTGGGTTTAATCTGGCCTGCAGGCTGTATTTAGCTGTATTTAGCCACCCCTGCTCTAGTCCTGAATTACTTCATAGTGATAGAAGAATTTCTAAAAGTTGCACTATCTGGTTTTGGCTCAGAACTTGATATTACATCTTAAGTGTGTTATCCTAATAAAATGCAAGACATCTCGCGTTCTTTTTTGTGCTATTTATACAGAGTCAGTGATCTTGTGCATGGAGGTCTTTCTTTGGCATAAACTGGTTTTTATCTTTCCATCTCCCACCTCCACAAAATAATTATTAAGTTTTAGATATTTGTCAGAGAGTAGCTTTGGGCAATGTAAATTATAATTTTCCCTAAAACAACACAATGTAAAATTTAGAGGTATTAATTCTCCATTTAAAGAATGTTTTAAGTTGCTTAGAACTTTAGCACAGGACTGTGCATAGGAAACATCTCAATAAGTAATTTTTAGTTGAATTTTGATTAATTAAATCAAATGAAGTATCTGTTGGTTTACTTCTTAGATGCAAAGCGTTGTCACAGACTCAAAGAGAAACTATTTTAAAGAAGTCTTAGTTCAAGTACTGCCTCTCTTACAAATTGTGTAATCTTGAAAAAATATCATAAAATAGAGGTAATAACCTATGTCTCCCTGGAAATTGACTTTCTCTTTTTTTTTTGATGTTTATTTTCACCTACTTGAAAAGCAGAACAGAATGAGAGAGAGAATCTTCCTTGTTTCCTTCTGCTGGTTCATTCTCCCAATGCCCACAACAGGCCAAAGCCAGGAGCCTGGAACTCAATCCAGGTCTCCTACGAGGGTGGCAGGAGCCAGTCACCTGCTGCCTCCCAGGATACACTGGCAGGAAGAAGTATTGGAAGCAGAACAGCCAGAACTACTTAAACCAGTACTCCAGTATGGGATCCAGGCATCCCAAGTGGAGACCTGACCCACTGCACCACATGGCCACCCCAAATTCTCTCTCTCTTCTCTCTCTCTCTCTTTATTCCTCTCTGACTTTCAAATAAATATTTTTTTTAAAAAAAAGATGTATATATTCATTGCACCAGTTCTTGTTCTTGCAGATCCAAAGTCATTGTTTAGAGATGTACAGGGTTAAATAGCATTGCATCCACCCTGGAAGAGTTAAATGAACCCTGAACTTCCAGCCAGTACAATAACTTCCTCTGGTAAGATGTGAGACCAAAAAAGACATATCCATAACAAAAGTCACTCAAATGAGGCTGCTCTAAGGCAATCCATCTGGCCATGTGGTATAACATCCTCTCAGGTTTATAAGCACTTTCCCCTATATTTCTACTAAAGCAATGTTTAAATGAAAAAAACTATTTATACTGTCCTTCGGTCAAAATGAAAAGTGCATTTTTAGGCCAGAATTAAGCAAATTTCAAACTATAGCACAAAAATTAAAACCTTTTATATAATATAAATTACAATAAATCTTCATTGGGTTTTCTTACTGATATGCATAGCACTACAGTATTTAATTGCTTGGATAGTTAGAGCCTAGAGTTTAAAAACTCCAGTGTCTAGTGCTATTTCATGTAAAAGGATTAGACTGAAAGCTTGGTGTCCTCACTCACAGCCCCGTGCTCTCTCCACTGTAGAATGCCCTTCTTTAACAATGCTGGTTTTAATTCTCTGCCTCTAGGAGAGGAATCATGTCCTTCTTTCTTCCTCTCTGACAAATTCCTATTGATTGCTTGGTGATGTGTTAGTAAAAGCTTGATGAGAATGCCATCTAGGCCCTCAGTGTCAGGATCAAGGAAGGCTTATAAAGAGATGCCTTTCATCTTTTCCTAAAGTCAGTGCCTTAGGTAATCACTTCGTGTCCAGAGGCAACGAATCCCCCAGATGAGGTTCGGTGACTCGAGGAACTCTGGCCCCAGCTTTGTCAGCTCATTAAGGATACGGTCTACCACAAAGTGACTTTTGAACACACTAAGTAGGAAGAATCAAATAGTTTCTGCAGCAGCAGGGTCAGCTGGATCAGAGCCTGAGCCTTGAAATAAATCAGATATTGAAGAAGTAAACAACAAAAGAAGCTGAAGACAGACTGGATACAGACATGGTGCTTTTATCTGTGAGCCAGCAAGCCTCCAACTCTGCCTTTTCAGACACGGCGTTTCTATGCTGCTATCTTATCACATTGGGGGCTACTTGTCCATCTCACTTGTTGGTCCGTGAGCTCTTGGAGAGCAGGGATCCTATCATGCATATTTTTATTCCATAGTTTGCAGCATATTCCCTTTTATATAGTGGGTGTTTGATGTCAGAAGAAAAAATTTTAAAAAGGGAACAAAAACTACATCCCCTATATCCTGAAAAAATTTATAATGAGGACTTTTGCTCTTCTCATAGATTATGTAAAACCATGGCAAAAAAAAAAAGGCACAATTATTTTGCAGAAGAATTAGGGAGAATGGGGAATGAGAGAGGCTAACAAAGAAAGGAATAAACTTCTGTTTATCAGCTGTAATGTGCCAAATAAGTAAGTTGTTCAGAGTCAGGTAGCTAGTCTCTGAATTCAAACCACCTACTCTAATGCTCATATTCACTTTGCATTGTGAGTCTGTGTACTGTTGACAAAAATATTGTCATAATTCAACTATATTCTAGCAACAAGCAGCTGTTATCCTAGAGCTGTCAGTATTATTGCCTCTTCTTCTTCCATTAACTTTTTTTAGATTTATTTATTTGAAAGGTAGCATTACAGAGGCGGGGGCACAGAGAGAGAGGGAGAGAGACACACAGAGAGAGGTCTTCCATCTTCTGGTTCACTCCTCAAATGGCTGCAATGGCTGGGGCTGAGCCAGGCAGAAGCCAGGAGCCAGGAGTTTCTTCCAGGTCGCCCACATCAATGCAGGAGCCCAAGGATTTGGGCCATATTCTACTGTTTTCCCAGGCCATAAGTAGAGAGCTTATGTACCAGCCCCCCTTTAATATACTTTTAAGGTTCTAGTTTGGGACTTCTGCTTCCAGCAAAGATAGAGAAAAAAACTTACAGGGAACAAACTCACTCTCCTGGCTGAAGTAACAAGAGAAGCAGTTAAAACATCTTAAAACAACAGTTCTCAAGACATTGAGCATCAGGCTACAAACTAAAGTGCTCTCTGAGAGAAGATAAACAAACGATATGAGTCCTATGATTGTTGCAAGTTACTGCTTTGGGAAAGTTTCCAGACCATGGCACAAAGAGACAGTATCCAGGCAGAAAACAAAGAAAGACCAGAGTTATGGTTACAGAGCTTAGAGTCCAGGAGACCCACGGCAGCTAGGATTTGTCAAGCAGAATGCCAGAAATGAAAGAGCAGAGCCGAAAGAGAACTCTCGGGTTTGTATGGGTTCCCCCTTAACTATTTTTCAGCTCAGCACTGTTCAAAGGAGACATTTGAGAAAATTACCTGTGGCCAGGAATGGACCATCCAAGAGGATTAAAGGAATTAATGTGGGTAGCCAGCACTGTGGCACTGTGGGCTAAGCCTGTGCCTGCAGTGCCGGCATTCTATATGGGCACTGGTTCTAGTCCCAGCTGCTCCTCTTCCAATCCAGCTCTCTGCAATGGCCTGGGAAAGCAGTAGGAAGTGGCCCAAGTGTTTGGGTTCCTGCACTCACATGGGAGCCCTAGAGAAAGCTCCTGGCTCTTGGCTTCAAATCAGCCTAGCTCAGACCATTGTGGCCATTTGGGGAGTAAACCAGCATATGGAAGACCTTTCTCTCAGGAATAATTGAACCTAAAATGAAAACAGTACTGTTATCACCAAACAAACCTTTAAAAATAGACTTAAAGCAGTGAAATTGTTTCCAGGTAATTTAAAAGCCTCCCAGAACAAAGCACAGAATATTTAAAGGAATACCAAGATACACAGCACTCAACAAGGTAAAATTCACGATGTCCAACATCCAATTATCCGGAACAGCAGGCAAGCAAAACAGTAGGAAAGAGCAATCTATAAGTAGAAATTCAACAAATTAACACCAGCTTGGAACTAACATAAATGTTAGAATTATCAAAAAAGGACATTTAAACAACTTTCTTCCAGATGTTAAAAAAGTTGGCTAAAAAGCATGGAAGATATAAAAGAGCCATTCAAGAGCAGATGTTTGGTAAGTGGGCCAGTGTTGTAGTTCGATAGGTAACGTTGCTGCCTGTGGTGCCAGCATCCCATAAGAGCGCCAGTTTAAGTCCCAGCTGCTCCACTGCCCAGCCACCTCCCAGCTAATGGCCAGGGAAACCAACAGAAGATGGTCCAAGTGCTTGGGCCTCTGCATCCAAGTGGGAGATTTAGATGAAGTTCCTGGCTTTGGCCTGGTCCAGCACTGGTCATTGTTGTCAACTGGGAAATAAGCCAGTGGATCAAAGATTCTCTCTCTTTCTCTCTCTCTCTCTCCCTCTCTCTCTTTCTCTCTCTCTCTCCCCACCCCCTGTCAAATAAATAAATCAATATAAAAGGGAGGAACCAATCAAATGTTTCTAGAATAAAATCTACTTGGTCAGAAATTAAAAAAAAAAAAAACAAGCAGGAGGTTAAGGACAGAGTAGACATTGTGAAAGAGTGGCTGATTTTGTGGTACAGAGAGTTAAACTGCCACTTGCAACACAACACATATCAGGGTGCTTGGGGAGTGAACTAGTAAATGGACTGTATTTCTCTCTCTCTCTCTATCTATCTATCTATATTTCTATCTCTCTCCCTCTGCCATTCTGTTTTTCAAAGAAATAAATCTTTTTTTAAAAAAAAATAGATATCGCAAGCAAAAATATTAGTGAACTTGAAAGTATAGCAAAACTATTCTTTAAAGATGAAAATAGAATCAGTGAACTGTGTGACTTCAACCAGCGTAATATATATGAAATTGATATCTTGAAAGAAGAGTGTAGGAAAATAATATCAGAGAAAACAATGGCTGATCATTTCTAATTTGATGAGACAATAAATGCAAAGAAACTGCAAAGAAGCACAAACAAAACTTCACCAAGGCGCATCATAATCAAATTTCTGAAAACTAGTGACAAAGAGAAAGTCTAGAAGTCAGCTGGAAGAGCAAGGATAAATTACATATGGAGAAACAAAAGTAAGAATGACACCAGATTTCTCTTTAGTGATAATACAATCCAGAAGAGAATGGAATAATATTTTTAAACTACTGAAAGAAAAAAATCTGTCAATTTGGAATACTACACCCAGCAAAAATGTCTTTCAAGAAGGTGAAATAAAGGTATTTATAGCTAAACAAAACAGGAAGAATTCCTCCCTAGCAAAATCATACTACAAGAAATGATCAAATCATTCAGGCTGAAAGAAAACGACCCCAGGTGGAAATATTAATTTGCACAAGTAATGGGGAGCACCAACAATGGGAAAGCATGGTGGGATTATTCACTTTATGTGTCAACTGGACTAACGGGGGTTCCCAGACCAAACATCATTGCTGGGTGAGTCTGGGAGGGTGATTCTGGATAAGGTGAATGTTTCAATCATTGTGCTAAGGAAGTACATTGCCCTCCTCCATGGGATTGGCATCAGGCAATCTATTGAGGGCCTGAACAAAACAAAACGTGGAGCAAGGAAAAACTCACCCATTGTGTTTCCTGCCAGTCCTTTCTAGGACATCTCATCCTATCTTCTCTGCCCTTTGAGCGGGGTTCACACCATCAGCTCCCCTGTTCTCAGGCCTTTTGTCTTGGGCTGAATTATACCGCTGGCTTTCCTGGGTCTACAGCTTGGTCAGGGCAGACTGTGGTACTCCTCAGTCTCCATAATCAGGTGAGCCAATTCCTCCTATATATATCTGAATATATCCTACTGGGTCTGGTTCTTTGGAGAACCCCAAATAATACACATGCATAAATACATAAGATATTTTGTTGGTTGTTAAGGTTATCCTCCTAGAGAATACTCGACTGTTTAATCAGCAATAGCAATATACCATGGAGTTTATAACATATGTAAATATAAAATGAAAAATGCAAATAGCATAAAGACTGGTAAAGCAAAGCAAGAACACTGTCCTAAGTTTTTTATGCTATACCTGAGGTATAAGGTATAAGGTATAAGGTCACTGGAAGGTAAACTCCAACAAGGTAAAGAAACAGAAGTTTACAAATCTATTGTAAACACTAAAATAACAAATAAGGTAGAGATAAAACAGCAAAAAAAAAAAAAGATTACAGAGTACTGTAATACTTGTATGCTATTGTTTGTAGGAGAATTATTCACAATAGCCAAAAGGTGGAAATAGTCCAAATGTCCATTAACAGATGAAAGGATAAACAAAATATTGTATATCTAAAGGAACTTCAAAAAGCTCATGGAAAATAGAATTAAAAGATAAGTCTATTTTTGATGCAAAAAAAGTTAACATCTGGAGCTGGTGTTGTGGCATAATGGGTTACACCACCTGCTGCAGCACCAGTATCCCATGAGGGGGACGGTTTGCGTCCTGGCTGCTCCACTTCCAATCCAGCTCCCTGCTAGTGGCAAAGCAGCAGAGGATAACACAAGTCCTTGGGCCCCTGCACTCACTTGGGAGACCCAGATGAAGCTGCTGGCCTTGCCCGATCCTGGTTGCAGCCATTTGGTAAGTGAACCAGCAAATGGAAGACCTCTCTGTCTATCTCTCCCCCTCTCTCTCTCTAACTCAGCATTTCAAACACATTAAAAAAAAAAAAAAACTTTAAAAAAAGTTAACATCTATACATAACTCTTTCATACACATTTTCAAAACACTTGATTGTTTTGAAGTCCTCTCATCTGTATGGATTTCAAACTCTTCCATCACAATAAACTTAAAATTCTACTTCCCAGAACTCTTTGAAGTGCCTTCATACACACAATGGAATACTATTCAGACTTAGAAAGGAATGAAATTCTGATGCATGCTATATAAGTGAACCTTAAAACAATATCCCAAGTGAGATAAGCCAGAGATGAAAGCAAAAACATTATATGCTTCCACTTATAGAGACATATAAAATAGACAAAGAGAAAACAAAACAGAGCTTACCAAGGTCTGAGAGAAGAGACACAGAAGTTACTGTTTGATGGATAAATTTTCTGTTAAGGGTGATAAAAAAGTTCTGGAAACTGACAGTGATGGTAGCTGCACAACATAGTGAATATATATAATGGTACTGAATCATACATTTTAAACTCTCTAAGATGGTAAAATTTGTATTATGCATATTGTACTACAATGAGGGGGCAGTAATACAGTCACCAACTGGGAAGCCCATACCCCATAACGAGGTGCCTGATTTAAGTCCCTGCTCTTCTTCTGATTCAGCTTCCTGCAAATATACATCTTGAGAGGTATCTGATGATGGCTCAAGTACTTGGGTTGGTGTTAATTCTTTTTAAAATATTTGATATAATTTAGCAGTGAAGCCATCTGATACTGGGCTTTTCTTTGATGGGAGAGTTGTTTATTATTATCATTATATTATTATTATTATTAAGATTTATTTATTTATTTGAAAAAGTAACAAAGAAAGAGAGAGAGAGAGAATCTTCCATAAGCTGGTTCAATCCCCAAAGTGTTGCAACAGCCAGGGCTAGGACAGGCCAAAGCCAGGAGCCTGGAACTTCAACCAAATCTCCCATGTGGGTGGCAGTGACCCAGATACTTGGGCCATCTGCTGCTTTCCCAAGCACATTAACAGGGAGCTGGATTGGAAGTGGAGAAGCCAAGATACAAACTGGTGCCTACATTGTGTACTGGCATTGCAGGCAGGGTCTTAACCCATTGAACCACAACACTGGCTCCATATTGTTTTATTATTGATTTGATCTTAATGTCCATTACTGATCTAACTAAGTGTCCAAGAACTTGTCCATTTCTTCTACATTATTGAATTTGTTGCCAACTTTGGGTTTTATTTGTTCTTGTTTTTCTAGTTCCTTGAGATACAGTCATAAGTTGTTTATTTGAAATCTGTTTTTTGAATGCACTCATTGTTGGCTAAAAATTTCCCTCTTAGTAGTACTTTTATTCTGTCCCATAGGTTTTTGTATATTGTGCTTCCATTTTCTTTCATGTCAAGAAATTTTATAAAAATAATTTCCTCCTTGGTTCAGCGGTAAGTTGTATACTTTATAAAATTTTCTCTAGTTGATTTCTAGTTTTATTGCACTATGGTGAGAAAAGATACTAAACGTATTTTCTATTCTTTTAAATTTGTTAAAGACGTTTTTGTGACCTATCATATGATCTATCCTGGAAAGTGTTTCATATGCTGTTGTAAAGATCATGTATTCTGCAACTATTAGATGAAATGTTCTGTAGATGTCTGTTAGGTCCAATTGATTTAGGATGTGATTTAACTCTGCTGTTTCTTTATTAATTCTCTGGCTAGATGATCTGTCTATTTCTGAAATTGTTGTGTTGGAGCCTCTCTCCCTTTAGATCTATTAGTACTGACTATACTAAATCTTGAAGTTATAACAACTTAACATTAATTATCAACATAGGACAAACAAAACCAGAGAGATAAGAATTCCCAATGAAGCACTCTATATTTTTGCTTCCTTCCTCCCCAAGGCTTGAATTCCTGATTTCATAATTTGATCTCTTTCCATAATTCTTATCTCTCAATATTTTAGTGTGGTGATCATATTTTTAATTTACACAGTAAAGATGTAATTGATTTACACACCATGCTGATGATATCAGAGCATTCTGAATAAGTTGGTATAGCTCCTCTTACCTGCAAGTTTTCTACTTTGTGATACTCTCTTTTACTTGCTGGCATCCCTTTTTTTCAGTTGGAAGAGTTTCTTTTAACATTGCTTGTAACACAGGTCTGCTGATGATAACTTCTCTCAACTCTCATTTGTCTGGGAATGTGTTTAGCTCTCTCACAGATTTGAAGGAAAGCTTTGCTGGGTACAAAATTCTTGGCTGGCAATTATCTCATCTCACTTCCTCCTGGCCTGTAAGGTTTTTGTTGAGATATATGTAGTCAGGTGACTTGGGGTCCCTTTATGTGTTATTTGTTTATTTTCTCTAGCAGCTTTGAGAATCCTGTCATTAATCTGTCATGAATCTTGAAGAGTTTGACTATAATATGTCTTGGGGTAGACTTGGTTGAGTTGAATTATACAGGTGATCTTTAAGCCTTCTATACTTGGATAATTGTATATTTTTTTGTAAGCTTGGGAAGTTTTCTGTAATTATCTTTTTGAATATGCTTTCTATCCCTTCAGCATTCTCAAGTCTCTCTTGAATCCCAGTAACTTGAATATTTTCTCTTTTCATGCTACCCTGTATTTCCCATAAGCTTTCTTCATTCCTTTTTATTTTTTTCCCATTTCTTCTTCAACAATGTATTTTCAAACAACCAGATTCTTTCTTCAGTTTGATTGACTCTATTATTGATGTCTTCTATTTAATTCCATTTAGTGTCTTTTTCAGTTGAAGGATTTTTGCTTGATTTTTGTTTAATCACTTTCATTTACTTAGAATAGATGAACTAGAATCATAGAATAGATGAACTAGATGAATTTACATGGTAAACATGTTCTTATACAATAAACAGTTCTAGATGCTGGAAAATCCAAGATCAACGTGCTGGCAGATTCAATGTCTGGGAAAGGCTTGTACTCTGAATTTTAGGGTGCCATTTTCTTGTTCCTTACTCACGTAAGAAGTTACCTCTCTCACGTTTCATCTTATAGGGGCACTTATCCCATTCTTGAGGACTCCACTCTCATGACTGAACTCCCAAAGATCCCATCTCCTACTATTAAAACATAGGAAGTTAGGACTCAAATAGATTAATTTGGGGGACAAGCACAGTGGGTTAAAGCCCAGCCTGCAGCACTAGTATCCCATATGGGTGCTGATTCGAGTCTCAGCTGCTCAACTTCCAAACCAGCTCCCTGCTAATGCACCTGGGAAGGCAGTAGAAGATAGCCCAAGTGCTTGGACCCTTGCACCCATGTGGAAGACCTGGAAGAAACTCCTGGCTCCTGGCTACAGATTGGCTCAGCCTTGGCCATTGTTGGGGGAGTGAATCAGTGGATAGAAGACCTCTCTCTCTTTCTCTCTCACTTTCTCTTTCTCCTTCTCTCTCTCTTTCTGTCTCGACCTGTCTCTGCAACTCTTTCAAATAAATAAAAATATTTTATTAAAAAAGGATTAATTTTGAAGGTCTAAATTATGTTATTACATGTAATATTAATTAATAATTAATTATAAATTATTTATTTGATCTAATGCATTAGTTTCTTAAAGCAAACCAAAATTAATAACAATAATAATAAATAGTTGCACAACCAAAAATAGCAAACCAGAAACTGAATGTTTACTATGTCCTATAGAAAATGCTTTATGTATGTTATTCCACTTATTCTTTTTTTTAAGATCTAAAAGCAAGATTTATTTAACTCAGAGACTTCTAGCCAGAGTAACATGGATGGGGGCTCCATAAAAGGCAAAACCCCGGCCAGCACCGTGGCTCACTTGGCTAATCCTTTGCCTGTGGCACCGGCACCCCAGGTTCTAGTCCCAGTTGGGGCACCAGATTCTGTCCCAGTTGCTCCTCTTCCAGTCCAGCTCTCCACTGGGAAGGCAGTGGAAGATGGCCTAAGTGCTTGGGCCCTACACCCGCATGGGAGACCAGGAGGAAGCACCTGGCTCCTGGCTTTGGATCGGTGCAGTGTGCTAACCATGGTGGCCATTTGGGGGGTGAACCAACGTAAAAAGGAAGACCTTTCTCTCTGTCTCTCTCTCTCTCTCTCACTATCTAACTCTGCCTGTCAAAAAAAAAAAAAAAAAAGAGGCAAAACCCAAAGGAACTCATGGTACTGGAACTGTTAAGCGCATTTTTGGGGAAGAATAAAACTTACAAGTTTATAAAAGTTACAAGGCAAAGACAAAGTGAATCAAAATACGTGATTTGCAATCTTTTTATCCTATCTGGGTTGTTCATGATAAAACAAAACAGCCATCAGAAGGGTGTATACCTAATTTGTTTTACAGTAAACTGGGAGCTCAGAAGGAAGGAGTCACCACTCTCTTACTATTCTCATGATAATATTAGAAGCTCCTAAAGAATGGGACAGGCACTTCTCATCTTGATAAAGGTAACTTTTGTGGAAAGCAAGTATTTTGCACCCTAAATTTCCATTTTGACAGCCCTGAGTGCCTGTTAACCTGTCTGATTCCTCAGATTCCCTCCTCCAGAAGAATGAACACTAACTTCCATTAGGGGAACTGGGTGATGACTGCTCTCGATGCTTCCTGCTGAAAAGGGGTAGAGAAGGGAACAGCATCAAGGACAGGTTCCAGCAGATGATTTCTCAATGGGGTGCAGTGCTGATTGCAGAAACTGCTTCCATCGAAGGTCTCATGACCATGGCCATCTAGAAATTCACTTTTTTAAGGCTGGAGAAAATGAGTCTTACAAGCAGATCAAATCCACAGGGTCTGAAACAAAGGACAGAATCATTATTAGAGGACCTAACAAAGGTCCTCTAATAGTAAACTGTCTAAACCATGAGGAAGTTTTCCCATTAAGGAGCAAATAGAAACTGGCAGAAGGGGCCTGATAATAATCAGGTGGGCTTGAAGGCCTGGCCAGTTATGAGGCCCAGACCATCCATCTCTTTACATGGGGTGCTGGAAGAGATATCATAGGGGAGGTGTGAACCTCCCTAGGGAAGGCACCCCATTGACTTCCATTACCTAGCTGGCCTGGAAGAAGAGCTGGCCTGAATAGAAGGCAGGTGGCATCTCTAAAAGGAAATTTACAGTTCTGCCTGCAATGTTACTGATCCTAGGCATCTCAACAACAGTGGCTACTTTGGAAGCTGAGCCAAGTGAAGGGCTTTTTCAGCTTAGAGCCAACAAGGTTTATGTCCACTTATTGTTTATCATCCTTCTGTAGGTAAGGAACTATTACCATGCTTATTTTACATGGGAAACTATTTACCTAGAAAAACCCAACTCAACAGCTGATTAATGTATATCATGCTAGAAACAAACAAGAAGAGCATGTGTTTATACTTCTGCTATACTGTTACAAATAGGCCAAATTGATTTATTTTAACAAACATTTGTAGTGTCAACCACCACGTGCAAAGCACTATACTGGGCACTAGGGATTTAAAAAAAAGGGTTAGATTCAGATATTGCCAAAGAGGTCACAATCTGGCAGAACAGATCAATTTTTAAAGACAAAAAAAAGGTAGTAAAATCAGTAAACATATAAATTTAGGGTGTACAAAGAAGGAAATGATTCATATTCTGAAAACTTTCACTCTCAAAAGAAATAACTCTAAATTATACATTAACTGGAAGAACAACAAAATAAGACTAAATGTAATATGAGTATAACCAAAAATGAGTACGAGAGACAGTACATAAAACTGAAGCTTAGGGGTTTTATACCTTTTTATTTAGGATTCTAAACTTGATTTGAAGCATGCAAATGATGGTAACAAATCAGTAGATAAATAGCTGCGTTGTTTTATTTTTCCTAATAGTTTTAAAAATTACTTATGAGCTTTATTTTACCTACCTTTTACCTCTGCACCTGTGAAAGTCAAACTATTAAGTCAATGTAATCAAACCTGAAATTGTTCAAATCTTGGCAACTACCCACACTGCAAGCAAATTAGGTAATTTTCAGACAATGACGACATCAACCAGTAAAATAAATTTCTGTAAGTTTTAATGTGAAAGCATTTTTCTTGTCCAGTGCTGCTAATTTTCTTTCCTAGAGTGAACAGTCTATAAATTCAACAAACAGAAAGCTATACTCTTTTATTCCCTCAATAAATCATTATGATTCAAATCACATCCATATTTTTTAACTCTGTAGAAGGAAAAGCAATTCCTATTTCCTATAATTGACTTTTGAAGTAATGAGTAATTATTTATCAGCAACTAATTCTGATTAACAAAATTATATTTATTCATTTACTCAGGCATTCATACTTCCATCCAATTTTCCATTAAATTTTTTAAATGTTTATTTATTTGAAAGACAGAGTGACACAGAGAGAGGGAGAATAGAGATCTTCCATCCACAGATTCACTCCAAGTGACCAAAACAGACAGGGCTGGGCCAGGCTGAAACCAGGAGCTTGAACATCTAGGTCTCCAACATGGGTGGTAGGGGCCATCACTTGCTGTTTTCTTGGGCACAGAAGCAAGGAAGTAGATCAGAAGTAGGGCAGCACTCTAATCTGGGATGCTGGCATTGCAAGTTGTAGCTTAACACACTGCATCACAACTCCAGCCTCTCCATTAAGTTTTCATTGAAGGTCAACTATAATCCAAGCACTAGTCTAAGAGTTAAGAATATGGGAGAAACAAAATTGTGATTCTTCTCTGAGAATTTATATTCAAGTGAGAGAGACAGATAATAACTAGTTTTCAATGTAAATATATAATTGTTCAGATGGTACTAAACACTAAGAAAGAAATACAGCAGCATAAAAATAATGTACAAGGGCATAAAGAAGGTTGAGCACTCACAGACATAGTATCACATAAGAAAAGGAAGGACAGCCATTGATAAAGCTCTGAGGCAAGTATATTGCTGGATTCTGTAAAAAAAAAAATAAGCATATAAGTAAATAAATAAATTCTAGAAGAAGAAAGAAAGAAACCAATATGGCAGGAGTGAAGTCAATAAGGCAGAAGTGAAGGGGGTTTTATTTTTTAAGAAAATTTTCTTTTTATACAGTCAGTGTTACAGAGAGAAAGGAATAAACAGAGAGGTTTTTATTTTTGAAGACTTATTTGTTTATTTGAAAGACAGAGATACAAAGAGGGAGAGGCAGAGGTAGAGAGAAAGAGATCTTCCATCCACTGGTGCACTCCTCAGACAGCCACAAGGGTCGGAACCAAGAGCTTCTTCCAGGTCACCCATATGGGTGACAGGTGCCCAAGTACTTGGGCCATCTTCTACTCCTTTCCCAGGCCATTAACAGGGAGCCAGATCAGAAGTGGACCAGACAGGACTTGAACTGTCATTCATATGGGATGCCAGCATTACAGGTGACAGATTAACTGGTTATGCCACAATGCAGGCCCCAGTGAAGAAGGTTTTAATAAAAGTACATTATGACAGAGGAAGGACTGGGTGACAAATGTTGCATATGGAGCTCATTGTCAGAATTTTTACTTTTACTCTCAGTGAAATAGAAGTCATTGAAGACTTTTAAAACAAAAGTGTGTTGTGATCAATCTTCATTTCATTTAAAAGAATTGTTCCACCAAATGTAAACATTTCACCTTAGAACTGCCACATTGCATATCAGAATGCCAGTTTGAGTCTCAGTTCCTCTGTTTCCAACCCAGCTTCCTGCTAATGTGCCTGACAGCAGATAATGGCCCAAGTACTTGGATTCCTGCCACCCATGTGGGAGAGAGCAATGGAGTTCCTAATCCTGGGCTTCATCATATTAGCCTAGTATTGGCTATCGCAGCCATTTGGGCAGTGAACCAATGGAAATATCTCTTTATCTCTCACTCTCTCTTTCTTACTCTACATTTCAAAAAAATTTTTTTTTAAATTTAAAAATCACTCTATGTACTGTATTGAGAAGAGCCTTTGGTAGAACAGCACTAAGACACAGAGACAAGTGGAAAACTACATTAATTCAGGAGAGAACGAATGGCTGTTTGTATCTTGTGGAAGAGATAAAGGGGGAAAATGGCTAGACTCTCGATATATGTTGATAGTAGAGCCCACAGAATTTATTGATGGGTTAAATGTGAACTGTGAGAGAATAATCAAGAATGAAACCACAGTTTATGACTCAAGCAATTAGAAGGATAAAATTGTCTTTTACATAGGTCAGAAGAACCATATAAGTGGAGCAGATTGTGAGCTGTGGGGGATACCAAGACATGTTAATTGGCACCAAAATGGAGCTGCCAGTGGGATATAGAAGTTTAGGGTTCAGATGAAAGGTTTGTGTGGATGATATAAATTTAGAACTACCAACATGTGGATGATATTTAAGTCATGGTAATTTGGTATTAGATGAGGGCATACCCAGTGATCTAAGGACTTCTCACTAGGCCTCACCTCCCAAAAGGTTCAACCACCTCTCAAAGCACCACACTGGGGACTGGGCCTTTAATACATTGTCATTTTGGGGACATTTGATATCCAAAGCATAGCAGGAGTGATCATATCCTATAAAACATATACAAGTAAAAACTTGTCCTATATATCTAACTCTGAAATTCTGGAAACTCATCAAATGTGAGAAAGTACAAGGCATTCTCTACAACTGAAACTACTCACAGGCCTCTCTTGCCCAGAGTAGGTCTAGGAGGAGAATAAAACCTAATAAGAAAAATTCAATTAAATCTTTTCCGACACTCTACTGCTGATGCCTGAACAAATTTTGGAATGTTAGTGTTTCTTGACCTAAAACTCCTCCATCTCCCTAAGGTCTTCTGCTCTTGAAGATCATTAAGAAAAAATAATCATTCAATAGTTCCTGCTGGGATAAACCACAGCACTCTTTATACCACACTGATACTGATGACATGATAACTAGCTGAAATGTTAGGTAAATTATTTATTCTGACTATTGTTGCTAGATCAAGGTTTTATGAATAGCTACTAGCTATTATATACAACTAATTGTGGGGAGATGATCTGATATAAAAATTTAGAAATCAAAGCTGTTAGATTTGATTTCCACCCTGCCACACACTGTGACCGTGAGCATATTACTTAGCCTCCTAGTGGCTTAATTTATACATCTACAGAAGGGTAAATTACCAACTACCTTATTTACAGAGAGGATGAGGATTTACTTAACATAATAATTAGTAGGGCTCTATCATTTTGGTAAAAGTCTAACTCAGCTGGAAATCTACACAGATTTAATTTATGGAAATCTTAATACTGAAATAACTGCTTGTGCATTTTCTTTAAAAGGACTATCCAACTGTAAAATTGGCAAAATGTTTCCCTTGGGCTAGACAAATGAGTTTACTGGATCAGACTACAGGACTAGAGAGTTCAAGGTCACAAGAGGAGTTTCTATATTCCCCAAATACTTTCACACACAAAAACCAAGCTACAGGGCAGGCATTTGGCCTAACAGCTAAGATACCACATCCCACATCACATGGCTGGGTTTGATGCCTGGCCCTCCTTCTGACTCTACCTTCCTGCTGATGCAGACCCTGGGAGACAGCAGTGATAGCTTATGCAATAGGGTTCTTGTGACCCACTGGGATATCTGCACTGAATTTCTGACTACTGGCTTCCGCCCCCAGCCTAGAGCCACTGCAGGCATTTAGAGAAAAAACTAATAAATGTGAGTGCTTTCTATCTCTCTCTCTCTCAAATAAATAAACTGAGCTATGACCTCTGTTAAATCTCTGAGCACATCTCAATGCACTGCTTGATGAAAGATGACATAGACCATCAAGGAACGTGGCCTAAGAATAGGGATGCTTCAACATAATGCCTCTAACCACCACTCCTGAAAAAAGCAAGGTAAATCCCGAGTCTCAAAAATTGCAGTCAATAAGTCCTGTGTTTCATTACTAAATGCAAACCTCAAGAACACTGAGGTTTTTGCATATTTTCATTACCATAAATCAGCTCTTAGAACAATGCCTGGTGCATAATAATCAGTAAGTATCTGTTTAGTAAACTAATCAACTACTCTCAATTAGGGATTTGGGGCCCTCTCTCTGTTCATTCTCAAATGACCTACAGGATTTCCAAAAGCTAGAGGAAAACAGTTTTTTGTGGATTAATTCTGTAATATAATCAAAGTAATATATGCACTGAAAATATTTAGAAATAAACAGTATATGAACAACCCAGAACCATCTTTATTCAAGGTAGCACCTATGGATAAGTTGTCACTGTAAACATTTAACCAAAGCCTTTCCAATTTATACTTATTGACCTGATAATTATTAACACCCTCTTTTATTATCAAAAAGTTTTGCTTGGGAGAAAAAAAATATTCTGAACTCTACCTATGGACCACACCACATACTAGGAAATTCATAACCTAGATTCTTTTTCAAACTGACTTTCTCTAAGTAAAGCTAAAACTAGATCCTGAAATAATTCATCATTATATCTAACAATGAAGACCAAATGAAGACCAGAAGAAACATGAACTAGATGTTAACAAACGTGAATATAGTCTAAATTGTGCTCATTAACTAATTGAGTCTTTGGAAAAAATAAATTTAAATAGGACTCAGTTTAATCATTGAAGAAGGCAGGATTAATTGACCTAACTAGAAAATCTTTCAAAAGCCTTTCTAGCTCTGTGAGTATATAATTATTCAGTTTCTCTATTGTACGTTCTTCTTCATCTTTCTTATTTGTTGAAACATGATGTTTGACCCATTCATTTTCTAATGGTTAAATCATTTCAGAGATCATTTCAGTTCTTTAAAGGTCTGAAAAAGAGGGACCAGTGTTCTGGCGCAGTGAGTTAGGCAGCTGCCTGCAATGTCAGGATCCCACATGAGGCACCAGTTCAAGTCTCAGCTTTTCCTCTTCTGACCCAGCTTCCTGCTAATGTACCTGGGAAGGTAGCAGATGATGGCCAAAGTACTTGGTCCCTGTCACCACATAGAAAGCTAGGATGGAGTTCTTAGCTCCTAGCTTCAGCCTGGCCCAGCCCCAGCCATTGCAGGCACTTAAGGAGTAAACTGGCAGATGAGAAACCCCTTTCCCTCTCTCTCTGTCACTCTGTCTTTCCAAACAAATGAAACAAATATTTTTCAAAAATCTGAAAAAGATAAACTCTTGACTCTAACGCTTTATAGAAAACATGTGTTTTAGGGGCCGAAGCCATGGCGGAATGGGTTAATGCCCTGGCCAGATGCGCTGGCATCCCATATGAGCACCAGTTCTAGTCCTGACTGCTCCTCTTCTGATCCAGCTCTCTTCTCTGGCCTGGGGTAGCAGTAGAGGATGGCCCAAGTCCTTGGGCCCCTGCACCCATGTGGGAGACCAGAAGGAACTCCTGGCTCCTGGCTTCAGATTGGCGCAGCTCCTGCCGTTGAGGCCATTTGGGGAGTGAACCAGCGGATGGAAGACCTCTCTGTTTCTACCTCTCTCTATAACTCTGTCTTTCAAATAAATAAAATAAATCTTTAGAAAAAACACATGTTTTAGAATATTTTAACTATTAAATTTCAAATATGTGTTTACTTCAAATGCAATTTCAGAAATTTTAAACTATAGAAGTAAGTAAATGATACTTCTTGACCTCATCCATCCTAAAGGGGGAAAATGGTCAGAATTCTCAGGTCCCATTTACCTACTCCCCATCCCATCCAACAAAGAAATAGAAAAGCCTGGATGCTGGGCTTGTGGTCCAATGGGATTTGAGGGGCTGTTGCAGGTTGAATTGTGTCCCCTCAAAAGAAATGCTCAAATCTTAACCTTTAGGAACTATGAATGAGATCTTACTTGGAAAAGGGCTTTTGCGGTATAATCAGGTTAATACGAGGTTATACTGGATTTGGGTATCCTTATGAAAAGAGGCAAATCCAGGCTCGGAGATCAGGCCATTTGGTGATGGAAGCAGACTGCAGGTATACAACTATCAGCCAAGGTTGCCAGCAACCACCAGAAGCTGGGAGAAATGCACAGGTGTTTCTCCCTCAGGGCCCCCCACCCACCCGACACCGCGCACACACAGACACACAGGCAAAACCAACTCCCCCAACCCCTGATTTCAGACTCCAGCCTCCAGAACTGTGAAATAAAAAAAGTGCTGTTTTAAGCCGCTGGTATGTAGGACCTTGGTATGGCAGCCCCAGGAAATTAAAACTGGGAGTATCAAAGCAATTTCCTGCTCTATTGTGTCCCTTTCCCACAAGGGAGCCTAGAATTGCCTGAGTTGGTTGTGTAAAAACACAGATAATTTCTCCTTCTCATGAGCAGCTCACTGCTGATGAACTGTCACAGTGCCAGATCCACGTGAGCAGCCTCAGCTCCCTACTTCATGCTGCAGGCACGGTTTTGCTGATTCCCCTGACAGCAGGATGTGGTCTGCCCCAACGTCTCCCCTTCTTGGAACCAGAATGTAACACGTACTTGTTTGTGAGGTTTTTCTTTTACTATGACACAGAAACAGGGCTTTAAAAATGATTAAAGGGGATTACTAAATTACCAACATCTCCATATTATAGGAGGGGTTATATGTGGGCTTTAATAGAATGTCATTGAACTTTGACCAGTTTATTGTCACTAGGTACTTGCTCAATAAGATTAACTTATTTATAGAATCACTCCTCACTGTGGATCCCTTTGGAAACAATGAGACTAGAAAGGTAAGAACATACAATGCCTGATCTCAGAGATTACACTACAGAAGGGACAAAAACATTTAGGCAAATAAGAGCAGTTGCTGCTAAAATGTAAATATCTATGTGTCATGTGGAGGTGGCATAGGATAGTTGTCATAAATAATTTTCAGAATAAAAATATCCTGAATTGAGATGTGGAAAGTATACATGTGTGTCCAGTAAGCAAGGTGAGAAAGCATTAACAAGGAACAGGTGTGTCCACACACACACGGATATTTCGAGTTCTTATTTATTTATTTATTTTCATTTTGTATTCGAAAGGCAGAGACAGAGAAAAGAATAGGCAGCCTGAGACCTTCCATACACTGATTCAGGCTCTAAGTGCCCAGTAAAGTTTATAAAGGTCCAGGAGTCTGCGTTTTATCACATCATCTTTATGATTCGGATGCAAGCCATCTGAGTGTCTGACCTTCCAATATAACCACTAAGAAGTATGCAGATAAATTGAAAGTAGATATTCTTTCATTACAGGGTCTGAGACATCACGAAAGAAGGGCAATATGTTTGCATAGAGTGGGAGGTGGGAGGCATTTGGCGTAACATTTAGGAAGTCTCTGTGTCCGATTTCTGCTAATGTACACCCTAGGAGACATCAGACAGGTGATGTGACAAGTACTTGGGTCCCTGCCACCCGTGTGGGAGACCTGGATTGATTTATGGGCTACTGGCTTGGGCCTGGCCCTATCTCACCTGTTGCAGGCACTTGGAGAGTGAACCACTGGATGAAAGATCTTTCTTGCACATGGTCTCCTACTCCTTCTCCCCTTCCCTCTCTCCCTCTCTCTGTGAGTTTCAAATAAAATGCAAATGAATAAGTAAGTAAATAAATGTTTTTGTGGTACTTGCCCCACACTAAAAGTTTTCCTATACAGAAATGGTTCTCAAGCTTTAATGATGGTTAAAATATGCATTACTGCGTCCCACACTCAGCTTCTGACTCAGTAGGTTTGGAGTGAAGTCTGAGAATCAGTTCTAACAAGCTCCCAAGTGATGCTAATTTTGCTGATTCAGGGACCACATGCTGAAAAGTATTGCTCTTCTGCTTCACACAATTAAAATACTTTTCTATCCTGTAACAGGAACATGAAAATAGTCAAAAACAGTCAAACTCATCATATATCTATAAAGCCATAAAAAAGAAATGAAAGTCAATTGTTATCAACTGTGACAAGTGTCACACCGCTTTACATGTAAGAGAATGATACCAGATAGGAATTGCACTGTGTGGTCTCAAGGCTAGCCTAGGCAGATCAAGGTAGAGACCAGAAATCTTTTGTTACTGCAGTTATATCACAGTGATTTTGCACATCTATTCCAAAACTCCCCTGAGAGGTTTTAATTAGCGCATATGGGTGGATGTTGAGCCCCCACTTAGGATGACCACATTCCATATTAAGTTCCTGGGACAAAGTCCTGGCCCTTGTGCTTCTGATCCAGCTTCCTGCTAATGCATCAGATGATGACCCAAGTGCTTAGTTTCCTGTCACCTGTGTAGGAGACCAGGATGGAGTTTCTGGCTCCAGGCTTCAGCCCAGCCCCAACTATTGCAGGCATTTGGGGAGTGAACCAGCAGATGCAAGATCTCTGTGTGTGTATGTGTCTTTGCCTTCTTCATCTGTCAGTCTACCTTTCAAATAAATAAAACTTTATAAAAATAAAAATAAATAACAATGCAAGAATACTAGGTTCAGCCCATATCAAAGTATGTTGTTTCAATTTGAATGTATAAGAAATAATTTCAAATTTGTGTCTCCTCCCTAACTTTGAGTCACTGTGTAAGATTGTTGGCCGGTGCAGTGGCTCACTAGGCTAATCCTCCGCCTGTGGCACTGGCACCCCAGGTTTTAGTCCCGGTTGGGGCGCTGGATTCTGTCCCGGTTGCTCCTCTTCCAGTCCATCTCTGCTGTGGCCCAGGAGTGCAGTGGATGATGGTCCAGGTCCTTGGGCCCTGCACCCACATGAGAGATCAGGAGGAAGCACCTAGCTCCTGTCTTCAGATGGGTACAGCGCACCGACCACAACGCGCCAGCCATGGCTGCCACTTCGGGGGTGAACCAATGGAAAAAGGAAGACCTTTCATTCTGTCTCTCTCTCTCGCTCATTGTCTAACTCTGCCTGTCAAAAAAATATAAATAAATAAATAAATAATTGTTAATGACAAAGACCAACTTATTCTGCTCACAAATAACCTATCTTCTATTATTCATAATTACATACTTGCATAGTGTATGTCCAACATGACTATGCTGTGATTTCTTAACAACTAGTTTTAAATTCTTTCAACATGAAAAACCTGAAATAATGTTTGAGTGATGTATTTATTATAACAGGTTGAAGTGAGAGATTCTTCTATAATTGAATAATTTGCCAATTTTTATATGCTAAGCAGTTTTACACAAATATCTATTGCTTGCCAATTTTCAGATAAGAAAGTCTCTCACAGGAGACACTTGTTAGATTCTCATGTACACTCTCATGCTAAAATTATTGATGAAAATAATAGGTATTTTATGAGAGCAACATTTATGGGCTATAATAAATTCATGACAATTATAAGTGAAGAATTCTGATCATCATTGACATAGTCACAGGTGTATTTAGGTAAGTGTCAGGCAAATGCTTTTTTTTTTTTTTTTTAACAAAATTGCAGGCAGTGAGATTGGGGGAAAAAAACACCATTCCATCCTTATATCCTCACCTTGGATTAGAGAAGAAAAGAGGTTTGGACTTACAGGTGTTATAGATGCAAATTTGGTGGCTTTGATCCAGTCACTCTGGGATGAAAATAAAATTTCTAGAGCCTTTTGGTTGTCCAGAGATGCTTCTGTGTAGGAAATACTGACCACAGTGTGAGTTCCCTAAAAGCAACAACTTTTTTTTTTTTAAGATTTATTTATTTGAAAGGCAGTTATAGAGAAAGGGAGAGACAGAGAGATCATCCATCCACTGATTCACTCTCCAAATGGCCACAACAGCCAGGGCTAAGATAGGCTAAAGCCAGGAGCCAGGAGCTTCTTCCAGGTCTCTCAGTGAGTACTGGGGCCCAAGCACTTGGGCTGTCCTCTGCTGTTTTCCCAGGCACATTAACAGAGAGCTGGATCAGAAGTGGAGCAGCTAAGATTCCAACCAGTGTCCATTTGGGATGCAGGCATTGCAGGGGGCGATTTAACCTGCTACTACACATTGTTGGCCCCAAGCAGCAGCCTTCTAAGATGACTTCTTCTAACTTGCAGTAGAAAAGAGGATTCCTTCTTTCTTTAAAAAAATTTTTAAATTAAAGCAATAACTTTTAAGTATGCAATTAAAAAATAAATGATTTCTCCTTCTCATTATAATACTCTTTTCCTTCCCCTAAAAACAATTAATAGTTGTTTGGTGCCTACACATATGAAAACATGTGTATCTGGTTCATACACATTTCTCTGTGTCTTATTTACACAAATGCAGTCATACCATACACATTGCTTTGTACCCTGTTGAAAAACACATCTTGGAGATCTTTCCACATATGCAGACACACATCTTCCTCATTTTTTAATTACACAATATACAATTGAATATATGTATAAGTTAAGTAATCATTCTCTTATTAACAAATATTTTGGTGGTTTCTAATTTTTGCTGTTATATACAATGTAGGTACATCCATAGGGAAAACCAAAGGGTAAATGAATTTGCAATTTTGATAAATATGGCCAAATTACCCTCCCACTACATTGCCATGTTTCATTACCACTAACAGTGATTAAAAGATCCTCAGTAGCACTGATTTCTTTCTTAATCATTGCTTGCAGAATACAATAAAGGAAAGGGCCTATTCCAAATACTGGCAAGAACCCATCTACCCCCTGTAGAATTTTCCTCTACTTATCAATACACCAGGGGACTCACTGACTCCGAGTGATAGCTCTCAGAGGCAGCTCTCTATAATTTCACTAGTCAGTTTATCATATAAATATGTATTTAGCATATTTATCAAAGGATGCCCACCATATGCTAGCTTCCCTAGAGCTTGCTGATAATCTAGAATTTTTGCATCTGTCCTATATTTCATTTTATCCTAGGGAAATATATAGTCTTGGCATCTGGATGGTAATAATAAATAATAATAGCTTCCTTATATGGGACTTTCACTCCAGGAACTCAAACACATTTAACACATTATTTCATTAATCATAAAGCATTGCTTTAAGAGAGGCATTTTCTTCTGTATTTCAAAATAACATTGAGCTTGAGCCACAGACTTTAAGGATTTCCCTTAAGAGTGTTCATGAATTAATAGGTTTTATGTATTCTGGCCTTCTGATGTGAGTTCAGCAAAGTTCATGACAAAGGCTTTCTGAAATCCCTTCATTAAAGAAAGTCTCAATGCTTTTATAAAAGTAGAACAAGTAAACTGGGGTAGAGATTTCCATGTGAGACAAGAAGGTTGTGAACAATTTTTCTCAAGGGATTTTACCTTCTTCCATTAAACAATTACAAATGAAATAGAAGTCAGTCCACACATCAGGAAGAAAAAGCATTGTAGATTAAGGTTTACATTAATTTTAAGATTCAGGGGACTTTCACGGTGGTGATATAAATGAAACAACCAATCTACAGAAATCTATAAGGTACCTGCAACTTTTGATCAAATTGGAATGGGAAACAGGAATAAACTAAATGCTATGTCAGATTTGATAGACAAGAAGGAAGATTTAGGAGAAAATCTGCTTGACTGGCCAGGTTACATTGCCTTGTGAACACTGATAAACACTGGCAGGACCACATCTGACAATAACACCAAGTTACGCATTCCTTTCAGCTTCACCATTGTGAAATCTAGTGCAGGTAAAATGGAATTCTTAGATGGATGAGAAGCTTATCTACAGAAGCCCAAGTGGTCAAAGAGAGACAGAGACACAGCTCTGTGACATTTCCTACAGGCTTATCAAATAGCCAACTTACAGAATAACACAATGGATTTTTCCACTGTTGCATTTCTATTATTCTCTCATTAAAGTTAAGTTTCTGGGGTTTCACGAGAGGCAGAAACACCTTTCACACAGGGATCCCACTCCAGGATCCTCTTCCTGTACTTCTGATTCTCAGCAAAGAAGGTCACTGCCTCTTCCTGTTAGAATTTGTAACAGAATTCTGTGGCCTCAGAGGAGGAAACGCAGGATGGTGAATAGAAAAAAAAAAAAATACAAAATTTCATAAAGAAAATCATTTCTCTTACTTTAAAATTTCAGCCAAGAGTTACTTGGAAGCTACAGGCAGAGATCAAAAGACAGTACCCAGACCTTTCCAGAAAGAATGCTGGGGCAGAACTTTTTACCATTTCAAACACTGAAATAGAAGGAAAGAATTCAGGAAAATAATGTGCAAGTACTCAGAGCTTTCGTTAGCAGAACTGATTTACTTTCTGTAGCAGTAAAATTTGATGTGACTCTTTCAATGCTACAGTAGAGCTTTATAGCATGCCATATATTCATGTTAATGCCAGTGAATTAAAAGGTCCTTTTATTGATTTTTAGTTTTTCATCCTGCTCAAAAACATGAGTTAGTGTGCTGAAAAGCTGTATCATGCTTGACCAGAAAGCTCACAGTAACACACGATTGGTGTCTCTGACATGAGAGGTTTCATCAGTGTGAAGCAGTTAAACACACACACGCATATGCGAAGCTGTCTTAGTAAGAAGCAGCAAGGTCAGATTCCAAGGGGTTCCTGTCTCCTGTAGGGTTGGTTTGTCATTAGAGAATGAAGGCAAATTGCCAATGCCTATGTACATGAATTTTCTTTATCCTCCTTTGTTTGGGTTATGGGGCCTATCCTAGTGATTTTACAACATGCCTGCTGTGTCCCTGAGAAAATAAAATGTGCAAAGCATGCTTCCCTTCAGCTTGTCCACACCCATGGGAGACATCTGGAGTGATTAATTGCTGCGCTCTCTCTGCTGCTCTCTCCACTCCTTAGGTAGTTTGATGTTAATCACAACAGAGTTATCCTTTCAAGTGAAAATACTGGCAGGTCCCTTTAGGTTTTGATTGGACCCTAGAGACATTTGGCCTGATCTGAGTCTGAAGGTTAACTTCCAAAATGTAATTTAATTCATCTGATGTTTTAGAAGACAATTGATACTGCCAAATATATAAGTGTCCCTTTTTAAGATTCCTTTTATTCCATTTCAGTGGCTTTGGAGAACACATAATACAGAGTTCTTTATCTTCTGTAAAACTGGAAGCCTTTCATTAAATCACACAATAAAATAATTTTAGAGCTAAACGGAATCTCTGAGACATATATTACAGGCCTATCATTTTATCAGGAAAGGATTTCCGTGATAGCATTTTTTTCCTAGATGTGTCACTTTTTTATAAAATAATATGACAATATGATTCAAATTTCAAAAAGCACAAAATATTGGTTGGTGAAAAATAAATGTATCTCACTCATAGTCACCACCTGAAGAGAATCGTTACTTCTTGTAATTTTTCCAGAGACATTCTCTGTATGCTTTAACGCCCTTAAAAGCAAGAATTTCAGGTCTGGCAAAACCAGAGAGGTCATAAATTAATCACACTTGCTAATTATCATAAAGTAATAGTGGTCCTTTCTATTCCAATCTCAGTTCACTTAGTAACTCAGATAACTCTCTTCCTCAATGTCTCCATTCTATGATGGTACCGATGATTCCCACCAGACAGGATTGTCAGGGTTAAGAGAGGCAATGTTCCAGAGTTCCAGACGCAACCCTTAGTTTTGACTATGGGAAAACAACATTTTTTTCTGTCTACTTCCATTGCAAATGCAGAAGCCAAAGCCTTATCAAGATAGGAATAAAGGTGACTGTAAAAAATACGTAATAAGGAAGTGTGTGTTATGCTGTCTATTCGTGTAGCATTCACTTGATTTTTCCCAGGCCTGATGAAGTTGATTGGTTTCTTCCTTAACCATTTTACAGTTGCCTGTAATCTTCTCCAAGGCCACTTCACACAACCTGAAAATCAGATGCCTCCCTGAGAGCCACTGTTTATAAGATTGCATGCAGGTGATATTACTGAGAGTCAGCGAGGAAGGAATTAATTATTTTATGAATAATGATAATGCAACTAATATGTGCAGGCACTGGGCTCCTACAGGACCAGGTGAACACAATTTCTACTTAGGGATTCCTTGGACTCCTCTGAGACCTAGAAGAGTATTAGTCTCCCTTAAATTCAAGATTTCAGTTACAAGTAAGAGAAAACTCAACCAAGCAGTTTAAGCAATGTATTTAAGAAATTTTTGGCCTAGATGACCCAGAATCCAAAAACAAAGCAAGTTTAAAAAACCCACAGGCTCCATAGTGTCAACAGACCTACTTTCCTTCCATGGCTGCACACTGTCTTCCATGATGCTATTTTCACCTTCAGTTACCTCCAGAACTACATGACACCCAGTTCATATCTACAAAAGCCAAGCACGACTTTAAAGCAACTCCTCTGGATTGGAGAGGAGATTCTTTCCCAGAAATCCTAGCGACTGTCTCCTGAACTTCATTGTTCACAATTGGTTCAAACACCCACCCTGAACCCGTCACATGGACAGATGATACAACACTGCTGATTAATTTAAGACAATCAGTGATTATTTCTAGAAGTGGGCAGTCCAACCCAATCAATGCTGGAAAACATAATATTTATTTGAAGACTCAAAAAAAAATTCTGGATGGTGAGAAGGGATTTCACAAATGTCAATTAGAAATTATGTTACTGTTTCCCTCTGCATCTCCATTCATGTCACTCTTTTAGGCTAGCACCATATTCAAGGCATTTACTTTGGGTTTCTGCATAATTTGGTTTACACTAAGCTGAGGTTTCCCATGGAACAGCTCTCATTCAGGATTGTTTGGTCTCACATCAAATACCTGTGACCCTGCAATTATCGTCCACCTATGCCTTAATGAAAAATTCTCAAACAGTATCATCCAATTGGATTAGCCTACCCTCTAAAGTTGTTCTGAGAGCCCATCTCCATATACTGGTACAATCATAGTAGCCAGAAGAGTAGGGTCACATGTATATACTTGGACCACTAGGCCCATCTGGTCAGCAGGGAAACAGATTATTTTAGAAGGAAATGTAGGCAGGAAGATCATTATACACATCTCTAACCAGAAAAATCCCACGGGTGAAAAATGATAGAAAAAAAAATGACATCAAATTTAAAGATTAAAAAAAAAGCTCCCACCATGATTCAAAATTAGACTATGTAATTAGTCTATGTTTCATAGACTTATGCTGTAATTGCTATGTAAGCCTTATAAGCACTGAAATTTATACAACACTGAAACATTTTTTTGAGAAGAAACTTTATAGGAAAAAAACAATCTTTGATCACAAATATAGAAATTTAAAAAGACATTTATCATGTTTATTACGCTCATAACCCAAGAGATGAAAAGCATCAAAGCACAGGTCGTTTTTTTCGGCTTTTTTACGTCTTTCACTTCCTCAAGATGACTCTAAACCATTAAACAGACTGACAGAATATTGCAGTAGACGTTCTCAAAAGAAAGCTTCATTTTACCTATTTTCACCTTCTGATGTCCAAGTTAGAGGTCATCATGCCATCCCCAGCCACCCCAGATAGGTTCACTGGAAAGGGGGAAGGGGAACACTCAGCAGCAGCTGTGGTGCTAAGGGACCAAGTGTCAACCGAACCTCTGCTGGGCCAACCAAAAGAGGAACACAGGAAACCTGGGATAATCACTCTCCTGTGATGCCTTCTGGCTGTCTTTGACCTAAATACCCATCTGACTGGGTATGACTTTAAATGTGAAGTAAGTGGCAAAAAGACCCTCCTTAGTCCCTAAGAACCTGGGACTGGAAGGGGCTGAAGGCTCCTGTGGCATAGAAACTTCACTCAGTTGTAATACTCGAATTAAAAGCCTTTTGCCTCACTAACCAAAAATATTAAAAACAATAGTCAAAATAAGCAAAAAAAATTTTTTTAAAAAAAGAGAGAAAACACTTTTCAAAGTTACTTGATCTACGGCTAATTCTGATTTTAGTTTAAAAACAAGGTATATCCCAGTAGTGGTGAAGAATGAAGAAACGATTGATATTTTAAAGAAAGGAGGCCTTTAGATGGAAAGGCATGGTGGAATTTTTTTTAATCCACATTTCACGCAGCAACTCTGCATGGCCTTCTAATGTCTCAATAGCTTTGATTTATGGAAATAATGGTTATGCAATTTCCACACATTGTGCTCCTATCACAGCATGTAGGCAACAACAAAAAGAAAACAACTAAACGTACTTGAAGCTGCAGATTTTGATAAGGTTTTCTTTTCACTTCACAAAGTTTTTTAACTTGGTATTTTTCTAAGACAACTAAAATGTTCCTACTGAGTTGAAACAGATACATATGAATGCAGCCCAGTGTCTCATTTTCTTAAAAGTCTCTACAGCAGCAACACTGGTTAATCTAGCTGTGAAAAATTAACCAAAAGGAAACTATTGGAATATATGAATTCCACAGTTGACAGATTGTTGGTCTTTAAAAAAAAATCCATGCCATCTGTTTACAAAGGATGAGAAATGTTGGAGAAAATTGTTTCTCTTAGGGCATACTGCTATAGCCCATCAGAGGGAGGGAGGTCTCTGGCATTTCTAATGACGATTTGGCACAAAGAACAAGAAAGCATCAGACCTGCTCAGTCATTGGTTGAGAAAAACAAAGATGATTTCCTCTGGTCCCTATTTTAGTTTTATTCTTTGAACTTCCAACAGTTTATTTATTGTTGTTGTTATTATTTTTTATTTGGCACAGATTGTTTCAAGGATCATCTTGGTTCCCTTTTTTGAAGTTTTTTTTTTTTTTTTTTTTTTTTTTTTTTTTTAGTTTGTTGAGACTGGTTTCTAAAGTGCTCCACCTCCACCACCTGTCATTAGACTGTGGCCCTGGTTTGGAGAGCATGCATCAGTTCTGAGTTGAACTGCGGACTGGATGGTGAAGGGCCTCCACAGAAGGAGGCAGTGGTGCAGATTGGGAGGTAGGTGGCAACACAGTGTTTCAAAATAGAAAGCCCCAGGCTGTGGCTAAGTAGTACCTGGAGTAGTACCTGGCTAAGTGTACCTGGAGAAATAAAACTGGTATCTATCAATTTCAATTCTCCCAGAAGGATTTTCCCCCATGATTCGTAAAATCCTAGGGATTGTTTCTGTCCTCACCGTCATTGTTGTGATTAATCTTGTGTTGACCCCCTTGTCACTAGATGGCATTGTGCCGCATTTTTTGACAGCAGTAACTTACTAGGCAAAGTCACAGCTTGGGCCACTTTTCAGTACTTTCTTCTTTGGTACGGACCTCAAGAATCTAAATCTGATCTTAGATAGTCCATCCTGATGTTTTATGAGTTTGGCTTTGCAAAACTTGTATATTCTTTGAGCTTGTTTTTCCTCAGAGTATCTTCCTAGTGCATGAACCCAATAATTCTTAGTCTTAAAAGAACAGTAAATTAGTTCTTCCTCTAAATTTTCTCCTGAGTGACACATGCAAATGTTTACTTGTAGAGTTTGCAGGGCCAGTTGAAATCTAGTCATGGATAAGCTATGTAGGTGGAATAATATAAAAAATGGTCAGCTAATGCTTTTATAACCTGTACATTTGTAAATGAACTGTAATAGCCATAAATTAGCAAAACTGATGTGAATAAGAGGTAGGGGTCATAGTCTTGTATTCTGCTAAACATGACAGATAATTATGACCATTTTTCTTTATTGTATTTCAATAAACCTTAGGCTTCTAAAGAATGAATTCTAATTTCTATGTTTTCAATAAAATAGAAATAAGTCTTTCTAAATTATAATTATGACTAATGACTGAAAATTTATAAACAATAATGGATGACAAACTATTATTTAGAATGATATTAACAAAATAGATGACAGATAAACAGATATGTAGAGAGATGGATAAGTTGATTGATATTTAGGGAGATAGATAGCATCTAATTCAGTCAATACTCTGGATAATTATCTAAAAATTATAATTCTGATCTATTTTCATTTATTTGTTTATTTAATATCTGAAAATATGTTTGTGTTTTAATTTATCTTTTGATATTTATTTCATTCATTAACCAAATGCCTCCTTCGGATTTGCTCCTAGAGATATAAATATAAATAGGGCACAAATTGGCCCTGAAAAAGCTTTTAGTCTTCTGTATTGTTAAGCATCCACAAAAATAAACATCGGAATCACTCATGGGAGAAGCAGAAAGGAAAAGGAAAGAGGCAGGGATGTAATGCAAAGACTCTTAGGGTAGGAAACAAGATGCATGATTTATGGTCTTGCTCTGCCAGTAACTGTGCTGTAAGCCTGGACATTCTTCACTTTATGTTCAAAAGAAATAATTTTCTATGAAAATGCTTTGCAAAAAAATTTTTTTAAATATAAGTTTTGTTAAGTAATGTCTTCCTTTAAGAATCTAGCGATTTTTAATAGAACTGTGATCTTACAATCAAGTGTATCCTCCTTTTAAATTTTCCCTTCTGTTTCAAAACTCCAACTGCATTATTAAAAAGCATTAAGTTTCCAATTCACCTTAAAAACAAAAAGTGAACAAAAACACCAAGATCTTGAGAGAAAAGATGAGAGGCTTAACTCAATGCCCTGCTATCATAATACACCAAATTTTAAAACGTTGACGCTCTGTGAGTATCCTCTCCACTTCTTCTCTGCTATTTCTACCTGCTTTTTTTGGTTTCTACAGATGAAAAATGTAACTTCAAGAAATTTTGCTCCAATATCACATAAGAGATGAAAGGACCCCTAGTGAGCTTCATTTCATTCTGCTTCTAGAACTTCATCTCTTCTACACACTGATATTAGGGCAAAAGAAGGTTCTGGTTGATTACTAGGTTAGGAGATTAAGTACAATACTATCTATTTTTAACTAGCTTAATAGTTCTGCAAAATGCCTTTTATTTTTCATTAGAGACAGTAATACACAATTCTTAAGTCACATGACTTTGTTTTTTCACAAATTCTATGAAGAAATCATTCTGTAAAGAACAACAAACTCAAGTATATTTAAGACCACAAAGAAAGATACATGAACAGGTGTCCTTGACTGTATCTAGCTGTGTGTAGACAGGTGTTTTATCTTAGTTTGTGGGTCCTATATGTGAAGAACTAGTCTTTTATGTTGTTACCAGTAAAAATTAAATTCAAGTTAAGCATTTGGTCTGAAAATGTTCTCTCAATATATTAGTATATCCCTTTATGAAATATTTTACTAAGAAAAGAGGAAAAGTATCTTGGATACATTCTATTTATAACTAATATATGCCTATCTTCAGTTTGAATAAATAATTTCCTTATAGACTATTTGTCTACCATCATGCATGGGCTGTTGGAAAACTAGGAATGTTGGAGATGAAAGTTTCAAAACCAAGATACCCATTTAGCTATGTCAATAACTAAATTATTATTTCTTTCCTAACCTTCCCTTGGTCTTCTAGATTTATGACATTTTCTCTGTGTCTAAAATATTAAGTCAAGCCAACACGTGTCATAAGAATGACCTATTGGGATTTATGCACAAAGAACCAGGGCTATGGAATTCTGCTTTACCAGTTTCCAAGACCACAGCACTTGGGCTTTTTACCATCAGTGTATGTGGGTGAAAAGATAGTCTTTGTCATGAAAGTGTATGCACCCACATTTAGCCATGGACTAAACTTTCCCAGAAAGGAGATATTTTTAAAAGAATTATTTTGAGGACATGTACTGAGACTTTTCTCTAAATATAAAGTGGCATTTCATCAGTACTGGTCATCTTTTTAGCCACATATGACAGATAATCTCAGATGCTCATAAAAACCTAAAAGCTGTTTGTTCTCTTTCTGAAATGGCTAAACTGTATTTTAAAACAAAAACAAATTTTACCACTTTGAAGAAAATGCAGGAAGCCATTGGGGTCCCACCCAAAGTTCCTGCATGCAAAATATCATATCGTCATGGGGAAGAAAGTTCAAGGTGTTTTTAAGAACTAAACTTTTATGTTTCTGCCTATTAACAATGGCACTTCCTGTTTTGACCTCTAACTATAGTGAAGCTATCAAGAAAAACTTCTCCTTTTTGCACAGTGAGAAGTATTTACATTCCCTCTTACCTTGTGTGCAGTGTTCAAAGTGATTATTGCCACCACTTAGTTCTCCTAAGGTCCTACAAATTGATCTGTGGTCAACCAACTGAGATTGAAATATTCGATAATTTACAATTACCTAGTTGTGAGCCTGGTATTGAATGTTCTAGTTTCACATACAGGAGTACCTCAAAAAGCCTGAGAAAATGGAAATTAAAGAAAAGTTTGAAGCAGGCATTCGGTGCAGTAGTAACGACACCAGTTGGGGTGCTCACATCCTACATCAGAGTATCTGGGTTTGAGCTCCTACTTTGTTCTCCATTCCAACTCCCTGCTAATGCACACCCTCAAGGGCAGCAGGTAATGGCTCCATCTTTTTGAGTCCCTATCGCCCACTTGGAGACCTGGATTGAGTACCCGGTTCCTGCTTCACCCTCATCCAAGATGCATTTAGAGAGTAAACCAGTGAGTGACAAATTTCTTTCTCTCTGTCTGCCTCTTTCTCATTCTCTCTCTCTCTCTCTCTCTCTCTCTCTCTCTCTCTCTTTCTCTACCTTTCAAATAAAAGAAAGGTTTATTGTGGTGCAAAAAAATTTGAGATACATGCATACAAGGAGTCTTAAAACATTCCAATAAAATACACATTATGAAAAAATTGTATGTGGATTTCAGAAAAATTTGCACCAAAATAAACATCTTTTAGCTCCATTTTTCTATGAACTTTTTATGTGCTCTCCTATATATAAAGCTATATGTTTTCTCTAAATGTCTCCGACGCGTTACTGAAAGTAACTCATAATTTAACAGATTAGAATTCAGGGACTGCCTCCTAAGATTCTGTTTTTTTTTTCCAAAAGGAGAGAAAGAGAATAGTCAGGGAAAGAAGGCAGGAAGGGAGAGAGGATGGAAGACAGGAAAAATTACAGTAGAATGAGATCTTTACTTCAAAGTGAGAAAGAAATTACTTGCTAGATTCAATCATTAGTCTACCTGTTGCTTCAGAAAATCAGCAAAATCTATTATCAAGGCAAATCCAATACCACCTATATTTAAAAAGTATAATCATTGTTTTATAGAATAAATTCAGATTAATGGAATGCTAAAGAAAGAAATATGATATCCAAACAGGTAACAAAAACATTTTAGAAGGCCATAGTCTCAAAATCTTCTATAGCACATTTATTTAAAAAAAAAAAAAAAAAGTCAGGACCATGGTGCAGTAGGTTAAACTGCTGCTACAGTGCCAGCATCCCATCGAGTCCTGGCTACTCCACTTCTGATCCAGCTCCCTGCTAATGGCCTGGGAAAGTACCAGAGATATTGCAGATGGTTGGGCGCCTGTACCCACCTGCGAGACCCAGATGAAGATCCTGGCTCCTGGTTTCAGCCTGGCCCACCCCCAACAGATGTAGCCATTTTTGTAGTGAACCAGCAGATGGAAGATCCCTCTCCCTCTGTCTCTCCTGCTTTCTCTCTACTTCTGCCTTTCAAACAAATAACAAATAAATAAATCTTTAAAAAAAAAAAAAGTACTACATGTGAAAGAGGACATTATTTTAACATGGGGTAAAAACTCAGCAACTTTCTGAGAATTATTTTCTCTACTATTGTGAGAATCACAGTTTATTAGAAATGAGCATGTAATGTCTTAAAAAAAAAAAACCTTATCTTGGAATTTATCCTTCAGTTCTTGAAGTTCATTATGTAGTGTTTCTATGCCATAGAAGAGTAATTTGTTGACTTTCTTTCCCAAATTTTATAAAATCTTCTTTAAATGTAAATGCAGGGATTGGTATTGCGGCATCCCATCGTGGGTTAAGCTGCTGCTTGGTATGCCTGCATCCAGTGTTGGAATGTGTGGAGGTTACTGCTGATTCGACTTGTTGCTAATGCACTTGGAAGGCAAGAACCAGGTGGAGTTCTTGGCTTCTAATTTTCAGCCGGTCCAGCCTCAGCTATGGAAGGCGTTTGGGGAATGAACCAGCAGTTGGAAGACCTTCTCTCAGCCTCTTCCTCTCTCTCTGCTACTTTACCTTTCAAGTAAATAAAAATACATATAAATGCATATACTATTAAATATGTATATAAATAAAATTATATGTGTCAATATAAATCTTTGAGGAAGATTTAAATGGTTGTTTCCTCTAAAATATTTCAGTAATTGGCATAAATACAGTGAAAGTAAAATCCTTTCGGGATTTATTATTATCATTAATGGATTATGTATGGCTTTTGCAAAAGATAAAAAAATGCATGTTTTAGGTGCAGTGTCTAGATTGTTTCCTATAACAAGGATAAAAAAAACAATAAACCATTTCTAGAGTAGAAGATAAGAAAAACGTCCACAAAGGATGTTATTGGTGTAGCTAATAGCACAGTTGTTAAAAACACTTTATAAAAATAATTTTGTTCTAAAAATGGCCACTAATGTGTGCTTTCCTTAATTCTTTTTTAGACTTATTTATTTATTTATGGGGGGTGGGGGGGCTTCTATCTGTTATTTTACTGGCTGCAATAGCCAGGTTGAGTTTGTCCAAAGCCACAGGCCAGTAACTCAATCCGGTAGGCAGCAGACTCAAGTACTCAAGGATCATTTACTGCTTTCCAGGCTGCATTAGCAGGGAACTGGATTGGCAGCAGAGCAGCTGGAACTCAAACTGGTCTTCTGATGCAGGACGCAAACTTACAACAGTGTGCGACAATGCTGGCCACAAACTCTTAATTTCTGTTTTTATATATATTTCCCACAAGTAAATAATTGATAACTTGACACTCGTGTTTCATCAATATCAGTCGGGTTTAGGTGATTACAGAAAAAATACTTTTTAACAAATGTTTTATAAATAAAAAATATAATGTGGCCATGATAATCCACTAAATTCAAGGACATACTCAGTATCTAAGATCATTTATATTTCTAAGTTCAGCTGCTCAGAAAGTTCTGTTTTAGATGGTAAGGGCAGGGACTAGAGGGTCAGATATTGTTATTCAAGCACAGTACCTCATTAACATCTCCATTAAGTTAGTTTTCTATTTTGTTAAGTGGAGACAATAATAGTCCCTCCTTCATATTACTGTTTGTAAAGGTAAATAAGATAGTGCATGTGAAGTGCTTAGTGCAACTTCTAGGACAGAGCAGGCATGCCATAAAAATCCCAGTTGCAGTAATGTTGATCCAAGCAATAATGCTGGTAGTGAAGTTGATGCCCAAATCACAATGGTTCCAAATTTCTTGAAAGTTCTACTTTTACCTGTGACTAAAAAGTAAGCCCCTAGCCAGCGCCTCGGCTCAATAGGCTAATCCTCCGCCATGCAGCGCCGGCACACAGGGTTCTAGTCCCGGTCGGGGCGCCGGATTCTGTCCTGGTTGCCCCTCTTCCAGGCCAGCTCTCTGCTGTGGCCCAGGAGTGCAGTAGAGGATGGCCCAAGTGCTTGGGCCCTGCACCCCATGGGAGACCAGGAGAAGCACCTGGCTCCTGCCATCGGATCAGCGTGGTGCGCCAGCCGCGGCTGCTATTGGAGGGTGAACCAACGGCAAAAGGAAGAGCTTTCTCTCTGTCTCCCTCTCTCTCTCACTGTCCACTCTGCTTGTCAAAAAAAAAAGTAAGCCCCTGACCTTTCCTGCTCCGAGAACTCAGTATTTACACCAAGTCAAAGATTAGAATTCTGCTCTCTGTTGCTGACATCTTCACATCTCTGCAGCTCTTAGTAAGGAGTTGTGAACACTGAAACAAGTAAATGCCATTCCTGAATATGGGAGTCACCTCCAAAGAGAGAGAACCCACGAAGTCAGCTGTTTTCTCTGGCATTCATTCACTTCCAATGAAACTACACAGCAAAGTCCTGAGAATCATCACTTCAAAGTTGTAAATTAATAAGGTTGTTTATAGCAATTATAGTCCTATAGATTTTTTTTTTTTTGACAGGCAGAGTGGACAGTGAGAGAGAGAGAGAGAGAGAGAGAGAAAGGTCTTCCTTTGCCGTTGGTTCACCCTCCAATAGCAGCCGTGGCCGGCACATCGCGCTGATCCGATGGCAGGAGCCAGGTGCTTCTCCTGGTCTCCCATGGGGTGCAGGGCCCAAGCACTTGGGCCATCCTCCACTGCACTCCTGGGCCACAGCAGAGAGCTGGGCTGGAAGAGGGGGCAACCAGGACAGAATCCGGCGCCCCGACCGGGACTAGAACCTGGTGTGCCGGCACCGCAAGGTGGAGGAATAGCCTAGTGAGCCGGGGCGCAGGCTAGTCCTATAGAATTTGACAAAATTATAAAGTGAAGCGTGGAAGTTCAGGAACAAATTACCTGTGTGAAGGAAAACAAAGAGAATTAATAGACTCTAAAAATCACAAAAGCTAGAAATATGCAGTAAGTTAGAATTCGATAGACAATCCTAATTGAATTGTGATGCTAATCAGGATCAGCAAACCCCTCCCAAAAGACTATCACAGGATTACTTTAAATGGCTGCAGGCTGGGACCATTCTGACCCCTCTCCGACTCTCTCCCTACCAAGACAGAAGGAAATTCATTTAAGGGAAACAGTTGTACCTTTTTCCTCTGGACACAGAGCACCTTGAAAAGCTGCCACTAGGGTAAGTCTTCTTACATTCAACACACCCAGGGCTTAAGATGTAGAACACGCACCCTTACTGGGACCAAGTAAAGGGAATTAGTTGCCTGTTTGAGTGGATTTGTATTTCCTATTTCTTTCTTTCTTTCTTTCTTTCTTTCTTTCTTTCTTTCTTTCTTTCTTTCTTTCTTTCTTTCTTTCTTTCTAAGATTTATTTATTTAAAAGATGGAGTTCCAGAGGTAGAGGTTGGGGGGGGGGGGCATCCACTGGTTCACTCCCCAAATGGCCGCAATGGCCAGAGCTGGGCCAATCTGAAACCAGGAACCAGGAGCTTCTTCCAGGTCTCCCATGCAAGTGTTGAAGCCCAGGGACTTGGTCCTTCTTCTACTGCTTTCCCAGGCTGAAGCTGAGATCTGGATCAGAGGTGGAGCAGCCAGGACTCAAACCAACACCCATATGGGATACCAGCACTGTAGGCGGCGGCTTTACCCACAGCGCCGGCCTCGTATTATTTCAGCATTTGTGGTAGCACGGGACCAAGAGTCAAGGAAGCCCAAGTGCTTCTGGGGAATTTGTGGGATATCACGTTGAAGATGTAAACTTTTTACAGAACAGAAACTGGCTCTGCAAACAGAAATTCTGCAGACTTGAGGTTCTTGTACTTTGACCTCTTCTCTCCCCACCTCCTCCACTTTCTCATGGCTTTAGCAGAGTAACAAATCTAGGAACTACTAAATCTACCGAAGTATGTGAGTTTCAGCATATAGAGAATTGGATAGTTGGTGTTTGTTGCTTACACAGGAAATCGTTCATTTGAAGATTCCAGTTGTTTTATCTGTTTTTAAAAACAATTCAATATAAGAAGAACCAGCTGAGGTGATCGGTTCTTTGCCATCTCTCTAAGCAATCCTAAGTTTTCACCCAACATTTTAGGAGTTAATAGAGTAGTTCACATAATTATCATTATGAGGGATCACCTAAGACAGAGATCACAGGTTTGATTTTTATCTTCCCAATGGTTTTTCAGTTGTGAGAATATAGACTCTAGGATGGTATCAAAAGTTGGATATATGACAAAATTCTCTGGCAACATTATATAAGGAAATAGGCAAAACTGGAATATATATATATATGCTTTAATTTTCATGGTAAGCTTTTCAAACCAGATGAAAGGAAACAAAAAAGTTACACTTCTATGTGTGCAATACATACTTTTGTAGGCACAGATAGTGGTGCATGTGTATACTAATGGCTTCTATCACAGTAATTTGCATAGTAGATCCACTAGTGTCCTAAGGTTAACAGCTTGATCAATAAACTGAGGCTTGTGCATAATTTGGCTGGAAAACAAGCTATATGATCAGCAAAGATTTTCAGGTTGGTCAGGAAATTGAGTAAATTATTAAATCAGTAAAATGTATAAAATCATAACAAAAACATACATGACTTTATCTTTCGGAATTCATCATTAATCCTCTGGCTTTTCTAAATATTTTGAATTATGTAGTGGGGGGATATACTTAGAAATACCAAAGGACAAATGGCACAAAAATTTGTCTTATTCTAATGGAATCATTTAGATGGACTGATGTGAATTGCAAACATTTTGTCAAATGCTGAAATGTATAACATACTAAGTAAATGTAAAAGGAAAGTAGGGATGAAGATAAACTTTTACATAAGAAAAAATGTGTATATTAAAATACTTTAAAAACATGTACAATTTTCATGTTGAAGAATCAAAGATAATACAAGTTATTGTATAGTACAAAGACAAAGCTACAGTCACTAAATAGCATTTAATATTTCCTGGAGAACCAATATTAAACCCAGAAAATGGACAAAAGTTTCTCAAAACATGGTTTATATTATGTATTCTCTGCTGAAATTGTTTTGTGCTATTAATTTTTTTTTTTAGTATGTTGTACCTTGAGATTTGCTGTGGCAGGGGTGCAATTTTAGACAAAAGAAAATTACTTACAGGCCTAGACAGATCAGTAAGCATTTCAAGTCAATGCCAACTGTGAAGTAGAGTAGAAGGTGTCCACTCCCTGGGAAAGGAGCTCCAAACTGGGGCCAGCACTGTGGCCTACTGTGTAAAGCCACTGCCTGCAGTGCTGGCATCCCATAAGAGCCCCAGTTTGAGTCCAGCCGCTCCACTTCTTATCCAGCTCTCTGCTAAGGCCTGGGAAGGCAGTAGAGAATGGCCCAAATCTTTGGACCCTTGCACCCGCCATGGTGTAGCTATAGTAAAGCCACCACCTTCAGTGCCAGCATCCCCTATGGGCTCTGATTCGAGTCTCTGCTGCTCTACTTCCCATCTAGCTCTCTGCTATGGCCTGGGAAAGCAGTGAAAGATGGCCCAAGTCTTTGGCTTCTGCATCTGAGTGAGAAACCCGGAAGAAACTTCTGGCTCCTGGCTTCGGATTGGTCCCACCCCAGCCAGTATAGCCATTTGGGGAGTGAACCAATGGGTAGAGGATTTTTCTCTCTGCCTCTGCCTCTCTGTAACTCTGCCTTTGAAATAAATGAATGACTGTAGAAGAAGCAGCTCCAACTCCAGGAAGGGCTGAAGTGTGAATTAACTCTTCCTGCAACCTTCATCCAGCTTGAAACACTCTCCGCTCCTGATGAGGGAGGGCCATTGCAAATTCACATTTCTGAAAATTTTGTTCTTTAAAAATGTACATCTGAGAAGGTTAAAACCTTCAGAAGGAACAGTGTCCAAGAAGTAAGGTCAGAATAGCCTTCTAGAAAACGTTATGATGACTTTGTTGTTCAGCAGAACAAAGCAATGAAGTGAGCACACTAAGTCAAATTACATCAATAGTCATGAATGCTTTTAGGGCTAATTTTCCTTAGTGTACTGCACTATGTGTTCCTAAATACTCAAGGTCTCATTTCGGGCTGGCACCGTGGCTCACTAGGCTAATCCTTTGCCTGCGGCGCCGACACATCGGGTTCTAGTGCGGGTCAGGGCATCGGATTCTGTCCTGGTTGCCCCTCTTCTAGTCCAGCTCTCTGCTGTGGCCTGGGAGTGCAATGGAGGATGGCCCAGGTCCTTGGGCCCTGAACCCGCATGGGAGACCAGGAGAAGCACCTGGCTCCTGGCTTCAGACCAGCGCAGTGCGCCAGCCGCAGCGCGCCGGTTCAACAGCCATTGGAGGGTGAACCAACGGTAGAGGAAGACCTTTCTCTCTGTCTCTCTCACTATCCCATTCTGCCTGTCAAAAAAAAAAAAAAAAGTCTCATTTCTACAGTGCTAGAATGAGATTGTCTTGCACCAGATAATGTGAATGTTGAAGAGTTTTGTTTTTCCTCTACTGACATGGGTGGTCATGGTTTGTTTTCATAACTTTGATCCCAATCCTCAAGCTGTTTTGTTGTTCAATGATTTTAATAATTCTTTTAAACTAAGTTTTTCTGGATTATCATTATTTAGTCCCTAAAGCCAATAAAATATTTCTTGAACCTCTTCCAAACCCATACTGATGTAGTTTAAACCTCTTGATAACCGCATGTCTCTACTGAAGCCATTAGTCTATTTCACTCAAATCTTGGGTACTTGTTTCCTTAGGGCCCCATCCAAATGCAGCTCAGTGGCCTGGAATTTCTACTTTTCAGCTTCCTTTCCTTTTGTGTCATTCGCTTACACTTTTCTCTTCCTAACCCGTATTTCCCTCTTTGTAATTTACCGTGAACAGCAGTCCTTCTCTTGGCCAACACTGCGATATTCATAGTTTAGGAAATTGTATCTGGAGATAAAGCCGTGCATGAGCATTCCTAGGGTAGACGTATTATTTTGCTGTAAGTGAATAGCCCATTGTGTGCTGGGAAACAATTGAGATTTCAAGGACTAAAGGTGGGAGTGGGAGAGGTGACCCATAGACAACAATGGACTGCAACATGCGGGTTCCAGTCAGCAGGTCCCTGATTGCAATTGCAGTGCTTGCTGACCAAGAGGTAGTTTGCAGTTTGAGTCCCTACATTTTAAACAACTACTCTACACAATTCTACAGTGGAATATCTACAGGCCACTCAGACCTTATAGCATTTTAGTAGTTGATTCTGAAAGCCTTCTAAAAAACCAAAATTAACATTTCATTCCAGGCCGGCGCCGTGGCTCAACAGGATAATCCTCTGCCTTGCGGCGCCGGCACACCGGGTTCTAGTCCCGGTTGGGGTGCCGGTTCTGTCCCGGTTGCCCCTCTTCCAGGACAGCTCTCTGCTGTGGCCTTGGAGTGCAGTGGAGGATGGCCCAAGTGCTTGGGCCCTGCACCCCATGGGAGACCAGGAAAAAGCACCTAGCACCTGGCTCCTGCCATCGGATGAGCGCAGCGCGCCATCCGCGGCAGCCATTGGAGGGTGAACCAACGGCAAAGGAAGACCTTTCTCTCTGTCTCTCTCTCTCACTGTTCACTCTGCCTGTCCAAAAAAAAAAAAAAAAACATTTCATTCCAGTTTAGTTTTCTTCTGGTAATAATAAATTGAGGTTGAACCATTTCTGACTCATCTTTTGGCCCAATGCATTGACCACTTAAACATTTTTAAGGGTACCTGGCATTGTGGTACACTGGGTTAAGCCACCTCTCATGATGCCCATGTGAGTGTCTGTTTGCGCCCAGTTGCTCCTCTTCTAATCCAGCTTCCTACAAATGTGCCTGTGAGAGCAGAAAAAGGTGGACCAAGTGCTTGGGCCCCTGTCACCAAGATGGAGTTCTAAGATTCTGGCCTTGACCTGGCCAAGCCCTGGCCGTTGTGGCCATCTGGGGAGTGAACCAGTGGATAGAAGATCTCTTTCTTTCTGTCTCTGCCTCTCTGTGTGTCACTCTGGCTTTCAAACCAATTTTTAATAAATATATTTTTAAAGATTTGTATTTTATTTATCTGAAAGGCAGAGTTACAGAGAGAACTAGGAGAGACAGAGAGAGAGAGAGAGATCTTCCATCTGCTGGTTCACTCCCCAAATCACGGCAACAGCTGGAATTGGGCCAGGCCAAAGACAAGAGCCAGGAGCTTCTTCCAGGTCTCCCACGCATGTGCAGGAGCCCAAGCTTTGGGGTCATCCTTCACTGCTCTCCCAGGCACATTAGCAGGGAGCTGAATTGGAAGTGGAGCAGCCAGGTTGGAATCAAAGCCCATGTAAGATGCAGGTGCCGCAGGCGGAGGCTTAGCCTACTATGCCATAGTGCCGTAAAAAATATTTGTAAAAAGATAATTCAAGGTGTACCAACCAAAGAGTTTAACATGGGGGGAAAGGGAGACGGACAGTGTTTTACTTTTGTCAAGAAATCTGCCTGTGTGCATATAGAATCAAAAGAAACCAGTAGATGTATACACATTCTGAAGTTACGTAGGTAAAGGAAGACCTCTCAATACCAGGGAAGGCCCTGGACAGAAGCCTGGGTGGCAAGGTTGTGCAGAAAGAGCGAAGGTTGGCCGGCACCGCGGCTCAATAGGCTAATCCTCCACCTAGCGGCTCCGGCACCCCAGGTTCTAGTCCCAGTCAGGGCACCGGATTCTGTCCTGGCTGCCCCTCTTCCAGGCCAGCTCTCTGCTGTGGCCTGGGAGTGCAGTGGGGGATGGCCCAAGTACTTGGGCCCTGCACCCCATGGGAGACCAGGAAAAGCACCTGGCACCTGGGTCCTGCCATTGGATGAGCGCGGTGCACTGGCCGCGGCGGCCATTGGAGGGTGAACCAACGGCAAAGGAAGACCTTTCTCTCTGTCTCTCTCTCTCACTGTCCACACTCTGCCTGTAAAAAAAAAAAAAAAGAAAGAAAGAAAGAAAAAAAGAAAGAGCAAAGGTTGAGAGTGAAAGGAGGCATGGGCACATGCCAAACCTTTCTTTCTCCTTCCTCCTTGTTCTTCCTGGGTGTAACAGGAGTGGGGAACCTTCTGCCATCAGGCATTTGGATGTTTGTAACATCATTCACGGGTCATACAAAACTGTCAGACTGAAAATTAACCTGCTATGCGTTTTGTGATTTGGAGCCATGCCTGCAATTGCCTTGACAGGGCTAGACCAAATGCTTTCTGGGGTCTTTCCCCACCCCTGCTAGACACTCGAGCGGAGCGGGATCTTCCAGACAGTTGTTCTGAGGAAAGGACCTTTCACTTGAAGAGGGTGGAAAGATCAAATCAGGAAGCGCCGGCATTCAGAACCTAAAGAGCCACCAGCTGTCTGGCTGTGCAGGGTCAGTCTATCCTGTTTCTGCTGCACCTTGCCCGGCTTGCTTTAGCCCCCACAGGCATGTGGGAAAGCCTCACATCCAGTCAGACTCCAAATTCATCTCTAGTTAAAACAGCAAACCTTCAAAATAAGCTGCTGTTTCATTTGTGCTGAGAAGACAGGACACCCAATATTGACTCTAGATTTAACATTCCCATCCATCACATTAAAAAGAAAAAGTACAGAAAATTCAAAAGCCAAATCAAACTACTCGGTAAAGCAAAATGCCGACTTAAGATTTGGGCTAGCTTCCTTTCGTTGATTGCAATCATGTCAAGGAGAGGGAGCATGACTTCTTTCTCCAATCTCACCTCTTCAGAGACAAGAAGCACATTGAAGCAGAGAAATTATTACCTCATGTTAGGACTCAGTGTGCATGATGGGTCTGTGTAACACCCCAATGGAGATAGGATAGAAACTCTTGTTACTGTTTTCCAGAAGCTAATCTGAGGGTTGCTATGGTAACTCACCAGGGTAGAAGACTGTTGTGAGCTTTAGGGTTCAATTTTGGGTTACATTCTTAAAAGAGGATATCAAGTGCCTGCGTTAAAAGAGTATGAAAGGAATTTTTTGGAAGTGAATAGAAACTGATTTAAGATTTCAGTTTGAACTTTTGAGGGAGTAGGTTTCTTGGGAGAAAAACAACAGTTATATGTCAACTGGTAAATCTTGCTAAACCTGCAGGCAAAGACTCTTACCAGATAACAAGGCTGAAAGAAAGAATCTGAAAGTCAAAAAAAGGGAGCATTTCATAATTTAAATACATACATTTTTGTAAGAATTGAAACTAACAGAAATTGCTGTTACTAGTTTCTTTGTTGTCCACTTGTTATCACTTTTTAAAATTATTATTATTATTAGAAAGGCAGAGAGACAGAGACAGAGAGGTGGAGATCTTCCATCCGCTAATCACTCCCCAAATGCCCACATCAGCCTGAGCTAGGAGCCTCGAACCCAATCAGAGTCCCTCTGAGTCTCCCAAGTGAGTGGCAAGGAATCAAGGACTTGAGCTGTCACCTGCTGCATTCTAGGGTGTGCATTAACAGAAAACTGGAATCTAAATCAGAAGCCAAGTGGAGACTCAAACCTAGGGACTCTGATATGTGATACAGGAATCCCTCACAGAACTTTTTTAAAATATTTATTTATTTGAAAGAGTTACACAGAGAGGAGAGGCAGAGAGAGAGAGAGGTCTTCCATCTGATGGTTCACTCCTCAATTGGCTGCAACGGCTGGAGCTGTGCCAATCCAAAGCCAGGAACCAGGAGCTTCTTCCTGGTCTTCCCACGTGGGTGCAGGGGTCCAAGGACTTGGGCCATCTTCTGCTTTCTCAGGCCACAACAGAGAGCTGGATTGGGAGAGGAGCAGCCGGGACTAGAACCGGCGACCATATAGGATGCTGGCGCTTCAGGCCACGGCACAGGGCCTATCCCTCACAGAATTTTATCAGCTGTGCCAAATACCCACCCCTTCTAGTTATTACTTACGGAAGATTTCATTTCAGTGGGTTTGATTCTGCTGTTTTCCAGTGTTCTTTTATTCTGAAGTCATTGCTTCTCTGTGTTAATCATAGAGGTCAATTATATAGGATTCTGCAACTAAATTTCTTTCGCACTTTTTATTTGACTGTGGTGGTATCTTTTAGGCTTGCCTATTTGGCTTTTCAGATTAGGGCACCATATATTTTTAGGAACAGGCTTATATACAAACAGGCATGCCTTCTGGGAGCTTCAGCTTTACAAAAATGTTTGGGGGAAAACATTATGGATCAGCATGTCAAATTCCCAACAACATCTAACACAAAACACAGAACTTGAAGGAAATTTTGTTTCCTTCAGGGCAGTCTATGTCACTTAGGCGCTTTCCGACCTCCGTGAGATTCTCATTATGAGTACTTTATGGGAAACCTATGAAAAGCCATGAAAGCAACATGTTAGGCATTCCTGAGTCCAATCAAGCCAATATGCAAGTAGTCTCAAATTACCACTTAATTTAGGGCATTGTGTAGGGCACTGTGACTTTTCTTTTTTTCTTTTTTTAAGATTTATTTATTTATTTGGAAGAGTTACACAGAGAGGAGTGGCAGAGAGAGAGAAGGTGAAAGAGAGAGAGAGATCTTCTATCCAATGTTTCACTCCCCAAATGGCCGCAACGGCTGGAGCTGTGCTGATCCGAAGCCAGGAGCCAGGAGCTTCTTCCAGGTCTCCCACATGGGTGCAGGGGCCCGAGGAGTTGGGCCATCTTCTACTGCTTTCTCAGACCATAGCAGAGAGCTGGACAGGAAGTCCAGCAGCCGGGTCTCGAACTGTCACCCATATGGGATGCCAGGTACTTCAGGCCAGGGCGTTAACCCACTTCGTCACAGCGCCAGCCCCAGGGCATTGTGACTTTTCTTCTACAGCAATTTTGAAGTAAAGTTTGGGTGGGTGTAACCCTTAGGTCAAAGATCAAAGAATTACTTCCTGCTTGCCAAATTTGGTCCAGCATCTGTTTTTCTACAGCTTGCAAGCTCAGAATGTTTTTTACACTTCTCAATGGTTGGGGAAAAAAAAAAAGGAAGAATATTTGGCAACATGTGAAAATTATACAATATTTAAATTTAACCATATATTTATTGGGACACAGCTATATTCATTCATTTAAGGGGCTTTAGAGCCACAAGAGCAGAGTTGAGCAGATACCACAAAGACCATTTGGCCAGTTGCAAAAGCCCTTTACAGAAAAAACTATCTGATCTCTGATCTAAATCCTGATTGCCAGTATTGCCATGTTACAGCCTGAGTTACCCAAATAGAAGACATTAATCAAATTTTGTTAGTACTCCACTAATGAAAGCTGTTCTGATGTAAGTTCTTTGTCCTAATATAGCAACCTGAAAATACAGGAAACAGATTTGATAGGAGTAACAAGAAAGGAACAGAAGATACAAAAAGAAAACAAAGGTGGTACAGCTGGTTAAGTCACTGCTCACAATACCAACAACTGCAGCAATTCACCTCCAGGCTGCTATGCTTTCCAAACAGTTCCCTGCTCATATACCTGGGAAAGCAGTCAATGTCCCAAGGACTTGGCCCCTACCACCCATGTGAGAAACTGACGGAGTTCTTGGCTCCTGGCTTTAGCCTGGCCCAGGCCTGGCTATTCTGGCCATTAGGGAAAAAGAATGAAGCAACAGATGAAAGATCTCTCCCATTCTTTCCCTTCTCTCTTTTTCTCTCCCTCTCTGTTGCTTGGACTGTCAAGTAAATAAATCTTTAGAAAAACAGAGAAAATGGGGGCCGGCATTGTGGCATAGTGAGTTAAGCCTACAACTGCAATGCTGGTATCCCAAATGGGTGCCATTTCGAGTCCTATATGTTCCACTTCCAGTGCGACTCCTTGCTAATGTGCCTGGGAAGCAGCCAGAAATGGCCCAAGTACTTGGGGAGACTCAGATGAAGCTCCTGGCTCTTGGCTTTGGCCTGGCCCAGTCCTGGTCATTACAGCCATTTGGGGAGTAAACCAGCAGAAGGAAAATCTCTCTTGTTCTCTCTCTCTCTCGCCATCTAACCCTCCCCCCTTGTAACTCTGCCTTTTAAATAAATAAAATAAACTTAAAAAAAAATAGAAAAAACAAAAAAGATGTTATGAGATTTCTAAGTAATCCCTTGCAAAAAAAATGAAAAACTTTTCAAAGATATTTACTGTTAGGTTTCACTTTCCTTATCAGAAACCAAAATGGCCTATTTTCAACCATGTGGAAACTGTGAAGACAATGCCACTTAATTAGCTATTTTCTTTCAGAGGAATTAATGATCAGTGTGTACAAGTTCAAGTTCTGACCTTATTTGTCAAACTGTCTGAGGTTGAATGTGCTGGGAAAATGACAAAATGAAGGAAGCATTTAGAACTGTGTCTCCTGAGACTTCATTCATCTTGGATTAAGTGAAAAAGCTATGAGAATGTCTTTCTGGGCAAATGATAACCAGCTTCCTTTAAGCAGTGGAAAGGTCTTCCTTTAAATTAAAAAGCCAGTTGTGGTTTTAATTTAGCCAAGTTCCTGTCCTAGTAAAGCCTAGTTAGTACAGTATTTTTTTTCTCGAGTTCCAGGGAAATGTATTTTAAACAGGAAGATTGCATTTACAATTGCACCACTGAGCGCTTCTCAGTTGTTCTAGAGATGCACATACCAGGTGATGTTCACATTGGGTAAATTCTTGCTTGGGTGTGCTTACGAGTATGCAGTATTCCAAGGCCCCTGGCTACAATGAAACCATTCTTTTTCACACACAGGCTTGTAAACACAAGTGAATATAGGGAAATGTGAATCCACTCATGTATATCTTAAGTAAATTTCAGTGCATTTATGCTACTTTTTTGGACTTGTGACCAAGAAATTAATTGGCATGTCTCTGATGTGTTTTTCTCTCATTTGGTTTTGATGTGTCTCAGGGGAAGAGCTTTAAATTCTAGCCTCAGTCCTGATAGAGCTCCAGGGAAGATGGTTGTGGATATTTACAGTATACTTTTCGTGGAGCTCTTTGGTGTTAAAGATTTATTTGCTTGAAAGTGGAGTGACAGAGGGAGAGACAGAGAAAGATCTTCCATCTGCTGGTTCACTCTGGACATCCACAGCATTCAGCTAGGCTTGGCAGAAACCAGGAGTTAGAAATTCTATCTGGGTCTCTCACCTGGATGGCAGGCACTCAAGTATTTGTGCCATCATCCCCTGCCTCCCAACAGGAATCTGGATCTGAAGTGTAGAGTAACCAACACTCAAACCAGGCACTCCAATGTTGGATGTGGTATCCCAAACAGCAGCTTAACCCACTGTGCAAAACACCTGCTTTATCTTGACCACTGCCCTAACGCCCAAGATTCCCTCTCACAGGAAACTCATTTATCATGGCAGACACCTTTGTGGATCTTGTCTGACCTGTGTCCTGTTATTTCTTGAACCACAGCCACTCTCAGAGAGCCCTGGCAAGGAAAGAAATCAGGTCCGGATGTATCAGTCAGGTGAAAGGATTGGGTACTAACAGAATACTTTACTTTTTTTTTTTTAAGATTTATTTTATTTATTTGAAAGACAGAGTTACAGACAGAAGAAAAACAGAAAGAGAGAGGTCTTCCATCCACTGGTTGACTTCCTCAAATGGCCGCAATAGCCAGAGATGGACCTATCTGAAGCCAGGAGCCAGGAGCTTCTTCCAGGTCTCCCACATGGGTGCAGGGGCCAATGGTTTGGGCCGTCTTCTATTGTTTTCCCAGGCCATAGCAGAGAGCTGGATCAGAAGTGGGGCAGCCAGGACTCAAAGTGGATTCCATATGGGATGCCAGCATGGCAGGTTGGGGCTTTAATCTACCGCACCACAGCACCGGACCAACAAAATATTTAAGTGACACTCTATTACTTATAGTTGCCAGAGAGGGACATAGCATGCTTCACACAGCTGAAAAAAAAATGTGAATCATGGGGACATGCATCTTCAATTAGCAGGTGGGGAGCAAGAGAGAAAGAACAGGGGCAGATGCTGTGGCTTAGCAGGTAAAGCCACCACCTGTGAAGCTGGAATCCCATATGCACAACACTTGCTGCACTTAACATCCAGCTCCCCGCTAATGTACCTGGAAAAGCAGCAAAAGATGGACTAAGTCCTGGGTCCCCTGTACCCACGTAGGAGACCTAGAAGAAGCTTCAGGTTCCTAGCTTCAGTCTGGCCCAGCCCTTATGGGGCCATTTGGGTAATGAACTGCAGTCATTTGGGGAGTGAACTAGCAGATGAAAGATCTCTCTCTCTTTCTCTGTCTCTCCTTGTCTCTAACTCTGCCTTTCAAATAGACAAAATATACAAATTAAAAGAAAAATAAGAAAAGAATGAGAGAGGAAATGGTGGGAAGTATCATTATGCTCTTATAACTGTGTATGTGCAATTTGTTCCCTTTTTCATAAGTAAAAAAACTTAAAATTCACCAGAAAAAAAATAAATCTCTTTTTTCCTGTGTAAACCTTGAAATTTATTAAAAACGGAGGATACAATTATCCCTTAATGGGAATCATCATTCATTTTTTTCCCAAAGAAAACTTTTATTTAAGGAATATAAACTTCATGCAGTTCATAAGTACAACTTTAGGAATATAGTGATTCTTCCCTTCATATCCACCCTCCCACCCAGACTCCCATCCCTCCTCCTCTTCCCTCTCCCATTCCCAGTCCTATTCTCCACTAAGACTCATTTTCAATTAACTTGGTACATAGAAGGCAAATTCTATACTAAATAAAGAGTTCAACAATTTGCACAAAGAAAACAACAACAACAACAAACCTGTTTCTCAACAGTCAAGACAAGGGTTGTTCAAAGTCATTGCATCTTGAATTTAATTTCACTTATTTATTTATTTTTTTTTTAGAAACTTAATTAACTTTAAAGAAGTACCCAAGAATGAATCTTTTCCAAGTGATTCTGCATGGGAAGTTAGCGCACAGTGACTCCTATTGTTAACAATTAACACTCTTATGTTTGACGTCAGTGATAACTCAGGGCTCTTGACTTGAGCTGTCTAGGCTATGGAAACCGTTTGAATCCACAAAATCCATCAGTATTTAGACAAGGCCATAAACAAAGTGGAAGTTCTCTACTTCAGAGAAAAGTACCTTCTTCTTTTTTTTTTTACAGGCAGAGTGGATAGTGAGAGAGAGAGACAGAGAGAAAGGTCTTCCTTTGCCGTTGGTTCACCCTCCAATGGCTGCCGCGGTCGGCGCGCTGCGGCCGGCGCACCGCGCTCATCCGATGGCAGGAGCCAGGAGCCAGGTGCTTTTCCTGGTCTCCCCATGGGGTGCAGGGCCCAAGCACCTGGGCCATCCTCCACTGCACTCCTGGGCCACAGCAGAGGGCTGGCCTGGAAGAGGGGCAACTGGGACAGAATCTGGCGCCCCGACCGGGACTAGAACCCGGTGTGCCGGCGCCACAAGGCGGAGGATTAGCCTGTTGAGCCACGGCGCCGGCCTATGTACCTTCTTCTTTGATGACAACTTCTTTCCACTGAGGTCTCACTCACCAAGGTCCTTCATGTAAGACATTTTTTGCCACAGTGTCTTGGCTTTTCATGCCTGAAATGCTCTAGTGGGCTTTTCAGCCAGACTAGAATGCCTTAAGGGCTGATTCTGAGGTCAGAGTGCTACTTAAAGCAATTGTCATTTATGAGTCTGCTGTGTGGACTGCTTCCCATGTTGGAGCATTCACTCCTTTTAAATTCTATCTATTATTATTATGATCAGACCCTTAATCCTATCCATATGATCACTTTAACAGTTAAGATGGTATTTTTACCACCCAGCTTAAGGGGATTTAGGGTCCTATGGCAAGTTTTAAACTGTATCCTTGGAAGTAATTCCATAGGACTATATGTAGAACTATACTGCTTTACAGTTACAAACTTCATACACTTCATAATTAGGTGAATTAGGAGCATGGTGATTTTTCCAACTGTGCCCCCCTCCCACACATACTCCTACCACTTTTCCTCCTCTCTCTTATTCCCACTCTTATTTTTTATTGAGATCTATTTTCAACTGATTTTATACATATATGACTAACTTTATGGTAAGTAAAGAGTTCAACAAATAGTATAAAAAAAAACTGTTCCTCAAGTCATTGCTTCTCAAAATGTCAATTTCACATCTACAGATTGCCTTTTAGGTACTCTATTAGTTATCACAGGTCAGGGAGAACATACGGTATTTGTCCCTGTGGGACTGTCTTATTTCACTGATTATGATGTTTCCTAGACTCATCTATTTTGTTGTAAGTGATCAGATTTCTTTATTTTTTTTTACTGCTCTGTAGTATTCCATGGTGTACATATATCATAATTTCTTTATTCTTCACTTGACAGGCATTTGGGTTGATTCCATGTCTTAGCTATTGTGATTTGAACTGCAATACCCATGGGGATATCTGTATTGCAGCTTTCATATGCTGATTTCATTTCCTTTGGGTAAATTCCCAAGGGTGGAATGGCTGGCTCATATTGTAGGTCTATATTCAGATTTCTGAGTTATCTCCATAATGTCTTCCATAGTGGCCTTACCAGTTTTCATTTCAACAATGGATTAAGGGAGAGAGGGAATGGTGGGAAGTATCATTATGTTCTTACAACTGTATATATGAAATTTGTTCCCTTTTTATAAATAATAAAATTTTTTAATTCACCAAAAGATAGGCAAAATAAATCTTAAAAAAAGAGAGAGAGAGAGAGAAAAAGCACAAAGAGACCTGAGGATCAAAGCCTGTATTGGGGTCCAAAGTATTACATAAGAAGTCTCCCTTGGGGGAATCTAATTAGTGTATTTGGAGCAAGTAGACACAACACTGTGACTAAAAATGTGGTTCCTATGGTATGTCTGTGCAATCCCTCCAGGGTGTAGGGATAAGTAGAGTGAGTCAAGTAGGTGTCTCTAGCTGTCTCTGTGGTCACCAAAGGCTATTGTGGATGATAGCTAAATGGATCAGCCACATTGAAGCATTAGAAATTTGTAGAGAAGTGGAACCCATTGGTGATTAGGGTGACTAGGCACTACTTCTGGCTTGAGAAGTTCCTAATTACATTGAAAATAGATGCTGAGGCATTGTTAAGTCATGAGAATTCAGTACATTCTCTTACAAATAGTCACAGCACCTCTGGTGAATGAGTACCATGGCCTTAGAATGCATTTCAGTTAGACAACAGCCAAAGCCTTGAGCCGCCTGGCCCTTTGTCTCTGTAAGCCATTTTTTGGGCAGTAGTCTTGGCAACAGTGGAGTTAGTTGATGGCATCAGCGTCAGTGTCGTGGTATTTCTATGACATGAGGCTTCAGGAGGTTGAGTTGTAACCGTCTCTTACCGCCCCACACTTGGCTCCACTTCTAGTGCATATCACTGCGTTCAAACCCATTGCCCAGCAGTGCAGTGAGCTGTTCAGTCTCATCGGACTCCCTGACAGGCAATTCCCCACCAGCTGCCAAGGTTTCTCAGAAACCTCACTGCCCTTACAGCCTGCTGGGGAAAGGATTTCATTGCATCAGGGTGATTTATTTCTCTATAAAACTCTGCAGCATTTTTAAGAATGTGCTCATTTTCATTAGCCTTGAACGGCTTCTCAGAATCTTTCGCTCTTCAATATTGAAGACAGCAGGTACTTCAGGGACAAGCATCCATCAAAATCGTTGGGTCTGTGAAACATTTGGTGTGTAGCACCTTCTTTTAGCAAGTTAAGGAAACAGAAGAAAAAGTTGTGGTACAGTATCCAGGTTAAAAGGATACCTGCTTTTAAGGAGAATATGAGATTTCCTAAGTCAGCACACTGGGTTTTTAAATTTCTTCTGTCTTTTATAATAGCTTCATCAGACCTGAGTAGCAGCACTAGCCAGTGGATCAGCGGGGGAGTGCCAGACAGCAATAATGTAGTGCAAAGTGAGTTAGGATAATTGTTGCAAATCTGCAGGGTATCTTCACTCCCCAGAGCTGAAGGTCTAACTGCCAGAAAGAGGAATGCAGCTGTCATCCTGAAGCAGAGGAGAGGCCCCTTGAATGTGAACGTGGCGGAGGGCAGCTCGTTCTCCAGCAGCTAAGGAGCTTACTCTAAATGTAAGGCTTGTTGCACAAAACTCAGATGTAGTGAATGTCAGATCTCTAAATAATCAATTCATGTAATGGAACCTAATTTCTGGAAACCACTTGGCAACCACAAATCCAACACTAAGGCTGCCCCTGGAGCTTTGTCCATCTGGTTGGATTGTTTTTCTTTATTTTTGCTTCCTAGTCAGGAAATAAAGATTTTTATTGTTGTTGATTTATACAAGTCTCCCTTTTTTACTTTTGAACAACATCCTTTTTCTTGGTTTATTTTTTCTTCTTATTGCCTTAAGTGTTTACAGCTAATCAAAAAAACCATTACATTTTTTCACTTTTTTTCTTTGATTTTCCAGTTTTATTTCCTGTAGTCACTAAATATGCTTTTTTTTTTGCCATTTGTAAACTACATTTTATTTTATTTTTTTAACTTTTATTTAGAATATAAATTTCCAAGGTACAACTTATGGATTATAATGTCTTCCCCTCTCATACCTTCCCACCCCCCCATTACCCTCCCCCCTTACCCACTCCCTCTCCCCTTTCATTTGCATCAGATTCATTTTCAATTCTCTTTGTATTAAATATGCTTTAATAACTAAATATGAGTATGCTGATGCTTTCAAACATCTTCTTCCAAAAGAAAGGTTAGGATTTTATTGGTTTCCTTACCAAATCAGAAATTCATTTAGCAACATGTCAGGAAAAAAATTATCTTTGATTAGACTGGATATTTTGTCATTCATTTATCATTTTTTTATTTCAGCTTTTATCCTTTTTTAAAGATTTATTGTATTTATTTGAAGGCAGAGTTACAGAGAGGGGGAGAGAAAGAGAGAGAGAGAGAGAGAGAGAGAGATCTCCATTCTCTGATTCACTCTCCAAATGGCCGCATTGGCTAGGGCAGGACCAAGCTGAAGCCAGAAGCCAGGAGCTTCATCCGAATCTCCAGTGTGAGTGCAGAGACCCAAGTGCTAAGGCCATCTTCCACTGCTTTCCCAGACACATTAGTAGGGAGCTGGATCAGAAGTGGAGCAGCCAGGTCATGAGCAGGTGTCCATTTGGAATGGCACCATCACAGGAAGTGGCTTAAGCTGCTCTACCACAATGCTGGTCCCTCAGCTTTTATTATTGTCGTTCATTTTCTGATTCATTGATTTCTACTATTTACCTTTTTTCTTTTCATTTACCTTGGATTTAACTTACTTTCCTAGTTGCTTTTCACTTCAAAATATTTTTTTTCTTTTTATTATATGCTATTTAGAAGCATACTGCTTATTCTGCTTATTCTAAATAGTTCAGGCTTTCTTGTATATTTAGAAAATTATTGATTTTTTTTTTCTAAAGGGGACAAAAGACTTCTTATCCTCACCCATGGTTTTGTTCATGACTGAGACTCCTGTAACAAAAAACAAAATAACAAGAGAAAAGCATACAATTTATTAAATATAAATTTTTCATGATACAAGAGACTTTATAAGAAAACAAAGACTCAAAGAAATATGTGTATTTTTCAAAATTTTTTATTTTATTTATCCAAGAGACAGGGAGACAGAAAGAGAGAGGTAGGTAGATAGAAAGAGAGCTCACATCCTCTGTTTCTCTCCCCAGTTGCCCTTGACAGCCAGGATGGGACAAGGCCTAAGCCAGGAGGTGGAAACAATCTTACGAGTGTCAGGGATCCAACTACCTGAGCCACATCTGTTTCTCCCAGGGTAGACCTTAGCAGGAAATTGGAATCAGGACCCAGAGGACAGTATGGAACCAAGGCACTCCAAAATGAGACGTAGGCATCTTAACTGCCAGGCCAAATGTCTGTCCCAACCCTGCATATTTTTATGCTTCATCTGGTGAACAGTGTACAGTCTTGAGGAAGTAGAATTGGAGATAGAATCTAGCATTACTAACTGGAAGAAACTTAGCAAGAGAAGTTACTTAGAATGAGGGTCTTATGACCCACTTTAGACTTGCTTCAGGGAGGGAGTGAGAGGAAATGAGAGAAATCTTCTGTTTCTCTACTTTTCTCAGATGCCAAGATGCCGTATCTGGAGTTATGCCCTGATGCCCATCATTTTCTTCCACTATGGCCAAGGACATACTTTATTTTCAATCCTTTTAAATGTATTGAGATTTATTTTCAGTACAAAAATCTGATGTGTCTTCTTGAATGTTGCAATAACGTTCTGAAAGAAAACATCCAAAGAAAAATATTCAGAGAAACAGACCTTAAATATATAAGAAGAATCAGACAAATTTGATTTATGGTTGACTGCTCAGAATGGGGGTGGAGCAGAAGTAAGAAAGATTATAGCAGTGAAAATTTTATGTCATCAATGCATCCTTTAGTGATTGCAAATGTTTTATTATGGTCTCTTCACAAAGCTTTTGTTTCTTTGCATGACTCTTTTTTAAAAGAGATCAGTCATGTTGGTGGATCAGGAATAGAAATGGTAGTATTTGCAATAGAGATTATCAGTTTTCTTAGAGCAGCCTCACTGTTACCCCAGAAATTTACATTTCATGTTTATTTCTTTTTAAAATTCAGGCAAATCAATATTAATTTTATTTTGAGATTTCCACAACACTCCTTGAAATTACTATAGACATACTGGCACACTGGACACCAGGATTTCTGGATTGGAACTGTGACTGATTTGGATTTGTGCAATTTACGAATTAGAATTAAAATTTGTGCAATCTCCAAATGTGTGTGGGGGGGTGTTTTTCTTTCTTAATGCTTCTAAATGAATCCATATCAAATTTCCATGCTACTGATATAAAGCTCAGCTTTACGCCATTTTAATTCTCTGAAGAGACCAATACCTTTTGCTCTTGCTTTTTTAATTCTCTCCAAGAAAACGTTGATAGAAATCAAGTCTGGCCAGTTTTGCTAGTTCTTGCCCTAAGTATAGGTGCTATCTTTAAAATCATAGAGGCCTGCTTGCTAGTCTGAGGTGTTCTTAATTAGGCCAGCATGTCTTAGCCTGAGAATTTATCTACATAATTCTAGGTTATAATATGTAAGAAAGCTTACCAACAGAGAATTATGTGGAGATTTCTTGGGTTAAACTGACTGAAACTAACTTTATGCAATTCTCTATGAAAACTTTTCCTCTCCCCCTGAAATCGTTTAATTAGTTACTGCCCCAAGAATGCAAACATTAACTTGACATTCTCTTGTCCTTAGCTCACGGTCTCTTACATCTCTTCCCTGAATATTTCTTCTTTTATTACCTCCAGAAGTCATTGCACCCCAAAATGGATTTTTTGTGCCCTGTTTTTTTATCCTGTTTTTTATTTACTTATTTGAAAGGCAAAATGACATGAAGAGGGAGAGGGCGAGACTGATTTTCCACCTGCTGATTCACACGCCTTTCTTCTCTCCTCTTAAAAAAAAAAAAGTCAGGATTGGCCAGGTGAAAGCCAGGAGTCAGGAACTCCATCTAGGTTTCTCACATGGGTGGCAGAGACACAAATCTCTGGGCCATCATCCACTGTGTTACCAGGAGCATCAGCAGGAGGGTGGATTGGAGGAAGGGGAGCACTCAGATATGGATGCAGGCACCCCCAGAAGTGACTGAACTCACTGCACCACAATGTCCACCCCTACCCCTTGTTTTAGATTATCAGAAAGAATAATTCTGCTCTTGTCTGAAGGAAAGTCATTCTGCCTCCAACCACAACTGTTTAGTTTTGAGAACCTGAGAAATGGACCATTAGTCACAGTTTAGGGGACCACCCCTGCCAGACAGAGACTGGTAGACAGGACCACTTATGGAAGAAGTGAGGACTTAGGCCACTGGGACCCAGGCTAGCCTTCCTTTGCCTGGGAGGGCCCCCACAGCTCCACTCAGCTAGACAGCCAGCTCAGATGCCAAGAGGGTTGTGAGTCCTCTTGTTTATAGTTTACCGTACTATAGGTTCTTTAAATTGCTTATACTTGGGAATTAAGTTGGGCTGTTCTGGGAAGCCACCTTGATTGAGTCCCGACTTCCAGCCTTCTTTTGAAAGCCTTTCTCTGGGGCTAGTGTTTGGTGCAGCATGGGACACCAGTAAAGACACAAGTAGTTGGTTTCCTGCTACCTATTCATGAGACTTGGATTAAGTTTCAGGCTCCCGGTTTCTACTTTGCCCAGTCCCAGCCATTGTCGGCATTTGGGGAGTGAACCAGCAAATAGGAGTACTTTCTTTCTCTCTCTCTCTCTCTCTCTCTCTCTCTCTCTCTCTCTATCAAATAGAGTACCTTGTTTAAAAGACTCATGGAAAATTCTATTAAAAGTATGAGTTTGTTTTTTAAAAAAATTTCACTTATTTATTTTATGTATTAGGGAGACACAGAGGGAAAGATCTCCCATCTGCTGGTTCATACCCCAAATGCTTACAACAGTCAGAGCTGGGTCTGGCCAGAGCCATGAGCTGGAAACTCCAGGGCTCCCAAGTAGGTGGCAGGGACCCAAGTACTTGAGCCATCACTGGCTGCCTTCCAGGGTGCCCATTAACAAGAAGCTGGAATCAACAGCCAAGCCAGAACTTGAAACCAAGCACTCACATAAGGGATGTGGGCATCCCAAGTGGTGTCTTAAGTGCTGGTCCAAATGCCCGCACCAAAATTATGAGTTTACTTTGTTGCAAAAAATTTTTTTTAAAATCCATTTATAATGGATTCATAAGATGCATTTTTCATGAACCTGTTGAAGACCCCATACATGCATGGATTTCAACATTTTTTGCACCAAAAATGTTAACATATTTTTAAAAAGATTTTTTAAATTTACTTATTTAAGAGGTACAACTACAGACATAGAGAGGGAGAGACAGAGAGAAAGGTCTTCTATCCTTTGGTTCACTTTCCAAATGACCACAATGGCCAGAGCTGGGCAGATCCAAAGCCAGGAGCCAGGAACTTCTTCCAGATCTTCCACTCGGGTGCAGGGGCCCAAGCACTTGGACCATCTCCTACTGCTTTCCTAGGCCATAGCAGAAAGCTTGATTGGAAGAGGAGCAGCCAGGACATGAACCAGTGTCCATATGGGATGCTGGCACCACAGGTGTAGGATTAGCACTACTATGCCACAGTGCCAGTCCCTAACATATCTTTTAATTACATCCTCCCTGGACTCTTTGAAGGGTCCCAGTACAGCCTCCCATCAGGGCACCTGCTTTTCCTGGGGTGCTAAAGTAGTAACAGCCTTCACAAGTGCACATGGCTGCCCCATGACTACATCTATGACCATGGCCCTTGGGTCACTCAATGCAAGGAAATAGTCCATCCTGGATGTCTCCTGATAGCCCCTCAGGAGAGTGATAGCCCTAACTACAGGGAAGTCACAGGGCAGATGAGGCTGGTGATTACTAGAGGGAGAATCTGCTCTTTCTTATCTTTGATGTCTGATTTTTAGCTTCCCCTTCTCATAGATGTTTTCCCCTCACAACCCACCGAGAGAGGAATACTGCAGTTTTTTTCATTCTGACAAGTTATTATTACTGTATTTGTATGTTGATTATTTATTGACTATCTTTTCAACTCTCTCTGTGTGGTACCAAGTGTGTTGTGTGCTAACACAGCTAACTACTTGGTGGAGTTGGCACTTACTAAACACTTGTTGAATGAAGAAATGTCTTTGGCATCCTCTGGCCATGACAAGGATGGATCATAGAATGGGGATCTGAAATCACAAGAAGACAGAAGAGCACAGCAACCCAATTTCAGAGGGCCCCAGTCTATCTGACTTCCCAGACTACATGGGCATCCTCAGCTCTCTCACTTTTTTCCAGACAGTTGAGGCTGTGCAGTGATGTTTCATTGAGTTCAGCTCACATCCACTGAGAATGCCAGGACCTGTGCTAAGTGCTTTGTTGACATCCATTATGTCATCCAACCTGCACAACAGGCACCTATGAAACAGGTATAATTATCATCCTATTTTACAAATAAGGAAACTGAGACTTGGAGGGCATGGGGGTGTATGTAGTTAGGTAAACTGACATAATAAATGGCAATGCTAGGACTCAAGCCAGATCTGCCTGATCACAATTAATGCTTTCTCAACCAAGATATATTGCCTTCACCTTCCACACAGTGATAGGGGGCAAGAGATGCAAAATGCAAATGCCCATTACAAACTTGCTTAGCCTGGCTCTGATGGTCCAAGCTACACTGGCTCTTCCTGAACCGTGGAGGATTTGCAGCTCCAACTATGTCCTAAGCTAGTAAATTCTGGCCTCCATATCCATGATCTCATTTTGCTTCCTTTAGTGGTGCTGTCTCCCATGTAAAGGGCAGAGAGCAATTTAATGCATAGTGACCACAGCCCTGGGCCAGATGTAGGCTGTTCCATACTCTTAGCAAGGTATATGTGTTGGTCTGGTTCAATAGCTCAAAAGGAACAATGATTAGTCTTTCAAGTAGGGGAGCTTTTTAAAATTTTGTGCTTTAGAGTTTAACTCAAGGATAGCTCTGGTATGACTCCCCCCCCCCCCCCCCGATTTTAATGACCTCTTATAATGGCAACTTTCTTTACCTTTAGGTTTTTTTGTTTGTTTGTTTTTGTTTTATATTTGACAGATAGAGCTAGACAGTAAGAGAGAGACAGAGAGAAAGGTCTTCCTTCCGTTGGGTCACCCCCCAAATGGCCGCTATGGCTGGAGCTACGCCGATCTGAAGCCAGGAGCCAGGTGCCTCCTTCTAGTCTCCCATGGAGGTGCAGGGCCCAAGCACTTGGGCCATCCTCCACTGCCTTCCCGAGCCACAGCAGAGAGCTGGCCTGGAAGAGCGGTAACCAGGACTAGAACCCTGCGCCCACATGGGATGCCGGCGCCGCAGATGGAGGATTAACCAAGTGAGCAACAGTACCAGCCCCGACCTTTAGGTTTTGAAACTACTGTAGGGGTGGCTCAATTGGCAGTTTGGGGATGTCAATAAGTCCCAGAAAAAACGATAATCAATTGTGAACATACAATTAGAAATATTTACTAAATTTTCTCATCCCAAATGATCAAAAAAGCTTTTTCACAAGCAATTACATACATATCTAGGCTATTTAATTAGTTGGTAGGTAGAATATCATGGTAATTACATAGCATTCCAATTTATTCAAAATGAATTATAGCTTTTTCTTTTCTTTTAGATATTTAAATATGTATTTATTTGAGAAACAAAGAGGTCCTTGGGCCCCTGTACCTACGTGAGAGACCAGGCTTCTGGCTCTTGGCTCCTGGCTTCGGATGGGCTCAGCTCCAGCCATTGTGGCCATTTGGGGAGTGATCCAGTGGATGGATATCCTCTCTTTTTCTCTCTCTGTCTCTACCTCTCTCAGTCTGTAACTCTTCCTCTCAAATAAATAAATGAATCTTTTTTTAAAAAAAAGAAAAATTTTCTTTACTTTTAACTGACGTGTATTTATGGAGTAAAATGTGATGTTTTAATTTTTGTGTGTATTGTAAAATGATTAAATTCTGTTAACAAATCTATCACCTCATATGTTTAGGTTTCTGGGGTGAAAATATTTAAAAACCTATCATTTTATGAATTTTGAAGTAGACAGTGTCAGTCACTGTTCCATGCAGTAAATGACTACAGTTTATTCCTCTGGAACATCTTAAACTTTAGTCCTTTGCTAGGTGTCCCCCCTTCCCGACTTTCCCATCCTTCAGCTCCTGGCAACCACTTTTCTACTTCTTGTGAATTGGACATTCTTGAGTGAGATCATGCTGTATTTGACATTCTGTGCCTGGCTTATCTCACCTAGTAAAATGTTCTCAAGTCTCATTGATGTTTTCATAACTAACAGTATTTCCTTTTTTAAGACTGACTGGTATTCCATTGCATATCTGAGTATATGCCATGTTTTGTGAATCCATTTAGCTGGTGATGAACACTTAGGCTGATTCCATATCTTGGCTATTGTGCTTCATGCATGGTGAAATGAGAAGGCAAACATCTCTTCAGCAGACTGATTGAATTTCTCTGGATGTGTACCCAGAAGTGCAATTGCTGGATCATGGTAGTTCTATTTTTAGATGTCGAAAGAACTTCTATACTCTTTTTCTCAATGGCAATACTAATTTATATTTTGGTCATCAGTGTATGAGGGTTCTCTTTATATTCTATACTCTGGCCAACACGTACTATCTTTTTTTTTTTTTCTCTAAGATTTATTTATTTGAAAGGCAGAGTTACAGAGAGGGAGAGGGAAAGGGAGGGAGAGAGAGAGAGAGAGACTCTTCCATCCACTGGTTCCTCCCCTAATGGCCACAATGGGTGGAGCTGCACTGATCTGAAGCCAGGAGCCAAGAGCTTCTTCCAGGTCTCCCACATGTGTGCAGGTGCCCAAGCACTTGGACCATTTTTTTTTTCTACTGCTTTCCCAGGCCATAGCAGAGAGCTGGATTGGAAGTTGAGCGGCTGGGACTGGCATTTATATGGGATGCCTGCATTGCAGGCGGCAGATTAACCCGCTATGCCACAGCCCCGGCCCCTTTTTATCTTTTGTCTTTTTGATAATAGCCTTTCCAACAGATATGAACAGATAATATCATTGTGGTTTTCATTTAATTCCCTGAGGATTAGTGATGATGAGTATTGCTTCATGCACCTGTTGGTCATTTGTATGCCTTCTTTTGAGAAATGTCTATTTATGTCATTGGCTCTTTTTTTTCAATGGGTTATTTATTTTCTTGCTATTGAATTACATTTCTTAATTTTTAAAAAAAATATTTATTTATTTATTTATTTGAAGGGCTGAGTTACAGAGAGGCAGAGAGGCTGAGTCAGAGAGAGAGAGAGAGATCTTCCATCTGCTGGTTCACTCCCCAAATGGCTGCAATGGCGGGAGCTGGGCTGATTAGAAGCCAGGAGCTTTTTCTGGGTCTCCCATGCGGATGCAGAGACCCAAGGACTTGAGCCATCTTCTACTGCTTTCACAGGCCATAGCAGAGAGCTGGATCAGAAGTGGAGCAGAGAGGACGCGAACCAGCCCCCATACAGGATGCTGGCATTGTAGGTGGCGGCTTTACAGGCTTTGCCACAGCACTGGCCCCGCTAACATTTCAATTAACAATCTCTCCAGACCTTGAAGGCAGCACAAGTTGGCATCAGGTTTTACTGATTTCTGTTTGGGGCATTACTTCTCTCCCACTCATTCTCTTCTATCCCACTTTTCTTTTTAAAGATGTATTTTATTTATTTGAAAAGCAGAGCTAGAGAGAGAGGCAGTGAGAGAATCCGATCATCAGTCCTCTGGTTTACTCCCCATGTGGCCACAAAAGCCCAGGCCAGCCCAGGCTGAAGCAAGGAGCCAGGAGCTTGATCTGGGTCTCCTACGTGAGTGGCAGGTGCCCAAATATTTGAGCCATCTTCTGTTGCTTTCCCAGGATCATTAGCAGTGAGCTAGACCAGAAGTGGTGCAGCTGGGATGGGAACCAGCACTCATATGGGATGCCAGCATTGTAGATTATTGCAACTCCTGCCCCCATCCCACTTTTCTTGCCAAAAGAAAGTAATGGATGGGAAAATACTTTATTTTCTATTTGAATGCAAAATGTCTACCAATAAGGTAGACAAACTATACAGAAAATATTGTATTCAGGGTGGAGGTATAGTGCATGCTATCTGAAATGATGCAAACCTTGCAAGATTTCAAAGGACTCACTCACAACAAGGAAAAAAATTTTCTGGAGGTAGGCCATGTAAAGAAGCAGAAAAGCCAGACTACGTGTGTGCTAGTGAATCCAAAAGACCTTGCTTTATTTATTTAATCAAGTAATCACATTGTCTGAAACTCCTGGATGCAAGTGCAGAAATAAAGGTATTCATGAAGTCAGATTTGCAATTGCAGGAAGTAGTAAAGTATGCCAGTTTAATCTCTGCTACCTGTGTTAGTCCTAAGGGGAAGATGAGCTCATGAATGCATATATGGAGATCATTACAAGGCTGAATTAAAATGCATTAAATATGGAAGTCGGATATAAACCCCCAAGGGTTATCCAACAAAAAGAAGAGTTGAAGAACAGCCTGAAGGTTTAAGGGAGGGTGGAGAGTTGGAGGGGACTAAGATCCTCACTGGCTGGGGAAAACAGTTACTACACTCCCTTCAAGGAAAACACCTTATATAAAGCTGGCTGTTTGTAAGCCCAGCACTTCAGCTGACCTAAAGGAATGCAAATTTAGTAGAAGGGACTTGCCTTATCCTTCTGCTTGTGGTCTCCACAGCTCCTGGACCCAAGAAGCTTCAATCTTTGTTAACTGAGTTTGAGTTGAAGTAAAGAGGTAAAACTTCCAAATCATCTATTGAAATCTTCTTTAAAGGGTAAGTTTTGTTTATTTAACATTTGTTAAATGGTAGAGTTGCTTAGCTAAGTATGTGCTGTTTTTCAAACATCTTTTACTATTTCACTTTTGGAGAAGAGTTTCTTCAATCACACAGGGATCAGTGCAATGAAAGCTAGAAATGACCTCCCCTACACACCCCTTCCCCAAAATATCACATTGGGGAGTGTGCCATTCAAAAACTGCTTTGTTTTGTATTAATGAATTGGCATCACTAGAGGATTCAATGGAGGCCCAAAGTGACAACTTTAGAGACCTTAAATTAGAATGAAGTGGATACCAAAAAAGAAGACATAATGTCAGTTCCTACAAAGGAATGACAAAAGGTGAATTAAAATTGAAGGAATGCTGAGACCATGGGAAGCATTAATAGTGGAGAAGCAGGAACAGGAAGGAAATGTTTATGCTAAAACAGATTGGTCAAAACCTATGACGTGAACCAGGGATTGTATATGGGAGTCATCTGGAGATTGTTCTAAAGAATGACTCAAAGTGATTGGAGAAATGTTTGCCCTCCACAAAATGAATCATTGTGGGCATTCCAACGTAGGAAATAGCCATTCTAACAGATTTTGAAATGAGAATCACAAAACTAAACAGTGAGAGTAAACATTTTTGGAATAATGGAGGAAAAAATGTACAGTGAATAGGTACACATTTGTAAAATTTCAAGATTGCCTACTGTAGAAACGGCCGTGAACAAAATAAGGGAGACAAAAATTGTAAGAAAAAAATGCTAGGTTTTTTTTTTATCATAATCTCAAACATGAACATTACTAGATATGGTTATAGTCAATGGGCATTAGCTGATTACTTAAGAATGGGGTTAGAGTTATAAGCAAACTCTTCCTAGATAATTCTGAAGCAGAAATACAACTACAAACCTGAATAATTTTGTCTGAAAGCTGATGAGTTTCTATTGACAGACACCCTTTTATTCAATGATAAAACTTTAAATTCTGAATTACCCAATGTGATGCAAACTCACAAGCTTAATAATGAGAAGAAAATAGCATAATTCTGCTCAGCTTAACTGCGAAGAAGCCTTAGTGGTAAGAAACTCTAGGCCCAGATACAACTCTTTCAGTAACAAATTCCAGCTTCATTTAAAAGTATATAAACTAGTATTAAGGTATCATTTACATCACAAAATAAGGCATTAAGAATTTAAATCTTTCTCTGAGCTTTTCTTCCACACTGAGAAGCTGGACTGAAACAGGAAGGAAGCCCAGTAAAGCTTCAGTCAGCTTTTGGATTCTTTTGGTATAAATAACTAATCATCGGAGTGTAATCCAACTTTCATAGTTGGATTTTTTTTTTTTAAGATGTATTTACTTATTTATTTAGAAAGGCAGAGTTATAAAGACAGAGAGATATTCTATCCACTGGTTCACTCCCCAAATGGTCACAAAGGCCAGAGCTGAGCCGATTTGAAGCCAGGAGCCAGGAGCTTTTTCTGGGTCTCCCATGCTGCTGCAGGGATCCAAGCACTTGGGCCATCTTTTACGGCTTTCCCAGGCCATAACAGAGAACTGGATTGGAAGAGGAGCAGCTGGGACTAGAACCGGTGCCCATAAGGGATGCCAGCACTGCAGGTGGTAGCTTTATCTGCTACAGCACAGTGCCTGCCTCTCATAGTTGGATTTTAGTCTGCTCATTTAGGTTTCATTTTGTATAAGCAAAGCATCTTGTATTTGCATGTTTTTTTCTTTGAAGGGATTCCATATTTAGGGTCAGTTGTGCCATGAAAGACTTTATACTTGTTGTTATTGCTGTTGTTATTTATGGAATAACAGAAATACTGGCCAATTTGCCTATAAGTTAAAGATAACCAAATATACTAGGGCCAATACTGTGGCGTAGTTAGTAAAGCAACTACCTCCAGTGCTGACATCCTGGGCGCCTGTTTGAGTCCCAGGTGCTCCTCTTCCAGCTCTCTGCTATGACCTGGGAAAGCACTAGAAGATGGCCCAAGTGCTCAGGATCCTGCACCTGCATGGGAGAACCAGAAGAAGCTCCTGGCTCCTGGCTTTGGATCAGCCCAGCTCTGCCAGTTGTGCCATTTGGGGAGTGAACCAGCAGATGGAAGACCTCTCTCTCTCTCTCTCTCTCTCTCTCTCTGTGCCTCTGCTTCTCTGTAACTCTGCCTTTCAAATAAATAAACAAATCTTAAAAAAAAAGAGACAACAAAATATAAATTGGTACCTAGCTTTTTTTTCTTTTAGTTACATCATCATTTGCCATTTTAACCATCCTTTTTACTCATTTCATTTTACCATATTATATTGAAGGATTAAACTTTTTTCTGCAGTAATAAGTAGACACTCACATACTTTGTGCTGTGTGTAATTTATTAAAATATGAACATTTACCTCATGTGCATCTATTTTTCTTTTAAAAATTCATTTTATGTATTTATTTCTTTTCATTGTATTTGAAAGACAGAGAGGGACTGGCACTGTGGCATAGTAAATTAAGCTGCCTGCAGTGCCAGCATCTCATATGAATGCAGGTTCGAGTCCCAGCTGCTGTACTTCTGATCCAGCTCCCTGCTGGTATCCTGGGAAGGAGGTGGAAGATGGCCCACTGAACATATGTGGGAGACCAGGATGAAGCTCCTGGCTCCTGGCTTCAGATCAACCCAGCTCCAGCCATTGTGGACATTTGGGAAGTGAACCAAGTGGATGGAAGACCTCTCTGCCTCTCCCTCTCTGTGTAACTCTACTCTCAAATAAATAAATAAATAAATCTTTAAAGAAGAAGAAGAAGAGGAAGGAAGGAAGGAAGGAAGGAAGGAAGGAAGGAAGGAAGGAAGGAAGGAAGGAAGAGAATCTTCCATCTGCTGGTTCACTCTCCAAATGCCTGCAACAGCCAGGAACCCAATCTGGGTCTCCCAGAGTGAGCAGTGGCCCAAGTACTTGAGCTATCATCTACTACCTCCTAGGTTACACTCATTAGCAGAAACCTGGATCAGAAGCAGCCTGAATCCCAATCAGTGCCTTAACAACTGCACTAAATGCCTCCCGGTTACATGATCTATTTGAAGTGTGCACTTAAGATACAATATATGCACATAACATAGTCTATGCCACACAAAAAGTAGAGTGTTGGCTTTTGTCCTTTAAGAGATCACCATCTATTTTAGCTAATATAATTTACCATTTATATTCTGCTTATGACAAAAAGCAATTTAACTCTGAAGGGGCTTAGTAAGCATTTCACCTGAGCAACAGTGAGAAAAATGCTTTTGGAGTTTTAGATAGATCTGAGTTTGGACCTTTTTGGTGCACACTTAATACTTTTGCTCCTTGAAATTTGAGATTTCCAGTTATAAATTGAAGATGCTAAGTTTTCATTTATAACTAACTCATAGAGATGTTATGAGGGTTAAGTGTGGTGACATAAATGAAACTCCTAACAGATAGATCCTAAATGTTTAGTGCTCTTGCCCCATATACATTATTTTATTTTTTAAGGATTTAGCTATTTATTTGAAAGGCAGAGTGACAGTGAGAGAGAAGAGAGAATCTTCCATTTGTTGGTTCATCACCCAAATGCCTGCAACAGCTGGGATGGGCCAGGCCTAAGCTAGGAACCAGGAACTCCATGTTGGTCTCCCACATGGGTGGCTGGACCCAAGCACTTGGGCCATATTCTGCTGCCTTCCCATACACATTAACAGAAGCCATATTGGAAGCAAAGCAGCCAAGACTTTAACTGGAACTCCAGCGGAGTTAAGGATGGCTTAATTGGTTGTGGCAAAACGCAGGCCCCTAATGCATTATTTAGATGAAATGCTCAGGTTGAGGATTTTCCATAATTGTATCCATTGATTTTGGTCTAGGATTTCTAAATCTATTTCGTAAATGCAGCCAGATTGTGATTGGCATACTTAGTATGGTGAGGGGGCAGCAGTAGTGGCTTAAAATTCAGACATAAAATAGGGGGAACACCACAGCATGAACGTCAACGGCCAAACCAAACTTCTGCAACATGCTCATCACCAGGCTCAGCCTCTGCTGTTGTTGGAAATGACCTCCAGGAGCACTCAGATCTGGGGCCTATGCAGAGAGAGAACAGGAGGAAAGAGTTCATGGAGTCCCTAAGAAGCCTGGAAAGAAAGAACAGTGGCTAAGAAGATTGAGATTTGCTTTGCTAGACGTCTTGAAAAAAGACACATAAATTATATCAAAGGAGTTTCACTAGAAATAAATACTGAGATTCCTCATCCTCTGTTGCCATTCTAGCTCATCCATTTATTGGTTTTTCCCAGAGAGAACACAGGAAAGCCCTAGACAGTACTTCTACTCCCTGGCTTCCCTCCATTCCCATCCTGTTGAACAATATGGAAAGTAAACCTGAGGCCACACTTGAATTCTGTTTGAAATAACCTCCCTCAAAACAGAATCAGAGTAATCCTTGCAACCTTGGAGGAGACAAAAGGGTATCTCTAAGAGAGTCACAATGTAACTTTATCCCTACAAACCAGCTAGTGTTTTTGGAGGTCTTTATAGTTCTTCACTCCCCTCTCCTCATGTTCCATGCCTAATGAGAGAGGAAACAAAAGCAGGTTAGTCATTCTTTGAGCACCAGAGTAAGGGGTTATTTTTCTATTTTTTCACTTTTATTGAACCCATTGGCATTTTGGTGGTGACTTTCTAATTCTCATCCCCACCCCCCCTCAGCTGTGAATGTCCTATTAAATCTATTATCAACCATTTTAATTCCAGAATAACAAGCATGTAGTTAAGTGCACAGATCTTAAGCAAATAAATAGGTCAGTGAATTTTTGCAAATTGATGCTCAAGTCCAGATCTAGGATCTTTGCAGCCCACAGAGGCTCTCTGATGCCCCTTCCCAATCAATAACCCCACCCTAGTCAATGCTTTGCCTGACTTTGAACTTCAATAAATGGAGCCATAGATGATGTTCTTTTTCATGTTTGATGTGTTTTGATCAAAATTAAGTCCATGAATACATGTGGCATGAATGTGGCATGAATGCACCACATTTCCTTCTCTTACAAAGGTTTGTGCTGTGTCCTCTATTTGACTATTCTAAGTAAAGCTGTCTTTAACATCTCCCCTATGGATTCTTAACTTTTTTCACACCCCCCACCTTGTAGACTTGATGGATAGAATTGTCAAATGGTTTATATCCAGCTCATTTTGCTCTATGTTGGTTCTCCTGATTATTTTGGCACCAGAATTCAAAGGAAGATTAAAACCCTTTGTCACACAGAACATTAAAAAAAAAAAAAATGGAGAAGGAAAGGGAGGGAAGGTGGGAAAGAAAATGTATAGGCATGTTAACATAAAATCTTAAACTCATAATTCCCATTTTATAGAGATATCTGATCATCTTAATTTGCAATGGCAAAATAAGTAATGCTTACATAATTACAGACTTCTTTACTTCATTTTTGGAAGCACTCCATGCCCTTTGGAAATTATTCACAGAGCTTTGTAATATCCCTTTAAGAAAGAGTAAAATCACGGTGTCAAGTGCCAGGCCAAGTTCATAAGGCAGTTTGGTCAACTCTAAGTGTTCCTAAAAAAAGGGTTTTCTTTTTCTTGTTTTTTTTTTTTAAACAATTCCCCGGGGGAGGCTGAGGAAAATAATAAAAGGTGTCTTTAACTTTTTGCTGTGGTTTATGCACTGTTACAAACCATTGCCATTACTGACTGTTATTTGTTGATTCCTTATTCCACTTCCCCTAACTTTTTTTGCTTTTTGTTGTTACTTTATTTTGCTTTCTCAAATGTAGAAAGTCATTAGGCATTCAAGTTTGTTTCTCTAAACTCTAAAATCTTCCACATTAGTAAATTAATTATTACCTATTCCTATACTTTTATAGTGTTCATGTATGGATCATCTAGAAAACTGGTTCATTAAAATAATCGATGATTGTGGAGCAGTTGTCTGGCCTAGCAGTTAAGACTCCCTCGGCCCATATCACAGTGCCTGTGTTGATTACTGGACTCCCACTCCTAGTTTCCACTGCCTGCTAATGCAGACCCTGGGAGGCAGTAGTGATGGTTACTGCCACTCACGTGGGAGATCTGGTTTGAGTTCCTGTCCCCAACCTCGGTGAGTTCCTGCTCTCTGGCCTGGGGAATTGCAGGCATTTGGGGAGAGAGCCAGCAGCCATTTAGGGAGTGAGCCAGCATGCTTGCTCTCTCTTTCTCTCATGCTCTCCTTCTTGAATAAATAAATAAATGAATGAGAACACTATCAGTGATAATAACTAGCAAGTTATTTGCTCACAACAGTTTATTTTTTTTTACAAACATTTAATTTCTATTATGAAGATTAAGGATAATTTTTATTGTGTGTTCAATTTTGGAATATTGCTTATTTTCATTTTGGTCCTCTTTAACTCTTTAAGTCAAGCCAGAGAACCTCTTTTTTTTTTTTTTTTTTAAGATTTACTTATTTATTTGAAAAGGCAGAGTTACACAGAGACAGAAGCTTAGACAGAAAGAGAGAGAGAAGAGAGAGGTCTTCCATGCACTAGTTCACTCCCCAGATGGCCACAATGGCTGGCACTGTGTTAATCTGAAGCCAGAAGCTTCTTCCAGGTCTCCCACGTGAGTGCAGGGGCCCAAGGACTTGGGCCATCTTCTACTGCTTTCCCAGGCCATAGCAGAGAGCTGGATCCAGAAGTGGAACAGCCATGACTCGAACTGACGCCCATATGGGATGCCAGCAATGTACGTGGCAGCTTTACCCACTATGCCACAGTGCCAGCCCCTAGCCAGAGAACCTCTTAAAAGCAGCCATTTGCAAATGGTATAAAAGTAGTGAGAAATCACTGTGCAAACATGGCAAGCCATGTTGTGCACATATACTCTTCAACCAAGAAAAATTTATCTAAGAAAAAAATAGAAATGACTTCTCAATTTCCAGCTTTTTGCAGTTAAAAGTAGAAGTTTAAAATATAATTAGAATTTGTCTGTGACTTTTCCATCAGCAGTTAGGGCTGGATGAGTGAAGTTTCTATGGTGAGTATTTTGCTTCATCACCCGCATGCTGGGAAACACAATGGAAACTCTAAAGTTGAGAGACAAAAGATAAATATTTGTGTTGAAGGGTGGTGGCCATAGAGATGCATATATATATATATATATATTTATATATATTCAAGCAATGTAATAAACTCCAACCCACACACATACATACATATGTACATACATATACATAGATGTATACATAGATGTATACACGGATGTATGTATATATGTATGTATGTATGTGGGTTGGAGTTTATTACATTACTTGAATTACATTTTTTGTCTCTCTTTTTTTAAAGAATTATTTTATGTATTTGATAAGCAAAGTTACAGAGAGAGAGAGAGAGAGAGAGAGAGAGAGACAGAGGGAGGTCTTTCATTTGCTGATTGACTCCCAAAATGGCCACTACAGCCAGGGCTGGACCAGCCTAAAGCCAAGAGCCAGGAGCTTCTTCTAGGTCTTCCATGTGGGTGCAGGAGCCCAAGCACTTGGGCTGTCCTCTGCTGCTTTCCCAGGCATATTAGCAGGGAGCTGGAATGGAAGTGGAGCAGCCAGGACTTGAATCCAAGCTCATACGGCTAAGTCACAATGCCGGGTCCCCTTTTTTCATCTCCTGAGTGGTTTTGACAAACTTTAGCGGCTCCATCCAGGAAAAGTGTGAGTTTGTCCATCCTGATGGAATTCCAAGGCCAACTTGCAGGGTTTCCCTAACACATACTTTGTATTACACTCTCAGGAAATAGCTCGTTGATCCTGTGCCCCAAAAGAGGCTAAGGTGATAAAAATGTAAGTTGGGATTCTATTGGGGGTGAAAAAAAGACCCACCCTTGCTAGAGCTGGTTTTGAATTCCCATGCTGGTGTTTAACTTGTTCAAGGTTCTCATTCAACATTTACAATTGGCTCTGTGTTGAGAGAAGGAAAAACCTGTTGATACAGCTCCTTTAAGTACTGTGGGTTTCAAAACAACTCTCTAGATAGCACACATTCCTATGGTGGGAGGCCGAGGGTGAGCCTCAAGGCTTCCCATTCATTCAAAGAAGGGGAGAGAGACTGAACTTACCTCCCTACAGGTGAAGTTAAGCACGTCCTGTAAGTGGATTGATCTGTTCTATAAATCGAAGTTCTGTTTCTTGGGGCCGTAAGCAATATTGTCTCCCCTGGTATCCTCTTCTCCCACCCGCGTTTCTCCCTAACTCACAGCGCTCAGAGGTGCCTGTCTTCCTCCTTGATGATAGTGATATTTTTTCTTTCTTTTTAACTCACAAGGATTCTTATTCTTTTTGTCATGTTTGTGGGCCTTGTCTGTCAAATACGTTACATTATTTCTCTTTTCTTTTGTTACTATGCTTTAAAAAACTGTAAGCTTTGTAGCAAAACAAAATAAATGCATGATTATAAAATCACAAAGGAATTGTATTGCTATTCTCTGGGGTTATAGTCCTAGAATATGTAAAGTTTTGAAAGTGTTTGGAATTTTCTTTTATATAACCTACCATCAAATTTCTTAAAGAAACACCTTTTGTGAAGTTTTTGGTTTTTGCTCTTATAGATTGTTAAAAAAATGTGGTGTTTTTCAGAAATAGTTATGCATATTTTAATGATTTGGAAATTCAACAGATTAAACATTTAGATTACTTTTTTATTTGCAATTAATAAGTGGTATTTATCCACAGATGTGATTTTATAATATTTCAGCAAGAGTAGATAAAATTATTACCTAGTACAGAAATTTAAAGAACAAAACAAGGACATAAGTTTTTTAAAAAATGATCATAAAGGGGTTATGGATGCAAGAGTAAATGATTGCTAGTATTTATTATGCCTTGAAAGTCACATCCTGGTGTTGTCATTTTAAATTTTGTAACTATCTGCCAACTTAGCAGAAGAGAGAGAGAGAAGGAGAAAGTAGACCATTGTGTGGTCTGTTTTCACTTGTTTCTTCCCTCCTTTGTTCTGTTCCCAACCTCAGTGCTTGTATGCAAACACAAAGCTACTTATCTGCTGAGTGTCTAGTTGGAGGGAATGATGCTCTGAGTCATCCACACTTTTGTCCTGTGAGATCATTCATTCTGTGAGCAATGACATCAATTTTCCTGGAGGCTGGCAGGCCAGGGATAAAGATAAAGTCCACGACAACACAAGACATGACGTTAAAGGACTTGGAATAGCGTCTGAGACATGGTAGGAGCCTGATAAGTATTTGTTGGATAAGAGTCTGCAGTGGTTTCCTTCATGCTAATTATATCTCCAATCAGATCATGAGGAAGCAACTTTTTCTTTTTTGTTTGTATTGCGATGATAACTGTGGCTTGAAAAATATTTGATCTAATGTTGCCAAAATTAAGCGTCAACTTTATTAAGCTTTCCAAGCCTTTATAGCTTTGTGGCCAATATACTCTGTAAATTGTGCGGAAGAGAGTTGTGGGGAACAGTTGCTGAGCTAGTACTGCTCTGATCTCTACCAGCTTCAATGAGACAGTGGGCTGTACCACACTTTGAAACAAAATATTGTCAGTAGGGATGCTTTAACTGACTAAAGAAATTATTAAGTAAATACCAAAAAAAAAAATCCATGTTTAAAAAAAAAGTGTGTTAAAATAATCTAAGCTAATTCATCACTCCTTCTCTATCAAAGTGGCAGACCTCAGTCTTTGGAAGATGTGCACCAGACTCCTGTGGTTCGTGTTGTTGCCAGTGGTATCAATGTAAAAAGTAGGATATCCACAACCATAGGGTCTGCATCCCCTTGTGGAAACACTGGACACTGGGTAATGAGGAAAATAATGTTGTCCAGAGAAGGACTTCTCAAATTGTGATGGACGTAAGAGTCACAGGAGACACAGCAACGTGGCAGGTCCAGAGGGGCCTGGAACTCAGTGTTCTTAACAAGTCTCAGGGAGAGAAGGATGCTGAGGTTCACATCAGAATCAACTGAGCAGTTTGTGAAACGTTCAGATGCTTAGGTTCCACCCCACTCTGGTCCACCTCCCAGGATTCTGTTTGAACTGGCCAGGGCCATGGCGGAGCACAGGGGATTTCCCAGTCTCCATGGTGAAGAGCATGTGCAGTCAAGTTTAAGAACCTCTAGATCTCATTTACCTGTTTCTATGCAGCAGTCCCTTCAGTTAGATGCATCACTTGCCTATGTGATTTTCTAAATTAAGTCCCCTGCCCTTTCTTGAGATCACAGTAGTCTTTCCCAACCCCTTTGCAAATACTATTGCATTTTTCAGATAGAGAATACATTTTATATTTGCATAAACTCCTAGCAGTCACCTTGCTCTTAATCCTAAACAACTTCATTTGCAACTCCTAGGGCAGTGACCACCTTCTGCTTTATAATTATGTGTGTTTATCTTATCCTCTCCAGTGAATAAAGTACCTAACAAAGATTGTGCCACCTCTTTCATCTTCCCCCGGTGGTTTCCCACTTCAGTGCCTTTTGCATGCATTCAGAGACGTTCTCATTGAGTACCTGTGTCAGGCGGGGCAGGCTCAGGTGAGGGTGTACAAACATACGCCTTCTCTTCCTGCCTGGAGGGGCTTCAGACAAGGGAGACCAGGATCCACAAGGGGCTCACAAAACAAGTGTAAAGTTTCGATCATGACATTAGGACACCTGAGCTTTTCCAGATGGGAAGGAGAATCTCTTAGGAAATGATTGAGATCTGATGCACATGGCTGTAGGTGGATGTGGGAAATGAGGATGAGAGTGCAGCCCAGGGGAAGAAAGCTAAACGCACATGCCTGCGTTGGGAAGGAGCCTGGCACTGAAGTGGAAGGGTATTGTGACTGAGCTTAATCAAGAGGATTTAGGTTGAAAGATGTTTCAGAGTACCTTGGAAAGTAGAAGAAACTCAGTTAATAGTAATGACACAGACTGAACCCCCTTACTCCCAAATCAAATAGTGATACCAGTAAATTGGGCAGCTGCTTACATTATGATTGAAGCTGGAGCCGCAGGGTTGATAGGTCAGAGCATTTGGAATTAAGACTGGCAGATTCAATTGCATTGACTGGTAACAATTTGACTTTGAAAATTATGCATTAATCTTAGAGAATATTGTAATCCTTGGAAACACAAACTAAAAATATTTTCTCATTTCTTGGTCTAAAATTTTTAATTAGGACTGCATTTACATGATTTTTAAAACAAATAATTTTTTTTTCACTCAAAAATCTCCTAACCCCAGTCTATCCAGATCCCCAGAAAAGTGTCAACGTTAATTTTAAGTTTCTTGTATACCCTTTCAGAGTCTTCTTAAACACGTTCAAGCAAATACATACTAAACACCTTTGAACTGCACTTTCCTCCTTAACCATTCATTATTTCTTGTCATTCATAAAGACCTTCCTTATTTTTCATTAATATTTTTGTTTTAAAGCTTGCTGCAAATTATTTTCCTATATGGATGTGTTAACTGGTGCTATGTCCCCGGTAGTTAGGGTGTTTCCAATATTTTGATATTACAAGCAATACCACGGTGCATTATCTTATACTTTAGACATTTGCCACATATGAAAATATGTCTGCAAGATAATTTTTCAGAAGATAAATTGCTAAGTCATGAGTATATACATTTGTAATTTTGAGAGATATTACTAAATTGCCTTCCACTAATATTGCATCGTTGCACAGTACTGCCAGAAATGAGTCCCTTTTTTCCTATAGGTTCAATAGCATGCTATTAACATTTTGAATGTTCTTCAGATCTATTAAGTAAAAGAAAAGATATCTTAATAGTTTTAATTTGGATTTCTTTTATTACATGTGAAATTAAACATCTCTTATTATGTTTCAGTGCTATGTAAAATGTTTTCAAATTCTTTGCTCATTCTTAATATTAAATTGTTGATAATTTTCTTATTTCTATTGCTTCTTATTTATTATAAATATAATTTTTGATATGGGTTACTACAGAAACAAATTTGGAAATGAGGAGATGACAATGGAGAGAATGAATTTGGTTTTAGATTTTGGATCTCAATACCATATTAGGATTGCATCATTTACTTAGCACTAGTATGACACTATGATGTGTTTAGAAATAAAGAGAAGATTTAGTGTTAGCCCACAGAATGCTGTACTTAATGAAAAAGAATTTTATATACAGAAACTAGAGAATGACAAGTGGAATCATGAATTCCTAATATAAAGGATGACTGCCTAAGCCATGTGGGAAAGTAGGAACTTACATATAAAGCATGTAATTAAAAAAAGAAAAAAAAGCTCACACAAGTCTACAAAAACTGGCATAGGAAGCATGAGATCATCTTACAATAATAATTTACCATTAGTCTCCACCTGCCAGTCCTAGCATTGTTATGTCCGAGTTTGGACTCCAGCTTTAGATATTAAAATCCTGGAGAGAGGCAGGCATTTGGCACAGCAGTTAAAATGCTGGCTGCTAGGGATGCCCACACCCTCTACCAGAATGCCAGGGTTCAGGTATTCTGTGGGGTAGCTGAGGTTATGAAACCTTCTGCCTGTGAATCTTTAAAGTATGGAGAGCTACACAGAAAACCTCATCAGCCAGCTCTCTGCTTACAGATTGAAGTTCCTGATCCATGGCAGTGAAAACCCACCACAAATCTTACACTGCTTGCTGCTTTAAGATCCCTGGTTTTGTGTTTTTTTTTTTTAATTAATTTATTTATTTGAAAGTCAGAGTTAACACATAGAGAAGAGAGGCAGAGAGAGAGAGAGAGAGAGAGAGAAAGAGAGAGAGAGGGAGAGGTCTTCCATCGGATGGTTCGCTCTCCAGATGGCCTCAATGGCCAGAGCTGCACCGATCCGAAGCCAGGAGCCAGAAGCTTCTTCCAGGTCTCCCACATGGGTGCAGGGGCCCAAGGACTTGGGTCATATTCTACTGCTTTCCCAGGCTTTAGCAGAGAGCTGGACAGGAAGTGGAGCAGCCAGGTCTCGAACCAACACCCATATGGGATGCCGGCACTTCAGGCCAGGGTGTTAACCCGCTGCGCCACAGCGCCAGCCCCAAGATCCCTGTTCTAACAGATGATCTCCACTTGACTGTCGAGTCCAGAACCACTCATTAATTCAATAAATACTTTTCAAACACTATGTTTGAGACATTATTTTAGGTGCCAGGGATATGGGGTTAGCAAAACAGAAGAAGGAACTGATCCAATCAAAGTGTGTTGAGTATTGCTCTGAATCAGGTATCAAACAACTGTGCTCAGTGCAGTACAGGCCACCTTCTTGAAAACCTGTCTCTTTCCTGGATCCCATGTCTCTTTCCTCCAATATGCCTGTCTGCTCTGTTATTTTGAGATCAGTTTGGGGAACCAGTGAATTCCTGTTCCAAAAAGAGAGGGTTCAAGAGTGTGGGTCTAGCATCTTTCAAATTGAACATGGATTTTCTATAGTTTTAATTTATATCAAATTTATTGAAGATAGAGTTTATACATTAGGTTTACTCATTTCCTTTTTTATGTGCTATTTGTTTTATATATTTTTTAAAAATTTTTATTTATTTGAGAGGCAGAAAGAGAGACTTCATTCACTGGTTCACTCCCCAAATGCGTCAGTGACCCCTGGTTGGGGCTGAAGTCAGCATCCTGGAACTGGATCCAGATCTTGCACCATGGGAGTGGCAGGAACCCAGTCATTGAGCCTATCACTGCTACCTCCCAAGATCTGCATTAGCAGGGAACTGGACTCGGAAATAGAGCTGATTATTGAACCTGGGCATTCTGATATGGGAAGCAGACATCCTTACCAATGTCTTAACCACTAAGCAAAATACTTGTCCCTCACCTCTTTTGACTGTTTGCTACCTAACTGGCCCTAGTAGATGAGATAGCATGATCAGAGATTGTGCTTATTAGAGTTGTAGACGGTGACTTATTTTTATTGCTCATACAGGTACAATTTGAATATACATCATTTAAGTAGTATATTTATGTAATACATTTAGACACATCATGTATTTGTATACGTTTAATAATAAAAATATTTGGAAAAGAGGTCACTGTAAGAATACACCTTGAAAAATGAGTTAAAGGCATATTTAAAATTAGAACTTGATTGTCATATAGACTATGCATTGTTTGATTTTTTTGAATGTAGAGTTTGATAGAGTTTGCTTTCTTGGTATTCAAGTCAGCACAAGGGCATTTATATCTCTGTAGTAGTTTATACCAGCTTAGAAGCTATCTGTAAGATAGGGAGTCATCTTCCTGTTATTATCTCCAAATACTTTGAAGCATTTCAATTTTACTTACAATGGTAGAAAATAAAATTAAGGAGGAAAAGTATAAATGGTCTTGCAAAAGATCATTTTATTGGGTAGAATTTACACCAATTCAAAGATGTGCAAACCAGCCAGAATGAATTTGGAGTGAAGCATGAAATGATTGAGCACTGAACTGAGTTTCTCTTGGAAAGACAGATGTTAAAGGTTGAATTGATGAGATTTGGAGAGCGGAAGAGGTGCCACAATACCAGACTCTCTCTGTGTTTTTTTTTTTTTTTTTTAAACTGGATAACTAGCTAAACTCAAAATTTCAATGATCAACCTAGGAAATATGCTAGATGCTTTATGAACATTTACTTGAGTTCTCTTGAAACTCTCTGCCCTTAAAAAATACCTTTACTTACACCTAGAAGGCAGGACTGACTACTAACAGTGCTGGTGTTGTCATCTAACTGCTAGTAATCCTTGGCCTCGAACCAAAAATGTTTGCTTCAGGGGGTCTGCTTCAATAGAAACACTTCTGGGAATATAGGGATGCTTGAACCGAAAAGGGTAAATTCTAAAAAATCACTCATTTCCTAACAAGGTAAATGATGATCACAATAGCAAGAAGGAATGGGTTATAGTGAAAAGGGAATACATTTGCAACCAGATAAATCGAGTTTGAATTTCAGCACCAGCATTTACTAAGTAGAGGAATTACTTAACTATTTGAAAAGCAAATACCATAAACACCTCTTACGGGGTGTTTATGAAGAGTTAACAGGTAAATGTTCATAAAGCACCTTGCGTATTTCCTAGGTTGATCATTAGAAAATGACTGATGTGAGTGTTATTCTGTCAATAATATGATTTCCCCCTAAGTGTAATTTATAATATTTAAATATTAATACTTCCATTTTAAGGGTCAATTAGAATTGCATTAATGACTTTGTATTTGTTTATTTAGTTTGTTTTTAAAAAAGATTTATTTGAAAGGCAGAGTTTCAGAGAGGCAGAGAGAGAGACAGAGAGAGAGAGGCTTTCCATCCACTGGTTCACTCCCCAAATGGCCACAACAGCCAGAGCTGGGCCAATCCAAAGCCAAGAGCCAGGGATTTCTTTGGGGTCTCCCTCCCAGGTGCTTGCACAGTCTTCTACTGCTTTCCCAGGCCATAGCAGAGAGTTGGATCAGAAGTGGAGCAGTCAGCACTCACTCCACCCCCACCCCCCACATGGGATGCTTATACTGCAGTTTTACTGGCTACGCCATAGTGCTGGCCCCTTAGTTTTAGTATTTATTTACTTGTGTTTGTTAATTTGAAAGTCAGAATGACAAAGAGAGAAAAGAGACAGAAAGAGAGACCTCCCACCCTCCAGGTTCAATCCCCAAACGCCCACAACAGCAAGAGCTGGGCCAAGCTGAAGCCGGGAGTCAGGAACTCCATTCAGGTTTCTATCAAGGGTGCCAGGAACCCAAGTACTTGGGCCATCATCTGCCTCCCAGGCACATTAGCAGGCAACGGGATCAAAAGCAGAACAGCCAGGACATGAACTGGCACCCAAATGGGAGGCAGTGGCTTTAGCTGCTACACCAGAACACCGGCCCCCAAGCTGCGTCAAGTGCTATTCCAAACATCTGCCCCCGAGGACCTTCTAAATGAGGTCCTCCCTTGCCTCCCTAATCTGGAAGAAACTAACAGGCTCAAGATTTTCTTCTGTTCTATCCTCTCTCTGTTTTCTCCCCTCTTGGAGATAACAACAACCTTGTGATCAGAAACCTTAAAATTGGTCAGACTCCCCTTGAGTCCCCTTACTCTTATGGGGCTTTGAGTAATGCCCCATATTCATCTACAAAATAAGAGAATAAAAGAAAAATATACGGGTACTTTTTTCATGGCTGCAATATATGCATTATGATCTATATACTATGGTTTTTAAAAGTCAAGCAAACAGGACTTCTACAGTTCTGTGGAAATGAAGATAGAAGAGCTCTCTTTGAAAAAGCAAACCAGAACCCTAGATTTTAGGAGAGAATTTAGGAATTCCTGTGGCAGAGCATGGAATATACTTAGAGCCCAATGGAGAAACTCTGCAAGGTGCAGGCGAGAGTGATGAGGATGTCAGGTAAAATATTACCCATGGCTAATAATTTCCCTGTGCAAATTTCCCCAAAAGATATGATTTTTCTAGAGTTACTTATATGTGTCCCAGACCCACAAACTGGCTGGCAAGTTTTATTAGCAAGAAAATTGATAAATAGTCATAGCCTGGAGATAACAGTTTCTTTCCTTTCACATAAATGTCTTCCTATATCCCTTGGCTGTTTTTAATCTCAAAGCATTAATCTGTGACTCTTGGAGAAAATATATTCATGGTGATGCACCAGTAAATTTTCAACAGCTCAAAGATTTGCCTTAATGTTATATTTTATAATACTACTTTTCATCATACATAACTTTTCTCTATTAAATAAAGGGATCACTATTACCCAAGACATTATCTAGATCAAGAATTTTTAGCCAGGGACATGTATAAATTCCATTTTTTCATGATTGGTCTGAAGAGTTTAGTCTTGCACTATCTCTCAAAACATTTTGAAATAGTAGATCTAGAAATCTGGATTCAAACAAAACAACCCCCTTCAGTGACTCACTCATACCTTAGTTGTTTAAGCGAAACAACTACAACCTTAATAGCTGCCCATTTTTCATTCTGAAACAGAGTAAACTATGAAGACAGACGCTCATTTAAGTGTCAACTTTATACCACTCTGCCTACCAGAGGGCTGATGAGCTGATTTGAGCAGCACCAGCTTCTCACCATTAACAATACACCATGAAGACAATTATATGACCCAAATTAACATAAACAAAATGATAATACAATTAGCTGAATAACTGAAAAATGAGGAAGAGAAACTTTTAATGACCTACTGGTTCTAACATGCTATGCATATTTCTTAGAATAATTTCTTGTTAACCCACAGCTGGATACTCCCTTATACAAAAAGAAATGAGACTAGGGAAGAATTGGACACAAGAAAGATGAATCTTAGGGGATGAAGATCTATGTATGTACATAGTGTAATGAGTGGTCTGAGGCCACTTGGAGAATCTCTAAATATTTGATAGCCAACAAAAAAAAACCACTAGAAAAGCATAGGAATTCCAAATATGGGAGCTGATCTCTGTTGATATCAAACAGGTTCACACTTCTGTGTGAATAATTTATGAAGTCATTTGTGGAACAATTATCTCTATAGAGACATTAGAATACATTTATACAGATAGGCACTTTGAGTTGACTCATCAAAATCAATATCATTTCTACCTGGTTTGTCAAAATTGAAATTGAAACATCTAAGTAAATGTTTTAATATTATAATTAAAGCATACATTGAAGTAGTAAACATTCAACACTATTCATAGTACATAAGAGAACCATGAAGGAGATATTGGGAGCTTATGAGAAAATACTTTTTTTTTATGGTTTTATAAGGCTGAATTTTTTTATTTAGCAACATGATGGGAGTGAAATGTTACGTCAGTATCATTTCAATTTGCATTTGGTTTTTTAAAATTTTGATTTTTTAAAATAGTTATAATTCTAAAAAAATAATGATATTCCCTTTCTCTCTCCCTCCCTCTCCTTCCCTCCCTTCCACCCATCACAGAACACTTGTAAGGTTAATGAATTGTCTGTACTTTGAACAAATACAATTCTCCATAGACATTCATACATCACAGACTCTACATGGAGTGAAATGGTAAACTAAAATGCTTGAGTCCTGTGCTATATATAATTCCCGTGTAATGATAACTGGTTGACATGCTAAACTGTTACACTTATTTATAATTGTTAAATTGCTGTAATCACCCTAGTAGGCTCATGTTACATCAACCAGTGTACACATACACTTAATTTATCACTCAGTACTTATACACATACATCACTCAGTACTTATTTATTATGTGCCTAGCACTGTGCTGGCACTGAGGATACAGATTGTAATAAAAGGTCTCTGCCTTCATGAAATTCTAGTGGAAAGACAAATATAAAACAAATGATCACAAATAATTAATTGCAAACTGTGAAAAAGCATGTTGAAGAAAAACAATGAGAATTTGAAGTGTGGGAACTACTCCTTGACTCAGATTAAGAGGTCAGGAAAATTCTTTTGATGAAAGTAAAAATTAAGCAGAGACCCAAAAGTAAGAGCAATTACTCTAGTGAAAACCAAGTAAGAAAAATCATTAAGTTTCTAGACAGAGATCCTGGTCCATCTGTACTTCCTATGCAATTATTCTTAGGCAATTTTATCTGGTTCTGTGATTTCAAATATTATGCTGACACCCTCAATATTTATTATCTAACTCAAACTTTTTTGGGGTGCCTGACCTGGATATTTCATTACCTACTTGGCCTCTCCACTGAGGTGTCTTATGCAATTAAAACTTGAAATTCTTCAAACTATTCCATCTAATCTTCCAGCTCCATCTCAAGACGTGCCCCTTCTCCAGTATTCTTCCTTTTAGTAAAGCTTCATCCATATAATATATATATTTTTTTAATTTGAAAGACAGAGTTACAGAGAAAGAGGTAGAGACAGAGAGAGAGGTCTTCCATCTGCTGGTTCACTTCCCAGATGGTTGCCATGGTTGGAGCTGCGCCGATCTGAAGCCAGGAGCCAGGAGCTTCTTCCAGGTCTCCCATATGGGTGCAGGGGCCCAAGGACTTGGGTCATATTCTACTGCTATCCCAGGCCATAGCAGAGAGCTGGATCAGAAAAGGAGCAGCCAGGACTAGAACTGGCACCCATATGGGATGCCAGCGCTTCAGGCCAGGGCTTTAACCCACTGTGTCACAGCACTGGCCCCCCATCCATATAATCTAAAAGCACATTCTTATATGGTCTCTAGCCACATCTTGTCAATTCTACCTTCAAAATATATTTCAAGTTTTTCTGTTCTGCTCAACAATGCTTTTACACCAGCATCTTTCCCTAGGATTACTGCAATAGCACCAGAGAATAAAAACTCATTAACTACGTCTGAATACAACCAGAGTTACAAGCCACAGACTGAACATACCCCAATGTGTATCATGGCAAGTTTATTGCACTCCTACAATGACTCAGTAAAATCCCCCCCTTTTTTTAAACTTTTATTCAGTAAATATAATTTCCAAAGTACAGTTTATGGATTACATGGCTTCCCCCCCCCATAACTTCTCTCCCACCCGCAACCGTCCCATCTCCCACTCCCTCTCCCATTCCATTCACATCAAGATTCATTTTCAATTATCTTTATATACAGAAGATCAATTTAGTCTGTATTAAGTAAAGATTTCATCAGTTTGCACCCACACAGAACATAAAGTGTAAAATACTGTTTGAGTACTAGTTATAGCATTACTTCACATTGGACAACACATTAAGGACAGAGATCCCACATGAGGAGTAAGTACACAGTGACCCTGTTGTTGACTTAACAAATTGACACTCTTGTTTATGGCATCAGAAATCTCCCTAGGCTCTTGTCATGAATTGCCAAGGCTGTGGAAGCCTTTTGAGTTCATCGACTTCGATCTTATTCGGACAAGGTCATAGTCAAAGTGGAAGTTCTCTCCTCCCTTCAGAGAAAGGTACCTCCTTCTTTGATGACCCATTCTTTCTACTGGGATCTCACTCACAGAGATCTTTCATTTAGGTTTTTTTTTTTTTCTTTTTTTGCCAGAGTGTTTTGGCTTTCCATGCTTAAAATACTCTCATGGGCTCTTCAGCCAGATCTGAATGCCTTAAGGGCTGATTCTGAGGCCAGAGAGCTGTTTAGGACATCTGCCATTCTATGAGTCTGCTGTGTATCTTGCTTCCCATGTTGGATCATTCTCTCCCTTTTTTATTCTATCAGTTAGAATTAGCAGACACCAGTCTTGTTTGTGTGATCCCTTTGACTCTTAGACCTATCAGTGTGATCAATTGTGAACTGCAATTGATCACTTGGACTAGTGAGATGGCATTAGTACGTGCAACATTGATGGGATTGTATTGGAATCCCCTGGCACATTTCTAACTCCACCATTTGGGGCAAGTCCGATTGAGCATGTCCCAAATTGTGGTTTTTTTTGTTTGTTTGTTTGTTTGTTTAATTTTTGACAGGCAGAGTAGACAGTGAGAGAGAGAGACAGAGAGAAAGGTCTTCCTTTTGCCGTTGGTTCACCCTCCAATGGCCACCGTGGCCGGCGCATCGCGCTGATCCGAAGCCGGGAGCCAGGTGCTTCTCCTGGTCTCCCATGGGGTGCAGGGCCCAAGCACTTGGGCCATCCTCCACTGCACTCCCTGGCCACAGCAGAGAGCTGGCCTGGAAGAGGTGCAACCCGGACAGAATCTGGCACCCCAACTGGGACTAGAATCTGGTGTGTCGGCGCCGCAAGGCGGAGGATTAGCCTATTGAGCCACGGCGCCGGCCTGCATGTCCCAAATTGTACAAATCCCTTTTCTAATGGCTATTAAGGCTATCAGTAACTCAAAGCTCATTTTTCCCTTTGACACCAAAGCAAAAGAGATAATTTGAAGAAGAAAAATGTCCATGATATTCCAGGAAGAATTGAAGTATTCAATTCCCTCGTTATTTATGTTTTAAGTGTCAAATCCAGGCTGGGAAAATGAGACACTGCTTTGATGCCCATGTCTCATACCAGAGTGCCCAGGTTCCTGTTGATGTGAGGTAGCCAGTGATGACTCATGTAATTGGATTCCTGGCACCCGTGCGATAGAGTTGGATTGCGTTCCTTGCTCTGAGCTTTGGCCTCGCCCAGCCTGGCTAATACAGGAATTTGGTGAGTGAACCAGCAGATAGTAACTCTCTGGTTTTGTCTTTTCTCTCTCTCTCTCTCACTGTAGTTCTGTCTCTCAAATAAATAAAAAATAAATAAAATATGATAAGGGAGGAGCAATTAAAAAAAAGTCAGATTGACTCTCTAATTTAAAAACACCAAAGATACCTTAGCTTCAAGCTGTGTATCTACTTAAAAAAAGAAAAGAAAGTATCCCAGGGTGAGCATTGTGGTATACCACAGTGTCTGGTTTGAGTTCCAACTTCCTGCTAATGCCCCTGGGAGGCTGCAGTAGCTGATAACTCAAGTACCGGAGGGAGTTCTTATAATCACATAGGAGACCTGCATGGAGTTCATGTCTTCTGGCGTTGACCTGACCATCTACTGCAGTTAGGGCCATTTGAAGAGTGTTACTTTGCCTTTCAAATAAATAAATAAGCAAAAATACATTACTTCAAGTTTTAAAGAACTTTTTAAAAAATGAGTCCAAATTATTAAATGAAATTTTAATTTATTTAACCACAATTTACTTAAATTTGTGATAACCTACCTTATTTTTTGTTTACAATATTTCAAAGAACACGTTATTGAGTGGAAGTATATTGATTCTTGATGGGGCTTTGAAGTTATTTCCAGAAAATGACCCTTACAGCAATCTCAATTTGTGATTAAGAATATTTACCAGTGTGTAACATCTATGTCCATTTGCAACAGAGATGTGGGGAAAGTATTGCCATCACCACAGGATGAATTTGACTCCATTCTAAGGCAGAAAGCATTATAAACTTTTATGGCTATAGCAATCATTGTTACAAAACTATAAAGGACAAAACAACTAGATTATATTTATGACACAGGATGGAAAACTTCAATAAATGCACCATTACTACTAATAAAAGATGATTTATTTATCTTTATAAAGCACAATTACTGGAGCTGCTCCATTATATCATGGCTGTAAGTCTTAATTTGGGTAACATAATCTTCATTGCCAAGGCTCTCTGTTCAACATTTTCAGAGATCTATATTTGTTTTGATATTAAAGGAGAGGAATTTCATCACATTTTTTAACTGAGAGAAGCTACTCCCAAAGAAGTTGACAGCTTTGTAGTTCTGTCAAAGCTTTTTCCATGAACTTGAATTTTGAGCAGTAATATCAAATACTCACATAAAGAATGGTGGGTCCCCAGCCCTCATTCCACTTTCGTTTAAACAATTGTAATACTCTATCTGCTAATTGTGAATTAAGCTTTGGGGTTTCACTCATTCCTCTTACAATTTAGACCCCTTTCTAACTGAGAAGTTGATCTCTTCATCTTGTGATAAAAAGACAGCTCTTCTGTATTTCGAAACCTGTAAAGTAATAAATTTTGATGTGGTAACATTTGCTCATTCCACAGCTCTGAAAAGGCTCCTCACAGGCATAATTTCCCATACTTTCTCTGCTTTTCATAAATCTCTTTTCTCCCATAATGGCTGCCAGCACCCAAAGCCTGCAACTCCACTTCAAACCTATTAGACTATCAAGAAGGTTGTTTGTGTTCTCCTGCTGTGTCCATGGACAACATAAATATGTAAGTGATCCAGTGATGATGTGTGAGCTTAAAACATGTCTTTGTCATTGTTTTAGAATCATTATTGATTAGAGGAGCTGAAAGTTGACTTTTACAGATAGAGATTGTTATGTCCCTAAAACCGTTCTCTCTACAGAGAACTGGATTCTCCTTTGAGAGACAGGCACCAGGATCTTAAAAAGCACAAATAGCTGTGACCCACTTCTGCTTCTCCACAAATACACAGAGAGGAAGTGCATAGGAGGCCTTACAAAAACATAATCTCTAACTGCTAGTCAAGTTTTTCTCTTCTACTTCTTTGAAGTAGGCATATTCTCTTCTGAATCTCACAGCATATTTAAAGGTTAAAAAACAATTGCGTTAGACATCATCAAACCCACATATAAGTATAAAAAGGCCTGTTTTACTCTTTTTGTAACCAGACAATTCACAAATGCTTTGTTACTGCTCCCACTGATGAGATCACATCTCCACTAGTTGTCTTAGTGCAGACTAATGAATCCTTTTCTGTTGCTCTACAATATAATCTGGGCTTTGATTTCTCGACACTTAGATATATTCCAAGGCTTTTGCCTCCGAACACCTGGGGTTACTTTCTGATCCTGATTACTCTATAACTGAGGAATAACATTTTTAGTCCCCCAACTTTTGGTGTTATATTCTCATCCCTTAAGCGTTCTCATTATGATTTTATTAAAATTTAATTTTGTCTCTTTTATTAGATTTGCCTCCATGTAAGCCACCTGTTCTAGTTATTCAACTTGGTGTTCCACCTTCTGGGCATTGCACCTTGTTAAATGGCTTATTATCCTTTTATCTTGCCTGCTCATTTTAGGGAGCTTGGATTGTACCAAACTCTGGTAAGACACCTAGGATATTGTGAATAGTGATAGATTGAGGAAGGTGTAAGAATATCTAAAAGTAAAGATGCTTTTAACTTTAAGGAACAGAAACTCATCTGAAAATCACTTAACAAGGGGGAAAATCACCTACCTAACAAGAATTCTAGAGAAAGAGATAGAGCTGTTGCAGGCTTGAGTAACTCAGGGATTCAACACTGGCATCAGTCTGTTCAGATGTTTTCCATCTTAAGATTTCCTGAAATTCAGTGTGCTGTGTGTCTTCTTGGGCTAGTTATTTCTAGGCTTTCCCTGGAGATAATAAAGTCCAGTTCTGCTTCCATGTATCTTGTTAAAAGAAAGAGCCTTTCCTAGAGGCCCCTTTGGCTTATTGGCCAGGTTTTCTGTTCCAGAACTAACTGGAACACCACATTGATTGGAGTCAACAGTGGTTTATGGAACTTGGGATTCCTGAGATCCTTTCAGGGAGTTTTCACATAGGATTAGCATCATTTCATCTTATAACTGCAGAAGCAGCAATGGCGATAGCTCTGCAAGTGGTTTAGCATAAATGAAGCCATCGCACTAAAACGCACGAATAATCTGTGTGTTCTTCGCTGCCAGGCATTCATATGATGCTTCATGTTTTGACTGGGTGTTTTTTTCTTTTTTAAGATTTATTTATACATTTGAAGTCAGAGTTAGAGAGAGAGGGAGAGAAGAAGAGAGGGAGAGAGACACAGAGAGAGAGAAAGAAAAGGAGGGATATTTTCCATCTACTGGTTCACTCCCTAGATGGTCACAATGGCCAGGGCCAGAGCAGGCCACATCCAGGATCCAGAAGCTTCATCCTGATCTCCCATGTGGGTGTAGGGGTCCAAACACTTGGGCCATCTTCTGTTGCTTTTTCCATGGCATTAACAGGGAGCTACATCAACCAGGAATTGAACTGGCACCCATCTGGGATGCTGGTGTCATGGGCAGTGGCTTTACCTGCTACACCATAATGCCAGCCTTTGTTTTGAGCATTTTTGTGGTGCATGGGGAGGTGCTCTAATTATTTATCTTAATCGCAGCATCCTTTGTGCAGTTGTTTGAATTGTGAGCCCCCAACAGCAAAAAGTGGTCTGGCCCCCAACAGCAAAAGTGGTCTTGGCACCGAGCTGAGGCTGTTTTGTTTCTTTCCCAGGGAATGTAAAATGATGCCTTCCCATGTCTGTGTCCTGTGTCAGGACTGTAGGTTGCAGCTGTACTTGAGCTCATCTCCAGGCTCCACAAGTAGCGGCCACTTGGGGGGTGAACCAACAGAAAAAGGAAGACCTTTCTCTCTGTCTCTCTCTCTCTCACTGTCCACTCTGCCTGTCAAAAAAAAAAGTGATTTTTTTTTATGCTTGTCTTTATAAATTCTCATGCATTTAAATCTCAAAAAAACCACAAATATATGAAAACTCTGGCTATGCCATGAAAAGTCCCAAACCATTAACAATAAATAAATAAATAAAACAAAACAACCCCTAAAGGTGGGGCCAGTGCTATGGAGTGTCAGAATCCCATATGGATGCCAGTTCGAGCCTCATCTGCTCCACTTCTGGTTCACATCCCTGTTGGTGTGCCTGGGAAAGCAGTGGAAGATGGCCCAAGTGCTTGGGTCCCTATACCATGTGGGAGACTTGGAAGAAGCTCCTGGCTCCTGGATTTGGATTGGGCCACCTTGGCCACTGTGGCTTTTTGAGAAGTGAACCAACAGATGGAAGATCTCTCTCTCTCTCTGTCTCTCTGTAACTCTGCCTTTCAAATACACACACACACACACACAACTAAAAACCCTAGAGTAATCAAGTTGGATGAACACCTGGAATGCCACTGATAATTTATACCTGATGAGACAGAGGAAAGAAAATAGTTACTGTCTGTTCTTTGTGCTTCAGTATTGGGTATACATAATTTTTTTTAAACAGCAAATAGTGTGGTAAATGTTAATTATAATGTGAGTATGCCAGATTGTTTTATGTACTCCAAACTTTTCTGTGAATGCCAACACAGGATTATAAAGAAAATTATTTGATATTATTCCTGCAAAGACTTGATCTTCAGAAATGCTATAAAAATGTTTTTCGATGAATAAGTGATTTTTCTCACAGTGAATCTCTTCTAACATAAAGCAATTTAAAAATGCCTAGAAGAGAAATGTGTTTATTTTGTTCTCTGATCATTTCCTCCATCAAATTAACCAGTGAACTTTGAAATTTTTACTGGGAGCAAAGAAAATGAGAGAGATGGGAGTGTTGTTGGACAGTATGTAGAAGGATTAAGAATGAGAGAAAATATTAATTCGTAATTCTTCCCACATATACTATTATCAGCCACATTTTATGGTTCGAATCCTGGGATGCCATTCTAGTAACATTTACTTAGTACCTGCTGAGTAGGAAGGTGCTAGATGCTGAGGATACTGAGTGTAGCGGATGTCCTGGTTCGGGGAAAGTAGGAGTGCGTGTGCTAGGTAGGAAGGACATGTGCGAGTGTACAGGAGGACACTTAGCCAGAGCTGGGCTGGGCAGGAAAGGATCAGGAAGCTCCTGGTGGTCCCTAAACGGAATCCTGAAGGACAAGCAGCAGGAAGGGAAGAGGGTGCACAGGAAAGGAGGAAGTTCACACGGAAGCAAGAAAGCCTGACTTCTGAGGAAGTGACAGATGCTTCAGTGTGGCTGGATCACAGATGCTGGAGCGCATCGCCTAACAGGATTTCAATGTGAACTATTACAATATTTAATATTTACTACTTATATTAAGACAGTAAAAAGAAATCAAGTGACATTTTTATATTTTTTGTCTAGCTCAATATATTTAAAGCCGTATCTCATAATGCAGTCAATATGGAAAGCTGTTAATTAGATGTTTTTACATTTTTGTACTGGGGTTTGGAAATCCGGTGTGTGTTTTACACAAGTACATCACATGTCAATTAGTCGACCCATGTAGTCACCTGAGACTGGGGGCTGTCATATTGGACAGTACAGCACTAACGTGAAGATCTGGTGAATTTGCAGACATAATATGGGAGCAGATTACATCAGGTAGGATTTTTCAGGGACTGGGAAGTTTTGAAAGACTTATACATTTGAGTAACTGATATATCAGTGCTGAATCTGAATTCCACCGTGGAGAGTGGATTGGGTGTGGGATGTTCAGGGGCCAAGAAGTTCTAGACAATAGTTAATAACTTTTGACTGGTGGAGTGACTTGGTGGTGGCGATTGGTAGGAGTCATGAGCAGAGAGGACCTACAGGGATTCATTGTGTGCTGAGAGAGGAAGTGAGAATGACTGAGGATCACTTCTACTTCCGTTTCCCCACTCATGCTCCTGGGGAATAACCATTTTGAGAACTGGGGGAATAAGAGAAAAAGTTGACAGGATTCAGATGTAATACATTCAGTTTTGGATGTTTTAAATTATGAGTTGTCTGTGAAGCATTCAGATGCAATGTTCTCATCTGACACAGCAAGATTAGAAATCACAGTCAATATCTGAAGCCAGGGGATTGGATCACATTACCCAGGAAGAGTGTGTTAAACGGTAATTATGCAAATTGAATTTTTAGAATTTCCTAGGAGTTGATTTAGAATGTAGATTTTTGGTTTTTATCTCTAAGGTATAGCTTCAGTGGGTTTGGGGGAAGGCTGGAAATTGCATTTTTTGAGGAAACCTCTAGAAACTGTAATGCAAGTGGCCCTTAAGACATTTATTTATGAACACTGGTATACAATGATAAGTAAGAGGACTCAAAACAGGAGCTGGCTTTGTGGCGCAGCAGGTAAAGCTGCCACCTATAGCACCAGTATTGTGCCCAGATAGAAAGTACCAGCAAGACTCACCGAAATGCAAAGAACAAGGGGACTTTATCTGTAGGTCCAGCATGCTGGAGCCTGGCTCCCATATAGCGCAGTACTGGGAGACCAAGATCCCCTTCTCTTTGTTTCTGGGGTCTTTATAGTCCCTGGGCAAACAAGTATTATGTTTGCATTCCTTCTTTCCCCTGGCCCTGCTGGACCAAGGCCGGCTCACCTTATTGGTTCCCCCACCTGGCCCTGCCAGAGGGGACCAAGGACTGTCCGGTGTCAGGTTTCATCACCATGGAAGCATCCTGGCCTAGCCAGTTCCTTTGTCTTGTGAGAAGCCTGTCATGGCGTGGCTCTGGCCTCTCACAGTATCTCATATCGGCCCTGGTTCCAGCCTGGGTGCTCCACTTCCTATCCAGCTTCCTGATAACGCACCGTGGGTAGCAATGGAATATGGCCCATGTGCTTGGGCCCCTGCACTCACTGGGAGACTCAGATGAAGCTCTGGGCTCCTGGTTTCAGCTCTGGAGGATGAACCAGTGGATGGAAGATCTCTTTATCTCTCTCTCTCTCTGACTTTCAAAATAGATGAACACATCTTTAAAACAAACAAACAAACAAAAAAAGAGGACTCAAAAGAGATTGCCTTTGTGTATAGAAAACAAAAGCTTGACGATAAGAAATGAACCCCTGAAGTTCATGAGAAGCCAGTAGAATGTTGTTTGCTCTTAAAATAGAGAGGGTACCAGGTTCTTACTAAAAGGGGATCAGAGTTGTAGGTACGACAGTTGAGCAGATACCTTACTTGGTGGAAGAGTCAGCGTGGGAAAATGGCACCACCCTTTGGCTAGTGTTCAAGGTGCCTGTCCTGGGTGTGTCTTCTCACTGCACCAACAAACTCGTAAATTCCCTGAGGATTTCAAGGAGGAAGTAGTTAACTGCCTCAAAAGTAGCAGAGACATCAAATAGAATGCCAGCTGTAAGTGACAACTGGGTTTAGTAACTAAGTTATTGGTGGCAATTTGAGTGAGTTCGTAGGGGTGGAAGCCCAACTTCAATGGATGAGTTTTCAAAGGCTGTCAAGTCAATGTTTAGAAAAGTCTTGTTCAGTATCTTGACTATGAAAAGCAGGAAGGAGAAGGCAGAGTGCATGCATACGGGAATGTTCAGTTAGGAAATACCAAGAGATGCATGTGCTTTTTCTGAGTTTGCCCAGCTTATTTTATTGTGTGGGTTGATTCAGCAATGTAAACCATAGACTATCTCACTGTGTTTCACAAAATATACCTATAAAATAATATTATGTTTGTACATTCTAACTCATAATGTCTCTTCTATTAACTATTGGGGTAGATAAAGCTGGATGACTACTGATTTTTTGAAAGAAGTGCAATAGTTTGGACTTGAATGAGGGAGATGAGAAAGAAGAAACAAATCTTTTTTTGTTTTTTAGAAATTTTTTTTTTATTTGAACGGCAGAGTTACAGAGAGGCAGAGGCAGAGATAGAGACAGAGAGAGAGAGGTCTTCCATCCACTGGTTCACTCCCCAGTTGGCCGCAATGGTTGGAGCTGCGCCAATCTGAAGGCAGGAGCCAGGAGCTTCTTCCAGGTATCCCATGTGGGTGCAGGGGCCCAAGGATCGGACATGGAGCAGCTGGGGCTCAAACCGATGCCCATATGGGATGCCGGTACCACAGGCAATGGCTTTACCCACTACACCACAGTGCCAGCCCCAAAAATTGAAATCTTGAATCTGAATTTCTCAGTCTCTTTAACTAACTTCTACTGGCCAATCATCTAATAATCAGCAGATTATACTTCACCAGTGCAAAACTGGTAAGATGCCACCATAATTTAACTGTGGTTAGTTATTGTTGTTAGTTTATATACTTATGATCTATAAGATGCTACCAGAGCTTCATCAATATAGTAATTTGGTGTTAGCTGTTACTTCCTCTCTGTCCTTCAACACCAGCCCCAATACCTGGGTAATCTAGAATTGGATGATTATCAGTCACGAAACTTGTTATTTAACATTATAGACTACTAGCTTAGATGTCGTATAAATGCAGTGAATTCTCAAAAGATGTGCATTGCTTTCATTGTGAATGTGGAGTACTCTAATGTGTAAAATTTTAAATAAAAAGAGATATAAATAGGAGTATTAGAGTTCACTTCTGAACATAGCTGAGAGTTTAATTAGGTTACATGTAAATGTTATTTTTTAATTTCCTCCAAAGAAAATGCACTGTTTTGGAATAGAACTAACTAATTTTTAAGGTTTATTTTACTTATTTACAAGACAGAGTTACTGAGAGAGGTATAGACAGAGAGAAAGAGAGGTCTTTCATCTGCTGGTTCATTCGCTAAATGACTGCAATGGCCAAAACAGAGCCAATCCAAAGCCAGAAGCCAGGAACTTCTTCCAGGTCTCCCATGTGGGTGCAGGGGCCCAAGCACTTGGGCCATCTTCCACTGCCTTCCCAGGCCATAACAGAGAGCTGGATCAGAAGAGGAGCAGCTGGGCCGGCGCCGCAGCTCACTTGGCTAATCAATCCTCTGCCTGCGGAGCCGGCACCCCGGGTTCTAGTCCCAGTCGGGGTGCCAGATTTTGTCCTGATTGCTCTTCTTCCAGTCCAGCTCTCTGCTGTGGACTGGGAAGGCAGTGGAAGATGGCCCAAGTGCTTGGGCCCTACACCTGCATGGGAGACCAGGAGGAAGCAGCTGGCTCCTGGCTTTGGATCGGTGCAGTGTGCTAGCCTTGGTGGCCATTTGAGGGGTGAACCAACAGAAAGGAAGACCTTTCTCTCCGTCTCTGTCTCTCTCTCTGTCTACTCTGCCTGTCAAAGAATAAAAAAAGAAGAGGAGCAGCCGGGACTTGAACCAGCACCCATATGGGATACTGGCATTGCAGGTCGGGGCTTTAACCTAGTGTGCCACAGCACTGGCCCATAGAACCAATCAATTTTAAAATCATAGTTGCCTCACATTTAAGGTGTGCACAGTTACCACACCATGACCAATGTAACTACTTTTTAAAAAAAATAAGTGGGGAGTAGAAGAATAATAGCATGCTAATTTCACTGCTTATACATTTTGATTGTGTCAGAACTGTTCTTGCTACAAAGCTACTGATTTATATTTGAAAGTCATATTTAGAACATAGGAATAAAATTACAAGCTACTTCTGAAACCTTATTTCCAAAATCATGTTTAAAAACTCTAGATCAATAAAAAATTTATTATTATTTTAATATATTATAGTCTAATTATTTGAATATTAAAAATAGTAGGCAGTATATTTATTTAATTTGCATTTATTGCTATGCTTTATTTATTTTTACTTTTATTATATTTCATCACTCTAAACAAAAACTCTTTACCATTCAATATTAACTCTCCATACCCTCTCTATTTCCACCGTCAACACTCAGCCTCTGGTAACCACTATTCCACTTTCTGTCTCTATGGATTTGCCTGTTCTAGGTACCTCATAGAAGTGAAGTCATATAATATTTGTATGGCTCATTTTGCTTAGTGTACTGTTGTTAAGGTTCATTCATGATATAACATGTATTTTGTTTTTGAAAGGTAGAGAGACAGGCAGAACCTCCACCCACTGGTTCATTCTCCTAAAGGGCCACAATATGCAAGACTAGGCTGAGGCTGAAGCCAGGAGCCAAAAACTCAATCCAGGTCTCCCACACGGGAAGCAGGAACCCAACCACTTGAGACATCACTGTTGCTTCCCAGTGTGCAAATTAGCAGAAAGTCTGTTTGTTTTAAAAATTCATTTATTTATTTGAAAGGCAGAGTTACAGAGAGGCAGAGTGAGACAGAAGTCATCCATCTGCTGGTTCACTTCCCAGATGGCCTCAATGGCTGGAGTTGTGCTGATCAGAAGCTAGGAGCCAGGAGTCAGGAGCTTCTTCTGGGTCTCCCATGTGGATGCAGGAGCCCAAGAACTCTGGCCGACCTCCACTGCTATCTCAGACCACAGCAGAGAGTTGGATAGGAAGTGGAGCACCCGGGACTCAAACCAGTGCCCATATGGGATGCCAGTACCACAGGCGTCAGCTCAACTGGCTACACCACATCACCAGCCCCAGCAGAAACCAGGAAAGGAGCTGGGACTCAAACCAAAGCACTCTGATGTGGAATGTAAGCATTAGGCCAAAAGCCTACCTCTCATTTTGACTTTTTTAAGAGTTATTTAATTTATTTGAAAGGCAGAGTTTCAGAGACAGAGAGATATCTTCCATCTCCAGGTTCACTCCCCTCATGGCTGCAATAGCAGGGGCTGTGCCAGGCCACAGCCTGGAACTTCTGGGTCTCCCAGGTAGGTTCAGGGGCCCAGGCACTTCAACCATCTTATACTTTTTTTTTTTTAACATTTTATTTTCTTTTTAATTTCACTTCTTTTCTGTTATAAACTTAATTAATTTTAAAGAAGCAACCAAGAATGATACATCTTTTGCAAGCACTTAGACATAATTATAATACAACTTTTTGAGGACAGAGGTCCTGCATGGGAAATTAGTGCACAGAGACTCTTGTTAATTTAACAATTAACACTCTTACATATAATGTCAGTGATCACTCACGGCTCTTGACATGAGGTGCCTAGGCTACAGAAGCCTTTATATCCACAAACTCTGTCAGTATTTAGACTAGGCCATAAGCAAAGTGGAAGTTCTCTCCTCCCTTCAGAGAAAAGTACATCCTTCTTTGATGACCACTTCTTTTCACTGGGGAGTCACCCACTCAGTTCCTTCACGCAGAACATTTTTTGCCACAGTATCTTGGCTTTCTGTGCCTGAAATGTTCTTGTGAACTTTTCAGCCAGACCAGAATGCCTTAAGGGCTGATTCTGAGGTCCGAATGCTACTTAAGCAATTGTCATTCTATGAGTTGGCTGTGTGGGCTGCTTCTCTTGTTGAAGCATTCACTCCTTTTTCATTCTATCTATTCTTATTACCAGACACTGCTTTAGCAGGGAACTGGATCAGAAGTGGATGTCTGGTGTCTTAAGTGGCTTAACCCATTAAGCCTCAACCCTGGTCCCAATTTGAATTTTAAAGTTAATGTTAATTTGTTAGTTTGCTAGAAAAAAAAAAAGATTAAAAGAAATAAAACCCTGCAAAATATTTCCCACCTCCAAGTGTTACAAATGGAGCTGAATGATGAAGAACACCGGAAGTTGCTAGTAAAGATAGTGATCAAAGTTGATTCTGTCTCCTTGATAATTCTCAAATTCAATCATTTCTGTTTATCTACAATTATTTCCCCCATGAGTTACTTCTGTAACAGTTTCCTAATTGTTTTAGCTTTCTATTGCTCCTGTAACACACTACCACAATACAGATTTATTATTTTACATTTCTCTAGGTCAGAGGTCAAACATGGATCTCATAAAGCCAAAACCAAGACATCATCAAGGCTGGATTTTTGTTTCTGGGGGCTCTAAGGAAGAATCTACTTCCTTCTTTCCCAACATTTATAGGCCGCCCACATTTGTTGGTGACTCCCTTTCCCCCAGCAATATTGCATCACTCAGTTATTCCTTCTTCCTAGATGTATCACCCTCTGACTCTCTGCTTTCCCTTTCCTTTTTTCAGGGATCCACCTGAATAATTTATGCTAATGTATCCATCTCAAGGCCAGATGATTAGCAACCTTAATTCTATCAGCAGCCTTTATTCCCCTTTCCTGTGTAAAGCAACATATTCACAGGTTCCAAGGATTAAGACATCTTTGGGGGCGGGAGAAGTATTATCCTGCCTACCATAATAATCCTATTAGTTATTTTTCTATCTTGCCTATGATCATGCCACTGGCCTACTTAACATTCTCTGGTGCCTCAGACTGCCCTCCTGGTAGCATGCAGACTCCTGAAGGTTGTGTGCTTTGGCCCTGCTTATCCATCCGCCTCATCTTTTCCAATCCCCCATGCTCCAAACACACAAGACTGTGTTGTTTGCATTTCCAAAACTGAAAATCAGGCCTGCACTCAAGCCATTCATCTGCTTGCATTGCTGCACCCCATGTTGCTCCCTACTCTCCACCCCTGTCTACTTTCACCCAGCACTCTCCTATTCAGCCTTAAGTTCTACTTCAAATGCCATTTCCTGTTGGAACCTGAGTGTATCTCAGTTTTTGGCCTTTGTTGACATATCAACCCATATGTATCTCTAATAGCACTTGCCACTCTGTCCTATAATTATCTATATCATTAGCTTCACAACCAGACTATAAGCCATTAAATGGCTAGGTCATATCCCAGCTTCTTAACATCATGGCTTACATACAATAGAAACACAAGCTTTTGCTTGAAAACATGCCCCTCCTTTACTATTTTTGCCAGGGTGGACTTATAGAGGATGTAATTTCATAGAAAAGCAAGGACTGAAATGTACCTTTAATCCCCTAAATGAATTTTGCTTGAATTCTGCTGGGATACATTTTCCTTCACCCAAACAATTCTTCATTGATTTGCACATAATTAGCTCATATTTATATTACTAAGATGTAATGTATATTTACATTACTAGGATGGAAGTCGTTAATATACACCTGATTCTGTCTAGTTTTTAATATAACTTTACTGGTATAAATAAATACTTGAACAACTACATTAAACCACCAAAAAAGGCAGAAAGATTTCAAATGAATATATAACCAGATTGGCTAATTAACATTCTAATTTAAAGGACTGGAATAAACATTGTCCTAGGAATTCATTTAAACCAGTCAAGCTGAAAGATAAAGCAAAAAAAGAACAAATGTTCACAATGCAAATATCTAAATATGTTGAGTTTTTAGTTTATTCTTTATCTCATTTAACGTTGCATTTAAAATTCCCATTGGCCTGCAGCATTTACAGATTAGGAAGCCACTGTGTTCTGGTTCTACTTTTTTTTTTTTCCTTTAAAATTTTTTTCCAACATTTTCAGAAAAAGTGGTGTAGATAACCTCACAAAAATAAGGGCCTGCACACAGTCTTGGTCTGAGAAGCAAGGGAGTGTTGAGGATCAAGAGCATGACCCTCAGAGCCAGACCACCTGGGTTGGGATCCCAGCTCTGCTGTGCGCTGTGCATCCACCTTAGTTTTCTTGTGAAGTGGACACAATTTGTACCTCACGGGATTGTTGTAGGAATTAAATGAGTTACTATATTTAAAGTACTTTAATGATGCCTGACACATTTTAAAGCATATAGTTTCAACTGTTTAAGGTAGGAAGACAGAATGTGAAATATCACTGCCTAGAGAAAGTCTCTGTCGTTGTAATTAGAATGAAACCTGGGTGTGAATTCATCTGAGGCTGTGGGTGACATTATCAGCGAGAAAGAAAGCGAGGCAAGGTGGTAAGCACCTACCTACTGGGCATTGCTAGCTAGCAGCATTCCTCATGAACATTAGTTTTAAAAGTTCTCCAAAGATGTGTGCTAGGGAGAAGATAAGATTTGTGGAATTCCATGAAGATCAGAAAAGTGGCTTGTTCTATGAAAAATAAAATATGATTCAAATATTACTTACAAGAAATACTCAGAAATCCTGCAAGACTCTCTTGTTTTGACAATTCATTTATTGCCTTCCCTAATATTTAGAATTTTGCTGCCGTCTTACTGTCAAATGTTTTAAATAAGCAAAGGTAAGCAATATTTGCTTAAACTGTGTCTCGATTTTCAAAGATATAATTGGTTGTTTTCACAAATGTTAGTTGTGAAATGGATCTTCTTATCAATGATCTTGGAAGCCCTAGGCAAGATTTGAAAACTTGTTCTTATGTGAAGACCTTTAAAAATAGATTATTAATTTCAATCAGTGTAACAAAAAACCCCTTTTTAAAAAAATTTTCATAATTCATTGCTAATTTATTTCCATATTGAAAATTTTCCTTAAATTGTAGTATGGCCGTTTTAAATACTCTTGCTGTTAAATTTGCTACATTCATGTGGATATTTCTGCCACTTTTTCTAATTCCTTTGTACGAGGAATCAAGGTTTGGAAAGTTGATTTCTGCCAGTCGAGTTCCAGAAGCTGTACAATAGCAAGCTGTTGGCATCCAGGTCCCCTAGATTCTTTTTCTTAGTATTCTATGAATGTACAACACCGGCTGGAAGTGAGTTGAGAAGTCTGCAATTTGTCTACAGTTTTCCTTCTATCTCTTTGTATCACAAAACCCTCAGGAATCTAGATAAGCATGCTTTCTCCTTTCTTAGAACTTCCTCTTCAGAAAAGACCTGAAAAAAGACTCATCCACAGCAGTGTAAAAAAGTAATCAAATGGTAGTAACTTCTCTCAAAGTCCTTTGGGTTCTAAGGCCCACGAATGAAGTGTTAACTGTGGGATTTCAGAGAAGAGTGAGTCACATTAAGAGTAGGTTGGGGACACAAGGCTTCCCGTCCTCATCATGTGGACAAATGCGTGGTCTGCCTGTTAGTCTCACTTGGAGCTCTTTTTTTGCTTTTGTTCATTCTTCTGAGCAGGTCTTTCTCTTGAGCCAGGTCTCATGTTTATTTACGAAAAGCTTGCCATAGAGAACCAGAAGCTGTAAGCCTTTCTGTTGTCTCTGTTCCAGTAGAGACGCCTACTGCTAAAAGGCCTTTTGTTTATAGTGCGATGGCTTAAAACTGAGACATCTAATATTAGCATCATCTAGGCAAATTACCAATACGGTGAAATTTTTCTCCCCTTGGTGAGGAGCTGCTTAAATGTTTGCGTTGTTTCATTTCTCCAATCTATTTTTGTCTTTCCAGATAGCTCGAAACTCAGCTTTATTGCATAACCCTACCAGTTCGGGAAGATCTTACTTAACAGGAACATGAATCAAATCTGTGTCTCACTAGGGTTGTATTGGTTTGACTCTCCTGCCTTTGTGTTCAAAAATCAAAGTAGTGGGTGGGTCGAAGAGGATAGTCTTCTCTGATCCCAAGTCTTGCCCTTTAGGAAAGGGTATAAAGGCAGCTGTCCTCTCAGAGTCCCATTTATCTTGATTTTAGGAATGGCAGGTTTTCAGAGACTGCACAAAGGTAGATGATGATAGAGCCACACTTTTTCAAGGAATCAGAGAGACTGCCCATGGACCCTGCTTTCCATCTTGACAATGGGCTTGCCTTCTTTTTTTTTTTTTAAAGTTTTCTTCCTTTAGTATTATCTGCAATAGTTAGGTGTAGGCTTTTCTTTTCTTTTTTTGAGATTTATTTGTTTATTTGAAAGTCAATTACACAGAGAGAGAAGGAAAGGCAGAGAGAAAGAGAGAGGGAGAGAGAGGGCTTCCATCTGCTGGTTCACTCCCCAGGTGGCCACAATGGCCACAGCGCCAATCAGAAGCCAGGAGCCAGGAGCTTCTTCTGGATCTCCCACGTGAGTGCAGAGGCCAAGCACTTGGGCCACCTTCTACTGCTTTCCCAGGCCATAGCAGAGAGCTGGATTGGAAGAGGAGCAGCCGGGTCTCCAACCGGTGCCCATGTGGAATGCCAGCACTGCAGGTGATGGCCTTACCCACTACACCACAGTGCCGGCCCCACCTTCTTACTTGTTTTACAGTGTCACAGGTCCCAAAGAATGGGAATAGGGTGTATCTTTTACTTCTCTTTGGCTTCAGGGGCAGAGCTGGAGCTTCAAGGCCCACGCTGAAAGATATAGTCTCTAAAAATGAAGAGGCGGTTACTAATTCTGAGGCCCAGGTTGAGATTATTTTTTCTACATATTTCTGATGCCTTCCTTTCTCTGAGGAGCAAAAAGGTCATTGGATTTATTGCATCATGTATCACAAAGACAGGGCATTCACACTTAAACTTTAAAATTTATATTTACTTACGTGAAAGGCAGAGAAAGATAAAGAGAGAGGGAGAGAGATCTCCCATCCACAAATTCAGGCTGGGATCTTGGGTCTCCTATGAGTGTGGCAGGGTTCAACTACGTGAGTTTCACATGCTGCCTCCCAGAGTCTGCACTGGCAGCCAGCTGGCATTGGGAGCTGGGACTCAAAGCCAGACACTCCAACATGGGAAATAGGTGTCCCAAGTGGACTGCTAACCACTGTGCCAAATGCCTACTCCACATTTAAAGAATTTGATATGTGAAATAAGACTGTCACTGAAGCAGTGGGAATAAACAAGATAATGACAGTAAGGCACTTACACATAATTCAATACTCCCTCTTTCCTCCCATTCTGGAAATTATTTACTGCTTTTACAGTTCATGTGAACTTCTTTATGAATCAAAGGAGATGGCTAGGAAAAAATGTCTTAACCTTTCAGAAAATAGCATGATTCCAACATAGTAGAAATCTCTGACCCTAACATATTACTGATATATAAAACTGGTAAAAATTTTTTTGAAACATATTATAGTGGTATCTTTGCTGTACTACCAATTGTCTAACTCAACAGTGAGACTTTGTTTAGGCCTGCAAGTCATTTTTTGAGATTCCTTTTTCTTTTTTTAAGATTTATTTATTTATTAAAAGATATTTATTTATTTGGAAGATATCTATATCTATTCTATCTATATCTATAGATTTCTCTCTATATTTATATCTATATATAGATATATAGAGAGAAATCTTCAAATCTTCACTCCTCAAATGGCTGCTATGGCCAGGAGCCTGGAGCTTCTTCCAGGTCTCCCACATAGGTGCAGGGGCCCAAGCACTTTTACCATCTTCTCAAGCACATTAACAGTGAGCTAGACTGGAATTGGAGCAGCTGGGACTAGACTGAAACTGGTGCCCATATGGGATGCCAGCAATGCAAACAGTGGCTTAACTCGCTGCACCACAGCACTAGACTCATTTTCTTTTTCTTTCTTTCTTTTTTTAAAATATTTATTTGAAAGGCAGAGATAGAGAAGAAGAGAGAAAGAGAGAGAGGTCTTCCATCTGTTGGTGTACTCCCCCAAAGGTCACAACAGTTGAGGCTGGGCCAGGCCAAAGCCAGGAACCAGGGGCTTCTTCTGGGTCTCCCCTGTGAGTGCAGAGCCCCACAAACTTGTGCCATATTCCACTACTTTCCCAGGCCATTAGCAAGGAGCTGGATCAGAAGTGGAGCAGCCAGGACACGAACTGGCGCCCATGTGGGATGCCAGCAGCGTGGGATGCCACTGCACCCAAAGCCCTCCTCTTAGTCTTTATTCTCAAGTAGCTTATCATATAGTTTTATGTAGAGATGATAAATTATATAACAATTGTGAAGAATAGGCTGCAACCAATTAGAATGGGAATCCCTAATAACACCTGGATCTTAAGGCCTCTATCTTAATCAGGTATTAACCTTTTAAAATGAGAAGGTCTAGCGGCCAGCGCTGTGGCGTAGCAGGTTAAAGCCCCAGCCTGCAGTGCCAGCAATCCGTTATGGGCGCCAGTTTAAGTTCCAACTGCTCCATTCCGATCCAGCTCTCTGTTATGGCCTAGAAAAGCAGTAGAAGATGGCCCAGGTCCTTCAGCCCCTGCACCTGCACCTGCATGGGAGACCTGGAAGAAGTTCCTGGCTCCTAGCTTCAGATCCTATCAGCTCTGACCATTGTCATCTGGGAAGTGAACCAGCTGATGGAAGACCTCTCTCTCTCTCTCTGTAACTCTTTCAAACAAATAAAAATAAATTAAAGAAAATATGAGAAGGTCTGGAGAATCTTTAAGGACTAGGATGGGGTGGACCGCACTAGGAACTGCAGCTGTTGACCAACTTGCCTGCAAGTATTGCAGTATTTGATGAAGTGGTTCAGGGGTACCTTTGTGTACTCGAACATTTACCATGCAGATACGAAAAAGCAGTGGTGTTGCTCTAAATATAAGGAATACAAGTACTACATCTTCTTAATATTTTCATTATGTTATGTATTTTCTAAGGATGCTGAAAATCGCTACACAGCCAGACTACAGTCTTACTGAACGGTTTGGGATCCCATCTCTCCTCCCCTGCTGCTCTGCCATCTTAGGCAGGTTATTTAACTTCTTGTGCCTCAGTTTACTGGACACTAGCTCCTACATCGTCGTGCTGTGAATATTAAATATATAGGTGGAAAGCACTTTCAAAACAGCCGACACACTTCAGACACCCATGTTGCACCCCGGAATTCTCACTCCTAACTAGATTCTGGTGTTTGGATATAAATCCGTGCACCGCTGGCAGAATTCAGATAAGTCTCGACGTGTGGATTAAGCGCCAAGGAGCAGAGTAAGGAAGCAAAGGGGAAGTGTCCTTTAACGTAGGCGTGTAGGTTGCTTAAGGAGAGGGGAGGCGGCCATTTGGAAGACAGGTGCGGTGTGAGCCCCGGAATGGGAGCAAGAATGAGCACGACTTAGGCACAGAATTGCTTGGCGGGATCAGGAGTTGCTGCCTTTGGGTGTTAAGAAATAATCGATTGACTAAGACACAGGAGGTGTCGAAAGACCATGGAAAGTTGCTGACAAGCCTCGAGAATTACTCTAAATGCGTGATCACGTCGCAGGACCTAACTTTTTCTTAGAAGACCCACGGAAGTCTCTCCGGAATAATTCCGAGAGACGAGGGTGTAGAGGGAGCTTTGCGAGAAACACCTCGCACTTAGCCCCAAACGTTAAGTTTCTTGTTGCCCTGAGAGGCTGAAAAGATTAACAGAGGGGGTGGGATTCATTCAACCTAGAGCTTTAACTCGTGCACAGCTCACCATCCTCATTTATCTCGGCGAAACCGGCCGCCTAACGTCCTCACGCTCGGCTCCCATTAGCTCATCCGCCCGCCCAAGGCCGCTGCAACCACGGCGCGAAGCCCAGAGAAAAGGGGAGCAGCGACGGGCGCTTCACGCATGCGTTAGAAGCCGCCCCAACTCCCCCGCCGCGTCCTTTCTTGGAACAAAACTAACGTGGAGCCCAAGTTCCGCAATTTGCGTAGACTCGAATTTCCTATTGCTCCGACTATCCGTGTGGAACCCGCGAGGAACCCGCCAGTGGTGCAATTTCCTACGCAACCGGCGTTACCCGAAGTTAATGGCCGGGTAGTGCGTGTACGCCCAGAGCGTAGCACCCATAGGCGGACGGGGTGCGGCTGCGCAGGGACCTGAGTGGGCCCTGTACGCCGCTGGCGTAGCGAGGAGTCTGACGCGCGGGCCTCCGCGACGCACTTAGCGCAGGCGGCTTTGGTGAATACACGATTTGGTGCAGCCGGGGTTTGGTACCGAGCGGAGAGGAGATGCACACGGCACTCGAGTGTGAGGTAACTATAAAACCCCGATTTGTTTACATTCCCTCCCCCAGAACCGGCCCCATGCGCGGCGGAGGCTGCGAGTCCCGGGACGGCGTGGGGGTAGAAAAGGAGAACAGAACCGGGGCACCAGGGCTGGGTCCCCCGGGAGCCGGGTGCTGGGGTTCCCGCAGCTGCTGCAGGCGGCGGCGGCGGCGAGCCGCAGCGGAGCGCGCGGGGGGCTGCGCGTGGGGTGCCGCGGCTCCTCGTGTGCGCTCCAGGCTGCTGCGGGCCGCGGGGTCGGTTGCGCGGCAGCGTCCGCCCCGCGTGCGGGACCCGGCGCCCCGCTCAGCCCCCGGCTGAGGCTGGGGGAGCCTCGTGGGCCGCGCCGGCGGCGGGGGGAGTGACCGCTGGGCGGGCGGCGGCGGTTGGGGGGCTGCTCGCGCGGGCCGCCCGGGGACCGAGGGTGCCGGCGCTGTCGGAGATGGGGACCTGTGGCCCGAGGGCGGGAGGAGCTGGGGGCAGGTCGTCGGCGGCGAACGCCCCAGGTCCTCCCTCTGCCTCCCGTCTTCCCGGCTGGGCGATCATGGGGTCGGCCGAGCCGAGCCCGCGATGCTGCGTCGGCGCCGCTGTTCGGCCCCGGCAGGCTAACGGACGGCGGCGCCGGCACTCTGAGCGCGGGCGGGCTCGCGGGGGGCCTGTTCCTCCCCGACCAACCGAAAAGCCGAGGCGGGGCGCGGGGGCGTCCGCCCTGGAGCCTGGCCCGGGTCGGTGGGGGCGGCCAGGTGGCCCCCGGCGGAGCGCGGTGGCCCGGGCTTTGTTCCCGAGAGCCCCGCGGTGGCGAGCGCTGTGGGGTGTGGCTGGGGGGCCGCGGGGAGGACTCTTGGAGCCCCCCCTCGCCCGGCCTGGGAACGTGCTGAACTCCTCGCCCCTGCCTTGGGAGCCCCCGGAACGCCCCGGCGGAGAAGGGGGCCTTAACGAGGACATGACGTTGCAGGTCTTCCTGTGGCTTCAGGGAAGAAGCGCTCACGTGGGACCTGTGCACATGGGCTGGCTTTAGGGAGCTGGGCACACGGAAGAGCTCCCGTGGCAGGGCCAGCAGCCGTTAGGACAGGATGGTTGCCCCCAAGTACCCGTTTTAATAAAGTGACATAAAACAAGTTTGGGGGGAGAGAAAGGCGGTAGGCTTTGGTGATTTTTTTTTTTTAACTTTCACCCCCCCCCCCCCCCCCCGTGAAGTCCTGTAGCTTTAATTTGGAACTGAGTCATTCTTGGAACAAAACTAGCATGTGACTTTTTCATTTGTGTGTTCTTTTTGGTGACGTAGCCAAAGTCTACATAATTAAGAACAAGCAGTAATATATTGTAAAAGCTGGAGACAAAGTTTAATTTTAGTAATGTGATCGAAAGCCTTAACTCAAGATTCCTGTGTACTCTTTTATTTTAGGACTCTATTCTGCAAATACTTGAGTACCTTACTATGAGTCATTTTTTTTTTTTTTCTAGACCTTGGGGATGCATGCCAGACAACCCACATCCTGTGTGCATTGAATATTCCAGTATGGAGGGGGAAAAGCAATATATATCAGTGATAAGGGGTTAGAAGACAATAAAACAGTGGTGTGTTGGCAGGGAATTATTGCCAATTTTTTGTGTGACAAGCCTCAGAACGATGGTTTTAAATATATAAAATGTGTAGGATTACAACAGAAAGCCATTATATTGAAATATTTATTAAGACAGTGAGTATTTATGATGAAGTAATCCATGCTTTAGTAAAGCACTAAATATCAAGGGTAGTGGCTGGTTGACAATGACTAATTCGAAACTAATGAGGACTACAAATGATCTTTTAAGATTTTAATTATTTCTATGAAGTACTTCATATTGCTGTAATCATTAAATCATTTCATAACTGAAGAGATACTAAACTTCAGAAGTTAAAATTAAGATGTGTTTTTATTTTTCCCCTGTCCAAATGCACAAACCTTCTGAATTCTATCCATAGACCCGTGGTTCAAAACTTCTCTGCAGGACTGACTTTGCTGCCACTGTGATTAGGGAAGATCTCTTGTGAAGTGACATCAATAATGTGTTGTTGGATAACCGGTACAGGTTGAAGTATCCCATATTCAAGATGCTTGGGACCAGAGTGTTTTGGATTTTGGAATATTTACTTATATATATAAAATGAGATATGGAGATGGAAGTCATATCTAAAAAATAAAATTCTTTTGTGTTTCATACACACCGTACACACATGGCCTGAAGGTAATTTTAGACAGCAGTTATAGTGCACCTGTGTTTGGACTGCAGCCTGTCACATGAGGTCTGGGGAGAAATTGTCCATTTGTCATGTTGGTACTCAAGATTTTGTAGTGTTTCATACTTTTAGATTAGGGATGAGCAACATGTACAGGTCTTCCTGTTAGCAGTTCATCTTCCACTAACAGCTAACAGTTCTTCCGCTTTCTGGAGAGTCTGATTTGAAGTTCTTTGAGAAGGTTTCAAGTTTGGTATGAAAGTACTCTAAAGTGTGTGTTTTCTTTTAAGTGATTTTTGGGCAACATAAGATACTGTTTAGGCATTACAGCAAGAATAGTCATCCAGTGGCCGGAATGATCATTTGCTCTTCATTAAAGAGAATTTACCTTGATGATATTCTATCCCTCCTCCACCCTCAGTATTGGTGTATTGGAAAGAATTTAGGGTTTTGGAATGAGATTAAAGGTTCAAAAACTTGATCTACTGTTAATTAGTTTGGTTACCCTGAACAGGTTGCTTTATCTTAGTCTTTTGTCTGTGAACTTGAAATACTAAAAAAGCTATCTCAGGAATTCGCCATGACTATCAAATGAGAATGAACCAACAGGCTTCAGGTACTTACTTAATTCTACCATTCTTTACATAGGGTCAGTCCATTGAGTTCTTTTATCAAAGAAACAAGGACTAACCTTTCTTTTCCATTCATATTTGATTACCCTAGAGTTGGGTTTGATGGCCTCTTTTGGGCCTTCATGGGATTACAGTTACTGTATTGTTTTTCTTCACTTATTTGTATATAATACCCATATGATTTTTTCTGCCTCTCTTGCATTTTCTAATTTATAGTTACATATGTAAATTTTGTGTTTTTTTTCTGCCAAAATAAATTCTTTGGTGGGAACATACTCCAGCATTTTGTTGCATAGTGCTTCATGACAATTTAAAATGTTGAGTGCCACAAAATTTAAATTTAGCATTAATTTAAGGAAGTATTTGAGAGAGAAACGTCAGACCCTGCCTACCTCAGGAATGGAAATGACATAAGTTTTGTTTTATATCAGAGATATTAGCACAAGTCCATTTTCAACAGGTAACTCACAAGTCAACGATGTAAACACACAGAAGGAAATGGAAGAGGAATTAAGATAATTAAAACAGAAGGGTAGTTTTTCCCTTTGTAATGGATGTTTTAAAATCTTAATTCATCTCATAAGTGTATTTCTCATTAAAAATGTGTGGATACTGTAGAAGACAAGACTGCCCAGTCTAAGCCTCAACAGTTTGATGCTGCCCTCTAGTGTTTAAATGCTCTTAAACTTAGCTTCACTTCCACATTTTGCTAAAGAAATATACTGTTTGTTATAGTTAGCATCTTAAAGTTATACATCTGGCTACCTTGAGATATCCTCCAACTAGCTAATGGTACTAATTAAGATGGACATAGTCTTTTTGAGTTGGTTAATTTTGATTGCTATTAGACCCCAGTTTTCCAAGTAAAGGGAGTGGATTTTGGGTGGAGAAAGAACAGAATAATGTGATCAAATCCCTGAACCAAGATATAGTGGAATATTTTTCAGAATGGGAAGAAGGAAATACATTAAAGGTGAATCTTTGTCGTTAGCTTTGTGTATGAATAACAGCAATTTTATTTAATCTGAACTTTGTCTTGAAAAGCTATATAAAATTCTGCCTACTGGCTGAATTTAGTAGTTTTGACTGTACTGAAAATAAAGTTTGAAAATGTAAACATTAAGGCAAGATTTCAGATTAACCAATTATCTGTGTTCCAGACTATTTTTTTTTTATCTATAGTTTCTGTAGGTGAAGCAAACAGTTACTTCTAAGTTTTTCCTAAAGTAATCAAGTATATCCTCAACAGAAATTTGCTGGAAAATTTAAAATGTGTGTTCCAATAGCAATACTGCAGTATAGAACTGAAATTGTAAAGTTTTAGATAACAATGGCATTTTTGAAATTGTTTTCAAATTGACTACTTAAGATATCACACATAATATTCTGACATGTTAAAACAGAAACCAATAATTTATTGTCCTATCACAGTGTTAAATGATATTTTCTAAACAGCCAGATACAAGCATCTAGCAGATTTTTTTTTAAAAGATTTATTTAAAAAGAGTTACAGAGAGAGGTAGAGACAGAGAGGGAAGTCTTCCATCCACTGGTTCACTCCCCAGATGGCCACAACGGCTGGAGCTGTGCCAGTCCGAAGCCAGGAGATTCTTCTGAGTCTCCCACATGGGTGCAGGGGGCCCAAGGACTTGGGTCATCTTCTGCTTTCCCAGGCCATAACAGAGAACTGGATTGGAAGAAGAGCGCTGGGACTAGAACCGGCGCCCATATGGAATGCTGGTGCTTCAGGCCAAGGCTTTAACCCACTGTGCCACAGCACCAGCCGCTAACAGATTTTTAATGTTAGGTTTCTCATATTTGAAAGGTGTTGGAGGGTAGGTATTTAGCTCCTCCTGGTAGGATCCCCCTGCCCCATATCAGAGTACCTGAGTTTGATACCAGACTCCAGCTTCCAGCTAACACAGAACTTGGGAGGCAGCAGTGATAGCTCACTTAATTTGGCTCCCAGCCTCAGGCATTTAGTGAGTAAACCAGTAAATGGGGGCCTCTCTGCCTCTCAAATAATTTTTTAAAAGTCATTAGAATTGGGTACTGTGATGGTTACAGGTTTGTACAAGCATAGGATAAAATCTGTGACCTTGTTTAAACAGTATTCAAGCAATCTAAGTGAAAATGATTTTATAATTATCTACTTTTAAAATTACTCATTGATAGAAAGGGAAGTATCAGATGATACTTGTGGCTGTATTAACATTTCTGGTGGACATACTTGTACCCTTAGTATATTCTCTACTTTTGGAGACCACACATCCTATTCAGAAAAGTGCATCAGAATGTTGTAGGAAGTGACCTTATCTTACTGATAAGATTGTGTGCTTGCATAGCACCAGAAGTAATATTGTAAGAACTGTGAAGTATGGAAGAAATTAGTTTTCATCGTCTTGACATCACTTTAAGTTTTAGATTTATTTTCATTCATTATGAGAAGTAGAAAATTAGAATCAATTCAGTATAGTCAGAAGGTCACAAAGATCTAGATCCTATTCTATTTCTTTTTAGACTTAAATTTATATCTATTTATTTGAAAGGCAGAATTACAGAGAGGCAGAGAGAGAGAGAGAGAGAGATAGGTCTTCCATCTGCTGGTTCACTCCCAAGACAGCCACATTGGCCGGAGCTGTTGCCGATATGAAGCCAGGAGCCAGGAGGTTCTTCCAGGTCTCCCATGCAGGTGCAGGGGCCCAAGCTCTTGAGCCACCTTCTACTGCTTTCCCAGGCCATAGCAGAGAGCTGGATTGGAAGTGAAGCAGCTGGGACTCGAACCGGTGGTCATATGAGATGCAGGCAGTGGCTTTACCTGCTATTCCACAGCAGGGATACATTTCTGAATTTGAAAATAGTGTTTTTCCATACAGTTGTCTGCTGAAATGATTTTTTTTAATTTAATATGTAGAATAAGTCAGGGATTTGCAAACTGGCTTGTGGGCTAAATCCACTCCTTTTGTAAAGTATTCCTGGAAGATTGTTTTCCTGTTTGTTTATGTGTTGTTGTCTAGCTGCTTCTGTGCAATAATGGCAGAGTTGAGCCGTTGTGATAGTAACTGAAAGCTCACAAACCCTAACATGTTTACTTTCTGGCCTTTGAAGTCAGCAGACCCCTAGATCCAGTGATTAATGTTTCAGCATTATTCAGTATGTTGCTTTTATGTAGCATAGTTAATACTCTCCCAGAACCTGCAGGAGTAAGATACTGTAGTAGAGAAGCATTCAGACAGTTGTTTCAGGTAATAGGAGTTCTGAGGTTTTTTTCGCCTTAATGGTGTAGAAGCTTTTCATCTCTTCACTTTTCCATTTTCCCTCTACAGGAGAAATAGCACCTTTATTGTGCTTGAAGTTGGAAAAAGAATATGAAGCTCTTGGCCTTCACCTTAAGCCTCCACCTAACTTTGTCAAACTGTTTATGTAGCATCTCCTACAGTTTACCTTCTGTAATCGAAAAGCTGGTTGTGTCTGTCTTGTAATTCTTTCAGAGCAGAAAATGTTACCTCACTGCCTCTGTTCCCTTTCCCTCATTTTCCTCCTCTCCTCCCATTCCTTTTGTAAAGCGATTCATAATTGCATGCTCATAGCCCTGTGAGCAAATGCTTTGTGTATTACCTCTCAGTGCAGCTCTACCGAACAGAATCCTTGCATTATTCTCTTTATATGATAAAGTATACTTCGTACTGTGTTATAAAAAAAATAGCCTCTTGACGAAGGCAACTATGGAAAGATTGATAGATATAAACCTTGTTACTCTAAGTGGAATAATACATGATTTGCTATTAGTACATTGTAAATAGAGATTGGGACACAGCGGTTAAGCCAGTTCAGCTTTCTGGGAGAGAGCAATGATAGTTCAACTACTTGAGTCTTTGCCACCCAGGTGGGAGACCTGCAGGGGCTTCTGCATGTCCCAGCCCTGGTTGTTGTGGTCCCTTGAGAAGTGAAGAAGCAGATGGGAAATCTCTTTATGTCTCTCTACCTTTCAAATAAATAAATAAGATTAATAAACAGTGTCCTAATTAGAAAAATACATCTCATGTAGTTGTGAGCTGGTATTGTTATATCAGCAATATTTATCTATTAAATGTAATAGTAAAGTAGTGAGATGTTTTCTATTCTCATGGAACTTTTTTAGTGTAGAATTTCACCCAACTTCATTACTTTTCAGTGTTTGGAATATACTCTTTTAGTTTTACAATAGTCTAGCTTTTTCAAATAAAATGAAAATGTGTAACCAGTGTAAATACAAAGTTTATTCTAAGAAAATCTTAGCAGTTATAAAAATTTGAAAATAAGGAAGATAACGCTAAAATTAAATCACTGCAAGGAATGTTAAGAAAAATGTTCTTAACTGTAAATATAATTTTATATAATATAAGTTATAAAATCATTTGTTAAAGCTTTTCCTATGAAGATTTTTGCCTAAACATAAGTATTTAAAAATATCATTGAGACTCAAAACATAAAAGTTTCTTAGTTACTAGATAAATATGGGAGAGTTTGGACATGTTAATTCCATAGGTGCTTTTATTTTTCCTAGATAGCAAATGAGTTTTGCAGGTCTTAGTTTTTAGGACTTGTGTTATTTTTAGTTATAGCTCTTTTTAAAAAGAAAGACAATATAAAGTATGGGAAGAAAAATTTTAAATGTAGAAATCCATAGAAGAAATTGCAAAAGTTCATAGATTTCATTGTATATACATAAAAATATCTATATAATTTGATAAAAAAGGGAACTTCAGAAATAATTTAATAATCAACATTTAAAATGTAAATCAAAATAAAAAATAAGGCAAGATCTTCTATTCTAGTAATAATACAGATTGCTGATGAGAGTGCCGTGATCGTAACTGCTGGTGGCAGCATAACCCAGCTTAATTTCTCTAGAGACAATTTGGAAATAAGTACATATGAATAGCAAGACCTGAGAAGTGTTAACATTTATTTCTAAAATGATTTATTTATAAGACAAAGTTACAGAGAGAGAGGAAGAGACAGAGCAATCTTCCATCCACTAGTTTATTCCCCCAAATGGCTGCAATTGCTAGGGCTGGGCCAGACTGAAGCTAAGAACAGTCTCCCACATGGGTCTAGGGGTCCAAGGACTTGGGAGCTTGGAGCTGGACTGGAAGTAGAGCAGTCAGGAACTGAGCTGGTGCCCATATGGGATGCCAGTGCTGAAGGCGGCAGCTCTACCCGCTGTGCCATACAGCCAGCCGAAAGGAGTGTTATTGTCATTAATTCCACATCTTGGAATTAATTACAGGCAAGTAACCAAAAGTAAAGCATGAGTTAGAATCAAAATGTTTGCATATTGTGACTAAAATTCTATAAATACTTGTGAAAGTCTTGAAACCAAAAGTAGTTCATTTTCTACCCCATGTGACATAATGTGACTACTGTTCATCAATTAAAATTTCTGGCATTAATAATTTGCTTACTTTTATTTTTTCTATGTATCTATATATCTAAATATACCCTAGTTCTGTGTTTTTTGAGTCTTATTGTATAAGGAAAGAGAATATGATAAGAATTTTATGTTCAAGGATTTATTTTGTTTATTTATGTATTTGACATTGTTCAGCCTGAGAATAAAGCTGTTACTGGATGGGTAATGAAAAAGAGTGAAATTAGTAGTTTGTTAGTAAACATTAAGTAGCTTTGACATTTGGATTGCATTTTTGGATGAGCCTTCCTAACTTGGCTGAACTGAATCATCTCACTTGGTTCAACAATTAAGAAAACTTCGTGGCTTAAAATAATTCTAAGGACAGCTAAATCTAATCGGACATAAAGTTTCCCTGTTGAGGAAGAAGTAGCCTCTCTATCGTTAGCTGCACTAAAAAATGTCAATGTTATGAAAAGATTACCCTGGAGATTCTGTGATCATTGTTGTTTTTGACCTCTCCCCCCAACTTCATAAAGATTCTTTTAACTGTCAGTTCTTAGGAATGGCAAGCTGGTGCAAAATCAGGAGTGTGTAAGAGTGTCATGGTGCTGAAAAAGGAAGACGTGAAAGGAATAGTGAAGGTGGGTGGTGTGATAAAGATTTGATGCAGTGGCAGTAGGGGTTCTTAGAATGAAAGGAACTCTTGGCCAGCACTTCAGCTCACTAGGCTAATCCTCCGCCTTGCAGCACCGGCACACTGGGTTCTAGTCCCAGTTGGGGTGCCGGATTCTGTCCCAGTTGCCCCTCTTCCAGGCCAGCTCTCTGCTATGGCCCGGGAGTGCAGTGGAGGATGGCCCAAGTCCTTGGGCCTTGCACCCCATGGGAGACCAGGAGAAGCACCTGGCTCCTGGCTTTGGATCAGCGCGGTGTGCCGGCTGTGGTGGCCATTGGAGGGTGAACCAACAGCAAAGGAAGACCTTTCTCACTGTCCACTCTGCCTGTCAAAAAAAAAAAAAAAAAAAAGGAACTGCCAGTGATGATGAGTGAAAAGAGAACACAGCTCTGCAGATTGAAGGGAGGTGGCATGTGTGTCTGATTCAGGTTCTAGGATTAGCAGATTAGCACTCTTCATAGTCTCTTCATATATGCATATTATACTTATAGAATGAAGAGATTGAGGCCTATTTCCAGAAATAGTGACTAAAGTTGGAAACATTTTATTAGCTTCAAAAGGCACCTTGTTACTTACTGGCTGAGAAAGGCTCCCAGCTAGTGGGTTTACTTATCTCAGATGTTCTTTGTAGTCACAAGTAGCAGAGCTGTATCACAGGGAGCTTTTCACGGTGTAGTTCCAGGTTAAAAATGCAGGAATGCTGGCAGTTTTGATATTTAATGAAGTTTGCATGTGAATGCCTGATGTACAGTACAGATGGGTCTGATATATTGTTGATTGATTTGGTATTTAAAATCAAGGCACAGACGTTTACATTCTCTTTTTTTTCTTTTTTTTTGTCTTTTATTTTTACATTCTCTCTTTTTTTAAAGTTAGCAAAACAGGACAAGCAGTAAATTATGCCCGAGATCAATTAGCATGCATGTACTGTTTTTATATGAATGAATCTCAGTGGGAAGATTAGAAATCACAAAAAAACTTTTTTTTAAAAGTTGCATTGGTACTCCAAACTATGAATATGGCTCTAGTAGATTAGGTACTGGGTGAAATTGAGGGATGAAAAAGCAAACCATGAAGCTGTAAGAGGATTTCGTGGTTCCTGCTGGTAGCTCATTAATACAATACTTTCATCTCTTGAAGAATTTTATAATATTATGAAGCTAGTTTGTTGTGGTGAGTCTTTCCAACGTTTATGCAAATACTAGTGAATTTGATGCCTCCTGTAATCTAGAGCTGGTCTTGGATGTGCTAATTAATGCTGCATTTGCTCTTGGAATATTTTGACCACATCCTCCTAAAGGAGTCACAACAAAGGGAGTTTTTTTCTTGCTTCTACAGTTTCTATAATTTAAATGAAAGATACATAATGCCACATCTAGTGATGATAATAGATTGAAATAATTGCTTTATAAAGTGTTTTTATGTATGGTAGTTCAGTTGGTGAATAAATGTAGGTGCTGTTGCCCCTGTTTTGCAGAGAAGGAGTAAGCTGGCAGTGATAGGATGAAATAGTTGCAAAAGTTTCTGAACCTGGGTCACTAAGACTTTATAAAAAAAAACATATTTAGTGAGTGTATCAGAAATGATGGAATCCAAGTTATATTACTATTAATAATTTGCACTTAAATAGCATTTAAAAAAAATTTTTTTTTTGGACAGGCAGAATGGACAGTGAGAGAGACAGAGAGAAAGGTCTTAATTTGCCATTGGTTCACCCTCCAATGGCTGCCGCGGATGGCGCGCTGCAGCCGGCGCACCACGCTCATCCGATGGCAGGAGCCAGGTGCTAGGTGCTTTTTCCTGGTCTCCCATGGGGTGCAGGGCCCAAGCACTTGGGCCATCCTCCACTGCACTCCCGGGCCACAGCAGAGGGCTGGCCTGGAAGAGGGGCAACCGGGACAGAATCCGGCACCCCGACCGGGACTAGCACCCAGTGTGCCGGTGCCGCAAGGCGGAGGATTAGCCTGTTGAGCCACAGCACCGGCAATAGCATTTAAATATTAAAAAAAAGTAAAACCCCAGCCATATTAAACTACTACCACTTTAAAAAATTTGTTATTTTATTTGGTTTTTATAAACTGGAGGTTGCTTTATTTGCTCATTTTCCTTTAAAAACAACTTTAGAGTGAAAACTCGTGTTTTTAATGAAATGAGTAGATACACAGAAAGTATGTTCTGAGATGATTGATTTTTCCAGTAACAGGAACTCAGTGTTGGTAATAGGATTATTTAATAACTACAACTCTTTTTCTTTTTATGGCAATCTTTTTTTTATATAATTTAGTAATATTCACAATATCCGTTTTTTAAATTAAGTGGGTAGGAGACAATTTTTTTTCTCTTTATAATAAGTCTTTGTAGTATATCCTCTGTATAGCAAATCTTTTCCTAATAAGTTACTTATTATTAATAAGTTACTAAAACCAGTGTTATGGTTTTAGTATAATGCAAGAATGATGGTATGTTAGAGCACTTGAATTGAAAGTTAGAGGAATGAGCTGGCGCTCCGGCTCACTTGGCTAATCCTCCACCTGTGGTGCTGACACTCTGGGTTCTAGTCCTGGTTGCGGCGCCAGATTCTGTCCCAGTTGCTCCTCTTCCAGTCCAGCTCTCTGCTGTGGCCCTGGCAGGCAGTGGAGGATGGCCTAAGTGCTTGGGCCCTGCACCTGCATGGGAGACCAGGAGGAGGCTCCTGGCTCCTGGCTTCAGATTGGCGCAGTGCGCCGGCCGCAGCAGCCGTTTGGTGGGTGAACCAACGGAAGGAAGACCTTTGTCTCACTTAGTCTAACTCTACCTGTCAAAAAATAAATTAATTTAAAAAAAAGGGGGAATGGCACAATCTTGAACTCTCACCTTAATCATGTTGTATCCTTTGGGCTAGTCTTAGATTTCTTTCTTAGTAAAAATCTAGTATTTACCTAAAATTACATAAGGATATTTTCATTTAAGACTTTTTGCAATCATTTTGTTCATCTGTGTGAAATAACATCTCTTTGAAATGAAATATCTGTAAGAGGATTTCTTCCCCACCCCACAGAATAAGAAGTTCAATAAGTAAAAAACAAAAGAACCTTAGATTAATGGGAATAGACAATGGCTATTAAACAGTATTTAATTTGTTATCAAATAATGGCTGTTACACAATAACTGAATGGAAACATGACCATTTCACCCATATGCAGTAAATTTTAAAGTAATAACAGATCCTTCAAACTATTGCAGTACAGAATTCTTAACCATTAGTTTGACAAAGGTATAAAACAGTTTTAGAAAACTATATTTGCAGCAGTACTGATATACACAGATATTTCTTTTTTTCTTTCTTTTTTTTTGTTTTTGAATTTTAGTTTCCACATATAAGGGAGAACATGTGGTATTTGTCTTTCTGGGACTGGCTTATTTCACTCAAAATGATGTCCTCCAGTTGTGTCCATTTTACTGCAAATGGTAGAATTTCATTCTTTTTTATAGCTGAATAGTATTCCATTGTGTATATATAGCACAGTTTTTTTTTTTTAATATCACATTTCCTTTATCCGTTCATCTGAGGACGGACACTTTGAATGATTCTAGTTTTGGCTATTGTGAATAGTGCTGCTGAAAGCATGGTTGTGCAGGTATCTCTGATTTCATTGTGTTCAAGTCTTTTAGGTGTATACCCATGTAAGAGTATTTCTAATGTTAACAATTAATGTATATTCTTGAATTTGTTCTTAAGATGTTTAATTTTATTTATTTGAAAATTGTAACAGCATTTTATACAGTAAAACTACAATGAAAGGTCTGTAATTAAATTGTAATTCGTTATAGAAGAACTAGCTAATGGAGAATATCAACCTAATTTTCTATATTTTTCATTGATGAATAAAAATTGTGTATATTATAAAGCATGGTGTTTTAAATACATGGATATTGTGGAATGACTAAGTCAAACTAATAAACATATGCATTATCTTACATACCTTTTTTTGTGGTGAGAACACTTAAAAATATGAAATACTTTGCAGATTCGTTTGTTGTCCTTGCACAAGAATCATATTAATCTCCATATCATTTCAACTGTAGTATATGTGCTGCTGAAGTGAGCAACAGATTCTAGTTTGTAGGCCCATTTATTTTGTTACACAAGATCTTTTGGGTAAAAAAATATGGTATTTTTGAAGAGAGCTGTAAAAAGCTGGTGAAATTAGAATGAGATCTAGTTTATTTAATAGTATTGTATTGGTTTTGAAAATGTGCTATGACTATGTAAAATGTTGTTGGAGAAAGTTGGGCAAAGGATACTGAGCCACTTTTATAATTTCTTCTGAAAAATTTTCAAAAATAAAAAGTTACAATAATAAATTCATCTTTGGGGATTATTAAGTATGTGTTGGGTGTGTTTCTAAAAGTTTCATATTATTGATATTATTAGTTTCAACAACTTGAAATATTCTTCGTGAATTAAGTTATGTTTTGGCTGAAATATAACAGACCTACAGATGTTAAGTGTTAAACTCCATTGATGTTAAGTTAAAACTCCATTGCTTTCCTGAAGTGAAATGCACGTGTGTAACCAGCACCCAGGTGAAGGGCATTAAGCAACGCAGTGATTCCTCCCAGTTGCTCCTGAGAACAAAGTTTAATTACTGTACTTACTAAATATTTATTTCTGAGACTAACTTATATAGGAAAAGATTAAGGAACTTCATTTTCATTTTTTCATTTCATTTTTTCTTTGCATGTGAAGATGGAGAATATCTGCTTCAGAATTATTTTAATTAACACAGTGATTGAATTGCCTAATGGTAAATTAACCCCACTGTAATGTAGAAATTATACAGTGATAGATAACTTAAATTTTTAACCTTGATGGTATTCTGGGAATCAATAGCAAAAGATGAAAATACATTGTGGTGGCTATTATTAGTTACCACAATCTATTCTCCCATATTTTATATAATATAATCATACAGTGATGTCTACAGCACCTACTGATTCATTTGCCAAATTCAAAAAATATCCTCAATTATAAAAGTAACATTCTTGATGCACAAAACCTGGAATACTCCAAAACACAAGAAAGAGACACTGTTTCGACCAGAGCAAAGCTTTCCTATAAAGGCCAATATTTATGGTTTAGTGATATGTGGATTCGGGCAACTTTTCCCCCTTCTTGTCTCCACCCAAAAGATCCTCTGTGCTGTGGATGGAAGAGGATTCTGAACTTCCATGAAATGCTGGGAAGCTCTGTAAATTATAGGTGAGATTGTATTTGCTAAGCCTGCTAGCTAACTCAGGCCGTCTGACCTCTTACCAGTGGAGTGTGAGAGTAAATTACACAAGCAACTTCTGCTTACCTTGCTGCTGAAGAAGACATTTCTGAATCTTTTCCCCACTGTGTGGAGTAGCACCCGTGCAAGCAAAATTCATGTCTGATTCAAAGGAATGGAGCTGTCCCCAGTCCTGGGGCAGTCACCCAGGACTGTCTTTGACAGGAACAAAACTTGCTCCAATTCTAAAATCACTGTCTTTTTTTGGGAGCAATTCTTTGATATAGCTGCGTAGCCTGTGCTAACAAATGCGTGCCTCATTCAGATGATTGTTAATTAAGCACACACTGCTACACAAGGGAACTTCAGACAGTTCATAGAAAGTGTATATTATGAAAAAACTGCAAGGACCTTAAAAACTTTTTACAAACAAACTTACCTTTTAATTCCATTTTTTGGGGGTACTCTCCTAGTAGTTCTAAGCTGAAGTTGCTAAGTTTATGAATGATTTTCTTCAAAATAAAACTTAACCACTTACAATAACCTTGTATTGTTTCTTGTGTCCTTGCATTCCCATGATGTTCTATTTGAGTGAGTGACTAGGGGGATTCAAGATATGTAGAATCTTTACAGTAAATAAAATACCATATATTAATGAAAAAAGAGACAAATGACAATTTAAATTTCATATAGACCATCTATTTCATGGTCATTCGTTTGATTGATTGATTGATTGATTGATTTGAAAGGCAAAGTTACATAGAGGGGGAGGGGGAGAGAGAGATCTTCCATTCACTGATTTACTCTCCAAATGGCCCATGGCAGGAGCTGGGCAGGTCTGAAGCCAGGAGCCAGAAACTTCTTTTGGGTCTCCCATTTGGATACCGGGACCTAAGTTTTTGGGCTGTCTTCTGTTTCTTTCCCAGGCACATTAGCTGGGAATTGGATTGGAAATGGAGCAGCTGGGACTTGAACTGGCGTCCATATGGGATGCCAGCACCGCAGACAGTGGCTTTACCCGCTTTATCACAATGCCAGCCCCTTGATATTGTTTGATCAATACATATGTATGAGTAATTTTCACCACTGGTACTGATTCATTCTGCAGTGAGATAATGTACCTTACAGCGTTTACCTACCAGGTGAATAGATAATACTCAGAATCTCACCTCTAATACCATCTTATAGTGAAAAACCAAGGTAATTGTAGGTAGTTTAACATCTAGGAGCTGAAGAAATATGTATCTTCTTTTGCTTAATAGTGACTGGCCTTAATCATCTGTGCTCTTTCATCTTCATCATTGTCCAAATAAAATTGCAGCATTTTAAATGGTGACTTTGTTCATAAAATTATATATGAATAAAAGTTTGGATTAAAAATTTCAAACGTAATGCTTTAGAATTGAATATATTTTGTAGACTTTTTTTTTTTTTTTTTAGATATTTATTTATTTGGAAGGCAGAGTTACAGAGAAAAGGAGACAAAGATGCCATCTGGTGGCTCACTCCCCAAATGGCCGCACAGCCAGGGTTGGGAAAGGCTGGAGCCAGGAATTTCTCCAGGTCTCCCATGTGGGTGCAGGGGCCTGAAGACTTGGGCCATCTTCTGCTGCTTTCCCAGGCACATTAACAAAGAGCTGGATCGGAAATGGAGCAGTCGGGACTGAAACTGTTGCCATATGGGATGCCCATATGGCAGGCCGTGGCTTTAACCTGCTGTGCCACAGTCCTGGTCCGGTGTAGACTATTTTGAAAAGAATTCTTACCCATATGTGCCGCATATGATAATTCAGATAATCATAACATGTATTTATTAAACAATATTTTAATTAAGGAGAAAGATTTTTGTAACTTAATTGATAGAAATAGTCTCAGCTTTTAGTTAACTTGTGTCAGATTCACTAGGAAAGCTGGGTAAAACACTGCTGGACCCTACCCCCAAGAGTTCCTTATTAGTAGGTATGGGCAGGGTGTGAGAATTTGTTAGATTTGCCAGATTATGCTGATGCAGTTGCCCCATGTCTACACTGAGATCAGTGAATCTCTTCACATTTACAGAAAAAAGTAGCAAACACCTGCATCCCATTTTCATGCTTTAACAAATATTAAATGTTTTGTCATGTTGCTTCAGATTGCCTTCCCTTTTTCAAAGAGAGAAAATACTGCAAATGCAGTTAAATATGTGTATCTCTTCCATCAACTGATTCTCTTCCTGAGAAAATAACCACTTTCTGAAATGTAATCATCCCCATGTTATACCCTCGCTTTGTATGTGGGTTAGTGTGTGTACACAAAAAGGCATTTTGCATGCTTTAAAATTATCCATGCATGATATAACATGCATCTTTTTGCAGTTTGCTCTTTAGATTTTTGCACGTTAATACGTTTATCACTCATTGATAACAATTGTACAATCTTTGATTATGTAAGTTTACCGCATTTGTTTTGTCTGTTATTCTAGTGATAGGCATTTTTGTTGGGACAGGCAAACTAATGGTTATATAATTGACTGCTTCCTTCATTTACTTCCTTTTTCCTTGGGCACTCCCATCTTCTGTGAATATCCCCCCTCCCATTTACATACTTAGGAAAAGTAGCTTCTTACTCTGAGGAATGAATGCTGATTGATAAGACAGTCATAACAATTGTTCTTTTACCCGTGATTGGCTTTGGCATGGGCATGGTGTACTCATCTAGGATGAGTAAGGGAAAATTTGAGGGAAGGTTTTTTTCTGCCTGGTTGAGAAGAGACGTGAAGATAAATTTTCCAGCTTTGGATAAGACTCTGGAAATGTAGAATGATTGTAGCAGTAGCAGTCTTGGGACTTTGCCTATAATCACCCATTTCTCGTTACTTTTTATCTGAAAGCTTTCCTCTGTTTCAGCCACTTTGAGTTGAGTATTCTGTTTGCAAACAAAGCTGCTTATTACAAGGTAGTTCACATTCTTTAAAAATTCTAAAATATAATATTAACAATGCTTGAATTTGTCTTTTTGTATCTAGTGCAAGAGTAGATAAATAGAATTGGAATTTAAGGGCTACAGAGTGTGTTCATTTTCAACCTTATTATATGTCAAACTGCTTCCCAAAATGATTGTACTGACATGTGCTTCTACTACTAGTGTAAGATAATTTCTATTTCTCAACATCAGATCTTTGCTTAACATTTACTATGGTCAGATACTAATTTTTAGTTGATGTTTTAGAGCATTATCCATATTTGCATTGTCTAGATTATTAGTAATCATATCAACTAACTTTCCTTTTAAGTCATTTACATATTTGTGCAACATGGAATTATTTCATTATTGATACACATTTTATGTATTCTAATACTGATTTTTTATTTACATTGTTTTTGTATACACATTGCAAATATCTTTTAGTGTGTAGCTTGTTAAAGATTTTATTTGTCATAAATCTTAATGGCAAGAATAATTTTTTAAGAAAGATTTTATTTTTTATTTGAGAGGTAGAGCTACAGACAGAGAGAGGGAGAGACAGAGAGAAAGGTCACTCCCCAAATGGCCACAATGGTGGGAACCAGGCCTATCTAAAACCAAGTGGCAGGAGATTCTTCTAGGTCTCCCATATGGGTACAGGAGCCCAAGCACTTAGGCCATCTTCCACTGCTTTACCAGGCCATAGGCAGAGAGCTGGATCAGAAGTGGAGCAGGACCCAGCTCCAACCTTTGCGGCCATTTGGGGAGTAAACCAGCAGATGGAAGATTTCTCTCTCCCTCTCTCCCTCTCTCCCTCTCTCCCTCTCTGTCTCTGCCTCTCTGTAACTCTACCTTTCAAATAAACAAATCTTTAAAAAAAAAAAAAAAAGAAGTGGAGCAGCTGGGACACAAACCGGTGCCCGGTGCCCATATGAGATGCCAGCACTTTGGGTGGACGTTTATCCTACTACACCACAGCACTGGCCCCCAAGGATACTTTTTAAAATATCTTTTATTTTACTTGCAATGCATAGTTACAGAGAGAGACAGTGAGAAAGATTTCCTCTCTGTTGGTTTCTCCCCAAATGGCCACAACAGCCAGGCTGAAGCCAGGAGCTTCATCCCGGTCTCCCATTGGATTTAGGGGCACAAGCATTTGGGCCATCCTCCACTGATTTCCCAGGCACGTTAGCAGGGAGCTGGATCAGAAATGGAGCAGCTGTGGATGCCCATATGGGATGCTGGCATTGCAGGCAGCAGCTTAGAATACTTTTTAAAGAATTTAATTAATCAAAAATTTTCATTGTGGTATGTGTTGTTTCTATTTTAGAAAATCTTTCCCTAACCTTGGTCAGAAAGATAGCCTATATTTTCTTCTAAAAGTTGTTAAGAATTTTTCTTATCACATAGAGATCTTTAATCCTCTTGGAATTGACTTTCAGGTAAAGTGTGAGAAGGAAGTATTTTCACAATCAATATTATTGATTCTCTTTCTGAACTCTGTTCTGCTCCACTGGCTTATTTGTCTGTCCCTGTGCCAGTTTGGTGTTATTTTAGTTAGTGGAACTTCATAAAAAGACTTCTTTATTACCTTGCTAGTATTCTGAATTGTCTTGGGTTGTTCCTGGATTTCTACTCTTCCAAATGCATTTTTGGATGTGGTTGTGAAGTCTTACCAAAAACGGCTACCAGGGTTTTGAGTGGAATTGAATTAAATTTTTATAACTACTTGGAAAATTTTATATATTTTATGTAGTATATCTAGCCATTCATGTAGATGGTATTTCCCACTCATTTTTGCAGTTCTTTTCTTTCAGTAATGTACATTTTTTCAAGGTTTATTTGAAAAGCAGAGTAACAGAGTGGGAGGTAGAGAGACAGAGATTTTCCATGCTCTGTTTCATTCCCAAATGGTCACATTGGTTAGGTTGTGCCAGCCTGAAGTCAGGAGCCAGGAACTCCATCATGGTCTCCCAGCTGAGTGACAGGGGCCCAAGTGTTTGGGCCATAATTCACTGCCTTCCCAGACACATCAGCTAAAAGCAAAGTGCCCAGGATTTGAATCAACACATTGATAAGTATGTAGGCATCCAAGCAGTGGCTTAATACACTGTGCCACAACACTGGCTCCCATTTTTTGTCTGTTCTACTTATTTCTAGAAATGATGTATTTTTGTTTTGATTACATTTTTCCAGTTGGTTTTCACTGTAGAAAATTTGTTATTTAAACAATCTAATTGAAATAGATTATATGTGAAGAGAGTACATAGTGTGATTGCTGTAACTTATTATAAGGTAAGCTTGCTTATGTATCTGCTCAGGTCAGGAAAGAGAATTTTACCTATTCGGAGTCTCTCCACTCTGGTCATCTTCCAATTACTATTCTTGATTTCCTTTCAAAAATTAATTATTATCATGGTTTGAATTTACTCATTTTAAACTTTAAGTTAAATTATATAGTGCAGTTTATTTGATGTTTGTCATCTTCTGCTTAGTATTTGTGAAATTTATCTGTGTTAGTGAGTGAAGTTTTGTGGTGTTCCATTGTAAGCTTATTCTTTTTTGTGTATACATCCTAACGTTGACAAACATTTGGGCTTTTTTTTTCATTTTTGAGCTGTGATGAGTAATGATATATTCACATTGATACCTTTTTATTTATTTTTTATTTATTTGACAGATAGAGTTAGACAGTGAGAGAGAGAGAGAAAGAAAAGACTTCCTTCCATTGGTTCACCCCCCCCAAATGGCCGCTACAGCCAGAGCTACGCTGATCGGAAGCCAGGAGCCAGGTGCTTCTTCCTGGTCTCCCACGCAGGTGCAGGCGCCCAAGTACTTGGGCCATCCTCCACTGCCTTCCTGGGCCCACAGCAGAAAGCCGGACTGGAAGAAGAACAACCTGGACTAGAACCCAGTGCCCATATGGGATGCCGGCACCACAGGCAGAGGATTAACCAAGTGAGCCACGGCACCAGCCCCATCTTTTTTAATATATTTTTAAAAAGATTTACTTATTTACTTATTTGAAAGGCAGGGTTACAGAGAGAAGAAGAGACAGAACTTCTGTTTGCTGGTTCACTCCCCAAATGGCTGCAGTGGTCAGAGGTGGGCCAATCTGAAGTCAGGAGCCAGGAGCTTCTTCTGGGTCTCTCATGTGGGAGCAGGAGCCCAAGGACTTGGGCCATTCTCTGCTGATTTCCAGGCTAGATCGAAGTGGAGCAGCTAGTGCTCGAACTTGCGCTGCAGGCTGCGGCTTTATCTGCTTCACTACAATGCCGGCCCCTTGGTACCTTTTCTTTAAAAACACTTTTGTATGTATTTGAAAGGCAGATAGACACACATAGAAGGACAGATAAATACACTGAGAGAAAAGGAGAGAGCAAGCGAGAGACTGAATCTTCAGTTCATTGGTTTAGCTGGAATTGGAAGCAGACCTCTTGCAGGTTTCCCAAGTAGCATCTAAGTACTGTGCCAAACACCCTTCCCTACCTTGATCTTTTTTTTTTTTTTTTTTAAGATTTATTTGTTTATATGCAGAGAAAAGGATTGAAAGAGAGAAATCTCCTATCTGTTAGTTCACTCCCCAAATGCCCACAACAGCTGTCACTGGGCCAGACCAAAGCCAGGAACAGCAGCCAGTCTCCTCTGTGGTCAGCAGGGACCCAAGAACTGAGGCTATCATTTGCTGCTTCCCTAGTACTTAACAGGAAGCTGGATCACAAGCACCCAGTAGCCCAGACTTGAACCAGGAATTACCATATTGGATACCAGCATCCGAAGTAGTATCTTAATCCACTAAAACACAACACCTACCCTCCTACATTGATATTTTTTGAGTGCATGTGGCCATTTCAGACACCTCTTAGAAATTTGGCTATTCTAAAGTGCGTATTCAAGTTTTCCACACATTTTTCCATTAGGTTGTTTCATAATTTTTGTATTGATTTGTAGGAGTTCCTTATATATTCTTAACTATTCATTGTGGTAGACCTCTCTCAACCTATGCCTTACCTTGGGTTCTTTATGATGTTTCTTGATGAATGGGTCTTAATTTTATTTATTAGTTTTTAAAGATTTATTTTATTTTTTTGAAAGGCAAAGTTACAGAGGAGAGAAGAAAACAGAGACAGAAAGAAAGATCTTCCATCCTCTGCTTCACTGTGTGGGTCTGGTCTGTCCAAAGCCAGGAGCCCAGAACTCCACCCAAGTCTTCCATGGGGGTGCAGGGACCCAAGTACTTGGATCATCTTTTGCTGCTTTCCCCAGTGCATTGGCAGTGAGCTAGGTGGAAGGCAGAGCAGCTGGGATTCCAACCAGAGCTCTGATTTGGGATGCTCACATTGCCAACTGTAGTATAACCTGCTGCGCCATAATACCAGCCTCCCAGATCTTCTTAACTTTATATTATCAATACTTTTTTGTATCCTGTCTTGAAAGTTTTAGTTTCCCAAGTAAACCTAGGTCTGCACTTTCCAATACTGTAGCTACATGTGGCTGTTGAGCACTTGAAATACAGTTAGTCTGAATTAAGATGTATTGTAAATTTAAATTACATTCCAGATTTCAAAGCTATTGATTAAGCAGAGTGTAAAATAGTTAATAATCGTTATATTGTTTACGTTTAATGCGATAACTAGAGGATAGTATGAAATTAGTTTCACCAGTTTATTCTAGAAAATTTCAAATTCATGTAATAGGCTCAGATTATTTCTAAATTCTAGGAACAAACTGTCCAGAAGAGCTTTCTTTAATGATAGATATGTTCTATATCTGTGCAGGATGGTAGCCATTAGTTAGTTACATGCAGTTATTGAGCATTTAAAATGTAACTCAGGTAACTGAGAAGCTCAGTTTTAAATTTAATTTTAAATAATTTGAATTTAAATGCTCATGTATGGCTAGTGGCTACCATTGGAGAGCACTGGAGAGCACCGTTCTGAACAGTTTATTGTTTTAACATTTTCTGTCTCAATTTAGGTTCATAATTCACCTGTAATTGGTTCCTATGTATGATGTGATGTAGGGGTCAAGTTTCATCTCCTTCCTTCCTTCCTTCTTCCTTCCTTCCTTCTTCCTTCCTTCCTTTCTTTCCTTTCCTTTCCTTTCCTTTCCTTTCCTTTCCTTTCCTTTCCTTTCCTTTCCTTTCCTTTCCTTCCCTTCCCTTCCCTTCCCTTCCCTTCCCTTCCCTTCGCTCTCGCTCTCGCTCTCGCTCTCGCTCTCGCTCTCGCTCTCGCTCTTTCTTTCTTTTAGATTTATTTTATTTATTTGGAAGGTAGACCTAGAGAGAGATCTTCTATCCACTGGTTCACTCCCCAGATGGCCAAAGTGGCTGGGGTTAGGGAAGGCCAAAGCCAAGAGCAAGGAACTCCATCTGGGTCTCCCATGTAGGTGGCAAGGACCCAAGTACTGAGATCATCTTCCACTGCTTTCCCAGGTGCATTAGCATGGAGCTGGATTGGAAGTGGAGCAGCTAGGACTTGAACTGGTGCCCTTATGGGATGCCAGCAGTGCAGGTAGTGGCTTAACCTGTGTCGCAATGCTGGCCTGTGTTTTTTTCCTCTACATGGAACTCTAACTGACCAAGTACCAAGAAAAAAAAGTTCTCTTCTGTTTTTAGACTTTGTTTTGTTTCTTTGGTTTATTTGTTTGTTCTGACATGAAATACCATGCTGTCTTTAATAACTTGGTAGAGCAAGTGCTTCTATTTTATTCCTCAAGAGTGTCTTGGCCATGCTTGGCTTGCTTTATTCTCATGAAAATTAAAAATGACTCATCAAATTTTTTTAAAAAAGATTTATTTATCCATTTGAAAAGCAGAGTTACAGAGAGGCAGAGACAGGAAGAGAGAGCGGGGGATCTTCCATCCACTGGTTCACTCCTCAAATGGCTACAATGGCTAGAGGTGGGCCAGTCTGAAGCCAGGAGCCAGGAGCTGCTAGGCCATAGCAGAGAGCTGGATCAGAAGTGGAGCAGCCGGGATGCGAACTGGCACCCATGTGAGATGCCGGCACTGCAGTTGGTGGCTTTACCCGCTATGCCACAACACCAGCCCCAATTCATTAGTTCTTACATAATAACTTCTCGGGTTCTTATTGTGATTTTATTGTTCTATAGCCCATTGAGTTTTAAACATGATACAGACATTTTTTTTTAAGGTTTTAATTTTTTCTAATAATGTGATACTTTTCTACATAAAGGTCTTTTTTTTTTTTTTTTTTAAGATTTATTTACTTACTTGGAAAGCAGAGAGGCAGAGAAAGGGAGAGACAGAGAAAGAGATCTTCAAAGATCATCAGCTGGTTCACTCCCCAAATGGCTGAGATACTTGGGGATGAGCCAGGCCTAAGCCAGAAGCCTGGAACTCCATCCAGTCTCTCATGTAGGTGGCAGGAGCCCAAGTACATGCTTGTTCCACCATTCGCTGCCTTCCCAGGCATGTTAACATGGAGCTGGATCTGAAGTGGAGCATCTGGGGACTTGAACCAATCAATATCTGTAGGGGGTGCTGGCATCACAAGCTGTGGCTTAACCCACTGTGCTACATCGGTGGCTCCTACTTAAGGCTCTTGTACGTCATAGTTCTGAGCTGTTATAAGTAGTATTGTTTTGTAGTCATTTTCTGGTTATTGTTGACATAAAAATACAATTGATTTTTGGTTATTTCCCTTATATTAAGCAGCTATACTCAATTAATATTAATTCTAGTAGCCTATATTTGATTTTCTGCATACTCAATTCTACCATTCATGAATAATGTTAATTTTTTTTTCTGATTCTTAAACATTTTACCATTTTATTTCTTATTTTCTCAATATATTGATCAGAACCTCCAGGACAGGGCTCAACAAACTTTTTGTAAAGGATCAGCTAGGAAAGAAACCAACAATTCATCTATATGTGTGTAGACTCCTTAGTGATTTGCTTGAGGGATTCAGAATACTATTGAGAATGAATCTTGAGCTATGTGTATTAACTTGAAGGGCTTTACACTGTTTTGGTTAAATAAAAGTGATCCTTTTTATAGGAAATTGGAGAGGGGAAGAATGATTCATAGCATTGAAAGAAATGAGAAATGAGGTAAAACATTTTCTTAGTGGATTGGTCAACGGCTAGAGAATTCATAATTATTTTGAATATGCCTAGGTATATTGCTTAGTTCTAATACTTGTCTCTTCTTTTAATCTATTTAGGAAAAATAGAAATGAAGGTACATATGCACACAAAATTTTGCCTCATTTGTTTGCTGACGTTTATTTTCCATCATTGCAACCATTGCCATGAAGAACATGACCACGGCCCTGAAGAGCTTCACAGACACCACCATGGGATGACCGAATTGGAGCCAAGCAAATTTTCAGTGCAGGATGCGGAAAATGAAAAAAAATACTATATTGAAAAACTTTTTGACCGTTATGGTGAAAATGGAAGATTATCCTTTTTCGGTCTGGAGAAACTTTTAACAAACTTGGGCCTTGGAGAGATAAAAGTAGTTGAGATTAATCATGAGGATCTTGGCCACGATCATGTTTCTCACTTAGATATTTTGGCAGTTCAAGAGGGAAAGCATTTTCACTCACATAACCACCAGCATTCCCATAATCATTTAAATTCAGAAAATCAAACTGTGACCAGTGTATCAACAAAAAGAAACCATAAATGTGGCCCAGAGAAAGACACAATTGAAGTATCTGTAAAATCTGATGACAAACACATGCGTGAGCATAATCATCGCTTACATCATCGCCATCGTTTGCATCATCACCTTGACCATAACATTACCCGCCATTTTCACAATGATTCCATTACCCACAGAGAGCGTGGGGGTCCTAGACATGAACCTTCAACAGAGACCAATAAAACACAGACACAGTCTGATGTCAGGCCACTGAAAGGAAGGAAGAAGAACAAAGAGAAAAATACTGAAAATTCTGAAGTGATTACCCCAGGTTTTCCCCCTATCCATGATCAGGGTGAGCAGTCAGAGCATAATCGGGTCCACAAACCCGATCGTGTACAAAACTTGGGTCATTCTCACGTACACCTTCCAGAGTACGGTGGTCATGATTCTGGTCACGGACACCAAGATGTTGATGCTGATAATGAAGGGGAGCCTCGGCATACTCGAAAGCGAGAAGCACCGCATGTTAAAAAAAGTGCAATTTATTCAGCTGCTAGTCACAAAGATCATAATGAAGATGACCGTCCACATGAAGTGAGTATTAAAAGATGTCCTGTGGTTGCATTGTAACTCAGATAATTGTGGAATGTTTTAGATGAAAGTAAAATTAACCGTGGTTAACAGATATATTTAAACATATTTCCATGTCAGATATCAGCTAACATTCCTGAAAAAATACTTGAAGGAATCAGATTCCATATAAATATTTTTAAAATCTGAATTTTCACATTGTGTTGTTTGTTCTTATATTCTATAATTTGAACCCCTCAAATCTCACTGTTAAATGTTGTTAGAAGGTATTTTCTGTATTTCATTCTTCGTTATAAATTATTTGACTTCCCAAGTTATTTTCTTTTTTATGTTACCATTGGTTGGTTTCAAGATATTATGAAGGTGAAAACCTTTTTATGTTCACCCCCATCCTCTTGGGAAGCAATGTTCAATTACTTTATCATAATTCAATTAGCAATTAAGTCATTGATCTAACTCTAAAGTCAGATATTTGCTAACTTTCTGTTAAAGTTTTCTCGTGATACTGATTTTTTCTCAGGCCTTTAACAAACTTGGAGAAAATGCAGAAAGGCGTAATAGTAAGAAACTCCAACAGTAGTGAGATAGTTCTCTTTTCCTTCTTGATTTCTGTGCTATTAATACCTTCACATTGACTTTGGTTCTTTTGATTACTTTTTCGATAGAGATTTATTATTTATTTACTTGAAAGTCAGAGTTACAGGGAGAGAGACTGAGAGAGACACAGAGACAGACAGAGAATATTCCCATCTGCTGGTTCACTCCCCAGATGGCTGCAACAGCTAGGGATGATCAGGCCAAAGCCAGGATCTTCGTTCAGGTCTCCCACGTGGGTGGAGAACCTAAACACTTTGGCCAGTTCCACTGCTTTTCCCAGGCCAATAGCAGGGAGTTGGCTTGGTTATGGAGCAGCTGGAACTCTGGTGGCCATATGGGATGCTGGCATCTCACTCAGGCAGTGGCTTTAACTACTATGCTACAATGCAGGGCCCTTGATTACTTTTAACTGTTCCCTTTAAGCAAGCACATTTATTTTTGTTTTAGTAAGGGTATAGCCAACACTCTGCTTATCCTGATTTTTAGCTCAAATTAATGTTTAGAAAAATTTGTTGAATTTGTTTGTTTTAGAAAGTAGAAAGTAGCATCATCAAATATGAAAAACGACTTTACCTTTTGCTATTTCTGCTATTGTCATTGAGATACGTATTTTTATGTAATTAAGTATATTTATGTTTCTTAACATAAATCGTCAGGTATTTGGTTTTTAGCAATTATAAACAGTGGTTTTAAAAGAACATATATGTTAAAACTTTGGTGTGCTTTTAAAGTATTATTTTATTACTACAGATATCTTTGAGTCTTTTGTTGATAGTAAATAGATCTTATTATTATTGATGTTTCTTCTTTGTATCAGACCTATGAGGTCTGCATCATCAGCCTTTGTTAGCAGTATTCTCACAGGTCTGATGTATCCAGGAAATTTTCTCAGGATTTTTGAAAATGCTCTTCATATTGAATAGTTTCTCATGGTATTTAGGATTTGAGCAGAATCATTTGTGTGTGTATGTAGATTTAGATTTTTTGTGTGAGTGCAACAGACAAAACCCTGTAGTGAAATAGCAAGTCAGTAAATGAGTATGCATACAGGGTGGTTATATGTGAGAAAAGGGACTGTGCCATCTCCCTTGCCTTAGTTTTGTATAATTATTTTTTCTGGTTTATTGATCTAAACTTATTTTCTGTTCTGTTTTGTTTTTAAAGTACTGGTGGATGAAGCTGCTCTTTTCATTTTCCAGGATTTTCCAATGTAATATTCTTTTAGCAGTAAAAATTTCCATTGTACTCTATAGTTAATATTTTCTCAAGACTTGAGTCACTGATGATTGCAGTTTGTTAGAAAGTGATTTTTCTGGCCGGCGCCGTGGCTCAACAGGCTAATCCTCCGCCTTGCGGCGCCGGCACACCGGGTTCTAGTCCCGGTCGGGGCACCGGATTCTGTCCCAGTTGCCCCTCTTCCAGGCCAGCCCTCTGCTGTGGCCCAGGAGTGCAGTGGAGGATGGCCCAGGTGCTTGGGCCCTGCACCCCATGGGAGACCAGGAAAAGCACCTGGCTCCTGGCTCCTGCCATCGGACGAGCGCGGTGCGCCGGCCGCAGCGCGCGGTCAGCGGCGGCCATTGGAGGGTGAACCAACGGCAAAGGAAGACCTTTCTCTCTGTCTCTCTCTCTCACTGTCCACTCTGCCTGTAAAAAAAAAAAAGAAAGTGATTTTTCTTATCCCGTAAGAATCTTAAGGATACAGTTGAGAGTCATTTTCTTTTATAGAGTGGGAAAATAACTAAAATCCATAAATATTAGGTAATCTAGCTGAATGTGTCTCTATCATCAATTGGTATATGAAATTTTATTTGCAATAGATACCTGTGTATTAACAGATTTTTTTCCAGTAATATTTAGAATATTTTTATTATAGGTTAATTTATTTTTCTGAATAATATTCTTAGAGATACTCTTACTTAATTTGTTTTATCAATTTTCTTGCAGTGTTTGAACGTCACTCAGTTATTAAAATACTATGGTCATGGTGCCAATTCTCCCATCTCACCTGATCTCTTTACATATCTTTGCCCTGCACTGTTGTATCAAATCGACAGCAGACTTTGTATTGAGCATTTTGACAAACTTTTAGTTGAAGATTTAAATAAGGATAAAAATCTGGTTCCTGAAGATAAGGCAAATATTGGGGCATCAGGTAAGAAAGAGATTTAAGTTTTTTCTCTTTAAAATAGTATACTAAAAAAAAATTCAATTAGAAAGTACTTCCAAAATTGTTGACTTCCTTTTAATGTCAGACTTTAAATATGTATTAATGAAATTTAGCTATGCATGTTACAAAATATTCAGTGATGGCCGGCGCCGTGGCTCAACAGGCTAATCCTCCGCCTTGCGGCGCCGGCACACCGGGTTCTAGTCCCGGTCAGGGCACCGGATTCTGTCCCGGTTGCCCCTCTTCCAGGCCAGCCCTCTGCTGTGGCCCAGGAGTGCAGTGGAGGATGGCCCAGGTGCTTGGGCCCTGCACCCCATGGGGAGACCAGGAAAAGCACCTGGCTCCTGGCTCCTGCCATCGGACGAGCGCGGTGCGCCGGCCGCAGCGCGCCGACCGCGGCGGCCATTGGAGGGTGAACCAACGGCAAAAAGGAAGACCTTTCTCTCTGTCTCTCTCTCTCACTGTCCACTCTGCCTGTAAAAAAAAAAAAAAAAAAAAAAAAAAAAACAAAATATTCAGTGAGGACAGGAAATACAATATGTAATATTTACTTCTTCTGGGGAATGTCTACAGGGGAACGTTTTGCTATGGAAAATGAGATTAAAAGGGTAGTTTGTGATAAATGGACCCTCTTTTATGAGCACATAGAAATCAGGGGATCCCTAATTAAAGTTACTTGGTGTTATAATTAAGATTTGATTTAGGGGGTTTTGGGGTTCTGGTGAGAAGCAAAGATGATTACATTTCAAAGTAAGAAGGGAAGCTAGAGTGGTTAAATTCTAGGAATGCCTCAGGAGTGCTGAATGGTTGGGACTTGAACTTCATCATTAGGTCCTTAGCTTCAAGTCAGATAAAACAAATTATTTCTAAACCTCCCAGGCTCTTTTTTCACCATATTCACCTTTGTTCACAGGTATCTCTCACTTAATATTTCAAAATGTCTGCTGCACACAAAGCTTGTTCCTTTTATTGAATCCCAGATGACATTACAGTTCATTCTTTTGATAAGATCTGGAACTCTATTACTTTCTCCTTTTTCTTTGTGTAATCTGTTGTGAAGTCCAGTTGAGTCGAGACTTACCTGTCTTCCAACCCCAGACACAGTGCGTCATCATATCCTTAGGTCCTTGCTTGCGTTCTTGTGCCCCTTGCAAGAAAGTAATAAAATAAAAGTGATATTCTCCAAAAGTTTTTTTCTTTACAGTAAAAGCTAAGATTTAATTATTATATAATTTTTATCTCACTTAACAAACACATTATTGCAACAACTGATCTAAATTCAATTCATTTACTCCTTATAACAGTCTTATGAGAAGGGTAATGTTACTCTTCCTGGTAACATTGCTAAGATCTCAGAGCTAGTACATGGTAGTGCTGCAATTGAAGCCTAGCAAGTTTAACCATTTTGTTATCTGTGTGTTAATATTTTATGTTCTTTTTACCAAATATTACCAGTAGGCCAATAAGGGAGGCATGTGGGTAGTATTCAGAAAGTTCATGGAAAATGTGCATTGTCAAATAACTATGCGAGGATTTCAAAATTTTTGTACCAAAACAGTCTTACTTTTTAATTCCATGTTTCTATAAACTTTTTTTTTTTTTTAAGATTTTACTTATTTATTTGAGAGGTAGAGTTACAGAGAGAAGTGTTCGATTTGTTGGTTCACTCCCCAAATGGCCACAACGATCAGAACAGAGCCAATCTGAAACCAGGAGCCAGGAGCTTCTTCCCGGTCTCCCACGTGGGTTCAGGGGCCTAAACCAGTCTCCACTGCTTTCCTAGGCCTCAAGTAGAGAGATGAATGAGAAGAGGAGCAGCCAGGATATGAACTGGCACCCATATGGGATGCTAGTACCACAGGCAGAGGTTTAACCTACTATGCTACAACATTGACCCCATCTATGAATTCTTTGAAGTATCCTTGAATGATTTTTGTTTTTATATATAAAGAAATTGAGGCATGGAAAAGTACACAATTCCCAGACTTAATAATGACAGAGCCCACAAACTCCAAGATGTGTCTCATAAAACCTCGGGCAACTAATCCATATGCTTCCAAATTTAGTTAATTCTGGTATCACTTTTTTTTAAGTGAAAAATGTTTATTATGAAAAACATGTGCGTGCATTTAAAATTTGTTTTCAGCTTGATATTTTATTTATTTTTGAGGTAACATTTTTAAGTTTACATTTTAGTCAAAGGGTTAATGGCTCTACTAAATTAAGAGTTCAACAAATAATAAGTGGAAAGACAATAGTCCAGCAGGAAAATAGATAAGCGAGATAAACAACAATCAAATGAAAAGATAAAATAGTCACAAAATGTTTAAAACCATAGTTATTTATAATTTCTATAAGTTTGGAAAAATTTGAAACAAAGTTCACAAAAATGTGTATTTGCAACAAAATTGATACATCCAAGCTTTTTTTTTTCTTTAGTTTTAGCTCCCACATAAAAGAGAGACCATGCAGTATTTGTTTTTTTTGTTTGTTTGTTTTGTTTCTGGTTTATTTTACTCAACATAATGTCCTCCAGTTCCAATCATTTTGGTGCAAATGATAGAATTTCATCCTTTTTTTTATATAGCTGAATAATATTCCATTGTATATGTATTACCACATTTTCTGAGTCTGTTCATCTGATGATGGGTGCCTTGGTTGATTACATATTTTGGCATGTGTCTTTATACTATTTAATAATTTTCATTGTTTCCCTAATATTTTCTTTATGTCCCTGGGAGCATGGATTTGATGTGATGTGCTGGCTTTACTTTTTCTCATACATCGTAGGGAACTGCATTACGCTATATTGTCTCAAAGATCATCATCCTTTATGTGGCCCAAAAGCTTAGCAGATATGTCATCTGCCTGCCTACCTTTCCAACCTTATGCCCTGCCATTATTTGAATCTCTGCTTTTCTCAGCTCTGGCCATGAACTGCTGAAAACAGGTTATGCCTTTGTTCTCTCATTTCTCTCTTTTACGTTCTAAATCTGTTATGACTCCTCAAAGATTCCTCTCAAGCTTTCCTCTGGTTAACCTGCTGACCATCCTAGGCTTGACAAAGTTCCCTTCCTTGACACATCAGGTATCACCATTGTGGTCCAGATCTGAAGGTCTTTAATAGTTGGATCAGTTTATTTTTTGTTGTTTCATCTCTTTATCCCTAGTGCTTAATTAAAGAGAACTTTGTATAAAAGGAAGCGTTCATGTTGATTTGGATAGTAAATTGTTTGACAGTATTCTGTATGCTTTCAGTTATAATCCAGAAAAAACACTTAACTGAAAATGCATCTTTGGAAGATATTTATATGAATACATCAGTCAGCCCAGTATACTTTGATTGTAAAAGTTCTCAAAATGAGTGACATTTTATAAACTTCTTTAACACGTGTAAAAACTGTGATGGAATTACTGTAAACTTAGAATAACGAATGCAGTTCCAGTTGAAATGCCCAGTTACCTTAGAGGGAGTTATTGAAATAACTAAAATGGTACAAACAGATACAGACTAAAACTATTTTTGGTATGATGAAGAATTAAAAGGATAGACATTTGTAAAATTCCACAGTGTGGGAATAAAGAAGACATGTTTTGAAATGTCAAGTTCTAGTATATAAAAATTTGAGATAAAGCTTGAAAGAATACAAATAAATTACATAACAAGGTAAGTGTCCTGGGTGCCTATATTTCTATTCCTGGCCAATTTCTTTACAGTAGGGAATAGAATAGAATAAATTAATCATAATAGCCTGTATGTATTGGGGCTTTACCATATGCTATACTAAACACTTTTACAAGGTATTTCATTTAATTTGTTAAACCTGTGAGATGGGCACTTTTAGAGGAAAGGGAAAATTTAAGAACTTAAGTAAGTTGCCCCAGGTTATATAGCTGCCAGGTAGATTTCATGATGTGATTATATAGTATTCTCCATATAAGCTGCTTTTTTTTTTTTAATTTATTTATTTATTTGAAAGAGAGTTAGAGAGAGAGAGAGAGAGAGAAAGAGAGAGAGAGAGAATCAAGCTTCCATTGACAGGTTCAGTCCCCAAATGGCCAGAGCTGGGCCAATCCAAAGCCAGGAGCCAGGGACAACTCTGGGTCTCCCATTGTAGGTGCAGGGGCCCAAGCACTTGGGCTGTCTTCTGTTGCTTTCCCAGGCACATTAGCAGGAAGCTAGATCAGAAGTGGAGCAGCTGGGACTCAACTGGTAACTTTATTGGATGTTGACACCCCAGGGGGCAGCTTTTCCTGCTGTGCAGCGGTGCCGCCCTCCGCCCTCTGCCTGAGCTTCTACTTGTAACCGCTGTGCTTCTCACTCTGCTGCTTCCTGCTGAAAGGCTTTCTGATAGAACGCAAGTGGCAGAGAAATGAGGATTATATACAGTTAATTTAGAGGCATTTTAGTAGATAATGTAAACATAGACAGGGAAGTGATGGAGAGCAAGTATTGGTGTGAATTTTCTAAGTACGGTAGAAACAATCCCTAAGTGTGGTCTTCTCAGTAGATAAGCTGAGGTCAGTCTGATAAAATCAAAAGATGTAGAAGAAAATGAGTCTATGAACCAGATTTGATTTTTCATTTTGAAGTGGATGCAGTCTGTCCTCTTTCTTGGCTTCAGGCTTATTACAGTCCCTCTCAGGTGCCAAAGCATTTTCACTATGGCAGGAGAAAAAAGGGAGCTGAGATTTAAATATATTTATTCCTTATGGAGAAAAACAGACTGACAAGATTGTCTCATCTAAAGTTAAAACTAATAGCTTTTTTATTTTGAAGGCTTCTAAAACTTCTAGTTCTTTGTTTTCATGTCAACTGTGGATTATGACTTTAATTAATTAGAGTTGTCTATGTTGTAATATTGCCATAATCCATATATTGTAATAAAGCTGTTGACAGATGTTTGACTGTAGTAATATGGAAAGTTACAGCTTATTCCATCTGAAAAGCCTTAGAGTAAATTGTACTTGCTTTGAAAACAAATACGTTACTAATAGTGAATATTGATTAGTTGTTTGCAGGTGGTTATTAGCATGGTCAGAAATACAGCTTGAATTAATTATGTCCTGATAGATGTTAATAATTGTTATAGAGAATGCCCTGCTAGTAATTATTTTTAATGACTGCTGCACCATTAAGAAAGGTTAACTTGTTCTATATAAATCTTCCCATAGTGACATAGCTCCTACCTCATTAACTTTGTCCAAAGACTGCTGTAAACCAAATATGCTATATACTGTGTATGGTAGAAGTCATTTGTTTCACAAGATTGGCTCAGTTAGTCGTAGAGTTGACCCTAGCTTAATTACCAAGGAGGGTAGTGAATAGGCCGCTAAGCATTTTCTGCCAATTAAAATGCTGAAACAGTGTTGAAAACTGCCATCTTGCACATGCTTTAAACCAAGTTAATTAGAAAGTTTCCACAGATGAGCGCTTCTTTTTAAAAGAATGCATTTTCTCTTTAGATAATGAGAAAGGGAGTTGGTGGATAACTAAGCTTGAAGACCTTTAACGTTTTAAGTGACCTAATTTGCAGAATAACTGAAGCTTGTTTCAGACATTTAGCGCTTTTTATTGCATATGGTGTCTAGAGTACAAATAAAGAAGGCATTTGCTAGTTGTATTTAATAGTTTGCATATTGTTAGTTTGGCAGAAGTTTTTTAAAAGATGCTTTGTATTGTTTTTTGTTTTATTGTATACCAAATAAACTGGTTGAAAACACACAATTTGGTTAGAAGTCAAAACAGTTTATTCCCTGCATTGCTTTTATTCTATTTCTAGGAAATTAGGATAGAGTTTGTGTAAGCTTAAATGTAAATGTTGTAAATTCTATAAATGAATAACAAAAAGAATTTCAGATTTAGTACATGCAAAACAACTTCCCTTTTTAAAAGATTTATTTATTTGAAAGGCAGAGTGACTGAGAGGGAGAGGAGAGACAGACACATACACACACAGAGACAAGAGAAGGGGGAGAGAGAGAAAGAGAGAGAGAAATGTTCCATTTCTGGTTCACTTCCTAAATGGCTGCAACAGCGAGGGCTGGGCCAGGCTGAAGCCAGGAGTCCAGAATTCCATTCAGGGCTAACGCAGGAGTGACAAGGTCCTAAGCACTTGGGCCCTCTTCCACTGCTGTCCCAGAGGAAATTGGATTCAACGTGGAGCAGCCAGGACTCAAACTGGCACTTCATTCTGTGATGCTGACATCTGAAGTGGCATTTAACCCCCTACATCACAATGCCAGCCCCACATTTTTTCTTATAGGCCAAAAGGATTGTTATTTTCCTTGAGGAAGATACGTTAAGTTGTTAGAAGCATGGACCATCACACTTGTGATAGAAAGCTGAAACTTTCAAAACATGTTAACAGTAAATAATTGAGGATAAGAAAACACGTTTATAGTAATGTATACTTAAGGAAATAGTTGGGCTGTTTTGCTAATGAATCACTTATGGAATAGTTCCAATCTATGGAAAATGTGTGGAAATTTTCTTATTTATCTGAAAAGACATTTTGGTTTTTACTCCTTTCTCCTTGGAACTAGTGGGAATAAGTGACAGTTTATATTAGATAGGAAGTAAATAGTTAACTTTACTGCTTATGTGTATGTTGGTGACATTGAAATAACTATAAGAATATTCAGATAATTTTATGTTGATTACTTGTTTGTTTTGTAGAACTCTTCCTGTGTCCTAGTTTGCTCAAAATTTGAAACATTGCCATTTGAATAAATAAAATTAGTATTCCTTCTTACTTTCATGTTTAATTATACTTCACTTTTCTCATATGGGATGCTGGCATCGCAGGTGGTGGTTTAACCCACTGTACCACAATGCTGGCTCCAACATTAGCATTTTCAAATCACCTTCTGTAGGATTCAGGCTCATTGAGATACAATAATAGGTTCCATGATCATGTAAGTCAGAGAAATACTGCATAAAGTCCTTTCTTTCTATCTGACAACAGCTAGTATGTTGCCAATTCAAGTAGCTACTGGTAAGCAAGGAATTAAAAACTCTCTTTTTAAAGGGGCAGAATAATTGGCATCTTTGAAAATGTTTTGATAATTTTCAAGTTTGAATTAAGGCAGTATAAATGTGAAGGAGTAAATTATGATGATTTCAGTTGAGCCCTTATGTTTTAGGTACAAATCATTTATAAAGCAACTAGGATTTATTTTTTAAATGTTAAAATATTTTGAAAATGACACATAAAAATTGTACGTTTATGGGGTACCAGTAATGTTTTGACATGTGTATACGTTGTCTAGTGTTGAAATCAGAATAAGCACATTGGGGCTGGCATTGGGGCAAAGCAGGTAAAGCCACTGCCTGTGACACCAACATTCCATATAGACGATGGTTACTCAGCTGCTCTGCTTCCCATCTGGCTCCTTGCTAATGTGCTTGGTAAAGCAGCAGAAGATGGCTCAAATGCTTGGGCCCCTGTGCTCATGTGGGAGACTCAAAAGAAGCGCCTGGCTCCTGGCTTCGGCTTTGCCCACCCCTGGGCATTGTGGCCACTGAGAGAGTATAAGCATGTCTGTCTCTACACTTGTTATAAAACATTCAGAATCCTTTTAGCGCTTTGAAATGTACATTATTTTTGTCAATAGTCGTCTTCAGTGTGGAGAACACCAGGAGCTTTCTCCTATGTCATTGTAACTCAGTACCCATGAACTCATCTTTCCCCAACCTCGCTTGTCGTTGCCCTCTCCAGCTTCTGGTAACTACAACTCTACTTTCAATTTCAGCGAGGCAACTCTTTTACATTCTACATATGAGTGACTTCTTGTAGTATTTGTCTTTACTTCAGTTTCACCCGTGTTCTCAGGAATGACAGGTTTTCATCATTTTTTGACTGAACAGTGGTATATACCACATTTTTTTTATCCGCTCAGCAATTAATGGACACAGAGATTGTTCCTGTTTACTGGCCCTTGTCATTACTGCTGCAATAAACATGAGGGTGCAGATATCTTTTTGACAAACATTTCTTTTCCTTGGAATATAGACCCAGGAGTGGGATTGCTGGATCACATGGTGGTTTGTTTAGAAATATAGCTACTGGCTTCCACAATGGTTGTGCTAATTCGCATTCCCACCAACAGTGTGCAAGAGTCCTTTTTGTTTTTCCACATTCGTGCCAGCGCTGTTTTATCTTTCGATGATGACTGATCTAAGTGGAGTAAGGTTCTCATTGTAGTTTTGATTGTTATTTCCCTGATGATTAGGGAAGTTGAACATTTTTCAGATACCTGTTAGCCATTTGTTTGTCTTTTCAAAAACATCTGTTTTGATCTGCTGCCGCCCATTTTAATTCTTTTTATGTGAGTTGTTGCTGTTTTTGCTATTACTTATTTAGTTTCTTATATATTCTGGATATTAACTCCTTCTATAGCAAATGTTTTGTCCTATTCTGTAGTTTGTTTCTTCACTTTTAATTGCTTACTTTGCTATGCAGTATTTTTAGTTTGATGCAGTCTCTCATTTGTCTATTAATGTTTTTTTCCCCTATTCTTTTGGAGTGTGATCCAAAAAGAATCTTTTCCAATTCTAAGGTCTGATGCATCCCTTATGTTTACTTCTAATGGTTTCAGATTTTAAATTTAGGTCTTTAACACATTTTGAGGTTTTTTTTTTTTTTTTTTTTTTTTTTTGACAGGCAGAGTGGACAGTGAGAGAGAGAGAGACAGAGAGAAAGGTCTTCCTTTGCCGTTGGTTCACCCTCCAATGGCCGCCGCGGCTGGCGCGCTGCGGCCGGCGCACCGCGCTCATCCGATGGCAGGAGCCAGGAGCCAGGTGCTTTTCCTGGTCTCCCCATGGGGTGCAGGGCCCAAGCACCTGGGCCATCCTCCACTGCACTCCTGGGCCACAGCAGAGGGCTGGCCTGGAAGAGGGGCAACCGGGACAGAATCCGGTGCCCCGACCGGGACTAGAACCCGGTGTGCCGGCGCCGCAAGGCGGAGGATTAGCCTGTTGAGCCACGGCGCCGGCCATGGGTTTTTTTTTTTTTTTTAAATATATGGTGAGAGATAGAGCTCTAGTTTCATTCTTCTGCATATGGATGTCCCATTTTCCCAGCAGAGACTCATTTCCTTAGCAAATGTTCTTACCACCTTCATCGAAGAGAATTTGGTTATAGATTGTGTGGGTTTACTTCTAGAGTCTGTATTCTGTTCTATTGATCTGTGTTTCTGGTTTTATGATAGTACTATTCTAATTTGCTTAGAATGTTGTGTATTTTGAAATTGGGGAGTGCAATGCCTACAGCTTAGTGTTTTGTTCATTTTGTTCAAGATTGCTTGGACTGTGTTGAATATATGACTTTTAATCATTTAAAAATCTCTTGACACTAGTCTTTGAAGAATTTTATATAGCAAGCAAACTATAGGTATTTTTTTCCTACTTGAAGAAATAGGAAAATTATTTTAAGGAATAAATGTTCAAAGACATGTAGAGATTTTTTATTTTGATTTTAACAGAGTCTTCTGATCTTTAGCATTTTGTTTTTGCTCAGTAACCAACTTGTTGACAAGCATTTTACCAAATAAATAAGAAACTAAAAATCTTTATTATTAGTCATTTTTAACAAATACATGTTGTGGGAGGGAACGGGAGAGTGTTTAGCCTAGCATTTAAGATACCCTTGTCACATATCAGAGTGCTTAGGTTTAATACCTGGATCCAAATCCCGACTCCAGAAGTGAACCATTGGAGACAGCAGTCATGGTACAAGTCATGGTGCATGGTTCCTGCCACCTGCATGGGAGTTCCTGTCTCCCAGCTTCAGCCTGGCCCAGCCCCAGCTGTTGTGGGCATTTGAGGAGTGAATCAGCAAACGGGAACTCTGTGTTTCTCTCTCCCTGCTTTTCAAAAAAGATTTTTAGTAAAAAATGTGTGCGCGTGTGTATGCATGCATGTTTGTATCAAGTCATTTTGGAGGGGCAGCTTTAGAAATTCAGTATAGCATCATTTTATCAAACACCTACATGGTGTATCATTCACATTGTGTTCTAAGTAAGTGGCATTTCCAAAAAGATAGAATGAAAATGGTGCCCTTGAAGATGGTGCTGTTACAACCTTAGATTGATTTATGTAACACCTTCTCCTTTGTGAGTTCTGATATTTTCTTGTATTTTCTAAATTTCTAAGGTTAAAAATCACAAATGAAAGATTTTTAATCATGAAGTGAGATTTTCTCTTTAAAGGCATTTCTTAGTCCACATATTTTCTTTTCTCAAGTGGATGAGAAAGATTCAGTCATCACAACTGATAACATATGTACATATGCACTGATTTGTGCACTTATGAATTCATACATGTAGACATGTATGAGTACCCAAATACATGTAGAACTGGTTGACTAGGTTAATCTGCCAGTGATTGGCCTTCATTTATGATGTATTTGTATTAAACTTATCCACTGATATATTGACGTTGATTTTTCTTGAATTAAATTTTGGTTAGTTTTTAAATTGATTTTTGGATAATTGACCAAATGACTTTTGACATTTTGAATCAGTTTCTTGGAATACTGCAAAATGTTTTTTGTCTTCATAAAATATTTTTTGTACTTTTTTTTACGTTCAGGGTACCCCTAACCAGGAGTTAATATTATGAGAAATTTTAGAAAGGAAATACTTGGTTAGAATAAGTCTTATTTCCATATATTGGTTTTATGATTAGGCAATAAAATCACATCTTCTCTCAAGCCTTTACTTAGTTTATTTTTATAAAAATGATTATAAGAATATGTTTTTTTAATACGGTCTTAAGTTTAAAAGTGTAAAAAGCTCAGGTTTTAAAATATACTTGTAATTTTACAAGGAGACTTCAAAAAGCATTAAAGTGTTTATTTTGGTACAAAATCTCTGAACATCCATACATAGGTTTTTCATAATATGTATTTTCCACATACCAGGAAAAATATTTTTGCACCAAAATAAACTGATACTTTTAATTCTGTCTGTCTACAAGCTTTAAGTTCCCTTGATTGCAGTATATACAAAATAAGCAAAGTTGTTAACTTCAAAATTATTAGAAGTGTTTATTAGAATTATGGTGGATAAAAATGTACTAGAATTAGCCTCTGAAATTATGTAATGAAAGTTTTTCTTATTTTGTTTCTGTGCCTCAGTACCCAAGGAAATTCATGTAACCAGTTTAAGGTACTAACTTAAAACCTGAATTTATAAAAATCAAGGTGGAATAAATCTGTTAATAAAATTTATTTTTTCTAGGGTTATAGTACATTCCATACTGATAAATAGATATTTGTTTCTGGACTTAACTATTAAGATATTTATGATAGAAATTAAATTTCTAAATGTTAATACATACAGAACACCATTAGTTTGATGCAGTATATTCAAGTTGACCAACAATTTATGTTACACTATAGTACTTCAAAAAGCTTATGGGAAAAAATTTTAAAATGTTTCTTTGGTGCAAGAAAAATCGGTCTTTTCATAATACACATTTTCCAAGAACTTTTTGAAAACCCCCTTGTGTTTTTTTTCTTCATTCAGAGTATTTTGGACTATATATTATCGGTTTCCCAAGTACTTAAGTGCATTTTTTTTTCCCTTTAACTTCTTATTTGAAGTTGTTTTTAGGTTGTTGCTGAAAGATAACTGCTTCCAGGTTGGATTATTGCCAAACTAAAGAAAAATATATTTGGAAGGGAGAGTTATGTATTATTGAATGAGACATATTTGATCTTCAAGTTAATGTTTTTGTTAAGATACTTATGATAGAAATTAAATTTCTGTAATCCTCAGTTTGTCCCACTTGGGTATTATAAGTACCCTGTCCCTTTTATCTGCTTTTTTTCCCCTACTAAAATGATTGGCGCTAGAAGGCTGTGGTTATTTTAACAAACCTTTGTTGGTATAGTTGCTCAATAACGTGGCTTCAAAACTTCATGTCTAAAGATCTTGCACCTGTGGCCCCTGCCCCTGTCTTACTTATTTTGTCAGGATCTCTCACTGATGATTTTTTTTTTCCTCTCTTTGAACACTGAACAGAGTAACTTGGTTATCATTAGTGAGCCAACCTTTAAACCTTATTTGACAATAGTTTTCTTTATAATAGGATTTTTACCTTGTAATGCCTTGAAGTGCCATTTATGTATAAATGATGCAGAAAGCAAAATTGGAGGAAAGGGAATTTGGAACCAGGTATAGAGAAGAGAAGAAAAATTCTGGGAATAGGACTGAATTATCCTCTGTCACAATAAAATACAAACCAACTATTAGTAATAAGATTTTTTGTTACCTCCTAATGTGAATGTGTTTCCATCTGGGCTGATATGTTAAGTTTCTTAAACTTGGCATTAGAAAGATTCATAAAGATTTTGATATAGTAGGTAGATGTTCTTTCAATGGTCGTAGAAAAGTTTCATAATTATGTTCTTTAAATAAAGTTTTATTACTGTGTCTCTCCCTTTAAACTTTAGAAGATTTTTATTTCCAGTCTAGATATTAAGATGAATCACAGCCTTAAGTCATTTTAAATGACTGTTGTAATGTCCTGGGCCATTGAAGGGACTATTTTTAACTTGATCTGAGTTTCTTAATTCTTCAAGTGTTGTTCAAGTTGGTTATATGTCATGTTTTTGTTTTGTTTTTAAGCACAGCAGTGCCATAAAGCTTCTTAAAAAGCATAGTCTGGGTAAGATAATCTATCTTCCATGACTCGTTTATCTTATGCTTATTCTTCTTTGGAGCTTTTTTAGTTTATATTGTCGCACTAATATTGACTGTTAATTTCTTTCCTACAGCATGGATTTGTGGTATCATTTCTATCACTGTCATTAGCCTGCTTTCCTTGCTAGGCGTGATTTTGGTTCCCATCATTAACCAAGGATGCTTCAAATTCCTTCTCACATTCCTTGTTGCACTAGCTGTAGGAACCATGAGTGGAGACGCCCTTCTTCATCTACTGCCCCACGTAAGAAACCATTCTAATCTTTTAAAAAAATTTAAAATTATTTAAGCTAAAAGTTTCCTTCATTGGCAGGCTCCATAGCATACTAAACTGGTATTTGTCTTCTTTTATGTCTGCTTATGGGATAACTTTTTTCATTTCCCTAATTTTCATAGTAATATTTTTAAAATAAATTAAACTATTAGGTATTTTTTTTTTTTAAGTAACAACAAATACTAGTAATGTCAGTTTTACTTTCTTCAGTTTTTAAAAATACTCATTGGGTAAAATTTTCCATGTTAGCATCTGAAAATAAAGTTTGGTATATCAATTAAGGCTTTAGGAGTAATGTATAGGGGGTGTTGAATGATTGCACATATGACCAGTTTGCTCCTGGTACCTTTATTTTAGCAGAAATAGGCATTCATACTCTGTTAACTGTCTTAGTTTTTTAGCTCTTTATACATGGGGACACTTAACCTTTTCACCTAGGGTGCCATTTATTTTTTTCCTTTTGGGGATACTTTTAATGATTTGGCCACAATTACATAGTCTTAGTGTTGTACTTATCAACCTTTATAAAGCTTGCTATCTGTAATCTATCAAAAAATAGATAGCTGTCACCAGCTGTGAGTGTTTCAGTGTAACTGTTTTTACGTCATATTTTGAGAACAATGGGGATTTTTCTTTTCCAAATGTAAAATTGCAATGTTGAATATTTCCCTTCTGGGTTGTTTGAGAGAATTTTCTTTGTGTATGTACTTCTCCCCTTCTGTATTCTCTGTTGAGAATTCCAGATCTGGTGTCTAGAACATTATAATGCATTGCCTTTTTTGTATGGTTTTTAATGTATGAATCAATGAATATGAATTATTATAGTATATATTATACATTATTTCCCCCTTTGTTCCTAACGCTAGCTTGTCCTGTCTCCCAGCCATCAAGAAACAAAATGCCCATTTCAGAATGGGCATAATGAGAGCAACTGAAAAGTACTCAAGTGCTGTCTGTTTTTTTTTTTTTCTCAGGAAGGGTTAAGTAAGGACAGCTATTACCTTTTTGATTGGTCTGACCTTTTTTGAGACATTTGGAAAACTTTTCTGTTGACTACTAGTTAACAGGGAAAGACTACAAATAAATATTACATGAAATAAAATAGTTAAGTCTATTTATCTAAGGTTAATATTGTATTTCTTGTACATTTCACAGTATTGAAATATAAATTTAGTGTACATACTTTTTTAAGATTTATTTATTTAGTTGAAAGAGTTACAGAGAGAGAGAGAGACAGAGATACAGATAGAGATCTTGCATGTGTTGGTTCACTCCCTAAATGGCCACAATGGCTGGAGCTGGGCCTATCCAAAGCCAGGAGCTTCCTCTGGGTTCCCCATGTGAGTGCAGGGGCCTTAGTACTTGGGCCATTTTCTGATACTTTCCCAGGCATGTTAGCAGGGAGCTGAATTGGAAGTGGAGCACCTAGGACTCAAACCGGCAATTATATGGGATATGGCGTTGCAGACAGTAGCTTTAGCCGCTACACCAAAGCACCTGCGCCCATACATTTGTCTTTGCTAAAGCTTTAAAATACAGAAGATTACATGTATAGTTAAGTATACACTTTTGAGGCCGGCGCCGTGGCTCAACAGGCTAATCCTCCGCCTTGCGGCGCCGGCACACCGGGTTCTAGTCCCGGTCGGGGCACCGGATTCTGTCCCGGTTGCCCCTCTTCCAGGCCAGCCCTCTGCTGTGGCCCAGGAGTGCAGTGGAGGATGGCCCAAGTGCTTGGGCCCTGCACCCCATGGGAGACCAGGAAAAGCACCTAGCACCTGGCTCCTGCCATCGGATGAGCGCGGTGCGCCGGCTGCAGCGCGCCAACCGTGGCAGCCATTGGAGGGTGAACCAACGGCAAAGGAAGACCTTTCTCTCTCTCTGTCTCTCTCTCTCACTGTCCACTCTGCCTGTCAAAAAATAAAAAAAAAAAAAAAAAGTATACACTTTTGATAATATTTCATAGTATATGCTGAGGTAGCAGTTTCATTAATTCTTTGAAATAATTTTTAAGAGAAGATTTTCTAAAAATATAATGTGTTGAAGAAGGAGTTAAGGGGCCGGCACTGTGGTGCAGCGGGTTAACACCTTGGCCAGAAGCGCCGGCATCCCACATGGGCACCGGTTTGTGTCTCGGCTGCTCTACTTTGATCCAACTCCCTGCCATGGCCTGGGAAAGCAGTAGAAGATGGCCCAAGTCCTTGGGCCCCTGCATCCACATAGGAGACCTGGAAGAAGCTCCTGGCTCCTGGCTTCGTATTGGCCCAGCTCCAGCTGTTTGTGGCCATCTGGGGAGTGAACCAGGGGATGGAAGACTTCTCTCTCTGCCTCTGCCACTGCCACTCTGTAATTCTGCCTTTCAAATAAATAAATACATCTTTTAAAATAAGGAGTTACTATCTAAACTCATATTACAGGGAGTCACAAATGATAACCCACTGGCCAATTAGTTTGTGTGTGTTTTTTTAATTTTTACTAAAATTTGGCGTTTATGTGGGTCATATTCAGTTCAATTTATAAAGGACCCATTACTCTTATCATTACTAATAGCTTGATTCTATAACTGCAGTATGAATGGGCATTTCAATTGTATGAGAGTTGATTTAGAGTTTTATGAAATGTAATACCTTCTAGGAAATGTAATCTTTTCTGGGCAACTAAGTAAAGCAAATTAAGAGGAAGTCCTGTTATCTTTGAATGAGATAATATCTAAGGGAACACTTGAAAAATTAGAAGGTTCTTTTCTGTCTTCTGAGAGATTATAATCTCAAAATTTGAGATAGTATTTCAATAATTTGTTTAGAAATTTTCTTTATTCTTATTCATAGTCTCAGGGTGGACATGATCACAGTCATGAGCATGCACATGGCCATGGACATTCTCATGGACATGAATCCAAGAAGTTTTTGGAAGAATATGATGCTGTATTGAAAGGACTTGTCGCTCTAGGAGGCATTTACTTGCTATTTATCATTGAACACTGCATCAGAATGTTTAAGCACTACAAGCAACAAAGAGTGAGTGTTTAATTGTTTAATTTTCTGGAATATAAGAACAACTATTTTTTTTGGCCATCTTTTCTTAATTGTGATGTTGGTATATATTAAATCTGTATGTTTTAATAGCTGATCTTCAGAGGAGAAGCTGACTTTGATCTTTTCTATGTTTGTTAATATATTTATTTTGGCATTTATAATCAAAATGCAGCAATCTCAGTTTCAATTAGTTTGTGTTGCATTGTGCCTAACTGACTCAAAGAAAAAGCTGTTGGCCAGTTAGGTATATTAAAATGTGTAAATAGAAGCTAGGCTCATCAGTCTTCTTAGGTAACATTTTCAATATAAGTTGCATTCATTGTAATACATTTTAATGAAAATGTTACTACACACTACATTTCTTTATCAGAAATACCTTGCCAGTGGTAGAAGTAGTAATGGTAAGAAGTCAGGGGTCTTTGTAGGAAAAAATGTAATGGAAAGATGGAAATTATGATTCTTTTCAAGAGTGTTATATATCACTTGGGAGATGCTGCTCGGACTACTGATTAAATACCTGGATTGTCACTGTCTTTGTCCCATGATACATTTATGAGAATAAGACAAATCTCTATAAAGAAATTTATCTCCAAGAAAGTAAGTTCAAACCTGCTGCAGTTCACTGTGTTTTACTTTACACCCCTCCTGTTCCTGTTGTTTTACATCTGCCTGTCCTAAATGTGTATCACTAACCTGTTTGTGATACTAACACTGAGTATCTTCAGAAAGTTTATGCAAAATGAAATTAAAAGATAAGCTTACTTGGGTATAAAAAGTTTTTGAAATCTGTGCATATGAGGATTATTCAAAAAGTTTATGGAAAATATGTATTACTAAAACACAAAGTTGTCTTTTTTTTTTTTAAGATTTATTTATTTATTTGAATGCTGTTTCTTTTCTTTTCTTTAGAATATCTCTGTTTTATTATTTTATTTTAAATGTTTTATATTTCTCCAGTTTCTCTTAACTATTATTATGAAACAACACAACCTAAAACTTGATGATGTACATAAACAACAATTTACTACTGCTTCCAAATCTGTGTCAGGAGGTGTAGGCAGTGCTTCTGCTGTTTGACATTCCTTAGATTCACTCACTCTGCTGTATTCAGATTTAGCCGGCTGCTGGGCCAGGCTGACCTGGGTGGGACAGGCTGGACAGTCCAGGAGTGCTCTGCTCCACTTCAGCATCTTGGTGCACCTCCGCATGGTCTCTGCATAGTCAAAGCTGCTTCCCAAGTTAGTGTCTGGCTTCCCAGAGCAAGGACAAAAGCTGCCAGGTCCTTTTCAAACCAGTCTTGGAACCGGCATATCAGCTTTCGCTGCATTCTGCTAGTCAAAATAAATCAGAGGGCCAGCTAAATTCTAGGGCATGGAACCGACTCCACCTCCTTGTGGGTGTAGCAGAATGCTTTTCCAGGGAGGAAGGAAATGGCTGGTGGCTGGCTTTGAAGACCGCCAGTGCTCAGCTAGTCATTCAAGCTTATTCACACAGTGGCTAGATGACTTAGACATGTGGAACCCACAAGAAAGTGTCATGCCAATCAATAGTTTTCTTAGATTAACAGATTAAAAGTGGAATTTAAATTGTAACAATTAATGCCATTGAGATTGATTAAAAAAGAAAAGCAGTTAAAAGACCTTGTAAGATGTTATATAGGGAAAATTAAAACCTAAACAATGAAATACAACAATTAGAATTTATAAGTAACTGAAGACAGGTTAAATTATGTTCACTGCCTGATGACTAAATGGTAAGAAGAATGTTTGTGTTTATTCCAAAGCTATTAAGAATCAGTTGCTGTGGGAGATCCTTTTTTTTTTTTTTTCCTAAGATTTATTTATTTGAGAGGCAGAGTTTCAGACAGAGAAAGGGAGAGACAGAGAAAGAGGTCCAGAGCTTCTTCCAGGTCTCCCATGTTGGTGCAGGGACCCAAAGACTTGGGTCATCTTCCACTGCTTTCCCAGGCCATAGCAGAGAGCTGGATTGGAAGTGGAGCAGCCAGGACTTAAACTGGTGTCCATATCGGATGCTGGTGGCACAGGTGGAGTCTTCACCTACTAAGCCACAATGCCAGCCCCTGTGGGGGATCCTTTTCATTCGTCACCTCATTTAATCTTCGTAAGAATCTTACTTTCATTTTATAGAAGAATATTCTTAGGTTCAAACTTAACAAACTTGCCCAAATCTCAGAAATAAAGTACAAATTTAGGATTGTAACTCAAGGTTGACTCTCTCCATTATGTCATATTCAGGGAGATGAGAGAGTGCCTTAAAATATGGATTGAAATTCAAGGGATGGGGCCAGTGCTGTGCGTATCAGGTAAAGCCCATATAGGCACCAGTTCAAGTCCTGGTTGTTCCACTTCTGATCTAGCTCTCTGCTATGTCCTGGGGAAGAGTAGAAGATGACCCAAGTCCTTGGAACCCTGCATCCATGTGGGAGACCTGGAAGAAGTTCCTGGCTCCTGACTTTGGATCAGTGCAGCTCTGGCCATTGCGGCAGTTGGGAAGTGAACCAGTGGATGGAATCTCTGCCTCTCTTTTTCTCTCTGTGTAACTCTGCTTTCAAATCAATCAATCAATCTTTTAAAAAAAAAAAGGGAATAAGCTTTATCTTTTTTGAAACTCTGTTAGCTTACCATATTAAATAAGAGAGAAATTACATATATTTCACTGTTTTCATTTGGGTTGCATATTAGTACTGTGTATTCTGTCCCTTAAGGTAATAAAATAAGAAAAAAAAGTAGATGAGTTGAACCTTATAAGTGTTTAAAAAAATTTTAGTTGGATTTTTTCTGACCCTTGATTAACTTCATGTGTACATTTAACAGCAATTGTACTCTGTCAGTGTTAACATAGGTCCATCCTGGGGCCCCCATTATGGTACAGTGGATGAAGTTGCTGCCTGCAATGCCTGCATTCCCTACCTGCATCCCATATAGGTGCCAGTTTGAGTCCTGATTCACTTCTGATCCAGTTCCCTGCTAATGCTCCTGGGAAAGCAGTGGAGGATGGCCCTTGCCACCCCCATGAGAAACTAGATGAAGTTCTGGGCTCCCGGCTTTGGCCCAGCTCAGCCCTGGCAGTTGCAGACATTGCAGGAGTGAACTAGTGGGTGGAAGATCTCTCTCCTCTCTCTGTCTCTGTCTCTCTCTCTTGTGTCCCCTTCCCCCTGGTGTAACTCTGCCTCTCAAGTAAGTAAAATAAAAAAAAAAAAACTTTTAAAAAAATAAATAAATCAGCTCAATCTTGGGTTCAATGAATTATTGCTAATTGTGGCTGCAGATTTTATGGTAATATAAAATGTTTCTTACCCCCCACCCCGGCAGGGAAAACAGAAATGGTTTATGAAGCAGAGCACAGAGGAATCAACTATTGGAAGGAAGCTTTCAGATCATAAGTTAAACAATACACCAGATGCCGACTGGCTTCAACTCAAGCCTCTTGCTGGTAGACAACACTTCTAACTACAAGGAAACTTTAAAACATAAAAATTGAAATATTGTTTTTAAACTGTGTCTGTATTGTTTGAAATTTCTTATTTGTGACTTTGCTATTGCTATTTTCTAATGAATTTTTATTTAAATGTGAGTGTCTTAATTCTAATTTTTTAAAGTTAATATTTTGGAATAAAGGACCAAATATATTTGGAGGCAAGGAACATTTTGCATTTCTATTTTATAGGAAAAAATATGAGTGAAACAGAAAAAATTTTCGGTGGTGTTTTAGTGGCTGGTATTTTTGTTGTTGTTGATGGGGCCACATTTCTACGTTCTCTATGAATAGCTATTGGTTTCATATGGGAAAAGGAGAATTGCCCTCAGTACTTGGAGGAGAATTTGTATTGAAAATATCTGCTTATCTATCCATTTATTCTGTTGCTTGATATATGTAATGAGGTAGCCTACAATTTTCAGGGAATCAAAAAAGTAATTTTGCAACCAAATTTTTCTCCGTTTCTGTTTGATTCTGTGTTTCCCTGAATGTGCCTATGATTTCCTGCAGGAAAGGGGCAGCCTAGGCTCTAATTGGAGCACTCTGCCCTGAAATAAAAATTTGAGGCATTAGAATCTTTGTCATGAGATAAATAGCTTCAGAAAAGTAGGTAAAAGACAAAACTCAGATTTTTAATAAATGCTTAACAGATGTTATTATCACGGATTCCTGCAATTCATCCTAGCAGTGATTTCTGAGTAGTACTGTCAAATAGATGGCGCATTGAGGGGTGTAAAAAACTTGTCACTAACTAACAGTATGGATGGTGTTATTTAAATTTTCTTTGTTTTTGTTTTCTTAAATAAGAGAAGCCTAGAGAAGGTAAATGAAGAATTTGGGGTTGCATTTTGTCATTCTGTAAATGCTGTGGTAACATCCCAGCCTTTGATTTTCATCAGCTGTTCCCATGCTCTTTTCCTCGAGTTTCACACTTTTTATTTCCAAGTATTTCCTCACTTAACCTGCTGTCTATTTCAGTTTCCTCTCATCTGTTCATCTGCAACACCTTTAGAACTCCCAAAGTGTAGTTTGTTTTGTGTGTGCTTGTGTGCATTTGCTTTATTTTATTTATTTTAAACTTTTTAATGGACTCCGGAAAATATTGTTCTGGATGGCTTCTAAATAATTTTAGAGAGATATGTTTAATTAAGACAGTCACATAAGAAATGTTCATTACACTGCCATTGTGCCTGGTTTTAAATGAGGAAATATGCATGTATTTTACTTGATAGTAAGACATATCCTTTGCTATAAATGTAGGAACTGATGACTCAGTTGTTTCTGAAGATCGACTTAATGAAACTGAACTGACAGATTTAGAAGGCCAACAAGAATCCCCTCCTAAAAATTATCTGTGTGTAGAAGAGGAGAAAATCATGGACCATTCTCACAGCGATGGCTTACATACCATTCATGAGCATGATCTGCATGCTACTGCACATAACCACCACGAGGAGAATAAAACTGTGCTGAGAAAATACAATCATCAGTGGCACCACAAACATTCTCATCATTCACACGGTCCCTGCCACTCTGGATCAGATCTGAAAGAAACAGGAATAGCTAATATAGCGTGGATGGTAATCATGGGGGATGGCATCCACAACTTCAGTGACGGGCTGGCAATTGGTAAGTGGGCTTGGAACTCAGATTGTGAGTTGTTGTCCTGTAAGACTGTTCTTCTTTTTTCACTATTTCTATATTAGTCTTAGGAGCTATAATCTGTAAGGTTGAAATGTGTGTGGAGCTTAACACAGGTGCTGATATACCCTTGTAATTTGGTTTCTACAAAGGCTTTGGCTTTGTTTAATAGGTATGTTGGGGGTATAAAGGTATGATCGCTGTGGTTTTTTTTTATCATGTTGGAAAAACTACCTTAACATTATACTTACATATACATTTACACATCCATGAAAGAGAATAGTTTAATTTCAGTCTTGGGTTTAATACATTTTTCACTTGTTTGAAAAGGTGAAGAAATACAACACTAAAATTCATTACACTGGTGTCAGCGTTTAGCCTAGTGGTTAAGATGCCAGTTGAGAGGCCCAAACCATACCTGGGTTTGATGCCTGGCTCCAGCTCTGACTCCAGCTACCAGCTAATGCAGATCCTGAAAGGCAACGATGGTGACTCAAGTAATTGGGTTCCTGCCACCCACATGGGAGATCTGGATTCAGTTCCTGGCTCCTGGTTCCTCCCTGTTCTCCGATCACAGTTGTTATAGGCATTTTGGGAGTAAATCAGTGGAACAGAGCAGTCTCTCTCTTAATGTCTATCTAGTTGTCAGGTAAATAAATAAAAAATTTTATTTATTTATTACCTGGAAAATGACTTTAAAAATACATTGCTCCAAACTAAAATACATTAGAATCTTGATGATATAAACCAATATTACCAATTTAGACGAATATTAAACATGATCAATATGTGATTTCCTTCGAGATAGATTCTGTTAATCAACCTGAAGCAGGGTTTGGTTTCTTTCTGAAACCAAGAACCATATTTTTGAGTTTACACTACCTGTCAATACAAAAGAATTTGCTAGTAGATTCATGAATTTACATCTCTGATCATAGTCCTCCAGATGAAAAACAAACACTTATTTGTACCATTTCTATTCTTGATGCAGAAAAATTTGGTTAAGGGTATAGCCATTTAAACATCTATAAATGTAAATGTGAAAGAGCAAGTATAACCATGGACTTATAAGACTTAAAATTGAGCATTAAACTACTACTTAGAGATTCAGGCACTAAAAATGAGCTATTAATGAGTTAGAAAGCTATAGCCAAAGAGAATTTAATTCAATAGAGAATCTTGTTTTTATTGACTAGTGCTTTGTCTGGTTGTCACATGTATATTTTACCCCACTAGATGTTAAAAAAAAAAAAACAGTAGTGTGTAAGATAGATGAATCACTAAAATATTATGAAGGCGGGCAGAAGGGGCTACATCTGTCATCACTAATGAAAATGGAAAGCAGAATTTTAGTAAATGTCATTTTTTTTCTTATTCTTCTCAGGAGCAGCTTTCAGTGCTGGATTGACAGGAGGAATCAGTACCTCTATAGCTGTCTTCTGTCATGAACTGCCACATGAATTAGGTAAGAAACCTTAAAAATTTTACCAGATTTCAGCAGATCTAAGACTTTTTCAATTGTAAATGCATCCTGATTTCAAAAGTGTTAGAACATAAAGAATGGCTTATGGCAAATATAAAGAGTCATTAGTAGTAAGACATATCTTGATCTTACAATATGAAAAAAAGTATACATCTTAGATGAAATGGTAATTTCTGTATGCTTTTCTTTACATTCTGTAACATAATTATGATGAAGGGTCATTGATTATGACCAGTTCACTGAATATAATTTTGAAAAAGGAATTTCATTTCTTAATTTAAAAACCAGATTTTGCTGTTAACCCACTTTGATTTTATTTCCTATACCATGTAAACTACATTTCTTAGAGAATACTGGTAAAGTTTGCAGACTACATAATTGAACATTGTCCTGGATGTACATAAAGTGGTATTTTCTTTGGTGGAAAGATAATATTGATGTCCAAATCAGTGAACTGATGGCTATTAAAGAAATTAGGAGTGGGCGTTTGACTCAGCAGTTAAGCCATCAATTGGGATGCCCACATAGGATATCGGAATGCCTAGCTTCAGTTCCTATCTCCACTGCTGATTCTAGCTCTCTGCCAGTGCACACCCTGGGAAGCAGTGGTGATGGCTTAAGTGGTTTGGTCCCTGCTGCCCATACTTAATTGAAAGAATTACACAGAAAGAGGTAGAGTCAGAGGTCTTCCATTGCTGGTTCACTCCCCAGATGGCCACAACGGCCAAAGCTGAGCTGATCGAAAGCCAGGAGCTTCTTCCAGATCTCCCACATGAGTGCAGGGGCCCAAGGATTTGGGCCATCCTCCTCTGCTTTCTCAGGCCATCGGCAGGGAGCTGGATCAGAATTGGAGTAGCCAGGACTCAAATTTGTGCCCATATGGGATGTCAGCACTGCAGGCGGAAGCTTAACCTACTATGCCACACTGCCGGCCCCCTAGTAATTTGTTTTAACTACAGCAAAATAAAAATTTGATAAATAAGTGCAGTCATATTATTAAGAATCACCATAGAAGCAGATGTTCGGCACAGCAGTTGGGATACTTCTTGGGTTCCCTGCATCCCATATCAAACTGCTTGGCTTAGCTGTTGGCTCCACTTCCCCTAACTCCTGCCATTGCAAACCCTGGGAGACAGTAAGTGACTGCTTGCGAAATTGAGTCCCTGCCACTTGTGTGGAGACTAGGATTGATTTCCTGGATCCTGGATTCAGCCTGGCCCAGCCCTGACTGTTCATAGACATTTGGGTGGTGAAGCAGCAGATGAAAGATCTCTTTCTGTCTGTTTGTCTCTATCTCTCTTCCTTTCAACCCTTCTTCTTCTTCTTCTTCTTCTTTTTTTTTTTTTTTTTTTTTTTTTTTTTACAAGCAGAGTGGACAGAGAGACAGAGAGAAGGGTCTTCCTTTGCCATTGGTTCACCCTCCAATGGCTGCTGCGGCCGGCACACTGCGCTGATCCCATGGCAGGAGCCAGGTGCTTCTTCTCCTGGTCTCCCATGGAGTGCAGGGCCCAAGCACTTGGGCCATCCTCCACTGCACTCCCTGGCCACAGCAGGGAGCTGGCCTGGAAGAGGGGCAACCGGGACAGAATCCGGCGCCCCGACTGAAACTAGAACCCAGTGTGCCGGTGCCGTAAGGCGAGGATTAGCCTATTGAGCCACGGCGCCGGCCTCCTCTATCTCTCTGCCTTTCAAATAATTAAAAATAAATTACATTTTAAAAAAGAATTAGCTAAGAGAAGATATAATGCTGTACATCTTTCCTTTCCCCTCAGGTGCATTAAGGGTTAAATAGAAATTGAAAATAATTTTTCTTTCTTTTTTTTTTAAAGATTTATTTATTTTTATTTGAAAGTCGGAGTTAAACAGAGAGAGGAGAGGCAGAGAAGAGAGAGGTCTTCCATCCGATGGTTCACTCCCCAGATGGCCTCAATGGCCGGAGCTGTGCCTATCTGAAGCCAGGAGCCAGGAGCCAGGAGCTTCCTCTAGGTCTCCCACATGGGTGCAGGGGCCCAAGGACTTGGGCCTTCTTCCACTGCTTTTCCAGGCCACAGCAGAGAGCTGGATCAGAAGTGGAGCAGCTAGGAGTAGAACTGGCGCCCTTATGGAATGCTGGTGCTTCAAGCCAGGCTGTTAACCAGCTGTGCCAAAAATAATTTTTCATACTAAATCATCCACAGAAGATTGAATGCTCACTGTACAGCTTTCTATAGACTTTTAACGTACATACAGGCATTTAAAGTAATAAAGAACCTTAAAATATATACTTGTTTTTTAAAAATCTTTTTTTAAAAAAGATTTTATTTATTTGAGAGGTCAAGTTACAAACAGAGGGAGGGAGAGACAGAGAAGTCTTCCATTGCTGATTCACTCCCCAAAAGCCACAATGGCTGGAGTTGAGTCGATCTGAAGCCAGGAGCCAGGAGCTTCCACCTGGTCTCCCACGTGGGTGCAGGGGCCCAAGCACTTGGGCCACCTTCTACTGCCTTCCCAAGCCATAGCAGAGAGCTGGTTTGGAAGAGGAGCAGCTGAGACATAAACCAGTGCCCGCACAAGATGCCAGTGCTGAAGGCAGAGGCTTAGCCTACTATGCCCCAGTGCTGTCTCCCTAAAAATCTTTTTTTTTGTTTTTAAGATTTATTTTATTTATATGAAAGACAGAGTTACAGAGAGGTTGAGCCAGAGAGAGGTCTTCAACTCCGTTGGCTTACTCCCCAAATACCTGCAATGACCAGAGCTGAGCTGATTCAAAGCCAGGAGACAGAGCTTCCTCTGGGTCTCCCACACAGGTGTAGGGACCCACGGACTTGGGCCATCCTCTACTGCTTTCCCAGGCCACAGCAGAAAGCTGGACCTGAAGAGGAGCAGCTGGAGCTTTTACCCTCTGCGCCACAGTGCTGGCCCCTCCCTAAAAATCTTAAAAGTTGATTTAACATGTTAATGTAATAAAGCTTTGGGTCGTATTAATTGAACAGTGTTGAAGGCATACCTTATTTGTTGTCTAATGATAGCTTGTGTCAGTGGAAAATATTGATTTACCAAAAGAATAGATTTGTATGTTCAGTATATACCCCAGCTGTAGAGATTCTTTTGACTTACTTTTAAATGTTTATACAGGTTCTTACTGAGAAGGGAGGTGAAGATAATACACAAATACCTTTGACAGTGAGATAAGACTAAAGCAAAATGCATTGTGAATGACAATTCACTTAATACAAAGATCCCTATACAAAAATCATTACTATTGCTATATGCCAGTGATCAACAATGGGAAACTGGAGTTTTTGAAAAGTACTGTTAAAATTATACCAAAAATACGAACTATTTAGCTTAACTCTAACAATATCTGCATAGAATTAGATGGGGGAAACTACAGATCTCCAATAGTAATTATCAGAGGAGACTTATATGAAGGGATTTACTAGGCCCAGGGACCAAAAGACTCAGTATTGCTAAGATGTTAAAGTTCTTCCTAGTGATTCAGTGCATTCCCAGTCAAAATCCCAGCAGGCATTTTGGCAGAGATTACCAGTGTTTATATGGAAATGGAAAGGATCTAGAATGGCCAGAAGAGTTTTGGAAAGAGACAGGGTTGATTTCAAGACATACTATAAAGCCACAGTAATCACATGTTTAGAATTGATGAAAGAATAGACACATTAATCAGTGGAACAGAGTTTAGTATCCTTAGATATATGGCTATTTATTTTCAAAAAAAAAGTACAAAGAAAATTCTGTGTAGAAGGGGTAGAAGTATTTTCAACAAATGATACTGTAACAACTGGACATCCACCTGCCAAAAAGGAAAAAGAAAGAAAAAAAACCTTTGACTTCTTGTACCACAAACATTAACTCAAAATAGGTCTTTAGATTTGAATGGAGAGTCTAAAAATATTAAACTTGCAGAAGAAAATATAAAGATTTGTGTCCTTGGATTAGGTGAATTGTTCTGAGATGTACTAAATCTATGATGTATTAAGGGAAAAAGTAGTAAACTGATGTCATCCAAATTAAAACTTTCCACAAAAGACATTGTTAAGAGAATAAAAAGATAAGCCATGACCCGGAAAAAAAATTTAGAAAATACATATGAAGGACTTTCTAGGACCAGAATATTTAATATAATATTTATATAATATATATTTAGTAAATTATATTTATTATGCTGATTGGGAAGCAACTCAATAAAATAAATCTTTAAAAATGTACAGCATTTTGAATCTTGATGAGTGAATTTGTGCTGTTTGGTTTTTAGGAGTGAAATAAATCGTCTTGCTATCCAGAAATATCAAGGAAGACAACCAGTTTGATATACTTTGTGCCGATGACACTGTTATTCATCCAGTGTTAAATAGTGCTCCTTTTTAAACTGCTTTATGACATTCTAAAAGGAAGCAGTGCATTTTATACCCAAAAGAATGGTGGGAGAATTATGGAAAAGAGAGGGGAAACGTGTGGAGGAAGAAGTTAGTGAGTTCTTTCCTTAGAGAAGGTGCGAAAAAAAAGACCAGAAGAAGCTAAACAAAACCACAGGAGTGAGAATTCCAAGTCAGCTGGAGAGTTAAGAAGCAAAATGATGTAGGGAACAAGTATAGGTAGAAACTGGAAAATGGCAGTTTAGAAGTCACTGAGAGATGATCTTGCTACTTTATCTTAACTTTCAAAATAATGTAGTTTGTAACAGTTTGTCAGACATTATTATTATTATTATTAATAACTTCTACTGACTTGTTACAGACTTGGACCCTGTAACCATGAGAGTTATTAGAAAGCAGATGATGAGGTTTCAGTATGTGGATTTTAGGATTCTTTTGTAAGGGAAAGAAACAAACCCATTCTGTGTTCTGTTAGCACTCTAAATACATGTTTTCTTCCTCTCTTTTTTAACGATGTCAAGGTTCTTTTCTTTTTTTTTATTTTTGACAGGCAGAGTGGACAGTGAGAGAGAGAGACAGAGAGAAAGGTCTTCCTTTTACCGTTGGTTCACCCTCCAATGGCCAACGTGGTCGGTGCACTGCACTGATCCGAAGGCAGGAGCCAGGTGCTTTTCCTGGTCTCCCCATGGGGTGCAGGGCCCAAGCAGTTGGGCCATCCTCCACTGCACTCCCTGGCCATAGCAGAGAGCTGGCTTGGAAGAGGGGCAACCGGGACAGAATCCGGCGCCCTGACCGGGACTAGAACCTTGAGTGCCAGGGCCGCAAGGCAGAGGATTAGCCTGTTGAGCCACGGCACCGGCCAAGGTTATTTTACTTTTCAAAAAAGACTTTTATTTATTTGAAAGGCTGAGTTATACAGAGACGGGGAGAGAAGGAGAGATATCTTCCATCCACTGATTCACTCCTCAAATGGCCACAACTGCTGGGGCTAGGCCCAGTGCCAGGGGCCTGGAACTTCATCTGCCTCTCTCATGTTGAGTGCAGTTGCCCAAACAGTTGGGCCATCTTCTGTTGCTTTCCCAGGTGCATTAGCAGGGAACTGGAGCAGAAGTGGAGCAGCAGGGACTCAAACCAGCATTCATATGGGATTCCAGCATCACAGGTGGCAACTTACCTGCTGTGCCACAACTCTGGCCCCAAAGTTGTTGCTTTTCAGCTGTTAGTAGAATTTTGATTTTCTGCATCTTTCTGAGCAATATTTTTTTATATCCCTAATATTCAAACTTTGGAATGGAAAAGTCTCCTGCTCCTTCGTCTTTTTTGTCCATTGAGGCATTTGATTTGTGTGTGTGTGTCATGCCCCTAGGGAAAGAACTCCAGGATTTTCCCCTCCTGTGTGACTTGTCTTTCCTCAGCTCAGTGATCATGGGTTGTTCCAGAGTTGCCAGTGCAACTAGGCTTTATTGTCACGGTTAGAAGCGGGTTGTTCCGTTTGGAGCACAGCCCATAAAGAATCTGGTGGTTGGCCGGCGCCGTGGCTCAACAGGCTAATCCTCCGCCTTGCGGCGCCGGCACACCGGGTTCTAGTCCCGGTCGGGGCGCCGGATTCTGTCCCGGTTGCCCCTCTTCCAGGCCAGCCCTCTACTGTGGCCCAGGAGTGCAGTGGAGGATGGCCCAGGTGCTTGGGCGCAGCACCCCATGGGGAGACCAGGAAAAGCACCTGGCACCTGGCTCCTGCCATCTGACGAGCGCGGTGCGCCGGCCGCAGCGCGCCGACCGCGGCGGCCATTGGAGGGTGAACCAACGGCAAAAAGGAAGACCTTTCTCTCTGTCTCTCTCTCTCACTGTCCACTCTGCCTGTAAAAAAAAAAAAAAACAAAAAAGAATCTGGTGGTTGCTCCCTTCTCAGCACCACTGAAGCTCTTCGAAGCACAGCAAAGCATTCTTGGGCACCGTTACAGCAGCACAGGGAGACTGTGGAGAGAGCTCTCTCCTAACACTTTTAGCATTTGTAGAATTCAGGTTTAATTTTTCCCATGGGAAAATAAATGCAAACATAATATAAAATAGATTGAAAGAAGCTGGCTGTTACCTCTCATTTGTTTTCCTTATTTTTATTTTTAACTCTAAAGATTTATTTATTTGAAAGGCAAAGTACAGAGAAGGGCAGAGACAGAGAGAGAAAAAGATCTCCCATCCACTGGTTCATTCCTCAAAAGGCTGCAACGACTAGGACTGGGCCAGGCAAAAGCCAGGAGCCTGGAACTCCATCCAGGTCTCCCAAGTGGGTGGCATGATCCCAAGCACTTTCCTGGATGCATTAGCAAGGAGCTGGATCAGAAGTGGAACAACTGGGACACCAGCTAGTATTCATGTGGGATGCTGGCATTGCTACTGTGCCACAATGCAGGCGCTACCTCTTCTTTTTTTAGGCTTCAAAGAAAGCAGAACAGGGGCCGGTGCTGTGGCGCAGCAGGTAAATGCCCTGGTCTGAGGCGCTGGCATCCCATATGGGCGCTGGTTTGAGACCCGGCTGCTCCACTTCCGATCCAGCTCTCTGCTGTGGCCTGGGAGATAAGTGGAGGATGGCCCAGGTCCTTGGGCCCCTGCACCTGAATGGGAGACCGGGAGGAAGCACCTGGCTCCTGGCTTCGGATCGGCGCAGCGCTTGCCGTGGCAGCAATTGGGGGAGTGAACCAACGGAAGGAAGACCTTTCTCTCTGTCTCTCTCTCTCTCACTGTCTAGCTCTGCCTGTCAAAAAGTAAAAATAATTTTAAAAAATCCAGGATCTATAAAGAGCTCAAGAAACTCAACAACAACAAAACAAACAATCCAGATAAAAAATGTGCAAAGGGCATAAACAGGCATTTTTCAAAGGGTGAAATTCAGATGGCCAGCAGATACTTGGAAAAAATGCTCAGGATCACTCTCAGGGAAATGCAAATAAAAACCACAATGAGGTTTCACCTCACCCCAATTAGAATGGCTAATATTAAACAAGGAAAAGAAAAAAGGGCCCACGCCATGGCTCACTTGGTTAGTCCTTCACCTGCGGCACCAGCATCTCATATGGGCGCCAGGTTCTAGTCCCAGCTGCCCCTCCTCCAGTCCAGCTCTCTGCTGTGGCCCTGGAAGGCAGTGGAGGATGACCCAAGTGTTTGGGCCCCTGCACCCTGATGGGTGGCCAGGAAGAAGCACCTGGCTCCTGGCCTCAGATCAGCGCAGCGCCGGCCGTGGCAGCCATTTGGGGAGTGAACCAACAGAAGGAAGACCTTTCTGTCTGTCTCTTTCTCTCACTGTCTGTAACTCTGTCAAATAAAAATGTAGGGATGTCTCAGAAATCTGAAAATAGATCTACCACATGACCCACCCATCCCACTCCTGGGAATTTACCCAAAGGAAATGTAATCAGCATATAAAAGAATCATCTGTACCCTCATGTTTATTGCAGCTCAATTCCCAGTAGTAAAGATACGGGATCAACTTGGATGTCCATCAACTGATGACTGGATAAAGAAAATGTAGTGTATATGCACTATGGAATACTACTCAGCCATTAAAAAAAAGAATAAAGCCCTGTCTTTTGCAACAAAATGGATGCAGTTGGAAACCATTATGCTTAGTGAAATTAGCCAGTCATTAGAAGACAAATATCATGTTTTCTCTGTTATGTGGCAATTAATGTACAGGAAAAAAAAATATAGGAATGAAATGCCTATATTGTGATATGATTGTTTTTAGCTCTTGTTTATATTCCTGTGGAACTGTGGTCTTCCTACTTTTTATACATTGGATATTACGTTTAGTGATGAATTAAGCTTGTGATTATAGACTGTATTGAAATTATGTCTGCAAAAATTAAAGAGAAAGGAAAGAAGAAGGAGGGTTGTGGGGTTGTGGGAGGGAGAGGAGGAGTGAGGGAAGTATGGTATCTTCTTAGAACTGTTCCTGTCAAATATGTGAAATATGTTCTATTTATATTAAAGATTTTTAAACAAGCTTTTAGTAAGCAAAATTAAATATTATATAATATCAGTGACTAATAGTATATCTTTTTATATTATTCATTTTGGATTTTTTTCACTGAAATTCTATTATTTTAAAACTCCCATTATGTTTTAATTGCAGGTGACTTTGCAGTTCTTCTTAAAGCAGGCATGACTGTAAAGCAAGCAATTGTATACAACCTGCTCTCTGCCATGATGGCCTACATAGGCATGCTCATAGGCACAGCTGTTGGCCAGTACGCCAATAACATCACACTTTGGATCTTTGCAATCACTGCAGGCATGTTCCTCTATGTAGCCTTGGTGGACATGGTAAGATGCTTTGTTTTGTGTGTACTAAACCTGCAAATGGAATACAACTTCAAAAATGAAAGAAATCTTTGGAAGTTGTTTGAAGCCAAACTATTTTTAAAGATATAACTCATTGTAAAAACATGTGATATACCAAATAATACATTAGGAAAAGGTATTTAAGTAGGAAGATTCTTTTTTTTAGAAACCAGTTGACATACTGACAGTTTCTGACCAAATGATTTACTGTTGAAGTAATCATCAATACTGCTTAGGGGTGTAATTACAGAGCTACTGAGGTATTTTGAACACTTTGTAATTTTGATGTGAAAGTGTTTTATCATCGTTACAAAATGATTTTTTTCAGCTTGCTTTATGACCAACAAGAAAAAAATAATATACCTATTAGGTAAGCCAGTCTTTTGCAGCAAATGGTATATGCAAGAGGATATTTATGCAAGGTATTTTCATTATACCCTTTTTGATTTTAAGAATTTATTTGAAAGGCAGTGTCACAGAGAGAAAGGGAGAGAGAGAGAGAGAGAGAGAGAGAGAGAGAGAGAAGTCTTCCATCCCCCTGATTCACTCCCCAAAGGGCCGCAGTGGCCGGAGCTGAGCCCATCTGAAGGCAGGAGCCAGGAGCTTCTTTTGTGTCTCCCATGTGGGTAGAGGGGCCCAAAGACTTGGTCCATCTTCTACTGATTTCCCAGGCCATAGCAGAGAGCTGGATCAGAAGTGGAGAAGCTGGGACTCGAACCGGTGCCCATATGGGATGCCTGCACTGCAGGCAGCGGCTTTACTTGCTACTCCACAGCACCAGCCCCTCATTATATACTTTTTCCCATTATTTACTTCTTTATTTATTTGAAAGGCAGAGTGATAGAGAGGGAGAGACAGATTTTCCTTCCACTCGTTCGATCCTCAAATGAGCACAGTGGCTAGGACTGAGCTAGGCTGAAGCCAGGAGTAGGGAATCCAGGAGCAGGCTTTGTGGGTGGCAGGGCTGAGGCACTTGGGCCAATTTGGCTGCCTTTTCTGGTGTATTCCCAGGAAGCTGAATTGGAAATGGAAAAGCCAGGACTCAACCCAGCTGTGGTGTGGGATGCCAGTGCGTGAGTCGTATTTTAACCAGCTGTGCCAATGATGGTCCTTCCTTGACCTTTCTGAAAACCCTTCATATTCCACAGATTTATGTAATTTCTCTTATTTTTAACTTAGCTTAAGTTTGATCTAAACATGAATAATCTTCCTAATAGAGCTTTTACAGAACTAGCAATTTGGGGGCCAGTGCTGTGGTGCAGTAGGTTAATCCTCTTCCTGCAGTGCCAGTGTCCCATATGGGTGCTGGTTCTAGTCCTGGCTGCTCTTCTGATCCAGCTCTCTGCTATGGCCTGGGAAAGCATAGAGGATGGCCCAGCATGGGAGCCCTGGAAGAAGCTCATGGCTCCTGGCTACAGATTGGCCCAGCTCCGCTGTTGAAGCCATTTGGGAAGTGAACCAGTGAATGGAAGACCTTTCTCTCTGTCTGTCTTTCTCACTGCCTATAACTCTACCTCTCAAATAAATAAATAAAATCTTTAAAAAAAAAAAAAACCAACAAGAACTACCAAGTTGGTTAGTTCTTGTACTTCTTAAAGTCAGTAATGACATTTATTTTTCTGCCTGGTAAGACCTATCACATAGTCTCATTTTAAATTATATAGCCTAACTTTTTTTTTTAAATAGCATTTTTAAAAAAGATTTTTATTTACTTATCTGAGGGATAGAGTTGCAGACAGAGAGACTGAGAGGCAGAGAGAAAGGTCTTCCCTCTGCTGGTTCATTCCCTAAAAAGTTGCAATGGCCAGAGCTGAGCTGATCTAAAGCCAGGAGCCAGGAGCTGCTTCTTCCAGGTCTCCCACATAAGTGCAGGGGCCCAAACACTTGGGCCATCTTCAGTTGCTTTCTCAGGGTGTTAGCAGAGAGCTGGATCAGAAGAGGAGCAGCTGGGACTTGAACCAGTGTCCATATGGGATGCCAGGACCACAGAGTCACCCCCATAGCCTGAATTTTTAATCACAGAACTAATACCTTATTGAGTAAAGTTTAAAAAATATAAACAAAAAGAAGAAATTATTATTTTCTGTTACTGAGAGGTAACCATTTCCTTCCTCTCTTCTCAGACCTCATCCCTCATTTCCTGTCTTTACCCTCAGCTGATAACCTTGCCTTCTATTCCATGGGGAACACTGGAGCCTTCAAGATACTTTCCCCCAAGTTCCAATACTCCTCTGCTCACCTTGTGGTATCTATGGGCATTCACTGTCTTTCCTGTTACCGCGGAGAAGTGTGCATGTTCCTACCTTAGGCCAGCTCCTTCAAACTCTTTCCTAGAACTCAGCCCCTCTTGCCAACTCTCCAAAATTCCTTCCTCTTTTTTTTGCATCATTTTCCCTTCTTCTGGATCTCTCCCGTGTGCATATAAACCTTATGTTACTTTCCCTTCCTAAAAAGGTAGAAGAGCAATCTTTGGCTTGTGGTTAAAACATTGCTTGAGATATCCATGTCCATATCACAGTGCCTGGGTTCTCATCCTGGCTCCACTGCTGATTCCAGCACCAGCCAATAACGTTCATCCTGGGAGGCACTGATAACAGCTCAAATAGTTTGGTCCCTGCCACCCATATGGGAGATCTGCATTGGGTTTTCAGCTCTCAGCTTTAGCCTTGGCCTGGTCCAGGCTTACGGTTGCAGGCATTTGGAGAATGATCCAGTAGGTGGAAGATGTATTCATCCTCTCTCTCTCTCTCCCCTCTCTCCCCTCTCTCCCCTCTCTCTCTTTCCCTCTTTCCTCCTCTTCTCTCCTTTCTCCCTCTCTCAGCCTTTCAAGTCAAAAAAGAGCCTTTTTCACAAGTGACAGAATGGAATCTCCTCTTCAGCACCCAACCCACTGCTTTCCTTCCCTCTTTTAGCAAATTTTTCCCCAAGAATCCCTGTGGGCTTAACATACATCAGTACATTACCTGTGGGAATTTTGGTGATCTTTTCTGAGAGTTTTTTTTGGCAATAATACATTGTTTTACATTTTAACCTCAAGTAAAATGTCAGGATTGATGAAGTCAGTAGAGAGTAATTGTTTCAAAGATAACTAATGCATACATTTTGAGAGTGTAATTGTAGGCTAGAGGAGAAGGGAATAGAGAAGGAACACAGTATTTGCCTGATAAACAGCCAAAGCATAGAATTGGGTTTTGTTTTTTTTTTTCAGTATTTGACCAAAATACATCATATGGGCAACTATCTTAAAAAAAAATAATTGTTGGTAGTTATACTTTGGTCATTAGCTTTCTTATGTAAGAAAATCTTTTAAAAGACATTTTGAGCATACGTGTTGCCCCCTTGAGCCCTGGCTGGAGCTCCCCAGCCCCACTCGGCACACACCTCTAGATACCTGCTGAAGGAGAGGGTTTTCTACTAAGCCACAGAGGCACATTTCAAAGAAAAGAGCCTTCGGTGGAAATATCAATTAGTGTTTACCCAGATGCATAAAACCAAATGTAAAAATACAAGACACATGAACAAGGAAGACAATGTTGCCCCAAATGGAACACAACAGTACTTCAGTGTTAGACTGTAAAGACGAGGAGGTTGGCAATATGGCTGAAAAGGAAGTCGAAAGATTGATCATAAGATTACTCTAAAATATAGAGAAGCAGATACATGAGTTTAAAAAATCCACAAATGTGAAACATCATTGTGTTTTTTATTTTCCTTTCCCTACTGGCTAGTGATCCTGACCATTTTTTCATGCATCTGTTAGCCATGTGTATTCTGACCACAATGGAGTGAAGCTGGAAATTAACAACATAAGAAAGTCTAGAAAATATGGAAACATATGGAAACTGGACAACATGCTCCTTAATGAACAATGGGTCATAGAAGAAATCCAACAGGAAATAAAAAAATTCCTAGAAACAAATGAAGAGAACAACACAACATATCAAAACGTAGGGGATACATCAAAAGTGGTGTTAAAAGGAAAGTTCATAGCAGTTAGAGTCTACATCAAGAAATCAGAAAGGCATCAGATAAATACCTAACAATGCATCTACAGGACCTAGAAAAAAAAGAACACATGAAACCCAACTTTAGTAGGAGGAAAGAAATAATAAAAATCAGAGAATAAACCAAATTGAAATAAACTGTACAAAAGGTCAGTGAAACAAAGAGCTGATGTTTTGAAGAAGATAAACAAAATTGATACATCATTGGCTCAACTAAATGAACAAAAGGGGAGAAGACCCAAATTCATAAAATCAGAGATGACAATGGGATTTTGTAATGGATATCACAGAATTAAAAAGAACCATCAGAAATTACTACAGGCAGCTAAATGCCAATGAATCGGAAAATCTAAAAGAAATGGATAGATTTCTGGACGCATAAAATTTACCAAAATTGAGGCACAAAGACATAGAGAAATAAATAGAAAAATAACCAAGACACAGATTTATTCAGTAATAAAGACCCTATCAACAAAGAAAAGCCCAGGGTCGATGGCTTCACTGCTGAATTCTACCAAACTTCTATAGAACAGCTAATCACAGTTAACTATTAAACTGTTCCAAACGTTTGAAAGAGAATCCTCCCAAACTCTTAATTTGAGGTCAGCATCACCTTAATTCCAAAACCAGAAAAAGATACAACAGTGAATGAATTCAGAAGGCTTCCATAGCCTAGGCAGCTCATGTCAAGGGCCTCAGGTGATCACTGACGTACATAAGAGTGTTAATTGTTACATTAACAACAGGAGTCACTGCACTAACTTCTCATGCAGGACCTCTAACCTTAAAGAGTTGTATTATAATTATGTCTTATTTGTTGTAGCTAATATATGGAGTACCAAAAAAAGTATGAGTGAAATTGATATCCTGAGGTTTGATTATTGTTTACTATAGCCCTTGTCTATATTCCTGAGGAACAGTGGTATTTCTACTTACAAACAAAAATGTTTTGAGCAGGAATATCATACATAATTGCTTTCTTTTTTTTAAATTTATTTATGTGACAGGTAGAGTTATAGACAGTGAGAGACAAAGAGAAAGGTTATAATTGCTTTTTAAAAAATCTGTTTGTTTTTCAGCTTCCAGAAATGTTGCATGGTGATGGTGACAATGAAGAACATGGCTTTTGTCCAGTAGGGCAATTCATTCTTCAGAATCTGGGATTGCTATTTGGATTTGCCATCATGCTAGTGATTGCCCTCTATGAAGACAAAATTGTGTTTGACATCCAGTTTTGATCATTCCCAGTCATCTCTATTGATTACGAGAATGTTACCATGCAGCTTTGCATCTGTCCCTTGTACTGTATGCACATTGCTCAAAGGAAAGTCAGTGGCTTGCACTACTTACAAGTTCCCTAGATTTGAGCCTAACCACAAAAGACTGGTGCTCAGTACTGTTTCCCCTGTGTGAAGGGGTCTTTTAAAAATATAAAGCTTGTGATAAAGAGAGGAGAAAATGGGACTCCATGAACCAGTGTTGATATAGGTTTGATTAAGACTTAAAAAAAATCATATAAAACACTAAAGTAGTCTCTTTATTAGTAGAAACTTCTGTGGCTATGCAGAAATAGAAATTGAACCAAAAAATCATTTAAACTTTAAAAATATTTTAAATGGACTTTGGGTAATGTTTTTGTGTGTGCTAAGAATGGATAGTAGTGTCCTTTAATTCAACTGCATATATTCATATGGTAATAGGGATCAACTTGACACAACTTTGAAACTGCATAAAGTAGACTGTAGAAACTAGAGGAAAGCTCAGGCTGCATTAGAGTATGAATTTAGCATTGGGAAAAGCCCTTATTCTTGAATCTAGAGTTACTATTTTTGTATATATTTGCATAGTGTTTAAACTTGCAGCCTAAACTACTGAAATTTGTGATTGTATGTTTGTGTGAGCTTCAGTTTAATGAAAAGATTCATAATGGTTCTTTGTATTATTATAATACTTGGTGTTTGGGGGTATTTTTCTGTTTTTTTTTTGTTTTGTTTTTTAATTTTGTTTTTTATTTTAGGCTTTGGGGGGAGGGGTTCAGAGCATGTGGTCAAATGTTTATTCCTTAAAATTGTATCCCTCTAGAAAATATAAAAGAAGTGAACCCAAACATAGTCGAAATACTCAGTTTTCCAACTTTAACAGTACTCACTTGTTAGTTGGGAAATTAAAAGTACTGAATGTTCACATTACCAGTTTGCCATTGGAACCATGAGCACATGCTGTGGCTGGTGGTAAAGTTATAAGGCAGAAAATCCAAGTTGACCACGTCTGCACCAAGTGTCAATTAAAGCAGCTACCAGGATATACTCCGTTGATGTGGAGGCTGTCATGGTATCAAGTGACTTGGAAAACAGTTCAGTAAAATCACTTGATCATTTTGTGCCAAGACAAGTTGGTGCCTGATAGGGATCAGTCTCTTTTTTAGGTGCCATGTTCTCCTACCTTAATTGTGACTGATTTGTGAGAAGTGCAAGCCATGTTTATTCTGAATTCTGGCTTAATAATTTATAGTAGTAGTTGGCTGCATGTAGCTTTCTTTTTACGCCAGTGCCACACGGTCTTCATTTATGCCGGGTAAACTGTATTGGAACTGTGCAGCTAGCTTTGTTTTAATCTGCTTGGCAACCAGTGTAGCTGCTTTAAAAATCATAATTGTTCAAATATGTGAGAGCCAAACTCTTTCCATTCCATTTTAAATGTTTTTGTTTAGTCCTCTTCCTTTCCCCAATTCCATTCCTCTTACTCTATGAACTTTTTAAAACAAAAGCGAAATGTTCAGAGCAGCACATGCATCCATGTATTCATAGGTTATTGTCAGCGTTTCTTCACGCAGTGAGCAGGGGAGCTTAGGTGTGTTGTTATTTCCTTAACTTGTGCTTGAATTTTGAAAAAAAAAAAAAACACTTTTTTTCCTGGCTCTCTCTCTGGCCTCCTTGTAATAGTAGGAGTTTTATAGATAACTTTCAGCACTGGGCACTGAATTAGGACAGTCCTCATCTCATTGCTGGGCCCTTCAAGCAACCTAGCTAAAAGGTGCTGATATTTTATTTCATACTGCCAACTTCAAGTGATTCAACTTGCTTTCTGAACCAATGTATATTTATAGTTCATTTTTTGGTTTTTATACCTGTGGAGGATTCTGCATTCCAGCATTAAATTTGCTTCATTAAAAACTTCTATGAAAAGCAACAGCTGGAATATACTCCCAGTCTTAAATGCCTGATTTATAGCAAATGGGTTATGCTGAAGTATATAAACTTTTATATTCTCTCGAAAGTGGTATTATCTTTATTTGCTAGATTTTTTTAACCTTTTAAGAGGGCTGTAATAGTTGCTGCTAGTGTTTTGTTAGGGTTCCACCAGTATTTAGTTTTACATCATTCTAATGTGTAGTTTCAAGTTTTACTCGACAATCTGAATTCCACTACATTTCTGTTTGGCTCCAACATTCCATTTAGCTTGACCAGTCTAATTTAACATGTGTTTGTTGGAGGTTATTAATGTTACTTGTACAATGCTGTCACTGTGTGACATCCGTATGAATTTTGGTGTATATCACATTGCATTCAATCAGCTGTGATTATGCTTAGAAATACTATAGTAACTAGATGCAGTGTGAATTTTTTCCATTAACAGTAAGTCAGTGGCTTAAATGTGATTATGGTCCTGCAAGGTGATACTTGCTAAAATATCTAAACTTTTTTGTTGTTGTAACTGAATCATTTTTTAAAAATTTATAAAGCTGGAAATGATCAAATGCTGTTTTTTTTCTTTTGTCAACAGTGGTGTGTCATTTTATGTATGTTCCTAATGCTTAAGGAACTCTCCCAAAATAAAGTTATTCAAAAAAAGCAAATACACTAATGTGTTTTCTTTAGTTTAATTTCTTTTTTTCTTTTTTTCTTTTTTTTTTTTTTTAATTTTTGACAGGCAGAGTGGACAGTGAGAGAGAGACAGAGAGAAAGGTCTTCCTTTTGCCGTTGGTTCATCCTCCAGTGGCTGCCACGGCCGGCGTGCTGTGGCTGGTGTATCACGCTGATCCGAAGGCAGGAGCCAGGTGCTTCTCCTGGTCTCCCATGGGGTGCTGCGCCCAAGCACTTGGGCCATCCTCCACTGCACTCCTGGGCCATAGCAGAGAGCTGTCCTGGAAGAGGGGCAACCGGGACAGAATCCAGTGCCCCGACCGGGACTAGACCTGGTGTGCCAGCGCCACAAGGCGGAGGATTAGCCTAGTGAGCCATGGTGCTGGCCATTTAGTTTAATTTCAGACATCCTTTACACTGAAGAATGAATTATTTTAAACGCAGACTACATTTGCACATAAGTAAATTCCTAATGCAGTATTACTGAAATTTATTTAAGCCAAAATAAGATTGTTTAGACATCTAATCATCTAACAAGAAAGAGAAGCTAGGAAATGACATCTCTGAGTTATGAATTAAGTTGGCATAACAGTGCTACACCGCGTCCAATCCAGTGCTCCTTGGGTTGGTCTGAGGGAAGAGTCATGGCAATCACAAAATTTGTAGAATGGCCAGTGGTGGACAAGGTTCCTCTCCGTTCACTCGTCTTATACAATGGAGCAACGTAACTTGGTCGTTTGGGTATTTCTGCCCTCTTACAAGGTTTTAGCCACATCTGGAAGAAATGACACCTCAAGTCAAGGTTGTTACATTTTATATCTGAGCTTAAAATTCTAGTCTCAGAGTAAATTAGTTATGTCTGCCAATATCTATGGCCTAAATAGATTTCATTTTTGTTAGTGTTGTGATTGCTAAAGACTTTTTTTTAGAACTTTCATAGTTAACTTCAGAACTACTTTAGAAACTATGAAAAAAATATTTTTCTACCTACTCTGTCAAAAAGTACATTAGTCACCTCTTCACCATCCTTACCTGGGTATGACTTGTGCTTAAGGAGAGAATTGCCACAACTGATACTCAGGATCCTATGCCTTCGTAATTGAAAGCCAGTCTCAAAACATTCTGAAGGGATTTTTTCCCCAAAGAAACTATTTATTTAGTGAGTACAAATTTCTTAAGTACAACTACAGGAATGTAGTGAGTCTTCCCATCGTACCTGCCCTCCTACCCCACCATCCCCTCCTCCCATCCCCAGTCCCATGCTCCATTAAGAAAACAGCAACAACAAAAATCAATGGCTGTGTAGCTAGATTATGTCTTCGTTTTAGCTGTCCCCTCACAGTACCTGTTGCAGCTGCTTTGAGGACTGCCTATCTTTGTGCTGCTCCCAGAGTCCCAACGATGCATCCTTTATTTCAGTATGCCATGCCAGACCTACCCTTCAAACTGTGTGAAAATCTAACCATTTTCTTCTAATGCAGTAGCAGATGAGAATTTTAATTATATTTGTATAACTTAATTTGCTCGTACTGAAGATCAGTGCCTAGAAAACTTAGATTTGCATGAGGGTGGTTTTCATATAGTAATCTTTTAATCTGCAAGTTTCACATATTTTAGGCAGAAGTATAGGTAAGAAAGAAAAGTTCATGGAAAATGTGTATTAGGAAAAAACTGGATTTCAGAAGTCTTTTCACTAAAATAAACTTAACCTTTTAATTCTGTTTTCCACAAGCGTTTAAATGCTGTATCTGTATGTGTGTGTGTATACAGATCATTTTCCCCTATTCATGAATTCCATATCTGCAGATTTCTTACAAAACTTATTTCCAGTAAATTATTAGTCCAATTTCTAAAGTCAACACTGGCACCACTTTTGTGGTCACCAGCAGATAGGTGCCAAGCAACAAAGATTTCAGTTCATCTGCATTTGACATCCATGTCCCAGCTAAGGCTTAACAGGTATTAACAGAAAGCTAAGGCGTTCTGGTTTCACTCCATTTCATGGTCTATGCAGTGCCAAGTTTTTCACATTTTTAGGTCTCTGTATTGGTGATTTCAGTGTTTAAAATGACTCCCACGTGCAGTGTGGCAGTACTGTCTGGGGTGTTCCTACAGGCAGGAATGCTGTGATGAGCCTTGAGGAGAAAGTGCCATGAGCCTCCTTCAGGTGTGAGTTACTGTGCTGTTGACTGGGAGTAAAGGCAAGAATATCTATTAAATAAGTTCTCACTAAATGGAAACAAAACAAGATTGTGTGTGGATATGCTAACAAAATGCTGTGATTACAGAAGTTCAAGCCAGTGTTTACCCTAGGAGCTGTGGTTCAGAATTCACTAATTCAATAATAACATGAATAACAAGAATTGACTAATATGTGTGGAAGCTATTAAACATATTCAATGTTTTATAAAACAAAATCATTTTTATATAAATACATATAAAGATAGTACCCCTCCATGTATATTTGTATATATACTAACCACAGGCAATGTATCATAAAGAATTTTGGGATGTGATTCTGCAAGTTTCTTAATCTTTCTATTCCAGGAAGCTCCATCCAGAAATAATCCATGAATGAAAACACCTAAATATAAAGGGAATATGTTAACACGTTCTGAACCTACAGTTACTACATGTGAATACTATACAAGTGATACAAGATTAACAGTCTAAGGATTGTTCTAAAATGAAAGCAATCTCCTGAATGTTTTAACATTAATTATTTCAGGAACATGCCTAGTACAGTAATGCACTAGTGAAATCAGGTATGGAAGACAAAAAAGGCAGAGAAGAGGCCGATGGTGTGGTGTAGTAGGTAAAGCTGCCGCCTGCAGTGCCGGCATCCCACATGGGCGTCAGTTCAAGTCCCAGATGCTCCACTTTCAGTCCAGCTCCCTGCTAATGGCCTGGAAAACGAGTGGAAGATTGTCCAAGTGCTTGTGCCCCTGCACCTACATGGCTCCTGGCTTCAGATCAGCCCAACTCTGGCTGTACAGCCATTTGGGAAGTGAACCAGCAGGTGGAAGACCCCTCTCTCTGTTTCTCCCTCTGTCTGTAACTCTGCCTCTCAAATAAATAAGTCTTTTTAAAAAGGGGGGGGGGATTTTAAACTAGTCCATGGGAAATCCTCTGTGGTGAACATTACCAGATGGATATTTTTCATTGGCCAGTGATCATAAAGTGTTGTCAGAAGCTATGATATCCAGAGGAAAGAAACAAGTTATGTGAGTATAGGATCCAAAACCTAAGCAGCATATGAATAAAATTCCCTTCCATAGTTCCCTAATGTTGTGAGAGTCAAATTTCTTCTCCCCTTTTAGAATTTATATTCACTGCCAAGACCTCTCCTTAGTTGTGTGATGAATGGATACATGGAGGAACTTTCTCTAAAATGTAATTTTATAAACTAACAACTGAAGAAGAGTAAAAATTAAGAAATCAAACACAGGTCACCTTTTATTGCTATCCATATCTGTAAATCCTCATGAATTGAATACAAGTATCTGCACATAAAAATATTCACTGTAATTGTTGCCCAGATGGCGATAGAAAAGGAAAAAAAAAGACTGAGGCAATCCATTTAACCCCAGAACCTGTTTTGTCATCTAGAGAACAAACTGGAAAAACAGTAATGCTTGAGTAGTGAAATTGGCTCACAGAGGTGAATGTGCTTTCTAGAGAATTACATGACAATCCATAGGAGTGGTTCTGTTAGGTAGGAGTTTCTGAAGTGATGCAAATGTGTTTCTCTGCTGTCCAATATTGCAGCCACTAGCTATGGATGTCTATCAAACACTGGGATATGGCTAGTATAACCAAGGGACTGAATTTTAAGTTTTATCTCATTTTTAATTATAGTTACATTTAAATGACCACATATAAATAGTTTAGAAATGGATGCTGGAGGGGAGACATACCATTTCTCCCCTCTGGGTTTTAGCTGATGGAAAGAAAAAGTTGGGAACAGGGGAAGTAGAGAGCTTTGTAATACTGTGTGGAAACAGGAGAAAAGGAGAGACTGCACAGGCTGTTTACCATGGTCTCACTGTATTGTAAGCAGAGCTCAGTAAAATCTCTGCCTCTAAGTTGGCATGATATTCCCCACATGCAATGACTGATAATATTGGACTGTAAACAGAAGGTTTCAACACACAGAAATGTCACAATGGGGATAAAAGTTTCTTCATCCTAACAATTTGACAGCAAACATCATGGGGATGTTCAAGTACATTTTCTTTGTTTTTGTGTTCTTAAGTTTATTTATTTATTTGAAAGGCAGAGTTACAGAGAGAGGGGGAGAGAGAGAGAATTTTCCATCCTCTGGTGCATCCCCCAGGTGGCCGCAACAGCCAGTGCTAGGCCAGGCCAAAGCCAGGAGCCAGGAGCTTCATCCAGGTCTTCCACGTGGATACAGGGGCCCTAGAGCATTTGGACCATCCTCCGCAGCTATCCCAGGCACATCAGCAGGGAGCTGGCTTGAAAGGAGCAGCCTGGACATGAACCAGTGCCCATATGGGATGCCGGTGCTGCAGGAGGCAGCTTAACCTACTGTGCCACAACGCAGGCCCCTATTCAAATATTTTCTTTCTCATGGTCAGTAAGGGATGTAAGGAGGATTCAGAATAAAGGGCTGGGCAGCACCTGGGACCCAGCCGTGGCACAGAGCAACTCCATGGGCAGTGTAAACACCTTTCCTTTGATTTCCCTTGACCTAGGGTTAGCACTCCTTTCCCCTTTTCTAAATAGTTGTAACCAAATTAGCCATCTTTCTTGGTATGCTGCTAAACCTAACTACATTTTGAATTTTATGAGGGCAAGGACTCAAACTTTGTTCATTAGTATCTTTACAACATTTAATATGGTACAGAGAGAATTTTTAAAAAGCTCACAGAATTAAGGAGATAACTAAATGACTCAGTAGAGGGTTGTTAAATTTCCTTCAGAAGTGTCCGTTCTGAGTGTGTTAAGAATAATGGGATTCTGAACCAACGGCCAGATTAATGATGATCCAGGCGTCTCTGGCTGGGGAAAAAATGGTTAGTTCTGGGCTGGGAGTTTGTGGCACAGCAGGTTATGCTGCCGCTTCGGATGCCCACACCCCATATCGATACCAGTTAGAATCCCAGCTACTCTTGTTTCCCATCCAGCTTTCTGCTAATGGGCACTGGGAAGCAGCAGATGATGGCTCAAGTACTTGGGAGACAGATGGAATTCCAGGCTCCTGGCTTCAGCGTGGCTGCAGCAGGTATTTGGGGTGTGAGCTAACAGATGGAAGACCTCTCCCCACACAACCTGCTACTCTGCCTTACAAGTAGATGAAATTAAATAAACACTAACAATGATTAGTTCTGGGGCCAGCTTTGTGGCACAGTATGTTAAGCTACCTCTTGTGACACTAACATCCTATATGAGTGCTGGTTCAGGTCTCAGCTGCTCAACTTCTGATTCAGCTCTTTGGTAACGCACCTGGGAAAGCAACGGAAGATGGTCCAAGTGCCTGCACCCCCCCACCACCACCACCCATGTAGGAGACGTGGGTGGAGTTCCAGGCTCTGGGCTTTGGCTTGGTTGCGTTCCAACCATTGCAGCCATCTGGGGAGTGAACCAGTTGATGGAAGCTCTCGCTCTTTCCCTTCCTTCCTCCCTCCCTCTGTAAATCTGCACTTCAAGTAAATAAATATATCTTTTAAAAAAGATTAGTTCTAAGATATATCAGATGTCCCCATACCCTCTTCTCGCATTTTTTGTGCATAAGTGTGTTTCTGCAATAAAACTGTTTAAGTATTAAAGATTAGGATAAAATGTAGCTGGAAGATTGGGCTAGATTTCATGAATTTGTATAGGCTAGATGGGAATACCAAAGTTAATTACCAGTTTTCCATATCTGGGAGGTAGTAAAGTGGATATGTCAGGCTGGCAATTGAATGGTGAGGTCTGTGTCCTAGAAGAAAGACCTACATTGGATATTTACGTTTGGAGGGCATTAGCAACAAAAATGGGTGAGTTCACTTGGGAGGAGGATGCAGTTAGAAAAGAAAAATTCCCAGAATGAGTTCTTAGATCTCCAACATAGGAGCACAAACCAGCAAAGAGGCATGAGTGTAGTTAGTGAAAAAGGGAAACAAATGAGAAAAGAATGTCTAGAAAGATGATAGAAACTATTAAGAGTCTGAGTTGACAACAGAAGAGAATTCATGGAAGTTGTTAGCATGGAAGTCATTAGTGACTCTGAAAAGAACAGCAATAGTTGATTGAAGACAATGAAAGGTAAGTAGGAAATAGGAAGAGAGAACCTGGAGACAGCATGTAAAGACAATTCTTCTGAGAAACGCTGTTGTAAAGGGGGGCAGAGGTTTAGGACAGTAGCTGAGGACATCTAGATTGTTGTTTTTTAAAAGATCTATTTATTTCTTTGAAAGTCAGCTTGAGAGAGAGAGAGAGAGAGAGAGAGAGAATTTTCCATCTGCTGGTTTACTCCTCAAGTGACCATAATGGCCAGAGCTGAGCCATACTGAAGCCAGCAGCCAGGAGCTTCATCTGGGTCTCCCACATGGGCAGCGAGACCCCAAACACTTGAGCCATCTACCAATGCTTTTCCTAGGCCATTAGCAGGAAGCTGGATAAAAGTAGTGCGGTTGGGACTTGAACCAGTGCTCACGGGGGATGCCAGAGTCGAGCAGGTGGCAGCTTTTACTTCCTATGTTACAATGCTGACTCCAACATCTGGATCTTAAGACAACTGGATTGTTTGTGATTTGCTTTAAGGTGAAGGATTCTAGAACATGTATGCTGGTTGTATTAATCCATAGTATTACTCCATAGTATTACAACTCTCCCTGTGATTTGTGACAATCAACTTTAAGTAAAACCACCTGGTATAGTAATGTGATTATCATACTTGATGGTAATTAATTTCTTTTTTTTGACAGGCAGAGTGGACAGTGAGAGAGAGAGAGACAGAGAGAAAGGTCTTCCTTTGCCGTTGGTTCACCCTCCAATGGCCACTGCGGCCAGCGCGCTGCAGCCGGCGCACCACGCTCATCCGATGGCAGGAGCCAGGTGCCAGGTGCTTTTCCTGGTCTCCCATGGGGTGCAGGGCCCAAGCACTTGGGCCATCCTCCACTGCACTCCTGGGCCACAGCAGAGAGCTGGCCTGGAAGGGGGCAACCGGGACAGAATGTGGCGCCCCAACCGGGACTAGAACCTGGTGTGCTGGCGCCGCAAGGCGGAGGATTAGCCTAGTGAGCCACGGCGCCGGCCGATGGTAATTAATTTCTACTTGTTAGTATCTCCCACTAGACTATGAATTAGTTGAGAAAACAAGATTGTAAATTGTTCAATATTGGCATCTCCAATGCATAACAGAGTCAACTAAAAACAGCATTCAGTAATGAATAAGAAAGTAGAGCTGTCTTTGGCATGTTACTTAAAGCAATACACACTAACAGTCATTTAGAGATTAGTGTCATTTACTGAAAGCACCATGTTGGCAAAATTTAGGAATGCATAACATTTTTTAAAAAAAGAATACTTGTTTAAATTAGTAGTCCTGTCCATTGAATTTAAAATATCAGAGTAGCCAGAAAGTATTGAAAAAACAAAAATTGATTATAAAACAAAGAGACATTGTGGCACGGCAGGTTAAGCCCCCACTTGGTCCATCTGCATCCTCTATTGGAGTGTCATCTAAATTTTCTCTCAACCAGTTGAGTTTCAATTGTGTACAGAATTCTTTTTAAAGCAAGAATGTTATATTTTTTCTTCCATGCCCAGATACGAGCCAGCATTCTATCACTGCACTTACCATCTTCGGGAGCATGCTTGTATTCTTTGTCTTCCATCACTTCATAGTCAAACCCAAGCAGATCAATGGGAATTGTGTATTTCCGTGCATAGTTCTGCTGGGCACCGGTCAGGAAGGCTTGTGTGAAGAAGAAGCCAGAAAGCCAGAAGACTGGAGGAGGGCCGACCTCGTACCATTGCTGTGGTGTCAAAACACAAGAGGCCTGACAATAGAGCCTTTCAACCTTTGAATACAACACTTCTTAACAAAATTTGCCCACAGATACTATCATCAGCTCTCAGGTAAATAAATGAACTCTGAAGAATGAAAAACCATACTCTCAAGATTTTAAAAAATAGGTAGCATATAGAGTATTTATTCTGAATTTGATTTAATGTCCATCATGCCAGCTTGAGAATCACACATGTTCATGGGTACAGATATAAATGACCTTTTCATACATGTCCAGTGGTTTCGTCAAGAAAATATTACCATAGTTATACCTCATATACATTTTTGTATAATATATAATGTTATATAATTGAATAGAAGAGATCCCTGTACTAGCTGGTCAGACATAATGGTTTCTCACTTTTTTCTCTCTAATTAGTCACTGGTACTCAGGAAAACCTTCATTTGGAAGTTTTTCTTCCTATCGCACTAAAATCCAGTGAAATACAACATATGGGAATACAACATTGTACAAGGAACTCCTGTGAGAAGGAGGGTAAATGACACCTTAAGTTCAGAAATATCAAGACACCTTGATTCTTGTTCATATCATAGGTTAGAATGGTGAGCTAGTTGGATACTGACTTTCATAGTAATTTAATAGTAAATTATAGAAGCCAGCCTAAGGAAATTAATTTGAAAATCTTCTCCCTATAAGAAACCAAAATACATCCTCATTTTTCAAGTACAATATTAATTGCTTGGTATTGAGTATCCATTCTAGTACAACAAAGTATCTGTTTTATGAAAAGAGAGTTTTGTCTTTGTATCCCTGTAGAAATGGCCTCAGGTTTACTATGCATTATTCATAGCATCTAGGAAATGAATTGATACTCCTAATAGATGTAATTATTAATGAGAACATAGTTAAAAGCCAACATTACCAGATTATTAGGAGGTAGACTTCTGCCTACTCAGAATTTTCAAGATAACTAGCCATTGAGATCACCAATATTTGGGGCTGAACCATCAATCTAGTGATTATTTGACCTAGAAGACCGCTGGGCAATGAAGAAATACTGTTCACTAGTAGCTTGCCTATTTTGCTCTGCCATAGAGATCTATTTTTTTTCAAATTCATTTTAGATTTATTCATAATTTCTTTTTTAACTTTTATTTAATAAATATTTTTTCAAATTTTTTAACTTTAATAAATATTTTTTTCAAATTCATTTTAGATTTATTCATAATTTCTTTTTTAACTTTTATTTAATAAATACAAATTTCCAAAGATCAGCTTTTAGATTACAGTAGCTTTTTCCCCCCATAACCTCCTTCCCACCCGCAACCCTCCCATCTCCTGCTCCCTCTCCCATCCCATTCACATGAAGATTCATTTTCAATTATCTTTATATACAGAAGATCAATTTAATATATATTAAGTAAAGATTTCAACAGTTTGCACCCACTCTGAAACACAAAGTGTTAAGTACTGTTTGAGTACTAGTTATAGCAATAATTTACATTGTACAACACATTAAGAACAGAGATCCTACATGGGGAGTAAGTGCACAGTGACTCCTCATGTTGATTTAACAATTGACACTCTTGTTTATGGCATCAGTAATCACCCTAGGCTCTTGTCATGGGTTGCTGAGGCTATGGAAGCCTTTTGAGTTCGCTGACTCTGATCTTATTTAGACAAAGTCATAGTCAAAGTGGAAGTTCTCTGTCTCCTCTCTTCAGAGAAAGATACCTCCTTCTTTGATGGCCTGTTCTTTCCACTGGGATCTCACTCACAGAGATCTTTCATTTAGGGTTTTTTTTGTTTGTTTGTCTTTTGTTTTTTGCCAGAGTGTCTTGGCTTTCCATGCCTGAAATACTCTCATGGGCTTTTTAGCTGGACATAGGAATCTATTTTATTGCTAAATATTTAAGGGAAAAAATCAACATGCCATAAGTTTTCTCCCTTTCAATTTCGTTGACTTGAATGTATGACATCGCTGAACATGGACGCCTACACCTAAAGACACTCTCAAGAGGTTCTATTTTCAGTACTTGTGTTGTGGGAACCTAGATAGTTACGGGAAGAAGCTAAGGTGTGACAGTTGCAGATGCAGCTGACAGCACGGGTGCATAACTGACAGCTCCAGCTGAACTGGTTTGACAGCGAGGGGCCTGACCTGGGATCTGATGGCTCCAGCAGAACTACCACATGGTGTCTGTAACTGACATCTCCAGCCAAGCTGCTGTGGACCTCCTTGTGGATCTGCAGAGGTCCTTGATTGACAGCTCCATGTGATTCACATTTTTGACACCCACAGCTGACCCTCCATGGGACAACTGCAGCCAACCCATGTGACAGCTTAGCCTAGCCCACCAGAGAGGTCCTCCTTCTGTGCACCATCCAGGCTCCCTTACCTTATTCTGCACAAGCCAGGCCTCCCGTTTTGTTCACCAGCAAGCCCCCATCACTTTCCAAGTAGTGGAAACTGCAAGTTCCCAACATTGAGGACTTGCACCGCCGGCTGGAAATAACATGGCTGCATGATATGTAACCCCCCATGACATTTAGGTCTTTATAATGTTACTACACTGAAGTTAACATTACCATGGTTGGCACACTCACTCCCATCATGCACCTAACACCATGATATTCCACTATTTCCTGAAGTGGGTGGCATTTGAGCCCCACCCATAACTGCACCCTCTTCAATATTCAAGTGCGTTCTGCTCTGGACATCGCCTCCAGTGCCTCTGGAGGGTATAAAGAAGGTCTAACCTTGATGGGGCTTTTCTTGCTTTGGGACATTTTCATTTGTTAGGGTTTTTCTCCTTTGAAGAGGGCTTTTTCAGTGCTAAAAGTTTTTTCCTTGAAGAGAGGCTTTTCTTTGGGGACTTTCTGCATTTTGGGCTGTTCGGTGCATGTACAACTTGGTTCTTTGTACTTTTGTTTTGCTCCAAATAAAACTTGCTCTCCTGAACATCTCTATGCCTCCACCTTTGAGTGCCCTCACTTATGGAGGAGAGAACTGCAACAAACCCAGCCACCCACCCCGCCCTAGTCCCACAACACTAGTATTTTGACAGGTCAGTGTAATAGTTACATATATTATATAAAATATTAAGTAGTAATTTTCTGTGCCCAGGATGTACATAAACACCAGAGAATGATATTCATTACATTATGCATCTTGGTAAAGAAAATTAAATCAGAAGAAATTTAATATGCAACTATTTGTATGAACTCACCTGCAAGAATTTGAGTCTTGTAAGGAAGTCATTCACATAGCTGCCAAGTGGTTTAAGGCTTGGGTAGGATTTACCCATCCACATTCCTGGAATTTTGACATTCAAAATGCTGCTAACTACTTCTTCAAGTTCTGTAGACATCACTACAAGCCCCTGAAACATATTTTACCTTGATTAACATAATAGTATAGATTATGAACAACCACCTTTAAAATACTTCATGATTATTTTTTATTTATAATTGCGATTAGTTAAGGTTGAGTCATATAGCAAAAAAAAAAAAAAAGTAAAGAAAAGAAAGTAAAGACACTTGTTTTTCTTTTTCACAAGCATGTCATGGAGATATGGATTGCTGGTAGTTGAACCAGTTAAGAGAAATCCTAAACAGCCAGAGGGGAAAGTGAAGAATCACTCAGTTATGCACTGCGTAGTAAATTTAAATCCTGAGAATTAACGACTACAAGTACTTCTTAAAGTGGGAATAATACAGTGGTGTTAAAAGGAAGGGATTGTTGAAACCTGGTTTAAAGAAAGATTTCTTTCTTTCTTTTATTTTTTAATATAGAACACTTTACAAATTTGCGGGTCTTCCTTGCGCAGGGGCCACGCTGATCTTTGTATCATTCCAGTTTTAGCATATGTACTGCTGAAGCGAGCACTAAAGACAGATTTCTAAGTCTTCACCAAAACTGCCCATCACCAATCTTGAATGTAATCTGGAAAGGAACATGCAAGAATCTCTAGAGTGGGGTTACCACACTGAAATCAGGGGGTTAAAGTGACTGCGTGGATATTAGACACTGAAATCCTTAAGGCCATGTTTCCTTTTTAGCTCCCAAAATGCTAGACTCTAGCCCATTATCTGCCAGAAAGGAGATAGGAAAATCCAGGTCAAAAAGAGACACATGATGGTGGTAATGTTTTTCAGTCAAACCCAGTCAGATTACACTACAGTGAAGACCATGGTCAGCCATCAGTCTCTGGTTTCTTATGGTGTCCACTTACACGCTGATGCCCCATTGTTAAATAGAAACAGACACTTGAGAAAGGTTTATAACGCTAATAAGGAATTGTTCAATATTGCATTCCATTTCAAACACAGACTACTTAGATTTTCAATTTTTTCTTGTGTTAACTTAGTAACACGGTTTCCCAGAATCATCCATTTCATTTACATTTTAAAGTTTTTTGGCATAAATTTTTCATAGTATCATTTTCAGACCCCTCAGACTATCATGTTTATTATGATCAACTCCTTTTTATTACTGATATCATTTTTTGTTTTGTTTTTTCTCTTTTATTGGGGGATGACTATCTATTCTTCTGAAAGTGAGAGTTACAGAGAAAAAGAGAGACAGACACACAGAGAGATCTTCCACCTTCTGGTTCATTCACCAAATGGCTGCACTGGCCAGAGTTGGGCCAAGGTTAAGCCAGGAGTCAGGACCTTCTCCAGGTCTCCCACTTGGGTAGCAAGGGCCTGAGCACTTGGGCCATCTGCTGCTTTTCCACACCATTAGCAGGAAGCTGGATCAGAAGTGGAGTAGCTGAGAGAACACCCATATGGGATGCTGATGTTGCAGACAGCAGTCTTACCTGCTACACCTTGGTGCGGGCACTATTTCTTGGTCACTTCTATTCATCTTCTAAAATATGTCATGACCACTTGGCATTGTTAAATATCACTATTCCATGCTTTTCTATTTCACTTATTTCTGCTTCTATTTTATTAGACTTTTTTTTTTTAAAGATTTATTTATTTATTTGAAAGTCAGAGTTACACAAAGAGAGGAGAAGCAGAGAGAGAGAGAGGTCTTCCATCCGATGGTTCACTCCCCAGTTGACTGCAATGGCCGGAGCAGTGCCGATCCAAAGCCAGGAGCCAGGAGCTTCTTTTGAGTCTCCCACATGGGTGCGGGGGCCCAAGGACTTGGGCCATCTTCTACTGCTTTCCCAGGCCATCGCAGAGAGCTGGATTGGAAGTGGAGCAGCTGGGTCTCAAACCCACTTAAGGCCAGGGCATTAACCTGCTGTGCCACAGTGCCGGCCCCTTATTAGGTCTTTTTCTTTTCTAATATAAGAGCTCTATTATCCAATGTTTAATATGTTGATGTTATTTATTATGATCTAATATAAATTATTTTAAATTTTCCATTTAATTTTTTTCAACCTATGGATATCATTTTCTTGAATTTCTAAACATATGAAAATTTTAAAATTTATTTCTTCTGGTACTTAACGTAGAGAATATCATGCTTCCTTTTCTTTTCTTTCTTTTTTTTTTAAATGCTGGGCAACTCCTTCAGCACACAGCACTTTCTTTCTTTCTCTCTCTCTTTTTTTTTAAAGATTTATTTATTTATTTATTCGAAAGTCAGAGTTACACAGAGAGAGAAGGAGAGGCAGAGAGAGAGGTCTTCCATCCGCTGGTTCAGTCCCCAGTTGGCCGAAATGGCTGGAGCTGTGCTAATCCGAAGGCAGGCGCCAAGAACTTCTTCCAGGTCTCCCACATGGGTGCAGGGGCCCAAGGACTTGGGCCATCTTCTACTGCTTTCCCAGTAAGTAGCAGAGAGCTGGGTTGGAAGAGGAGTAGCCGGGACTAGAACCCATGCCTTTATGGGATGCTGGTGCTTCAAGCCAGGGCCACAGTGCTGGCCCAGAGAATGTCATTTTTCTAACTTAGCTGTATCCAATAGATATAGATAATAGATTATGATGTACAATTACTTTTGTTTATTGCTTTACTTTTTGAAAACTAGAAACTTGGGGCTGACATTGTGGCATAGTGGGTAAATTCACTGCCTGTAACACCAACATCCCATCTGAGCACTAATTTGAGTCCTGGTTGCTTCTTGCTAATGGCCTGGGAAAGCAGTAGAAGATGGCCCAAGTCCTTGGGCCACTGCACCCACAAGGGAGACACAGATGAAGCTCCTGGCTCCTGGCTTTGACATGTGCCAGCCGTGGCTGTTGTGGCCATTTGGGGAGCGAACCAGTGGAATTAAGATCTCTTTCTCTCTCTCTCTTTTTATTATTTGAAAGTCATAGTTACACAGAGAGAGGAGAGGAAGAGAGAGAGAGAGAAAGAGAGAGAGGCAGAGAGGTCTTCTCTCCGTTGGTTCACTTCCCAATTGGCCACAATGGCCTGAGCTGTGCTAATTGGAAGCCAGGAGCCAAGAGCTTCTTCTGGGTCTCCCACATGGGTGCAGGGCCCCAAGGACTTGGGCCATTTTCTACTGCTTTCCCAGGCCATAGCAGAGAGCTTGATCAGAAGTGGAGCAGCCAGGACCCGAACTGGTGCCCATATGGGATGCCGGTGCTTCAGGCCAGGGTGTTAACCCGCTGTGCCACAGCGCCGACCCCAGAAGATCTCTCTCTATCTGTATCTCTCCCTCTCTAATTCTAATGTTCAAAAAATAAATAAATAAATATTTTTAAAAACTGCTAACTATGAGGGGTTATTTACCTTGCTAAGATGTCACGTGGGAGTGGGTATCTAGCACATAGCCAAGTAACTGCTTAGGACAGCATCTCATTTCTGAGCACCTGGGTTTGAGTTCCACTTCTGCTTTCAATCCAATTTCCCGCTGAAGTGCACCCTGGGAAGCAGCTCAAATGCTTGGGTTCCTGGTATCTATACGGGAGACTCAGATTGAGTTTCCAGATCCTGGTTTTAGCCTGGCCCATTGACCAGTGAATCAGCAGATGAGATCTCTCTCTCTCTTGGTTTTCTTGATTTCTTTTTCTTTTTCTTTCTTTCTTTCTTTTTTTTTTTTTTTTTTTTGACAGGCAGAGTTAGACAGTGAGAGAGAGAGACAGAGAGAAAGGTCTTCCTTTTGCCGTTGGTTCACCCCCCAATGGCTGCTGAGACTGGCGGGCTGTGGCCTGTGCATCGCGCTGAACCAAAGCCAGGAGCCGGGTGCTTCCTCCTGGTCTCCCATGTCGGTGCAGGGCCCAAGCACTTAGGCCATCCTCCACTGCCTTCCCGGGCCACAGCAGAGAGCTGGCCTGGAAGAGGGGCAACCGGGACAGAATCCGGCGCCCCGACCGGGACTAGAACCCCGTGTGCTGGCGCCACAGGCGGAGGATTAACCTAGTGAGCCACAGCGCCAGCTTCTTGGTTACTCAAGTAAAATTATTTTAAAATCTGTAAACTAAAATTTTCATTTTAAAAGTAACAGGATTTTTTTTTATTATTTTCTTTTAAAAATGTTATGGAAGATAAAGAACAACTGAGAAATTATTCCAGAGTAAAAAAGACTAGAAAGCATGGCAACTGAATGCAATATTTGATCTTGGCCTGGAAGCTGTCCCAGAAAAAAAAAGTTGCTGTAAATGACATAATAAGAACAACTGAAAAATTGGGATTTTGATTACTAATTAGATAAAATATTATGTAGGGGATATTATTATTAAATTTGATCACTGTACTGTGGTATTATAAAATAATGTTCTTTGGAAGTATATCTTGAAGTATTAAGAGACAAATCAATATAATTCAAGCACTTTTCTCAAATAATTCAGAAAAATTATATATAGTTACGCATATATACACATAGAGGTATATATAGAGAATGATAAAGTAAATGTGGCAACTTTAAGAGAATATAACTTTACTAAACATGTACATATTTTTAAAACATCATAAATTGAGTCATAACATACATAAAACTATACAGCTTTTTTTCATTTATCAACCCTTCTTGGCATCTTTCCACATCAGCATCTATAAATCTACTTTATTCTCTTTATTTCATTTTGTATAGTACAATAACCATTGAATAATATTTAGATTTATTTTAATAAATTGATATTAAAATTATTCACTGGTAACAATTCCTGAGCCCGTAACTTTGCCTAGATGTGCATGTAATAAATATATATTTAGGATAAAGGAGGTTTCACTTTTTTACTGAAATTACCAAATTGTACTCCAAAGATTTGAACCAATTTACATTCCCATTAACATATATGAGAACTCCTGATGAGTGATTCTGTTACAAACAAAAATACTATTAGGTATTCTAGGATATTAAACTTGAGTCCTTTTATACTTGCATGTCTTTAATTAACATTTTTCCAATATTCAACCTTTGGCATTCCAAGAATAAGATATGTATTCCCATTCATCTACCTCTTTTTTAGGATTCTTAGAACTTCTATTTTAAAAAAATGTAGATTCAACCTGTTTTCTTCATTAAATTTATTGAGGGAATTGAATGTTTATGTACTCCAGGAAATAGGTTTTCTTCTGTACAGTTTGCAAACTGTTATTTTATGGTTATAATTTTAAAAATTACATCATATAGAAAGTGTGACTCAGAAACTTACTTGTTAGATGGACGGATCATTTCACCGAGGTACCGAGGAAAAGGGATGAGCCTACCATATGGACTTCCCTCACTACGATGGTCACAGAGTTTATCTCAAGTTAGGTCTTTCAAATCTAAATCATTTTCTTTCCCAAATCAGAGAAATTTAAGAGAATGATTTTAAAAATGTTGTGAGAAAGAGATTATAAGTAGTTCATACGAATTGGGGCAGTTGGGTGGGAGAACTTGATGTTTCAATGTAATCTATGCTCATCTGTGCCAACAACATAGTTGAGATAATTTACATATTTAATTTCTAAACATCAATAGGTTACAAACTCTAAAATTATCTTTAGCTTTTACTTCCCTCTGAAATCCTAGTGCACCTATCTAAAAGCAACTCAACCTCTTCTCTGCGTCTACCAGGCATTGAAAAATTAACTGACCAAAACAAAATTCTTAATTTTCTGTCTCAAAATCTGCTCCTTTCCCCAGACCTTCTCCTTTCATGGGCAAAACATTCAAGAGTTCTTGACTCCTTACTTGCTCAAACCCTGAATAATTTTCAGCCATCCAGATGAGACTCCTCCTTCAGTAAGCATTCAAAAGCAGCCACTTCTTTCCACCTCCAGGAAGACAGCAAGAGACCAACTTAGCTGGACTATTTCAATTGTGTAATTGGTTTCTGTCTGCACTCATATTCCTCTACAACCCTTTCTGCAGTAGCGTGAATGAACTTCAAAAAATGTGAAGTAGGTGGGACAGCACTATGGTACAGTGGATTAAGCTAAGGAAATATCAGTTCGAGTCTTGGCTGCTCTGCTCCTGCCAGCTTCTAGCTAATGCATCTCTCTCTCTCTCTCTCTTTCTCTCTCTCTCTCTCTCTCTCTCTCTCCCTCTTCTGTGTGTGTCTGTCTCTCTCCATCTTCGCTCTCTCTCCCTGTCTCTGACTCTCTCTCCCTCTCTCTATAAACTCTATCATTCAAATAAGTCCATCTTTTCTTAGAAATGTGAAACAGATCACTTCACTTGATGCTTAAGCCTCACTGGAGGCTTCCCTTTACCTTTGTACTTTAAAAAATTCAAGATCTCAACCATGGATGACAATGTCGTCAGGATCTAGTTTCTGGCTTCTTCCCTCCGGACCTCCCTTTTCTATCATGCTCACTCCACTTTAACCACAATTTCTTTCTCTCTTGAGTTCCTGCACTATGCCAAAGCTTGTTCTTTTTTCCCAAAGAAATATTTTATTTGATGAGTACAAATTTCGTAAGTTCAACTTTAGAAATATAGTGGTTCTTCCCCCATACCTGCCCTGCCACCCCCACTCCCATCTCTCCTCCTCCTCCCTCTCCCATCCCAACTCAATTAAGATTAGTTTTTAATTAACTTTATACATAGAAGATCAACTCTATACTAAGTAAAGATTTCAACAATTTGTACTCACCCACAGAAAAAAATATAAAAAAACTGAGAACAAGTTTTTACAGTTAATTCTCATAGTACAACTCATTAAGGACAGAGGTTCTACATGGGGAGTAAGTGCACATTGTTAATTGTTGATTTAACAATTAACACTCTTATGTATGATGTCAGTGATCACTCACGGCCCCTGACATGAGCTGCCTAGGCTATGGAAGCCTTTTGAGTCCACAAACTCCATCAATATTTAGACAAGGTCATAAGCAAAGTGTAAGTTCTCTCCTCCTTTCAGAGAAAAGTACCTCCTTCTTTGATAAACCTTTCTTTTCCTGTAGTCTCATTCACAGAGATCCTTCATGTAGGACATTTTTTTGTTTGTTTGTTTCCCCATAGTGTCTTGGCTTTTCATACCTGAAATGCTCTTATGGGCTTTTCAGCCAGACCAGAATGCCTTAAGGGCCGATTTTGAGGTCAGAGTGCTGTTTAAAGCGTTTGTCGTTCTATGAGACTGCTGTGTGGACTGCTTCCCATGTTGGAACATTCTCTCCTTTTTAATTCTATCTATTGTTATTACCAGACACTTGATCTTATTTATATGACCCCTTTAAGACATAATCCTATCTCTAAGATCAATTAAACACTAATATGATCATTTTAACACTTAAGATGGCATCACTATCACCCAGTTTAATGGCATTTGGAGTCCCATGGCCAGTTTATAGCTTTACCCTTAGAAGTACATCCATAAGAATGTATGCCGAACTATATAGCTCCTCCCTCACTTATTCCCACTCTTATTTTTTACTGGAATCTATTTTTAATTGTCTTTATACAAATATGATTAATTCCATGTTAACTAGAGTTCAAACAATGGTGTTAAGAAGGAAAAAAAAAAAAAACACCTGTTCCTCGACAGTCAAGACAAGGGCTGTTCAAGTCATTGCTTCTCACAGTGTCAATTTCACTCCTTGGGCCACCACTGTGACACAATAAGCTAATCCTTCACCTGCACTGCCAGCATCCCATAAGGGTGCTGGTTCTAGTCCTGGCTGCTTCTCTTCAAATCCAGCTCTCTGCTGTGGCCTGGGAAAGCAGTGGAGGATGGCCCAAGTCCTTGCGCCACTGCACCCGCATGGGCTACGAGGAAGAAGCACCTAGCTCCTGGCTTCGGATCAGTGCAGCTCCAGCCATTGCGGCTATTTGGGAAGGAAGACTTTTCTCTCTGTCTCTCCCTCTCACTGTCTGCAACTCTACCTCTCAAATAAATAAATAAAATCTTTAAAAAAATTTTTCACTGCTACAAGTTTCCTTTTAGGTGATCTGTTAGTTATCAGAGATCAGGGAGAATATATAGTATTTGTCCCTTTGGGGCTGGCTTATTTCACTAAGTATGATGTTGTCCAGATTCATCCATTTTATTGCAAATAACCAGATTAATTTTTTTTAGTGCTGTATAGTATTCCAAGATGCATATATCCCATAATTTCTTTATCCAGTCTTCGATTGATGGGCATTTAGATGATTCCATGTCTTACCTATTGTGAATTGAGCTGCAATAAACATGGGGGTTCAGATAACACTTTTATTATTTACTGATTTCATTTCCCTTGCATAAATTCCAAGGAGTGGGATGGCTGGGCAATATGGTAGGACTATATTCAGATTTCTGAGGTATCTCCATACTCTCTTCCATAGTGGTTTTCCCCACATCCTCACCAGCATTTGTTTTTTGATTTCTGTATGAAAGCCATTCTAACTTGGGTGAGGTGAAATCCCATTGTGGTCTTGATTTTCATTTCCCTGATGTCTAGTGATCCTGAGCATTTAATAAATATAAATTTCCAAAGTACAGCTTTTGGATTACATGGCTTCCCCCCCGCGCCATAACTTCCCTCCCACCCTCAACCCTCCCATTTCTCACTCCCTCTCCCATTCCATTCACATCAAGATTCATTTTCAATTATCTTTATATACAGAAGATCAATTTAGTATATACTAAGTAAAGATTTCAACAGTTTGCACCCACACAGATACAAAATATAAAGTACTCTTTAAGTACTTGTTATATCGTTAATTCACATAGTACAACAAATTAAGGACAGAGATCCTACATGAGGAGTAAGTGCACAGTGACTCCTGTTGTTGATTTAACAATTGACACTCTTGTTTATGGCATCAGTAATCACCCTAGGCTCTTGTCATGGGTTGCCAAGGCTATGGAAGCCTTTTGAGTTTGCCAACTCCAATCTTATTTAGACAAGGCCATAGTCAAAGTGGAAGTTCTCTCTCTCCTCCCTTCAGAGAAAGGTACCTCCTTATTTTTATGGCCCATCCTTTTCCACTGGGATCTCACTCACAGAGATCTTTCATTTAGGTTTTTTTTTTTTTTTTTTTTTTTTTTTTGCCAGAGTGTCTTGGCTTTCCATGCCTAAAATACTCTCATGGGCTCTTCAGCCAGATCTGAATGCCTTACGGGCTGAATCTGAGGCCAGAGTGCTGTTTAGGACATCTGCCATTCTATGAGTCTGCTGTGTATCTTGCTTCCCATGTTGGATCGTTCTCTCCATTTTTAATTCTATCAGTTAGTATTAGCAGACAAGTGGCTTATTTATGTGATCCCCCCCCTTTTTTTATAAAGCTTTTATTTAAAGAATATAAATTTCCAAAGTACAGCTTATGGATTACAATGGCTTCCCCCCCATAACTTCCCTCCCACCCGCTACCCTCCCCTTTCCCGCTCCCTCTCCCCTTGCATTCACATCAAGATTCATTTTCAATTTTCTTTATACACAGAAGATCAGTTTAGTACATATTACGTAAAGATTTCAACAGTTTGCCCTCACATAGAGACACAAGTGAAAATACTGTTGGAGTACTAATTATAGTATTAATTCACAATGTACAGCCCATTAAGGACAGAGATCCTACATGATATTTTTCTAAAAATTGATTATCTATGCGATTTCCAATTTAACACCAAGATTTTTTTTTAATCATTTTCGATTATCTTTGTATACAGAAGATCGATTCAGTATATACTATGTAAAGATTTCATCAGTTTGCATCCACACAGAAACACAAAGTGTAAAAATACTGTTTCAGTACTAGCTATAGCATTACTTCACATTGGATAACACTTTAAGGACAGATCCCTCATGAGATGTAAGTACACAGTGACTCCTGGTGTTGATTTAACAATTGGACACTCTTGTTTATGGCGTCAGTAATCTCCCTAGGCTCTAGTCATGAGTTGCCAAGGCTATGGAAGCCTTTAGGGTTCGCCGACTTCAATCTTATTCCGACAGGGTCATAGTGAAAGTGGAAGTTCTCTCATCCCTTCAGAGAAAGGTACCTCCTTCTTTGATGGCCCTGTTCTTTCTACTGCAATCTCACTCGCAGAGATCTTTCATTTATGTCTTTTTTTTTTTTCAGAGTGTCTTGGCTTTCCATGCCTAAAATATTCTCATGGGCTCTTGAGCCAGATCCGAATGCCTTAAGGGCTGATTCTGAGGCCAGAGTGCTATTTAGGATATCTATCCCTTTGACTCTTAATCCTTTCATTATGATCAATAGTGAACTGAAACTGATCACTTGGACTAGTGAGATGGCATTGGTACATGCCACCTTGATGGGACTGAATTGGAATCCCCTGGCACGTTTCTAACTCTACCATTTGGGGCAAGTCTGATTGAGCATGTCCCAAATTGTACATCTCCTCCCTCTCTTATTCCCACTCTTATATTTAACAGAGATCACTTTTCAGTTAAATTTAAACATATTAGAATAATAATGTGTTAATTACAGAGTTCAACCAATAGTGTTAAGTAGAACAAAAAAAATACTAAAAGGGATAAAGTATTAAGTTGTTCATCAACAGTCAGGTCAAGGGCTGATCCAGTCACTGTTTCTCATAGTGTCCATTTCACTTCAACAGGTTTCCTTTTTGGTGCTCGGTTAGTTGTCACCCATCAGGGAGAACATATGATATTTGTCCCTTTAGGACTGGCTTATTTCACTCAGCTTGATGCTTTCCAGATTCCTCCATTTTGTTGCAAATGACCAGATTTCATTGTTTTTTTTACTGCTGTATAGTATTCTATAGAGTACATATCCCATAATTTCTTTATCCAGTCTCCTGTTGATGGGCATTTAGGTTGATTCCAGCTCTTAGCTATTGTGAATTGAGCTGCAATAAACATTAATGTGCAGACGGCTCTTTTATTTGCCAATTTAATTTCCTTTGGGTAAATTCCAAGGAGTGGGATGGCTGGGTTGTATGATAGGGTTATATTCATATTCACATTTTCATGTGTCTGATTGCCATTTGGGTTTCCACTTTTGAAATATGCCTAAGTCCTTTGCCTATTTTTTTACTGAGGTGTTTGTTTTGTTTTTGTGGAGTTTCTTGATATTTTTATATATTCCTGTTATTAATCCTTTATCAGTTGCATGGTTTGCAAATAATTTCTCTCAATTTGTTGATTGCCTGTTCACTTTCATGAGTGTTTCTTTTGCAATACAGAAGCTTCTTAATTTTATGTAATCCCATTTCTTAATTTTGGCTTTTATTGCCTGTGCCTCTGGGTTTTTTTCCAGGAACTCTTTGCCTGTGCCAATGTCTTGCATGGTATCCCCAATTCTAATTATTTGATTGTATTGGGTCACAGATTTAGGCCTTTAATTCATTTTGAATGGATTTTTGCATTTATGTAAGGTAATGGTCCTGCTTCATACTTCTGCAAGTGGAAATCCAGTTTTCCTTGCACCATTGTTGAAGAGACTGTCCTTTCTCCAGGGATTGATTTCAGCCCCTTATCGAATATAAATTGATTGTAGATGCTTGGACTGATTTCTATTGTTTCTATTCTGGTCCATTGGTCTATCCATCTGTTTTTGTATCAGTACCAAGTTGTTTTGATTATAACTGTCTTGTAGTATGCTTTGAAATCTGGTATTGTGATGCCTCTGGCTTTTTCATTGTATAAGATTGCTTTAGAAATTCGAGGTCTCCTGTGTTTCCAAATGAATTCCAGAATCTTTTTTTCTAGATTTGAGACGAATGTCTTTTATATTTTGATTGGTATTGCATTGAATCTATAAATTGCTTTCAGAAGGATGGACATTTTGATGATATTGATTCTTCCAATCCATGCACATGGAAGAGTTTTCCATTTTTTATGTCTTGTTCTATTTCTTTCTTTAATGTTTTGTAATCTCATTGTAGAGATCTTTGACATCCTTTTTAAAATTTATTCCAAAGTATTTGATTTTTTGTAGCTATTGTGAGACTTATCTTAGAAATTCATTCTCAGCCATGGCATTGTCTGTATACAAAGGCTGTTGTGTTTTGTGTGTTGATTTTATATTCTGCTATTTTACCAAACTCTTCTATGAATTCCTATAGTTTCTTGGTAGTCTTTTGGATCCCCTATATATATAATGGTGTCATCTAAAAATAGGAATAGTTCAACTTCCTCCTTCCCAATTTGTATCCCTTTGATTTTTTTTCCTGCCTAACAGTAATAGTTTGGCTAAAACTTCCAGGAATATATTGAATAGCAATGGTGACAGTGGACATCCTTGTAGGGCTCCAGATCTCATTGGGAATGCTTACAACTTTTCCCCATTCAAAGGACTCTGGCCATGGATTTGTCACAATTTTCCTTGTGTGTGTTGAGGAATGTTCCTTCTAAGCCCAATTTGCTTAGAGTTTTCATCATGAAAGGGTGTTGTATTTTGTCAAATGCTTTGTCTGGATCTATTGAGATAATCATATAGCTTTTGTTTTTCAGTTTGTTAATAGGATATATCACATTCATTGATTTGTGAATGTTGAACCATCCCTGCATACCAGTGATAATTCCCAATTGGTCCAGGTGAATGATCTTTCTGATGTGTTGTTGGATTCAATTGGATAGAATTTTGTTGAGGATTTCTGTGTCTATGTTCATCAGGGAAATTGGTCTCTAGTTCTCTTTTTCTGTTGTGTCTTTTCTATGTTTAGGCATTAAGGTAATGCCAGCTTCATAAAAAGAATTTGGGAAGATTCCCTCCCTTTCAAATGTTGTGAATAACTTGAGAAGAATTGAAGTTACTTCTTCTTTAAATGTCTGGTAGAATTCAGTAGTGAAGCCATCTGGTCCTCGGATTTTCTTTGTTGGGAGGGTCTTTATTACTGATTCAATTTCCATCTTGGTTATGTATCTGTTTAGACGTTCTACATTTTCATGGCTCAATTTAGGTAGGGTGTATGTGTCTAGGAATATATCCATTTCTTCTAGGTTTCCCAGGTTGCTGGAATTTAGCTCTTTGTAGTAATTTCTGATTATTCTTTTTATTTCTGTGGTGTCTGATTTACATTTTCTTTTTCATCCTAATTTTGTGGATTTGAGTCTTCTCTCTCCTTTTTTTGTTTAGTTGTACCAATGGGGTGTCAATTTTATTTATTTTTTCAAAAAAACAGCTCTTCATTTTCATTTTCTGATCTTTCATTTTTTTCAATTTTGTTGATTTCCTCTCTAATTTTAATTATTTCTTTTCTCCTACTAGTTTTGGGTTTCGTTTGCTATAGTTTTTCTAGATCCTTGAGATGCATTGATAGCTCATTTATTTGGTGCCTTTCTAATTTTTTGATGTAGGCACCAACTGCTATAAACTTTTCTGTTAACACTGCTTTTGCTGTACTTCATAAGTTTTGGTATGTGAACTGTCCTCTTCATTTGCTTCCATAATTTTTTTGATTTCTCTTTTGATTTCTTCTATGTCTCACTCTTCATTCAGAAGCCAGAACCAGTGCCCATATGGTATGCCGGCATCGCAGGTGGAGGATTAACCTACTATGCCACAATGCCGGCCCCAGAGATTATCGTTTTCTAACCTTTCACTTTCAGTCTGCATGCACTTCTGTTGATAAGAGTGTCTTGTAGGCAGCAAATAGATGGGTTAATTTTTTTTTTAATCCATTCAGCCAGCCTGTGACTTTTAACTGGAGAGTTGAGACTATTTACATTCAGGGTGACTATTGTTAAGTACTAACTTTGCCCTCTCATGTTTCCCTAAATAGTCCTGTTTTTATATTTTGGATTTCCTTTGTACTTTTCCTGGGTCATTTTCTGCTTTCATCTTCTTTTGTAGTGATATTCCTATTTCTTTGTGTAGCAAATCCTTGAGCATCTTTTGTAGGTCTGGGTGAGTATAAATTCTTTCAATTTCTGTTCATTGTGGAAGATATTTATTTCTCCTTCATTCATAAGTGAGAACTATGCAGTTACAGTATTCGGGGTTGACAGTTTCTTTTTTTCCTTAGGACTTGAAATATATTTCCTATTCCCTTCTTGCCTATAGAGTTTCTGATGATAAGTCTGCAGCAAATCTAATTGAGTTTCCTCTGAACGGGATTTGGCATTTATCTCATGCACATTTGAAAAACTTTTCTTTATGTTTTACTGTGGAGAGTTTTACTACAATGTGTCATTGTGAAGATCTTTTCTGGTCATGTCTACTGGGAGTTCTGTGTACTTCTATACTTGGCTGTCTCTTTCTTTCCCCAGACTGGAGATGTTTTCTGTTATTATATCATTAAGAAGGCCTTCTAATTCTTTCTCTCTTTCCACACTTTCTGGAATTCCTAGGATCCATATGTTGGGTCATTTGATAGAATCTTGTAGATCTCCAATCATGTTTTTTAGTTTCCTAATTTCTTCTTCTTTTATTTGGTCTGACTGTAATTTTCCAGAAAATTTTCTTCTAGTTCTGATATTCTTTGTTCTGTCTCACATATTCTGTTGTTAAAGCTTTCCACTGCATTTTTTAATTTGATCTACTGAATTTTTCATTTCTAGTATTTCATTCTGACTTCTCTTTAATTTCTCAATTTCTTGAGAGTGCTTTTCAATTAGATTGCGAATATGTTTCTTATTGCTTCTAAGTAATCTGATGATTAATTTTCTGTATTCCATTTCTGGCATATCCTCAATCTCTTCACCTTCTATTACTGAAGAATTGTAGTGTTCCTTTGGTGGGCTCACAGTGTCTTACTTATTATTATGTAGCATTTTTCATTTTTTTTTGAATTTGTGTATTTTTCTTTTCTTTTTTTTGTCTGTTTGCTTTTCTCTTTAATTTGGGTCTTTGTGCTTGTGGTGATGTTTCCCTCTGCTTTGAGCTGCTAAGTGTCTGTGCTTTGGAATTGGAAGCATGGAGCCCAGCTCCCTTCTCAACTGTGGTGGGGGTGGTATGAGCTCTGGTGCACTGAGTTCTGCCTACTTGGGCCTGGCTCACTTCTCGGTGCATGGAGCAAGCTAGAGTTTTCGATATTCAGGACTCCTTGTTGTACAGCTTGCATGGTGGGGGAAAAATTTCTCTGAAATGTCTTGGTTCTCATTCCTGGATGGGGAGATGATGAGGTGGCCCTTGCAACTGATGAGTGTGTGCCTACAAGGAAAGGCAGTAGCCACTGCTTACCTTAAAAAATGTAAACTATCAATATGACATCTCGCAGACAGCTGCATGTCTGGTTGCGGGGAGAGACTTAGATGGGCAAGAGAGTGCCTGACCTCTACGTTTGTTCCTCTATACCGTCTTTTTCCCCACGTAGAACTTCAAATGCAGTTCACCATGATCCCCCTCTCACTGCTGTCTGCAGCTCTGTGGATCTGCGAATTCCTGTCCAACCTGGTCTGCTGGGGGCTGGCACCAGCCTCCCTATTCCGCAGCACCTCCTCTGTGCCTCCGCCACTTCCCTTTCTTATTTGCTCCTTCAGCATAGACCTGTCCAGTCTGTTGGACTCCTGGGCTTCCCATTGTAAATTTCCCATGGCTCTATGTCTGGCGTGTATCCTCTCTCCTTTTTAACTATCTATTTTGCCCTGTGTGACTTGGCTCTTCCCATTACTATACTGCCATCTTGGGGTCCTCCCACTTTTTTTTTTTTTAAGATTTACTTATTTATATGAAAGTCAGAATTACAAAGAGAAGGAAGAGAGAGAGAAAGAGAGAGTGAGGGAGATCTTCCATCCACTGGCTCACCCTGCTAAATGGCTGCAATGGCCAGGGCTGGGCCAGGCCAAAACCAAGAGTTTCACACAGGTCTTCCACATGGGTACAGGGACTCAAGCCATCCTCCACTGCTTAAGTGAAGCAGCCAGGACTCAGACAGGGGCTTAACCTGCTGCACTACAGCACCAGCCCCCAAAGCTTGCTTTTCTCATGGCTGTTCAATTGTTACGCCCTCTCGCTGAAATGCTATTTCCTTAAAAACGCCATGGCTTGCCCCCCTGATGTCCAAGGGTCAACTCCACTGAGGGGTCTGATCCACCCCGGCTACAAGTGTGTCTCACACAACCATTTTATACCCTGTTATTCTATATCATATTTTACATGAAGCTTATCATTTGCAAAATTTAAGTACGTATGTGCTTGTGTTTTAACTGTCTCACTAAAATGTAAGCTCCTCAAAGATAGAGACTTATATCATTTTGATTCTTAACACTTTGTGTCCTTGGCATACATCATCTCTAAAACATTATCACAATCTAGTATCTTCTATACTTATTTACCTACTTATTATTAATTACCCCCTAAATTCTATAAGCTCTCCAAGGTAAAAAGAACTAAGAAACGAGTACTTTGTTTAATTCAGTGATTTTTACAGTGTTTTTTTCTTACCTTGATTGCTTTTTGAATATTAATGCATGATTCTCTTATGGTCTGCAGTAACTTATTAAATCGTCCCATCTCTTGGACAAGTACAGTGTTCATGCTCTGAGTGTAAGTTGTTGGGAATCTCCTCATTGCAGCCTCAATGTCAAAGTTGTTTGGAAGTTTACCCAAGATGTCACCAGCGACCTCATTTACTACTTCATCTGATGATTTTGCACCAGCACCTGCTGAACGAGACTATCAAGATTGCAACTATAACTCAAAAACCCTTATAAAGTTCTAATAATAGCTGAATAGGAAAAATTCCAAGGTAAATCTTTATGAGAGTGAATACCACCCAGCTATTTCATTCATAGTCTTCTCCACACAAGAGTTATTAAAGTGACAACAGGCATAGGGTGGATTTTTTAGAGAAAACAATTGCTAAGAGAAAGAGAAAGAAGGATGTGTGTTGTGTTCAGAGGTAAAAGGGAGGATCTTGGAGAAAGCAAATCAGTTGCTCACTTTGTTGCCTGGATAGAGTGGGAAGAATAGATGCTACAGACAGGAGATAATGCCTTTACATTCAAGGAAAGGCCAGTGCTGATGGGGATTAACACCTAGATGCAGGACATCTGATCTTGCTTTGAGAAAGCTGGCCTCAAAATATATTTGCTAATAACTCTGGTGCCACTGGTTGCCAAAAGCAGAGATATAGTTTTCTCCTTGAACCAGGAGGGCAAAGAAAATAAGCTCATCTACTCTAAGCAGTTGGAAGAGTTATGGAGAAAAGGCAGTCTTTCATGGTTCACCTTGGAAGCAAGGAAGGAGAATTTCAATTCAATTTTTGTTTTTTATGTTCTAGTGGCACCGTGCAAATGAATCTATATTTTCAGGAAAAACTCTTTAATCCTCAGAACAAATGAATGTGTGTGTGTGTGTGTGTGTGTGTGTGTGTGAATATGGAGAGAGAATAGCATTATTAGAATATAAACAAATTTATCTCATATTTTCCCAAAAGCATGAAATTGTGTTGACTCTTCATTCAGATTTTGTTTCCTGCTTTATATTCTATAATATTTAATATTCTATAAATATTATCTAGGATTGTTTACCTAGGTTTCCCTTGTGATTTTTTTAATGCTACCTATAACATACCACCATAAGATCCTGCAAGTTGAACAATAAAATAATTAAATTTTGTCAAGCCTCAATTATGTGCTAGTAAAAATTATATATGTCCATACAATAATCCTTTATTATGATCCCAAAGTACTCAGCTTATAACTACATATATAAAACAAATAATAGTGAACAAAAATATAGTAAGCATTTAGCTAAAAGTAGCAAAATAAATAAGTTCAATACAATTTAAGAATTGCATACTGATTTCTACTTGTCTTTTGTATACAATTTCTATTTAACTATACAGAAGGCACTAAAACTCATTAAAATATTCATATTTTCTAACTAGAGCTACATTCCCCTCTACACAAAAAACATAAAAATGCAATTAAAAAGCTCAAATCCCAGGCCTATGACCCATCAATAATATTTTAATAACACAGTCCCTTTATCTCTCACACACCAGATTTGCATAATTGGGGTGATAGGCTGAAAAAGTCACATTCAACTGATAGAAAAGTAAGAGCAATTGGGTGCTATTTATTTGCAATTTTTCATCTTAGCATTTTCCTTTTTACACTCTTCCTTAGAGCTTTCATAAATGCCATTTGGAATCTACAAAGGATCTTCCAAAAGTTCATAGAGAATGTGTATCATGAAAAACTAGATTTCAACAATATTTGCACCAAAATAAATAATTTCATTTTTCCATGATATATTTGAAGTGCCCTCTGATTAATAGCTATCATCCTTTAATTAAGCAAATCAAGACAAACAAAATTCACTTTCAATGAGATAGAACTTAACCTTTTCAGGGATCCTAGACCATATCTAGCTTTATAATATCTTAAGTTGAAGCAATTTCTTATTCAAAAGTTAAGCAGAAGAAAATGATCTCTTCTACAATATTACCCTCTCTTATTTTTCCCAAATTGTATTAATTAAACACGCAATGTAAAAGTTTTGTCATCATTAACTTGCTCTCCAACTTCTATGGTTCTGGTCTCTTTACCTGTGAAGGGTGATAAACTCAATCTAGAATCACTGAACTACTGCTTACCCATTATCTATAATAGTACTTACCAATCTGAGTTCAAGAATATTGAAAGAGGTTATTTAATTACATACTGAGAAAATACCCCTTGTGTATTTAAGCTTATTTGTTTGGTTCTGAGTCATTTTCTATTGTAATGAATTCACTGTTTCATATATTCTGTAATGTGGCACACACCATCAAGTTTAAATAAAGCTAAAAAACATCCTATTGTCAGACCATTGTGTGCTGCACATATCAAATGCTCCTAAAGGTCTACTTGCTAATGTTGCACATACACTTTTATGCCCAGGAAATAACTGTTTTATTTTAAGGCTATCAATGTGTAAAATGGACATAAAAATATCCATTTTCCTTTTGGCTATCGAAAAAATGTTAGCATAGAGTAGACCAGAGATGAAAGTACCATGGACTCTTCTATTAAGGATAGCATACCATATTATCCTCTGAAGTTTTAGCTTTTTCAGCATTTCTGGTTACCTACCTTCTTGAGTTGGTCTCATTTTTAGAATCTAGAAAAAATATAGGATAAAAATTGCATCCAAACTACTGGGAGCTGGACTGCTTGGCTTTGACTCCCAGCTTGAAATTGTCCGATGTGACTTTGGGCAAACTTGTAAGTCTTTCTGCATCTCAGTTTTGCAGTTATGAAATGGGAATAATAACATCTACCTCACAGGATTGTCATGAGTATTACATTGTTATATAAAAAGTCCTCAAAACAGTTCTGACATACAATAAGCACTCTTTCAATATTAACGATGATCATTTTTACTCAATGATTCCATAAAAATAAAAATACCAGTTACAATTCATTTAGTAGGACAATTTGCTGGGCTGATTATTCATCCTTCATTTTTAAAATTTCACTTAATCACCATGGGAATTCTTGCCATTTAAATTCATTTGCTTTCAAAAATTAAAAAAAGAAACAAATAACTGAGCACATTTTCTAGACAAAGAATAATTCAAGAGAAGATCTCTTAATGGTCAAGCAAGATCAACAAATATTTTTATTCAAGTGTATTGACTCTGTCCGTGGCATGCTGAGTTCCCTCTGATGCCTTAAAAGATTTCTCTGCTACGTGGCAGTGGATTAATGCTCCCAAGTGCTTCATGCTTACCCAAATTCAGCTGTATTCTTTTCTTAAACCTACTTATTCACTCTATACTTACTACTGCAGTCAAATAATTTAAATAATATGTACTCTAATACAATGTTAGTGTGAAAGAAACTGTTTCTATGTAAAACAGGTTAAATGTTCTGGAATAGTTCATACAGATGAGTCATTTAAATTCCTGCTGAACTGAGACTGAGACTGAGAGTGGAAAAAGAAAAGTTAAAATTCTCAACAGATTATGTTATCAAACTGCTTCCCAAATATCTTTGAAATTCTTTTGCTTTAAAGAAATTGAAAGGACATAATATATAATGTATTCGGGCATGACTTCTGCAAGAAAGCCCAAGAGCTACTCCCAGAAGCAGAACTGTAGTCAAAAAAAAAGATCTAGCTTCCAAAACAGAAGACTGTGAAGGGGAAAACCTATATGTTTCTGTGTTTCTGCATTCCATGTTTAAGTCCATATTTAGGAAAAATGTGCATTTTCCCTTTCCCTTCAACTGCTTGTCCACTTTGACAGAATCATCTAAGGAAGCTTCGACTGTTCTGGCACATTCTTCTGAGACACTTTCACCACAGGTCTCAGAAGCTGGTTCCTGCACAGCTCACTCACCTGCGTAAGAAGAATGTTATCGAACAGCAGTTGCGTTTCTGACTGATCTTTGGTGATATCTGCATTGGCATTCATCCCAAAGATTTCTGGTGCCGGGGTCAGTGGCAGAGTCTTTGTGTATTCGATGTAGCTTTTGTGCTGCAAAGGTGAAGGGTGAGAAGCCAGGAGGTTAGAAATCAATTATACTGTAGGTAATTTTCAATACACAAGCTATTGAGTAGAGGAGCCTGTAAGAATGGACTTTGAATGCTTTCATTGTCTTTCAGCCTGAGCCAAATTTTACAAAACAATGTGGACACACTTTGAGAGAAAAAGTAAAATGTGTCATTCAATTGAAATGAGTTTTAAATGAAGGAAAGGAAATTCTAACTTCATTTAGAAATGTCTTCCAGAGAAATCTTTCTGTGTCACATCTTGCTGATGACTATTTTTAATTTTTTACAATAAAAATAATATTTTTACTCACTCTGTTTATTGTTTACTTTCATTGTGTAAAAAATTCACCAATTCAAATAAGTAAATGTTATCTGAAATATATTTTTTAAGCTTTACTTATTCACTTGAAAGTCAGAGTTACAGAGAGAAGGGGAGAGACAGGGAGAGAGAGAGCTTCCAGCCATTGGTTTACTCCCCAAAGGGCCACAATGGTCAGGGCTGGGCCAGACTGAAGCCAGGAGCCAGGAGCCAGGAGCTTCCTCTGGGTCTCACACATGGGTGCAGGGGCCCAAGGACTTGGGCTATCATCTGCTGCTTTCCCAGGCACATTAGCAGGAAACTGGATCACAAGTGGAGCTCGAACCAGTGCCCATATGGGATGCTGGTACTACAGAGGGCAGGTTAACCCGCTATGCCACAGTGCTGGCTCCCTATCTGAAATCTTATTATCTTGAGATAACCACCATTAACACCAGGCATCTTTTAATCCATATGTACATATATTTTATCTCCAAGACTTTTATCAAAGTCCACATCTTTCTTGACCCCTATGTAACCCTATGCAGGTACACATATACATATATGGCACCTATGGTTACATATAAACCATTGATGGTTTTCCTTCATGGGTCAAGTTACATCATTACATGCACCTACTTCACTTTGCCCTCTCCTCACTTGACAATTCATTGTTAGAGATCTTGTTACCTCAGCTCCCCATGTTCACTTGCTCCACCCAATCAGTGACTTAAGCTCTGGGATTGACTTTTCCTTTCAGCTACATCAGCACTTGTCCTCATCTAGCATTAATCCTGGTGGATGATGGGGTTAGGGTCAGGGGCTTATGGTATGTGTCTCTTTTGCATGTGGTCATGGGCTTAACTTTTAATTTGACTTCTAGAGATAAAACGAAAACCAATTTGGTTGTCCTGGAAGTCCCTAGAAATCAATTGTGTAAAAATCTGAAATCAGGAGTTGGCACTGTGGCATAGTGGGTAAAGATGCCACCTGCAGTGCCTGTATTCCATATGGGCACCAGTGTGAGTCCCAGCTGCTCCATTTCTGATACAACTCTCTGTTATGACCTGGGAAAGCGGTACAAGATGGTCCAAGATGGACCCCTGCATGCATGTAGGAGACCGGGAAGAAGCTCCTGGCTCCTGGCTTCAGGTCAGCACAGCTCCAGCCATTGCAGCCGCTTGGGGAGTGAGCCAGCGGATGGAAGACCTCTCTCTCTCTCTCTCTGCTTCTCCTTCTCTCTCTGTGCAACTGTAACTTTCAGATAAATAAATAAATCTTAAAAAAAATCTGAAATCAGTGGATAGGACTAGAGGAAACGCAAAAGCAAAAGAGAACCTTGTCCTTGTGCAAGAGACCAAGTGTTCTGTGTCTTTTTGCTACTTTCTGCCTATATGACTTTGAGCAAGTCATTCAACATAATTTTAAAAAGTTAATTAGTTAATCCATTAACTTGGGAGGGAGGGAGGAAGAGAGAGAGAGACAGAGAAAGATAGAGCTTCCAACTGCCAGTTTACTCCTCAAATGCCCTCGACAGTTGAGGCTGGGCCAGAGCTAAACATGAGAGCTGGTAATGCAATCCAGGACTCCCACATTAGTGGCAGTGGCAGAAATCCAATTACTTGAGCCATCACTTCTATATTTTAGGGTGTGTGTAAGTAGGAAGCTGGAGTCAGGAGCTGGAGTTGGGTAATCAAACCCACACATTATAGTGCAGGACATGAGAATCTTAATTGCCAAGCTAAATGCTGACTCCAGTCATTTATCCTTAATGAACCTGTTTTCTCATTTGTAAAAGCAATTAAATAATAATATCAATGTTAACATGGAGCTAAAGTGAGATAACCACTTGTTACTGACTTGCAAATAACTGTGAAATAAATATTAATGTTAATAATTTATAAACCAGTATCTTTTTACTCAAAGGACTGGATTAGTGAGAAATTCAGGTCATGGAGGAAGCTATTCTTGGGTGAGCAACATTTCTAATACTCTCACATTACAACAAACAGGAAACCAGTAACTCCATCTCAGTATGCGGTATGCTCTGTTCCTATATGACTAAAGAAAGCACAGATAAATGTGAACAGAAAACAGAGCCTCGGAGGAAATCACTATTTTTAAATATATCATCACTACCAGAGGAAATTCATGTTTACTGTTTGGTTTTCTTGAATGGCATACTTACATCACCAGCAGGAGGCACAAAATAGATGCCACTCGAGTCGAATTTATAGTCTGGATTTTTAACTAATTCTTCATTGAAGAATTTGTTTAGAATGCTGCGCAGTGTGCGCCGGTCCCAGTCATCAGTCACCCTGCCTCCATAATTGCATTCGCCAGTCATATATCGCAAAGCATCATAGGGCAGTTCCTAAAATGGGGAGATCAAGTCACTCAGCTAGTTAAGAGTTTCCAGTAGCACATTATAAGGAATCATGTTTTTTGTTGGCTCCTATTATTAAACATTTTACAACAAGTTTGCCTGAATAAAATTTCCCTTTATATATGTCCCTGCTAATTGTTGCAATTTTTTCCCAGGGTCTTTCTTTCCTTTTGTGGGTTTTCATTTCATTCAATCAAGTGCTGAGAATACAACCATACAACTAGTTAACTCATTTACTATCCAGCCAACATTATTTGAATACCCACTATGTGCCAAATCAAACCCAATATAATTCAGAGATAATCATACTTTTCTTTAAATATACTCTTAGTATGTTTAATAGCATTGTATTCTTGATTTCCAAAATTTTATTTATTTGAAAGGCAGAGCAACAGAGACAGAGAGATTCATTCTTTGAAAACACTATTTTAATAAATATCATGTAATATTGAGCATTTAAGTTGCTCCTAGGTTTTAAAAATGTTATATTCTATTACAGTTTATATTTCTTAGAATTTTGAATGATCCTTTCACCTAAGTTCCTGAAAAGAAAGCTACTAACTTTTTTTCCAAGGAAACAATTTTTAAAAAGTAATATGCGAGTATTTTGCTGAAAACCTTTTTTCAATCTATGCAGTTTTTTGTTATACACATTTCCATGAACTTTTTGAGGATCTTGTATAGAGCAATGTTTAAAAATGTTTGATACTAATAAAGAGTAATCTTTTACTAGAGGATTTTTTTTCATCATTTTATGCTTTACTTTCCCTCCTTACTTTGAGAGATTTCTTCTATAGAAATCATAGCACTAGGGAAGAGTAGGTGCTAGAAATTAAAAAGGGAAATTTATTGAATTAGGGAATGAAAATTACGAAACTCATTTATTTGGTAGAATAACTTAAGGCTGTGAGTTTAGGAGAACATGTGTCATTGACCAAGACCTTGTGGAGAAACAAAATCAGGAAGGAGGACCCATGAACCATTATGTCTTTTCAAATCAAATGTTTGAGTTTGATTAGATGTATACACTTCTTGGGCTTGCTTTTTTGGGCTCCCATCATACCAAAAATGAACTATAATAAGAAACCTCATTTGCTAATTTAACATTCAGTATATGTGATTAAGGGAACACTTGGGCCAGCTAGTCTCTGGGAGAGCTTTGTGACACATGGATGAGACCTGGAAGGGAGAGAATTTTATTTAGGTGTCAAAGGGTTAAACTTAGCCAATATGCTACCTGTTATTTCAGCTGTGCACTCAGGACCAGGCTTTATCACATTGGGGAATGTGTTTTCCAGGGGCTGGAAAAGACATGTAAATTGGCAGATTTCACAGAAACGTATGGCTTCCTGTTTTTTGTTTTGTTTTGTTTTTTAAGATTTATTTATTTATTTGAAAGAGTTACACAGAGAGAGAAGGAGAGGCAGAGAGAGAGAAAGAGGTCTTCCATCTGCTGGTTCACTCCACAGTTGGCCGCAACAGCCCAAGCTGTGCAATGGCAGGGTCTCCCTGCCCATGGTCTCAGCTCTTTTAAAACAACACAACACGGGCCGGCGCGGTGGCAGGTAAAACCGCTGCTTGCAGTGCAGGCATCTCATATGGGTGCTGGTTCAAGTCCCGGCTGCTCCAATTCCAATCTAGCTCTCTGCTAATGCCTGGGAAGTCAGTGGAAAATGGCCCAACTCCTTGGGCTCCTGCACCCGTGTGGGACACCTGGAAGAAGCGCCTTGCTCCTGGCTTTGGATTGGCCCAGCTGTAGCTGTCGCAGCTATTTGGGGAGTGAGCCAGCAGATAGAAGACCTCTCTCTTTCTCCTTCTCCCTCTCCCTCTGCCTCTCCCTCTCCCTCTCCCTCTCCCTCTCCCTCTCCCTCTCCTTCTCCTTCTCTTTCTCCCTCCCTCCCCCCCCACTCCACCTTTCAAATAAATAAATATATCTTTAGAAAAAAAAAGAAAAAGAAATCTGCAAAGGGAGAATAAATGTGGCTTCTAAGTCTATTATTCAAGAAAGAGTCCCAGCCAGCACCACAGCTCACGGCGCCACAACTCACTAGGCTAATCCTCCACCTGTGGCACCAGCACCCGGGGTTCTAGTCCTGGTCAGGGCGCTGGATTCTGTCCTGGTTGCTCCTCTTCCAGTCCATCTCTCTGCTGTGGCCCAGGAAGGCAGTGGAAGATGGCCCAAGTGCTTGGGCACCTGGCTCCTGGCTTCGGATTGGTGCGGCGCAGTGTGCTGGCTGTAGCAGCCATTTGGGGGGTGAACCAATGGAAAAGGAAGACCTTTCTCTTTGTCTCTCTCTCTCTCACTGTCTAATTCTGCCTGTAAAAAAAAAAGAGTCCCAAAAGTAGACAAGGATTGAATACTGGAAAGAGCCATCAGAATAGCAGAAAAATATATGCTAAAGCAGATAGATATGTGAAATAATACATCAGACTGAGAGATAAGCAAATAGATTGTAGTAGCACAGTTCAAAGCATGAAACAGAGGGGATGTGGGGAGTGGTAGAAAGTAAGACACAGCTGGAGAGGGAAAGAATTACGGAGCATTAGTGACTGCCAGGTGCCACTTGGAGGGGTGGAGAGGACAGTGGTTCTGTTTATTTTGATGCAGGCAGAGAATGGAATATGGAGAACGACATTTAATTACTCCATAAAATAATCAGTCTTCATTCTGTTTCCTTTTCTTAGATATCCACTTAGCCACCTAATATACATCTATTAATTTCCGGTACCATTGTTCATTGTCTGGATAGAATCACCATCAGCCTTTACCAGAAAACTAACATAAACCAAGACTTCACCTTTCCCCCCTCATATTATATTTAGTATCAAAGGCACTTGAATCTTTTCCTCTTTTATGCTTTTCTATGTCTCCTATCATAACAAAATCCTTTAACTTAAACTTTTATTATCTCCTGCCTGGGATATCAGGATGCTCTGCTGTATTACTTTCATATGGCTGCCATTAGGTTGTTTAATACAAAAGAACTTAATTGTTTAAAGAGTTCTGGAGGCTGTAAGGCCAAAGCCAAGGTGTTGGCAGAGTCACAATTCCTACAGCATCTTTATGGGGATCTCTCATTGCTTCTTCTGATTTTTGGTAGCTCGGGTGTCCTTGGCTTGTGGCAACATAACTCCAATCTTTGCCTCCACCTTACCATGGAAGCTTTCCATCTCTTTGGGCTTCCAAAACTCCCCCTTCTTATAAATATACCCATCATATTTGATACTCCAGTAAGACCCCATGTTAACTAATTATATCTGTAGTGAAACCATTTGTAATGAAATGATGACTTATTTTACAATAAGGGCTTAATCTGAAGTACCATGGATAAGGACTTCAACATGTATTTGACTCATAGCATCTCCTAAAACTGGCCTGTCATCTAAGTCCCTGTGTTCTATCCCCAACTTTGGTGTCAGAGTTATCTTTCCAAAAGGCAAATTTTCCCTTAAAAGTAACAATAGAATAACCAACAAATTAGTTAGCATGGCATACAAAGATATTCCAAATAATTTATAGTTAACCAAACATTTTATAGTCAATCAAAGATTTTTACTGAATTCCAACAAAAAAAATTTATTTCTGTGGCACAGTAACCAGGCATTCTGATAGGGGAGAGTGGGCATCCTAAGTAGCATCTTAGCTGCTGCACCAAATGCCCACTCTAATCCATTTTTAATTGAGTAGTTTGTTTCCTTATTGCTATTTTAAGACTATTTTTATTTATTTTCCATAACAGTAATCTATGAGACATATATCTTTTGCAAATATTTTCTCCAGTGTGTGGCTTGTCTTTTTGTTATCTTAACAGTGTGTTTGGCAGAGTGGGAATTTTTATCTTAATAAAGTCCAGTTTCTCTATTCTCTCATGGATCATATCTTTGGTGTCATATCTAAAACGTAATTGTACACTCAAGGTCATGTAGATTTTCTATATTATCTTTTAGGAATTTCATAGTTTTATGTTTCAAATTCATCTCTGGAATCAGTGTTGAGTTAGTTTTCATTAAGAGTGTAAATTCTGTGTCTATATTCACTTTTTTGCATATGAATATCTAGTTGTTCTGCAATGTTTGTTGAAAGAACTATTTTATATTTTATTTTTTATTTTATTTTTTCATTCCATTCCATTCCATTCCATTTTGAAGTAGAGTTACAGTGAGAGGGAGAGACAGAGAGAAAGGTCTTCCATCCGCTGGTTCACTCTCCAAATGGCCACAACAGCTGGAGCTGGGCTGATCTGTAGGGAGGAACCAGGAGTTTCTTCCAGGTCTCCATGTGGATGCAGAAGCCCAAGCACTTGGGCCATCTTGTACTGCTTTCCCAGGCCATAGCAGAGAGCTGGATTAGCAAAGGAGCAGCTAGAACTAGAACCAGTGCCCATTTGGGATGCTGGCAATGCAGGCGGAGGATTAACCCACTGTGCCACAGTTCTGGCCTCTGGAAGGGCTGTTTCCTATTCATTGATTTTGTTCCTTTGTCAAATATTAGTGACCATATTTCTGTGTTTTGTATTCTGTTCTATTAAGCTATTTGTCTAGTTTTTTCACTAATACCACACTATTTCAATTACTGTAACTTTTATAGTAAGTTTTGAACTAGTATGGTTGCTTGACTTACAACATTGTTTTTCTCCTTCAATATTATGCTGCTGTTATGGGTCTCTTGCCAATCTCTATAAACTTTAGAATCAGTGTGTTGATATCTGGAAAATAACTTGATTGGGATTGAATTGAATCCATAATTCAAGTTGGGAAGAACTGATCTTCCAGTATTGAATCTTCTTATCTATGAACATGGACCATCTTATTTAGTCTTTAATTTCTTTCATCAGATATTTATAGTTTTTCTCATATAGTTACTGTACACATTAGATTTATATCCAGTTATTTCATTTTTGGGGAACTAATGTAAATTATATTGTATATTTTTATTTCAAATTCCATTTGCTAATTGCTGGTATATGGGAAAGCAATTAACCATGTATTCTGCAACTATAATTAGTTAGGTAATCACATATTAGTTGCAAGATTTTTATTTTGATTGATTGGTTATTTCAGATTTTGTATTTAGAAAATCATGTCATCTGTGGATAAAGACAGTATGATTTCTTCTTTCCCAGTCAATATAGCTTTTATTTTTTTCTATTGTTGTATTAGCTAAGATTTTTAGTACATTATTGAAAAGAAATGGTGATGCAAGACATCCTTGATTTGTTTCTGACCTTCATAGGAAAACTTCTAGATGCTCACTATTTAAGTATGATGTTAACTGTATGTTTTTGTACATATTCTTTATCAAGTTGAGGAAGTTTCCTTCAATTACTTCTTAAAAATCATGAATGGCTCTTTTTTTTTTAGATTTTATTTATTTGAATTGTAGAATTATAGATGATGAGAGGAGAGACAGAGAGAGAGAGAGAGCGAGGAGTCTTCCATTAGCTGGTTCACTCCCCAAAAGGCCACAACAGCTGGTGTTGGCCAAGCTGAAGCCAGGAACTCCCTCCAGGTCTCCCACATGGGTTTCAGGGGCCCCTGTACATGGGTCATTTTCTGCTGCTTTCCCAAGTGTATTAGGAGCTGGATCAGAAGGAGAGCAAATGAGACTCAAACTGACACTCATACAGGTTGCTGGCATATCGCAGGTGGTAGATTAACCCACTGCGCCATAATGCTGGTCCTGGCTGTTGCGATTTGGCAAATACTTTTCCTGCATTTATTGATAATAATCATGTCAATTTTTTCTTTTTTAGCCCATTGATGTGATATGTTATATTAACTGATTTTTGAATCTTGAACAACCATGCACAATTGCATACTTTTAATTGGCTCTTCAGTATAGACTATAATATTTTAAATTAGAATATTATTCATCCAGAAAAATATTGATAAATGAAAGAAGTTTCATGCTTTTCAATTTCTGGTGCTGAAAAATGTAATTATGTTAGCTAAATTATTTTCTTGCTTTTCTCCTGTCCTGTTACTATCTTTTTTGGACAAACATTACTACAAGAAAGAACCCATTAAATTTATGATCCTTTTGGATGTTTTGCCAAATCTACATGCTGTAGAGTTAAAAGTGTTTTTAATTCATTAAATGTAACACAGAGTAAGACTTTGTTCAATGAAACATAGAAATTCAAATGAAAGGTTCTTCATATAAGTTTAGATAATGGCATTTGAGCTCTCAATATTTATTTTGATGATTTCTTTGTTTTTATAGAAATAGAATTCAATGTCTTCCTGTTTGCTAATCTTTTTTAAAAGATTTATTTATTTATTTGAATGGCAGAGTTAAAGAGAGAGAGAAAGACACAGAGAGTGCTACCATCAGCAGGTTCACTCCCTAAATGGCCACAAAGGCCAGAGCTGGACCAGGCCAAAGCCAGGAGCCAGGAGCTTCATCAGGGTGTCCCATGTGAGTGCAGGGGCCCAAGGACTTGTGTCATCCTCTGTTGGTTTTTCCAGGCACATTAGCAAGGAGTTGGATGGGAAGCAAGGAGTTGGATGGGGCTTGAATTGGTACCTATATGGGATGCCGCATTGTAGGCAGGGACTCAATCTGCTATTGGCACAACATTGGCTCCTGCAAATCTTTTAAAAAAGAAATATAATGCACTAAAAGTTTCAAAATCCAGAGATTTTTGTTTGAGAGAGAAGCTCCATGTAGTAGTGGTTCACTCAGATGTTTGCCATAGCTCAGACTATACCAGGTCAAAGCAGGATCCTGGAACTCAGTCCAGGTCTCCCAGAGGTATGGAAGGGACACAAACACTTGAGCCATCACCTGCAGCCTCCAAGAGTGCTCATTAGCAGGCAGCTGGAATTGGAAGCAGAGCTGAGACTTAAACCAAGGCACTCCAATATGGGATGTAGGTATCCTGAATGGTGACTTAACACTGACAAGTGCCCAACCCCAAATCAAAGTTTTTCATATTCCAATGACTAAATGAGTTAAAGATTTCCAAATACATTTGAATAAAATTCTACTAAAATTTAGAAGATTCACTTTCCAAAAAGCTCCACATCATTATAGCACATGGGTTGATTCCAAATCATTCTTCAAAGCTTCACACATGTTAAAAATCCAACTGATAAACAAGTAACAATAAGAAAAAAGGTAGGTGGGGCTGGCACTGTGGCAGAGTGAGTTAAAGCCCCAGCCTGCAGTGTTGGCATCCCAAATGGGTGCCAGTTCGAGTCCCGTCTGCCCCAGTACCAGTCCAACTCTATGCTATGGTCTGGGAAAGCAGTAAAAGATGACTCAACTCCTTAGGCTCCTGCACCCACATGGGAGACCTGGAAGAAGCTCTTGGCTCCTGGATTCAGATTGGCCAAGCTCTGGATGTTGTGCCCATCTGGAGAGTGAACTAGTAGACTGAAGATCTTTCTTTCTGTCTCTCTCTATCTGCCTTTGTAACTCTTCTTTCCAAATAAATAAATAAATCTTAAAAAAGAAAAATAGAAAAAGAGTAGGAGCCAGAACTGTGGCACAGTGTGTTAAGCCTCTGCCTGCAACATTGGCATCCCATATGGATGACACTTCAAGTCCCAGCTGCTCCACTTACAATCCAGCACCTGGGAAAGCAGTGGAAGATAGCCCAAGTGCTCGGATCCCTGCACCCACACGGGAGACCAGGATGGAGCAATGGGCTCCTGGCTTAGGCCTGTCCCAGCCCTGGCCACTGTGGCCATTTTGGGAGTAAACCAGCAGATGGAAGATTTACCCCCCCTTCCTTCCCTCTCTAACTCTTTCAAATAAAATAAATCTTTAAAAAGAAAAAAAGGGTACTGCTGTGTAGTGTGTGTATGTGTGTGTGTGTGTGTGTGTGTGTGTGTGTGTGTGTACAACAGGACTGAAGAGGTTGAAATGTGTATGTGACATTAGGCTATTTGGCTTTTTTCAAGATCTATACTCCAGCTTAACACCACTGGTTTAAATGGTTTGGTTTTCCTGACACGTGATCCAAACAATGGAATAAAAGCATAATGACATTTTTCTAAAAATAAAGACATGTTACAGAAAAGAAGAATATTTATTTGTTAGTTCTATTTTGGAAACTGGTTGATTTTTGATCTTCTCAAGTCTTATTCAAAATAAGTCCAATGTGATCACTGTTCAGGTCTCCATAATTGTTTATATGTCAAAATAAATGATAAAATTTAGTTTCCTGATGGGGAACCTGACATCTCAACTATATGCTATAGCAGTTATAATAAAGTACTACTTAGTAAGCCATTGAGAACTACCCTGCCATTCATTTTATAGGAATATAAATTAATCAGAAGTCTTGGCTCCTTGTAAAACACACGATAAAGAACAAAATAGGTAATGTCTTTGCTGTGATTTTTACAATACCTCATACTGGTTCAGGAACATGTGCAGTTGCTGTACACTGATTCTTAAATCTGTCTCATTGAACTCATAAGGAATATTCCATCCCAAAGGTCCAAATTTCCTTCTTTCTTGTACCAAAGCATGAAAGAAACAGAGACCATAAAGTAACTTCTTGAATTCATCCTGTAATGAGAAGATATGATTACACATAATTATTTTCCCTCCTAACATTACATTTACCATGTTTTAAAGTGAAAGAAATTAAATTCACGTTGTAAATAAATACTTAGGGATATATTCATCTCAAGGTTTAACTGAAACAGAATGAAATACATTTCTATATGCTCTTTAGGTAAAAACACACCTATTTATATGCCTGTTCAATTAACACATATAGCTATCCATAGACATCAGGCTTTTAGGAAGTATAGTAAATCATCTAATTCAATGTGACCTTACAGGATTTTTAAGATTTTGACTAAATTCATAATTCACCAGAATTCATAATTCCAATGTGTGATCCTAGATTATAATGGAGATAGTTCCAAGGAGATAATTCAAACCAATTAGACACCCTAAAACTCACAAGGAAACGAAAACATAGTCAAAATGGAGTTTGAGAGAGGATTTGTGATTTCCTTGGAGGTAGTAGCTTGGAGCCTTCTTCATCTTCAAAGGAGAAAATTGCATGGGATTTACCTTCTAATTTCCAGTTCACAAGAAGAAGTTAATGGGGCTACTCCAAGAGTTGACACATTTCCTGCAGGTGGACAGGGTGGACAAGTACAAAACTCAGGCCTGAAAAGTAAAGGAGTCTATAGCTGCAGAGTAGAGAGCTATTAAAGGGAATCCTTTCCCTCATGCTCTCTGATGTCAGGCCGAGCTGGTGGGATTCTCAAGGAGCAGATAGAGAACTTGGGCGAGGAATGGAAGCTACTGGTCATTTTGAAGGTGCCCTGGTCAAGAAGGCTTCTGCCATGGACTAAGGGACCCTAACTGTTAAGAGCCAGCGTGAAGGGAAAGCAGAAGCTGAGAGGGAAACAGGAGCACCTTCTGGAGGCGAGGTGACGCCCAGTGAAAAGGGTTATAGTTAGAGGAGTCTAGTAGGGGAACTTAAGGAGAAACCATCAAAAACTAAAAAGAGAAAGAGTCAGGGTGAAACCACTCTCAAGTCCAGAGAGCTCCAAGCAATACCAGTCCCAAAGAGGAATTTCTGCTCCTCCCAGCCTCCTTCCTACACACACTCTGAACTGAGGGGTCAGTATCAGCATCTATCAAGTGCAGGAAAAGTGAGAAGAAAGATGCCAACTCCAGTCTCTTCTCTGAGCGTATGAAGCTCACTGACTATAGACCTGAGGTGAGATACTGGGATGTGGAAGCATAGATTTTGAATGAAAGTTGAAAGAATGATTAATAAATTGCTTTATACTTTCTAATTTCTGAATCAAGGCTGGCTTTGCAATTTTAAATGGCAGTCTAAGACATTTTATTACCTAACAGTAACTAGAAAAGTCATGAGAATGCTCCAGGTTTTTCCCAGGAGCACAGGAAAGCTTCCCCTCATGGAATAAACTTGGAAGGGTGAGTGGGAGACAAAAGAAAAGTAACATAAATTCAACCACAGAGATGGGAGAAATTAAAGATAAAAATGCTGGGCTAATTCTGGAACTATTCTGGATTTATTAGAGAATCAAACAAATCAGGGAATGCATTGATGTTGTTGGAAGCCAGGTTTCTCACTGTAGAGGAGACATACAAATATGTCACCGGGAAAAGCAAGCAAGCAAGAAGCCTGGGGAGAGGAGCTGAAGTTGGAGCTATGCTCTGCATGCATGTGCACACGTAAACTTGGCTGCATGTGTGTGTGTGTGTGTGTGTGTGTGTGTGTGTGATTTCTGAGTTATCTCCACTGAAAAGGGTCAAGAACCAGACAATGCAGCAGCAATGAGCTCATCCAACATCCACATCATGCTCTCTAATACCATTCTCCATTAAAAAGAAATAGGACTTTTCAGAAAAATGGCTGCATTCAGGACTAGGGCAGGTACAAAATGAACCTGAAATACCAAAAATTTTAAAAGATGGGAACTATAACAAGTGCAGAGGAACTAGGTCAAAGGAATTCCTATTCTGGAACAATTTGAGCACCAAAAACTTAATATAATATGAACTGTAAGTCATTGGAGGAGAAACCCAGCAACTCCTTATTTCATACCAATAATGGATGCCCAAATAAGGTAAAAGACAGAATTGTTGTTCACTGGAGAGCACCAAGTATCAAATGTATAAAGTACTGGATTTGGTAACTTGATCAGGCAAGAATCCTCAAAGGATAATAGATGTGGATGAGGAATAGTTTATTTACATGGTTATAAAATATCTATGTTTGTTTTGATTATGCAGTAGTTTGAATGAGAGAGTAGAAATATAATCACGAGAAAACAAACCCCGAATGAGAAATACTTTATTTTTAAGTATTTAAAAAGATGTCAGTGTTGTAAGAAACAGAGGAAGACTGGGGAAATGTTCCATACCAAATGAGGCAAGAGAGACAGAAACAAATACAGTACTAAACATGAGCCCAACCCTGTCATGGGCAAGGAAAACACCTGAAGGATATTACTGCACAAACTGGCAACACAGGAGCACACATTGTAGATTTCATACAATAGTGTGTCCTTGCTAAATTCACTAAAAGTAATAACTGGATTAGGATGAGATAATGTTCTTATTCTTAGAAATATGCACCAAAATATTTAAGGATAAAGGACTATTATGTATGTATGTATGTATACGTGTGAATGTGTGTGTGTGTGTGTGTGTGTGTGTGTGTATAAACTTGATGTTGGGTAAATATGGAGAGACAGAGAGATACAGAAAAGAAATATAAATGATAAAGCAAATGGAATAAAATATTAACAAGAGGTGACTATAGGCAAAGGGTATAGGCCATTCCTTTTTCTTGTTTTTTGCCTCAGTTATTTACTTATTTATTTTTAGAAAGCTTTTATTTAATAACTTGTTTAGGAATATAGCAGTTCTTCCCCCCATATCTGCCCTCCCACCCCCACTCTCATCCTACCTCCTACTCCCTCTACCATTATGGCCATTTCTTATACTAATTTTATACTTCAAACTTTCCTGAGTTTTAAATTTAAATTTAACTTAATTTAAATTTAAAATTATTTCCAAACAAAAAGATAAAACAGAGACATTATGATGTGCTCCTGGGCACTTAATGAGATTTTGGTTTTGGACTGGACCGTTTCTTTTTTCTTTCTTTCTTTCTTTTTTAAGATTTTTTATTTATTTATTTGAGAGGTAGAGTTACAGACAGTGAGAGGGAGAGACAGAGAGAAAGGACTTCCTTCCATTGGTTCACTCCCCAAATGGCCGCTACGGCCGGAGCTACACCAATCCGAAGCCAGGAGCCAGGTGCTTCCTCCTGGTCTCCCACGCAGGTGCACGCGCCCAAGCACTTGGGCCATCCTCCACTGCCCTCCTGGGCCACAGCAGAGAGCTGGACTGGAAGAGGAGCAATCGGGGAGCCCATATGGGATTCTGGCACCGCAGGCGGAGGATTAGCCAAGTGAGCCATGGCGCCGGCCCCCTGGACTGTTTCATAAATGCCTGAACTACTAATATGTGTGACAACTAATGGAGAGACCTTCTGATCTTGAAGAGAGGGATGTGTAGAGTCAACTTTTGCAAAGGGGCTCTAGCCAGTCTGCAATACACAGAAATGCCCTCACCACCTGCTTGAGAGGAACCTACGCTTTCTGGACCTAACCGACACAAAAGCTACATAATATAGCAAATTTTAGAAGCATAGGATAAGATTTAGCTTAGTTTTAAATATAGGCACTTTTTTTTAGCACCTAAGCTTTTGTTTAATGAAAGTACTTCTTTATTTTAAATGTTTCCTTTTGATGTGCACTTAAAACATTTTCAGCCGTCAAGGGTGTGAGATTTTTAATGGCAGAAACATACTAAGGTTCATAACCCCTCTTACAAGGAAACTCTTCCATTTTTAATTATGGTAAAACACTGTGAAGCATTTTTAGGTCACAGACATTCACACACAGAATTCTAATCATGAAAGCAGTGGGTGTTTTCCCTGCTTGCCTGGTGACACTAAAAAAGACCCTTATGAGTCCCATCAATCAAGGAGGGAAATCATTTGCACTCGCATTATAGTTATATGGAGGAAATATTTTTATGTTTTAATTTAGAGATATGGTTCCAAATAGCAAAGGGCTCAGTTAACATCCTGAAACAAGATTCTCCAGCCTTGCAGATCTGTGCCAAGAATGGCTTACAGCTGACTTTCTAAATAGAAAGCTACATTATTAATGACACCCCATAAGATCTCAGCTGAGCAGGAATGAGGCTGTGGTGAAATTAAAATAAAATATTAACACAATTGACTTCGGCACAGTCAATAATCAGTAATCAAAACCAACTGCACTGCAGTGTAGGAGGCCTATTTAATTTGTAGTTTTACACCATGCACATATCCGTGATCACCAGGGGCCACTTGAACTGCTTTACAGGGCTGAGGTAACAAGACTTAGCCATTACTAACAGGCTTTTTGCAGCTGCCAAAGAACTCAGGGTCAGAGATCGGGTCCATGAGGTATGATCGAATGATATTAGCCCGTAAACCTTTCGGCGCTTCGTTGGTCATTTTCACTCCATTTTGCAGTACTGACACAGGGAAATTTGGAGATGGGTAACTTGTCAGCCAAAGTCGGAAGTCTGGGTGTGTTGATTCTGGGCTTAACTCCTGTAAGAAAACAAGTCAGATAAAGAAAGGTAAATAATATCCAAAGAGAAATCTCACATTCATATATGCAAGGGATGGGCCAGGATGGGGAGGAAGAACTTTTACAATATGAAGATGTAATTGTTGCAATTTCAGTAAAAGCATTAAAATATGATTCTGCCCCTAAAACAATATGCCTCGCTGAGACAATTCAGAGTGTTGTCATTCTCCTTGATAAAATAAACACATAGGACTATAAAATTTACAAAGATGTTATATAACTCAGAGTTGGCCAAAATAAATCCTAAGACATTCAGAAACTCTCCTATCTGCGTCGATGATGCTGAAACATTTAGAGATATGCTGTGCCCCAGAGCTAGATTAAGGCTAATTCTTTCTTCTCTCTTTAGATCAGCTGTAAGAATAGGCAATACACTCACATAAATAAATATTAAACTTGGGGACAGCATTTAGCAGAGTGGGTAAAGCTGCCACCTGTAACACTGGTATCCTATATGATCGCAGTTTTTGCCCTCATTACTCCCTGCTAATGGCCTGGGAAAAGCAATAGAAGATCACTGAAGTGTTTGGGCCCCTGCTACCCATGTGGAAGACCTGGGTGGATCTCCTGGCTCCTGGCTTTGGCCTGGCCCAACATTGGCTGTTGCAGCCATCTAGGGAGTGAACTCCTAGATGGCAGCTCTCTGTCTCTCCCTCTCTCTGCAACTCTTTCAAAATAAATTTTAAAAAAGTATTAAACTAGACAGGGATTGAAAAAGAAAGAGTTTTAAAACAGATTTATTTTTTATTAAAAAAAATGCCAGTATCACAGTTGGTGGGTTTACCCACTACACTGCAAACCCTGGCCAAGGTTGGGGTAGGGGAGAGGGAGAGGGAGAGGGAGCAGTGGGGGAGGGGGAGATAGCTAATAGATGATACATGAGGAGAATCAGTATATCCTGAGTGATATATATATATATATATATATATATACAGATATAAGTATGGATATAGATATGGATATGGATATAGATATAATCTCACTGATGTATCCTGAGTTTTCTATGTTTGTTTAAAGGAAAGTTAGGTCTGGACTATGGAGGGTATTAGATCTCCCAATGAGTACTTTTATAAGGCTGTTTAGGACCTAGGAACAATTATCATGGACTTTTCTCCCTCCTCTTCTTCAGTCCCTCTGTCTATTGCTATCTCCCACAATTGACCATGTAAGTGGTGGCTATTTGTCTTAAAATTATAAATCTTTATCAGAAAACAACAATTGGAGCACTCATGGTGAAGGGTGGGAGTAAGTCAGGAGGCATGCATAGATGTCTCTTTCTCAACATCAATAGTGGGGAGAAGCAGAAGGTTTTTTCCTCCTACCACCTTTCCTGTGTCTAGGCAACGTATTTAATGAGATTTTTGAGCCAAGTTCACTGTTCATTAGCTTTCCTCTGTTACAAAGGTCTGAGATGGTTATGTATGACACATTTCAACAAGTTGTGAAAATGGCTTTGAGACAGAGGAGCCATAAGGAGACAGACTCAACTATAAAACCTCTCAGGTAAAGCCTGAAATATAAGTATATGTTGGCAAGGGAAAAAATAGAAAGAATAGTTTAATCATACCTATTTTGATGGCGTATGTTCTTGAGAAAGTGTGCTCTACCAATGAAACTGAATGAAGATCAAATGGCTGAGGCATAGATGTCAAGATGGAATGTGATAAGAGATGAGACTTGATCAGGCAAGCAAAGGGCGCTGGAAGTCATATTGAGTGTCTGAACTTTGTGTTGCATGCAATGGTTTTAAGCAGTGAAGCAATATTTATTCACTAATTCAATAAATACTTCTAGATTATCTTCTATGGCCAAATATTATTCAAAGTGCCAGAGATAGGCAGAGAACAAAACAGGTAAAGACAAAGTCACAGTGTTTTTTCCCTTTATTTGTTTAACTCTTCACTTAGTGTAGGGTTAATCTTATGAGTATTAAAGTAAACTAAAAGTAGATCATTGTAAAAATTGAGGGAATAAGAAGAAGGAGCAGGAAGGGTGGAAGCATGGGTGGGAGGGAGACTAGGGTGGGAAGTATCACCAGGTTCTTAAATCTGTAAATATGAAATTTGTTTACCTTAAATTAAAACATAAAAAATAAAAAAAGACAAAGTCGTTGTCTTAATGGCACTCACATTCTAGTGGGAGATGCAGGCAAAACAAAGTAGTAATTCATGTCATAAAAAAAAAAAAAAACTCTTCCCTGTAAGTTTCCTTAGGTGGTCAGACAATGTATGTTCTTTCACTGCTTATTTAGTAGCCTGGGGGACTCTGAGAAGGGAGTTAGGAGTGCAATAGAATCACAGGAAATAGCAGTGAACACATTTTCTCTGTGTGTGCTGAAATCCAGTGCTAGGTTTTCTGTGTACTCTGTTAAGGTACCTAGAGTTTTCTTCCTGGAATTTCTACACACCAGAATTAGAAAGTTCTCTGAGCCAACCCAAGGAGAATGAGTGTAGTACTCTTTACATTTCAGGTTGATTTTCTGGGTCAGGGTAATTGGCCAAGTGGGTGAAAAATGAGTTAAAGAAAAGTTATATTCTGAAGCCCTTTGTTTTAGCATGGTCACTTGGATTTCACCTTGAATAGTTTCTTTTATTGCTTTTGATCTATTGCTGTGAAAGACAAATTGATTTATTTCTCCTCTGTGGTTCAGTGTCATCTTTGAGGCTGCTTCTCTGGGTTGAGGACATTTCCAGCTCACAGGATGAGCTCTTGGGCCTGCTGAGAGGGATTTGCCATGGCCTGACTGTGTGCTTTCCTCTGTTTCTCCAGAGTTCTCGGTGTGAGCCCACCTCTCCTGTAATCCAGCCATGCCACTAATCTGCAAACCTCCCAAACTGGAAGACAGGAATGGAGGTACTTACTTGACACAAGAACCACTCATGAGATGGGGGAATACCATCTGGTAAACAGAAACTTGCATTTTTACCTCACACACTTTCTCGAGGGTTGGCATCCAAGAGGTGGCAAGGTGACAGTTCTGAAGAACAACCCATGTCCCTTCCTTGATAGCTTTTTCTAACATCTTCATAGCAATGGGCCCTTGGCCTTGACCAAGGGATAAGGAGCTAAGTTTTGATCCCCCATACCCCTGTGTACAACAACAATAAAGATGTTAGTTAAAAAGTCATATTTTCTAGAGAAATCAATATAGTTATTTCAAGAACAGATAACATTAACTAGATTAAGATTTACATATGTTAGCACTCCTCAAAAGTCTAAAACATACATGATTCTAAAAACACTTATTGTCTAAGGGTCCCATAAACATATACAAGCAAGTCAATTAATATAGGAAACAGTCATGGTAACAAATATCTGTAGGTTCTTTGGTTGTTAATACAAAGGATAGAAAAAATTTACGAAGGCTTTTAACATAAGGAGATGAAAGGAACTGGTTGTCCTACAGCAATTCTGAAAATCCAAAGCTGAAAAGAAAACTATGACTAGACAAATGGATATGTCCTATATTCTCCAGATCTTTGAATAACTGTATTTTCATTCATTTGGCTACTGCAAATTAAAAATTAAGAGAGTAAAAAAGCCACTAATTCTCATTTAAAAGTTTCATTAAAAAATTCTGTGGGGATACACATAAAATGATGACTAGATAAACAAATTATCACACACACTATAGTACACTATTCAGCAGTAAAAAAAAAAAAAAATGAAATCCTATCTTTTGCAACAAAATGAATGCACCTGGAAACTATTGTATTAGTTAAATAAGCCAGCCCCCAAAAGACAAATACCATATCTTTTCCACAATCTGTGGTAACTAATATATAAAAGGTAAATATAGGCATGAAATTGACACTCTGAGATTTGATGATTGTTTACAGCCCTTGTCTAGCCTGTTGAGGATTAGTGTTTTTTTCTTCATACTACTTGCTGAATTCTTTACTTAGTGTAGGGTTAATCGTATGAGTATAATATGTTGAAAATAGATCTTTGGCCGGCGCCGGGGCTCAACAGGCTAATCCTCCGCCTTGCGGCGCCGGCACACCGGGTTCTAGTCCCGGTCGGGGCACCAGATTCTGTCCCGGTTGCCCCTCTTCCAGGCCAGCCCTCTGCTGTGGCCCAGGAGTGCAGTGGAGGATGGCCCAGGTGCTTGGGCCCTGCACCCCATGGGGAGACCAGGAAAAGCACCTGGCTCCTGGCTCCTGCCATCGGACGAGCGCGGTGGGATGTATCACTATGTTCCTGAATCTGTATATAAGAAATATACAAAATTTGTATTCCTTAAATAAAATTAAAAAAAAAATACAACACTAAAAAAAAGAAATTCTGTGGGAATGTTTTCATGGAATGCAGGATATTGTGTCCTGATTCATCTGTGGCTTCTGGATTTTTTCTTTCTGGGGTAATTACCACCACATTGTTTCTCTGGAAAAGAACTTGGGTGATGAGAGTAGTTGAACAGTAGGGTCCAGGCCTTCTGTTAATGCTCATATCACTAGCAAATAGCAGCAGAAGAAAACAAAATAGATCTGGAAACAAGTGTCATTGGAAGAAGTGGAAGTAGCAAGTGAAGACAAAACACCGAGTAGGACTCACACAGGGGTCTGAAATAATCATATTGTGTAACACTGGGGGAGGGACATAAAGCAACAGGCTTAAAAGATCAAGGTCATGTTGTCCTGGAGAGGTAAGTCCCACATAAAATAGATACTTTCAGCCACCTTTACCTCTCTCCTCTCCTCCTACCCAGCGTTCCCCTTCCTGATCTCTCAATGGTCCGTCCACCTTACCAGAGGCCTGCTTTCACTTGGATCCACTGAAAACAATCTTCCACACTACTGCTAAGATGAGCATTATAGATTACATATAAGATCCTGTCATTTTGTGGCTTGAAACCCTACCATATCTTCCAACTTACTCAAAATCCTTAATGTGGCTCACAAAGACACTACATGATCTGGTCCCTCTCAAACCTAAAACCTCACCTCCTCCAATCATGGTGGCCATGTCCCAACATGTCTCTAACCAATACTAGGGGCCATGATGGACAATCAGTCCTCTGGGACATGAGAATTATACCCATGCAAAACGAAATAAAACAAAGAAACAGGGGTTATTAAAACAAACTAGCTTAGTAAAGCAAATATTTTAGTTTATTAGCTATGTGGCCTTTGAGAAGCTACAACCTCTTTCTGTTTTAGTATCCCAATCTGTAAAATGGATATGCTATCATCTATTTCATAGAATTGCTGTAAAATTAAAAAGAGAAAATGTATCTAACAAAGTCTAGCATAGTTAACAACATTTAAGCACTCAATAAAAGTGAGAATGAAGATTTTGTAAATATCAGCAATATCACCATAAAAAGTTATTTTGATTACACCAAAAGGGGGAAAAAACCTTAGATATGCCCAATCCCCTGTTCATTGTTATTTTCTTGTTCCAGTCTGTATGATGGAAGAACATTTATATTAAATTAATTTGAATAACTTTTAAAGTCCAAGAATGTAATAGTAGAACATATTCTAAATGGTAAAGTGACTAATTCTTTTGGGAAGCTAAAAGCTCCATTTACAGACTGGGAAAAAGGTAGAATCAGAGATTTGTCACAGGGTCATTGTCCAGACTGGACTTTATTTAATCAATCCAAGATAATATATTGGTCAAATGTCACAGAGTCAAATGTTTCTCCAATCCAAATTCTGGTTTTATAATTTGGACAAGGAAATATTTTTAATGTCAGTGCTGCCATTAAGTGTTATGTTCTTGGAGCTGTCAGCTTCTGGACCCCCAAAGCTTTCGAAGGCTGAGTGACACATTTGCAACTTGCCCTCTCCCCTTAAGATTTCAGTTATAAGCAAGTCGTTTTTTCCAAATAGCCTCATCTGTTGTAAGGTACCTGGTCATCAGCAAATTTTAGAAGGGCAGCCATGGGATCTGCTCCAGGTGAGAGTACAAAAATCAGTGGTGCACAGCAATGGCTATCTCCAAATGCCTTGGATAAATCAAAGGGGGGTGGCTCAATGAATGCACGTCCCAATTTATTGATTATAAATTCCTGTACCATTGGAATAACCTAGAAAGAGACAAGAATATATTTGAAAGGTATTTGCAATCGTTCTCTCCCTTTTTTATTCTATCAGTTAGTATTAGCATATACTAATCTTGTTTATGTGATCCCATTGACTCTTAGACCTATCAGTATGATCAATTGTGAACTGAAATTGATCACTTGGACTAGTGAGATGGCATTGGTACATGTCACCTTGATGGGATTGCATTGGAATCCCCTGGCACATTTCTAACTCCACCATTTGGGGCAAGTCAGCTTGATCATGTCTCAAATTGTACATCTCCTCCCTCTCTTATTCCCACTCTTATATTTAACAGAGATCACTTTTCAGTTAAATTTGAACCCCTAAGAATGATTGTATGTTAATTACAGAGTTCAACCAATAGTACTAAGTAGAATGATCCAACATGGGAAGTGGGATACACAGCAGACTCATAGAATGGCAGATGTCCTAAACAGCACTCTGGCCTCAGAATTTCAGCACTTAAAGCATTCGGATCTGGCTGAAGAGCCCATGAGAGTATTGTAGGCATGGAAAGCCAAGACACTCTGGCAAAAAAAAAAAGAGGACCTAAATGAAAGATCTCTGCGAGTAAGATACCAGTAGAAAGAACAGGGCCATAAAATAAGGTGGTACCTTTCTCTGAAGGGAGGAGAGAACTTCCACTTTGACTATGACCCTGTCTGAATAAGATCGAAGTCAGCAAACTCAAAAGGCTTCCATAGCCTTGGCAATTCATGACAAGAGCTTAGGGAGATTACTGATGCCTTAAACAAGAGTGTCAAATTGTTAAGTCAACAACAGGAGTTACTGTGCACTTACTCCTCATGTTGGATCTCTGTCCTTAATGTGTTGTTCAATGTGAAGTAATGCTATAACTAGTACTCAAACAGTATTTTATACTTTATGTTCTGTGTGGGTGCAAACTGATGAACTCTTTACTTAATATATACTAAATCGATCTTCTGTATATAAAGATAATTGAAAATGAATCTTGATGTGAATGGAAGGGGAGAGGGAGTGGGAGATGGGAGGGTTGCGGGTGGGAGGGAAATTATGGGGGGGAAGCCATTGTAATCCATAAACTGTACTTTTGAAATTTATATTTACTAAATAAAAGTTAAAAAAAAGAAAGGTATTCACATTTGAGCTAAAACTGTAAAATTTAAAGTTCAGGTGAAAGGTGTTGCAAAACCAAAGACTCTGGCTATTTGGCTTAGATATTTGTTAATGGCAGAAAGTCAAAGACACTACGGTTTATTAGAAAACAACTGTAGATTATTTAAATAACAAAAGATGTGTGGTAATTAACACCAGAATTCAAAGACATTTTTTCTTTCTTTTAATGATTACTCAGGACATAGTGGATGAAGAAGAAACCTTAATTTTTTACTTACATTGTAAAATACTAATTATATTATAAAACTTCACAACTCAAAAGTAAAAATATCAGTGTGTGTTATGCAAAGTTTCTCACATCACCAAGAAAGAATTGACGTCTCTGGAAAAAGAATAAATTTAGAAGAGAGGAAGAAGGGGAGGAGGAGGCGAAGGAGTGGTGTTAAGGAAATGCTCTGTGATGGAGAAACAAGCCTCATATCTGACAAACAGGCAAAGTCACGTTGGGTGGAAATTCTGGTAGCTTGCCTGAGAAATTTCTGGAAGCCGAACCCTGTGGCTTGAGATCTCTGCTAATTGTTCCCTTCCACGCATTGATGCAGGAGTCAAACCGTTTGTCGGCATCACTGACAGCCTCAGACACGTCATTCCTTCTCAGCGATGAAGGTTCACTCCCAATGTCTCTGGGTGATGGTTTCAGCTAATCATGACTCAGGTGTGACCCAACCAAGTGATAGGTTTAATAGACCAGTGTCCCTGAATCTGGCTTAAGAAAGTGTGCCGCCATTTCTCCCTCCAACTACACGAACCCCTTCTTCCTGCAGCTTAGTCATGGCTCTGCTGGTTCTTGTTCTGTTTTACCATTTCCCTCCTAAAGGAGCTTAGCACACTGAAATATGCTCAGCACTAGTTTTATTTGACAGCACAAAAAGTTGTTGCATGCAGAAAAAGAAAACAGCAAAAGGAAGCATAGATTTGAAGAAAGAAAAGAAGAAAAAATTAAGCAAGAAATAGATGCATTCTTCTCCCTGATTTTTTGTCCTGGGTCTTGTCCCTAGGCTTACCTAATGTTTTCACTGAGACTGATTTTCAATAGGTAAAAACAACAGATACTGATTGATCTTTTTCTGGTAAAGTAAAATAGTTAAATCTTGTGCCACGTAAATTATCTGTTTTTTAAAAGATATGCCTATTTATTTGAAAGACAAATATTTGCCTTTAATATTAATTTATATTATTCAATTTATAATATTATTTAATATTATCAAATTTAATAAATCCTCATTGATCTTCCATCTTCACTCCCCAAATGACTGCAACAGACATGGCTGGCCCAGGCTTAAGCCAAGAGCCAGAAGCTTCATCCAGGTCTCCTACATGAGTGCAGGGTCCAAGCACTTGGGCCATCTTCTGCTGCCTTCCCAGGCACATTAGCAGGGAGCTAGATGTCAGTGTCTCAGGAGGTAGTTTAACTTGCTACATCACAATGCTGGCTCCTGAGTAAATTATCTAACATTGTTTAGATTTTTTGCCACAGTTTGTGAAGACATAAACACAGTCACTTGCTGTTAGTGAAGAATGGACATGGGAGTGAATGAACATTGTCTCTGGCTTGAATTCATAAGAAGGATTGTAGATGCAGCCTTGGAAAGTAAAGTTGGAAGAGAGTTCCTACATTTGACTAATATGGCGCTTGATCTCCTGAAAGCATTTTTAAACCTTTCTTGCTCTGCTGTATATTGAATTTTCTTCTCTGCATACAAAACAACCACGCTGAATTAATAATATCACATTAATGTATTAAAGCATTAAATTAATTCTTTACAATGGCTACTTTAGTGTAATAGATATCTTTCATCCCATATCCATTTGTCTTTGTTGGAATTTACATTTGCTTTGATAATAAACAGCAGCTATAAATGTGTATGTGTACAACCTTATGAACATAGTTTGTTTAATTGTCTTACTTCAGTGTGTCTCCTAAGTATTAACTACTACATGTATTTATTTTTCCTTCCCTGAAATATACTTGCATAACAGTTTGAGTTATATATACTTGCCATCCATTTCTTGAACTTATAAGTTAACTGATCCTCCTTCACAGAATGTGATACTATCTTCAAGTTTAAAATAAAAATCCTATAGATATCAAAGCACATCTGTATTAGAAGGATACATAATATAACAGGAAAAATGGTAATAGAATATTTTGAAGGCCTCAGAATCCCTGCAAGGCCTGCATCCCTGGCTTGGACACAGAAGGAGAACTGTGTGCGTGCTGGCATTTCCACCAACCGGACAGAATCTTTTCTCAACTGATAGCAAACTGCAATTAAGGGTGCCACGCAGCTCATGAAGACAAAAATTCTCAGTGTTTCCAAATTTCATTTGTGTGCTCTCTGGAACATCTATTTACACAGGTTTGTAAGAACAAATCATTGGCAGGCCATGCCTTTCAGCAAGTGTCAGTCCTGAAGTATGTGTGTCTGTTGGTGGGTGGTAACAGGGTTTTATAGTGTGGAGCTGAGAACTACTGGAAGAATAACTGGGTTTAAGTTAGATTTTCAAATCCTTCTCTAATTTTCCTCTAGATTCATTCAAATATGGAAAAGCTATCGAACAGTAACAACATATTTATAAGCTCCAAGATACCAAGGATCTACTTAACAAGATAACTTAGGTATTGTTTACACACAATAAATATCCACTGAATGAACAAATGGATTTTTTAAAAAGTCAGGATGCCAACATTTGTGAGAGTAGATTTGTATCTGCAGAAATTATAAACACAAATAAGGAATAATAAATTCATCCATATACATAAAGTTTAATTTCTAGGTAAGTTATTTCATGTTGCAAATGTTTTGGAGGGTCACAGATATTGAGATATTCACAGGAAAACTGAGGATTATCACCTGTTCCAGACCTTGTCCTTGGCCTTCCCTTTATTTTTGTTTTCCTATAGCTTGTCTTTTCTTGCTACATTAAATAAACAACAACAAAAAGTCACTTTTATCATAACCTCTTTCTGCCCAAGTTTAAGTGTTTTACTAAATGACAGTTTTACAAACAAAATGAAAAGCACATGAAACTGTACATGTTTTTACTTGTATTAAGTTTGAGTTATTAATGGCTCCAGTTTGTGAGTGATTCATGCTGATGTCAGTTACTGTGCACAGGCAAGGGGGGTTGGTGTGTTGAAATGATGCTTCTGCCTTTTGGTGATGTAGGAGAAGTTAGGGATGCTTATCTGAACCTGAACAGAGATAAATTGGTGTTTCACTTTTAATGTTAAAATGGAACAAAACGTTCTTGCTCTCAAGACTGAACTGTTGACTCCCAAGGTAAAAGAAGCCACACTAGCTATTCAGTTTGCAAGGCAATAGAATTGAGTTTACTTCTGCAATCTGATTATGCTAGCATTATGTTTATAAAATGAAATGTGTCAGTAAAAAAAATTATGAAGGGATCTAGGCAACCATTCTCCCAAAGGCAGGAAAGATGTTTGTTGTTTTCTATACATGTTTTTCCATTTATTCCAAGTTCCTACAGGATTTATTGGAGGTCAGAGAAACATATTAACTTATATGTGACATGTTTCTTATTATAAGCTGATTAGTTTTGCTTTTTGTTTACAGTTCAGAAGGATAGAACTATGGCCAGAAGCTCTTCATTTTGTAAATGAACTCAAAAATTTCCCCACCTCAGTATTTATCCATTTGGTACGTTTCTTCTGTCAATAAAACACATAAACTATTTAATTCTAAAGCAAAGTGCAAGCCCATTCAATTTTCTCTACTGGAGATTTAATGAGAATCTTATAAGTTTTTCCAAACTAGTGCATCGGAGAGCCTGGCACTTACGGCCTCTTATCACCGGATTGGTTTAAGGGGAGAGAGGTGTAAGAGACCCTGCTCACAAATTATGGTGACAAAATTTACTATAAGCTAGAGATGAATCAATTGCTGATTTGCCTGGCAGATTTACTGATTTTTCTCTTCATCTGAAGTTGGCCAAAAAATATCAGCCATATGTAATGTTTATCTTTTCTCTGTATGCTAATACAATTCTACTTTGGAAAATTATTATTCTTTCAAAAGCATAGTAGCCACATATCATTTTACAATATATAGACTCCAAAATCATCAATTTACTCCAAGATATTAGAAGACTTGGTAAGATTAAAGGGTTTGAAGTTATCAGATAATACAGCAGCATACTGAAACTTATTTTTACTTTAAGGATATGGATGTGATGGTATAGATAATGGTAACCAGTTATTACTGCATCACTTGGGATACATTCAGCTTAGCTGCAGTAGTGAACAACTTCCTAATGGCAGTTGCTTAACACAGTGAAAATTTACTTCTTGTCTCCACCAAGTCTTATGGGTGTGCAGGCAACTAACTCCATGTGTTGGCTCAGCAGCTCAGCCTGCCTATGTCATTTAGGAATCAATGTGAGATTCTACAACTTTGATGGAAGTATCTTAGAAAATCTTACATGGGGAAGTAAATGCTTCTGTCCTGATTCTTCTGCTCACACTTTACTGGCCAAAGCAAGGTCTATGACCACAATCCCCCCACCCCCACCCCCAACTGTTCAAGTGTGCACAGAAGGAGAGCAAAACCAGAAATACTGGTGAGTAGCACAGTCTCCACACATGTCCACCTATCTACGGGAAATGGGAAAACATTAAGGGGTATTTATGAATATACATGAAATTGCTAAAGAATTGGGCAGAATAGCCAAGAGAAGTACAAAATCATCAGTTTAACTATACAAATCAACACCCTCCAAAAAGCATCGCAAACAACAACAACAAGAAAACCCTTTCAGTTTGAAATGTAGACCCCTATATCCCTCAAATAAAATTTAAAGACAGAGTGAGTGTGGAATGTGGCACTTGATCTGTTTGATAATGTACTTTCAGATTAAAATGTCAAAATTTTTAGAACATAAAACTGGGGCAAAGACACTTGCAGATTAAATGGCTGAAATTAGGAAATGGTTTACTAATCACTTTAAATTAAACTTAATATAAACAGAAGACTGTTTTTCAAATAATGGGACTCAGTGGCACATGCAGATCTGTTTTATTTTAACAGTCTTTATCTAGCTTAGAAAAACAAACTGAAAATTTTAATAAAAGGTTTTAAAGGATATTAAGCAAGAATTTGAAGTGTGTCACTTTATCTTATATTTTTTAAAATTTCATTTATTTTCTATTTGTTTGATAGGCAGAAAGAGATACACAGAGAGAAAAGAAGCTGGGGGCGGGGAGAGGAGATAGAGAGACTGAGAATCTTCCATCCACTGGTTTATTCCCCAAATGTCCACAACAGCCAGGGGTGGGCCAGGTCAAAGCTAGGTGCCTCTAACTCAGTTCAGGTCTCCTGTGTGGGTGGCAGGGACCCCCCCCCCCCCCACCTCCTGGGTGTACATCAGCAGGATGCTGGATCTGAAGAGCTGAGTAGCTGGGGCTTGAACTAAGCACTCCATTATGGGTCATGAGTGTTCCAAGCAGTGACTTAAGCACTGCGCTGCATGCATGTGTTTCTCCCATTTTCTGAAGTGAAAATTTCTGAGGCTCAATACAGACCTTTCAGTGAAGGCTCATTTTGTTTTACAGAGCTACTGAGTGGGAGGATATTTCACCCAGTTCATAAAGAATGTTAACAACTGTAGTTGCTCCCAGTACCCCACAGCAGAGAAGCAGCATGGCTTTGGGGAGCTCAAGGCCCTTTGTGAACCTCTTCCTCCATAAAAAATATTAAATATTATATTCTACAGTTGTTTTGGTATAAAACAAATACAATGCAGCTGGATCATCTTCTGATTGTTAAAGGAATTAAAATATTTTCATGGATCCCTAAAACTATCATGGGCCCTTGGCACTGCATCTACTACTGTGCCTAAAGGATACCTGGGCCTCTGCTAAGAGCACACCACTTCATCAAACAAGAATTCCAAGTGCTCACTGAACTATGGCTTAGAGAATAAAAAATGCCTTACCCTATATCATCATTGATGTTTTTAAAAGTAGGGTTTGTTGGCTGGCGCCGCGGCTCACTAGCCTAATCCTCTGCCTGTGGCATCCCGTGTTCTAGTCCTTGTTGGGGTGCCGGATTCTGTTCTGGTTGCTCCTCTTCCAGTTCAGCTCTCTGCTGTGGCCTGGGAAGGCAGTGGAGGATGGCCCAGGTCCTTGGGCCCCGCACCTGCATGGGAGACCAGGAGGAAGCACCTGGATCCTGGCTTTGGATCGGCGCAGCACCCCGGCCGTAGCGGCCATTGGGGAGTGAACCAACAGAAAAGGAAGACCTTTCTCTCTGTCTATCTCTCTCACTCTCTAACTCTACCTGTCAAAAAAAAGTAGCTTTTTTTTTTTTAAATATATTTGTTCATTTATTTGAAAGGCAGAGTTACAGAGGCAGAAGCACAGAGAGAAAGAAAGAGAGAGAGAGAGAGCGAGAGAGAGAGAGAGAGAGAGATCTTCCATCCACTGATTCACTTCCCAAAAGGCTGCAATGGCTGGAGCTGCATGGATCTGGAGCCATGAGATAGGAGCGTCCTCCAGATCTCCCTTGCGGGTACAGGGGCCCAAGGACTTGGGCAGTCCTCCACTGCTTTCCCAGGCCACAGCGGAGAGCTGGATGTGAAGTAGAGCAGCTGGGACTCCAACTGGTGCCCATATGAGATGCCAGCACTGCAAGCAGCTGCTTTATGCACTATGCCACAGTGTTGGGCCCTAAAAATAGTTTTTTAATACATTGTTTCATCATTTATATTCTGTTGTTACAATGGAGGTACTGTCTTATACTCCTTCACAACTTAAACTGTGACTACAGTACGTTTTGAAACAATTACATAAACTTGTATTTGAGTAGTAACTATAGACAGGGTACATTTTCAATTTTTTTCCCAGCATATCTAATTTCTATATTATATAGAATATATTTTTGTGCTTTAATTTTATTTATAGAGAAAGGCTTTTCAGGCTCCATGAGCCTACATTCTGAATGGAGATATGGGAACAAAGTCAGAAATTTCACCAGATCTGTGTCCCCACATAAGGCCCTATGCCTCTAGCATCACATCTTAATCTGCTTATTTCCAGAAATCTCCGGAAATGTCTGAGAAAGGCTCACAAGGCAGCCTACTCTAACTGGGTGTGGCCCTCGCTCTGAAGCCCTCCCCCTGCCCCAGCATAGGCATGGTTCAGTATCCTGCAAGGACTGTCCTGCACCTAGCAGTGAGGTACTCGTAGAGAACACAGATACCTGAGCTGCTCAGGGATCTGTTTTGCTGTGGAGAAGGCCTCTTCCCCTCTTTTCTCTTTCCACTTTGGTGGTGCGAATTAACAGCAATAATGATAGCGATAATTGTAAAATGATAGTTGTGAATTAGTGAACCCTGTTTACCCTAGGCCAGGGTAAACTTTATATGTAATTTATTTGATTCTCACAACACCTTGTACAGCAAAGGTATTTTACTGATGGGGAGACCGAGGGCTATAGTTTGACTGTGCCCCCCAAGAGTTCCTGGCTGGGAAGTTTCCTCTCAAAGGGGCTTAAGGCAGTTCTTGAGGGCCCTCTGAGTCTCATGAGAGTTGTTATGAGCAAATCAAGCCTGACCACTTCCTGCATCTCTGGCTTCCTCCCTGGGGATGTGGTCTGTCCTTTTCCATACACTCCTGCCCTAATGCTGCCACCCTTCATGTGTACACCCATCCCAGAGCTGAGCTGGTGCTGATGATTTTTATAGGACATAATACAGATGAGGACGGCAATGAATATTGAAATCTGCAGTCATGACAAGTCCACTGGGTTCATTGGTTATATAATTCATTACTAATGGAGCTAAAAGTAGCAATATTGATATTTCCTTGTTGTCAAGAATGATGAATGCCTTAAAAAACAATATTTCACTTGCCTTCCAAAAGCCAACAAAGAACTACAAATAAGGATAGCATTTTAATGATCCATGGATTTTAGTATATAAGCTTGATATAAATGTCACTGATTAATTTCACCAAAGTGCTGAAATAAAAACCAGACCACAGCATGTAAAGGGAGTCAACTGTGAAGAATGGGGAAATCATAAATTTAAAATAATCATAAAATTAAAATAAAACCTGGTTGATAACTAGTTTAAGAGTGGTTTAATAGATTTATAAAACTTTTTGAAAAATAGTTTTATCAGAAGGAAGTAAGATTATTTGCCAGGGCTCCTCACCCGTGTTCGGCTGAACTGTGCAGGGAGGAAGGACTGGCATTGTGGAGCTGCTGTCAAAGCCCACATTTACCTTGTCCGGCCGCAGGCAACGAATGACAAGCATCCTTTGAAACTCATTTGTTTTTTCTTCCCACTCTTCAGGGAAAGCCTCATGGTGTGGTTCCTAGAATTGCATGCAACACATAAAATTTTATAAACAATAAATTTTTATATTTTATTTTTTTATTTTTTTGTTTTTTTTTTAATTTTTATATTTTAAAAGGCATAAGAGATAAGGGAGAGAAACAGAAAGATCTCCCATCAGCACTCCCCTTATACAAAAAGAATCAATCAGAACGAGAGATAATATAAACTCATATTTTAAAATTTGACTAGTTTCTTTGAATCTCTCTCTCTCTCTCTCAAAGATTTATTTTATTTTAAAAGCAGAGTTACAGAGAGAGAGAGAGACAGAGACAGAGAGAGACAGAGAGACAGAGAGAGAGAGAAAATGTTTCATCCACTGCTTCACTCCTCAAATGGCCACAACAGCCGGAACTGGGCTGATCTGAAGCCAGGAGACAGGAGTCTCTTCCTGGTCTCCCACATGGGTGCAGGGTCTCAAGCACTTGGGCCATCCTCTGCTGCTTTCCCAGGCACATTAGCAGGGAACTGGATCAGAAGCAGAGCAGCCAAGACTCGAACTGGCATTCATATGGGATGTCAGTGTCACAGGTGGTAGCTTTACCCACCATGACATAGTGCTGACCCTGGCTAATTGTTTAAAACTTACTTAAATCTTGCTTTTAAGCAAAGTAAGATATTTAACATTATTTTCTCCATTGAAAAAACTGAAATAAGCCAATGGGTTAGAACATACCAAACTATCGTAAACCTTTTTCCATCCATCCTTTAAGTGCATGAACTCTTTACGAATGGATTTGAAGGATGGCAAATCATCTAATCGACATATTTCATCCCAGGACTTCTGAGGAAGCCATGTACAAGGGTTTGCATGAGGGTTATCCAGTCCAATGCCACCAGTTAGCAGAAACCTCCACTCAGCTTTATTAACCTTTGGAAAAGAAGGTAGCATGGAGAATCAGAAATGAATTTATTTTAAATTAGTAAATCTACAAGCATTTTTGGAGCTGAGTGTTAATTTGTAAATATAAGATATTGTCCCTATGAGATTTTATTGCTACTGATACAACTAAGTATTTATTCCTACAGAATCAAAGTATCCATTGTAAACAGCTTTCAAAATGGTTCCATTTTACATATACACTTTTGATAATTTTCCCCCAGAATTTTCACTGTCAACATATAAAATGTGAATATATTCTACTTGAACATATGTTCTCCAAAATGATTGTTTAGAGTCCTGTTGGTCCTGGAAATTGCAGAGAGAAAGTCATCAATCTGTCATGTTTTCAATTATTTTACATAAACTAAAATAAGTTACCATTAAAAAAGAAATATAAGAATAAGGCCTTTACTCTTTCAGAATTCACCATGCAAAATTAATATTAAGGAAATTTATGCATAAAATAATGACTTTACATAATATATCCCTTCCATTCTTAAAGTGCTTTCAACATTTTAAATGAATAAATTTCAAAGATAGTAAAAATTTATGGAGGATATCATTCAGTGGAAATGATTAGATTTGACTAACTTGCAGAAGCTTTTAAAAACACTGTCATTTACATTGTTACTTAGTACAAATATATAAATATATTTACAAATTTATATGCATGTCTGTATAATAAAAACAGATTTACTTTAAGCTGAAACAGATAAAAGTCTAATTAATAGTACCATTAGGAACTCAGTGCATACTGTATATATATCTTCTGTGAAATTCAGTCTCCTAATTTCTCATGTTAACTACAATAACAGTCAGTATTATTTTGAACTATTTACAACCTTCATATATATTTCTATAGAACTGGTAAATTAATGAGTCAGTGTGAATTTTATGGTGTTTTTTTCTTACAAATGAAAATAATACTGACCGCACGCTCGTGTATCAGTAGATTGACAGTGAGACAGAAGGAGAAGAGCAGCTTATCCTTTTCAAATAGTGACCGGCAGACATTGACATACAGGGAGTATGTAAAGTGATCCCGGAGAATCTGAAGCCTAAGGATTGACAGAGAGAAAAGTAAATAAATAAAAAATGTATTGTACTTTAAAGGAAAGGCCTTAAGAAAACCCATTAGAAACCATTTAGATATATGTTTTCTAATAAACTTTCTGGTCAATTGCTCTCAAAACAATCCAGGATCTTCATTAACTGGGTGCAGCAATTTGAGATCTGTACAATGTGGAAACACTTTAGTAGAAATGGATTTTACTGTTGACTGAGCTTTTCAAACCTTTATCTTCCTTTTGGAAAAAAGTCAGTGCATGGTATATTAATGTACCACATTAAGAGATTGGTGGGCTGTTTTTTAACAGAGCATTTCTGGGGATAAAATGAGACTTCCTAACAATATAAATACTTCTAAATATTCTACACTATGTATTAAATGAGCAGACTGGAATTAATAACTCCTTTAATAAAAATTACATTTAGTGTTGTGCTACTCTCTTCACAAAGCCAAAAAAAAACTACTCTTTTTCCCATTTTTCTTTATTTATTTTTCAACAGTTTAAATCTTTGAAGGCTATGGCATCACTTGGATTGTGCGTCCAATGGCCTTCGCAGGAAGGTGGCTTCAGAGTTTTGCATGAACTAAGCCACTGTTTCCATGAGCACGAGTTACCTTCCCCAAATTACTCTGGTTTTGTTCGGTTTGCCACCAGGAATCATTGTGTTGTGTCGGGTACCACACAGCATGTGGCCTCTTAGTGGAAAACTACTGAGGCAGGGCTAAAACAGCCCAGACCAGAGAGTACTGATAACGCAACCTTATGTGACCTTGTGCCTTAAGACCTTGTAACCTTTCCCCTACTTTCACAAGCATTGCAGCTATAAGATAAGCTCCCCCTCCTTCCCCCGCACGACGTCCTGCCCTCCTAAATGCCCCTCCTTCCCCCGCCCGACACCCTGCCTTTATGATATATAAGTGTGTGGTTGAAAAATAAAAAGTGCAGCTTGATCAGGACATGTCTTGCTGCTATCTTTGTGTCTCCTGTCCCTTTCATTTCTCCTTCTAGGTGCTCGGCCCCAGTTGCTGTCCCACGGGACGGGAGAGTGTTGTTCTTTGCTTTGTACACATAAGCACACCTCTTGCCCAAGCAGAACTCAGTTTCATCTTGAGCATAAACACCTTCAATTTTAAGAAGCACCGTGTTCTCCCCTTGCTTCTGGAAACCTTGCATATAGCCAGCAAAAATGGCCTTGCACCACAGTCTTCCAGACATAGTTGCCTTCTAGAAGTCCTGTTCTCGGCAGGCCTTCAGAGGCTCCAAGATGGCAGAAAGACCTGGAGAAATCTTGATAAGCTATATGTTTATTTGCCACAGAGGCAAAATAGAAGTATGAATAATTACAATATTTCTACCTATTTAACTATCTAGTAAAATGTTAATATATGTGATCTGCATTCATAATAATTCTTAAAATCAATATATTTCTTTAACTATTTCATTTAATTATCACATAAGGAACTAAATTATCACTGAAATAAAATGTTAAAAATATTTTTATTACATAGGATATAATAGTTCTAACAGAAGCGAAGAGTTGACTGAAAATGTTTGTAGAGAGCTAATGTGTGTGATATGGATTAATGGCCCAAACAGTCTAAGCAGATAGATTTATCCAAATAAAAAAGCAGCTATTTTATTAAGATTAAACAACATTATACTGGAGGTTTTTTTTAATGTGTCTGAAAAAATATTCACCAGTAAGAGCAGACCTTGGCCATTTTCCGACTGATATCTTGGGCTGTCAATCACCCTTGCTCTATTTTTATTTCCCCCTTTTTCATTACATGTCTAGTCCTTTAAATAGTTTATCATACATCATTCACATGAAGAGAATTTTCACAAATTGATACATCTTATTATTTCTAGCTGAGAACTCTGAAAAAAGGTTTCTTAGAGAAGACCTTGAAAATAGTTGAATACAGCTGAATGCTTAGAAGACTTAAAATAATCATATAATTTCTGCTCTATTGTTATATGAATAAGCTGTCTTTTCATCATGGCATTTAAGTCTTCTCACAAAGAGAAGAATTCATACAAAGTGACTGAGATTTGTCTTTTCTGAAAATAAATTAAAATTTCTACATTTTTACATCATTTCCACTTTTAGATAGGAAGATTGAAGAGAGAATGCTAAGAATAGTAATAACAGTCAATCATATTAGAAGTAAAAGTTTAACCTCACTAACAACAAAATTCAGGAAATATGATATTTTAACCATCTATTACAGTTAAAATACGATAAAAATTATTCTCAATGAGTTGAGTGATACAGTAATACATGATCATTCAAATTTCTATGATGGAGTTGTATATTTGATTAACATTTTAGAAAAGAAATTTATATGAGAGGCTTGGAAAAAGAATACCTTTGTCCTAATTTTCATCTTCTAGTCTAAAGAAAGAAACAATAATGTGGACATTTATACTCATTGCAGTATCATTTATAACATAAAAGCTAGAGACTACTTGTAAATCCTATGATATAAAACATATGGTATATTCATAAAATGGTATATTGTGCAACTACTAAAATAATGTTCAGAAAGCACAGGGGAAATAGTTTTTTAAAAAGATTTATCTATTTATTTGAAAGGCAGAGTTATTGAGAGAGAAAGGGAGAGCAGATGTTCCATCTGCTGTTTCATCCCCCAAATGGCCTCAACGGCCAGGGTTGAGCCAGGCCAAAGCCAGGAGCAGAAGCTCCATCCAGGTCTCCCATGTGGGTGGTATGGGCTCAAACTCTTGGGCCATCATCTCTGCTTTCACAGGTCTTTGCTAGGGAGATGGGTGGGAAGTGGAGGAGCCAGGACTTGAACTGGCACCCATATGGTATGCTGGTAGCACTGTAGGTGGTGACTTTACCCAATACCTAGCAACACCAGCCCCAGTAGAAATGCATTTTACTGTTGACTGAGTTTTTAAAGGTTTTTTCCTTTAAAAGGTCAGTGCATGGTATATTAATCTACCATACTAAGAGGTTGGTGGGGGCTTTTATTTTTTAATTCTTTTGACATCCCGCCCCCCTTTTTTAAACTTATTTATTTGAAAGGCAGAGTTACAGAGAGGCAAGGAGAGAGAAAGAGAGAGGCCTTCCATCTACTGGTTCATTCCCCTGTTGGCCACAATGGCCAGAACTGGGTCTATTCTTCCGGGTCTCCTACATTGAGTACAGGGGCCCAAGAACTTGGGCCATCTTCTCCTGCTTTCCTAGGCCATAGCAGAGAGCTGGATCAGAAGTGGAGCGCCGGGACTCAAATGGGTGCCCAAAGGGGATGCAGGCACTGCAGGAAACGGCTTTACCTGCTATATCATAGTGCGGCCGCAGTAGGCTGTTTTTAAACTACAGAGCATTTTTGGGGATAGGCTTTAATTTCCTTATCTTTGTGCTTAGAGCATACCAGCTCCTCTCCTCCAGTTCTTTAAGATGGTCTATCAACAAGTCAGACAGCTCTACTGTGAAACATCAGAAATTGTTACTTCTCTTTATGTTTTGGGGTCTATCACCTAACCTTCCTCAATACCCCACCCCCTTTCCTAGTCCCTCATAATCATTATTCTAAGTTCAGAAAAGTTCCTTTCTTGCTGTAGCCTCTTTGGAATACTATTTGGTTCTATTCATGAAGAGGCAAGTATGCATGCTCTGTGACCATCAATTCCATTCCTGGTCATGTGCAGGTTCTTCCAATAGTTCATGGAAAAGTAGAATTAAAAGATAAATATATTTTGGTGCAAAGATTTTTTTTGAAATCCATGCGTAGTTTTTTCATAATCCACATTTTGCAAGAATACTTGGAATACTTTGGAATACTTTCCATATACCTACCAGAGACGTGAACACATCTGCACCAAATGCCATGTACAGGAATGTTCAAGGCTGCAAAAATTCACAATAGTCCCAAACTGGAAATAAACACCCTCAATAGTAGAATGGATAAGTTGCGGTATAGTGTTGGGACAAATAAAAACCAAAAACAAGAAGTTTAATTTTCTCTGTGGAAAATAAAAGGAGAGATTCCCCTCCTCTCCTTTTTCTTAGGTAATTTACTTTAGAAAACTTAAAACTGTAAGTACTTTCTCCTTCTTTGGAATGTATCCACACACTTTATGAAACCTGTCAGGCCTTTCTCTGAGTTAGGACTCACAAATGTCTTTCTCAAAGACCCAGGAGCATTTTCTTTGAAATGTAAAAATCAAGGAAGATACCACCCCTATTTCCAAGTTTCTGTGCAGTTAGGAACCCAACTTTCAAGAGCACCTTGTTACAAAGTACAAAACTGCCTCCTGTTGTATGGATATGAAATGTTTGTTTTTTCTCTTGATAAAGCTAGTTTGCTAATGCAGATGGTCATCTCCATTGCCAGGAAAAGTTAGGCTAAACTAAGCATGATTTAATGGGTTGTATTCATTCAACTTTATAGGGGATGAGATTCCTCTCCATTTGTGAGGATGGCCTGTGATGCACATCACATTCTGGTTTAATGTTATTCAATAATAAAACTGTTTTCTCAATTACCTTTAAGAGAGAATTTAGGGGTTGGGGTTAGAGGAAGATTTAGTTCTTAATTATACCTCCCCTACAGATAGAAAACTAACAATGAAAGTAAACAAAATGCTGCCATATACAAGACGGTATACTGGAATTTCACAACCATAATGTTTAGTGCAAGACGCTAGAAAAAAAGAACACACACTGTGTGATTCCATTTATTGGAAACTATAAAATAGGCACAACTAAACTGTGGTGTTGGACATCTAGACTGTGGTTACCTTGGGTGAGGGAAGTTAGTGAATAGATGGAGACCCCAGGTTTCTGGGCTGTTGATACTCTATGTGTCATGAGTTAGGTGCTAGCCACATAGGTGCAGTCACTTAAGAAAATTCACTGGGCAAATACTTCTGAGTTCTTCAAACTGCTATATGCACATTAATAACTTCAATAAAAAATTTAAAATATATTTTCTCTATTTTACCCTTTGGTTATAGAATTATACTTTTAAGGTTACTATTGTCATTATATGACTATTATTCTTTCTAAAGTAAAGGGTTTTAACTAAAAGAAAAAGCCACATTTTATTTTCTATGAAAAGGATTCAACTTTTAAAAAATTGTAAGGGGCTATAATCATAGTTATGAAGAAACAGCTACCATAACTTGGATGAGTTCTATTGCATATAATAAGAGAAAATAAAGCACAGATAATTATTTTTAAAGCACAGAATGGCTTTAGTTTTTAAATCTTATCTGAAAATTTTCTTTAAATGGTAGACTAAAGAAATTTTCTTCTGTAGACTCCAGAAAGTACTTTGATTTTAACTACTTAAGAGAACATCAATCTTGTGGCTATTGTTTTAACCAAGGTAGAAATTAAGAACTGCAGTAAAGTAGATCATTATTTATTGTGTGGATATAATGTGATAAGAACTGTAATAAGTGTTAGAAATTTAGATTCTAAGTCCTTGCCTCAGGGAAGGAACCTAGAGTGGAAAACCAGACATGAGTGTTTAATTAATTAACTTACAATACAAATTACTTAGAACCTTTCTACGATCATTTAAATTTTTTTAAAAATGTCAGTAATCAACTTGAAGATTTCAGAAAACACAGGAATAACCCAGACATTTTTAAAAAAATCATCATACAGAGGGGATTAAGATGGCAAAGTAGGGAGGGAGCTTGCTGATCTAGTCTAGGAGAAGATAGTTTTAAAAAAGTGAAAAGAGTGCAGTCTCAGGAATGAGTTAGAGAGAAAACAGCAGTGGAAACTCTATGTAAATTGGAGGGACACAGAGGACCTAGGTGGAGGTGAGGACATGCACAACTCAGGATCCCAGCAGCAACAGTGTTGGAAAGCAAGGTGAGACCAGACAGCAGCAGCCAAAGCCACTGGAGAAAAAGCTGCAGGAAGAGCCTAGAGGGAATCCGGCTTGGAGCCCTGTGGGGGATAGTGTACCTGCCAACTAGAGGAGAGAAAACAAAAGGGGGGCACATTCCTGTCTCCCCCATCACCCTGCAGCAGCATCCTATAACAAGTTGATAGAAAATGGGCGCCATTTTAGACATATGTTAACAGCTGAGCCAGCTCCTATTTGCTCCGAGCAACCAGCCAAGTAGAGACTCCTGAGTCTGGTGGGGAGAACAGACAGGGGGCTGGGTGCTTGTGACTGTGTGAGGCTTGTGTGCCAGGACTGTGAAAACACTGAGGCTGCATTGGAGAACTCAGGACATAGTGAGACATTGGGCAGTCACTGTGGAAGGCTCTATATGATCAGGGCTCCCTGGTTACCTAGAGAGGGACACTGCTGGGCAATCTGAGCTTACCCTGGGGACTGCACAGATTCTCTGTGTGGTCCTTGTGGTAGAGCAAATATTATACCCACTGGGGCTAGCATCCAGGCACTGGTCATCTTTGAGGAGAGGAGCTCAGGTGAGTCTATGCCAACAGACAAGAACAAACCTCTCAACTGATTAAAAGAGAGAGAGAGAAAGAGAGAGAGAGATTTACCACAGCAAACCTGGGTGTGTCACCTCAGACACAACTTTCAACCTGGAGCACTGAAGAGAGCTCCTAGGCCACACACACTACACACCTCTAGGTATTCCTTGAAAGCAGACATTCCACTAATCCAACAAACATAGTCCAAAGATAAAATATGTCATAGTGAAAACACAAAACAAAGGAAAACAAACCAGTATCGCCACAAATGCCATTTAACAAATGCACATATTCAAGGAACAAGAATAAGGAAGACAACATGACATCTCCAAAAAGAACACAACACTTCAATGCAGGATTGGAAGATGATAAGATTGAAGAAATGCCAGAAACAGAATTCAAAAAAATGATCATAGGATTACTTAGAATTAATTAGAAGCAAATGATGAATTAATGAAATCCACACATGACATGAAAGAAAATTTGTCCCATGAAATTGATATCAAAATTAAATCTTGGAAATGAAGAATTAAATAGAATAAATGAAAAATGCAATGGAAAGTCTTAACAACAGAACCAGTGAAGCAGAAAAAAGAATATCCAACTTAAGAAAATCACAGGAAATTATACAGTCAGACAAATACAAGAAGAAGAAAACTGAAAAACACTAGTGGAAATCTATAGGGTACTACCAAACAACCCAACATATTGGTTCTAGGAGTTCCTGAAAATAATGGAAAGAGAGAAAGTATTAGAAGGCCTTTTCAGTAAAATAATAACAGAAAACTTCCTTAAGTTGGATAAAGAAAGGAATATCCAAGTACAGGGAGCACATGGAACTCCTAGTAGACATGATCAGAAAAGATCTTCACCATGACACATTGTAATCAAACTCTCCACAGTAAAACATAAATAAAAAATTCTAAAATATGCACAAGAGGAATGCCAGTTGCTTTTCAGAGGATTTCCTATTAGACTCACAGAGGACTTCTCATCAGAAACCTTACAGACTAGGAGACAAAAGTGAGATATAGCCCAAGTCTTAAGAGAAAAGAATTGTAAACCCAGAATACTACACCCTGAAAAGCTCTCATTTATGAATGAAGGTAAAATAGAGATTTTCATGACAAACAAAAACTGAATTTTGTCACCTGTCCATCACTGCAAAAGATGCTTAAGATGTGCTACACACAGAAACACTGAAACAACATGGCCATCACTAGAAAGTTGGAAAAAGAAAGAAATATCCCATTAAGAGTACAAAGGAAATCCAAAGTAAAAAATAGGAATATTTTTGAAAAAAATTGGCAGGGCACTTTGGAAAAAAAAATGGCTGAGTGGATTAAAAAACAAAACCCATCATTTGCTGCCTACAAGAAACACATCTCACCAACAAAGATGCATGCAGACTGAAAGAGAAAGATTGGAAAAAGATATTTCATGCTAACAGAAACCAAAAAAGACCTGGTGTAGCCATCCTAATATCAGACAAAATAGAATTTAATACAAAAACTGTCAAAAGAGACAAAAAGGACACTATGTAATGATTAAGGGATCAACAGGATGAAGTAACTATTATAAACATATATGCATCTAATTACAGGGTACCAGAGTATTGAAAAGAAATGTTAAGGGATTTAAAAGAGACATAGACGCAAATACTTTGGTAATGGGGGATTTCAATACCAAGCTTTCAGCAATGGAAGATCAACCAAACAGAAAATCAGCAAGGAAACAGAAGAGTTAATCAACACTATAAACCAAATGGACCTAACAGATATCTAGATAACTTTTCATTCTACAGAATACACATTGTTCTCACCAGTGCATGGAACTTTGTTTGGAATGATCACATAAAAGAAGTCTCAGCAAATTAAAAAACATTAAAATCACACCTTGCGTCTTTGTAGAGCACAATGGAATGAAGCTAGAAATTAGTAACTCAGCAATCTCTAGAACATATGCAAACACATGGAGACTGAACAACATGCTCTTGGAAAAACAGAAGACATAGAGGAAATCAAAAGAAAAATCAAACTATTTCTGGAAAGAAATGAAGACAACAACACAACATATCAAAACTTATGGCAAACAGCAAAAGCTATGTTAAGAGGAAAGTTCATAGCAATTGGAGACTACATCAAGAAATTGGAAAGGTACCAAATAAATCAGCTATCAATGCATCTCAAGGATCTAGGAAAACAATAGCAAATCAAATCAAAACTAATAGGAGAAAAGAGATAAGTAAAATTAGTGAAGAAATCAACAAAATTGACACCAAAAATATGATAGATCAGCAATGAAGAGCTTTTTTTTGATAAAATAAATAAAATTGACATACTATTGGCCCAGCTAACCAAAAACAGGAGAGTAAACCCCAATCAATAAAAATAAGATGAAAAAGGAAATGTAACAACAGAAACCACAGAAATAAAAAGAATAATCACAAATTACTACAAAAAGCTGTAAGCTAAAAAACTGAAAACTCAGAAGAAATGGTTAAATTCCTGGACACTTAAAAAATTACCTAAATTGATCCAGGCAGACATAGAAAACCTAAACAGGGGAGCTGCAAGATGGCGGAATAGGAAGGGAGCACACTGATAGTCCGGGGAGAGACAGTTTAATAAAAGTGGAGATACTGCAAGTTCAAGGAAGATTAGGGGAAGACACAGCAGAGGAAACTCTTCCCGAACTAGTGATTCACAGTGGACCTGCGTGGAGAGCATGGGAGCCCACAGTTTGGGACACCAGCGGCAGACTCAACACACCAGCACTGGAATGCGAGGTGAGCCAAACCTCAATAGCCTGAGACACCAGCAGGGAAGCAGAAAGAGGAGACTAGAGCGAATGAGGCTTGAAACCCTGTGGGTAAAAGTTCACCAGGCTAACTAGAAGAGAGAGAGAGAGAGAGAAAAAAAAAGTGACCGATACGGACACGAGTTTCTCTCACTCCGACCACCTCTCAAAGGCGAGCAAGATAAAGAGCAGGCGCCATTTTGGACATACGTCATAAGCAGGGCAACCTCAGGTCTGCACTGGCCCTGAGCCTAGCAGAAAAACCTGACTCTGGGCAGTTGGGGGGTGAAATAAAAGAGATTAGAACCTAATGAATGTGTGGTGCTAATGAACTGAGACTGTGAAAAAAGAGATGGTGGGGGAGAGAACTCACGGAATTCACAAATTCACGTGAGTACTCTCCAGAGACGCTACAATTAGGTAACCTTGGCAACCCAGTGGGAGACTGCAGGAGAATTTGAGCCCACACTGAGGGCATTAGAGATTCCCTGTGTGGTCCTTGGGAAAGAGCTTCAGATCTCTGGCTCCTGTGGGTATATCATTCACCTGCTAACCACCTCCAATTCCAGTCAGCTGTGCAGAATTACTTCCCTTTTGAATCAAAAATAAAGAAACAGAGAGAGATTTACCACGCCTAACCTGGGAGTGTCACCTTTGGCACACCCTCAACCCTGAGGAACCAAACAGAGCTCTAAGGCCACACCCATCTCAAGCATCTAAGGCTCTATCGAAAGCAGACAGTCCACTTAATCTGGAGTCATAGTATAACAAGAAAAAACACCACAGTGAATAAACCAAAGAATATCTCCAATATGCCAAACAACAAACATAAAAACCAAGGTAACAAGAACAAGGAAGACACTATGATGCCCCCAAATGAAAGATACCCCAATTCAAGATTATGAAGATGATGAGATAGAAGAAATGCAAGAAGCGGATCTCAAAAAATTGATAAGAACACTAAGAAGTACTCAAAAACAAATTCTTGAACTACAGAAATCCTTAATGGACAAGATAGAAAATCTATCTCTTGAAAATGAAATATTAAGGAGGAATCAAGCTGAAATGAAACAACTAGTAGAACATGAAACTGTGATAGTGATGAGATATAATGAAATGAAGAATTCAATAGATCAAATGAAAAACACATTAGAGAGCCTTACAAACAGAATGGGTGGGGCAGAAGAGAGAATATCGGACTTAGAAGACAGAGCATTGGAAAGTATACAGTCAAACCAAAGAAAAGAAGAGGAAATTAGAAATCTAAAAAATATTGTTGAAAATCTACAGGATACTATTAAAAAACCCAACATTCGGGTTCTAGGAGTTCCTGCAGGCATAGAGAGGGAGAAAGGATTAGAAGGCCTTTTTAGTGAGATACTAGCAGAAAATTTCCCAGTTTTGGAGAAGGACAGAGACATCCTAGTACAGGAAGCTCATAGAACCCCTAGGAAACATGACCAAAAGAGATTCTCACCATGATACGTTGTAATTAAACTCACCACAGTGAAACAAAAAGAAAAGATCCTAAAATGTGCAAGAGAGAAATGTCAGATTACTCTCACAGGATCTCCAATTAGACTCATGGCAGACTTCTCATCAGAAACCCTACAAGCTAGAAGGGAATGGCGAGACATAGCCCAGGTACTTAGAGAGAAAAACTGCCAGCCCAGAATATTATATCCTGCCAAGCTCTCATTTGTGAATGAAGGTGAAATAAAGACCTTTCACAGCAAACAGAAACTGAAAGAATTGGTCGCCACTCATCCAGCCCTGGAAAAGATGCTTAAAGATGTGTTACACACAGAAACACAGAAACACGGCCATCAACATGAAAGTAGGTAAACAAATGGAACCTCACAGCAAGAGATCACAGGGAATTCAAAGCATATATTAGAAAATATCTTTGGCAAATGGCAGGGCAAAATTACTACTTATCAATATTCACAATCAACATTAATGGTCTGAACTGTCCAGTTAAAAGACATAGATTGGCTGATTGGGTTAAGGAACAAAACCCATCTATTTTCTGCTTACAAGAAACACATCTTTCCAACAAAGATGCATACAGACTGAAAGTGAAAGGCTGGAAAAAGATATACCATGCCAACAGAAATGAAAAAAGAGCAGGTATAGCCATGTTAATATCGGACAACATAAACTTTAACACAAAAACTGTTAAGAGAGACAAAGAGGGGCACTATATAATGATTAAGGGATCCAATCCGGTGGCCAGAGGCCAATGCTGTGGCACAGTGGGTTAACACCCTGGCCTGCAGCACCGGCATCCCATATGGGCACTGGTTTAAGACCTGGCTGCTCCAATTCTGATCCAACTCCCTGCTATGGCCTGAGAAAGCATAAGATGGCCCAAGTCCTTGGGCCCCTGCCCCCATGTGGTAGACCCGGAAGAAGCTCCTGGCTCCTGGCTTCAGATTGGTGCAGCTCCGCCTGTTGTGGCCAACTGGGTAGTGAGCCAGCAGGTGGAAGACTTCTCTCTCTCTCTGCCTCTCCTTTCTCTGTGTGTAAAAGTGTAACTCTGAATTTTAAATAAATAAATAAGTCTTAAAAAAAAGGCACACATATGGGATGCTGACGCTTCAGGCAAGGGCATTAGCCCAAAGCACAAGAGCAAAGGCCTTTCCAGCATCCTATTGATAGTGAAAAGTTGGAAGCATTCCCACTGAAATCCAGTACCCGACAAGGATGCCCACTCTCACCACTGCTATTCAGTATAGTGCTGGAAGTTTTAGCAAGAGCCATTAGGCAAGAAAAAGAAATTAAAGGAATAAAAATTTGGAAAGAGGAAGCCAAACTATATCTATTTGCATATGACATGATTCTATATATAGGGGATCCAAAAGATCCACCAAGAGACTATTGGAACTCATAGAAGAGTTTGGTAAAGTAGCAGGATTTAAAATCAATACAAAAATCAACAGCCTTTGTATACACACACAATGCCATGGCTGAGAATGAACTTTTAAGATCAATTCCATTCACAAAAGCAACAAAAAAAATAAAATACCTTGGAATAAATTTAACCAAGGATGTTAAAAATCTCTACAATGAAAATTACAAAACATTAAAAAAGAAATCAAGAAGATACAAAAAAATTAAAAGTCTTCCATATTAATGGATTGGTAGAATCAATATCATCAAAATGTCCATTCTTCCAAAAGCAATTTAGAAATTCAATGCAATATCAATCAAAATACCAAAGATATTATTCTCAGATATAGAAAATGATTCTCAGATACAGAAAAATGAAATTTAATGGAAACACAGGAGACCTCCAATTTCTAAAGCAATCTTATACAACAAAACCAAAGCAGGAGGCATAAAAATACCAGATTTCTAGACATACTACAAGGCAGTTATAATCAAAACAGCCTGGTACTGGTACAAAAACATATGGATAGAACAATGGAACAGAATAGAAACAACAGAAATCAATACAAGCATCTATAACCAACTTATATTTGACCAAGGAGCTAAAACCGTCTCTTCAAGAAATGGTGCTGTCGGGGCCAGTGCCATGGCTCAACTGGTTAATCTTCTACCTGTGGCACCAACATCCCATGTGGGCACTGAGTTCTAGTCCCGGTTGCTCCTCTTCTAGTCCAGCTCTCTGCCGTGGCTCAGAAAGGCAGTGGAGGATGGCCCAAGTGCTTGGGCCCCTACACCTGCCTGGGAGACCAAGAGGAAGCACTTGGCTCCTGGCTTCAGATCGGCATAGCTCCAGCTGTAGCAGCCATTTCGGGGGTGAACCAATGGATGGAAGACCTTTCTCTCTGTCTCTCTCATTTTCTAACTCTATCTGTCAAATAAATTTTTAAAAATGTTCTATAAAAAATAAAAAAAAGAAATGGTGCTGGGAAAATTGGATTTCCACATGTAAAAGTACGAAGCAGGACTTCTACCTTACACCTTATATAAAAATCCACTCAAAATGGATTAAAGAAATGGGATTACATCAAATTGAGAACTTTCTGTATTGCAAAAGAAACACTCAAGAAAGTGAAGAAGCAACAGACAGATTGGGAGAAATGATTTGCAAAGTATGTAACTGATAAAAGATAATAACCAGAATATATAAGAGCTCAAGAAACTCTGCAACAACAAAACAAACAACCTAGTTAGAAAATTGGCAGAGGACTTAAACAGATATTTTCCAAAAGAGGAAATCCAATGGCTAACAGACACATTAAAAAATGTTCAGGATCACCAGCCGTCAGTGAACTGCAAATCAAAACCACAGTGAGGTTTCACCTCACCCCAGTTAGAACGGCATTCATGCAGAAATCAACAACAAATGCTGGTGAGGTCGTGGTGAAAATAGTACCCTAATACACTGTTAGTGGTAATGTAAACTGGTAAAACCACTATGGAAGACAGTTTGGAGATGCCTCAGAAATCTGAATATAGACCCAGCATATGACTCAGCGGTTGCACTCCTGGGAATTTACTCAAGGGAAATGAAATCAGCAAGTAAAAGGGTTGTCTGCACCCCCATGTTTATTGCAGCTCAATTCACAATAGCTAAGACATAGAATCAACCTAAATGCCTGTAAAGCAAAGACTGCATAAAGAAATTATGAGAAATGTACACTATGGAATACTACATGGTGGTAAAAAAATGAAATCTTGTCATTTGAAACAAATGGATGAATCTGGTAAATAATCCATTTCCAAAGGGACAAATACCATAGGTTCTCCCTGATCTGTGATAATAGAGCATCTAAATGGGAACCTGTAGAAGTGAAAATGACACTTTGAGAAACTATGGCATGAACAGCCTTTGTCTTGACTTTCAAGGAACATTTTTGGTTTCTTTTTTTTTCTTCATACTATTTGTTGAACTCTTTACTTAACCTAGAGTTAATCATATGTGTAGAAAGTCAATTGAGAATGGATGTCAGTAAAAAATAAGAATAAGAAAGAGGGAATAAGAAAGAGGAAGGAAGTTTTTAAATGTAAAGCTGTATAATTCTGCATACATTCCTATGGACTTACTTCATTTTTTTTTAAGATTTATTTATTTATTTGAGAAGAGTTACAGATAGTGAGAGGGAGAAACACAGAAAGGTCTTCCATCCGTTGGTTTACTCCCCAATGACCACAAATGTCGGAGCTGTGCCAGTCCAAAGTCAGGAGCCAGGGGCTTCTTTCTGGTCTCCCATGCAGGTGCAGGGGCCCAAGGACTTGGGCCATCCTCTACTGCTTTCCCAGGCCAGAGCAGAGAGCTGGATTGGAAGAGGAGCAGCTGGGACTAGAACTGGCGCCCATAAGGAGAGAATGTTCCAACATGAGAAGGAGTCCACACAGCACACTCATAGAATGACAATTGCTTTAAGTAGCACTCTGACCTCAGAATCAGCCCTTAAGGCATTCTGGTCTGTCTGAAAAGCCATGAGAGCATTTCAGGCATGGAAAGTCAAGGCAATGGCAAAAAAAATATCCTACATGCCTACATGAAGGATCTCTGTGAGAGCTGCCCCACTGTAAAGAAGCGGTCATCAAAGAAGGATGTACTTTTCTCTGAACGGAGGAGAGAACTTCCACTTTGCTTATGGCCTTGTCTAAACAATGACAGAGTTTGTGGATTCAAAAGACTTTCATAGCCTAGTCAGCTCATGTTAAGTGCCTTGGATGATTACTGATGTCATACATAAGAGTATTAATTATTAAATTAACAACAGGATTCACTGTATACTTCCCATGCAGGACTTCTGTCCTCAATGAGTTTTATAATGAGAACTAACTATAAAACTTGTTCTCATTTGTATCTGTGTGTGTGTGTGTGTGTGTGTGTGCAAATTGCTGAAATCTTTACTTAGTATAGAGTTGGGCTTCTGTGTAAAGATTTAATTGAAAATGAATCTAAATTGAGAATGGGATTGGAAATGAGAGACAGAATAGGAGGTGGGTGGAAGTTGCTGTGGGAGGGCAGGTATGGTGAGAAGAATCACAATATTCCTAAAGTTGTACTTAGATATTTGTACTCATTAAATAAAAGGTTTCTTTGTGAGAAACAAAGAATAACCACTCAGGAAAGTAAGGTGTACTCAGGAACAAAAAAGGGTTACTAAGGACCCCCTGACCTAGTGATTTGAGCTCATACTGGTTATTTTTCTCTAACATGCAGATGCCCAGAAATAGAAGCAGAGAATTTACATTGCAGTGATGTAACGGTAGTGATTTTTCTTTAAACATTTTATCATGCCAATGTTCAATTATGTAAAACTGTGGAGGAATTTTACAGTAGAAACCCATGTTCCCATCATACAAGATAACAATTTCCCACAGGATGATAATTTGAAATCAATGTTTTGTTATTGGCATTTTATTGTATGTGAAAATAAAGGGAAAGATATAATGATCTCTTAAGAAATTCATCATATAGAAAAAAACTTTAAACTCTATCATCATGCATTTCTTCCTGAGGAATAACCCTTCTTTCCCCCTTCTCATGAGCAGATACCTGAAATTTTTTACCAAGCCTGAAATGAAAGCTTTAAATCTGTTTTAGTCTCATAATCAAGCATGTAAAGTAATAAATAGTATTAACCTCTAAAATTGTTACACCTAAGCATATTTAAATCTTTAGAAATTTACCGAAATATATGAAAGCAATTTAGTTCATATTTAGGATAAGTGAGCATTTTGGATTTCTAATAAATAATTCCTAACTGTGAGTGACAAGTTTTAAACTCAGTTTCCTTTCTGGATATGAACAGTCAGGAGATTGACATATCTAGGTTTATATTGATCAAAAGGTTATAAAGGCTGAAGGTTGTAACTATTATCTTTGCTCAAAAACTAATCTTATGTTCGACTCTATTAAAAACTTATTTAAATACCAAACTAAAATTATCTCACTGATAATAAATCAAATTAATATTCTCTCACAGTTTACCATTAAGTTTTAATTTCATTGCTTATTATAAAAAACCATCATTAAAATAAGGTATTTTATGAAAATAACACACAAGAAAGATTTGTTTACCACAAACAATCATGATCAAATTTGGGTTTCTTATTTTGATACTTGAGAGAAATTTCATGTGTGTATGTGTGTGTAGGTGTGTGTGTGTGTGTTCTGAAATGTGAATTTGCAACTTTTAGAATGCAGATTTACAAAGAGTAGCAGTCATATCTTTTGGGGGGTATTAAATACTCTTTCCATACTTCTAAATACTAAAATATTTTACAAATGATAAATGGAGGCAAATGTTTCCTCTTTCTAGAAGTAATCATAATCCTATATCTCTGTAAATAATTTCTCAGCAGACTAAATTTTGAACACATCAGTTCAATCTGTAACTCTCAAGTTTATTTCTGGTATAATGATTAATCAAGCTTAGGAAAGTGACTAAAATGCTCCCAACATTGTGACTCATCAATGAAATCCACAAATGGCAATACTTAGTATTAATTAGTATTTCCTTTACATACCTTTTTGGTAAATTTTCTGATTTTTCTGAATTTTCAATAGACAGGATGAAGAGGTTAATAAACCAGATCAGTGAATATTGGTACATGGGCTCAATGTTAGCTAAATCAGCAATAGAAAAAAACAGGATGGAGGAATGGATGGCAATAGGGCGATAGCCCAAGCGGGTGGCATCGATCTTCTTCTCCGTCTCTTCAGCTACTTCCTGCTTTTGAGAAATCTCATTAGCCAAAGCCTTGGAGGAAGATAATATCTTAATAGCAGTTTCATCTTCTAATATATTGCCTTCTGAAGATGAAAGAACTTCTAAAATTTTGTCTTCTATTTCTTTTAACTGCCTGGAATAAAATACATTTTCCCAGAAGAAAAGAAATAATTTAAAATCACTTCATGTATATGTTCTTTTGCAAGAAACAAAGAGCTTGTAACCTTAAAAAAAATGCATTACATTGTGACAAATATCCTTAACGGTGATGTTGTATAATTAATTTCTTATCTTGCAAAATGTCACAAAGATAGGCCTTTCTGCTCCAATTCCCTTTCTAACAGTCATTTATGTGGTAGCTAAAGAGAAATATGGCAAACCAATCTACACCATCATCAAGCATCTTAGCTTAGAGTGAACAGACAGTATCACTCCATTTACTTTCAGAAATTTTATATGACTTAGAGAGCTTTACCCTTTCTGCCTATGATGCAGATATTATGAGCAGAGTGGGACACAACATATTCTTTCATAATATGCTCCAGTGAAAAGAGGTAGCTTCAGCTACGTAATGAATACTGAAACTTTTGCACTAAAACTTGCTGAAGAATTGAGAATTCATTGCACTGATTTGTGACAGGTCTTCTATTTCTCCAGTGCCTGTAAACTTGTATCTAAATATTTACTCAGTAATCTAATTTTCTAAATTAACATAGAAGCATCATGATTTCTTACATTGACTTCTTAAATTTTCTCATTCAGTGTACCTATTAAATCTAACAAAATCATTAAAATGTAATTAAATATATTCTAAGTGATCTCAGAGCAAATAAGAATAATTTTATGTTTTATGATGTTTGAAACCTTTTGTTTTCAGCTCCTTGTAATATCAAAGCTTGTTTTTCTTCTTCAAGGTCTGGCCTTTCTCGTGCCACCACAATTCCCAGAAGCTGATCTTGCATTCCCTCTGAAGTTATCATGAAGTTTAATAATGTTACCTATAGGTGAAAGAATATATAAAACTGCATCATTACTTTTATTGGGGAAGCCTTTCATTATATACCTCAAGTTCTGACCATAAAATAGATTCTACTTACTATAGTATGTGTCAAAGTGGAATCTGGAGAGATGACCATCAAAGACACAGGCAACCATGATTGTCAGATAACATATTGAAGTTTGTCATAATCAGAAATGTAATACTTCAGAGGATTTGTTTTGTCATAAATGCATTCTCATTTCAAAATGGCTTGATTTTAGACAACTGTTATATCAAAACCAATTAGAATAAGCTTGGAAGCCATCTTCACACTGGCTGGATTACTTGACTTACATTGTAAGGATCCCAGGGATGTCAAAGGCAAAGGAAGCCTTACAAAACAGGTTAAGAGGAATAAGTACACTGTAATTAGTTGTCATGGAGGTAAAGGATTTTTATAATATGATAATTAGCTGCTATTGTGCACTAAGGAATTTACATTTTAACGGTTTCCATCAAGAGGTTGTCTGCTAATGCCTGCTTCTTTCAGGTCAGACCTCGCTGTTGCCCATATTTTAAAAACTCCCCCTCTCTTTGTTCTTTCTCATAAATATGTAAACAAACTCGGGTCTGTCATTAAAAAGCAAACAACAAACAAATATATCATTCTATTGCTGTCATAATAGTTTCTAGCTATGGAATGATCTCTTTCTGTGCATTAAAACTACATTTATTGAAAACTTCTTTATATATGCTTTCTGCATCCACCCTCTGCTCCACTTCTTGCCTCTGTGTACCTATCAATACACACAACAGTAAATCATAGAAACTTTCTGGCTCTGGTCACCAATGAAGGCAATAAATATGTATCTGTCCTGGGTTTCACTTGAAATACTAGATTGTCTGTTTTTCAATCTTTTGCAGAATGCCTGCCCTTATTTCTTGAGCTATTTTCTCCACGTATGTCTTAAGCAACACCTCCCACTGCTCCCTTCATGTGCCTTCCATTTTAGTGTTTTAATGTTTATTTTTGTTTATTGAAAGGGGGAGCGAGATCTTCCACCTACGCTGCTGTTACACTCCCTGTATGCCCACAGCAGCCAAGTCTGGGTGAAGTCAAAGCTGGGAGATTGGGTCTCAAATGAGGTACTCTGATATGCCCGGAGAGAGTCCCAGGTTGCAACTTAACCTGCTGTGCCCTGCCTGATGTGCCTTTCCTTTATCTACTTGAAACTGATCAAGGAATCTCATAGGCAGCAACTCATGTGAAATGCCTCTTCATGACTGAATGTTTATTATACTTGGACATCCTTCCCCTTCCTACCCAGTAAATCCATCCAATCATCAATGTGTAGATCAAGTGTTACCACCTCTTGGTCACTTCCAGACAATGTATTCTGTCCCCACGTCTACCCAGACTACTACTTCCTATACTTCTTTTTTATTTTTTTATTTTTATTTTTTTAATTTTTGACAGGCAGAGTGGACAGTGAGAGAGAGAGAGAGACAGAGAGAAAGGTCTTCCTTTACCATTGGTTCACCCTCCAATGGCTGGTACTGCCGGCGCGCTGTGGCCGGTGCATCACGCTGATCTGAAGCCAGGAGCCAGGTGCTTCTCCTGGTCTCCCATGGGGTGCAGGGCCCAAGCACTTGGGCCATCCTCCACTGCACTCCCTGGCCATAGCAGAGTGCTGGCCTGGAAACGGGGCAACCGGGACAGAATCTGGTGCCCCGACCGGGACTAGAACCCTGTGTGCCAGCACCGCAAGGCGGAGGATTAGCCTATTGAGCCGCGGCGCTGGCCTACTTCCTATACTTCTTAACTGCTCACAGCACACATTACATTGTAAGTAATCATGGGTTTATTTATCTCACTTATAATATAGAGCAAGAATAACTTCTGCACAGGACTGGTTTCTATTTGCTCTCACAGCTAGCTCTATTGACTGGCACAGAGTAATGCTCCCTGCATACTTACTGAATGAACAATCAGGATGTCAGTGTTCTCTGCTCATGGAGATGCTTTCTGGTTTTTATTTCCTAAAACTTCAGGCATTTTATGATTATTCCCTAAGGCATTTCATATGGAAAAAATAAACAGCACCAATGAATCCTGCTCTAGGCAATAAAAAGGGATTGGATACAGTTTGACCCCTGCCTGAATGGAGTGTTAGTCTAATTGAGCAATCAGTACAAACAGCATTCAATGGGAGAAGGTCTCTGATTAGTGTGAAAGGAATGTGAAAGTTGTCAGAATCAAAATGGGCTTTTTGTGTCAACCCTAACAAAAATAAATAAATAAAACCAGCAAATTATGAGGAAAGGGTTCTTTTGTAAAATTACCTGACAGTAACTATCACAAAACTCTGCCAGGGGCCGGCGCTGTGGCTCCATAGGCTAATCCTCTGCCTAGCGGCACTGGCACACCAGGTTCTAGTCCCGGTCAGGGCGCTGGATGCTGTCCTGGTTGCCCCTCTTCCAGGCCAGCCCTCTGCTGTGGCCCGGGAATGCAGTGGAGGATGGCCCAAGTGCTTGGGCCCTGCACCCCATGGGAGACCAGAAGCACCTGGCTCCTGGCTTCGGATCAGCGCAACGCGCCGGCTGCAGCGCGCCAGCCGTGCTGGCCATTGGAGGGTGAACCAACGGCAAAAGGAAGACCTTTCTCCCTGTCTCTCTCTTTCTGTCCACTCTGCTTGTCAAAAAACAAACAAACAAACTCTGCCAGAACCACAGCATTATATAGAGGCCACCACAACCTTTTACAAAAAGCTTTTCTACAAGAACATCTGCCCAGCAACTATCTTGTTCAACCCCAGACTAGCATCACCCTGGTTATAAAGTATTGTGGGCAAAGAGTATTGTTTCAAAATATCTGATGTGATCCTCATTTTTGCCTTTAAATAACCTGCCTTAACTCAACCTCCTTGCATATGCTGCACATGGTTTGCTAATGCATGCATATTCTGATTGCAATGCTCTGCCATTCCCAAGTAGAATCATTATTCTTTACAGAATGAAGCTCTCTCCTTGTCTGTTTTGTTATTTAGGCTGACACTGGTAAGCATAGCATGCTGAAGAAGTGTAGAGAAAGGCTCCTAACTCAGGTCTAGGGTCAAGGAGGATTCCTCCTAGTGAAGGACCTAAAACTTACAGGGTGATTAGTAGTTACTGATGAGAAAGAAAAGGCGACATTATAAACTGGAAGGTTTCAACTTCAGAGGCTTGCTGGAGTCTCCTATGGAATCTAAAAGCCAGTGGTGTCTGGGGTCCATCTCCAAAGAATCTATTTAATCAATTTATAATGTTGCCTGGGAATTGGGGAGGTCTAAAGTCTCTCCAAGTGATTTTAATGTGTAGCTGGGTTGGGAATGATTACTCCTGGTGAAGGAAACAGGGCAGACAACAGCAAAGGAGAAGAGAAAGGCAAGGCACTTGAGGGCAACATGGGAAATTCATGGTTCTAGCAGAGCAGTGAAGAGTCTGCAGGCAGAACCCAAAGAGGACTCTTCAGGTATAATGGGCAATAGTAGATGAGGATGTTTCGTCATGTGTATTTGAAAACTCAATATTCACTGGCAACAAGATTAGAGATGCTAGTTTCTTTACCTTGAAAATACTGCAAAAATTTCTGCTACTACCATAATCTATCAGAGGTGATATTATTCACTTCAGTTTCCGTTGTTTCCTCAATGAAAGGAGAATCCTTAATGGAGAGCTCCCTTGTAAACCCAAATAATAGCACTGAAATCTATATGTGAGTGACCATTGTGTTCAAAAGTTTAAAATACTTTTATGTCATTGTTTATCTAGATTGCTATAAAATTGCCATACCTACATCTGACATTTTTTAAACCAGAACTTTGAAATAGGAGAATTAGTAGAGAAGAAACCAAAAAGTTCAATAGGCAAACCACCCACATGTAGCAGGTTATAATCAACAAAACATAACACACAGGTTATTGATAAGGATTGTTTACATAGCACAAGTGTCCTTGTTGTTTCATGTTTTATTTCTCACAAAGTACAGCTGGTCTAAAAAGCTGATGAGCACTTTGTGTGGATTAGAGAAACATGTTGTCTAGTTGCAGACTCAATGCCTACAAAAGAGCTCAGGATTAGATTTTAGCCTTTTTCAACTCCATCTCTGTGCAGGTACAAACTGCACAGCCATGGAAGTAGCCACTACGCTTCATCCTAAGGAGGGACTATAGGGTAAAAAAAGGAAGGACAAAAAATATTATTTTTCTGATCTCAAGCAATTCTTCTGCAATTTGGTGATTGTGTTGGATTTGTAGATTGCTTGCATTGCCACACACAAAGATTTTCTTAGCTCAACCTGGAATAGGTAATGATCATTACTTTTGCTGCTGTTCTCTATTTTCAGTCTTGGTGTTCTCCTGTATGTATTCCTTTTCCTGGTTATTGAGAGAGAGACATCATGTTTCCCTGCTTTCCTTGTAAAAGAATACTTCCTCTATATGGACAGAGTAGTTTTGTTGTTTGTAAGAAAATTTCCTATCTGTAATTTGGTAAATATAAAACATCACCAAAGTACAATTAGGAAGATGGTTCCTTTCTCCCCCACAAACCCAGGCAGACTTTCCATGGTGGACCTTGGAAATCACTAATAATGAAGTGATGGACATAATCATAAATTTAGATGAGATGATAGGCAGTTCTTGAAATTGAAAAACTTGGAAAACTCAAAAATCATTGAATAATTCTCAGTTGGCATTTATCCATGGAAAATTATAATTTAAGTTTTAAGACACTTTTTTCTGTTGGCATTAGAAATCAAGTATACAAATAACATTTCTTTTAATCCAAAACCCATAGGATCTGTGTTAGCAAATTGCATGTTTTATAATTTACACTTCATTGTGTTCAGCCACCAGAAGGTACTTACTCAAATTCCATTAATGCTGGATCTTTAAAAATCAAGACTTTGGAAATCTAGCTATTTATTCACAAATAAACACTAAAAATCATATGAATATGGTCTTATAATTTTATTTTCATTTAGACTCAAAAGGATTATTAGCAGCATGAAACCATCCATTGGGTGATTTGAAAGAAAAAGGTACATAAAAGATCCTAAAAACAAGATCAAGAGGAAGTATTCTAAATTGTAAATGAAAGCCAGGAATTGCCTCACCATGTTTTCTAATCCCTGTTTAATCACTCCCAGCAATTAAAAATAATGAAGCAATAAGACACTCTAGGGATCTTAAGAATTTCAATACTGAATCATAGATCAGTTTCCTCCCTACAGCGTTTTATGAGTTCTACTATAACCAGTTATTAGTAAAGTAAGAATCACCTATGTTATTTGTGATTTTTTTTACATATTTTACTGAAAAGTAAAAAAGGTTTTCCATGTCATTTAAATTCTTTTCTATCACAGCTTTGAAATTTTACCATTTCCCCTTATGCTTCCATTCTTTTCGACTAACATTTAAAAGTCAAATAATAATTCTAATAGTCAATTTCATATGGCATTATCCACTGAAACTGATTCCAAGTATTTACATAGATTAACTTGATAAGTCTTCACATCATTCTATGACATACAGGCTTTCATTATTCCTGTTTTACAAATGAGGGAATTGAGTCACAGAATGGTTAAATGATATCTTAAGAATCATACATCTGGCAAATGATACAGCTGGGAGTCAAACCAATCACTGGCACCGGAATCTATGCTGTTAACTACTACTGAATGTTTCCTTTCCCAATAGGTAAGAATAATAAATATATTTTTAGGTGTTTAGAAAACATACTATATTTTTATTCATTAACAATAAAGGCCAATAATTTACATATTTTAACATTCTGTTTTGAAAATTAAGTTCTAGTGTAACTCCAACTTTCTACCAGTCTTCTTTGCATCCTGAATGTCTTTTCTCTGTGTATCCTTAACTCTAAGCTTTCAGTATGCATTGTAGCTCTATTACATCTTCCTATTCACTTTGCTCACACATTACTATAGTTACAATGCCAACATAATGAGAGCAGAGATCATGTTTATTCATCTTGGAGGCTACGAATTATGCCACTTTAATTGTTCCTCTACCTCTCTGCAGAGAAATGCCTACGTTAATTTATAAAGGAAAGCATATGAATTCACGGGATCAATGTTTTCTCTCCATGTAACTTTCCAAGTGTGAATAAATATTTCTGAATGCTCTTCCCTGTGTGCTTCTGTAAGTGAAAGTGATCCTTACAATTATTGATGAGGAGCTTCCAAGATGGCAGAGTAGGAAGGGAGTTTGCTGTTCTTGTCTAGGAGAAGAGAGTTTAAAAACAGTGGAGAGAGTGTAGTCTCGGGGAAGCATTAGGGAGAAAATGGCAGAGGAAACTCTACAAGTCTACAGAAATTAGAGGGACACAGTGGTCCTACTTGGAGGGTGTGGATGCCCACAACTCAGGACCCTTCAGCCAAGAGCATCTGTACCCACATTGGAGAGTGAGGTGAGATCAGACTGCAGCAGCCCAAGCCACTGGTGATAAAGCTGCAGGAAGAGCCTAGAGGGAATCTGGCTTGGAGCTCCCTGGGGATAGTGTACCTGCCAAACTAGAGGAGGAAAAAAAGGAGAGGCACGTTTCTCCCTCCCCTATCACCCTGCAACAGCATCCTGTAACAAGTGGATAGAAAGCGGGCATCATTTTGGATTTACATAACAGCTGTACCAGCTCATGTCCGCACCCAGCAACCAGCTGAATGGAGACTCCTGACTCTAGTAGGGAGAACTAACAGGCGGGCTGAGCTTGTGACTGTGGGAGGTTTGTGTTCTGGGGCTGTGAAAAAACTGAGGATGTGTGGGAGGGCTCAGGGTGTGGCTGGGACTTTGGGCAGTCACTGTGGAAGGCTCCACATGCTCAGGGCTCCCTGGTTATCTGGTGAGGGACATTGCTGGGGAATTTGAGCTTACACTGAGGACTGCACAGATCCTCTGTGTGGTCCTTGGAGCAGAATGGATGAATATTAGACCCACTGGGGCTAGTGCTGAGGCACTGGTCTCCTTTGAGGAGAGGAGCTCAGCTGAATAGAATAAACCTACCCTCTTATTAAAAAAAAGAGGATATTTACCACGCCAAACCTGTGTGTTACCTTAGACATGTCCTTTACCTTGGAGAACTGAACAGAGCTCCCTGGCCACATCCACCACACACCTCTAGGTACTTACCAAAAGTAGACATTCCACTAACCATCACAAACACTGTCCAAAATAAAAGCTTCCACAGGGAGAAAAACAAAGAAGGAACCAAGGAGTATCTCCACAAATGCCAAATAACAAATGCACATATTCAAGAAACAAGAAGAAAGAAGACAACATGACATCCCCAAAAGAACACAACACTTCAATATTAGATTGTGAACATGATGAGATTGAAGAAATGCCAGAAATGGAATTCAAAAAATGATCATAAAATTACATAAGTAATCAGAAGCAAATCCATGAACTAATGAAATCCATACATAACATTAAAGAAAATTTCTCCCATGAAATTGAGATCTTAAACAGAAATCAAAATGAAATGAAGAGTTCAATAGAATAAATAAAAATGCAGTGGAAAGCCTTAAGAACAGAATCCGTGAAGCAGAAGGAAGAATATCTGACTTAAAGACAAAGCACAAGAAATTGTACAATCAGACTAAAAATAATAAGAAGAAATTAGAAAACAAAAAACACTGTTGGGAATCCACAGGATACTATCAAATGACCCAACATATGGGTTCTAGGAGTTCCTGAAGAAATGGAAAGACAGAAAGGATTAGTGAAATAATAATGGAACATTTTCCTAAATTAGAGAAAGAAAGGGATATACAAGTATAAGAAGCACATAGAACTCCTAACAGACATGTCCAGAAAAGATCTTACCATGACACACTGTAATCAAACTCTTCACAGTAAAACATAAAGAAAAGATTCTTAAAAATGTGGACAAGAAAACACCAGATGACTTTCAGAGAATCTCCTAATAGACTAACAGTGGACATCTCATCAGAAACCATACAGGCTAAGAGAGAATGGTCAGCATCACCTTAATTCCTAAACCTGAACATGATGCACTTAAGAGAACTACAGATCAACTTCCCTAATGAATGTAGATGTGAAAATCAGAAAGATCATCAGCCCAAAGTGGGATTAATTCCATGTTTATTGCAGCTCAATTCACAATAGCTAAGATACGGAATCAACATAAATGCCTATCAACTGAAGACTGGATAAAAAATAATGGGATACGTACATTATGAAATACTACAAAGTGATTTAAAAAATGAAATCCAGTCATTTCTAACAAAATGGATGAATCTGGAAAACATCATACTTAGTGAAATAAGCCAGTTTCAAAGGACAAATACCATATATTCTCCCTGATCTGTGATAATAGAGCACTTAAAAGGAAATCTGTAGAAGTGAAATTGACACTTGGAGAAGGAATAACTAGAACAGCTCTTATCTTGACTGTCAAGGGACAGTTTTTTTTTTCTTCAGACTATTTGTTGAATTCTTTACTTAACCTAGAGTTAACCATATGTGTAGAAAGTCAATTGACGGTGGATCTTAGTAAAAAATAAGAGTGGCATAAGAGAAGGAGGAGGAACAATGTAACTATAAAGCTGTATAATTCTGCATACATTCCTATGGACTTACTTTTAAGGATATATTTTCAAAACTTGCCATGGGACCCCAAATCCCCTTAAGCTGGGTGGTAAAAATGCCATCTTAATTGTTAAAGTGATCACCTTAAGTGTTAAAGTGAACATATAGATGGGGTTAAGTGTTAAAGGGATCATATAAATAGGATCAAGTGTCTGGTAATAGTAATAGATAGAATTAAAAAGGAAAGAATGTTCCAACATGGGAAGGAGTCCACACAGCACACTCATAGAATGACAATTGCTTTAAGTAGCACTCTGACCTCAGAATCAGCCCTTAAGGCATTCTGGTCTGGCTGAAAAACCCATGAGAGCATTTCAGATATGGAAAGCCAAGAAACTGTAACAAAAAGTGTTCTATATGAAGGATCTCTGTGAGAGATACTCCAGTGTAAAGAAGTGGCCATCAAAGAAGGATGTATTTTCTTTGAACGGAGGAGAGAACTTCCACTTTGCTTATGGCCTTGTCTAAACAATGACAGAGTTTTTGGATTCAAAAGGCTTCCATAGCCTAGTCAGCTTGTGTCAAGAGCCTTGGTGGTCACTGATGTCATACATAAGAGTATTAATTGTTAAATTAACAACAGGAGTCACTGAGCACTAACTTCCCATGCAAGACCTCTGTTGTATTATCAAAGTTAACTGCAAAACTTGTTCTCAAATAGTTCTGTGTGTGTGAGTTGTGAAAATTTTTGAAATCTTTACTTAGTATAGAGTTGAGCTTCTGTGTATAAAATTAATTGAAAATGAATCTTAATGGAGAATATGACTGGGAAGGGGAGAATGTGGAGGAGGAGTGTTGGGAGTATGTGTGGGAGGGCAGATATGGTGGGAAGAATAATGATATTCCTAAAGTTGTACGTATGAAATTTGTATTCCTTAAACAAAAGGTTTCTTTGGGGAAAAAAAAGTGATCCTTCCTGAATTAGTGATTTATTCATTCCACATTTTTAAATGTTAACAAAGTCTAAATACTAGGGATAAAATACAGGGCAGTGTGATCCCTAAACTTCCAGGAGTTCAGTTGCAGATCAATGCATAAAGTAATTTTAGTGACTGAATGAAACTTTACTCTTTAAAGGAAATCTTAGTAAATTAAAAGAATGGTGATTGAAAATCAGTTCTTTAATTATATAAAATCAGATAGCAGTATCCTTAGTTTGAGAAAGAAGAATGGAGCTCTGTTTCTGAATTCCAGTTGTAATAATTAGCATATTATCATTTATGACAAAGAAAGTAAGTGAATATGTCACCTGTTTTTAACAATGAAAACCAGGTATAATATCAAATAAAAATTACATTTTTTTTTTTGACAGGCAGAGTGGACAGTGAGAGAGAGAGACAAGAGAAAGGTCTTCCTTTTTGCCGTTGGTTCACCCTCCAATGGCTGCCGCAGCCGGCGTGCTGCGGCCGGCGCACCGCGCTCGTCCGATGGCAGGAGCCAGGAGCCAGGTGCTTTTCCTGGTCTCCCCATGGGGTGCAGGGCCCAAGCACTTGGGCCATCCTCCACTGCACTCCCGGGCCACAGCAGAGGGCTGGCCTGGAAGAGGGGCAACCGGGACAGAATCCGGTGCCCCGACCGGGACTAGAACCCAGTGTGCCAGCGCCGCAAGGCGGAGGATTAGCCTGTTGAGCCACGGCGCCGGCAAAAATTACATTCTTATGGTCTTTGTTCACCGTCTATTGAAGGTTCCTTTATTACTTACATACACACACAATAGCAACATATAGGAATTATTACAGCAGTTTCAGAAAATGGCTAAAAAAGGGAAAAAATCAACTTTTCCTAGGAAGATTTGTTTTTACTATTCAGGAGGAAAATATAGTCACTAATTATAAAATTTAATGAAGGAAAATTCATTTAGATACTGGCCTTTACTGATGTTTCAGGAAGATAATGAGGATTTCTTAGCTTGGTAGTAATGTAGAAGCGGAAGTCAGGAGCATATTCAATTGTGGAATCCCCAAGCCGAATACATGTGCTGCCACCCTGCTTAAAGGTCTGTTTTAGTAGAAGAGGTTCCAAAATAGGATCTAGTTCTTCTCCAACATTTTCTAGCAACACTAGGGGTAAAACCAGAAAAGACTTAATGTTATTTTAAATATCTACTACAAGCATTTAACCTTCTAAGTTCTTTCAACTGCATAAGTTGCTTTTGTTACCAGATACCTATCAGATCACTTTTATCTTCTAAGTATAGAGAAATGTTTCCTCAAAAATAATTGCATGCCTGTGGGAAGGTGGGTCTACATGCACATCTTGTCTGCTTCCAAATCCCTTAGGCATAGTCCTGTTCAGTGTTCCTTGCATGGCTGTGATTCACTACACAATGATGGCAGTGAATAAGTTAATCCATTTCACCAGAGAAAAAGCATTTCCATTTGTAGTTATTCAAATGGTTACTAAATGAAATTACACTTCATTTAATTATAAACATAATTATTGTACAACATGTGGGAGATACAGGAAAATATCTAAAAATAGAAAATTACCTCTAATCAGATTTTCTTAATCTTTCCCTCCTCTAAGTATTTTACATGATTGACTCATGCTATGTATAGGTTGACAGAAAACTATGTATGGTATGATAATTTTTTTCTCTTCAGTATTGTTTAACTCATCTTTTCCCATACATGGTTGAATCTAAACAATATATCAAAATTAGAATCTTTATTATTCTGGTTGACATTATAGCATAAATATTCCCCCATGTTATTAAAAACTTTAATACAAATGCTTTTGGTTATTATAAAGTAGACTATCATATTAATGTTCTCTCATTTGTTTTTTTAGAGAGAGAGAGAGAGACAGAGAGAAAGGTCTTCCTTCCATTGGTTCACCTCCCCCAAATGGCCGCTACAGCTGGCACGCTGTGCCAATCTGAAGCCAGGAGCCAGGTGCTTCTTCCTGATCTCCCATGCAGGTACAGGGCCCAAGCACTTGGGCCACCCTCCACTGCCTTCCTGGGCCACAACAGAGAGCTGGACTGGAAGAGGAGCAACCAGGACAGAACCGGCACCCCTACTGGGACTAGAACCCAGGGTGCCGGCACCGTAGGTGGAGGATTAGCCTAGTGAGCCACAGCGCTCGCCTCTCATTTTTTAAACCAATGATTTATTATTAGATTATAGAACATTTACTATTTTGAATACAATAAATAGCACTATATATAAAACTGAATTTTAGAATTTTTTTTTTTTTTTTTTTTTTACAGGCAGAGTGGACAGTGAGAGAGACAGAGAGAAAGGTCTTCCTTTGCCGTTGGTTCACCCTCCAATGGCCGCCGCGGTCGGCGCGCTGCGGCCGGCGCACCGTGCTCGTCCGATGGCAGGAGCCAGGAGCCAGGTGCTTTTCCTGGTCTCCCATGGGGTGCAGGGCCCAAGCACCTGGGCCATCCTCCACTGCACTCCCGGGCCACAGCAGAGGGCTGGCCTGGAAGAGGGGCAACCGGGACAGAATCCGGCGCCCCGACCGGGACTAGAACCCGGTGTGCCGGCGCCGCAAGGCGGAGGATTAGCCTGTTGAGCCACGGCGCCGGCGAATTTTAGAATATTTTCTTCTGACAGCATTCTACAGGGGGTATTCCTGGATTAAAGATGAGTGACATTGTGAAGGCTCTTAATGCATTTGTAATGTTAAATTTTTGTATCTTGGTGTTTGAGGTACTATTGTAGCCAAACCTAGATCAGGGTACTTGCAGGAGTTCCTTGAGGATATGGAGGTGCCATCTGGATGAGAAGGAAGGACCTCAGGACACTGAGATGACAGGTATTTGGATCTCTATTGCATGAAAGTGCAAACATATTCCTCCTTACTACAGGTTACTCTTGGCTGACTGAATTCCTAAGATTGTTTTCTGGCCAATTTCCTCCACTGAGATCTTAGCCAAAGAAGTCATGTCAGATGATTTTTAAACTCATTTTTATTTTCTGCTTGCATAATTATTTTTCATGTTTAAATAATATAAGGGTAACACAAAGCATTAAATATGCTAATCTACTATTTAGGTTGCCTCCATTTTCCCACTCTTATTAATAATGATACAGTGAATATCTTTTTGAATAAACCTTTGTGGTCAGTTTTGATTACATAACCAGGCAGGATTCCTAGAAGGAGAATTAATGGTCAACAGTAATGGACATTTTATAAACTACTAGTGTTGCCTAATTACTTTCCCTCCAAGTTGTAGAGAGTTAGTGATACAATGAACATTCATTTTGTTGTTTGCTTTTAATCTTATTTTCTCATATCACTGTACTTACAAATGCTGAATATCATACTAGCATTATATTTACTCATCTTCCTACAACTTTAAAAACCATGGACTATTATTACCCTAGTTTTGCAGATCAAATATACAGAGGCAAAGGAAATGAAAATTATAGTTAAATCAACTAGTAAATAAAAAAGCAAAGACATGAACTAGGCATTTGGCTCCTTACATGATTTTTTATGTGATGTTGTTAGCCTTAAATTCTATGCTTTTAATTTTCACAAATGCTAACTCATTTTCAATTTCTGCTTGTATAAAATGATTATTTTTCACAGTTAAATTTGAGTATATCACAATGTTTTAAATATGCTCATTATTTATTAAGTAGTTGGCTTCCATTTCTTTCCACTGTTGTTAATAATGCTATTATTAACAGTAGGGTGTTCTTATGGCACCTAGCTGCTCTTTGGTTAATTATTTTTTCTTTTAGACACTGTATATTAATATATTTGCCCATTTTTACATCATAGGGGATGTTAGGCTTAGTTGCAAGTGTAAGAACCCCCCAAATAATAGTGATGTCAACACAGAATTTATTTCTCATGTAAAGATGGAATCCTTTAAGGACAGTATGTGAGTGATCTAGGTACAAACCATCTTGCTACTTTACTATTCTCTACATATGATTTTGAGTGACCAACATGGCCTTTTCAATCACATTCATATTCTATCCATCAAAAAAAAGGAAGAAACAGAAAAAGCAGAAATGTCTTTTAAGTATATTTCATGGTAGTTACAAATGGCACTTCTACTTACATAATACAGGCATTTGACCAAACTCAACCATCAGCAGGTGAGTATACACAGAAGGAAAGAAGAGAACAGCCAGAGACTAAGACTTGTTTTATTTTTATTTTATTTATTTTATTTTTTACAGGCAGAGTGGACAGTGAGAGAGAGAGACAGAGAGAAAGGTCTTCCTTTTGCCGTTGGTTCACCCTCCAGTGGCCGCTGCGGCCAGTGCGCTGTGGCCAACGCGTCACGCTGATCTGAAGGCAGGAGCCAGGTGCTTCTTCTGGTCTCCCATGGGGTGCAGGGCCCAAGCACTTGGGCCATCCTCCACTGCACTCCTGGGCCATAGCAGAGAGCTGGCCTGGAAGAGGGGCAACTGGTACAGAATCCGGTGCCCCGACCGGGGACTAGAACCTGGTGTGCCAGCGCCGCTAGGCAGAGAATTAGCCTATTGAGCCATGGCGCCGGTGGAGACTAAGACTTGTAAAAAAAACTAGATTGTTGTAAGTGTTGCCCGCTCCCAAATACCCTGTACTCCCATCTCTAATCTAGTTTACACCTATAATCTCAGTTGGCCTCTTCAAATGGATAAGCTCCATGAAAGCAGAGACCAAGGATGTCTTGTTTGTACTGTGTTTTCTGTGTCTATAACAGTACCCAATACACGGTAGGTGTAAAGGAATTGCTCTTTAGATAAATGAACAAATAAATAAGCAAATACAAAAAACATTAAGCTAGAAATAGTTGTATATCCTTGATTTCTTATATACAATGGGAAGACAAAGTAAAGTTTTGGGAGCTAAATAAAGAAGGCGCAGATATAAAAGATGCTGCATTGATGTGAAGACGTTTTCACAGATTAAGTGGAGAGTCATTCAAAGATGTTTACAAATTGATTAATTTGTTGGCAAAATTTATGTGACTAATATTCTATACATACCTTATGCATTGGTATAGCTAGTATCTTTATTTTTGTCATAGATGTACCTTTATTTTATTTTTTAAAATTTTATTTTATTTATTGAAATGCAGAGTGAGACAGACCCACCATTGATCTTTCATCTGCTGTTTCACTCCCCAAATGCAGACAACGCTCAGAGCTGGGCTTGGCCAAAGTCAAAAGCCTGGAACTCAATCTGGTTCTACCACATTGGTGGCAGGGACCCAGGTTCTTGAGCTATCAACCTGCTGTCTCCCAGGGTGTACATGCAGGAAGTTGGTCTGGGAGTGAGGCAAGAACTTGAACTCAGGTATTCTAGTACAGGGTGCTGGTGTCTTGAGCAGTCACATGCCCACCCCTATATCTTTGTTTTCTAGAACACTGGCTTTCAAACCTTTCTTTTTAAAGCAGGATACTTTTTTCTCCCTGAGGATCTTACCTTAAAACTCAGTACAAAAAAAATAAATAAATAAAAAATAAAAAAAGGAGGCCTGACCTGTTGAAGTAGAGGCAGTTAGGTGATATAAGTAACATCCTCTGCCTCTGCAACCCAGGATGCCTGTGAAGGACAACAGATCAAAAGCCACTGTCCCTGAATAGGCCAGTATCTAAAGATAACCTCTTCAGTGGAGAGTCTTCAACCACCAATGTTTTACAGCTATAATGGCAAGCAGTTCATTTACTTGATGGTAAAATACAAAAATAGCTATAAAGTCTTCCATCTTTTCTCTTTCTATAAGAGAATACAATTTTTCACTTCTCTGATGATTAATCTTAGAAAGTATTTATAAATAGTCATTAAACATTTTAAAAGCACACTCATATTTTATTCCAAAAAGTAGATTAAATCAACTGAAAGCAAGCCTTGTCATGTGACACAGTAAACACCGGACTGAGGCTTGTGGACTATTTTTAGCACTCCCATTAACTGGCTATACAGTCTTGGTTAAGCCATTAGAATTATCATTCTCTAATGCTTTACTTGCCTTGTTAATAAGATGAACTGGCTGGAATTGATTGGATTTTTTTTTTTTTGTGGCTACAATTCAAAGAAATACATTTTAAATCTTGACTTAGTACACACATATAAATACAAAACTTAAACAAAAATTCCCTGAAATAATACTTGTCCTTACTTTGTATTGTGCAGTTTAATACATTCTATCCTTCCTGCTGCATTTCATTAACACAATGTTGGTCATGACCCAATAACCTGGCATTCTCTCCGATAGCTGTGACCCATTTGAAAAACACTTGACAGATATCCTCAACGAACTTTTTGAAGAACCCTCTTATGTGCATGTGTGTATATAAACATAAAATTTTAGGTAGACTTGGATTTTTTTTTCATTTCATGTTTACCCTAAGAAGAACCTAACATAGCAATTAATATGTGAAGGCTAATTCATTATTAATATGTACAAATAACATCTGTAATACTACCTGGTATATTTATTATGGTTCTTCCGTATTGTACTAGCCCTAATAGTAGTGAGACTTGTACTTTTTCTGGGACTAACCACACATATGCTGTAGCTTCATGAGTGTTTACAATTATAGTTATATAAATAGCTACATATATGACTTAAAACAGTACTAATAATTCCAATTTACTAAAATCACAAGTATTCTGTTTTTGTTTTGACAAATGTGACATCTGCATAAGCACTTTATTGAACACTCCCTCTCATGCTTCTAATCACTCCACTGGAAAGGATAGACAATAGGCACATGTATAAAATCTGTCCTCTCTGACAGCAGGTTGATAGCTCAACCTGTGCTACTTGTAGGATAAGTCAAGAGTAGAATAAATAGAAAATTGGTCTAATGTGCTAAAATACTACTAGCATATTAAGTGGTCCTTTAAAATGTGAATTGTAGAATTGTAATGAGAACTAAAAAAATGGGAAACAACAAATAAACCTTAAAACAGCTAAATTAGAGGAAGCATAACAAATGAATCCTGGTGACAAAGAAAACCTCTTAAACTTCTACAAAGTTTATAATCTCTGAAGATCTTATTGGATTACCAACAAAGACTTGAACAAAGTCACCATTTATGATGAGTCTGACCCAGATACCTTTTTTTTTTTTTTTAACAAAGAAACGATCTACATAGTTTTGAGATAATTGTGCCCACTCTAGTTATTTCTGTAATATATGGTTGTTATGAACTACTTACCAGGAGTACCGAACTGAATGCAGTTTTCCAGAGTCCTAACATAGTCAGGATCACTTAATTTAATTAGATGAAGACTATTGGCTTTTTCCATGTTCTTGATCCACTTATTAGCCTGACCTTGAGGGTCTATCATCAGAGGCCACCTTCTTGCGTTCCTGAAAAAGATGGAAAATACAGTGCTGGTTAAGCCATGATTTGTTTCTAACACTATTTAAGCATGTCCACATCACTTTTTCTTTTTTTTTCCTCCAAGATGTTATTTATTTATTTATTTGAAAGACAGAGTTACAGAGACAAAGAGACAGATCTTCCATCCACTGGGTCACTCCCCAAATGGATGCAATGATTGCTGCTGTGCCAGGCTGAAGCCAAAAGCCTGGAGTTTTATCTGGATTTTCCATTTGGGTGCAGGGGCCCAAGGTCTTGGGCCATCTTCTGCTGCCTTCACTGACACATTGGCAGGGAGCTGGATCAGAAGCCAGAAGTTGAACTTGTACCCATATGGGATGCCAGCATTTCAGGTGGCAGCTTAACCCATCACACCACACCACTGGTCCCTCATATGATTTTCTTAAAGTTTATCTTTTAGGGTTACATTTTAATTTTTAATCTACTATGAGAAATTATGTTCTTACAACAAATACATTTAGATTGAGTGAGACACTTAGAAAAGCAAGTACAAAATCCATTTTTTTATTTGACAGGTAGAGTTACAGACAATGAGAGAGAGATAGAGAGAAAAATTCATTTTTGCAAAGTAACACAGGTCCTTTTATTCCTTTTTGGAAAATTACAACACCTAAATGCTAAATTACACCTTTGAAAATACTTGCTGCTTTTGCTAATTATGTCACAATAAGAAACATTAAGAGGAATGGGTTGGAAATCAGGAAAACTCCAGTTCTTCACTAGGCCTGGTCATAAGTTAAACATGTGACCTTGATCAAGACACTTCACCTCTTCAGCTTCTACCAGTTATCATTTATAAGGCAAGGAAAGAGAAAGGATTGGAACATCATCTTCTCTTTTAAATCTGGACCATTAAAGATACAGTTGTCTAAATAAAAGGCAAAAGCACAATTTTGTGTAATCTAACCTTGCAAGCAGCTATAAACACTTCAGTGTTAACCCATCTATTGACCCAATATTGGTTGTAAGCACTTCTATGTATACATTTTGTGTCATATATGTAGTTTGATCCATATCTGCCTAATGATTGTGAACTTGTGGACAGAAATACATTATCTTTAGGTCAGAATAACTGCACTGTAAGACAGGCTCATTCTTTTTTGTACTTTAATAGTTTTAGTTTTATTATATTAACCACTAATATCTTCATAGTATGATCTTTACAAAATCTGTCATGATTCTGAGATATTTATTTATAACTCTATTTCCAGTTATTTGTAAAAACCAGTCAATAACTGATTCATGCTATAAATTTACTCTCATATATATATATATATATTTTGGACAGGCAGAGTTAGACAGTGAGAGAGAGAGAGACAGAGAGAAAGGTCTTCCTTCCGTTGGTACCCCCCCACACACACAAATGGCCACTACGGCCAGCGTGCTGCACTGATCAAAAGCCAGGAGCCAGGTACTTCCTCCTAGTCTCCTATGCAGGTGCAGGGCCCAAGCAACTTGGGCCATCCTCCACTGCCTTCCCGGGCCACAGCAGAGAGCTGGACTGGAAGAGGGGCAACCGGGACAGAATTCAGCACCCCAACTGGGACTAGAACCTGTTGTGCCAGCACTGCAGGCAGAGGATTAGCCTATTGAGCCACGGTGCCAGTCAATTTACTCTCATCCTTAATGCTTTATTCTCACTCAGATCCCTCCTTTGGTGATAAAAACAAGAGCAATACCTCACAAGGAAACAGGTTTCCAGGCTGTTGTGGAGTCACAGAAAGGTTAACCAGTATTTTTGATCACCATATGATAGCTACCCCTACCACTTTCCGCATTGTGTGAAATGTAATCAGAATTAAGATTCCTTTTCTTTTTCTTTTTCAAAGATGTATTTACTTTGAAGGCAGAGTGAGAGAGAGACTGGGTGGGAGAGGGAAAGGGGGAGGGAGAGGGAGATCTTCCAATTGTTGGCTATCCTCCTTGGGGCTCCAAGAGCCAGGCCTGGACCAGGCTGAAACCAGGAGCCAGGAACTCCACCAGGGTCTCTCCTGTGGGTGACAAGGATCCAAGCCCTTGAGCTAACTTCTGCTGCCTTCTCTGACACATTAGCAGGAAGCTGGATCAGAAGCATCACAGCCAGGACACTGTGTCAGCACCCCAACATAGGATGTTGGCGTTGCAAGCTGCGGCTTAACATGCTGTGTTGTAACACCAACCCACTTTACATTTTGTTTTTCTTTTTTTTTTGTTGATCACTATTTTTTGAGATAACATATCTTATATATTATAATCAAAGGCTTAATGGCTCTACCAAATAAAGAGTTCAACAAATAAACAAATATAAACTAAAAAGACAGTAGTCCAGCATGAAAATAGGCAAGGGATATAAAAAAATAATAAAATGAAAAGATGTTCAACTTCACTTATATAAATTTTAATATAGTCACAAAATCATTAATACTATATAGTATATAATATATATAATAGGTTGTATATAATATATAATCAACTTGTTGGACAAAGATTTAAGACAAAGTTTGATAATATACTGTCTTTTCAGCAAAATTGATATGTATGGGCACTTCCTTCTTTCCTTCCTCCCTTCCTCCCTCCCTCCTTCCCTCCCTCCTTCCCTCCCCTCCCATCCCCTTCTCTTCCCTTCCTTTCCCTTTCTTTCCTTTTCTGTTTCTTTAGTTCCCGCATATAAGGGAGAAAATACAGTATTTATCTTCTTTTCTTTCTGTGTCTGGCATATTTCACTGAACATTATGTTCACCAGTTCAATCATTTTGCTGCAAATGAGAGTACCTCATTCTTTTTTATAGCTAAGATTCCATTGTGTGTGTGTGTGTGTGTGTATCTATATATATCTATATCTATCTATCTATCTATCTATATATATATATATATCACATCACATTTTCTTTTTCTTAGAAGTTTTGATGAGCACAAGCCACAGTCCTGGCCAGTTTTTAAATGAATTGTCATGTTTTTCAAAAATGAGAAGAGCAGTCATGAATAACACCAGAAGGGAAACAGGAGAAAATATGAGGCAACTGAGGAAAAAAAAAAAAGGTGGGGATGGAAAGGAAAATATATCCCATTTACTGTTACCATAGCATGAATTCAGAATGTAATTGGATCATTTGGTCCCCAAATTTAAGTAATCATATCTTTTAGCACATAAGTTAGAGCCTGACACAGAATATGTTGCTTACATGGCCAAGAAATTAGTCTTCTCTTCCAGTATCAGCCTTATATGAACAAACAACATGACTTCAATAATAGGAATTTGCTTTCTTACAGTTCTGGAGCCTGAACGTCCAAGCTTGCCAGGTCAGCAGGTTTAGTTTCTACAGAGGCCTCGCTCCTTGTCTTGCAGACAGGCAACCTCTCCATGTGACCTCATTACCCTTTTCTCTGAGAGCCCCTTGTGTCTCTCTCATATCCTGTAAGGACACTACTGCCAGATGAAGGCTGCACCTCTATGGCCTCATTGAACCTTAATGACCTTTCAAAGGTCCTCTTCAAACACAGTCAAATTGGGGATTAATTAAATGGAGGGTAGAATCCAGTCTACTATGTTAATTATATTTAGGAGGAAAACAGACCAAAACACTGGTATAAGGTATTAGATATAATCAACTAATGACAAGAGAATTGTATGTCTACAAAAGTAAAGAGGGTGAGAAGGTAAACTAGAAAGGAATAAAAATTTATAAATATGTACAACTTCTCATTCTGTCACATAATAAATACTTTTAATTTTGGAGAATTATGTGGGAGTACTAAACACCATTTATGCTCCCCTAAAGAAATCAAATGACTCATTCTTCTGTTGCTTCCGCATTTTTTTAGTCACAATACTTGTGTTCATGCTGTTTCTTTGACCAAAATGTGCTTCTTCATCTTTTCATCTTAAAATCCTACTCGTGTTTCAAGGTCAGCTCAAAGCTGTATAGTCCACAAAGCCTCCACTGATCTCTTTGTCTCTGAACTTCTTTAGCAATTTGTCCCTATTAAATTTATGGAACTTTCATATAATGATAATATTCTATTATGGTAATTCTATAATTCCTTAACTGTACCACCCAGCTAAATTCTATATTCCCTTTTGGAAAAGGTACATGCTCATTTGTCTTTCTTCTTTTTTCCTTGATCGAATGAGTGTTAGGAAATTGGCACAGTTTTAGCCAGGTGGCCGCATGGCCCAGCTACCTGAGCCAGGCTCCACCTCCATCCTAATGTGATTCGCTGCTCCTGCTTCCCCGCCTGCCCTCTGGCAAAGTTTTAAAAGGGCCTGTTCCTGAACACGTGCTCTCTTGGCTCTTCCCTCCTGCTCTCTTGGTCCTTCTCTCCTGCGCTCTCTTGGCCTCTCTTGGCTTCTCTTCTCCTCTCGTCTCTCTTCTCCCTCCTCTCTGTCTCTCTCTCTTATAGTCTTCTTTTCTCTTTTCCTTTCACTGCCCCTTCACTCCGATCTGTTGGGTGTTCCCCAATAAACCCTTTCCCTTACTCCGGTGTCCGGTGTGTTTTGTGACAGTTAACATTAATATATAACAATGAGTACATTGATAATTTCACAAAAACCAAAAATTTTGCAAAAACCAAACAATAAATCACTTTAAAATTCAAATTCTCTAAAAGATTATCCTTGCATAAAAATACTATTTCACAGAGGAGAGGATTTCTGAGGCTGACCAAGATGAGCTAAGCCTATTACAGTCTATCTCTTCCATTGATTAACCTAAAAATTTCAGACAAAGTACAAAAAGCAATAATAAATAATAGTAAATAATAAAGATTGTGGAGTAAAACCTTGAGGAATGACCAATAAGCAGGTGGTGAGTTTCCTGTTGTCATTTTTGATCTTTTGGCTTAATGGGGGAACTGTGCAGCACACACAGGTTGTTAAAACTCAAACTGAAGAACTGATCAACAAGATCATATGTGAGCCAGGCATTGTTTGGACAACTCATAGTTTGTGTTTTTCCATGTCTCTCTTTTTTCTCTCACTCTGTACCCCAAAGTTGAATCTAGTCACGGGACTGTATTACCAAAATAGAAGTGGTAGTGGAGCAGTTACATAAATCACTGACAAAAACTCCATTGTCTTGAGCAGAACAAAGCAAGAAAGGAAGACTCTGTTGTGCACAGAAGGTGAGGGGTATTTCTCTCTTTCTCCCTTGCCAGTTTGCCCTAAGTAACAGCATGGAATTGTCCTACTGGGAAGATAAAACTGAGAGAACAACATCATTTGCCCCAAAAAAAGTATAGGGAAAGGGGCCTAAAAGAAAATTGTGGAGAAAATCCTGGAAAGACAAGACATGAAGGCAGGAGTCACTAGTTTGGTGAATAAACAGACACCAATCCTTGGCTCTCTATCTAAGTTGTGTACACACATGGAATACATCTGAAGAAACATGCCACAGGCTTTGAACTATGAACTCAAGTCCCAGACTAACCCTAGAGCAATGTGTACTGATTAGAAAATTCAAACAGTACAGCAAAGGCTTTCAAACCTGGACTAACATGGATCGGAACACTGCTCAAAGAAGGAAATTCAGAAATTGGGGTCTAAAATTAATTGGGTCTATCTTCTGTTAAAACAAAAATCAATCTTAGCTAGAGGACTTTAACAGGACAGAGTCTGTTATTCAAAATTTTCAGGGATTGGTATTGTGGCATAGTAGGTTAAGATGTCACCCATATGAGTGCCAGTTCAGGTCCTGGCTGCTCCACTTCTGATCCTGCTCTCTGCTAATAAACCTGGGAAAGCAGAAGGAGATGGCCAAAGTGCTTGGGCCCCTGTCACCCACGTAGGAAACTCAGATGGAGTTCTTGGCTCCTGGCTTCAATCTGGTCTTGCCCTGGCAGCTGTGGTCATTTGGAGAATGAACCAGCAGATGAATGATCTTTATTTATGTCTCTCCCTCTCTGTGTATTTCTGCTTTCAAATAAATACATAAATAACCTTTAAAAAGCCACAAAATTTTCAGTATATGATCCAATTTGAAATATTAAGAACAAAAATGTGAATAGTTCTCAAAGAAAAAAAGATGTTGAAATTTCCAGAAAAAAAAAAATCTTTGAAATAGATACAACCATCCTCCATGAGATAAAGGTAAATTTTGGTAACAAATGGAAATAGAAATATTCTCAGTAGAGAAACAGAAAAGGTAAATAATTAACTGGAAATTTTAGCATTGAAAAAACTGTAATATCTAAAAAAAAATCCACTGTATGGGCTCAATAGCAGAGGAAAGAATCCATAAGCAAATAAAAATAAATTGTCCAATTGGAATAATGATGGGGAATAAACATTGGAGGAAAAATGAATAGAGTCTCAGGACCTACGGGACAATATGAAAATGTTTAATTTTCATGTCACTGAGGTTCCAGTAGGAGAGAGAAAGTAATTGATACAGAAAACATATTTAAAACAAGATGGTTAATTTAGGAATTCACTGGGACACAGATATTTAGTTTCATGAAGTTCAGAAAAACCTCAAAAAGTAGAAACAAAAAAATCTACACACAGCCACATCATAACCAAACTTCTGAAACTAAATTTAAAAAATTAAATATAAAAGTTCTTATCTTTATTTTTTTTTAATTTTATTTAAGTTATACAAGTTTCATGTATTTCATATACACAGATTTAGAAACATAGTGACATGCCTCCCACCCATGCTCCAACCCTTCCTCCTCCTCCCTCTCATATTCTCACTCTTAATTTTTGCAGTTACCTATTTTTAGTTTACTTAATGATCTCATAGTTAACCTTATACTAAGTAAAAGAGATCAACAGATAGTATGAAGAGGAAAAAAAAAAAGAACACTGTTCCTCACAAGAAGAGACAAGGGTGATAAATAATCATCGAATCTCAAAATGTCTACTTCACTCCGATACATTACAGTTCAGGTACTCTGTTAGTTATCTCAGATCAGGAAAAACATATGATATCTGTCTTTTTGGGACTGGTGATTTCTCTAAGTATAATTGTTTCCAGGGGTGTTCATCTTGTTGCAAAAGACAGGATTTCGCTTCTTTTTTTTTACACCTGAGTGGTACTCCATATGGTATATATATATATCATAGTTTCTTTATCAAGTCAATAGTTGATGGACATTTCAGTTGATTTCTTAGCTATTGTGAATTGTGCTGCAATGAACATGGGAGTAGAGATAATTCTTTAATATATTGATTTCTTTTGATTTGTGTAAATTCCCAGGAGTGGGATGGCTGTATCATATGGTAGGTCTATATTCAGATTTCTGAGGTATCCCCATACTGTCTTCCACATTGGTTGTACCAGTTTACATTCCCTCCAACAGTGGACAGGGGTACCTTTTTCCCCACATTCTCACCAGTGTTTGTCATTTGTTGATTTCTGTATGACACCCCTTCTAACTGAAGTAAGGTGAAACCTCATTGTTGTTTTGACTTGCATTTCCCTAACAGCTAGTGATCCTGAGTATTTTCTCAAGTGTCTGTTGGCCATTTGGATTTCCTCTCTTGAAAAATGCCTTTAAGTCCTTTGCTCATTTCTTAACTGGATTGTTTGTTTTGTTGTTTTTGAATTTCTTGAGCTCTTTGTAGATTCTGGGTATTAACCCTTTATCAGTTGTGTTATTTTGCAAATATTTTCTCCCATTCTGTCAGCTGCCTCGTCATTTTGCTGAGTGTCTCTTTTGCAGTGCATAAGTTTCTCAGTTTGATGTAAACCCATTTGGTTTACATGTTGGCTTTGATTGCCTGTGCTTCTGGGGTCTTTTCCAAGAAATCTTTGCCTATGGCAATGTCTTGCAGAGTTTTCCCAGTGATCTCTAGTAATTTCATGGTATCAGGTCATAGATTTAGGTCTTTGATCCATTTTGGGTGGATTTTTGTATCAGGGGTAAGGTTTGGATCTAGTTTCATACTTTCGCATGTGGAAATCCAGTTTTCCCAGCACAATTTGTTAAAGAGACTGTCCTTACCCCAGGGATTGATTTTAGCTCCTTTGTCAAAGTTAAGTTGGTTGTAGATATGTGGCTTCATTTCTGGAGTTTCTATTTTGTTCCATTGGTCTACAAGTCTGTTTTTGTGCCAGTTCCAGGCTGTTTTGATTACACCTGCTCTGTAGTAATCTTGAAATCAGGTATTGTGAAGCCTCTGGCTTTATTTTTGTTGTATAAAATTGCTTTAGCTATTCAGGGTCTCTTGTGTTTCCATATGAATTTTAGCATCATTTTTTCTAGATCTGAGAAGAATGTCATTGGTATTTTGATTCACATTAAATCTATAAGTGCTTTTGGTAGTACGGACATTTTGATGATGTTGATTCTTCCAGTCCATGAACATGGAAGATTTTTCCATTTTTAATGTCTTTTTCAAGTGTTTTATAATTTGCATAGTAGAGATCTTTGACATCCTTGGTTAAATTTATTCAAAGATATTTAATACTTTTTGGAGCTGTTGTGAATGGGACTGATCTTCTTTCTTAGTCATGTTACTATTTGTATATACAAAGACTACGGATTTTTCCATGTTAATTTTATATCCTGACTGGACTGACACTTTATCGAACTCTTTTATGAGTTCCAATAGTCTCTTAGTGGAGTCTTTTGGATCCCCTATATATAGAATCAGGTCATCTACAAATAGGGATAGTTTGACTTCCTTCTTCCAAATTTGTATCCCTTTGATTTCCTTTCCTTGCCTAATGGCATTGGTTAAAACTTCCAGGACTATAGTAAATAGCAATGATGAGAGTAGGCATCCTTGTTTGGTTCCAGATCTTAGGGGAAACCTTCCAGCCTTTCCCCATTCAATAGGATGCTGTCTGTGGCATTGTCATAAATTACCTTGATTGTGTCGAGGGATGTTCCTTCTATACCCAATTTGCTTAACATTTTCATCATGAAAGGATGTTATACTTTATCAAATGCTTTCTCTGCATCTATTGAGATAACTATATGGTTTTTGTTTTTCAGTTTGTTAATGTGATGTATTACATTGTTGATTTGCAAATGTTGAACCATCCCTGCATATCAAGGACAAATCCCACTTTGTTTGGGCGAATGATCTTTCTGATGTGTTGTTGGATTTGATTAGCTAATATTTTGTTTGGGATTTTTTTGTATTTATGTTCATCAGGGAAATCAACCTATAGTTCTCTTTTTCTGTTGTATATTTTTCTGGCTTAGGAATAACATTCAGGCTTCATAGAAAGAATTTTGGAGGATTCCCTCCCTTTCAATTGTTTTGAATATCTTTAGAAAAATTGGAATTATTTCTTCTTTAAATGTCTGCTAGATTTCAATGGTGAAGCTGTCCTGGGCTTTTTTGTTGTTGTTGTTGGGAGGGTCCTTCTTTATAATTAAATTTATGTGTTGATTATGGTGCTGTTTAGGTTTTCCATATCTTCATGACTCAATTCTGGTAGATTGTATGTGTCTAGGAAACTATCAATGTCTTCTTGGTTTCTGAATTTGTTGACATAGAGCTCTTTGTAGTAACTCCTGATGATTCCTTTTTTATTTCTGTGGTATCTGTTGCTACATTTCCTTTTTCATCTCTGATTTTATTGATTTGGCTCTCCCCCCACCTCTTTTTTTCAGTAGTTGGGCCAATGATGTACCAGTTTTGTCTATTTTTTTCAACAAACCAGCTCTTCATTTCATGGATTTTTTTTATTGCCTTTTTGGTTTCAATTTTGTTTATTTCTTCTCTAATTTTAATTATTTCTTTACTCCTACTAATTTTAGATTTGGTGGTTGTTGTTTTTCTTGGTCCTTGAAATGCTCATAGCTTATTTATTTGGTGCCTTTCCAAGTTCTTGATGTTGGTACCAATTGCTATAAACTTCCCTCTTGACACTGCATTTGCTGTATCTCATAAGTTTTGATATGTTGTGTTGTCTCCATTCATTTTCAGAAATTTTTTGATTTCTTCTATGAACCACTGTTCATTCAGGAGCATGTTGTTCAGACTGCATAGAGACCCAGCCAAACCCTGCACCCTCCAATGCAGCCACAGTGTTTCACAGTTCCAGCACACAAGGCTCCCACAGTCACAGGGTACCATGGATCCAGTGCACCCTGCCAGTCTGTCCCATCTTCAGGGAGGTGGAGACATTCCCAGAGCCAGCTGCCTGTGGGTACTCCAAGCAAACAGCCAGAGTCTCAGAGCCTATGATGCACTTGGATTCTGGGGGCACCTCACAGTCCAAATGGGTGCCTAGTCCCCTGTCAAGCATCCCAGCTGTATTTAAGCACCTCCTATTGGCTGGTTGCTGGGTGTGTGGACACAAGCTGGTGGAGCTGTTACCTATGTCCAAAATGGTACCTGCCCTCTCTCAGCCAGTTGTAGGATGCTGTTGTCAGGAGGTGGGGCACAGAGAGAGAGATAAGTGTGCCACTTTTTTTCTTCTAAGTTGGCAGGTATACTGTTCCTCATAGGACTCCAGGTCAGACTCATACTAGACTCTCCCTGCAGCTATATCACCAGCAACGTAAGCTGCTGCAGTCTGGTTTTACCTCACTCTCCAAAGTTGGCACTGGTGCTCTTGGCTGCTGGGGTCCTGTGTTGTATAGATGCTGCACATCCATATCCTCCACATAGAGTCACAGCATCCCTCTTCCTTCTGTGTAGTTTCCACTGAAGTTTTCTTCCCAGCTCCTCCCTGAGATTACAGTTTTTTTTTAAGCTATCTCACCATAGCTTAGAGCAGCAAGCTCCCTCCCTAATTCCGCCATCTTAGAATTTGGGGATTTCTGGCACCTCCACTTTTAATTCAGTTCCTGCTAATGTGATCCTGGTAAGCGGCAGACAATGGCTCAAGTTCTTGGGCCCAGGCCACCCACATGGGAGAACCAGATGTTTCTCTCTTCTCTCTCTCTTGTTCTGCTTTTCGTGTAAATGAAAGAAATAAACATTTTTTAAAAGACAGATAAATATGAAAGGGACAGAATACAGAATTCAAAAACAGTCCCACATGTATATGGACAACTGATATTCAGAATGATGCAGAGGCAATTTTATTGAAAAAGGATAATATCTTCAACAAATTATACTGGAAAATTGGATATAGACATATAGATTCTCTCACTCTCTCTTTTTCTTCTGCCCTCCTTCTTCCTCTCCCCTCTCTCTCCCTCTCTTTCCCTGTACAGAAACAAAACAGATGTTGTTCTATATCCACTTAACAATGTAACAAGTTAATTTTCCCCATGCAATACTCTCAATATAACATTCTTTTTTTTTTTTTTGACAGGCAGAGTGGACAGTGAGAGAGAAAGAGAGACAGAGAGACAGAGAGAAAGGTCTTCCTTTTGCCGTTGGTTCACCCTCCAATGGCTGCCGCGGCCGGCGCGCTGCAGCCAGCGCACTGTGCTGATCCATAGGCAGGAGCCAGGTACTTCTCCTGGTCTCCCATGTGGGTGCAGGGCCCACGCACTTGGGCCATCCTCCACTGCACTCCCTGGCCAGAGCAGAGAGCTGGCCTGGAAGAGGGGCAACCGGGACAGAATCCAGTGCCCCGACTGGGACTAGAACCCGGTATGCCGGTGCCACAAGGCGGAGGATTAGCCTATTGAGCCACGGCGCCAGCTATAACATTCTTTTTGATTCGAAGATATTAAAATGTTTGTGACTTCAGTTTATAAAATTTATTTTTTTTTAAAAATGAAGGCTTCCATAGAATAATGTCTTAGGTGAATAAAATTTCAAAGGAGGTAATATTTCAGGAAAGTTGGAAAAGGTAATACTAGCTTTTGGGAAAATATTTATGAATAATTATGTGGCAAGCTATGTGTAACAAACATTAGTTTAAATAACTTCATTCCCAAGAAATGTAAATCTTGAGTTCAAAATGAACAAGCACTCTATTTATGCACTTCCTTCTTCTACACCATTATTTTGCATTATTTTTGACAAGAAATTGTTTCTCACTACACAGTTTTCTCTCTTACTTCCTTCATCAAATATTCTTGAATGCACAGGCACATTAAAACCAGTAGTTCTCAAATCAAATTTGAACTTTTTATAGCACTCAATTTCCAAGTTTTTATAGTGTTTTTCTTTTGTTACTATTTAGAGATGGCTGTTATTTGGTTCTCTTTGGATTTTTTGGAGAAAAAAACAGACTTCTAACTGATAATTTATGTTCACAGAAGTCTACACAAAAAGACACAGAATTTGAATATATAATAGTGATGCATTTCAAAGTTTTGCTATTTTCCTACTTATAAACTCTACTTACACACATATAAAAAATAAGGAAGTATATTGTTGAAACTAACCTAAAATATCTCTCTCCTATAAAATGAAAACTTCCTTTTTTTTAAAAAAAATCAGTTATATTTAATATACATGTGATCTTATTACTAGGTAGTTGAACAATCCCAATCCTTTAAGTTGTAAAATGGTAACATACAACTCAATTGCATTTAATGTTATTATTAACTTGAAAAATTCTTATTAGCCAAGAACATAGGTGTCAATAAACCCCAGAAGTGAAATGTACTCTTACTTGTTCAAATTTTATCAGTGCTTACAGGTTTCCTAAATAATCAATCCCTCACTTAACTAAGACAAGAACTTAGAACAGGATTAGGTCCTTGGTAAGTGTTCATTATTAGGTGTCATCAAACAAGGATCTTGGCGAAACGGAAGAAGGCATCATGAAAGCACACATGAAATGTACCTGATACTTCAAAGCGATTACCTTAAACTTATTTACGGAAAGCTCTCCATATAAGATTGACAAGATACACTGGTGAAAGAAACCAGGAATGAACAATGTTAATACTTTTTCCTTAGTTGTGACTATAATTTTTTGCTAATATTCCATCATTTTTACAAAGGAATAGCAAAGATTTAGGGGTTATATAATTTTTTTTTTATTTTGACAGAGTTAGACAATGAGAGAAAGAGACAGAGAGAAAAGTCTTCCTTCTGTTGGTTCACTCCCCAAATAGCTGCTACAGCCAGAGCTACACCCATCTGAAGCCAAGAGCCAGGTGCTTCTTCCTGGTGTCCCATGTGGGTGCAGGCACCCAAGCACTTGGGCCATCTTCCACTGCCTTCCCAGGCCATAGCAGAGAGTTGGACTGGAAGAGGAGCAACTGGGACTCGAACCCGGAGTCCATATGGGATGCCGGCACCACAGGTGGAGGATCAGCCAAGTGAGCCATGGCGCCGGTCCCTGGGTTATATAATTTTCTACCTTCATCACTTCCAAGGTGTGCATGTGTTATCGTGAATAATAATCACTAAAAGCTTTGGAATATTCTTTTAAATATTTATTTTATTTGAAAGGCACAGTTACAGAGAAATAGAAGGAGAAGAAGGAGAGGGAGGGAGGGATGGAGGAAAGAACGGAAAGAGAGAGGGAAAGAGAGAAAAAGAGAGAGAGAGAAACAGAGAGAGAAAGAGAGAGAAATGTCTACCATCTACTGGTTCACTCCCCAAAGGGCCGCGATGGCAGGGACTGGGCCTGGTGGAAGCAAGAAGCTTGGGCCATCTTCCACTGCTTTCCCAGGTACATTACCAGGGAGCTAGATAGGAAGTAGAGCAGCTGGGATTTAAACCGGTGCCCATATGGGATGCCAGCTCTGCAGACAGCAGCTTTACCTGCTATGCTACAATGCTGGCCCCAGGTTTAGAATCTTAAAAAATAAAAATGTTCATTTGAGTTCTATTTTTGTTGAAATTGACTAGACTCAAAAGAAAAGTCATATTTATTTCCTAGAGAATTACATGCAGTCTGGCTTTGGTGGATATAACGGTTACAGATACCCTGCTAAGTGGAACAAAAGTAGGTAAACTGTAAATCAAAACAAGTCCTAACTACTACTCTCAGGATAACCAGCTACATTTACAAGTGTTTGAGAAGAGTCAAAGCTCTTCTGAGAGGAATACAACAGCAACAACAATAACACAAGCAGAAAAGGCTAAAGTTGATTAATCTAGCTGGACAAAAGTGGAAGTAAAAGTGAGACTTCTAGAATCTCAGAAATTTCCCAGATATGCCACTGTAAGGTATATTTTACTATTTAAAATCAACACAAATTGTCTTCATGATACATGGTAAGTAATTCAACAGTGAGCTAGTTTCCGTCCTGTGCTTAATAGGCACCAAAAAATCTTATTTCAGCAGCAAGCTAACCCACACACTTGCCACTTAATCTACATTCTCCACTGTAGATTTATTCAAATTGTTGATTATCGTCACTAAAAATAAACAATTCCAATGTTAACAGGAAAAGGAAAAGGTTATTCATTTAATTTAACTACTAAGTAAATTTTTCCAATCCTGTAAAAGTTTGCTACCTCAAATTGTTCAAAAGTGAGCCAATTAATAGATCTGATAAATAACATTAAAATAACTCAATAAAGATCTTTTGTGAGAAGAATATTTTCCTTACATTATGATGATCCCATTATCAATGGAAAACGAGTCAGAAGGTAAGCCAGCAATATTCCAAGCTCGAATTGTCACAGCTTCTCCTAGGGTACTCATAAGAGAATAATCATCTGAGCAGGGGATATCTCTTTCTTTGCACAAATCTGTCCACTCCTTGGTTTGATTCTTTAAAACACAAAGACATAGAAAAGAGGCTGCAGATTACCAAACAAATACTATGTAAACTCCTTGATTATACTTTACATTGATTCCAACATGTTGAAACTATTTCAAAAAAGGTTTGTGTTTATCAAGTTTTTCAAATAAAATTATAATTTTGAGGTTCAGCTATGAAGTCAAATTAAAATTATATCAATGCTAACATAAAGTACGAGGTGATCACTTAATACAAGTCAGAATTTTATATGTGGAAAAATAATTAGCAATTATTGTTTTATGGCTTCATTGTACAAAATAGACTACCACATTATCTACATTTTTCTTTAAATTACAAATATCCAGCAAAACATAATACAATATTATGGTATCAGAGCGAATACATTTTGAAACAGTAGGGGACAGAGAAAACATTTATTTCCTGCTCCCATGTTCCCTCCCTGCAGGAGGCACCATGTTAGGGCTATTAGATGCCAACCAGGATTAGGGTACATACTGGAGTGTTGGCTACCCCTCCTGGGGCACAACCTGTTAGGGTGCTTATGAATCAGGAAGGTACCACAACAGCCAAGGTCACCCTCAGAAAGTCAGAGGTCAATATTCAAGTTGAGATTACAGACCAAAAGCTTCAGAAATAATGAAATACATGACTGGAGAAAAGATTACAATAACAGCCAAGGGAAAGATGGCAAGAAGCAAAAGGAGAAGGTGGATAAACATTACATTGATTCCTGCCTTGGGGTTGATGACTACACTGTGTGTGAATGTAGGTGGTGTGGCTAAGAGAGCATGATGGACACAACCACCTCTCTCAAGTTCTTGCTGAATTGGCTAGATAAACATTCCTTTAGTTTTGCACATGAAAGGGCCTCATAATTTTGGAAAGACTTCATTTTCATGACCTTGATAAACCAATTAATATTATGTTGAATGCCCCACAGTTGGTTCTGTATGACATTCTCTCATGATTCAATTCATGTGCCTTTGACAGGAATATCACAGAAATGGCATCGAGCTCTCCTCATTGCATCCCATTAGATGGTACACAATTTCAAAATGGTTCATTTACTGATGACACTAATTTTTGTCACTTGAGTAAAGTGTTTCCTGCCAGGCTTCTGTCTCATAATATGATCTTATGTGTGATTTTGGTTTTTTGGATGGATGAAAGGCAGAACTCTGTTACTTGTGGCTTCAGATGAAAGAAGGCTGCCACCTAGGGCCACATGGGGTGCTGAGCCAGAGACAGACTAACAGCAAAGTTCAGCTATAAGAGGTCACTTAAGGCTGGCACCGTGGCTCACTTGGTTAATTCTCCCCTGAGTTCTAGTCTCGGTCAGAGCGCCAGATTCTGTTCCAGTTGCTCCTCTTCCAGTCCAGCTCTCTGCTGTGGCCCGGGAAGGCAGTGGAAGATGGCCCAAGTTGCTTGGGCCCTGCACCTGCATGGGAGACTAGGAGGAAGTACCTGGCTCCTGGCTTTTGATCAGCGCAGCATGCCAGCCATAGTGGCCATTTGTGGGGGGTGGCCCAACGGAAGGAAGACCTTTCTCTCTGTCTCTCTCTCTCTCACTGTCTAACTCTGCCTGTCCAAAAAAAAAAAAAAAAAAGAGGTCACTTAATTATGGTAGGCAGATTAGGTTTAGCTACGTGTGATGGGCTTTCTGGGGATTGGGTATTTTTAATGATCTTGTGGGTATAAAAGCAATAACTTACAGTTGACAGGTCTAGTATGTTGGATTAGCAATTTAAATGTACTCCAATTCTCCCAGGATAACCATACTCACAGTATTTCAACTGAAATACCGAAGCCAATCCTCAAAACAAAATGTTTTTATCTATATGGCTGGAGTCCCAGAGAAAAACTGAAACTAACATTGGGGACTTCAAACAAGCATCTCAAAACATAAACCAAGAGCTTTGGCTGATAATCAGGTGGTAAGATAGACAATAGAAATACTATGAGTATAATTCTCCTGGGAGTATTGGAGTGTTATATTTTTTATTTATGAAAAGCACTGGAGACACTTCAAAGACGCATGATTGACAACTACTCAGATGCAAGCTTGTGGGGGAGTGGGGAATCTGTTGAGAACCCTTGGTATGCAGAGATTCGGGATGCTTTGATGTAAGACAAGGACCAAATGTTGAAAGACCTCCATCTAAGTTTGGGTTCTCCAGAAGCAGACTGTGAGATAAAGATTTATGTGAGGGGATTTATCAAGGAAGAAATATCAAGAAAGCAGGATAAGGAAGGAGTGGAATCAACCTAGGATGAGGAATAAGCCTCAGTTCTGCAGGGGATAGCTCCAATGTAATCCTACAAGGAATCCTGGGAATGTCAGATATTCCTCAAGTTGTCCCAATGCGAGTGAAGGGAAGCAGACTATCATGCTTCTGCCTCTGTCAATCATTCATTAAATGATGCCTAGAAGGAAGTGAATTCCCAGGTACTTTCAGCTCTCCAAACATTGGGTAAAGTGGGTTCTGAGAACACCATGGAGCACAGGTGCTGGGTATTAGATGCGAAGGCACACAGAAGTCAAGGGGGGTCTGGACAGACTGCTTAAGTTGCCACTACAACCTCAGAATTGAACGAGAAACTTTTGATGGAGTATAAGTTGCCAGCAGTCTTGGCCTGAGAAAACAAAGATAAAAGCATAAAGATCATGCAGTAGGACTCAGTGAATGAATTCACAAGAAGAAACCATGACTTCAGAGAATCATTAAGCAAAATAAAATCCTAGGTTGATCCAATGAAGCAAAGAAAGCATAATTAAAGATTTCACAAAGATGATACTAGGCAGGATGAACATATCAATGTTTAAGATAGAGATCAAAAGTTCACAGAAGTTCGGGGTTTTGGTTCTATCTGGTGTCTAGCTCAAGGGTAACTCTGCTACTGTCATAAATTTCTAGTTTCTGTTCTGGAGCTCATGATTCCTTTGCATGGTAGTATGACTGAGAGTCCACGATTCTGACATAGGCAGTATGATGGAAGAGTAAACAAGATGTAGTTCCTTGGACTGAGTCTGTTAGAGAGGGTTGGCTTACAAGGAATGGTAGAAGTGCTAGCATGCTAAACTGGTGGCCAGTGTAGACGCCCAGTGGTATGCTTTGAACCATCAGAGAAGGGTAAGAATACCTCTGTAGGAGGTAATGAAGAGTGCTAAATTAGGTTTCAGGACACCCTGGGTATCATTCCTACTCTATTATTAACCAGCTTTGCAGCTTGAACAATTCCCTTACACTGTCAAGTAAACTCATCACTAAATGAATAGTGTTATATCAAATGTTAACTATTTGGGGGTTTGTATCTCTCAGAGCCTCCCTCCATGCCACTCTGGCTGGAAGTCTCTGACTCTTATAAGGCATGCTTTTAAATCAATCTGCTTGTCTACTTGGAAATTATTCTTTCATGTGAGACAAAGAAAGAAGGTAATGATATGTTCTCCATTGCTGTTTCACCTGTAGCATTTTGGTGCCATTGCATGGATCCCACTCGAGTTCAACTCCAGCCAGCATCAGATCATCCCGCCGGACTCATGAGCATGAGGACAGCTTTCACTTTTTTTCAGGGAATTTCACTCTATCCATAGCAATTCTCATTTTCTCAAAAACACCAGTTCCCTGTCAGCTAGTTAAAAGTGATTAGTGTGGCTGCCAGTCTTAAGACTCAGGGGCAAGGCTTGCTGATTGAGGCCAGAGCAATCCCCTGGAGCTGAGACCCTATTCTAACCTCTCTCTTCTCTGGTATGGATCAGTCCTTCATGAAAGAACTGGGAAAAGGGCTTGAGATGAATGAAGGACTTTAGCCAGGCACTCCCTGGTGTGTTCTGAAAATCTCTTGGCCGGAATCCAGTCCCTGACAAGCCTATGTGGGCACTGGGCTGAGGTGCCTCCCTTTTGTGTGGACTGTCCCTTTGTGTGGGACTGGAAGAAGACCTTGAAACAAGGTCTTGATGGATCCTGGCTGGGGCAACACTCCAGTGCTTCCAAAAAGTCTCATGCCCAGGCAGCAGACCCCGATAGCTTGTGCCAGGAAACAGTTTCCTTCAGGGAGAAAGCCCCCTGCTGTTTTGAAGTTCTCACAAGCTATAAAGTTAGAAGCTCCACTCTTCATACTTCTTGTCTTGGCTCTGGGAATGTTGGTTTGGTACAATTCAGTTTCCTTTCACAGGGATTGGCCCAATATGTGGGACTGGAAGATGGGCCAGGGCCACTCTGGCATTTTTCAAGGATTCCCTGACCAGTCAACAGACCCCAATAGCATGTTACAGTGTCAGCCAAAAACTGCATTTTGTTCTTCCTTCCTTGGAGATTAATTTGTCAGAGAGACTGGTGCAGCTTGGAGCGAGGCGATGGGCTCCAGGCTCCATGCCTGAATGAACTTTTCCATGATCCCACGTTCCAACAAGATCATGTCTCTCTCTGCTCCTCCAAATGCTTTCCATAACTTACCAGGTCTCCTCCATTTCTATAAACTCGAATTGTCATTAGCAGGTATTTCCTAGAAATTTCACTTGTTAGCTCCGGGTTAAAGTTATTCCTTTTGCAGACAGGCAGTTTTTGGATCTAGACTCCCATTAAGTCCCCATGTGGTATGAACTTGTGTAAAGTCTCAGCATATCTGTGGTATCCCCTATCTTTTCGTTCTCGAGTCTCCTCTTTTGGACCACTTCTGTCTGGTCCTTTCTATGTAGTATATAACTCAGAGAATGTTTACTAGGAGAATTTTATTTCCCCACTATGCTTTTTTGTGATTTTTACCTGCCTAGTCACCAAACCTACGTGGTAACCAGGACTGGCACTCTCTCACCAAACTCTGCTCAAAACAGCATTGTTTGCTAATGCTCTCACCATGAAGGCTCATTGTCAAAATAAGGCCCATTAGAAAGACTCAAGTTTAAGAGGCACAGAACAACTATTATGTATAAGAACCAAGCATTCGTATATATTTGACCAGGCAGAGGCTCATTCTAGCACACCACCATTAACGTAATTGATCACTCCCTACATGTGCTAGTCTGACAAATATATACCCTAGGCCACAGGAGTGGAAGGTTGAGCAAGTGTGGGTAATATGTGCTAATCACAACCTCTCCTTCCTCCCTTCCCTGTGGGCTTCAGTGCATATCTGGATGCCACAGTGTGAGAGAGTTTTGAGAGATGTCTCAAACCCAGGAGAGGTAAGACCTGAAGTGTGCTTCCATTGTTATCCTCTCATTCCAGCCAGGGGGCAAACCATCTACTTTGAGATTTCTTTGACCCCTGTGCTTAAAGAAAAATGTTTCATCTTTTTCTGTACCACCATCTTGTCTGCTTACAAGCCAGAGGATAGAGAAGTAGCCTAAGTGAGTTGTGAAAAGTGCCAACCCTTCTACTCTGACTCCTCATCTCAGAACTCTGCCTCCTAGACTGCCTCTTGGCTCTGTTTCCCTGCATATGCTCCCATATGCATTAACTTTTTTTCTGGAGTGTCACAGGGTCCTTGGGTCTATTTAGTGAGCCATCAGGGTTCCCCTGTTATCACATTTTATTATTGTTGAGGCCTTTACTCCCCAGTGGAGGAGAGTTGTTATGAGGTGACCATTGCCCCCATTGTTGTACTTTTGCCCAGGGTGTTTCTAGGCAAGAATCTAGGCCCAACAAATTCAGATGCTGTTGAATATATATGGATTAATCCAGATGATGACGTCTTGGACTTGAGACACCTCCTGACCTGACTTCCCATCCCTGAGCCTGGTTTGACTGACAGCCCCCAAATTAGACACTTCCAGTATTGGTTTTTGGTCTGGGGCATAAGGTTATTGTATCTTTGCAGGGCTTCCAGTTTTCTCTCTACTCTGCATCTTTGTAAGCTCTTTTAGGAGCCTCCTTGTAGGCCATGGCTCTTTATTCTGCCTCCTATCAGATTCTCCTTAGGAATCTCTGGAGAGATGCCCATCTGCTCTGATGGATGCCCTTTCCCATTAAACCTAACATAATGGTGAACAATCTTCATTGCACTTCTTGTCCCTGCACTTCAGCTCCTAGCCCACAATCACCCTTGGCACCCATAGGGAAGCTGCCTGAACCTTTTGTTTTAGAGGGAGTCCTAAGTAGCTGACTACTGACTAGGTATTGTTGGCCTAAGGTATTTGGGGGGGGGGGTGGAGGAGGCAGAGTAGTAAAAGGAAAACTAGACTCAAATTCAATTAGAATCTAAAGAAAGCTGGCGCTGCGGTTCAATAGGCTAATCCTCCACCTAGTGGCGCCAGCACACCAGGTTCTAGTCCCGGTCGGGGCACCGGATTCTGTCCCAGTTGCCCCTCTTCCAGGCCAGCTCTCTGCTCTGGCCAGGGAGTGCAGTGGAGGATGGCCCAGGTCCTTGGGCCCTGCACCCCATGGGAGACCAGGAGAAGCACCTGGCTCCTGCCTTCGGATCAGCGCGGTGCGCCGGCCGCGGCGGCCATTGTGGGGTGAACCAACGGCAAAGGAAGACCTTTCTCTGTCTCTCTCTCTCTCTCTCATTGTCCACTCTGCCTGTCAAAAAAAAAAAAAAAAGAATCTAAAGAGATGTTTTTGGTAAATAGCAATCTCATACATGAGAATTTGGTTCAACTGTAACTGTACATTGGGTTTAAAGGAATTTCTCTCTTGAATCTAGGAAGATCAATGCCTTTAAAAACATTGCTTTGTAACTTGCTGAACTTGCTTTGCAACAGGTTTCTGAGGAAATAGCAATGGGTAATCAATGCTTATTATAGCCCCCTAAGGTAGATTTTGCAATCTCTGGTTTAACATCACTGATTTATAGCTAGAGTTTTTAAAAAGGAGTGGAATTCCATATAAATGTAACTTTGAACTTAATTCAGATAGAGGTATGATATAATATCAGCATCTTCAGTCATCCTGGTATAACTACTAAATGCAAATTGGGTAAAGGCAAATGAGATAAATGTGTCTAAATGTAAACTTTGGTACTCTTAACATCTTATATTCTATGGAAAAACTATTTGTGTTTGCTAAAGTATGTTTTCATAAATTGTCCATAGGAAAATAGTTCAACACCACTTGACAGTAGAATTAGAATCTGATCCTCTGTTAAAGTCATATGTTTTGTCTTGTTTTGTTTTTTCAAAAATCTGTTTAAAAACTGCAGCATCTCCTTTTAATAGTTTTTGATTGGTGACTCTCTGTCAGTTTTCTAGCCAGCTCCAGTAAGCCATTTTCTCTTCCCTAGTTCTGTTAAAATTATTCCAAGTTATGGAATGATTGCATGTGTTAACTCTTATATTTAAGGTTTTATTTCTGATCCCTGAGGTGACCAAAGAGACACAGATTTTGTAATCTGTTGAAATAATCTATTGTTCTCCTTAATGTATCTGTTAAGTTGTGATTGTTAAAAAAAAACAGCAGAAGTAGCAATGTAAAGATAGGTGGCAGGCCAATTAATGGCTGCTTTACAAAATGATCTGCCATCCAGGAGACACAACAGGACAGTCCACTGCAGATGGCAATGGTTTTCAATGTGGAAAGCCAGGGCTTCAGAGGCACACAGAAGTCAGTTTTTGGAGAGCCCTGGCAGCTCTGCCAGTCATGAGTTGGGTCTCTGGAAATGGAACTGCTCTTTGGGTTGAAGGGCTTCCAGGTCAGAGCCACAGACCTTGTTGGCTCTAAGCTGAAAAACTCTTCACTCGTCCCAGCTTCCAAAGTAACCACCACTGTTGAGGGGATGGCCACGTAGGGTCAGTAATATTGCAGGCAGGACTATACATTTCCTTTTAGAGATGCCACATAACTTTTATTCAGGCCAGCTCTCCTTCCAGGACAGCTAGGTAATGGAAGTCAACAGGTGTCTTCCCTAAGGAAGTTCACACCACCCTTATGTTGTCTCTTCCAGTACCCCATGTGAAGAGATAGGTCTGGACCTCATATACACCTGGCCAGGCCTTAGCCCACATGATTATTATCAGGTTCCTCCTGTCAGTTTCTGTTTACCTCTCAATGGGAAAACTTTATGGTTTAGACAGCTCCTCTCTTAGGTCCTCTACTAATGACTCTGTCCTTTGTTTTCGACCCTGAGAGTTTAATCTGCTTGTTAGATTCATTTTCTCCAGACTTAAACCAGTGAAATTCTAGATGGCCATGCACATGAAACCCTGATGGAAACAATTTCTGCAAGCTGGCACAGTGTCCCCCTGGAGAAGCCACCTCCTGCTGGAACCCAGTCTTGACTGCTGTTCCCAATGATGCCCCTTTTCAGCATGAAGCAGCCAGAGAGGTCATCACCCAGTTTCCCTAACAGCAGTTAAGGTCTATTCTTCTGGGGTAGGAAATGTGAGGAGTCAGATGGATTAACAGGCAGTCAGGGTGGTCCCAATGGAAATTTTGGGTCCAGAGTGCTTGCTTTCCTCCAAGGGTTATCTATAGCAAGATGAAAACTGCCTGCCGACTCCTTGAAAGCTTCCAGTCTTATCAGGAGAATAGCAAGGGAGTGGAGATTCCTTCTGAGCTCCCAGCTTATTGCGAAGTAAATTAGGTATCCTACCCCCCCTCCTTTTTTTTTTTCTTTTTTTTATGATAAAGCCAGACAGAGTAAAAGATTACAAATCAGTTCTTTTGATGGATTTTGTCCCTGCCTTGGAACTGAATGCCAAGCTGATTGTCAAATTTTTTCTCCAAAATTGCACTTAAAAGCTCCTCCACTTCCAACAGTCTCTTTGGGTTTTGCCTCTCTTGGAGATCCCCTCCATTCTGCTTTTGCTGGAGGTCTCTGACTCTTAACAAATCTTGCTTTTAAATCTCAAAAAATGTTAACTATTTGCAAGATATTAATGCCATAACCCTGGATAAATCATTCAAAGATAGAAATAAATAGGCCAATCTAAGAACATAAATGCCATGCACCAGTACAAAGGCTAACAGAACTCAAAATACTAACCACAGAGAACCACTTTAAATCAGTTTTGTTAAAAAAAAAAACAAATAAATCATAACAGTAGAATGAACCTTGCTTAGGAGAAAGCTCTGTAACTAAGTGAGGCTCTATTGAGGCTAAGTGCAAGTAAATGCTTCATAAAACCAAAAAGCCTACATAACGGTTAGCTATGATGTAATTTGTTTGCTTAACACCAGTAAGTTATTGCCAAATATTTTACATTTCTCTCTTCTCTTTATTTTTATTTTTTTTCCCTTTCAATCTCTCTGAATCTTTCTTCCAGCTTTGATAGGCCCATGTCCTATGTTGGATTCAAATTTGTTTTGTTGTTGTTGTTGTTAAGAATGATAGATTTTTAAAAATGTTTTTATTTATTTATTTGAGAGAGTTAGACAGTGAGAGAGAGAGAGACAGAAAAGTCTTCCTTCTGCTGGTTCACCCCCTAAATGGCCGCTACAGCCAGCACTGTGCCGATCCGAAGCCAGGAGCCAGGTACTTCCTCCTGGTCTCCCATGCGGGTACAGGTGCCCAAGCACTTGAGCCATCCTCCACTGCCTTCCCAGGCCACAGTGAGAGCTGGACTGGAAGAGGAGCAACCGGGACTAGAACTCGGTGCCCATATGGGATGCCAGCGCCGCAGGCGGAGGATTAACCAAGTGAGCCATGGCGCTGGCCCTAAGAAGAATGATAGATTCATTTGAGGGGCAGTTACAGACAGCCAGAGCTGGGCTGATCCAAAGCTGGAAGCTACAAGCTTCTTCAGAGTCTATGTGGATGCAGGGGCACAAGCACTTGGGCCGTCCTCCACTGCTTTCCCAGGCCATTAGCAGAGGGCTGAATCAGAAAAGGAGCTGCAGGGACACAAACTGGTGCCCATATGGGATGCCTGCACTGCAGGTGGATGCTTAACCTACTATGACACAGCACTGGCCCAAAGTTCAATTTTTCTAAACAAAGCTGAAGAGTAGGTTGGGTTTCATGTGGGGAGGAATTTAAAAGAGAGAACAACAAGGAGTATTAGGATTAGTCCCTAGAGTTAGTAGTTGAGCCAGGGAGAAGACTGAGGCAGAATCAAAGGAATGGGAACATAAAGGAGGGGATTTCAGGTTTGTTTTGTAAAGAGAAGCCACTTGTCAACAGAATTTCAGACAGGCTCATCTTTTCCTCGCCCAACTGTCAGTCTCTAAAGTTATTTTGAAATGATTTATTATTGAGACTCACAGGGAGTAGTTGATTTAGCACATTTATCACAAAGGCCTAGTACTTTTATACTTGCTTAGGAACTGAAATTTTAACATTAGAGTCTGTGAATTCATATTACATTATACTTACATTTATTTATATTACATTTTAAAGTAGATTTTTTTCCTGCTCATAGATAGATTAGATTTTAGAAGAGTATTTTGCATAGCATGCTTTGGCTCCCAACCTAATTTATAAATTAACTGAAATACACAACTAGAAATCATTTAAACATATTTTGTTCCTTGTATTCATGAAAAAAAAAGCAAAGCAAAACACAAACCCTTGAGGTTAATGTTGGCTGTGATGGAAGTAGGGTCAGGAAGAGATCAAACAGCATTCCTCACCTGTCTATAGCTAGATGTAAAGGCTCCCAGGTAAGCGACAACTCCTGAGGAAATGAGGATATCACCTGTCAAGTTGATATACAGCTGTCCCAGCTCCAGAGCTGAATGGCTCCATCGAGTTTTTTCACCTCCAAGACCTCCAATCAACTGCTCAGCTCGTTCTAGTTTTTTGCTGCACAAGTCAACCTCAAAAATGAAAGCAGGATTTTATCAACATCCACAAAAGAATGATTTTAAAACTCTGCAAAATAATCCAGATGCACTTATTTTTAAATAGTCTATGAACATATAATTTATGGCTGATTTAACAATGCTCTTAGAGGTTAAATGTTTAAAAGTCAATGCTTATTTACAAACCACAATTTTCAAGTCGTTAAATCGTGTAAACCTACTTAGAACACTTGCAATTAAGCTTAATTTAGGAAGGACATCAATCAACAGCTGAGAGCACATTTTATACATCTGTCAACCAGATTCGATTATATGTAATTAAATAATGTGATGAAAAGGGGGATAATTATGAATATGGCAGATTTAAGAAAAACCCATTTCTTTTGAGGAGGCAGCAATATCCCAGCAGATACCTAAATTATTTTCACTTTAAAGTAACTTAGCCTCATCCATATTGGAAGAAGATAAGATTAAATACACATAAGTATTGGAAGAAGATAGGATTAAGTATATCTTGAGGTTCAAAATGAAATATTTATATGAAAAGAAAAATTCAATAATAACTCAATATTTTGGGATAAGATTTTTGTCTTGTACTTTTTCCTAAAGATATTAACATTTATTTTAAGTAAGTTTTTTAGATTAAAAGATAGAAAATACTGTATCAGTTTATCTAAATATACCTTTGGAAAAGGAAAGAGTATGTAATTGGTAATATTTTTGATACTTCCTGTATTTAAACACTTTTTTTTAATTTCCCTCATAAAATATCTTCTGTATTATAAGTTTCTTTTCTCATCCACTCTTCAATCAACAAAGCTTACAATAAACTGACTCTAAGACCTGTATTAGAGTATTATAAAGTTGGCTTAAGAAATTACTAAATAAAATATTTAATCCAAAACTTTTTCTTCAAAAGGAGCTTTTTGGTACATATACATCCATAGATAGAGGTACATCATTTATCATAATTTTCTAACATTTTATTATGGGAAAACATTTCAAACATAGAGCAGAGTTGAAAATGGTTAGAGTAATATATTGGTTATACTATTTAAACTAAAACTGACCGTTCCAATACCATGTCGGATAATGAGTCACATTTCTAAAGGTAAGCACAATGCCCTATATTCACACAAATATAAATCCTATAGAGGGAGGCAAAGCTAGTACCATGAGTGTGATTGACCATTGGCAAGTTGCTTAATCTTTCTGTGCTTTAATTTCCTCCAAATGGTACAAAAGTGATCTCCCTCTGTAGGATATTCTGAGAATAAATGAAATGAAACATACTGTTCTTAGAGCAACACTGCCTTGTACATAATAAACACTCAGTAAATACTGACTCTTATAAAATAACTTGATTCTTTTTTCTAGAACATAACCAGACTTCGGCAGTTAACTTTTACAAATGATATATATAAATTAAGGAAAGTTTTTAGTCTTCACACCTTCCGTGGACACTGTGATAGTTCTGCATATTGAGTTCTAATTTCAGCTCTGCCATTAACTGTCACACAAACCTAAGTCACTTAAAACTTTAGTTCTCTATTCCCTTATGTATAAGAGGAGATAGGACTTAAATAATCTAGCTCAGTATTAATGTAAGGCAGAGCCTGGCAATTTTTAAAAGAAGATTTATTTATTAATATTTAAAGAGTTACATAGAGAAAAGGAGAATCAGAGAGAGAGAGAGAGAGATCTTTCATGTGCTGGTTCATACCTCCAATGGCCACAACTGCCAAGGCTGGGCCAGGCTGAAGCCCGGAGCCAGGAGCTTCATCCAGATCTCTCACATGGGTGGCAAGGGCCCAAGCACTTGGACCATCTTCCACTGCTTTTCCCAGCTGGATCGAAAATGGAGTAGCTGGGACATGAACTGGCATACACACGGGATGCCAGTGTCACAGGCAGAGGCTTAACCTGCTATGCCACAATGCTGGCCCCAGCATTTTTTTTCGAAAGGGTCAAAAAGAAAATATTTTCAGCATTGTGGATCAAGAGGCAAAACTGAGGATATATTGCATGTATGTACTTTTAGAAACATTTAAAATGTAATCACTAAAAATGTCAAAACCATTATGAGCTCATGGACCATACAAAAACAGGTAAAGAGCAGATTTGACCTATGGGCTATAGCCTGCCAGTTTCTAACCATGAAGAATACAGGACTGGGACGTTATATGCTAGTATAAACATCACTCTTATTTACAATACTCGAGAACTTGCTCATGTTTGTCTGTATCAGAACCTACTTGATTTTCCAAGTCAGCCTTCTTCTGTTTATTTGATTCAAGTGTGTCTTGAAGCTTGTTCAGCTTATCCTGAACTTCCTGAAGGGCTCTCTGTTTCTTTCTAAGACCATCCATGGCAATTTTAAGCTCCCCTTCAGCTGAAGCAAGTTTTATCTTTTTTGGAGCTACTATTTTTGCCACTCTGCAAAAAGTAAGTAGGAAAATTAAATACCCATTTAGTAGAACAATGTATTTTCTACTACTGAGTTTATTTTTAATATCCTTGACACAAAACACTTCTTTATGCAATTTTTACTTATTTCTGCACTACATATTTTATCTAAGAATGAAACTTGATCCCAGACATAAGAAAATACTATTAAAACAGGTATCAATTATGCATACTTTTTCAAATATATAATTTTTAATCCCAAATAAAATATTACTGGTGTGAATTCTGGTGACTTTTCAAAAGGAGATTAGGATATTCATGTAGAATATATAATGTGAGAAGAAAGTACCTTAATCCGCTAGAGTTTAATTCTGATGAGGAAAAAGTATTTTAACTTTGCCATTTTTTTTATAAAAATTCTGAACAGTACCCCCAAGCAAAACAGTCATAATAAAATATGTATGCAAGGGGCCAGCATTTTTTTTAAAAAAAGATTTATTTGTTTATTTGAAAAAAGGAGAGAGAGAGAGAGAGAACTGATCTTCCATCCACTGGCTCACTTGCCAAATGGCCGCAATGGTAGCGAAGCTTGTCTGGGGGCCAGGAGCTTCTTCCAGATCTCCCACATGTGTGCCAGGGCCCAAGCATCTGGAACATCCTCTGTTGCTTTACCAGGTGCAGTGAACAGCCAGGACTTGAATTTGAACTAGCACCCATGTGGGCTCGCGCTGTGGCACAGCCGGTTAAGCCCCAGACTCTGATGCTGGCATCCTATACGGGCAACAGTTTGTGTCCTGGCTGCTGTACTCTGGCCCCGTTCCCTGCTAATGGCCTGGGAAAGCAGTGGAACATGGCCCAAATTCTTGGGCCCTTGCCAGCCACATGGGGTCCCTGATGAGGTTCCTGGCTTCTGCTTGGCCTAACCCTGGCCTTCACGGTCATTTGGGCAGTGAACCAGCAGATGGAAGACCTGTCTCTGTCTTTCTGTCTCTCTCTCTAACTCTTTCAAATGAATAAATAAATCTTAATTATTATTAATTATTCTGGCACAAATAGGATGTGTAGCCACAGGGAAAGGCATTTATTTTAAGGAACTGACTCAAGCAATTATGGGGGCCAGAAATCAAAATCCACAGGGTCAATCAGCAGGTTTGAAAGGCAGGGAAAGGCTAATGTCCAACTCAAGTCCAAAGGCTATCTACTATTAGAATGCCCTCCTGTTTGGGGGGGCGGTCTTTTGTACTTTTCAGGCTTTCAATTGATTAGATGAAATCCACCTGCATTATGAAGGACAATCTGCTTTCTCAATTAAATGTTAATATTACCCAAAAATCCACACACAGAAGGGTCCAAAATAAATTTTTTATTTTTATTTTTTGACAGGCAGAGTGGACAGTGAGAGAGTGAGAGAGAGAGAGAGAGAGAGAGAGAGAGAAAGGTCTTCCTTTTCCATTGGTTCACCCCCCAATGGCCGCCGTGGCCGGCGCACCACGCTGATCTTAACCCAGGAGCCAGGCGCCTTCTCCTGGTCTCCCATGGGGTGCAGGGCCCAAGGACCTGGGCCATCCTCCACTGTACTCCCGGGCCACAGCAGAGAGCTGGACTGGAAGAGGAACAACCGGGACAGAATCCGGTGCCCCGACCTGGACTAGAACCCGGGGTGCTGGCACCGCAGGCGGAGGATTAGCCTATTGAGCCGCGGTGCTGGCCCCAAAATAAATTTTTTTATGATTTATTTATTTGAAAATCAGAGTTACACAGAAAGGTACACACACACACACACACACAGACATACAGAGAGAGAGAGAGAGAGAGAGAGAGAGAGAGAGAGAGAATCATCCATCCATTGGTTCACTCCCCAGATGGCTGCAACACCCATGGCTGGGCCAGGCCAAAGCCAGCACCCAGGAGCTTCTTCCAGGTCTCCCATATGGGCATAAGGGCCCAAGCACTTGGGCCTTTTGTGCTGCTTTCCCAGGCTATTAGGAGGGAGCGGGATCAGAAGTGGAGTTGCCAGGGCTCGAACCTATACCCATATTGGATACCAGCACTGTAGATGGCAGCTTAACCTCTGTAGGCCATGATGCTAGCCTCTAGAATAATTTTAATAAAATATCTGGGTGTTGTGGCCCATCTAATCTGAAACCTAAGATTAATTAACACAGGGGATGATGAAAAAACTTGGAAATTAATAAGTGTAGGTCATATTACATTATGAATGCATCAAACACAACTGAATTATACAATTTAAATGTTTAAAATGTGGATTGTGTGAATTACATCTCAAGCAAAATAAAGATTTTACTTTTTATATAAAAATACATATTCAGTAATAAAAGAGATTATATAGGGAAAATGAATCTAAGTACTCAGTGACTGGAAAACAGAATCAATCATGTTGTGTTTCCAACTAAATGATCAAACATTAAATTTTTTCATTAACATAGTATATCCCAATCTGAAACCCGTATAACATTAATATAAATGCATAATCATTCAAATTGGGATTGAATTTGAAGGATGCCCTGAGGAGTTGCTTTCAGAACTTCTATTCTGTTTTGAGTGTGATATAAATGATTCTCATACAGTCATCAAAAATGGCTCCTCTTGGAGCCAGAGTTGTGGCAAAATGGGTAAAGCTGCTGCCTATGGCACTGGCATCCCTAATGGGCACCAGTTCAAGTCCGGGCTGCTCCACTTCCAACTCTTCTCCCTGCTAATGGCCCAGGAAAATAGCAGAAGATGGCCCAGGGTGTTTGAAACCCTGCCACCCACATGGGCGACCTGGATGAAAGTCCTAGCTCCTGGCTTTGTATTGACCCAGTTCCAGCCATTGTTTGGAGAGTGAACCAGTAGGTAGAAGATTTCTCTCTCTCTCTCTCTCTCTCTCTGTAATTCTGCCTTTCAAATAAATAAATAAATTTTTTTTTTTTGACAGGCAGAGTGGACAGTGAGAGAGAGAGAGACAGAGAGAAAGGTCTTCCTTTGCCGTTGGTTCACCCTCCAATGGCTGCCGCGGATGGCGCGCTGCGGCCAGTGCACCACGCTCATCCGATGGCAGGAGCCAGGTACTAGGTGCTTTTTCCTGGTCTCCCATGGGGTGCAGGGCCCAAGCACTTGGGCCATCCTCCTCTGCACTCCGGGCCACAGCAGAGGGCTGGCCTGGAAGAGGGGCAACCGGGACAGAATCCGGAGCCCCAACCGGGACTAGAACCTGGTGTGCCAGCGCCGCAAGGCGGAGGATTAGCCTGTTGAGCCACGGCGCCGGCCAATAAATAATTTTTTTTAAAAAAGGCTTCTCACCTCACCAGAATATATACTACGCCAGTAGTTTTCAGGGAATGGTCTGAGGACCCCTTGTGAATTCTGAAGACCTCTGCCATCTTTGGGAAGTTTATGATGCTCTCCCTTGTCCAACCAAGCATCTTTGGGAGGCTAGATTTTCTTTACAGACTTTGATCAAAGCAACATATTGAACAGACTGAGTGAAGAAACAAATTTGGGAGTCCAGTTGTCTCACATTAAAGACACTCTTCTCACAAATGCTCTCCTCTTTTTTTGGGAAAAATGCTGATTTCTTTGAAGAATGTTATTTTTATTAACATGATGGTTTAATTGATATTTTAAATTTACTAATAAGTTTTAAATTTTTCCCATTATAGTTAACATGGTAAGTGAACAGTCTGTATGTCTTCAATAATTTTTAAATGTATAAAGGACTCCTGAGTCTCAAAAGTTTAAGAATCACTGTATTACACTATTTGATTAACATAATTCTGCTTTTAATAAACATGCAAGCATAAGTAGATTCAAACATTCTTTTCCAAGAAGGCTTTCATGTAGCTTCTAAGTTTAATATTGTTTAAATGAGCACATATAAAAGCAAGGCATGCTAATTAGCTTTCTTTTGATCAGGACTTACTTATCATAGGAATCCATTGCTATGACCCATTTGCACAGACCTTCAGCAGCTGTAGAAGCATTCCTGATTTTTTCTGGAACAAAATCTGGATTTGGAATATAATTTTTCCTTATGATATTCATATAAGCTGCAGGAATATTATCCTTGTCATATTCATGAAGTGACTGTAGAAACCTAATGTCACCAAGAAGTCTCTTAGCTGGGCCCCAGAAATCCTCGATTTTTTTCCCTGAACCTGTTGGGTCAGGGATTTTGTCAGCTTTGATGCCTTTCAAGATGCATATGGCTTCCATGACAAGCTTGACACCAGCAGGAGGGCTCTTCATAGATTTTACCACTGTAATATCCTTGAAATAACAACATGGAATTATTTTTAAGAGAAACGTTTTATAATTAATTATACCTGGTTCCCGTTTTCAAACTAAGCCTGAAAATACAGAAACCTACTTTGTGCACTAAGTAGAAATGATGACAACAATAGAACTGTGTAACAAAATGCTGAGGAGTTTGTCTTAAGGGAAAGTCAAAAAGGAACAGTTGGAAGATACCCTATAAAAGAAACTTAGGACATGAAATCGACTTCAAAAACACATGAAGAGAGATTTGAGTGTCAGAAAGTAGAATTTTTTAGCTTCTTAAAATCTATAAAAATACTACATATGTATGTAGCAAACATTAGAAAATACAGAGAAATCATAGTAGGCTTATATTTAGTAGTATAAAGTATATATAGTATATATGTATGTTTATACTATATATAGTAGGATTATAAATAGTCTCCTATAATCCTACTAAATATAGTTCTATACATACTTTTGCTTATTTTTTATATCTTTCGTCTATTTGCATATGCTACAACATAGTGAATATGCTATAGAGTAACTAATGGAATCATAGCATATATAACACATATGCTATTTTTTAAGATTTCTTTATTTATTTGAAAGTCAGAGTTATACAGTGAGAAAAGGAGAGGCAGAGAGAGAGAAAGAAAGGTCTTCCATCCGCTGGTTCACTACCTAATAGACCCAACTGCCAGAGCTGCGTCAATCTGAAGCCAGGAGCCAGGAGCTTCTTCCAGGTCTCCCATGTGGGGGCAGGGGCCCAAGGACTTGGGCCATCTTCCGCTGCTTTCCCAGGCCATAGCAGAGAGTGGGATGGAAAATGGAGCAGCTGGGACTCTAACCAGTGCCCATAAGGGATACCGGCACTGCAGGTGGTGGCTTTACCTGCTACACCACAGTGCTGGCCCCACATATACTATTTTTTTTTTAAAAGATTTATTTATTTACTTGAAAATTAGAATTAGAGAGAGAGAAAGATCTTCCATCTACTGGTTTACTCCCCAAATGGCTGCAACAACTGTGACTAAGCCAGGTTGAAGCCAGGAGCCAGGAGCTTCTTCCAGATCTCCCAGGTGAGTGCAGGGGCCCAAGAACTTGGGCTATCTTGTGCTGCTTTCCAGGCCATTAGCCGGGAGCTGGATCTGAAGTGGAACAGTCAGGACTTGAGTCCATGCCCATAATGAATGCTAGCATGGCAGGCAGCAGCTTAACCTGCTAAGTCACAACACTGACCCACATACATGCTATTTTAAAAGTTCTCTGTTCCAATATCAATATACATAGTGGACATTCTTCCATGCTAGTAAACCTTTATATCACCATATTTTTAAACAGAGGGATGCGAACAATTTATTTTTTAATTTGTGTTTATTTGAGAGACAGAGTTCCCACTTGTCTATTCACTCACCAAATGGCCACAATGACTAAGGCTGGGCAGGCCAAAGTTGAGAGCAGGGGACTCAATCCTAGTCTCCCCTATGGGGGTGTCAAGGACCCAACTTCTTTAGCCATCATTTCCCAGGGTACACATCAGATGGATGAGGAAATAGGGAGTGGAGCTAGCACTCAAACCCAGGCACTCCAATATGGAAGGCAGGCATCCCAACCAGTGTATTTAATTAATAGGTCAAACACCTGCTCCTTTATCACAATTTGTAATGCCTACGTAGCATTCAAGGTATGGATATGCATCATAATTCTAATACTCTACCAATGCTTTTCCCCTTCCATTTTGACTTTAATATTACAATGACATATTGAATTAAAGGCTTTATAGCGTTTGTTTTTAGAGCTTTTGACAAACCACCTTATAGAAAGAATGTAAGGGTATCTGTTTTCCTAAATACATCCTTAGAAGATGTGGTAGGTATTTTGGTGGACCAAAAAAATCTATTTTAATTTGTATATCTATAAATGTGCTTGAGGTAGGATATATTTATATATTATTGACTGTATTTCCTCTTTTATAAATTACCTCTTTCTATAATTACCATTCTATCTTAGAGCTACCAGTTTTCTTACTTTGCAAGACTTTTTTTTTACACAGAGGCATATTGATCCTCTGTTTGCCGTGTGTCACAGACATTTTTTTCTCAAGTTTTTCTAAAATTCTGTCCATAGTGTCTATGTTAAACAAAATGTGTTGATTTTTAGGTATTAAACTCCATTATGGGCCGGCGCCATGGCTCACTAGGCTAATCCTCCGCCTGCAGCGCTGGCATCCTGGGTTCTAGTCCTGGTTGGGGCGCCAGGCTCTGTCCCGGTTGCTCCTCTTCCAGTCCAGCTCTCTGCTGTGGCCCAGGAGGGCATCGGAGGATGGCCCAAGTGCTTGGGTCCCTGCATCTGCATGGGAGACCGGGAGGAAGCACCTGGCTCCTGGCTTCAGATCTGCGCAGCACTGGCCGTGGTGGCCATTAGGGGAGTGAACCAACGGAAGGAAGACCTTTCTCTCTGTCTCTCTCTCACTGTCTATAACTCTCTCTCTCTCTGTCTCTCTCTCTCACTGTCTAACTCTGCCTGGCAAAAAACAAAACAAAAAACAAACAAAAAAGAAAACTCCATTATATAAAAATGCTTATCATTATGGGAAATGCGAGACTATCCAGAATATGTCTACAAGGATTTTTCCATGGGAAAAAAATATGCATGGACTTCCAAATTTTTTGCACCAAGACAAACTTCTCTTTGGATTCCATTTTCTACAAACTTTCTGAAGTCTTCTTACTTTATAAACAGGTATGTTTAATGGTTTTTAACCCTACAATATCTCTCATGCCTAGCAAATCCTAAGGCTTACTCCATCCTACAATTATCTGACCAACACTTCCTGCTCTTTCATAATAATATATCTATGTATAATTAAATTTCAATTTAAATATTGAAATCTATTTAGAGTAAGGTGCAAAGACAGAATCACACATCCTTCTCTATTACTGTACTCAGGAGGTTGCTTAGTCAAGATTGACAGAGTATTTATTTTTATAAATCCAGCCTTATCTTTCTAAACTCAAAAGTCCCCTTTCATATCTCAATTTTAATGACATATTTCACCAAATCTGACCACTAGTATAAAATAAATCATTTAAAACACATTGTTATTGTATGTTTCATATAAAAATCACTGTTCAACACTGACACAGTAACATCTACTATAAAGCTTATCTGAATTACAAAAAATGCCTAAATATAAAAAATGTGTACTTTAAAATAAAATTAACTGTTTAGATCTCATGCCACTGTTATAATGGCAAAGTTCTTCAAATAAGTGTCATTTTACTATTGTATGTTGTAATGTCTAGTGGCTTTTTTCCTTACCAAAATTGTTCATCATACACATGCATTTTATTTTTCAGGAGAGTTAGAGATCTTTTTGCTACTTTCAAAATGTTTTCAATTTCATTACATGTAAACACTAACATGAAGAGACAGACTAGATTGTAGCACACAATGCTAACTACTTTCTTTAACTGTGATTATTTATTTCCTAGAAAGTGCTTGGCTAAGCTCTTACCTGTGCAGTAAGAGTATCAAGTGCAGTTAACGCTGACTCCAGTATTGGCAAGGCCTCCGCCAGGTCAGCGTCACATTCATCTTTGATGGCTTTAGCAGCCATGGCTTGTTCGTTTGCAATTGTTTCATCAGCTTTCACAATTTTTTCAGTTTTAGCAACCTCTACAGACTCCTTTTCAATCATTACCATCATTTCATCAACTTCTTTGCTAGCAACTTTTAATTGAGGATGCAGTGCCCCCAATTCAGTTTGCATTGTGGCTACTTGAGACGCAGCAGAATCCAGTTTATCCAAACCCACTTCATATCTCTTTTTCATTTTCATTACTTCACTGAAAGCAAATAGGTAAAACAAGGTTAGTCCTGAGGACCTGAATCCTGTATCAAGGAAAAAGCTGAGTATTGTTGACCTTTTCAGATTTTGTTCAAGGTATAACTAAAGGAGTGATTAAGTGATTTCCATAATATTAACAATTTGTAAAAATATGAACCCTAGAACACTGGATTATGCACACTTAAGAACAAGTAGTATGTCTTACTTGTTTTTGTATTTTCAACTCCAGATAATATCTAGACGAATAATATAAATTCCAAAGAGTAAGTTTAAACAAGGAAGGAGCCTTCTTTATCAAAATGAATGCCGTACTTCTAAAATTAGTACTTGGCTAAGTTGATTCCAACAACACTACTGTTCCTTAAAACCTTTTATGATCAATTTTTAAAGTTTATTTATTTATAAAGGAGAAAGAGAAAAAAAAAAAAGAGATTTTTCCAGTCATTGCTGTACTACCCAAAATACGCAAAACAGCTTGGGCTGGTGTCAGGCTGAAGCCAGGAGCCTGGAACTCTACTGGGGTCTCCCAGGTAGGTGGTAGATACTGAAATACTTGGGCCACTGCTCTGATATGTGCTGCCTCCAATGGTGTGCATTTGCAAGAAGCTGGATCAGAAGCAGAGGCAGAACCAGATCCCAGGCACTCTGATTATGTGATGCAGACATCCCAAGTGGTGGCTGTTTCTGCTGTGCCGTCACACCTGCCCCATCATCACTTATTTTAAACACAATTTCAGTGCCCCAAATATCTTATTTTGAATGTTTTCAAAAGTTAAAAATGTTTTTAAGATGTATTAGCCTCTTTAAAGTAAGACTTTTTCATTAAGGGTAAAAGGACAAATAATATAAATTATAAAGCTCAATACTTTTTGGATGCAAAACAATTATAAAGTAAGTTTATCAGAAAAATGTAATATTTTAATGTACTTTAAAATTTAATATCATAATGTACTTTCAATTTTTATCTGCATTCATATATATACTCTCCATAGAAAGAAAATACTTCATCATTTGTTTTGTTTAAAAATACTTGGTATCCCATAATGTTTCAAAAAAAAAAAAAAGGTGACATAGTTTAGAAATCCTCTTCAAAAAATAGGCTGTGGTAGGAAACTGGTTCAATCTAGAAAAGGAAATTATAAGGATACTGACAGCTGTGTCACAAAAACAAATCAAAAAAACACACTTAGAAGTGAGGGCATGCCACATTTTGTCACATGTTGAATTCCCTGTAGGTGAGCCAAATACCCGACAGTAATGGGAACTGAGAGGACTAGGCATACAATGCCGTTTTATCTGCGAGTTTGGTTTCAGTCAAAACCTTGTGCGGCAAGCACAGGAAAGGTCTCGTACCTGCCAGCATGAGCCAGCTTCAGTATTGTGGCTCATCCCATGTGACTCTTTGTTAGTTTAACCACTGATTTCCTGGCAGGTGACCTGATAACTTGCTGCCAGGTTACAGTACTATCTGCCTATTAAGAGATCTGAGGGCTTTAGCAAGGGAAAAGTAATCATAGGGCAGGAATCTTAGTTGAGGTAAAGGAGAATGTTTTAAAAAATTATTTATAAGGAAATTTGAAAGAAAAAAATTGAAAAAGGAAAATTTGAAATATGAGAATATTTGAAAAAGCCAAGAAAACAGTGACTCTTTTCATCTTCCTGTAAGTTTGTATCTCATTACTTTAAGCTTTCTTTTCTTTAGGATGCTCTTAAACATTGTGAGAGCACAAAGCCTCGCCCATGACTAATACACAAAATTTAATCAGACTCTCCAAGCAAGATCCCATTATATTAAAGGTCATAAGATCTACTTGAAAAGACAATTATCTTGAGAGCCAAAGAAATAATAAAATCTAGGCCAAGCATGTAACAGTCTTGGGTGGGAACTGCAGATTTCACTAGGTTTTTGGAGAAAATACTGATGGCATGATTCAAACAGAGGGGTGCAGATTACAGTGAACAGGTCACTCCAGCTCGGGGGACAGAGCAGCAGTCACTATAAAAAGAGCAGTGTCCATGGGTAGCATGTCAGCTGGTATGAGCAAAGGTACTTCAAAATACTTGACACACTGAGCTAGCCACAGGAAGATTTATAATTCACTATGTAACCATATATTAATAGTAATATATTAATATATCTAAAAGAATTTTTTTTGAAAGGCAGAGTGATAGAAGAAGAGACAGTAAGAGAAAGATGTTCCATCTGCTGGGTTCACTCCCCCAATAGCCACAATGGCCAGGGCTTGTCCTGGCCGAAGCCAGGAGCCCAAGTGCATCTGGGCCCAAATACTTGGGCCATCTTACACTGTCTTCCCAAGTGCATTTTCTAGGAGCTGGCCAGAAGCAAAGCAGCTAGGACTTGAAACACTGCTCTGATATGGAATGCCTGTGTCTCAGGCAAAGGATTAACCCACTGCACCATAACACTGGCCCCACTTAAAAGAATTTAGTCTGTTAGATTAAGGATTGCACTTGAGCTTTAAATGTAAATCATTTAATTGAGCACTAGATTTAGATTTGTGTTTTTAAGTAAAAATTTCACAATTTTATAGATAATATTCAAACAGTTAAAGGAACTTAAGGCTGATAAATTTGTAATTCTGAATTATATACATATATAACTTTAAGTTTATATATTTGTTTAAAAATATAAACATATTAAAATTATAAATGCAATATTAAAAATTTTGTTTAAACACCTTTTGAATGTGACTAAGCATAACTGAAGACCTAACTTTAAAGGGGACTACTAACATTTTCTAAACTTCTAACTTTCTAGCTTAAAAACATTTTTATATTTTATAATACAAATATATACTGGGTTTTAAATTTTAGAAACACAGAACATTAATAAATTTTTCTGCATGTTAAAGTCATCCACAAGAACATCACAGAAACTCACACTGACACATTCTACAGTATGTTATTATTTATGTGGATACTTTCAAATGAGCGTTTCTTGGAGAAGGAAAGTTGGCTATGCATACTAAATGGCTATCTCAGGGGTCTCAACTTTCAAATATCTGAAAAGAGGGCTTATCTATCATCTAATCACTCACCAAAAAAGAAATGACTCGCTAGTGGCATTTATTTAGTATCATTTTCAATTACCCTGAAATTTTACCATAGTTCTGAATAGTATACCTGTGCTCTTTTAACAAATATGATTGCAGATTTACCATGTAGAAGGCAATGCATCTACGTGAAAGAATAAGGCCTACTCCCTGGCCTCAAAATGTTTATGGATTAAATCACTTAAAGATTTAACAAAGCTCACAGTATATGAAAAAAATCTCTATTCCAACATTGCTGTCATTTTTGTATACACAAATATTTTTAAGCCATCACTGCTAACTTAGAAATGTAAAGCTTCATTTTTACCTTCTTTTCTTTTCTAACAACAATTTGAAGGTAGAGATTAATTCGAGATAAGAGGTAGGAGTCACATAATTGTATCTCTGGAGTTCAACGTAGAAGGATGTTGATAAATTGATAGTAGATGTGTGGAAGCTTTTACACATGTCGATACAGCCAACTCGTATTTCCTCTGACATTTCAATTTCTTCCAAGAATCGTGAGGCAACTGCCTGCAGTGCATCTTCAGGCCATGACTAAATTTAAGATAAATGCTTTAGCACTTTGTCAAAGTTATTAATATGACTCTGTTGCTACCGAAGCCCTTTGCAATTTATGGATGTTGGAGATGGAAAGGAACAGGATAAGGGATGGGGTGGGAGAAACATTTTCATGAGGAGTTTTCCTCAACTGCTTGCATTCTTAGAGTGTTAACTCTTTATGGCTTGTTCTGGGATTAGAGAAATTCTTCATGAGTATTGCACAGGCAAGAAAGGGGAGAGGAATCTAACATGAAATATCTATTTTTATATGCATTTTATTAGTATTAATTTTTAATCCTATTACCCTTTCCTTCCAAACTCCAGAATCACATAAATAACTGCCTCCTTGATTTCTCTTGGATAGTTTACAGGCATCTCAAACTCAACAAGCCCAAAACATGATTCTTATGTCCCTTATCATAGGTGCAGTCTTGCCCAACCAAATTAACATCATCACCATTCATCCAGGTGCCTGAGCCAAAATGTAAGACATTTCCTTGATCCCTCTGCATTTCCTCAACCCCACATCCATCCCACAAGCAATCCACGTAGCCATCACTATGACTTTCCCTTCTTTTCATATATACCTCAGCAATCCCCACTGAAGTCTCTGTCATCATCTCCCTGGAATTTTCCAATAGTACATTAATTGCTTTCATTCTCTATATGGTTGCAAGAGTGACCTTTTCAAAATGTGAACCAGCTCATATCACACTCCTCAACATATGCTTTTGTGAAATTTCCCAATATACTTAAAATAAAATTCAAACCAACTGGCAAATGTCTAACTGATTTGGCCTTTCTCATCTTTCTGACCTTAATTTTATCACTTCACCTTCAGTTACTTTCCTCATGTCATCTCGACTTTCTCTCACCCCTCTCATTCCTTCCAGCCAGCCCGTTGCCTTCACAAGTTTATATTCTGTCCATGTCTTCTCAGGACTGGTACATTTCATCTTTCAAGGCTTCTCTTAAAGGTCACCTATTCAAGAAGCCTTCTGTATGCTACCCTACGTGATGGCATTTTTTTTTCTTTTCTAATTTGTCTCTAAAAAGTAAGCTCAAGGAAATAAGAGGTCTTATCTGTTTCATTTACTTCTTTACCTCCAGCTTTAGGAATAAGATCTGCTACAAAGCCCCAGAAGGTTCAATAAATATGGTTTGCATGAAATAATTAATTTTACCAAGAACTGGTGATACAGAGTGGCTATATACATTTTCCAAAGTCATAAATGTCTATGTGTAAGATTCTACTCACAGGATAGATCCCAGTCATGACCTACAGTTTTCCTACTACACACATGGAGAGCGAATTATGATACACTGTGAAAGTCAGAAGGGAGGATTAACTCAATTTTCAAACTGAGCTACTCTCACTTTACTACCTCTTCTCCCTCCCCTACCATCATCCCTTCTCTACCTTTGTCCATTCAGCTCTGGGCTTCCTAACATTGAAGTTGACCACAGAAAACATCACTCTGACTTCCTTTCCTTTGACTTCTGCTGGGTTTGGCTAATAGAGAGATCATAGAGTGGAAGTAGAGATAGGTGGAGGTATTTATATCCTCCCTGACGTCTAGCTGTATTTGAGTTCTAGGTTTCTAGTTTCTGTTCCTGTGTTTCTGTCAAGCAGTCCTACTTCCAGAATCTCAAGCTCTCTGAGCTACAGTGACACTCTTTCCTCCATCTTCTCTTTTACACCCAGGTGCAGCAACAACTTCCTGCTATTGCTCCCCCACTTCCTGTTGCTCCAACATTCTTTTTTGGCTCCATTGACTCTGCTTACACCTTCAAGAAAACCCTCTTCATTAAGCTTTCCTCAATAAAAGCTTCAAGCATGCGCTATGTTTTTGAGTGACACTCATTTATCCTAACACATTTCATACCATATTGATGTTAATGACTACATATACACTTTTTTTTTTTTTGACAGGCAGAGTGGATAGTGAGAGAGAGAGAGAGAGAGAGACAGAGAGAAAGGTCTTCCTTTTTTGCTGTTGGTTCACCCTCCAATGGCCACCGCGGCTGGCGCACTGCGGCTGGCGCACCACGCTGATCTGATGGCAGGAGCCAGGTATTTATCCTGGTCTCCCATGGGGTGCAGGAGCCCAAGCACTTGGGCCATCCTCCACTGCACTCCCTGGCCAGAGCAGAGAGCTGGCCTGGAAGAGGGGCAACCGGGACAGAATCCAGTGCCCTGACCTGGACTAGAACCTGGTGGGTTGGCGCCGCAAGGCAGAGGATTAGCCTAGTGAGCCGCGGTGCCGGCCTACATGTACTCTTAATGTACACATTTATATTTTCACAAATACATTATGATTGATCACAAAATTCTGCAGAACATTTTTTGTGAGGAGTCCATAAAAATAAGTCAATATTCTTAAAAGATTCAATATTTTTAAAAGTCTGCTTAAAATTTAGATGACAATACCTGAAACCAGTCAATGGTACAGCAGTTAACAAGAGCAGGGAACTTTCTAAGACGAATCCGAAACGCATCTCCAATGGGACTCATGGCAAGGACCACGTGCAGTTGGTTGCGACAGCGATCAATAAACATGTTGAAAAGAGCTATGGGGCTTCCATCTGTTTGTTTTGTTTTATCACGCTGGCGATCTAACTGCCGCATCTTTTCACATATCTCCTGCTTCTCATCTAGTGCAAAGAGATTTGGAACCTCCCCTGCATTGAGCAGATTGTTGACATCTTCAAGAAATGACTCTCTTTTAATTTGAGTATCTGTAAACAGGAAGACACCTTGCACGTCACTTTCACCACATTTCCTTAAGATCACTTTTAAATCTTCACGCCACTCAGTAGTACCATAGCCCTTGGAGATTTCAACCTGAAAAACTGAAAAATCAGCCATGTGGGCAGCTAGTTTGGTAACAGACTGCCTTCCACTCCCTCCAACACCAACCAGGAGAGCATGACTGCGAGGCTGTTTCAGGATCCTGGAAATTCTGCTGATGTGTTCTATGGCAAACCGGAATAAGACCAAGTTCATAGTTTTTTTGCTCATATTGTTGTATTCTTCTAGGTGAGCTTCTACTATAACTCGAAGGTTATCCACATCTGCGACTTCTCTATAGTTGGTATCCTCTCTCTTGAGATCATGGAAATCACAAAACATTAAGCTGCGTAAGTCATCTTCTTCTACTACTCCATCATTATCAAAATCCAAACTTTTAAAAAGCTCATGAAAATCTTCTCCCATACATTTTTTCAAAGTTTCTTGAATGTAGTTGACAAGCCAACTTCTGTCTGCATTATCCAGAAGGCGATCATAATACACTCTGAGGACCTGTCAGATAAGTTTTTCAAAAGCAGCTTTAGTCACTGACTGTTCTTTTTTTTTTTTTCATTTTAATTCTGTTATACAAAATATCATAGAATAAACAAGTAACATAAAAATACTCTCAGGAAATTTCTATGGGTTTTGTTAAAAGCACATCCAAATACTCAAGACCAATTCACAATAATGTTATTTTAAATACTAATTTTGAACACACGTATCTAGAATAATAAACATTTGCATTTAATTTTCAGTAAATGAAAGGTAATTTTGGATTGTAGAGGGGCAAATAGAATGAAAGCCTTGAGAAGGTGAGGCACTACTTTTGCTTGTCACTCACAGGTGGAAAACAGAGCTGGGCCCTGGTATCCAGGATTGCTCCCTCCCTTTAAGGGTTGATAACATTTTGGAACTCACAGGCAAATCAATAAACTTTTTAAAGCACATTTTTCTAGAGGAAAAGGAAATATCTTGGGTAGTTAGAGGAGCTGTTTCAGAAATTTTTTAATCATTTTTGTTTTAAAACATTACAGAGGGAACTCTACTGACATAAATCTCTGTTTATATACCCATGCTATAGAAATTCCAGAAATAATCCAGAAATAATCAGGTTTGCCATATAAAACAGCTGCTTCTTCAAAGTGGCATGACTCGGGACTGGGTTATGTCCTCCCCAAATTTATATGTTAAAGCCCTAACCCATATGTCACTGTATTTGGAGATATGGCCTTTAAGTGGGTAATTAAAGTAAAATGAAGTTGTAGATAGAGCCATAATCTCAGAGGACTATTGTTCTTATAAAAATAGCAAAGAATACTAAGGCATGCCCCTCTGTTCTCTGTCTCTTTCTCTTCCCCTGCCCTCCCCTGACCCTCACTTCCCCCAGTCTGACACACTTATAGAGGGTAGGCCAGGTGAGGACTTGGAGAGAAGGTGGTCTTCAACAAGCCAGAAAGAAAGCCCTCACTAGAAACCAGCACTGATGGCACCTTGATCTTAGACTGCTAGCCTTGAGAACACTGAGAAAACAAATTGCTAAGCCACTCAGTCTGTTGTATTCTCATATAGAAGCCCTACAAATTAATACACAAACGATATATGTCACATATACGTCATCAGCAGAACTTTGATTCCTTAACTGCTCTGCCATTTTGGGTAAACCAGTTAAACTCTCCAAACCATCTTCTTTAAAATGGAAAGAGTAACACTCGCCTTGCAAAAATCTTACAGATTTGTGTCAAAAACCAAAATAACAACATATGTGAAAACACAATAGTATTGAAATATATTAATTATTATTATTCCTTGGCATTAGGCTATTGGCATTCATGGTATATCATGGTTTTAGTGTTTTCACTATTGTCAAATTGATGATTTAATAACATCCTAGTGGCTGCACAGGCACATACTCCAAGCAGTTCAAAAGCTATTTCCTTATGGGAAAATGTAGTTTCCCAATGTGTGTCAATGATCACTGCCTTGGATTGAGTTCCTAAAGACCTCTGACAATATCCCCATGGGAGGATTGAAATAAATTAAGCCAGCCTCACATATAGAATAAATGCCTAAGCATGAATCAAGTATATTATATCTATCTGGCAGTTTATTCCAAACCCAGGACACTGTTCTCAAAGGTCTACACACCTATATTGTAATCATCTGATATAGTTGCTAAAATGCAGATTTCAGAGCCCCATACTGGATCTGTTGACTTAAAACTTTGACAATGGCACCTGGAAACATCCCATTCCCTCATGTTTATTTTTTATTTTCTTTATATAAGGAACAAAAATCATAAAGCCAAAGATATTTTTGCATTTATATGCCACTGAGATCAAGATACATAACATTTCTTGTACCTTAGCAGGCTTCCTCATACTCACTCTTACTAATACCCTGACTTCTAATCCCTATCCCTATAGACAGCCATTTTTCTATCACTATTCTTCACATTTTATAAACCTGGCATGGAAAATTTTCTTATTAATCCAAATAATTGCAAAAAATCCAATTTCTGATTTACTTATATTGTAATTTGTGCTTTGAATTTATTTATATCAAAGTCTTGATTGCAAATTTTAAAAATTAAGAAACAATTCACATACTATAAAAATATACTATTAATGTATACATTCATGTTCTTTTATAACATTTGCAAAGTTGTACAACTACCACTATCTACTTTTAGAACGTTTTCATTTTCTCCAAAAGGAACCTGGTAACCATTAGCAGCTACTTTTTACCTCTTCCCACCATCCTCTGGCAACCACAAATCTACTTGTACTTCTAGTAACCTTGAATTTTATTATTCTGGACATCTCATAGATAAAATCATGTGTCTGCCTTCTTTTACTTAGAATAATGTTGTTTAGGTTTATGTGTATAGAACTGAATAGGTTTATCTGAATAGAACTCCATTGTATGTATATATATTTTATCCAGTTATCAAATGTTGGATGTTTGGGTTGTTTGCATTTTTTTGTTATTTTGCATAATATTGCTAGTAACATTCATGGATAAGTTTCTATGTGGCTATACATGAATTCTTTGGGTCATATATCTAAGGGTAGAATTGCTAGGTCGTGTGACAACTATGTTTAATGTTTTGTTGAATGTCAAGCTAAATGCCCACCAGGGTTCCAATTTTTCCACATTCTCATCCAAATGGCTTATTGGCCACTGTGATATCTTCTTTGGAGAAATATCCATTCAACTACTTTGCCCACTTTTTAGTTGGGGTGTTTTCTTATTGCTTTATTTAATAGTTTTTTATGTATTCTGGATACCAGATACTCATCAGATACAATGATTTGCAAGTATTTTCTCCTATGGATTCTCTTTTCACTTTCTTTAAAGTGTCCTCTGAAGCATGGATGATTTTCCGTTTTTCTCAGGTTTTTTTTTGCAGAATATCTATATTTAACAAGAAAACCAGGTGATATGATCCCTAAAGTTTGAGAGCCATGTAGAAGTCAAAAGGAATTATAAACAGTAAGTTTTATGCCTTGAAAACCGTCTAGTGAAATTTTATGAGGTTCTCTAGAGTGGTAACAATGTCTAGGAAGGGAAAAGATACATAATGTAGTCTCTGACACATGAGTTCCTGAAGAAAACTTTTTTGAGCAAACAGAGATAAAGCACAAATTAGAGTGCTCAGTTCAATCACTCCATATTTTTTGAAATGTTGACAATGATGTACCAAATACTGTTCTCAACTCTGCAGATAAATCAGTGGAGGGAAAAACCTATTCTTCATGGAACTTACATGCCATTTGAGGAATATAGACAATAAGCAATAAATAAATTGCATAGTATGTTACCACTTGATAATAATGGAAAGACAGAAAAGAGAACAGGATGAGAAAGACTGGAACTGCTATGATAATAGGGAGGTACGGGCTCTACTAAATAGGGTGGTCAATGCAGGGCAAGATTTGATGAAAGGTAGGGAGGGAGCAGGCTCAAAGGATCAGTATCTGCAGGAAGCATTCCTGGCCCCCAGGGCCTTCACTGCTGATAAGCAGTAGATAGATGGTAAGAGCAGCAGACTGCTAAAGAGAAGAGGCAGGAGGTACACATATCATGTCCTACCAATCATTGCGCCTTTTTTTTTTATTCTGAATTCCTCTGAATGAAGTAAAGTGCAAGGCTTTGAACTAAGGACTTAAACTCATTATATGTTAGGGACCTTCAAAAGTGAAGCAGGGGCTGGTGCTGTGGCACAGTGGGTAAAGCCAGCGCCTGCAGTGCTGGCATCCCATGTGGGCACCAGTTTGAGTGTAAGCTGCTCCACTTCCAATCCAGCTCTCTGCAATGGCCTGGGAAAGCAGTAGAAGATGGCCCAAATCCTTGGGCCCCTGCTGCTACGTGGGAGACCTGGAGGAAGCTGCTGGCTCCTGGCTTCAGATCAGTGTGGCTCCAGCTGTGGTGGCCATCTGGGAGTGAACCAGAAGTTGGAAGACCTCTCTCTCTCTGCCTCTGCCTCTGTAACTCTGCTTTTCAAATAAATAACTTTTTTTTTAAAGTGAAGGGAAATGTGACAACACATTCTATGACAAGTAAGCCTGCCTGATTTCTTTTATACATGCATTCACCAGTATTTATTGAGTGCTTCCATTTTCCATGTACTGGGGAAAGCAGTTGCTAAGTAAAACTGATGCTCTCATAAAGCTTCTGGTGGAGTAAAGATAATAGGTAGTAAGCAAGAATTTAAAAAGTGCCATGGAATGTTTAGTATTATGAAAAAGAATAAAGTAAGGTAAGGCATAAAGATCTGGCATGGTGTAGGGATGGTCCAAGGCAAGCTTGCATGATAAGAATCTATTTTAGCAAAGATCTTAACGAGGTAGGTAGTAAGAACTCTGGAAAATGGGAAACTGTTTTCCAAACAGAAGTTTTCTCAGACACAAAGTGTCTGAGGTGGAGGATGCCACTGGAGCAAGATTGACCCATGACAAAATTCTGCCTTAGGCAATGTGCTCTGCTATTTTCTGAACATTTATGCCCCCCACCCTTAACTGCCATGCTGTAATCCTCATGCCCAGGGTGAAGGTATAGCTTTGGGAGGTGATTAGGTCATGGGGTGGAGCCTTCATGAATGGAATTAGTATAAAGAGATCTTAGATTCTCTCATCCTATCTACCATGTGAGTGGACAGTGAGAAGTCTGTGAAGCATACCATCACCAGGCACCAAATCTGTCAGTGCCTTTAACTTGGACTTTCCAGGCTTCAGGACTGTGAGAAATAAATTGCTGCTGTTAATAAGTCATCCAATGTATTACTTTGTTAAAGCAGCCTGAGCAGACCAGGGAACACTTCCCAATGAATTCAGTGTCATCTTCCCCTATAACCATCCTCCTCTCTGGCTCTCAGCATATTTCTAGTACCCATGTGGCTACCAAAAAGTGGGTCCCACTAACACACTAGAGACCCAGAGGAATCCCAGAGATTATGCTTTTCCAAACAATCCCCTTTAGGGAAATTTCTATGGTGAAAATTTCTGGGCAGTGCCGCAGCTCACTAGGCTAATCCTCCCCCTGCAGCGCTGGCACCCTGGGTTCTAGTCCCAGCTGGGGCGCCAGATTCTGTCCCGGTTGCTCCTCTTCCAGTCAGCTCTCTGCTATGGCCCTGGAAGGCAGTGAAAGATGGTCCAAGTGCTTGGGCCCTGCACCTGCATGGGAGACCAGGAGGAAGCACCTGGCTCCTGGCTTTGGATCAGCACAGCGTGCTGGCCGCAACACACTGGCTGTAGCAGCCACTTGGGGGGTGAACCAACGGAAGGAAGACCTCTCTCTCTCTCTCTCTCTCTCACTATCTAACTCTGCCTGCAAAAAAGAAAAAGAAAAAAAAAGAAAATTTCTAAGTGGACTGAATCTTCACTTGGACATACTGGAATATGTGGAGGTGTAGAGATTCAAATTGTTATCTAAAAGACTTAATTAAAGGCTGAACTAAACGAGAAGTTGCACTGATTTCAGCCACAGAAAAATACCAGAAAAACAAAAGAAGGCCCATGTTTCCCAGACACTGATTAAGAGAAATTTTCAGTGGAGAACAGACAGAACAGAACAGAGACTCTCTGGCCAATAAAGACAGACACACTGCCATCAGCCATGTTGCAGCCACTCCTCCATCTGCATGGCTGGTACCCAGCAGGAAGCACTATCTTGTGAGGGTAAGGTGAGAGGAAGCTGCTGTAGCCACCATCACTAGCAACTTTGACTGAAGGAGAATTCCAAGCTCCCCAGGGGCTTTGAGTCTAGCTTGGGGAATGGACTGGGGTTTGGGCGACTACATTGCTCATGAAGGGAGATCACAGCAGAAAGCCTTAACAGGCATGCTGAGGCAGAAGTTGGAAAAAGACATTCCAAGTAAATGGAAATCAAAAGTGAGCAGGAATAGTTATGATCATATCTGACAAAACTATTACAAGAGACAAAGAAAGTCATACATAATGATTAAGGGTTTAATTCAACAACAAAATGGAACTACCATAAATACATAGGCTTTCAATCTGGGGGCATCAGGTTTTATTAAACACATGTTAATGGATCTAAAGGGAGACATAAGCTCTAGTATAATAATAATGGGGGACTTCAAAATGCTACTGTGTTCAATGGACAAATCAACCAAACAAAATCAACAAACAACAGAGCTAATCTACATTACTGACCAAAGGACCTAATAGGTATCTACAGAACATTTCATCCCAGAGCTGCAGAATATACTTGAGTGCACAGAAGATTTTCTAGGATAGACCGCATACTAGGCCATAAATCAAGTCAATAAATTAAAAAATTTGAAATCATACTATGTATCCTTTCTGACCACAATGGAATGAAACTGGAAATTAACAACAAAAGAAATTCTAGATAATATACAAACACAAGTAGATTGAAAAACATACTCCTGAACCAATAGTGGGCATACGGGAAATCAGAAGGTAAATAAAAAATTCCTTGAAATCAATTAAAATTAAAACACACTGGGGCGGAGCCAAGATGGCGGAACAGTGAGGGCGCACACAAACAGTCCGGGAAAAGATAGTTTAATAAAAGTGGAGTTGCAGTAACTCCAAGTAAAGACTTCGAAAAACAATGCGGGGGAAACTCTCCCTGATCCACTGGACTTGACGCGGAGGAGAACGGACTCGCCCTGCTGCGGGAAAGGAGACGTGCCCGCGGGAAGGGAGACGCGAAGGGGAGCGCGGCTGCGGAGTCGGCGTGCCACCGCCGGAGGGGGAGGTGAGGCGGAGATCCCTCGGTAACTCCAGACATTGGCGGGAAGAGAGGGACCCCACTGGGGTCGCCTCGGAACCGGGTCCCCCCGGCCCGCCCCGCCAGCCAGCGCCCGGCGGCCTCGGAAGCGGGTCCCCACCGGCCCGGCCCGCCCCGCCAGCCAGCGCCCGGCGGCCTCAGAAGCGGGTCCCCACCGGCCCGGCCCGCCCCGCCAGCCAGCGCCCGGCGGCCTCGGAAGCAGGTCCCCACCGGCCCGGCCCGCCCCGCCAGCCAGTGCCCGGCGGCCTCGGAAGCGGGTCCCCACCGGCCCGGCCCGCCCCGCCAGCCAGCGCCCGGCGGCCTCGGAAGCGGGTCCCCACCGGCCCGGCCCGCCCCGCCAGCCAGCGCCCGGCGGCCTCGGAAGCGGGTCCCCACCAGCCCGGCCCGCACCGCCAGCCAGCGCCCGGCGGCCTCGGAAGCGGGTCCCCACCGGCCCGGCCCGCCCCGCCAGCCAGCGCCCGGCGGCCTCGGAAGCGGGTCCCCACCGGCCCGGCCCGCCAGCCAGCGCCCGGCGGCCTCGGAAGCGGGTCCCCACCGGCCCGGCCCGCCCCGCCAGCCAGCGCCCGGCGCCCGCGGGCCTCCGCACAGCCCACCCGCCTCTAAAGCAGTGAAGCTGCACAAATCTGAGGGGGTGCTGCAGCCAGCAGCTCCGTTACATCGACAACCCGGGGAGACAGAGTGGAGAAATGCCAAACAAAAGCAGACACCGACCTAACAAGAGCAAGGAAGACACTATGATGACCCCAAATGAAAAAGACACCCCAATTCAAGATTATGAAGATGAGGAGATAGAAGAGATGCAAGAAGCAGACCTCAAAAAATTGATACGAACATTAAGAAGCTCACAAAAACAAATACTTGAACTACAGAAATCTTTAATGGATAAGATAGAAAACCTCTCTCGCGAAAATGAATTATTAAGGAAGAATCAGAATGAAACGAAGCAACTAGTAGAACAAGAAGCTACGATAGTGACAAAAAATCTTAATGAAGTGAAGAATTCAATTGATTACATGACAAGCACACTAGAGAGCCTTAAAACCAGGATGGGTGAAGCAGAAGAGAGGATATCGGACTTAGAAGACAGAGAACAGGAAAGGAAACAGTCAAACCAAAGACAAGAAGAGGAAATTAGAAATCTAAAAAATATTGTCGGGAATTTACAGGATACTATTAGAAAACCTAACATTCGGATTCTAGGAGTTCCTGAAGGCATGGAGAGAGAGAAAGGGCTAGAAGGCCTTTTTGGTGAGATACTAGCAGAAAATTTCCCAGGTTTGGAGAAGAACAGAGAAATCCTAGTACAGGAAGCTCATAGAACCCCTAACAAACATGACCAAAAGAGATCCTCACCACGACACATTGTAATTAAACTCACCACAGTGAAGCAGAAAGAAAAAATCCTAAAATGCGCAAGAGAGAAACGTCAGATTACCCTCAAAGGATCTCCAATCAGACTCACAGCAGATTTCTCATCTGAAACCCTAAAAGCCAGGAGGGAATGGCGAGATATAGCCCAGGTACTAAGAGAGAAAAACTGCCAGCCCAGAATATTATACCCTGCGAAGCTCTCATTTGTGATGGAAGGGGAGATAAAGACATTTCATTGCAAACAGAAACTGAAAGAATTTGTCGCCACTCGCCCAGCCCTGCAAAAGATCCTTAAAGATGTGCTACACGCAGAAACACAGAAACATGGTCATCAACATCAAAGAAGCTAAAGGAAGGAAATCTCACAGCAAAAGATCATAAGAAACTCAAAGCATACATAAGAAAATCATTGGCAAATGGTAGGGCAAAGATACTACTTATCGATAGTCACATTGAACGTGAATGGTTTGAACTGTGCTATTAAAAGGCAAAGATTTACTGACTGGATGAGGGAACAAAACCCAGCTATTTGCTGCCTACAAGAAACACATCTTTCCAACAAAGATCCATACAGTCTCAAAGTGAAAGGATGGAAAAACATATACCATGCGAGCAGAAATGAAAAAAGAGCGGGCGTAGCCATCTTAATATCAGATAACATAAATTTTACCACAAAAACTATTAAGAGAGACAAAGAGGGGCACTATATAATGATTAAGGGATCCATTCAACAGGAAGATATAACGATTATCAATGTATATGCACCTAACCACCGGGCACCGGTCTATTTAAAAGACCTGTTAAGGGACTTAAAGGGAGACTTAGACCCCAATACAATAGTACTGGGAGATTTCAACACTCCTCTCTCAGAGATAGACAGATCACCAAGACAGAGGATTAACAAGGAGACAGCAGATTTAAACGACACTATAGCCCAAATGGACCTAACAGATATCTTCAGAACCTTTTATCCCACAGAAAAAGAATTTACATTCTTCTCAGCAGTACATGGAACCTTCTCCAGGATTGACCACATACTAGGCCACAAAGCAAGCCTTAGCAAATTCAAAAGAATAAGAATCATACCATGCAACTTCTCAGACCACGAGGGAGTGAAGTTGGAAATTAGCAACTCAGGAATCTCTAGAGCATATGCAAACACATGGAGAATGAACAACATGCTCCTGAATCAACAATGGGTCATAGAAGAAATCAAAAGAGAAATCAAAAATTTCCTGGAAGTAAATGAAGATAACAGCACATCATACCAAAACCTATGGGATACAGCAAAAGCAGTGTTAAGAGGAAAATTTATATCAATAGGTGCCTACATCAAGAAATTGGAAAGGCACCAAATAGATGAGCTTTCAGTTCATCTCAAGGATCTAGAAAAACAACAGCAAACCAGACCCAAAGCTAGTAGGAGAAGAGAAATAATCAAAATCAGGGAAGAAATTAACAGGATTGAAACCAAAAAAACATTACAAAAAATCAGCCAATCGAGGAGCTGGTTCTTCGAAAAAATAAACAAGATTGACACCCCATTGGCCCAGCTAACAAAAAAAAGAAGAGAAAAGACGCAAATCAGTAAAATCACAGATGAAAAAGGAAACATAACAACAGACATCACAGAAATCAAAAGAATCATCAGAAATTACTACAAGGACTTGTATGCCAGTAAACAGGGAAACCTATCAGAAATGGATACATTCCTGGACACATACAACCTACCTAAACTGAACCAGGAAGACATAGAAAACCTAAACAGACCCATAACTGAGACGGAAATCGAAACAGTAATAAATGCCCTCCCAAGAAAGAAAAGCCCAGGACCAGACGGATTCACTGCTGAATTCTACCAGACATTTAAAGAAGAACTAACTCCAATCCTTCTCAAACTATTCAGAACAATCAAAAAAGAAGGATTCCTCCCAAATTCTTTCTACGAAGCCAGCATCACCTTAATTCCTAAACCGGGAAAAGATCCAGTATTGAAAGAGAATTACAGACCAATATCCCTGATGAACATAGATGCAAAAATCCTTAATAAAATTCTTGCCAATAGAATACAACAACACATCAGAAAGATCATCCACCCAGACCAAGTGGGGTTTATCCCTGGTATGCAGGGATGGTTCAACGTTCGCAAAACAATCAACGTGATACACCACATTAACAGACAGCAGAAGAAAAACCATATGATTATTTCAATAGACGCGGAGAAAGCATTTGACAAAATACAACACCCTTTCATGATAAAAACCCTAAGCAAACTGGGTATAGAAGGCACATTCCTCAATATAATCAAAGCAATTTATGAAAAACCCACGGCCAGTATCCAATTGAACGGGGAAAAGCTGCAAGCAATCCCACTAAGATCTGGCACCAAACAGGGATGCCCACTCTCGCCACTGCTATTCAATATAGTGCTGGAAGTTTTAGCCAGAGCTATTAGGCAAGAAAAAGAAATTAAAGGGATACAAATTGGGAAGGAAGAACTCAAACTATCCCTCTTTGCAGACGATATGATTCTTTATTTAGAAGAACCAAAAAACTCTACTAAGAGACTATTGGAACTCATAGAAGAGTTTGGCAAAGTAGCAGGATATAAAATCAATGCACAAAAATCAACAGCCTTTATATACACAAACAATGCCACGGCTGAGGAAGAACTGCTAAAATCAATCCCATTCACAATAGCCACAAAAACAATCAAATACCTTGGAATAAACTTAACCAAGGATGTTAAAGATCTCTATGATGAAAATTATAAAACCTTAAAGAAAGAAATAGAAGAGGACACCAAAAAATGGAGAAATCTCCCATGCTCATGGATTGGAAGAATCAATATCATCAAAATGTCCATTCTCCCAAAAGCAATTTACAGATTCAATGCAATCCCAATCAAGATACCAAAGGCTTTCTTCTCAGATCTGGAAAAAATGATGCTGAAATTCGTATGGAGGAATAAGAGGCCGCGAATAGCTAAAGCAATCTTGTCCAACAAAAACAAAGCTGGAGGCATCACAATACCAGATTTCAGGACATACTACAGGGCAGTTGTAATCAAAACAGCATGGTACTGGTACAGAAACAGATGGATAGACCAATGGAACAGAATAGAAACACCTGAAATCAATCCAAACATCTACAGCCAACTTATATTTGATCAAGGACCCAAAACTAACCCCTGGAGTAAAGACAGTCTATTTAACAAATGGTGCTGGGAAAACTGGATTTCCACCTGCAGAATCATGAAGCAAGACCCCTACCTTACACCTTGCACAAAAATTCATTCAACATGGATCAAAAACTTAAACCTACGACCCGACACCATCAAATTACTGGAGAGCATAGGAGAAACCCTGCAAGATATAGGTACTGGTAAAGACTTCTTGGAAAAGACCCCAAAAGCACAGGCACTCAAAGCCAAAATTAACTATTGGGATCGCATCAAACTGAGAAGTTTCTGTACTGCAAAAGAAACAGTTAGGAAAGTGAATAGGCAACCTTCAGAATGGGAAAAAATATTTGCAAAATATGCAACATATAAAGGGCTGATAACGAGAATCTACAATGAAATCAAGAAACGACACAACATTAAAACAAACAACCCACTTAAGAAATGGGCTAAGGACCTCAATAGACATTTTTCCAGAGAGGAAATCCAAATGGCCAACAGACACATGAAAAAATGCTCAAGATCCCTAGCAATCAGGGAAATGCAAATCAAGACCACAATGAGGTTTCACCTCACCCCGGTCAGAATGGCTCACATTCAGAAATCTACCAACAATAGATGCTGGAGAGGATGTGGGGAAAAAGGGACACTAATCCACTGTTGGTGGGAATGCAAACTGGTTAAACCACTATGGAAGTCAGTCTGGAGACTCCTTAGAAACATGAATATAACCCTACCATACAACCCAGCCATCCCACTCCTTGGAATTTACCCAAAGGAAATTAAATTGGAAAACCAAAAAGCCGTCTGCACACTAATGTTTATTGCAGCTCAGTTCACAATAGCTAAGACCTGGAACCAACCCAAATGCCCATCAATAGTAGACTGGATTAGGAAATTATGGGACATGTACTCTACAGAATACTATACAGCAGTCAAAAACAATGAAATCCGATCATTTGCAACAAAATGGAGGGATCTGGAAAACATCATGCTGAGTGAATTAAGCCAGTCCCAAAGAGACAAATATCATTTGTTTTCCATGATTGGTGATGATTAACTGAGCACCAAAGAGGAAACCTGCTGAAACGAAATGAACACTATGAGAAAATAAGTCATGATCAGCTCCTGTCTGGACTGTTGATGTACAATCTAAATCTTTACCCATTTTAGTATCTCCCCTTGTTGTTTGTATTCGTTCTAGTACTATGGGTTGAATCTGGCAACTAACACACAATTAGCCGTAAGTGCTTAAATTTTAAATGAAATGTGATCCCTGTGAAATATAAGAGTGGGAATAAGAGAGGGAGGAGATGTACAACTTGAGACATGCTCAATCGGAACTGCCCCAAATGATAGAGTTAGAAGTGTGCCAGGGGATTCTAATACACTACCATCAAGGTGGCATGTACCAAGGCCATCTCATTAGTCCAGGTGATCAATTTCAGCTCACAATTGATCACACTGATAGATCTAAGAGTAAAAGGGTTCACACAAACAAGACTAGTGTCTGCTAATACTAACTGATAGAATGAAAAAGGGAGAGAACGATCCAGCATGGGAAGCAGGATACACAGCAGACTCATAGAATGGCAGATATCCTAAATAGCACTCTGGCCTCAGAATCAGCCCTTAAGGCATTCGGATCTGGCTCAAGAGCCCATGAGAATATTTAAGGCATGGAAAGCTAAGACACTCTGGAAAAAACAGAAGACCTAAATGAAAGATCTCTGCGAGTGAGATCCCAGTGGAAAGAACGGGGCCATCAGAGAAGGAGGTACCTTTCTCTGAAGGGAGGAGAGAACTTCCACTTTGACTATGGCCTTGTGGGAATAAGATCGAAGTCGGTTAACCCTAAAGGCTTCCATAGCATCGGCAACTCATGACCAGAGCCTAGGGAGATTACTGATGCCATAAACAAGAGTGTCAAATTGTTAAATCAACATCAGGAGTCACTGTGTACTTACATCTCATGTGGGATCTGTCCTTAATGCGTTATCCAATGTGAAATAATGCTAATACTAGTAATGAAACAGTATTTTAAATTTTGTGTTTCTGTGTGGGAGCAAACTGATGAAATCTTCACGTACTATAATATTAAATCAATCTTCTGTGTATAAAGATAATTGCAAATGATTAAAAACTCTAGGTGTTAAATTGGAAATTGCATAGATAATTAATCAATTCTTTAAAAAAAAAAAAACATGTAGGATCTCTGTCTTTAATGTACTGTACATTGTAAATCAATACTATAACTAGTACTCCAACAATAATTTCAGTTTGTGCCTCTAGGTGAGGGCAAACTGTTAAAATCTTTACAGAATATGTTATAAACTGATCTGCTGTGTATAAAGAGAATTGAAAATGAATCTTGATGTGAACAGAAGGGGAGAGGGAGCGGGAGAGGGGAGGGTGGCGGGAGGGAGGGAAGTTGTGGGGGGGGGAGCCATTGGAATCCACAAGCTGTACCTTGGAAATTTATATTCTTTAAATAAAAGCAAAAAAAAAAAAAATTTAAACACACTATGGAAAACTTATGGGATATAGAAAATAATGTTAAAAGGAAAGTTTATGGCAATAACTGCCTACATAAAAAATTGGAAAGGTATCAAATAAATGATCTGACAACATATACTAGAAAAATAAGAACAAACCAAATTCCAAATTAGTAGAAGTAAAGAAATAATACAAATTAGAGAATAAAAAAATCAGAAATCAAAAAATACAGGCCAGAATTGTGGCACAGTGTGTTAAGCTACCACCTGCAAGGCCAGTATCTCATATAACCACTGATTTGAGTCCTGGCTGCTCTACTTCTGATTAGCTCCCTGCTGATGCGCCTGTAGAAGCAGTGGAAGATGGCCCACGTGTTTGGGTCCCTTCACCTACATAAGAGACCCAAATGAAGTTCTAGGCTCTTGGCTTCAGCCTGGCCCAGCCCCACGCCATTGCAGCTATGTGAGAAGTGAACCAGCAGATGAAAGATTTCTCACTCTCTGTCTCTCCTCTCTCTCTCTGTTAGTCTGACTTTCAAACAAATAAATCACACATACACACACACACACTCACAAAAAAGAGCAGTGAAATGAAAAGCTGGTTTTTTTTTGAATAAATAAATAAAATTGATACACAATTGGCCCAACTAACCAAAAAAAGACCCAAATTAATAAAATCAGAGATGAAAAAAGGAGATGCTACAACTGATACAAAAAAATACAAAGAATCATTAGGATTATTACAAACAGCTATGTGCCAATCAATTGGAAAATCAATTGGAAAAAGAAATGGATAGATTTCTGGACACATATTTAATTTGCCAAATTTGAGGCATGAAGAAATAGACCAATAACCAAGGCTGAGATTGAATCAGTAATAGAGCTTCCCAAAAAAAGAAATATCCAAGACTGGCTGGCATCACTGCTGAATGCTAACAGACATTTAAAGAAGACCTAATACCAATTCCTCTTAAAATATTCAAAACAATTGAAAGGGAAGGAACTTTCCCAAACTTATTCTATGACAGCAGCTATACCTTAATTCCAAAACCAGAGAAAAATCCAACCAGAAAAGGAGAACCACAGACCAATATCCCTGCTGAACATAAATGAAAAATTGTCAACAAAATACCAGCAATTGAATCCAGCAACACATCCAAAAGATCCCACCCAGGGGTGGTGTTATGGCATAGCAGGTGAAGCTGCTACCTGCAACACTGGCATCCCGTATGGGCACAAGTTTAAGTCCTGGCTGCCCCATTTCTGATCCAGCTTCCTGTTACTGTGCCTGGGAAAGCAGTGAAAAATGGTCCAAGTGCTTGGGCCCCTGAACTCATGTGGGAGACCCAGATAAAGCTCTTGGCTCCTGGCTTTGGCCTAGCCCAGCATTGGCTGTTGCAGCCATTTGTGGAAGTGAACCAACACATGGAATCAATCAATCAATCAATTTCTCTCTCTCTCTCTCTCTTTGCCTCTCCTTCTCTCTCTCTGCAACTCTGACTTTCAAATGAATAAATATAAAAAAAAAATCTCACCTGGAAAGTAATATTTATTCCAAGGATGCAGAGATGGTTTTACATATGCAAATCAATTATTTTGATACATCACATCAACAAAATGAAGGATAAAAAACATTTGATTATATCAATAGATGCAGAGAAAGCATTTGATAAAATACAACATCTTTAAAAATCTTAAGCAAACTGGGTATAGAATGAACGTACATCAACACAATTAAGGCAATAAATGACAAACACAGCCAGCATTATATTGAATCTTCTACTAAGATGCACAATCAGGTAAAGATGCCCATTCTCTCCACAATTATTCAATATATTTCAGAAAGTTTTAGCCACAGGTATTAGGTAAGAGAAAGATATCAAAAGCATACAAATGAGAAAGGAGAACATCAAATTTTTCCTGTTTGCAGATAGCATGATCCTTTATGTAGGGGAACCAAAAGATTCTGCTAAGAGACTATTAGAACTCATAAGGTAGTTCAGTAAAGTTGCAGGGTATAAAGTCAACACACAAAAATCAATAACATTTGTATATACCAACAATGCTCTGCCCAAGAAAGAACTTGAAAGAGCAGTCCCATTCACAATAGGTACAAAAACAATTAAATACCTTAGGATAAATTTAACCAAGGATGAGAAAGATCTCTACAATGAAAATTACAAAATATTAATGAAAGAAATAAAAGAATACACAAAAAGGAACTATTTACCAATGTTCATGGATCAGAATAATTAACATCATCAAAATGTACATACTACTAAAAATAATTTTTAGATTCAATGTGATTCCAATCCAAATCCCAAGGACATTCTTCACAAATCTATAAAAAATGCTAAACATTCATATGGAAACACAAATACCCCAAATAGCCAGAGCAATTTTTTTTGACAGGCAGAGTTAGACAGTGAGAGAGAGAGAGAGAGGTCTTCCTTCCATTGATATACCCCCCAAGTGGCTGCTATGGCCAGTGCGCTGTGCTGATCCAAAGCCAGGAGCCAGGTGCTTCCTCCTGGTCTCCCATGCAGGTGCAGGGCCCAAGCACTTGGACCATCCTTCACTGCCTTCCAGGGCCACAGCAGAGAGCTGACTGGAAGAGGAGCAACCGGGACAGAATCTGGCGCCCCAACTGGGACTAGAACCCAGGGTGCCAGTGCCGCAGGGGGAGGATTAGCCTAGTGAGCCATGGTGCCGGCCTCAGAGCAATTTTAAACAATGAAAACAAACTGGGAGACATCATAACGCCAGATTTCAAGATATTCTACAGGACTGTTGTAATCCAAACAGGCTGGTACAGGCACAAAAATACACATGCAGACCACTGGAACAGAATAGAAACCCCAAAAATTAATCCACACATTTACAACCAACTAGTCTTTGACAAATGAGCTAAAATCATTCCCTGGAGAAAGGATGGTCTTTTCAATAAATGGTGCTGGGAAAATTGGATTTTCCACAGGCAGAAGTTTGAAACAAGATCCCTTCCTTACAACTTATACAAAAATCAACTCAAATTGCATCAAGGATATAACTTTAAGACCCCAAACCACAAAATTACTGAAGAAAAACATAGGGAAAATGCTTCAAGACATTGATCTAAGCAAAGACTTATTAGGTTAGACTCCAGAAGCACAGACAATAAAAGCAAAAATAGACAAATTGGATTCCATTAAGCTAAGAAGCTTCTGAACAACAAAAGAAACAATTAACAACTGAAGAGGCAACTAAAAGAATGGAAGAGAATACCTACAAATGATATGAATATATGTATATATACACACATATATTTATACACCCTTAATGTATAGAATATATAAGGAGGTCAAGAAATTCAACAATAACAAAACAAACACTTCAGTTAAGAAAAGGAATATGAACAAGAATTTTTCAAAGGGTGAAATACAAGTGGCCATCAGACATATAGCCATCAGGAAAATGCAAATAAAAACTGCAGTAAAGTATCACCTAACCCCAATTACAATGGCTGTTACCCAAAATCAAAACATAACAAATGCTGCTGAGGTTATGGAGAAAAGGAACCCTAATACACTGTTGGTGGGAACACAAACTGACATAACCATTAAGGAAAACAGAATGGAGATTCTTCAGAAAACCAAAAATAGATCTACTGTACAGCCCAGATATCCCATTCCAAAGGATATATCCAAAGAAAATTAAACCAACATATGAAAGAGATACCTGAACTTTCCTGTTTATAGCAACTTAATTTATAACAGCTAAGATATTGAATCAAGCTAGATGTCCATCAACTGATGATCTGATAAAGAAAATGTGATCTCTATACATAGGATGGAATACTAGTCATAAAAAAAAATGAAATACTGACATTTGGAAAAAACAAACAAACAAACTGGAGATCATTAGGCAAAGATAAACAAGACAGACCTAAAAAGACAAATATCACATGTATTCTCTTATTTGTAGTAGTTAATTTATAGAGAAAATATAAAAATCATGTGAATATCATATCATTTGGTATATGGTTATAAATATTTCTTCACTGAATCAATATACTCTTCATTCTCATGTTTAAAAAAGGAAAAGGAGAGGGGGAGAACCATGAGAACTCTTGGGGTGCTAAAATGTTTTGTTCTTAATTTGGGTGTTGGTTATTAGTGCAATCAGAGGACAAAAACTCATTTATCTGTATACTTAAGTGCATTTTTTGATACATATACTGTGTTTCAACAAAATGTTTATAAAAAACTAAAACTGGATTTTTAAAAATATTTATTTATTTGAAAGACAGAGTTACAGAAAGAAAAAGAAAGACAAAGACAGAGAGAAATCTTCCATCTGCTGGTTTACTCCTGAAATGGCTATAAAAGTCAGGGCAAGGCCAGGCCAAAATCAGATTCCAGGAGCTTCTTCTCGGTCTCCCATGTGGGTACAGGGGCCCAAGCCCTTCGGTCATCTTCTGCTGCTTTCCCAGGAACATTAGCAGGGAGCTGGGTGGAAAGTAGTGCAGCTGGGACTTGAACCAGCACCCACATGGGATGCTGATATTGCAGACAGTAGCTTAAATGACTGTGCCCCAATGCCAGCCCCCAAAACTGGATTTTCAGACAATTTTGAAATTTATACATCTATAGCACATGATTTTAACTTAGCAGCAATTTTTCATTTTCTAGGTTTCTTAATTACATTAAAACATTTTAAAAATGGAAAACACTTTCCTTCCATTTTCCCATAATCTTTGTCCATTTGAAAATATTGAACTATTGTTTATAAAGATGTTTTTAATGTTAATTTTATTTATTTGAAAGAGAGAGACTGAGAAAAGAAACAGACTGACAGATCTTCCATCTGCTGGTTCACTCCAAAATGCCAAAAGCTGGGGCTGAGCCAATCCAAGGCCAAAGCCAGGAACTCTATCTGGGTCTCCCATGTGGGTGGCAGGGACCCGAGCACTTGAGCAACCATCAGTTGCCTCCCAGGGTATATATTAGAAGAAAGCTAGGATAAAGAATGAAGCCAGGACTTGAACCCCGGCACTCTGATATGGGATGTGGGCAGTTCAAGTGGCCCTGCACTAAACATCTGCCCCTGAGCTATTATTTCTGATGCATTACTTTTTTTGTATTTATTCTTTCTCACTCTCTCTTCTCCTTCCCTCTATCAGTTTTTAGAAGAAAATATTCATGCACATGTCTATTCTCAAAATAATTAATACATTTTTATATAGTTTCTATGTTCTCAACCTATGAATTCTCAAACTACTTTGCTTCATAGTTTCTTTCTTTGGGGGGAGGGAGCATCTATTAATTACAAACAAGGGGGCTGCCACTGTGGCATAGTGGGCTAAGCCTTTGCCCATATGGGGCACTAGTTCATCTCTTGGTTGCTCCTCTTCTAATCCAGTTCTCTGCTTATGGCATGAGAAAGGAGTTGAAGATTTGCCCAAATGCTTGGGCCCCCACAACTACAAGGGAGCTCCTGGCTCCTAGCTTCGGATTAGCTCAGCTCCAGTCATTGCTGCCATTTGGGGTGAACCAACGGATAGAAGACCTCTTTCTCTGTCTTTCCCTCTTTGTAATTCTACCTCTCAGATAAATGAATAAATCTTTTAAAAAATTACAAATAAGGGAGAGAGCGGCAAGATGGCGGAATAGGAAGGGAGCACACCGATAGTCTGGGGAGAGACAGTTTAATAAAAGTGGAGATACTGCAGGTTCAAGGAAAAGTAGGGGAAGAAACAGCAGAGAAAACCCTTCTGGAACTGGAGACTCACAGTGGACCTGCGTGGAGAGTGTGGGAGCCCGCAGTTTGGGACACCAGCAGCAGATTCAACACACCAGCGCTGGAACGTGAGGTGAGCAGAACCTCAATAGCCCGAAATATGAGCAGGGAAGCGGAAAAGGGAGCAAGAGCGAACAAGGCTTGAAACCCTGCGGGGAAAAGGCTAACTAGAAGAGAGAGAGAGAGAGGGAAAAAAAAAAAAAGTGACCCATACGGACACGAGCTTCTCTCTCTCCGCTCACCTCTCAAAGGTGAGCAAGACAAAGAGCAGGCGCCATTTTGGAATACGTCATAAGCAGGGCGACCTCGGGTCGGCACCGGCCCCGAGCCTAGCAGAAAAACCTGACTCTGGGCGTGGGGGTGAAATAACAGGAGATTAGAACCTAATGAATGTGTGGTGCTAATGAACTGAGACTGTGAAAAAAGAGACTGTGGGGGAGAGAACTCACGGAAATCACGAATTCATGTGAGTACTCTCCAGAGACGCTACAGTTCAGTAGCCTTGGCAGCCCAGTGGGAGACTGCAGGAGAATCTCAGCCCACACAAAGGGCCGCAAAGATTCCTTCTCTGGTCCTTGGGAAAGAGCTTCCAATCTCTGGCTCCTGTGGGTATATCATTCGCCTGCTAACCACCCCCAATTCCATTCAGCTGTGTGGAATTACTTCCCTTTTGAACCAAAAAAAAAAAAATTATCAGAGAGAGATTTACCACGCCTAACCTGGGAGTGTCTCCTTTGACACACCCTCAACCCTGAGGAACTAAACATAGCTCTCAGGCCACACCCATCTCAAGCCTCTAAGGCTCCATCAAAAGCAAACAGTCCACTTAATCTAGAGTCATAGTATAACAAGAAAAAAACACCACAGTGAAGAAACCAATATGCCAAACAACAAACGCAAAAACCGAGGTAATAAGAACAAGGAAGACACTATGGCATCCCCAAATGAAAAAGACACCCCGATTCAAGATTACGAAGATGATGAGATAGAAGAGATGCAAGAAGCAGATCTCAAAAAATTGATAAGAACACTAAGAAGTACTCAAAAACAAATTCTTGAACTACAGAAATCCTTAATGGACAAGGTAGAAAATCTCTCTTGTGAAAATGAAATATTAAGGAGAAATCAAGCTGAAATGAAACAACTAGTAGAACATGAAACTGTGATAGTGACGAGAAATCATAATGAAGTGAAGAATTCAATAGATCAAATGACAAACACATTACAGAGCCTTACAAACAGAATGGGTGAGGCAGAAGAGAGAATATCGGACCTAGAAGACAGAGCACAGGAAACTATACAGTCAAACCAAAGACAAGAAGAGGAAATTAGAAATCTAAAAAATATTGTTGGGAATCTACAGGATACTATTAAAAAACCCAACATTCGAGTTCTAGGAGTTCCTGAAGGCATGGAGAGGGACAAAGGATTAGAATGCCTTTTTAGTGAGATACTAGCAGAAAATTTCCCAGTTTTGGAGAAGGACAGAGACATCCTAGTACAGGAAGCTCATAGAACCCCTAGGAAACATGACCAAAAGAGGTCCTCACCACGACACGTTGTAATTAAACTCACCACAGTGAAACAGAAAGAAAAGATCCTAAAATGCTCAAGAGAGAAACGTCAAATTACACTCAGAGGATCTCCAATTAGACTCACGGCAGACTTCTCATCAGAAACCCTACAAGCTAGAAGGGAATGGCGAGACATAGCCCAGGTACTTAGGGAGAAAAACTGCCAGCCCAGAATATTATATCCTGCCAAGCTCTCATTTGTGAATGAAGGTGAAATAAAGACCTTTCATAACAAACAAAAATTGAAAGAATTTGTTGCCACTCGTCCAGCCCTGCAAAAGATACTTAAAGATGTGTTACACACGGAAACACAGAAACACGGCCATTAACATGAAAGAAGATAAATGAAGGGAACCTCACAGCAAAAGATCACAGGGAATTCAAAGCATACATTTGGATAAAGAAATTATGGGACATGTACTCTATAGAATACTATACAGCAGTCAAAAACAATGAAATCCAGTCATTTGCAATAAGATGGAGGAATCTGGAAAACATCATTCTGAGTGAATTAAGCCAGTCCCAAAGGGACAAATATCATATGTTCTCCCTGATCGGTGACAACTAATTGAGCACCAAAGGTGAAACCTATTGAAGTGAAATGGACACTATGAGAAACAGTAACTTGATCAGCTCTTGTGCTGACTGTTGTTATACAATGTAATACTTTATCCATTTTAGTAATTTTTTTATTCTAGCACTATTGGTTGAACTCTGTAATTAACACACAATTATTCTTAGGTGCTGAAATTTTAACTGAAAAGTGATCCCTGTGAAATATAAGAGTGGGAATAAGAGAGGGAGGAGATGTACAATTTGGGACATGCTCAATCGGAACTGCCCCAAATGATGGAGTTAGAATTGTGCCAGGGAATTCCAATACAATCCCATCAAGGTGGCATGTACCAAGGCCATCTCACTAGTCCAAGTGATCAATTTCAGTTCACAATTGATCACACTGATAGGTCTAAGAGTCAAAGGGATCACACAAACAAGACTAGTGTCTGCTAATCCTAACTGATAGAATCAAAAAGGGAGAGAATGATCCAACATGGGAAGCGAGATACACAGCAGACTCATAGAATGGCAGATGTCCTAAATAGCACTCTGGCCTCAGAATCAGTCCTTAAGGCATTCAGATCTGGCTCAAGAGCCCATGAGAATATTCTAGGCATGGAAAGCCAAGACACTCTGGAAAAAAAAAAAGGAAGACCTAAATGAAAGATCTCTGTGAGTGAGATCCCAGTGGAATGAATGGGGCCATCAAAGAAGGAGGTACCTTTCTCTGAAGGGAGGAGAGAACCTCCACTTTGACTATGACCCTGTCGGAATAAGATTGAAGTCGGCGAACCCTAAAGGCTTCCATAGCCTCGGCAACTCATGACTAGAGCCTAGGGAGATTACTGATGCCATAAACAAGAGTCTCAAATTGTTAAATCAACTTCAGGAGTCACTGTGTACTTACGTCTCATGTGGGATCTGTCCTTAATGTGTTGTCCAATGTGAAGTAATGCTATTACTAGTACTGAAACAGTATTTTACACTTTGTGTTCCTGTGTGGTGCAAACTGATGAAATCTTTACTTAGTATATACTGAATCAATCTTCTGTATATAGATAATTAACAATGAAAAAAAATCTTGGTGTTAAATTGGAAATTGCCTAGAAAATTAATCAATTTTTTAAAAAAATATATCATGTAGGATCTCTGTCCTTAATGTGCTATACATTGTGAATTAATACTATAACTAGTACTCCAACAGTATTTTTCACTTTGTGTTGCTATGTGAGGGCAAACTGTTGAAATCTTTACTTAATATATACTAAACTGATCTTCTGTATATAAAGAGAACTGAAAATGAATCTTGATGTGAAGCAAGGGGAGAGGGAGTGGGAAAGGGGAGGGTTGCGTGTAGGGGGGAAGTTATGGGGGAGAAGCCATTGTAATCTATAAGCTGTATTTTGGAAATTTATATTCTTTAAATAAAAGCGTTATAAAAAAATTACAAATAAGTAATGTCAATAAATATATACACTCTTTATAAAAACATCTTAAAAGAATTTTATTTCAAAATCATTTGAAGTCCAGCTAACAAGAATTAAGTCATTTAAAGGAAATAGACTCAAAGAGATGCTTACTTTGAAATATCCTATAAATCAACAGCTGTGCCTTAAATATGTGAAATAAAGCATTGTAAAGTTATAAAATATCATAGTGTTAAATGTTTTTAGAAATTATCTTGGTCACTGGCCTTTATAATATCGATCAGCTGCATTAATTTCAGAAATATAAATGAATATTTCTTTTTTATCCAGTTGTTGCCATGTTAAATGTTTCTTGCATAAACACATTTAAGTAATATGGAAATTTACCTCATGAACCCAAAGGCGTTTAATTACTTCTTTAGTTTCTGCTGTTTCTGGTCTTGAAAGACAAATACCTTGAATGACACGTGAAAAATCACGGAGATTGAACAGGTAGTGAGATTTAGCTGGAGTAGGCAAGAGATTCTTCATTGCCTCTTTATACAGAATCATTGTGCCATTTACAATCTGTGTAGTCAGGTCTAGAAATTCTTCTGGAAATTTATAACTTTACATATTTTAAACAAAACAAAGAAAAATATTAGAAAATGTAGAACTATTACACATTAGTGATATATAGCATGAATTAAGTTTATCAATTTGATCTATAAAATTACCATATCTTATAATAATAATAAAAATAAAATAGATTTTTATTTCTTTAAGTCTGATTTCCATTCACTATTTATGCCATGTCCAAGGGAACTCCATGACATAAACAGGGACAGTTTAATGTTTTTAAAACTATTCAAATAGGCAAAGAAAAGAGCCAGCCAAGAAATGCAAATGTTACCCTAAATCCAGTTGCTATCAGACAAATGCTTTCTAACCTCTTTCAACCTTTAGCATTCTCAACTACATATAAATAGAACCCATAATGAAAATTGGTGAAACAGATTTTTCACAGTAAGAGAATAAAGAAATAAAAATACATGAAAAATAACAAATACATAAAAAATAAGAAATACAGAGGGAATACTAATCAAATAATGAACCAGAATTAAAAGGGGAAAGTGAGTGATCAGTGTATAAAGAAGGAGCAAGAATATTCATTTGGAAAGATCATCCTTCATAATTGGAGGCAGGGATCCCCTCCAACACCACTATACAGGGCAAGGAGTAACAATTTCCTGAGAATGGGTCTCAGGGAGCTAAGACTTCTACTGCCCAGTCACCTTGGTTCTTGGATATCTATGCATCTTGTGCAGTAGCACAGAATCCTCAACAAGGATTATCAGTTCCCAGGGAAGCGGTTCCAAACCTATACTCATACTTGGATATGGATAACCTTTGTAGAGTCAAGAGTTCTGCTAGAGAGTATCACAGTCACAGGATCTACCTGGCATTTCTTTCCAAAATCAGTTGTATTTAGCGGTAGGAATTCAAATAATTGAAACATGGATAAATGATACAGCAGAATGCTCTGACCCCCTTCTTTTGTGCTGGAAGGTAAGAGGAACAGTAGGGGCAGGGTACATGTTACCTTTTCCTTGTCTAGAATTGCTTTTGTGGGAATGTTTGATAAGTACTACCTATATTACACTTCTAATAGATTTTATACTTCTTAAGAAAAAAAAAACAAATCTTAACTTACCATATTTTAAAATGCCAGGTTAAAATTCTAGAGAAGATTGTAAACATGGATTTATCACTGAACTCATTGATTGTTACAATATTAAAATGTCGCATGTATCGAGGAGTTATTGGATTTCGACCACCACCTAAATATTTAAAAGAATAACTCTTAACAATGCTACTACTTTTCTCCAATATTTTACTATTTAAAATAACTTAAGAGATGGACAAATTCATAGCACCAAAAGAAGTTGACAGTAACCAACTGTTTGGATAACTCTGACATCAAACCATTTCCTTCTCAAATTCAAGGTATTGCTTTTATAGTTAAATTATCTCACTGAGTTAAATTATGTAGACATAAACTTGGGTTAAGTCTATGTCACCCAAGGCCAGACAGAGTCACTAGATATGTTCTCCACAGTTCACAGCTCAGAGCAGAAAATTGCTACCATCCTTACTATGTGAGTTGCACGGTTGGCTTGAGTTTACTAATTTCTTTTGGAAAATGTAAAAGATCTTTAAGGGTTCATTCTTTCTGTATTCCTACTTAAATTCTTCCCAGTGGCCTCTCTACAACTAGAGAATGAATAGGGCTTGGCTGGGGTAGAAGAAAGATTATCTCTGAAGAAAGAATAATCTATACAGTTGAAGCATTAAGAAATGAATCAAAGGGAAATGAGATGATCCAGGGAGATCTGGGGTCTCAGAATGCAAGGACAGGAAATGGGGAACAAAGTCCCAGAGGGTGAGAGGGGAAGAAAAAGGATTTGGAAGAGTTGGTGAAGAAATGGCTAGTCTCTGTGATGTATACTACTTTAGGTCATGATAGAAACAAACAGAATATATACACAGACACTGTTAATTTAAATTGTTCAACTGGGTTTTTCTTTCTTCAGTTATTTATCTCTTTAAATACAGCTAGAGTGACTTCTCATGTTAATAATTCCAAATTCAGCAAATGTACCTGGAGGTCCCATAGCACACATGATCTGAATGTCCACAAGTTTAATCATAGAACAGTCTTTTAGGTCATACCAATTCCAGTGATCTAACCACTGTCTAAGTAATTCAATGGGAGGTTGAGCTCCATAAACCTCCCGAGCAGGCATATTCACATCATCTACAAAGACAACCTGAGAATTAGAAGAGAAAAGGCATTAGAAAATACCTTAACATAATGTCCAATTGTGTGAACAATGTTGAGGCATAATAGCTAAGATTATCTTCTTGTAGAGTACATATGTAGGAAGTGATGGTTTCTTTTCCAGATAAGAATAATATTCTTAGTTTTCTAGCTTTTAAGGAATAGCGAGACATTTTTTGTATTCCTTGTTTGACTAGAAATACAGAGACATTATCATCACTAATCTTTATAGGTTAATCACCTAAAATTAGTCATCCTCTTAGAGAATTTGGTTCTCAATATAGCTCGTCTGTTTTCTTCTTCAACACCTAATTCATTAAAATAAATCATAAAGGTGTGATTTTTAGGTGACTTTAATAACTTTTGATTGGTGAGAGGATGAAAAAGGTGTTCTTTGCAGAGAGACATATATAAGTCAACTGATACCTTTGTTGTTAAAGGTTCATGAAAGTAAGCAGCAAAGTCTCTGCTGAGTAAAATGTTAGTGAAAGAATTAAGGTAGATAATTTTCCAAATAAATATTGTACTTTCAATCCAAAGAGAGATTCTGGTTTTCAACTTCAAGTTGTTTAGGGTACATACAAGTAAAAACACACTTTTAGGAAAACTTTTTAAACAGAATATGTGATTATGAAAACAACTATCAAAGGCTATGTCAATCCTAGATAAATCTGGTTTCATTGTTTTGACTGCAACAGTAGACATGCATGAGACTGGGACTAGACTGAGTTAGGACAAAGCCATTACCATTCTCTTGCCCAAAGGAGGACCAAAAACTCCCTTTCTTCTTTTGTCCAATTTTGACATGATAATATTCTGAGTTTGAGCTGCTGTAGTTTGTGCAGAGAAGTTAATTAACAGAGGTTTGTAGACATCTTTACTAAGTTGATTTAAAAGAAAATTCTATATAAAAGAAAATAAAAAATAAACCATAGTTAGAATTATGTTTTGATATTTCAAAATAAACACTGACCAGAATTGTTGACATACTTAAATTTAACCTCCTGTGTCATACCAATGTTAAAAGAGATGATGAACTCAACAGGTTAGCGGTTGCTATGCCAATGGAGTGTGTCTGTCCATCCAGGCCCTGATTTTCAAAAACAACCATCAAGAGCACACATTCCTCCTCCTCCTTCTCCTCCTTTTCTTTTTAAAAGATTTATTCAAAAGAGTTATATATATATATATATATATATATATATATATATATATACACACACACACAGAGAGAGAGAGAGAGAGAGAGAAGAGACACAGAGAAAGAAAGAGAGATCTTCCATCTGCTAGTTCACAACCCAAATGGCTGCAATGGCCAGAGCTGGGCTGGCCTGATGCCAGGAGACAGGAGCTTTTCTGGGTCTCCTTCACGCGTGCAGTGGCCTGTGGACTTGAGCAATCTTCCACTGCTTTTGCAGGTGGAATAACAGAGAGCTGGACTGGAAGTGGAGCAGCCAGGGCTTGAACAGGCACCAATATGGAATGCCAGTGCAGTAGGCAGATGCTGTACTCACTACACCACAGTGCCAGGCCCATCACACATTCCTTCTTATTAAAGTCACAGGGACACAGAGGTTATAAGACTTGCCTGCAATTTCAGAAATAGGCTAGAATTCAGGCTGCCATTTGTTTTTTTCTAGATCAATGTTCTTTTTTATTATTACTAATAATGCACTTACATATCAAATTATCTTCCTGCAAGTTAGGAAATTTAAACAATATAATTGTATTTTGCACATAGAATTCACCAGAAATCAATTGGAATTGCAATTGTTTTTAGTCTTTATCTGTTACGGGAATGGGCATATCAGAATTTCCTGAGCTCTTCAAGTTTACCTCTCCTCCTCCATCCTTTTACTTTTCCTCATTCCTTTTTTTTTTTTTTTTTGACAGGCAGAGTTAGACAGTGAGAGAGAGAGAGAGAGAAAGAGACAGAGAGAAAGGTCTTCCTTTTCCATTGGTATACCCCCCAATCACCACGCTGATCCGAAGCCAGGAGCCAGGTGCTTCTCCTGGTCTCCCATGAGGGTGCAGGGCCCAAGAACTTGGGCCATCCTGCACTGCCTTCCCAGGCCACAGCAGAGAGCTGGACTGGAAGAGGAGCAACCAGGACAGAATCCGGCACCCCAACCAGGACTAGAACTTGGCCCGGGGTGCTAGCATCACAGGCAGAGGATTAGCCTATTGAGCCATGGCGCCGGCCTCCTCATTCTTCTTAAGAGCCCTATATAAGGTAAAATCCCTCCTGAGGTAAGACTCCATTTGTTAGAAAATCTTAAGTAAGTCACATCTTCTTAGTAAGCACTATAATCTATCACATAGGTAGTGGCATGCAAATGATGAGGTTTTGGTTTCCCTGTTCCAAACTTTACTTGCATTAAATGCTCTTAGCATTCAGCTTTATTGTGTATAAGATACAAGATTATTTTTTAATTTTAAAATTTTCACTATGTCTGAAAGGCCGACAGAGAGAGGGGAGAGAAGAGAGAGAGAATGTGAGACAGTGTGTGCCAGAGAGACCTTCCATCTGCTGGTTCACTCCCCAAATGCCTGAAACAGCCATGACTGGCCCAGACCAAAGCCAAGAACTAGGAACTCAATTTAGGTCTCCTACATGGATGGCAGTGACACAACTATTCAAGTCAATCATCTACGGTCTCCCAGGTTGCGTTAGAAGTGAAGGCGCTGGGACTTGTATCTGGACACTCTGATATGGGATGTGAACATCCCAAACAATGTCTTAACCATTGCACCAAATGGTTGCCCCAAGTTATAGATTATTAACCTAAAATATGAAATGACAAAAGAGCTTAAGCTAGTCCCTTTTACATGACATAATATTACCATAATTAAGTAAATAAAGATTTGGCAAGTATATGTTGAAATTTTAACTTATTTATCAAGGCAATGCCTACATTTTAAAAAGAAACTATAGGCCAGCACCACGGCTCACTTGGCTATTCCTCTGCCTGTGACACTGGTAACCTGGGTTCTAGTCCCAGTTGGGGTGCCAGATTCTGTCCCAGTTGCTCCTCTTCCAGTCCAGCTCTCTGCTGTGGCCCAGGAGTGCATGGAGGATGGCCCAAGTGCTTGGGCCCTGCACCTGCACGAAGACGGGGTAGGGGGAGGCGCCTGGTTTCTGGCTTCGGATTGGCACAGCACACCGGCCATAGTGGCCATTTGAGGGGTGAACCAATGGAAAGAAGATCTGTCTCTCTCACTGTCTAACTCTGCCTGTCCAAAGGAAAAAAAAAAAAAAGAGAGAGAGAGAAAGAAACTATAATATTCCAGTAAAGACACAGGGAAAACTAAGAAATGAGGGTAAGAACACAACTGCCATATAGCAGGTAATCAATACATTTTGGATGGATGGATGGATATATGGCCAGACAGACAAATGAGCACACTAAATGGAACAAAAATAAAAATAAATTCCTAACACACATATAAATTTTGGCATGAAAAGTTTGGCAGTGAATATTGAGACCTTTAAAAGCAGAATGAAATCTATCACAAACATAGTTATAAAAACAAAATCCACCTGTAATCAATATAAAACTGAAAAATTTGATGCACACTATTAAAATAATTTAACAATAATAAATAGAGATTTAAAAAATAATATTCTCAGAAAGTACTGAACCAGAATAAGGGATAAAGTAGTAATTTCCCACTCTTTCTTGGTAACTGGGGAAGGGAACAAAGTTAATGGATCATTTACACATACAATTTTTTTTAAAGATTGACTTATTTATTTGAAAGTCAGAATTATGGGAGCAAGGGGAGGGGGTAAGTTGGATCTTCCATCTGATGGTTCATTCCCTAAATGGCCACAATGACTAGGGCTAGGCCAGGCTGAAACCTGGAGCCAGGAGCTTCATCTGGATCTCCAATGTTAGTACAGACACCCTCCACTGCTCTCCTAGACAAATTAGCAAGGACACTGATCAGATGTGATGCTAGCCAGAACTCAAGCCAGTACCCATATGGAATGCCAGCACTGCAGGCAGTGGCTGAATCCCCTGTGCCGCACTGCCCCATTTATACCTAAAATTTGACTTTCAAACTGAGTTCTAATGAATTGACTTAGAAACTACATGGAGGAGGGGCCGTCTGATAAGTCCTTCACTATCCTTTGTAGCCTGTGTAAACCTACCATTTGGGATATTATCTACTATAGCAGCTAGCATCATCTTAACCAACATATAATGGGGTATGACTTCAGAAATCATTAAGGAAAATCGGTTTTATTACTACATAGTAATCATTCTTCAGATATAAATTAATGTAGAAAATCAAGTATTAAGTGTAATTAACATACTATTCAAAGGATATGAAATTGTCATCCTATACACACTATTTTTATTAAAATATCAGAAAAATGGGATAATAATTATGTGATATATATGAATTTTTCTAAAATAGACAATTACTAAAAAACTTTCTGTGGCTCAAATATCAAAACTTGAACATTAAACATTATTTAAGCCTACTATTTAAACAAATAATATTTCAGGAATATTATGCTCATTCTAATACATAGATTTTTACAATACTTACAATAATATAAACACTCTTTCCAGTTCCTGTTGGTCCTACAAATATTGAAGGTTTTTGATGGGTGGTCAGCAATTCCATTAATGCAGAGTATCGAATTGTGTCTAAAGTTGGTACAATGATTTCATTAAACAGCATATCCCTAGGAATTGGAGGAGCTCTTTCCAATTTTTTTATCCATTGTTCCCATCTGCCAATTCCCTGTTTATAACAAAAAATTCAATAATGAATGTTACAAGGTAAAATATTTGCAAACTATAAGGCCATGCCATAATAGAAAGACCAAGACAAAGGTATTCAGATTCCTCAGAAATCTGCAAATAAATCTACTACCCAGCCATCCCACTTCTGAGAACTTACTCAAAGGAAATGGAATCAGCATATGAAAGTGTTCTTTGCCCCCCACGTTTATAGCAACTCAGTTCTCAATAGGTAACATGAAATCAACCCAGATGTCTATCAACTGATGACTGCATAAAGAAAATGTGGTATAAACACATGAAGGAATACTACTCAACCATAAAAAAATGAAATCCTGTCTTTTGTGACAAAATGGATACAACTAGACACCATTATGCTTAGTGAAATGAGCCAATCTCAAAAAGATAAATGTTTTTATGATATGCAGTATAGTTAATATAGAATACAAAAAAACCACAATGTATAAGAATGAAACTGACATCATGATTTGATTATTGTTTATATCCCTTTATATTCCTGTGGAATAGTGGTATTTCTACAATTTACTTGTTGAACATTATGGTTAGTAGTGAACTAAGCCTGTGATTACACAGTAAATTGAAAGTACATTATTGCCAATATTTTTTTGACAGGCAGAGTGGACAGTGAGAGAGAGAGACAGAAAGGTCTTCCTTTTTTGCCGTTGGTTCACCCCCCAATGCCACCGTGGCCGGCGCACCACGCTGATCCAAAGCCAGGAGCCAGGTGCTTCTCCTGGTCTCCCATGGGGTGCAGGGCTCAAGCACTTGGGTCATCCTCCACTGCCCTCCCTGGCCACAGCAGAGAGCTGGCCTGGAAGAGGGGCAACCGGGACAGAATCCGATGCCCCAACCAGGACTAGAACCCGGTGTGCCAGCGCCGCAAAGTGGAGGATTAGCCTAGTGAGCCGCGGCGCCGGCCTATTGCCAAAATTAAAGGAAAAAAATTAAAGGAGGGGGAGACTTAGAGAGGGCGGGAAGTACAGATATATACTTAGAACTGTATCTATAAAATACATGAAATCTGTAGTCTTTATATTAAAAATTTTAAAAAGAAAAGATCAAGATCAGCAACCCCAATATTTATACATTTGTATTATATTTTAAAACATTTAACAATTTGAAAATTAAATTTCAGGACCAGCGCTACGGTGTAGTAGGTAAAGCTGCTGTCTATGGTGCCAGCATCCTACTTGGGTGCTGGTTCAAGTACCAGCTGCTCCACTCCTGACCCAGCTGCCTGCTAAAATACATGGGAAAGTGGTAGAAGGTGGTCCAAGTCCTTGGGCCCCTGTACTCATGTGGTAGACCCAGAAGAAGCTCTTGGCTCCTGGCTATGGCCTGGCCCAGACCTGCCTGTTGCAGCCATTTGGGAAATCGACCAGGGGATGGAAGACCTCTCTCTTTCACTCTCTCTCTCTTTCTGTCTCTCCCCACCCTGTTCTCTGTATTTCTGCCTTCACGAATAAATAAATAAATATTTTTTAAAAAAGAAAAAGAAAATTAAATTTCATGAGGAAATAAAAGAGAAACTATATTTTTAGATGAAGAAAAATACAATGACAATACTGTGACATTTGTGCTTCCATGAAGCCACAGTTTTTGCTACTCCAAGAATTAATTATTGTAGGCAAACATTAGATTCTATAACAGCTTTGAGAAAACTACTAATCAATGGGTTAAGAATAAAGAATTCTATTCAATAATGTTAACCAGTAAAGAATTTTGTTCTCCCTATATGAGTTGCATATTGTTTGACTTTTACAATATTATTTTGTAATATCAGCTCATCATTTCAGGAAAAATTTCTTTTAAGAAAACATAAAGTTTGTCCTAGAAACCACTGAGTACCATTAAGTAGTGTTAACTACAGTCTCACTGCTCTGTAACAGTTCTAGAATGGGTAAGATTTTTTTATATAATTGTTATTATGAATTAGCATAACATTATATCTTTTCATCCAAATAGTTTGTGAACTAAAATTTTAATTTGCTATGAAAGTGTTTATACAAAAAATTTCAAAAATATCACGTTAACTCTCTCTCCTTGGAAAAATGCTACTACTGTCTCCACTCTTATAGAATAGAATTTAAATTCCTGGTCATTAGAAGCACATCAGAATTAAGACATTTCTTTGCTTCGTGTATCCCAATGCTAGGCTTCACTGATAGGCCTACCGGCTCCACACATTCCCAGGACCCCTTGACTTTGACCCAAAGCCTTCCTTTGGCCTAGATGTGACAGGACTGTCTCCTAAAGAGATTATAACTCACTGAAAATAGAACTGTATGTTTTTTCTTAATTTTTTTTCACTTCTGTATCTTTCAACACAGATATATATTTAAGTGGTAATATTTTTTCTACTGGCATTAACTTTGCATAATATGAAAGTTGTTCTGCAAAAAATATCACTAGAACGCATAAAAGAAAATCCAGAAGTCACGTAATCCTGGGACAATTACCCAAGCTCTCTGAGCCCTATTCCCTAAATCATAACATTTGCAAAATAATTCTTTTGTCCCTATTTTACCAAGGTGTTGGAAAACAAAACAGAAATAACTGTGGAAAGTTTAATAAAGTGTGACGTACTCTGAAAATTAGGTTTGTGATTAGTAATTTGAAATAAAATTAGCAAAGATAGAAGAATATTATCTGTGTTGGGTAATGAGAGAGTCCCTGTTGGAGTGAGCTTGGCAATGCTTCTCCAGTGACAACAAAATTCAAAAATCAATACAGTAATGCCTTACCGAGAAATCTATCTTAGGAGAAATCAGGTTCATGGACCACAAACTTGTGTCAAAGAATATTCACCAAGCAGTACTTATTAAATTGAAAAGCTGAAAACTACAAATATAGCCCAATGACCAAGGGCAGGAAACTGAATAGATCGTGGTTCATCCACATTGTAGACTACAGGAAGGCCTAAGAAACCTAAGTTTACTGAAGAAGCACTATTGAAATAGAAAGGAGTTCTCTTTATTAAGTAAAAAAGAACACAAAACTCTCCATTGCGGATATAATGTGATCCCAGTTGTATTTAAATCTGAATGTATTTAAACATTTATTGTTGAACTTTGTTTTTGGTATAATATTTGTGAGAATTGTTACATAAAAATAAACAAGCAAACACCATCCAATTATTGTCCAATCCTTTTGGGAAGTACTAAATTAAATTTAAAGCAGCTGTGTTCCTATAGGACCTATTAGCACCTGAAGGTGTACTAACATGCATCATGAATCTCTAAGAAATAACCTTGAACAGTATGTGCCTGGTGCTGTACTAGATATCATAAAGTGTAATTCTATTTAATGAGTACATTTGGCCCATCAGGTATTTTATTATCACATTTAATCACCAAGGAAAAACTATGTTCAGGGAAATTAACTAGTCCAAGGCTACACAAAAAGAAAGTGACTTTTACTGGGACTTAAAACCAGATGAGTCTTGGCTTTAAAGCTGATGTACCTCTCTTTAGCCCATGCTGTCTCTTAAAGTAAAAAAAGTGATGGATAAAAGGCCAAAAAGCCATTACGTGCTGTGCGTCTCAGAGGGAAATTCGCCTGGTTGGCAGTTGCAAATCTTGCTTCGGAACTCTTACCTCAGTGACAAATTGATAATCATAGATGGTTCCTTTCTCAGGAAATGCCACAGTTAGTATCTTTGAGGTGGTTTGTTCAGCACCACTCTGTAATTTAAACCTATTTCGAGTTAGATCTGAAATTGGACCTTCCATTAGTTCTCGAAGAATCTTATTAAATTTCAAACGATCATCATCTGTACAAGAAGCACCGACGGACCAGATCAATGAAAACAGAAAAATGCCCTACATTGGAGAGATAAGAAGATAAAGTATAATTAAAGAATAACTTTAATCTATCTTTGAAGCTTGAATCAGATCAGCCAGATTAATATCTGAAAGGAAATATATAAGCTGGTAATATGATTCATAATAATTAGTTTCTTAAAACCAAATTGAATGTCCTATAAAATCTTAAAGATGATAACACAATACAAAGTATAAATTCTAGCCATAATGAAACTTTAGAATGATTAACCAGTAAATCATGTAACATTTGAAATACATAGCAGAAAACTGATATTAAAAAATTGATACAACTTTTTATTAAGGTATTAAGCACACCATAATAAGGCAAACAACCTACATTATATACTTTTGAGGTTTAAATCTTGATATGTCAGGTTTATTTTAAGCAGCATAAATTAAAATCTTTGATTTATAATAATATCTAAGCTTCAACTGTATAAATGAGAATTATCATCCAAGCAAAAGATACTAACTTGCTTCTCACCTGACTTGGGCAGAGGGAACAGGGTAGAAGACAAGGCCAATAAATTAGTGAAGAAAATCATCTTGCTTGTTTTAAAATCAAACCCATTTTAAAATGTCAAAGTCAACAAAATCTCAATTATACTTGTAGAAGTACATTCTCAGGGGAGAATTTGAGAAAGCAGCAGTGGAAATTGTATGGAAGAAAGAGGAACACTGTGGATTTGTGTGGAAGGTGCAGACACATAGCAATGAGAATAGACACAACACACAACACACAACCCCAGCATCCAAAAGCCAGAGAAAGCGTGAGCTGTGAGAGCATGGTAAGATCAGAATGCAGCAGCACATGCCACTAGTTTTATAGTCAGAGCAAGAGATGGCGGACTACACTGTCTTTGAGTCTGGTCTGGAGCCTTAAAGGGGACATGGTACATGCTAATTTAGTGGGAAAAAGGCGGGGCACATTTCTCTCTCCTAATCCCCACCACAACTGCACCAGGCAGCTGGCTGAGAGAAGGTGGATGCCATTTTAGAAATAAGTAGCAGGTCTGGCAGCTCTTGTGCAGCAGCTGGCGGGGACAAGATATTATGTTGAAAACAGTTGTGGTGGCAGCAGCTCGGGTGCACAAAGGCAGAAATGGATGGGGAGAAGGAGCCATTCTGATATCAGTACCAGCTGCAGAGGCTCTTGTGACCACCTGCAATTGGCAGGGAGAAGGTGCCATTGTGAAATGAGCAGAGGCTGCAGCCAGCAGCTCTGGAGCATGCATACGATCCAAGGATTTTACTGGAAGGAAAAATCCATGTTCCCCACTGACTTTGATAGTGTCTAGGAGGACTGACGGAGGCCGTTCACCCATGTAGGACTGTGAGGGGCTCCCCATCTCTCAATATATGACAGGCTCTGGGGTTCAAACCACATAGAGGGGGCACCACATGCACTGCTCTGGAAATGTCTCTGGATCACCATGGATGAGACAGGCTAGCATGGTGGAGTGGATCCTCTGCACTCCATGACTGAGGGAGCATTGTGTGCTGAACTGTGGGAACTCTGTGACTAAACAAAAGTGTGCAGAAAAGAAATAATTAAAATTAGAGAAGAAATAAACAAAATTGAAACAAAAAAAAAATAAAAAAGATCAGCAAAACAAAGAGCTGCTTTTAAAAAAAAATTGACACACCATCAGCCCAAGTAATCAAAAAAAAAGAACCAAATCAATAAAATCAGAGATGAAAAAGGAAATGTAACAACAGATATCACAGAAATAAAAAGAATCATCAGAAATTACTACAAAGAGCTATATGCCAACAAATTGGGAAAGCTAGAAAAAAATAGATTCCAGACACATACAACCTACCTAAACTGAGCTGTGAAGACACAGAAAACCTAAACAGCCCAATAACCAAAAGAGAGATTGAATCAGTAACAAAGACCTTCCAAACAAAGAAAAGCCCAAGACTGGATGACTTCTTTGCTAAATTCTACCAGACATTTAAATAACCAATTCCAATAAGTTCAAACTATTCAAAGCAATTGAGAAGGAATCCTCCCAAACTCCTTCTGTGAAGCCAGAATCACCTTAATTCCTAAACCAGAAAAAGATACTACAGAGAAAGAGAACTAGAGACTAATTTCCCTGATAAAGATATATGCAAAAATCCTCAACCAAACACTAGCCAATAGAATCCAACAACACATCAGAAAGATCATCCACCCAAACCAACTGAGATTTGTCCCTGGTATACAGGGATGGTTCAACATTCACAAATCAATGAATACAATACAGCACATTAACAAACACCATATGATTATCTCAATAGATGCAGAGAAAGCATTTGATAAACTAAAACATCCTTTCATGATGAAAACCTTAAGCAATTTGGCTATAGAAAAAACATTCCTCAACACATAAAGGCAATCTATGACAAACCCACGGCTAGCATCTTATTGAATGGGGAAAAGTTGGAAGCTTATAGGGGAACCAAAAGATTTGACTAAGAGACTATTTAACAGTTTAGTAAAGTGGCAGATTATAAAGTTAACATACAAAAATAAACAGCTGTTGTACAGACAGACAATGACATGGATAAAAAAGAACCTGGAAGATCAATCCCAATTACAATAATAAAAAAAGTAAGTGCCTAGGAATAAATTTAACCAAGGAAGTCAAATATCTCTACAATGAAAATTAAAAACCATTAAAGAAACAACTAGAAAAGACACACAAAAAGGAAAAATCTTCCCTTTTCATGGATTAGAAGAATCAATATCATCAAAATGACCATACTACCAAAAGCAATTTATAGATTCAATTCAATCCCAATCAAAATACAAATGACTTTCTTCTCAGATCTAAAAAAACCATGATGAAATTCATCTGGAAGCACAAGAGATGTCAAATATTTAAAGCAATCCTATAATGCAAAGTCAAAGGCATCACAGTACCAGACTTCAAGACATACTACAGGGCATTCATAATCAATACAGTTTGGTAATGGCAAAAAATACACATGTAGACCAATGGGAATAGAATAGAAACTCCAGAATATATATGCATCTACAATAAACTTATATTTGAAAAAGTAGCTAAAAGCAATTCCTGGAGAAAGGACAGCCTCTTCAGCAAATGCTGCTGAGAAAACTGGATCTCTATGTGCAGAAGTATGAAACAAGACCCCTACCTCATACTTTCCACAAAAAACCACTCAAAATGGATCAAGGACATAAACATACAACTTGATACCATCAAATTACTAAAGAACATAGGGAAAACTCTGCAAGACATTGCCATAGGCAAACACTTCTTGGAAAACCCCAGAAGCATAGGAAAAATAAACAAATGAGATTAAATCAAGCTGAGAAGCTTCTGCACTGCAAAAGAAACACTAAGCAATGTGAAGAGGCAACTGACAAAATGCAAGAAAATATTTGTGCAACTGATAAAGGATTAATATCCAAAAATCTATAAAGAGTCCAAGAAATTCAACAATAAAGGAAGCAATCTAGTTAACAAATGGTCAAATGACTTGAACAAGCATTTTTTAAGAGAGGAAATTCAAATGGCCAACATACACATGAAAAAATGCTCTGGATCACTAGCCATCAGAGAAATGGAAATCAAAACCACAATGAGGCTACATCTCACCCCAGTTAGAATGGTTTTCATACAGAAATCAACAAAACAATGCTGGCTAGGATGTGGAGAAAAAGTTTCCTTAATCCACTGTAGGTGGGAATATATATTGTTGAAGCAGCTGTGGAAGAAAGTAGGGAGATACCTCAGAAAGCTGAAAATAGGTCTGCTAAATTTCTCAACCCTCCCACTCCTGGGAATTTACCCAAACAAAATGAAATCAACATATCAAAAGGTGATCTGTACCCCCACATTTATTGCAGCTCAATTCACAATAGCTAGGATATGGAATCAACCTAGATGTCTATCAACTGATGACTGCATAAAGAAATAATTATGGTGGGAGAGCGGCAAGATGGCGGAATAGGAAGGGAGCACACTGATAGTGTGGGGAGAGACAGTTTAATAAAAGTGGAGATACTGCAGGTTTAAGGAAGAGTAGGGGAAGAAACAGCAGAGGAAACCCATCCAGAACTGGAGATTAACAGTGGACCTGCGTGGAGAGCATGGGAGCCCACAGTTTGGGACACCAGCAGCAGATTCAACACATCAGCACTGGAAGGCATGGTGAGCCGAACCTCAATAGCCCGAGATATCAGAAGGGAAGCGGAAAGAGGAGACTAGAGCGAACAAGGCTTGAAATCCTGTGGGGAAAAGTTCACCAGGCTAACTAGAAGAGAGAGAGAGAGAAGGAGAAAAAAAAAGTGACCCATACGGACACGAGCTTCTCTCTCTCCGCTCACCTCTCAAAGGTGAGCAAGACAAAGAGCAGGCGCCATTTTGGAATACGTCATAAGCAGGGTGACCTCGGGTCGGCACCAGCCCCGAGCCTAGCTGAAAAACCTGACTCTGGGTGGGAGGGGTGAAATAACAGGAGATTAGAATCTAATGATTGTGTGGTGCTAATGAACTGAGACTGTGAAAAAAGAGACTGTGGGGGAGAGAACTCACGGAAATCACGAATTCATGTGAGTACTCTCCAGAGACACTACAGTTCAGTAGCCTTGGCAGCCCAGTGGGAGACTACAGGAGAATCTGAGCCCACACTAAGGGCTGCAAAGATTCCCTCTCTGGTCCTTGGGAAAGAGCTTCCGAACTCTGGCTCCTGTGGGTATATCATTCACCTGCTAACCACCCCCAATTCCATTCAGCTGTGTGGAATTACTTCCCTTTTGAACCAAAAAAAAAAAGTAACAGAGAGAGATTTACCACGCCTAACCTGGGAGTGTCTCCTTTGACACACCCTCATCCCTGAGGAACCAAACAGAGCTCTCAGGCCACACCCATCTCAAGCCTCTAAGGCTCCATCAAAAGCAGACAGTCCACTTAATCTAGAGTCATAACATAACTAGAAAAAAACACCACAGAGAAGAAACCAATATGCCAAACAACAAACACAAAAACCGAGGTAATAAGAACAAGGAAGACACTATGGCATCCCCAAATGAAAAAGACACCCCAATTCAAGATTACGAAGATGATGAGATAGAAGAAATGAAAGAAGCGGATCTCAAAAAATTGATAAGAACACTAAGAAGTACTCAAAAACAAATTCTTGAACTACAGAAATCCTTAATGGACAAGGTAGAAAATCTCTCTCGTGAAAATGAAATATTAAGGAGGAATCAAGCTGAAATGAAACAACTAGTAGAACATGAAACTGTGATAGTGAAGAGAAATCACAATGAAGTGAAGAATTCAATAGATCAAATGAAAAACACATTAGAGAGCCTTACAAACAGAATGGGTGAGGCAGAAGAGAGAATATCGGACTTAGAAGACAGAGCGCAGGGAGATATACAGTCAAACCAAAGACAAGAAGAGGAAATTAGAAATCTAAAAAATATTGTTGGGAATCTACAGGATACTATTAAAAACCCAACATTCGAGTTCTAGGAGTTCCTGAAGGCATGGAGAGGGACAAAGGATTAGAATGCCTTTTTAGTGAGATACTAGCAGAAAATTTCCCAGTTTTGGAGAAGGACAGAGACATCCTAGTACAGGAAGCTCATAGAACCCCTAGGAAACATGACCAAAAGAGATCCTCACCACGACACATTGTAATTAAACTCACCACAGTGAAACAGAAAGAAATGATCCTAAAATGCGCAAGAGAGAAACGTCAAATTACTCTCAGAGGATCTCCAATTAGACTCACGGCAGACTTCTCAACAGAAACCCTACAAGCTAGAAGGGAATGGCGAGACATAGCTCAGGTACTTAGGGAGAAAAACTGCCAGCCCAGAATATTATATCCTGCAAAGCTCTCATTTGTGAATGAAGGTGAAATAAAGACCTTTCATTGCAGACAGGAATTGAAAGAATTTGTTGCCACTCGTCCAGCCCTGCAAAAGATACTTAAAGATGTGTTACACACAGAAACACAGAAACACGGCCATCAACATGAAAGAAGGTAAACGAAGGGAACCTCACAGCAAAAGATCACAGGGAATTCAAAGCATACATTAGAAAATATCTTTGGCAAATGGCAGGGCAAACTTACCACTTATCAATAGTCACATTGAACGTTAAAGGTCTAAACTGTCCTGTTAAAAGACAGAGAGTGGCTGATTGGGTTAAAGAACAAAAACCATCTATTTGACCATCTATTTGCTGCTTACAAGAAACACATCTTTCCAATGAGATCCATACAGACTGAAAATAAAAGGATGGAACAAGATATACCATGCCAACAGAAATGAAAAAAGAGCGGGTGTAGCCATCTTAATATCGGACTACATAAACTTTAACACAAAAACTGTTAAGAGAGACAAAGAGGAGCACTATATAATGATTAAGGGATCAATACTACAGGAAGATATAACAATTATCAATGTATATGCACCTAATTACAGGCCACCGGTTTATTTAAAAAATTTGTTAAGAAACTTAAAGGGAGACTTAGACCCCAACACAATAGTACTGGGGGACTTCAATACTCCACTCACAGATATTGACAGATCAACAGGACAGAAGATCAACCAGGAGACAGTAGATTTAAACAACACTATAGCCCAAATGGATCTAACAGATATCTGCAGAACTTTTCATCCTACACTTAAAGAATACACATTCTTCTCAGCAGTACATGGAACCTACTCTAGGATTGACCACATATTAGGCCATAAAGCAAGTCTCAGCAAATTCAAAAGAATTAGAATCATACCATGCAGCTTCTCAGACCATAAGGGAATCAAGTTGGAAATTAGCAACTCAGGAATCCCTAGAGCATATGCAAACACATGGAGATTGAACAACATGCTCCTGAATGAACAATGGGTCACAGAAGAAATCAAAAGAGAAATCAAAAATTTTCTGGAAGTAAATGAGGATAACAGCACAACATACCAAAACTTATGGGATACAGCAAAAGCAGTGTTAAGAGGAAAGTTTATATCAATAGGTGCCTACATCAAGAAACTGGAAAGGCACCAAATAGATGAGCTTTCAATGCATCTCAAGGATCTAGAAAATTTGCAGCAAACTAGACCCAAATCTAGTAGAAAAAGAGAAATGATCAAAATCAGAGAAGAAATCAACAGGATTGAATCCAAAAAAACATTACAAAAAATCAGCCAAACGAGGAGCTGGTTTTTTGAAAAAATAAACAAAATTGACACCCCATTGGCCCAACTAACTAAAAAAAGAAGAGAAAAGACCCAAATCAGTAAAATCAGAGATGAAAAAGGAAATGTAACAACAGACACCACAGAAATCAAAAGAATCATCAGAAATTACTACAAGGACTTGTATGCCAGTAAACAGGGAAACCTATCAGAAATGGATAGATTCCTGGACACATGCAACCTACCTAAATTGAACCAGGAAGACATAGAAAACCTAAACAGACCCATAAGTGAGTCAGAAATTGAATCAGTAATAAAGGCCCTCCCAACAAAGAAAAGCCCAGGACCAGATGGATTCACTGCTGAATTCTACCATTTAAAGAAGAACTAACCCCAATTCTTCTCAAACTATTCAGACAATTGAAAAAGAGGGAATTCTCCCAAATTCTTTCTATGAAGCCAGCATCACCTTAATTCCTAAGCCAGAAAAGGATGCAGCATTGAAAGAGAATTACAGACCAATATCCCTCATGAACATAGATGCAAAAATCCTCAACAAAATTCTGGCCAACAGACTGCAACAACACATCAGAAAGATCATCCACCCAGACCAAGTGGGATTCATCCCTGGTATGCAGGGATGGTTCAATATTCGCAAAACAATCAACATGATACACCACATTAACAGACTTCAAAAGAAAAACCATATGATTATCTCACTAGACGCAGAGAAAGCATTCGATAAAATTCAACACCCTTTCATGATGAAAACCCTAAGCACTGGGTATAAAAGGCACATTCCTCAATACAATCAAAGCAATTTATGAAAAACCCACGGCCAACATCCTATTGAATGGGGAAAAGTTGGAAGCATTTCCACTGAGATCTGGTACCAGACAGGGATGCCCACTCTCACCACTGCTATTCAATATAGTGCTGGAAGTCTTAGCCAGAGCTGTTAGGCAAGAAAAAGAAATTAAAGGGATACAAATTGGGAAGGAAGAACTCAAACTATCCCTCTTTGCAGACGACATGATTCTTTATTTAGGGGAACCAAAGAACTCTACTAAGAGACTATTGGAACTCATAGAAGAGTTTGGCAAAGTAGCAGGATATAAAATCAATGCACAAAAATCAACAGCCTTTGTATACACAGGCAATGCCACAGCTGAGGAAGAACTGCTAAGATCAATCCCATTCACAATAGCTACAAAAACAATCAAATACCTTGGAATAAACTTAACCAAGGACATTAAAGATCTCTACAATGAGAATTACAAAATCTTAGAGAAAGAAATGGAAGAGGATACCAAAAAATGGAGAAATCTTCCATGCTCATGGATTGGAAGAATCAATATCATCAAAATGTTCATTCTGCCAAAAGCAATTTACAGATTCAATGCAATACCAATCAAGATACCAAGGACATTCTTCTCAGATCTGGAAAAAATGATGCTGAAATTCATATGGAGACACAGGAGACCTCGAATAGCTAAAGCAATCTTGTACAACAAAAACAAAGCCGGAGGCAACACAATACCAGATTTCAGGACATACTACAGGGCAGTTGTTATCAAAACAGCATGGTACTGGTACAGAAACAGATGGATAGACTAATGGAACAGAATAGAAACACCAGAAATCAATCCAAACATCTACAGCCAACTTATATTTGATCAAGGATCCAAAACCAATCCCTGGAGTAAGGACAGTCTGTTTAATAAATGGTGCTGGGAAAACTGGATTTCCACGTGCAGAATCATGAAGCAAGATCCCTCCCTTTCACCTTACACAAAAATTCATTCAACATGGATTAAAAATTTAAACCTACAACCTGACACCATCAAATTATTAGAGAGCATAGGAGAAACCCTGCAAGACATAGGTACTGGCAAAGACTTCTTGGAAAAGACCCCAGAAGCACAGGCAGTCAAAGCCAAAATTAACTACTGGGATTGCATCAAATTGAAAAGTTTCTGTACTGCACAAAAACAGTCAGGAAAGTGAATAGGAAACCGACAGAATGGGAAAATATATTTGCAAACTATGCAACAGATAAAGGGTTGATAACCAGAATCTACAAAGAAATTAAGAAACTCCACAACAACAAAACAAACAACCCACTTAAGAGATGGGCCAAGGACCTCAATAGACATTTTTCAAAAGAGGAATTCCAAATGGCCAACAGACACATGAAAAAATGTTCAAGATCCCTAGCAATCAGGGAAATGCAAATCAAAACCACAATGAGGTTCCACCTCACCCCGGTTAGAATGGCTCACATTCAGAAATCCACCAACAATAGATGCTGGAGAGGATGTGGGGAAAAAGGGACACTAATCCACTGTTGGTGGGAATGCAAACTGGTGAAGCCACTATGGAAGTCAGTCTGGAGATTCCTCAGAAACCTGAATGTAACCCTACCATTCAACCCAACCATCCCACTCCTTGGAATTTACCCAAAGGAAATTAAATTGGCAAACAAAAAAGCCGTCTGCACAGTAATGTTTATTGCGGCTCAATTCACAATAGCTAAGACTTGGAACCAACCCAAATGACCATCAACAGTAGACTGGATTAGGAAATTATGGAACATGTACTCTACAGAATACTATACAGCAGTCAAAAACAATGAAATCCGGTCATTTGCAACAAAATGGAGGAATCTGGAAAACATCATGCTGAGTGAATTAAGCCAGTCCCAAAGGGACAAATATCATTTTTTTCCCTTGATTGGCGACGAATAACTGAGCACCAAAGGGGAAACCTGTTGAAGTGAAATGGACACTATGAGAAACAGTGACTTGATCAGCTCTTGTGCTGACTGTTGTTGTACAATGTAATACTTTATCCATTGTAGTATTTTTTTTTTATCCTAGTACTAGTGGTTGAACTCTGTAATTAACACACAATTATTCTTAGGTGTTTAAATTTTAACTGAAAAGTGATCCCTGTGAAATATAAGAGTGGGAATAAGAGAGGGAGGAGATGTACAATTTGGGACATGCTCAATCGGACCTGCCCCAAATGATGGAGTTAGAATTGTGCCAGGGGATTCCAATACAATCCCATCAAGGTGGCATGCACCAAGGACATCTCATTAGTCCAAGTGATCAATTTCAGTTCACAATTGATCACACTCATAGGTCTAAGAGTCAAAGGGATCACACAAATAAGACTAGTGTCTGCTAATACTAACAGATAGAACCAAAAAGGGAGAGAATGATCCAACATGGGAAGCAGGATACACAGCAGACTCATAGAATGGCAGATGTCCTAAATAGCACTCTGGCCTCAGAATCAGCCCTTAAGGCATTCGGATCTGGCTGAAGAGCCCATGAGAATATTTTAGGTATGGAAAGCTAAGGCACTCTGAAAAACAAAAAAAAGGAGACCTAAATGAAAGATCTCTGGGAGTGAGATCCCAGTGGAAAGAACGGGGCCATCAAAGAAGGAGGTACCTTTCTCTGAAGGGAGGAGAGAACTTCCACTTTGACTATGACCCTGTCGGAATAAGATCGAAGTCGGCGAACCTTAAAGGCTTCCATAGCCTCGGCAACTCATGACTAGAGCCTAGGGAGATTACTGACGCCATATACAAGAGTGTCAAATTGTTAAATCAACATCAGGAGTCACTGTGTACTTACGTCTCATGAGGGATCTGTCCTTAATGTGTTATCCAATGTGAAATAATGCTATAACTAGTACTGAAACAGTATTTTACACTTTGTGTTTCTGTGTGGATGCAAACTGATGAAATCTTTACATAGTATATACTGAATCGAATTGCTGTATATAAAGATAATTGCAAATGATTAACAATTTTGGTGTTAAATTGGAAATTACATAATTAATCAATTCTTTAAAAAAATCATGTAGGATCTCTGTCCTTAATGTGCTGTACATTGTAAATTAATACTATAACTAGTACTCCAACAGTATTTTCATTTTGTGTCTCTATGTGAGGGCAAACTGTTGAAATCTTTACGTAATATGTAGTAAACTGATCTTCTGTGTATAAAGAGAATTGAAAATGAATCTTGATGTGAATGCAAGGGGAGAGGGAGCGGGAAAGGGGAGGGTAGCGGGAGGGAGGGAAGTTGTGGGGGGGGAGCCATTGTAATCCATAAGCTGTACTTTGGAAATTTATATTCTTTAAATAAAAGCTTTATATAAAAAATAATTATGGTGTATATATACACTATGGAATACTACTCAGTGGCAAAATAAAAAAAGAAATCCTTTCTTTTTGACAAAATGTATGCAACTAGAAATCATTATACTTATTGAAATAAGCCAGTCCCCAAAAGACAAATACTATATGGTCTCCCTGATCTGTGGCAACTATCAGAGTACCTAAAATGTAATGTATAGGAGTGGAGCTGAGATTTTGAGATTTGATTTTTGTTTATAGCACTTTTCTCTACTGTTAAGGAGCAGTTTTTTTTCATAATATTTGTTGAACTATTTACTTAGTGGGTAGGTTTAATCTTATGAGCATAAAGTAAGATGAAAATAGATCTTTGTAAAAATTAAGAATGGGAATAGCAGAGGGAGGAGGAAGAAGGGTGGGATCATGGGTGAGATGGAAGTTGAATGAGAAGTATCACTATGTTCCTAAATCTGTATGGATGAAATACATTAAATTTATATACCTTAAATAAAATATTAAGAAAATCTAAGAACATTTTCTTGTGGTGTGGAGGAAAGTATCACAGTTTTACGTTTCATACCTTCCTAACCCTCTCTGAGGCTACAAACTTAATGTCATTTTTCTCTGAACTTTTTGAAGTACCACTCTGTGTATTTGTATTTTAAATTTCTATTTCATAAAAAAAAATGCAAGGTAAAACAGCAATACATTGTGGTGGTGTGGACAGGAGGTAAATCATCACAAAGTCATTCACAAGCATTTTGAGAATCGATCACATCTGATGCTTATGAAATCACACAAGATTTCAGTAGCATATTTGAGATAATCACTGGGCTCCATCCAATCTCATGATGCAGCAGAAGTGTCAATTGAAATATTTTGTCGCCAGCACTAGGTATTTTGTGTCTGGCTTTTTCCTCACTCTTCAGCTTACTCCCAGTCTCTAGTTCCAGATCCCCAGTCTCCACTTTCAGTGGTAAAATGAGTTTTGTAGTAGATTTCTGCCTTTCTACTGCAAGACATAAAATGCTATGACCTTACCTCAAGCAAAGAGTAAGCTTCTCGATCATTTCTCTCTCTTACTTTGCCTTCATCAGCAAAATCATCCATAAAACAGTCTATTAGATTCATTAAGGATCGGACCAAGTTTGTATCTGAAGTAGGACATAATTCCTGAAAAGATAGAAAGCATTTACAAAACAAATTAAATTATGCAGTGGTTAAAATAGCATCAATTCATCTTTGTTGAACACAGTTAATGTTAACAGTCACAATATCTATGAAAAGGTACCACTGGAATTTTCATCTTATGGAGGAGCTGGTTTACTGAAGCACACATGAGCTCCATTGCTAGAGTTGGCAGCACAGGGCCTTCACATTTAAGTAGTGTGTACACTTCAAATTCTCATGTCCAGTCTCAGATCTCAAAAAAAAGTACTGTCAGTTAATTTAATCAAAGACATAGATCTCTGTTATGCTGATTTTGTAAATCAAACCACTAAAAAAATCTTAAGAGAATGTAGTTAATTTGCACAACTATAATGCTTCATAAATAAAATCCATTTGGGAACATATTTTTAAGCCACGGAATTACTCATAATTCTGTGGGATGCAGTTCCAAGGAGCTCATAAAAATGTTGGAGTGCTGTAGTTCACAAGAGCCAGAATCTGGAATCAAGCCAGGGGTCTATAATCAGATGCATGAATAAAGAAAATGGAGTGCAAATATATGCATCTACACACACACAAACATACACACACAAACATACATACAGTGGAATATTATTCAGCTACAAAAAATGAAATATTATCATTGCCATCAAAATGGTTAAAACTGGGGGACACAATGTTGAGTGAAATAAGCTGGACATAGAAAGACAAATATTACAAGTTCTCCCTTATACATGGGAGCTAAAGTTTAAAGAAAAATCAAAATCAAAAACAAAAAGAAAAAAGGAAATACCTCTGTGTATCAGTACTGCTACATATATACTTGTATCAAGCTTTGTTTTATATTTTTGTCAAATTGTTAAGAATATCATACTACAGGGCCAGTGCTGTGGCACAGCACATAAAGCCTCCACCTTCAGTGCTGCCATCCCATAGGGATGCCAGTTCCAGTCCCAGCTGCTCCACTTCTGATCCAGCTCTCTGCCATGGCCTGGGAAAGCGGAAGAAGATGGACCAAAGTCCTTGGGCCCCTGCACGCATGTGGGAGACCCAGAAGAAGCTCCTGGTGCCTGACTTCAGATTGGCACAGCTCTGGCCATTGTGGCCAATTGGGGAGTGAACCAATGGAGGGAAGAAACCCCCCCGCCTTTGTGTAACACTGACTTCCAAATAAATAAATCTTTTTTTGAAAAAAAGTGTCATACTACAGTGATTTATTTGTTTCAAAGGCAGAGCTACAGAAAGGCAGAGGCAGATGCAGAGAGTGTTTTCTACCTGCTAATTCACTCCCCAAATGTTTGCAATGGCCAGAGCTGAGTCAATCTGAGGCCAGGAGCCAGGAGCTTCTTCTGGATCTCCCACGCAGGTGCAGAGGCCTAAGCACTTGGACCATCTTCTATTGCTTTCCCAGCCATAGCAGAGAGCTGTATTGGAAGTAGAGCAGCAGGACTCGCACCAGCACCCATATAGAATGCCAGTGCCTCAGGTGGAGGCTTGGCCCATTATGCTACAGCGCTGGCCCCACTACAATGGTTTTAATGATCTATGATTATTTTTAAAATTTATTATATATATGAGTTTAATTGACCTCTTTTTATTTGATTACTGTTTATAGCTATATTTCTGCGGAAGTTTTTTCTTGCTGAACTCTATTCAGTGGAACATTAGGTCTTTGACTACAACTGAAATTAAAAACGTTATCTCAAACAATGTTTAAAATGACAAAAAGAAATCAGAGAGGGATGCCCACTCTCAGCACTGCTATTCAACATACTTCTGGAAGTCTTAGCCAGAGCTATTAGGCAAGAAAAAGAAATTAAAGGGATACAAATTGGGAAGAAAGAACTCAAACTATCCCTCTTTGCAGATGATATGATTCTTTATTTAGGGGACCCAAAGAACTCTAACAAAAGACTATTGGAACTCATAGAAGAGTTTGGCAAAGTAGCAGGATATAAAATCAATGCACAAAAATCAACAGCCTTTGTATACACAGGCAATGTCACGGTTGAGAAAGAACTTCTAAGATCAATTCCATTCACAATAGCTACAAAAACAATCAAATACCTTGGAATAAACTTAACCAACGATGTCAAATATCTCTACGATGAAAATTATAAAATCTTAAAGAAATAGAAGAGGATACCAAAAAATGGAAAAACTTTCCATGCTCATGGATTGGAAGAATCAAAATCATCAAAATGTCCATTCTGCCAAAAGCAACTTATAGATTCAATGCAATACCAATCAAGATACCGAGGACATTCTTCTCAGATCTGGAAAAAATGATGCTGAAATTCATATGGAGACACAGGAGACCTTGAATAGCTAAAGCAATCCTGTACAACAAAAACAAAGCCAGAGGCATCACAATACCAGATTTCAGGACATACTACAGGGCAGTTGTAATCAAAACAGAATGGTACTGGTACAGAAACAGATGGATAGACTAATGGAACAGAATAGAAACACCAGAAATCAATCCAAACATCTACAGCCAACTTATATTTGATCAAGGATCCAAAACCAATTCCTGGAACAAGAACAGTCTATTCAAAATGGAGCTGGGAAAATTGGATTTCCACGTGCAGAATCATGAAGCAAGACCCCTACCTTACACCTTACACAAAAATTCACTCAACATGGATTAAAGACCTAAATCTACGACCTGACACCATCAAATTATTACCGAACATCAGAGAAACCCTGTAAGATACTGGTACTGGCAAAGACTTCCTGGAAAAGACCCTGGAGGCGCAGGCTGTCAAAGCCAAAATTAACTTTTGGGATTGCATCCAATTGAGAAGTTTCTGTACTGCAAAAGAAACAGTCAGGAAAGTAAGAGGCAACCGACAGAATGGGAAAAAATAATTGCAAACTATGCAACAGATAAAGGGTTGATAACCAGAATCTACAAAGAAATTAAGAAACTCCACAACAACAAAACAAACAACACACTTAAGAGGTGGGCCAAGGACCTCAATAGACATTTTTCAAAAGAGGAATTCCAAATGGCCAACAGACACATGATAAAATGTTCAAGATCCCTAACAATCAGGGAAATGCAAATCAAAACCACAATGAGGTTTCACCTCACCCCGGTTAGAATGGCTCACATTCAGAAATCCACCAACAATAGATGCTGGAGAGGATGTGAGGAAAAAGGGACACTAACCCACTGTTGGTGGGAATGCAAACTGGTGAAGCCACTATGGAAATCAGTCTGGAGATTCCTCAGAAACCTGAATATAACTCTACCATTCAACCCAACCATCCCACTCCTTGGAATTTACCCAAAGGAAATTAAATTGGCAAACAAAAAAGCCGTCTGCACCTTAATGTTTATTGCTGCTCATTTCACAATAGCTAAGACCTGGAATCAACCTAAATGCCCATCAATAGTAGCCTGGGTAAAGAAATTATGGAACATGTACTCTACAGAATACTATACAGCAGTCAAAAACAATGAAATCCGGTCATTTGCAACAAAATGGAGGAATCTGGAAAACATTATGCTGAGTGAAAAAAGCCAGTCCCAAAGGGACAAATATCTTATGTTCTCCTTGATCAGTGACAATGGAGCACCAAAGGGGAAACCTGTTGAAGTGAAATGGACACTATGAGAAACGGTGACTTGATAAGCCCTTGTCCTGACTGTTGATGAACAACTTAATACATTATCCAATTAGTATTTTTTGTCTGCTCTACTTAATACTATTGGTTTAATTCTGTAATTAATACACAGTTATTCTTAAGTGTTGAAACTTAACTGAAAAGTGATCACTGTTAAAAAGAAGAGTGGGAATAAGAGCGGGAACAGATGTACAATTTGCGACATGCTCAAGCTGACTTTCCCTAAACAGTAGAGATAGAAACATACCAGGGGATTCCAATTCAATCCCATCAAGGTGGCATGTACCAATGCCATCCCACTAGTCCATTTGATCAATTTCTGTTCACAATTGATCATAATTATAGGACTAAGAATCAAAGGGATCATATAAAAAAGAATAATGTCTGAAAACACTAACTGATAGAACAAAAAAGGGAGAGAACTATCCAACATGGGAAGCAGGATACACAGCAGACTCATAGAATGGCAGATGTCCTAAACAGCACTCTGGCCCCAGAATCAGCCCTTAAGTCATTCAGATCTGGCTGAAAAGCCCATGAGAGTATTTCAGGCATGGAAAGCCAAGACATTCTGGCAAAAAAAAAAAAAAAAAAAAAAAACCTAAACCTAAATGAAAGATCTCTGAGTGAGATCCCAGTAAAAAAAACAGGCCATCAAAGAAGACAGTACCTTTCTCTGAAGGGAAGAGAGAACTTCCACTTTGACTATGACCTTGTTTAAATAAGATTGGAGTCAGCGAACTCAAAATGCTTCCACAGCTTTGGCAACTCATGACAAGAGCCTAGGGTGATTACTGACGGGAGATGGAAGGGTTGCAGGTGGGAGGGAAGTTATGGGGGTGAAAAGCCATTGTAATCCATAAACTTTACTTTGGAAATTTATATTTATTAAATAAAAGTTAAAAAAAGAGAGAGAGGTCTTCCATCCATTGGTTCACTCCCCAGATGGCTGCAACAGCCAGAACTGTGCCGATCCAAAGCCAGGATCCAGGAGCCAGGAACTTCTTTCGGGTCTCCCAAATGGATGCAGAGGGTGAAAGACATAGGCCATATTCTACTGCTTTCCCAGGGCACAGCAGAGAATTGGATCAGAAGTGGAGCAGCTGGGATAGGAACTGGCACCCAAATGGGATGCCAGTACTGCAGGTGGTGGACTTACCCTCTATGCCACAGTGCTGTCCCCAAAGTGTTTTTTAAAACCCGATTCTTTCATATCTACAACATATTTCAGCTATCATCCAAGTTTCTTGAAAGAGAAGTCTACACCCACTGTCCTGTTAGTGTCTCTAACATTCCGCAACCAACTTCCTAGGAGTGACTTATCTCTCCCCTTTCAAGTGCTGTGGCCAAGGTTCCTCATGATCTTCTCAATTGCCATATCTTGGGGACATGTATCAGTGCTTTCTTGTCTTGACCCAAGCTCCTACTTGTATTTGTTAATACTGACTACTTCCTTAAAATGTTTTTCTCCCTTCCCTCTTGTCTAGCCACAAGTACACCTGAGATTCTATCCTTGGCTCTCTTCCTTATTTCTATGAGGTTTCCTTTTAGGTCATCTACATTTACATGACTTTAAATTGTGTTTTCCAAAACTGTACTTTGAGTCAAACTTCTGCCCCAAGTTCTTCTGTTTTATATATATAAGTTTTCCAAGCCAAAATGCATCTAGAAGACCTTTGGCCAACATCTGACAGAACTGAAATTAAGCCTACTCTTCCTATCATTTCCAGCTGGGGCAGGCTGAAGAGCCTCATTGGTGCTCTCTAACTATCAGAGGCAGGAGATTTCTGCAGTCACTTTTATCCCTTTTAGTTTTTCCCCCAATATGCCGCAGGTGTAGTGAAAGAAAGACAGATGTGCCTATTTTAGGACTTCTTTGTAATCCTTCCACCATGAATTGGCTTATTTTTAGGAACTTTGAAAAAGAAAGCAAACTATGAATATGGAAATTATTTAAAATACAACATCCCATCAGAAATAAGAGATAATATTTTTGGGCAGATTTACTAAGGCATGTTTATGTGGGCCTTTGAGATTTTACTGTAAGAAAATAATGATTAGCACCAATAACATTTTCAAAAACACTAAAGTGCTACATTTAAAATTTTTTTAGAAAATAATTATATGAATTAAAGTCCTTTCATTTTAATCAGAAGGTAGTTTTAACTCAAATCAGTCAAAATACTTTAATATCTGTTAGTTGATAATAAAAATATACATTCAAATTGCTATATTTGGTTAATTTGAGTTTCCCATTTTTTTTAAGTTAAAAATCTCCATTCCTCTTACCTTTGTATGTTTTCTAATAAATTCAACAGAAATGGGGACCATTCTGTCAAATAAGCCTATTATAAATTCCTTCTGAATGTCACTGACTGAAGAAGGTAAAAGATTTATCCAAGACAGCATCAGTGGTCTCCAGCCGAGCATGTGTGGCTCCATGTAAATCATACCACATCTGGAGACCTGGAAACACAGCAGTTCCATACATCAAGGTGATGCTTACAAGGATAATGTAACTGGGCACATCTGTTTTTTAATAACCTTCAGAAAAGTCTTGGGGAGAAAAGGCTCAATTTTCTATAATTTCGCGATCACTATTTTTGTGTATGACTTTACCAAATGGTCCCAGATAAAGAAGAAAATATCCCAACCATTTAATTGAGCAAACAGATACATCTGTTATTTGAGAATTACAGATTGCTCTTAAAGTGAATCTGCTAATATTTTTCAGAGTCAAAGCTACTAAGTGAGTAAGTACATTTAAAACATTTTGCAGTTTTTAGGCAATGTCAAATTTGAGAACTTACAGTGGCAGGAGAAGCAACTTCTAAATCCATTGGTTCAAAAATAAGATTCATTTGTGGTGACATTTGAATAATCTCCCCACTCATCAGACATAGCTTTTTGTTGTCATCAAGCACAGTGTTCATATTCTCAATCCAAACTGCATCAACTGGCCCATCAAAAATTAACCATTTCCTATCTGGAGTCTATTTTATGCATATAGTGAATAAAAGGCAAAAAGTAATAATGATAATGTAAGAAAGCAGTTCAATAATACTATTTCAAAATTTGAAACTATAATCCCTATAATATATTTCACCATAAAAATGTAAAGGCACTCGTTGAATAAAGAGTGTGTGTGTATGTGTGTGTGTGTGCATGTATTTTTTTTAACTTTTATTTAATGAATATAAATTTCCAAAGTACAGCTTATGGATTACAATAGCTTCCCCCCCATAACTTCCCTCTCACCTGCAACCCTCCGCTCTCCCGCTCCCTCTCCCCCTTCTATTCACATCAAGATTCATTTTCAATTATCTTTATATACAGAAGATCAATTTAGCATATATTAAGTAAAGCTTTCAACAGTTTGTGTGCATGTATTTTTAATTTGAAAAAGCCTATTTATGCCATGGACAAAGCAGAAATACAATATCATCCTTTTTTAAAAAGATTAATTAATTAATTAATTTGAAAGTCATAGTTAAAGCCGACTCATTCATTTATGGGACAGTTGGTCTGTCTCTAGCTCAAGTCAACCTATGCCTTGGTAATTACCTCAAGACCAATTTGCCCCTAGGCTATGGACTTCCCTATGCCTGCTCACCATCTCTTTAGGCAATACTGCTAAGTAAATAATACTGAACTTCATTGTCTGAAGCACTTTGCCTTTTCATTTTGCTTTACTAATTCTAAGCCATGTGACTTTGGATAAACTAATCTCCCTTTGATCAAGTATTTATGGGACATAACTTCCTGGAAAATCTAATACACGCTATATAATTGATTATAGAGATATCTCATAATTATTTCTGTGTAAGAGACTTCATGTGTTATCCTGAGCTAGAAGGTGTCCATCGTGGCAAGAGAGAACAAAAGACACAGCATCAACAGTACTAGAGCTTTATCTGCTTAATTTTTGCCTCATGATTATTTTTATCCTCAAAATTATCAGAAAACCTTGATACTGGGCAAGATGTTTGACCCATAAAATTCAATCCTTATGTTACTCATTGTCCAAGGTCTTTCTTCTCATAAGTTCAGAGCTAAAATTTCTATTACACCATTGACTCATAAGTCATGGTCTACTGGGTCTTAACTGGGTAAAAAGCACCAAATTTAGAATTACAGTAATCAGAATAAAGAAAACACCTATAGGGGCTGGTGCTGTGGCATAGTGGGTTAAGCCAACACCTTCAGTGCTGGCATCCCATATGGGTGCTGGTTCAAGTCCTGGCTGCTCGATTTCTGATCCAGCTCTCTGCTATGGCCTGGGAAAGCAGTGGAAGAAGGCTCAAGTCCTTGGGCCCCTGCACCCCATGGGAGACCCAGAAGAAGCTCCTGGCTCCTGGCTTTGGATCACAACAGCACTGGCTATTGCGGCCATCTGGGGAGTGAACCAGCGGATGGAAGGCCTTTCTGTCTCTCTCTGCCTCTGCCTCTGCCTCTCCGTGACTCTGCCTTTCAAATAAATAAATAAATCTTTTTTTAAAAAAATCTATATAAAGAATGACTTAATAGTTATAAGCTAAATGCCTCTAGCATGCACCCTCTTCCTACACTACTAGTCTTAGGAAACTCTCCCATGTAGTAACACTACAGAGAACTTACTGAAATAGGGCAACTGAATTAACACCTAATGGCCTGAGAACCTTTCTACTGTGAGAGGAGACAACAACCACCTTGCAGAATAAACCAGCAGTAGTTAAGTGCTCCCCTCTTCTCCCACTCAGAATAGCCAGCAGCTCACGCATTCTTTACTTTGTGGCTTTGCACAGGGCAGCCGTTCTTTCCCTAGCACGATGGAAGGCAAGGATTGGAATTTTCAAGATAGCATTTTATAAAGGTGTGCAATTTCTTCTCTAAGCATTGTTCTATAACACTCAGTGTGGATGACAACAGTAGCGGCTCAAAGTGTGGGAAAAGGAAGAACACCTCTGAAGAAGCAAAAGGGCCAAATTATTTGGATAATCTCCCTCCTGGACCATCTAGCTTGAGAGAAGGCAATCAGAAATAGTCTGCCCTGTCCTTTGGCTTCCTGCTTTCTCTTCGTAGAGCCCCAGGCCAAAGGTGCTTTCTGCCATGGTCCCTGGCATTTCTGTAAGTGCTAAGACTGTCCTTCACAGAAATGCTACCACACTATCCATTCATACACTCTAAGTGTTTGTTTAAAATGACTGAAAAAGTCAGAAATTGATCACAAGACAATAACATTTAAAAATATGCACACAAAAGTATTAGTTCTTACCGCTGAAGAGGCAAATGCTCTAAAACTGACAGCTAGGATCCCATCAGACCACTCATGAGACACTAAATCAAACTGTCCGTACAGCTGACCCATGGTGACAGACTTAGGATTTAAAACAGTTATTTGAACCTTGTTTTCCTCCATTAGGCCCTTAATGAAAAAAAAAAAAACATGACAATTTATTTTGAAGAATATTATCTTTGTTCATAGAAAACATGATGTGTACACTGAAAATCCCAAGGATTCTACAAACTACCAGAAGTAAAAAGTGAATTTTATAAGGAGCCAGCATACAATGTCAATATATAAAAGTAAATGGTATTTCATATATAATACCAATGAACAAAAATAGAATTTTAAACTACTATTTATACTTCAAAGCTAGCAAAATACTAAGGAAGAAATTAGCAAATATCATACAAGATCTATGAATCTAAAACTAAAAAAATAGAATTTGACTTTCTTTAGGTGTATACAACAAATATTATAGACTCTATAGGTTTCCTACTCTGTGTTACATACTGATGTTTTTTGTTTCTCTTTTTTTAAGTATATCCAACTTCCTTCCTTCCTTCCTTTTTTAACAAACCCTTTATTTTTTTAGAAAGCTTTTATTTAATAAATGTAAATTTCGTAAGTACAACTTTTGGATTATAGTGGTTATTCCCCCATACCCGCCCTCCCACCCTTAAAGCATCCCACCTCTTACTCTCCCATCTCATTCTTCATTAAGATTTGATTCATTTTTAATTATTTTTATATACAGAAGATCAACTCTATACTAAGTAACAATTTCAACAGTTTGCACCCACACAGACACACAAAGTACTGTTTGAAGACAAGTTTTACTGTTAATTCTCTCTTTTTTAATATATATAAAGCTTTTATTTAAATAATATAAATTTCCAAAGTACAGCTTATGGATTACAATGGATTCCCTCCCCCCATAACTTCCCTCCCACCTGCTACCCTCCCCTTTCCCTCTCCCTCTCCCCTTGCATTCACATCAAGATTCATTTTCAATTCTCTTTATACACAGAAGATCAGTTTACTACATATTACGTAAAGATTTCAACAGTTTGCCCTCACATAGAGACACAAAGTGAAAATACTGTTGGAGTACTAGTTATAGTATTAATTCACAATGTACAGCCCATTAAGGACAGAGATCCTACATGATTTTTTTTTAAAAAACTGATTAATTATCTATGCAATTTCCAATTTAACACCAAGATTTTTTAATCATTTTCAATTATCTTTATATACAGAAATTCGATTCAGTATATACTATGTAAAGATTTCATCAGTTTGCACCCACACAGAAATACAAAGTGTAAAAATACTGTTTCAGTACTAGTTATAGCATTACTTCACATTGGACAACACATTAAGGACAGATCCCTCATGAGACGTAAGTACACAGTGACTCCTGTTGTTGACTTAACAATTTAACACTCTTGTTTATGGCGTCAGTAATCTCCCTAGGCTCTAGTCATGAGTTGCTGAGGCTATGGAAGCCTTTAGGGTTCGCCGACTTCGATCTTATTCCGACAGGGTCATAGTCAAAGTGGAGGTTCTCTCCTCCCTTCAGAGAAAGGTACCTCTTTCTTTGATGGCCCCATTCGTGCCACTGGGATCTCACTCACAGAGATCTTTCATTTAGGTCTTCTTCTTTTTTTTTTTTTTTCAGAGTGTCTTGGCTTTCCATGCCTAAAATACTCTCATGGGCTCTTCAGCCAGATCCGAATGCCTTAAGGACTGATTCTGAGGCCAGAGTGCTATTTAGGACATCTGCCATTCTATGAGTCTGCTGTGTATCTCGCTTCCCATGTTGGATCATTCTCTCCCTTTTTGGTTCTATCTGTTAGTATTAGCAGACACTAGTCTTGTTTGTGTCATCCCTTTGACTCTTAGACCTATCAGTGTGATCAATTGTGAACTGAAATTGATTACTTGGACTAGGGAGATGGCCTTGGTACATGCCACCTTGGTGGGATTGTATTGGAATCCCCTGGTACGTTTCTAACTCCATCATTTGGGGCAAGTCCGATTGAGCATGTCCCAAATTGTACATCTCCTCCCTCTCTTATTCCCACTCTTATATTTCACAGGGATCACTTTTCAGTTAAAATTTAAACACCTAAGAATAATTGTGTGTTAATTACAGAGTTCAACCACTAGTACTAGGATAAAAAAAAGTACTACAATGGATAAAGTATTACATTGTACAACAACAGTCAGCACAAGAGCTGATCAAGTCACTGTTTCTCATAGTGTCCATTTCACTTCAACAGGTTTCCCCTTTGGTGCTCAGTTAGTTGTCGCCAATCAGGGAGAACATATGATATTTGTCCCTTTCATAGTACAACTCATTAAGATCAGAGGTCCTACATTGGGAGCAAGTGCACAGTGACTCCTGTTGTTAACAAATCTTTTAAAATGGTATCACCATTCTAAGTTCACTGGCATTATTAAAATAGACTTTGGACTGAATTTGGCCTGTGGGTTGTAATCTATATCAGAGAGAAAATTAAAAAATGTAAATATAGAGAAACATGTATTTTTCATGCAATTAAAAAGTTAATGCTGATAGGGACCAGCATTGTGGAGTAGTGAGTTAAGCTAACACTTGCAATACCAGCATCCCGTATTTTCCCATATGAGAGTGCCAGTTTGAGTACCAGCAATTCTGCTTCTGATCCAGCTTCCTGTTAGTGCACCTGGGAAGGGAGCTGAAGGTGGCCCAAGTGCTTGAACCCCTGCCACCCACGTGGGAGACCCAGATGAAATTCCTGGCTCCTGGCTTCAGCTTGGAGTATTTGGGAGATGAACAAGCAGGAGAAATATCTCCTCTCTCTTTGTTGCTCTGCCTTTCAAATAAATATTGGTAACTGTTAATTTTGGTAAAGCCCTAAGTGTTAGTCTATGACATTATTAGAAGAGAGGTTAATGCCTTTAGGGGATAAGGTTGGTTTTTAAACAATTATTATACTTCATATTTTTAGAGTAATTTCAGTTTACAGAAAACTTGAGGAGAAAATACAGAAATTTTCAAATATTCCCCTGGATCCCCCAACAGTTTCTCCTATTATTAACATCCATTATTGGTGTGATATGGTGTTGTGATTAGTGAATTGAAATGATACATTGTAATTCTCTAAAATCTACCTTTTAGAGTTGACTCCATATTACACAGTTCTATGAATTTAGCCAAGTGTATAGTGTCATGTATCCACCAGTATAACATCAAACAGAATAGTGCACTGCCCTAAAAATCGCCTGTGCTCTACTTATTCATACATTGAATTTTATATATAATAATGTACATTCAGCTCTTCCCAACACTGCCTTTTCATCTGCCATTTCCAGAGCTTAGATACAAACTGCCCAACTAATGAAAATCTGTTAAAATACCCCTCAGCACTCAACAATAAAACAAGTTTAAGGTCTTTGCTTTCTGTCTCTCTGTGCCCAGGAAGAGGATAATAACAGACCACCATAAATTCAGAAACATGAGAAAACTTTATCATCTTCTTATACAAGATAAATTTGTTGCCACAAAAGAAAAGTTTTTATCCCAAATTCAGCAAGGCTAGTGTGAGTCTCTAGGTTTTATGTGATGGCTAAAGAAGTCTTTCACCTTCACACAATCACAATGTCACTCAGAATTTCCTAGTAATGAACAATTTGGATTTTACAAGTGAAATATAAAACATTTTCATATCGTCATCATATTGTATTCAGAGCAGCACCATGTTTAGTTTTTTAGACTATTTTTATAGCAAAGATAATTGCTCTATCTTACAATAAAACAAAAAAAGGAAAAACACATATAATAAAACAATAAAAAAGGCAGCAAATTGGAAGGGTGAAAAAGTGAAGACATAAAGAGACGGGAAAAGGAAGTAAAGCAAAGAAGTAACATGGAAGGATAAGAGCTAAAGAAACAGATGACAGAAAAAGTAGCTTATCAGTTTGTATTACTTTATTTTGGGGGGGATATTTTAAAACATTACTTAAGCTATGCAAGTTTCATGTATTTCATATATACAGATTTAAGAACACAGCAATACTGCCTAGCCCCATCTTCCCTCCCACCCAAGCTCCAACCCTTCTTGCTCCTCCCTCTCAAATTCCCAGTCTTAATTTTACAAAAATCTATTTCCAGTTTATTTAGTGAGTGTATAGTTAGCCCTATAGTAAGCAAAAGAGTTCAACACACAGTATGAAGAAAAAAAAAACACTGTTTCCCAACAGAAGAGACAAAAGTATTTACTTTCTATAAAGGTAAATCACACTGTCATTCAAAGATACAATCAACGATATTGGCAAATATATCTGCCAAGTAGAGGTAGCAATATTGAAATTAGACCATGGGAACACAAAGCACACAGAATAAATAATTTCATATTGATTGAAGAAGATACACCACAGTGGAGATAAACAATGATCATAAATCTCATATAGGATATCCACATTGAAAGACATGAAGAAAAAACTTCAAAATCCAAGGAGAGGTAAACAGATATGCAGAGTTGGAGAATTTAAAACAGTCCTATTCCTTCAGCATGTCAAAGCAGATCAAAATGTAAAGTGCATAAGAATTCTGAGTAATATAATAGTCATTGTAGTCACATACATGTGTCTATCCATGCAGACACACACAATCTAATTCAATATCACTGGTAGACAATATGAGAAGTTTGCATTACAAATCTAACTACACATAAAATTTAAAAAAATTCTCCTAGAAGTATTAAAGGAAAAACCTGGAGATTTTTGTTTCATACTTTTTTCTAAATTAACATGTATTACATTAATAGTTAAAAAGTAAAAAAAGGTTAATTTAATAAAAGCAAAGTTTTGGCTAACCTTTATACACTAACTTCCTGTTTCATTTTACTTCACAAATTTTATTTTTTCTTTGAGTATTTTTCTCATGATCTTTGTTGTCCCTTTCAAAATATATTTCATTATGACTGTTACATTCTATTTTGCACAAAACTGATTACAAATAAATAAACCCATTAAGAAGATACCTACCTTTTCACATATATCATTTAATGCTCCAGCTAAGACACGATATGCACTCGTTTTTCCTCCAAATGGTTCTCCAACAATCATAAAACCATGACGCACAATCATCATTTCATATATTTGAAGAATCTTCTCGGTAAAGAAGTTAGTCATTTGCAAATTCATGGAGACACAATTGTCTTTGATAGCTGCCAGCAAATCATTGTAATCTGGTTTTGGTAATTTTACTCCAGGAAACAAATCTGATGTAATTCCCTGATGAGAGATGAAGTGGAGGATTCACATTTTATGTATTTACATTAAATGCATATATTTAATACTGATGGAGTCATTAATTCAACAGCATTCTAACAGCTTTATACATTATCATTTACATACACAAAACTGCATATATTTAAAGTGTATGATTTGATCAACAACACTATCACCACAACCAAGGTAACATCTATCAGCCCCAAAGTTTCCTTTCGACCTTTGCTAATCCTCCTTATCCTGTGCCTGCTGCTGTCTAGGTTCTTCCTCAGAGGACCACTGGGAGGCTTTTTGTTACTGTTTTTATTTACATTGTGCATAATTCAGTATCAATGAAATTGTCCAGTATGGGTATTACTTTTTCTTTGGTGTGTATCAGTAGTTCATTGCTTTTTATTGCTTTTATTCCACTGCATTGAAGTTCATCAGTTCTAAATCCATTCACTTGTTGATAGACATAGTATTTGTCTCTAGTTTTTAGCTATTACAAATAAAGCTGCAGGAATGTTTATGTAAAGACTTTGAACAAATGCTTTCATTTCCTTGAGTGAATACTGAGGAATATAATAACTGGAGAGCATGGGTGGGTATTGAATATTTTAAGAAACTTCATAGCTGTTCTCTAAATGCTTGTACTATTTACATTACATCTAGCAGTATGTGTGAGTTCTAATATTTTATGATTTTCTAAAAATTTTAGCCATGTTGTGTAGTGATATTTTATTGAGATTTCAATCTATATTTCCCAATGACTAATTTCTTTGTGTTTATTTGCCATATATTTATCTTTGGTGAAGCTTATTCAAATCTTTTGCCCATTTTTAGTCTATTTATTTATTGGTAAGCTTGGACAGCTCTTTACATATTTTAGATATAATTGTGTAAGTTCTTTATGCTTTTGGTATTTTAATTAATCAATTTTTGCCCAACTCAAAGTCACACAGGTTTCTCCTGTTTTCCACTAGAAATTTTACAGCTTGGGATTTACATTTAATTTTATAATATTTTTAAGTTAAAAGTTGGAAAACTAATACTATCTCATTTCAAGTCTTATTATAAAGACCATCATATTGGTATTAATGTAACATATGTAATCAATGGAACAGAATAAATAGTCTATAAATAAGCCCACACATAATGAGTATATAAAAAACCAATTGCCAACATGGATGCAAGGGCAATTCACTGAAAGTCTTCTTAATAATAAATGGTGCTAGGACAACTGGCTATGCCAAAATAAGTATTTCAATGGATACATAGTAGTGGATTGAGTTGTGTCCCCCCACATTGCATGTACACCCAGGACCTCAGAATATGAGTTTATGGGAAATAGGGCATTTCCAGATGTAATTAGTTAAGATGGCATCATACTGGATTCAGGTAGGCCCTAAATCCAATGACTGCTGTCTGTTTAAGGGAAAGGAAAGAGAGAGATTCAGACGCAGATGCAGGGAGACACAGGGGAAAAGCCCACATGATGTTGGAGGCACAAACTGAAGAGAAGCAGTTACAAGCCAGGGAACATTAAGAACTACAGAAGCTAGGATGAGACAAGAGTGAGAGTCTTGAAAGGGCATATGACTTCCCAAGACTTGACTGTGAGACAGCCTCTGGGATTGCAAGAGAATACGTGTTACCTTAAGTCCAAAGTTTGTGGTGCTTAGCTACGGCAACCCCAGAATCAATACAATCATAGAATATGTGTTTAGAAAGAATTATAACTTCATATTTAGTGTATATGATTTCATGAAGTTAATTGCAAGTTCTAAGAAAGTTACCTTTATAAACCAGTAAGGCTATCTTATCAGTATTACTACAACTTACGTGAGAAATATGACTACTTTTTTTACTCTAAAGGCAAAAGAGAAATTTCAGAAGTGTTTAATGTGAAAAGACATACTCAACTATACATTAGAATTTATGAGTTATTGGTTTAACCATCCTGACATTTGATCCTTTAAGTGCTGTTATGAAAAAGATAACCAGTTCACCCAAGTGATAATTTTTCTTGTGGCAAAAGAGAGGAAAAAATACAGTATGGCTAAGAGGACTTGGCAGCCTGCTTGGGTGGTGAGAATCCCTGTCCCTTAACGTACTGGTCATAAACACAAGTTACTTATCTCTGTGGCTCAGTTACACCATATGTAAAAGAGGAATAATGAAAGCACCTATTCAGTTGGGTCATTTCAAATATTACATAAATTGTTATTCACATAACACTTAGATTAGTACCTGCTCCACATTATGGACATAATGTTTGCTAAAAACATCATCTTTTCATTTATTCAAATTTCTTATGCAAACCTCTGAAAGAAACAGATAACCCCAAAACATATCTGTCATTCAAGGTTCTCACCCTGGCCGGCACCACAGCTCACTAGGCTAATCCACCTGCAGTGCCGGCACACCGGGTTCTAATCCCAGTTGGGGTGCTGGATTCTGTCCCAGTTCGCTCCTCTTCCAGTCCAGCTCTCTGCTGTGGCCAGGGAGTGCAGGGGAGGATGGCCCAAGTTCTTGAGCCCTGCACTCACGTGGGAGACCAGGAGGAAGTACCTGGCTCCTGGCTTCAGATCGGCGCAGTGCACCGGCCGTAGTGGCCATTTGGGGGGTGAACCAATGGAAAAAGGAAGATCTTTCTCTCTGTCTCTCTCTCTCTCACTGTCTAACTCTGCCTGTCAACAACAACAACAACAACAACAACAAAAAGGTTCTCACCCAAGACTACCATCTCTTATTCCTTCACTCTCCTGCCAGGTGGAAAGTTTGAAATATGTCATATTGTGAAATGTGCCTGTCGATAAGGGAGAGGTCTAGGCAGCAGGGAAGCAGGGAGGGGGGACATAGAATGCTTAATGGTCTGCTGTCCATAAGACAGTCATGTATAACAAGAGAGTGTCCCAATTGTAAAACTAATCATGTTCCACTTGAGAAACACTATTCAATCAATGTTCACCAAATGAATACACAACTGCATGAGAATACATTTAGTGAGGTATATTTCCCCTTTCCAAAAAAAAAAAAAAAAAAAACCAGCTTTTTCTCCTAGAATATCTGTACAGTGCACTAGGAAACTCAGAGAAAAACTTCAGAAAGAAAATCTGAACTCTTCCGTTGTTGATTTGTTCCATAAAACATTTGTGCTTCCCACTTTAAATCGTAAGGAAAGCTCCCTTCAGAATGATGAAACACGACTGCTATGGATAGCTAATCACACTGGGCTAAACTAATGGCTCTGTCTTCTCCCCCTTCCCCGCCACAACCTGCCCAGTCTTTACATACTGAAAGCTAATGCCTGTCCTACAAGGCAGTGCCAACTGCTACAACATCTAATGACTAGGAGGAGTCCACTGAATTACTGATGTCATCTACCTGGTATTGGGGAAAAGGACAACAGTGATATCAAATGATACTCTGGGAAATTAATAATAACACTTGCTTGCAAGGACTCATAATCCTATCTGAAATATAATAAGATTAAGTCTGGTTCTTATGTTAAATTATACAATTTCATAAAATTCATTTAAGGAAATTAACCTTATTTTATTCCTGCAGTCATAGAATGCTAGACAAATTATTTTTCTTCATAGAGTCTATATTCAGGTAGAATTTATAAATGAAATACTTTATAATTTTGTGTATTGATTATATTCTGCAGGGAAAAACATGTACTATTTAAAAACCCCAAGCTGTTTAAAATCATCTGAAGCAAAAAAGCCAGCTAAATACACTTCAAATAAAACATGGAATGATCCATGTTGCTTGGTACCTTGTCATTTTTTCTATAGTGGAAGTTCCTCATAAATTTGCAAACTTGGACAATTTGATAAATGCATCATAAGAGTTTGATACGTTGGAATAATAAATGTCCTTACCTCAAAGAGTGGCAAATCATGGGATAAAAATTTTGGCAGATTTACATCAATAATAGATCTAAACAGCAAAATTTCTTCATTTTCATTTGGATATTTCAGCTAAAAGAAAACATATTCATTATGTTATCTGTATCTGCTGACTGTACCAACCTCAAGTGTGTACACACACACAGGCAAACAAATATAAAATGTTGCTCTTACTTATTTTCATTTTATTAGATTGCTATTAGTTTTGGACGCCAACACTGACATTTTGAATTTTTTTACTAGTTTATAATAAAAATCTAGGTTCAACTAATTACCCTTTCACTGTTACACTGAACAAAAAGCCATTTTTGGCCATGAATTCATTATGCTTTACCATTGCTTATATCTTGGAGTAAAGCTTGCTTGTCCTATGCATTCAAGACCAGCAGTGGGCTGAGTAAGTGAAATCGTTACAAGTGGTCAATCATCTTGAAAAGATACATTTACATATAACACATATAAACATTCATTCATTTCCTTATTTTGATGCCAAGACTTCTTCTCTGAGTGTAAGTTTCTTTATCCTTTCTCTCTCCTCATAAAAACTACATCAATAATGGATCTATCCTCTTAAAAGAAAATTTTAAGAAAATTTAAGTGTATTTTTCTTTTTTTAAATTTAATTACAGCATGTAAATTTAATGTATTTCATATGTATAGATTCAGGGACATAGTGATACTTTCCACTCTAGCCTCCCTCCCACTGACACTCCCACCCTTCTTCTTCCTCCCTCTCCTAATCCCATTCTTATTTTATACAAAGATCTTTTCAGTTTACTTTATACTCATAAAATTAACCCTACACTATGTAACCCTACACTAAGAGTTCAACAAAAAGTATGAAGAAACAAAAAATTCTGTTCCTCAACAGAAGAAACCAGGGCTGTTCAAAATCATCACCTCTCAAAGTGTCATTTCTCACCTACAGATTACCTTTTAGGTACTCTATTAGTTACCACAGATCAGGGAGAACATACGGTATTTGTCTTTTTGGGCTTGACTTATTTAAAATATAATGTTTTTTTTATCTTGTCAACAGTTGATGGACATTGGGGTTGATTTCATATTTTAGCTAGTATGAACTGAGCTGCAATAAAAATGGGGGTACATATCACTCTTTCTTAGCAAATATCTTTAGATTTGGATAAATTCCCAGAAGGGGAAATGCTGGGTCACAGGGTAGGTCTATATTCAGATTTCTGAGGTATATCCATATTGTCTTCTGGTGGCTGCACCAGTTTACATTCCCACCAACAGTGAATTAGGGTACCTTGTTCCCCACATCATCACCAGCCTTTGCTGTTTATTGATTTCTATATGAGAGCCATTCTAACTAGGGCAAAGTGAATCTCATTGTGGTTTTGATCTGCATTTCCCTGATGGCAGTGATCCTGAATATTTTTTCATGTGTCTGTTGGTAATTTGGATATCCTTTCTTGAAAAATACCTGTTCAAGTCCTTTGCTCATTTCTTAACTGGATTGGTTGTTTTGTTGTTTTTGAGTTTCTTGAGCTCCTTATTGATTCTGGATATTAATCCTTTCTCAGTTGCGTAGTTTGCAAATATTTTCTCCCATTCTGTCAGTTGCCTTTTCACTTTGCTGAGTGTTTCTTTTGCAGAAGAGTAGCTTCTCAGCTTGGTACGATCCCATTTGCCTATTTTTGCTCTGACTGCCTGTGCGTTTGGGGTCTTTTCCAAGAAGTCTTTTCCTATGCCAATGTTTCGCAGAGTTTTAACATTTTCTAATAATTTGATGGTATCAAGACATAAATGTATTGTTTTATGAATTTTAGAATTTTTTTTCATTTTATATATTTTTCTCATCTACATCTAATTCAAAGTCAGTATTTTAGCATTTCATCTTTACTAAATTTTTCTTAAATAATGAACTCAGTTTTCATGGAAACAAAATCCTTCTTTTCTTGTTTATGTACCATTGATTTCCCCACCATGTAACTGGATGACATAACAACAGTACCACATCAAGCTGGCTTTAAAACAATTCATGAATGAGCATATTAGTTTTTGGTAAGGAATCTGCTCACCTGAGGGAAGCCAGAGTGGGACAGCGGGGCAGTGTGCTGCCTACTGACTGTGTGCTTACTAGATTCTGTGTGTCAGTGAGCACAACAGAGAATGGAATAGGCTGGCTTACAAGCTAAGTCAGTTGAGTAGATGTTAAAAGGGTGTTAAAGAAAACTCTGTATTCACTTCCAAAACATCTGAGGTATAAATGAAGTTTACTAGAAATCTGGTTGAATTTTGAACCCATTACTCATGTCCATAAGAGTGTTCACATAAAATTAAGAGAAATTTAAGTATAGAATTACTTCTCCCAGCTTTAATACTTTATCATCCCCTCACTCCAAAGTTTCTCATACTATCACACGTTTATTTTCCAGAGCCCTCTCCCTTTTCTATAGAATATTTCTGCCTGATAAATGCCATGTTCCACCTAACTGGATTAGCCTTGCAATAACTGCACAATGCTGGCTATCAGGTGTAGCCATATCCCAGTGCCAGTGAGCCCTGTTCCTCTGGACTTTTTATTTGATCAATCTGACCACACATAAATTACAAAATGTCACAAGGCAGCTTTGTTATTTGAGAGGCTGTTATTTTGAAGCAAATGTGCAAATTATTTCTTGACCTAAAAGAAACAAACTTTCAAATATTCAGGCCAACACATTCAACAATTCTGAATTAGCTTTTGACAAAGAATGATAGAATTCATTTGCAGGATTCATTTGCTCAGTAACTTTAATAGCTCAATTCCATGGTGAAGATTTCAGTGATGACATACACTAGGACAATGTATTATCTTTCCCATTATCTGACCACACTGGAATCCTGACATGCCAGTTTAATACAAATTGTTGCCTCTATTCACTTTTGTTTATTACAAAACACAATGACTTGAAGCTATGTTAGGCTAATGTGAAATAGAACATTACTGCTATATATCAGAATTCTTGATAACATTAGTACGGAAGATAAAAATGTATGTCACTGTTCTTAATCATGTAGGATACATTTTAAAACCTGTATCTTCTACAAGTAATGAATGTGAAAATTTTGCATTCTGCAAGGTCATATTTTACATTTTGCTGTTAGGTATCACCTATCTTGCTTCCATAAGAAGCTGACTAATGTAGTTACGTTTCACGGTTCCACAGAATATTTCCAAAGGAAAGCCAACCAAGTCTTAAAAGTATTCAAGTTCTTCATACATGAGAGGGCTTCACAAAATTTGTGGAGGCCGGCGCCACGGCTCAATAGGCTAATCCTCCACCTGCGGCACCGGCACACCAGGTTCTAGTCCCCATCGGGGTGCCGGATTCTGTCCTGGTTGCCCCTCTTCCAGTCCAGCTCTCTGCTGTGGCCCGGGAAGGCAGTGGAGGATGACCCAAGTGCTTGGGCCCTGCACCCGGTTGGGAGACCAGGAGAAGCACCTGGCTCCTGGCTTCAGATCAGCACCGTGTGCCGGCCACAGCGCGCCGGCTGCAGTGGCCATTGGAGGGTGAACCAACAGTAAAGGAAGACCTTTCTCTCTGTCTCTCTCTCGCACTGTCCACTCTGCCTGTCAAAAAAAAAAAGTTTGTGGAAAAAAGATTTAAAAGTTTATTTTGGTACAAAAAAAAGATCCATGTAATTTCTTCATTATATGCAGTTCTACAAACTGAAGATCCTTCTTATATACTTAATATCTACATCATTTAATTTTTTTCATTTTAAAAATAATATTTATTTGGAAGGGAGAGAAAGAGAGAAAGAGAGAGAAGGAGAAAAAGAGAGAGAGAGAGAGAGAGAAATTGGTTCCCATCCTCTGGTTTACCCCTCCAGGCTGAAGCTAGAGGGCCCAGCTGAAGTTGAAAGCCAGGAACTCAATCTGGGTCTCCTATACAGGTGGTAGTAATCAAGTACTTGAGTCATCACTTGCTGCCTCCCAGGGTAGGAAGCTACAGTCAGTAGTGGTGCCAGGACTTTAACTTAAGCACTCTGAAATGGGGTGTGGGCATCTCAAACAGTATGCTAATCACTAAACCAAATGCTCACTCATCTTTTAATTTAAAATTTATGTATTTACTTATTTATTTGAAATGGAGAGAGAGAGAAAGAGAAAATAAACACATACTCCCATATACTGGTTCACTCTCCAGATGCCTGCGACAGCAGGCCCAAATCAGGAGCTGGGAATTCAATCTGGGTCTCTCATGTAGGTGGCAGGAACCTAATGACTTGAGCCATCACTACTGTCTCCCAGTGTATTTATTAGCAGGAAGCTAGAGTCAGGAACCTGAGCTAGACATCAGAGCCCAGTACTTTAATATGGAATGCAGGTATCCTAACTGGCATCTTAACCACTAGGCCAAACACCCGTCCCTAGAATCACTTACTGCTAGTCCACAACTGACTGTAATTGCATTATAGTTATATTTAATCATATTAAGTGATGTTGTTTATGGCTTTTTGAGCATGTTTATTAATTATACATTAGTTATTTTAAATTAATTCAAGTTATATAGGATGAAAGCCTTCAAAATATTTTTCAGAAACAAGCAATTTTGTTCCTTAGTAATATTGTTTTATATTTTGAAAATGAGACAGAACTTAAATCATCAAGAATTACATGTGTAAGGTTTTAGAAATCATCATGCAATTTCTTTTTTCAGGTGTGCAAAATAATAAATTGTTTTATACAGTAATTTATTTTTTCACTTAGTTAATCAAGCCAACTTCTAATTGAAATTTTGTAAAGATCTACAGTATTGAGCTTTATTTTATTTTTTAAAAGATCTTTTATTTATTTAAAAGGCAATGCTACAGAGAAAGAAAGAGAGGGAGGGAGGGAAAGGGGAAGGGGGGGATGGAGGAAGTGAAGGAGGGAGGGGGAGAGAGAGAGAGAGAGAGAGAGAAACTTCCAGTGAACTGTTGGTTCACTCCCCAAGTGGTCACAATGGCTGAGGCTGGGCCAGGCTGGAGTCAGAAGCCAGGATCTTCATCTGGATCTTCCACATGAGTGCAAGGACCCAAGGACTTGGGCCATCTTTCACTGCTGTTCTAGGTACACTAACAAGGAGCTGGATCATAAGTGGAGCAGCCAGGACTTGAATCAGCACTCCTATGGGATGCTGGCATTGCCAGCCACAGCTTAACCTGTTACACCACAATGGTGGCCCAGGTATTGGGCTTTACAAACGAGCAGTTTATGAGTCAGAAACCCTCTAGTTCTCTACCTTTAAATTCCCAGCAGCAGTAAGCACTGACTTCACAGCTCTCATTCCATAGTCGTAGTGATGCTGAGATGATAACTGCTCTGAACACAACCGATATGTAGCCACAATTTTCACTGACAGTGGCCGAGCGGTAACAAACCCACAGGAGTACAGGACTATTTCAGCAATCATGGCATAGTCAGGCACCATCATTGCTACTGTCCGAAAGAGAGCCTATGGGTACAAGGAAAAGGTCCTGTTAAAAAGATGATAATAAATAAAATCCTATACTTTGTTTCATAACATGTTACAACTTTCTAGCTTTTTGTAACACAGTATCAAATTGTAATGCTGAAGTAATACAGATAAAAACACTCAAAAATTAGTTTCCTATTATGGTTATATAAAATATATCATTAAGCTTTTGCATCACTTTTTTCCCATCTAAATGTTAAGTACCAATTATGTTGCATTCTTCGGGGAAGCAACACAATACAGGGAAATGAACCTCAGACTACGCCGGGATTTCCACCAACCTCTCATCTAGGCTGCTGACAAAAGCATCTGCCCGTTTTGGGGAAACTGGGCTTCAAGCAAGGCTTTCTAGTGGTCTATTTAATTTTATAATCTGGGGATAAAAAGATAACCCATAATAACAAAGACTATATTAGATAAATGACATATTTTGAGATTTACTTAAAACTTTTTTGTCTGTAGCCATGATCTCAGTCTTTCTTCAAGCATAATCAAGAAAGCTGGAAACAAATAACAGATGATTGCTACTGGAGTCAAATGAATTTTCAAAATTATGAAGATAATTTTTTCTCATAGTATTTAAAATACTGTTAGACAAGTAAATGTCATGTGATGATAAGTAAACATAAAACTGAGAAGACTAAAAAAGAATAAATAAGAAAATTTAAATTTGGGATATTAGTATGCTCATGCATTAAAATATCAAATTTTTGAACTAAAAAGAAAAATTAACAATATTGTAGGGGACCAAAGGATCACCTCATATGAATTACAATCATATTCAGATAGTTTGTAAGTGCCTTCTGGGAATTACCTGAATTACCAGAAACATAGGTAGATAGAAAAGAAGAACATCTTGCTTAAGTCAACATATTTTACCCACACTGAGAAAAGATAAAATTTTGCATCAAGCAAGACCTTTACAATGTATTAATTTTCAGCTGTAGACCTTGGTCCTGCAGTTTTGTTTTCATTTATTTTAAGTATTTACTTTTATTTATTTGAAAGGCAGAGTGACACAGAAAGAGATCTTCATCTGCGATTTACTCTCCAAATGGTCTCAATGGCCAGGGCTTGGCCAGGCCAAAGCCAGGAGCCAGAAAATCCTTCTGTTAGGCCACATGGGTGGCAGGGGCTTAAGAACTTGGGCCATCCTCTGAGTCTTTCTCAAGAATATTAGCAGGGAATTGGACTGGAACCAGAGCAGCTAGGAATCTCTAACAGGCAGTCTGATATGGGATGGCAGCATTTCAAGCAGCAGCTTAATCTTACAACACAACACCAGTCCCTGAAATCTTGTTAATGAGGTTACCATTAAAGAATGGAAAGAATAACATTTTAAAATACAGCTTACACGAAGAACTTGGAAGAGAAGCTTAAACAAGCATTCTCAATCACTTCATCCATGAGAACAAAGAATACAAGAAAATTGCCATACACATGGTACCTCTTTTACAGTGTAGGCTCCCAACAACTACTTTTTTCTTAATGAATAGAAGAAATAAGGACTGAATTAACAAATCAGTTGTTAACCTCAAGGTTAGGATGATACAGTCTTTCTACAATAGCACAAATTACAACAGTTTGGAGCCAACATCTGTACCATATGCTGTAGGTTTCCCTCTGACCACCTCAGGTAAATTTCCATTCACATTGTTCAGCATCATTAGCAATGTTTCATTGGTTGGAGAATACAATGAAACAGACTCTTTGGTATTTCAGACTCTTAGGTATTTCCATATATACTGAAAAAAAAAATAGATGTTCCATAGGAACTCTAATCAAGAACACTGTGCAATAGAAAGAACAGCAACAAAGCTATCTGAATTTATGAACAGCTTTTGGCTTAATGCAAAATGAAACTATGTTACCCCAAGAACCACAAGATGTTTGCTTTGACATTTTTTTCAATATATGCACTGTGGAACAGTCTGCAGAAGCATTAACAGATTCAACCAATGACTCCCAGATTTCTACGCCTAGCTACACATAGAGTTTTGCCTTTCCTGCTTTATAAATATTTATGCATTTGCAGGTTGATCATACTGAATAACATAGTGAATGCAAAAGAATTGCTGCAAAAAAAAAAAAAAGCTTTCCAAACTAAATCTGCAATAAAAAGTCACAAAATGCTTATTAGGTAAAGTATTTACCAGTTTTCATTTTTTAGCCATACCTGTCTTCACTAAGGTACAAGTGCTAAAATCTCTGCTCCATCACCAAAAAGGACATGGTATGGAAATATAAAAGCACTTGGCAGCAATTAGTCATATGAAAAGTCTTGGGGGGAAAGAAAAACTGCTCATTTACTCTGAGAAGCTGTCAGTCTAAGAATTAAATGGTGGAAAAAACATAGGATTTATTCAGAATATTGGTTTTTTTCATCTGCAATTATTACTACATTAAACTTCAACATGATTTTCCAGGCAGAGGCAATAAACAAATGCAATTCAGCAGAAAAGACATAATGTGGCTGACAAAGACATGGAGAAAATGCTATATTCAACTATGAAAGTGTTTCAGTTTCTTATAATAAAAAATTAGTGCTGACTTGATGAGAATTGATATATGATGTAAATTTTTTCAACCTGTGTTAGAGGGCAAGTTAGCCACATGATTCTTGGTCCTATGACTCTAATTAAGGAAATATCTTAAAATACAGAAAAACCTCAAGTAAAAAAACTGTCTGTTTTGATATTATTTACAATGCAGAAAAACTACAAACCACCTAAATGTTCAACAATGAGTTATGAAAATTTATTTACAGTTTAAATTATGTTTATAAAGATGGAGAAATGCTCATGATACCAAATTAACTTGAAAAAAAGGCTGGCTCAATAGGATAATCCTCTGCCTGCAGCGCCGGCACACCAGGTTCTAGTCCTGGTCGGGGCGCCGGATTCTGTCCCAGTTGCCCCTTTCCAGGCCAGCTCTCTGCTGTGGCCAGGGAGTGCAGTGGAGGATGGCCCAAGTGCTTGGGCCCTGCACCCCATGGGAGTTCGGGATAAGCACCTGGCTCCTGCCTTTGGATCAGCGCAGTGCGCTGGCTGCAGTGACCATTGGGGGGTGAACCAATGGAAAAGGAAGACCTTTCTCTCTGTCTCTCTCTCTCACTGTCCACTCTGCCTGTCCAAAAAAAAAAAATGAGCAAACACAATTTTGTTATTTCAACATTATTTTATGTATTTATTTTAAAATTGGAGGAAAGAAAAATACAATATAGTAAGCAATGGAGTACCATTTTAGTATTTTTCCATATTTTAAAATTTTCTGTAATTAGCATTATTTTAAAACCAGAAATTTTGGAAACTGTACCTGGTGTGCATGTCTGTTTTCTAAAGGTACTTAAAGTTTTGACGGGAGGCATTGGTGGCATAGTGATGAGAATAGCTGTCTTCGTTTTAAAAATTCTCTCTTAGAATAATTTTCTAAACTATTATAATACTTAAGGACAACTATTTTCACAAAATTCCAAGGTAGCATATTCTTTATTTTTATGTATTAACTTTGTATATCACAGAAAGGAAGTAGAGGATATCAGCATTTCCCTCATACCTTCAGATTATCTGGCAGTTCTGATCGCCCAGCATACCCAGGGTTCATGGTTATGAAAACAGCACATGTAGGGTCAAGTTTCAGTTCAGTTCCTTCAAATACTAGTATTTCAGCACCTGCATTAATACCTGTGGGTAGTCAGGAATGAAATGACTTAGCAATAGACATATAAATGTGACTTGTACCATTTATTGCCTCACATATTTCTTCTATTTCACATAACGCAAAGACAGACTAGTTCATTACCTCTTTGGATAGTAAGGATTTGTTGAGCAACCACAGAAAGTACTTCTAAATCAATTCTGTTAAACTCATCAAAGCAAGCCCAGGCTCCACAAGATAACAGTCCCTATGAGAAAAGAGTAATGAAATTTTTCAACTGTATCTGATTATTTCATTGAAATGTTGCATTTTCACCTGATCTTATTCAAGGATTTAATATCCTATCAAGGAAATTGCTTATTCACCTTTATCTTTAAAGACAGGTTATTTTTCATTACTGATTCATTATTCTCTATGAGTAAAGAGTTCGTTCAATTGAAAATTCTTCCCATTGACTCTTTTTACATTCCTTATATATCTTGGCATTTGGGTGTACATGTGTAATTTGAAAGCCTTTTTATTTTTTATTTACAAGTTGATTATACTTGCTTCTTTCACATTAGTTCAATAGAATGGGTTAGAGAAGTTCTCTATAGAAGATGACTTTTGCTGCCACCAAGACTGCTTTGTGGTCTGAGCAGCTTAACAGCCAACTAATATAATTTAAGGTCCCATTTTTTTTTCTTTTGTGACAGCAGAGTGGACAGTGAGAGAGAGAGACAGAGAGAAAGGTCTTCCTTTGCCGTTGGTTCACCCTCCAATGGCTGCCGCAGATGGTGCGCTGCGGCCGGCGCACCGCGCTCATCTGATGGCAGGAGCCAGGTGCTAGGTGCTTTTTCCTGGTCTCCCATGGGGTGCAGGGCCCAAGCACTTGGACCATCCTCCACTGCACTCCCGGGCCACAGCAGAGGGCTGGCCTGGAAGAGGGGCAACCGGGACAGAATCCGGCGCCCCGACCGGGACTAGAACCTGTGTGCCGGCGCCGCAAGGCGGAGGATTAGCCTGTTGAGCCACGGCGCCGGCCAAGGCCCCATTTGCAATCCTAACTCACAGCTATCCAACAACATTGTGACATCTGTCAATAAGGAAAAACTTTAAAATCAAGCAGGAGTAGAAGCTCTGTCCAAATTCAGGTTTACTTTTTAAGAATGTAAAACAATTAAACAAGTATTTATTAAGAACATGTTTTATTGATTGTGTGTATGTCTCACTGAGATTTTGGTATGTGCCTGGCATGATGCTGGGCACTATGTACATATGCATGCATGTATAAATGTATGTATATCTGTACAAGTATATGTATCTATCTACCTATTTAAGAGGCTGAAAGAGCAAGTACTCATCCATTGATTCACTCCCTGAAATGTGCATGAAGGCTAGGACTGGGCCTAGGCCAAAGTCCAGATGCAGCAACTCAGTATAGATCCCCAATGCAGGTGGCAGGAATTTAATTATTTGAGCCATCATCATTGCCTCCCAGGGTCTACATTAGCAGGAAGCTGGAGTCAGGAAGGAGAGGCAGGTGTTGCACCCAAGTACTCCAAAGTGGGATGCAGGATCCTAACTGGCATTTCAAATGCTAAGCCAAACATGCATCCCTGAATATATCTTTTCTGCATAAAAAAAAAGGCTAGGACATGTGTTGCCACACAGTAAATAGTGGCTGACTTTAGATTTTTACACAGTTCATTTTACTAAATCAGGCTGTACCGCTCATGCATGTCATAAGAAACAGTAACTTCTCATTATTTAGAAACTCTGTCCATGGCTTCAACTTCTAATCAACAATGTAATCAAAGAATAGAAGTCACAGAGAAGAGAATGCTTATGAAGTCACATATTCAAACAGCTGTACAGATTGTGAGGTTCTTTATAGGAATAATCATGTATTTTTAAATTTTGCATCCTCATGCTTCTTTAGATACTTAGTAATATAGCACCTATTTAAGCTATGTGTTGATTCTTTTAAATTTGCTATTTATTTCTTAAATAATCTCCACAGTAAGACTGTATGTCATTACAGAGGATGAATTAAAATGTTAATTGGCTATTTACATGTTTCTTCCTAGTTTATTCATTATCATTTCAACTTGGTTTTTGAACCCACTCTAATTGTTTCAACATCATGAATACATTGTCTTCTACAACTCCAAATTTACTACAAAATGGCCAAGCTATATTCAACCAGGAAACATTTCACTGTATTGGGGAGGAATCATATGTTCCTTTTGTTAGTGTTTGTTTTTTTTTAAATGCCAATCTTTCCAAAGAAAATTTGGGAAAAAATATATTTAAGAATATTTAAAATGTATCTTGAAAAGTACAGAAAAATTACATAAATAGAAAAAGTCAATCTCAAATAGATCATTTTGCATTCAATTGTAGCACTTAACATTTTCAGGAATAACAGGTTCTAGCAAACAAGCTGCTAAAATGACCACATGTTTATAGGTTTACAGGCAGGCACTTTGCTGATTTCATGCCATAAAAAAGAACCATAAAAGTGCAAATCTGACTCAGTATAAGGAAAAAAGAATCCCACAAAACAAGACCAAGATTTAAAGTTCACTGAAAATTATTAATTAGAATATGTCTATAAAAGTAAGTTACTCATGGGGTGGGCACTGTGTTGCAGTGGATTAAGCTACCACATAGCATGCCCAGATCCCATATCAGAATCCCCAGGATTAAGTATCACCTCCACTTCTGATACAGATTCCTGCTAATGTGCCTGGGAGGCAGCAGAAGATTGAGTCCCAAGTGGTTGAGTCCCTGCAACCCACATGGGAGACCAAGATGGAGTTGGGCTTTGATCTGGCCCAGTCCCACCTGTCGTGGGAATCTGGAGGGTGCACCAGAGAATGGAAGATAATGCCCCTCTTCCCTTCTCATCTCTCCCTCTCTGTCACTCTTTCAAACAAATAAATTAATAAATTTTTAAGAGAAAGTGAATCACTGGGACATAATACGTTTTTGAAAACTAAGATCTATAAGTTAAAGAAGTCTTTAGATTCCTATAACCTTTATGTAAGGTAGAAGTCCTGAAACGTTTATCTGTCCCAGTGTATTTTAATGACACCCTTCACTCTAATCAGTAATAATGACCAATCATGGCAGGAACTAGAGAGATAGTTAGTGCTGCTCCCCAAACAAGTTTTTCATGTAACATCACTTCCCTTGAGAATTACTGCGACAAGGTTTTAGTTTTTAACCTCTATTTAAGCCAGAGTTTTTAATTTGCAGTCAGTTTCTCTTTATAAATAATCTTCCTCTCTGATCAGTTACTCCAGTGTAAGGAAATGAGGAATAAATTCAAACCTTAAAGAATTTTCCTAAAGCCAAATAATCTAACCCATCAGAGCAGTTGAAAACAACACATTGTTTGGCCACAGCTTTTGCCAAGTCCTTAGTTGTTTCAGTCTTTCCAGTGCCAGCTGGACCCTCAGGTGCTCCTCCAAGGTGCAGGTGAAGAGCTCCGAATAAGGTTCTAAAATAGAACAGACAGATAGTCTTTATATAATAGTATGATTTTGATATATATATATATATATATATATATATATATATATATATATCAAAGAAAACATTCAGACTGAGAGCCAAAATTTGCCACTTTCTCCTTAATAATTTCTCCCTTCTCACTAACTTCGGGAAATCTTCAACAGTATATTACTTTGATGTTGTATTTTGCTTCTGAATAGCTGTTTATATGACAAATTTAGCACAAATTCACTTTTGAAATTCAATGATGATTTCTGGTCAATATGGAGAATTCAGCCGATCCTGAGCCACCTGACCCCCCTTACTGCAAGCACATGAAATGTTGCATGAACAAAAACAAAACAGTAACTTTAAAATACACAGCCATTTTTTCTTAAAGCATGAAGGGAAAATCACCAACAAGAAGGGAATGCAAAGTTGCAAGGTAATGAGATACTCAGGCTGCAGAGACCCATATTGCTTTAGTATCTACACATAAACAGAAGTGGATTTATGCCCTCATAGAAACAGAAAACAAGTTCTCAGAACTGAGCAAGGTGTGGAGCTGGAATGGCTCCATCTGTATAAATCTAGAATCCACAAAATGCTGCCTTGGCTCAAAATAGAAACTAAATTTATTCCTGCAACCTAAAGGAAATAGACAAAGAAGAATTCCAATCACAGAAGCGACATGGCAGTGTATCCCTCTTGCAGGACCCGGTGGGATGCTACAAAATTAATTTAAGGGAGGGGATTCAAACTTCCATTAGCATAGCATAAGATCCCAGACTAACAAATTAGCATTAATTTTTTTCTTAACCAGAGACAATCACATAGCTCTATTCAGAGATAATAGTGAAACTACTCCCTACTAAAGGACACCTTAACAACTAGCAACATACAAGATTACATGGGTAAACAACTACTACTAAAACGATTTCAAAGCTAAAACCAGGCAGAGGTAAAGGTTGAGTCAGACTAGCAATGCCAAAAACAGATGGACAAAGTCTGGAGGTGTTACAACATAAATGGCATCCTGCCCTCTTTGGATCCTGGTAGTCTATTAAATGATATTTTAAACTGAAAAAAAAAATGACACCAGAAAAGTGTGTGTGTGTGTGTGTGTGTGAGAGAGAGAGAGAGGTCAGTTTCGTAAGAGACAACTTGAAATGCTAGTAACAAAAATATAATCAGAACTTCTGAAAACTCAATGAATAGGGTACATATTAGGAAAATATAAGGAAACAATATTGTACAGTGGAAGGTAAACAATATTTCATAGATGCAGAGACTTGCATATAAGAAAAGAGACAAAGCAGAAAGAAGAAAGTAGAGGAGCTGGTGCTGTAGCATAGTAGGTTAAGTATCTGCCTGCAGCACAGTAATTCCATGTGGGTTCTGGTTCAAGTCCTGGCTGCTCCATTTCTGATCCATCTCCCTGCTGATGGCCTGGGAAAGCAGCGGAGGATGGCCCAAGTCTTGGGCCCCCTGCAGCCACGTGGGAGACCCAGGGGAAGTTCCTAACTCCTGGCTTTGGATTGAATCAGCTCCAACCGTTGTGGCTATTTGGGAGGTGAACCAGCAGACAGAAGACCTCTCTGTAATTATGCCTCTCAAATAAATAAATAAATCTTTAAAAAAAATAGTAATAGCAATGAATTCCAGGAGAGTATTATCTTTGGAAGACTGAGGGAAAACTATTGATCATCTACAATTCTATTCCTAGCTAATCTATTATTTAATAATTGAGCTTAGACCAATAAAAAAAGATAATATAGATGAATACTGATAGAATTGATTATTTTCAGAGCCTCACAGAGAGAATTTGTAAAAGAAGTTGCCTAGTAAGGAGAAAATTAAACCAGAAGTAATGTAAAACAAGAAGCAAAAAGGAGTAAGGAAGATGATAAAATCTGGGGCAAACCAATATATATATGTGTGTATATATATATATGTATATGTATATATTAGCTGTAAAAATATGTAGGACTATACTAAATCTTTTTTTTCTGTCTCAAAATTCTGACTAAAGTCTTGAGCACAAGAAATGTCAGATCATCCTATCTTATGGTCAATAGAAAGACTGTAAATGAGAGTCCAGAAGTGAGGATTTCTTTAGAAATAGCTATTGGAGTGTTACCCATTTTGCATCTCAATGATAGAGAGAGAGCAGCACTTCTTCCTTTCCTAAGCTAATCGAGGGGCCATTAGACAATTACTTGAAGAGGTTTGGCTTGCCAGGTACACCCCCGGGGAGTTTTTGGAACACAAGAGCTGAGAGCTGACTCACAACTTAGAATATTTAAAGTAGAAAGAATTTATGGAAATGCTAATAATACAGTGGGATACAAGAGGACAATATGATGATGTACACCTATTGCTAGCAAAGCAAATGCATATCATTTGGGCAGATTCATCTTTCTCTAGAATGGAGCTAGATTTGAGTCACACTGAATAAGATACTGTACAGGAAGCCCACCTGGAATGAGAAGACCCCAAACAAAGGACCTGAGTAATGGATGTCAGCCATAGGCTAAAGTGAAGTCACCAGCAACCAGCCAGAGATGCATAATTCTACAAGAGGGAGAACCCAGTGTCTGGGGGGCTCTCAATGTCCCAAACACTCCTTATAAGATCTGGCAGATCTGGGTTTATGCCAATGCTTACAGCACTAAACTTGTAAGAAATAGCTGTCACATATACAAGTACATTTTCTCCCCCCTTCCCTCATCATTCCCCAATCCTGGGGGCACCAAAACATGAGCTGTGGAGGAATGAATGCCAAAGACAGGGGGAAAAAGGACAAATGATTGATCATATCTACTCAAATGTATGCTTTGAGCCTGAGTCAGGCTTGAGCAGAGGGAAAAGGGAAGTTTTGATGGATGAGAGATGTTAACTTTGATATTAGACCTATGTGGACTTTTAGTATCTGAAATATATGACTTATAAATTAATATCTTAGAGTGATCAGAAAAGCTAGGGAATCTATCCTAGATTTTGTCTAGGAAATGGGAAAATATTTGATAGAACAATTTTAACATAAAAAAACAAAATGGCTTTCTGCATGAGCCCTGAAACAAGTATGTTCAATAAATTATTTAATTTTTTAGAAATTAATTAAAAAACAAAGTTAAATTCAGTATTTGACAATAATTTGGAATATGGAAGAAAGGAAATTTGAGTTAAAGTAGTGAAAGTCCTTTCATTATTTAGAAAGAAGACAGAGGTACTTATTGGTTATAGACTTCATAATGAAATAAGCAATTTTAAAGAGTAAGGTAACCTTTGGGGGCCAGCATTGTGGCTTAAGAAGTAAAGCCTGCCTAAGATGTTACCATCCTATATGGGAGCCAGTTTGAGTCCTGGCTGTTCTACTTCCAATCCAGCTCCCTGCTAATGTGCCTGGGAAAGCAGCAGAGGATGGGCCAAGTGCTTGGACCCCTGAACTCATGTGGGAGACCAGAAGAAGCTCCTGGCTCCTGGCTTTGGATTGGCCTAGCTCTGGCAATGCAGCTATTTGGGGAGTAAACCAGCACACAGAAGATCTCTCTTTTTCTCCCTCTCTTTCTCTGTAACTCTACATTTCAAATAAACAAATAAAATTTTAAAAAAGAGTAAGGTAACCTCACAAGAATAGAAAGAATACCATGCCATATTCCTCCATATTGCATCCATCTGAGATCAGAGAAATGAATAAAGATAATTATATCACTTAACAGAAGATAAGACAGAAGGAAAACAAAGCAATAGAAAATAAAAATTAAAACTTTGAGAATAGAAAGCACAAAATACAATTATTTAGGTAAGTCCAAATAGTCAACTAATCACATTAAATGTAAATGGATTAAATTCTCTAGTTAAAAGATACATTACCCCTTAGCATTTTCATGTGGCTCAATCCTCTTCTCCTTTGATATAAAATTGCCATCCATATCTCAAGTAACTTTCATTCCCACTGGGTTACATGTCCCTATACCATCTACTATTTCACTCAGTACACTCTTTAGTAATCATTTTCTAATTTGCCTTTCCCATCTGACTGAGAAACATCTGAGTATAGAGACTCTATCTGTTCTCTGTTAAGAGTACTACCAGAGCATATGGTATATAATAGCTAATGGCTAATGCTTCTTAAATGAGTAAGTAAAATTTAAGAATTTTTTCCATCACACCTAAATGGTGGGCACATACATATATGTTAAATGTAAAGGAATTTCTATATTATAAAACCAATAATGGCTTCAACTGGAAATGGGGTATAGCTATAAGCAATAGTACTAATGTCAGATTTCAGGTAGATTCTTCAAATGATTGGGCTGTCCCTGTGTCATGTAACTGGCACAATATCAAAACATATTCCAGTACTACTGCACTGCTCTTAGCCTTAATCCTGAACTACTTTCCCTGATTCATTTCATATTCTATAAATAATACTCCTGCCAGGACTATGAGGAAGATATAGGCATCAATCACCATCTTCTATCAGAAAGACATCAGCATTTTAAATAAAACACATGAATAGCCTTACAATTCACTAAAACCATTTACAATTCTAATCACTTTCTAGGAACCAATATAATTTAAAATTGCTGTTCAGTTTATGGGAATTAAATACATTTTAATAAATGCCTACTTTATGTCAGGAAATATGTTATATTGGGTTACAAGAAAAATAGGATATAATCCTTGTCCAGGAAAAGATTGCAATAAAATATATCAAACATTTTGGAAAGTGAACTAGGAGATAGGATCTTTCTTTTTTCTCTCTGTATATCTTTCAAACAAAACAAAAATATAAAATAAACATATTTATAATCCATTGTGGTGAACAACAGAACAAGAGGGAGACACCAAGTGTGAGGGCAGTCATATTAAAATCTAAGATAGATGAGAATGTCAGAAAAGGCTACTTATTTAATAAATGGTAATGTCCTAAAGGATTATACCTTCTTGAGGAAAAAAGGAAGAAGAATTTTCTTGGAAAGTGAGATAATGTGTACAAAGGAACTGAACTGAGAAACAAAATGGTATGTACAAGGAAGAGTTTGGCATTATTGGACTATAGATGTCAATTGACAGATTATATTCATCCTCAGATGCTATGTTTGTTTTTTGTTTTTTCTGACAGGCAGAGTTAGACAGTGAGAGAGAGAGACAGGAGAAAGGTCTTCCTTCTGTTGGTTCACCCCACAAATGGCCGCTATGGCCGGTGCGCTGTGCAAATCCAAAGCCAGGAGCCAAGTGCTTCCTCCTGGTCTCCCATGAGGGTGCAGGGGCCTAAGCACTTGGGCCATCCTCCACTACCTTCCTGGGCCACAGCAGAGAGCTGGCCTGGAAGAGGGGCAACCAGGACAGAATCTGGCACCCCGACTGGGACTAGAACCTGGAGTGCCGGTGCTGCAGGCGGAGGATTAGCGTAGTGAGCTGCGGCGCCAGCCTGCTATGTTTGTTTTTAATAAATTGTAGAGGGCTATTAAGTAGCTAGTAGGTCAGAGCTATTCAAGCAAACATGAAGAAAACAGTGTTGGGTGGAATCTTCCTATTCTTCCACGCATGTTAAATATATCAGTCACGTGGACAAAGTTTCCACCAAAATTTTCAAGTTTCTGTCCAGTCAGCTCACACCTAGGAGGTCAAATGCAGACTTGAACGGAAACCTGTGAAGCAGTGAGCAGGGTCACTGTATGATTCTCAATCCTCATCTAAAATTGGGTGAGTTGATGTGACTGTTCTTTCTCTTGGATTCAGCTCTTCACTCATACGGAAAGTATGCTTAGCATTAAGGAGAAGAAAATAATCAATTGTTTTGAGGCTAGGTATATTCTTCTATAAAGATTGTACATTAGAGCTTTAAATTGAAGATCAGATACTTGCTTACCTATTTATATACTAACACTTTGCTTTCCATTGACTTAAGCTTTTTGGATACTCTGGATGGAAAAAAAAAAACATAAACTCTAAACCCCTAACTCATATTTAAGGAACAGTTCTAAAATAAAATCAGATCTTTGACAAAGAAACAAAAGCAAAAAAAAAAAAAAAAAGAAACAAAAGCAATTCACTGGAGGAAGGATACTCTCTTCAATGAATGGTGTTAGGGTGCTGGTGCTGTGGTGAAGCAGGTAAAGCTGCAGTCTGCAGGGCCAGCATCCCTTATGGGCACCGGTTCATGTCCCGGCTGCTCTACTTCTGATCTAGCTCTCTGATATGGCCTGGGAAAGCAGTACATCAAAGATAGTCCAATTCCTTGGGCCCCAGCACCCATGTGAGTGACCTGGAAGAGACTCCTGGCTCCTGGCTTCTAATTAGCCCAGTTCCAGCCATTGCAGCCATTTGGGGAGTGAACCAGTAGACGGAAGACCTTTCTCTCTATCCCACCCTCTCTCTGTCTGTAACTCTCCCTATCAAATAAGTAAATATAAATAAAATGGTGTTGATACAACTGTATATCTACATGCATAAAAAATCAATGACAAAATTAGCTCAAAATGGATCACTGTATTAAATGTAAAAATACAAAACTATAAAACTTTTAGAAGACAACGTAAGAGAAAATCTAGACAAATTTGGGTTTGATGACAACTTTTTAGATCAACACCAAAAAGCAAGATCCATGAAATAAAAATTAAAAATTGAACTTCATTAATATAAAAAAACTTATACTTCATGAAAGACATTATTAAGAGATTGAAAATGCAATCTATAGATTAGGAGAAGATATTATTCATAAAAGACATGTATCCAAAATATACAAAGAACTCTAAAGCTCAATGGTAAGAAAACAAACAAACCGGCCGGCGCCGTGGCTCAACAGGCAAATCCTCCGCCTGGCGGCGCCGGCACACCGGGTTCTAGTCCCGGTCGGGGCGCCGGATTCTGTCCCGGTTGCCCCTCTTCCAGGCCAGCTCTCTGCTGTGGCCCGGGAGTGCAGTGGAGGATGGCCCAGGTGCTTGGGCCCTGCACCCCATGGGAGACCAGCATAAGCACCTGGCTCCTGGCTCCTGCCATCGGATGAGCGCAGTGCGCCGGCCGCAGCGCGCAGACCGCGGCGGCCATTGGAGGGTGAACCAATGGCAAAGGAAGACCTTTCTCTCTGTCTCTCTCTCTCACTGTCCACTCTGCCTGTCCAAAAAAAAAAAAAAGAAAAGAAAACAAACAAACCAATTACAAATCAGGCAAAAGATATGGCAAAAACCTCAACAAAGAAGATACTATTAGGGAAACAGGCATGGAAATAAGCTTAACATCATATTCATTAGGAAATTCCAAAAAAAGCAAATTTACATTTAACTATATATCTACCAGAATGGCTACAATCAAAAACACTGGTAATACCAAATGCTGGCAAGGATGTGGAGCAATGGAATCTCATTCATTGCTGGAAGCAATGAAAATACTACAGAAATTTTGAGTGCAGGCTAGCAGTTCCTCACAAAGTTAGATTTACTCTATGATCTAGCAATCATGTTACTTGGGCATTTACACAAGTTAAAACCTTTGTCCACACAAAAACCTGCATGCAAATATATGTATCAGTTTGATTCATAATCACCAATACTTGGAAACCACCCAGGTGCCCTTCAATAGGTGAATGGAAAAACTGTGGTATTCCCTTAGAAAACATTATTTTTTTTAAACTTTTATTTAATGAATATAAATTTCCAAAGTACAGCTTATGGATTACAATGGCTCTCCCCCCGATAACTGCCCTCCCTCCTGCAACCCTCCCCTTTCCCACTCCCTCTCCCCTTCCATTCACATCAAGATTCATTTTCAATTCTCTTTATATACAGAAGATCAGTTTAGTATATATTAAGTAAAGATTTCAACAGTTTGCCCCCACATAGCAACACAAAGTGAAAAATCCTGTTGGAGTACTAGTTATAGCATTAAATCACAATGTACAGCACATTAAGGACAGAGATCCTACATATTTTTTTAAAAATTGATTAATTTTCTATGCAATTTCCAATTTAACACCACGTTTTTTTCATTTTCAATTATCTTTATATACAGAAATTCGATTCAGTATATATTAAGTAAAGATTTCATCAGTTTGCACCCACACAGAAACACAAAGTGTAAAAATACTGTTTCAGTACTAGTTATAGCATTACTTCACATTGGATAACACATTAAGGACAGATCCCTCATGAGACGTAAGTACACAGTGACTCCTGTTGTTGATTTAACAATTTGACACTCTTGTTTATGGCGTCAGTAATCTCCCTAGGTTCTAGTCATGAGTTGCCAAGGCTATGCCCTTAGAAAACATTATTATTTAGTAATAAAATGAAATGTGCTATTGTGCTACAAAAAGACATGGAAGAACCTTGAATGAACATTACCAGGTGAAAGAAGATAGTCTGTGATTCCAAGTAATAAAACTTTAGAAGACACAAAACTATAGTGACAAAAAGTGGTGGCCGACAGGGGTTCAGGGGGAAGGCAGGAGGAATGAACATATAGTGCAGTGAAACTATTCTGTGTGACACTGCAAAGATGGATGCGTGACGATGCGTTTGTCAAAACCCATAAAGCTATACAACATAATGGACCTTGTTATAAACTATGGACTTCAGTTAATAATATGTTAATATTAGTTCATCAGTGGCAATAAAGTACTATAGTTATGAAAGTTATTAATAATAATGGACCATCGGAAAGGGGTATTATTTAAGAATTTCCTGTACTTCCTGCATAATTTTTCTGTCAATCTAAAACTGCTTCAAAAAGCACTTTCTTCATAAGGGCAATAGAATATAAAATAAAATTGTATTTATTTTTACTACATTTCAAAAGACAAAGAGCCTGGGAGGAAGAAGCAGCTTGTCAGATAAAAAGAAGTGAGAAATAGAGTTGAGAGGATAATAAGAGAGAGTTGAGAGAAAAAATAACAAAAGATAAATTTATAGTATGGAAGAATATTTTGTATTTTTAAGTGAATCAGTGATCTGGGGAGTGAGTGAACATTGTATCCAATAAATCGTTAAATTAATGGGTTTACCTGTAACATCGATCAGTGAGTGGGGTAATAACCAGCCTGGGGGAATTACCCAGATACTCATATCCATATCGCAAACCAGCATTGATCATCTTGGTTTCTAAATGATTGTTCTAGGATAAGTCAGATAAGATGAAGTTAAAGAAAATTTTAAATGTTATAAAATCACAACATCTTTAATAATAACAACTACGATACAGATAGTATCTTTAAAATTTATTTTTCAGGTAAGATTTGATTCAGTAGAAGAATCTAATTTCTAGTTTCCATGGATAAGTAATTGAAGTCACTGGCTTCAATTTTCTCCAAAAAATATTTTAGCATTTGTCCCTTATCTTTCCCATGTTTTCAATAGTTTCTATTTTTCATTAGTTTACAGATGAGAAAACTGATGCTTACAAGAATAATTAACTTGCTCAAGTTATGTATCTGGTAAAGAATGACAATTCTGGCATTAGAAACTAATTCAATCATCTGAGCTCCTAACCACTATACATACACATTGCCCCTCAAATGATTTCCCAAGATGCTATTTCTTTCTTCCTTCCTTCCTTCCTTCCTTCCTTCCTTCCTTCCTTCCTTCCTTCCTTCCTTCCTTCCTTCCTTCCTTTTTTGACAGGCAGAATGGACAGTGAGAAAGAGAGACAGGGAGAAAGGTCTTCCTTTACTGTTGGTTCACCCTCCAATGGCCACTGCAGCTGGTGTGCTGCCACCAGCGCATGGTGCTGATCCAAAGCCAGGAGCCAGGTGCTTCTCTTGGTCTCCCATGCGGGTGCAGGGCCCAAGCACTTGGGCCATACTCCACTGCACTCCAAGGCCATAGCAGAGAGCCGGCCTGGACAGAATCCGGTACCCCAACCGGGACTAGAACCTTGTGTGCCGGCGCTATAGGCAGAGGATTAGCCTATTGAGCCGCGGTATCAGCCCCAAGATGCTATTTCTTATCTCTTCTCTCCTCTTCCCCAGCAAATGTTCATGGAATCCTATCCAATGAGAACTTTTGAATCTTCATGTCCATTCATCAGCTCTCTTTGGCCCTACTCAGTAGGCTTAATCTTGTCCACCATACTGTTCCTTCTCCTGCTGACTTACCAATCATGATTACCATCACCACCTACCCAGATGACCTGATAAACACCTTCCTTCTAGACTGCATTTCTAGCTCCTTCAACTGATCAATAAGGAGAAACTTTAATGACTAAGTCAGACCAAAAAGTTATTTCTACCTTCCTCAGATGCCTCCAGAATCTAAAAACACAACTTTAACTAGCCAGTCCCAACCTTTTGCATACTCAACAAGCATAATGCCTTATTAAAAGTGAGTAACTTTTGATAATTAATCATAATTTTTGTATATATATGTATTTTATATATACACATATATATAAAACAATACATTTGGCTATAGGCAAGGTGGTTGTATAGATGTAGAAAGATAGTGTTGACTTCCTTACTCTTCAATCTAGAGAAATGTTCACTTGTGTATAGTCAGTTATCAGCAAAAAAATTCCTTTGTTACTGATAATATTTCCCTTGTGAGCAAGCAAGCACACATTAAAAAGCTATGAGCTGAAATTGCTGTGCAATAACATTCAATATTACTTACTTGCCAGTAGTACCTAAGCTGACTCAACCATTCAAAGTCAGAGTCATCACTAACTTTTTTCTTTACAAGTGTTGAAAGGACATCTCTAGCATGGACATCCAGCACAACAAGGGCTCCCAGGGTAACACGATTCTGTTTGGACAATTTACCACGGACCAAAGTGACAATATCATCAATTTGTCTGTTACATTTCTCCAAGTATGTCTCAAGAACCTGAAGGAAAATAAAGCAAGATATCTTGCTCAAAGTGGTCAGAGTCATTTTGAACAAAAACATAGTTAGAATTAAAGTTTACAGAATACTCTCTGCATTTTAATAACAATTTTCCATATGATATATTTTGAGATAAGTTTTCTTACTACAAAGTATTGGGTGAACTGACCCAATCTGACCCAATATAGTGAATACATGTTCACAGTCCTTTTCTAGTCTCTGTGTGGTTGGGTTGGACCACCTCCACGACAACATGAAAATAGGACTATGGGACCAACCACAGCCAATCAAAGTTCTTCCTGGTGACTGGTACACAGAATGAGAGAACAAAGTGCTTTTCACTAGGCTTTGGTATATGTGAATATGCCAACTCGAAGCTCCGCAAGGTATCACCATCTCTGCAGGATAACTCCTTCCAAGGACTAGTAGAGATAAGGGACAATGATAGAGAGCAGTGATAAAGCCCTGAGTCCTGATTTTGTCTGCTCTTCTTTTGAACCAGTGAGTCCTATGAATCTATTCCATGAAATTTAATTTTAAAAGAATTTTTATTTTATTTTAGCTATTAGAGAAAGACAGGAGAGGGAGAGGGCTAGGGTGAGGGAGATTTTTCACCCACTGGTCCACTCTTCAAATGCAACAGCCAGAGCTGGGGCTAGCCAAAGCTTGGAGCTGGAAACAGCCTGTGTCTCACACATGGGTAGCAGGAACCTGAGTTGTGAGCCATCACTGTTGCCTCCCACAGTGTGCCTTAGCAGGAATCTGGAACTGCAAGTGGAGCTGAGACTCAGACTCAAGCCTCTGTTTCAGGATGCAAGCATCCCAAGTGGTGTCCTAACCACTATGCCAAATGCCTGCACCTTATGTGTAGACTTTCCGAATGGGATTTGGGTCATTTGAAATGTAAAGATTCTAATAAATGTAAAGATTCTAAGTCTAATGAAGCATTGAACATTTAAGTTTATGGTGAGCTAATGTACAAAAAGTTGTCTAAATGCCCACATTTGCCAATGTATTCCCTCCAGATCATGTCTACACTCCACATGTTGACAAGTGATAAAGTTGATGTGATGGTTTGGGGGCCAGAAAACAATAATAGAGATTCCAGGAGATTATTTATACCCTGGTAGACTACCATGGTGATGGAGCAACTGCCCTGTGCAGGGAGGGTGGTGAATGGTAGCTTAAAAGTGAAAAGACAATCCCAGCTCCTGATTTCAGCCTGGTCCAGACTTGGCTGTTGTGGCCACTGGGGAAGTGAACCAGCTGATAACGAAAGCTTACCTCTAGCCCCTCTGGAATCGCTGTTTGCACTTCTAGTGTCCAAAAGGTTTGCGATACACAGAGCACAGTCTGTCCAGGCCAATCCCTGACCCAGTTAATTCGTTCATTTTTTGTATAGGCAAGAATGGCTTCTCCAATTACCTAAAAGAAAAAGAAATTGCTAAAGATGAACAGTTTCTTGGATCAGCTCTATAACAAATAGCTAAGCTCCCAAACTATATTACTACTCTTCATTTTACAGCATTCTTAGCCAATTACAAAGACTCACTTAAGACATGTGATTAAAATAATTAAATTCAAATTTATTCATAAGCTTATGAGCAAAACAAATATATTACATGACATGTTATTTTGCTGATACATTATCAATTTGTGTGAATCACATTATAACAAATATTTATTTAATCATATTTAGCTAAAGATACCTGAGATACATTTGGATTAAACAAGCATAAATAATTTTATGGTAAAACATAAATTCAAATAGTTTTACACTTAGATACATCAAATAACTCATAGATAATGATTTCCTTTTAATTCAATCTGATCTCCACTCAACCATAGGCATGCATGTACATCTACACTCAGCCACATGCATGAATATACATGCACACTCAACATGTACATGAGAATACATGTGCACTTAGGATAACTACACAATCCTCCTTCTGTGTTGCACTTACAGTGCGTTGTACTCACTCCCTCTCAGTCATATAGTGCAATGCCCAAGGCAATGATGACAGGGATAGATATATAACTCATTCATACAGAGTGGAGGACTGCAAAGTCAGGTAATCTAATTTTTGTTCTTTGCTACATGTTTTAAGTCTGCTCCATGTACTCTGCCACATATGTTCAGTGGGTTGACATATCTACTTTTTTCTAACCATCTATCAGTGGGAAACACTCTATTAAATGATTCAGCTAAAAATAATCCTGTCACCTAGGAGGTGATACACACTTCAATGTTTGAATTTCAGAAGAGATTGTCAAAATTAGATTTTTCTGACAGATATATAAGGATGCCCCCATTCTAAATTTTGAGTCTACCTGGGAGATTTATAGAACTGACAAAGATAAAGGGCAGAGTGCTGACTATTGATAATAAAAGACAAATTTTAAAGCCAAAGAAGTCACAGAAAGGGCAGGTGAAAATAGCCAACTGTGGGGTGATAGAAAGGCTCAGCAGAGATATGTCAAGAACATGGAATAAATACGTGTTCTAGAAGGACACTGTGGAAAAACAAGAAGACATCAAAATCTAAATAACAAAAGGGATTTCTATATGGATAGATATGAAGAAATATGATTATATAAGATTTCACAATATTATATATAAAGTCTACCACCATTATCATCTCCCTGTAGTATCTTATATTCAAACATACACTTATATATGCAATAGCCCTTTAAGAAAACAAAACAGCACATAAATACATATATTTCCTATATGTCATGTTTATATTACATTTGCTTGCATATTTTACCAACAACAACCTTATATGTAAACATTTTGAAAAGATATTTATTTCTCACATAATTTTTGCCACTGCATCTTAATGCTTTGAAATGGCAACCAAAACATTTTCTCTAAGCGTTGATAAAAACAATAAAAGAATAGTTAAATAGTATCAGGTATCCCCCCAAATAATGAGTTATCACTGTATACTACATCAGATAGCAAACCACATACTCCAAGCCAATGCTGTTAACTAGTGCTCAAAGAGGAAGTCATTTCATCGCTAACTGCCACATCAATTATAATACCATTTGCAACACAAATACTATTTGCAACAAGGCCTATGAAAACTGAACATTGCTGGTCCAGTGTTTCTATACATGAGAAATTATCATAAGAAAATAGTTCAATCAATGAAACAAGCTATATGCATAAGTATACTCATTTAAATATAATTAATAGTGAGGAAAAAAATGAAAACTGCCCAAAAGATCCTACATTTACTGGAAAATATTATGCAGGCAAGCATTAAAACCATATTTAAGAAGAGAAAAAGGAACATAAGGGCACATAGAAACATCACACACCTATATTCCAATTAATCTTTCCAAAAATGTGTAGGAGAATCAAAAAAAGTAATTAGCTAATTAATTGAACTTCCCTCATGCTTCCTGGCTCAATCATGAATCTTATTTTTGATGAATGAGGCCACATTTCAGTTAAAAAAAAGGGGGTGAGGTGGGGGAGGCAGACATTTGGCCTAGAATTAAGAGACCAATTAAGATGCCCATACCCCATATCATGGTGCCCTGTTCCAGTTCCTGACTCCAGCTTCTTGTGGATGCAGACCTTGGCTCAGTAATCTTTGAGTTCCTTCCACATATCCAAGGGACTTATACTGAGTTTCCAGCTCTGGGCTTTGGTGTGGCCTAATCCTGGACATTGTGGGCATTTGAGAAGTGAACTAGAAGATAGAGCTCTCTGTCCCTCTGTATCTCTCTCTGTGTATCAATAAATTTTAAAATAGAAAAAAAGGTAATTTCCCTTCCATAAATGAACTTGAATACTCAATCTGTATTTTTTAGTATAATTTTTAATTCTCTAATTACAAAAATAATTTCAAATGACAGTATGTTTTATATGAACTGGAAACCAATAATTGTAGGAAGTATATATTATTTTATAGCCTTTTGGTATGTATCTTAAATACATACAGAACAAAAAGATTTATACATGTTAAGGAAATTCATGTGAATCTGTACAGAGATATTTCCAAATCAAGACTAAAAATAGACTGGTAGATCAAAGTGCTTCTAATCAATGATGAAGGAATTAGCATGTAGCCACAAGAAATGAGATGTGCGCTACAAAACCAAGTTTTCTGTGGTGCAGATGGTATTTTTCCCACTTTTAAAATGTCACTACAAAATTACTATCATAAGATGCCTTTGCTGTCACATTATCTATTACATTTGAGTTGGTAATTCATATTCCAATTTCTGTCTAAGTAATGGTATATTTATCAATGACTCATTTATAATAAGTTTAAAAATACATTATCTTTTTCTTAAATTAGTAACAAATATAACCAGCTACCTTGTGGATGGAGTTAATCATAATTCTTTCTAATTCAACCAACCACTTTTCCACTTGACCTCTGGCTTTGGCTGTTGAAATGGTCTCTACCAGTTCCACAACTTCTCCTTCACTACTCTTCATGTGAGTGATGTCTAAAGTTTCTGTAAATTCTACCTTTGCAATTCCTTCAAAACATTTCTTCAAGTGAGGTTGCACCCTATTAGGAAGAAAAGTATTTTTAAGAGAGTCAATAAAATTAAAATATTTCCTAAAAGCCAGTATTCTTTGTGTACCAATCTTCATTTAAAATTCATATATGTGTACTAAGTATTAGGCTCATGCTAGATGCTACTAGGGATGAAGTATCAAGCATAAGCTAAAAACACACATACAAAAGAAAAACACAATCTTTCTTACAAGGATTATATAGTCAAATGGAAGGTCAGCATTAATTGAATAATTACAAAGGGACATGTAAAATTGCAACTAATAGCTACAGGGGCCAGCATCATGGTATAGTGGGTAAAGCCACAGCCCAAGACATCGGCATCCCCATATGGTTCGAGTCCTGACTGTTCCACTTCTGATCCAGCTCCCTAATGATGTGCCTGAGAAAACAGCAAAAGATGGCCCACAGGTTGGGGACCCCGCCACCAACATGGAGGACCTGGAAGAAGCTCCTGTAATGGCTTCAGATAAGGCCAGCTCTGGCCGTTGTGTCATTTGGTGAGTGAACCAGTTGATGAAAGATTTTTTCTTTCTCTCTGTTTCTCCCCTCACACTGGCTCTCCCTCCCCCCCATAGACTCTGCCTTTCAAATAAATAGATCTTTAAAAAAAATAAATAAAAAAGAGTTACAGAAGAAACATATACAAGGCTTCACTTTTAACACAATCATCTAAAAGTTGCTAAAAGTAAAATAAGGAGCAAATCCATTTCAACATATAAATATGCTAATCTGAAGAATCTTTGAACGCAGAAATGTTAGTCATTTCAACTGGGATCTTCAGAGGCTTCTTGAAAATTATGGGATAGGTTTAGTGCTTTGAGTACTTCAGAGTTTACTAAATCAACTGCTTTGACATTACCCAACTGTTAGTCTATTCAATGTAATATAGATGGACTGACTAAACTCCTTATTTTGGTACATTACCAATAACCAATGCCATTCATCTTTCAAGTGGGTAAAAAGAAGTAGAGTATAAAATCTCAAATAGAAATGTGAGAGTGAATTTATCTTTTTGTCTGAATTACTTGCTTCCTACTTTGAAGGCACAGATGCAAAAGTAATGAATTAACAAGTATCTATTCACTGCCTCCTATATATTAAAGGCTCCTCTAAAGACTGGGGAATCATTGCTGTGGGAAGAAAAAGTAAAAAGTCTTTGCTATCACAGAACTTATCTTCTGCTAGAGGAAGAAAAGCAGTAAACAAATAATTCAATTGATTAAATTGTAGGGTATAGCAGATGTTAACAAGTGTTCAAAAGGAAAATAAGACAGGGAAGGCAAGTTCAGGAAAGATGGCCAGGAAGTGCTAGAGGCATTGCCACTTTAAATACGATGACGGAGGAAGGCCCCCTTGATAGCAGATGCTTGAGCAGATTTCCACAAAGACCTACAGGAGGTAAAGGAAGAAGTTGTACAGGCATTTGGGCTAGGAGCATCCTAGGCAGAGAGCGCAGCACACTGAAGGAGGAGGCTGCCTTTTTTATGGCGGAATTGGAAGCAACCTGATGAACTGTAACAGAGTGAACAAGAAGATGACTAACAGCAGATGAATACAAAGGACAATGAGGACCATCTGTGTGGATCATTGCAAGCTATCGTGAGAGCACTTCTTTTTATTCTGACTGTGATATAAAGCAGTGATGTGTTTTGAGAATCTTGTAATAAAATAGGAGGTAAGAAATCCATTCCCTAAGGTCATCACATTTTGGGAAAAATACCCATCAATGATACCAGTTATGCTTTTAACACTTATTCAAAATCAATTTTTGATAATATTTAGAATATTATTAAAGAAAATTATCATACAAATGTGATTACATATATCTAGTTATGTTCTACCTTATTCTAAAAGTTAAATTTAAAGCAGATAAATTTAGCCATGTGTTACAGCACATGTAAGTGACTTACCTGGTGGGATCTTTAGTCTCAGACAGTATCTCAAGAAGTTCATCATTTGACAAGAAAAAGAATCTGGGAAAGAAGAGACGTTTCTTTTCCAAATATTCATTAAGTCCTTTAAGAATGAGTTCTAATAGTTCATTAGATTTTTTCAGCCTTTCCAGAATTCTCTCAATAGTTACAACTGTCAAAACATGTTTATTCTAAAATAAAAAAAAAACTTAAGAATATTAGATATTAACATATCAAATTATAGCTGGAGTTATACATTTTGATCATACAATAATTATGCAAATTTTAAGGTGACTATTCATTTTTAAAAAGTAGTCTTGCAAATTTTATGTCTACCTTGTCTCTTTAATTACATAAAAGTCATGTTGCCTTGATCTTTAGACATCTTATTCATAATTTCTAATTTGGAAAGTATAAGAAGTAGAAAAATATCATACAAAAGGGGAAAAAAAGAGAATACAGTCTAAACTAACAAAAAAGACAGGGAAACAAAATAGAATGAGATGTGACCCCTTTTCTTTCATTCTTAAAGGACAGAGTACTCTAGTTATTCATCAATAATAATAATAATAAAATCTAATACCTGTTTTATAACTATAGATGAAGAAAGAAGCCAGGGTAGAAGTTGTCTATAAAGATTTTATTTTGTAAATAACTGTTCTTGGAACTATACATGGTATAGTTCAAGATGTGCTCTTTCTGAACTCCCTACAACCTAAGACTTTCCACTTTTAAGGTTTAGAATTCTGAAAATGTCACTGTGAACTGTTTGCTTTAAAGTAGTTCAAATACAATCAACTATTTTTAAAATAGCTTTCTTTTATGCTGCAGGATTTAAAATAAGAACTGCAACCAAAAGCTGAGCTTAAGAACTCATATTATTTAAAAAATAAATGGAGCTTACTGATTTCATAAAATATCCATACAGGAAACACTGAGTTTATAAAAATCATTAGAAATACTAATAGTTCCCAGCTATTGGCCAAGGAAAGACTGTAGAAAAGGATCCAAGTGGTTAGGTCCTCCTACCCACGAGGAAGACCCAAATGAAGCTCCTGGTTTTGGCCAGGGTTACGGCCATCTGTGGAGTGAAACAGCAGATGAAAGAGCTCTCTCTCTCTCTCCCTATAATTGACTTCCAAATAAACAGATAAATAAATCTTTAAAAATATATGTGTATACATATATATGTATATATACATATATAAATAATCTAGCTATAGCTGAAATGAAATGCTTTTCTTTTTATTTACTGTGTGGTTCTTGTTAGCTGGGCCTATTTTTGGTCTTATAATTCCAAACTCAATGTTCACCATTGACAAAGTAAGAAAATTTCTTCACAAAATAAACATAAAAATGTTACAAAGAGTTGCTAAAACACAATACTGCAGAGATTTCAGTCATCATACCAAATAAGAAACTTCATGAGTACAAACCAGACATTTATTAATACATAGGACATTTTATAAAATTTAGATGAAATTAAATAAATAGCATTTTTCCTAGTTAAAAATTAAACTGAATTTTTATATTACCTATTCAAACTTATTTTTGGTATTCAATCACACCTGGGAGCTCAACCAAACATGTCAGCTTAAGTTGTTTCACAGGAATTTTATTCCAGTGCAGAGTTCTCAAAAGTATTTTTGTTAATGTACTTAGGAATCTGACTAAAAAGGACAGATATAACTTTTCTTCTTTGTTTGGAATTTGTCTTAGAAACACAGTAACTTGATAAAAAATAATTATCACTAATACTAGTTGTCTCAATAAAATAGGAACATATAAAATATGCAGCATGATTATATAAACTTTAAGGGTATAAAAATTTTACACGGCATTTTATTATCCTCCCTAACAGTTTTATGTTTCAAATAGACATTAAACACACACACTGCAGGACAAGGACTCAAGTCATAATTTACGTGGGCAATTCATCCAAATAAGGATAGAGTAGAACTCCTACACGCTTAAATTAAAAAATCAAAAGAGTGTTCTTAGAGTGCCACCTTCTGGAAAAGTAGGCTATTCTTTGAAAAAAAAAAAAAAAGCTGAATTGTTGCTAATAAATGAGAAAAACTCCTTTCATAAATTAACAGTATTTGTTTTATTCTCAGCCAAAGAATTTATTTTAATGTTATTGTTCCATATAAAAGATTCAAAAGCTTGAAAAAACAGTTATTGAAACAAAAGGTCACATTCCCTTCATCACATACTAAAATCACCAAGACAAGAACAACAAACAAAAAATCCTCTGGAAGTATTTAGCATTCCAGTAAAATATTTTTAACTATTAAATTACTGAGGTCAAACCCATTTAACCAGGTAGCTCAATGACTCGGAACCAAATAAGCTACTCCCAAATGAACACAGGCATTAATCTATATACCTGGGGCTGACGCTGGGGCACAGCAGGTAAAACTGCTGCCTGCAGTGCTGCTATTCCATATGGGCACCGGTTTGAGTCCCAGCTGCTTCATTTCAGATCCAGCTCTATGCTATGGCCTGGAAAAGCAGTAGAAGATGGCCCAAATCCTTGGGCCCTTGTACCCATGTAGGAGACCCAGAAGAAGCTCAAGCTCCTGCCTCCTGGCTTTGGATTGGCCCAGCTTCAGCCGTTGAGGCCATTTGGGGAGTGAACCAGTGGATGGAAGACCTCTCTATCCCTCTGTTAGCCTCTGCCTCTCTGTAACTTTGCCTTTCAAGTAAATAAATAAATCTTATTAAAAATAATCTATGTACCTTTGTAGATGGGTTTTAAAATATATTAAAATTATCATATCAAGACTGGAAATGAAATAATTCATTCTCTCCTAGTAAGAAAATGAGAATAGAGACTGCTTCAGATAAAGGAAAGAGCCTAAAATCAGTTTCTATTCCACACCCTGCTCCTTGGGAACTGGTGACTCTGCCTGATCATATGCCTAACCTGAATCTTTTAATCTTTTTCTTATCTTCAAAACAGAGATAAGAGCCCTCTCTCAAAGCTGGCATGAGGACCAAAGTAGACAACATATTAGAAATGACTGATATAGTGTCTCAGACACATACACTTGAAACTACCCTTTTCATCTTCTCTTGGTCTGTGGGAGAGAGAGAGAGGGACTGACTGACTCTGGGGGGAGGAGAGAATGTGACATCTATATCACTCTATCAGTTTTATGGAGTTAAAATGAACATTTTATAACCCACCATCCTTCAAGGAAGATTATTTATCATAGTAAAAATAAAACTAACTTTAAATCCTTTGCCATAAACTCCTGGTACAGAGTAGGCATTCTATGAATATTTGTTGAATGCTTGAGTGAATGCAGGATGAGTCAATCCTGTGGATACACAGGGAACCTACAGCTCTTCAGGCTGAACTAGGGCTGGTACTCAGCTACAATCTAAGGATTTAACAATAAGATGTTGTAACATGAAGCCATTAGAAATTTGAAAAAGTATGACTTCCTTGACACTTTCTGTCTCCTAGAAGGGAAGAAAGGAATTCCCAATACATTTCCTGGTTAAACAAAAGATTCTACAACTTTTATCTCTCTCTCTCTCTCTCTCTTTTTTTTTTTTAGTGGGAGGTAAAATAGCAAGGTTTATTAGGGAAGGAACATTTGTAAGGACGATGGACGGATGGGCACCTCTCCAGATAGAGCCTGAGAGACTTGGGGTGGGGGGGGCAAGGAGCAAGGTTATATGGTTGAGTGGAGAGAGTACACCTGGCCAAGCAGGCGAGCGGCTCAGCAAAGAAGCAGAGGGCTGAGCGCGTAGTCCGGTTGAGGCCGGGGGGTTTTAAGGAGATGAGTCTTGTTTCCCCACCTGTTCCGGAGAGCTTTCTAATTACTGCTGCCAGGGAAGTTCATGGAAAACAGTTCTGTATACTCAGCGGAATTGAATTGAAGTCTGTTTAGTAAGTTTCTGGAAGCAAAACTTCGTAGTCAGAAATCCCTGTACAAAAGAAAACTGATGGTTCTAGCATTGTGGCACAGCAGGTAAAGTCACCACCTGAGAGCTAGCATTCCATATGGGCATCAGTTCATTTCCTGGCTGCTCCATTTCTGATCCAGCTCCCTGCTTATGGACTGGGAGGGCAGCGGAGAATGGCCCTGGTGTTTGGGCCCCTGCTATCCATGTGGGAGACCTGTTAGAAGCTATAGGCTTCCTCCAGGCCCAGCACTAGCCCATGCAACGATGTGGGGAATAAATTAGTGGATGTAACATCTTTCTATTTCTCTGTGTCTCCTTCTCTCTCTGTAACTTTTCAAATAAATAAAGAAATATTTTAAAAAATAAAATAAACATAAAGAAAGGAAAAAACTGATAAAAACCTCATTAAATCTTTTCACTAAGGGAATAAATGTGGGTCAACTGAGTAGAACTTTAAGCCCACTTACAATTTTAAGATTCTTTGACTTCGTCAGGAATAGAAATCCTTCGTTTAAGTACTAGAATCATTCTAGGATTAATATTTCTAGAAGTCAACTTACCTAAAGCCAAATTTTCACAGGAAGTTTTTCAGAATAATTGCAGTATCTTCAGAACTACTAATTCAAGAATTAATCTCAATTATTAATTTACTCTTTTAAGAAATATTTTTGAGATCCTGCTACATGTCAGTCACTATGTTAGTGTTTGTGTGACAACAGTGGTCAAAACAGACAAAAATCCCAGGCTCCATGGGTGAGACAGATAATAAATAGCAAACATAACCATTCATAAATTACATATTAAGTCAGGCAATGACAGATGTAAAAAAAAAGTGAAAATATATAAGAAGTGCCAGGAAAGGCAAAAGCAGGTTGATTTTAAATAGATTGCTTGATGTGAACCTCTTAATAAAGGTGATATCTGAGAAAGATTTCAAGGCAGCAAAGCATTCACTCTGCAGATATTCAGAGGTACAGTGATCCAGCCAGCAAATTCAACCAATGTAAAGGCCTGGGGTTCAGTGTGTTTGGTGTGTGCTATTAAAGGAAGGAGAAGAAGGAAACCAATGTAGTTGGGATTGAGTAAACAAACTGGAAAGTTATAAGGAAAGAGAAGTTAAAAGATGGAGGGAACATATCAAGAACTTCCTACTCAATGAAACTAGTGAAATATCCCCACTCAGAAGCAGCTCTCCCCTAGATATTAATAGTAATGTAGAGAAAAAGCCATTATTAGATTTCAACTGGCAAAGCGAGAATCTTAATATAGAATGGGACTGGGAATGGGAGAGAGAGGAGGAAGTGGAGTGGGAGTAGGGGTGGGAGGGCAGATATTTTGGGAAAAATTACTATTTTCCTAAAGTTGTACTTATGAAATTTATACTCATTAAATAAAAGGTTTCTTTGGAAAACAAAATAAAAAACAACAACAACAAATAAAGATATTGAGAAGCGAATTGTTGCAGGTAGCTTATCGAGTGAACTGACGAGAAGTGTCACTCCGACTTTCACTCCTTAATTCCCAGACCCATGTAGCCTGCTGATAGAAGAAATCACATATTTGGAGCTGGTGGAGAACATACAGCATGTATAGTAGAACTGCACCCCAAATAACTTTAACAAGGAAAAAGCAAAAATACCCTAGTTTAGTGGGAATATAGGCAAGGGCTATAAGAAATAATCAAATATAAAGATTACTATTTCATTCACATACAGTAAATTTTAAAGTAATCACAGATCATTGAAACTACCGTAGAGTAAATTTATTTATTTATTTATTTTTTATTTTTGACAGGCAGAGTAGACAGTGAGAGAGAGAGACAGAGAGAAAGGTCTTCCTTTGCCGTTGGTTCACCCTACAATGGCTGCCGCGGACAGAGCGCTGCGGCCGGCACACTGCGCTCATCTGATGGCAGGAGCCAGGTGCTAGGTGCTTATCCTGGTCTCCCATGGGGTGCAGGGCCCAAGCACTTGGGCCATCCTCCACTGCACTCCTGGGCCACAGCAGAGGGCTGGCCTGGAAGAGGGGCAACCAGGACAGAATCCGGCGCCCCGACCGGGACTAGAACCCGGTGTGCCGGCGCCGCAAGGCGGAGGATTTGCCTGTTGAGCCACGGCGCCGGCCCGTAGAGTAAATTTAAAATATATTATCTTAGAAAGAGGGAGGGAGGCAGGGAAAGAAATATAATATTATTATATCTAAGAACTATATTGAATCTGTTAAAAACTAAGAATAAAAATATAAAAGAACTTCACTTCAGACTCACAAACTATTATCTTCCCTGAGATACAGCGAATGAGTCTTCAATATGATTCATTTCACTTTTCCTGTTTTTTTTCTTAATATACCTAGAGAGAGTCCCTACTCAACTTGAATAAATGATCAGAACCTCAAGGATGGAAGCTAGAATTACTTAGTTGGGTTTAGGGTAATGATTAACAGGACCTGTTAATCTCATGTGTATCGATCAATTGCCTCACTTCCTTGCCATCTGAGTTCCTTGGTAGAAGCAATGTTGTGTGGAAATAAGACAAAATGAATAAGTTGCTCAGGAAGTGAACAATAGCGTTGGCCAAAGCTTGGGGTGAGGAAAAAAATTCATCTGGTACAAATTACTGCTCCCATCTCCACTGAATCAGGACCATTGAAGTCAACTCCTAAAAAATGGTTACTAGGTCCCTCCAGTTGTGGCTCTGTATCAGAAATATTACATTTCTAATAATTTCTGTTACTTGAAGTAGTGTAGATGAGGAGTAGTTTGTGATGATGAATCAAATCCCATAATTCCCCTCCATGCCATCGTGACTTCTCTGTTTATAGCTAGAGTAGTCACTTATCCTAGTTTGATGAGGGGAATTCTGATTTATTCTTCATTTCCTATATTAATTACTACTTATTTTAACTCTCAAAGGTTCTCCAGTATGGACAATATATTACATGACTTTTATTTCACAGCTCACTGTACACACACTGACATATGCTGGTTGACATTCACAAAATAGGTCAACTGATCAACCATATAATTAAATGCCTCCCTTTACAATGGTACCTTTTATCAAGAATTCACATGGAACACCAATATGCTTACATTATAATCTATTCTGTGAACTCTTTAATTGTTCTCCTTTAGACATTCTTTTTCTGATCTTTCAATTTTGTTTCTTTTAAGTCCTTAATTGTTCAGGGGAACTATTTTTTTACTGACAGTCATCAATATAGATCCAAGAAAGATTAAAAACAAAAAACCTAGAATGCTCATTGAAGTTGTGCCACTAGAAGGATTCCTTGCTCTTGTTCTTTAAGACCATTCTAAAATAGGCCTGTAAGTTCCAATTCTGAATAGTACAATCTTATTCTGTACGAAGATTTTAAAGTCAGTCTCTAATTTCTTTCAATTTCGTCAAGTATCTTTAACCATTTCACTCTCATTGAGATGGGCCATCACAAGCCAAGTTCAGTCAACAAAGCAAATAAAACAGAACAACTCACTTCTCTTGGAACAGCACTTTGAAACCGGACTCCCTGGTAGGTGAACTCACATCAACAAATGTGACCACATCTAACTTAGTTTCTTTCTTCCCTGGACAAGCACCACCACAATACACTTCCACCCATATTTCTACAGACATCTACCAAGGCATCTGACAAAGACGGCAAAGGAAGCAGAGTCTGAGGGTCAGCATACCCAGAGTCAATCAAATCCACTCAACTGTCCCCATTTCCAGTTCTCACCATCACACTCTTCCCCAGTGAGTAACCTCTCTTTCACATAAAATATCTGGAAAGAAGGTTAAGGACTCAGTTAAATTGCAATTTGGCAACTCATAACATTAGATTCTATCACTCTTTTTTGCCTATGTCAAACTTATAGCCATGAGAAACAAAAGGTTCTTTGAGGACAACCACAGAAGTTCCTCAGGTATCTGACCATATCTTTTATACAGAATTCGAAACTTTGAATCATGCCATTTCTTTAATTTCATCAATGTGTTTGGATGAATTTAGCCTACCTCACACCCCTTGTATGTCAAATTCCTACCATATTTATGTATTTCAGTAACCATTTGGTGCAGTAAAGACTTGCCTATGAACTAGACTGTTCCAGAAGATAAGGAAGCATCAATTTACATAAGCAATTTTTGTACTGCATGCCAGGTACTACAAGTGTCCTTTTTTCAAAGGATGACATCATTACCCTAAACCCAACTAAGTAATTCTAGCTTCCATCCTTGAGGTTCTGATAATTTATTCAAGTTGAGTAGGGACTCTCTCTAGGTATATTAAGAAAAAAAGGAATTTAACAGGGAATGAATGAATAACAAAATCTTGGAACAGCCATAAGGAATACACGCCAGGCTGGGCTTCCTAGAGGGATTTCAAGAACACTGTAGGGGGCTGGTGCTGTGGCTCAGCAGGCTAGGACTTTGCCTGTGGCACCTGCATCTCATAGGAATGCTGGATCTTACCCTGACTGCTGGTTTTCCAATCCAGCTCTCTGCTTGTAGCCTGGGAAACAGAGGAAGGTGGCTTAAGTGCTTAGACCCCTGCACCCACATGGAGACCCAGAAGAAGCTCCTGTCTCCTGGCTTCGGATAGGCTCACCTGCAGCCATTGTGGCCATTTGGGGAGTGAACCAGCAGATGGAAGTCATTTCTCTGTCTCTCTCTGTCTCTCTCTCTGTAACTCTACCTCTCAAATAAATAAATAAATCTTCTAAAAATAAAAAGAACACTATGGAACTGGCCTTCTTGGGCTTACTACCTCTGCCTCCAACAGGACAAACTGATAGTACCACTGGACTACTGAGTTCAAGAAACTATAAGGGGGACTGTGATTTTAGGATCAGAAGGTAGGATCAAGAGACTTCTATCATCAGTCTCTCAATACCCATAAAACTGATGGGTAGACACAGAAATCCTACTGGAAAAGTAAAGAAGTTATGTGTCCATGATCAGAATTGACAGAAATATCTAAAATGGCAAGAGGGCCATGGTTTTACTTATGTTTTCCATATCCCAAATGAGCATATCCACTTGGGAAATCTAATTCATTTCCAGAAATTTAGATGCTAAACAGCCAGGGTGATGTCATTTCTAGCTTTCCAGCTCATCAGAAAAAGGTGAGGTGCTTAATGCCAAGTGGTCATATTTACTATACAAAAAAAAAGAAAAAAAAGAATGACCCTTAAGTTTTTGTCTGAGCAGCACAGAGTATGACAAGGGATTGAACTAGAAGAGAAAAGGGTTTGAAGAGAAATTCAAGACTGTCTTCTGCCTTGGATGGAATACAAAATATTTGGCTGAGCAAAAATTCACAGTTGGGGGTGAAATGCAGTAAACATGAACAGAGATTATCCATTTCTCTCACCTCCATCTGGTGGGTAATTAACTGATTCCTATCCCTGAACCTTGGGAAAGGCACCTGAGAGTCATCATAAAGTTTTCACCTGCCAGAACAGACAGACAGAGCATCTTTCCCAGCTGGAAGTCTGCTTAGCTGCCAGGTGTGCTGACCAGCTCCAGTGCTACCAGAACAGAAAAAGAACCATAGGAGACTGTGGTGTGATGGGACAGCCAGATGAACACAGGTGAGGACCAGGTGCTCAGGGTTATTAAGAGGTAATGAATTCTACTTTTCTCAGACTCCACTTTTGGGCTAGGGAAGGCAGGTTAAATTAAGGTGCAGATTTGTGAAATACTGATGGAACAAAAATACACATACTTCAGAGGCAAGTGGCAAAAGGCAGGTTTGAAGATGCTGCCAAATCTTACGGAGGATGACTAAACCCACATGGGTGCCCTATTCGGTTCTTCACCTGTCTACACTGAGCCAATAGGTGCCTTTTATCTACCCACAACTGGTCAAAATGCATGACCAGTTGTGATGACCAATAGTAAAAGCACAGTGCCTGGACATCCACGACAGGAAGGTATCCATTTTATGACCTCTTACAAAAAAAGAACAGCCAATTTTGCAACATCAGTTACATCAGGAAATGGGTTTTTACTTTTGTGATCTTCCTTTCTTTCTTTCTTCCCTCTCCCTCTTCCTGTGTCTTCCCCATCCATCTGTCCCTCCTTCTCTTCACCTTATCCTTGTTGGAACACCAATGATGAGCACTTAGGATGTAGAGAATGAGTGCAGGAGAATAGTACCTAAGTCTCCTCAACACTGGAGCCTCAGGTTTCTCTGCATTGTGGAAGAAGCAGAGCTCAGAATAGAACACTGACATTCTGAAACAAGTACAGTAAGTCTTCACAGACTAAACTACATTAATAAGCAAAGTGATATAAATTTCTGGATTACAGTGAAAGGCTAGTAAGGGAGTCTCTCCCAGTGAGAAAGGGGGCTTTGGTCAAGCATAGTTGGTAGCAGATACCAAAACAGAAAATCATATCAGGTTTATACCTCAAGGAAACAAGATGTCTCAATCAAGCCAGTTATATTAACAATAGAAGTTACATTCTATTTTTAATCTTTGAAGTTTTTTTTTTTTTTTTTTTTTTTTTTTTTTTTTTTTTTTTTTTTTTTTAGCGAAGTAAGACAATCTTTATTAGAATGGCCAGCGCCATGGCTCACTAGGCTAATCCTCTGCCTGCAGTGCTGGCACACCAGGTTCTAGTCCCGGTCGGGGCATCGGATTCTGTCCGGGTTGCCCCTCTTCCAGGCCAGCTCTCTGCTGCTGCCCAGGAGTGCAGTGGAGGATGGCCCAAGTGCTTGGGCCCTGCACCCGCATAGGAGACCAGGAGAAGCACCTGGCTCCTGGCTTTGGATCAGCGTGGTGCGCCAGCCGCAGCGGCCATTGTGGGGTGATCCAACGGAAAAGGAAGACCTTTCTCTCTGTCTTTCTCTCTCTCTCACTGTCCACTCTGCCTGTCAAAAAATAAAAAGAAAAAGAAAAAAAAAGAAAAGAAACCCCCAAAAATGAAAGTGATAACCTTTTATACTGAGCAATTAATCCAGTGGCCTCCACTACCCAGATTGGCTCATTAGACTTCCTGAGAGGATACAGATTCATGTTTATTTTCAAACCTACAGAGGACATGAGCAAAAAATGCCTTGAATATTAATATATTTAGAAAAATGCAAAGAGTTGGGGAAGAAAATCAAGTCTTGCAGCAAAAACAAAAAAAATTAAAATAAAATGCCACCTCCCAAAAAAATCTCTGCTTGCTTAGGAATGAGGGCAAATAATGTTTTGTTTGCTTTAAACTCAGAAATTTTATAAGAACAAAAACCTGCCTCCTTTATTTGTCAGTCTCAGCATAGCTGCCCCTTTCTAGGCACTGAAGTATCTATAAAATTCTTGAGCTATATGGAATTTTGAAGAATATTTTTATCAAATCTCAAAAAAGTTTAAAAAAGTAATGACACTAAACACAACATTTACTTTTTGCTTTTCAAGCCAACAAAAAATTTTTTCATCCCATTTCAAATATAGTACATGTTATAAGTGTTTGTTTTGTACTGTAGTATAGTAAGAAAACTATATGAAAGACCAAACAGAAAATAAATTAATTAAAAGTAAGTATATTATAAAATGACTCACTAATAGATCCTTTACATTTGAAGTTAATTCAAATTTAATTTTATAAAAGCTCTGTTTTATAGAGATTTAAGTAAATATATAAATAGAAGCTAAAAAATTCATATCTATCTGTCTGGATATTTTCCTGTCAAATAATATAGCTTATGTCAGTGCAGTATTATCACTACTTAGGCAACTTTCAAAGCCTAAAAAATAATTATCTACATATTTCTACTTAGGGGAGGAAAATTATAATATACTACTCATCCTATCTTATATTATTGTATTTGATCAAAAATCAATGCAGAAAATTATAATCATTTAATGAAATAATACCTATTTTTTCTATTTTAACCTTAATTTTATAACACAAACTATGTGCTACAGGCAGTAAATAAATACCTTCTGAATTGAAGAAAATCTGTGTTTTTCAGTGTTACGGTTGTATTAAATTTTCTCCTTAGCCTAAATAGCAAGGTCTCCTCCACAGGGTTTATGTATTTTTTACTACTTTACTGAAATGCACTGCATTTGTTGGACTCTAAAGATCTATTTGTCGTGACAACTCATCTTTTTGAAGTCCTTATCAGAGAAACTTGTTGAATGAGTAGCTGAAATGCTACTGCAGACTATACCAGTAGCACTGTAGCCCACAGTCAGGAAGTCACAGACCGGTGGAGACAGCATGCACTGAGTACAGCACTTTGTACCAGTACTTCTGCTAAGAACCACGACTAGAACCAAAGGTCACTGAATAACATACATTCAATTTGGACCTTAAGGAGTAATCAGGACAAAATATCTACTTTTGTTTATTATATTTCTTGTTCCTAGTATTCTAAAATAATAGCTGGAAAGAAAACAGGGGAAAAAAAGATAATGACTTACCAAAAACACTAATTGGTTATATAGATTTTTGCAAGTCAACCAAATAATCATATTTTTGAAAAGTTTTACCTACTTGTATAACACTTTTCATTATATCTCGCCATGTTTTATCCACAGCTGTAAATCGTCTGCCTTCCTCAGGCATTTGAGACATGATGTCTGGAGAGCTGAAAATAGGCTCCAAATACAGCCACGTGGCTTGCACCTTGAGCCACTCATCTAGAATCTCCTGAAGCAGCAGGAGCTTACCCTCCCATTCTCTGAAAAGCAAAAAAAAAAGTCAACACACAACACATCAACAGCAGACCAAGCAATGCATCTGATGACAAAACTCAGAGCCAAAACTAGATTGACATCTTTTGTACAATGTTGTTATTCCAGTTTCCTTTTATCTAGTTTCATTCAATGATAAATAACAAGATTTATCCTACAAAATCTATATTAAAATAATAACATCAACGTTTATGCTTATACAGATATACTTGTACATGTTATGGCCTACCTATCTACAAATGGGCTGGTTTCTGTATAAGTCATGACAATACACTTTTCTAAGACCCAGTTCCATGGCTAGAGGGTACCAACTGAGAAACGAGATTTTGAAGGCAATAAAGGTATTCTCAGGGCAAGAATACTCAGAACTTTGAGCCAATGTAACATACACCAAAACACATTTCCTTTAACATTCGTTTTAATCTCCTTAATTTGGATCCTTAAGGACTTATTTCTAGGGAAAAAATTCAATTTCTAGAATGTAACTGGCATTCAAAGAAAAACCTACATACTCCTAAATATTAGTGTGGCACTCATGAGAAGCCAACATATTTCAATTTATAATAGATTATTAGTTTATTTCTAAATATGAAGAACATAAATACTGACTTAATTTCCTCAGGAAATTACATGCATAGTTCTAAGGTATCAGTGTGTATTTACTCCATCTTCACAACAACCCTTTGAGGTAGGTTCCATTTAATATCTATTTATGTATGGGGATACTAAAGCACACAAGGGTGAATGCCAGGCTCAAGTTGGCCCAGCTAATAAATAAGAGAGCCAAGATTTGAACCTTGACAGCTGGAATCACTTTGCTATTAGAGATAACCTAGCCTTAAAGAATGACCCATCGATAGCAATAGAACATAAGAGTGACACGACTTTATGTACATACTAACACATTACTCTTATAAATGATGATCCATAATTTTAGATTATTAAAAGCAACAAATGTAAATGGGAGCTATACAAGTCACCAGACAGGCATTTTCAAATTCCTTTTTAAAATACTTTCAATGTTTATAAGTGAATTTGCTTAACTCTGCACAAGAAAACATGCATGTCTGTCCTTTCTTCTGCCATCCTTCCCTCCTTACCTATTTCTCCATCCGATACAGAAAACTTCCCATTAGCTAATGACATTATGCATAGTCCCTAAAAATGCATCTAGATGTGACTTTTAGAGTAGCTAAAAATTCTTCTATTGAATTTTGAACATTGGAGCAAGCTGGCAGGAGGCAGAAGAAGCAGAGAATGAGCCAACTCCAATGAGAGCATGCCCCTATTTACGATAATGTACCAGTAACCAGCGGTAGATAATACCAAGCACTCAGCTTTCCCCTGCCATGCAAGTTCACATTAAAATGATAGTCTGATTTGTTTCTACTAGTTTTTAAGATAAAATATAAATCACTTGGCAAAAATTATAAAACACTGGAAACATTGATAGACAAGAGAAGACTTTGATGTATTTGGCTGTGTCTGATACTTAAAACTCCAGATTAAAACCATTATTTTCATTCTTTGCACTTATTAGCCATCTTCATGCATATGAGTAGAAATTCCAATAGATAAACAAGGATCATCTATGACAAACTAATTAGTTTACAGTCATGCACTGCTTAACCCCAAGGATACATCCTGAGAAGTATGTTGTTAGCAAATAATGTTGTTTTGCAAACTATGTTCACAGGCATAAAATTATTTTTAAAGCCCCCAAATAAGATCATATTGTGGGCAATAAAAATTAGTATCTGAACATTGATTTCTACTGCTCTTGTTATAAATATAGAAGTTAACAAAGGGGCCGGTGCTGTGGCACAGTGGGTTAAGCCACCACTGCAGTGCTGGCATCCATATGGGTGCCAGTTTGAGACCTGGCTGCTCCACTTCTGCTCTGGCTCTCTGCTATGGCCTGGGAAAGCAGTGGAAGATGGCCCCAAGTTCTTGGGCCCCTGCACCCACGTGGGAGACCTGGAAAAACCTCCTGGCTCCTGGCTCCTGGCTTTGGATCGGTGCAGCTCCAGCCATTGTGGCCAGCTGGGGGGTGAACCAGTGGATGAAAGACCCCTCTCTCTGCCTCTCCTTCTCTCTCTCTTGTAACTCTTTCAAATAAATAATTTTTTAAAAAAGAAATTAACAAAAAGGTTATTAAGGTGGTAGCAAAGACAATGAAGGTTATGGTTTCTTATAATGAACTACTTAAAATATCATGCATGAAATTTAGAATCAACTCTCAGAAGAACTTTACATTAAATAGTATAAGCAATTTTGGTAATATAGCATAAAACACGGAAATAAATATCATTTTACCTCATTTGTTTTTCATAAGGCTTAATAAAAGGAGATCCTCGCATAGTTTGTGTTTTAATAATATGATCATCCAACAACATCTGAATTTCATCAACTGATGATAAAATATATGTCCCACTCTCTCTGTAAGGTAGAATGACAAATTCCATTCCATCCCACTCATTAATCATCTTCTCCAGGGACTTTTCAAGAGAGTATTCTTTGCTAGCTGCTTCACTAATGCCTTCAAATCTGTCTAAATATGGTTCCAAATTCATTTCTAAAAAAGAAAACACAGTGGAGTCCTCGGATGGCTGTAGTGGGTAGCCAACAATGGCAGACATGGCATCCCAATGCCTGGGGCGCAAACCAGGATTGCAGATCACTTGAATCAGAGGAATGTGTTGTTTGAAATCTTCTACCCTTGCTCTTACTTTTTTTGTCATTGCCAATGCATTTGGAGAATCATGGAAGATTTTCTCCAGCTTGTATAGTCCTCGCCAATAATTTCCAACATCTGTTTCCACTTGGTCTGGATTCACCTTGTGATATGGTCCCTCTGTCCACATTCTGTGCTTGCTGCTAAACTCGACAGCAGTTTCATAGAGACGAAGATAAGGGTTCAAGCCATCCTGGATTTTTTTACGTTGAGGATATGTTGACGTTATCCAACCAAATGCCTCCTCTTCAGCATTAAACTGCTCAATCTAAAAATACAGGCATAAAATGTCTTCGTTATTTTGAAAGCTACAATAATGAAAATTAGGTTTTTTTAAAGTATGTATTTCAAATTTGACTCCAAAAACTCTCATTAAACAGTAAAGTTACATTTATAACCTGTTCCCTAGCAATTTTTAATTGAAAATAAAATTGTTTACATTTGTGATGTGATATATGTATATACTATGGGAAGGCCTAAATCAAGCTAACACTTGTATTAGAAAAACATTTTTGTCATTAGAACACTTGAAATCAATTCTGTTAGCAATTTTAAAGTATATAATACGTATTTATTAATTATAGTCTCTGCTGAGGTAAAATAGATTGCTTGAACTTATTACTACCACCTAAGAAAAAGTTTTATATTCCTTGACCAACATTTCCCCAATCCCTGTTAACACCTACCCCATGCCCTCTGGTCCTTGGCAACCATAATACTAGTCTCTGCCTAGTGTGATTTATTTTAATTGAAATGGAGAGAAAAAAGGAGAGATATGAAAAGAGATCTTCCATCCACTGGTATTCATTTCCCAAATGCCTGCAATAGCCAGAAGCAAAGAACCATCTGAGTCTCCCATACAGGTGGCTAGGACTCAAGCACTTGAGCCATTATCTGCTGCCTCCCAGGATGCACATAAGCAGGAAGCTGGATCAGAAACAAAACCCTACAGTCCACTGATTTGGGATGTAGGCATCCCAAACTGCTGTTTCGAATCCCTGTCCCCAAGCTTGACGTTTTAAGATTTTGTATGATGGAGCCAGCATTGTAGCAAAATGGGTTAAGCCACTGCATGTGACAACATCATACGATATCAGACTGTTGGTTTCAGTCCCAGCTATCCTGCTTCTGATCAGGCTTCATGTTAATGTGACCGGGTAGGCAACAGAAGATGGCCCACGGAGTAGGGGCCCCGTCATCCATGCATGAGACGTGAATGGAGTTCTTGGCTCCTGGTTTTGGCCTAGCTCAGATCTGGCTTGTTGTGGCAATTTGGAATATAAACCATCTGGTAGAAGATGTCTGTCTGTCTCTTTCTTTTTCTCTCTCTTTATGTGTATGTGTGTGTGTCTGTGGTTCTGCCTTTCAAATAAACAAATAAAAACTTTAAAATTTTTTTCTATATGTAAGTATTATCATGCTATATTTATCCTTATATATCTGACTTATTTCACTTAGTATAACATCTGTTGTCCCAGGTGATAGGTTTTTCTTTTCTTTCCTTAAATCTGAAGAGTATCTCCCTATTTCTTTCTGATTATAATTTTCAGAGAGACATGCTTGATTAAGTTAGTTAAGAGTGAAATAAATTTGGGCAAGATGGTGGAATAGGAAGGGAGCACACCGATAGTCTGGGGAGAGACAATTTAATAAAAGTGGAGATACTGCAGGTTCAAGGAAGAGTAGGGGAAGAAACAGCAGAGAAAACCCTTCCGGAACTGGAGATTCACAGTGGACCTGCATGGAGAGCATGGGAGCCCGCAGTTTGGGACACCAGCAGCAGATTCAACATACCAGTGCTGGAACGCGAGGTGAGCTGAAACTCAATAGCCCGAGATACCAGGAGGGAAGCGGAAAAGGGAGCCTAGAGCGAACAAGGCTTGAAACCCTGCAGGGAAAAGTTCACCAGGCTAACTAGAAGAGAGAGAGAGAGAGGGAAAAAAAAAAAAGTGACCCGTATGGACACGAGCTTCTCTCTCTCCGCTCACCTCTCAAAGGTGAGCAAGACAAAGAGCAGGCGCCATTTTGGAATACGTCATAAGCAGGGCGACCTTGGGTCGGCACCGGCCCTGAGCCTAGCAGAAAAACCTGACTCTGGGTGGGAGGGGTGAAATAACAGGAGATTAGAATCTAATGAATGTGTGGTGCTAATGAACTGAGACTGTGAAAAAAGAGACTGTGGGGGAGAGAACTCACGGAAATCACGAATTCATGTGAGTACTCTCCAGAGACGCTACAGTTCAGTAGCCTTGGCAGCCCAGTGGGAGACTACAGGAGAATCTCAGCCCACACAAAGGGCCACAAAGATTCCTTCTCTGGTCCTTGGGAAAGAGCTTCCGATCTCTGGCTCCTGTGGGTATATCATTCGCCTGCTAACCACCCCCAATTCCATTCAGCTGTGTGGAATTACTTCCCTTTTGAACCAAAAAAAAAAAAGTAACAGAGAGAGATTTACCACGCCTAACCTGGGAGTGTCTCCTTTGACACACCCTCAACCCTGAGGAACCAAACAGAGCTCTCAGGCCACACCCATCTCAAGCCTCTAAGGCTCCATCAAAAGCAGACAGCCCACTTAATCTAGAGTCATAGTATAACAAGAAACAAACACCACAGTGAAGAAACCAATATGCCAAACAACAAACGCAAAAACCGAGGTAATAAGAACAAGGAAGACACTATGGCATCCCCAAATGAAAAAGACACCCCAATTCAAGATTACGAAGATGATGAGATAGAAGAGATGCAAGAAGCAGATCTCAAAAAATTGATAAGAACACTAAGAAGTACTCAAAAACAAATTCTTGAACTACAGAAATCCTTAATGGACAAGGTAGAAAATCTCTCTCGTGAAAATGAAATATTAAGGAGGAATCAAGCTGAAATGAAACAACTAGTAGAACATGAAACTGTGATAGTGACGAGAAATCATAATGAAGTGAAGAATTCAATAGATCAAATGAAAAACACATTAGAGAGCCTTACAAACAGAATGGGTGAGGCAGAAGAGAGAATATCAGACTTAGAAGACAGAGCACAGGAAACTATACAGTCAAACCAAAGAAAAGAAGAGGAAATTAGAAATCTAAAAAATACTGTTGGGAATCTACAGGATACTATTAAAAAACCCAACATTCGAGTTCTAGGAGTTCCTGAAGGCATGGAGAGGGAGAAAGGATTAGAAGGCCTTTTTAGTGAGATAATAGCAGAAAATTTCCCAGTTTTGGAGAAGGACAGAGACATCCTAGTACAGGAAGCTCATAGAACCCCTAGTAAACATGACCAAAAGAGGTCCTCACCACGACACGTTGTAATTAAACTCACCACAGTGAAACAGAAAGAAAAGATCCTAAAATGCGCAAGAGAGAAACGTCAAATTACACTCAGAGGATCTCCAATTAGACTCACGGCAGACTTCTCATCAGAAACCCTACAAGCTAGAAGGGAATGGCGAGACATAGCCCAGGTACTTAGAGAGAAAAACTGCCAGCCCAGAATATTATATCCTGCCAAGCTCTCATTTGTGAATGAAGGTGAAATAAAGACCTTTCATAACAAACAAAAATTGAAAGAATTTGTTGCCACTCGTCCAGCCCTGCAAAAGATACTTAAAGATGTGTTACACACAGAAACACAGAAACACGGCCATCAACATGAAAGAAGATAAACGAAGGGAACCTCACAGCAAAAGATCACAGGGAATTCAAAGCATACATTTGGATAAAGAAATTATGGGACATGTACTCTATAGAATACTATACAGCAGTCAAAAACAATGAAATCCGGTCATTTGCAATAAGATGGAGGAATCTGGAAAACATCATTCTGAGTGAATTAAGCCAGTCCCAAAGGGACTAATATCATATGTTCTACCTGATCGGTGACAACTAATTGAGCACCAAAGGTGAAACCTATTGAAGTGAAATGGATACTATGAGAAACAGTAACTTGATAAGCTCTTGTGCTGACTGTTGTTGTACAATGTAATACTTTATCCATTTTAATAATTTTTTTATTCTAGTACTATTGGTTGAACTCTGTAATTAACAATTATTCTTAGGTGTTTAAATTTTAACTGAAAAGTGATCCCTGTGAAATATAAGAGTGGGAATAAGAGAGGGAGGAGATGTACAATTTGGGACATGCTCAATCGGAACTGCCCCAAATGATGGAGAATTGTGCCAGGGGATTCCAATACAATCCCATCAAGGTGGCATATACCAGGTACTTAGACAGTATTTTACACTTTGTGTTTCTGTGTGGGTGCAAACTGATGAAATCTTTACTTAGTATATACTGAATCAATCTTCTGTATATAGATAATTAAAAATGAAAAAAAAATCTTGGTGTTAAATTGGAAATTGCATAGAAAATTAATCAATTTTTTAAAAAAAATATATCATGTAGGATCTCTGTCCTTAATGTGCTATACATTGTGAATTAATACTATAACTAGTACTCCAACAGTATTTTTCACTTTGTGTTGCTATGTGAGGGCAAACTGTTGAAATCTTTACTTAATATATAGTAAACTGATCTTCTGTATATAAAGAGAATTGAAAATGAATCTTGATGTGAAGCAAGGGGAGAGGGAGTGGGAAAGGGGAGGGTTGCGGGTGGGGTGAGAAGTTATGGGAGGGGGAAGCCATTGTAATCTATAAGCTGTATTTTGGAAATTTATATTCTTTAAATAAAAGCGTTATAAAAAAAAAGTGAAATAAATTTGCATAAATAAAATTTTTTGCCCTCCCAGACATACTGAGGACATAGCTTTATTCATTAACAAGAATGTGAGTACTTTCAATAAACATAGCATTCTATTAAGTATGGGTGAAAATTGAAAAAAATATATTATATTGCAAAGTATCAACTCCAGTGAGTTAGTAATCCAGCTCTAGAGACAAACAATACATAGGTGGAAATATAAACAGCACTTATTTGATAAATCCATATGGCAAGAGAACACAACAGCACCTGTTTCCTATAAAATGAACAGTATACGTCAAAAATGTTAATGCTCTATGGTACAAGGAAAGCGTAGTCACTGGTGCTTCTGCAGGGAAGATGCGACTGAAGCTAAGTCTTGAAGATAAGAAGGATAAGAAGAGGCAAGGAAAGCCATTTCCCTTTATGATGTGAGTAGCTCAGAGGAGGAATCTATGGTATGGGAAAGTGTGAGTTAGATACACCAATTATACAGTTTATTTAAAACTTCTGTGCCTTTGGTTTTTAAAAAAACTAGCTTTTCTTTCCAAATTTAGGTTGACACACTTGGGATTATTATAAACTATTTAATTACCTAGATGGATACATTATTAAAATCTTTTAACTTGAGAAAAATGGGAGGCTATTATAATATTAATGTTTTCATATCTCTCCTTTTTATAAACAATCAAAATTTTCAAACCTCTTATCTGATAAGATGTATGGCTTTCCCTCCTCTAGCTTCTTGTAATAAGAAAACCAATTTCTGAAACAATAGCATTGGGAACAACATAGTTTGGTGGGAGAAAATTATGAGTTTAGTTTTAAAACACAGCTGCCAAATCTAAGTTGGTCTCTATAAAGTAGAAAAACTGGACACTAATTAGGTGATATTTGCCTGCTTCTGTTCAAAACTATGGATTCTCAACTATCATAGAACTATGATGTAAATGATTAAATGACATGAAGTAAAAATTAAGCAGGCCAATCCACAATTGTATTTTTAAAATAAAAGATGAAGTTCAATGTTTTCTATTGGTAGATTACAGTGATACTGCGAATATAAACCAGCAATATTATTCCTTGAAGCATGTCTGTAAAATCAATTTGAGTTATTTCTATTATATTCTAAGTAAATATAAACTGTTTTAGTTGGCTATTTTTAAGTTTATTTGTTATTTTTATTTATTTGAAAGGCAGAATGACAAGAGATTTAGAAAGACAAAGTGACATCTTCCATCTGATGGTTCATGCCCTAAATTCTTCAACAGCCAGGACAGAGCCAGACTGACACTCAGAGTCAGAAATGACATCTGGAACTCTCACACAAGCCCTTGAGTCATCATCAGTTGTCTCCCAGTGTGCACATTAGCAGGAAACTGGATCATAAGTGAAGGCAGAAATTGATTCCAGGTATTCCAATGAGATCAGGGTGTGCTAAGAGTAGCTTAAACCTATTGAGTCACAATGATCAGCCCTTTATTATATTTCTTAAAGATGAATATTAAACACAAATTCAATGATTTTACAACTGAATAAATCAATCTCTTTATGAATTTCTAAATTATACCTTGTCTGCTGCTAAATCCAACTTTGCATTCAGTGTCTGAGCCTTTTTCAGGTACCGTTGTACATCCTGAAGGTCTCCAAATGAATAAAATTCTTCTGCTTGCTTAGCATAACTCTCCAATTCCTCCACAAATCGTTCACATCGTAACTAATAAAAAAAACATTCATGTTACCATTCATTGGCATCAAAAGAGATTTTAAATGTTTGTAGAAATTATCAGAATTATTATTACTATATTTTGTCATTGGCAAAATATAAAGAAAGACATGACCAGGAAGAGGACAGAGATCTCAAATATACCGAACTTTTTAAATTTAAAAATAATGGGTTAAAATTCCTCTAATTCACAGATTAGGAAAAGTTTATCCAGTGTTTATTTATGTCAGAAGCTCTAACAGGATAAATTAAAATGCATTAAATGGTGGTATTCTTTAATATGTTCAAGAACTTACATTAACAAATGATTTGTAAACATTTGAAAAATCCCATAATAATAAAAATGGGGCTAAATGAAAACTAAGATTTTTTAAGGATGTAGAGATATCTGTGGCATTATTACAAGCAGCTGGAAAAAATCTGCATTTCTCTTGTGTTTTGATAATCAGAAATCACTTAATTAGCAATACTAGAACAAGATACCTCAGGGTAATTTTTCTTGCCCCATGAGTTCACTTCACAATAAATGTGTAAGGTAAATAAATCCAGATTTAAAGCTTGAAAACTATAGTGTTCCAATATAAAGCAGATGTGAGTATGTTAATAAGAATGGTTTATTTTCACTGGCAAGGTATTCTGAATTAAATGGCTCCAAAAATAGCTCTTAATAACATACTCACAAGTCAAATCTAGGTTATTCAAAAATAGATTTTTCTATTTTACAGATTATCTAGGTTGATTTCTGTCCCCTTTTATCTAGATTCCTGGCAAATTTATTGCTTTGGCTCAGTGGGAAAAGGAGAATGAGAGAGACAATTTATCAAAAATGTATAGTTTAGGGGCCAGCACTGTGGCACAGTGGGTTAATGTCCTGGCCTAACGCGCCAGCATCCCACATGGGCGCCAGTTTGAGACCCGGCTGCTCCACTTCCTGTCCAGCTCTCTGCTATGGCCTGGGAAAGCAGTGGAAGATGGCCCAAGTCCTTGGGCCCCTGCACCCACATGGGAGGCCAGGAGGTGGCTCCTGGCTCTTGGCTTTGGATCAGCACAGCTCTGGCCGTTGCGGCCATCTGGGGATGAACCATAGGATGTAAGACCTCTCTCTCTCTCTGCCTCTCCTTTCTCTATGTAATGCTGACTTTCAAAAATGTGTAGTTTATGGAATAGCATACTTTTCAAGAAGGGGTATATAACTGTAATGACCTGGCAATTTTTCTATTATATTATAACTTAAGCATCTAATATTTACTTTTTATTATGTTTTCCAAAGGTTGTTAAGGATTCTGAAATGGCTTAATGAAAAAAAAGAAATATAGACTATAGTTTAAATTCAAAGGTTTGTTTTTTAAGTCTATGAATTATTCTCCAAATATCTTATACTGTCAATTATCAGTATTTGTTGTAGTGCAATAGAAGGAGAACTGGGCTTTACGTCAAAAATCATTTTTACTTTCTGACCTGAAACAAGTTTCTCAATCTTTGAGAATCTTGGTTTTTTTCTTTTGCGAAATGAGACTGAAAATGCTAAGCTACTTATTCACACAGCAGCAATGAAGTGTTCATGGGATTTCTGTATATTAGCTGCTGTGTGAGCTACAGGGATATAAATGAACAAAAGACAAAAATAAACAAGGAAATGACCATTTAATAGGGAGATAAACCTGACAATAATGACATGAGGATCAGATCACTAGCCTGGTTTGAAAAATATTGAAGCAGCACTGATGTCTGACTGAGAGGGCTCCTTAAGAAACACATTAAGTGCAGACAGGCAAGCCCCTGTGTGGTCAAGGGATGCTTTGGAGTAGATGGGGAGAATGTGCAAAAGGTGAGAGATGTAGGAGAACAGGGACCTAGAAGTTGTTCATTATTTAAAAAGTCATGAGCAAGGGTTGGAGATGAGGCTAGATAGGTAGACAGGGGCAAGTCACAAAACATCTTATATGAATGACAATAAAAAATGTTAGAGTACTTGAATGTTAGAGCAATGATCCTGGCCACAGGGTTTAGGAGATTCTGAGCAATTATGAGATAGGAAGAAACACTTCACAAAGGGAGCTGTGATATGCAGTTAAAGAAAAAATATAAGTAGTATCATAAACTGTGTAAGATATATACCATTTTTACTAATGGTCACTTATGGGCGATACATTCCAATAGTTTCCTCCTATTTCCTTGGACAATCAAGAAATGATCATATATCAATCAATGTATTACTCATTGATCATTCAGTAAGCGTTATATAAGATCCAATAAGTGTACTATGTTCTACTAAATTTTAATATGAGAAACCTAACATAAACATCCCATGAAATAAAGGCATTAACAATGTTAAAAAAAGTTAAAATTTAAAGATTTCCAGAAAGTGAAAAATCATTTAAAATATCTATAACACTAACCTTAAGACCTTCTTGATATTGTTCTGTTTTTTCTTTAATGATTTTCCTGTGCTCATCAAAGATTTCTCCCATTCTTCCATACCACTGGAAAACATTATTATTTAGCCTAATATCTGTCGGAGAAAAGTTAGCATGCTCAATGAGGAAAGCAAGGCAGTTTTTGGAGTCCACTAATCTCTGTTCCAGCTCAAGCATATCAACTCCCTCCACTTTCTGAATGTATGCCTGGTGGAAAACAAAAATTACAAAATGTCATTTTAATGTGCAGCCTATGTTTAAAAAATAACCTTTGAAAATACATAATATAGATATGTATTTTGATTAAGAGAAGAGACTGCAGCAGTTTACTTGTCATCGTTCCCAAGCAGTTCACTAAAAGGAAGAAGAAAGGTAGAAAATGCTTAACACACATAAAAAAATCTTTGGAAAACCAGCGCTGTGGGCTCCTGGGAGATATGAAGTATATACTGTCTGAGTGACATCATCTATTATTTTAGAGTAACTTTTTGTGCACCTGTTGTGTGTCTGACACTGCCAGGTGCTATTAATTCAGCATGAAAAAAAAAGATAAAAACAGATATGGATCTTGCCCTCATGCAGTTTTTAGTTTCATCAAGGAAGCAGTTACTAATTAAAAACTACTAGAAAAAATGTAAAACTGAAAGTCTCAGAGAGACAAGTTCTGCAAAGGAAAGGCACAATGCTTTGGAAATATAATAATGATCTGAAGCAGTTGGAGGTACAGGGTAGTTGCCCACAAGCTGGGAGCAGGAACATTAAGTGGAAGAAAAGAAGCCATTTGGGATGGATGGAAGTAGAGGGAAGGTGGCATTGTGTGAGCCTAATGACAAGAGGGAGCCTATGTGAGCAGCCAGCAGAGTTGAAACAGAGCAGTAGATCAGGAGAGGGACCTTTTCAATTCAGACAAGACACCATTGTGTCATGTGGGACCTAGTCAACAAGACAGGTTTTTTTAAATGTATATATGCTACAAGGTTAACAAAACTGCACAGAAAAAAAACATTCAACTGATCACATGGTATGGATTCAAGAGAAGTAGGAAGAGTCCAGAACAACAGATACAAAATAGATGTAAAAAAATCAATAATTTTCCTAAATATTAGCACTATTCAGTTTGAGGAACCACATTGGAAAACATCAATCATTCTTAACAGTAACAAAAACTAAAAAATAATGATAAGCAAAGTTAACAAGAAATGTGTTAAATCTATTTGAAGAAAACTATAATATTCTATTGAAGAGCATTTTAAAAATCTGAATAAATATAGAAAAACATAGATACAATATTGCAAAGATATACATTCTTCTTTAATCATCTATAAAATCTATGCAATTTTAGTCTAAATTTCAATGAAATTTTCAAAAACTAAGTTTGATATAATTCTTTTTTTTTTAAATGATTTATTCATTTAGGGATTCCAAGATTAGGGAACGACGTACTGCACTAGGCTGGGGATAAATAGTGTTTTTTTTTTTAAGTGTAGGAAGTGCACTCTCAGAGGAGATTTAGAGAGAAAGCCACACTGGAAATTCTACAACAGGAAGAGGAACACCTCGAACCTGCCTGGAAGGTGCAGATGCACAGCATGAACACAGACACAACACACGACTGCAGCAGCTGAGAGCCGGAGCAGGCGACAGCTTGGAGATGGAGGTAAGACCAGACTTCAGCAACCCATAGTTATATAAATGGAGGAAGAGCTTGGCATGAGTCTGGACTAGAGTCCTAGGGGTGAGTGGTTACTAGCGGTTACCCATGGATCCACTGGAAGTAAAACAGGTATGTTTATCTCACCCTATCCTTGCCACAATGATGTATGCTGCCTGGTTGGGGGGGGAGCACCACTATGGGATTGAGAAGCAGCTGCGAAAGCATTGGTGCATGTGCATAGCAAATGGCTGAGACAGGAACCCATCTTCTCGGCAGTATTGGCAGCAGTGGTGGGGAGAGGGCAACATACGGCCAGTGGCTCTTGTATACACATGTGATCCAGAGATTCTAGTGGAGGAAAATATCTGCAGTACCCCATGACTTTGAGCCTGGCTGGGGGGATTGACAAGTGGCTGGGCATCCACATAGGTCTGTGCGGCATGCCCAGCTCCCAACATACCAAAGGCTCCAGGGCTCAAGATGCCTAGGCAGAGCTGGCTCAGGGAATATCTGCCTCTCTGTTGGCTGGACAGGTTGGCAGGGCAAAGTGGAACCTCTGCACCAAGCAGCTGTGGGAGCCTTGTGTGCTGAGACTGTAGGACTTGGTAGCTACAAAAGAGGGTACAGGATATAGTGGGGTCTCTGGGCAATCCCTGGGTTGGGCTCCACATGCTGGGAGCTCATGAGTTGCCTAGGGAAGGTCATGGTACTGGGAACTGTCCTCAGGCTAAGGACTGTGCAGATCATTCATGCAGTTCATATGGCAGCACAAATGAGTGTTGTACCCAATGGGGGCTAGTACCTAGGCATTGTTCACCACGGAGGAGGGGAGTGGAGAAGGTGATCACACCAACAGAGGTGACCATTCCCCTCTTTTGTTAACAAGAGGAGAACTACCATGCCCTAATTGGGTGTTATTGTGGATACTCACCCCACTCTGGAGCACTGTCCAGAGCCACACCCAGCACACACTTCTGAGTATTCACTGAAAGTGCAGACATTCCACTAAACCACAGAGGCATAGTTCAAAGATAAAAGCCATCAGAGAAAAAAAAAATAAGTAACTCCATAAATGCCCGAAAATAAATGCAGAAACTCAAGAAACATAAATAAGGAAGACATTGTGACAAGGTATTTCAATATTAGAATGTGAAGATGAAGAGATGATGAAATGCCAAAAACAGAATTCAAAAGATTAATCAAAGGATTACTTGAAAGTAATCAGAAGCTAATCCACAAACTAAAAAAAAAAAAAATCTATACATAACATGAATCAAAATTTTCCACAAGAATTGAGATTTAAAGAGAAATCAAAATGAAATATTAGAAACGAAGAATTCAATAGATCAAAAAGCATTTGGTGGACACACTTAACAACATATTTGGTGAAGCAGAAGAAAGAATATTCAAACTAGAATACAAACCTTTGGAAATCTTTCTATCAGAGAAAAAAAACAAGAAGAAATTAGAAAAGTTAAAAACAGTGTTGGAGATATAATGGATATTATTAAATAACCCAACATATGGGTCTTAGGAATTCCTGAAGGTGTGAATGGAGAGAATGGACTAGAAGGTCTATTTAGTAAAAAAATTATGGAGAAGTCCCCAGTTTAGAGAAAGAAAGGAACATCCAAGTACAGAAAGCACATAGAAATTTTAATAGACGTGTCCAGAAGATTTTCACAATGGCACATCGTAGTCAAACTCTCCACAGTAAAACATAAATATTTTAAAATGTGCATGAGAGAAATGCCACATTACTTTCAGAGGATCTCCAATTAGACTCACAGCTAACTTCTAATCAGAAACCTTACAGCCTAGGAGAGAATGCTGAGACACACTCCAAATAATAAGAGAAAAAAAACAAAAAAACCTGTTAACTCAGAATGTTGTACCCTGCAATACTTTCATTTATGAATGAAAGTGAAATAAAGACCTTCCATAACAACAGAAATTGAAAAATTTGTCCCCACTCATCCAGTCTTACAAATGATGCTTAAGAATGTGCCACATATAGAAACACAGAAAGATAGGCCTCATTATGAAAGAATGTGAAGGTGAAGATCTCCCAGCAAAGTACAAAATAAATTCAAAGTAAACAATAGGAATAGTTATGGAAAAACGGAAGGGCTAAGTCATTATCAAAGGTTACCTTAAATGTAAATGGCCTCAACTCTCCAGTTAAAAGACACAGAATGGCGAAATGGATTAAAAAACAAGACTCATGTATTTGCTGCCTACAAGAAACACATCTCACCAACAAAGATTCATGCATTGAAAGTGAAAAGATGAAAAGATATTCCTCGCTAGTGAAAAGCAAATAGTAATGGGGGACCTCAATATCCCACTTTCATAGGGACAGATGAACTAGACAGAAAATTAACAAAAACAAAAAACAAAAACCAGAGCAAATTGACATTATGGACCAAATGGACCTAAATGATATCTATAGAACTTTTCACTCTACGGTGGCAGAATACTCTTCTTATCAATGCATGGAACTTTCTCTAGGATAGACCACAAGCAAATTAAAAAAAAATTGAAAACATACCATGCATCTTCTCTGACCACAGTGGAATGAAGGTGGAAATCAACAACTCAAGAATCTCTAGATCATATGCAAACACATAGAGACTGAACAACATGTTCCTGAATGAGTAATGAGACATAGAAGAAATCAAAAGAGAAAAAAAATTTCTGGAAATGAATGAAGATGACAATACATCATATCAAAACTTATAGGATATAGCAAAAGCAGTGTTAAGAGGGAAGTTTATAGTAATTGGTCCTACATCAAGAATTGGGAAAGGTACAAAAGAAATGAGCTATCAATGCATCTCCAGGACCTAGAAATACAACCGCAAGTTGAACCCTGAACTAATAGAAGGGCAGAAATTATTAAAATTAGAGAAGATATAAACAAAATTGAAACAAAAAAATACAAAAGATCGGCAAAATGAAGAACTTATTTTTTGAAAAAAATAAACAAAATTGACACAGCATTGGCCCAACTAACCAAAAAAAAAGAGAGTGAGAGAAAGAGAAGATCCACATCAATAAATTCAGAGATGAAAAAGGAAATGTAACAACAGATACTACTGAAATAAAAAGGATCATCAGGAATTACTATAAACAGTGGTATGCCAACAAACTGGGGAACCTGGAAGAAATGGATAGATTCCTATACACACACAATCTACTAAAATTGAATCATGAAGACATAGAAAACCATAACCAAAACAGAAATTGAATAAGGAATAAAGACTTTTTCAACAATGAAAAGGCCAGAACCAGATAGCTTCACTGCTAAATTCTACCAGACATTTAAAGAAGAACTAATTCCAATTCTTCTGAAGCTATTAACAACCATTGAAAGGGTGGGAATCCTTCCAGACTCCTATGAAACTAGAATTACCTTAATTCCTAACCTAGAAAAAGATAAAAAGCAAAATAGAACTATAAACCAATATTCCTAATGAACATAGGATGCAAAAATCCTCAAGAAAATATTAGCTATTTGAATCTGATAACACATCAAAAAGATCATTCACACAGAACAAGTGGGATTTATCCCTGTTATACAGGGATGGTTCAACATTCACAAATTAATCAATGTGATACATCACATTTACAAAATAAAGATCAAGAACCATATGGTTATCTCAATAGATGCAGAGAAAGCATTTGATAAAATACAACATCCTTTAACCTTAAGCAAATTGGGTATAGAAGGAACATTTCAACACAGTGAAGGCAATTTACGACAAATCCATAGCAGGCATCCTGTTGTATGGGAAAATGCTGAAAGCATTTTCCCTATATAGGTAACCAGACATGGATGCCAACTCTCACCACTGCTATTTAATATTGTCCTGGAATATCTAGCCAGATCCATTAGGCAAGAAAAAGATATCAAAGGGATACAAATTAGAAAGGAGGATGTCAAACTATATTTGCAGGAGACATGATTCTGTATACAGTGGGTCGAAAAGACTCCACTGAGAGACTATTGGAACTCATACAAGAGTTTGTTAAAGCTCTGGGATATAAAATCAACACAAAAATTCAATAGCCTTTGTAAACACACACAATGCCATGGCTGAGAAAGAACTTCAAAGATCAATCCCATTCACAACAGCTCCAAAATTAAATACCTTGGAATAAATTTAACCAAGAATGTGGGTGATTCTGTGAGGATGCCTGTCCTGCCCATGCAAGAGGTTGAGGGGGCATGGAGCACCATGCTCCCCCCACCCCTGGGAGGGATCCCACAGCTTAGCTGCTAGCAGGCGATGGGAGCCCCAGGCACATCTCTCCCCACTCTTGCCTTCTGCCAATCAGGTAAATTGCTCCTGGTTGTGGCCCAGGCCCACCTGGAAAGTTACCCTAGCCATGTGACTTTCAAGCTGATTAGAGAGGCATATTGGCGCCAGTGTCACTTCTGTCCTATAGAGTTAGTGTTCCCCTGAGTTAGTTACATCCATTCTACCTGCCCTTTAAAAGTGTATGTGGTGTGAATAAAGACAGACATTTTCACTGAAGCCTGTCCCTGGTGCTTCTTGTGAAAGAACACTGTCGATCTGCTCTCCCTGACAGTTAGGCCTTGCAGGAAAAGTCCGCACAAGGAGGTCAAATATCTCTAAGATAAAAATTACAAAATATTAAAAAAGAACTAGACAGGAGAAACCAATATGGCGGAATAGGTGGAGTCTTCAGTCTGAGCATGGACCCTGCAGCAATGATTCACCAGGAATCAGAGAGTCCCGAGCATATTGAGCCACCCCCAGTGATGACCCGAAGACCCAGCCATATGCTATGCCCTCACACACAGTCAGTGTTTTCACAACCCCACCACACAAGGCTTCTACAGTCATGAGCACTCAGCCCTCTGTCAATTCTCCAGCCAGACTCAGGTGTTTGGTCTTAGCTGGTTGCTGGGCATGTGGACATGAGCTAGCATAGCTGTTACATATGTCCAAAATGGTGCCTGCATCTCCAACATGGAGAGAGTGCAACCTCAGGGAAGAGTTAAGGGGAAAATAGCAGTGGAAACTCCATGCAAATTAGAGGGACATTGGATCTATGTGGAGGGTGCAATGTGCCCAACTTGGGACCTCAGCAGCTGAGAGCCTCAGATCCAGCATTGGAGAGTGAGGTGAGACCAGACTGCAGCAGCCCAAGACACTGGCAATAAGGCTGCAGGAAGAGGCTGGCATGAGTCCAGCTTAGAGCCCTGTGGAAGAGAGTATACCTGCCAAACTAGAGGGAAACAAAAAGGAGGGCAGGTTTCTCTCTCCCCAACCACCCAGCACCAGTGCCCTGTAACTAGCTAAGAGGGGGAGGGCATCATTTTGGACGTATATAATGGCTGCATCAGCTTGCATCCACATGCCCAGCAACCAGATGACACGAAACGCCTGTGTCTGGGAGAATTGACAGGGGTCTGGGTGCTCATGACTGTGGGAGCCTTGTATGCAGGGACTGTGAAAACACTGGCTACATGTGAGGGTCAGAGTCTGGCTGGGACTTTGGGTAGTCACTGTGGGCAGCTCCACATATTCGGAGTTCCCTGAATCCTTGTTCAGGGTCATTGCTACAGGATCCATGCTCAGACCAAGGACTGCACAAATCCTTTGTGTGGTTCTTGTGGCAGCACAAATATTGTACACATTGGAGCTAGCAACCAGGCATTGGTCTCCTTTTAAAAGGGGAGGGGAGTGTGAGACTACACCAACAGAGCTGATTAAACCTCTCCTCTAATTAAAAAATAAAAAAGATTTACCACACTCAATTTGGTTGTCACCTTGAATACTCCCCTCACTCTGGAACACTGAATAGAGCTACGTAGCCACACCCAGCACACACGCTTCAAGGTATTCACTGAAAGAGCAGACACTCCACTAAGCCACAGAGGCATCATCCAAAGATAAAAGCCATCACAGGGAAGAAAAAAAACCAACTATCTCTACAAATACCTAAAAATAAATGCAGCAATTCAAAAAACAAGAATAAGGAAGACAACAAGATGCTCCCAAAGAACACAATACCTCAATACAAGACTGTGAAGATGAAGAGACTGAAGAAATGCCAGAGACAGAATTCAAAAAATTGATCATAGAATTACTTAGAAGTCATCAGAAGCAAATCCAAAATTAAGGAAATCCATACATGAAATGAATAAAAATTTTTCCCATGAAATTGAGATTTTAAAGAGAAACACAAATGAAATGCTATATTGGAAATGAAGAATTAAATAGATCAAATAAAAAATGCATGGGACCAGCGCTGCGTTGCAGCAGGTTAACACCCTGGCCTGAAGCACCAGCATCCCATATGGGCGCCAGTTCTAGTCCCAGCTGCTCCACTTCCAATCCAGCTCTCTGCTATGGCCTGGGATGGCAGTACAAGATGGCCCAAATCCTTGGGCCTCTGCACGTGCATGGGAAACCCAGAAGAGGTCCCTGGCTCCTGGCTTCAGATTGGCACAGCTCCAGCCATTGTGGCCAAGTGGGGAGTGAACCAAAGGATGGAAGACCTCTCTCTCTCCCTGTCTCTCCTTCCCTCTCTCTAACTCTGACTTATAAATAAATTAATTAATTAAAAAAAAAAAACCACAATGAGGTTTCACCTCATCCAGTAGAATAGCTCTCTTACAGAAATCAACAAACAGTAAAAGCTGGCAAGGATGTTGAGAAAAATGTACCCTAATCCACTGTTGGTGGGGATGTAATCTGGTGTAGCTACCATGGAAGACAATATGGAGGTATCTCAGAAATATGAATATAGACCTATCATATGATCCAACCATCCCACTCTTGGGAATTTACCCAAATCTAAAGACATAATCATACATAAGTGTTAAATGTACCCCTATGTTCATTGAGGCTCAATTCACAATAGCTAAGATTTGGAATCAACCCAGATGTCCATCAACTGTTGACTGGATTAGGAAACTATGGTACATACACACATGCACACACACTATGGAGTATTACTCAACTATAAAAAAAGAAAGAAATCCTTTTCTGCAACAATATAGAAGCAACTGGAAACCACTGTATTTAGTGAAATAAGCCAGTCCCAAAAAACCAGACACCATATGTTTTCCTTGCTCTGACGTAAATAATACAAGTATTTAAAATCTAACGTGTTGTACTGAAATAGACATTTTGAGATTTGATGATTTTTCACAGCCATTGTCTCTTCTTTTGAGTAACAGTGTTTTATATTTTTTTTCATACTATTTGTTAAACTCTTACTTATTGTCAGATTAACTTATGATCATTAAATAAACTGAAAGTAGATCTTTGTAACAATTAACAGTTGGAATGCGAGAGTGAGGAGGAAGAAAGTTTGGCACATGGGGGTGATGGAGGGTAGAAGTATCACTATGGAGGGAAGTATCACTATGTTCCTAAATCTGTATGTATGAAATACATGAAACTCAAATAACAAATAAAATTTTAAAAAAGGATTTATACATTTATTTGAAAGATTTTAACTCCTTTGTCAAAGAGCCCATGAGAGTATTTTAGGCATGGAAAGCCAAGATACTCTGGCAAAAAAAAATGACCTAAATAAAAGATCTCTGTGAGTGAGATCCCAGTGGAAAGAACGGGCCATCAAAGAAGGCAGTACCTTTCTCTGAATAGAGGAGAGAACTTCCACTTTGACTATGACCTTGTCTAAATAATATCGGAGTCGGCGAACTCAAAAGGCTTCCATAGCCTTGGCAACTCATGACAAGAGCCTAGGGTGATTACTGATGCCATAAAAAATGTCAATTTGTTAAGTCAACAACAGGAGTCACTGTGCACTTACTCCTCATGTAGGATCTCTGTCCTTAATGTGTTGTACGATGTAAATTAATGCTATAACTAGTACTCAAACAGTACTTTATACTTTGTATTTCTATGTGGGTGCAAACTGTTGAAATCTTTACTTAATATATACTAAATTGATCTTCTGTATATAAAGAGAATTGAAAATGAATCTCGATGTGAATGGAATGGGAGAGGAAGAGTGGGAGATGGGAGGGTTGCGGGTGGAAGGGGAGTTATGGGGGGGGGAAACCACTGTAATCCACAAGCTGTACTTTGGAAATTTATATATATTAAATAAAAGTTAAAAAAAAAAAACATTTCCCACAGGATAAACAGCAGACTCATAGAATGACAAATGCCCTAAACAGCACTTTGGCCCTTAAGGCATTTAGATCTTGGATCTGGCTAAAAAGCCCATGAGGGTATTTCAGGCATGGAAATCTAAGACACCATGGCATAAAACTGACCTAAATGAAAGATCTCTGTGAGTGAGATCCTAGTGGAAAGAAGGGGCCATCAAAGAAGGAGGTGCCTTTCTCTGAAGGGAGGAGAGAACTTCCACTTTGACTGTGGCCTTGTCTAAATAAGGTCAAAGTTTGTGGACTTAAGAGGCTTCCATAGCCTTGGCAGCTCATGACAAGAGCTATAATTACTGATGTCATAAATAAGGGTGTCAATTGCTAAATCAACAACAGGAGTCATTGTGCACTCGCTCCCCATGTAGGACCTCTATCCTTAATGAGTTGTACTATGAGAATTAATGGTAAAACTTGTCTTCAAACAGTTCTTTATACTTTGTGTGTCTGTGTGGGTGCAAACTGCTGAAATATTTACTTAGTATAGGCTTGATCTTCTGTGTAAAAAAGATAATGAAAAATGAATCTTAATGAAGAATGGGATGGGAGAGGGAGTAGGAGATGGGATGGTGTGTGGGTGGGAGGGTAGTTATGGGGGAAGAACCGCTATAATCCAAAAGTTGTACTTTCGAAATTTGTATTTATTAAACAATATTTTTCTATTAAAAAGAAGTAACTGCTACTTTGTGACCAAAAGTCGTGAGGCTTAGAATGGCAAAGAGAAAATATAAAAAGAACTTGGGTTTCCAACCTTGTTTTTGAACAGTTCTATAGATTCCGTTCTTGTTATGTGGGAAAATTTTATGTGAGAAAAATAAAATTCATATTTGTGGAAGCACAAAACAAAACAAAAAAAACAAAAAAAGAAAGAAAGACAGTGTCATCAGGGGTGTGGGGTGTGGGAGACAGATCTTCCATTCACTGATTCACTCCCCAAATGGCTGCAACTTTTATGGCTGTGCCAGGTTGAAGCCAGGAGTCAGGAGCTTCATACAGCTCTCCCACATGTGTAGTAGGGGCCAAAGCACTTGGGCCATCCTCTGATGCTTTCCCAGGCACATTAGCAGGGAGCTGGATTGGATGTGGAGCAACTGATTCTTGAACCAGTGCTCATAAGGGATAGGGGTTGCCAAGTGGTGGCTTGACCTACTGCACCACAATGCCAGCTCTATATAATTCTAAAACTAAAATAGCAACTATCCAAGAATAAGAAAGATAATCATGAAAAAGAAAAATATGAGACCACTCCTGTTAACACCAAAGATGTAGTAATTTATAGATGCAGTAGGTTAAATACTTGTTCTGCCTTCAGAAAAGAGAATAGAACAGAACAGAAAGCATTCAGGAGAGATTCTACTACATAAATGCAAATTTATAATGATAAATTGCTTAATAAATAAGGTGGAGTAAAATGGTTATTGATTTTGAGGAAGAGTAAGAACAATCATTACCTACTTGTAGAAATACATGGAAGGTCTATTGTTTAACGAATAAAGTAGTTTATAGAAGAAAAATAATTCTGTTTGTGTGAATACAAATCTATGTATAGCATTTCAGTTAAACAGGAGAAATAAGTTCTAGAAATCCATGTACAACATGGGAACCATAGTTAATTACAACATATTATACTCATAGTCTTGAAAATTGCTGAGAGTCCATTTTGAAAAAATGAAGAATGTGAGGCAACTCATATATTAATTACTTTGACTTAGTTATTACACAGGGTATAAATACTTTAAAACATCATGATGTACATAATAAGAAAAATATAAAATTAAATTGATAAATTAGGTAAATTGTAAAAATTTACAAAAATTAACATTAAACTAATAAATTAGGTAAACTGTAATCATCCTTTACATGGAAAAGATATTTTAAAAGAAAAAAATCTATGCTCATATGTGTATCTATATATATGCAGGTGCACATTCTGTGTGCACATACATATAAATATGGCTCTCCCAAAAGCTATTTTTATACATATGAATTTATTAGTAATTTTAGTAGCATAAATTTCCAAAAGAATCCTACTATCCACAAGGAAATGAGAAAAGTGTGAATGAAGTCTAACTACTATATTAATTTCTTCTGTTATATACTCAGCTCCCTGTCCATGAAGTTAAAAAAAAAACTAATATTGTTTAAAAATAAAAATGTAAAGCTCTTTTTAGTCTCTAATTCCATCTTTGTGTCTGCCTCTTTCATTTCTCTTTCTCTAGCAATTTACATCTTTGCCAAAGCCAGGAAACTCGAGCTCCATTCAGGTATCCCACATGGGTGGCAGGGCTCTAAGCACTTGAGCCATCATTGACTGCCTCCCAGGATGCATTAACAGGAAACCAGATTAGAAGCAGAGGTGGGGGGCCGGCACTGTGGCTCACTTGGTTAATCCTTCACCTGCAGTGCTGGCATCCCATATGGGCACCAGGTTCTAGTCCCGGTTGCTCCTCTTCTAGTCCAGCTCTCTGCTGTGGCCCGGGAAGGCAGTGGAGGATGGCCCAAGTGCTTGGGCATCTGCACCCGTGTGGGAGACCAGGAAAAAGCACCTGGCTTCTGGCTTCGGATTGGCATAGCTCCGACCATAGTGGCCATTTGGGGAGTGAACCAGCAGAAGGAAGACTTTTATCTATATCTCCCTCTCACTGCCTAACTCTGTCAAAAAAAAAAAAAAAAAAAGAAGCAGAGGTGTTGGGACATGAAACAGAATACAAATATGAGACGTGAGCATCCCAAGCAGCAACTTAATCTGCTGTGCCACAATGCCTACCCTATGTGTGTGCTTTGTACACATACACATGGACACTAAGAACACATATTAAGAAGTCCATTGAAAGTAAAAATATGAGAAGTCTTTAAAAGTCCATAGAAATGTGCATTGTGAAAAATCTATATCTGAATTTCAAAAATTTTACCAAAACATACATATCTTTTCATTTCATTTCCATGTTTTCCAGACACCCTCATGCTTTAAAGGTAACAAGACTTTTCATTAGAGGCTGAGATGTAAAAATTGGCTCTATAGATTTTAACAAACTTGCATTTAAGTGAATAATTTTACATTTTAAATAGCTTTATTTATTAATTTAAAAGGCAGAATGACAAACAGAAGAAGGGACAGAAAGAGAGAAATCTTTCATCTGCTGATTCATGCTCCAAATGCCTACAACAACCCAGCCTGCTCAGGCCAAAGCCAGGAACTCCATACAACTCTCCAATTGAGTAGCAGGAACCCCAATACTGGGGCCATCACCTGCTTCCTCTGAGGTGCATTAGCATGAAACTGGATGGGAAACAAGGTGGGACTCCATCTCAAGTGCCCAGATATGAGAAGTAGACACCTAACATAGGCATCCAAAGTGGCAGCTGAACCTGCTGCTCCACAAACCCACCCCAAGGAATGATTTTTAACATTTATATATGTAATCATTTGAGCTCCTTTTATAATTTGTACCACAAAAAATGTGAATGTACACGTTTTAATGGGTTCACAAATATCTTAAAATATAAAAATTAAAGTGGCTATATTTTGGATTTTGTAAATACTAGAAAATGAAAAACAAAATTCTGTCAAAGCTTGATACTTAATACTTTCATTCTTATAAAAAGTTATAAGAATTAAGAGAATAACATAATGATTAATTCATTTGTATCATATTATTAGACTTCAAATACAGAAATAATATGAAAAATAAAGTATGACTTGCCTAATTTTCAGTGCCATAAACTCTATTCTCAAAGCATAATATACTTTCAGGATTTAAGGATTAAATATTTGTTGATCATAAAAACATAAAGAATGAAAGCCCATCTCAGGTTGCCCAGGACAGTTCTGGTTTATTTTTGCCTGTTAATCTGATAATAATTATTAATACTGCTGTTAAAAATATCCCAGTAGACAACTGCATAATTGCTCTAATGCTTCACCCCTCCAGTATCCAAGGCTTGTGGTGTACTCTCATTCTGACTCTTTTAGTCAAAGAGCCATTTCTAATGTGACACAAGCAAAGACGTGAAAACTGCTTATACAATTGGGCTCGTGTATCTCTATCCTATCGAAAGAACATGCCCAGGTGAACCTCTGCTGGAGCTGAAGAGACAAGTGGAGCAGAGTCAAATTGCTGGAAGGTAATCACACTAGTCAGCCCAGCTGAGAGCTGGTGGCTGAGCTGAGTGACGCAATGAGGGACCCCAATGAGGCCAGAAAAACTGACCAAGAGAGTCTAGCCTAAATCACCAAACTGAAGGCTAATGCAGTAAGAATTCAAATGGACCTTAACGCTCATTTTTAGACGCTGTCTCAAGCTTAGCAGGGATTTGTTCTGCATCACTCTGTCCACAGTCAGCTGATGCACACACCACACATGAGCGTTCATGCAGGGATCTGTTCTGCATCACTCTGTCCACAGCCAGCTGATGCACACACCACACATGAGCGTTCATGCAGGGATCTGTTCTGCATCACTCTGTCCACAGCCAGCTGATGCACACACCACAGATGAGCGTTCATGCAGGGATCTGTTCTGCATCACTCTGTCCACAGCCAGCTGATGCACACACCACAGATGAGCGTTCATGCAGGGATCTGTTCTGCATCACTCTGTCCACAGCCAGCTGATGCACACACCACACATGAGCGTTCATGCAGGGATCTGTTCTGCATCACTCTGTCCACAGCCAGCTGATGCACACACCACACATGAGCGTTCATGCAGGGATCTGTTCTGCATCACTCTGTCCACAGCCAGCTGATGCACACACCACAGATGAGCGTTCATGCAGGGATCTGTTCTGCATCACTCTGTCCACAGCCAGCTGATGCACACACCACAGATGAGCGTTCATGCAGGGATCTGTTCTGCATCACTCTGTCCACAGCCAGCTGATGCACACACCACACATGAGCGTTCATGCAGGGATCTGTTCTGCATCACTCTGTCCACAGCCAGCTGATGCACACACCACACATGAGCGTTCATGCAGGGATCTGTTCTGCATCACTCTGTCCACAGCCAGCTGATGCACACACCACACATGAGCGTTCATGCAGGGATCTGTTCTGCATCACTCTGTCCACAGCCAGCTGATGCACACACCACACATGAGCGTTCATGCAGGGATCTGTTCTGCATCACTCTGTCCACAGCCAGCTGATGCACACACCACACATGAGCGTTCATGCAGGGATCTGTTCTGCATCACTCTGTCCACAGCCAGCTGATGCACACACCACAGATGAGCGTTCATGCAGGGATCTGTTCTGCATCACTCTGTCCACAGCCAGCTGATGCACACACCACACATGAGCGTTCATGCAGGGATCTGTTCTGCATCACTCTGTCCACAGCCAGCTGATGCACACACCACACATGAGCGTTCATGCAGGGATCTGTTCTGCATCACTCTGTCCACAGCCAGCTGATGCACACACCACACATGAGCGTTCATGCAGGGATCTGTTCTGCATCACTCTGTCCACAGCCAGCTGATGCACACACCACACATGAGCATTCATGCAGGGATCTGTTCTGCATCACTCTGTCCACAGCCAGCTGATGCACACACCACACATGAGCGTTCATGCAGGGATCTGTTCTGCATCACTCTGTCCACAGCCAGCTGATGCACACACCACACATGAGCGTTCATGCAGGGATCTGTTCTGCATCACTCTGTCCGCAGCCAGCTGATGCACACACCACACATGAGCGTTCATGCAGGGATCTGTTCTGCATCACTCTGTCCGCAGCCAGCTGATGCACACACCACAGATGAGCGTTCATGCAGGGATCTGTTCTGCATCACTCTGTCCGCAGCCAGCTGATGCACACACCACACATGAGCGTTCATGCAGGGATCTGTTCTGCATCACTCTGTCCGCAGCCAGCTGATGCACACACCACACATGAGCGTTCATGCAGGGATCTGTTCTGCATCACTCTGTCCACAGCCAGCTGATGCACACACCACACATGAGCGTTCATGCAGGGATCTGTTCTGCATCACTCTGTCCACAGCCAGCTGATGCACACACCACACATGAGCGTTCATGCAGGGATCTGTTCTGCATCACTCTGTCCACAGCCAGCTGATGCACACATCACACATGAGCGTTCATGCAGGGATCTGTTCTGCATCACTCTGTCCACAGTCATCTGATGCACACACCACAGATGAGCGTTCATGCAGGGATCTGTTCTGCATCACTCTGTCCACAGCCAGCTGATGCACACACCACACATGAGCGTTCACAGGGATCTGTTCTGCATCACTCTGTCCACAGCCAGCTGATGCACACACCACACATGAGCGTTCATGCAGGGATCTGTTCTGCATCACTCTGTCCACAGCCAGCTGATGCACACACCACACATGAGCGTTCATGCAGGGATCTGTTCTGCATCACTCTGTCCACAGCCAGCTGATGCACACACCACACATGAGCGTTCATGCAGGGATCTGTTCTGCATCACTCTGTCCACAGCCAGCTGATGCACACACCACACATGAGCGTTCATGCAGGGATCTGTTCTGCATCACTCTGTCCACAGCCAGCTGATGCACACACCACACATGAGCGTTCATGCAGGGATCTGTTCTGCATCACTCTGTCCACAGCCAGCTGATGCACACACCACACATGAGCGTTCATGCAGGGATCTGTTCTGCATCACTCTGTCCACAGCCAGCTGATGCACACACCACAGATGAGCGTTCATGCAGGGATCTGTTCTGCATCACTCTGTCCACAGCCAGCTGATGCACACACCACAGATGAGCGTTCATGCAGGGATCTGTTCTGCATCACTCTGTCCACAGCCAGCTGATGCACACACCACACATGAGCGTTCATGCAGGGATCTGTTCTGCATCACTCTGTCCACAGCCAGCTGATGCACACACCACACATGAGCGTTCATGCAGGGATCTGTTCTGCATCACTCTGTCCACAGCCAGCTGATGCACACACCACACATGAGCGTTCATGCAGGGATCTGTTCTGCATCACTCTGTCCACAGCCAGCTGATGCACACACCACACATGAGCGTTCATGCAGGGATCTGTTCTGCATCACTCTGTCCACAGCCAGCTGATGCACACACCACACATGAGCGTTCATGCAGGGATCTGTTCTGCATCACTCTGTCCACAGCCAGCTGATGCACACACCACACATGAGCGTTCATGCAGGGATCTGTTCTGCATCACTCTGTCCACAGCCAGCTGATGCACACACCACACATGAGCGTTCATGCAGGGATCTGTTCTGCATCACTCTGTCCACAGCCAGCTGATGCACACACCACACATGAGCGTTCATGCAGGGATCTGTTCTGCATCACTCTGTCCACAGCCAGCTGATGCACACACCACACATGAGCGTTCATGCAGGGATCTGTTCTGCATCACTCTGTCCACAGCCAGCTGATGCACACACCACACATGAGCGTTCATGCAGGGATCTGTTCTGCATCACTCTGTCCACAGCCAGCTGATGCACACACCACAGATGAGCGTTCATGCAGGGATCTGTTCTGCATCACTCTGTCCACAGCCAGCTGATGCACACACCACACATGAGCGTTCATGCAGGGATCTGTTCTGCATCACTCTGTCCACAGCCAGCTGATGCACACACCACACATGAGCGTTCATGCAGGGATCTGTTCTGCATCACTCTGTCCACAGCCAGCTGATGCACACACCACACATGAGCGTTCATGCAGGGATCTGTTCTGCATCACTCTGTCCACAGCCAGCTGATGCACACACCACACATGAGCGTTCATGCAGGGATCTGTTCTGCATCACTCTGTCCACAGCCAGCTGATGCACACACCACACATGAGCGTTCATGCAGGGATCTGTTCTGCATCACTCTGTCCACAGCCAGCTGATGCACACACCACAGATGAGCGTTCATGCAGGGATCTGTTCTGCATCACTCTGTCCACAGCCAGCTGATGCACACACCACAGATGAGCGTTCATGCAGGGATCTGTTCTGCATCACTCTGTCCACAGTCAGCTGATGCACACACCACAGATGAGCGTTCATGCAGGGATCTGTTCTGCATCACTCTGTCCACAGTCAGCTGATGCACACACCACAGATGAGCGTTCATGCAGGGATCTGTTCTGCATCACTCTGTCCACAGTCAGCTGATGCACACACCACACATGAGCGTTCATGCAGGGATCTGTTCTGCATCACTCTGTCCACAGTCAGCTGATGCACACACCACAGATGAGCGTTCATGCAGGGATCTGTTCTGCATCACTCTGTCCACAGTCAGCTGATGCACACACCACAGATGAGCGTTCATGCAGGGATCTGTTCTGCATCACTCTGTCCACAGCCAGCTGATGCACACACCACAGATGAGCGTTCATGCAGGGATCTGTTCTGCATCACTCTGTCCACAGCCAGCTGATGCACACACCACACATGAGCGTTCATGCAGGGATCTGTTCTGCATCACTCTGTCCACAGTCAGCTGATGCACACACCACAGATGAGCGTTCATGCAGGGATCTGTTCTGCATCACTCTGTTCACAGTCAGCTGATGCACACACCACAGATGAGCGTTCATGCAGGGATCTGTTCTGCATCACTCTGTCCACAGTCAGCTGATGCACACACCACAGATGAGCGTTCATGCAGGGATCTGTTCTGCATCACTCTGTCCACAGTCAGCTGATGCACACACCACAGATGAGCGTTCATGCAGGGATCTGTTCTGCATCACTCTGTCCACAGTCAGCTGATGCACACACCACAGATGAGCGTTCATGCAGGGATCTGTTCTGCATCACTCTGTCCACAGTCAGCTGATGCACACACCACAGATGAGCGTTCATGCAGGGATCTGTTCTGCATCACTCTGTCCACAGTCAGCTGATGCACACACCACAGATGAGCGTTCTTGCAGGGATCTGTTCTGCATCATTCTGTCCACAGTCAGTTGATGCACACACCACAGATGAGCGTTCATGCAGGGATCTGTTCCGCATCACTCTGTCCACAGTCAGCTGATGCACACACCACAGATGAGCGTTCATGAGCAATACCTTCATCTCCATCAGCTCCGCTGTGTTTGGAGGTGTACTCAGAGCTTTTTCAGCTATCTTCTCAAATTCATCGCATAACCTAAAACACCAATAAAGCCAGTCTTACACACTGACAAGGAAATTTCATTCCCAAATATATTCCTTTGACTATTTAGAAATTTCATTGCATGGAACATAAAAATTATACCTTGACTACATGACATCTAATGAATTAAAAACAAGTTGGTGTTAATTTGCTTATTCAGTAGATACTCAGTGACTATTACATTCTCAACTACAATGTCAAGTGACAGTTTTAGAGATGAATAATGCAATAATGGCTTCCAAGAAGCCCACAATCCAGCATGGGAGACAAGACCATCAACAGTCATTTCCACATTGGTGTTTTAAGGGCTGGAACAGAGAATTAGTTGAGATGACACAAAGTAGCACAAAGGTAGGGAGTGATTAACTCTACTTGGAGGGAAGAGTTAAAATGTGCCTCTGAGATCAGAAACTTCTGGTATTAATTTGGGTTGTGGACAATGTAAATACTGAACTTATTTAGAGTAGAAAAAAAGAGTAGCAGTAGCTAAGGAATTCCAGAAAAAATATGGAAAAATCCTTCAGAAAGACTTGCTTTAATATGAGAGGAAGGAGTAGCATGATGATAGATATTAGATTGAAGTTGGGGACTTATAGATGAATCCTTGTTGTAAACTCTTGCTTGTAAACGTCAGAGGCAGAATCAACACAGGAGAGGTTTAAAATAATGGATACAGGAATGCTAACTAGTGGAGCCAGAGGGACTGGAAGCAGTGGGGTTGAGCCCATTGGTAGAGAGACACACACGGAACACTGCAAGAGACTCCTGCCCTCTGCAGTATGGGAAACAGTTATGAATGGCTTCATGGAGAGTTGAGTCAAGACACATAGGGGAAAGATGTTGAAGTCATTCATACCTAATGGTTCCATACTAATTCTGAGATGTCCTCTGTACATCCAGAAAATGCAGCATTCAGAGGGCATAAGAGGCAGGGAAAGTAGTAATGAACTTGAAATATTTCACCCAGAATGAAATGCTGAAGTAAAAGTCATTTTCAAAATTTTTTCAATACTTTCAGAGGAAAAGATACTTTAGGCTAAAATACACTTATTTTTCCTCAATTGTAGATCTCTTTCATACAATGCCTTCATCTTCAGCCTTCCCCCACACCTCTCTTTCCTCACATATCTGTGAAAGCAACACAAACCACTTCTGGTTCTTAGAATCCATCATGTTATTTTTCACACCTCACTGCCTTCTACATATTATCTTCTCTACCTGGAACTCTTTCACCCTCACTGTTCGTTTTAAAGACTCTTCATTCACTCAGATAATTTTCCTTCAGAAAAGGAAAATTATTCCTGTCCTTCTCTGTTCTACTCCATGGCTCAGGATGTACTGCACTCCACTGTAATGTGCTGGTTGTATGTCTATTTCTGCTTCTACCTTGTAACATCCTCCATTAGTTTTATTAATATTTAGAGCCTAGTCTTGGTCCAACACATAGTATTTGAATAAAGCTTCCTTTAGGCTTATTTACAGTTTGAAAGTAAGATTTTATAATGGTCTATCTTTTCTCTGATATCTGATATATTTTTCCCCATGTAACTGATCACAGAATGCCCACATGGGATGCCCTAATTCATTACTTTAAATGAGTGACAGTTAATTCTACTTCACATAACCTCCCAAAAGATAGAAATATCACCAATATCACATAAATACCTTGTGTTTAGTTCCTGATGATCTTTGAACATTTTAGCTATAAGTTTCCCACAAAGTGCATCTGCTCGCTTCACCAAAGCTCTGATTAATTCCTCACAGTGCATTTCAAACATTCCTAAACGAATAGTCTGTAATATTAAAAGTTTAATAAGTATAAAAATAAAAATTCTCAGAATTTTAGTATTCTCATAATATTCATTTCGTATGTGACCTAACAAGATTTAGCTTTTAAAACTTATATGAAGCAGGGAGAGTCTTCAAATTTTTACAAGTATCCTTTGGGTAAATATCCTTGAAGAGTTTATTGTCTTGGAAGCCAATTCTATTCAAGAATAATGGATTAAAAAAGGGAGAATTGAGTTAGCAAATACATAATGTCTATTTCAAACATTATATTTGTTCTCCATAAAAATTATATATTCATGGTCACAAATCTGAAAAATGCAAATAATGGGAAAAATTTTAACACTAGTATCCTACTAAACAGAAGTAACTATACTTTGGTGTAATTGTCATATTTTCCAAAAAATTCATAAAAATTGAAATTTGGTGGAGAAGGAGAAAAATTACACAAAATTCATAAAAGGCAGAGTTGTAGTAGTACCAACTACATGAGCACAAGACTTTTGCCTCCTTATATACAAGGTTTACCACACTGCTTGGCGTATATTATTAGACCAATAAATATTTTCCTATTGATAGTAATAGTCTTTCACTTTATTGAAAAATGCAAGCTAATAAACTTGGAAAAGATCATTAGCCTTAACAATTCTACAAGTTGGAATGATTTACCTTTCTAGATGTGTATTGTATTTCCTTCATGAGTTTTTGGTATTTACGAATTTCTTCTATTATGTTCTCATAATGATGATTTTCTGCGATGAAATTATCAACATCTTCCTCAGCCTTTTTGGTAACTAAAAAATCATACTTGTCATAGAGCTTGAGGTGCTCTATAGGTGCCACGCTCTCTCTCATAATCACTTCCTTAATCTTTTTTTTGTGAGCATCTACAATTTCATCCACAATTATGGGCTTCAAGGTTGTTGGTTTAGACTTACTTTCCTAAACAAAGGGGTAGGAGGAGAAACAATAGGTTACTTTAATTCACAGTAATGTTTTAAAATATAGATTTCATATATTTTTGTTTCCCTTAAGGCTGCCAAGACATATTTCATTTTTCTGTATAACTGAAAGAATAGTTTCTTGAATGTATATATATATATATATACAAAATCAGATTTAGAAAACAAAAATAGAAAAATTCTCATTTCATTTGTGTAAGTGTATTATGCTAGCTCTATAAGGTAGCATTTGCACTGTATATCATTAAAAGAAAATAATCCAAGCTTAATGTCATATATCATACCCTTTAATCACTGTACGTTTTCCACTTCAGGAAAAATCTATCTAGGGCAAAGAAATATTGTTAACTCATTCACTGGCCTTTAATCTAACAACAACTAAAATAGACTAAAAAACCCTTAGTTACTAAGTTTGTATTTTTCTATTCCAATTAGAATAATGGTGGGCAAGAGTGGACCAGACAACAGTTTTAAATAAGCAAATTAATAGGTCTCATCTTCCCAAATAAGAAAAATGTTTCTATGTGATTTATTATCTGAATCAAATTACTCTACACACATATACACACACGTCAATCATCCAGAAGGGATTTTTAACTCTAAGGAGCAAAAATCATTGTCCATAATAGTGGATATTCTAAAACACTCAAATTGGTCATGTCAAAGAATTACTTAGAATACAGAATAATTTGCTCATTAATTCAGGGGGCATTTGCACACTATTCTCCCTAGTTGAAACTTCCTCTTGCTTAGAGCTAGATGCTTGTGAGAATGTTAGTGAGTCCTACTACCACCAATACTAACACCATCATCATTTCACCCCTGTGCTCAGAAGATGTTTGGTGTAATCTTTTCTGAAAAAGAAATATTAGGTTAATACAGTGTATTTCATGTGCTGGGTGCAATGTGAACTTATTAGTTCTCTTGTGAAGTCTATTAGTATTAATTATAGAATGTTTTTTAAATTTATTAACAGCCCCCTTATCTCTAAAGCCTACAGATTTTTCTAAACAGAACTATATTAGAAAGCAAAATTTTGGCCGGCGCTGTGGCTCAACAGGCTAATCCTCCGCCTTGCGGCACCGGCACACCGGGTTCTAGTCCCAGTCGAGGCGCCGGATTCTGTCCCGGTTGGCCCTCTTCCAGGCCAGCCCTCTGCTGTGGCCCAGGAGTGCAGTGGAGGATGGCCCAGGTGCTTGGGCCCTGCACCCCATGGGAGACCAGGAAAAAGCACCTAGCACCTGGCTCCTGCCATCAGATGAGCGCGGTGCACCGGCCGCAGCGCGCAGACCGCGGCAGCCATTGGAGGGTGAACCAACGGCAAAAGGAAGACCTTTCTCTCTGTCTCTCTCTCTCACTGTCCACTCTGCCTGTCAAAAAAAAAAAAAAAGCAAAATTTTAATATGTATTCTAATTACCTCCTATAAAGTTAAGAGTGATATTTTACATGAGACACCTGAGATATTTGAAAACATAATAAATTATATGAGATAGTGGTGTGCTTGGACTCACAATAAGCTAGTTCTTACTGGTTTGCCTTCCCCCAAGAAAGTGTGTTTTGATTCACTTTCAGTTTCTATTAAATGTTATATAATAGATGGCAATGTGAATTCTACTTCTGCAGCTGCTGTCAAAGATCACTGAGATTGTGTTCAATTATCTTACTCAAGTTACCCTGTTATTATTTTTTTGAAAAACTGACCAATTGCCAGAATCATCTAGGCATATTTTACCAGTGCTGATTTCTGAGTACCAACTCTGTCATTGTGAACCTGCACCTCTGGGATAAAAGAGAGTGGTGTTGATGTTCCCTGGAATTTGTATATTTAAACTGTCACCAGGTAATTCTAACACATAGGTTATCATAATCTACCTCCTGTGTAATGCCCTGTGTAGGACTTATCTCTCAAAATTTTGTCAGGAAAACTATCCTATTCCCTGAGTTTACATTTTAATTATTTTAATCCTAATTAAATCTTGTCATATTTTCCTCTTTAGAAACCAGAAAGCTTACAAACATATTTTATAACCATAAAATCACAGCAACTATCTTCATAAAGATAACTTTAAGAGTCATTTTCTCCATTTGGAGCTTTGTCTAGTAATTCTTATGAACTTGCTATATTTTTGCTTCTTAAACTACCTCAAATTATTATTGAAGAATGTTGGGTAAAAAGAATAGTAAAGAATAGATAAATTGGAGTTACACAATGGACAAAGTGTTCAGTAAGCTCTTGAGAGACTTCTACTTGTGGCGATATGAGAAACAGATATCCATAAACCAAATACCTAGGTCAAAATACATAAATATTCTAGGGAAAATGCTACATTTATCTTATTGTACATAGCTAAAGGAGGAAAATCATAAGGGAAAGTCTAAGTGGCCAAAATCAGAGGAAGTATAAATTGGAGAGGTTGCTGTGTGCAGAAATGAACAGCTAATTTGGAGACTCTGTTGATCATTATGGCCTAAGTTTTGCTTTTGAGCCTCCAGCAAGGTGGGTATACAGAAGCAGGGCTGAGAGAGTGGAGTGGATGTCAGGGAACAAGGCTTCAATCCTGAGAAAAGCTTCTAATATAAAATCAAGAACACTGCAAGATGACATACTTCAAAGTGAGGATTTGAGGAGACAAAACTTCAGAATGATGAAAGGTGACCCAACCTTTGAATGATGGGAGTGGGAGAAATGCAAGGAAAATGTCCTGGTTTTGCTTTGTTTCAAAGTAGAGGAGGGAAGGGTGGCCTTAAGAATTTGTAACCATCAGCCTATCCTAGTACAGGTTTGGGTAAGTATTCACACTTCCTGGCTTACCCACAGAATTGTTAAGCAGGAATTTAGTTTAAAAATGATCACTGGAAGGCCGGCGCCGTGGCTCAATAGGCTAATCCTCCGCCTTGCGGCGCCGGCACACCGGGTTCTAGTCCCGGTCGGGGCACCGGATTCTGTCCCGGTTGCCCCTCTTCCAGGCCAGCCCTCTGCTGTGGCCCAGGAGTGCAGTGGAGGATGGCCCAGGTGCTTGGGCCCTGCACCCCATGGGACCACCTCCTGGCTCCTGCCATCGGACGAGCGCGGTGCGCCGGCCGCAGCGCGCCGACCGCGGCAGCCATTGGAGGGTGAACCAACGGCAAAGGAAGACCTTTCTCTCTGTCTCTCTCTCTCACTGTCCACTCTGCCTGTAAAAAAAAAAAAAAAAATGATCACTGGTATGTAGGGACCTCCACAGCACCTATCAGGAAAATGTGCAATTTCCAAAGGAATCAACTTAAACCAAGGCCTCAAAGACTTTCCTATATGAAGATTGTATATCTTAAACCCATTAAATAAAGAAAAATACCAAGAGAAATAAACCACTAAGAACAGGAGTTATCAAAACCAAAATCATAATGACAAAGACTACAGATATTAGCATTATTTACCACAGAGTAATATTAAAAATTCATATGTGGTTTAAAAAGGTAAAAGTTTAATGGACACACTAAATGAACACAAAATATTATCAACAATAACCAGGGTTTTTTTTTACAAAGTATATACTCAGGTGAGGCCCAGGCAGAGGCTTTGCGGGAATCCCGGCCCCTCACTCTGGGATCCCTTTGCTCAGGGAGCCACTCCAAGGAGACACCCCAATCTCTTAAATACACACATAAGTTGAATGAGAATAATATCCTCAAAATGGAGAATTTTACAATGAAAGAATACAAGTAACAGATTACTTATGATTCTAGTTATATAAAGAGATGGAAATCCTTTTTTTTTATAAAGCTTTTATTTAAAGAATATAAATTTCCAAAATACAGCTTATGGATCACAATGGCTTCCCCCCCCCCCATAACTTCCCTCCCACCCGCAACCCTCCCCTTTTCCACTCCCTCTCCCCTTCTATTCACATCAAGATTCATTTTCAATTCTCTTTATATATATAAGATCAGTTTAGTATATATTACATAAAGATTTCAACCGTTTGCCCTCACATAGCAACACAAAGTGAAAAATACTGTTGGAGTACTAGTTATAGTATTAATTCACAATGTATAGCACATTAAGGACAGAGATCCTACATAATATATTTTTAAATTGATTATTTTTCTATGCAATTTCCAATTTAACACCAAGTTTTTTTTTTCATTTTCAATTATCTTTATATACAGAAGATCGATTCAGTATATACTACGTAAAGATTTCATCAGTTTGCACCCACACAGAAACACAAAGTGTAAAATACTGTTTCAGTACTAGTTATAGCATTACTTCACATTGGACAACACGTTAAGGACAGATCCCACATGAGACGTAAGTACACAGTGACTTCTGAAGTTGATTTAACAATTTGACACTCTTGTTTATGGCGTCAGTTAAGGAGATGGAAATTCTAAACAGAAATTGTTATGGATAGATGGTCATGTAGTAAGCCTTATTTTAGAAATTAAGAATAATACCTCAATATTCAGGATAGTGATTATTTTATTGAAAGGTAGAAGGATGGGGTATGAGTAGAAAGGTGTAAAGAGAGTTTAAAAATATTACTAATATTTTATTTCCTCAGATGGCTATAGCTACACAGGTATTAACTTCATTATTGTTTAAATCTTTCAATATTAGTCTTGTACAACTTAGTATTAGTGAACTATTTGAAAACTGAAAAACAAAAACTATTGATTGGACTTACAAAGTTTGCAAACCTTGTAAGCTAAAGAATCTTCAGATATACTTCTCTAATACAGACTGCAGCTGACATAGACGGCATCTATGAGTTGAAGAGACTGAGACAGGAACTCTACTAATGGAAGAGGGTGTATGAGGAGGACAATCAAGCACAGGATGGTTTTACAAAGTATCATGGACATCTACAATGCTCTATTAGTGCAACAGCAAATGGTATGAGAGTGACAGCAAACATTCATTCAAACCCAATAATAACTTTCATTTTTTCCCCTCAGAATATGCTCAGTGAAGCCCAATAATGGAAGACTGCACTAGAAAAGCAGGTAATTTTAAGAGTAGCTAATGGGAAATGGCATTTTTAAAATAATGTTTTCTGATATGCCAATATTACTAGGCCACTTATATTCTGTGAAGTCGTGAATACCTGTCTACACTTTCCAGAAGCTTTGAAGTGATTATTATTATATAAATTCAAGCAATCAGAATATCATTGTTACTCACCCACTTGGAATACAATTTTGTTTCAACTCTTGGCACAAAGCTGACAGCCTTAATCATGATATTATAAACATTTAGAAAGATATCTATATAGTCATTAAAGTCTGGTTCAAACTTAATGGTGTCATTTTCAAGGATCAGCCTCATGATGAAACCTGGATGTTCAAAAGCTCTAACAGAATCCTGTATAGGGGAAAATGTTCAGACATGTAATATACACTTGTATATACCAAGGAGCTGTACCAAAACATGCAAAAATGATTTCAAGCTAGACATATTGGTATCTAATATCCACTTATCCCACAGCTCTACTATAAAATCTAAAAAAGGAGGATGTGCACAAATAACAGTGGAGTTTTAGAATCATACAAGAAACAGCATAAGAGAAGAACATTTCAAAACCAAACTCTTCTCACACTGTACCATGACCAATTTCTAGAAAAAGAAAATACTCCTTGTAAAAAATTTCCCCAGCATGCATAACCAAAGTTTCCTAACTATGGAAATTTTAACTTAGTATCTCTAATATTTACCTAATGTGATGAAAATATATTCTTAATATGCAAGTAGACATTTTTAATGGACAAGTATAATATGTCTAAAGATTATTTTCTGGAGGCAGACAGTGTTGCACAGTGGATTAAGCTGCTACTTAGGATACCCACACCCAATATCAGCATGCCTGGGATCAAGTCCTACCTAACTCCACTCCTCCGCTGCCAATCCAGCTTCCTGCTAATGCACCTGGAAGACAGCAGATGATAGCCCAAGTACTTAGGTTCCTACCACCCATGTGAGAGACCAGAATGGAGTTCCTGGCTTTGGCCTGGCCTAGCCTCTACTGTTGTGGGCATTTGAGAATGAACTAATAGATGGAAGATCCACCTCCCTACCACTAACACCCTACCACTCACTCTGCCTTTCACATAAAAAAATGGTAAACTTTCTGTTCTCTCACTGGTAAATGTATTTTATCCCTATCTGAAAGAATTTTAAAAATAATAATTACATAAGGGTATAACTGAACTACTGTACTTACAGGGGGTTGTGCAATTAAGTCTGTGAAATCTTGCATGGAGACTAACGCGAGGTCCTGCAGTTGTAAAGTCATAAGTGTAGCAGCACAATTGAAAAAAGATTCCAATTTGGTACTGCTGTCACCAGTTGGCAATTGCTTTTTTTTATTACCTTGGTAATAAATATTCTGCACTTCTGGAATCCACCTTGAAAGAACAAAAGACTTTTAAAAGTCAATACTTACAGTGAATTATTCCTTTTACATTAACCATTGACAGTAATTTCTGGACATACAAAGGTCTTCATAGAGAGGTATATTGCTAACTGACATTATCCACTCTCTGAAATATAAGTGCTACAATAGTTCACTTCTCCTAGGAAAAGAAACTTAAAATCACAGTCAATAGGAAATGAATCAATGATGTGATCCTGTGGGAAAGATATAAATCTAACTTCTGGCCTATGATTCCTACTCTTTTTGAAGAAATATGAAAACTAACTTTAATAGATATCAAAAGATACTTCCCTCCAGTATATAAATATTCTCCAAGAAATGTATTTGTTAGTTTAAAGCTAAAGTGTAAATAACAGATTAAATGAGGGGGGAGTTTATTCTAAGTTAAACTCACTTGGTATTTCATGTTACTCTATCTTTTTCACAATAATTTGAAAACAAGATACAAAATCATGTATTTTATTTCTTTTCATTTCCTTTAATATGAAATCCTGAAAGAGCAACTGATCTAAAGCACAATTTCAAATGTGTATGTGTCCTTGTAATAAAAATATAACTGAAACTTCATATATAGATATATCATGATAATAACAAATGAAATTTTCATCTTACAAATCTACTGCCCCTCACTAGAGAATTATGGGATACTGGTACCTTCTTTCCTAAGAGAAATTAATTTTTTAAATAGTCAACATAATATCGGGAGTTGTCTGAATGTTGAAGAGAGAACATTTAAATTTTAAATATATTTGATCATTCCTGTGATGAGTATGTATTGAATGTCTACTATCTGCTAGGAACAGTGTCACAGAAGACATACAAAGTCATGATCATCACTTCTGTCATGACAATGAAGGTAATGTGTATAGAAGAAAAACAAATCTGAAGGAAAATGACAGAGATATAATTTTTCATATAAGTAATGGGAAAGAGTTTTATATTAAAGATGGCAATTTATCTAAAGAACTGATAGAAATGAGAACGAGGAAAGCTCTGAGAGATGGCTCTGAAGTGGAAGTGAGATAAAAAGAAGTGAGATAGGTAGGGCTAATACATCTGATCATTTCACTCTTTAAAAGATACAATAGATCATAGAGACAGACTAGAAAACAGGAAGAAACAACAGGGTGTAGAACATGAAGCTGAAAATAAGAACTTGTGTCAGAGGCTCTAAGAAGACGCCATGGATGATACTTCTGCAGTGGGATGTCTCTGTTACAGCAACAGGCGAAGAGGACAAGTAGCAGGTATAGGTAGAGAAGGGTAGTATTAGCTTAAATAAGTGAACTGAGACTCTTCCAGCAGTTCCGGCAAGAGATGAAATAGATTTGGGTCTGGAAGACTTGAAAAAAGATAAGTAAAATGCATTTTTAAATTATTCATTCATTCATTATCTCAAAAATATTTATACAATTCCCTATTATGTACAGAACGTTCCATGTAAAAACTGCTTCTAGACTAGTAAAGGAACATGCATAGAAAACTATTATAAAAGGTAGGAGTTATAAGACAAAAAAGTACCAGAAGAAAGAAATCATTTTTGATGTGTAACAGAGTGGATCTTACAGAAGAATCATTTAGACTCAGGACTGAAGATCAGAAGAGAAGTTTTTCCAGTAACAAGTTGAATGAAACACTGTAAATATTGTGAAGCATAAATATTTTGATGATGGTGTGCAAGAAGTCCTTATTTCTTTAACCTCTAATCCAATCATTATGATTATTTATGCAAAGATGACAATGCTAAAAGTCACAGAGTTTAAGAGAAAAGTCATTGAACAACTTTTGAATTTTCCTAGAGTTGCTATCTCACAGAAACATACAAGAAGTAGCTATTTTAAAAATCAATAAGTGGTTAAAAGTGAAAACAAAGAGCCTCAGACGTGGTCCTTAGGTGAATTTTAGCAGTGATAGGGCATGGTTACAAACGAGTCACAGAATTCTTCCTGTTTTATTTATCAGGACCATTTCCACAGCCATGGCCCAAGATGAAAATCTCAGAAGTGAGGATGCAATGACAGTTTTGTTCATGTTACAGAAGATAGTAAAAAGCAGGTTAAGAAATATGGGATTATTTTGTTAACAAAATGGAGGCACTCAACTAGAGAATCTGGCAGTGGTATCTAGGCTAGGCTTGAAAGGGGAAGATACCAAAGACAAAGGTATATAGCATTTACTCATATTTTGCAATGGTCAACATGGGTGGACAAAAGGGCCTGCCAACGGGAGTATCAGAGATAACTGGAACAAGGGATAAGCATGAAAAACGCTTATGAGAGGAAGTCGAAAGTAGCTGGTGCTCATAAAATAAGTCTTAATAAATGTAAAAGGATTCAAATAATACAAAGTTAGAAATCAGAAACAGAAGAACACTTGTAAAAATCACAAAAATATGAAAATCAAACACCACATTCCCGTGGTCAATAAATCAAAGAAAAAAAACACAAGGAAAATTAGAAAATAATTTTATAAGAAAAAAAAGAAAGAAAATGATGAGAAATGTGCCAAAAATTCATGGAATGCAACAAAATCAGTGATCATATAGAAACTTATAACCATATTGTGTGCTTCAAAAAGTCTGTGGAAAAATAAAATTCAAAGATAATGTATATTTTCTATGAATTTTTTAAAAAATTAATTTATTTGAAAGGCAGAGTTATACACACACACACACACACACACACACGCATACACACATGCAAAGCAAGATCTTCTATCTACTAGTACATTCCCCAGATGGCTGCAATGGCCAGCGCTAGGCTAGACCAAAGCCAGGAGCCAAGGATTTCATCCAGTCTCCCATGTTGGGTGGCAGGAGCCCAAAAACTTGGGCTATCTTCCACTGCTTTTCCCAAGCAAAGTAGCATGGAGCTAGGATTGGAAGTGAGCAAGTAGGACACGAACCTGCACCCACACAGGATGCTGACAAAGCAGGCAGCAGCTTTACCCACTATACCACAATACTGGCCCTTCTATGAACTTTTTGGTGGCCCTTCACAAACAGCTACATTAAAAAATAAGATCTCGAAACAATAAAGCAAAATTCCACTACACGGTAGAAAAAGAAGAACAAATTAAACTCAAAATAAGAAGGGAGAAAATAATGATTTACATGGGAATGAATAAATAAGAATAGAAAAACAATAGAGAAAATCAGCAGTTCTCAAAGTTGGTTCTTTGGAAAGATTAACCAAATGGACAAACCTATAGCTAAACTGACCAAAAAAAAAAAAAAAAGAGAGAGAGAGAGAGAGAACTCGAATTGTTAAAACCAGGAATTAAATGGGACTTGACTTTACATAAATAGAATTATGAGGGAATATACTGAAAAACTATCTGCCAACACAGTTGAAATTCTAGAAAGGATAAGTTGTTTTTTTTTTAAAAAAGATTTATTTTATTTCTTTGAAAGACAGAGTTACAGAGAGAGAGAGAAAGAGGTCTTCCATCCACTGGTTCACTCCCCAAGATGGCCACAACGGCTCGGAGCTGTGCTGATCTGAAGCCAGAAGTCAGGAGCTTCTTCCAGGTCTCCCACGTGAGTGCAGGGGCCCAAGGACTTGAGCCATCTTCTACTGCTTTCCCAGGCTACAGCAGAGAGCTGGATCAGGAGTGGAGAGGCCAGTACTTGAACTAGAGCCCATATTGGATGCTGGTGCTTCAGGCCAGGGCTTTAACCCACTTCGCCACAGCATCGGCCCTGAAAGGACAAGTTCTTGAAGGACATAAACTATCAAATGACTCAGGAAGAAACATAATACAAGCAGATATATAACAAGTAAACAGACTGAGATAATAATCAAGAAACTTAAATAAAAAAAAAAAAGAGGAGGATCCAGTAGCGGAGGCTCCACTGGTAACTCCTACCATACATTCAAAGAAAAATTAATACCAACTCTTCACAGACCAAAATGGAAAAGAAAAAGGAACACTTCCTATATCATTCTACAAGTTACTAACACCAGATAAAGGCATCACAGGGAATAAACCTAAATAATAATATACCTTATAAGTATAAACCAAAAAAAAAAACCACTCTGAACAAAATACTAGTAAGCCATACTAGTAAGCCATTTTGTAGCACATACAAAATATTATACTCCATGACTAAGTGAGACTTACAGCAGAAATGCAAGGTTGCCTCTACATGAAAATCAATGTAATATACCATAAAGATATAATAAAGGGGGACAATCACTGGATCATTTTAATAGATATAGAAAAAGAATTTGACAAAATCTAACATTACTTCATGATTTAAAAAAACACTCAAGAAACTAAGAATTCAAGGGAACTTTCTCAGTTTGATAAAGTAAACTACATAGCTAACTTAAAGGTACAAGAATGAAAGCTTCCCTTCTGAAAGAACTAAAGAAGGATGCTCTCTTGCCACTTCTGCTTAACATTGTACTGAACGCTTTAATCAGGGCAATTAGGCAAGAAATAGAAAGACCACATATCTAGATAAGGAAAGAAGTGAATTAATATTTTCTTTCTGTATTTGGGTATTCCAATATTGGGTATATTTGTGTGTGTTATTGCTTCTTGCTGGAGTGAACTCTTTATCATTACAATAATCTTTCTGGTCTCTTTGTATTGTATCTGATTTAAAATATATTTTATCTGATAGAAATATGGCTACTCCTTTTTTCCAGGTTGCATTTTCATGGGATATCTGTTCTACCACTTTATGTTCTTCCTACGTGTATGAATTGAGTTTCTTGTAAGCAACATAGAGTTGGGTCCTGCTTTTTTAATCCATTCATTCCCTGTGTCTTTTAATTGGATAATTACATTTAAGGTAGTTATTGATAGATAAGGACTTACTACTGTCATTTTGATATTTTGCTTTATATTTTAATTATGGTCCCTAAATTTCAATTTTCATGGTGTCAGAGTGATTTTTCCTGGATATATACTCTGGGTTTTTGTTTGTTTTATCCCCAGAAACCTTTTATTTAAGGAATACAAACTTCATGCATTTCATAAATACAACTTTAGGAATATAGTGGTTCTTCCCACTTACTCACCCTCCCACATCTCTCCCTCATCCCCCTACTATTCCCATTCTTATTTTTAACTAAGATCTATTTTCAATTAACTTTATACACATACAATTAACTCTATACTAAGTAAAGAGTTTAACAAATTGCATGAAAAAAAAAAAAACTGTTCCTCAACAACCAAGACAAAGGCTGTTCAAAGTCATTGCATCTTGAAGTGTTAATTTCACAGGGGCCGGTGCTGTGGTGCAGCGGGTTAAAGCCCTGGCCTGAAGCACCGGCATCCCACGTGGGTGCCCATTCTAGTCCTGGCTGCTCCTCTTCTGATCCAGCTCTTTGCTGTGGCCTGGGAAAGTAGTAGAAGATGGCCCAAGTCCTTGGGCCCCTGCACCCACGTGGGAGACCTGCAAGCAGCTCCTGACTCCTGGCTTTGGATCCGTGCAGCTCCGGGCTGTTGTTGCCATCTGGGGAGTGAACCAGCAGATGGAAGATCTCTCTCTCTCTCTCTCGCTCTCTCTCTGCCTCTCTTCTTTCTGTGTAACTCTGACTTTCAAATAAATAGATAAATCTTTTTAAAAAAGAAGTGTTAATTTCACTTCTATAGATTACCTTTTAGGTGCTCTATTAGTTTTCAAAGATCAGGGAGAATATACGGTAATTTTCCTTTAGGTACTGGCTTATTTAATTAAGTATGATGTTTTCCACTTTCATCCATTATGTTGCAAAACAACAGGATTTTTTTTTTACCACTGTGAAGTAGTCCATGTATACATGTCCCATAATTTCTTAATCCAGTCTTCAGCTGATGGGAATTTGGGTTGATTCCATATTTTAGCTACTGTGAGTACAGCTGCAATGAACATGGGAGTGCAGATAACTCTTTCACATGCTTATTTAATTTTCCTTGGATAAATTCCAAGAAGTAGGGTGGCTGGGTCATATGGAAGGTCTATATTAAGATTTCTAAGATATCTCCAGACTGTCTTCCACAGTGGTGGCACCAGATTACATTCCCACCAACAGTGGATTAGGGTACCGTTTTCCCCACATCCTTACCAGCATTTGTTGTTTGTTGATTTCCGTATGAAAGCTATTATAACTGCGGTGAGATGAAACCTCATTGTGGTTTTGATTTGCATTTCCCTGACAGCTAGTGAACCTGATCATTTTTTTCAAGTGTCTGCCGGCCATGTGAATTTGTGCTCTTGAAAAATGCCTGTTCAGTCCTTTGTCCATTTCTTTTTTTTTTCCACAGAAAAATTGCCAGTCTATATTTATAAATGGAGAAAATCTTGCTAATTATATTCAGTAAACAAAAGTAAGAGTCTTCTGAATGATTTCTCATTTTTTATCTTGTAACTTTTTTACTTTAATCTTAAATTAGTTTTTAACAGATCTAATGTAGTTTGTGGATACAATTCTAAGAATTTTTTTTAACTTTTATTTAGAATATAAATTTCCAAGGTACAACTTATGGATTACAATGGCTTCCCCCCCAAACCTTCCCTCCCCCCCCGCAACCCTTCCCCCCTACCCACTCTCTCTCCCCTTTCATTCGCATCCAGATTCATTTTCAATTCTCTTTGTATACAGGAGATCAGTTTACAGGGGACCCCAATACAATCCCATCAAGGTGGCATGTACCAATGCCATCTCACTGGTCCAAGTGATCAATTTCAGTTCACAATTGATCACACTGATAGGTCTAAGAGTCAAAGGGATCACACAAACAAGACTAGTGTCTGCTAATACTAACTGATAGAATCAAAAAGGGAGAGAATGATCCAACATGGGAAGTGGGAGTCACAGCAGACTCATAGAATGGCAGATGTCCTAAATAACACTCTGACCTCAGAATCAGCCCTTAAGGCATTCAGATCTGGCTCAAGAGCCCATGAGAGTATTGTAGGCATGGAAAGCCAAGACACTCTGGAAAGAAAAGAAGACCTAAATGAAAGATCTCTGCGAGTGAGATCCCAGTGGAAGGAACGGGCCACCAAAGAAGGAGGTGCCTTTCTCTGAAGGGAGGAGAGGACCTCCACTTTGACTATGACCCTGTCAGAATAAGAGTGAAGTCAGCGAACCCTAAAGGCTTCCATAGCCTCAGCAACTCATAACTAGAGCCTAGGGAGATTACTGACGCCATAAACAAGAGTGCCAAATTGTTAAATCAACAACAGGAGTCACTGTGTATTTATGTCCCATGTGGGATCTGTCCTTACTGTGTTGTCCAGTGTGAAGTAATGCTATAACTAGTACTGAAACAGTATTTTTATACCTTGTGTTCATGTGTGGGTGCAAACTGATGAAATAGTATATACTGAATCGATCTTCTGTATATAAAGATAATCGAAAATGAAAAAAAAAACTCGGTGTTAAATTGGAAATTGCATAAAAAATTAATCAATTTAAAAAAAAAATCATGTAGGATCTCTGTCCTTAATGGGCTGTACATTGTGATTCAATGATATAACGAGTACTCAAATAGTATATTTCACTTTGTGTTGCTATGTGAGGGCAAATGGTTGAAATCTTTACTTAACACATACTAAACTGATCTCCTGTATACAAAGAGAATTGAAAATGAATCTGGACTTTGTCCATTTCTTAACTAGATATGTTGTGTTGCTGTCGTTGAATTTCTCGAGCGTTTATAGATTCTGGACATTAACCCTTTATCAGTTGTATAGTTTGCAGATATTTTCTCTACCATTTTGTTGGTTGTCTCTTCACTTTCCTGAGTATTTCTTTTGCAGTGCAGCAGATACTTAGCTTGATGTAACCACGTTTGTCAACTTTTGGCTTTGATTTTCTATGCTTCTGGGGTCTTTTCCAAGAGGTCTTTGCCTATGGCAATGTCTTGCAGAGTTTCCCTAATGTTCTCTAGTAATTTGATGGTATCAGATTATAGATTTGGGTCTCTGATCCATTTTCAGTGGATTTTTGTATAATGTGTAAGGGAGGGTCGATTTCCATACTTTTGCATATGGAGATACAGTTTTCCCAGCATCAGTTGTTGAAGAGACTGTCCTTTCTCCAGGGATTTATTTTAGCTCCTTTGTCAAATATAAGTTGGTTGTAGATGTTTGGATTGATTTTTGGTGTTTCTATTCTGTTCCGCTGGTCTATCTGTTTTTGTACCAGAACTAGGCAGTTTTGATTATAACTGCCCTATAGTATGTCTTAAAATCTGTTATTGTGATGTCTCCAGCTCTGTTTTTGTTATATAAGACTGCTTTAGCTATTTGGGGTCTCCAGTGTTTTTATATTAATTTCAGCATGATTTTTTCTATATCTCAGATGAATACCCTTTGTATTTTGATTGTTATCCTTAAACTAGTCAGGCTGCCTGTGCCACGCTGGTTCAAGATTCTGCAGAACATTTCTATCAGCTGCTTTGTCCCAATGAGGCCTGTAATAGTGAAAGTGTTTGCTGCCACAAAAGCCTGAACTTTAGGATTGTCAAAGTGGATCACTGTTCCTTGGTTTGTAAATGTATTCAATACCAGAGATATTGTTTATCCCTTATTTCTTTAAGGAGAACTTAAGTTTTTTTAATCATCTGCTATTGCTGTTCTATGAACCAACTTCTTTCTGCAAGCAGTTCCTTTCCCACCAATGCTCACTTGTGCCTGCAGTTTGGTGAGCTTTTTCTGGTTCAGAATAGTTTATTTCATCTTGTCTGAGCAGAAATGTGGCCACACAGGGCACTAGGGTTGTCGCTCAGGGGTCTCAGGAAGACCAGCTGAGATTAAGCGCACACACATGCAGCAACACAAGATGGCAGCTAGAGGGAGGCCACCTTCAGTATTTTAAGTCTCATCCTATTCCCTCCTGATCTGTAAGAATTTTGTTGAGAAGTCTGCAGTTAGGCAAACTGGGACCCTCACCGTGTTATTTGCTTTTCTCTTATAACTTTGAAAAATTATCTTGGAGAGTTTGATTATTATTCTTCTTGGGGTAGACTTGGTTATGTTGAATCTGACTAGTAACTTTTGACCTTCCTGTACTTGGATCATTATATCTTTCTACAGGTTTAGGAAATTTTCTGTCATTATCTCTGAATATGCTTTCTATCCCTTTGGCATTCTTAAGTCCCTCTTTCATCCCAATAACTCAAATATTTGCTCTTTAAAAAAAGAGGATTTATTTATTTGAAAGGCAGAGTTACAAAGAGGGATGGAGAGAGAGAGAGAGAAAAGAGAGAGACAGACATATCTTCTACTTGGTTCACTCCACAAATGGTCACAATGCCTGGGACTGGGCCAGGTCAAAGCAAGAAGCCAAAAGATTTGTCCCGATATGCCTTGTGGACAGGAGCCCATGCATTTCCATCTGCCCAAAACCACCTTCCACTGCTTTTCCACGTGCATTAGCAGGGAGCTGGATCAGAAGCAGAGCAGCCTGGGCTAGAACCAGTGTTCATGTGGGATGTCAGCATTGCAGGTGGCATTTAACCACTGTGACATAACAAGGGCCCCTTCAAATATTACTCTTTTCATGCTACCCCATATTTTCCATAAACTTTCTTCATCATCCTTTTTTTAAGATTTATTTATTGGAAAAGCAAATTTACAGAAAGGGAGAGGCACAGGCAGAGGGAGAAGTCTTCCTTCCACTGATTCACCCCACAAATGGCTGCAATTGCCAGGGCTGGCCAGGAGTTTCTTCCGGGTCTCCCATGTGGGCACAGGGACCCAAGCATTTGGGCCATCTTCTGTTGCTTTCCCAAGTGCATTAGCAGGTAGCTGGATCACAAATAGAGCAGCCCGGACTCCCAACTGGCACTTATATGGGATGCTGGCACTGCAGATGGAAGCTTAACTGCTATGGCACAGCTCCAGTACCTCTTCATTTCACTGTTCTTTTATTCTTTTTTTTTCTCCTCCAACTGTGTCTTTTCAAGTACTTTGTTTTTGAGTTCACTGATTCTTTTTTTCTGGTTAGTTTATTCTGCTATTGATGACTTCTATCATATTTTAATTTTCCTTTAGTGTATTTTTCAGTATTTCAGAGTATTTTCAAATATTTCTGCTTGATTATGTTTAATTATTTTTATATCTTTATGAAATCTTGGTTAGAATAACTGAATTGTTTCTCTGAATTATCCCATATTTAATTGAGTTTCCTTAAAATAGCTATTTTGAAATCTTCATCCATAAAGTTGGAAAGTTGATATTGGCTTCTGGCACCTTAATTTGATCTTTCGGTGAGGTCATGGTTCCCTGGTATTTTCTGATGTTTGTTGGAGTACAACATCATTGTGCATTGAAGAATGGGTTATAGTAGTCTGGCTTTAGTTGTGGCTGTTACAGAAATCCTAAGCAGTCTCTTCTGTTGCTGTGGTAGGCTAGGGTTTATCTGCTGCTGAGGTGGACTCAGTGCCTAATGCTGAACCTAACCTATCGGACACCAGTAATTCTGACTGGGGTATAAGATTGCTCAGCCAGTACCATGGACTCCCCTGGAAACTGAAGCATGTCCACAGGCATTGGTCTGGGACAGGGACCATTAATTATCATCTTACCAACGCTCAGTTTTATTAGCCGCACTGAATTTGAAAACAACCTTGCTGTCTGAACATGGTTGTAGGAGGAGTAATAGGGACACCAATCTTAACAACACAGGCAGGTCGTAGGTGGGTCACACTTGAGTCTCAAAGTCACCAAGGCCTGCATAATCTTGGAAGTGCACACCAGGCCCGAGAGAAGCTGGTGGCGCTACACTCCCAAACAAGTCTCTCTTACTAGGGCTCAGGTCTCTGCCTGATATTGCCAGAGACTCTGTCCACAGACTCCAAGCCATGACCTTGGCTCCCTCTCGCAAACTCTCCATGCTGACAACTGGGGGAGGAGTGGCAGAGGCTGCCATACTGTGGAAGCTCCAAATATTTATTCCACAGCTCAGGGTCTAGGGAATGGGACAAGTAGGCTCAGCCCAGCTGAACTTTTTCACAGTGGGACTAGCACTGGGATTCAGGTCACTCTCCCTCTCTCAAGCAGCAGGCATCTTTCTATGGAGCTGAGGGAGGGGTGACAGAAGCAACTCTTTCTTCCTTGTGTTCTTCAATGCACCGTTTCTTATGGTAATAAGACTAGATATTGTTGTCTTTTATTTGGCTCCCAAAGCTTTTGGGAAGGTGATGTGGTGTGTGTATAACTGTTCACAATGGTATCTCATCAGGGAGATGGTCTCTGGAGTTTCTTGGCTCTACCTTTACAATATTGCATGGCAACAAGAAGGAATGATGTGTTAATACATGCCATAAATTGTATGGATTCATATAAAATGCTTACAACAGAGAAATCTATAGGGATCAAACATGTATTATGGTTTTCAGATACTTATGGGAGGAAGAATGGAAAGTAACTGCTAACGGGCATAGAATTTCTTTTGGTGGTAAGGAAAATTTTTGGAATAAGTCGTAATGGTTGCATAACATTGTGGATATGGCATAAACCACTGAATGTACCCATTAAAGAGGTAGATTTTCATGATAAATGAATTATATCTCAATTTTGAAAAACCAATAACAGTACACAGACAGGTATGATAAAGGTTGATGTGGTAAAGGTATACAAGATAAGCTAGAGAGCCAAAAAGGAAGACAAGCAGTTAAAATGTTTACATTACATACCAAAATGTTTGGATTCAATACCTAGCTCTGTCATATGACTCTAGCTTCCTGCAAATGAAGACCCTGGAGGGGGTGGGCAGCAGTAATGGCTCAAGTAATGGAGTTCATCCTACCTATGTGGGAGACCTGGACTGGACTACTGGCTCCCAGCTTTAGCCATTGGCGATGCAGAGGCCTATGCAGACATCTGTGGACTGAACAAGCACAGGGAGCTCTTTCCGTCTTTCTCTCCATCTCTCTCTTCCCTTCAAATACAAATTTTAAAGAGACAAAGGGCCAGCACTGTCGCGTAGTGGGTAAAGCCACCACCTGCAGTGCCGGCATCCCACATGGGCACCAGTTTGAGTCCTGGCTGCTCCACTTCCAACCTAGCTCTCTGCTATGGCTTGGGAAAGCAGTAGAAGATGGTTCAAGTCCTTGGGCCCCTGCACCCAGGAGACCTGGAAGAATTTCCTGGCTCCTGGCTTCGGAATGGCCATTGCAGCCAACTGGGGAGTGAACCAGGAGATGGAAGACCTCTCTCTCTCTCTCTTCCTCTCTCTCTCTCTCTCTCTCTCTCCCTCCCTCCCTCCCTCTGCCTCTCCTTCTCTCTGTGTGCAATTCTGACTTTCAAATAAATAAATAAATCTTTAAAAAGAGAGAGAGAGACAAAAAAGTCACCAGGTTTTCAACTTGGCCTGGAAAGGATCCAGAACACATAGGGTAGCAGGTTTGAAAGAAAGGAAATGAGCACTGTTATGGTCATGATGAGACTCAGATGCTGGCTTCAGGTTCCCCTGAAGGTACTCAATATACTGTAATAATAAAGCTCAGCATACAAATAGGATACTGAGACACAGAGACAAGTGAAAACACAAAATTATCAAGAGAATATCCAAAAAGAGAGATAACAGCACAGACCTGGAGAGCACCTACTTTTTGGGATATATGCAAAAGTAAAACTAGAGAGAGGTAGTAAAGAACAGAAGAAACAGAGAAGCACAAAAAATAGGTTTCCTGAAGACTAGGTGACACACTGTGGTAACTGCTGAGCAGGAATAGAAGATAAAGGAAAGAAAAGATATTTGATGTTAACGTGTATATTTATATTTGTTCATTGTATATCAAATATGAGCTGATGTTCTGCCTTTTAGCTACAGGAAACAGTTTCAAGTTTTCTACTTAAAGTGTGGTCAGAGTTCCTCCCTTACAACCAAGCAGAAAGCATCAAGAAATACAGCTAATCAGTCTATATTTCTCTGCAGAAATTATTCCATGAAGGCTTGCACTCTAATTTGTACTTGACATTCATTTCACTAAACTTTAGCTAGTAATGTATTCCTGGTGTGTAATTCTGAAGTTACAGATAAAGATAATTTATTCATATTCTGTCCCTAAGGGGTCATTTTCTTCTCTGTACTTAATTATAGGATTTCATTCCTTGCCTCTCCTATATTTTCAAGTTAACCAAATATATTAAAGAAAAATCTAACGTTCTTATAAGTAATATTAGAAAAAAAAATTGAAGGGCTGACATTGTGGCACAGTGGGTTAAGCCACCACTTGGAAAGCTGGCATCCCACATCAGAGCACTGGTTCAAATCCCTGCTGCTATGCTGCCCATCCAGCAAGGAAGGCCCAAGCCCTGTCACATACATGGGAGACCTAGAGGGAGTTCCAAGCATCTGACTTAAGCCTGGCCCAGCCACAACAGCAATCTGGGGAGTAAACCAGTGGATGGAGGCGCTTACTCGCTCTCTCTCTCTTTTCGTCATTTGCCTGTCAAATAAATAAATATTTTTTTAAAAAATAATTTGTTTCCAATATACTGAAGAAAATATAAAGGAAAAATTTAACTTTAAATTATCAAGATATAATTCAGATTCCAAAATGGTAGAATAGATAACAACACACTATGCTAGGCTAGAGAAAATAGTAAAAATAAATAAATAAATAAATAAATAAAAGTGTAGGAACTATACTCTTGGGGAAAACTGAAGAGAAAACCACAGTGCAAATTCTATGGAAAGAAGAGAGGAATGCCAAAAGGAATGCCATGGACCTGTGTGTAAGATGCGAATGCATCTCACAAACACGGATACAATTCCTCACTGCAGCAGCTGAGGTACTGAGCAGGCGGCAGCTTGGAGATGGTGGTTAGCCCATACTGCAGTATCCTGCAGTTATACAGCTGAAGGGAGAGTGTGGCATGAGTCAGGCCTGGAACCCTAGACACTAATGTTACTTGTGGACCAACTGAAAGTAAAAGGGGCAAGTTTCTCTCACCACATGCTGTCTACAATGCAGTCTGGTGCCTGCACCATTATGGGTTTGGGCGGCAGCTGCAGAAGCCTTTGTGTGTTTGCACAGCACTGGCTGGGACAGGATGCCGTCTCCTTAGCAGCACTGGCAGCAGTGGCAGGGAGAGGGCAACACCTGGCCAATGGTTCTTGTGTATACTCGTGATCCAGAGATTTCTAGTGGAGGGAAAATTCTGTAGTCCTCACTGACTTTGAACATGGCCGGGAGGATTAAAAGGAGTCTGGGTACCCATGTAGGATTGTGAGGCACTCCCAGCATTCCAACATAACACAGGCTGGTGAGTTCAAGTCACCTAAGCAGAGCTGGCTTGGACAACATCTGCCTCTCTTTGGATGGCACAGGCTGACTGGGCATACTGGAACCTCTGCACACAAAGCAATTGTGGGAGCCTTGTGTGCTGAGACTGTAGGGACTCAGTGGCTTCACGAAAGGGCGTAGGGTGTAGCTGGGTCTATAAGCAATCACTGGATGTGGCTCCACATGCTCAGAGCTCACTGGTTGCCTGGGGATGGTCACTACAGCAAGAATCAAGGGAAAAGTGAGGACTGTGCATATCCTTTTTATGGTTCATATTGTGGCACAGATGGATGTTGAACCCACTGGGAGTAACACTTGGACATTGCTCAGCTTGGAGCAGAGGAGGTGAAGGAGTGATCACACCAATAGGGGTGACCATGCCTTCGCTTATATTAACAAGAAGAGATCTACCACTCCCAATTTGTGTGTTATCCTGAATACTCACCCCACCCTGGGGACTGACCAGAGCTCTCTGTCTACTCCCACCACACACCTCTTGGTGTTTATTGAAAGTGCAGGCATTCTATTAAACCACAGAGGCATAGTTCAAAGATAAAGGCCATCAGAGGAAGAAACTAACAAGTAACTCCACAAATGACTAAAAATGAAAGCAGAAATTCAAGAAACAAGAATAAGGAAGACATCATGACTCCCCCCTCAATGGAATAGATCAACATTTCAATATATAGAATGTGGAGATGAAGAGACTGATGAAATGCCAGAAATGGAATTGAAAAGATTAATCATAGCATAACTCAGAAGCAAATCCATGAATGAAAGAAGGCCATAGATGACATGAATGAAAATTTTCCTCATGAAATTTAGATTTTAAAAGGAAAACAAAATGAAATATTAGAAATTAAGAATTCAATAGATCAAATAAAAATGTGGTAGAAAGCCTTAACAGCAGATTTGGTGAGACAGAAGAAAGATTATCTGAATTAGAAGACAAGTCTTTGGAAATCTTTAGGTTCATACAAAAAGAAAAAAAAAAAGAAGAAACTAGAAAATATAAAAACAGTATTAGAATTAATGGGATACTATCAAATGATTCAACACATGAGTTGTAGGAGTTCCTGAAGGTGTGGAAACAGAGAATGAACTAGAAGGCCTACTTAGTGAAATTATTACAGAAAACTTCTCCAATTTGGAGGAAGAAAGGGACATCAAAGTACAGGAAGTACACAGAACTCCTATTAGACATAACCAGGAAAGATCTTCACCACAACATATTGTAGTCAAACTGTAAACAAAAAAACATTTTGATGACTGTATGTGTGCTAGAATCTATCCATTTATTTTAGGTTTCCCAATTTGTTGGCATACAAGTCTTTGTTGTAATTCCTGAGGAGTCCTTTTATTTCTGTGGTACCTGTTGTTACATTTCTTTTTCCTTTTTTTTTTTTTTTGACAGGCAGAGTAAGACATTTCTTTTTTCATTTCATTCATGATGAAAACCTTAAGCAAACTGGGAATAGAAGTAACATTCCTCAACACAATAAAGGCAATTTATGACAAATCCATGGCCAGCATCCTATTGAATGGGGAAGAGCTGGAAGCATGCCCCCTGTGAACAGGAGCTAGGCAAGGATGCCCACTCTCACCATTGCTAATTAATAGAATACTGGAAATTTTAGCCAGACCCATTAGGAAGGAAGGAAGGAAGGGAGAGAGGGAGGGAGGGAGGGAGGGAGGGAGGGACATAAATTGGGAAAGAGGAACTCAAAATATCCCTATTTGCAGATGGTATGATTCCATAAATAGGGGATACAAAAGACTCCACTGAGAGACTACTGGAACTCATAAAAGAGTTTGGTAAATTGGCAGGATTTAAAATCAACACACAAGTCAATAGCTTTTGCATACATAGACAATGCCATGGCTGACAAACAACTTCTAAGATCAATCTCATTCACAATAGCTACAAAACAATTAGATATCTTGGAATAAATTTAACCAAGGAAGCAAAATATATCTATGATTAAAAGTACAAATCATTAAAGAAAGAAGTAGAAGAAGATATAAAAAATAAAAATTCTTCCATGTTTATGGATTTGAAGAATCAGTATAATCAAAATGTCCATATGACAGAATGCAATTTATCGTTTCATTGTGATGCCAATCAGAATATCAGTGACAGAGCAGGTATAATCAAAACATCCTGTTACTATTACAAAAACATACATTTAGACCTATGGAACAGAAAAGTAACTCCAGTATACGCAGGTAAAACCAACTTTTCTTTGACAAAGGAGCTAAACTGAATCCCTGGAGAGAGTAAAGTCTCTTCATAAAATAGGGCTGGGAAAACTGGATCTTCACATGCAAGAGCATGAAACTAGACCCCTACGTTACACCTTACACAAAAATCCACTCAAAGTGGATCAAAGACCCAAATCTATGATCTGATACCATCAAATTACTAGAGAACATTAGGGAAACTCTGCAAGACTTTGTCATAGGGAAAGACTTCTTGAAAAAAGACCCCAGAAGCACAGGCAATCAAAGTCAAAATTGACAAATGAAATTATTTTAAGCTGAGAAGATTCTGCACTACAAAAGAAATACTCATAAAAGTGAAGAGACAACCAACAGAATGGGAGAAAATATTTGCAAACTACACAACTGATAAAGAGTTGTCTCCCTTAAATCTATAAAGAGTTCAAGAAATTCAACAACAACAAAACAAACTATCCAGTTAAGAAATGGGCAAAGGACATGAACAGGCATTTTTCAAGAAAGCAAATTCAAATGGCCAACAGACACTTGAAAAAATGCTCAGGCTCGGGGTCAGTGCTGTGGCACACTGCGTTAACACCCTGGCCTGAAGTGCCAGCATCCTATATGGGTGCCAGTTCGAGACCTGGCTGCTCCGCTTCCAATCCAGGTCTCTGATATGGCCTGGGAAAACAGTAGAAAATGGCCCAACCCCTTGGGCAACTGCACCCACATAGGAGACCCAGAAGAAACTCCTGAATCCTGGCTTCAGATCAGCACAGCTCCAGCCATTTTGGCCAATTGGAGAGTGAACCAGAGGATGGAAGACCTCTCTCTCTCTCTCTCTCTCTCTCTCTCTCTCTCTCTTTCTCTCTCTGTCTCTCTGCATCTCCTCTCTCTGTGTAACTCTGACTTTCAAATAAATAAATAAATCTTAAAAAAATGCTCAGGATCACTAGCCATCAGGGAAATGCAAATTGAAACCACAATGAGGTTTCACCTCACCCCTAATGGCTCTCCTACAGAAATCAACACACAAAAAATGCTGGTAAGAATGTAGTGAAAAAGGTACCCTAATACACTTGGTGGGAATGTAATCTGGTGCAGCCACTGTGAAACACAGTATGGAGATACCTCAGAAATCTAAATTAGATTTAACATATGATCCAGCCATCACGCTCCTGGGAATTTACCCAAATCTAAAGACTTCAGCATATGAAAGAGTTATCTGCACCCCCATGTTCATTACAGCTCAATTCACAATAGATAAGATTCAACCCAGATGTCCACCAACAGTTGCTTGGATAAGGAGACTGCGGTATATATACAATATGGAGTACTGCTCAGCTGTAAAGGTAAGGTAAGGTAAAGTAAGGTAAGGTAACGTATGGTATGGTATGATATGGTATGGTATAGGAAAAGGAAAGAAAGGGAAGGGAAGGGAAGGGAAAAGAAAGGAAAGGAAAGGAAAAGAAAAGAAATCCTGATGTGGAGATACTGTAGTCTCAGGGAAGAGTTAGGGAAAAACTGCAGAGGAAACTCTTCCAGAATTAGAGGAACATGGTGGACCTACGTGGAGGGCACAGGTGCCCACAGCTTGGGAGACCTTCTGCCGAGAGTCTCCGCTCCCATGCTGGAAAGGGAGGTAAAGAAAAACTGCAGTAGCCTGAGACACTGACAGAAAAGTGGCAGGAAGAGCCCAGAGGGAACGAGGATTGAAGCCCTATGGGGGAAAGTATACCAGCCTAACAGAGGAGAGAAAAAAATAATAAAAGGAACCAGTATAGAAATGATTCTCTCCACTCTCATTACAAAGGTGAGTGAGAATATAGAACAAGTGCCATTTTGGACATACTTAAGAGCTGTGCCAGCTCGGAGCTGTGCCCACCCTCAGCCAAGCAGAAAATTCTGACTCTGGTGGGGAGAAATAACAGGAGACTAAGACCTAGTGAACGTGTGGAGCTTATGAACCAGGACTGTGAAAAAAAAAAACTGAGGGTGTGTGGGAAAATTCATGGTGTGGCTGAAACGTGAGTAGTCTCAGTGGGAGATGCCACAAATTTGGGCGGCATTGGTTACCCAGTGAGAGACATTGCAGGGGAATCTGAGCTTACACTGAGGACTGCACAAATCCTGTGTATGGTCCTTGGGACAGAGCAGACAAATATTATACCCACTGGGGCTAGCACTCAGGCACTGATTGCCATTGAGGAGAAGAGCTAAGCTGAGCAGAATTACTTCCCTTATGAATTAAAAAAGAGAGAGAGAGAGAGAAGATTTACCATGCCAAACCTGGGTGTGTCATTTGGCATACCCTTAACCCTGAAGAATTGAACAGAGCTCTCTGGACACACCCACCACAAGCCTCAAGAGATTCACCAAAAGTAGACAGTCCACTTAATCTAGAGTCATAGTATAATGAGAAAATCCATCACAGCGAGGAAAAAAAAGAAGAAACCAAAGAATATCTCCACAATGCCAAACTACAAATGCAACAACTGAGGAAATAAGAACAATGAAGACATGATGATGCTCCCAAATGAACATGACACTCCAATACAAGATTATGAAGATGATGAGATAGAAGAAATGCAAGATAGAGATTTCAAAAAATTTATGATAAGAACATTTAGAAGTTATCAAAAACAAATGAATGAACTACTGAAATCCATACAGGACAGGACAGAAAATCTCTCATGAAAATGAAATTTTAAGGAGCAATCAAAATGAAATGAGGAATTTAGTAGAACATGAAATAGAGATATTGAAGAGAAATCAAAATGAAATGAAGAATGCAATAGAACAAATGAAAAATGCATTTGAGAGCCTTAAAAAGAGAATTAGTGAGATAGAAGAGAGAATACCAGACTTAGAAGACAGCACAGGAAAGTATACAGTCAAACCAAAGAAAAGAAGAGGAAATTAGAAATCTAAAAAATATTGTTGGAAATCTACAGGATACTATTAAAAAACCCAACATTCATGTTCTAGGAGTTCCTGAAGGCATGGAGAGAGAAAAAGGATTAGAAGGCCTTTTTAGTGATATGCTAGCAGAAAACTTCCAAGGTTTGGAGAAGCAAAGAGACATCCTAGTACAGGAAGCACATAGAACCCCTAGGAAACATGACCAAAAGAGATCCTCACCATGGCACATTATAATTAAACTCACCACAGTGAAACATAAAGAAAAGATTCTAAAATGTGCAAGAGAAAAACATAAGATTACTCTCAGAGGATCTCCAATTAGACTCACAGCAGACTTCTCATCTGAAACCCTACAGGCTAGGAGGGAATGGTGAGATATAGCCCAAGTACTAAGAGAAAAAAACTGCCAACCCAGAATATTATATCCTGCAAAGCTCTCATTTGTGAATGAAGGTGAAATAAAGACCTTTCATAGCAAACAGAAATTGAAAGAATTTGTTGCCACTTGACCAGCCCTGCAAAAGATGCTTAAAGATGTGTTACACACAGAAACATAGCCATCAATACGAAAGAAGGTAAAGGAAGAAAACCTCCCAGTAAAAGATCACAGGAAGCTCAAAGCATATATTAGAGATATCTTTGGAAAAATTGTAGGGTAAAGTCATTACTTATCAATAGTCACATTGAATATAAATGGCCTCAATTTTTTCTAGTTAAAGGCACAGACTGGCTGAATGTATTAAAAAACAAAACCCATCTATTTGCTGTTTACAAGAAACACATCTTTCCAACAAAGATGCATGCAGCCTGAAGGTAAAAGGTTGGAAAAAGATATTCCATGCCAACAGAAACCAAAAAAGAGCTGGCATAGCCATCTTAATATCAGACAAAATAAACTTTAACACTAAAACTGTTAAAAGAGACAAAGAGGATCAATTATAAATGTATATGTACCTAATTACAGGGCACCGGTTTATTTAAAAGATTTGTTAAAGGACTTAAAGGGAGACTTAGACCCCAATACAATAGTCTGGGGGACTTCAATACTCCAATCTCAGAGACAGACAGATCAACCAGACAGAAGATCAATAAGGTAACAGCAGATTTAATTAATACTATAGTCCAAATGGATCTAACAGATATCTACAGAACTTTTCATCCTACACTTAAAGAATACACATTCTTCTCAGAAGTACATGGAACCTACTCTAGCATTGACCACATACTATGAAATAAAGCAAATCTCAGCAAATTCAAAAGAATTAGAATCATACAATGTAGCTTCTCAGACCACAGTGGAATGAAGCTGGAAATTAGCAACTCAGGCATCGCTAGAGCATATGCAAACACACAGAGAGTGAACAACATGCTCCTGAAAGAACAATGGGTCATAGAAGATATCAAAAGAGAAATGAAAAACTCTCTGGAAGTAAATGAGGATAACAACACAACATATCAAAACTTATAGGATACAGCAAAAGTAGTGTTAAGAGGAAAGTTTATAGTAATAGGTGCCTACATCAAGAAATCAGAAAGGTACCAAGCAAATGAGGGTCTCAAGAATGTAGAAAAACAACAGCAAATCAGACCCAAATCTAGTAAGAGAAGAGGAATAATTAAAATTAGAAAAGAAATCAACAGAATTGAATCCAAAAAAAGAACATTAAAAAAGATCAGCAAAACGAAGAGCTGGGTTTTTTTTGAAAAAAATAAACAAAATTGACACACCATTGGCTCAACTAACTAAAAAAAGAAGAGAAAAGACCCAAATCAATAAAAATCAGAGATGAAAAATGAATGTAACAACAGATACCACAGAAATTAAAAAAAGTCATCAGAAATTACTACAAAGAGTTGTATGTCAGCAAACAGGGAAATTATCAGAAATGGATCGATTCCTGGACACATGCAATCTACCTAAATTGAGCCATGAAGACAAAGAAAATCAAAACAGACCCATAACCAAGTCAGAAAGTGAATCAGTAATAGAGGCCCTCCCAACAAAGAAAAGCCCAGGACCAGATGGATTCACTGCTGAATTCTACCAGACATTTAAAGAAAAACTAACTCCAATTCTCATCAAACTATTCAGAACAATTGAAAAAAAACAGAATCCTCCCAAATTCTTTTTATGAAGCCAGCATCACCTTAATTCCTAAGCCAGAAAAAGATGCAGCATTGAAAGAGAATTACAGACCAATGTGCTTGATGAACATAGATGCAAAAAACCTCAATAAAATTCTGGCCAATAGAATGCAACAACACATCAGAAAGATCATCCACCCAGACCAAGTGGTATGCAGGGATAGTTCAATGTTCACAAATCAATCATCATGATACACCACATTAACAAACTGCAAACGAAATACCATATGATTACCTCAATAGATACAGAGAAAGCATTTGATAAAATACAACACCCTTTCATGATGAAAACTCTAAGCAAACTGGGTATAGAAGTAACATTCCTCAATACAATCAAAGCAATCTATGAAAAACCCATGGCCAGCATCCTATTGAATGGGGGAAAGTTGGAAGCATTTCCACTGAGATCTGGTACCAGACAGGGATGCCCACTCTCACCACTGCTATTCAATATAGTTCTGGAAGTCTTAGCCAGAGCTATTAGGCAAGAAAAAGAAATAAAAGGGATATAAATTGGGAAGGAAGAAGTCAAACTATCCCTCTTTGCAGATGATATGATTCTTTATTTAGGGAATCCAAAGAACTCTACTGAGAGACTACTGGAACTCATAGAAGAGTTTGGCAAAGTAGCAGGATAAAAAATCAATGCACAAAAATTAACAGCCTTGGTATACACAGACAATGCCATGGCTGAGGAAGAACTTCTAAGATCAATTCCATTCACAACAGTCACAAAAACAATCTAATACCTTGGAATAAACTTAACCAAGGACGTCAAAGATCTCTACAATGAGAATTACAAAATCTTAGAGAAAGAAATAGAAGAGGATACCAAAAATGGAAAAACCTTCCATGCTCATGGATTGGAAGAATCAATATCATCAAAATATCCATTCTCCTAAAAGCAATTTATACATTCAAGGCAATACCAATCAAAATACCAAAGACATTCTTCTCAGATCTGGAAAAAATGATGCTGAAATTCATATGGAGACACAGGAGACCTCAAATAGCTAAAGCAATCTTGTACAACAAAAACAAAGCCAGAGGCATCACAATACCAGATTTCAGGACATACTACAGGGCAGTTATAATCAAAACAGCATGGTACTGGTAAAGAAACAGATGGATAGACCAATGGAACAGAAGAAACACCAGAAATCAATCCAAACATCTACAGCCAACTTATATTCGATCAAGGATCTAAGACCAATTCCTGGAGCAAGAACAGTCTATTCAAAAAATGGTACTGGGAAAAATGGATCTCCACATGCAGAAACACGAAGCAAGAACCCTACCTTACACACAAAAATCCACTCAACATGGATTAAAGACTTAAATCTATGACCCAACACCATCAAATTATTACAGAACATTGGAGAAACCCTACAAGATATTGGTACAGGCAAAGACTTCCTGTGAAAGACCCTGGAGGCACAGGCAGTCAAAGCCAAAATTAACAATTGGGATTACATCAAATTGAGAAGTTACTGTACTACAAAAGAAACAGTCAGGAAAGTGAAGATGCAACCGACAGTTGGGAAAATATATTTGCAAATTATGCAACTGATAAAGGTTTAACAACCAGAATCTACAAGGAGATCAAGAAACTCCATAACAGCAAAACATACAACCTACTTAAGAGGTGGGCCAAGGACCTCAATGGACATTTTTCAAAAGAGGAAATCTAAATGGCCAACAGACACATGAAAAAATGTTCAAGATCACTAGCCATCAGGCAAATGCAAATCAAAACTACAATGAGGTTTCACCTCACCCCGGTTAGAATGGCTGACATACAAAAATCAACTAACAACAGATGCTGGCAGGGTGTGGGGGAAAAGGGACACTAATCCACTGTTGATGGGAATGCTAACCAGTAAAGCCACAATGGAAGTCAGTTTGGAAATTGCTCAGAAACCTGAATATGGCCCTACCATGCAACCCAGCCATCCCACTCCTTGGAATTTACCCAAATGAAATTAAATTGGCAAATAAAAGAGCTGTCTGCACCTCAATGTGTACTGCAGCTCAATTCACAATAGTTAAGAAAGGGAATCAACCTAAATGCCCATCAACAATAGACTGGATAAAGAAATTATTATGCTATAGAATACTATACAGCAGTTAAAAAAAATGAAATCCGGTCATTTGCAACAAAATGGAAGAATCTGAAAAACATCATGCTAAGTGAATTAAAAGAGTCCCAAAGGGATAATTATCATATGTTCTCCCTGATCAGTGACAACTGAGCACTTAAAAGGAAACCTATTGAAGTGAAATGGACACTATGAGAAACAGTGACTTGATCAGCCCTTGTCCTGACTGTCACGGAACAACTTACTATTTTATTCCTTTCAATGTTTTTTTGTTCTACTTAATACTATTGGTTGAACTCTGTAATCAACACACAATTATTCTTAGGTGTTTAAATTTAACTGAAAAGTGATCCCTGTTAAATATAAAGAGTGGGAATAAGAGAGGGAGGAGATGTACAGTTCGGCACATGCTCACTCGGACTTACCCCTAATGGTAGAGCTAGAAACATGCCAGGAGATTCTAATTTAATCCCATCAAGGTGGCATGTACCAATTTAATCTTACTTGTTAAAGTGATCAGTTCATAATTGATCAAAAAGATAGGATTGTCAAAGGGATTACATAAATAAGGCAAGTGTCTGCAAATAATTGATAGAATTAAAAAGGAGAGAATGATACTCCATGGGAAGCAGGATACATAGCAGACTCATAGAATGGCAAAAGCCCTAAATTGCACTCTGGCCTCAGAATCAGCCCTTAAGGCATTCAGATCTGACTAAAAATTTCATGATAGTTTCGCAGGCATGAAAAGCCAAGACACTCTGGCAAAAAAAAAAAAAAACCACAAAACCTAAATGAAAGATCTCTGTGAATGAGATCCCAGCCCAAAGAACAGGCCATCAAAAAGGCAGTACCTTTCTCTAAAGGGAGGAGAGAACTTCCCCTTTAAATATGGCCTTGTCTAAATAAGATTGGAGTTGGTGAACTCAAGAGGCTTCCATAGCCTTGGCAGTGCTTGACAAGAGCCTCACGTGATTACTGACATCATAAATAAGAATGTCTATTGTTAAATCAACAACGGGAGTCACTGTGCACCTGCTCCCCATGTAGGACCTCTGCCCTTAATGTGTTGTACTATGAGAATTAATGGCAAAACCACTACTCAAACAGTACTCTATACTTTGTGTGTCTTTGATATTCTGTATATAAAGATAATTAAAAATGAATCATGATGAAGAATGGGATGGGAGACGGAGTGGAAGATGGGATAGTTGCAGGTGGGAGGGAGCTTATGGAAGGAAAAGCTGATATAATTCAAGGGGTGTACTTTGGAAATTTATATTTATTAAATAAAAGTTAAAAAAATATCAAAAAAAGAAAATAAATCCTGAGTTTTGCAACAAAATTATCCACTTGGAAATCATTATACTTATTGAAATAAGCTAGTCTAAAAAAGGTAGAGACCATATGTTTTTCCTGATCTGAAGTAACTAATAGAGTACCTAAAATGTAATGTATTGGAGTGAAATGGCTAATTTGAGATACAATGATTTTTTTACAGTCCTTGTGTCTTCTTTTGAGGAACAGTGTTTTTTTTCCATGCTATCTGTTGAACTCTTTTACTTAGTGTAGGGTTAATCTTAGATCATTAAGTAAACTGAAAGCAGGTCTTTGTAAAAATTAAGAATGAGAATGGGTGAGGGAGGAGGAAGGGTTGAAGCATGGGTAGGAGGGAAGGTAAGGTGGGAAGTATCATTATGTTCCTAAACCTTTATATATGAAATACATGAAACCTGTATAAGTTAAAAAAAATTTTAAAAAAAAATTTTTAAAAGATAGAATTCTGCGGCTGCCATTGTTGTATAGCAGGTAAAAGCTGCCGCCTGCAATGCCAGCATCCCAAATGTGTTCTGGTTCCTATCTTGTCTGCTCCATTCCAAATCCAGGTTCCTAATATGGCTGGAAAAGATGCAAATGATGGCTCAAGTGCTTAGGCCCCTGCACCAAAGGGAAATTCAGATGAAGCTCCTGGCTTCGATTTAGCCTGGCTCCGACCATTATGGCAATTTAGGGAGTGAACCACTAGATAGACAAACTCTTTCTCTCCTTCTGTCCCTCTCTCAATCTGTAACTATGTCTTTTAAATAAATCTTCTTTCAAAAATACATTTCTAAGTTACTTCTAGGAATCATAAAGCTCTGCTTGCCATTTGTTTAAATTTGATCTAACTTTAATGTTTTTATTTTAACAACCTAACAATTATTAATGATACAAACAGTTTTCTATATGATTTCAGAGTATATTGTCTGTTACATAATTATCATCTGTGATTATTCCTTCATGAATGGCCAATCTAAGGAGATACTTAATTATCTTTTGATAATTCTAACCTCCAATGAGACTACAACCTCTTTTAAACAATATATTTTCCACCAGCTAATCATTTTTTAACTTTTCCTGCATCCATCATCCAAAATAAAAATAAAGAGGCATAGTGCTTTACATGTGTTAATAGTAGATATCAAATAACTATCTGGAGAAAGATTAGTTATGATCATTCCCACATGGTACCCAATGCCATTCTCAGAACAAAGGTAGAAACCAAACAGAAAATAAATAACCACTCATGATTATTTCAATTTCTGCACAATCTATGCTGCGTAGAGCATCTGAATAAACATTACAGACCAAAGCAATTAAAACATTACATTTAACTCTGAAACAGAAATGATTCAAGATTTGTCAAAAAGGATTTTTTTTGGTGTTGAAATACAATACACCACCAATCACATTTGTAAACTTATGTTTTCCTACATGAAATTTTAAAAACTTTACGTTTTAAGTAGAGTCTCTTTTGCAGATTCCATGTGTTTCATGATAATGCTTTGAAAAGCTGACAGCTCTAATGCTTCTTGGCGATTGTGAAAGTCTTCTACATCAACTAAACGTAAATTTCTGCAAGAGATAAAAATGAACATTAACAAATATGAGGTACTTTGGGTATTTAATTTTTTGCAAACTAGTAAAAAAAAACCTGTGTTCCATAAAATTAGATATTTAGTAACATGAGATGGCATAATTTTGAGAATAATTTTATAATGAAATTTAATAGGAACAAAATATATCATGAAACTTCACTCTAAAGTAGAAGGTGGCTGCAGTAACTGAGATTGATAGAGTATACTGGTTATTGCTTTCAAAATGGAATAATTTAAAATGAGAAAAGATATACTTTTTAATGCTTAGGAGGATTTACCACTACTAAAACAAAAATTGCACACTCTCAGAAAATAGTCTTGAATAAAACAGAACAATAGATTGAGGAGTTTTCACACTAAGCTATAAGGCATCAAAATATTTCAATTTCACAGATTATCTGAGTTAGCAGTTTTCAATACTTACTATCCTTTTTCTGACCACAAGACTAGGATGGTGTCTCTCTCTCTCTCTCTCTCTCTCTCTCTCTCTCTCTATATATATATATATATATATATATAGACAGATAGATAGATAGATGATATAGATATAGATATCTATCTATCTATCTATCTATCTATCTATATATCTTTACTCATCTAAGACTTCTCTATGGCAGATTAACTAAACTAAAAGAACAATATTAGTTACCACTAGTATCATTGTGTTATTTAATTCAGCTACAGATTCCTTCACTACTGGAGAAACTGCTATTTAATTTCCATGTAATTAAGTAGTTTTTATAGCATTTCCAATTTGGTCAAGGTGCTGAATTATTAAGAAGGCGGGAAATATTATCAGAAACTCTTATTACTTTCTCAGGTTGGTTCCTATAACGGTTTAGCAGTGGAGCAACAGCTCAAACTATTGGTTTAAGACGACAGAAAAGGTCTGGGAAAAGAATATTTGTATTATTGTACATTAGCTTGAATTTGGTTAGCAAACAGCAAATATTTTCTTGTTGAAAGGTTTTATGATGATGACTCTTCTAACCACCAAAATCATGTCTTCACTTCAATTTTCTATTAATAGAATCATGTAGCTGCAAATCTAACTGTGAACCTTAGGATCTTCTCTTAACTCTTCCTATCCTTTATGTATCATATCCAATTGGAAGTAAATTTCTATAAAATCCTCTGTCAGTCATATTCTCTCTCCTGTCCTTACCTTTGCCATTTGAGTCTGAAATCCACTTCAATCCTTAGCTCCATCACCGATTTCAGGTAGGAGCAATTCTTGCCCAGTACCTTGGACTCAACATCAAGTCAGTTTATTACTTTGTTCTCCAGTTCTCAAAACTAATCAATCTCATTCCAATCCCATTGCTTAGTTGTCTCATTAATTTTTCCTTTTCTTGGAGATATGTTTTGCTTTTACCAATTCTACTCCTCTATAACTTTCAAAGTAGCACTAAAAAGGCAGTGTCTACAACTGCTGTTTTTACTTAATAAAAAATGTATCCTGCAGACCTTTCCAAATATAGCACATTGAGATTTTTCTCACCCATACTTTATAGCTATATAATATTCCATTATGTAAATGTACTATAGTTTATTCTACCAATCCACTATAGATAGATACTTTGTTGTTTCCAGTGTTTTGCTGATAAACAAATGCCACGATAAAGAATTTGATACCTATATCATTTCATACATTTTCAGGTGCATCTGTAGGTTACTTTCCCAAAAGTGAGACTGCTAGCATCAAGCATAATTTGTAAAAGTCTTAGTATGCCTGTGTTCCCTTCAAAAAGGAACCAGTTTCCAAGTTTCACCAAAAAAAATGAGATGCCAAGGTGTCTAAATTTTACCAAATGGAGGGGAAGGAAGTAATATTTTTTCACTGTAGTTTTTATTCAATCTCTTTTCATTTATTGTGTTGAGTTAGGCTAAACATCTTTTTAATGTGTCGATTGATTTAAGTTGTATCCTGAGTGCTGTACTCATGAAATAAATGAATTCATATGTTCTATTCTAGCAGTATTTTCCTGGGTTTACCATAGTCAAATCATGAATTTTCAAAAATCCATTTTATCTTTTAAAATGAGCTTAACTTTCTTAGACACCTCCCATTTACATTCAACTATTATAATCTATACTAAAATTTCTATATTTTGTTGGGATCCTCCTGTATTTTTCAAGCAAAAGTAAAAATTGTGCTATGTAGATTATGACTGCATGAAAAGTGCTGTTTCTTTCATTAAGCTACTTCTGTCCATGTAAATACCAAATCACAGGAATGTGCACATTCGCGTGGATACAGCATCCCATCAAGTTTCCATGCCCTTTATTTTAGATCATTCAGATGATTTTGGATACTAATATTTCTCCATCTACTACCACATACAAAGACAGAGATGTCCTATATTTCCAAGTTCTGCTGAGATTCAGAGCAAATGACTGCCACCCAGGGCATGGATAACATGTATATTCATTGCTGACTACCACTCAGAGGGGTAGCACTCATTAATGTCCTCTCTACTCTTAAATAGAGAGTAGCAAAAGTATAAGCCTTCAAAGGTTGGTGGGGTTCTCTCTTCACATACAGATCCCAAAACTTCTTTCTCATTTGTCTTTATTATCCTTGGAAAAAGACAACATCTTTGCCATGACAAACAGGAAGCTTGAATATTGTTTGTTTGTTTAAAATTCATTTACTTATTTGAAAGTGAGAGTTACGTAGAGAAAGGGTAAGACAGAGAGAAAGAAAACTCTTCCATCCATTGAATCACTTCCCATATGGCCACAACAGTGGAGCTTGGCCAGGCTGAAGCCTGGTACTCCATCAGGGTCTCCCATGTGGGTGGTGGGGTCCAAATACTTGGGCCATATTCCACTGCTTTTCCCAAGCCATTAGCAAGGAGCTGGATTGGAAGTGGAGCAGCCCAAACATCCATCCTATATGGATGCCGGTGACAGAGAGGGCAGCTTTACTCACTATACCACATGCTGGCCCCTAGAGAACCTAAATTTCAGACACAACCACTATTCACTGCTTCTCATCTTGGCTTTATTACTCCCCTACCTTCTCCTTTCATTTTCTTTTTTGTCTCATATCTCCTGGCATTGGCTATATCCTTATGGACTGCACTGGGCCCCATCCCTCCAGTTTAGTGTGTTTGGGGGTTCCATCTGTTAATGTATATAAAATAAAGCAACCTGTAGAATTATTTTTTAAATAAAATGTGCTAATGTATGTAGACATTCTTTGTAAAAGTGACATACTACATTGTATGACACATGACTGCATGCATGGCCCTTGTCAGGAGAAGGTATTTGAGCCCCAACAGCCCAAACAAAATAAATGAGAAAAACATGGGGCAATGAGATGGCCTCTTCATATTCACTATAAGCCAAATTAAGCAGACCAAGAAACTCACACCAAATAATGAAAAATTGGAAGAACTTCCTAGCAGTATGTAATATGACAACCAAAAGCCAGTTCTAAGAATCCTAGCCCTTCTCTGAAGTCACCATAGATATCTGAAGTATGAAAAAAAGCCTGGAATGCTTTAGAAACCCAGTGTAGTTTGACCACATCCTACAGGCCATGGTTCATCCAGCAAAATTTGCCCCAAGGCTCCAGAAAACTTCCTGGTATGCAACTGGGAATGCAGGTAGAAGGGAGCAACAAACTAGAATAGCTAACTCACACATAGAAGGTAGAACTTCCTGAAAATGAGCTGGAATGAAACTTCTTCCTCAAGCTTCTCCCCAAAGAGAATCACTCAAAATTTATAAAGCAATCCTATACTAAGGGAAGTTACAGCACATTCTGTAAACAGAAAACCTATACAGATAAAATCATAAACTCTTGCTGTAATACAAACATAAGATCAAATATCAAAATATATATGCTATGAGTAAATTAATTTACTAAACATGTTTATTTTCCAAACTTAACATGAAAAGTTAATATATTACAACAAGAATATAAGCATATTTTCTTTGTCTTTTCGTATTTTGAATTAGATAAAGTAGCCTTAAATTTAATACGGAAAAATGAGGGGGTATATGTGGTCTAGTGCTTCAGATGTACATGTCTCACATCAGAGTGTCTGGGTTCACATTCCAACTCCTCACAATTGCTTTCTGCCAATGCAGACCTTGGGAGACAGCAGTGATGGCTGAAGTAGTTGGGGACCTGCCACTCACAGAGGAGACCTGGATTGAGTTCCCACCACCTGGCTTCAGTCCCAGCCCAATCGCAATTGTCTGAGCAGTAAGCCAAAAGGCGGAAGCTGGCACTCTCCCTCTTTTTTTCCTTCCTATACCTCTCAAATTAAAAAAAAAAAAAGTTTAGGGGCCAGCGTTGAGGTGTTGTGGCTAAAGCCACTGCCCGCAGTGCTGGCATCCCATATGGGCGCTGGTTCTAGCCCCAGCTGCTATTCTTCTGATCCAGCTCTCTGCTATGGCCTGGGAAAGCAGTAGAAGATGGCCTAAGTCCTTGGGCCCCTGCACCAGCATGGGAGACCCAGAAGCTCCTGGCTCCTGACTTTGGATCGGCACAGTTCCAGCCCTTGCAACCATTTGGGGAGTGAACCAGTGGATGGAAGACCACTCTTTCTCTGCCTCTCCTTCTCCCTATGTGTAACTCTGACTTTCAAATAAATAAAAAAAAAAGTTTAAAAATGAAAGGGAGCAGTCATTTGGTACGGCTGTTAAGACACCACTTGGGCCAGCGCCGCGGCTCACTAGGCTAATCCTCCGCCTTGCGGCGCCGGCACCCCGGGTTCAAGTCCCGGTTTGGGCCCCGGATTTTTGTCCTGGTTGCCCCTCTTCCAGGCCAGCTCTCTGCTGTGGCCCGGGAAGGCAGTGCAGGATGGCCCAAGTCCTTGGTCCCTGCACTCGCATGGGAGACCAGGAGAGGCACCTGGCTCCTGGCTTCGATCAGCGTGGTGCGCCGGCTGCAGCGGCCATTGGAGGGTGAACCAACAGAAAAGGAAGACCTTTCTCTCTGTCTCTCTCTCTCTCTCTCTCACTGTCCACTATGCCTGTAAAAAAAAAAAAAAAAAAAAAAAAAGGACACCACTTGGGATGCCCATGTCCCATTTGACAGAGTCTGAATTCAAGTTCCTGCTCTTCTTTCAATCCAGCTTCCTACTAATGCACACCCTGCAGCAGGTAATGGCTCAAGTACTTGCATCCCTGCCATTCACATGGGCGACTTGGATAGAATTTTAGGCTCCTGGCTTTGGCCTGGCCCAACACTGACTGTTATGGGCATGCTGGGGGCAAACCAGCAGATGGAAGCATGATGTTTTCCCTCCCTCCCTCCCTCCCTCTCTTCCATCCTTTTCCCTTTCTCCTTCCCCTTCTCCTTCCCCTTACTCTCTTTCTCTCTGTCTCCCTCTCTCCCTTCCTCTCTCATAAATAAAAATAAATACATATATAAAACTTTCAAAAACTAGCCAAAAAAAAGGAGCCTAGATGTTAAGATGCCCGCATTGGACTGCCTGAGTTTGGTTCCTGATTCTGGTCCTGGATCTGGTTCTTGATTCCACCTTTCTGCTAATGCAGAACCTGAGAGTAGGGGTCAACAGTGATGGAATAAGTGGTTGGGTTCCTGCCACCCATGTGGGAGACGTGGATGGAATTTCTGGCTCCAGACCCCTGGCTCCAGACCCAGTCTGGACCTGACACTGCCCCAGGAACTGTGGGCATTTGCGGAGTGAACCAGTACATACAAGCTTTCAAATAAATAAAATAAATCTTTAAAAAAAACCTAAAGACAATTTAAAAGTTTTTCAAGGTACCAAGGAGATCCCATGCTCAATTTACTGAACAGGAGACTTTCTTAACGAAGACTAGGAATTCAATTAGAAATGAGTGAGAGAGAGAGAGGTTAACAATATAAAAATTTTTCAATTTCTGTACAACTAAGAGGATTATAAAATCAATCAGTGACAAAATTATAAACCTGGGGTTTTGTGGGTACTTGATTTGTGTATTTCAGATAATAGGCAAAGAATTAAAACTTCTATTATACTGAGATCATAAAATTGATAAAGAACTCAACAGGAAAATAGACAAAATACATAAGAGAATTCAAAATCAAACAAATTCAAGTAGGCAACAAATATAAAAAAAGATACTCAAGTTTCCTAGCAGTCCAGCAAATGCAAATGGAAGTAATGACAGGATAACATTTTACACATTGATGGGACAGATGCTATAACACATACAGGTAGAGTTTTGGGAGGAGTTCTCATGCACTGTTAGTGAAATGTAAAGTATCAAACATTTCTAGAAATAAATCTAGCAATATCTACCAAAATGAAACACAGCAATACTTTGATCCAAGAGTCCCACTTTTGGGATCCTACCCTAATAAAACACAAGCACCAGGAAATAAGGACACACATACACATTTACTTCCTGATACATTATTCATTTTTTTTTTAAAGATTTTATTTATTTATTTATTTGAGAGGTAGAGCTACAGACAGTGTGAGAGAGAGACAGAGAGAAAGGTCTTCATTCTGTTGGTTCACTTCCCAGATGGCCGCAATGGCTGGAACTGCACTTATCTGAAGCCAGGAGCCAGGAGCTTCTTCCTGGTCTCCCACATGGGTGCAGAAGTCCAAGCATTTGAGTCATCTTCTGCTGCTTTCTCAGGCCACAGCAAATGCTGGATTGGAAGAGGAGCAGCCGGGACTAGAAGGGCACCCATCTGGGATGCCAGCATTGCAGGCAGAGGATTAACCTACTGCGCCATGGCGCTGGCCCCTGATACATTATTCATAATAGCAGAAACTGAAAGCAAAATGAATGTATGAATGTCCTTAATGGAGGTATAGCTGAAAAAAAAAATGATTCAACCATACCGTAAAAATTGTAGGCCTTTGAGAAAGTATAAATTTCATTCACATTTCTCATTCATGGGGGTTATTGCAAAATATTCTTGAGAAAATTAAATAAAATAGTATGCATGGGCATTTTTAAGGAACAAAAAATTATATATGTATAAATTTATGCTACAAATGTATTTATGTGTGAGGGTATACAAAAATATGTGGTCATATGAACATAAAGGAAATATGCGGAGATATCCACCTAGATTGTTAGCATGTGTCATTTGGCTGGGTTTATAAAAAGTAGGATAACCATGAGGAAAACATGTTATTCCCGCAGTCCGTGGTCCCCCGAAAATCACACCACCAGAGACCGAAGTTGAAGCCAATTAGCAGGGTCGTTTTTATTATGAGTTCGAACCCAGGTCTCTCAGTGCCTCCAGGAGAGGAAGCCCCCCGAGAAGCCCCGAGCCCAATTCTTAACAGGCTTTAGGGGAATGCTTAGGTCAAGCTGACACTTCTGATAAGTCCCATCATCGCTGCAGACTCCAGGGAAGAGGCTGGTTGTTATCTCAAGCTTTAAACCTCCCTTTTACACTCCTGGACCTGGGTCAGGGTAGGGTCACATCTGGCCAGGTGGAGGAAAGGGGGAGTGTACGATAGCAAGGGCCAGGAATGGGCAGTGGTGCGAGTCATACAATAATCAACTTAATGTAGTTACTGGATTACTTAGCTCAACATCTAACATAATACATATATAAAGTCAAAGACACTTAGCATTGCTTATTATTACTACTAGTTGCCTAATAAGCTAATGTGATTACACTTTAGGTTACATTAAAATAATGATGATATTTTCTAGCACTATTATAATGGATAATAAGGGCATAGTAAAAGCTGGTTGTGCAGGTGTCTTCTCAAACACATGGGTGGGAGTCAATCAGAGAAAAGAAAAACAAAGGCTGTACTTAAAGTGTGATCACATAAAAGTGTGGTCACATTTATGTAGTTATATAAACATTATATGTGTAATGCATCAAGAAATTTAACAAAAATTTGTTACACAAAGGGAGAAGAGGAACAAAAAGAAGCTCTAAAGGAATGAAGGAACCTTAGACACCACACAGTCACCAGACATTGGGATTGGTGTGGGAAAACTGAGGCCTGGGGAGAAATTACAGATGGTGGCAGAACTGGGGCAAGTGAGAGGGCTTCATTTCCTGGAGCAAGTCCCAGGAGTAGGGTTAGGGTTAGGACTCAGCGTCCTCTAGAATATGATGTTGGAAGCTAGCATATGTTTGGGAGGTTCTAAGGGCAGAGACAGTCATAGCATTTAGCGTAATTTTAAAGGCAGCAGTTTTCCTTTAGCCAGGCTGGGACACAGAACAATACATGCACTCACTGTGCCCTCCTACAGTCAGGAAAACTGCAATGAAAACTAGGAGACCCAGAAGAGACCCAGCAGAAGCTGTGGTTGGGGTGAGTAAGGGCTAACCAGAACAACCCTCTCAACCCAAACTTTGGAAATCAGAGTGCCATCTCCTAACAAGCGCATGGGCCCCTCTAGGTTTCGAGAGAGGTGAAAGGACGCCTTCTTTAAGAAAAATCTGTAAATCTGTAGTAGTTTTTGCAAGTGGAAACACAAGTCCACGTGAGCATTTTACTAGGATGCCTCTGGCAGGAGAGGGCGCATGAAATCAAAGCTCTAATTCCACATGGCAATCTCTTCTGCACCTCAGGAGCCAAGCTCTCTTTCTCCAGCAGCACCACCTACCTTCATCTCTAGCTCTGCCAAGCACTTCCCACACAGGGCTGCAAGGTCCCCCAAGACAACACCTAGGAGGGCAGGTCGTGATCCCCAGCAGGAATTTCCCTCATACCACTCACTCGGGCAAAATCTACTAGATGTGTAAACTGTTTAGAGAATTGTAGCAGCTAATGTACCTTGCAACTTTTAAAAAGGTACAAAAATTCAGCCCGTTAACTGTAATCATCTTGAGTATGGCCGCTAACTGGATGGGGAAGAGGAAGGGCATAATTGGGTTTGAGATAAAAGGCAATGTTCACTTTTTATTTTATATTCATCTATATTGTTTATTTAAAACCTTGTTTTAATACCTACATTAAATTTTTGATTAGTGTTTTAATTTGCAGTTAAAATTGTAAAAGAAATAATTAAGATCTGATTAAATAACTTTCATGTCTTTTCAAAACCTCAATAAGACCATAAATACTCACTTGTAAGTGCTGTGCCACAGAGCTAGCACAGCCAGCATTGTCGGGTTCATGGCATTCAAGTGATCCTTAATATAACTCTTTGCAGCTAAAAAAGATTTCCTCCATGGTTTTGGCAGAACTTCCATTCTAAAAACAAAGAGAAAATATTTAATTTTCTTCTTTAAAAAAGTCAAAAGAAAATACCTTTAGGGCAAATGTACTTTTTGAATAATGATTTTATTTTAATAGAAAATATATATCAATCTTGGTAATAAAAATATGCAATTATGTTTTAAATTATAAAAATACCATACTCTTCAGGGTTTGGAATAATTTCATTATAATAACAAATGATTGTAAAATTAGAATTGGATTTTTAACATGCAAGATAACTCATTTTTGTCTCTAAATACCTAATCCTATTGACTCTACAAATACCTTACAATGATCAAATGGAAACAGTAACCAGCTATCTATTGTAGATATCCTCAAAGATTCTCTATTTCAGGACACACAGCATTTAAATTTTCACTTGATTTTAAAAATACTTTAAGGATACAATCCAAGCTGCCTGTGGAAATATCCTTGAACTTTGTCCTCTGTTAACATATAAAGGTGATTTGCAAATCAAATCACAAACACTCTCTAATGTTGTTTTGTGAAAATACATTTATTCTCTAATGTCTATGACTTGAATAATCTTGTGTATTGAAGATATGCCATCTTAGCTTTTCAGAGTGTAGAGAGCTCCAACTTACAGTGACTCAACTTTACAAAATCAATTCACCTTTAGTAGAAACTATAAGTTTGAATTTTAATTTTCTCCTTTGTTAATGATAAGCATATGATACTTTCTTGTATGCTGGGCAGCAGCAGTGAACACAAATCTCAGTCACACAATCATGAAAGCAAAAACTGGCTGGCGCCGCGGCTCAATAGGCTAATCCTCCGCCTTGTGGCGCCAGCACACCAGGTTCTAGTCCCAGTCGGGGCATCAGATTCTGTCCCGGTTGCCCCTCTTCCAGGCCAGCTCTCTGCTATGGCCCGGGAAGGCAGTGGAGGATGGCCCAAGTGCTTGGGCCCTGCACCCACATGGGAGACCAGGAGAAGCACTTGGCTCCTGGCTTCGGATCAGCGCAGTGAGCTGGCCGCAGCGCACCGGCCGGGGCAGCCATTGGAGGGTGAACCAATAGCAAAGGAAGACCTTTCTCTCTGTCTCTCTCTCTCACTGTCTACTCTGCCTGTCAAAAAAAAAAACAAAAAAACAAAAAAAACTAACACTTTAAAGTGTACTGTGGGGTTAAGCTATGACATGCAGTGAATTAGGTGAATTAAATGCAGTTTTGGCTTAAGATACTTTCAACTTAATGAGTTTATTGGATGACAATCTCACTCTAAGTTGAAAATCATCTGCATTATTTAAACACTTCCACTGCACAGCTATATTTTTTAAATTCTCAGGATTTTAAACTCCTAATCTTGCTTTATTACATAGTCAGCTTTATTCAATTTCACACATGTAGCCTTACAATCAACTTTACAAGTATGAAGGATGATTTTTTATCTTTCCCCAGGGGAAAAAAAAAAGCTGTTTTCCATAGAAAATAAGAGGAACTGACAACAGCACTTTTTTTGTCTAGTAGAAACAATTTGGGGCTTTTTTAAATGGTATAATATGAAATGAAATTGATTTGGTTACTTAGTAATATAAGTTCCATTCTTCAAATTATTTAAGAGATTTATTCTTAAATGTCATTTTTAGGGAAAATATATAGCAAGTATTTTTTCCATTATTCTATATTATAATCCATCTAATAAATTGAAATATATTATGCATAAATTCTATAATGCTCCTGTCATTGGGTAAACTGTCATCAAGTTTTATGTCCCCCTCATATCTGAAGTCTGTGCTAGCTGTTGTGAAAATACAGTGAACTACATCAACTTCTGTCCTTCAAAGTTCTTCTGTTTTATCCATATAATTGTCCACTTGCCCATGTGTCTGTCTACTCATCTATCCATCAATTGGTAAATGTAGCATGTTAGGGCTTAAGTAAATAAAGATCATAACAACTAGTTGGATATATGAAACATATACAAATACATAATACTGCATCAATATATTTATACAAAATTATAAACATGTATATGAGAAAATATAATCAGTATAGAAATATATAAACAAAATGAAGAAATAGTCACATAATCAGTATTCTTAGAGAAACCTGATTGCTTACTCAGCACGATGGGGTAAAAGTTCACTTGTCTTTTTATCATCTTCTTTTTCCCTAGGATCTTTTAAAACAAAATCAACTGAAAGAAAATTGAAAAGTTCTGATAAATAACCTTATATTAATTATAGTGTATCTCCTGGAAACTATAAAACTAATTCTATTAATATCAATCATCTAAATTATGTTAAACTGTTTAAATAATGAGCATCTTGTGTATTTATACATAAAAAGAAAATAAAATTTTATGAAAAAATCTATTATGTTAGTATCTTCGAGAATGTTTCCTTTCTTAACAATATGACTCTGTTATTTAATTTGTAAATGATAACTGCTTTTAATATTATATTTTCTTTATAGCTACTCCACCAAAAGTGTTCATTTTGAATGGAAAGTCAGCAAAACAGAGAAGTCATTGGTTTCATCCACTAAGGAAAGGCACATATTACCAGTTTGCTCTCAAATTATGTAAGAGCATAGGACAATCTTGCTACAAAGTCTGTATAAGCTACCTTTGCTCTGTCATATTTAATTCCAATGATCTTGCTTGTATTCCAAACATGCTCTAAAACGTAAATGTGTAATTTCCCCTTAAATATCTGAGACTCTCCTCTACCTTCAAATGCTTTTAAAAAAGAATAAAAGGCATACAGGGCCCTTTAGGTTCTGTCCACTTCCAAAAGTACATCTTACACTTCTGCCATCAGAACTGCTTGCAAGTCTGGAATAGCCTTTCATGTACATGTGCCATCATTCACACCATCTCCTAGGCCAAGGATGTTCCCCAGTAAACTGTTCATCATTCAAGATTCATTTCAGGGATCTTCAGGGCCCTTCCTTTCAAGTATGAGATTACCTCATCTCCCTTACAGTGTATCTTCTATTTCCCTCTTCATTGCATTTGCCACCCTGCTTTATAATTTAGTAATTTCTCCATCTCTCTCACTACGAACAGTCTGGGGTCAGAAATCTGACTTTTTGTTTTCATTTTACTAGGATACTCAATAAGTGTCTTATATGCTACGAATGCCCTCCTCCTTGAAGGGTCCCCAGATTACTCAAAAAGCATTCTAATTTTCCCAACTTTGAACATTTTATACCAGGTTTACCAAGAAAACCAATTGGAGAATCTTGTTTAATATGCACATCCAATGTCCTATTCCAGGGGTTTTAATTTACTTGGGGCTGGGAATCAGTATTTTATTTTATAAATGATTCTTATGATCTGTCAACTTTAGATCTCTTGTTCTGTATCATACGTCAACAAACTTTTTATAGAAATGGTCACATTGTAACTATACCCATCTTTGTGGGCCATGAGAATTCTGTCACAGCTACCCAACTCTGTTCCTATAGTTAAAAATCAGTCTCAGACAATAAGCAAACAAATGAGTGTGGCTATGTTCCAACAAAACTTAGGAAAACAAGCAGAAGCCAAATATGACCCGTGACCTGTAGTTTGCCTACTTCATGTCAGCAGCAACAAATTATAATTGATCACATTCTAATTCATGACATCATAAAAACATTCATTATTAATGGTTAAACTGTTAGATAATTATTCATGTATTTATGTCTTACCTCTCACATCTATAGTAAAAGTTCCCTGAAGTATCTATCTCAAAGAGAAAGACTATCTCCTAAGTGCCTATGTCTTATATAAATTAAACACACAAATATTTTGAGGGGCTTAAATAAATACTTGATAATTTTATTCAGTGTTGCCACTCATTAAGGTGATTTTTAAAAATTTTTGTTGAACTTCATTAATAAAATTTGTATAAGATTTTTAAATATATCATCAGTGTAAGAAATGGCATAATTAATGTAGTAGGTAGTTCCAAGTATAGGTATTAGCTTTCAACACCAAAAAACTATATTTAATGAAACACATACTCAGATAAGAGTAATACCAATTTACCTATAGATTTCTTTACACTAAGAAGATAATCTTCTCTCATTTCATCAGACAATACATTTATACTGTCAGTGAGGACTTTCAGATGTTGTGGAATTAAATCTAGTACATGGTTCAGCCAGGAATCTTCCATTGGAGCCACATGGTCTGTATCAATTCCATGGTGAATATAATAATAATACCTCTACAAAGAATAAGAGATGGAAAATGCAGACGGGTTTAGTAATATAATAAAAGAAGCATGTCTATCAAAAATACTGAGAAAAATTTAAGTTTTAGAAGCACAAAGTATTAAAAAATTATAAAAATACATTTTGTATAATTCACGTAGGCATTATTTAAGATCTCTTAAAGATATGCTTCATGAAAATTAAATTCTTAGCTCAGTTCATACGTATACTGTAATATATGCTATTTTACCAAATATATGATGTATATAACAGTATATTTTTGAAATTTTTGAAAATGTGCTATTTTTTATTCTTGAATTACTGATAATCAAAAGTAGATACTGCATCATAAACACATCAGTGCCCTTATATATTAATCCCAATAATCTTATAAAATAGAATTTAAGAGATTTCTATCCCATACTATAATTTGATAATTGCTAGGTATATGTGCATAAACTACTCATTTAGGATTATTTCTATAAAAATGAATATTTAGCTATAATATATTTTCACAGGCTTTTACATGTCAATATAAAAAATTTTAATATCAAACTACTTTCAAATTTGCAATGTTATCTTTGTTATTTCCATTTTTTAAATTTACATAATTGGGATACTTGAAGAATGACTATTTCTAAAGGAAGTTAATTTGCTTTGTAAAATGTACATTATATAATTAAGACAATTTCTCATAAAATAATAAAGGCATGGAAAAGCTCTATATCACTGAGGATAGCTTTACCATGGGGAAAAAGTAGATTTGAGATTCTTTAATTGTGTTCTCAGATGGCATAGCAAAGAATTATTTTTTCCATTGCTCTACCATAGCAGTTAAATGGAACTCCGTATTTACTCCTATGTCCTCAGAGTTCCCCAACGGATAAAAGTAGCTTTAGCTCTTTCTTTGATGTTCAATTAAACTGACAAAAGAAATAGCTTGTTACCAGGATGTCTTTCTCTATTGCAGATGTTGTTGCTTTTGGTAATGTGCTTTCATCGGGTTCAGGAGAATCTAAACTTGCATCTTGTTGCCTAAGAAAATGATAAGCATGCCATTCAAAAGTATGTAAAGGAAAGAACACAGGGAATTTGCTACAAAACCAGCTGTTTCAGTTTTTTACTAAATCCTAAGAAAAATACTGTTAAACACTTGATAGTGTACACATTTGTTTGGTATCATATTTCACCCCAAATAATTTCTTTTTATATCCATGGAGAGACAATCAAATTTAGAATGATTTGCAATACCTTATTCAGAGGCTACACCTTTCTTGATGGCCTTTACTCATTCTTTGTTATTACTCCAAAATCAAGCTTTCTCAGCATGATTTTCTAAAGGAATATTCTTGGATTACTTCTAAACTATGTATCGTTATTTATAAATATGGATTTTATTTTTTAAAGATGTATTTATTTATTTATTTGAAAGTCAAAGTTACAGAGAGAGAGAGAGAGAGAGAGAGGGTTCACTCACCAATTGGCCGCAACGGCCAGAGCTGTGCCGGTCGAAAGCCAGGAGCCAGGAGGTTCTTCTGGGTCTCCCACATGGGTGCAGGGGCCTAAGGACTTGGGCCATCTTCTACTGCTATCCCAGGCCATAGCAGAGCTGGATAGGAAGCGGAGCAGCCAGGTCTCCAACCGGCACCCATATGGGATGTTGGCGCTTCAGGCCAGAGCATTAACCCACTGAGCCACAACGCCGGCCCCTAAATTTGGATTTTAAAAGGAACACTGATGGGCCGACGCTGTGGTTCAATAGGCTAATCCTCTGCCTGCAGCGCTGGCACACCAGGTTCTAGTCCAGGTCGGGACGCTGGATTCTGGGATTCTGTCCCAGTTGCTCCTCTTCCAGTCCAGCTCTCTGCTGTGGCCCGGGAGTGCAGTGGAGGATGGCCCAAGTGCTTGGACCCTGCACCCAAATGGGAAACCAGGAGAAACATCTGGTTCTTGGCTTCAGATCAGCAAGGTGCTCCAGCCGTGGCGGCCATTGGAGGGTGAACCAATGGAAAAGGAAGACCTTTCTCTCTGTCTCTCTCTCTCACTGTCCACTGTGCCTGTCAAAAATAAATAATAAAAAGCCTGGGACAAGGTGTATAAAAAAAAAGGAACACTGATGGAAAGAACTTAAATGCCTTCAGAAAGCCTTTACTTCAATTTCTACAAATATGAAGTTACCCTGTGACATGGAAACTCATATGTCCCTATGTATTTATTACTGGGGACGTGTTCATACAATGCTGTAATGATTGTGACCATGATTCCATTCAAAATCTATATGAGGCACATTTTGCAACCTATTCTGGGGGTCTACTGTGCAAAAGCATAGGTCACAACTTCTGGAAAAAACAGTAAGTTTTCTAGAGTAGTTTTAGCCTCTTTATCACTGAAAATATTGTGTTCTGGACACCAACTTCATTTGGGATTAGCACAGATCAATTGTGCTATGAATTAAATATTCCTTTCTCACTATCTGGTGGCTGGAGACTGGATGTTTATACAACATTTGTCTGAGATATCACATCATATTAGGTACCTTGAAAGGATCTTCTAACTTACATTTATTTATCTAGGAATCCAGTATTTTGGAAATATTACCCTTTTTTTCATATGTATGAATGAGAAAAGAGAGTCAAGACTTTGCATAATGTTTCAGTTTAATTCAATACATAGTAGATGTTCAATATATGTTTATCAAGTGAAGGGATGCAAGAACAAAACTAGTGGGAGATCTTCAAGGTATTCAATAGTAGAATAGAGAAGGATTGATTATTTGAACTATAAATTTAATCTCAAGTTGTTGACTGCATAGAAAAGAAGACCAAACACAACAGTAATACATTTCAGGAATCAGGAAATCTAGATTGAGGTTCTGCCATTATAAAGTGTATGACTTTAGTAACTGGTGTGTTTTTTTTTAATGGCATAAATGCGCGTTTTACTGACCTTGTTGAATCCTGAGAATTAAATAAACTTCATCACCTGTGTGAACAATGGCAGCCTAGAAGGACGTGGCAAGGCAGGGTGGTAGCTAAGGAGGAAGATGATTGGGAGTGGTCAGAGTGGCTACAGATGGTCTTGCAGTCATAGTGAAGATCCCTTCAGCTCTAAAACTCCTAAGATTTTGTAACTCTAGAGCTATGGGCAAAGATTTTGATCACTGGAAATAAGAATAGCAAGAGCTTTTTTATTGTTCACCTACCCAAGTCTTCAATAGTTTCAGGGATATTATCTAATCCTCACATCAATTGTTAAAAAAGTCACAATGGCAAAATTATCTCCACAAATGAAGAAAATGAATGGCAGAGATATTAACAATAAATTTCCTTTTGTCAGACAGCTAATTAAGTACAAAAAGGAGGATTTGCTCATCAACATGTGCCTCCAAACAGCCATGCTCTTTCTAATAGAACAATATTTCATTCAGAAACAAAACAACATAGGAGACACTTGGCCTGGTCAAAGAAAAAATATGATGTACTTTGTTTCTAGAAATGGAAAACAATTATATTGATTTTCCCCTTTTTCTAAAATTAATAGAGGATTTGGATTCAATATGCAGGCATTAACATCACTTTTTTAAGCTGCTCTGCTTAAAATGTGAAAATGGTAGCAAAATAATTTTAACCCATGATTGTAAAGAAACTAGAAGGAAAGTCATCAGCCAAGGACATAGTTCAAAAAAATTTCTGAAACATGAAACATGAAAAGAAGACAAAGGACAGAGGAAACTGTTAAAAACACCACAGCCCACACGACATGCAGCAAAGAAAGCAATCTATCTGGAGACCCATAGGAAAGACTCTGGTCTCAGAGTCAGCAGCAACAAAAAGAGGGAATGCACATGAAAGCTGAGGTTATCTGAACAGCTCCATGACATTAGATTAGATTGTGGAAAGAACACATTCCCACAAGGCCAAAAAAATAAAATAAAATAAAAACACCAAGCATAATCTTAGAAGAAATAGAAAATCTGAACAAATTTACAAAAATAGACTAATTGAATTAGTAATTAATAATTTTCCCACAAAGAAAAGTTCAGGTCCAGATGGCTTCACTAATGAATTCTATCAAGGAAGGAAGAAATAATAACAATTCTACCCAAACTCAGAAAAGAAGATGGGGGCTGGTATGGTGGTACAGTGGGTTAAGCCGCAACTTGCAATTCCAGAATCCCAAATCAAAGTGCTCATTCCAGTCCTGGCTATTCTGCTAAAGTACCCAGGAAAGGTAGCAGGAAATGGTCAAAGTATTTGGGCCCCAATCATCTGGGAGACTAGGATGGAGTTCCTGGTTCCTGGCTTTGGCCTGGCCTAGACCTTGTTGCAGCAAATGGAAGATATCTCTCTCTCCCTCCTTCTCCATTTCAAGTAATAACATCAATAAAGGAGTACTTGTGTTTATGGAAAAAAAAAAAAAACCTAGAACTTACAATTAACATTGTACCAAAATGTGAAAGATTGAATGCTTTCTTGGTAAGAGTAGGAATTCTAATCTTACCAATTCTTTTTAACAATGTCCAGTGCAAAAAGGAAAGGAAAAGTGAAGTATCTAGATTGAAAAATAAAAAAAGTAAAATTATCTTTATTTGCACTGCGACATTTGCATATAGGAAATTCTAAGGAAAATAGAAATGTTCTAGAAAAGTAAGCAAGTTTAACAAGGCATCAGATAGATGTAAGATCAATAAGCAAAAATCAATGGGCTTTTCTATATATTGGCAAAGAACAATCAGAAAATGAAATCACATAATTTCATGTGCAATAAAATCAAAATGGAAAATACTTAGGAAAAATATTTTAAACTCTTTGCAAGAATTGTACACTAAAAATTCAAAATAATGCTGAGAACCTTTAAATAATAAGGTATATCAATAAATGGAGAGAAACAATGTGTTCGTGGACTGGGAGATTCAATATTATTAAAATGATAATTCTCCCAAAATTATCTAAAGACTCAATACAATGCCTTCTAAATCCTAGAATTTTCCTTTTTTTGCAGAAAATGGCAAGATCATCTTAAAATGTACATGGAAATGCAGAAGATTTAGAAGACAGTATACAATTTTAAACATGAATAATAAATTTTGAGGATATAAAAACCTGATTTCAAAACTTACTATAAAGCTAGAGTAATCAAGACAAGCATGATGTTGGTATAAAGATAGACAGACCAATGAAACAGAAATGGATCCTTATATATTGGAAATTCAAAAATGTTGATGGGAAACTAGGACTAAAAGATAAAAATAAAAAGGTAAATTTCTCAACGAAAGCTCCATCAAGTTCAACACACTTTTGAAAACAATAATACCAAACATTTAATCCATCTCTAAAGACTTGAGGGCCCTGAGAATTTAACCATGTAAATATAGTCCTTTTTTGCAAAATTTATCTCAAAAAAAAAAAAGATGCCCTTTAGAGATTTTTTTAAGATTAGAAATCAAAAAGAAGTCAGACAGAGCCAACTCAGGATTGTAAGATAAATGTCTGATTTTTCCCCACCCAAACTCTCACCAGACTGCCCTTTAAAAAAATTTTATTTATTTATTTACTTGAAAGGCAGAATTACAGTGAGGCATAGGCACAGAGAGTCTTCCATCTGCTAGTTCATTCCTCAAATGGCTGCAACGGCCAGAGCTGCGCTGATCCAAAGCAGAGAGCTAGGAGGTTCTTCTAGGTCTCTCACATGGGTGCAGGGGTCCAAGCACTTGGGCCATCTTCTGCTGCTTTCCCAGGCCATAGCAGAGAGCTGGATCAGAAGTGGAGCAGCCAGGTCTCTAATTGGCACTCATACAGGATGCTGGCACTGCAGGCGGCGGCTTTACCAGTTACACCACAACGTTGACCCCAAAATTGCCCTTTTTATGAGAAAAATGAGAGGGACATCCTCAAAGTAGATAAGGACCCTCTGGTGAAGTTTCCTGGGCATTTTTTGTTTTTGCTAGAGCTTTGGTTAGCTTCCTCAAAACACATTTTTTGTTTGTTTTTAAAGATTTACTTATTGGCTCGAAAGGCAGAGTTACACACAGAGAAATAGGGAGAAACAGAGACAGAGAGATCTTCCAACCACTGGTTCACTCCTTACATGGCTACAATGTCTGGGGCTGAGCTGGTCTGAAGCCAGGAGCCAAGAGCGTCTTCCATGTGGGTGGCCAGGACTCCAACCAGTGCCCATATGGGATGCTAGTGCCACAGGCAGAAGCCTTACCCACTACACCACAGCATTGTCCCCTCAAAACACATTTATAATGAGCAGACATTATCATTTTGGTTCTCCAGAAAATTAAACAGCAAAATGATTTAAACAGACCCCAAAAAGTTTTTGTTATGACCTTGACACTCAATCAGTACTTTAAAAAAAAATCTTTAAAAGATTTGACAGGCAGAGTGACAAAGGGACAGGGAGAGACATAAAGAAATCTGCCACCTACTAGTTCACTCCCCAAATGCCCACAACAGACAGGGCTGGGGCAGACCAAAGCCATGAGCTAGGAACTCCACTGGGGTCTCCCACACGGGTAGTAAGAACCCAAGTGCTTTGCCCATCATGTGCTGCCTCCTAGGGTGCACATTAGTAGATTCAGTCCTTCCTCTTTTGCTTGTACTGGATCACTTCCCTCTCTTATAGGCATTGTTTATATTGTGCTTTGTCTTCAGGCTCATATTGGTAAAGCTATGTTTCATTTCCTATTCCAGTTCTTTGAAGGAATGCTTCAGGATTTTGACTATGTGGAATTTTTTAAAAGGTAAAGCTACAGAGACAGAAAGCAGACCAGTGATTGCCTGGGACAACCAGTGAAGACAGGATTAACTGAGTTTGGCATGAGGAAACTTTTATGGATGATGAAAGGACAGTAGGTATGTATTCCAAAACTAGATTTTGGTGAAAGCTATACACTGCAGAAATTCACTAAAATTTATTAACTTTTACAATTAATGGGAGCAGGTGCAGTAGGTTAAGCTACCTCTTGGGATGCCCACATCAGAGGGCTGGTTCAAGTCCCAGCATCTCCTATTCTGCTCCAGTTTCCTGCTAATGCATCTAGGAAGACAGACAATAACAGCCAAGGTACTTGGGTTCCTGCTACCAAGTTGAGAGACCTGAACTGATTTCCTGACTCCTAGCTGCACCCTGGCCCAGCCCTGGATGTTTTGAGGATTAGAGAGTGAACCATTATACTGAAGATCTCTGTCTTCTCTCTCTTGCTCTGGTGCTGTATCTCTGTCTCTATCTATTTTTTTTTCCAGTCACTCTGCCTTTCACTTAAACAAATTTTTAAAAAGATTATAAATTTTATATTTAACACAGATGAATTTAATTCTTCCTAAAGTATCTCTCCAAGGTCGGCATTGTGGTGTAGCAGGTTAAGCTGCTGCCTACAGCGCCAGCATCCCATATGGGCACCAGTTCTAGTCCCAGCTACTGCACCCTTGGACTAGCTCCATACTAATGTGCCTAGGAAAGCAACTGGGGATGGCTGAAGTGCTTTGGCTCCTGTACCCACATGGGAGACCTGGATGAGGCTCCTGGCTTCTGGCTTTGCCCTAGCTTAGCCCCAGCTGTTGCAGCCATTTGGGGAATGAACCTGCAGATAAAGTCCTCATTCTCTCTCTCCCTCTCTGTAACTCTGCCTTTCAAATAAACAAAATTAATCTTCTTTTAAAAATTATCTATCCATAAAGTATTCTGAGGACCTTGTGAGCTCTTCAGGGAGAAGACAGACCAAATGAATTTTGAACTTTAAAAAATATAAGTTAAACTATGTGGATTTTTAAAATAGCTACTTCTTGTATGTTTCTGTGAGATAGCAACTCTAGGAAAGTTCAAAAGTTGTTCAATGGCCGGCGCCGTGGCTCAACAGGCTAATCCTCCGCCTTGCGGCGCCGGCACACCGGGTTCTAGTCCCGGTCGGGGCGCCGGATTCTGTCCCGGTTGCCCCTCTTCCAGGCCAGCCCTCTGCTGTGGCCCAGGAGTGCAGTGGAGGATGGTCCAAGTGCTTGGGCCCTGCACCCCATGGGAGACCAGGAGAAGCACCTAGCACCTGGCTCCTGCCATCGGATGAGCGCGGTGCGCCGGCCGCAGCGCGCTATCCGCGGCAGCCATTGGAGGGTGAACCAACGGCAAAGGAAGACCTTTCTCTCTGTCTCTCTCTCTCACTGTCCACTCTGCCTGTCAAAATAAATAAATAAATAATAAAAGCACTAGATAAACTCTAAATGAATACAATTATATTTCAGGAGCTGGCATTGTGGCACAATAGTTAAGCCACTGTCTGTTACCCCAGCATCCCATATGAGTTATAGTTCAAGTCCTGGCTACTCCATTTCCCATCTAGCTCCCTGCTATTGCAACTGGAAAAAGCAATGGAAGATGGTCCAAGTGTGTGGGCCCCTGCTACCCAGATGGGAAACTGATGGAGTACCAAGCTCCTGGCATCAGTCTGGCCCAGCTCCACTGTTGTGGCCACTGGGGAGGGGAACCAGTGAATGAAGATCTCTCTCCCTCTCCTTCTAGTTCTGTGTGTGCATATATATGTAAAAAGAGTACAGAAACTATAGATTGAATTTCAATAAGCCTATTTATATCCTATGTATAAAAAGTGCAACTAAAATGACATAAAATGGGCCGGCGCCACGGCTCAATAGGCTAATCCTCCGCCTGTGTCACCGGCATACCGGGTTCTAGTCCCAGTGGATTCTGTCCCGGTTGCCCCTCTTCCAGGCCAGCTCTCTGCTGTGGCCAGGGAAGGCAGTGGAGGATGGCCCAAGTGCTTGGGCCCTGCACCCACATGGGAGACCAGGAGAAGCACTTGGCTCCTGGCTTTGGATCAGCGCGGTGCGCTGGCTGAAACGTGCCAGCCGCAGTGGCCATTAGAGGGTGAACCAATGGTAAAGGAAGACTTTTCTCTCTGTCTCTCTCACTGTCCACTCTGCCTGTCAAAAATAAATAATAATAATAATAAAATAAAAAATAAAATGATATAAAATGGTTAAAAACAGGCTTCTGTTTTTTATAACACAGCAGCTAAGATAATCCGGAAAAAACTCTAGTCATAAATACTTTAAATGCAGAGCTGAGCTCACCAGAAAGAAATGGTATATTTAAGAGGAGAAAATAAATCAAATGGCAAGGCAGGAAAATCCTGAGGCTATAGCTGCCCTTGTCGGGTAGGACACTTGAATTTCATGCCCAGGTGAGGAAGAGATGAGTCCTTAGGTCTAAGTGACATGGAAAATTCAAATCAAGATCCTATATAAAGCAAAAACCAAGATCAGTGCTGTGCTCAATTAAAAGCATAGGAGATCAGATTTGGGGTGTTTTTATCATAAATAAGTAAATATTTGAGGAAATAAGTAAATTTATCTTGAACGGACATTATACAATGTATACATGTATGAAAACATCACATGGATGCCATAAATACGTGAAATTCATGACTGCCAAAATTTTTAAATAAAAATAAATAAATAATTTTAAATGGAGGACCAGGTATAATAAGCACAGGAAGCTGTGCCAAGAAAGCCAGGACTCCAAGAAGAAAAAAATATTTCTTCTAAGAATTTTTAAATGGGAGGCATAGCCTCCCATTGATGTGAGTGCTTGTTTTTGACTGTTGTGTGATCTGAGAGTGTTTAATCCAAAGCCACAATAAAAGTGGGCCAAGCTGGTAATAGTTTCGTGGCACCAGGCAAAAACAAGCTCAAAGCCAATACAGAACTCTACTCACCTGCACAGGATTCCCACAAAACTCCCCATTGCCCTTTGTAAGCACTCATACCACTGTACTCTTTTTGATGCAGGCATTCAGTCAACAGAGTGCCACATGGAGAAATTAGAACAGGATGCTATGGATGAGTTACTTACAATTTTGGGTTATGAAGCTCCATTTGTTCCACAAATGGTAGTGTGTGATCAGAGTCAGGGTGAAACTTTAGAGAGTACTAAGTAACTGGCACAAAGCTGTGCATAAAAATGAGGCAAAGGGGAACTAGTAACTCACTTCTAAATTGCCCTTCATTAAGTTCTGAAATTCAGAGCAGCCAAGCCCAGGCCTTGGTCCCAATGCTGAGCATTCCATACCAAGTCCTTGTCTACAGTAAAAGATCCAAAATGCCAGAGAAGTTACTACATCGACTAGGTAGACAATACAGAACAGAACAACTCCCCAAATCTTCCCCCAGTAACCATAGCTACAAACAGAACATCGGAAGTTCTGTTGACTCAGTTGACATTAAGTATGAGTATTAACATCTGTACCTTTAAAAGGGGGATGTTTAATAGGGTTAAACCCTATCTCTTTCATTTTTCAATTACACTCTGACCTCATTCCAACAAGTCTTTGAGGCATCCTTAGAGATGCATCAAATTCTTATATTTTTAGATAAAATTTTCCCACGCGGCTCTAACTAGGGTAACACAAACTGGTCAACTTACGGAACTTACATAATGACATTGACAAGAGTACTTCTAAAGTTTTCTCGTTCTTTATGAGGAGATTTGCTCTTTGATTTGGACGTGGATGGTCCAACACCACCATCATCAATTTGGTTGAGTAATTTGCCTTTTTTCCCAAAGTTTTCCATGTATTCAGCTTGAATTTTTTAAGAAAGGACAAATTAGTAACTTACAAAGTAAGCTAGAACATTTAAGTACTTACAATAAAATACTAAAGCAACTTTCAACAAAAATTTCATGCTATAAGTTCTCAAGTAACCCTAAGTATAATTTACTTTTTTTTGCCACCAGGATTAAAGTTCTCATGTTTATGTAATCATGATAGAAACCTCTATTTCAACAATATTCACTTAGTTTCTATTTTGACTAATATAGCAATAAACACATTTTAATATACAAATAAATTTGTCAATTATATTTATAAAGAATCTAATATGAAAAAGATAAAAATTATAATAAAATAGAATGTAAAACTATTCTAGATAATTTGAACTATCACAATGAAAAACTGTTAACATTAATGTAATCAGCCTGATGAGCACTATAATTAATTTTATTTATATATAATTTTATTTTAACAAGTCAAAATAAAAAAATTAAATTGACTAATTTAGAAATAATGCTTACAACTTACTAAAATCCTTGTTTAAAAAATTGAGTCTTTGGGAGCAGTGCAGTGGTGTAGCGGGTAAAGATGCCACCTGCAGTGCCCACATCCCTTATAGGTGCAAGTGCAAGACCCAGCTGCTCCACTTCCCATCCAGCTCCTTGCTAATAAGACTGGAAAATGCAGTAGAGGATGGCCCACATCCTTGGACTCCTGCACCCCTGTGGGAGACTCAGAAGCTCCTGGCTCCTGGCTTCCACCTGGCCCAGCTCCGGCCACTGTAGCCATTTAGGGAGTAAGCCAGCAGACAGAAGAGTGATCTATCTCTCGCTCTCTGTAATTTTTTCCAATAAATAAAAATCTTTTTTAAAAATTGAGTCTTTGATGAAAGGCAAATTCAAACTACAATAAATCAAAGTTTTATGCTAAACATCCAGGTTCCTAAAATTTTGATTCTTACAGCAGTTCCAACAGCCTGAAATAACTAAGAACTAGAAAAAATTGTTTTCTGAGAGAGAATGAATGTTTTTTTTATAATGCTTTTATTTAAAGAATATAAATTTCCAAAATACAGCTTATAGATTACAATGGCTTCCCCCCCCCCAACTTCCCTCCCACCCGCAACCCTCCCCTTTCCCACTCCCTCTCCCCTTGCATTCACATCAAGGTTCATTTTCAATTCTCTTTATATACAGAAGATCAGTTTAGTATATATTAAGTAAAGATTTCAACAGTTTGCCCTCACATAGCAACACAAAGTGAAAAATACTGTTGGAGTACTAGTTATAGTATTAATTCACAGTGTATAGCACATTAAGGACAGAGATCCTACATGATATATTTTTTTAAATTGATTAATTTTCAATGCAATTTCCAATTTATCACCAAGATTTTTTTCAGTTTTAATTATATTTATATACAGAAGATTGATTTAGTATATACTAAGTAAAGATTTCATCAGTTTGCACCCACACAGAAACACAAAGTGTAAAATACTGTTTCAGTACTAGTTATAGCATTACTTCACATTGGACAACACGTTAAGGACAGATCCCACATGAGACGTAAGTACACAGTGACTCCTGAAGTTGATTTAACAATTTGACACTCTTGTTTATGGCATCAGGAATCTCCCTAGGGTCTAGTCATGAGTTGCTGAGGCTATGGAAGCCTTTAGGGTTTGCTGACTTCAATCTTATTCCAACAGGGTCATAGTCAAAGTGGAGGTTCTCTCCTCCCTTCAGAGAAAGGTACCTCCTTCTTTGATGGCCCCATTCGTTCCACTGGGATCTCACTCCTAGAGATCTTTCATTTAGGTCTTCTTTTTTTTTGTTTTTCAGAGTGTCTTGGCTTTCCATGCCTACAATACTCTCATGGGCTCTTGAGCCAGATCCGAATGCCTTAAGGGCTGATTCTGAGGCCAGAGTGCTATTTAGGACATCTGCCATTCTATGAGTCTGCTGTGTATCTCGCTTCCCATGTTGGATCATTCTCTCGCTTTTTGATTCTATCAGTTAGTATTAGCAAACAAGAATGAATGTTTAGGAGAAAATTTTCTACTTGACATAAATGTTATTTAGGTTATATGATTTTATTACTCTATTAACTACATGTTATACTTTTTTCTCTAGAAAATTTTCTTAATTTAAAATTTTCCTTAATATTTCATAGTATTGAATATTAAAGTTCTTACCATATGATTGCTCATTCTTAACACTAAATTGTTCTGGAATCTCCTCATCTTGCTTTACATTCAATTGGAATGATGGAGCTGCCTGCTGCCACTGGGGCTTTGTACTCACCTAAAGGATAATTTTAAATGAATAAAAAATGTCAGAAAAAAATTTTCCATGATATGTATACATAGTTATAAATAAAAACATTTTCTAAAATCAAGACAACTGAAAAGAAGGCAAAACCACTCAATATTCTTCAACCTGTGAATGGATGCGGTGTTCACTATTTGGGAGAAATTACTAAGAGCCTTGATGCTAGTTTCAGAAACCTAAAACTGGTGTATTCATTTCAGAGAATCTTTCCACCCTCAGATTTTGGTACCTCTCTCTAAGCTTTCTATTTTAGCAAGAAGCACTCTTCACTGGTTTCCAGGGCTAATCAATTCCTTCTGCATCCAGCTCCAAGAGGTCTTTCCTGTTTTCACAGTTTTGAACTGCCCTGGAGTTGATTCTATCACTTAGGAGGTATTCACAGATTCTTACTGCTTATACATCTTGAGAAGACTACTGATGATATGTAACTGATACTCAGGGTACATGCTGAGGGAACAACACTGCATGATGGGAACTATGGCAGACAGGAGAGCACCCACATTTTAGAAAAGGGCAGCAACTAATTGGCTCTATCAAATCACTCCAATGCCTGAACACAGATTCACTATTGCTAGAGTCTAAAGTTCTTCAACAATCCCAATCAGGTGGATTTAAAAGAAATACCTATGCATTTTTAAAAATTCTTATGATTTAGTCTATTTCTTCCTTTGAGAACCAGACCACCCTGATAGCCCATGTATGTATTGGATTCTTCTTGTTGGTCTTACTCTCTCCAATTCCTTATTCTTGCTTCCCAAATAAACAACCTGCATGTAATTCCTTGTTTCAGTATTAACTTCTTTCATAGGAAAACAGGCCAAGACAATTTATAAGTCAATGCTCTTCCATCGTTCCACTTGCCCTTCCATTTTCCCATTCTCATCTTGTGCCACTAAAAATTTAGGCTTTGTGAAAGAGCTAAGTTAGGCATGCAGAACAGGTGCAGAACCAGGTCTTCAGATCAGAGGCTGGGAGCTACCAGTTAGTTATCAACTTGATTTCAACTACAGAGGTCACCTCTAGAAGCAAGAAGGTCTGTAAATGAAAATTATCCCAGGCCTTATAATTACTGCTGGAGAATGCTTTTCCAACTGTAAACCTCAATATTCAAATGAAAATAGTTTTTTTTAAGAAAAATCAATGGATTATTTTCTAAAATACCAATTTCTGCTAAAATTCATAAAACTCAAGAATGCTGAAGGAAAAATGCATAATACGGACAAATATGAACACAAAATAAGGTTCAAATTAGCCAACTAAAGCATTTGAAACAATTATATGCTTCACTGACATGAAAAGATTATTATTAATCTCAGCCGCAGACATTCAATAAGTAAATTTAAATTAAGTTTATGTTTCTAAATCTGCATACTAATAATACAGACACAACAAAGTAAGGACAATTTTTCAGATCTAAAATGTTTTCAATGCTGAAAGAGAGAATAAAATATTCCATTTTAGGAGTTTGTTTTATTATTTTTTTTAAGTTTATTTGCTTGTTTTTATTTCTTTTAAAGAACAAGAAGAGAGTTTTGGTTCAAAGAAAAATTTTTCCACACACTGAGTCACTTCTCCCAAATGCTTGCAACATCTGGAGCTGGACCAGTTAGAAGCCAGAAGCCAGAAATTTCATCCTGGTTTGACAGGTGGGTGGCAGGAACCAAGTGCTTGAGCTAGTATCTGCTACCTCTCAGGGCGCACATTAGCAGCAAGCTGGGTGGGAAGCAGAGGTAGCTTACTCCTATAAGGGATGTAGGCATCCCAAACAGTAGCTTGACCTGCTACATGACAACACCCACCTCAAAACCTTGTCTTCTAAACTAGAAAGCTTAACATAGATTTTAGTACTAGGGAAAATGTTACAGCTCAGTTCTATAGACGTGATATGAGAAGGCATTAACAATAGAACTATTTTTTCAATTAAAATGTTTATTTTTAAACATTCAAGATAACTTATCTAAGAATATTGATTCTTGTTTCTAAATGAAAATGTCCTTAAATTCAAATTATCAGTATTGTCTCTGTGTAAAGTTATATAACTTCAATTATATACTTTTTCTGAGTTTTAAAATTATATTCCGAAACAAATAATGCTTTAGATGAACCTTAAAAAATTAAAATAAGTCAGACACAAAAAGGACAAATATTGTTTATGATTCCATTTATATAAGGTATCTAGATTAGTCAACTTCATAAAGATAAAAAGTAGAATTTTGTTTATTTTTGGCCAGGGATTGGGAGAAGAAAATTGAGTAGTTACCATATGATGTATACATAATGTCATTTTGGGAAGATGAAAAGAGTTCTGGAGATGGGTGGTAATGATGGTTACACAACAGTGCAAATGTACCAAGTGACACTGAACTATATACTTAAAATGGTAAATTTTATGTTATGTACTTTTTAATCACAATTTAAAAAAACCAATGTTTGCACTACAATACCACTTAAGCTCAACTTCCAGAAGTCACGTGAATGTAACTCAGTGGCATTAAACTCATCATAATTGCTAGACAGTAAATCTTATTACAGTAAATGCAAACTTGTCCGTCACCCTCAACTGAAAATGTCTATTCATGGCTACAGGAAAATAAGTTATGGTCAAAATACTGAAAATAGATGACAAGATGCATGCAGTCTTTTGTAGCATAGCACAGTAGTACTGGAAGAGCCATCTCCTCAGAAATATCAAATTAACTCTCTGATTTTCAAGCTCAGAATCTGAGGGTCAGAGAAGTAAATGACTCCATATGCAGAACCATGTGACAAAACTTAAACCTAAACTCTCATTTCCTGGCTCCCACACTGAAATTCCTTCCGCTAGTCCATCTTGAAAATTATTTCATTCAGAGTATTCATATTCCATAAATATTAAACAATTATAGCTTGGAGTTACTTTAATAAGATGGCATGCTTCATAATACACACTTTACAGAATTTTTCCATTAGAAAAGAATTCAATAAGGGCCAACATTGTGGCATGACGTGTTAAGCCTGCAATGCAGCATCCCATATGGGCTACGATTCAAGTCCCAGCTGCACCACTTCTGATCCAGCTCCCTAATAATGTGCCTGGGAAAGATGGCCCAAATCCTTGGGCTTCTGCACCCGGGTGGGAGACCTGGAAGAAGCTCCTGGCTCCTGACTTCAGCCTGCTCTAGCTCCAGCCTTGCAGCCATTTGGGGAGTGAATCAGTGAATGGAAAATCTCTCTTTCTCCCTCTCTAACTTTCCCTTAAAAAAAATAATTAAACAGAGCATAAATTTCAAAATCAGAAATGCACTTACTTATTTTCAAGTTTGAAAACTAATAATAAGCATTCTTAAGAAGGCAAAAATCTTCAATAGAATGTATAGGTAAATTACCATAGACAACTGTGGTAAAGCTCTTGCTAGTGCGTTGGATTTTTCTTTGCTGGATGATTTACCCTGCATGAAAAGTATGAAAAGAAAAAACCTTTTTATTCTGTTAATGCTAAAATTGATTCACTCAACCAAATTTTAGACTTTCTACTATAAAGTAAAGCACATGCAAGCATATTCATCCTCTACTGTTTTTAAATTCTTACATATATCTTAAAATTGTTTTCTTTAAAGTAAGGAAATAAAGTGCTTATCAGAAAGCTTTCAAAAGTGTTCAAAGTATTTTATTTATGGCACTTTCTTCTGAGAATTTATGTCAGCCAAGTTAGTGACTGGGGCTTAGTTGAACTCTGCTTCTCTCCACTGCTAAAATATAATTTTTGTCCATATTGACAGATCACAATGGTCCATTCCCTAAGGTGACAATGCATTCAGGTTAATGCACCCTCAAGTTCCATTATTAACAGCCAGAGTTTTAGTAGCACCTTTAACAGAAAAGTGCTGCTACCTCCTTTGCAGTAAAGAATAATCCACAGTAGGAATTTCATCAAGGTCGGAGGAAGCACTGTCGACAGTGTTCCCAAAGGCAGAGCTCTAAGATGACTACTGACCACATCAGACTTCACAGGAGCAAAGAGTAACCTTTGCTGGGCTACATCTCTGAGATTCAGAGGTCTGTGTCTTATGCTGGTAATATTAATTACCTCAACTAACAGAGTCAACAACAATATTCCCCTCTATCTTCCTGTTATTTTCTGGCCATTTCTTCAAGGCCAGGAAAAAAAAAATAGATTTTCTTTCTTAATGCCAACTGCAGGTAATCTCCTTTGAATATATGTAGTCTTTAACATTTAAATTCTTTCTGAAATATAATCCGTGTGTGCACCTACCTTATTCTGTTCTTCTTACCCCTTTCCCCCTTTCACCTCCATGTACTAAACCAGACTTGCAAAGCTGGATAAACTTACCTTAAAATAATTTCAACTTCATCTTAGGGAATTAATAAAAGGTGAGCCAATCTCTAAAAAGATACAACAAAATGAAGGGAAGGAGGGAGGGGGGAAGAGTAGGGAGCACAGAGGGGAAGGAAGAGGAGGAAGGATGGGAAGGATTAGAGGGAGGGAGGGAGGGAGAGAGGAAAAGCAGAGAGGGAGGGATAGAAGGAAGAGAGAAAGGGAAAGAGGACAGAGAAGTGAGGGAAGGAAGGAAGGAACTCAACTTTGCAAAGTACTTCCAAAGACACAGAACCAAATTAGTGAATGTTTCCTACATAGCCAGTAATATAACCCAAATGGCTCTGTGTTCCACAATTCCCAGTGGACTACCTGCTGCCAAGGCAAACATGAGCATTTTTCATGCTAAAAGATGGGACAGGTGTTCTCAAAGTTGAAGGCTTCCATTTGAGGAGAATGAAAGTATGGCAAAGGCCTGATAAAAATACAGTTATGAATGCTTAAGGGAAAGGCTCTTGGAGGTACAATACAAGTGTCCCAGAATTTTCATACCAGATACAGATGTAATTCAAATGAGATGTATTGTAATGGGTCCTCTACAAATATCCAAAACGCCTGCTCAGCTTCAGCCTCCTCCACAAACTCTACTTATCCAACTTCTTAGGATGCCTATTATGCCTGCAGAACGATTTCCCCCAGTCTTATCAGCACTTTTGGTAGAGAAGGGTGGTAAGGACCTTAATATTACCTTCTTATGCAGTAGTGAAGAATATATTATATTTTGTAGATTATTTTACAAATAGTGGTTCTCTGACTAACCAAAAATAGTAGTCACACATAAACCAAAATATCATGTAGCTAACTATATGGCTCACCACATATCACATCCTCCTGGCCTCACCTCTAATTCCAGACACCACAGAGAGGTGTGTGTTGGCTTCTCCTAATACAGCAATGAATGTTTTACCTCAAGGAAATGCGTTTTTCTTTCTGTGGGGGAGCACCTCCATTGCCATAGCACAGAACTCTAGGAATAGCTCACTCTGCCCCTACACATGAGCAGCCAGAGAGTGTGGGAGTTAAAATCCCTAAGAGCATGCAAGATGAAAGGTGATAAATGGTATTCCTGAATCCGCCTCATGCTGCAAATACTGGTAGCATTCTATACGTTCATAAGGCCATGGCAGGATTATCCTAGTTACCTTCTATACCAACCACTTAAGAGCCCATGCATGTATGAGTTTTTCTCCATAGCTTTATTCTCCCAAATCCCTTATTCTGTCTCCTCAGGTCACCTTCAAAATAAACTAGCTATACACAAATCCTTTTCTCAGGCTCTCTTTTCACAGGAAAACAAGTTAAGACAAATGAAAAATCAGTGCTCTCCCATCCATCTACCTGCCATTCCATTATTTCAGTCTCATCTAATTCTATAAAGGATTAAGATTCATTGAAGTGCTGAATGAGGTTTGCAGAAGGGGTAAAAAGCAGGTCCCCAGCTCACAGAGTAGAAGCCACCAGTCCTGGATCAACTTGATTGCAACTACAGGGCTCATCTCTAGAAGGGTCTGTAAGGAAAATCACTCCAGGTCTTAATTTCTCATAAAGAACTTTCACCCAAATGTGAACTTTAACCTTCAAACTAAAATACTTAAATCAGGGGCTGGTGTTGTGGCATAGTGGGTAAAGCTGCTGCATTTGATGCCTGCATCCCATATGGACCCAGGTTCATGTTCAGGCTGCTCCACTTCTGATTCAGATCCCTGCTAATGGCCCAGGAAAAGCAGTGGAAGAGGGCCCAAGTGCTTGGGCCCCTGCCGCCTACATGGGAGACCCAGATAATTTTCCTGGCTCCTGGCTCCTGGCTCCTGGCTCCTGACTCCTTGCTTCAGCCTGGCCCAGCCCTGGCTGTTGTGGCTATTTGGGGAGTGAATCAGTGAATGGAAGATCTCTCTCTCTCTCTCTCTCTCTCTCACTCTCACTCTCTCTCTCTCTCTTCCTCCCTCCCTTCTTCCCTCCCTCCCTCCCTCCCTCCTTCATCTTTTCTTCCTTCCCTCCCTCCCTTAGTAAATCTTTCAAATATACAAATAGATCCTTTTAGAAAGGGAAATGCTTCAATCAATAAATTATTTTTAAATCTCTTTAAAATATGATTTCTCCTAAAAGACGTAAGAGTTAAAGGATTCAGAAGAAAATCGGAAATATATAGCAGAATATGAACTGAGTGAATAGTTTTAAATCAGCCAATAAAAGCATTTTAGACAACTACATGCCTTTGTTGGCGGGAATGGATTACTCATCTCAGGCACTGAATATTTATGCAGTAAATACATTTATATACTTTAAATGACAATCTAGAAAAATATTTATTTCATTTCACTTATTTATTAACTAGAAAAACTTACGGTAGTTATTTAAGAAGCTGGAAAATGATTCTGTGATTCTATTTTATAGAATTTGATGTAATAATCTTGATATTATCATACCATATGGTCACCACTAAAACACATACATTCAAATCTTCAAGAACATTCACTTAAAATTTTATTCAGGTTTTTTAAGCGGAATTTCTGATTTCAAATTATTGAGAATTGTCTCTGTATGCTGCAATGAAATTCCATTATAGAGTTCACTCTGAGCTTTTAAAATATATTTCAGGGCAAATTATGCTTGCATTGCAATTATGCTTAAACTCAACTTCCAGATATAATATGAGTGAATGGAATTAAACTCAACATAATTACTAGGGAGCACATCTTATTACAGTAAATGCAAACTTGTCTAGCACTTTATCAACTCAAAATATCTATTTGTGGCCACAAGAAATAATTCATGGTCAAAATAATGAAAAGGGATGACAAGATGTATAAAATCTTTTGTAGCACAGCATTGTAGTATTGGAAGGGCCATCTCCTCAGAAATCATCATATTAACTCTCCTGATTTTCAAACTCAGAATTTGAGGCAAGAGAAGTTAAATGACTCCCCAAAAGTCACATGGCCATCTGTCAAAACTTAAATCCATACTCATTTTCTGGCTCCCATACTGATATTCCTTTTGCTAGGCCATCTTGACAATTATCTAATTTAGAATATTCAAATATTCTGTAAATATTAGGCAATTCTAGTTTACAGTAATTTTTAACCATATAGTAATTTTTCATAATATGCACACCTCATAGACTTTCTCCACTAGAAAAGAATCAAATGGAGCACAAAATTTAAAAAAAAATGTAGTTACTCATTTTCAAGATTTTAAAACCAGTCAACAACATAATTATAAAAAGCAATAAGATATAATGTCATATTGGTAAATTACCTTAGATGACTGTGGTACAAATCGTACTGGTGCCTTGGATTTTTCTTTGCTGGCTGATTTATCCTGCATGAAAAATATGATAAAATTGTTTGTCCTGTTAATGTTAAAAGTTATTCACAAATTCTACAGTGTAAAGTAAAACATATATCATCTAAAAGTATTGTAAAACACTATATATAATATGGTCTTATATATAGAAAATCCTAGGTAATTTACCAAGAAATTATTGGAACTAATGAATGAGTCCAATAATGTGTCAGGATACAAGATCAAGACACAAAAACTGTATGTATTTCTAGACACTAGGAAGGGACAACCCAAAGTTGAAATTAATAAGCAATTCCACTTACAATCTTAGGAAAAGGAATGAAATACTTAGAAATAAATTTAACAAATTAAGTGCAAGACTTGTATGATGAAAGCTATAACGTATCATTGAAAGAAATCAAAGAATACCTTAAAATTACAAAACATTCCATGTTCATGGATTGAAAGATGAATATTGTTAAGATGTAATATTCTCCTAAAATTACCTATGGATTTACCAAAATTTCTATCAAAATTTCAGCTGTCTTTTTTTTTTTTTTGGTAGAAATTAACAAATCAACCAGAAAATCCACAAGGAAAAATATAGAACCTAAACAGCCAAGCACTATTGCAAAAGAAGAACAAAGTTTGCAGAGTCACATTTTCAGATTTCACGAGTTACTAAAAAATTAAGTAATGAAGACTTCATGGTACTAACATAAGGAAAAACATATAGATCAAAGGAAGGGAATTTAGAGTTTAGAAAAAAACTCCTGAACTTATGGGCAATTGATTTTTTGTCTTTGGCAAGTGTGCCAAGGCAAGTCAATGAGGAATGAGTTATACCTTCTGAGAATTTATTTGAATCTAACTTGTGTCTAAAGTTTACTCAGCCCTATTTCATTTCCCCATAGCTAAAATTGCATTTTTTCCCAGAATCACCCACTTCCTAAGATGAAAATGTTTAACATTTAACATTTAAGTTGCCATAGGTACTATTTTTACTTTTTAGCAGAATCTTTGAGAGAAAAGGACTGCAACTCTCGCTGCAGTGGAGAATAATTCCTTGGAAGAAATTTCATCTAGGTAAGAAGCAGCTCTGTTAAAGATAACAATGTTTTGATCTACAAAGTACGTAATGTGAGTTGTTTTTTTGGGCAGTTGCCAACAACTCTCTCAGCTCTGAATCTATGCATTTTGCTCCTCTTTCAGATATTTGACAAGACTCTAAAACATTTCCTCTATGCCAATTGGCATAATGTTATAAAAGATAATGAAGGAACAGTATGAAAGGAAGCAGTTTTCTTTCTGGTTATAGTGCCATTTTTCATTCCTCCCATAGTGTGGCTGCCAGTAGTCAGCATCCTTGTATGGGCACCTTCCCTCCCCCTGTAGTGCACGGCTCACCAAATTGCAGATACCCTCCAAGTTTCACTGGCATTCCTGTGAAACTAGCTTTCCACCAGTTCCATTGACACCACAGAGGGAGACTTCTTTTCAAACTTTCAGCATCCGAGGTCATGGTTTTCATCTCCCTGCGAAGGCCTGAAACACCACAGAAAGTCTCTCTGCCACTCAGTGGACCACAGCAATACTATCTCCACTGATGTCTCAACTAAGCTGCCAACAAGCTGTGGCTTTCTCAAGTTTTCTCCTTGAGCACACTCCCTTATTCCTACAGAGAGTAGCTGTTCTTATACCTGCTACTCCTCTATTCTTAGAGCTGCACTATCCAAAGCAATCCACTAGCTCCCACAGCTGTTGACCACTTGGAATGTGGCTCATCTAAAGTAAGATGTGTCTAAAAGCAGATTTTGAATACTTAGAACCAAAAAAAGCTTATAAATTAGTGCATTATATTAGTTTGCTAGGGCTGCCATTACAAGTACTACAGACTGAAGGACTTAAACAACAGAAACCTATTTCTCACAGTTTGAGATCAAGGTGTTAGCTGAGTTGGTTTCTTCTTTCTCTTGGACTTGTAAAGAAAGAAATTAAATTAAATTAAAATATAAGAGGATACCAAAAAATGGAAAAATCTTCCCTGCTCATGGATTGGAAGAATCAATATGTCAAAATGTCCATTCTCCCAAAAGCAATTTACAGATTCAATGCAATACCAATCAAAATACCAAAGGCATTCTACTCAGATCTGGAAAAAATGTTGCTGAAATTCATATGGAGACACAGGAGACCTCAAATAGCTAAAGCAATCTTGTACAACAAAAACAAAGCCGGAGGCATCACAATACCAGATTTCAGGACATACTACAGGGCAGTTGTTATCAAAACAGCATGGTACTGGTACAGAAAAAGATGGAAGACCAATGGAACAGAATAGAAACACCAGAAAACAATCCAAACATCTACAACCAACTTATATTTGATCAAGGATCCAAAACCAATCCCTGGAGTCAGGACAGTCTATTCAATAAATGCTGCTGGGGAAACTGGGTTTCCACGTGCAGAATCATGAAGCAAGACTCCTACCTTACACCTTACACAAAAATTCACTCAACATGGATTAAAGACTTAAATCTATGACCCGACACCATCAAATTATTAGAGAGCATTGGAGAAACCCTGCAAGATATAGGTACTGGCAATGAATTCTTGGAAAAATACCCCAGAAGCACAGGCAGTCAAAGCCAAAATTAACTATTGGGATTGCATCAAATTGAGAAGTTTCTGTACTGCAAAAGAAACAGTCAGGATAGTGAATAGGAAACCGACAGAATGGGAAAAAATAATTGCAAACTATGCAACAGAAAAAGGGTTCATAACCAGAATCTACAAAGAGATCAAGAAACTCCACAACATCAAAACAAACAACCCACTTAAGAGATGGGCCAAGGACCTCAATAGACATTTTTCAAAAGAGGAAATCCAAATGGCCAACAGACACATGAAAAAATGTTCAAGATCCCTAGCAATCAGGGAAATGCAAATCAAAACCACAATGAGGTTTCACCTCACCCCGGTCAGAATGGCTCAGAAATTCAGAAAATCAGAAATTCAGAAATCTACCAACAATAGATGCTGGAGAGGATGTGGGGAAAAAGGGACACTAACCCACTGTTGGTGGGAATGCAAACTGGTGAAGCCACTATGGAAGTCAGTCTGGAGATTCCTCAGAAACCTGAATATAACCCTACCATTCAATCCAGCCATCCCACTCCTTGGAATTTACCCAAAGGAAATTAAATGGGCAAACAAAAAAGCAGTCTGCACCTTAATGTTTATTGCAGCTCAATTCACAATAGCTAAGACCTGGAATCAACCCAAATGCCCATCAACAGTAGACTGGATAAAGAAATTATGGGACATGTACTCTATAGAATACTATACAGCAGTCAAAAACAATGAAATCCGGTCATTTGCAACAAGATGGAGGAATCTGGAAAACATCATTCTGAGTGAATTAAGCCAGTCCCAAAGGGACAAATATCATATGTTCTCCCTGAGCAGCGACAAATAATTGAGCACCAAAGGGGAAACCTGTTGAAGTGAAATGGACACTATGAGAAACAGTGACTTGATCAGCTCCCCTGGGTTTTCTACCATCTTCCTCCTGTCAAATCTCCTCTTGTTATAAAGGTACTGGCCACTCTGGATTATGGTCAACCATGATTTTCTCAGTTCAATTGAATCATATCCCTTAGAAACCCTATCTCCAAATACATTCACATTCAGATACACTAAGGATTAAGACTTTAAATTATGAGTTTGGAGGGAGGATGATGCAATTAAACCAATAACATTCATAATTCTTCATGCTGGGTACAGTACATTTTGATTGCATTGTGTGCTAAGCATTGTTCTAAGACATTTACATCTAAGAATCACAATATTACTAAAGTTGCACTTATGAAATGTGTACTCATTAAATAAACAGTTTCTTTGGGGAAAAATAAAAGCATAGAAAATCTGAAAACAAAAAAAAAATTGAGATATAAGAAAACTAGTATTTTTTGAGTTGAGATGTGAAACACTAAAAACTCTGAAATAGTGATGTGCCACTTTCATGCAATTGTAAAGATGAGGAGTTCATTTATGATGTGTTTTTTTCCCACACAGAGCATAATCAAATTAATGTTAAATCTATTAAATGAAGATAAATTACTTGCATCAGAGTATTCTATATTTATAAATACTTTTCACAGTCTCTCCATTATCACCCCAGTTTTCTTCTCCAAAATAATGAGAAGTCTATTTTCAGTATGTCTCTCATTAATACTTTATCTGTCTTTTCTCTTAGTTTTAAATTTTTCTGTATTTCTTCACTGTTTTCTGTTTACCTCATATGTGCTGAGGTGGTATTTACTGTCTTTATGTTGATTGGGATTTAATGAACTTCTTACTTATCTATTAAAGGACATTGTTTTTGCCCCTGCAACTTGAAACTTTCTCTCATGCATCATATTTTCCTATTCTGTGAATTCTTTTCACTGCCATGCAACTATGCTACAACAATTGTCATCTGAAACAATCTTATTTTTAAGATTTTATTTATTTATTTGAGAGGTAGAGTTACGGACAGTGAGAGGGAAAGACAGAGAGAAAAGTCTTCAGTCTGTAGGCCCACTCCCCAATGGCCACAACAGCCAGAGCTGTGCCAATCCGAAGCCAGGAGCCAGGAGCCAGGAGCTTCCTCCTGGTCTCCCATGCGGGTGCAAGGGCCCAAGCATTTGGGCCATCTTTACTGCTTCCCCAGGCCATAGCAAAGAGCTGGAGTGGAATAGGGGCAGCCAGGACTAGAACTGGCACCCATTTGAGATGCCAGCATTGCAGGCCAAAGATTAACTTGCTGTGCCAAGGCGCTGGCCCCCTGAAACAATCTTAATCCAACATTCCTTCTAGCTACATTTCCACTTTTCTGCTCCCAGTTTTTCCTGAATGTTCTCCCATGAGGTTTCTGTTCCTAATACACCACTCTCAACGGGAGCTCTGATTACCCCAATAATTCCAAGTCATGTGGTGGTGAACTCTTGGGTCTCATTTTACTCAATCCTTTTGGAGTATTAAGACATAGTTGATCATTATATCCTTGAGCACTGTCTTCACTCAATTTCAAAAAAAATTTTTTGCTACTCCTAACACAGTGAACACTTAATCTAAATTTCCATTGCTAATTCCTTATTTTTTAATTAATTAATTTATTTTTCATTTTTTATATTTAGTAAATATAAATTTCCAAAGTACAGTTTATGCATTACATTGGCTCTCCCCCCCCCATAATTTCCCTCCCATCTCCCGCTCCCTCTCCCATTCCGTTCACATCAAGATTCATTTTCTATTATCTTTATATAAAAAGACTCTGTGGGCAAAGAGAAGACAGAACCGCAGTCAGTCACATGGCACAGGCAGCTTCCACTTGTGAACCACCTTACTACCTTAAGGTAGGAAGAAATTGCTGTGCACCCTGCTGCTCGCAGTTATAGCTGAGAGGGAATTCCATAGCCGCCCACTGACTTTTACTTCAGCCTGAGGAACTGACAGGGGTCTGAGCAACTGCCAGGCTTGGAGCAGGGAAGCCACATTGCTTTCCTTTCCTCCCCTCCCCAACCTGCACAGAGTGTCATACTTGGCATCAAAAAGCAACACAGAGTGCTTCTATTCCACTAGCATTGTAGTCAGAGTCAGTGCAACACATGGGGCAAAGGATGGATCCCCTAAATCCTGCAACTGTGGGAGTTTCTGGACATTAGCCCCAGAGCTAGACTCACACATTCTATGTGAGTTGGGGGATTTGCCTAAGCTGCTGGGGGCTTACACCAGTAGCAGCCCATAAAAAAAAAATCCACTCCCACTCTGGAAGATCTGGGTAATGACCCCACTATACCCTGTAACACCAGAGCTATAACAATTTGCTCTAAATTTTTCAGTGTCACTGAAATCTACCCAGTGGATCTAGGAAGGAATTTATCTGAATTCCCTCTCTCTGGACTCACACCCTGCACAATTAAAATCTGTATACCTTGTAGACACCCTGTAGGACTGGAACAGGGTTCACTTCACATCCTGTAGTCCTAGGGCTGTTGGTATTAAAGCCATAGCACCAGTTGGATTCTCCTAGCAGGACCTGAGGAAGGGCCCAACTATGCCACACAGTCCCAGAGCCACAGCAGTTGTTGCCACAGACCTGCATCACTCAGGCTTGCCAGCAGGGCAAGGGGGCAGCCACTTTTGTCTCCCTCAGTGCCAAGAACAAGGCCCTAGCTGTCACATTCACCAGGGAGATTGACATCAAACTCTCTGTGGACCAAAGATACACACTGAAGGAAACCCTTACTCATCTCAAAGCCACAATTCTACCCCTATGAAGTGCAGCAGACTAGTCCACTGTGTCACTTATGGACAAAGGTCATAATGATTAAGAAAAATCACTTGGGCTGGCGCCGTGGCTCACTTGATTAATCCTCCACCTGTGGCGCCCGCATTCATATGGGCGCTGGTTCTAGTCCCAGTTGCTCCTCTTCCAGTCCCGCTCTCTGCTGTGGCCCAGGAAGGCAGTGGAGGATGACCCAAGTGCTTGGGCCCCTGTACCCACATGGGAGACCAGGAGGAAGCACCTGGCTCCTGACTTCGGATCAGCATAGCTCCAGCCATAGCGGTCATTTGAGAGGTGAACCAATGAAAGGAAGATCTTTCTCTGTCTCTCTGTCTCTCTCACTATCTAACTCTATCTGTCAAATAAATTTTAAAAAAAAGAAAAAGAAAAATCACTGAAAGACTATATATACTCTTAGGCTCACCTAGAACCAATTAATCAAAAGTCTTCCACCAAGAAAAAGTATGGGACTTTACGGCTTTACTACTGAATTCTACAAAACATTCAAAGAGGAAGTAACACCAATACTCTTCAAACTATTCTGAAATATTGAACAGGGTGGAACTCTGATAAACTCTTTTTATGAGGCCAGCATTACTTTGATGACAAAACCGAACAAAGACATGACATGAAAACTATAGACCTATATCCTTAACAAGCATAGGTGCAAAGATTCTCCAAAAAATACTAGCAAATTGAATCCAAAACCACATCAAAAAGATCATATATCATGATCAAGTGGGATTTATCCCAGAAATGTATGTATGGTTCAACATTTGCAAATCAATAAACATCATAAATTACATCAATAGAATGAAAAACAAAAATCATAAGCTCATCTTAATAGAGGCAGAGAAAGCATATCATCAGATTCAATACAACTTGATGATAAAAACCCTACAAAAATTATGTATAGAAGGAATATTCCTCAAAATTATGAAGGCTATATATGACAAACAAACAGCCAACATCATATTGAATGGGGAAAAGCTGAAAGCATTTGCCCTCAGACTTGGAACAAGACAAGCATGTCCACTTTCACCACTCTTATTCGATATAGTACTGGAAGTTTTAGTTAGAACAATTATGGAGGAGAAACAAAGGACATAAAAATTGGAAAAGAAGAAGTTAAATTATCCATGTTTGTAGATCATATGATGTTGTACATGGAAAAACCTAACCACTCCACCAAAAAGCCATTAGAGCTAATAAACCAAGGTTAGTCTCTTCCAACAAATGGTGCTTGCAAAACTAGACTAATATATGTAGAAGGATGAAATTAATCCATACCTCTCACCATTTACAAAAATCAGCTCAAGACTGGTCAAAGACTTAAATTGAAAACCTGAGACTATGAAGTTGCTGGAAGAAAACATAGGGGAAACATTCCAAAACATCTGTGTAGTAGATGACCTGGTGCATTGCTGTGGCTAAGATTCCACCTACAGCACCAGCATCCCATTTGGGCGCTGATTTGAGTCTCAGCTGCTGCTCTTCTGATCTAGCTCTCTGCTATGGCCTGGGAAAGCAGCAGAAGATAGCCAAGTACTTCAGTCCCTACACCTGCGTGGGAGACCCAGAAGCTCCTGGTTCCTGGCTTTGGTTCAGCGCAGCTCTAGCAGTTGCAGCCATTTGGGGAGTGAACCAGCAGATGAAGGACCTTCTCTCTGTCTCTCCCTATCTCTGTCTGTAACTCTTCCTATCAAATGTATAAAATCTTTAAAAATAAATAAATAAGAGGATTAGGGCAAGATGGCAGAATAGGCAGGCAGCACACTGATAGTCCAGGGAGAGACAGTTTAATAAAAGTGGAGATACTGTAGGTTCAAGGAAGAGTAGGGGAAGAAACAGCAGAGGAAACTCTTCTGGAACTAGTGATTCACAGTGGACCTTCGAGGAGAGCATAGGAGCCCGCAGTTCGGAACACCAGCGGCAGACTCAACACACCAGTGCTGGAATTCGGGGTGAGCCGAACCTCAATAGCCCGAGACACCAGAAGCGAAGTGGAAAGAGGAGACTAGAGCGAACAAGGCTTGAAACCCTGTGGGGAAAAGTTCACCAGGCTAACTAGAAGAGAGAGAGAAAGAAAAAAGTGACCGATACGGACACGAGTTTCTCTCTCTCCGCCCACCCCTCAAAGGTGAGCAAGACAAAGAGCAGGCACCATTTTGGACATACCTCATAAGCAGGGCAACCTCAGGTCTGCACCGGCCCTGAGCATAGCAGAAAAACCTGACTCTGGGCGTGGGGGTGAAATAATAGGATATTAGAACCTAATGAATGTGTGGTGCTAATGAACTGAGACTGTGAAAAAAAGAGACTGTGGGGGAGAGAACTCACGGAATTCATCACGTGAGTACTCTCCAGAGATGCTACAGTTCGGTAGCCTTGGAAGCCCAGCGGTGAGACTGCAGGAGAATTTGAACCCACACTGAAGGCTGCAGAGATTCCCTCTGTGGTCCTTGGGAAAGAGCTTCTGATCTCTGGCTCCTGTGGGTATATCATTTGCCTGCTAACCACCCCCAATTCCATTCAGCTGTGTGGAATTACTTCCCTTTTGAATCAACAATAAAGAAAGAAACAGAGAGAGATTTACCACGCCTAACCTGGGAGTGTCACCTTTGGCACAACCTCAACCCTGAGGAACCAAACAGAGCTATCAGGCCACACCCATCTCAAGCCTCTAAGGCTCCATTGAAAGCAGACAGTCCACTTATCTAGAGTTATAGTATAACAAGAAAAAGCACCACAGTGAAGAAACCAATATGCCAAACAACAAACGCAAAAACCAAGGTAACAAGAACAGGGAAGACACTATGAAACCCCCAAATGAAAAAGACACCCCAATTCAAGATTACGAAGATGATGAGATAGAAGAAATGCAAGAAGCGGATCTCAAAAAATTGATAAGAACACTAAGAAGTACTCAAAAACAAATTCTTGAACTACAGAAATCCTTAATGGACAAGGTAGAAAATCTCTCCCGTGAAAATGAAATATTAAGGAGGAATCAAGCTGAAATGAAACAACTAGTAGAACATGAAACTGATAGTGACGAGAAATCATAATGAAGTGAAGAATAGATCAAATGAAAAACACATTAGAGAGCCTTACAAACAGAATGGGTGAGGCAGAAGAGAGAATATCGGACTTAGAAGACAGAGCACAGGAAAATATACAGTCAAACCAAAGACAAGAAGAGGAAATTAGAAATCTAAAAAATATTGTTGGGAATCTATAGGATACTATTAAAAAACCCAACATTCGAGTTCTAGGAGTTCCTGAAGGCATGGAGAGGGAGAAAGGATTAGAATGCCTTTTTAGTGAGATAATAGCAGAAAAATTCCCAGTTTTGGAGAAGGAGAGAGATATCCTAGTACAGGAAGCTCATAGAACCCCTAGTAAACATGACCAAAAGAGATCCTCACCACGACATATTGTAATTAAACTCACCACAGTGAAACAGAAAGAAAAGATCCTAAAATGTGCAAGAGAGAAACATCAGATTACTCTCAGAGGATCTCCAATTAAACTCATGGCAGACTTCTCATCAGAAACCCTACAAGCTAGAAGGGAATGGCGAGACATAGCCCAGGTACTACGAGAGAAAAACTGCCAGCCCAGAATATTATATCCTGCAAAGCTCTCATTTGTGAATGAAGGTGAAATAAAGTCCTTTCATAACAAACAGAAATTGAAAGAATTTGTTGCCACTTGTCCAGCCCTGCAAAAGAATCTTAAAGATGTGTTACACACAGAAACACAGAAACACGGCCATCAACATGAAAGAAGGTAAACAAAGGGAACCTCACAGCAAAAGATCACAGGGAATTCAAAGCAAACATTTGGATAAAGAAATCATGGGACATGTACTCTATAGAATACTATACAGCAGTCAAAAACAATGAAATCCGGTCATTTGCAATAAGATGGAGGAATCTGGAAAACATCATTCTGAGTGAATTAAGCCAGTCTCAAAGGGACAAATATCATATGTTCTCCCTGATCGGTGACAACTAATTGAGCACCAAAGGCGAAACCTGTTGAAGTGAAATGGACACTATGAGAAACAGTAACTTGATCATCTCTTGTGCTGACTGTTGTTATACAATGTAATACTTTATCCATTTTTGTATTTTTTTATTCTAGTACTATAGGTTGAACTCTGTAATTAACAAACAATTATTCTTAGGTGTTTAAATTTTAACTGAAAAGTGATCCCTGTGAAATATAAGAGTGGGAATAAGAGAGGGAGGAGATGTACAATTTGGGACATGCTCAATCAGTCGTGCCCCAAATGAGAGTTAGAAACGTGCCAGGGAATTCCAATACAATCCCATCAAGGTAGCATGTACCAAGGCCATCTCACTAAACCAAGTGATCAATTTCAGTTCACAATTGATCACACTGATAGGTCTAAGAGTCAAACTGATCACACAAACAAGACTAGTGTCTGCTAATACTAACTGATAGAATCAAAAAGGGAGAGAATGATCCAACATGGGAAGCGAGATACACAGCAGACTCATAGAATGGCAGATGTCCTAAATAGCACTCTGGCCTCAAAATCAGCCCTTAAGGCATTCAGATCTGGCTCAAGAGCCCATGAGAGTATTTTAGGCATGGAAAGCCAAGACACTCTGAAAAAAAAAGAAGACTTAAATGAAAGATCTCTGTGAGTGAGATCCCAGTGGAACGAATGGTGCCATCAAAGAAGGAGGTACCTTTCTCTGAAGGGAGGAGAGGACCTCCACTTTGACTATGACCCTGTCAGAATAAGAGTGAAGTCGGCGAACCCTAAAGGCTTCCATAGCCTCGGCAACTCATGACTAGAGCCTAGGGAGATTACTGGCGCCATAAACAAGAGTGTCAAATTGTTAAATCAACTTCAGGAGTCACTGTGTACTTATGTCTCATGTGGGATCTGTCCTTAACGTGTTGTCCAATGTGAAGTAATGCTATAACTAGTACTGAAACAGTATTTTACACTTTGTGTTTCTGTGTGGGTGCAAACTGATGAAATCTTTACTTAGTATATACTGAATCAATCTTCTGTATATAAAGATAATTAAAAATGAAAAAAAATCTTGGTGTTAAATTGGAAATTGCATAGAAAATTAATCAATTTTAAAAAATATACCATGTAGGATCTCTGTCCTTAATGTGCTATACACTGTGAATTAATACTATAACTAGTACTCCAACAGTATTTTTCACTTTGTGTTGCTATGTGAGGGCAAACTGTTGAAATCTTTACTTAATATATACTAAACTGATCTTCTGTACATAAAGAGAATTGAAAATGAATCTTGATGTGAATGCAAGGGGAGAGGGAGTGGGAAAGGGGAGGGTTGCGGGTAGGAGGGAAATTATGGGGGGGAAGCCATTGTAATCAATAAGCTGTATTTTGGAAATTTATATACTTTAAATAAAAGCGTTATAAAAAAATAAATAAAGGAGATGACTTTATTGGACAAGACCACCAAAGCACAGGTTCAAAAGCAAAATTACATAAATCAGACTATATCAAACTCAGAATCTTTTGCATAACAAAGGAAATTGTGAAAAGGCATCCAACAGAATGGAAAAAAAATATTTGCAAACCACCTGTCAAAGGCTAATATTCCAAATATATCAGCAACTTAAAAAACAACAAAATAATAACCAATCTAGCTGAGAAATGGACAAAGGAATATTTTTTTTTTTAGATTTTTATTTTTTTTGACAGGTAGAGTTACAGGCAGTGAGTGCTGGTTCACTCCCAAATGGCCGCAACAGCTGGAGCTACACCAATCTGAAGCCAGGAGCCAGGTGCTTCTTCTTGGTCTCCCATGCGGGTGCAGGGGCCCAAGAACTTCGACCATCCTCCACTGCTTTCCCAGACCACAGCAGAAAGCAGGACTGGAAGAGGAGCAACCAGGACTAGAACCAGCGCCCATATGGGATGCTGGTGCCGCAGGCAGAGGATTAACCTAGTGCACCATGGTGCTGGCCCAACAAAGGATTTTAATAGTTCTCCAAAGAAGAAATACTAATGGCCAACAAATATATAAAAAAAAAAAATGCTCAACATCACTAGTCATCAGGGAAATGCTAATGAAAACCACAATGAGATATCACTTCACCCCTGTCAGATGGCTAAAATCCAAAACGTGGAGAATGACAAACGTTGGCAAGGATAGGGGAGAAAGGGGAACACTTATACACTGTTGGTGGGAATTTAAATTAGTACAGCCACTATAGAAAACAGTGTGGAGATTTCTTTAAAAATTAGAAATAGACTTGCCATATGATCCAGGAATTCCACTAACAGGCATATACCCAAAAGAATCAAACACAATATATCAGAGATCCTGTGCCACCATGATCATAACTAACCAAGTTGTCCATCATCAAATGAATGGATAAAGAAAATGTGACATTTATACAAAATGGAATATTATTTAGCTACAAAAATAATGAAATTCTACCATTTGTAGCAAACTGGATGCAACTGGAGGACATTGTATTGAGTGAAATAAGATGCACCTAGAAAAACAAATACCACATGTTCTCTTGTGCATGTAGAAGCTAAAATTCAAAAAAGAAGGAGGAAGAGGAGGGAGGGAGGAGGAGAGAGGAGGGAGGAGGGGAAGGAAGGAAGGAAGGAAGGAAGGAGGGAGGGAGGGAGGGAGGGAGGGAAGGAAGGAAGGAAGGAAGGAAGGAAGGAAGGAAGGAAGGAAGGAAGGAAGGAAGGAAGGGAAGAAATGTCTCTGTGTATCAATATTGTTGCAAATATAGTTTTGTAAAACCCTGGTTTATACCGTTAGGAAAGAAACAGTTAAAAATGATATACTATAGTTTTGTTTTGTTTTTTAAAGATCATTTTATTTATTTGAAAGTGTTGCTGAGAGAGGTAGAGGCAGAGAGAAAGAGACGTCTTCCACCTGCTGCTTCTCTCTTCAAATGGCCGCAACAGCCAGAGCTGAGCTGATCTGAAGCCAGGAGCTTTGTCGGAGTCTTCCATGCAGGTGCAGGGGTCCAAAGATGGGCCATCTGCTTTCCTAGGCCATAGCAGAGAGCTAGATTGGAAGTGGGGCAGCTTGAACCAATGCCCAAATGGGATGCCAGCACTGTAGCCCAGGGCTTTAACCCGCTGTGCCACTGTGCTGGCCCCATTTATACTATAGTTTTAATGATCTGTGGTTACTTTAAATTGTACTATATATGGGTGAAATGGTCATTTTTCCATTCAATTATTATTTATGGCTGTTGTTTATATTCAAACTAAACTAGTTTTGCTTTTTACCTTTCAAGCTTTTTTTAAATGATCTACTTTCAGGTTATTTTAATACTCATAATATTAACCCTAAACCAAGTAAAAAATTCAACAAATAGTAAGAAGAACTGTTATTCAACAGTAAACTTCTTACTCAGTGAAGTATGAAGCCTTTTATTGTAATGTAAATTTAAAATATGGTATCTCAAAAACTAAAAAAAGAAAGGGAGAAGGAAGGAGAGTGGGAGGAAGAGATGGGGAGGGAGGGAGGGAAGGGGGGGATGTCACTATGTTCTTAGAATCATATTTACAAAGTACATTGAATGGTAAAAACCAATTAAAAATGATTTTTAAAAAACAAGAGAACAGAGCGTCCTTAGATAGTCTTGCCTTTGCATTTAGTTTTTACCTTGCTGATCCTTCATCTCTTTGTCTATTGGAACCGATATTTTGACACTGGTATAAACCAAGTGTTACCTATTATGATCAAATGACTAGAATGTATAAACAAGTCTGGTTAGATCACCAATAACCTTTCTACATGTAATACAGTCAATACAAATTGAGTTATGGTTGTTAAAGTCAATATCATATTTTAGCCTCATAACTATTTTTTCTCTCAATTCTATTTAACATAATGACAATATAAGATATGAGGAAGGAAAGCAGAGAAGGAGCATCATATAAATACAAACTTATTTTGTAACTAGAAAAAGTGCTGGGGCCAGCGCTGTGGCACAGCAGGTTAAGCCCTGGCCTGCAGTGCCGGCATCCTATATGGGCATCAGTTTGAGTCTCGGCTGTTCCACTTGCAATCCAGCTCTCTGCTATGGCCTGGGAAAGCAGTGGAAGATGGCCCAAGTCCTTGGACCCCTGCACCTGGAAGAAGCTCCGGCTCCTGGCTTCGGATGGGTGCTCTAGCCGTTGTGGCCACTTGGGGAGTGAACCAGCGGAAGGAAGATCTCTCTCTTTCTCTCTCTGCCTCTCCTTCTCTGTGTAACTCTTTCAAATAAATAAATAAATCTTAGAAAGAGAGAGAGAAAGCAGGAGGGAGGGAGAGAAGGAGGGAGGGGAAGAGAAGAGAAGGAGAGGAGAGGAGAGGAGAGGCGAGGAGAGGAAAGGAGAAGAGAGGGGAGGGGAGGAGAGGGGAAGGGAGGGGAGGGAAGGGGAGAGGAGAGGAGGGGAGAGGGGAGGGGAGGAGAGGGGAGGGGAGGGGAGAGGAAAGGAGGGGAGGGGAGAGAAAAGAATTGTGTTCTGGAGAAAAGCTGACAGCTTTTTCCCCTTCTCTGCTCACAATTTTTAGTGAATTTGTGGGGAGCTGCCTGGTCTTTGTACCTTTAAATCTCTGTATAGTTGTACTTTTAAACCTCTGAAAGTTCTTCAACTGAAACTCTAAATGCCTTATTTTAAGTTTTAATTAATTTAAAAATAAAATTGGACATCAAAAAGGGTTGTATATTTCTTTTAAATATCTAACTTAAGAGCCCAGTCATCTATTCCTGTAAAATGTCACATCACTCCCAACCTTCCACTAATGAGATGAGTCTGTTAAAATTCTCCTTAGTAAATATGATTTTACCACCTGCACACTTCTTCAAACTGAATAAATACATAAGTAAATGTCACATAAAAATGCCATTTCCAAAAGTTTAATCCATTCTGTTTGTTTTAGGTTAAAATATAGAAACTTTTATCCTTTTAAAAGGAAAATAGCACTCTAAATTAGCATAAAGTATCAAGATGAGGTTTAAAATTACCAATCAACCAAAACAGTGGAAGAGGGCCCTCTGCTGTTTAAAAATTGTATGTAGAAAATGAAAATAATGCTAAGTGAGCTAACATCCAAAACTTTTTTGAAAGGAGAGGAAGACACTGCGAGTGTTATTTGCCAGTATCACTTTTGTGATGATTATGAAAAACTCAGAAACTAACTTGCAGGTTTTTAGTGAATACTTTTTAGTTAAAGAGGAGAAAATTAAGAAAATTGTGAAATAACAGCTATTCAGAAGTGCCACTACAAATGTGATAACAGTGTGTTTTAAATTCCAACAGTGCACAATACTGTTCACAATCAGGACTGATTTGGACATCAAGCAAAGAAGCTTCTTAACCTATATGGATAGTGATCGTGTGTTATTTTTAATAGAATGTGATTACAACAGTATCACATAGAAAAAAATTACTGGTGAAGCCTATAAACCAATGCTCCATTTTCTAGCATGTTTTTTTTGTTTTTGTTTTTGCTTTTCCTTGCTCATTTGTTCTTTTACTAGTTATTACCTATTAAACTGTGGTATACAGATCAAAGGGTCTGTTTCTTAGTTCTTGGCTTATTATATTTCATTCAGAAAATGCTGAAACCACATTTTCTTGAGAATTTAGATATTCCATATTTTATTAATTAATGAATTCGGGTTTTGACATTTTCTGTTAGTAATCTACAACCCAATGCACAGGGGACTATTTTTAACATAGTTTCCACAATAAAATCTAATATTACCAAAAAAAAGCATTATGAAGCAATGAGAAATAATTATAGTTTAGTATCAAAACAAAAGCCAAGCAAGTTTGGCAGGCTATAAAACAACTTTTTCAAGAGGGATGTTTTCAACGTCCCTTTCCCTAATCCATCTCTACATAAAGAGCAAGCCAAAGTAATGACCACGCTCAAGGCCTTTCCATTCTGCGCCTGCATTAAGATGGAGCCTGGCAGACCCTGGGATGCAGCCGGAATGTCTGATGTAATTGGATCCCTGCCACCCTGAATTCCTGGCTTCAGCTGCTAGGAGCATGTGAGGGAGTGAACCAGCAGATGAGATCTCCATCTTGATCTCGATTTCGCTCCCTCTTACATTTTTTTAAAGGTAATTGATCATTATTCTGTATTTCTTTTGGTTACAGGTGTTCTTAAGTTCAAGAGATTTTTTTAAAAGTAGATACTGCAACACGCATCTTTTACTACGTCCGTGCGACTATTTTCTTAACAAGAGCCATCTGCCACTGATTAAAGATCTTTCATGTATGATGCATTGTAATTATTGCATGGGACTTCCCCAATAAGCTTAGAAAAGGTGATGTGACTTCTGCCGTCTGCATAAAACGGGAGAACTAAGCCTCAGACGCAGTGACCGACGCGGCCAAGTCACCGGTGCAGGAGAGGTGTGGATTCTCATCCGGCGCCCAGCCCCACCGCGACTCCTGCGGAGCCTTCTCCCGCCCCAGCGGAGCCACCGCTAGCTCGCCGGGCCGCGACCGGGCCAGGTTCAGCCGCAGCGCCCCCGTGAGGCCGACGCGCTTGGTAGTTATGACGACACGAAGGGCAAAAGCCCGGGAAAAGAACTTAGAAGGGCGTTAGCGGAAAGCGCCCCCCACCCAGGAGGCCACTGGGGATAAGGGAGCCGCACACCACGGCTCACAGCTGAGGGGTCGGGAGCTCAGGGTCTTCACACCCGCTTCGAAAGGCAGACCGAAGCGGCAGCGAGCCTGGCGGGAAGCCGCCCTCTCACCTGCTCGCTGCTCATGGCGGCGAGGACGCGCTGCCGCAGGGGCAGCTCCTGGCTCGCTCCTACTCCGCTCCTCCTGACCAGAGAGGAGACGCTCAGGCGACGACCCCCACTCTCCGCTCTCTCCGCTCCCTCCGCTCCGCGACGCTGAGCTGCCTAACGTCCCCACAGCGTCCGTTGCTAGGCAACAGGCCAGCGCCAGCTCCACTTCCGGTCACCCGTTGCTCCCGGAACTGGGCCCGGGAAGCCGTCAGTGGGTCCACGCAGGAAGGGTTCCCACGGAACTCCTTGGCGTCTCGGCACCAGTGTGTTGGGGCGGCAAGGTGCACATTGACCTGCCGAGGACGGTGTCCTGCCAGGAGGAATGAATACCCTTTGATTAGTAATCATTTCAGCTGCCTTCACTCACACTCCTGCAGCCTGTCTCTTAACTCAGCTGGGTGCACGGACCGGACCGCTTGCCTTATCTTTATCTGTGCCTGGAAGGTCTGTGAAGACTAGTGTAATAAAATGATTGCAAATTTGAACGGTGCTGGGGAAGAGGGAAATGAAGAGGAAAAAATTGCATGCAAAGCTGGACCAGTAAGAACCTTTTCTTGTCTGCCTGCTTCCAACTCCTGCTCTTCTGGTTGACTTCCCACAAACCAGAAAACTAGGCCTTGGAAGAGTACTCAAAAAAAAATTTCAGAAACTCGTTTAAACCAACATTCACAGATGGTTTACTACATGAAAGGTATTGTGCTAGGCACTAACTAGACATTGACATGTGACCAAGACACAATCACTCCGTAGAAGCTAGGAGGAGGTTCAAGCAAGCATTATGCAGTGGAGAGAGTGTGGGGAATGAATCTGCACCGAGAGTATAAAGCACCAGTTTTCTCATGGAAGGGATGGGGAAGCTGAGGTCTGAAGAAAGACAATGCAGAGAACGTTCCAGTCAGAAAGCACATCATGGAGGCCTAAAACAAGAGAACGTGACTGCTAGAACTCAAGCATGGTTCAGAAAGGTTGAGGGGTAGCTTTGGATAAAGAGGGTTAGAGAAAAGTCTAAATGACCTGAGGTGGTAAACAAGTATTGTATCTTAAAGATCTTATAAAACATGGCAATAAAACAGTTTCAGAAATAGATGGTGGTAATGGATTCATACCAAAGTGAATGGATTTAATGTCAAATGCCATTGAGCTGTACACTTAAAATGGTTAGAATGTGGGCTGGGCATTTGTCACAGCAGTTAAGATGCTGCTTGGGATACCAGTATCCTTTGTTGAAGTGCTTTGGTTTGAGTCCTGCCTCTGTTTACAAATCAGCTTCATGCTAATGCACTCTGGGAGGCAAGCAGGTGATGGCCCAAGTATTTGGGCCCCTGACTTCCACATGGGAATGTCAGTTGGAGTTCTGGGCTCTTGGCTTCACCCTGACCCATCCCTGGCTGTTGTGGGCATTTGTAAACTGAACCTGTGTATGGACAATGTCTCTCTCTCCCTTTTAAACAAATAAGTAGTTTTCTCAATGGTTAAAATGGTAAATTTTATGTTGTAAACATTTTACAACACTAAAAATTGGATCGCATATACTTAAGAGGAGGAAATCTGAACCAAAAAGAAGAAGAAATGACAGGATGGTATTTGCATTTTAGAAAAATCACCCTACCTTCAGTATGATGGAGTCGTAGGAAAAGGCAGGCCTAAATCCTGTTAGAAGGCTTTTATTTCAGTGAGAGATAAAGGTGTATAAATCTGGACTAATGACAATGGGAGTAGACTGAAGTGGACAAAACAAGATATTTACAGGATATTTATTCTGTTAAGATGTGGGTACTTAAAAGGGAGAAGAAGTAGGTTGAGGGTCATTTTACTGCTTTGGATACTTGGCTGGTGGTGATATTCACTGAGGTAGAGAAAACAAGATAAGCAATTCTTAAAGAGAAAGTGATTAATTCAGTGTGAAGTATGTTGATTGTGAGACATCTATAGAACACGTAAGTGCTTGTATAGCCAGTAGATATTATACATACTGAGTAGAACTCAAAAAATCAATTCTGAGCTGCAGACATAGATTTGAGACTCATGTATAAATGATATTTGAATCTATGAACTGAAATGAAATGGCTCAGAATATGAGGAACAAGAACAGAAGGGAATTGAGAAAGAGATATATTAACTAAAATCTTAGCACTACCAATATTTATGAGTTGGACAGAAGGATATCTAGCAAATAGGACTTAAAAAAGTATGCAGAGTAGAGGAACTCAAAGTATAGAATCACAGAAAGGAAGAAGTACAATATTTCAGGGATCATATATTCAAAAGCTTCTGAATAGGTAATCTAAGGATTTAAATATAGTTATTGGATAGTGCAATGCAGAAATCACTAGTGAATGTGACAAAAACATTTCAGTACAATGAGGTGAAAGGATGTAAGACCAGATGCCAGAGGCTGAAGAGGAAGTTAAGGAAGACCACCAGTATACACAACTTCAAAAAATTGGGGCTATGGGTCAGCACCGTGGCTCAACAGGCTAATCCTCCGCCTTGCGGCGCCGGCACACCGGGTTCTAGTCCCGGTCGGGGCGCCGGATTCTGTCCCGGTTGCCCCTCTTCCAGGCCAGCCCTCTGCTGTGGCCCGGGAGTGCAGTGGAGGATGGCCCAAGTGCTTGGGTCCTGCACCCCATGGGAGACCAGGAGAAGTACCTAGCACCTGGCTCCTGCCATCGGATGAGCGCGGTGCGCCGGCCGTAGCGCGCCTCCGCGGCGGCCATTGGAGGGTGAACCAACGGCAAAGGAAGACCTTTCTCTCTGTCTCTCTCTCTCACTGTCCACTCTGCCTGTCAAAAAAAAAAAAAAAAAGAAAGAAAGAAAAAAAAAGTAAAAAAAAAAATTGAGGCTATGAATGAGAGAGACTGGGGAGTGAAGTAGTTGCTGGAGACAGAGTTATTTTCTCAAACAGAAGTTTTGTGTTTAAATGCAATTAGCAAGGGAAAAGATACAATAATGGGATAAGTGAAAGGAGGGGATTAATTCTATGTGAGACTCATGTTGCAAGAACATCTTGTAAAAGGAAGAAAGAGGAAGAATGAGTGGCGATGCTGGTGTTTAGAAGTTTGCTGGCAGGTAGTCAGGGTCTTCCCAAAAGATGAATTTGATTTTGTTTGTGATATGGAAAGCAAAGTCATCTGCTAGAAACAAGTGGGAAGGTAGTAGCCAGGAGTCAAAAATTTCAGGAGAATGCAGAAAATTTACCTGGCAGAAAGAAGAGAGAACATAAATGATCAAAGAACTAGAAAAGGGCTCAAGTTGAAGCCTACAAATTCATGGTGATGGAATCCACCTGACTCTGTGAGACTCTCCAAAGGTCTTCGACAGAACAGGCTTAGGTTCAGAGAAGACCAGAGCATGGAGGTTTTCCCAAGCTGATGCAACAGAAGGACAGCAGGGCAAGAGAATAGAGAATGGAGAATTTGTAGTAGTGGGGTTGAGAAAATCACTGAAATTAATACGGAAGGAAAGAGGGCTGTTAATGGGGAGAAAGGGAGTGTTAAGCAGCTTGGGCAGGGGTCTCATCAAGAGTGACAGATTGAGAGAAACTCTAAAAGCAGAAAGCTTATGAGTGAGGGTTTAGACTGCAGTTTCCAAAGTGGAGAAGTTCCAGTTGTTGACAGTCCCCCTTTGTGGCTATGGAAGTGGGTGACTGAAGTGTTTGGCCATGGAGCATCAGGAACTAAGGTGATAAGGCCATGGCTGTTCCCATGGTTGCTGAAGTCGGAGAGCAGAGAAGAAACCTGCAAGTCAAAGTCTTCAACAGATGAAGCAAGTGATAAGGAGGGAGGATGAAATGAGCCTAAACTATAAGAATTTGTACTGGAAAATGGCATACATATTGCAGATCTGATCTCCCAAACCTGGAAAGTGGAAGAATTGAAAAGTCCACTTTGAAACTGAGGCTTAAAGGACAGACAAATTTCAGTAAAGGCCTAGTCAAGGGAGAAGCCTGAGAAGGAGTTGAAGATGTAGGGTCAGTTTTTCGTTTCACAGCCTGAGGACACAGGGAAAAGACTCAAACTGCAGGAGTCAGCCATGTGGGAACAGAAAGCACCTGGAATGCGAGAGCCCTAGAAGGTTTATGCCACCTGTGAGAGAGGTGTTCTGCCAACAGGCTGCCAGAATCAGTGCCTTCAAGTCCCAGGTGTTTCAAAGGACTTTAAGGCCCTTGGCAGAAGTCCACTCTCAACTGGATTACTTCTCGGAGGATGATAGTCCACATGAAGGGGCCAGCAAGACAGAGATAGATTCTCAGAAACAGGACTGGACAGAGACGTGCATAAAAGACTCAGACTTTTTTCTTCATTCATCCCACCCTCAAAAGTCTAATTGAAATTTACAAACATGCGGCTCCTCTGAATTTCTGCTTTGCTGCTTCTTGACCTGGTGTCAACTTCTTGTTTGCAGAATCTTTAAATTTGTCTTCAGTAGAGTACTCTGCCAGAATGATGGAAGGAAAATGGTTTTATAAAAACTGGTGAAGCAATTCTTTTATATTTGTTGAGTATCATGATCTCTGTCAAGCAAAAGGAATATGGCTCCTGGAACTGAATTGCCATACTAATTCTCACAGTAATCAGTAATACCACAGTAAGACTGAGCGCTGAGATGAAAGCAATTAAAGTAAGCTCTGTCCTCACTGCTAAGGTTAAGTCCAGTTCACAGAAATCACCATATTTCTCAAAATGTTTGGAATGAATTTTAGCTTAGACATATTGGGCCACCAGATCTTTCAGATTATAGGAAGGCACTTTATGACTGCTGCTACTTGTCTCCCTGAAATACTCCCTTTTGCTCAGTTTACTCTGAGTACAGCTATCTGTATGCTTTTGACTTACTAATCTAGAAATGTGGAAATCCATTTTAAGAGAAGGTATCAGGGAGCAGAAGCTGGTTCCCCCCCCCCCCCCCTATTAAAGCAAAAAAGGAAATACCAAATAGGGAAGAGAAATTGACTTGCTGATGTTTTAGTTCCCTGAGCATGAAGCTCACTGGTATTTATGATCTTGTATTTTTTTCTCATGGTTTGGGTAGTTTTTGTTGTTGTTGTTGTTAAATTATTCACTTAGACATGAACCAAATGCTTGGTTAAGAATTTCATGCCCATATTTGTGCTAATTCTAATGGAATATTTTATGAGAAGATACTTCATTTCCCTTTAAAAATACGTTGTGTAAGCTTATACAGCTGCTGAGTTTTGACTTCTTATGCAGTTACTTGTGCCTACTTAATTTTTGGCCTCCTGATTTGAAAATGCATATGTGGAAGGGGGCAAGGAGTGCTAGTGTTGGTTATACATTCACCTTTTGAGGTAAAGTGACAGATCTTTATTTATTATTATAGGGAGCATGCATGAGGTTAAGAAAAATTAGTCCAAGAGCTGGTATTTTTGTCTCTGCCCATACTTTTCTCTTTGTGAATCTACACACATCCTTATTGTGTTCATTTTGCTCAGTCACACATTTATTGAACATCTGCTAGGCATTGTTCTGGGCATAGGAGATATAGGAGACAGGTCAAGATCCTTCCTGTTGCTCTAGGAAAAGAAGTGGAACATTAGCAAGGAAAGAAGGATATTAATAAAATAATTCCAGCTGGTGAAAAAGTGTGAGGAGAAAAGAGCCACAGTGATGGGAGGGAAATCGCTCCAAGGAAACATTTGAGCTGAGACCTGCATGACAGAAAGGAGCCTGCCATTCAAAGGTGTGAAAGGTGTGGGGAATAAGAGAAGCAAGGCAGCAGGAAGGAAGAGAGCAAGTTCTGAGGTCTGAATATGGGAATGAGAGTCACACGTTTTCATTGTCTGTCCTGGAGAAGGAACATAGTGAGGATGGATCTTGTGTTAATTAGAGAGAAACCATAGACTGAAATGAGGCAAGAGTGGAAGCAGGTTATTGGAGTAGGTGAGGGGAGTAACACTGGTGATTTAAACCAGGGGCATAAGTGCCGATGGAGAGAAGGCATGCGCTTTGGAAGAAAACCTAAAGGGACTTGTGGGTAGACTTGATGCCAGGGATAAGAATAAGGGAAAAGGACTTTCAAGTTATTTTGGCTGAAACACTTGGTAGATAGTAATGCCTTTTAAAGGGGAAGGCCAAGGAGAGGGCATATTAGAAGGGGAAAGAAAATTAAAAACTCAGCTTTAAACATGTTAAATATGAGACAACCATTAAAAAATCCAAGTCAGATGTTGAGGAGACAGGAGGCTCTACAACTCTGGGTGTAGCTATAGTTGAGATTTAGAATAGAATTCATCCAGAGCCAGATGGTCATTGAAGCCACAAGATTAGCTAAGGTCATCAGATGAGAGGGAGGGAGGGAGGGAGGGAGGGAGGAAGGAAGGAAGAAGGAAGGAAGGAAGGGAGGGAGGGAGGGAGGGAGGGAGGGAGAGAGAAAGGGGGAGGGAAAGAAAAGAGAAAGGAGAGAAGAAAGGAAGAAAGGAGAGAAGAAAGAGAAAGAAAATAAAGAAAGGGAAGGAAGGAAGAAGAAAGAGGTTCAAAGACCAAGCACTGGGGCTGTTGTTTTCTCTATCTGGAAACTCGACATTTAAAGATTATATATTTTATCAACCCTTTAACAAGATTTATGCAAGCACAGAGAGTTACAATAGATAACTTAGATCTAAAAGAACACTACAAAATGTGGTTGACAATTCAGGCATGTGGTATTTGTGAAAACATTGAGCTATATATGAACCAGTTCCCATAAAAACAGATAACGATGTGGCTTTATTACCACACGTTGACCTTCTACTAATCACAACCAGACGAGAAAAACACAGCTACTTGCATTAGTTTCTTTGAACACTAGAGGGAGATATATTCACCTGCAAATCAGAAAGAAAAAGTATTTTACCAGACTCTTAGACTGTTTAAATTTTTATACTTTTGCAACCATCAAGAAATATAGTCATGTATTAAAGCTGGAAAGAATTACATGTTTGGAAAGTAACCTGACTTCTTTATTAAGGTAGATTTAACAAAAGATTATTTCATATATGCTAAAGATATAGTATATTTCAGGTAATACCTTTGTCATTTTTTGTGCATGGGGAAGCAACAATATATAAATGAACTGATTTTTATTTGGAAAAACATCAGATCTTATTCCCTGAAAGCTCTGGAATATGCCCTTCATAGGCCAAAGTGTCAGAACTTTGCCTCTCAACCTTCTGTCTATAGATTTCATAAATGTGCTGTACTTGACATTCCATATTTCACAGGTGGCTTAAAGGTCATAGGCACAGAGTTGATTCTGAACTTTTTATTTGCCCTATAAAGCTTTTCAACTTTGCTAGGTAATCACGTAGATAGGTAATGTTTTCATGATTGCTTGGGGCAACTAGAAAACTTTCTCTTTATTTGCTTTCATAATCTTTCCAAAGGACGTACAGCAAGACATTCTCTGTTCCTGGTCAAAGGTTGAATATGATACCTCTCCAAGAATTTTTAGTCTGTCAAATGTTTTATTTGACCTTGTAACTAATTTGGCAAGTTCTCTTCTCTGTAATTTCAACACTGAAATATTTCTGGTATCTAAAAAAAAAAGAATGTGTTTTCTGTATCGAGAGCAGGAATATAGTTTAGGAAAAGGGAGTATTTTCTGGATCAAAGCTAGTTTAAAACATGATTTTGTCTCAACTGGTTGGTAGGGTGGGCAAGTTACTCTGCGATTTAAACTACTACTTATTTTCTCTTCTCCAAATTGGTTCCACAGCATTTTAGATTGATTTAGATAATGTATTCAAACATCTAGCTCAATTCCTAGTACAAAGTAGGATTCCAAGTTCCCTGCATCTTCGTTTTTCATTCCACCTGCAGTACTTTATAGAATGACCCTAAAAATCATAAGTTCATTAATTATGTACTCTGAAGTATTTGTCAAGTACTGGTGATAAGTACACAATGTGACCTGTGCCAAATTTCCAGGATGAGCTTGTAAAAGTACAGAATGTGACCAGAGTTGTATTGCCTTGTACTGTACACCACTAGGCCAGACACATAGCACTGCAGCAAGGTCCCGTGTGGTCTAAGGTGAGCCACTGCTATATATAAGCTTGAGAGTGAGAAGACAGGGAGGTGGCCGGCGCCATGGCTCAATAGGCTAATCTTCCGCCTTGAGGCGCCAGCATACCAGGTTCTAGTCCCAGTCGGGGTGCCGGATTCTGTCCCGGTTGCCCCTCTTCCAGGCCAGTGTGGCCAGGGAGGGCAGTGGAGGATGGCCCAAGTGCTTGGGCCCTGCACCCCATGGGAGACCAGGAGAAGCACCTGGCTCCTGCCATCGGATCAGCGTGGTGTGCCAGCCGCGGCGGCCATTGGGGGGTGAACCAACGGCAAAAGAAGACCTTTCTCTGTCTCTCTCTCACTGTCCACTCTGCCTGTCCAAAAAAAAAAAAAAAAAAGAGAGAGGCAACTAAAAGTTGGGCAGGGATTGCTTTCCCTTTACCTTCACAAATGTAAATTACAACTTCCCGCCCTTATAAAGGTGCAATTCAAATCCTTCTTTCCCCAAGAGATGTTCCCAGCCTGACTGAACTCCCTCTCCAAACACCTATAACATTTACCCAAATCAATTGTCTGACAATGCACACTTTGCATTCCTACTTAACCACTTCACTTACTAGTCTCCCCCAACCACGGAGGTTCTTCTCAGGCTCAAGCACACCCTGTTTCACAGTGTATTACTTTAGTATGTATCACAATGCTGTACATGAAGTAGACATTCTGCACATTCACGAATAAATGTTCATGTCAGTTTTCCTTCAGTTTACTTTGTCTCATGCATTTTAGTAATAGAACTCACCAAGGGTAAGGGTACAGATACAGTTTGAATCATTTTGATAACATTTGAAAAATTGTCTTTTTCCTTTAAATTGTAGATTCTTAAAAAGAAAGAACCAAAAAGTATACACGGTAAGAGACTTCTGTTTGTGCAGTTTACTCTGGTACTCCCACCATGGTTTTTTCTGAGTATTCACTTTCAGTCAGAATGAATTAAAGTTACTATGATATAACAGCCATCACCTACACATGTAATGTAGCAAGGAGAGTGCATGATGAACATTTTCATCACCGGTAAGCAAATGTTTGAAAACTCCTTAGTCAAATCATGTTATAAACATGTGAATGTTTATAATAACACAAGTCAAATCATAAAACGTGAGAACTTGACACATACAATAGTACTCTATCTTTACAATAAATAGGACTGAAACAGAAGCTGACATCTTATTATTATTATTTGTTATTCAGACTGCAGAATAAAAGGGTGCTGAAGCTGGAATTAGAATGTTCTTCAAGGTCATGAAGGATAAAGAATCACACATGAAAAGAATCACCTGTTCCCCAAGTGTCAAATCATAACACTGAGAAGTAATAATGCTAAATCCTTATTGCCTGTTAGCAGTTCTGTGACCCACTTTCAGTATGAGTCTGATTTAGGGCCGCCTGACATTTCCTGTAAGGAGCAGCTGGGCAAGGTTCCATGTTCTTCAAATATATATATATATATATATATATATATATATATGGACATACTTTCAAATACTAGTAATTGAAGATAGGTTATTTTCAAAATAATTGCATAGTAATATATTTTAAAAAGAATATTCAGATAATGGCTACAGATCTTTTTTTAAAAAAAGGAAAAACAAAAAAAAAGTCATTCAGAAGTTTCTAAGCTGCTAAAATAGAATATTAACATTTACTGCTATATTCTATACCATTTTCTCCTTTTTTTAGTCTCAAATCCTGAAATGGATGGTCTTTACCCACTTAGTCCATTTGTTCATCACCTGATCTTTTTGGAAACCCTCTACTATCTGGCTGCTAGTTCCACAGTCCATTGGAATAGCCTTAATATTACTAATGACATTGGCACACTTCTTGTTTCTCTTAACTACTATTCAGAATTTTATGCACTATCACCTGCTTCTTAAAATTATCTCACATTTTGTCTTAGGTGACTGGCTGCCTGATTTCCCCAGTTTTCTCACACTTCCTTTCCTGGCTTGTCTTCCATTCCGTCCTTTCATTTGTTGATATTCCTAAAAAACCTGCTGGTACCCACTCCCCTCAGTTCTCATGCCAAAGGTTTATCTGCTTTCCCAGCAGATAGTGATAGGAGTAGGGGTGGGGGTGGGGAATAGCTGGGGGCGGGGGGAAGACAGAGAAAAAGCTGAACTTCATTTTTTTCATTTTACCTTCAGCCTCACCGTCTTCTAAGCTCAATATCTTTATTATCTTGATTTTCTCTATGTTCTCCAAATTCAAATCCAGTCACTAATTCTTGTTATTAGCTTTTCAGAGATGTGTCTAATAGAGCCTCCCTTCTTTCTGGTACTACCACTTTTTAAAACTAGGTTCTGAATACCTAGATAAGCAATTGTATGGGGCTTTGCCTCTCTCTCTCTCTGCCTCTCTCTCTCTTTCCCTCTCTCCCCTTGTCCCTCTCTCCCTCTCTCTCTCTTTCCCTCTCTCCCCTTGTCCCTCTCTCCCTCTCTCTCTCTTTCCCTCTCTCCCCTTCTCCCTCTCTCCCTCTCTCCCTCTCTCCCTCTCCCTCTTTCTCTTTTATACTCAGTCTATCCAATGTACATTCTTAAAGGAAGAAAACACTCATATGATCCAGAATGATTCACTTTTGATTTGGTTTCATCAAACTCTAAGAAAACTGTCCATCAATTCTATCCTCCTTATCAAACTAGCCATATCTCTCACAGTCCTCTTCTCAAAGCAAAGTCTGTATATTGCCAATCTTCTCAGGTGTACCCTACCACATTTTGACTGAGTATACTTTTCTCTGTATTTTTGTCTAAATTTATCCCAACCCAACTCACCCGACTCCATCAATAAGCTTTTGCTCAAACATCCAACAATGGTATATTTTTTAAATCACAATTCACACAGTGTCATCTTCCAATTTATTAACCACGGTAGTTTTCAGAGATGTTACTCTCTTCTTTTTCTTCTATATTTTGTTCAATTTTTATTTATTCTTTAAGTCTCAGTTCAAAGTTCCCTTCCTCTACAAAGTTTTCTCTGACCATCCAAGATTAAATTGTGACCCCAAGATGTACCTAGCATAGTTTTTTATGCATGTAATTGAATAGATGCTGGAATCTTCCAGTTGTTCTATATTTTGAAAAAGAATGACCTCAATGAAATTAATTGCTTTCTCAGACCCAAAGGATAAATACATAAATTAACAGGGAGAGATGATATTTTTCTAGGTTGAGGCATGGGTATTATTAGTAGATGCAATAAATGGAATGAATTCTCAGAGTTAATAGAGTATCAATGGAATTCAACAATAACGCTTCATGTTAGACGTGAAATACTTATCATTATAGTTTATATAATAGCCATTATTTTTGTTTATATAAACTTTTCTCCAATTACAAAAATAATGAGCTGTTATTGCAGCAGTATATATATTTATCAATATACAGTTGTCCAACCTATAGGAGGTACAACACGGAGGGTGTTGTACAAGTAAACCATGTACCTTAATAATAACATATCAATATTTGATTATTATTGTAACAAATGTTTGCACTAATACTAGTATTATTAATAATGGCAACTTGGATGAAGGAAATTGAGGTGATATCAGAACTCTCTGAACTTTACACTCAATTTTTCTGTGAACTTTAAACTGTTCAAAAATAAAGAATATTAATTAAAAATAACATTTTAATGAAACTTGAGTCATAATTATGTGACTATGTAGGTTTTCCAGTTGTAATAAATTTGCCACTTTTAAAAAAGATTTATTTATGTATTTGAAAGTCAGAGTTACAGAGGGAGAGGAAAAGAGACAGCGAGAAAAGGAAAGAGAGAAAGAGAGATCTTCCATCTACTGGTTCGCTCTCCAAAAATCTGCAAAGGCTGAGGCTGGGTCAGACCAAAGCCAGGAGTCAGAGACTTCTTCCAGATCTTCCAGATCTCCTACGTAGGTGCAGGGGCCCAAGCACTTGGGCCATACTCTGCTGCTTTGCAGGTACATTAGCAAGAAGCTGGATCAGAAGTGAAGCAGCCATGTCTCTAGCAAGCACCCATACGGGATGTCAGTGTCACAGGCAGTGGCTTTATCCACCACAATGCTGACCGTTACAAATGTGCACTTTGGGGATGATGTTGATTATGTAACAGACTGCGCATATGTTAGCAAGGTGTGAAGGGGAGGTTTATATGAGAAATCTCTGTACCTTCTGATCAATTTTGCTGTGAACCTAAAAGGACTCTAAAAATAAAGCTCAATAAAAATTTTTTGAATATACTTATAAACCTAAAAAGTAACATTTATTGGAAATTTATAGTAACATTTATACGAATTTTAGGAAATTTTATTTATTAAATATTATAGGAAATTTAGGATGCCATATAAAAAAGCAAAAGAAAAAATAAAAATTATCTTTAAGCCTGTAGCTCTATCACTGTCAATATTTTAGTATCTTTCTAAACTATCCATTGCGCCATCTACCTGCTTGTCTTTGTTTATCTATCTTTCTATTACTGGAGGACGACATACCCATTATTGATATGACTTGTGTGTTTAACTATGTATCATACTCATATCCCCTGTCAGTAAATACTCTGCTACAACAAAATATTTAGTGATCACATGATGTAAACATCTCCATCTTAATGTAAAATTCTTCACTTTTCCCTTGGTCTTAACTTCTGCAGCCTGAATAAACTCATTACTACTGTCTGAATCTACACCATTATTTTCTTCATGGTATTCACAGCTGAGTTATTGATATCTCTTTCTCAGGATATTTTAGAGTGAGATATGTACAATACTTTATGACTTTCTATATAAAAATTCTTTACTCTCTTTGTCTTCGGGAGCACTAGCATTTCTTTTCTGAATATATTGCATCATTAGCCAAGAGAAGTTTTTAATATAAAGCAGCATACATTATTAAAATAATCCAACAAATCAATGTATTTACACTGATGCATATTTTCTATAACATATGATGTGTCCCTGGATTTATCATTTGGGTTTTTTTAAGCCACAATTTTGGGGGTAGTGGTTGGTTACAAGTAGTATCACACAGCCCCTGCATCGATGTACATGAATGGAAGTGATCCATGTGTTGTAACAAAACTACCCATTGATTCTGGCTTGTATTGCTTCTGAGAAAACAGTAGTTATTCTTAATACTGTTCAAGTGAATGTAATATGTCTCTTCTCTAGTTGCTTTTAACATTTTCTCTTTTTCAATGACTTTTACCAAGGTAAGAAGTGTGGTTTTTTTTGTCTAATTTGCTTCATATTCATCAATTTTCTTGAGTTAGATTTTTTCAATCAAATTGAAAAATATTTGACCTATATTTTTCAAATCTCTGTTCAAATTCATTCTATTCCTGATAATCCAACATGATATATACCAACTACATGCTATGTTCCAGAGGTCACCAAGCCTCTTTTCACTTTATTTTCAGACTTTGCTTTCTCTAGTTTAGTTCTGATGGATTTTGTGGCCCATCTTCAAGATTTGGCTGCTGTAATGTTAAACCTAATATGGTATTTTTGTTTTATATGTTGTATGTTTCCATTTTAGAATTTCTGTTTGATTCTTTTTTAAAGATTCCACTTTAAAGATTCTATTGAGATTGTTTTTTCTCTCAATATGTTCATGTTTTTCTTTTTTTAAAAATATTTATTTATTTATTTGAAAGGCAGAGTTACAGAGAAGCAGAGGCAGAGAGAGAGAGAGAGGTCTTCCATCTGCTGCTTATGTCCTCAGATGGCCTCAATGGCCAGAGCTGTGCCAGTCAGAAGCCAGGAGCCAGGAGTTTCTTCCAGGTCTCCCAGGTGAGTGCAGGAGCTGAAGCACGTGATTTATCTTCTACTGCTTTCCCAGGCCATCAGCAGGGAACTGGATCAGAAGTGGAGCAGCCAGGACTCAAACCAGTGCCCATATAGGATGCCGACACTGCAGGTGGCAGCTTTACCCCCTACACCACAGCACCAGCCCTTCATGTTTTTCTTTAAATACTTGAATATATTTATGATAGTGGCCCTAAAATATCATTAACTAACTTTATCATTGCCATTATTTGTTCTATTTCTAAGGGCCGATTCATTTTCCCTAACTGTATAATTGGAATTGGCGTACCGAGAAGTTAACAAAACATAACACTGAATACTTGGTCTGTGGAGTAAGAACCATTATAACAGGGAAGACTAGAAGCCTCCAGAACTTTCCCTCATTCACCTCACTCCACAAGAAAGTATGTCAAAACCGGTATCCCAGATAGAAAGTTTGGAAGCTCTGTGCCTACCACCCTCCTACATTTAATACCTGACCCATTACATGTCTTCTATTTGGGTGTTCCTGAGTTGTATTATTTATAACAAAACTGTGGTCATAATTACAGAACTTCTCTGAGTTCTTTGAGTCATTCTAGTGAATCATGGAATCTGAAAGGAGGCTATAGAAATCCCTGAATTCATTACCAATCAGAAACATACATTCTTACAGTTGGTGCCTTCAGCTCCAATTTCAGCCACCTGCCTTCCTTTATTCTGCTCATGAACCAAAGTCATGGTTAGTGAGTTTACAACTTCCATTTTTTTTCCTGTTTTTCTTCCTAATTGACTAGGAGCCTTTTCTGGAAATCTATACATCATGACTCCTTTCTAGAATAGGAACCTTCCTGCTAACCCTCACATGGAACATACTTTGACAATTGCAGGTTCATTTCAAAAACATGGCATTGAGCAAGCTATTCTGTTTCTATCCCTTTAAGGATGTTAATTCAGTGCCCTTTCCCTAAGAGAGTCTTCAATCTATAATCTGAAGGAGAGAATTTCTCCAGCCACGTATAGGCCAAGCCTGGTTCCATCACCACTTTTTTTTTTTTTTTAAGATTTTATTTATTTAAGGAGTAGCAATACAGACAGAAGGAGAAACAGAAAGGAAGGTCTTCTTTCTGGTGGTTCACTCCCCAAATGACCACAATGGCCAGAGTTGAAGCCAGGAGCCAGGAGCTTCTTTCAGGTCTTCCACGTGGGTCCAGGGGCCCAAGCACTTGGGCTGTCTTCTACTGTTTTCCCAGGCACATTAGCAGAGAAATGGATCAGAAGGGGAGCAGCCAGGACTTGAACCAGTGCCCTATGGGATTCCAGCACTGCAGGCAGAGGTTTAGCCCACTATGTCACAGCACCAGCTCCCATCACCACTTTTAACCTTGCCACTCCTCCAACACACACACACACACACACACACACAGACATTCTGCGTGCCACCACCCACTATGACCACTGTTTCCTGGCTCAGAGATACAAAATGCCATTATGTTAAGAGATGACTAACATTTTCTTTTTTGTCACACAATCTCTATCAGTTGCCTTTTTGGTTTTTTTAGTGATATGCCTACATGAAATATACTTACATAGGAAATGGTACCTAGCCAAAGATATCTAGAAGGTTTGTTCAAAACATTTCTTGTTGGGTCAGCCTTTATTAAATCCTCCCCAGGAGCTGATATTTTGGGAACAAAATATTACTGGTAAAGAGAAGCATGTGAAGTTTCCCAAAGCAAAAGCGTATGTAACCAATGAAAGGATAAAATTTCAAGGCCTGTACAGTAAAGCAGCTGTTAGATGATTTACTGGAAAATTCCTCCAAAACATAATAGAGGCTGCCTACTACAAAGAAAATATGTTTCCTTCATGTCCATAATATCAAAGTTTAATATGCTATGTACTCAAAAGACCTCTCTATTAAAATCAGAATTTTGCACAATAGCCTTGACTTTAGAGACTTGAGTCTTATTCTATCCTTCTAAAACGCCCAGTATCACTGGTGTGAGATTCATGATATGAGTTCTAAACTCCAAAGATTCATTCCTTCCCTGCAGCTTCCAGTAACAGCATAAGACTTCATTTCTCAGGCATATGAGTGACTCACAGTAAATAAGCAAATGCAGTCACCTTTCACTTTCAATTAGAGAAATTATCTTATACTTGTCAGTGGGATTCACATGGCAGTGAGGACAACTGCAAAGCAGTACTTGCAAGGATCATGATGGAAGAGAAAAAAATAGGCCCTTTGCAACTGCTTTCTTTTTTCTTTTTTTTTAAAGATTCATTTATTTATTTTGAAGGTAAAGTTACAGAGAGGGGGAAGGGAGGAAACAGAGAGAGAGAGAGAGAGAGAGAGAGAGAGATCTTCCATCCACTGGTTCACTCCCCAAATGGCCCCAACATTTAGCGCGGGGCTGATCTGAAACTAGGAGCCAGGAATCTCATCCAAGTGTCCCATGTGGGTACCAGGGCCCAGGCACTTGGGTCATCTTTTGCTGTTTTTCCCAGGCACACTAGCAGGAGCTGGATCAGCGCCACAGGAAACAGCTTTACCTGCTGCACCACAGCACTGGCTCCTCCAGCTCCTTTCTCAGTTTCGCACATGGCTGATCAGTGTGCAGAAGAACATCCCTAGATGCTGCTGTGTCTGTGTGTTTTGGGAAAGCCCTGGTGGAGACCAGTAAAAGAGACAAGAAAGCCAGGGCAAATCTAAGTTGTGCAGCATACACCACAGTCACTGCTCCATATCACATGTGGGATTAAATGGGTAAAAATCTCTTAGTAGTGCACAAACTAAGGCTTTGCCGTTCAACCTGGTCCTTGACTATGCCAACCCACAAGGTCATTTTTAGGAGTTATCAGAAACCTGTTGGACTCAATGCAATGTTGTATTTACACATAGAAACCATTTGGCTCAAACCTCAAAGAGGATACCACCTATGCAAAGGGCACCATGGTGCTAAGGAGTAATCAGTCCGGAGGCTTTGATCTACATAGGAAAAATACAAATAGCAATGAAAAAGGATAAATATGGTGTAAACTTAAGTAAAAAACAAGATCTGTTGCCTATTAACTTGTGTCCTTTATTACTTTTAACACCTATGCTATTTCCTGCCCACACATCCTCACTCGATGTGCCAGAGGTATGGGTTAGGTCCCTGTAGCAGGAGAATTCCTCCTGACAAGCAGCTCTTTATATGGCTATTGACTGAGAGCAGGGAGGCTGCTCTTTGTTTGGAAATGCAGATAGTACAAGGGAACACTTGCTTTCAACATGTGCAAAGCCTCCAAGCTAAACAATCCTACTTTTCTTAAGAAATAAACATGGAAATGGTAAAATGTCAACAAGAACATTCTTAAAGGAACTGTTGTGCCATATCTATGAATGACACATGAATCAGATACTCAGTTTTATTTCAACATAAACCTACGTGGTGGGAGAGGAGGGAGGACTGGGCTCTCTGAGAATTGGCCCGTGTCAATGACTCAGCTGTGCTCTGCTCACAGATGATAAATTGGGTGTCACGTGCTTTATTCTTGGTGAAATAGATTATACTGGAAAAAAGCCATAGAAGGTAACTTCAAAACAAAATCCCAGTGAATATGAAAGGCCCTTATCTGAAAAGATGCACATTTGGCTTGCAATGAGAAATTTTTCTTTGCTTCTGAAAAAAAAAATTATTTTCAAAGTTATCTGAAACTGTACTACATGGACCCTTTGAGTTGCACCGAAAGGGAGGGAATCAAATGCCAATTGCATTAAAACTGCTCACTCACTGCAAGCAGCCTGCCTCCCATGCCGCCAGCAGACTCGCGGCTGAGAAGCAGTGGTGCAGGCTGTTCTGAATCATCGCAACAGTCAAGAGAACCTACTAGTGACACATGGCAGGGAACACTTGAGATCAGTTACAAGGTTATTTTTTCATTTCACTTTCTACATTCTGTTGGTGTACATGTTCTGGAGAAGGCAGGCCTCCCTCTTTCCGTTCCTTATCCCTTTGCTAATAGATCCCTGGCTTTATTCAGGGATAAGGCAACAAAATGCTTTATGGGAAGTTAGACTTAAAAGCCCAGAGAAGAGTCATGATTGACTGCTCCCTTCTGCTCTTGAGTGGTGAATGGTTCAAGCCAAAATAGAAACACTGCTTAGGGGCTTTGGAAAGAGACTTTCTTCCCTAGTGAGTCCTTGACATGACTTAGCTGCTGAATTAATACTGCATAACTTAACCTATGGTGTTTTTGTTTGGAGAGACAATAAACTCCTAATGGTTTAAACCCCTTTGGATATAGTGAAAATTGCAGCTAAAAGTAGCCTAAGTGTTCTCAGTGGTAGGAAGCTGAATTTATATTTCCTGAAGAAGGATGCAGGCTATATTTTATCAACTTCTAAATAAGTAGAGAACATAATCATTCTTAATAAATTGTTTGAACTGAGAAAGTTGCCATTGAATGTGTTTATCTGTAAACTGGGTGCAACAGCAGTAATAATTTCAGAAGAATTTCCTGATTATTAATGTAGTACAGGTATAGTTCTTAATACAGCATGGGGCACAGAGGGAAGACTCAATTCAAATGTTAAGGGTTATAATTATAGAGAAGAGGAGGCAAGAAGGCACTCACTTGCAAAGAAAAAGATTATTTCTGAGACTGGTGGCATGGCTACCTTGTAGTAAAACAAAAGCAAGGAGACAACAAGTGTACCAGTGCCTCCTCACCTTGCTTATTCCCTCCACAAGAGTACACATGTGATCTCTAACTCTCATCCCTTTTGTCTTCAGGTTTGTGGCCTTTACCTGGTGTGCTGGGTTGAATAATGATCACCCTCCCCAAAGATTCTCATGTCTTAATACTTGCAACCTCTGAATATAAATTCACATGCATGACAAAAAGGATTTTTCAAATGGAATTACATTGGGGATCTTGAGATAGGAAGATTATACTGCATTATCAAGTTAGGTGTGTAAGGTCCTTGTAGAAGGACCATGGTATGGAGTGGGAGATTCCGTAATAGACACATTAGATTGGAGTGATGTGGGGCCAGTGTTGTGGTTCAGTGAGTAAAGCTGCTGTGTGTGACATCAGAATTCTTATGAGTGCTGGTTCACATTCCTACTGCTCCACTTCCAGTACAACTCCCTGCTCATGGCCTGGGAAAGGCAGCAGAAGATAGCCCAAGCATTTGGGTCCCTGTCACTCATGTGAAAGACACAGATGAAGCTACTGGCTTTGGCCAGGCCCAACCCTGGCCATTGCTGCCATGTAAGGAGTGAACCAGTGCATGGAAGATTTCTATCTCCCTATTGTTCCCTCTCTCAATGTAACTCTGACTTTCAAATGAATAAATAAATCTTTTTTTAAAAAAAGATTGGAGTGATGCTAGGGAGGGGTCATGTTATGGCCTGAATATTGATGTTCTCTCCCAAACTCATATGTTACAACCTTACATCCCTGGGCATAGTATTAAGTCGTGGGGCCTTGCTCTTATGAGTGGATCGGTGCCCTTATAAGAGGCTTCAGGGAGTCTCTTTGCCCCTTTTGCCACGTGGGAACTCATCCAGAAGGCACCACCTACGAAACAGAGTCCTCACCAGACACTGAGTCTAGCTGGCACCTTGATCTTGGACTTCTCAGCCCCCAGAACTGTGAGAAATACGTTTTTTAAAAAGAATTACCTGGTTTAAAGTATTTTGGTGTAGCCACCCAGATATACTGAGATAGGCCAGAAGCCAGGAAGTTTCCAGGATCTGAAAAGGAGAAGGAAACAGAATCTGCCTTCAGCCTCCAAAGGATGATGGCCCTGCCAACAGGTCATCCTCAGACTTCTGACCTTCGGAACTGTAAGAGAATACATCCGTGTTGTTTTAAATCACTAAGTTTGTGGTAATTTGCACACTGGCACCAGGAGCTAATCTACTTGAATTACCAAGTGAGACAAGCCCCCTACCTCCCTGTGTTAATTTTGATATTTCTGCAGCAAGTAACAGAAGCTGCAACTCAGTTTAGAGATCTATTACAGTTAAGAGATCTATTACTCGCACACGAAAAGCAGAGTAACCCTGAGGGTGGTAAACGAAACAGCTTGATGACATCGTAGAGACCAGGCTTATTTCCAGATTGCTGCTCTGCCATTCTCAGCACTCTGGCTGGCCCGTTCATGGTCAAAATTTATTGCATGGTTCCATGAACTTTACCTTTATACACTAATGTCCAAAGGTTGCAAGAGAAAACCACCTCTATCATGCGTCCTTTTTTAAGCACAGGGAGTACTATGTTCCCAGAAATCTTCCAGGTGGACTTTACCTCTTGTTCACTAGTTGGATTGAAACATTTGGCCAGTTCTCAATCAGTCATGAAGGAGGGAACTGGAATTCAGATACACTCCCTGGGACAACAGAAGCCTTGGTAGCTTAATTCATGGCTTTTGTTAATAAGGAAAACTAGGAGAGGAGGATGGTATGTAATACACATGGATAACAGCAGTGTCTGCACACTGTCCTCAAATATCCTTTGAAAGAGTCAGTCAACCTTATCAAAGAGAAAAACCTTCCAAGATAAAGTAGGGCTGTCTACTAGGTGAAGTGTGCAAATGTCTATAATGGGTACTCTGCTCAAAATATTCTGATAAAGGAAATACATTTTTTTTTTCATATTTTTCTTTCTTCAAAGTAAGACCTTTGTTACTTTCTGCCTCTAATTAAATTGTTTTCTTACTGGTTAATTCTCAACAGTCTGGGAGACACAGACATTTATATTATATTGAATAAAATTTAAAATACTAATGCTCAGGACAGGTGTTTGGTGCAGTGGTTAAGATGCCAGTCGGGATACCTGCATTCCATACAGCTATGCCTGGATTTAAATCCTGGCTCCACTTCCAGTTCCAGTGAATGTGCGCCCCAAGAGGCAGCAAGTGATAGTTCAAGTATCTGTGTCCCTGCCACCCACATAGAAGACCAAGATTGAGTTCTAGGCTTCTAGCCTTGGCCTGGTCCAGCCCAGGCTCTTGTGGGCAGATAGGAAGTGACTCAGGGGATGAAGATCCTCATTCTCATCCTCTCTCTCAGTCTCAGTCTCTCCCTCTCTCTCTCTCTCACTCTCTCTCTCTTTACCCTTCCTTCTCTGTCCCCCATGTTTCTCTGCCTTTTAAATACATTTTTAAAAATATCTTAATACAATACTAGCTCCTATGTAGCATTATCTTTGTGCCAGTCATATACAAAGGATTTTACATAACTCATTTAATTTTAGCTATATGAACTGGTACTATTTTTTATCAACATTTTATAGATGAAGAAACTCAAGCATAGAGACTAGAGAGGAAAACTTTTGCTAGTCCATAATTTCATACTTGGAAAGGTTAAGCAACAGCAAGGGGTATCTCTCTAACTGTATTCTAAAAGGAAGAAAAAGAATTTAGGAAATAAGTGTCTGAAGTAGGATATAAACTGCAGAAGGATTTTACATTATACTTTAAAAAATTCTTTCTGATGTAAAATTAAACAGCAGAGCAGCATTGAAGGCTAAACTGAAGGGTAGACAAAAATATGGGACAAAATGAAAAGTGTGTCTGTGGGAAAGAAACCAATATAAAGCTAAACTTTATAAATTGTGGTTGAAAACTCATTAGCTAGAGGAAAAATGTGAAACTTCAAGGAGTTATTTGGAATCAAGATCACTCAACTTTGCCAAGCTGAGGACCAACATTTTTAATGGTTTTTATTTTTTTAGAAGTATTTTGACCTTTCTCTGAACTAATGTCTTCTTGCAAAAATGTGTATGGAATCTTTGCTACAATTATTTTAGACTTAGGGGTCTAAAGTGTGTTTTGGCTGTTAGACTTTTTTAATCACTATTTATCCATCTTACTGCTATATAATAGAACCAATGGTTTCATCAATGCTTACAAATATAGAGAGGAAGGAGAAGGAACCAAAATACTGGCATCATTATGCTTATGTTGCTTAGCATCCCAGGAGACATCAAGATGTTTCTCAACAATCTATAAACATTTGGAGTTTCTATACCAAGTGAACAAAGGTAATTTTTAAAAATTCCTCATCTGAATCAGAGTGGACACAGATTTCAGAGTAGATAGTTATTTGAAGACAGAACATTGTAGATTACAAGAATAAAGTAAACAATCGAATGCCTTCCTACATGATATTTTTAAAAATTGATTAATTTTCGGCCGGCGCCGTGGCTCAACAGGCTAATCCTCCGCCTTGCGGCGCCGGCACACCGGGTTCTAGTCCCGGTCGGGGCACCGATTCTGTCCCGGTTGCCCCTCTTCCAGGCCAGCCCTCTGCTGTGGCCCAGGAGTGCAGTGGAGGATGGCCCAGGTGCTTGGGCCCTGCACCCCACGGGGAGACCAGGAAAAGCACCTGGCTCCTGGCTCCTGCCATCGGACGAGCGCGGTGCGCCGGCCGCAGCGCGCCGGCCGCTGCGGCCATTGGAGGGTGAACCAACGGCAAAAGGAAGACCTTTCTCTCTGTCTCTCTCTCTCTCTCACTGTCCACTCTGCCTGTAAAAAAAAAAAAAAATTGATTAATTTTCTATGCTCTGTCCTTAATGTGCTGTACATTGTGATTTAATACTATAACTAGTACTCCAACAGTATTTTTCACTTTGTGTTGCTATGTGAGGGCAAACTGTTGAAATCTTTACTTAATATATACTAAACTGATCTTCTGTATATAAAGAGAATTGAAAATGAATCTTGATGTGAATGGAAGAGGACAGGGAGCGGGAAAGGGGAGGGTTGCACGAGGGAGGGAAGTTATGGGGGGGAGAGCCATTGTAATCCATAAGCTGTACTTTGGAAATTTATATTCATTAAATAAAAGCTTTAAAAAAAAAAAAGGGAATGCCTTCAAGAACACGAAGTCCTGAAACCCAAATAGGAAGCTAATTCATGATAAAATACAAAGCACAAAACACAAAAATCCCTAAATCAAAACAATTGTCATCATGGCAATATACTATTTAATTCTAGCTCTATATAAATAGATTAAATATCTAGAAAGGAAAATAAAAAATATTAGTCATTTATCTGGATAATTCCAAACAGATATTTGATACAGTGGAAGGAAAATAGTAGTGATACAGATTTTCTTCTTTTCACAACTTTGTATCCAAAACTACTCTTGTTTCAACTATTTCCCAAATGGAATGAATTAAAATAGTTCAGTGATAATTATCAATGTACTTCTTTTTTTGCATTTAGTTTCCCTAGACTGCTGTATTCTTGTTAAGCATTTCTGGATGTACAATTTTCACTGAATAATTGGATTTTAAATGAATACTTCTGTGACACACACTGGTGGGGTTTTAATTTGTCGAAGGCAGGGACCAGCATTGTGGCATAATAAGTTAAGCCTCTGCCTATGGCACCAGACTCCCATATGGCTGCCAGTTCAAGTCCTTGACAATCCATTTCCGATCCAGCTCCCTGCTAATGGTCTGGGAGAGCAGTAGAAGATGGCCCAAGTGTTTGGGCCCCTGCACCCATGTGGGAGACCTGGAAGAAGCTCCTGGTTTCTGGCTTTGGCCCATCAGCTGAGCTCTGGCCGTTGTGGCCATTTGGGGAGTGAGGTAGATGGAGGACCTTTGTTTCTCTGTCTCTCCTTCTCTCTGTAACTCTACCTCTCAGATAAATAAATAAATCTTGAAAAAATTGTCAAAGACATTTGGTAACCAATTTCGCAGAATACACAAATCTTGCAGTGATATTTTCCCTTTATATATATAATTTCTAAATTAATGTGATAACATCATACTTTTAAAATATGGAATAGAGGCCATTGTTGTGGCACAGTGGATTGAGCTGCTGCCCACAACACCAGCATCTCATATGAACACCAGATTGAGTCCTGGCTGCTTCACTTCTATTCCAGCTCCTGGGAAAGTAGCAGAAGATGGCCCAAGTGTTTGGGCCCTTGACACCTATGTGGGACACCTAGATGGAGTGCCTGGCTTTGGCCTAGCCCAGCTCCAGTTGCAGTCGCATTGTGTTCATTTGGGAAGTAAAGCAGAAAATGGAAGCGTGCTCTCTCTCTCTCTCTCTCTCTCTCTCTCTCTTCCTCCCTCCCTCCCTCAGTCTCTCTCTGTAACTCTGCCTTTCAAATACATAAATAAATCTTTACAAAAATAAAATAAAATGATCTAGAAAATGTAAAGATTTTAAATATTCAAAGATATGTTATACCTGGATTTGGATGAGTTAGATTTACTAAATTAGGTTAGATAATTGAACCAAAAACTACAGTTTAATTAACACTACATTTTTGTTACATTATCTGGAACTGATTTTGTTTTCTTAGTTTTGATGATTCAAATTCTTCTCTGAGAATCTGACCATACTGGACCCTGAATGTAACAATAACAAAGCATTATATTTTCTCATAGTAAGTATAATAGCTAATATTGATTTAATAATTAATTAACTAACATTACTATATGTCAGGTACTGTGCTAAGTACTCCTTGTGCATGGGAATTTAATGCTTATAGTAAACATATGGTAGTTACTGACATTATCGAAGTTTGACAAAGGATAAAACTGGAGCACACGGAAGATGCTGCCCTGCCCTAGATCATTCAATCAGTAAATAAGAGAGCTCTAAATTTGGGCTGTTAATATGGATCAAATCTCCTGAAAAGAAAAACCAAAAAATGTTACCCAATGCTGATCTCAATAAACACATCCATCACCATACTGGAAGTGAAGTAAATCTGAGACGGGAAGCCTAGGTTTTGGTTCTTAGAGCCATGTGTGATTTTTGGGAGGTGGTTTCCTAGGTTGAAGATCTGGGAATACAAATTGGAGAAGTATTGATTCCAAGGATATCTAGGAGGCAGAATATGAGAAGTAATGTGCTTTGGGTATGAGTTCTGGAGCCATAACCACTGAGGTTTGCTTCCTTGCTTCCCCAGCTATTAGCTTTGTGACCTGGGAAAATAACTGGCGTTCTCTGTTTTAGTGCCTATAACTATGAACCCACTTCAGAGTTATTGTGGGTTTTAAATGAGTTCATCTAGAGAAAGCACTTAGCATAAGACTTGACACATAGTGCTCACTATTTGTTAGCTATCATAATTTTAGTGTGCAGCTTCACAGTTCTTAGTCTTATGCTCTCTGAGTCTCTATCCCCTGAACTTCCTTTCTCTACTTCATTGTATTGTCATATGTGGCTCTGAATTATTTGGGAGGTAAAACAAGTTATAAATGAATATAGATTGAAAAACAACCTGGGGCTGACATTGTGGAGTAATGGTTTAAGCCACTGCCTGTGATGCCGGCATCCTATATGGACACTGGTTCGAGTCCTGGCTGTTCCACTTCTGATCCATCTCCCTGCTAATGTGCCTGGAAAAGCAGCAGAAGATGGCCCAAGTCCTTGAGCCCCTGCATCCACGTGGGAGACCTGAATGAAGCTCCTGGTTTTTGTTTTCAGCCTGGCCCAGACCCAGCCATTGTGACCATTTGGGGACTGAACCAATGGATAGAAGATCTCTCTATTTCTCCCTCTCTCTCTGTAACTCTGACTTTAAAAAATAAATAAATACTAAAAAAACACAATTGCAATTATTAACATCTACTTCTATGATATGGAATATTCAAAATGCATGCACTGGTAATTTTGTATGGTTGAAAGAGCATAACTCCAGGAATAGGAGACTTAAGTTCAGGTCTTGGCTAGGTCACTAACTCTGTAAGCTTGAATAAGCATCAACTCTGTCAGCCATCAGCCTCAGTCTCCTCATCCAGCAGGCAGGGATGACAGCGCCAGCCTAAAGCTTTACTCTGGTGTAAGTACAATCTGGTGTAGTACATCTGTTCCACCATTCACATTTACATTTGCTGAATCCTTGCTCCATGACAGACTCAATATTGAAGGCTAGATATATAGTCTTTCATACTTTGGGTGACTAACAGTGGATGAACATGTGAATGGCTGTTGGAGTGTGTGTTGTATGTATGTGTGTGTGTCTATATATTTCATGTATACACACACAGAGGAATAGAAGAGGAGCAGTGAAGTAGATATTCCTATTGCAAATGACAACTTTCAAATTCTGGAAAATATATTAACCACAAACAGGGGAATAAAAGTTAGCATTTGTATTGGCCATTCAGGAATGGGTTCTTTTCTTTTTGATTGACACAGATGCATGTTTCTATGGGACTTTCTACCTATAATAGCCCATATCTGCAATGTTTGTTTTGGAGATTCCATGAACGTTACTCCAGCTTCTCAGAATATTTGTTGTTTGTTTGGCAGAAATTTCTGCACTGCTCATGTTCAGTTATTAAGTTAGTTAGATTGAAAATATGATATTACTATTTTTCATGCTTATCCCCCTAGACATTTTCCATAAATAGAAACTTTGTTCATTGGCTGAAATCTGTTTAATACTATCCAATGTCAAAGGCAGGATTTGGTACACCAATCTCCTGGGAGAAAAGAATATGGGTCTCTACTTCAATTTCAGATGGAAATGAATCTGATAGCCCAAATTACCTGCCAGCAATATTTTTGTAGCCACAAATGACCTGGTGACTGAGCATCTTAGCTTTGAATCAGGTCAGAAAAAGGTCTGTTTTGGGTCATATGAATCATTCACTCGCACATTTCTTCAAATGTTCATTTAGTGAGTGTTCACCATGTTCATGTTTGTTCATAGCAGAAAAGTCCACCAATCTTACCAAGGCCATGCATGTCTAGATGAAGTCAGACATTGAAATATCTTCCAACTGCAAAAGTCTATTGCTTTGGTTTCTAAGTAAAGGGAGGAGATTAAAGAAGAAAAGAGAAATCTTAACTTTTTTAAAAAGATTTATTTATTTTACTTGAAATCAGAGTTACAGGGAGAAAAGGAGAGGCAGAGAGAGAGAGAGGTCTTCCATTCGCTGATTCATTCCCCAATTGACCAAAACGGCCAGAACTGTGCAGATCCAAGCCAGGAGCCAGGAGCTTCTTCCAGGTCTCCCACACGGGTGCAGGGGCTCAAGGACTTGGACCATCTTCTACTGCTTTCCCAGGCCATAGCAGAGAACTAGATTGGAAGTGGAACAGCTGGGACTAGAACTGGCGCCCATATGGGATGCAGACAGTAGCTTTACCCTCTATGCCACAGCACCGGCCCCAGTCAATTTTTTATAATAGACGAGGTGACTGTGCACTGTTTCAGAGGACAGCCAAGATTTCAAATTTGCACTCCAGTCCATGGGGGGCAAGTGGAAGTGCTGACACGTACAAGTACTATTGTAGTTGGTCCAACATGATAGAGGCAGAAAGCACTCTCTGACATCCAAGGTAGCCAGCATCAACTTCCTGTCTCTGCTCTTCATTAACTATTGGCATGGACTCAATATTTGTGCCTCTCCCAGAACACATGTGTGATAACATTTGGCAGTAGGTCCTTTGGTAGATAATTAGATCATCAGGGTAGAACCCTAAAAAATGGAATTAGTGCACTTTTGAGAAAAGATAGTAGAGAAATTTCTTCCCCATGTAAGAAGACAACTGTCTACAAATCATAAACTGAGTGGACTTGCACCTTGATCTTGGATTTCTAACCTCCAGAATTGTGAAAAATAAATGCCTGCTGTTTAAGCCACGTGGTTTATTGTATTTTGTTATAGCAGCTCAGGCTATGACAGCTGTGTAACCTTGGCTGATTGTAGTGCAGTAAAGCCAAGATGGTTATCATATTTACCTTACCATTTGTTATGAGATTTAAATAAGAAAAGGAGTGATAGATTAGAATTTATAGTATAGCAAATAAATATTCAATAAACTTTAGCTGCTATGACCATCAATACATTGATCACATGGCCAATACATTTGAAACCTGCTCAGTCCTATGTAGAAAACCTGAGGAAGGGATGCTAAGATAGGTCAACAGCCTCCCATGTTCCTCCATGTTCCTGTCACTGTCCAGGAAATAGAAAAACACAAGCCACGAAAAGGAGTTGAACTCGGAAATACTCTTGCATTCCTATTTTATTTTTGTATGTATGTGACTATGTGAATGAGTAAGTGTTTGTGTGTGTGCATGTGTGTGCCTGCCTTAGTGGAATCTTTTCATTAAAAAAAAAAAAAACAGAGCAGAAAAAAACAGACACTGTCCACGCAGAGCCTTGGGAAATATATTTACTGCTTTTCCACTGAGAGCCCAGCAGGGATTATACTTCAGGGGATCCATTTTGAATTGCACTGTTCTTTCTTATCCTTTAAAGTTATTCAAATGTTACCAAATTTTTAAGTCCCTGGATGGATGAAAATCTCTGAACAAATTAGTAAATATTGCTGAAGTCCCACGATGGGTTATCTGAGCACAAGGAACAACCTGAATTACTCATTGCATAGAACACAGGGAACAGTCACGACTTTAGCAATAAATTAACCTGCTAAATCAATGTCCACCCCCAGAAAAAAAGCATAGGACAAGTGCATTTAAAAGGAGGAATGTTAGTGAATCCACTGTTACCTCAAGTAGAATCAGTAATCAAAAACGATCATTCCATGTTCTTAAGGTAAAACCCCTCAGCCCTGTGCAGGGCAAGGAGGTAAAAAAAAAAAAAAAAAAAAAAAAGTTGAAGTTGTTTGCTTCCTGAAAAATACAAAAGTTCCTTTTTCAGATCTTAAAAAAAGATACAGTTTTAAAAGGGATAACCGCAAACAACACTTTCTGCTGAAAACAAAAACCAAAGCAAAAAAAAAATTATTTATGGACATTCCCAAGAAACCGCTGTGGCAAATCTCATTGGAACCTTAATTTCTGTGGAGGCTTTGAAACATCAGCACACAGCAGGAAATGAAAGGGCGTTTGAGGAGTAAAGGACAACTACAGTTTCCCCTGTATCCATACGTCTGTAAATTGCAAAGAAAGTCTTTATTTTTGGTAAAATTGCTATCACATTTACACACAGCAGTTCTGGATGTGTGTCCACATTTCTGTGCCAAATCACCATATCACTGTGGATCCAAATCCTCCAGAACATTTTGTTTTTCAGAAGTAGTTTTTCCTTAAAATATATTCATGTGGAGAGTAGGGAATGAAAGCTCCGCTGGATAATGAGAACTCTGGTCCAGAAAACAAAAGCAATCTGCAAGAGATCCCAGTGAGTATGCTATGAAGAAAAGCTCTTTTTTAGCTCCCAGTGAATTCCTCAGCAATTAGTGGTTTGTCTTGAAATGACAGCAGTTGCGAGAACTATGGCCAGAAATCCACTGCTTGCCTGTATCATGGGAATATCCCTGGCCTCTTAGAAAAACAAGCTGCACAGTTATTGTGGCATGGAAGATGTTTCTCAGAACTGTATGACCTCTCTGTCTCTCTCAATAATAGATGGAGTGAGCAAGTACAGTAAAATGAAGGAAAGAAAACTTGTCCTGGATCAGGATTTCATAGATATTACAAAGGAGAGGGGTGAATTAATACCATTCAGTGTTATTTCTGAACAAGGAAGTATATGTCAGTATGCCAAGTTACCCTACAAGAACTTAGACACTTGGAAAACTTAGCCCAAGATAAATGACTGTGGGATGTTGCAGGTAAAATGACTAACTTTCTGGTATTATTCAAAAATATATAAGTGCAGTGCCATGAAATACCATGCACTCCCCAAACCACCACATTTCCTTGAAGACAATCTGTTACTTTAGTTTTACAATTTTTGTGTTGCTGGTAACAGTTTTATACTCCTCCCTGTCCATCCAAATGCCACATTACAAAAGAAACTGCATGGAAAAAAATACCACCTATGGTTCTCCCCTTTTCCACTGAGAGCCCAGCAGGCTAGACCTAGTTGAAATTATACTGTATGTGTACGGAAGTGGAGAGATTAGCACTGAAGTGTGCATAAAGTTTCATCCGATGAATATGCCATTCTTTACTTAACTATTTCCTGTATTTTGCACATTTTTACACTCTTTGAATGTTTTATTATCACAATTATGAGGAACATTGTGTACTAAAACATGAAGGAATTTTACCTTACTTTTCTATGTGTATGTGTGCATATGTCAATTTTGGGTGTGATACTAGATGTTTTATCTAGTATTTCTTTGATGCAGTTCCTCAAAAATTAAGGAGACTCATCTGTATCTATAATATATAAACAACCCAGCAGTTCAATAATCAAAAGATAAATCCCCCAATTTTAAAATTGGCAAATGATTTGAAATTTCTCTAAAGAACATATACAAATAACCAATAAACACATGAAAATATATTCAGCATCACTAGTTATCAGGGGAAAGCAAAGCAAAAGCACAAAAAGAAACCACTTCACACCTAGTAGGTTGGCATAAACAGATAATGACACATCTGGGGAAGAATGTGGAGAAATTGGAACCCTCACGTACTGCTAATGAGAATGTAAAATGATGCAGCTACTTTGGAAAATAGTGTGATGGTTCCTTAAAAAGTTAAAAATATTTACCATATGACCCAACCATTCAACTCTCATAAAAATACCCCCCAAAGAAATTAAATTTTAAATTATATATCCACACATGAATTTATACAGGAATGTTTGTAGTGATATAATATTCTTAACAACAAAAAGTGGAAATAACCCAAATGTCCATCTACTAATGAATGAATAAGCAAATATGATATATCCATATGCTGGAATATTACTCAGTAAGAAAAAAGAAAGTAGTATTGACACACACTACAACACACATGAACCTTGAAAACATTATGCTAAGTGAAAGTGTTATAATTTGATGTGTATTAGATATCTAGAATAGGCAATTCCATAGCGATAGAAAATTGAGAGGCAATGAGAAGTGGCTAAACAGACACAGTGTTTCTTTTTGAGATCAAATTTTTCCAGAATTAGATATTACTATTGGTTGCACAACCTGTTGAATCTACTAAAAATCATTGTGTTATATACTATAAATCTATAAGTGAATGAATTGTATGGCAGATGGGTTATATCTCAATGAAGTAATTACTTAAAAAGTTAAGAAGTCTTAGTACACTGTGGAAAATGTTTAGACATTGGCTCATTTTCCATAATTTCAAGGATACCAAAAATTGACACACCACATTCTGCCAATATAGTTTTCCTAGCTGCAAAACACTATTTAGTAACAAATTTCTTTATTTGAAGATACTTCAAAAAATTCACAGAAATTCATATTGTGACAAAAACTAGCCAGAGATTACATGTTTGACATGATCCTATATTCATAAGAGAAAATTTCTGAAGTTTTCTGTGAGGTTTTCAGTTGGTTTAATCAAAATGCCTATTGTTTTAAGATCAGAGTTTAGACTATGCTTCCTGGCTGAAACTAGAAAGTTACTTTTGAGAAAAATTAATCTAATTTGCTAGATAGAGAATGCTCACATTTACATTTGGAGGTCACACATTTGACAAAAAATCTTGACAACAACTCTGTAAATCCCACAGAGTGAGGCTATTTCCATTTCTAACCTTTCCAAAAATAAAGGACGCCTGGCTGATTTTATTTAGCTGGCAGTTCTTTGTTTAACTTTTCACAAGCATTTTGACAGCCTACAAACATCCTTTTGAGTATTTGTTCAGTCAAATGGGGATGGGAGAGGAAGTGCACGGTTGTGGAAGAGCAGGAGTGATCATATTCCTGTGTTCAGTTTTTAGAAATATAATCTGCTAGTGGAGAAAACTTGTTAAGTTTGTATTAGTCATTTTCTCTTTTGTATGAATACACTTCAGATCCTTCCTGAGAGGAGAATCTTGTGGTATGTAGAGAACCAAAACACAAAGCTTTAAAGGAATTGGAAAGAGAGCATAACAAAACAATGAAATGAGCTACTTAGAGACCTATTTTAGCTACCTCCACTCCTGCACTACTCATAAACACATAAGTGCTCAGCCTTCTACCCATTGAAGTAATTGTTCTTCTCTGTTGATAATAAAGGCAATTTTCCCACAAAAAATTGGAATTTCCCCTACAGTTCATCCAGTCACCTCAGTCCATCCTATCTACCACTTTACTTTTCTGTAAGGAAGACTTGGTTTCCAAGCAAGTCACTAAAACTCTTTAATATGAAGACTTGAATAGTGGGAGAGATTATAGCACATTGCCCCATTTCACTGCCCTACTCTGAACTGGAGAGTCACTTCATTCAATCAGCTATGCAATGACAACACCTATATTCATGTCTCCATGGCTAGCCAAACCTCTGAGTTCAATGCTATATAAACAAAACTCAGCATCACAATCAACACAACCGCAATGGAACCCAACTTCCATATGAATATGTTCCTTCTTCAGTGTCCCCTGGATGACTACATAGATAACCACTGAAATTGTTGACCAAAAAAAAAATTATGGGGGCCAGTGTTGTGGCATAATGGATAAAGCCGCCACCTATGATCCGAGCATCCCATATGGGTGCCAGTTCAAGTCCCAGCTGCTCCACTTATGATCTGGCTCCCTGCTAACGTGCCTGAGAAAACAGTGGAAGACAGCCCAAGTCCTGCACGCATGTGGAAAACCCGGAAGGTGTTGGCTCCTGGCTTTGTATGACTGGTCCAGCTTTGGCATTTGTGGCCATCTGGGGAGTGAACCAGAAGATCTCTCTCTCTCTCTCTTTCTGTAAAACTTTGCCTTTCAAATAAATAAATAAATCTTAAAAAGAAGAAGGAAATCATGAAAATTATCCTTTCTATGATCCCTCATATTGCACATCCAAATAATTGGGAACTCCATGAGTTCTACCTTTCAGATCTCACTTGTATCCATCTATTTTTCCAGCTTCCTCAGACACCACCATCCTCTTGCCAAAACAACTGAAATGATCCTCCTAAAAATGGCACTTTTGCCTTCAGACTTAACCCCTTCCAACCCATTCTCTACATGGCACCCAAACCACAATCCTTCTAAAACACAAAAACGTGATTATGTTGAACTCTACCTGAAAACTCTTTATTAACGCACCCATGACCTTAAGGTGTAGGGCCAATCTTATCAACATGGTCCTGTCTGTTTCTCCAACCTCTAGTCTCATCTCTTCCTGAAGACTATTTAGTTCCTTAAATGGAGTCAGCACTTCCTGCCTCAGAGCCAATGCTATCCCTCCTGGCTGGAGGAGCCCTTCCAATGAATGCTATGTTTGCAAGGTGTTCTTCAGACATTACAGATAGAGAATCACGGGAAACTCATCTTTACCAATTTCTAGTCTTCATATAGCAGATTGTTTATCAATGTAAGAAATCTGTAGAGTGTCTATTTGTATAGTACATATGGTTGACCAAGAAATATTTTAGTGAATTGTTCCTGTTTCTTTCTTCTGTTTAGCAATACTACATTCTATAGTGCAACAAATATTGCAGTTCAGGGAATTCTATTCTAAATTGAACTAATTTTATGATACACCTTCAGTTTTTAATCAAATCCAAGTAAATTAAACATTTAATCTAAATTTTATGATACAGATTCCAATTGCTTTCTTCTAGTTTTTGAATAATAATTTAACACATATTGGGTATATTAGGAAGTTCAAAGGCATTGGCAATCAGGTGAATTTGAGCTCAAATCCTAGCTGATGGTAATTAGGTAACTTTGAAATGTTACCTAACCTCACCTCTTTGAGACTCAGTTTCCTCATTGACAAAAGAAAGATAATATTTGATTTGCAGGGTTATTGCAGTTTAAATAAAAATAGCATAACTAGAGAATCAAATATAATTCCTAATTTATAGTAGACTCATGGCAAATTTTATCCTTTTTCCTTTAAGTATATATTCTATATCTCAGAATACAGGCATATCCACAGGCAATTTTTTTTTTTAGGTAGACACACAAATACCCATTTTACAGAAATACATGCCATAGCAACCAAAATTAAACTGGCTACTTAGGAATAATAGCATAGGATTTTTGTCATGTTGCTCAAAAGTACTGCAGCAAACTCAAAGTAATTAAATACCTAACAAATTTAGTAATTTTAAAGGCCCTAGCCATTAGTCATTGTACTTATTCTATTCTGAGAAGAAGGGAGATGGGGATATTTGTAGTATCCCATGCTTAATCATCAGTATTAAGTGTATTAGGACTAGAACTAATCAAAGAAGCTGTTGATCACTGCAGTTTTGTAAAAGAGGTACTTGATATTCACACAGGTTAAAGCAGCCAAAAAGGACTCTAAATAAATGACCAATTTCTTTTTCTTTCTTTAAACTTGTTTTTAATAGTCTTAGTCTGTGATTAAATATTCATTTATTTCAGAAGTCTTTTTGTACAACACCTAATTTATAATCCAATCACATTCTTTTAAATTGGGTTAACAAATTATTTCAAAGGAAGAAAAACTACAATATTAAATCCATAAAATTTTATTTTTTATGACTATATGCATAGTTAATTCAATAATAAAATTTAGATATAAAATGATATGGACTGAAACCAGAGAAGACCATGATTATTGATTTAGGGGGTAAGCAAGGGCTGTGATACACATTAGAGGACACGAAAAATTTGTTACGTTTATTTCATCACTAAAGCCATCTCATAATTTTCTCCATGTACATTTTGCACTCATTTGTTTGTTATTCAGTCTAACTAGACTGATTGTATGCTTACAATTGTGGCTGTAATTGGTGACCCAGTTGCGTTTTATAGTCTGGCTGGAAATATCAGTATAATTAGCATATATCTTTTCTTTGGCCTTTCAAAGGGGTATTATGATCACTAAATTTAAATTCCAGTGGTGAACCACAGAGGGTGGAATCCTCACAACTAATTATAAAATAATCCCTTTTCTGCTTATTCTGAGAATTGACCACAGCATAAGGGTTGGCATAAGACCGAAACGTGAGAGATAATTCATTTGAGTTTGACAAAACGTGCACCCACCTTGTCCACTGGAGACATTACTGAGCCATTTCTTTTGTAATTTTCAGGGGAAGGACTTATGTATTTCAATCAGCTGGAAGATGAATTCATTTACTATGAGGAGAAACTTATATTTCTACATTAGAAGATAGGAAATTTTGTGTATGTTTTTATGTGTATGAAAACAATATGGGAAATTTATGTAACTTATTTATGCTCACATGAAAAAGTTAGAAGATATGGAAAGGCCTATGCTTTCAGGTGTAGAAAATATTACAAAAGGAGTAAGTTGACAGAGAGAAAGGAGCAGAGAGACTGGTTTTCTGGTTCTGGAAGCCCAAGCATGGCTGAGCTGAGGGTCTCCAGTTGAAGACCATGAAAATTGCATTATATCAAGGAAATATCTAAGAGTTGGAGAAGCTGGTGTTGTGCTGCAGCAAGTTAAGCTGCAGCTTGCAACACCAGTATCCCATGTGGGCAAGCGGGTTCCAGGCCTGGATGACTCTGCTTCTGATCCAGCTTCCTGCTAATGTGCCTTGGAAGGCAGCAGACAATGGCACAGGTGCTTGTGCCCTTGCAACCCAAGTAAGAGAACTGGATGGAGTTCCTGGCTGAGGCTTTGACCTGGCCCAGCCCTGGCTATCACAGCCATTCAGGGAGTGAACCAGTGGATGGAAGATCTATGTCTCTTTGTCTCTCCCCCTCTGTCTGATGTTCTGTCTTTCAAGCAAACAAACAAATGAATCTCTTAAGAAAGACACTGAGAGTTCATCAGATTCAGAGTGTCTTGTATCAGAACCTGTTGGTGATTCCTAATAAATGTCCAATGCTATAAAGAGGACTACTGAAAATAGTCTTTCTTGGATCAAAATTTAGGAGACTGCTTTTCCAGCCCCTTCCCCAGTACATGAACTGATTGGTTCTCAGAAGATAACTGGAATTTTTTCCTAGAATAAACGCCATATCTTTGGAAATCATTAGACTAAATTGCTTTGGTATCTGGTACTATGTTTTCCAAGTAAATATCCATGAATAATATCTAAAAAGATGTTAGTATTGTCAAAATGATTCTGAAACACACTATATACTGAATTTTTCACTTGAAGATGCCAAGAAATCCTGCAATAAAAATGCAAGGTTTTTCAGCATTGAACAAAGTGTTTACAAAACAGAATGCTTTCTTTGCCAGGTCAAACAGAATGTGAGTGTGGGAAACAGATGATTTCTTCAATCAAGATGATTTCAGTTGCTAATGACAGAACACACAAAACAAAGTGGTTGCACAAAAAATGCTTCCTTGTTTTTATTGCTTGCTAACAAGTTGTGAAGAGGATGATGGCTGCTACTGTTTCAGTGACTTCAGTGGATCCATGACATCAGGGCTAGCATCTCCAGGATTTCCTTGTCTCTTCTGTCAGTTATGAGATGGTAGAAACAGCCTCCACCTAAAATGATGGCGAGACAGGGACTGTCCACAACATCCTAGTTTTCATCAAGAAATCAAAAGCCCTCAGAAGCCACCCAGCATGCTTCCAGTTCTTCCCTAACACCAAGTGACCTGGAATAGCTTCTATATTGGAGGCAGTTGAGAGAGAAGGGGTTTGGCTCTGACTAGCAGATTAGCCAACATACAGCGTATTCAACAGAGGTAGAATTGCCTATAGGGACTTGCAATTTACTAGCAGCAATCAAAAGCTTTCAGTTTTCACCAAGAAACACTGTTAGAACAAGCTAAATGAAATCTGTTCTTTCTATAGTTAAAGAGTATTCTGTTCAGGAAGATGCTGTTCAAAGTCAGAGAATATGTTGTTCAAAGACCTACATGAGAAATGTTTCTCAGCTCATTGCTCATTCCTTCTCCCTGCCAGGCTCACTCAAGAGCCAAGTTTACCCAGACACAGTTCTTTTGTTTCTACCTTCCTCCTAAAGCCACATTTTAAAAAAAGATTTATTTATTGGAGTTACAGAATGAGGGAGGGAGGGAGGGAAGGAGGGAGGGAGAGAGAGAGAGAGAGAGTGAGTCTTCTTTCTGCTGATTCACTCCCCAAATGTCCACAACAGCCAGAGCTGAGAAGACCAGAAGCCAGGAGCCAGGAACTTCATCTGGGTCTTCCAAGATGCAGGGGTCCGGGCACTTGAGCCTTCTTCTGCTGTTTTCCCAGGCACATTATCAGGGAGCTGGATTAGAAGTGGGATGCCGGTGCTGCAGGTCCGGGCTTTAATCCACTACACCATAGCACAGGCCCCTAGAGAGCACATTTCCAGTGCTGGATCATTTTCTACAAGGTCTGGTGATATTCAGCAAGATTCTCATTGCGCTAAGACTCAAATATTTTTTTCCTGTGAATATGTCTGCAGATGAGTAGGAAATCTATTTTTTTTCCAAAATGGACTGAATTATTTACAAACAAAATCCCCAATAGGAAGTTTTGGGGACTTTTCCATGGTCTGCATATTTTGACTGCTACCATATACCTCCCCTGATGCAAAGCAGCAGAGTATTCAGACATAAAGGGTAAAATACAGAGATTATAAATTAGCATTACAAAGACTATTTGGCTACACACTTTACACAATGCACTGTTTTTTAAAAGATTAATTAATTAATTAATGTGAAATCAGAGTTACACAGAGAGAGAAGGAGATGCAGAGAGAGAGAGAGAGAGGTCATGCATCCACTGGTTCACTCCCCAACTGACAGCAATGGCTGGAGCGGTATCGATCTGAAACCAGGAGCCAGGAGCTTCTCCAGGGTATTCCATGTGGGTGCAGGGGACCAAGGACCTGAGCCATTTTCTACAGCCTTCCCAGGCCATAGCAGATAGCAGGATCAGAAGTGGTACCAAAACCAGTGCCCACATGGGATGCTGACACTGCAGGCAGCGGTTTTACCCACAGTGCACAGTGCCGGCCCCAACACAATATGCAAATTAAGATGTTCAGCTTTTAGTGTTTGTCTTTCTTTTTAGATCATAAGCTCTACCCATTTGACACAAGTCTCAAGGACTCCTCTGTTCCTCAATTTTTGCCAGCTTTCCACTCTTCACACTTCATAACCCTTACATGACTTCATCGTGTACAGTTGACCCTGATGATTCCCAGATACCATATTAATGAATTCATTTACTAGATAAAATTTATTTTTATAAATCCAAAATCAACACTGATGGTGTTTTCCTAGTTATCTGCAGACATATTCACAGTGGCTAAAGAAAAAAATGCTAGTCACCTGCCACAACGTGTTCTGAAACTGAGTAAGGCAACTTCTTCAGCTCTCATACTGCAAGACAAATATCCTTTTGCATGCTCTTTAGTCCTCTTTCTGCATTTTAATACATTTTGTTGATTTCACAACTTAAAATGACCCTGAAGAATAGTATTGCAGCAATTTGTAATGTTTCTACACAAGACTGTGATGTACTTTATGGAGAAAACACGTGTTAGGAAAGTTTATTCAGGCATGACTTAACAATGCATTTGGTGATGTGTTCAATGTTAATGAACTATGATTCCATGTTAAATAAAATGTCTTTATAAAGAAACAGAAACATATATAAAACAAGGCTATGTTTTGATCACTTAACAAAAATGTTATGAACAGAGCCTTGCAGGAATCCATCCCTGTATTTCCCCTAGAAGCAATGTTTCAGCATTCACCAAGTGTGGGAACTTTGTAGAACATGACTACAGCCAGCGCCGTGGCTCAACAGGCTAATCCTCCGCCTTGCGGCGCCGGCACACCGGGTTCTAGTCCCGGTCGGGGCACCGGATTCTGTCCCAGTTGCCCCTCTTCCAGGCCAGCCCTCTGCTGTGGCCCGAGAGTGCAGTGAAGGATGGCCCAGGTGCTTGGGCCCTGCACCCCATGGGAGACCAGGAAAAGCACCTAACACCTGGCTCCTGCCATCGGATCAGCGCGGTGCGCCAGCCGCGGCAGCCATTGGAGGGTGAACCAACGGCAAAGGAAGACCCTTCTCTCTGTCTCTCTCTCTCACTGTCCACTCTGCCTGTCAAAAAAAAAATTAAAAAATTAAAAAAAAAAAAGAACATGACTACAATGAATAATGGGAATCTATTTTACCTCAGTCCACAATCAGTTTAAACTTCCTGAAGAATTCCATATTGGGGCCCGGCACCGTGGCACAGCCCTGGCCTGAAGCTCTGGCATCCCATGTATGCCCTGGTTCAAGTACCAGCTGCTCCACTTCCAATCCAGCTCTCTGCTATGGCCTGGGAAAGCAGTGGAAGATGGCCCAAGTCCTTGGGTCCCTGTACCCACATGGGAGACCTGGAAGAAGCTCCTGGCTCCTAGCTTTGGATTGGCTCAGCTCTGGCCATTGCAGCCAATAGGAAGACCTCTCTCTCTCTGGCTCTAATTCTCTGTAACTCCCTCTTTCAAATAAGTAAGAATAAATCTTAAAAAAAAAAAAAAGAATTTATTCATTTTTATGCAACATGTAGGCATTACCATCACTGGGACACTTTCTAAAAGTATCAATGATTATCATAGAATAGACCTGTTTGTTTTCTAACTTTTGTGGCATTTCCAATAGAGTCTAATAAACATTTTTATTTTGGAAAGGGGGTTCAAAGATGATGAGTCAAAGTTAGAATATTCAGGCAACCTTTTAAGAACAACATATTTTAAAATGCTTCAAGAAAAATGATAACCACAAATGTATAAAAGTGCTTTTTAATGTTTAGCAAGAAGAATAATTATAATAAACAGGTTTTTTCTTTTACTACAGTATCATAATACCAGCCGATATGCCTTAAGCAACACAATTATGATGGCACAGAAGTTGGAATTTGTGTGAAATTTATAAATTATTGTTCTTCAAATTATTGTTCTTCAAATTTATAAATTATTGTTCTTTATGAAATTATAAATTGATAATAATCTCTTAAATTGTAAGATAATTTTAGTACAACTTGCAAGTAAAGTACCAACTGGTTACACCACAATGAATAAGTTTCCACATTATATAACACACTGAAAATTCAAAAATAAACATAAGAAATGTAAACAGTTATAAAGGATCAACATTTATAAATGTTGCTTAGAGCAAGGCTATCAAAGGATGGCCCATGAACTATTTGTGACCCATTCAAAATAAAAATGCTTGTACCAGAATGAAAATCAATTACATCACTAATCACACTGGTGCCGCTGACTTTTGTGATAAGGAGGCAATGTGTTGATTTATAGTCTGGCACATGTACCTTATCTCCTTACAGAGTGGAGAATAGGTACTTCTTTTAAAGTGCTATTATAATTTCATTGCTCACCGTTAGGTTAATTTTACTGAAGGGAAAACAAAGAATGACGATTTTAATTATCATCTATACATCATTAATTTTAAAATCTCATCTGGCCAGGGATCTTTTTCATAGTATAAATTAAACTTTGCAAATTATCATGATTTAACAGCTCTCTTCAGATGTATTTATGTGTTACTGATATTTGTTTTCTCATAGAAACTGTCTAGATTTTTACCTTAGTGAGATGGATCATCTGCTTTTGGTATATTTTTAAAAATTTGTTTTCAGTCTTGGAAGAATTGAGTCATCTGTTAATAAATTCTCTTGAAAGATTGGTTAATTTTCAAATTTCAATCAGTGAAAATAACTTCACCTTTTGGAAGATTGGATTTTTGTATTCCTTGTGCAACCACTGGTTGCTTTCTTACAATAAAACTTACTGTTAGAAAACAGGCATGGAAATGTATGCCTTTGTGTAGTCTTTTAGTTAAGGGAAAACAAACTATTTTAAGATTCCCCAGAGGAAAAGAAAGCTGGCATAAAATATTTAAGAACTAGTTTATAGTTCAAAATTTAAACATCTCTTGATTTTTATATTTTGTTATGGCATAATTTCTCTAAAAAACTTAAAACATAGTAATACAGTCTTTTGGAAAAGTAACTATTTCCTCATTACCCAATGACTTACTAAGCTTTCTCTAAATAATTTTAATACTGAAGGCAAATAAATGAACAATGAACAATCAATAATTTAGACTCATCAGTTTTACATACACAAGAGCTCAATTTAGCTTCTGCAATGTCTAGTTTATCAGACCAACAAACTGCTTCTCAAAGAAATTTTATGATATATATGTATATAAGACAAGAGCTTTTTTGGCACCTGAGTTGAGCACAATATACTAGAGCAAAAATTTCTAAGAGAAAATTGTCCAAAACTATGTTTTATCGATCTACACATATATACATATACCTATTCGTATACAAATATGTGCACACACACACATATATAAGTAGAAATAACTTTTCCTTAAAAACTGCTGATGGTATGAAAGGTATTCAATATTTAGTTAAATAAAATGACCCGATGATTAAAGACTTCTAAGTTATTACTAAAGAATTTGCAGTCTTATCAAATTTTTGAGATATTTTAGAGTAATATTTGATTCAAAGTGGGGAATACCAACGTTTGTCAAATATGTTTGACAAAATGGTAACATGATCATAAGATCAGTTATCCTGACACAATAATACAATAGTTTTCTTTTTTAATTGTCACCAGGTGAAACTCACCAAGAAGGAATACATGTCCTCCCCCATTGGGACTGAATATAATCACTGGCCATGATTCTGCTCACCTTAGACTTAGCTGCACTGGTTCCAGTAAAAGCACATAGTAAGAGGCTCTCTCTGGATAGCCTTATGCTGAGCCATCTCAGAAGAGCTTGATGTCATCATGTTTTATGATCATATCAAACTTGCTACTGCTGACTTTGACACTGTATCAATTAATAGTCCTACTGGTGCTATGATGTTTTTTATGCATTCTTTTAAAGTCTGGATGATTATCTTGTATTCCAAGACTTAGAAAACATGGAATTCAAAAAGCTTACTAAAAACAGAACACATTTACTTTTACATAAATACCTTCTCTAGAAATTCTGCAGACTGAAAACCTCTGCACTTGCCTACCACGTATTCTCTGCTTTCCAGACTTTATTGTGCCTGAAGTATGTTGCGTGTAGGCGAAAGATGTCTGTGTTAAAAGATGAAGCCATGCTGCTCTTCTCACTGCTCCAACATACAGAGAATACCTCTGATCAGGTTACTAATAGACTCCTTTGCTGTAGCTAAATGGCCTCTATCATATAGCAGACCACATGCAACAGAAATCTTACATGGTTTCAAATATTTATAATTACAAAACATTTTCAAATGTAATTTATCTCTTAAGTATCTATAAAGTAATGTGTATTTTGGTTTAAAGTTGGCACTGTTTTCCTAAACAACTTATGTCAATAAAGGCATAATAAAGGACTCAGTTTAGAGAGAACTGATTAAACTCCAACATCTTCATTTTGTTCAGTTTATCAACCATAATATAACCCAAACATTTTTTACTGACATGTAAAACATTTTGATAAGTTCATCTAAAAATGAATTTGTTCATTGATATGTAAGCTTACATAGGCAATTTCACTTTTTGTCATATATTTAAATATGTCATTTTCCATAGAGGATGGAAGGAGATTATGCCAGCAACCAGCAATTAGACATTAAAATGCTCCCCTACATTCTCCTATGCAAAAAATGCATTTATAATATAAACATGTCAGACAGAAGGCTACAAACCACAATCTCACACTGGAGTGGATTAAAAATTTCAAATTCAGTCCCAGTGAGTCAAAGGTAAAAGTGCTAGCACAGCAAATCTGAAACAAGTTCATGGGGATTGGGTAATGAATCATCAAAGCGAAATCTTTTAGAAACCATGCTGCTATCCTCTGGGATATTTTCCTTGTCTTCTCGGTCACCACAGGTTCCATTACAAGAGGATTTAGATGTTTTGTCTTCAGAAGACCTTCCTGTAAGATCCTGAGTGTGAGAGGAACTTGAAGTTTCTTCAGGGTGAAACAGGCTTCCAAAGTTCCACTGTTGTAGCCAAGAGTGAGAAAGGCAAATCTCTGCTGTTGGTCTTTTCCTTTAAAAGAATGCATAATGGGAAAAAGAACTAAAAATCAAGTTGCAAATGCCTTCAATTTGATAGATTTTTAGACATTAAAAATGCTATGAAAATAACACACAGTATAAAATCCAAACAGTTCAGAAGAGATTAATAATGATAATAGCTACTAACATTCATTGTAAATGGTACAGTTAAGTGAAACCTTAATGTTACAGTCTGTTCTTTCGAACACGATACCATGTAAACTCTCATGAAGGTAAAAAGTAAAATTATTTTCTCTTCTCTTACTCCCCAATCCCACCTTTGGCTATTTTCTCTACAGACATAACTATGTGTGTATCCATACCACCCACACACAGAGGTTCATGTTTTTCTGCAGTTTGCTTTCTTTATCCACTCAGGCTTCTTTCTACATTGGTACAGAGTGAACAGATTAACAGCTATATTATTTAATACTCTTTTACATGGATTTATCATGATTTATTTCACAATATCCCCACTAATGCTTCCAGCATTTTGGTATTATACTGTTGCAATTAACCTTGAGAAGATGGTTCTTTTTTGATAACTTTTACTCTCTTTATTTATAGAAGATAAATTACTAGTAAAGTTATTCAGCCTTTATATTTTGAAAGATGACAACTGACTTCTAGCTTTCACTCCTACCAATATCTTCTCTAAGATTTTTTTTAAATCCATCTTTCTTATAGTACTTTCATGATTCTACTTTTTGACTAAAATTTTTATTTTAGTTCAACACATTGATGTGTTGTCCAATGTAAATTAATGCTAATACTCAAACAGTATTTTATACTTTATGTTCTATGTGGGTGCAAACTGATGAAATCTTTACTTAATACATACTAAATCGATCTCCTGTATATAAAGATAATTGAAAATGAATCTTGATGTGAATGGAATGGGAGAGGCAGTGGGAGATGGGAAGGGTGCGGGTGGGAGGGAAGTTATGGGGGGGAAGCCATTGTAATTCATAAACTGTACTTTGGAAATTATATTTACTAAATAAAAGTTTTTTAAAAATTTATTCTACCACAAACTTTTATTTATTTATGAAGAGATGCAAAAATAGCTTTATTTTTTCCAATAAACCCTTTCATGGAAAAAACATTTTCTTACATAGAAAGGATTTTTCATGGACTAACCACTAATTTCTCTAGTGATAAATACCAATTCTAGTCTGTCATTGACTAGAAGATATGGAAAGTAGACTTAATTTTGAAATTTCCTTTTCTTCAGAAAGAAATACTTGCCTAACTTTCTAGGTTAAATGATACATTTTTTTTTCCTACAAAGTAAAACTATTAAGTTCAAATGACTGATATTCTGTGCTTTCCTTATCAACTCCAAATCTGGAACCTATTCATGTATGGATCCATTTTATATATTAAAAGTGTTTCCTACTTGTGATTGCTGAAAGAAGAAAAACTGGAATACCCAGAGTTTCTTTAATTTTGACATATGCTAAAAATTCAACTTATCATAGAATTTACTAGTCAAAAAGCTTGAGAACATATGTTAGTCTAACAAAAGTAATAAAATTACAAAATCTGTTGGGTTTACAAACTTTTTGGAGGAAAATATTTCTAAGTAATTTATACTCTATTATTATTTTGTATTCACAAAAGAGGCAACTATGAAATATTACAAAGTCCAATCATTAATGTTTATTCAATACTTTGAGTTTTTAAGTTTTGTTTTCTGTTAATGAAGTAATATAATCAAATATCACAATTTTTCAAAAAACACCTACCTATACTCCTAACTCCAACCTTCATATAACTTCCTTTACTATTTAGGACATGTGTCTTTATTTTTTTGTTTCTAGGCACAGCTGTTTTCTAATTATAAAAAAACAAATGTTCTCATTATAGACATTTTAGACTCTAGGGAAAAGATACGTAAGAAAATGGTAATTGGTGCACAGCAGGTTATGCTGCCTGTGATGCTGTAGGAAACCAGGATGGAGGTTCTGGATCCTGGCTTTGGCATGGCACAGCCCTAGATGCTATGGCTATTTTGAGAAGTGAGCCAGCGGGTGGAAGATCTTTCTTTCTGAATCTCTCTCTTTCTTTCAAATATCTGTAAGAGTTAAGAGGTGGGAAGTTTGGGGTGGGGGGATGCGCAGATATATATATAGAGAGATCTTCCATCTGTTGGTTCACTCCCCAGATGGTTCCAACAGCCAGGGCTGGGTCAGACCAAGACCAGGAGCCAGGAGCTTCATCCAGGTCTCCCATGTAGGTGACAGTGACCCAAGTACTTAGGCTATCTTTCACTGTTTTCCCAGGCCACCAGCAGGGAGCTGTATCACAATTGAAGCAGCAAGGATACTAAACTGGAGCCCATACGGGATGCCAGCATCGGAGACAGCAGCTTAGTTAACCTGTTGTGCCATGATGCTGGCCCCAGTAAAATGAAGAGATCTTAAAAAAAGAAAATTAAACTGCTTACAAGTAGAAACAAGGCAGTATTATTACTATTTCTATTAAACAGTTATTCGTATCTAAAACTTAGGGAGTTTGTTTCAACTTGAATTAAGCCAATAAAATAATTAAGAAAATTATAAGGGTTTCTTTTAAAAACAGGTAATAGAGGCCAGCGCCGCAGCTCAATAGGTTAATCCTCCGCCTTGTGGCACCGGCACACCAGGTTCTAGTCCTGGTTGGGGCACCAGATTCTGTCCCAGTTGCCCCTCTTCCAGGACAGCTCTCTGCTGTGGTCCGGGAGTGCAGTGGAGGATGGCCCAAGTACTTGGGCCCTGCACCCCATGGGAGACCAGGAGAAGCACAGGGCTCCTGCCTTCGGATCAGTGTGGTGCGCTGGCCGCGGCGGCCATTGGAGGGTGAACCAAGGGAAAAGGAAGACCTTTCTCTCTGTCTCTCTCTTTCACTGTCCACTCTGCCTGTTAAAAAAAAACCAAAAAACCAAAAACCAAAAAACAAAAACAGGTAATAGAGAATTCTCCATAAGGCTAAGTATCATCAGAGACAAAACTTCAAACCACTAAAAAAAATCAAAATCCCAATTAAAGGCGCCATATTATAGCTTCTACACCATTTTAAAGTAAACAGGCCTGATCTCAACTACAGAAAAGGTCAGCTTTTCCGTTTCTTTCCTGGAAGTTGCCAAGGAGTAAGGAAGAGTCCTGAGCCAAAGTTTCAAGTCACATCTTCAGGAGGCTGTCAAAGTGCATCTTGTCCTTCAAGATTTCCCAATGGTAATTTATACTTATTACATAGATATAATTATTTAATATAATCACTCACAACAGTCTTATCATAACCACCTATGTGTATTGTAAATTTTCTACTAATTTTAGGCAACTTCAGGGATTAAAGGCAGGTTAAAAATTAAATAACCCAAATCTTCTCTTCACTCCAGAATTCCCTGCTGTACATTTTATACTTTAAGTTATGTGTTCGTTATTTAATAATTTTTATGCCACCTCTCTCCCCAGTTTATCTGAAACCGGAGCATATTTCTAATAATTTGATGACCATTTTAGAATATATCTTTCCTAACAGACACATGCTATTTATTTTGGATAGTATTTACAAAAATTAATGTTATTACTTACTCTGGATTTTTTACTAAAAGGCTCTGGATAAAGTCTGTGGCCTGCTGTGAAACTGATGAAAACGTTTCTTCTGAATAATCTACATTAACTTGAGAAATATTGAGGTACGTTTCTTGATTGTCTTCTCCCACAAATGGTGATGTGTGAGTTAATAACATATATGCTATTATACCAATATTCCTAAAAAGCAAGAGAATTTAAAATCTATGTTAACTTTAAAGCACTTATAAAAGTATAATGAATATTCTACATACTCCTTTCCTCTAAATCAGTATAGTTAAACCAATTTTGTACAGATTTAAACCATTCTTCAAAGATCCTGTAATTCATTATTAAAAATACTGTGTTACATCAAAGTATGCTTCACAGAAAAGGAATACAAGGAAATGCACATATCTGTTAAGTGAGAGATCTTCAAAAAGTTCACAAAAATGTATATAAGGAAAAAATTATGCCATGGATTTAAAAAATTTTTACACCAAAAGGAACACATCTTTGAATTCTATTTTTTCCACAAACTTTTTGAAGAATCCTATTACACAAATATACTGTTAAATATTTATAATTATACTTTCAATCTAGCCTTCACACAGATATCTATTTTTGAATATACAAAGTTGCTGCAGCATTTTTAAAATGGTATCCAATGATACAGTAATGATTTATGAAATATAAGCAGGGGTTTTGTGCAAATGAGAGTCTATAAGTTTTGGTAAAGCACAAAGTTGTGCAGGTAAACTATTTTTCACTGCAAACATTTTTCCAAGCTATAAATATATTAATGACAAGAACAGTGCTCTGGAGCTAGAAAAAGACAAGTACATGGGTCACAAACTCATTTAGCATAGGATTACTTTTCCTTGGAACACCTATTAGTACTCTAATGGAACATAGAGATTGAGTCTGTTCTCTTCTACTTGGCCAATGGAGTCAGTACCCACCACTGGTCCCAACCGAAGTTGCAGTATAAATTCTAGTTCCACTCCCTATTACACAAAAACTCATAATTACCTAGAGATTACCCTCTAAAACTAAACTTGTGTGCAAATACTTTCTCTGCATTCTTCTAGACTTAGGTCAGTATTGTTTGCTGTTTCTTCCACGCTTATTAAGCATTTTATCTTTATTACAGTTATAATTTTTAGTATAACACTATACCATGGCTATTTTGTTCTCTTATCCTATTAAGTCACCCCAAAGCAGTGTTCCTATTTATTCCTGTACCACTGGCTCAGAGATTAAAAGCGAGGACAGGTGAATATTTTCCTGCGGCACAATGATGATACTGAGTAAAAATCTTTTCAAGAAAGTATTACTGGGGCCAGTGCTGTGGCATGCTGCTGCCTGCAGTGCCGGTATCCTATATGGGCACTGGTTTTAGTCCCAGCTGCTCCACTTCCGACCCAGCTCTCTGCTATGGCCTGGGAAAGCAGTAGAAGATGGCTCAAGTCCTTGGGTCCCTGTGTGGGAGACCCAGAAGAAGCTCCTGGCTCCTGGCTTCAGATCGGCACAGCTCCAGGCATTGCTGCCATCTGGGGAGTGAACCAGTAGGTGGAAGACCCCTCTCTTTCTCTCTCTCTCTTTGTCTCTGCCTCTCTGTAGCTCTACCTTTCAAATAAATAAATATTTTTTTTAAAAAAGAAAGTATTATTAACATTGGAATTAAAGAATCCCAGAATATACATTACCCAACTTCCAATAAAGGCATTTAGGTAGCTAACAAAAATCTTACCACATATCTGTTGCCGTGGTAATGGGATCATAGTTCAAGATCTCTGGAGCTGAAAGAGAAAATAAAATTCAAACTCAACTGACAAATTTTAAAACTTCGTATGAAATTCAAACTGGACTCAATTTTGGGATGCCTAGAGTTAAGATATGAGATGGAAATTTAAAATATTGATTATCCTATGATAAACATTATCTAATTTCAGTAAATTACAGGACCAGAGGGCTCAGAAATATTGATACTGGGACAGGTGTTTGGCACAGCAGATAAGATGTTGCTTGCAATGCCCACATCCCTTATCAGAGTACCTGTCTCAAGTCACAGTTCTGCTTCCAATCCAGCTTCCTATAATGTGCACCCTGGAAGGCAGCAGATGATGACTCAAATACCTGGGTTCTGGCCATCTATGTGGGAGATCTGGATTGGGTTCTAGCTTCCTGGCCTCAGGCTGGCATAGCCCTGGCTGTTATGGAAATTTGGTGAGTAAACCAGTGGATAGGCAATCTCTTTCTATCATTCTCTATGTGTGTATATCTATATGTATGTATACATATACACACACACATATATCTGCCTTTCAAATAAAATGAAAATAAATACATTTTTTAAAAATACTGATCATATTCTTGGAATAGCTTTGTAGTTAAACAACCACTCATTAAGGTTAATCTCAGAAAAAAAATTATGAAGATAAAATCCTAGAAGCTAGATTTTTAAATTTGTTGTATTGCTGTTAGGAATTAATTGACATTATTTTATTTGACTGATTTCAGGGTAAATAGAATGATAAGCATTTATAATAACATTATGAGTAAATCATTCATCCTGGAAATGTTATATTTTCAACTACATTAAATACCATTTTTAAACTATTGAAACTTAATTTCCTAAGCAATTTCTGTTGTCTTTTCCCTGCCAAAAAATGGTGCAAAATAAATTCTCAATATTTTCTAAAATTACCATATATTTCCAATAGTATTTATGACTGAAAAAAAGATTTCACTGGGGCCAGAGTTATCATGCAGGTTAAGCTGCCTCCTTGACAGCACCATCCCCTATCAGAATACAGGTTCAAGGCCTGGCTGCGCTGCTTCTGATCCTGCTCCCCACTGGTATGCTTGGGAAGGTAACAGAAGATGGCCTGAGTGCTTAGGACCCTGCCATCCACATGGGAGACCCAGATGTAGTTCCAGGCTCCTAGCCTCAACCTGGCCCAGCCCCAGCCATTGCAGCCACTGGGCGTAAACCACTGGATGAAGATTTCTTTTTCTGTGTCTCCTCTATCTACAACTCTGCCTTTCAAATAATAAATTAAAAAAAAAAGATTTTATGATTTAAAAATATGATTTCATAATTTCCCCTGAAGAAAAATTGTTACCTAAAACCTAACATTTTTATTAATAAAGCATTTGAATCATATATATTAATAAACCACCTATGACCTTAGGTATTTCTGTGAGCTCAGTTATTAATAATTACAACCATTTATTTTAGGGTACTTTAGCTCATATTAGCATTCAAAAGTTAGTAATTTACTTTGATATTATTTTTGATAAACAGCTGCCTATCTGAGTTGGCACTCTGTTTAGCCATATCTTTTCAATGCCTAAATACAACAACCAAGAAAGGTAAGAAGATTATTGCAAAAATTAAAAGGAAAAAAAAAGAAGGAAGGCGGGAAGTATCATGATGTGTTTAAAATTGTACATATGAAATACATGATATCTATTCTCTTTTATAAATAAATAAAAAATCCAAAAAAGAATTTGAATAAATCATTTTAAATATAAATAAAAATATTTAAATCAAAATATTTTAAATTAATATGCTGTTTCACACAAATTAAAAATACTTTATATGTATGATCTAATTTGAGGACTCTGTACACTACTTCTAGAGTACCCAAACATAGTTTCCTTTTCGGTCCCTTTATCTTCAAAACCATCCTTTCATAACCTGCAAAACCTCATATTTTAAAGCAGTAGTATCAAAAAGGGTGGTATCTAGCTAACAACTTCTGTAAAACTGAAGATATAAGAGTGCTCAAAAGTTTATGGAAAATGGAATTAAAAGATGAATTAAAAACATAAACTTCTATTTTTTTAACATAAGCTGCATCAAGTTCAAGACACTTTTGAAATGATGAACCCAGACATTTTCAGGGATAATACCAGTCCAACAGCAATGAACTAAGGATCTTCAGAATTTACCTATGCCAATGTAGTCTTTTTTACATTAGTAACTAAAGAAAAACGGGGGCCCTTTTACTAAGCACTTTTTAAGATTAAGAAACACAGAGAAATCAGAATTAAATCAAAACTATAAACTGGATGCCCAATGATTTCCCATTAAAATTCTTGCAAAGTTGCTCTTGTTTTATGAGACAAGTAATAGGAGCATTGTGGGATGGAGAAGGATTCTCTGCTGAAGCTTTCCGGCACATTTTTCTAGTAAAGTGTTGGTTAACTTGCTTATAACATTCTCATATTAAGCAGATGTTATCATTCTTTGGCCCTCCAGAAAGTCTACAAGTAAAATGCCTTTAGCATCCCAAAAAACTGACCTTTGCTCCTGACCAGTCTACTTTTGCTTTGATTGGACCACTTTCAACTCTTGGTCACCATTACTTGTGCTATGTCTTCAGGCTTGTACTGATAAAGCCATGTTTCATCTCCTGTTACAACGCCTCAGGAAATGCTTCAGGATCTTGATCCCACTTGCTTAAAATTTCCTTGGAAGGTGTGCTCTTGTCTGAAGAACATCTGCAGCAAGACTTTAGCAGTCAGTGAGTGGAAAGTTTGTTCCACTTTAATTTTCCAGTCAGAATTGTATAAGCTGAATCGATTGAGATGTCTATGGTGTTGGCTATTGTTTCTGCTGTGATTTCTCAGTCCTCTTCAATTAGGGCACAAAGAAGATTAAATCATTTCCTAGCACACTGATGTGGATGGGCTGTTGCTAACATCCTCATCTTCAACATAGTTTTTTTAAAAAAAATTCTTATTTATATAAAGGGGACAAGTTCCATGTACTTCATAAATACAGTTTAAGAGCATAATGATATTACTTACCCTACCCTCCCTCCTCCTTCCTTATTTTTCTTTTCATTTTTACAATGACATACTTTCAATTTACTTTATAATCACAAGCCGAACTCTTCACTGAATAAAGAATTCAAAAAATAATAAGTAGAAAGACTACTCTTCCTCAAGAGTATAGACAAGGGCTATATACGTGATCAAATCTCAAAATGTCAATTTTGTTTATATACATTACATGCTTTTGTAATTTTGTAATAGTTACTATAAATCAGGGAAACATGTCTTTTGGGGACTGGCTTATTTTACTAAGCATAACGGTCTCCAATTGCAACCATTTTGTTGTGAAGGACAGAGTTTCATTCTTTTTTTACATCTGAGTAGTATTCCATTGTGTATATATTCCAGCCATCAGTTATTGGAAATCTGCGTTGATTCCTATACTCCCGTGTTTTTAACTTCTCTTCATTCCTTCTTAAAACAAGTTATCCATTCATAAACTGCTGATTTCTTTGGAGCATTGTCCTCATAATCTTTTCATAAGCCATCAGTGATGTTCACCATTCTTCTACTCAAGCTTCACCATCAATTTTTGATAACATGCTTTGATAGGGACTCTTTTTAAACTGATGCCTTGTCCTTATTGCCTCAAACTAGTCTCTGTTCAGAAAAGTTAGTATCAGTTTATTTTGAGGCAAAAGTAATTTGAAATCGATGCAGAATTTCTCTTTAAAATGCATTGTCCATGAACTTTTTGTTTGTATTGCAAACAGTTGGGACCCGACAGATGTGGAAGTGTGATGTATCCAACAGTCAGGCTTAAATGGTAATCATAGATCACTTGATTCTTTCACCTTTCCTTTTTCCATTTTCTACTCATCTCTGGCTTCCCTCGAACCCATTTCTTTTTTCATGATATACAAAGCCTTTATACACAAACAATAAACTTTCGCACTTATGAACTCAATGTCCTTAGAATTGCTGTGAACATTTCAATTATCCTACATTCACTACATTTCCTTTAAAATGCATCGTAAACCAAGTTTCAATGCACTTGAGCCAAATGAATCCTAGAATTATATGCTTTAATTTTTAAAAAGGTATCATCCTCTTATTAAATTTCAAAATAGTGTAGAAAATAGTAGGAAATTCTTACCTAAGTATTCTGGTGTTCCCATGATTTCCCGAAGTTCACATGAATTCCCTATTTTTCGAGACATTCCAAAATCTACAATTTTTATGTCCCCAAGAGGGTATATACTGCTCAATAATATATTCTGTGGCTAAATAAAGAATAAAATTGATAAGTAATATGCTATAAAAATATTAGTCTCACTATTCCCCCCAGGTTTGATGTAAATTAAATAGAATTTATTGATTAGCTATTATATTTTTCATTAAGACATTCATTAAACATCTACTGAACTACTTTTAGAAGCAGCTATATATTGAACGAGGCATAAAGTCAAAAACAAAATTCTGGATTTGGAGGACATAGAAATTGGATGGATAGGTACAACGACTAGTTGGTCATGATCTGTAGAATATTCATTAATAAAGATAATACTACATAATTCTGTCCATAAGAAAGTACAAGAAAGTTTTATGGCAGAGATATTGTATACAGCGAGTCTTAAAAGATTAAGTAGGAATATGCCAGATAGAAAGGGGTTCTGGGAATAGCATAAAAGGCAGCATGGAGTAATGAATGTACATACACTTACAGAGACAGAAAATATTCAGTAAAATACGATGGTTCTATATGAGCTGTGTCTGACTGTCCCCAGGTTTGTAGTCTTGACAATAAGATGTTTCATCTGTTGCCTTTTAGAACCATGTGAATCTGCTTTACTATTTTAGGCTTATTACAAAGTTCTCTGTTGTTTGGGGCCCAGCGCTGTGGCACAGCAGGTGGGTTAAAGCCCTGGCCTGAAGTGCCAGCATCCCATATGGACACCGGTTCAAGTCCCGGCTGCTCCTCTTCCAATCCAGCTCTCTGCTATGGCCTGGGATAGCAGTAGAAGATGGCGCAAGTCCTTGGGCCCTTGCAACCACATGGGAGACCCGGAAGAAGCTCCTGGCTACTGGCTTCGGACTAGCACAGCTCCAGCTGTTGCGACCATCTGGGGAGTGAACCATCGGATGGAAGACCTCTCACTCTGTCTCTACCTATCTCTGTTAACTCTTTCAAATATGTAAAATAAATATTTTACAAAAACCAAAGTTCTCTGCTGTTTTCAAAACCTGTATACCAGGCGAGGTGCTGCTACCAAAGACTGTGTAAAAAATCATAATAGTTTCCCAGTTTGGAGGGAATATATAATAACTTTATTATTAAGTCACAGAAACTATCACAGGAGGAAAAAGTGAGAGGAATCAGCTATGTTGTCAGCTCAGTTATTGTTTATATTCAATAGATATAGGTTTACATGCCATCCTTGACTTCAAGTGCTATGTGAGGCTATGTAACACACTTGGTTTGTCCTTAGCAGCAAAAAAAACGCAACAGGAAGTGGTGGGAATATGATTACACTATCCTTGACCACGTTGTTTCTTTTTTAGTATTTTATCAATAGGATAAATGGCAAGGATGCTAGGTGCTAAATACCATCCCTCCCCTCAACAGAGGGCCCCAATTCAGAGGAAGAGATTTTGTTTGTTTGTTTGCAAAAGGGCTAAGATGGATACATGTACATATTAAAGATTTTAAGGTCATCTAAATAGTATCTAATCTGTAGCTGGAAACAAAGATTTGGAAATCAGGAGACAAGCCTGGGCTGCAGATAGAGTGAATGATAATGTGAATGATAATGATAATGATAATGATGGAGGCGGAGAAAGGTGAAGGGGGAAGGACAAGGACGGAAGGAGAAGAAGTGATAATGGAAGCAGAAGAATCCACTACTCAGAAAGTAAGAAATAGATTGATATAGATTTTAAGAATTTTGTGTGGATGTGGAGGATGCCTAAGGGGGAAAGAATAACAACATGAGAGGGAGAAGCATCAAGGTAAAGTAAGGAGCCTGAATGACCTGGAAAAAACCAAAAGACTAAAGCCAAGAGCCCAGGAGTTCCTGAGTAGCTCACACATGCAGTCCTCTGTTTGCCAGTAAAAAATCAAGTCCACATAGCACACAGGCAAAGAACACTCCCAGTGCAATGAAGACAACCACAAGCTGACTGCAGTTTCCTATCAACACCAACTTGGAATTGTGCACACCAAGAACTGAGAAGAAACACAGTTGTTCCTTTACTTTAAATCACATATTATTGTTACCTTTAAGTCAAGATGTACAATGTTATTCTGATGTAGATAATAAACTCCTTCAAGTATCTGTTTGACAAGTCTGATAACATCATTTTCAGAGACCATTTCAGCCAGCTCAGGTAAACACAAGTTGAAAATTTCTCCACCTGCAGCACTGAATTAAAATTCAAATAACAGAAACTTAAAAATCATTCACCTAAAATGATAGATTTTAAATTGAGTACACCTGTTAAATAAAAGACACACAATTTGTGTACATAACACATTTAAAGACATAGTGGAAAGGAGGGGACCTTAAGGAAGAAAATAAATGACAACAATATTCCAAATTCTGAGTACTAATATTTGATATTCATTAAATAAAATTAAATTGCTTTAAATAATCAAAAGGCTTTACATGAATATTTTGAAGTACTCTTGTATAGATATACTCTTATTTATATATACTCCTATTTCACTTCAATCCCACCCCAGTCTCAAAACTCCTTGAAGAACTAATGACAAATTAATTTAAGTATCTGTCTTAACAATCTTAACATTAAAAATTGAGGTTTCCTATTAAATTTAGAGTAGCTCTTCCAAAATAATTTATAGAAGTTGGAAATACCTTATTCATAAACTGAACAACTAATTAATTAATCTTCACAAATAATTAATATGCAGACTATCTCTAGTGACTCCTGGCTTGCATGTCAATGTTTACTTCTCCCAGTCCTTCTCAAGGTCTCCTGGGGGAGAACAGAAACCCATAGTATAGACTAGCAGAGACACTTTCTTTTCCTTTCTGGCAAAATTATTTAGTTTCAACTAAAACAATCCTTTCAAAACAGAAAATGCTCTGACTATATTCCTGAAAAGACTCTCAAGACAGTATGATTAATAATATTATATTAAGTAATATGAATAATGCAATTGTAAGCAAATAAGAAAATGAGAAGATACAACTGGATTATCTTAGAGTAAGTCCTTGTTAGGCATTTTACAAGCTATAAATAATGACAATATAATCCTTTTAAGAGAAATCAGATCACATAATTTCAAATTATATAAAACTGTATAAAATATCAGTTTAAGTATTTATATCTACTATATACAAAAAATAGATCTGAAATGTCATATGTACAGCAACATAAGTTATTTGGTGACAATATGAACATTTTATGATTTATGTACCAACATGTACATTATAGTCACTAAAGTTAATTCAATAACAAACCCCTCCCAACAATTCTAAAATTCAAAACAATATAAAACAAATACACAAAAAACACAAAAAAGCAAACTGAAAAAACACTTTCTGGTACCTAAGATATAAGACACCTGGACAGCAGGGTACTTATCGGTGCCTACTAAAGTCATGATTGCCTATGTTTTTGTTCTAATTTTGTCATTAATTAGCTACATGAACTTGAACATATGCATAAATGATAGTTCCTAGTTCACTAGTGTAAGATTTGGATAATCCATATAAAGTATTGAACACAATTAATGTTATGAAGATCAAAGCAGATAATCTATATAAGTATTCATAACATAACACCTGGTAAATAGTAAATATTACTATAATAAGCCAAAAAATATTAATTACAAACCAAGACAACATCTGGCCTTTCTGAATTTGCAAGTTTCTTGTTAAACTCTGATTTTTAAAGAAACTCAGGAAGTCTTTGTTAAAATTCACTTTTAAGAAACATTATATCCTTCATAGAAGGTATGTGTATAACAGGTATGTGTATAATAGAAGGTACATAGAAGGTATGTGTACAATATATTCTTAAGTGAAAAAGAGGTTAGAATGAGTATGTCCAGATCACAATTTTTTTTCTAAAAGTACATATGCACAGATAAAACATAATTTAAAAATATATCACAAAATAACCATAGTTCACAAATAATTTCTATTTGTTTTGCGTGTCTTCTAATTTAACACAATGAATAGGCATTACTGCTACAATCAGGGAAGAGATCCTGAGGGTTTCTGATTTTCTTGTTTTTAGCTTGTTTCAGTAACAAGATCAAACAAAATGCTATGATTTTCAACCAACCACACTGTCTCTCCCTTTTTGTTTGGTAACTAAAAATGTTCTTTGTTGACCACCATTTTTCACACAAAACAGACATATAGGTAAAGCTATGGGAAATAGAACCTTAGGAAGAGCTGAAGAGGAGGAAAAAAAAAAAAAGTAACACAAGAAGCAGATTGTAAAAGTTAGCAGATACTTGAAAGTGAAACGGAAATAGTGAGTAGCAGAAAAGAAGATGCCGTAACAAAAGCCGCTCAGATCACTGACTACAAAAAAGAAAAAATATCTCGATAGCCAGAAAAGCCACTAACACCATTATCATTGCCCTGGCCAGTATAATCAGGGTACAGTTTCTCTCTTCACAAGAAGAGTTTGCCCCTAGAAGGGACCCCAACCCAAATTTTAGAAATTTGCAACATTTGTATTTGTTTATGCATTTGTACCCGTGTTATGTGTCAGTATATGTGTACACGTGTTATGTGTCAGTATATGTGATAATAGTAACCTATGTGCTATCTAGATATAATCTCTTACAGTTTCTGAAGCATAGTTCAAAAGTTAGTAGGGAAATAGAGAATATCTTTTAGAAAGATTCCTAAAATATAATAAAAATAATGCTAGTATATAAAATGTTAAAGTTATAACACTTTCCTATCAAAAATGATGAGTTCTGTGGGTTACAGGACAATATTTTCAATATTTTCAATATTGCCTCTCATCCATGAGATGCAAATCTAAGCATATAATGAAAGCCATTGAAAACACTTTTTAAATAAGTACTTATTTCTATTATCAAAATCAAGTAATTTTTATTTATATTTTTATTTTAAAATTATATTCCTATCTTAAATGGGGGGAAATAAAATCACAGAATTTTTTCTTGTAGATTTTATTATTTATTTGAGAGGCAGAGTTACAGACAGTGAAAGGGAGATAGCAAGAGAGAGATCTTCCATCTGCTGGTTCACTCCCAAAATGGCCACAACGGCCGGAGCTGAGCGTATCCAAAGCTAGGAGCCAGGAACTTCTTCCAGTCTCCCAGGTATGTGCAGAGGAACAATTGGGCCATCTTCTGCTTTCCCAGGCCATAGCAGAGAGCTGGATTAGAAGAGGAGTAGACAGGACACAAACAGGTGCCCACATGGGATGCCGCCACTGCAGGCAGAGGATTAAGCTACTATGCCATAGCACCAGCCCCTATCAATAGGATTTTAGAATGGAAAGAAACTAGGCAGAGTATTCCATTGCCTCTCTAAATTAGAGCACGTGATGTGATTTCCAATTGCCCTTTTTGGAGAATTGTTTTATGAATTAAATGGATTATAGATAAAATGTTTAACATAGAGCCTACTGTATGGTAAATGCCCAACATACTTCTATTGTTGAAATTGTTGAGATTATACTGAAATGCACTGCTGTAGTGACTGAGATCATTCCAGAGGATGAGGTTTTCTATTTTGCATGTTTAGTCACAGTGTCCATCCTTTTCTGTTGGGTAAGTAATATATTTGGTATATGATAGACAATTTTGTAATTTCCTGACAAAAAGGAAATATGAATTCTCTCCCACATAATCTCATAGAGTTGTCTCTGATGAACAGAAGCAAGTTCCTCTTTTGAGGTTTGTTATTTCTAGGACAAAATATTTGTTCCATGTTCTCCAAAAAAATAAGTACTCTTTATAATGATTTTTTTTTGTTTTAAAATTCAGCATTAAATCTTAAAATGTTCAGTTAGATGATACCTTCTTTCCAGAAGTAAAATCAAAGCTTTGCATATATTTTATATACTTTAAATACTTGGTCTAGCGAAGTCTTTGCCTCATGGAGAATGGAGATGAAATGACTCAAAATTTCTCCCCAGCTTAAAGAAAGATGTAGTACTACCTTCTAAAAAAGTAGCATTTATATTACTTCTCCAAAATAGTCAAAAAAAGGACAAAGGATCATTTAGATGTTACAACTGGTAATGAAATATTTTCCTGTAGACTACATATTAAGATAAAAAATGAAAGTTTTAATAATTGCTTAAAAGTGACAAGCTGATTGTAAGCATGTAAATTTAATTCATAGAAGTCTAAGCAATTTAATTTTATTCAAAAATAGGGTTAGATTAGGTAGAAGCAAAACAAAATCAAAATACTGCTACTCATAGCTGTGGTATTTCAGAGAGAAAGTTTCAGACAGATTCATATAGTTAACAAATGTAACAATTTTCAAAGGTACCTTTTTAAAGCAATAGTACGCCACTTACGTGGAGGGACATTTGGCAGCATCTAATACAATACATATGCTTTCACTCTTTGACCTAGTAATCATACTCTTATGAAGTATAGTAACACTACAACTCCACAAATAATGCACATCCATGGAAGGCTATTTGAATAAAACAAAATCCAACTATTCAATGGAGTGCTAAGCAGTCATTTAAAAACAACTTTAGTAAAAATACTTAGGTTCTTATGAACTAATATAGGATGATTTCTGGCTAGTATAAGTTTTAAAAAGAAAGGTAAAAAGGGGTATTTGTAATATGCTAGTTTTTCTGTAAGAAAGGAAACATAAGTTTATAAAAATTTGCTTGTGTTTGAAAGAAGTATAAAGAATGAACCAGAAATGAACAAATGGGATTAACTTATAAAGGTTGGGTAGGAAGATAATAGAAAGTACAGGAATGGAAGCAAGGTTTTATAACACATATTTGTATATATATATAATATATATAATTCAAAGCTCAGATATATATATATATATATATATATATATATATATATATCTGGCTCCTGGCTTCAGATCAGCGCAAGGCGCCAGCCGTGGTGGCCATTGCAGGGTGGGCCAATGGAAGGAAGACTTTTCTCTCTGTCTCTGTCTCTCTCTATCACTGTCTAACTCTGCCTATCTATATCTATACACACACACACACACACACACACATATATATATATATGATTTTCTAACATTGTTCTTGGAAAAGACCTAAGAACAACGATACTCCTTTAAAAATAAGCATGTCTAGTACCCATCTTGCTTCCTAATTACCATTCCCCACTAAGAACCAAAACTTGGAGAGTTGGCTGACAAAATTTTGATGTGCATTGAGCAAAGAAATGCTCAAACACAAATAAGACCATATCAAAAGGACAAAGGAAGTAGCCTGAAAGCCTATTTCTGCCAATAACTTTTAAAAAAATTTTAGTTATTATTTTTATTTTTATTTGAAAAACAGATACATAGAGAGTCTGCCAAGAATGAACCAGGCCAAGGACAGGAACCAGAAACTCAATCTAGATGTCACATGTGGGTGGTAGGGACTCAAAAAACTTGCGACATCACCTATTGACTCCCAGGGTACCTATTAGCAGGAAGCTGGACCAGAAGTGGAGAAGCCAAGACTAGAATCAGGCAGTATGACAGGGAAAGTATGGTGCCCTAGATGGCAACCCAGCCAGTGCAACAAATGCCTGCCCCATACTTCTACTAATAAATTTAACAATGATAAACTTGGGACAATTTAAACATGAAAAAAGATAGTGGTAGAAACTGATTAAAGCCAATTAGGTTAAAGCATAATGGTTTATTTTTAATGACTGATTTATTAGTTTAACAAAACCATGGCTATTAAAGTGTACTATAAAATAGATTTACTTTATTAAAAATTATCCAAACCTAAAGAATATTAAACCTAAATTTAGCTGATCTCTTATCTCTTCCAATTGTTGCAGATATTCAAACACACATCTTAAATACCTGTGTATCAGACACATTAATAAATGTCAGACAATCATGCAATAAAGGCATTACTTAAGAGCTACATGCAAAAAAAAAAAAAAAAGAGCTACATGTAGGTACCCTAACCATTCTCTATCGCTATCACCCCATGAATTGTTGAATATTTGTGTTTTCAATTTTTCTTTTTTTTTATTCTCTTATGTTTTATTTAACTTGTGGCAAGAGATATTTTATTTCTTATTGTGACAATTCCTAAGATAGTGTTTTAAACATCACACATACTAAATGTATTTCTTTAACAAACAATGTACTAGCATACCTTGATGCAATTTATTGTTCTGTTCTCCTTGGGTAATTTTCTTGGAGATGTTTTTCAAATAGGCAGACAAAAATATGAAAATTATTTCAATTCTACTTGTCATCAGATTGTTTTTCAGAAAAGCTCAAACAATTTCTCTGCCATCAACAAAGACTATATATGCATTTCACTACATTTCCCAAATGTGTTTTTCATTCGTTTATTTTATGCTGTTATTTTTTGTATGTGTGTGAAGCTGTACCTTTAGCCTTGTAAAAATATTTGAAATTAAACTACTTCTCTAATATTTTACGCACACTAATTTTTAAAATTCTTATCATAGTTTTATCATTCTTGACATCTCAATTCAACTTATCTTAAAGTATTAAAAATATATACTATATATTTACTTCAATATATTAAAGTATCTACTTACTATTCCAATATCAAAATTATTTCACTTGCATTTTCATAAACCTCATGAAGATTAATCACACGGGGACAGGACTTTGCCAATTCAAGTACAGCAATTTCATGTAGGATCTCTGCCCGACAATCTTGTCCTCTTCTTCTCTTTTTTAAAAATTTTGCAGCATATTCTTGGCCAGTAGATTTTGATATACATTGTCTAACCACAGCAAATTTTCCTCTGAAGGGGGAAAGTAAAGACAACTTTAATTTTTCCATAGAGAATAGTTTTTCCATAGAGAATAAGATACTATTACATTATACCTTTAAAGTCAATTCCTTTAAATATTTGTGCCACTAGGTATTTATCTTTCTCTAAACTAAATCAAGCATTATATGTATTTTAAAGTGTTTTAAAAAAATTTATATAACAAGAGACAGATAGCTCCCATCCACTGGCTTTATCCCCAGATGCCTACAACTGCTGGGGCTGGCACAGGCTGAGTCCAGAAGCCGGGAACTAAACCCAGCTCTCCTACATGGTGGCAGCGATCAATCACTTGAGCCTTTACTTGTTGCTTCCCAGGGTCTGCATTAGTAGAAATCTGGAACTACAGCAAAATCAGTACTGAAATTTAGGCATTCCAACATGCTATAAAGTGTCCTGACAGGCACCTTAGTCAAAAGGCCAAATGCGTCCCCACTTTGTATGTATCTTTATAAAATTTATGGTACTATTGCATACCAATGTAAATGTCAAACAGAAATAACAAGATTAAGACAGAATTAATTTGTTCTTCACTATTAATATGAAATATTATCATCATAGGAAATAATATCATTTGCATACCAAGTCTATACCATACTCTTGATATAAATTATTGTAATTAAGTATTATAACAATCCCATATAGTAAATGTTATTTTGTTTTTTTTTGTATACAATAAAGAAGATATTTAATCTGGCCAAGATGAAGATTTAAACTTGGGTCTTTTTTCCAAAGACTGTACCTTCCATAAAGATCATATTAACACTCTAATCAAAATAGCTTTTCGTCAAGTATAAAAAAACTAAAATAAATGCAAAAATGGCTGTTTGACATATTTCATTTGTGTAATAATTCTGCCTTTTGATACAACTTTTAACAAGCTTTGAAATTTTCTATCACAATTTGATAGCAGTTTTACTAATCCATGTCCTAGTAACACACAGTCTATGAAGCCTGTAATAGCCATTTAAGGATATGTATTCTATGGGGAGTATTCAAAGACATTTCATGATCAGCTAAGAAAACTAATGGTATCAACAGCAATGTACAGGGGACAGCACTACAGTATAGTAGAATAAGCCTCTGCCTGCCGTGACAGTATCCCACATGGGTGCGGGTTAGTGTCCTGGCTATTTCTCTTCCAATCCAGCTCTCTGCTAATGGCCTGGGAAGGCAATGGAAGATGGCCCAAGTACTTGGGCTCCTGCACCCAGTGGGAGTCTCAGAGGCTCCTAGTTCCTGGTTGGATTGGCCCAGCTCCAGTCGTTGTGGTCATTTTGGGAGTGAACCAGCAAATGGAAGACCTCTTTCTCTTCTTCTCTGTCTGTAACTCTGCTTCTCAAATAAATAAATCTTAAAAAAAAAGAACAGCTTTGTACAAACAGACTCATTAAGTCACATTTATCATTTTAGGAAAAAAGTATTTTTCTGGTTCTCTCCAATAGTAATTCTCAGCACCTCAGCCAAAATTTAAAAAGACACTGAAAATAAGAGTTTCCATTGGAATATTTATGCATTATAAGCCTGCATTTAGTCAAAATTTAGTTTCACAAAGGCTTAAAGCTATTATGAGTCAAAGACCATTTTGAGAAACTAACAAAATCTATTGACGGTCCACAGAGAAAAATGTATAACTTCCCTTAAAGTAGGAAGTTTTACATACAATTCCAGAAGGTTCTCTGATTTTGAAGTCTGTCTATAAACCTTCTAAGCCTGAGTCTAGGAGATTCAAAACCAAGAACTTTTATCTAAAGGGCCAAGTTACTCCCTAATTTCTGGTAGTAACAAGCCAGGTATAAATAAAGGATCTTTAGAAAAGAACTTTTGTCCTACTACTCCTTGTGACTCAGTCATCTTCAGAATATGCCACCAACACAGCACATCAGCTCTAACAAGGAAAATAATTTCTAAGTCACTTGGTGTTTAGAGGACGTGTGAGGGGAACACATTGCTTGATAGTGTTTGACTTGCTATTTCCAAGGACCAGGATTTCAAAGATTCCTACTCTTTATTTCCCACATCACCCCCAAATTGATGCCAATGAAAAAGCACTGGAAACCATACTAAAACATATAGCTAGGAATGAAAAAAACTAACAAGCTGCAATTTTACTTCTACATTTATTAAAATGTACATCAACTCAATAAATTTGAAAATACAAACTTGATATTTGAAAGCAGTTTTTTAAGATTTAAAAACGCTTAACTATAAAATACTATCTCACTCTATCCAAAAGGAATACAAAATGCTGCATTTCTGTGAACCCACAGAAAAGTAAATTAGTCCCTTTAAATCAAACCATTCTATAAATTTTTATAAATTTTATACTGCATAAACTGAGTCAGAATAAGACTAAATGACCCATGAAAGGTCATATATGGAAAAGGAGTGCCAAAGAATTAAACTGTGGAATCTAGGTTCCTAGTTTTCTGTTCTAACACTACAAAACAATTCATCCCATCAAAATTGTTTTTGAAAAGAAAGTTAATAAGTCACTCATGTCTGCTAATTCTTACTCAGATTTAGAGGAAAAAAGAAAATTTTAAGTTTTATAAAAATGAATTCACCTTGTAAACTTTAAGAAAAAGAAAATTGTGCATCTGAAAAAAAATGTTTAGAGTACCAATGTGGCTATTTAGTTTGGCTATAATTTTATGATTAACCTACAAGTTGGAATTCTTGCAGAAGCAAAGAGGAAAACCATAGAGTAAAACTTTTTATCTAATTGTTCCAGATATTCCTGAGAGGCTTTCTAAAACAAGTACGGTGCTCATTAATCCAAGGCAACGATGACGAAAAGATATTGATAATAATTTCTTCGTCAGTGTTCACCATTATGTAAAAGCTCCATGAAGGCAGGGATCATGTCAGCAGTTATACAATCTACACTATTACCTTACACACAACAGGAACTGAAATATCTGTTGAATGGATGTCAGAGTTATAACCTTCTATAATACCATATACTATATAATTTTGTATCCTGTACTTAAAAGTATTTGTATTTTTAAAATTTATTTGAGATTCTAATAAATTTATATGCATTACATATTCATTTATACAGTATAAAGTAATTAAATATTTTTACCACAATTATCAGATGACTTAGGGGGAAAGAAAGAAGTATTTTTTTTCCATTCTAAGATGCTAGCTGTAGTTTAGAAGTATCAAAACTAATCTTCAATATATAATGTTCCTGTATGAAATTTAGTAGAAGCATTCAAGAAAATGTAAAACCCTTAACAATAATACTTCATTCATGCCCTAAAAAGGCAAAGCTGGTGAGATTTCCCAGCAGTGAAAAAGGTCTAGCAGTTACCCTTCTGCATTCTAGAGCACACAATAAAATGTGAAGGGAGGGGGAAGGTAAGCCACAAAGGAAGCTGACGTTTATTTCTGAATCTGCCTCACCCTTCTAACCACAAGAAGTCCTATGAAATCTTGCTTCAATTGGGGGAGGATGAAAAAAGCTTAAACCAACATGTTAAAAAACAGGAACAATGCAAGTTTTTTGAGAATAGTCAAAAACGAACTGTTAACTTGCACATATTTTCCTTTAGTTTGCTAAGGGAAAATGAATTCTTAAATGCTAACCTCTTAAAATTAAAAAAACACAGTTGATTTACAAAGATAAGTTTATCGTTCACCAAACCACACATTAGAATTATACACTTGAAAATCTACAGCTACATGAGAAATAAGATTAGGATTCCAATTTCCATTTCACAAAAGCTTAAGATATTAAAATTGGTAACAATATTCAAAGAACCTAAAGCAAGTTTTTGGCAGATAAAGAGCCATGATTTCTAATTTATCAAGGTCTACTAAATAAACATGTCAATATTTGCCACATGACATGTTAGCCTATAACAAGTCAAAGAAAAGTGTTACTTAGGTTTCTTTCAGAAAGATATTAGAAGATGGGATACTGGCAATCTGAATTTAAGTCAGATTTGATCTATCAAGAGTTTTTGCTCTAAAATGTTAAGTAAAAAGTACAACTTTTTCAAGTTTATGATTTTTACGATGGCAATTTATAAGACAATTCTGCATTATTCATCATATGTTTGAGTTCTCTAAAACCCTTACAGAAAAAATATTTTTCTAGTTTCTTACATCCCTTAAAGAGTTAATTTAATAAATGTAAGAAAATCTGCCTATCAAAATAATAACAAATAGAATTCATTTTGTTACATGCACTCTTCAAGGATTTATATATTCAATTACCTATTCAAAGCAATTTCTAAACATTTGTTGCAATATACAAGGAAACTTTGAGACATTTAGTCTATTCTCTCATTTAAAAAGGGCATCACACAACCAAGTAGATCACACAATTTTGGATCCAATCCTATATTAGCAACATTTAAAGTACAAAAGGTGATGAATAAATAACTTTAAAAACTTGATTTATTTTTATAACTTTCATGTATATTAAAATAGTAGTCTAAATGATCTCAATCATGTCACTCCTTGGTCTTATGGACTTTCCACTTTGGTAAACCCAAACAGAATTTGTACACACTTTCACTTGCAGAACATTCATTCACTGTGAAAAAGAATTTTATTATCAAATATGAATTAATTAGTTTCATTGAATTTAAGAAGAGTAGGAGAATGTGTTTCTGTTTTTTGCAGCCCAGCACAATATCCTAGAAATTTAAAACAAATTATATAACAAAAACTTTATATCATTCTAAGCATTTTATAAGATTAACTAGTTTAATCTTCAAAGCAACCATGTAAAATAGATACAATTATATTCTTTCCTTCTTTTCAGTTGAAGAAACTATGGCACTAAGAGGTGCAATAACTTAAATGAGGTCAAACAGCCAGTAAATGATGGAGACCACAACTGTACTCAGCAGTTCACAATGCTAAGTCTCTTCCCACTAACAGCCTCAAGTAAGAATGCAGATCTATCAGTGACCCCGAAGGTGGGGTGGATGTGCAATATAAACTCACTAAAGCCTACACAGATTAGATGCTGGCTTTCCTTTCTAATCATTGTAAATGATCTAGAGTAAGTTTTATAGTACTACAGAAACAAAAAGCCAAGATTTGAATTTGAACAACATACATATCATAAAGTTTCCTTACCTTCCTAGTTCTTTAGATGTAAGGGTATAGAAATTATTAAAGTTTTCCATTTTCATTGGGGTTTGAGGAGTTGTTGTTAGCATGCCTGAAATACTTCGGCAATCAAATCTTCTTCGTGACATGTTAGATGACTCCCAAATATGCTTCTTTCTCACTTATTTTCACCTATCTAAAAAAAAGAGAAAGATGATAGATGAAATTACTTAAAGCACAATTTTTTTTGTTGTTGTTGTTTTTTATAACGCTTTTATTTAAAGAATATAAATTTCCAAAATACAGCTTATAGATTACAATGGCTTCCCCCCCATAACTTCCCCCCCACCCACAACCCTCCCCTTTCCCACTCCCTCTCCCCTTGCTTCACATCAAGATTCATTTTTTTTTTTTATTCTAGTACTATTGGTTGAACTCTGTAATTAACAAACAATTTTTCTTAGGTGTTTAAATTTAACTGAAAAGTGATCCCTGTGAAATATAAGAGTGGGAATAAGAGAGGGAGGAGATGTACAATTTGGGACATGCTCAATCAGAACTGCCCCAAATGATGGAGTTAGAAACAGGCCAGGGGATTCCAATACAATCCCATCAAGGTGGCATGTACCAAAGCCATCTCACTAAAGCACAATTTTTAAAAACATGCTATCTCAAGCAGGATGTACATGTATAACTCCAAATATGGTTTAAGATACAACTACAAAAGAGAAGAAACAGATTTAAAAACCACCTTCCAGCCACAAAGAAGAGTGAATAAACACACACACACATAATCAAGTATCCCCACTATAACACTTGAATGAAGCTGCTAACTTCATTTCAGAATAAAACTGTAAAGATCCTCCCAAATTCTTAAAAATAGTTACCATACAACTATAACACAAGCAAACACTTCACTATTTTAAGCTCATTCTTTACAGTTATAGCTATCACATAACTAGGTGAGTTAATATAACAAGGTAATGATTACTCATTTAATTTTATATATTCAAAGTTGGTGGTAAACTCACATATTGTAAGTGAATCTACTAATGCATGAATGACTATAAGAAACATAACTTGTTTCTTGGATTCACCATATTTCAATACTAAATTCGGAAACTCTTATAGGTCTTAGAGTTTCTCCTCTGGCAGAACCTAGTGCAAAGTCTTCCATGTATAAAGAGCTCAATAATTTTGTTGAATGAGTAACTGACCACATACTGAGTCTTATTCCAAAAGTCTAATCTTTATCTGAAGCTCACATTTTCTGAAACTTTGTGATATTTATATGCATGCAGTTTTAATATCCAAATTACTTTCATATTAACTGATTTTTTTTTAAAAAAAGATTCATTTATTTAGTTGAGAGGCAGAGTTACAGTGAGACAGAAACAAGGAGAGACAGAGAGAGGCAATCTTCCATCTGCTGGTTCACTCCTCAAATGGCCACAATGGCCACGGCTGGGCCAGGCCAAAGCTAGGAGTCATGAGCTTCATCTGGGTCTCCCATGTGGGTGCAGGGGTCCAAGAACTTGGGCCATTTTCTGCTGCTTTCCCAGGTGCATTAGCAGAGTTGGATCAAAAGTGGAACAGCCAGGACTTGAACTGGCGCTCACAGAGGATGCTAGTATTGCAGGTAGCAGCTTAACCTACTATGCCACAATGCTGGCCCCCTAATTTTTATAATGTTAGTAAACAATATAAGATATTGCTGGGTTCCTGCTGTGCCTATAATACAGTCTTATACATTCAATAAAAATTGTGCCTTCAAGCACTCTTTTTTAACTTAATAGTAAGTGAAAAAAGGAAGATATAACTTTATATATAGTGTGATCATTATGTGGTAAAATATAAAACCAAAGAAAAGGAAAAACTAGAAAATTGGCAAAATATTAATAGTGGTAAGATACAATTAAGCTTTCAATTATACAGGTACTACTAAAAATAATAGTACATTTGTCTTCAAATTTTTTAACTCCCATTACAGTTATCACAGTAAGTCATAAGTAGATCAGTGAAGGGAGGGAAGCAATGAAAACTTAGATTTGGGGCCAGCATTGTGACACACAGCTGGCTAAGCTGCCACTTGGGCAGCTTAGGTATTATTCTTCTAGTGTGATGATAGTGGAATGGAATTTTACTGCAACTGATTTTGCATTTCCCCGCTTATTAGTCAAGAAAGCTTTGATTGTGTTGCTTCTAAAGTATGGATGATGACAAAAACAGTCTTACAGATCTCTAAGGGTTAAACTTTCAAAAATGATGAACTCATGTAGAATGACACTGGTATAGTGCTACTCGTGAGGGAACATCTTGATTGTTCCATAATGAGAATACTAACATTCTACTCAAAGATGCTCTCTATATACTCTTTTTTTTTTTCTTTGACAGGCAGAGTTAGATAGTGAGAGAGAGAGACAGAGAGAAAGGTCTTCCTTCTGTTGGTTCACCCCCCAAATGGCTGCCACAGCCAGCACACAGCACTGGTCCGAAGTCAGGAGCCAGGTGCCTCCTCCCAGTCTCCCACGTGGGTGCAGGGCCCAAGGACTAGGGCCATCCTCCACTGCCTTCCCGAGCCACAACAGAGAGCTGGACTGGAAGAGGAGCAACCAGGACAGAACCAGTGCCCCAATCGGGACTAGAACCCGGAGTGCCGGCGCTGCAGGCGGAGGATTAGCCTAGTGAGCCACAGCACCGGCCTCTCTGTATATTCTTGAGGCACATTGTTGAGTAGCTACACCGTTTCCACATACAAAATGCTCTCAAGTTATCCTAAACTCAACTCTTAAATGTCTTTTTATTTTCTGTTTTGAATAATAATCGTGTATCTTGTGCATTCTGATGGCACTCAAGATACACTGGTCACATTACTCTCTGAAAAATCAATATGGATACTAATTTCTATGCTCAATATTTTTTTCAGATCACCTTTGGACTTTTTAAAGTTTTGCTCTGAAATTAAAAGATCTATGAATATGTATGTTTATGATAAAATTTACATTATACATGTGTAATAGAGAAAGAAGTAATATAGTTGAGCTACATCCCCAATACTTCATCAGGCTTTGGGAAACAGGAGAACAGTAAGATGCCAACTGAATCACAGAGACAGAATATGTTAGGCTCTAGGTTCTCAATTTTCAGCTCACCTAAGTTCTGGATTTTAAGATATTTACCTCATGTTACAATGTGTCAGCTTTGAAGTGCATAAAAAACTAGATCTATTTTATGAGTAAGCATTTTCCACTCCCCATTTTTCAAGATTCAATATGGGTGTCTTGTAGATATAGTCAGGATTTAGGTTCAATGAAGCATAATTTACAATAGTGAAAAAAATACCCAGAGAACTTGTTGAATCCATAAACTTCAAAGTCCAACAGTGAGGAAACAGTTAAATATATCTAAATAATACAGTCTTATACATTCAATAAAAATTGTGCCTTCAAGCACTCTTTTTTAACTTAATAGTAAGTGAAAAAAGGAAGATATAACTTTATATATAGTGTGATCATTATGTGGTAAAATATAAAACCAAAGAAAAGGAAAAACTAGAAAATTGGCAAAATATTAATAGTGGTAAGATACAATTAAGCTTTCAATTATACAGGTACTACTAAAAATAATAGTACATTTGTCTTCAAATTTTTTAACTCCCATTACAATTATCACAGTAAGTCATAAGTAGATCAGTGAAGGGAGGGAAGCAATGAAAACTTAGATTTGGGGCCAGCATTGTGACACAAAGCTGGCTAAGCTGCCACTTGGGACACCAGCATCCTATATCAGTGTTGATTCAAGTCTCGGCTGTTCCACTTGAGAGCCTGATGCCTACTATTGCACCTGGAAAGGTAGCAAAGTTGGCCCAAGAGCTTGGGCCCTGTCACCCACATAGAATACCCAGGGGGAGTTCCTGGATTTAGCCTGGCACAGTCTCAGCTGTTGCAGGCATTTGGAGCGTGGACCAGCATACATGGAACATCTCCCTCTCTCTTTGTCACCATACCTTTCAAATAAACAAAAACTTTTTAAAAGAAACATTAGATTTGATCTGGATCTTCCATAACTTACTTGACTGGAGAAAGCAAATATGATTCAATCAAAAGAAAAACAGAGTCCACCACATCTCTATTATTTATCTATAAACTAAAGACCTTTTTTTAAAAAAGATTATTTATTTTATTTTAATGGCAGAGTTACAGAGAAAGAGAGAGAAGCTGAAGTCCTTATAGCATGCCATATGTAAAACTAGCACACACTAGTTCCATTTCCTGCCACATTTATATCTGAGTAATGCCTCCATATTTTTGTTATATTTCTCTACCTGAAACATCCTTTCTACTTTTCCTTAAATGACAAACTCTTCTTACAAAGTCTTTGTATCTCAATATAGAATAGCGTCTCTCCCAGAAAGCTTTGCCTAAAACTCTTAAATTGACTTAAATGCCTCTCTTTTATGCTTCACATAAGAGGACCCATGGTATATTTCTTTGCCTCAAAATGCACCATATTAGACTGTAGTTTTGTTTGGTGTCAAAAGGACAGTAAGCTTTACTTTTGTGCCTTAGCAGCATTGTATCTGGTACCAGGCAGGAATTCAAAAAAAATGTTTGATGAACTGAACTAGAAGAACTATGAGATATAGCAAAAACAGCTTTTGGGTACAGTTTGTGTTTTCAAGGGGTTAGCAGAATTCGAGATCCGTCTTGGAAGTACAGTCCTGGAGCTTCAAACACAGCTAATCCCTGCTTAATTCAGTATTTGGCTAAATAACATAAAAGCATTTTAAAATATTATTAAGGAGCTTCAGTTCAAAATAGGGTGGCCACAAAGTCTGGAACATGGATAAAATTATTTTAACATATATTGTAATTTCACTAAATATAATGTCAATGGGCAATTTATTTTATATTTAACTGTCTCTCAATATTAGGTGGTCACCTGTTTTAATGTAAATATCTACTTTAGCTAAAAACATCAATATTTTAAGGGATACCACAGTCAGGAAATTCAGATACTTGTCCTATTAGAATTGATTAATCTAGATCTTCATGAAGTAAATATGAAAGGCAGTGGACAGCAAAGTCAGTCAAAAGATCCTAAGAAAGCAGCCCTCTCCTACACAGATATTTACTGCATCACGTTTTTTCTAAGACACAGAGTAACCGTAGAATTATCTATCTAGCACCCACCAAAAGAAAAGGAGGAATTTTCTGCTGGTGTGGTAGAAGGATCTAATTTTAATTAATCATCAGCTAGAAGTAAAGGTCTTGCTGTAGGGATGATGATGATTTGCAATTTCAGGGAAGAAGCTTTATTCCTTATATTAGAGTACTTCAAAAAGGTCACAGAAAATGAAATTAAAGGATAAGTTTATTTGGTGAAAAAGAAATTTTTAAACTCACGCATTATGTTTTTAGAACACACATTTTCCATGAACTCTCTGAAGGCTTTTTGTATGTATTGTACTAATATACCTTTTTTAAAATATATATTTAACAGAAAGTATAGCTGAAAAATTTAATCCCTTGAAAATCACGATAGGACACCAGTAAGCTAATTCTAGTCCAACCAGTCTCTATTTTACTACCTCAAGGCTGAAGTCCCAGGCAATGACCCCAGGCCTGATTCTGTGCCAAGCCAACAAGGCTTGATGCTGTCTCTTTGAATCTTTAGAAAAAGAATTAAACCCTATAATTGTAAGCTAGAAAAAAAAAGATGTTGGAAAACGGAAATATAGTGGGCCAACAAACTCACAGTAGTTGTCAATCATCAGACTGAAAATTAGGTTTCTGTTGTAAAATAAATTACTATTTACTTAATAGTACCACTTAAATACTGTTTATTCAGTAACTATTACAATGCAAAATGGAATCTGATCCTTTAAGGATTCAAGAAGAAAATATCATCTCAATGTTAAAATTTTGTTAATATCTAAAGTAAAACTACCCCTTTTTTGGAGTAGTTGCAAAGAGCCTGGGATGAATCAAAAATATATTACATAAATTAGTAAAAGAAACTGACTGATTTGTATGTTTAAGATCACAATGAAGTTCCAGGTTAAACAAAAAAGATAAATAAATCAAAGATAAAATTTAAATAAATGTGCCTTGTAAATAGCAACATATTTAGATAAAATATGTGCTTGTGACTTAATTTATAAAAACATTTTAATTGAAATACTCAAATATCCTTTGACAATAGTCTATTATAGAATATAGACTATTTAGAAACAAAACATTGTCATCAGTATTATGGAAAAATGAGAGCAACTGGGTACATCTGAAGTTTTCCCCAAGTGGAAAGGTAGTACATAACTGTTAATGTTTTTTACATAATGAATACTCAGAGTCCAAAGGAATTCTTTTTAAAAAATCAACAATTAATCAAAAGCTTCTAACAGTGTTAAGTATATGGCCACCATTCTTCTTAGCTGCCAGTTTTACATACAGGAAATATGCACTACCATACACCACACATGCAAGTTTACAGCATGTGGAAGTGTTAGTCATTGATTTCCTTGATTTCTGGGTTTTTAATTGAGCCTCTCAGATTAAAATGGGGAAGTTTTGATAACAAAATTCTCCCTTATAAAAGCCAGGCAGCTTTAAAACAAACTTATTAAAAGATTAAAGGTTCACTTAACAGCAGTAAAACATTCTCAGTGCAAGCTTAAAAATAAAATTGATAAAAAATGTAATCCATAAAATGTATCTTATTCAAATGCGTTATTCATATGTTGACAGTGATCAGTCTTCCCTAGTTCCATCAAAATGATTCTGTCTTAATCATGTTGCAATTCATCAATCAATGACCAAGAGAAGTTGTAACTATTCCATCTACACACACATAAAGTCTTGAAATTATTACAGAAAGCTTACTTTTAAAACATACCACCAGGTAAGTAAACCTATTTTACTTCAATTTTAGATTCCTATTTTTAGAAAAATGATCTAAAATGTATAAAATTGTATCTCAGAAATGAAACAGCTATTAATAACTCCCATTTTTAAAATAGCTTTTTTTAGTTAAGCATCTCGGCTTTTAAAACACTACACAATTTTCTGTAAGTATGTAGTTATAAAGCTAACATTTTAGAAGTTGTTCAATACTACTTCTGGACAGTTCATCATACAACTACAAAATAGTGTATCAATGAGAGAGTAGGTTTATCTTTTCCTTCAATTAAATTGTGCTCTTGGATTCAAAATGCCAGCTTACACATGCCGTCACTTGCCCAGCCATGTCTATAGCCCATGCCGACTCAGCTCATACTTTCTCATGGACTTGAAAACTTACAGGGGCTACACCTTATCAAACATCCCTGCAAGGTTCAGCGTATCATTGCTACCACAGAGGTAAACATTACATCGGCAAAACCATCAGTGAACGTGATCCACAGACCTAATGTCCGTAAATATTGAAATCTGACCTTCATTATGGCCGGGTTTAAAAACGTATTTTCCTTCTTAATTGCAATTTACAAACTGATGTTGGAGTTGCTTCCAGTCCCATCATAGTCAGACAGGAAGGACTAACACCAGCTATCAGCTGCCATAAAGTCTTTCAACTTTATCTGCACTTAGACCTCAGTGAGGCGCTTTCCCCCACAATAAACCAAAGAACCCGGGCAAATGTCAAAATCATAGTCACCACGGAGCTGTACAGTTTGAGAATGGGTCATGTACACTCTGTGCTTTATATACTTTATTATTTTTAAAATATTGCTTAAAAATCCCTGAAAATTCGACTTGTTCTCTAGTCAGTAGCGTTTAAAAAAAAAAAAAAAATCTGGTTCACAAGAAGTAGCTGAAAGCTCCCTGCAAGATGAGCAGGAACTTCGTCGAGAGTACGAAAGACAGCTGTGAGCAGGCCGTGTCCGCGAGCCCAGACGTGAACACGTCCTGTGCCCCGAGGACCACGTCGGCAGGACGTGGAAGGGACGCGAGAGCGCCCGCACGGGCTGACCCGCCACAGGGCTCCCGCGGCTGGCAGGGGTGTCGGGGAGACCGCCCCCACCCCCCAGCGCCGCACCCGACGGGGCCAGCGAGGCTGGACTCTGGCTGGAGCAGGGGTCACCCGAGGGGCGGCAGGGTCCGAGCCCGTCTCCGCCGAGCCCGGGGCCCGAGAGGACCCCGCCGCTCCCTCGGCGACCCCGCCCTTCTCTCCAAGCCCACCTGCCAATCCCGATAGGCCCGCGGACACGCGAGGCTGAGGACACTGACCTCTCTGGCCACAGCAGGTTCTTCCGAGGCTGCCCCCGCTGAGGGGGCTCCAGTCCCGCCCCGCGCCTGGAACCGCGACAGGACGAGTTCGCCAGCTCTGGCCGGGTAGGTGGGAGGCTGGCAAGATCCACTTTTCCTTTTTCCCAACAGGAGGCTACAGCTGTGACCTGGCCCCCGGGGAGGAGACTCCCGGCGACCGCAGCACAGACGATGACCGAAGCTTACAGTTGAGGTTTGAAAACTGCAGCCGACTCCGGAGGCACGGCTCTTCGCTAGGTCCCACCCCCTGCGGCGTGAGGGCCAATGGAGGCGCTCGCGGAGGGTGGGGCTGTCACGTGACGGGCGGGGCGGGGCGCCGGCCGGCCGGCGGCGCGTGCTACGGGGCGTGGTCCCAGCGGTGAGAGGGTGTGGCCCGCGCTGGGCGGGTTGGCGGCGGCCGGACGACAGCGCTGGGCAGGTGGGGCGCGCAGAGGGGAGGGGGGAGGCGGCGCACGGAGTAGCTGTAACCTTTGCCACGCTGCTTGCCACCCTCAAGACTAGTCCGGCCACTAGGTACGAGGAGCGGTAAGAAGCCAAATTCGTCCCAGCTGCTTGCGACTTTTCACCAGACTTCTGTGCCTTCCCCAGAACTGTTCCCTGACTTAGCGGGTTTGCTTCCCTGGGCCCCGAAACTGCCCTCACAGTTCGCTACAACTTGGTAGAAGTTCCTCGGAGCATCAACATTGCTTAGGGATTTGTGGAGTGTGGGCCCCACGGTGAGGTCTGCGCCGGCGAAGCGTGTCCTTCTGAGACAGGCAGAGTCACAACATGTGGAGCTAAGGGGAAGAATGCACATCCCAACCCGTTCAGGATCTGAGACAATGAAAAAGCCGAGCGTTCTTACTTTACCTATAAAATCTAGGGTTGGTGGCAGAACATATTTACACTAGCTGCAGCAAACTATTGGGAAAAGATGAAGGGAGTGGAATGGTCCTCTTCCTTTCAAAAGACGTTAAGAGCCATCATTTAAAGAGGAAATTTTCTCGTCTCACGAAGCCAATTTCCATCAAGCAGTTTGTTTTCTGCTCCACACTGTATGTGCCCCAAGATAAACACAGAGAATGCATCATAGCCATCTAATGACATCCGTCTGTCCTTACTTACACTGATTCCTCCTAGTTTAATGGGTCTAGCTTCTAAGCCTTGTCAGGTGGAGAGGATTACTTCCATCTGTCTAATTTCTTGTTGCTAACAATTGGCCTGACTGGAGAAGCCTAATGGTGGGATGGAAATAAAAAAGGAAGTTGCATGCTCAGCTGACTTTTCAGGTGTCTGCAAACCAATGACCCTTTTCTTTTCTTTCATAAACACAGGTGCTGCCTGCCAGAGGTCTCAGCGCCAGCGCTGCAACCAGTAAGTAACCTCTGGATGTGTCTGGAGTACATCGCTGTGGTGGGCTTTTTGTGTATGTGATTATGTAATCGTGGACCTCCTTGATTTCAACATTTGACCAATTGCCAGCTGTTAGTAATCCTCTCACACTGAACCTGCCTTGTCCTTAGTCATAAACCCAGTCCAACATCACTTCCCACCTGGACACAAACCCTTCTCTCCTCATCACCACTTCCAACCAATCCTCCCAGTCACAGACTGCTTCAACCATCAAACTTCCTGGGGCATCTTAGCATGTCTTGCGTTTTCTTTCCTCTGCCTTGGCTGCTGCTTTTCATTATCTTTTTCATCAGCTTCCAAGTCTAAGAAGGTGACTCTCTCCAGAAATCAGAAAGCTTGGCTGATTTCTATTTTCCATTCCCTGCCCAATCACCTCTTTGCTGTATATTACTGGATGTTTGGCCTACATTTGTTCCATGTCTTTCGGTCATGCTCCTAAATAGGCTGCGAATGGTTGTGTCTGATGTCAGAGTTGTCTACCAGAGCTAATCGCACTCTTCCATAGACATTCAGCTACATTTGTTGGTCTCTGGCAATGATGTTCGAGTAACAAGGAATTCCTGCTGCTGATAAGGAGACTGTACCTACTCTGAGGGCTTGCAGGAAAATTCAGGAGTCAGTACATCCCTGCAACCCTCCTCTTTTGCCTGGTCTCATTCGTATCACATTGAAGCTATATACTCTGGTTCTCATTCCTTTGAGTAGGAAATCCCCATGTGACTTGACAGCCATTCTGTGGTCTTGCCTTTGACCACACAATCCATTAAATTGATCATCCTTTAGTGTTACATTTCTGCCCAGAGACGTAAGGCTTGATGTGTGTTCCACTCAATTTCTGTGTACTAATCCCCTCCCAGTACATCAGAATATAGCCATATTTGGAGATGAGGCCTTTAAAGAGGAAATTAAAGTAAAATGAGATAATATGGGTGGACCCTAATCCAGTATGACTGTTGTCATTATGCGAAGAAATTAGGAGAAAGTACATACAGACCAAGGGACATCTACCTGCAGGGCAAGCTGTTTCAAGAAAAACTGAATCTGCGGATACATTGATCTGGGACTTCTAGCCTCCAGAACGGCAGAAAAACAAACGTCTGCCATGTAAGCCATCTACTCTGTGGTATTTGTCACAGAAAATCCAGCAAGCTAACAGTGACCCTCCAGGTTGTGACCACACTCTGGAAGATGATCTTTCCAAGGCATTCCCAGTGAATTACCACTTGTAACCTGATCATGGCACAGTACTCACCATATTCTGTCTAGGGGAGGTGACCTTCTGCATTCACACCAGGTCAGTTACCACATGCTTACCAAATACTGACCAGGAGAGGTGGTTTGCCCCAGTCCCACATTTATCCCCTGTAGAGTCAGAGAAGGAAGATGGAATTTAGCAAAGAAAAGAAGGCCTCAAATTCATAACTTTCTGCTTCAGGAGAAAACCATACCAGTTATTTTTTTTAAATTTTTTAATGACAAGATCATACAGTTTAATTTATGTGGAAAGAACAAAAGAAGCATTGTCTATAGTTGTCTGCTGCCTGCTATAAATCAGACATCTATGAACAGGCTAAAAGTAGTTGGACACCAGGGGACAAACAGCCTCTGGAAGGGCATGGCTCAGACCTCCACTTAAGGAGGTACTCAGACTGAATGGAAACAGGCTGCTCCTAACAGTCCCCTCTCTGGAGGTAAGACTGCTGGGTATGCTCAGATGGAGGCATGACAGTACATTTATCCCCGGTGCCTATGGCCCATCCCAATTTGGGGAGCATTAACCAGAGAGACTCCTGGAGACCTCACATTATGTGACTATATTGAAACCCTGTTAGCAAGGGTAATTTAGGCAAGTCTTTCCTGATGAGAGTAGTGACTCAGACTGGTACAGGTGCCTTCCTTAAAGAGTGACACAATTCTTTTCTCCAAAACACCCATGATTGACTCAGCCCAGTATGCGAATCCAAACACCTACAATAGTTTATAGAGTTTAATGCCTAAAACTGTTCATAGTAAATGTCAAAGACATTTGTAACCACATTTTGAGAAGTAAAAACAGATTGAATTAATATGTTTTACTTAACCTAATATATTCCAAATATTACCACTTCATATAAACAATATAAAAATTATGGAGACATTTTCTTTTTTATATTGTCTTGATTCTTGTGTTTATTTTATGCTGATAGTGTGCCCTAATTCGGGAACCAAATTTTCATCAAAAACATCTGATCTATATTTAGATCTCAAAAAATTTATTATTGAGAAAAGCAAAGTCACAGCCTTAAA